>CM062804.1:73925752-76551570 GCA_031772625.1 Pinus tabuliformis | reverse complement strand
CCACTAACTAATTTTCCTTGCACAATGTGGTGGTTTTGGATGACCACTGACCAATTGAATTTGAATAATGTGATGGTTTTATTTTACCGCTAATCATATTCACTCCTCCCCTTAAGGTGTAGGAGAGATTTTTTTACCAATTCACTCCCCTCATTGAGGTGTGGAGAGTACCATCTTTGTCTTCAGAGAAAATATAGAATTGGATCTAGGTCATGCCCAAAATCATCTAGAATAACTAGTTGAAAGCTTTTTGATTTGATCATTTCTTATTTTTATGTGTATTTACCTCTATATTGACTAGACAGTAAAACTTATACAGCTAGTTTACCTCTTGCTTCCATCTCTAAAAAATTATCCATCTAGAATGGATTATTTTCTATACCTTCTTCTACTTCTGACATCTTTCAGATAGGTGATTTTCCTTCCCACAATGAAGACAAGGATGAAGATCAAAACATTGATTCTCCATATGACTAACTATGTGACAATGTTGGCACTTATTACCAAGATTATAGACATCTTCACACCTTAGGGTGTCGTGTATTATCGATCATGCACCCTAAAGTGTGATTACAATGATTGAATTTTGACACACCCCCCCTCCCACCATTCAATTTCAGATAGGTCCCCTTTTTACACTTGGTTTTCTTGTGATTTCTTTGTTTGAAAAAATCAATGAATTGATTCAAATTTAACCTTATGCTTTTATTTCAATATGACAACAAACTATTAACTCAAATTATTACATGTGATTGCAGAATGATTTGCATATGATAGAACCATTGTCACGTTTCATTGAATGATTAAGTCCATATGGCTATTATTCATTGCATGTGTGAAAGCAAAGAAACAAAGTATCACACATCCAAAAATATAACATATAATACACAACAAAAAAATGTTCTTAGACCTCCTTATTCCATTTCAAGGTGGTATAGGACATGTGAACCAAATAAAAAATATTTTTGTTATGAAATCCTCCATGTAGCCAAAATGTTATGCCCAAAGGAAATCAAAAGTCTTTAATATGATTTCTCCTTCATAATATTAATGCAAATATCCAACTAATTTTTGAATCAAAATAGTTATCTCCTTCACAACAACTTTCCAAGCTCTTAAAAAAAATGTTTACTTGTCTCCCAAGTCTTGAAAAAGCATTATATTATATCACAATCCCACTTTTGACACTTGCAAAATTTAAACCATGTTATCAATATAACATCCCACAGGTATGCACAACTTAATAAACAATACCACTTTCACTTTTACATATGGTGATCAATTTCAAATATTAAGCAATTATTGTTTTAGTGTTGTTGTCCATATGAGATTAATGATGCTTTTACAACAACAAAAAATTTACTCACACTATTATTTTTTCTCCATATAACTGAATTGCAATTTCATTCTTGTTGGCTCATGTACTTGAATTGTTGTTGTCGAGGCAGACTTGTGGGATTGAACGTGATGCACATGGGCCCATTTTAATGTGTAAGATTAAGCAACTCATAACAATATGTTGTTGATCCTAAAAATATAAGATGGAGCTACCACGATGGTGGCTCTTGGCCAATTTTTTTTATGGTTATTAATAACAACATACATCAAGACATGAATACCATAGATAATTCGTAAAGCAATTGAACTTGTAGAAACATGATTGTTTAAAGATGGTTGGACTGAATATTATGATGGAAAGATTACTAGATATATAAGGAAGAAAGCTTGAAACCCTCAAACTTGGTTCGTGGTTGGGTATTTTTTTGGAAAATGATGTTAGAAGACCCTTCTCATTTGGGAATGATCTTTGTAGAATAAGATAAGAATATTTTAAAATTGTGTCTCATAAGATCGGTTTATGCACTTTTCAAGTCTATCCACCTCCAAAATTTTTTAGATTGACCCAGATGGGACTAAGCCTTGGAACCTCCAAATTGGATCATTCCTCTCTTTCTCATGGTGTTCCTTATCTGGGCGGTTTTTAGATCATGTGGAAATTGAATGGCAAGATTCAATAAGTTCACCACATAAAAACTCAATGACATATATGGGAAGCAAGAGACAACAACAATACGTATGATGACAAATGTTCACGATGAGAAGTTTTAATGCTTCTCACGCAACACTTTTGAATCTCATTAGGTTGGGAAAGATAGTCGAGATTATCAACTTGGGTTTATATCCTTTGTAAGTATACAACCAAATTTTAAGACTTAGCTCTTTAAAATCTAAAACCTTCTTTTATCTTTACAATTTTGTTATGTTTTCATGATTAAATCAACAAGTAAAGAAAATAAAGAACTTAAAAACTATACTCAAGAATTTAAATGGATAGTGATTTGTAATTAACAATACATTGCTTCAATAGGCCCAAAATTCTAGAAAGCAATCAGCCACTGATTTATATGAAGGCCAATTTGAGTTACAACCCAAATATGTATTTTCAAATCCCTATGAGGATCAAGATCAGAGAAGATCCTAAGAAGAAAATTATCTAAAATAAGCTCATACAATGGAAATTAGGTTCCCAAAGAAGGATGTAACACAAATCCTATGTTGGATCACTTCAAGTAACACCAAAACATCAAATTCTTGAAGAATACCACATAAAATGCAAAAAATGTATTTTGTTGCCACCTTTCAAGATGTTCCTTGGTATATACAAGAAGTTCTATGAAAATTCCAAAAGGGAAATGAATGGGAATGATATCTTACTTTCAAATCCTAGGCACACCTTCATACAAAACTCTCCCCCTCCATTCATGACTCCTCTTCCTTTATCCAGGAGGAAAATAATTGGGTAGTTAAACTACCATTTAATCATATATTTGTTATTTGGTTTTAAAGTGAATGTAAATATGTTTAAAGAAAAAGGATAATAAACATACTTTTAAAAAATAACTATAAGTAGGTGGGGTCCCAGTAGAAACTCTCTCTGTCTCTCTCTCTCTCTATATATAAAATCCTTGTGACTCCCATAAATATAATCAATAGCGTAAACACGTGGAAAAAATATAAACATCATATGCATCATCATCAAAATCATGAACCTCATTACACTTGTCCCTCCTGCATAGAAAATACTTATATATGATATTTAAGTCTTTGAAATATCATATACATCATTAAATCAAGATGTAATGTGTTAAGTATCCAAAAAATAAAAGTCATAAAATAAAAGATCAAAGTATGTTAGGATACATATCTTTAAAAGACACTTGTTTTGTTTTACTCATCAACCTTGATTCAGTGCAGCTTTGTCTGAGCAGAGGTAGACTTAGAAGAGTTTGAACTTGTATTTTCCATAAGTATGTTCCCTTTGTTTTCTTAAAAGATAGGGATGTGTTGTTTTTCGGGTCTAAGAGGACGGTGGGCAAAGGAAGTAGTCAATGTGATCATGTATAGGTGCAACAAGAAGGCTTGTTGGCCAATGTATGACACCAGAGGAGGACTAAATAAGATTGTTATTCCACTCATATTCCTACATGTGAATGTCCATAATACTCAGGTGAGGTTGCAACTGGTTATCAGGTTGAGCAAAAGGAGGATATAAGATAAATTTGCTTCCAAGGTCAATGTGACCGATTTTGTACAATATAATTAAACTCTTTAGAATTGGCATCTAACTAAATTCAAAACCTTATTCTTTTATTTCTATCCTTTTTTTAAACTATTTTTGGCCTTCACCCTCAACCCCTTCTATTTTCCCTATTACCTGTGCTAAAAAAGAAACTCATCTACACATCCATGTAAAGAATCAATAGACATAAAATATCACACTAAATGCAGTAAATGTATTACGAATTTGATTAAATATGTTAAATAGGGCCCATATAATAATACAAAAATCAAGCATTAAGTGAGTGATACAAGGAAATTTCATGATGAAAATACATTAGCCCAAATCATTATGTTCAATCCATATACGCTCCTCGTCTCTCCATGCGTAAACATCAATAAAATAACATTAAGTGAGTGATACAAGGAAATTTCATGAAGAAAATACTTCATGATCCAGATTTAAACAGGAACGCAACAAATTACAGAGATAACCATAAACACAGAGATGTAGTGGAAATAACACTTCATTTCATTAATGTAAAACACTGAAATATGCTTACAAACAGAAATGGAAATAAACCAGCTAGGGCGATGGTAGCTTATCTCTGAGAAGAGATGTGGCGGCTACATGCCTCTGAACTGCCTTACAATGAGGCTCAAGGGCCTTTTTTATTATTGAACAATAAGAGCAAGCCCTAAACAATCAAAACCCTAACTCGAGGAGATGTAACGCCAAGAGTTTATGAGCCCCGTTGGGGTGAGTTGGACAGCCAAATTCTCGGGGTCGTGACTTGGTCCTATTATCTCTGTTTGATGCGCATGATAACTCGTTGGAAAGATCTCTCCAAGGACTACGACAGAAAAGACGATTTTAGACAAAAAATTACTGTCGGTAGATTTCCAAAAAAACATCGTTTAGGGCCTCAAAACGGCTCCGAAAGTTTAGGACCCGAAAAACTGCTAAAAATAGTAAACTGTGCTACAATTAAGGAAACTGAAAAATTGAAAGAAGAAATGGTGGGGATCCAAGTGGAATTGGCAGGTGGTCACCAATATCCACCTGGATCATTCCTCCCCCTTAGGAAGCAATGGTCCCCATTGCGTTGAGTTCCTCCATGACATGATGAAACTTCTGCTGAACTTGGTCCTTGGTGAGCCACTTGCCCTGGTGAAGGAGTTGGCCTGCTTTGACAACTCGATACAGTTGGATATTCTGCTGGCAAGTGTGCTTGATCTGTGTGTCGATTATCCGATCAGTTGCAGCTTGTTCCATGCAATCTGGATTTAACTCTGTGGGTGTGAGATGTTTTGCAATGTCGAATGTGTCTAGTAATGGTGGAAAGTATGGCTGAAGGTGGTCCACATTGAACACTAGGTGCAGTCCAAGGAATGGGGGAATGCTGAGCTCAAATGCATTGTCTCCCATAGCTTTGGTAATGGTGAAGAACCATATCAGAGTGGTCTGAGTTTCCGATAGGCTCCGGTAAGGCGTTTCTTTTGCAAATGCAACTAGACTTTGTCGCCCACCTAAAACTTGTGTGGCACCCGATGTTGATCCTGTCGCTGCTTGTACTTGGCATTTGATTTCTCCAGAATGTCATGGACCTGCTGGCGAATATGTTGGATGTGTTCAATGAAGCTGTTTGCCTTATCTATTTCAGACTGGACATGAGCCGAATCTGCGTGAGTAGATGCAAATGGCATGGCCACATTAATGGGACATAGTGGCTGGAATCCCAAGCCCACTTGAAAAGGGATGTGGCCAGTCGAGCTATGGAGAGCCCAGTTGTAGCTGTGCTGAACATAGGGGAGGCTCTCGTCCCATGTGCGTGGATGCTTTGAGTTGTACATGCGCAGAATGTGTACGATCATCCTGTTGACAACCTCTGTCTGGCCATCAGTTTGAGGATGGAAGGCTGTGGACTTAGTGAGTTTGGTGTCCAGCATCGACCAGAGACTGGACCAAAATGTACTGAGGAACCTGCTGTCCCGATCTGAGATGATAGACTATGGGACCCCAAAGTGTACCCACACTCGTTCAAAGAAGAGTTTAGCAGTGGCTTCGGCTGTGATATTCTTCTTGCAGGCCACCATAATGGCCATCTTCGAGAACCTGTCAATGACCACAAAAACACAGTCGTTTCCATGCTTAGTGGAAGGAAGGCCTGACATGTAATCCATGGAGATGGATTCCCAAGGTCGACTAGGGGTAGGCAGCGGGGTATAGAGGCTTTGCTTCTTGATGGTCGGTTTGGAAATGGCACAGGCAGTGCATGATCTGATGTACTTCCCGACATCTTGTTGAAGATTCAGCCAATAGAAATACTTCTGCAGTACTACCACCATTCTCTCGACCTCGAAATGCCTAGCAGCTCGAATGTAGTGTGCTTCCCAAATCATCTTGGCACGCTCGCTTGAAGGAACACAAAGGTGACCCAAGTGGCATAACAGGGCATCCTGGAGGTGAAAATCTGGAACATGCTGACCCTCCAAGAGTGTCTGGTATGTGTGGCTGAATTCTGGGTCGCTTTTGTGGAGAAGTGGCCAATTAGAAGTCTCGTTCCCACAAGAGTTGAGCACAGTGGTTAACGCCATGATCGGTGGTCAACTAAGGCAATCTGCAACATCATTGGTGTTGCCCTTCTTATACTTGATATTCAAATGGAATTTTTGTAGGTATGTGGACCATTTCTGATGGCGATCATTCTGCAATTTCCCCTGGGTCTGTATGAACTGTAGGGGTTGGTGGTCTGTGTGGATGACCGTTTCCTTCCCCAAAATGTAATGCTTCCATTGTCGGCAGGCCTATACAATGGAATACATCTCTTTGTCATAAGTGGGATACTTCTGGATTGTGTCTGAAAGTGTCTCACTGTGATATGCCACTGGATGCCCATGTTGAGTAAGGACTGCCCCAATAGCATAGTCAGAGGCATCTATCTCGACTTCAAATGGTTGTTGCAAGTCTGGTAATGTGAGCACTGGTGCCTAGCAGAGGTGATATTTCAACTTTGTGAACGCCTTCTGTTGAGATTCAGACCAAAAGAATTTTGCTTTCGCTCCTCCCTTGGTGACTTGACTCAAGGGCCAAGTGATATGGGAAAATCCCAACACGAACCTGCGGTAGAAGTTGGCAAGACCTAGAAAGCTGCGGAGCTCTGTCAGAGTGATTGGAGATGACCAATCCCGAATGACTTGGATCTTGGCTGGATCCACATGCACCCCCTGTTCATCAATAATGTATCCCAGATACTGAACCTGGGTCATGCCAAAAGTTCATTTCTCCAAATTGGCACATAACTTGTGTTGCCACAGTGTTTGGAGAACCTGTCGGATGTGGTGGAGGTGCTCTTCCAAACTCTGGTTGAAGATCAGTATGTCATCCAAGTATACCACTACAAATGAGTTGGTGAATGGCCACAAGATGTCATCCATTAGCCTCATGAAGGTTGCAGGAGCATTCATCAATCCGAAAGGCATAACCAACCATTCAAAAAGGCCCTCCTTGGATTTGAAGGCAATCTTCCATGCATCGGAGGGTTTGATTGGTACCTGGTGATTTCCTGAATTCAAATCGATCTTGCTGAAATATTTTGCCCCCTTCAGTTGGTCCAGGAGGTCATCGATACGTGGGATCGGGTACCTATTACAGACAATGATCTTGTTCAGCGCTCGATAGTCAATACTGAGTCTCCAAGTCCCATCCCTCTTCTGTACCAACATGATCGAGCTCCCACAGGGCGATGAACTTGGATGGATGTGACCTTTTTGCAGCAGCTCCTGAATCTGCCTCTTGATTTCATCGTTCTCTAGAACGAAGCACCGATAGATTGGTCCATTGGGCAGTGATGCACCTGGGGTCAGATCGATGGAGTGCTTGACCTGACAATGCAGAGGAACCCTTGCGGGGGAGGTGAAGATGTCCTTGTACTCCTCCACGACCTTGTCCATCTGTAGTTGTCATGCAGAGGGGCCCTGTCTGGAGGTCGTGGCCACCGTCTTCTTCTTTCCTTGAGGGCATATCATCAGGAAAACAAATTTCCCGGTTTTGGAAATGAGCTTACTGCATTTTTTTGCAGTAACCAAAGAGATGGCGGTAGGCGGTGCTACCTCCGGTATCCTGTACAACTTATTTCCCAAAGTAATAATAACAGCACGGGGCCTTGATTCATACACAACATGTCACTTCCACAAGTATGGTTGTCCTAATAATACATCACAAACTTCAAGGGGAGCAATGTCACACAATACCTCATCCGTGAAGGGCCCTATGTTGTATGGAAGGCGGCATTGCTGGCTCACGCGAAGATCCCGTCCTTGGTGAAGCCACCTGATGGTGTACGGTTGTGGATGTGTTGTGGTCAGTAAGCCCAGCCGCTTCACGACCTCTACCGAAATGAGGTTCTTTTGGCTCCCGCTGTCGACAATGAACTGTAGCGGGGAGCCCTTTACCCACATCTAGGAGTGGAAGAGACGCTCCTCCTCCTTTGGATCTTCAGGTTCCTCCTTCTGGATCTTCATGGTAGCAACGATGGCGTTGGGCTCTGCATTGATAATCTGCTTCCCTTTGTCATTCTCCTTATCGAGTTTTGACTCAGAGTCGGAACATGCATCTGATTCTGAAACCTTTAGCTCGGCCACCAGTGACTTCTTGGCCCGACACTCACTTGTGTTGTGAGTGGAGCTCTTATGGAACTCACACCACTTTCCCGTGTCCTTTTTCGGCTTTGCGACGCTGTTCTTTGCTTGCAGCTTTGGCGGGTTGTCTTGGGCCGCCCCGCCTTGGCTTTGTCCTTTGTTCTGCAGTTTGGGGGCACCTTTCCCTTGCTTCGGATTCGCAGATCCAAAGTCTCGCTTCTTTTGTTTAAACTTTTGCTCGACCTTGACGGCATATCGGTATGCTGTGCCGAGCGAGGAGATGTTCAGGAATTCTATTTCTTCCTAGATGTACTTGTGCAAGCAGCCACGGTATTTGAGTACCAAATGCTACTCCGAATCCTTGATACCCAACTTTGTGTGAAGGGTATGGAAAATATTGGTAAACTCCGACATGTCTTGGTCCCTTCCCTGCCGCAGCGTGGTCCACTTTATGTATTGATCCTCATAGCTTCCGACAGGGTAGTACTGCTCCTTGATGGCATCCCAGAATGAATTCCAAGTGGGTGCGGCTGAAAATAGTGAGCCCGTACTTTCATCCTTCTACTCGCAGTAGGTTTCCCACCAGTCCTTGATGTGGGGGGCTGCTTTGAGAAGAGTGAAAATAATCTTTTCCCAACTGGAAAAATCATGAACAAAAAAATAACCCTCTAGCAGATTTAACCATTTATCGACGGCATCTGCGTCTATCTGACCCTTGAATATGGGGATTTCAAAATTAACTTGTACCTTAAACGGTGTGGCATTTCCAGAGTAGCTGTTGGAAGCCGATGCGTCGCCCCTGGGTAGCCGCTGAAGGATCTGGGCAAAGTTGTCCATCATTGCGTTCCTTTGTTGCTCGAGGGCTTCTTCGAGCAAGATTTTGATAGGATCTCCTGCCCCCTCGTCTTTCTTTTCATCCGCCATGGGAGGCCGTTGGGATTTGCGAGGCTGGTCTTGCAAAGGTTCGACCAGTTCAAGCCCTAACTCCTTATATCCTGATCTTGTTGGGGACATGCAAAGAAAAACAGAGAAAAAAAGTAGACTGATCTGATACCACTGATCTAGATTTAAACAGGAACATAACAAATTACAGAGATAACCATAAACACAGAGATGCAGATGAAATAATACTCCATTTCATTAATTTAAAACACTGAAATATGATTACAAACAGAAATGGAAATAAACCAGCTAGGGCAATGGTAGCTTATCTCTGAGAAGAGATGTGGCGGCTACATGCCTTTGAACTACGTTACAATGAGGCTCAATGGCCTTTTTATTATTGAACAATAAGAGAAAACCCTAAACAACCAAAACCCTAACCCGAGGAGATGTAACAACAAGAGTTTATGGGCCCCGTTGGGTTGAGTTGGACAACCAACTTCCCGGGGTCGTGACTTGGTCATATTATCTCCGTTTGATGCGCATGATAACCCGTTGGAAAGATCTCTCCAAGGACTACGATGAAAAAGACGATTTTCGACAGAAAATCACTGGCGGTAGATTTCCAAAAAAAACGTCGTTTAGGGCCTCAAAACGGCTCCAGAAGTTTAAGACTCGAAAAACTGCTAAAAATAGTAAACTGTGCTACAATTAAGGAAATTGAAAAAATGAAAGAAGAAATGGTGGGGATCCAAGTGGAATTGGCGGGTTGCCACCAATATCCACCTGGATCACATCAACCCAAATCATTATGTTCAATCCATATACGCTCCTCGTCTCTCCATGCATAAACATCAATCAAATAATAACCTTACTACTCACATTCATCTCAGAAATAAGTCGCATGAGCGTCATGTTCAATAAATTATGTCATTTATAAATAAATGTAATCTTAAATGGAAATTGAAAAAAAATGAATGCAATGAGATATTGGTGTCCTTTGGGAAAAGTAATTTAGAATACCACATGTATTTACATGTGTAATAATGTATGAAAAGTGGAAATGCATAATGATATGATTGTTTTGGATTGGAAATTTTAAAGTTGTTATATTTGTTAATATGGAATTAATTTAGGTGAAGCAATTGAAGATCACATTCAATATCTCAACAAACCTGGGTTCAAAATCATTATTATTGTCATCATATTGATCAAATTTTATGTGGGCCTGAGCTAAGGTCTTGTGGTTCATCAGAATTGGGCTTTTTGTAATAAAAAATATTCTTTGCATTATGATAATAAACAGATTTTAATCAATGATTAATATGTAACCTACAATTTGCACTTAATCTTTCACTTTAATGATATACCAATTAATACTTCCATAAGATATGTATCAACCTTATGAGATTTTGCAACTATTATATATTTTCCCTATATTTTAATACTTATCATTAGCCACACATATCTTGAGTGCCAGAATGACACAATAATTGTTAGGACAACAATGTTAATATCATGGTAAGAATTGAGTTTCAACCTTGAGTTTATTAATGCCTAGTCAGTGTATTCCATAATATATCTCCATTATATATGTTGCTTTGATTTTGATAAGAAATTCATACATTTTCTTTAAATCCAAATAAATGCTTAGAAGTAATCTTATTTTATTATTATCTACAACAACAATTCCACAAACTTTGTTTATTCCATATTGGGTTAGGGTTTTACCCAAATCCATGGTCAATATTTTCATGTTCGTTACATTTGAGTGTTTTGTTATATCTAATTTGCTATTTTACTGTAAAAATACACCAGATGAGTTATGAATGTAATATATATTTTTATTGATAAAAATGAATGATGATTACAAGGCTAAGACAATGCTCCTTAAATAGGAGTTGATTGGACATGCCTAATAAGAGAGACATGTCCCTTGGGGACTAATGTCTCTTCATTTAGCTAATTATTTATTAATTAATTGATTATAATTAATAATTTATTTATTTAAATAATATTTTAATATTTTAATTAACTGTTATGAATTTAAGTTCATAACATTGCCTTCCCCTTAAGATGCTTTGTCCTCAAAGCATAGGTAGGCCTGGGTGTTGATGCAAGAAACATTCTGATTCCCAAGACGAATCTTCCTCTAGTAATCTCTTCCATTTGATGAAGTATTCCTTTATTATCTTGGATCGTAAAACCTTTTCTCGGGTAGCGAGTATACCTTCAGGTTCAAGGAATATTCTTCCTTCTTCATCGGTCTCTGGTATTTCTGTTTGTGCTATTTGGTTTTTCCCTAATACTCTTTTAAGACTTGATATGTGAAAGGTATTATGGATTCGACAATTGTCCGATAACTTTAACCCATAAGCTACATTACTTATCTTTTTGATTATCTAATACGGTCCATAATATATAGGTGACAATTTATTCTTCCCTTATTTTAGTGATAGTTGCTTATAAGGTTGGAGTTTAACAAAGACACAATCTCCCTCCTTGAACTTTTAGAGTAGTGTTGGTCTATTTGTTGTTTCATTCTATTATGAGCCATGGTTAGATTTTATTTTAGTAAGTTTATGATCCTTTGACTTTCTCCTAGGTGGTCTTTAACTGCTAGTACCCTAGAATCAAGGAGTGCAAAGTCCTTCCACCTGGGTGGATCGTAACTATATAAGGCTTGGAAGGGTGTCATCTTAGCTGATGTGTGGTACATGGTATTATACCGCCATTCTACCAGGTGTAGCCATTGTGTCCATCTATTTGGTTATCTGCAACAAAACAACAAATATATGTTTCCAAGCATTTATTAACGATTTCGGTTTGCCCATCTGTTTGGGGGTGATAGGCTGAACTCATGTTGAGGGATATTCCTGTTGATGGCATAATTCCTTCCAAAATTTTCCTTTAAACCTTACATCTCTATCGTTGACGATGACCTTAGGAAACCTGTGTAGTTTGTAAATATTTTACAAAACACTTCAACGATTTGTTTAGCTGTGTCAGTGTTTTTAATCGCCATAAAGTGGGCATATTTAGTGAGCTTGTCGACTACTAAAAATATTTTATCCTTTCCGTCAAATGCAGGTATTCCTTCAATAAAATCCATCAAAATCTCCTCCCACTTTTGATTTGGAATGTGTAATGGGTGTAGAAAACCTGGAGTTGGAACATTTTCATTGTTGTTCCTTTGACAAATATCACATTCTGCAACATATTTATGAATTTCCTTGCTCATACCCTTCCAATAGAATGACTGTCGGATGTTGTAGTAAGTCTTGTAGAATCCGACATGTTCGGCTGTTGGCGAATTGTGAGACTCTTTTAGTATTTTCACCTTAAATTTGGATGCGGGTGTTAGGTAAATTCTACCCTTGTACCATAAGATGTCATTTTTCCACTCGAAGTTGGTATACTGACTGATATTGTTAATCATGGAGTCACAATCCTTATCCTTGGCATATTCGGCTTGTATTTCGTCCAACCATTCCGGAACAACTATCATAGCGGCACATGTTGTGTGATGCAGGAGCATCTAGACCTAGCCAACAATGTGATGGTGTGGTCACATGTTGTGGCTAATGAGAGTTTGGAGGAAGAATTGGTTATTTAAACTTATTAATTGCAAAGTATGTAAATAGTTAATTGTTTCTAATTCTGAACAGAATTGGGGATAAGTGGCAAGTGATCCTCCCTGCGTGGAGATCAAGCCAAGTAGTTTAGTTTGTTCAGATTACGATAGGATTTGATTTCTAAAAATATTGTGAAGTCCTTCATTTGTGGAAGGAGATGGTTAACTTAGGCATATATGTATTTTCCTGTCTTTTTTGGAGACAAGGAGAGAGAGGATTCACGAGGGAATTGTAAACCTACGGGAAAATTAGGAACACAGGCCACTAATTGAAGAATCAGGCCAAAGAGGAAAGATTCAAGAGAGCAGAATAGTGTGTGTGGATTGTAATTGAAACAGAGGTATATTAATTTGTGTAATCGGCTAAGGCGAGATTCTGTAGTCGTTTTATATTGAATGAATGATATTGTGTGTTTATGATTGATTGTCGGGCCTGCAGAAACCCTTGTATGCTTCCAGATTCTTTGTATTAAGGCTGAGTGATTATCCCTTAGTTTGTTATGTTTAAACACCTAATTGTATGATTGATAGAAGTTTGGCTTTATTTTGAATTTCATTGTTTGATGCGGGTCGACGAAGTTTATTTACTTAGTTTTGGTTCCGCAAGCGGAAAACCTAGTTTACACTAAGAATGAGCACAAAACATAGTCAGATTTGGAATCCGGACTTGAACCATTTATAGACGAGGCTCTATACCCTTATCGGGTCCAGAAGACTGATCGGATCGGCGTTTTGAAGTGGAAGGAGCTTGGAAAAGTGAATTTACGATTTGCGATCGACCGATTCAATCGTGGCTGTTAGATCCGATATATTGCAACCGTTGGATCGCGATCAACTGTGACCTTTGGATCGCGGAAGCGGTTTCGCAATAGTAGAAGTGGTTTTTGGGCGAGCAAAAGACAGCAAGCTGTATCGAAGGATAGTCAGCCGATTCCATTAAACATTCGACACGTAGCAGCGAGAGTGAACAGGGAAACCGCTTTATCGAGCAATTAATTCCCGTATTAATTGTCTGCCTGAAATAAGATGTGGGCTGTCGGATCCGCTCTGCGCAGATCGACGGTGGAGAATTGGCGACAATTTAAATATTTAGAATCAGTGCTGAACGTTGGAACAGAGATGAAACAAACGGTGGAGATCAGCCGATCGGAGATCGGGGATATGGAATGACCGCGGAAAAGCGATGGACCAAAAGGACGGATTCACCGATATATATTAATGCGGATGTAAAATATTTGAGTTCCGGTTAAAGTGTTCGGAGTGGGGTTTTGTTTGATTTTCCCGTGTTTCTGTGTATTCATATATTTCCGATAAAAAGTGTTGATCGGGGTTTTTAAGGTTAAAATGATACTAAAACACTTCTGATAGTGTAATGGCCCCGATAGCTTAAGCGATCCCTTTTTTAAAGGAAAAGTACCGAACTACGCTTCTGACATGTATATGTGGGCATGGAGCTTTAAAGCTTTATAAGGGTGAAATAATTCCAATAAGGAGTTAGGGTGTCGCAGCCATATGGTTGCATCATTTTTGGTATGAGAGCAGGAAAAAGGAAGAAACTTTCCTGCGAGAAGGATGTCTTGCTTATGAAGGTTATGATTACAAAGGTATGACAATAGCAACAGTTAAATGAATGACAATGTTGGGCACAGGACTACAACAGTAAGACTGTAGAAGAACTTTTGGAAGTTCTTAGAGATTGTAGTAGAACCTCATTCTAGCTGAGGCTTGGAATAGATAGGGACAGAGGAGTCCTTAAGAGAAGTGAGTGGAGCAACCAGAGAGAGAGCAAGATTGCTCAGTGCAAGTTCTAAGGAAAGAGGACTTGGAGACCAGGCAGAGGAGAAGCTTGGTGAGAAGATCAACTTAGAAGGAAGTTGATTGGTTGCAGGTGTAGGAGCTCACACAGAAGAAAAGATGGCTATGGAAATTCATATGGAAGACTCAGAAGAAGGCTACAAGATGAATGAGAAGGGTGCTCAAACAATCCATAGGAAATAGATGAGTCAAGCAGAGATTGACAAGGAAATAACTGAGATAAGAAAAGAACTCGATGTGTTAGTGATGCTGCTGGAGGAGAACCAAAGACAAGGTTGGGTCTTGAAGAGGAAGTCAGTGAAGTGGCCTAAGTTACAGAGAAGGCTGCAACAAGAACAGGTAAAGTGGTTGATGAAAAACCTCAGAGAAGCAGAGGCAGAAATGGAAGTTTCCATTTGTAGACCAGAACAAGGTGAAATGTTGGGTGAAGAGGATAATGGGAGATCAGCTGAAGATCTCATGGACTATTGGCATAGTTCAGAACAATTCGAAGATATGTTGACAAGGGAAGCAGATGAGGCAATGGAGCCTTGTGATTTTAATTCTCATAGTTTGTGTATGTTTGCAGGATATGCAGAGGATGATGGAAAGTCTGGTGAAACTGTCACAAACATGAATGAAGCTCTTGAGGTGAAGTATGATGGAGAATGCCTTCTAGAGGAAGAAGGTGCTGATTTATTGCAACAGAAAGAGTTCATAGATGAAATTCTGTTTGGTGTAAGACAGTAAGATGAAGTTGATATGGACCAAAAGCCTAATGAAAATGCCATATTTGTATTCCAAGAAGGTAAGAAAATGAATTTGTCTGATGAAATTGATGAAAGAACTTTGCAATATGATAGTGCAGAAAACAAGATAATTCAGGAGGATTGCCAGGAAAAGAATGAAGCTGAGAATGGAAGTTGTGATGAACTGTTGGAGAGATTTCACATGGAAATAGAATTCTTGGAAAGATTGCTCAAGGAACCTGAAGGAGAAATGAAGCTTTCAGAACCTGATAAAGAAAAGGATATGGTTACTATGCATGATAAGGATGAAATGTCTCTAACATTTATAGAGTTAAGTGAATGTTTAGACTCTGCAATTAATGATGTGACTGTAGGTACAGAAGATAGCGTAAATAAATATGATGCTGAAATCAGAGAAATTGAGCAGAGATTTATTTGAAGGTGAAATGGAAGGTCAAGAGCAACAAGGAAGTTATGTCCTCAGAGACATGAAGGAGACAGAAGAATTAATCCAACAAGATGAAGATGGAAGAAACCAACAATTTTAAAGAGATGATCAGCAACATGAGAATGAATTTGAGGAAGGCATTAGATTGCAGAAGTATAGCAACTGGCAGCAGAATGAAGAACCAAAGATTAGTCTGGCAGTACAAAGAAAGACAAGTGAAGACCGAAGATACAGATGAAGAACGAAGAAAAGGGTCAAGTGGAAGCTATTGCAACAGAGGTGGAATGGAAAGCTGATGAACGAGTTCAGGGAACTTGAACAAATTCATATTGATTTGTTAGAGAAGGAGAGACTCAAAGGAATGGAGTCACAGCAAGAAGGATCTGCTGAAAGGATCTATGATGGAAGATTGGTCTTTGGAGCATCAAAAGAGGATGAAAGGTATTGCATTTTGACAATTGAAAGTTGTTGTGTGTTTGCAGGTTATAAAAACTTGAGGGAAGACAAGCAGTTATTGGAAACTGCTATATTAACAGGTGAAGAGATGACTACTCACAGTCATATGAAGAATAAAGAGAGAAGTTACAATCAAGTGAAGGAAGATGTCCAGTCAGATGACATCCAAAGGATAAGTAAAAAGGAGGATGGAAAAGGAATTATTGAGATCAAAGGAATGTTTGGAAAGGAAGAAATTCATTCATATGAATATGGAACAAAGAGTTTTCTCAGGAAAATTAATGAAGCTAATACAAACCAAATGAAGAATATTATGGTGTATTCAGAAAGATACACTGAAGTAATGCAACTATTTAATGTTGTCCTAAGGGAAAGGAAAAGCAAAGATATGATTTTTCAGAAGTTAGAAGAAGGAAATTCACATTATCTTGTGATGCAGAGGAAAGGGCAGCTGTTAAACATAGCTGTAATGAACTATGCAGATATTGGACAACTATTGAGGACTGAAGCCAGAGGAGAACAACTACTGAAGGTTGATATAGAGGACTTTGTAGATATTAAATAGTTATTGAAGATTATTGACCTTGAAGAAATCTAGAGTAAAGAAGGACTAAAGACAGATGTTGCAGACAATGAAGTTAGTGAAGATCACGCAGAGCTCTTGGTAGAAATTCCAAATAAGATGGCAGATTTGTGGCATGAGTCTAGTCTTTTGGAGAAGAGGCAAGAAAACCAAAGAATAAGTGATAAGACTGTAAAACCAGAATTGAATGAGAATGAAGAAGTTGTCATGAATGAAAAATATGGGAAAGAAGTTGTTAGAAATGTTGGCATAATGAGGAAACAGGGTAAAGCATTTGTGTTTGATGAATTGATTGATTCTGGTAAATATTTGTATGTAGGAACAAGGCAATGTGAATTCAATTTGAAACAAGGAGTTGATTTTGAGGATCAGATCAAAGTAAGGAAGGATGAGATCAGAATGTCTCAGAAAGATGGAATGATGTTGAATTTCCAGTATGGATCTATTGAACTAGAGATGAGCTCAAGAGATGATAGTAACATGATTACTATTGTGCAACAAGGAGTTATTGATGAAGAAGAGGTTGAAGATGACATTTCAGAAGCAGACAAGTATGATGCCATGATCATTAAGGGTGGAGAAATTAAGTTACTAGAAGAAGAGGTATTCCAAGTATCTAAGCAAGTAGGAAGAATTCTTAATTTTCAAGAAATTTGTGGAATTGCAGGTATACTGAGAATTGAAGTAAGAAGTGGTGAAGCCATGAATGAGAAACCAGAAGAAGGAAATGGAATTATTGCAAGGGATCAATGGAGAAAGCATTTGTACATTTCAGAAATGTGTATGGAAAAATGTTGGCACAGGGATTATGATGCTCTTATGCAAGAAGACATCCAATTATAGAAGAATAGTATTCATCATTTGAGAAGTGAAGTGGACAAAGAAATTGATGAGTTGTGGAGACTCATACAACAACATTCCAATAAACTAAATAGAAGAAAAAAGAAGGAAGGAAGATTGGCTGGAAAGAATGGTACAGGTGAAGGTAATGGTAAATTGCAAATAAAAGTGTGGAAGCCTGACATAAATTGTGATGAGGAGCAAAAAGCAATAAGATATATGGAAGAGACAACAGCAGACAGTGAGAGCATAGCTAATGGGAAAATACAACATAAAGTATGGAGACCAAGAGAACAAAAAACAACAGTAGTAACCAAGGACATACTACTCAACAAAGTATGGGATCCAGGAGGAAACATATTAGAAGCACATGATCAGGAGATCATGATTATTTTTAACCTTGGGAGTCTGATGCAGGAGCATCTAGACCTAGCCAGCAATGTGATGGTGTGGTCACATGTTGTGGCTAATGAGAGTTTGGAGGAAGAATTGGTTATTTAAACTTATTAATTGCAAAGTATGTAAATAGTTAATTGTTTCTAATTCTGAACAGAATTGGGGATAAGTGGCAAGTGATCGTCCCTGCGTGGAGATCAAGCCAAGTGGTTTAGTTTGTTCAGATTAGGATATGATTTTATTTCTAAAAATATTGTGAAGTCCTTCATTTGTGGAAGGAGATGGTTAACTTTGGCATATATGTATTTTCCTGTCTTTTCTGGAGACAAGGAGAGAGAGGATTCACGAGGGAATTGTAAGCCTACGGGCAGATTAGGAACAGAGGCCACTAATTGAAGAATCAGGCAAAAGACGAAAGATTCAGGAGAGCAGAATAGTGTGTGTGGATTGTAATTGAAACATAGGTCTTTTAATTTGTGTAATCGGCCAAGGTGAGATTCTGTAATCGTTTTATATTGAATGAATGATATTGTGTGTTTATGATTGATTATCGGGCCTGCAGAAACCCTTGTATGCTTCCAGATTCTTTGTATTAAGGCTGAGTGATTATCCCTTAGTTTGTTATGTTTAAATGCCTAATTGTATGTTTGATAGAAGTTTGGCTTTATTTTGAATATCATTGTTTGATGCGGGTCGGTGAAGTCTATTTACTTAGTTTTGGTTTTGTAAGCGGAAAACCCAGTTTACACTAAGAATGAGCACAAAACATAGTCGGTTTTGGAATCCGGACTTGAACCATTTATAGACGAGGCTCTATACCCTTATCGGGTCCGGAAGACTGATCAGATCGGTGTTTTGAAGTGGAAGGAGCTTGGCAAGTGAATTTGCGATTTGCGATCGGCTGATTCAATCGTGACCGTTAGATCGTGATATATCACAACCGTTGGATTGCGATCAACTGTGACCGTTGGATCACGGAAGTGGTTTCGCAACAGTAGAAGTGGTTTTCGGGCGAGCGAAAGGCCGTAAGCTGTATCGAGGGACAGTCAGCCAATTCCATTAAACATTCGACACGTAGCAGTGAGGGTGAACAGGGAAACCGCTTTATCGGGCGGTTAATTCCCGTATTAATTGTCCGCCCAAAATAAGATGTGGGCCATCGGATCCGCTACGTGCAGATTGACGGTGGAGAATTGGCGACAGTTTAAATATTCAGAATTAGTGCTGACCGTTGGATCGGAGATGAATCGGACGGTGGAGATCACCCGATCGGAGATCGGAGATATGGAATGATCACAGAAAAGCGATGGACCAAAACGATGGATCTGCCGATATATATTAACGTCGATGTAAAATATTTGAGTTCCGGTTATAGTGTTTGAAGCGGGGTTTTGTTTGATTTTCCCGTGTTTTTGTGTATTCATATATTTCCAATAAAAAGTGTTGATTGAGGTTTTTAAGGTTAAAATGATACTAAACACTTCCGATAGTGTAATGGCCCCGATAGCTTAAGTGATCCCGTTTTTAAAGGAAAAGTATTGAACTACGCTTCCGACATGTATATGTGGGCATGGAGCTTTAAAGATTTTTAAGGGTGAAATAATTCTGATAAGGAGTTAGGGTGTGGCAGCCATATGGTTGCATCATTTTTGGTATCAGAGTAGGAAAAAGGAAGAAACTTTCCTGTGAGAAGGATGTCTTGCTTATGAAGGTTATGATTACAAAGGTATGACAGTAGCAGCAGTTAAATGAATGACAATGTTGGGCACATGACTACAACAGTAAGACTGTAGAAGAACTTTTGGAAGTTCTTAGAGATTGTAGCAGAACCTCATTCCAACTGAGGCTTGGAATAGATAGGGACAGAGGAGTCCTTAAGATAAGTGAGTGAAGCAACCAGAGAGAGAGCAAGATTGCTCAGTGCAAGTTCTAAGGGAAGAGGACTTGGAGACCAGGCAGAGGAGAAGCTTGGTGAGAAGATCAACTTAGAAGGAAGTTGTTTGGTTGCAGGTGTAGGAGCTCACATAGAAGAAAAGATGGCTATGGAAAGTCATATGGAAGATTAAGAAGAAGGCTACAAGATGAATGAGAAGGGTGCTCAAACAATCCATAGGAAACAGATGAGTCAAGCAGAGATTGACAAGGAAATAGCTAAGATAAGAAAAGAAATCGATGTGTTAGCGATGTTGCTAGAGGAGAACCAAAGACAAGGTTGGGTCTTGAAGAGGAAGTCAGCGAAGTGGCCTAAGCTGTAGAGAAGCCTGCAACAAGAACATGTAAAGTGGTTGATGAAAAACCTCAGAGAAGAGGAGGCAAAAATGGAAGTTTCCATTTGTAGACCAGAACAAGGTGAAATGTTGGGTGAAGAGGATAATGGGAGATCAGATGAAGACCTCATGGACTATTGGCATAGTTCAGAACAATTCGAATATATGTTGACAAGGGAAGTAGATGAGGCAATGAAGCCTTGTGATTTTAACTCTCATACTTTGTGTATGTTTGCAGGATATGCAAAGGATGATGGACAGTTTGGTGAAACTGTCACAAACAAGAATGAAGCTCTTGAGGTGAAGTATGATGGAGAATGCCTTCTAGAGGAAGAAGGTGCTGATTTATTGCAACAGAAAGAGTTCATAGATGAAATTCTGTTTGGTGTAAGACAGTCAGATGAAGTTGATATGGACCAGAAGCCTAATGAAAATGCCATAGTAGTATTCCAAGAAGGTAAGCAAATGAATTTGTCTGATGAAATTGATGAAAGAACTTTGCAATATGATAGTGTAGAAAACATGATAATTCAGGAGGATTGCCAGGAAAAGAATGAAGTTGAGAAAGGAAGTTGTGATGAACTGCTGGAGAGATTTCACATGGAAATAGAATTCTTGGAAAGATTTCTCAAGGAACCTGAAGGAGAAATGAAGCTTTCAGAACCTGATAAAGAAAAGGATATGGTTGCTATGCATGATAAGGATGAAATGTCTCTAACATTTATAGAGTTAAGTGAATGCTTAGACTTTGCAATTAATGATATGACTGTAGGTACAGAAGACATCGTAAATAAATATGATGATGAAATCAGAGAAATTGACCAGAGATTATTTGAAGGTGAAATGGAAGGTCAAGAGCAACAAGGAAGTTATGTCCTCAAGGACATGAAGGAGACAAAAGAATTAATCCAGCAAGATGAAGATGGAAGAAACCAACAATTTAAAAGATATGATCAACAACATGAGAATGAATTTGAGGAAGGCATTAGATTGCAAAAGTATAGCAACTGGTAGCAGAATGAAGAACCAGAGATTAGTCTGGCAATACAAAGAAAGACAAGTGAAGACCGAAGATACAGAGGTGGAATGGCAAGCTGATGAACGAGTTCAGGGAACTTGAACAAATTCATATTGATTTGTTAGAGAAGGAGAGACTCAAAGGAATGGAGTCACAACAAGAAGGATCTGCTGAAAGGATCTATGATGGAAGATTGGTGTTTGGAGCATCAAAAGAGGATGAAAGGTATTGTATTTTGAAAACTGAAAGTTTTTGTGTGTTTGCAGGTTATAAAAACTTGAGGGAAGACAAACAGTTATTGGAAACTGTTATATTAACAGGTGAAGAGATGACTACTCACAGTCATATGAAGAATAAAGAGAGAAGTTACAGTCAAGTGAAGGAATATTTCCAGTCAGATGACAGCTAAAGGATAATTAAAAAGGAGGATGGAAAAGGAATTATTGAGATCAAAAGAATGTTTGGAAAGGAAGAAATTCATTCATATGAATATGGAACAAAGAGTTTTCTCAGGAAAACTGATGAAGCTAATACAAACCAAGTGAAGAATGTTATGGTGTATTCAGAAAGATACACTAAAGGCAGTCAATTGTTTAATGTTGTCCTAAGGGAAAGGAAAAGAAAATATATGATTTTTCAAAAGTTAGAAGAAGGAAATTCACATAATCTTGTGATGCAGAGGAAAGGGTAGCTGTTAAACATAGCTGTAATGAATTATGCAGATATTGGACAACTATTGAGGACTGAAGCTAGAGGAGAACAACTACTGAAGGTTGATATAGAGGACTTTGTAGATATTAAATAGTTATTGAAGATTATTGACCTTGAAGAAAGCCAGAGTAAAGAAGGACTAAAGACAGATGTTGCAGACAATGAAGTTAGTGAATATCGTGCAGAGCTCTTGGGAGAAATTCCAAATGAGATGGCATATTTGTGGCATGAGTCTAGTCTTTTGGAGAAGAGGCAAGAAAACCAAAGAATAAGTGATCAGACTGTACAACCATAACTGAATGAGAATGAAGAAGTTGTCATGAATGAAAAATATGGGAAAGAATTTTTCAGAAATGTTGGCATAATGAGGAAACAGGGTAAAGCATTTGTGTTTGATGAATTGATTGATTCTGGTGAATATTTGTATGCAGGAACAAGGCAATGTGAAGTCAATTTGAAACAAGGAGTTGATTCTGAAGATCAGATTGAAGTAAGGAAGGATGAGATCAGAATGTCTCAGAAAGATGGAATGATGTTGAATTTATAGTATGGAACTGTTGAACTAGAGATGAGTTCAAGAGATGATAGTAACAGGATTACTATTGTGCAACAGGGAGTTATTGATGAAGAAGAGGCTGAAAATGACATTTCAGAAGCAGACAAGTATGATGCCATGATCCTTAAGGGTGCAGAAATTAAGTTACTAGAAGAAGAGGTATTCCAAGTATCTAAGCAAGCAGGAAGAATTCTTAGTTTTCAAGAAATTTGTGGAATTGCAGGTATACTAAGAATTGAAGTAAGAAGTGGTGAAGCCATGAATGAGAAACCAGAAGAAGGAACTGGAATTATTGTAGGGGATCAATGGAGAAGGCATTTGTACATTTTAGAAATGTATATGGAAAAATATTGGCACAGGGATTATGATGTTCTTATGCAAGAACACATCCAGTTGCAGAAGAATAGTATTCATCATCTGAGAAGTGAAGTGGACAAAGAAATTGATGAGTTGTGGAGACTCATACAACAACATTCCAATAAAATAAATAGAGGACAAAAGAAGGAAGGAAGATTGGCTGGAAAGAATGGTACAGGTGAAGGTAATGGTAAATTGCAAATTAAAGTGTGGAAGCTTGACATAAATTGTGATGAGGAGCAAAAAGCAGTAAGATATATGGAAGAGATAGCAGCAGACAGTGAGAGCATAGCTAATGGGACAATACAACATAAAGTATGGAGACCGAGAGAACAACAAACAACAGTAGTAACCAAGGATAGACTACTGAAAATAGTATGGGATCCAGGAGGAAACATATTAGAAGCACATGATCAGGAGATCATGATTATTTTTAACCTTGGGAGTCTGATGCAGGAGCAACTAGACCTAGCCAGCAATGTGATGGTGTGGTCACATGTTGTGGCTAATGAGAGTTTGGAGGAAGAATTGGTTATTTAAACTTATTAATTGCAAAGTATGTAAATAGTTAATTGTTTCTAATTCTGAACAGAATTGGGGATAAGTGGCAAGTGATCCTCCCTGCGTGGAGATCAAGCCAAGTAGTTTAGTTTGTTCAGATTAGGATAGGATTTGATTTCTAAAAATATTGTGAAGTCCTTAATTTGTGGAAGGAGATGGTTAACTTAGGCATATATGTATTTTCCTGTCTTTTCTGGAGACAAGGAGAGAGAGGATTCATGAGGGAATTGTAAGCCTACGGGCAGATTAGGAACAAAGGCCACTAATTGAAGAATCATGCCAAATAGGAAAGATTCAGGAGAGAAGAATAGTGTGTGTGGATTGTAATTGAAACAGAGGTCTTTTAATTTGTGTAATTGGCCAAGGCGAGATTCTATAATCATTTTATATTGAATGAATGATATTGTGTGTTTATGATTGATTATCGGGCCTGCGGAAACCCTTGTATTCTTCTAGATTCTTTGTATTAAGGCTGAGTGATTATCCCTTAGTTTGTTATGTTTAAACACCTAATTGTATGATTGATAGAAGTCTGGATTTATTTTGAATATCATTGTTTAATGCGCGTTGTCGAAGTCTATTTACTTAGTTTTGGTTCCGCAAGCGGAAAACCTAGTTTACACTAAGAATGAGTGCAAAACATAGTCGGATTTGGAATTCGGACTTGAACCATTTATAGACGAGGCTTGATACCCTTATCGAGTCCGGAAGACTGTTTGGATAGGCGTTTTGAAGTGGAAGGAGCTTGGCAAGTGAATTTGTGATTTGCTATCGGCCGATTCAATCATGGCTGTTAGATCGCGATATATCGCGACCGTTGGATCGCGATCAACTGTGACCGTTGGATCGCGGAAGCGGTTTCACAACAGTAGAAGTGGTTTTCAAGTGAGCAAAAGGTCATGAGCTGTATCGAAGGACAATCGGCCGATTCCATTAAACATTCGACACGTAGTAGCGATGGTGAACAGGGAAACCGCTTTATCGGGCGATTAATTCCCGTATTAATTGTTCGCCCGAAATAAGATGTGGGCTGTCAGATCCGCTACGCGCAGATCGACGGTGGAGAATTGGCGACAGTTTAAATATTCAGAATCAGTGTTGACCGTTGGATCGAAGATGAATCGGACAGTGGAGATCAACCGATCGGAGATATGGAATGACCGCGGAAAAGCGATGGACAAAAAGGACGGATCCGCCGATATATAATAACACAGATGTAAAATATTTAAGTTCTGGTTAAAGTGTTCAGAGCGGGGTTTTGTTTGATTTTCCCGTGTTTCTATGTATTCATATATTTCCAATAAAAAGTGTTGATCGGGGTTTTTAAGGTTAAAACGATTCTAAAACACTTCCGATAGTGTAAGGGCCCCGATAGCTTAAGTGATCCCGTTTTTAAAGGAAAAGTACCGAACTACACTTCCGACATGTATATGTGGGCATGGAGCTTTAAAGCTTTATAAGGGTGAAATAATTTCAATATTGAGTTAGGGTGTGGCAGCCATATGGTTGTATCATTGTGTGGTCGTTATCCTTACATGAGAGTGCATCAACTACGACTTTATCTTTTCCCTTCTTGTGTAATATTTCTAATTCGAAGGTTGACAACTTCTCAATCCACTTTTGTTATTCTGTCGATAATGTCTTTTGATGAAGTAAGAACTGAAGACTATTATGGTCGGTTCGGATTGAAAATTTACTTCCAAGCAAATATTGGCACCACTTCGTCAAAGTGTGTATGATGGCGAGCATCTCCTTTTGGTATGTTGATTTTAAGCCTTCTCATTTATTAAGTTTCCTGCTCTCAAATGCTATAGGGTGGTTGTCCTACATTAATACAACTCCAATTCCGAACCCAGAAGCATCACATTCGACTACGAACGGTTTGGAGAAGTTAGGAGTTGCTAGTACTGGTGTGGTTGACATCACTTCCTTTAATTTCTCAAAACACTTGTCTGCTTGGTCATTCCACTGAAAAACATTCTTCTTTAAAAAAATGGTCAGGGGTGTTGTCAGATGTGCATAATTTTTTATAAATATTCTGTAATACCCTGTTAAACCTAAAAATCCCCTCAGCTTGGATACGTTCTTGGGTTTGGGCCATTCTTTGATTGCCTTGATTTTGTTGGGATCCACTTGGACTCCTTCCCTCGATATAATATGTCCTAGGTATTCAACTTCCTTTTTCCCAAACGTACATTTTGATAGCTTGGCGTAAAACTGGTTTCTTTCCAAAACAGACAATACTTCTTCTAGATGTTTGAGATGTTCTTTCCACGTCTTACTGTAGACTAGAATATCATCGAAGAAAACTAATACAAACTTCCATAGATAAGGGTGAAAGAGTTCATTCATGGTTGCTTGGAAGGTGGTTGGCGCATTTTTTAATCCAAATGGCATGACCTTGAACTCATAATTCCCTTCATGAGTCCTAAATGTTGTCTTTTCGATGTCTTCTAACCTTACTCGTATTTGGTAGTAGCCTGATCTTAGATCTAACTTGGAAAAATATTCTGCACCGTGTAGTTCATCTAGCATTTCATCAATGAACGAAATCAGAAACTTATGTTTAATAGTGATTTTGTTTAAACCTCTATAATCTATACATAATCGGAAGGATCCATCCTTCTTCCTGACCAATACTACGGGTGCAGTGTATGGACTTCTACTCTTCGTAATGATTCCATGCTTCAGCAGGTCTTGTATTAAGCGTTCTATTTCCGTCTTGTGGTGATGGGGATAATGATATGGCTTAACATTTACTAGTGTTGAGTCTGGTTTGAATTTGATAATGTGTTGAATCTGCCTCTCAGGGGTAACTTCATTCTTAGATTTTGGAAAAACTTCTCGTATTTCTAAATCAAGTATGAAATTTCTGATGGTTGATGAGTCCCTTCTATCGATAATAACTCCAATTGCTGACATTGTGCGACAAATATTGGTGCCCCCTTGCGAATAAGTTTTTTCATCTATTGAGCAGAAATGACTTGAGTTGGTGGTGCCTGAAACCCAAACAACTTATATTTCCTTCCATCCCATTTGAATTTAATGAACTGCTTTATGTGATTTGTTGAATATGTGCCTAGTTTTCTTAACCATTGTACACCCAAAACAACATCTACTCCTCCTAGGTGAACTGTATAAAAACTGGACTCCATTTCATAGTCACTTAATTAAAACTTAACCTTATGGCACTTGCCTACTCCATCTATATGTTTTCCATCTGCTACCATAACTTTTAAATATGCTACCGGGTAAGCAAAGATGTTTAGTCTTTTTGCAACATTGACATCTACAAAGTTGTGTGTACTTCCTGAGTCTACTAGAATGATAACGCTTTGCTTCTTGATGTGACCTTTAAGATTCAGTGTCTGTGGTTGAGCTATCCCTGTGATGGATGCTAAGGAAATTCGTGCATATCTTCTTCTAATTCTGGACTAGGGTTTGCATTTTCTTCATTGTCCTCTTCGTCAGAGCTATCTTCTGAAGATTCCTCTTCTTGTTCAGCATCACAGTTGTACAATTTTTGTATTGCACACTTGTGTTTTGCATAATACTTGTCTCCGCACTTCCAACATTTTCCATCCTTTTTCCTTTTGACATTAGATTGTTGTTTCCCTTCATTTCACAATGGTGGTGGAACGTACTTGCTAGTATTCTCTGATGAGGGTTTACCTGCCTTCCCCTTGGAACTCGTTGCTGGCATATGGTGCTTTGTGAAGTTTATATTTCCGCTCGATAATTATGGTTGTGTGTCTGGCCTCCTCAATGGTTTTGGGTTTATGCAATTTTAATTCTTCACGAATGTAATCTTTAAGGCCACAACGATACATTTTTAGCAGCTCCTCATCTGAGAACCCTCTCTGCCTTACTGCTAATACTTCCCATTCGTGAGTGTATTCACTCACTGATCCTTTTTTCTTTAGGTGAACGAATCTCTCGTAGACATCATCCTCCTCGTCATGAAACCTTTTTAGCAGGGCATTTTTAAAGTTTTTCCAATTGAATGAACAACTCGTACATTTAGACGACCACCACAAAAACCAATCGTACGCTTTTGCTTCTAAGTAGTTGGATGCAGTCATGACTCTTTCTTGCTCGCCGAGTGGAGGGTTTGCTAAAAAAATGGCATCCATCTTATTTACCCATACGACGATGCCCTTATAGTTCTTACCATCATACTTAGGTAATTCATTTTTGATTTTAAGATGGTTCCTTTCGGAAGATTTAGTATAATATTGGCTTCCTTTGAAGTGAATTTGTGGTATTTGCTGCTTCTCATGCCTCAGGAACTCATGCTCTAGAGAAGTCTCACCTTCCGGAGTCTTGGGACTCTGTGTAGTTGAAGGTGGGTCAGTCTCCCTGAAACATCGTCTCATCAAGTTTTTAAAGTAAAAGACATCCTTGGCCATCTGGTCCTATTTACTAATTGATTTTCGACGTTATCCAGGCGTTTATTCAGCTTGTTGATGTCCTCTTGAATATTTTTCATATCATCATCATTGTTGTTGTTGTTGTTTTTTTTTTTTTTTTTTTTTTTCGAAGAAAAAAACAAACTTTTTTATAAGTAATAAAAAAGTTACAAGCATATGAGTTAACATTCCAAAACCAACTGTGATATTGAGACCTACATCAGTCCCAAAGAGAGAGCAACCACTTCTCTGTGTATCACCAGCCGACATATAAGCAAAAAATCATTTTTCTCCTACAAACCAGCTCGGAATCATTACCTATCCCAGGCAACTTAGTCGTAATAGTGGACTGTCCGTATCCAAAAAACGTGGGCCTCCTTTCAAAGGAAAACAACCCACGGGATACCACCAAGAGCTCCATATGATTGGTCCAAAGTAGAACATAACAGAAAATAAAAACCAAAGTTTACATCAGCTCCGTTTTCAGATAAAGAAAGACTGTCAAAAGAAAACTAAACACAGCTGATATTTGTAAATTAAGAGTAAGGTGGGAGATCCGACACACGGATCTGATCCTGGATCTGTTCAGTTATTCTCCACGAGCCCACAGCTTGCTGCAAACCTTCTTTAGAAAGCCTATATGCTGCTTCATTTCGGTCCCTGTAAATATGATCAATAGAGAACACATTAAAATAGTGCTTTAAGTTTTGGATTTCTTCAAAAAGCGGCCTTAGTTGATAATTCTGACATCTATGTTTTCCACTGACCCAGTTAATTACATTCAATGAATCCCCAAAGATCTGAACTGAGAAAATATTCCTGTGAATGAGCCAGCATAAAAGGAGTTTTAAGGTAGATAGTTCGGCGAAATTGTTTGTTCCGATCCCTAGGCCCACTGAGGCTTTTAGAGAGTGAAACATGCTTAAATGGATGATGATCCCAGCTCCTGTTTTGTTATTCTGAGCTGCCCCATTGAAATAGGCCCATGGTATCCCATCTCTGATCAGTTCTTCCCTGCTATGAGATGATGACCGAGGTTCTTCAGGCTCCGGAATACTAGACAGTATGGCTGCGCTTTGGATAGCAATCACTTCCGTTGGAGTGGATTTTTCTCTGAAAATGCTTCTATTTCTTGCTATCCATATACCCCAGCATATAATGGGAGGAAGGTTCCTCAAATTCCTCTCTGAATAGTGATTCCACCAGTATTCCCATGCTATATTGATGGTTTCCCCCTCCCATCTAGTATTTTTACCTATTATTGCGTCTCTTCCCATACTTTTCTTGCAAAAGGACAGGCTATGAACAAATGGGAAATGGATTCTGAGTCTGAAAAGCACAAGGGGCATCTTCCTGGTCCCTGTTTGAATCTAGATTGAAGAATATCCCATGTAGGTATTTTCTTTTTTAACACACACCATAGGAATATTCTGGCTTTTTTTGGGCATTTTAGCTTGAGCAAAGGTTTTACCCACCAATCTGGAACATCCCACCCCTTTTTCTTCATTAAGAAATTGTACCCAGCCTTTGGGGAATAGGTTCCCGATTCAGCATGTGCCCAAACCAATAGGTCTGGCCTATCCTTTATTCTAACATTGGATCTTTTGAGCTCCTGAAGGAACATCTGCCACTCGTTTCTCCACGTGGGGTCAATTTCTAGATCTTCTCCTGATTTCCAAGCTTGTCCCCAAATGGAAGACTGTCCTAAGATTGCAATCTGATTTAGACATGTAATTCCTTTTGATTCCAAATGGGCAATCAGGTCTGGGGATAAAGCATAAGATTCATTGCATCCCACCCAAGGGTCCCTGCCAATCCTCAGGTTTTCACCATTCCCTACCTGCCAAGCCAAACCCTGTTCTATGACTTTAAAAGCCTCTGTCGTGGCTTTCCATATCACAGAAAAATTCCTGCCTTTTTTATTTGGATTTCTTATCCAATCTTCTAAAGGAATGGGATCAATATATTTACGCTTTACCACTCTGGTCCATAGATTCTCAGAATTGATTATTCGCCATCCGGATTTTGCTGCCAGAGAAGTGCTGAAGTCAGAAAGGTTTTTTATACCCCATCCACCCCAGTCTTTTGGCCTTGCAATTTTGTCCCATGCCACCCATGGAAGTACTGAGTCCTCCTTTGTCCCTGACCAAAGGAATCTGCTGCATATTTGTTTAATCTTATGGAGAATTCCTTTTGGGATCCAGGTCAGGGCTGCCCAAAAAACAGGCATGGCCTGTAAAATTGAGTTCACAAGAGTCAACCTACCAGCCCGTGATAACCACTTGAAACTCCAATGGGAAATTTTTTGCTCAATTTTGGCCACCAGCCAGTTCCAATCCTGCTTTTTGTATGAGGATGGCTTCAGCCAAAAGCCAAGATATTTGAACGGACTTTCCATATTACAGGACTCAAAAGGCAGATAAGATGAAATCAGGAGCTCCTCCTGTCTGTTGAAGCCTTCCAAAATTAGCTGGGACTTCCTTGAGTTTATTTGTAGCCCTGTAGCTTTCAAGAACAGATCAAGAATACTTTTAAGTTCTTTGATTTCATTTTGACTCCCATTTGTAAATAATAAAATATCATCTACAAACAGGAGATGAGTAATGAACAAATTTACAGCAACTTCCAAACCTTTTATCAAACCTGTTCTTTTGGCATTTGATATCAGTCTACTGAGTCCTTCTGCTGCTAGGAGGAAAAGCAAAGGAGAAAGAGGACATCCTTGCCTCAGCCCCCTTTGTCCTTTGAAAAATTGAGAAGCAGCCCCATTTATTAAAACTGCAAAACTTGCACTAGAAATGCACCCCATGATCCAGCTTATGAACTCCACCTTGAAGCCCAGGTGAGTCAGTAACATCCTGAGATAAATCCAGCTGATTCTGTCGTAAGCTTTGGACAGATCAATTTTTAACACAGCCCCTTTCTTGTTTGATTGTCTGATACTGTGAATGGTTTCCTGGGCCACCCCAATAGCTTCATGAATTTGACGACCGTCTAAAAACCCAAATTGTTCAGATGAGATGCAATTTGATAATATCGGTTTCAGGCGGACCGCAATGATTTTTGCAATAATTTTATAGATACAGTTGCATAGTGAAATTGGCCTGAAATCCTCGAAAGTTTCCGGATCCTCTTTTTTGGGAATAAGAGCAATGAAAGTTGCATTAAAAGGGGGATAAATCTCTCCTTTCCTCCTTGATTCCTCCACCACTTCTGTTAGCTCATCTCCAATCAATTCAAAGAAATGGGTAAAGAGCTCAATTGTCCATCCATCCGGCCCCAGACTTTTATCTTTTGCCATTGATTTTACTATACTTTCTACTTCCTCCTTTGTCACCTCTCTAAAAAGATTATCAGCTTCCTCCCCCTCCACAAAACGGGGGAAAACTTGTGCTGTTCTAATTACTTCAGCTAAAGAAGCCCCTCCTGGGTCGGAAAACAGGGATTGAAAATGAGCCTTTCCCATATTTGATAGGGCCTCAAAAGACGAGGCTTCTCTGCCTTCAGGATCCTTTAGCTTCCAAATTGTATTTGCATTTTTCCGGCCTTTTGCATAGTTGTGAAATTTTTTTGTGTTTTCATCCCCCGCTCTCAGCCAGATTGCCCTGCTCTTAAGCCTCCATTCCTCCTCTTTGTCCAGTAAAATCTTTGCTCTAGATTTTTCAAGGGCCACAATTCTTTCTTTTGACTCCTGAGTAGCATAGGCATCTGCCTCAGGTTCTTCTAGAACTCGAAGTTCTGCATCGATTTTGGCCAAATCCTCATTTTGCTTTTTCCTTCTGGCTGAGGCCCATTCTAGAGTTGCTTTCTTTAGTCTTTTTAAGTTTTCCATAAAGAGAGCCCCTTTGTTCTCCAAAGAGCTTCTACCCGGATGTCTCCAAGTATTCCTGAAAAGCTGGTTATATGAATCCTCTTGCAGCCAAGAGGCATTAAATTTGAAAGGTGCAACAGGTTTTGGGGGGGCTTGGAGAGTTCTAAAAGAATGGGGAAGTGATCAGAATTCCCCCCGTCACCCACCCATTGCCTGAACATTGGAATATTGGATGCCATCAAATCGCTGATTAGAAAACGATCCAGCCTCTTCGCTATTCTCTCCTCCCCTGTTCTCCTATTCCTCCAAGTGGGTTTAGCTTTTATAATATTTACATCTATCAGTTTATGAGATAGGAGTGCATTTGCAAAAAAATCTGATAGAGGGTCTTCTCTGGCTGAGGGGCCCCATGCTTCCGCATTCCCTAAAGAAAAATTTAGATCTCCTCCTATTATCAAGTTTCTATCTTTCAGCAAATCTTTAGACAGGAGATCGTTCCAGAAGGATACCCTTGCCTGGCAAGGCCCATATACATTGACAATCAAAAGAGGGAAATCGAAATCGGGGGATAAAATCTCCATACCCAGAACATGAGGCATACCCCAATGATTCAAGATCTTCAATCTGCCCTCCCTGAATCCGATAGCAAGACCACCCGAGTGACCCGCAGCATCTAGAGCTACGAAAGCCCACCCCGGAAAGGAAGATCTGAGGGCTGATTCTATGTCAACACTTCTGCCCAAGGTCTCTTGAAGAAAGACAATGTCCGGATTATAGCGCGAGATTAGTTCCTTCAAAGCCAGTTTTTTGGGTTTACTGGTTAAACCCCTGCAATTCCATGACAAGCAAATCATTTTATCACAGCATCAGGGGGAATTGCTGCTCTAAGCGCCCCAGGAATTGACATTTGCTTGCCATCGGCCACATCAAATTTTGCTTTGACTTGAGCTTTTGACAGGTTTGATTTCCTACCTCTACCCTTTTTATTTAAGCTTCTAGACGACGAAGGGCCCAACCCACCCACCGGTTCCACAAATTCGGGATTGTTATCAGGTTTTTTACTGAGGGATCTAAGGTTATAATGGCGAGCAGGGGGGGATAAACCAGAGTCCAGACTTACATGGGAACCAACTTCACAGTTCAGATCAATGGAGGGGATAGCGGCAGTGATGTTTTCAATGTTTACAAAGTCATCATTGCATCTATTTATCATAGGAGTTCCCATAGACGAGAAGACAACTTTAGAAACAGAATTAAAAACAGGATTTAATGGATCTGACTGCATACCGGGAGGTTCGCTAACAGGGATATCAGCATTTCCGACTGAGATCTTTTCAGTGCAGCTCAGAGCTTCTTTTACTTGTTCCGGTTCCCCTCCGTCCTGGGTTAAGCCTTCTTCTTCCTGAGTTTGAATCCCCTCCATAGGCTTTGCATCTGAGCTTATCTTCTCCGCCGGTTCCTTTTCTTTCCTCGTACTATCCTCCCACTGCTCATCTATTTTCTGTGTCCTTCTTCTGCGCTTCCCCAGTGGGAATTCCCTTGCCAAATGCCCATACTCGTGGCATCTGTGGCACCGAAAAGGTAAAATTTCGTAATCCAGAAGCTGTTCGAAGACATACTCCCTGTACTGCAGGTTTATAGATTCCGCTAGTCCTTCGTTTGGGTTTAGCCGCACTAAGATCCTGGCCACTGCTCTTTCGTGGGTATGGAGAAAGGACTTGTCCGCTTCCAAGAAAGTACCCAGAAGATTTCCAATAGAAGTAAATACGGAGTCAACCCAAAGGAAGGGAGGCAGACCAGGAGCCCTGACCCAGACTGGGAATTCCTCAACCTTCTCCTTGGAAGCGTCGAATAAGGGAGACCACCTTTTGAAGAAGACTGGGCGATTCCCAAAAGCCCAATTTCTCCCTTCAACCCATTCCATAGCTTCCTTGTTGTCGAATCTGATCATAAACCACCCTTTAACCAGTGTAGCAGTTTTAAAGGACTTTGCCGGGGTCTCCTTCCATTGGCGCTCCACCCACTGCTGTAAAAACTTGCCTGAGACAAACCTCCCTCTTGCTCTGCCCACTAGCGTACACTCCGCCACTTCCAAGGCATCCTCCACCTGCACATCCATTCCTAATACCAAATTTCCTGCAATCCTTTTCTTTTTCAAGGGCTTCGCCTTTTTTCGCTTATCCCCGGCCCTTTCTCGATCCGGTTCCACTTCTCTATCTAAAGATTCCAGGCCTGTTTTGTCTGATACCCTTTGAGCACCAATCTCATTCTCCGCAGAGGGGTTAACTTCCTTTCCTGAAGAGGTAGAAAGCAGTACTCCTACGGTGTTTCCTTTTTTGCCTACAATCAGACTTCCCTCCTCTTCCGCCCTTCCAGGAACGAGGGTCTGATCATCCTTCCCCTGATTGGAAACCTTGCCGAGTCCAGAGATAACCCCCTCCTCACCCGAGCCAGCTTGAGGCGAGCCTTTTGAAAAGAGGTGCCTGTTCACTGCCAGATGACTGCTTCTATCCCGAGCTTCCTTATCTGAAATTTGAAAACCCCCTACAGATCTCCATATTCCTTGGTTTGAATTGAAATTTATGATGTCCTCGAGTCCACCAGACGGACAGAAGACCTTCGAGGGGGATAAAGCCTTACAATCATGGGAGCCGAAGTTTTTCTCTTTCGGTGCACTTTCCTCCGCTTGGGCTCCTGACTCTCCAACGACCCTGCCGCCTTTGCCGAACGCACCAGACAGTTCCAGACTTTCCTCCAGTAAACCCTTAGGTGCTTTGTTACTCCACGAGCCTCCCACTGAGAAGGTGGCGGATGCAAGGCTGCCCACTTGCCCAAAGAACTTGTCGATGTTTTGTTCGGTGACCTCCTTTCCCCAGACCGAAAGAATGTCTTCCGGGGCTGGGTCTAGATCCACCGCCTCGTTTGGATTCACCATGGTAAAAGCTGCAGTAAAACTCATATCATCATTGTTGTTGCCCGCCATTTTGTTTCGATTTTTTCTCGAAGACCCAATTTTATTTTTATTTATATTTTTTAAATAATAATTTACTTTTTAAATAATAATTAATTAATTAATTAATTAAACTTTAGTTCTTATATTATATAGTTTTTAAATGATCGTATAAATCATTTTTTTTTTTAAATGAACGGACGTCATGGGTCTGCTCGGGTCATGTTCGTTGACCTTGACCGTGACTCCCTGTATCTTCCTGACATTAATATCGTGTTCTCTACGGCTCCTGTTACGTCCCAAACGTGGCTCCTGCAATGCCTGTCTACCTACCTGCCAAAAACGACAAGGGAAGGATCTTCAGTGGTGGCCAGCTGCTCCACGGTGGCCCTGCAGACGTCAACTTTGTTGCAGACGTTACACGCAAAGTCAACGCTCTCTCCTCCTATCCGCTAGAAACCACAGGGGAGCCAGTCTAACAACAACAAATTTCTTCACCTTGCTATTTGACTATTCCGAGAGCAAGTCTAGCAATCAGCGAAATGATAGAGTAGGCCGAGGATGGGAGGCCCGTAGGGCCTGACGGCTAGCAGGATGTCGGAGGTGTCACCAGACGAATTCTGGCTTTGATACCACTGTTAGAAATATGAATTTCTAGTCTGCTATTTCACTGTAAAAATACACTAGATGAGTTCTGAATGTAATATATATATATATATATATATATATATATATATATATTTATTGATAAAAATGAACAATGATTACAAGGTTGAGGTGATGCTCCTTAAATAGGAGTTGATTGGCCATGCCTAATTAGAGAGACATGTGCCTTGGGGACTAATGTCTCTTCATTTAGCTAATTATTTGTTAACTAATTGATTATAATTAATAACTTATTTATTTAAATAATATTTTAATATTTTAATTAATTGTTATGAATTTAAGTTCATAACAATTTCATAATGAACCAAGATTTGAATTCATAAAGATTTATATGATATATAATTGTCGATTTGATATCCAAGTTGGGGTTTTACCCTAATACTTCACATATAATGCTACCCTCGATTGTCTACAAAATTTACTGAATATTTTGACTCTGTGAAACTATTTAAAGGCAAGTTTAAATAGCATGCTTTGCCATGGGAATTTACAAATGTAGGGGAGAAATGACGTGTCTCTGTATGGTTTCCTACATCTGTTATTCCATGTCCAAAGATGTCGACACGTTCCTTCCTTCTCTAATTGATGCTTCTGCCTCTCATCTTGACTTCTTTGTACCCTTACAAGTCTGTTGCGAGGTACATGAACGTGATCCGCTCCTATTGGGGGAGAATTATTCACAGATTAGTCGTGTGGCTTCTGTGGGCAATGGGATTAGTAGAGTTGACTCAAAGGAATCGTCGAGCATGGAGGCTATATCATGGCATGCTCGAAGCCCCAAATTGGCCACCAGGCATCAGTTGATAGTATCAATAGAGAACGTTCCAGGTTGACTTGGATGAGGGTAAAACGAAAAATAGTTGCCAAAAATGAAAACATTTTCTCTTGTGGTTTTTATTTTCGTTGTAGTACAATTTCACGTGCTTTACCAACCTTATTTTCCCTTGAGGCCGTTGTTATGAAACCAGCTCACAAAAAGATAGAAAAGATAGATCAGCACCTTAGAAACAAGCCTCTTCAAGGGGGAAACCTCCTTTACATTACACAAATGAACAATTCTTAGATGATACAAATGACAAGACCTCCTTTCTATATATAAGAGTTTAAGGGGTCATAGTATAATCAGAGCCGACATAACAATAATAATGTAAGGGCACAACAATAACAATAGTGGGCTTCTATGGGGCACAATAATAACAATATGGGGACTACATGGGCACACCAATATAATAAGGGGGTTGTACTAATAACAATAAGGGGTTACACTAGTAGTATATGGACCTAACATGCCCCTCTCCTTCAAAAAGTGTTGTCCTCAACGCTTGAGTAGTTATGGATGATTTTGTATAAAATTCTCATCCTCCCATGTGGAATCTTCAGCGGGTAAGTTCTTCCACTTGATGAGATACTCTGAAATTGATCGATTTCGTAGCTGTCGATTTCTTGTTTTTGTGACTGCTTCAAGTTCCAATATGATTTTTCCTTCCTCGTCAAGTTCTGGCAATATTATTTGAACTAGGATCTTCTGCAACTTTTGAATGAGTGGCCACACTTCTTTGTCATTCTTCCATTCATCCCTTGCTTCATTTATCCAATCTAGTTGGATAATAGAAATAGCACAAAACAATGCTTCCGCATCCTCATCCTTTCTTGAGAGTGCATCTACAACAAGATTTTTCTTCCCTTTTTTGTAGATGATTTGAAAGTCATAACCCAACATATTTGTGACCCATTTTTTCTGTTCTTCTGAAGATAATATTTGTTCTAAAAAGTATTTAAGACTATAATGATTCGTTTTTTCCTTGAAGTGTCTTCTCATTAGGTAAGGTTGCCATTTCTTAAGTGCATGTAGTATTGTCAACATTTCCTTCTCATAAATAACTTGCTTGAGGGACATTTGTTTGTATGGATGTAGCTGTAAAAATACCCAATTGCCTACATCAAAACTTCTTTCACTGCAATGTTGATCTGCATGTTGTTTCATTTGATTCTGCACCAAAGTGGCGTTATCCTTTAAAAGTTGGAGAACTTGTTGTTAATGCTTGATGTGATCTTTCATTGCTTGAACCTTTTTCTTCTTGATATGTCCTTCTATCTTGAGAGTTTGAGGAGTGGTAATTTTTGCCAATGCATTACAAGATATGGTCGGATTCATTTCTTCTTTCTTTGGGATTGGTTCCTGGTGTATATCCTCTTCTTTCAACATTTGTTGATCATTTTCTTCCTCCTCTTCACAATCAATGTAAAATAATTTCTTCTCAACGCACTTATGACTTTTAATGTATTTGTTATCACAATTGTAACAAAGTCCTTTTGCTCTTTTATCTTGCAATTGTTGTGGTGTAAACCTTGTAGGTTGTGGAAGGCTAGGAGAAACAACACTTCCATCTTTATAGTTGTGAGGGGTAGACTTTCCTGTTGCCATAATTTTGCTTTCCACTTTTCTTGCCAACCTGAATGCCTTCTCCAATGAATCAGGTTCCCAAAGACGAACCTCATGTTGAATGTTATCCTTTAAAGTCCCTATGGAGACATCAATCCTTTGCTTCTCTGGAATATCATTTTCCCTTATATTCAATTTTTGAAAGTCCTCAATGTGCTCTTGAATTGAACACTTTTGTTTGAGTTTTATCAATTGGCTAAACAAGGTGTTTCTCTTTGTATCCTCATAATGTGCTATGATTTCCTCTGTGAAAATTGACCACGTAACAAGTGGTTTATGAGAACAAAGCCCTTTATACCATAAAAATTTATCCGGTTCTAAAAATGAATATGCAATACGTACCTTTTGTAATAGTTGCACCTCCTGTAGATCAAAATATTGCTCCATCTATAGTATCCAATTTATCAGATCCTTGCCATCAAACTTCCTCATATCACCTTTTCTTGATTTTAGGAGCTCGAACTTGAAACGATTGTAACTCTGTAATTTCAGATCTTCTAGTTCTGAAATCTCAACCTACATTATCCCTCTGCGTCCTCTTTCCAATGCCATCAGTCTGATCGAAATTGGATTCTCCAAGAAAGAGTTATGCACAATCTCCCAAGATGACCTGATTATATACCTTTTCAAAAGATCAAACTTGTATGAAGTGCCATATGTCACTGTTTTGACCTTTGGATCTGAAATAGATACATAGAAAACCACAGTGCGTCCTCTTTTTGTAAGTTCTTACGAAATTTCAATCTGATGCTCAGAGAGACAACTATGACGATTTTCCCCAGGTCACCTGTTTGGGATGTAATTCGAGAGTCTGCAGAAACCCTAAATTTCTTGGACTGTATCTCTGAAAATTTAGCGAAATGAGATCTGAAATTCGAGCCCGAGCTTCCCCTCGATTTTGGCTCAAATGGGTTTTAATTGCATGGTCTAAACCTTTGTAGAAAACAAAATATAGTGAAAATTCCACGATGACTTGTTTGAGATGAAATTCTGGAGCTTGCAAAAACCATAACTTCCTAAGGTCATATCTCTGTAAATATAGCGAGAAAAGATCTAAAATTCGGACCCAAGGTTTAGACCAATTTCTTCTCAAATGGGTTTTTGTTTTAGCTTCTGAAACTTCATAGCGAAAGCGTTATAGTGAAAATTCCAGAATGACTTGTTTGGAGCAGCGAAAACCCTAGAATCCAAAGCTCTGATACCAAATGTTATGAAACCAGCTCACAAAAAGATAGAAAATATAGATCAACGCCTTATAAATAAGTCTCTTCTAGGGGACAACCTCCTTTACATTACACAAATGAAAAATTCTTAGATGATACAAATGACAAGACCTCCTTTCTATATATAGGAGTCTAAGGGGTCATAATATAATCATAGTCGACATAACAATAATAATGTAAGGGCACAAAAATAACAATAGTGGGCTTCTATGGGGCACAATAATAACAATATGGGGACTACATGAGCACAAAAATATAATAATGGGGTTGTACTAATAACAATAAGGGGTTACACTAGTAGTATAGGGACCTAACAACCACACAACCTCTGCTAGTGTTGGGCCAGGGTATCCCCTGCACTCCCCCCACTACTTTTGGAACCCCCTCATTCCAAACAGAGTTGGAAAAGGAAACAAATTTTCAAATTTTTATTAGATATATGGGGGCGAAATCTATAGTTATGTGGACAAAAAAAACAGATTCAGTTTGTCTCCTCAAAAAGACTATTGAAGTGAAATGGGGCATACCCCAAAAATACCAATCTCTGAAATATGAAGGGAAGGTCCTCCATGCCTCCTCACTACTCAAAGATACTTGTATAACAAATCTACAGTAATTTTAAACTCTAGACTATGTGGAGGTGCTTCAGGTTCTAGGATTGCAACTGGAACAACTACCTCATTCAAAGATGTAGTTAAAGGGAGGGTTTCTAGATTTGTGGATCAAAACCTAAATACTACAAGACCTTACATTGTTGGCCAAATGGAACAGGCCCCAACCTTGGAGGTCATAAATACATAAGTCTCCTCTCTCTTTATAACTCTCCAAAAAAAGTCAATCATTTGTAGATTCAACGGTTTTTGGCCAAAACTAGAGGCACTAAACCAATGGATTTTCTCATCATGGACACCAAACTGTGATATTTTCTTGTGTTCCAAAGGATACTTCATTGTCCAATTTGATACTCAAAAGGATCTGGATTTTGTATTTCAAGAAGGGCCATGGTTCTGGGGTAATGTTGGATTGTTTATCACACCATGGTTCCCAGAGTTCGATGCCACAACTATGGTGGTTACTGCCATACCGATTTGGATGAGACTCCCAAACCTTCCCCTTCCCTTATGGAACCTTAAATTTCTTAAATACATAGGTAATGCATTGGGAAAATTTAAAAAAAGAGATATGGAAAGAACATAGAAAGGTATATTTACCTTTGTTAGAATACGTGTGGAAATTGATATGTGCAAAGGGCTTCCAAATCACATCATATTGAAGCACAACAATCTGCAATATTGGACTATGAGAACACGACATTTAGATGTCGTGAATGTTTTCAAACATGTCACCTACAAAATTCTTGTCCTTTGGCCAATAAAAACCCAAAAAATAAAAAGAAGCAACCCAAACATCCAAAAGGATGGTATTTTTATGGGATACTTCCAATAAATGATGAAGAAGAAGAATCCAAAGAGAATATTCAAGAACAAGTGGTAGAGGAGAATATGACTCAGATTGGACAACAACCAGTTGAGTCCTCCTCACCTTAGTTTGTTCTAGTCTTACAAATTCAGTGTGACTTTCTCCTATAGGCATACAAATCTCAAATGGTATAGGGGCTCCAAAGTAGCTCATGTTCCAGATAGCTTTGAATGAGACAAAGAATCCCCCTTGGAAGATGCAGATATAATTTTGGCATTTGTTCTGATCGAACCAACGTCAGATGGTTGGCACAAGGTGCAAAAAAATAATGGGAAAAAGTCCAGCTAATGTAGTTTTTATTAGTTTTATTTGCTCCCTTCCTTTGTATATATTTTGTTTTCTCTCTCATGTCCATGTATTAAGGGTTTTTGTCATTTTCTGATCCCTCTTTGTATATTTCTTCTTATCTGACATGTTTTCTGCAAATATAGCATACACACTTGTTGTGTTTACAAAATGTAATTTTTATTTTTCTCTTAATAAAAATTAAAGTTTTTTCGTAAGGAAAAAAAAAAAACATTCTTTGCCATGGAATATTTTGGTCGTTGATGGCCCAAAATAATGTTCTCATTCCATGTCATATGGAACTCTTTAACACCCAATACTTAAACACATACATCCAAATTATCATGCATAACAACCAAAATCATTAATACTTAACTTTGCTCACAATTTTTAACACCTAGTGAAGACATTAAGCTCATGTATAAACCAATGCTAGTCCTTCAAGCTAAAAAAAAATAGTGTGTTGGAGGGTAAAAAAAAAAAATAGGGAGGGTGCAAAGAGAATGTATTTATTTTGTTATAGCCATAGCAAAAATCAATATTTACATAACTTCAATTCTTCTTAATAGACATTCTTTTGAGAAAAAAAGATAGGGAAGCAAAGAAACTCAAAGATTTATAATTTGTGTAGGTCAAGTTTAACATGCATCAACGAAAAAAAAAACAATTATAGTGTGAAACCACATCAACACTAACATTTTTCCAACAACAAAACAATGTGAGTTATGTGTGTGTGAGAGAGAGAGATAGGGAGGGAGAGAGAGAGAGCAAGGGAGAGGGGGAGAGAGAGGGGGGGATGGGGAAGGAGGGGAGAGAGGGCAAGTGGGTGTAGGGAGAGGGGGGGGAGAGGGGCAGGAGAGAGAGAGAGGGGGGGGTGGGGAAGGGAGGGATAGAGAGAGAGAGAGAGAGCATATCAACTTGTTGGAAATAATATTGAGAGGGGGGGTGAATCAGTATTAGCAAGTCAATAATATTTCCTTTCCATAATCAGATTCATATACGCTACTTCAGTTAATGGAACTTGTGTGTATACACAATTGTATTTAAGGAAACTAGCGTATATCCTGCAAAATTATGATTCAGTTAATTTATCATATGTTGATCTTTACTCAGTGCATCAGAACCATATAAACAGTAACTAGGTGCAGTAAAACAGAACAGACAATCACACACACATGAACATAAGATATAAGGTGGAAACCCAATGTGGGTGAAAACCACCTGCTGCAATCGTCTCTATCTTCTCTTAATAAGTAACTTCTTTTTACAATTTCTGTACTGGTGCAGTCTTATTCTAGTACGCAGGCTTCTACCTACAGAAGGCTACAACCTTCTCTCGTTCTCCAGCTTCTCCTGGAAGGGAGCTACAACCCCCTAGCTCTTGTACTAGCTGATATGTTTACTAGTACATAGGTGCCAGCCTACAGAAGGCTACAACCTTCTCTTTTCTTCCAGGGACCACATTTCATAAATTTTTAGACTGGATCCATCAATAACATCATTCAAACATCAAATACATCTGCATCAATCAATCTCCTTTGCACCAACCACAACTGAATCAATCAATCACTTTTCATAATGTTGTAACCAGAATACAGTAACCAGAACCCAGAACACTGTAACAACAACCAGAAGTAGCTAAAGCATATTTTATGAGGTATACGCTACTTCAATGTGTCGAACCTGTGTGCATACACACTTTTCTCAAGGCGAACCTGCGTACAGATTTGCAAATCAATTTTAAGATGTATACTCCATTTTGATATGCAGAACCAGCGTGTATACATGCCTTTTCTAAGGTGAACCTGCGTACAGATCTATAAATGATGATTTAAACTTTGCAACAATTCCAGACTTCAGTTATACGCAGATCATCATATTTATAGTCTACAACATGTGCCGATATTCAGATAAAAGATCAAAACACACAAATATACTTCAATTCAAGCTTTAAGATCTCGACCCATCATTAGATCTTATCCTTCCTCAAGCACTAAGGTTCATCCTTGATTTAGATCCAACTATGCAACATAACCCAATAACCTGTATTCTAGATCTTGCTCTTCATTAGATATTCAATACATGAGTGCCTTTGCCTAATGATCTTCTCCTCCTTTTATAGTCTTAGGCCTTACTCAATACCATGGACCAAAACCACTTAGAACCAATACCTTGGACCAAATACCTGGGGTTAACACTTCAGACAGGATACCTTGGACCAATACCATGGATCAAAATACCATGGACCAAATACCACAGACCAAAACTAAGTTTTCCAACATGTACGCGCCTTTCCTTCCGTGAAAGTGCGTGTGTACGCCATACGCGCCTTTTGGTCTGCAAACCTGCGTGTACACACGCCTTGGTCAATGAGGAACCTGTGTATACCTCTCTTTCTTCATTCTGAGAGTCTGAATTGTGATCTGTCATCTGAGTGAGTTTCCATCAAGGACAACACCTGTGTCATAGTGCCAAATTTGTGTCATAATGTCAACAATCTCCCCCTTTGGACTTTATGGCAACCCCAAGTCACTCTTCCCCTTTGTCATCAAGGGCAAAGGGTTATGCTCCCCTTGAGTACATGCTGAAAGCTCTGAAATGCTGAAGAGTGCTGATTGAGCTCCATGCTTGAGTCCATGCTCCCCCTGAAAATAAGCAAGTTCTGCAAAAAGATGACTCTATACATCATAAATGACCTTCCTATCACCAATGACTCATACATACATCCATCTCCCAACCAAGTGGGGATATACCAAGTTTGACTCATCCACCCAACCAAGTGGGGATATACCAAATGTTTATATATGCCAAAACAAGACCATTACATCATCCATCCCATGCATAGTGGGGAACCAAAATAGGTCGTTTCATGACCTTGACATTAAAAGATATACATGACATAGATTCCAAATATCTGAAACAAGACCATGATAGTTATCAGCAACTATCATCAACAACATCTATCAATTACCATCCAGACCAGCAACCATGATCTCCCCTTGAACATGTTCCACTGCATCAAAAAAAATTGTGAATTTGTACCAAGATCTTCTAAGATAATGCCAATAATGCATTATTAGAAGTATATGATCCCCCTGTGCCAGATGATCACTGTCAGACCCATATCAGACTCCTTTCATCTTGAGTTTGGCCCACTTTTTTTCTTCAAACCAACATATACGCGATTGTATCCACAAAAACCAGCGTATGTACGCGGATACGCTTCATGGAACTCGCGTATAACCGCTTTTCTCTGAAATAGATAAGTTTTAACCGTAAGATGATGCATCAACTATTCCCAGCTTTTGTCTGAGATATTCGAATGTCTCTCTGGGTAGTGGTTTGGTGAATATATCAGCAACCTGTTCTTTGGAGGGAACATACTCCAATTTGACCTTTTGTTCAAGCACTTGTTCACGTAGAAAATGATATTTGATGGGTATGTGCTTGGTCTTGGAATGCATGACTGGATTCTTTGAAATACTGATTGCACTTGTATTATCACATAGAATGGAGATGGGTGGAGTACATGTGATCTAAATGTATTGCAACGTTTGCATCATCCAAAGGAGTTGTGTGCAACAAGATGCAACAGCCATATATTCTGCTTCAACTGTAGATAATGCAATTGAACTTTGCTTCTTGTTGAACCAAGATACTAATCTGGAACCCATATAGAATGCACCACCACTAGTGCTTTTTCTATCATCAACGCTTCCTGCCCAATCCGCATCTGTATATGCACGAAGTGTAAGATCTGTATCTCTAGGATACCATAAACCAAAATTCTGTGTTTCTTGAAGATATTTGAAAATCCTTTTGACTGCCTGAAGGTGTGATTCCTTTGGATTGGATTGGAATCTTCCAACTATTCCCACTGCATGCATGATGTCTGGTCGGGTACATGTTAGATAAAGCAGACTGCCAATCATGGATCTGTAGGTTGGTTGATGTACTGCTGCTGATTCATCATTTGAGCTGAGATTGCATCCTATTACCATAGGGGTACATACTGGTTTAGAATCTTCCATGCCATATTTTTTCAAGATCTGCTTGAGATACTTGGTTTGTGACAGAAAAATACCATCTTTCTTTTGTTGAACTTGTAGACCAAGAAAATATGTGAGCTCACCAAGCAGGGACATTTCAAATTCTTGCTGCATTACCAAAGCAAAGTTTTTACTCATGGCTTCTTCATTGCTACCAAAAATGATATCATCAACATACACAACAAGTATTATAAATTTATTATTGTCAATCTTTGTATATAGATTGCTATCAGCTGATCCTTTTGAAAAACCTTGTTGATGGAGATATTTGTCAAGACGGTAATACCAGGCCCTTGGAGCTTGTTTTAGACCATAGAGAGCCTTTTTGAGTCTGCATACAAGTTTTGGATCATTTCCAAGAATGAATCCGTCTGGTTGCTCAATATATACTTCTTCTTCTAAGTCCCCATTAAGAAAAGCAGATTTTACATCCATTTGGTATACTTTGAATTTCTGAAAACTAGAAAGAGCAAGGAACATTCTTATGGCTTCAAGTCTTGCAACAGGTGCAAAAGTTTCTTCAAAATCTATACCTTCTTGTTGAGCATACCCTTTACAAACAAGTCTGGCCTTGTTTCTAATAACTTCTCCATTTTCATTCAGCTTGTTTTTGAATATCCATTTGGTTCCTATGATATTCTTATCATGAGGTCTAGGAACTAATTCCCAAGTATTATTCTTTTCAATCTGCTCAAGCTCTTCATTCATGGCCTTGACCCAACATTCATCTTTGCATGCTTCATTTACATTTTGAGGTTCGATGGAGGAAATCAATGCTAGATAGCTTGAAGCTTCTGTAATAGTTCTTCTTGTCTGCACACCTGCCTCTTTCTATCCCAAAATTTGAGTCTCTGGATGATTTTTCTGAACATACCTAGATGGAGTTTTTTCTTCTGCTGTTATCTGTTCTTCTGGTGCTTCATTGGATTCTTCTTCAGAATTAGTTTAATTTGATGTGGAAGGATAATCCTCATCTTATCCACAATCTTTGGTTTTTACCTGCTTTGGACTTTTGCATGCTTCATCAACCACAACATCAATACTTTCAATAATTTTCCCAAGTCTTTTATTATAACACGTATATCCTTTACTTCGAGAAGAGTAACCAAGGAGAATGCCTTCATCTACTCTGGGTTCAAACTTGCCAAGTTTTTCATCAGTCCTTTTGATGTAACATTTGCTTCCAAAAACTTTGAAGTATTTTACAGTAGGAGTCTTACCATACCAAAGTTCATGTGGAGTTTGAGTGTTGTTTACCCGAACATTTGCTTTTTTTAGAATAGTGACGACAACGAATGCAACTTCACCCCAGAAGGTTGTAGGAGTTCCAGGCTCATCTAGCATAGCACGAGCCATTTTTTGAATAGTTTTGTTCATCCTTTCTACCAATCCATTTTGCTGAGGAGTTCTTGCAGTGGAGAATTGCCTTTTTATTCCATGTTCTTCACAAAAGTCAAAGAATTCATCCGAGGTAAATTCCCCTCCTCGATCAGATCTGAGACATTTGATTTTGTGATTTGATTCATTTTCAACTAGGGCTTTGAAGGCTTTGAATTTTTCAAATGCTTCATCTTTATGCTTTAGAAGCCCTATCCAACACATTATGGAAAAATAATCAATGAACAATATAAAGTATTCCTCTCCACGAGGTGACTTTTTCCTTGATGGACCACATAAATCAGTATGAACAAGTTCAAGAGGCTTACTAGCTGATCCTTCCTTTTCAGGGAATTGCGACCTAGTTTTCTTACCAAATTGACATGATTTGCATATTGTATTTTCTGGAATGCTGATATCAGGAAGATCACGAACAACCTGGAATTTTCTTGCTTTTCTTATTTGAGAGAAGCTTAGATGCCCCAATCTTCTGTGCCATAGCCAGTGTTCATCATTTTTGCTTAGATAGCACTGTTGTTGTCCTCCCTTGAGTATATATAAGTTGTTTGGAGTTCTTATACCTTTGATCACGGTTTCTCTTGTATCAAGCTCACGAACAACACATCCATTTGATCAAAATACTACTTCATTTCCTTGATCACACATTTGACTGACACTCAACAGGTTATGCTTTAGACCATCAACATAAATAACATTCCCAGCTTTAACTTTTTCTTTTAAAAGAATAGAGCCTTTACCTTTTATGACAGCAGGAGTGTCATTTCCAAATGAGCCTTATTTTCCTTTTCTAAGGCATTATATGATTGAAGTTTTTCTTTATCACATGTCATGTGTTTCGAGCATCCACTGTCGATGTACCACTGATTTTCTTGTCCTTCTGCATACAGGGCTATACCACATATTTCTGTTTGTGGTTCTTTCTTTCTCCATATTTTGGGATTTAATGTAGTTTGTTCCTTCTAAGATGTTTGCCGAAATTTACTCCTACATTCAGATTCTTCGTGACCAAATTTGTTGCAGATAGGGCATTCTATTTCATTTTCAAGAAGAGAAAAGTTATTGTAGGTCCGTTTCATGATCCCCATCACATTCCTTTGATTTCGTGCTTCTCTAGTCATGATGGTCTTGTAAGCAACACATTGAGCAGCTTTGTGTCCAAAGTTATGACATGAAAAACATTGGCCATTAAAGAAGTTCTTGCGATCATTGAATCTACTGACCTGGTGATTGTAGTTGTGATTGATATTCATTCTTGAAGCAGATTGAGTATGATTTACCTGAGATTTGTAGCTTCTATTCATCCTTGAAGTAAATTGAGCCTGATTTACCTGGTGATCTGCTTTATGCCTTTGTTGTCGATTGTCAAACTGTTCACTGCTCTTTGCTGCATCAAGATAGCTTTTAGTGGAGGTTGACAACTTCTGTGCTTGGGATGCTTCTTCAGTATATCCAAGACCTGTCTTTATGAGAGGAGAACGCTGCACTTTGATAATTTCATTTAAGGTTTTTGATCCTTTAGCAAATCTAATATTGAGAGCTTTTGTTTTCTCAATATCCTTTCTTAGACCCACAATTTCACATTCTAGATTTTCATTGTGTTTTTCTCTTTCAGCAAGTTGGAATGTCAGAGTATCTATAATCATATTCTTTTCTTCTAAATAGACTTTGAGTTTAGAGATTTCTTCATAAAGGTCATCTTCATCTAAAGCATCCAAGAAATCATCATCTTCAAAATCCATTAGAAGTCTATAGTCATTACTATTTTCATCTTCATCACTATTTGATAAACCATCACTATCTTCATGAGTATAGTAGCTCTTCTTACTTATACTTTGTTTTCTATTCCATTTTGTTGATTCCTTACCTTTATCAAGCTTATCTTTATGAGGACATTTGGCAGCATAATGACCGACTCTTCCATAAGCAAAACATTTGAAAGGTAGTTTACCTCTGAATCTTCTGAAACTCCGTTGAAGGTTCTTGACAAAGTTTGCTTCTTCTTCTCCTTTTGAAATACGTCCTGATTCATGGAATTCTTCTCTTCCTGAAGCTTTGAATGCGGCTTCTCTCATATCTGATGGACCTCCTTTTCTCATTTCGAAAGAAGTTAAGATTCTGTGCAGTTGTGTCATAGTAATAGTCTGAAGATCCTGCTTTTCTTCTATGGCAGATACTTTTGATTCAAACTTAGTAGACAAGGATCTTAACACATTTTCAACTAAAGTAACTTCTTTTATCTCTTCACCCAAGTTCTTCATGCAATTAACAATCTCATCTATGCGTAAGAAGTAACTAGTGATACTTTCATCATTGTGCATTTTGAGAGTTTCATATTGAATTCTGAGAGATTGCAGTTTTGCACGTTTTACCTAATTGTCTCCTTCATAGCTTAGAACGATCTTGCCCCATATTTCTTTGGCGGTTTTGAGCTACATAACTTTGAAAATTTTTGATTGTGATAGACTCCCTAATAATGTATTGACAGCCTTGGCATTGGTTTCATATTGCTTCTTACCTATCGTATCTATAGGAATTGTTGATGGAAATGTATATCCTCCTTCCACGATTTCCCAGACATCTGTTCCAAGAGATTGAAGATAGGCTGTAGTCCTTACCTTCCAATAAACGAAGTTGCTCCCATCAAAGATTGGTGGTCTAATGGATCCCTCTCTTTCATAGTTACTCATGATGATAGATCTTCCTTCAAGCGATCAAGCTTCTTCTGAAGGACCTGCTCTGATACCAATTGTTGGAAATAATACTAAGAGCGGGGGGGTGAATCAGTATTAGCAAGTCAATAATATTTCATTTCCATAATCAGATTCATATACGCTACTTCAGTTAATGGAACTTGCGTGTATACGCAACTGTATTTAAGGCAACTAGTGTATATCCTGCAAACTTATGATTCAATTAATTTATCATATGTTGATCTTTACTCAGTGCATCAGAACCATATAAACAGTAACTAGGTGCAGTAAAACAGAACAGACAATCACACACACATGAACACAAGATAAAAGGTGGAAACCCAATGTAGGTGAAAACCACCTACTGCAATTGTCTCTATCTTCTTTTAATAAGTAACTTATTTTTACAATTTTTGTACTGGTGCAGTCTTATACCAGTATGCAGGCTTCTACCTGTAGAAGGCTACAACCTTCTCTCGTTCTCCAGCTTCTCTTGGAAGGGAGCTACAACCCCCTAGCTCTTGTACTAGCTGATATGTTTAATAGTACGTAGGTGCTAGCCTACAAAAGGCTACAACATTCTCTTTTCTTCCAGGGACCACGTTTGATAAATTTTCAGACTAGATCCAACAATAACATCATTCAAACATCAAATACATCTACATCAATCAATCTCCTTTGCACCAACCACAATTGAATCAATCAATCACTTTTCAGAATGCTGTAAGCAGAATACATTAACCAGAACCCAGAACACTGTAACAGCAACCAGAAGTAGCTAAAGCATATTTTATGAGGTAGACGCTACTTCAATGTGTCGAACCTGTGTGGATACACACTTTTCTCAAGGCGAACTTGCGTAGATCTGCAAATCAATTTTAAGATGTATACACCATTTTGATATGCAGAACCAGCATGTATATGCGCCTTTTCTAAGGTGAACCTACGTACAAATCTATAAATGATGATTTAAACTTTGCAACAATTCCAGACTTCAGTTATACCCATATCATCATATTTATAGTCTACAACACGTGCCAGATATTTAGATAAAAGATCAAAACACACAAAGATACTTCACTTCAAGCTTTAAGATCTTGACCAATCATTAGATCTTATCCTTCCTCAAGTGCTAAGGTTCATCCTTGATTCAAATCCAGCTGTGCAACATAACCCAATAACCTGTATTCTAGATCTTTCTCTTCATTAGATATTCAATACATGAGTGCCTTTGCCTAATGATCTTCTCCTCCTTTTATAGTCTTAGGCCTTACTCAATACCATGGACCAAAACCACTTAGAACCAATACCTTGGACCAAATACCTGGGGTCAACACTTTGGACAGGATACCTTGGACCAATACCATGGATCAAAATACCATGGACCAAATACCACGGACCAAAACTAAGTTTTCCAACATGTATGCGCCTTTCCTTCTATAAAAGTGCATGTGTACGCCATACACGCTTTTTGGTCTGCGAACCCGCGTGTACATGCGCCTTGGTCAATGAGGAACCTGCGTATACCTCTCTTTCTTCATTCTGAGAGTCTGAACTGTGATCTGTCATCTGAGTGAGTTGCCATCAAGGACAACACCTATGTCATAGTGCCAAATCTGTGTCATAATGCCAACACAACTGTCAATATAATATAAGAAATTTTTATACCAACATTAAACATATTGAAAGTAAAAATCATGCCATAATTCATCAAATTTTCCTAGGGGACCCGCCTACTTTAATTTATTATTTCACATAGGGATAAGGCTTTGCAACACTTTTCAGGCCTTCAAAGTAAATAGATTTATATCTTTCAATACATTGCAACTCCACAAGGTAGTTTACTTGTAGGAGAGTAGAACTTAGGATCATTAGTCTCGCAAAATGCAAATGGTTTGGTCTTTTCTATTATTGATTGTCAAATTTTCAAGTAAAGTTTTTTCTAAATAACTCTAATATATTCCATCGATAATAACACTTAGGGAAGCAATAGAAAAATGTAAATTGGGATAAACTGAGCAACCAAGCCTTAATAGAGTACTATATAGTTAGTTAATAATCACTAGATAAATTAACATTCTAAACAAATTAGGATGATCATTCAACTTTTTACTGGTTAATGTTCATTATCAGTAAATCATATTAGTAGTCAATTTTTGTATGACATATGCAAAATAGCGAGACTTAACTTATCCATATACAAACATTTTTGCGAAGTAATGAAATGTAAAATAAAACAAACAAAATTGTTACAGATAAAATAGAAAAAAGAAAAGACGATAAAACTAAAGCACAATAAAGCTGAAAGAAAAACATGTATAGAAACACTCAGAATTAAACTTTCAATTTACTTTTAAAATCTACCTTTCAGGTCATAAAACAAACAATTAGATTATCAAGATACATGTGAATGATTTTACCTATAACATCATAAAAATCTATCTATATAACTCTCTTAAATGTGGAACTTATATTGATTAAGCCAAATGGCATTTTTTCATAAGTGAAGTTGCCCTAACGATTCATGAATATTATTTTATATTTGTCAATTCTCTTGACACTTATTTGGTTATAATCTGAAAATTCGTCAAAGAAGTGAGATCATTTGGGTTCTTGACGCTTGCTGCAAAATTAGTTCAACGTTAGGAAGTGGAAATTATACTTTTACAATTCTCCATTCAATGCATAGAAACCAACGCATAATATAATGTATCCATTTTTTTTGTATTGAAACAAGGTTTGCTACCCATTATGAATATTTTACGGGAAAAATTATATAAGCAGTCAACAACTTATTCAACTTCCTTTCTTATTATTGCCTCAAAATTAGGATTAACAGGCTTTTGCCTTTGCCTTACTGGTCTCATAACTTCTTTGATAGGTATCGCATGTTGAGTAATGCTTAGGTGAAAACCACACAAATCTTCATAAGACCATGCAAAGACATCTCTAAGTTCATGGAATAAATTCATGAAATTTTGTTTTTCTTGTTCTAAACATTGGGTTCCAATCTTCAAAAAAATTGGAGCTTCTTGTGTCCCAATGTTCACGGGAATCACCTTGCCTATTTTCCTCTTAGAATCCTCCTTGGAACTTCTACTTTTATTACTCGCATCAATAGATGGGAATGCATTTTCCAAAGCTGTTAATCTTTGGGATATTTATTGCCTTCCAAAGAAATAATTTCATTTTTATTCAAGGGCTCATTCTATAAGAAAGGACATATGGTTTCATCACCTAAAACAACTTGCCAAGGTTTAATGTTGTCAGGGAAAGGACGATGACACAAAAACATGAAAGTGCAATCATACCTTCACGTATTAATTTTCTTGTGGGACTAGCTACAAAATAAGCAAGCCTATTTGTCATCGAATTCAACTCCCTACCAATGTGAGTAATATTAAAAGAAAAGAGATTATATATCCATTCCCAAACTTCTTTTGTATACATTTTTATAAGCTTATTGGACAGGGTATAAATTCTCTTGACTAAGTTAATAATAAGTTTAGAATCCATAATTGTATAAATTTGATAATAACCTAATTCAAAGGTGTTTTCTATTCCAAGCGTAAGAGATTATAATTTTTTCACATTATTAGTACAATCAAAATCCAACATAAGAGCTTCAAACTGTATATTTTACCCTAAGGTAAGTAAAGTACTGTACCAACCCAATTTCCTTCGCTAGAACATGCACTGTCAAAATGCATGTGCCATATATTATCATATGGATTAATAGTGGTTATAGTAAAATAATTATATTCTTCTAAAAATATAGAATATACACCAATATGTTCTTCAACATAACCCACTTGTGGTTGAGGCACAATTTCAATGTAGGGTGAAATTTTCCCTTTGCGTAGCACAATAATATTTTTGTCAGATTTCAAAGGAGACATATGAGTTCCATCCATAGACTATATCCACCAGTAAGAACTTGCAAATCCCTCCCTAAAATGATAGAGTAATTACTCACCTCCATATCTATGACTTAAATGTTGTAGGTGGTCCTAATTTCAGGATGTACACATAGAACTAATGCGCATCTTCGATTTCACCAATGGTAGGCATCTTTTTCTTATTATAAGATAACACACTTTTGAGTTTTCATTGGGCAAGATAGACCCAACTCTTCCATGATTATATTAGACATTACATTTGGGCTAGAACCACTATTAATTAGACAATAATGTGCAATACTATTGGCATAACTTTCATCGATAGACAAAAAGAAGTATTTTTAATTGTTAGATAAACTTAACCTGGTGATGTAGTCAAGGTTGTGCCAATAGTTGTGGTTTTGGGCGCCTAATATTTGTGACTTGTGTTATTAAGCTCATGGTATTACATGTAGTTGAAGTCGTTAAAAGGCTTGAGGATTATCCATTATATTGGGCTAGAGTAGAGCTCACTTGATCGAGGTCGGGATGTTGGTCATGTTGGCTATGATTTAGCCAAGGGCAATAATAGATCCACCGTTGGTTGGTTTTTCCCCGAATGGGATTTTCTTGGGTAAATCATGTTGTACATGGTTTGAATGCCTTGTTGCTATGTGTGTGTTTATTATCTTTATTTCTCTTGTATTCTCTGAAAGTATAACATTGACCATATTATTATAATTGTGTACACCTAATTTATTTATTTACATTTCTTCCTCGTCTTGCATGTCAGTTAAACTGACAAAACTGAATGCCTTCCCTTCCATGAAAATTTTAAGATATTTATGTTAATCAAGAATAGTAACCATATCGAATAATGTAATGTCATCTTTAATAGTATCCATTTGTTTCAATATGTTATATTTTAAAAAAGATGAAGAAGGATTCAAGTTTACCTTAGGTTGTTGAGTACCCCTCGAAAATTGATTGTTTGTGTTCAAAAAATTTCAAGATTTAGATAGTCTAAGAGCCACCTTTGTTTTTGTTTTGATAAGATTTATTCAATTCATACACAAAAAATATATCATCTTTAGATGTCCAATCTAGAGTAGTGATCATGAAATCAATTTTTTTCCAAAAACCCATTCTCTTGCGTTTTTCCTTATTTCACAAGTATTCTTATCTTTATTCTCTTCAGAAAATTTACACCATGATCTTGAAAGCATAGATCTAGGCTATAAATGATGTCTTATTTCTCAAAGATGCTTGCATAGATGTGTCTACAGAGGTCGAAGCAACACCTTTTCTTTCAAAGGTTATCATCATATTTCTTATGTATTGAACAAGCTATAAAACTATAGCATGTATGTCTATTTACTTATATCATTAACAAAGTTTGAAAATGTTGAACCTAAAATGTTAGCATTCTTTTCTTCCAGTCTACGCTAATAAGAAGAAGGTAATGCATTAGGGAAGCTTGATTGTGAGGCCTAATAATCTTGATAATTTGATTATATCATTTTGTGAAACATAAATTAAAGTACTTGAACGTTTTACTCTTGTTGTAGACATGATTGTTATATTCCCTTAATACATCTGGGATAATTTGTGGTTGTTTGTAATTTGATTTAAAACAACAACATAATTCATCCCAAGTTGAGAAAAATTTAGGCAATAACTCAAAAAAGTCAACATTAGCCTTCCCTTCCTTTGAATCAACAAATCATCTCACACAAGTATCAGTGTCAGTTGCTTCAATAGTATGACGGGCATTGGCAAAAACTATTAAATGTCCATTTGCAGAAATAGATCCATTACCAGATAATTTAAGCAAATGATATTTTAATTTAGGAAGGGGATTTGTGTTGGTTAATAATTGTCATTGATTAAATATATATTGTTGAGTTGTCTTAGTAAATGTCACCATGAACTCTTACATTTCCAAATGACCTTACTCTCCATGAAGCCACTCTGTCCTACCTCTAATTCTGCACTAATTAATACCTTAGAGGCAACCTCTCAATTTGATACATATACCATATTTTAGAGCATAATTTTGCCTTTCCAATGACCTCGCTCTTGGCCTGAAAATCCAAACAGTTTGGGAGATATGAATTTTTTAAGTTAAGAATATTATTCTGGACAATGAGCCGACCTATATTGGCGAACTCATGTCTGCCTATTTGTAGAGACATAAACACTATATATTGACCTATATTGGCCAACTCATGTCGGCCTATTTCTAGAGACATAAACACTATATATTAGGCATATGTACTCACTCTTCATTCATCAATTCGAATATCAAACACAGAACATCGAGAATTAGTTCACATCTCATGAAGTCTAAGGAAGGAGAACCTAAAAAATAAGAGGAAAACAAGCTTGGAACTTGAAAAAAAGTTGTCTTTCTAACTCGGACAGAGGTCTTACACCTAGAAAACAACTTGAAGATACTCGGTGAAGGATAAAATAGTTCACATCTCAAGGTAAAAAGACAAAACCTGAAGCCGTGGGAGCAGTCTCATTTTTAGACTTGCAACACTGATTTTCGGACCGGCAACTCTATTTTTTTTTGGACCTGCAACTCTGATATACTTGACTTGCAACTCTGACATACTCAAACCTGCAGTCCATTTTCCCATGGTGTGATATCCTTGCTCGGATTATGGTGATCTCCTTGCTTGATTCTTCCTGTGGCTTGGATTTGTGACTATGACATAATCTCTTGGCTCGGAATACGATGAATCTTGACTAAGCCTTAATCACAGTAAATCAAATATCCTAATTGTGCCTTCATTAACACAATGACTCGGCTTTTAGCCTCCAAAATTGCTCAAATCATGGTACAGTATTTTGGATTAAGGCTTTGTTAGGGTCCCACCCTAACCGCCTTATTTATGTAATGGGATCGAGTCATAGTCAAGAGTCAATAAAGCCCATATTAATAATTGTAAGTGGTTAACCTGCAATTAATTACGAGACCACAGTTAGTTGCAAATGGGCCGTAGTATTAGATAGATGGTATTAATAAAACCCATGGTATTGATCCTTGGTATTGCATGTATGAGTCATATATGAAGGATAGAGACTCCCTGCGAGGAGCATCATGTCTTATTTTTGTATCGAGCTCTGCTCTAATGGAGGTTGCCCCCTCGAAGAGGCCAGTGAACACTGCTTTCTGAATAATAAAATATTTGTTGTTGTCTCTCACTATTCTATGTTCTGGGTATCTTTCTTCGCATATTCTATATTTGGGTATCTTTTTGCAGGTTAAGAGCATAACAAGTGGTATCAGAGAACTTTCCAGGGCCAGTGGGATCTCCATTTCTTAGCAAATTTTTTTTTTTTGCTAGAGACGTGTTCCGATGTCCTTAAACCACGGGATCTATCGTTGAGCGCATAAACCTGCGGATTTGGGGAGGCATGCACGCAGGAAATAAAAGAGGTGGTCACGCTTGTTGGACTCCCTTGTAACCCCTATGGGTACCCCTTCGAGTAGTAGCGCATTAGACAGAACCACGAACGGATTGTCTTCCAAGTACCTTCTGGGTATATCAGAAGCCCCTTAGCTCCTTCGCACCTCGCCATAGATAAACCGTCGGCCGTCTTGCTGCTACAGTACACTGAGAACAACACTCAGAGAGATTACTCACCCGTACGATAGGGTAGTCGGGTTGTACGACTAAGGGTACGGTTGATCCTCCTTAGTTAGAGCCCTGAAACATTGGGCTGAGTACTACTGTCAGACCCTTATGTATATTGCGATCTGTAGCACCTGACACTCCTCGAGACCATAGTTCCCTTTTCTATCTGGGGATCACGCATCATCTCTGCCAGATCCGCTCGTGCAAAGGGGTGCAGCAGCAGCAGACATCAGTCCCGCAGTTCCGAGTTAGCAGACCAGCCATTCCGATCTATTAGATCCATCAGATCCGTAGCAGCAGTCTGTTCCGCCACTCAGAGCTATCCGATCCGCCATTCAGATATCTCAGATCCACTAGATCTGAGGAGTTGTGTGGGGTTCCTATACCGGAGTGTATTTTCGCAGGACTTTTGGCAGCATTGACATTTTGAGGATTTGGCGACTGCAGTATTCATAAGGAAGGAGTAAAAATCTGTTAGGAGTTTTCAGAAAAAAAAAAAAAAGAGAAAAAAAGAGTCTGAGATCTCCCGGGGTGCTTATTGGTGATCTAGCCCATCAGAATCAGGACGACGAGCTGAGCACAGTGGTACCATTCAATTCTTAGTGAAAAAAAAATAAAAAAATTTAGGCGGTCCCAATTTTCAAGAACATCAGGTCGGTGCATGGTAGAAACTAGAGCTCAAGCTATGGCCAATGAAAGGATGGACAAACTTGAAGAATCCTTGCAATCCCTCCACATTCAGCTTGACCAACTAAATAGCATGATCCCGAGCATAATCCCGAAGGGCAAGGAGGAAGCCCATGAGGAGGCGTATATTGGCAATGGACACAGTGAGGGTGAGTCTAGCCACTCTCTTCACCTTGGGGGCCCCCACCAACAATCTCATCCGCGACCTCCCAAGTTGAATATGCATAAATTTGATGGTTCTCACTCGGCAGCATGGATAACACAAATGGAGCAGTATTTCAATCTGAATAACATCTTAGATAATGAGACTGAGCTTATGGTGGGGAGCATGTACTTGGACAATGAAAGGTGGCAATGGTGGGAATGGCATCAACGTTGCAATGGACCTTTTAGGACTTGGAACTCCTTCAAAAAAGCTCTTACAGAACGCTTTGACCAGGAATCTTCTTTTTGGGTTCGTCTTACTAAGCTCCGACAGACTGGCACAGTGGATGAATATATTACAGCCTTTGAAGCCTTAGCCTTCCGCACTAGGGGTCTCTTAGATGTGTTCTACACGGAATGTTTTATCAGCGGTCTTAAAGAAGCCATAAAAGCCCACGTCTTACTACACCACCCTCCCACATGGATGGAGGCTTGTAAGGTAGCTCGTAACGTGGAACGTGCGTTAGCAACCCAGTACAGTCGCCCAAATTTCACCGCTAAGGGTCGCCCCCCACAGGCTCACAGCACGACTCAAACACTTAAGGTTCAAAAGGTGTCACCTGCAGAAATGGCCGAAAGAAGAAAGCAAGGATTATGTTACTACTGTGATGAAAAATACTCCCCAGGTCATAAATGCAAGGAGCCCAAATTTTTTCAAATTGATGCCACTGATTACAGCTCATCGGAGGAAGATCCACCACTGGAGGAACATGAGGCGGTAGAAGAGGACAACCAAAAGGACAATGTCCTTGACGAACCAGTTATTTCGCTGCATGCGTTGGCAGGGATTTCTTCACCTCAAACTCTCAAAATCAGAGGTTTTATTAAACATCGCCCAGTAGTAGTCTTGATTGATAGTGGAAGTACACATAATTTCATCCATCAAAAAGTCGCGGAAGCAGTGCATTGTTTTGTACGAGTAGTTTCTAACTTCCAAGTCCAAATTGCGGATGGGGGCACAATGAAATGTGAAGGCCGCTGTGAAAATGTCAAACTTCAAATGGGGGATTATCAGTTGAAGACCCACATGTTTGCCATACACATGGGAGGGTGCGACATTGTCCTCGATGCTGAATGGCTTCGCACTCTTGGGCCAATCACAATGGATTTCCAGGAGTTATATATGAGTTTTAAGCAGAACAACTCCACACATACCCTCCGTGGACTCCAGGCGGGAGCTCCCTCTATCATCAGCTCGCATAGGATGGAAAAATTGCTAAAAAATGGCCATCATGGGGTTATAGCTCAATTTAATGCCATCCAGGCAGTTGAAACCAAGTCTCTGCCGATTCATCCTGAGATGCAATAGATTTTAAATAACCATCTGTCGGTCTTTGACAAGCCTCATGAGCTTCCACCCTCAAGAGGGGAACATGATCATAGCATCACCTTGGTTCCAGGGGCCCAACCCCCAAATGTGCGCCCATACAGATATCCGTTCACCCAAAAGAATGAAATAGAAAAAATAATCAAGGAACTTTTGGAAGCAGGTGTCATTCGTCCTAGCATTAGTCCTTATTCATCACCGGTGGTCATGGTGCTCAAGAAAGATGGGGAGTGGCGGATGTGTCCAGACTTCAGGGCCCTCAATAAGTTGACAGTCAAAGATAAATTTCCCATCCCGGTGGTTGACGATTTGCTGGATGAACTCAATGGGGCTCAATTCTTCACTAAGCTGGATCTTCGCTCGGGCTACCACCAAATTCGCATGAAGGAAGTCGACATTCCAAAGACTGCTTTCAGAACTCATGAAGGCCATTATGAGTTCCTGGTCATGCCATTCGGTCTTTGTAATTCCCCCTCTACTTTTCAGAGCCTTATGAACCACCTTCTCAAACCATATCTCAGGAAATTTGTCCTTGTCTTCTTCGATGACATCCTCATCTATAGTTGCACTTGGGCCGCACATCTTCAGCATGTAGATCTACTCTTGCAACTGCTCCGCAAGCATAAATTATTTGTCAAGATGTCCAACTGTTCGTTTGGCGTGAAGGTGTCAAGGTGGACCCCAAAAAGATCCAGGCAATGCAGGATTGGCCTCAACCTAAGACCTTGAAGAGCTTGAGAGGATTTTTGGGTCTCACCGGCTATTATCGTAAATTTGTCCGCAACTATGGTCGCATAGCGAAGCCCCTCACTCAACTCCTGAAGAAAAATTCATTCTTCTGGAATGAGGACGCACAACAGGCATTTACAGCTCTCAAAAATGCCATGTGTTCCACTCCAGTCTTAGCACTACTTGACTTCACCAAATCTTTTGTCATTGAATGTGATGCTTCGGGTACGGGTATTGGGGCGGTCTTAATGCAAGAAGGGCGACCTTTGGCCTTCACAAGCCAACAACTAAGTGGGAAGAATCTGGGCCAATCTACCTACGAGAAGGAAATGATGGCCATCTTACATGCAGTAGAGACCTGGCGACCTTACTTATTGGGGCGACATTTCCAAATCCGCACAGACCATCACAGTCTTAAATATTTTTTGGAGCAATGCCTATCCTCCCCACAACAAAATAAATGGCTCGCCAAAATGCTGGGATATGATTATGAGATCATTTACAAGAAAGGGAAAGACAATAGTGTAGCAGATGCATTATCTCGCCAATTTGAGGAGGAAAGTACTTTGCTAGCAATTTCCCTCCCCATTCCAGAATGGATTGAAGAGGCTTGCAGGGAATGGTTTTCACATCCCGGGCTCTCCCAACTCATTTCTCAATTGCAGGTGGATCCAAATTCCACCAAGGGCTACTCGTGGCAAGATGAGATTCTTCGCTACAGGGACAGAGTCGTAATATCACCAACATCCACCCTCAAAAGTCTTATTTTGGCATAATTGCACTCATCCCCCATTGCAGGACATTCAGGCTTTCAGAAGACATATGCTCGCACCAGAAGATCATTTTTTTGGACAGGCATGAAAAAGGACATCCTTACTTTCGTAGCAGAATGCGATGTCTGTCAACGCCACAAAGGGAGACTGTCAACACACTAGGCACATTACAACCGTTGCCCATCCCGACATCAATATGGACGGAGGTTTCTATGGATTTCATTACAGGTCTTCCAAAGTCAGGAAACAAGTCAGTCATCATGGTGGTTGTGGACAGACTTTCGAAGTATGCTCATTTCTGCGCCCTTCCCCACCTGTTTACATCGACTTTGGTCGCTCAATCTTTCATGGATCAGATCTTCAAATTGCATGGCATGCCCACTTCTATTGTGTCCGATCGCGACCCGATCTTCACTAGTAATTTTTGGCAGGAACTCTTCAGGCTACAAGGCACTCAACTAAAACTCAGTACTTCCTATCATCTGCAAACGGATGGTCAAACTAAAGCCGTCAACAAATGTCTGGAAACCTACCTTAGGTGTTTCACTTCCGAAAAGCAACATCTTTGGGTATAGTGGTTACCTCTAGCTGAATGGTGGTATAACACCAACTATCATGCCACCACCAAAATGACTTCCTATGAAGCAGTATATGGTCAACTCCCTCCTTCCCCTACTTCTTATATCAAGGGGTGCTCAAAGGTACAAGCAGTGGATCAACTCCTACAACACCAAGCAACCATGCTCGCCCATCTTAGAGAGAATCTTCATCAAGCTCAAAACCGCATGAAGCAACAGGTAGACCAGCATCGCTCAGAGCGCCAATTTCAAGAAGGGGATCAGGTCTTTTTGAGGCTGCAACCATATAAGCAAACATCACTCAAAGACAAGGGTTGTCAGAAACTATCTCCAAAATTCTACGGACCATATCAAGTACTTTAGCGCATTGGAGAAGTGGCTTACAAGTTGGCTTTGCCACCTACTGCAAAAATCCATCCAGTTTTCCATGTCTCATGCCTCAAGAAAGTGATTGGGAACAATTGTAGAATTCAAACCAGTCTACCTGAATTGGACGAAGAAGGGTCAATCTGGCTCCAACCTGAACAGGTCCTAGACACACGAGACAGGCACCTACGGGGCCGCATGATTAGGGAAGTCCTCGTCAAGTGGAAAGACACCTCTCCAGAAGATGCAACTTGGGAACCAGCCACTATTCTTCAGCAGTTTCCGCAGCTTCAGCCTTGAGGACAAGGCTAGTCTTAAGGGGGAGGGCATGTTAGGGTCCCACCCTAACCCCCTTATTTATGTAATGGGATCGAGTCATAGTCAAGAGTCAATAAAGCCCATATTAATAATTGTAAGTGGTTAACCCGCAATTAATGACGGGACCACAGTTAGTTGCAAATGGGCCGTAGTATTAGATAGATGGTATTAATAAAACCCATGGTATTGATCCTTGGTATTGCATGTATGAGTCATATATAAAGGATAGAGACTCCCTGTGAGGAGCATCATGTCTTATTTTTGTATCGAGCTCTGCTCTATTGGAGTTTTCCCCCTCGAAGAGGCCAGTGAACATTGCTTTCTGAATAATAAAATATTTGTTGTTGTCTCTCACTATTCTATGTTCTGGGTATCTTTCTTCGCATATTCTGTCTTTGGGTATCTTTTGCAGGTTAAGAGCATAACAAGTTTGTACACTCTTCTCGGACAATGGTAATAGTGATGGATTGTCTATGGTGCAGTAAAGCACAATGACCTGTTTGTACAGTGGCTTGGATCTTGAGATATAGTTTGGCTATGGTATTATGCACTGAGTTTGCAGCAACAAGTCTAATGGTAGACAAGGTATAGTGAAGATTAAAAGTCAATCTCAAGTATTTATGGAATATTGAAGAGGTTCGTCAAGGCTATTCATGTAAGTACATCACGCATTCTCTATTAAAAGAAGACACAAGGATTGGTGTCTTAGGGGTTGGTGCCTCCAAACCCTAGATTGGAGCCTTGAAAAGAATAGGGTCAAATCCCTAGAGCTTGGAGCCTCACTAAAGTCCAAGTTGGTGCTTGGAAAACATTCATCATTTATTGTACTCAATCTTTTCTATACTTAATAAAATCATTATTATACATTTCTCTAATTAAATTGTGAAGAATCTAACTGGTAAAAATAACAATTGAAAAGAAATACTGATTCACCCCCCTCTCAGTATTTCCAACAATTGGTATCAGATCCAACTTCTTCATTATCAGCCTAACAGCTGGAAGAAGGATTCACAGTCACAATGAAGAATTAGGAAATGACAGGAAAGATTCCCTTGTTTGATGGTACAAAATTTGGTTTTTGGAAGAAGAGGATGCCCTACTATTTAATGTCCCTTGGACCTGAAGTATGGAAATCTATTTTGAATGAGTACAAAACTCCTCCCACTCTTCCAACTCATCAAGATGTAAGGAAATCTTACATTGCAAATACCAAAGCTTTAAATTCCATAGCTAGTGGAATTACGGACTCTGAATTCACAAAAGTCATGGGTTGTGATTTTGGAAAAAAAATGTGGGACAAACTCATTACTTTATATGTCGGGGACTCTAAAGTTAAGAAGGAAAATCTCCAAACTCATAGAAGGAAATTTGAGAGTCTTAAAATGGATGATGAAGAAGACATTGCATCATTCTTTCTCCAAGTAGCTGAAGTTGTCAACTCACTTAAAAGCTTAGAAGAAAATATTGAAGAAAGCACAATTGTTCAAAAGGTATTGAGATCTCTTCCACATAGATTTGACTCCAAGGCAAGTGTCATAGAGGAAATGAATGATTTGAATACTTTAAAAATGGATGAAATTCATGGAATTCTCATTACTTATGAAATGAGAAAAGGAATCCCAAATTCCAAGGAAGCAACGTTCAAAGCTTCAAAATCAAAAAAGAAGGGGAAGAACTAGAATACCAATAGTGATGACTCTGATACTGAATCTGAACTTGCACAGTTTGTACGAAATCTAAGAAAAGGATCCAAGCTAAAAGGTAAGTATCCTCTCATTTGTTTTAAATGTGGAAGGATAGGTCACTATGCTGCAAAATCTCCTCATAAATACGACAATGATGATGAGGAGGAATATAAAAAGGGGATGTTCAAAAAGAAAGGTTTTAACAAGAATAACTTCTTCTCCAAACAAGATTATTCTGATGAAGATGAATTTGTGATCACCAAAAAGAAATCAACTAAAAATATCACTTTATCACAAAATAAATGATGATGAGCCAGATGAGGAAAATGACTATGCTGGAAGCAGAGAAGTATTATCCATGGCATTTACAAATGATGATGACTCCAAACAAGAAGGCGAAGGAAATGTGGATGAGTTACTAATGAGTGCCATTGAAGAAAATGAGAAATTATGAAAGAAGATTATTTCTCTCAAAGTAGAAAAGGAGGAAGAAAAAAGGAGGGAAGATTTCTTGAACAATAAACTAAAAGAGAAAGAAGAAATTTGCAAAAAACATGAAACTGAAATTGTTTCACTAAGAAAAGAATTGGATCAAGTTAAAAGGAGTTGGCAAAGCTCTCAAACACTTGATAACATCCTTAATGCTCAAAAACTTCAATATGACAAATCTGGGATTGGCTTCAAAGGAGAATCATCAAGTACAAAGGAGAATGTGAATAAGGAAATCCAAAGAAGCTATGCTGACATTCTTTCCAGTCATCCAAAAGAAGAGAAGTCATCTCACCAAGAACAAAAGTTCACCTTTATCAATCCAAGGAATGAAGGAAGGACAACTCCAAGGAAGAATTCTACCTCAAGTCAAGGCTATTCTAATAGGTACCAAACAATCTTTCTTGGTTATTGTTTTTATTGTAAAAACTTTGGTCAATGAGGAACCTGCGTATACCTCTCTTTCTTCATTCTGAGAGTCTAAATTGTGATCTATCATTTGAGTGAGTTGCCATCAAGGACAACACTTGTGTCATAGTGCCAAATCTGTGTCATAATGCCAACACAACTGTTAATATCATATAAGAAATTTTTATACCGACATTAAACATATTGAAAGTAAAAATCATGCCATAATTCATCAAATTTTCCTAGGGGACCCGCCTACTTTAATTTCTTATTTCACATAGGGATAAGGCTTTGCAACACTTTTCAGGCCTTCAAAGTAAATAGATTTATATCTTTCAATACATTGCAACTCCACAAGGTAGTTTACTTGTAGGAGAGTAGAACTTATAATCATTAGTCTCGCAAAATGCAAATGGTTTGGTCTTTTCTATTATTGATTGTCAAATTTTCAAGCAAAGTTTTTTCTAAATAACTCTAATATATTCCATCAATAATAACACTTAGGGAAGCAATAGAAAAATGTAAATTGGGATAAACTGAGCAACCAAGTCTTAATAGAGTACTATATAGTTAGTTAGCAATCACTAGATAAAATAACATTCTAAACAAATTAGGATGATCATTCAACTTTTTACTGGTTAATGTTCATTATCAGTAAATCATATTAGTAGTCAATTTTTGTACGACATATGCAAAATAGCAAGACTGAACTTATCCATATGCAAACATTTTTGCGAATTAATGAAATGTAAAATAAAACAAACAAAATTGTTACACATAAAAAAGAAGAAGAACAAAAGACGATAAAACTAAAGCACAATAAAACTGAAAGAAAAACATGTATAGAAACACTCAAAATTAAACTTTCAATTTACTTTTAAAATTTACCTTTCAGGTCATAAAACAAACATTTGGATTATCAAGATACATGTGAATGATTTTACCTATAACATCATAAAAATCTATCTATATAACTCTCTTAAATGTGGAACCTATATTGATTAAGCCAAATGGCATTTTTCATAAGTGAAGTTTCCTTAATGATTCATGAATATTATTTTATATTTGTCAATTCTCTTGACACTTATTTGGCTGTAATCTGAAAATTCGTCAAATAAGTGAGATCATTTGGGTTCTTGACGCTCGCTGCAAAATTAGTTCAATGTTAGGAAGTGGAAATTATTCTTTTACAATTCTCCATTCAATGCATAGTAACCAACGCATAATATAATGTATCCATTTTTTTCTATATTGAAACAAGGTTTGCTACCCATTATGAATATTTTATGGGAAAAATTATATAAGTAGTCAACAACTTATTCAACTTCCTTTCTTATTATTGCCTCAAAACTAGGATTAACAGGCTTTTGCCTTTGCCTTACTGGTCTCATAACTTCTTTGATAGGTATCGCATGTTGAATAATGCTTAGGTGAAAACCACACAAATCTTCATAAGACCATGCAAAGACATCTCCAAGTTCATGGAACAAATTCATGAACTTTTGTTTTTCTTGTTCTAAACATTGGGTTCCAATCTTCAAAAAAATTGGAGCTTCTTGTGTCCCAATGTTCACGGGAATCACCTTGCCTATTTTCCTCTTATAGTCCTCCTTGGAACTTCTATTTTTATTACTCGCATCAATTGATGGGAATGAATTTTCCAAAGTTGTTAATCTTTGGGATATTTATTGTCTTCCAAAGAAATAATTTCATTTTTATTCAAGGGCTCATTCTATAAGAAAGGACATATTCTTTCATCACCTAAAAAAACTTGCCAAGGTTTAATGTTGTCAGGGAAAGGACGATGACACAAAAACATCAAAGTGCGATCATACCTTCAAGTATTAATTTTCTTGTGGGAATAGCTACAAAAAAAGCAAGCCTATTTCTCATCGAATTCAACTCCCTACCAATGTGAGTAATATTAAAAGAAAAGAGATTATATATCCATTCCATCTCATGAAGTCTAAGGAAGGAGAACCTAAAAAATAAGAGGAAAAGAAGCTTGGAACTTGAAAAAAAGTTGTCTTTCTAACTCGGACAGAGGTCTTACACCTGGAAAATAGCTTGAAGACACTCAGTGAAGGATAAAATAGTTCACATCTCAAGTAATGATCCTTATTCGGTGGAATCCATGGAAGAAGAAATGTCTCAAATCGAGAAGAATGAGACATGGGAGTTGGTACCTAGTCTAAAGGATAAAAATATCATTGGAACCAAGTGGGTATTCAAAAACAAAATGAATGAAGATGGAAAAATAATAAAAAATAAGGAAAGCCTTGTTTGTAAATGTTATTCACAAATTGAAGGAATCGACTTTGAAGAAACCTTTGCACAGGTATCTCGTATGGAAGCTATAAGGATGTTCTTGGCATTTTCTTTCTCAAAAGGATCCAAAGTCTATCAAATGGACGTAAAATGAGTATTTTTGACTGGGGGACTCAAGGAAGAAGTATACATGGAGCAACCAGAAGGGTTTGATTAGCAAAAGGAAAAGACTTTGTATGTAAGTTGAAAAAGGCATTATATGGGTTGAAACAAGCTCCTAGAGCTTGGTACACAAGAATTTATCACTATCTACAACAACAAGGCTTCAAAAAGGGGGTGGCAGGAAATAATCTCTATAGGAAGATGGATGAGGATAAATTATTAATCACTCTTGTCTATGTTGATGATCTTATTTTTTCTAGCAATGATGATGAGATGAGCCATGAGTTTTCTCAAAATATGTCAAAAGAGTTAGAAATGTCAATGATTGGTGAGTTATCTTACTTCCTTGGACTACAAGTATCTCAAACCATAGCAGGCATGTTCATATCACAAGAAAAATATCTTAAAGACATGCTTAAAAGATATGGGATGGAAGACTATGCACCTATGAGCACACTGATGACCACAGATTGTAAATTGAGAAAATATGATGAATCCCCCTCGATAGATGAAACTCTTTACAAGTCAATTATTGGAGCTCTCCTATACTTAACTGCTACAAGACCCGACATTATGCAAGAAGTAGGAATGGTGGGAAGATTTCATTAAGCTCCTAAACAATCCCATTTGTTGGCTGTGAAAATAATTCTCAGATACTTGAAAGGAACTCCCTATTTTGGTCTTTAGTATCCCAAAATCACAACTCTTACAGTGACATCTTACACCAATGTGGATTGGGCTGGAAGCGTGGACGATCGAAAAAGTACCAACGAAAATGCATTATTCATGGGAGATTGTCTAGTATTTTGGCTCAGCAAAAAGAAATCATCAGTATCACTTTCCACATCCGAAGCCGAATATATAGATGTTGCATATTGTTGTACATAGATACTATGGATGAAGGAAGATTTGAAGGATGTCAATATGGAAACTAAACAACCAATCGCCATCTATTGTGACAACACTAGTGCCATCAATCTCTCAAAGAATCCAGTAATGCACTCAAAGACCAAACATATTCCAATCAAATATCACTTCCTCCGTGAACAGGTTGCTGAAAAAAACATCAAGTTGGAATACATCAATAGAAAATAGCAAATTGTAGATATCTTCACAAAACCTCTTCCACAAGAAGCATTTGAACACCTTTGCCAAAAGATGGGGTTTATATATCTTGTATCCCATTAAATAATCATCTTCACAAGAGTAGGAACGACATGTCAGGGGGAGTCACATGAAGAATGAAACAGTTTGATAAGGGGAGTACTTGGGCACCCCATTTGCCATTGATGTCAAAGAGGGAGAGAATAGAGAAATATTTCCATCAAGGACAAAGGGGGAGATTGTTGTTCAATAACTGCCATTGATGAAATATATATTGTTGAGATATCCTAGTAAATGTCACCATGAAGTCTTACATTTCCAAATGACCTTACTCTCCATGAAGCCACTCTGTCCTACCTCCAATTCTGCACTAATTAATGACCAGTACCATCTTTTAGAGCATAATTTTTCATTTCCAATGAGCTCTTACTTGGCCCAAAACTCCAAATAGTTTGGGAGATATGAATTTTTTAAGTTAAGAATATTATTCTGGACAGTGAGCCAACCTATACTAGCCTACTCATGTCGTCCTATTTGTAGAGACATAAACACTATATATTAGGCATACGTACTCACTCTTCATTCATCAATTCGAATATCAAACATAGAACAACGAGAAATAGTTCACATCTCGTGAACTCTAAGGAAGGAGAACCTAAAAAATAAGAGGAAAAGAAGCTCGGAACTTGAACAAAAGCTGTCTTTCTAACTCAGACAAGGGTCTTACACCTAGACAGTAGCTTGAAGATACTCGGTGAAGGATCAAATAGTTCACATCTCAAGGATAAAAGACAAAACCTGAAGCCATGGGAGCAGTATAATTTTAGGACCTACAACACTAATTTTCGAACCTGCAACACTGATTTTCTGTGCAACTCTGTTTTTTCTCGAACCTGCAACTCTCTTTTTTTTTCGTACCTGCAACTCTAATATACTTGACCTACAACTCTGACATACTCAAACTTGCAGTGCATTTTCATGTGGTGTGATCTCCTTGCTTGATTCTTCCTGTGGCTTGGATTTGTGACTGTGACATGATCTCTTGGCTCGGACTATGGTGAATCTTGACTGAGCCTTAATCATAGTAAATTGAATATCCTAATTGTGCCTTCATTAACACAGTGACTCGGCCTTTAGCCTCCAACATTGCTCAAACTGTGGTACAGTATTTTGGATTAAGACTTGTACACTCTTCTCGGACAGTGGTAACAGTGGTGGATTGTCTATGGTGCAGTAAAGTGCAATGACCTGTTTGTACAGTGGCTTGGAACTTGAGATATAGTTGGGCTATGGTATTATGAACTGAGTTTGCAGCAGTAAGTCTAATGGTGGACAAGGTACAGTGAAGAGTAAAAGTCAATCTCAAGTATTTATGGAATAGTGAAGAAGTTCGTCAAGGATATTCATGTAAGTACATCACACATTCTCTATTAAAAGAAGACAAAAGGATTGGTGTCCTAGGGGTTGGTGCCTCTAAACCCAAGGTTGGAGCCTTGAAAAGAATAATGTCAAATCCCTAGAGGTTCGAGCCTCACTAAAGTCCAAGTTGGTGCTTGGAAAATAGTCATCATTTATTGTACTCAATATTTTCTATACTTAATAAAATCATTATTATACATTTCTCTGATTAAATTTTGAAGAATATAACTGGTAAAAATAACAATGGAAAAGAAATATTGATTCACTCCCCTCTCAGTATTTCCAACAATTTGTTGCTAGAGCTAGATTGAGAGAAAGAGGAACATGCCATAGGGTGGAATTTGCAACTTCTTTGAATCACAATAAACCGTATTGTTTAATTATTTTGGAAGGATTTTTAGTTGGTTGAGTAGGATTAAAACTACTATACATACTTCCAATTAAAGCATAATAAATCTTGAGATAGAAGTTGTCCTTGAACTAATAGAGGAAGTCATGATGACCCTTTTAGGAGAAAGAGTTCCTAATATACTTTTAGCTTTGATTTCTAAATTAGAATGTTATTACTAAAGTCTTTGGTAATTTTCAAGAATTTTCATTCTTCTTCCAACTTTTTCTAAATGATCAAACTCAAGATACTTACCTCCTATTATTTATGATACTCGATATTGTGCAGATACAAACGCCTACTGGCAAATAAGATGATTACAAACTTTCCTTTCAAGGGCTTCTCTGTTGGAAAACGTAACCAGTGTCTATATTCATAATGAAAGGAAAATTATTATTGAATTTATTTTTAATTTTTCTCTTTTAATCTTGCATGTTCTTCATGCTCTTTAGAGTAAAAAAGAGTCAAATAAAATTGTGAAAGAGTCATGTTAACATTGACATTTGTAAACAAGGAAAAACAATTTTTTTATTCTTTGAAAATATGTTGTCAAACCTCCAAGTTGGCCCTCCCTCTATAAAGTTGACCTACATCAACATCTTAGACAGCTATATAAAGAGGTAACTTCGACCTCCAAAGGCAGAAGATTATCTAAAGTATCGATTGCATGTTTCGTAATAGAAGAGGAGAATAATTGAGCCAAAGTTCAGAGGAAGCAAAGGAGAGTAAAAGAACAAGAAGATTTAACCCTAATACTAAATAAGCCTAAAATTTTGTGACAGGGCTAAAATACTGAAGAAGTCTCCAATATGCAACAAGGGCATAAATTTTGAAGCAACCTATAATTTTGACAGGACCAAAATTCCTCTAAAGATTGGAACATTGATCAGATTATTGCAGAAGCTTGTCTTTGACTTTGATTTTTGGAGGAGGGCTCACTTGGAGGAAGTCTTTGGTCTTGAGTTGGATATCTCATTTTGAATTGATTCAATAAGAAGAGGGTTGTTCGGTTTTCCCCTTTTGAGGGGTTTTTCCCTCGTTTGAAAGCCTAAATCTATGTGTCTCTTACTTCTTTTTAATCTTGGAAGAATAGTTTGTGTAATTGCTTGATGAAGAAGAAACAATAAATAACAAAACAAATACATTAAATCTCACAAGTAATTACCAAGTAAGAAAATCTACTTTACCTTTGATTTTCTAACATGGTATCAGAGTTAAGGTGAAGAAGAGACACTCTTACAAGGAAGAGACAAAAAGGTCATCATTATAGCAGTCTAAGAATATCATATTTTTAGCATCCATAATTGAAGATATCCTTTGACAACTCAACTTGAAGTCATTATGTCTTATCCAATGTCATTTTTGTGCAAGAAAAGCAATAAGCTAGAAATAACATCCCACTTCGAGCCATGGAAAAAGAGAATTGACTTAGTACTTAGAGAGAATGATGTCATGAAATTCATTCAAGAGAAAGATCTAGTACCAAATAAAGAAGATGCTCAAGAAATGGAAAAATATGAAAAGGGGGGGATTAAGGCTCAAAGAATTCTCTTTCGATCCATCAAGGACCACCTTACCACTTTTGTTTCAGAATTATCTACATCTAAAGAAGTCTATGATACCTTAGTAAAATTATACTCCATCATTACACAAGTCATATGATAGCCTTGAGAACTCAACTAAATCAATCAAAAATGTCAAAACAAGACACTATAGCTTCTTCTTTTTCATGAAGCTATCAAAAATAAAAGATCAACTTCAAGAAGATGGTGAGAAAATTTCTGATTCAGAATTAATCTGATCCGGATTTAAACAGGAATGCAACAAATTACAGATATAACCATAAATATAGAGACGCAACAAAAATAATACTTCATTTCATTACTGTAAAATACTGAAATGTGATTAAAAACAAAAATGGAAATAAACTAGCTAGGGCGATGGTAGCTTATCTCTGAGAAGAGATGTGGTGGCTACATGCCTCTGAACTGTGTTACAATGAGGCTCGAAGGCCTATTTATTGTTGAGAAACAATCGAAAACCCTAGACATCCAAAAACCTAACCTTAGGAGATGAAACGCCAAGTTGTTGGCCTTGTTTTGGGTAAATTGGTACATCAACTTCTCGGGGTCTTAACTTTGGCATACGATCTCTGTTTGACGCGCACAATACCTCGTTAGAAAGATCTATCCGAGGACTACAAATTGGGGAAGAGAAAAATCAAACCATTGGGCTATGTTATTCCCATTTTTCCCAAAAAAACATCGTTTAGGGCCTCAAAACGAATCTAGAAGTTCAGGACCCGAAAAACTGCTAAAAATAGTAAATTGTGCTACAATTAAGGAAACTAAAAAACTAAAAGAGACAGTTGTGGGGGTCCAAGTGGGATAGGTGGGTGGCCACCAACATCCACCTGGATCATTCCTCCCCCCTTATGAAGCAATGGTCCCCATTGCGTTGAGTTCCTCGATGAGATGAGGAAACTTATGCTGAACTTGGTTCCTAGTGAGCTGTTCTGCAACCTTTGATGTGTCCAATAATGGTGGGAAGCATGGTCGAGGGCGGTCCACATTGATCACTCAGTGCAAGCGAAGGAATGGGGGAATGTTGTGCTCCAAAGCATTGTTTCCTACAACCTTGGTAATTGTGTAAGGACCATATCAGAGTGGTTTGAGCTTTCTATGGGCTCTTGTAAGGAGTTCTTTCTGCATATGCAACCAGACTTTTTCGCCCACCTGAAACTTATGTGACACCCAATGTTGACCATGTCGCTGCTTGTACTTTGCATTTTCCACAATGGAGTGGCAATAGAGTGGCACGTTGGGTAGAGGTGCTCTGGAAGTCAGATCGGACGAATGATTGACCTAACAGTGCAACGATACCCCGGTGGGTGAGGAGAAGATGTCCCTGTCTTCTTTCATGACCGTATCCACCTGCTTCTGCCGCATGGAGGAACCCTTCCCGGGGGCTATGGATGTTGATGCAAGAGCATTCACCCAAGGGAAAATCATTGTAAAATAGTAGACATAGGGTTTCATGTATTTTAGGGTTTCATTGTAAAATAGTAGACATAGGGTTTCATGTATTTTAGGGTTTCATGTCTCAAGTTAATGTAATATTTAGGCTTTTGAGTGCATAGAATAAGATAATAGGAGAAGTTTTAAATGCTCTCAAATAAATGAGAACATGAGTGGTGAATAAATGACACAAGAGTTAGAAGTCAATCAGACTCTTTTGGCAGTTCCATGATTCAAGGAACAAGAGAGAGCTTTTAGGAATTAATTAGATTAGAAGTGGACAAAGGATTTAGGAGTTAATTTAGGAAATCTAGGAGTCAACCTAAGAATAGTTCAACTGAACCACTCTGGGCATATATGTAAGCCTACGGGCAGAGAGTTGTAGAAAGAGGCCACGAATAGTAGAAATCAGGCCTGTGTGAGAGACCGAGAGTCTCAAATGTAATCAATTATTTTTATGTTTTTATATAGAGGAGGAATTTGATTCTGAGTGTGCCATATGCGTGAGTTGAGTGTTTATGATTGATTACTGTGTCAACTCGTAGGTTTTGTAAAGTGGTTGCAGGCAGAGTTCAGAGGACTCGCAGAGGAGACATTGAGGACTGTTCGAGCAGAACAACGAAGTGAAATTGGGCGAGACAGAACCCAAGTGGAACGCAGAGAGGAGAATGATTCAGAGGAATCATAAGGGATCTTTGAATCCAACTGAAGGAATAGAGGGAAGCTCTGAAGAAGTAGCGAAGTGAAGGTTCGCTGAGGAGTTAAGCTCATAGAAGTTGAGCAGTAGATGTGGAAGAATGAAACCCTGAGGAAACAACCCAAACCCATAGAGAAACGTTGAGAAGATAGTGAAAACATAAGCAAAGAGAAGAGTGGAGAAGTGAAGAGGAGTCGTGCAGTGAAAACAGAAAGGACGGGAGCTTTTGAAGAAACTCAAGCACAGAGAGAAATTGAAGAAAACGCGAAGAAATTCCAGGTAAAAGGAATAAACGGAGAAGTGTAAAGTGATGCTCAGCAGCCATTAGATCTCATATATCAATGGCTGTGATTTAATCGCATCGACGGGATCCCATTTAAGTTATCAGAATGAGAATTGAGTTATAGCAATTGCGATAATGCGATGGATCCTAGACCATCGGATCGAGAGTTAAGATCGACGGTCTAGATCTAAAACACTAATCGCATATCAGAGTGGCGCAGAGACCAAGCACAGAGGCAGTGGGATGTTGATACACCGATAGCGACAAGTCGGCGATCAGAGATTGGCCGATTGCTAATCGAAGGTCGAAACGCGGCGATAAAGGGCTGAAGTGAGAGCGGACCCGCCGATAGTTGTGAACGTGGGTGTATAGGATTTGAGATCCGCGTGTATGTGTTCCCATATGGTTTGGCGTTTCTGTTGACTTGTAGTGTTGTGCGATTCCAATAGTTGCATATCGGAATCGGTGGAGTGATACAGTACATATGTGTTATGACCGCGGGGAAGCTGATTAGCTGATTGCAATAAAGGTAAAGCGTTGAAATCTGTGCAAAGGCCGTATTAAGGCAAAAATGTATGTTTGCGGAATTTTTCCTTTGTAAACGTATGTTTTCCTTTATAAATGGTTTTTATAAGGAAAAGGGTGCCAATAGAGATATTTACGCATAAACATATATTAACCAAGGGTTTCAAAGGAAGGTTATATATATGCGGACTTAAGGGATAACAAGGGTTATGAAGAAATGTAATGTCCCCATTAGTGGTTTTAGAGGGGTGATTGGTTCCAATACAAAGGAACTGTGGCTAAAAGGGCCTTGACCATTTATGGTCTGAATATTTGACTCCATGCAGAGTTAAATACCTGGGACATTTGAGTTTATGCAGATTCTTGCATATTGTGGGTGTGTGCGGGTGTTATCCTGCACCATTAGTGGTATCAGAGCCGAAGTTTGTAATTAGAGCAGAATTGAAATTAGAGTCGGAAAATATTTCATCGAAAGGGAGTTGGATGCGCTGAATGATAAAGACTATAGTGGGAGATTGTACCAGTTCCAATAGAGGCTTGGAATAGGCGGGAACGGAGGATTCCTTAAAGGAAAGAAAAAGCAAGATTGCTTAATGCAAGTTCTGAAGGAAAGAGGACTTGGAGACAAAACAAAGCACAATCCATTCAAGGCACAGAAGAATGGATGAAACAAGATCATGCTGAGATCTTGAAGGTGAGGTAATATGTTCTGTTTCCAATTGAGAATGTGTGTTTGTACTAATACACAGGCGACAGCAAGACAAGCTGTGGGAGAAGAACCAAATGTGTTCTTGAAGGTAGAGTAAGGAGAATACTCTGAAGAAGAAGTGGCAGTGAACTTGAAGAATCTAACAAGAGATTGGACATAGAGGATAGCTGAAGTGTTCTCAAGAGGAATTGAGAGATTGCAGAAGCCTAGAAGGAGCAAAGGTGTTGCTCAAGAGAAGGTTCTAGATAGAGGACCGTACTTACCAAAAGACTGAGTGATGAGAGCTTAGTGAGGTAAGATTGCAGCCAAGAGGACTAGCTGTAGCAGAGGCTTGTTGCAGATAAGTGAGAAGCTCATGAAGATAGAGGAGAAGAAGATGACTATTGATAGTCATAGCATAGGTTCAGAGAGAAGCTACAGTAGAAGATATGAGAAAGAGGATGCCAAAGCAAATGGCAAGAAGATGAGTCAAGAATAAATTGACAAAGAGGTCGCTGAGTTAAAAGAACAACTCAATGCATTAAAGAGAATGCTTGAGGAAAGCCAGAGACTAGGTTGGGTCTTGAGGAAGAAGCCAGTGGAATGGCACGAAATGAAAAGGAGGCTACAACAAATGCAAGTGAAGTGGATGATAGAAAAACTCAAGGAAGCTGAGTTGGAAATGGAAATGGAAAAGTACATTTGTGAACTAGAACAAGGAGAAATTATGAGTGAAGATGAAGACTTGAAGACTGAAACTTCAAGTGAGGCCAAAGGGTCAAATGGCTTTAAAACTGACAATTTGTGTATTATTGCAGGTGAACTAGGTGAAGAACAATTTGCTGATATTGTCATAAAGCAGGAAGAAGATAAGCATAATCTAATTTATGTCTTGAAAGAAGATGAGATAGATAGATATCATATACAGTTGGGGAAAGATATCAAGCAACAAAGTGAAGAGCTTGAAGATATTGAAGAAGAGACCATCAAAGAATTTCTGAATCATATGAAGGATTTGGAACAACAAGAAGATATGATGGTTGAAACATCAAGTGGAACCACAGGGTCTTATGTTTCTAAGATTGATAGTTTGTCTGTGGATACAGAACAAATGCAGGAGAATATTAATGCAAATGATGAGACAAGGATAGATCTTGGAGAAGGTAAATAGCAAGAGACTGAAGGCAAACTGGAAGAAGAGACTGTGTTAACTGAAAACATAGTAAAGGATCATCAATTCACTATGATGATAGGCATAGTGGAAGTAGCCATGGAATCTGTTGAGACAGTCAAGGAAAAAGAAGGACATCTACTGAAAGATGTTAAGAAGGAAGAAGTCTATGCAAAAGACTTAGCAAAGGGAGAAAGAACACTAACAAAGGAGTGTTTTACAGAGGATGGACAGTCTTTTGAAGATGTCAAAAGTCTGGAGGAGTATCTTGCAGAAGATGAATACTCTGAAGAGGAAAATGAGAAAGAATGTGTATTAGAAAATGAGGAGTACTCTAGGAGAACAGAGTATGATGGAGAAGACCTCTTGAATGAGGGAAGTAGTGATTGGTTGCAGCAGAAAGACCTTGAGATTACAAGGGTCAGAGGAAGACAGTGTTTTAACACTATAACACAGCATGTGAAGGATGAAGCTGGAAGAAGAGAGCATTGTGATGAAATGCTTGCTAAGTGTGAAGAAGAGATTAAACTACTGGAGAAACTGATGAGAGAACCTGATGGTAGAACAGAAGGTACAGTTATAGTTTCTGAAGATGGAGATGTGTCTCAAGTAGCCATGGAGACAGGAAGGTGTAATAATTTGTTTGCAGGTTCATTAAACAGCATGAATGAGTATGATTATGTGATCAAAGAGATTGAGCAGAGATTATTTGAAGACAGTATGGAGGTTCTTAAAGAACAAGAGGGTAAGGATGAAAGGGAGGCAGTAGGAATCAAACAATTTCAAAGTGAAGATAACCAGCAACAGGTTAAGAGAGGAGAAGTTCACTATTGTGAACCCAAGCAGGAAGACATCATTAGAACAGATGGTGTGGAAGAGAGACTAACTGACAGTCTCACGAATTCTGCTGAGAATTTGAATCAGCATACTGATGTGCTGATAGAGGAGGAGGAAATAGAGCAACAAGCTGAAATGTTGCCAAAGAAAGAAGGGGCACCAAGGCCTCATGTTTTATACTTTAACAATTGGTTTGTGAATGCAGGTTATGTTGCAGATGATGAAAAAGATTTGAAGAAGAACATAAAGGTGCAGAAGATAGAGGAAAGCAACAATAATCTGAAGATCAGAGAAAAGAAAGATATGTACCAGTCCAAAGATGTGCTGGACATAGAGATTGAAGAGTTATGGCAGATGATGATAAAGCAGCTCAGGTGGAGGAAGCTGATGATAGAAGGAGTGATCAATCAGAATGTGAAGCTGATTGAGAAGAAAAGAAAAGAAAGAAGAATGAACCAGAAGACAACAGACATACAACAACAGCAAAGGTACAAGGCATTTGGGAAGTTACAGAACAAAGTGTGGGATCCAGGAAAACCAAGATCAGAAGACACATGATCAGGAGATCATGAATACTTTCTACTTTGGGAGTCTGATGCAGGAGCATTCACCCAAGGGAAAATCATTGTAAAATAGTAGACATATGGGGTCATGTATTTTACAAAATACTTCTCCTAAGTCTCAAGTTAATGTAATATTTAGGCTTTTGAGTGCATAGAATAAGATAATGGGAGAAGTTGTAAATGCTCTCAAATAAATGAGAACATGAGTGGTGAATAAATGACACAAGAGTTAGAAGTCAATCAGACTCTTTTGAAAGTTCCATGATTCAAGGAACAAGAGAGAGCTTTTAGGAATTAATTAGATTAGAAGTGGACAGAGGATTTAGGAGTCAGTTTAGCAAATCTAGGATTCAACCCAGGAATAGTTCAACTAAACCACTTTGGGCATATATGTAAGCCTACGGGCAAAGAGTTGCAGAAAGAGAACACGAATAGTAGAAATCAGGCCTGTGTGAGAGACCGAGAGTCTCAAATGTAATTGATTATTTTTATGTTTTTATATAGAGGAGGAATTCTATTCTGGGTGTGCCATATGCGTGAGTCAAGTGTTTATGATTGATTACTGTGTCAACTCGTAGGTTCTGTAAAGTGGTTGCAGGCAGAGTTCAGAGGACTCGCAAAGGAGACATTGAGGACTGTTCGAGGAGAACAACGAAGTGAAATTGGGTGAGATAGAACCCAAGTGGAATGCAGAGAGGAGAATGATTCAGAGGAATCGTAAGGGATCTTTGAATCCTGCTGAAGGAACAGAGGGAAGCTCTGAAGAAGTAGCGAAGTGAAGGTTCGCTGAGGAGTTAAGCTCAGAGAAGTTGTGCAATAGAAATGGAAGAATGAAACCTTGAGGAAACAACCCAAACCCATAGATAAACACTAAGAAGATAGCGAAAACATAAGCAAAGAGAAGAGTGGAGAAGTGAAGAGGAGTTGCACAGCAGAAACAGCAAGGACGGGAGCTTTTGAAGAAACTCAAGCATAGAGAGAAATTGAAGAACACACGAAGAAATTCCAAGTAAAAGGAATAAACAGAGAAGTGTAAAGTGATGCAGCAACCGTTAGATCTCATAGATCAACGGCTATGATTTAATCGCATCGGCGGGAGCTCATTTAAGTTATCAGAATGAGCATTGAGTTATAGCGATTGCGATAATGCGATGGATCCTAGACTGTCGGATCGAGAGTTAAGATCGATGGTCCAGATCTAAAGCACTAATCACATATCGGAGTGGCACAGAGACCAAGCACAGAGGCAATGGGATGTCGATATGCCGATAGCAACAAGTCGGCGATCGGAGATCGGCCAACTGCTAATCAGAGGTCGGAATGCGGCAACAAAGGGCTGAAGTGAGAGCAGACCCGCTGATAGTTGTGAACGCGGGTGTATAGGATTTGAGATCTGCGTGTATGTGTTTGCATATGGTTTGGCATTTCTGTTGACTTGTAGTGTTGTGTGATTCTGATAATCGCATATCAGAATCGGAGGAGTGATACAGTACATATGTGTTATGACCACGGGGAAGCCGATTAGCTGATTACAATAAAGGTAAAGAGTTGAAATCTGTGCAAAGGGCATATTAAGGCAAAAAGCTTGTTTGCGGAGTTTTTCCTTTGTAAACATATGTTTTCCTTTATAAATGGTTTTTATAAGGAAAATGGCGCTGATAGAGATATTTATGCATAAACATATATTAACCAAGGGTTTCAAAGGGAAGGTTATATATATGCAGAATTAAGGGATAACAAGGGTTATGAAGAAATGTAATGTCCCCATTAGTGGTTTTAGACGGGTGATTGGTTCCGATACAAAGGAACTGTGGCTAAAAGGGCCTTGACCATTTATGGTCTGAAGATTTGACTCCATGCAGAGTTAAATACCTGGGATAGTTGAGTTTATGCAGATTCTTGCATACTGTGGGTATGTGCGGGTGTTACCCTGCACCAGATGTGGCTATGATATTCCCCTTACTTTGAGAGCAAACCAGATAGAAAATAAATTTCCTAGTCTGGGAGATGATCTTACTACCTTTCTTAGTAGAGATCAAAGAAGTGGCGGTAGGTGGGGCTACCTCCGGTATCCTATATAATGAATTACCCAAAGAAATAATAACAATGTGAGGCCTTGACTCATACACAACATGTCGCCTCCACAAGTATGGTTGGCCTAGTAATACATCACAAACATCAAGAGGTGCAACATCACACAATACCTCATCTTTGAAGGGCTTGATGTTATAGGGAAGGCGGCACTACTAGAGGACTTGAAGATCTCATCCTTCGTGAAGCCACTCGATATTGTACGGTTGTGGGTGTGGTGTAATCGGTAGGATCAACCACTTCACGACCTCTACTGAAATGAGGTTCTTTTGGCTGCCACTGTCAATAATGAACTGCAATGGCAAACCCTTCACCCACATTTGTGAGTGGAAAAGACGCTTTCCCTCCTCTGGAAATTCGGGCTCATTCTTCTGCATCTTGGCGGTGGCAACAGTGGCGCTGGGCTCCACGCCAATGATCTGCTTCCCTTTTCCATTCCCCTTGCCAGGTTCTGACTCAGGGTCGGAACATGCATCTGATTCTAAAGCCTTCAACTCAATCACCAGCGACTGCTTGGTCCAACACTCACTTGTGTTGTGAGTGGAGCTCTTATGGAACTCACACCACTTTCCCGTGTCCTTCTTTGACTTCATAGTGTTGTTCTTTTCTTGTGGCTTTGACGGGTTGTCTTGGGTCACCCCGCCTTGGATTTGTCCTTTGTTCTTCGGATTCGCATATCCAAAGTCTCGCTTCTTTTTTTTAAACTTCTGCTCGATCTTAACAGCGTATCGGTACGTCATGCTGAGAGAAGAGATGTTCAAGAACTCCATCTCGTCCTGGATGTACCTGTGTAGTAAGCCGCGGTATTTGAGTACCAAATGTAGCTAAAAATCCTTGATACCCAACTTTGTGCGAAGGGTATGAAAATTATTTGTGAACTTTGGCGCATCTTGGTCCCTTCCCTGCCATAGCATGGTCCACTTTATGTATTTATCCTCATAGATTTTGACAGGGTAGTACTGCTCCTTAATGGCATCCCAGAATGAATTCCAAGTGGGTGCCGCTGAAAACACTAAGTTCGTACTTTCATCCTTCTGCCCGCAGTAGGTTTCCCACCAATCCTTGACGTGGGGGGCTGCTTTGAGAAGAGCGAAAGTAATATTTTCCCTGCTAGAAAAATCATGAAACGAAAAATACCCTTCTAGCATATTTAACCATTTAGCTATGACATCTTCATCTATCTGACCCTCGAATATGAGGATTCAAAGTTAACTTGTACCTTAAAGGGTGTGGCGTTTCCAGAGTAGCCGATGGAAGTAGATGCGTTGCCCATGGGTAGCTGCTGAAGGATCTGGGCAAAGTTGTCCATCATCGCATTCCTTTGTCGCTTGAGAGCTTCTTCGAGCAATACTTTGATAGGATCTCCTACCCCCTCGTCTTTATTTTCATCCGTCATGAGAGGCCGTAGGGATTTGCGAGGCTGGTCTTGCAAGGGTTCTACCAACTCAAGCCCTGACTCCTTATATCTTGACCTCGTTGGGGACATGCAAAGAAAAATAGAGAAAGAGCAGACCGCTCTGATACCATTGATCCAAATTTAAATAGGAACGCAAAAAATTACAGATATAACCATAAATACAGAGATGCAGCAGAAATAATACTTCATTTCACTACTGTAAAATACTTAAATATGCTTACAAACAAAAATGGAAATAAACCATCTAGGGCGATGGTAGCTTATCTTTGAGAAGAGATGTGGCGGCTACATGCCTCTGGACTGTGTTACAATGAGGCTCGAAGGCATTTTTATTGTTGAGAAACAATGGAAAACCCTAAACATCCAAAAGCCTAACCCTAGGAGATGAAACGCCAAACTGTGGGCCCCGTTTTGGGTAAATTGGTACATCAACCTCCCGGGGTCGTAACTTTGGCATACGATCTCCTTTTTGCGTGCACAATAGCTTGTTAGAAATATATATCCGAGGAATACAAATTTGGGAAGAGGAACATTGGTCCATGGACCCTTGTTGCCACCAGTTTTCCCAAAAAACGTCGTTTAGGGCCTCAAAATGGCTCTGGAAGTTCAGGACTGAAAAAACTGCTAAAAATAATAAATTGTGCTACAATTAAGGAAACTGAAAAATTGAAAGAGAGAGTTGTGGGAATCCAAGTGGGAGAGGTGGGTGGCCACCAACATCCACCTGGATCATTCCTTCCCCCCTTAGGAAGCAATGGTCCCCATTGCGTTGAGTTCCTCCATGAGATGAAGAAACTTCTGCTAAACTTGGTCCCTGGTGAGTTATTTTGCAACCTCTGATGTGTCCAGTAATGCTGGGAAGCATGGTCGAGGGCGGTTCACATTGAACACTTAGTGCAAGCGAAGGAATGGGGGAATGTTGTGCTCCAAAGCATTGTTTCCCACAACCTTGGTAATTGTGTAAGGACCATATCAGAGTGGTTTGAGCTTCTGATGGGCTCTTTTAAGGCGTTCTTTCTATAGATGCAACCATACTTTTTCGCCCACCTGAAACTTGTGTGGCACCCGATGTTGATCATGTCACTGCTTGTACTTTGCATTTTCCACAATGGAGTGGCGATAGAGTGGCACGTTGGGTAGAGGTGCTCTAGAAGTCAGATCGAACGAATGCTTGACCTGACAGTGCAACGGTACCCCTGTGGGTGAGGAGAAGATGTCCCTGTCTTCTTTCATGACCATCTCCACCTGCTTCTACCGCGTGGAGGAACCCTTCTTGGGGGCCATGGATGCGGCTACGATATTCCCCTTACTTTGAGAGCAAACCAGACAGAAAATAAAATTTCCTAGTCTGGTAGATGATCTTACTACCTTTCTTAGCAAAGATCAAAAAAGTGGTGGTAGGTGGGGCTACCTCTAGTATCCTGTATAATGAATTACCCAAAGAAATAATAACAGCGCGAGGCCTTGACTCATACACAGCATGTCGCCTCCACAAGTATGGTTGGCCTAGTAATACATCACAAACATCAAGAGGTGCAAAATCACACAATACCTCATCTGTGAAGGGCTTGATGTTGTAGGGAAGGCGACACTACTGGCGACTCGGAGATCTCGTCCTTCGTGAAGCCACCCGATACTGTACGGCTATAGGTGTGGTATAGTCGATAAGCTCAACCGCTTCACGACCTCTGCTGAAATGAGGTTCTTTTGGCTACCACTGTTGACAATGAATTGCAGCAGCGAACCCTTCACCCACATTTGTGAGTGGAAAAGATGCTCCCCCTCCTCTGGATCTTCGGGCTCATTCTTCTGGATCTTGGCAGTGGCAACAGTTGCGTTGGGCTTCGTATCAATGATCTGCTTCCCTTTTACATTCCCCTTATCGGGTTCTGACTCAAGGTCGAAACATGCATCTGATTCTGAAGCCTTCAACTCGGCCACCAGCGACTGCTTGGTCCGACACTCACTTGTGTTGTGAGTGGGGCTCTTATGGAACTCACACCACTTTCTTGTGTCCTTCTTTGACTTCGTGGTGTTGTTCTTTTCTTGTGGCTTCGACGAGTTTTCTTGGGTCACCCTACCTTGGCTTTGTCCTTTGTTCTTTGGATTCACAGATCCAAAGTCTCGCTTCTTTTGTTTAAACTTCTGCTCGATCTTGATGACGTATCGGTACGCCATGCCGAGCGAAGAGATGTTCAGGAACTCCATCTCATCCTGGATGTACCTGTGTAGGAAGCAACAGTATTTGAGTGCCAAATGCAGCTCAGAATCCTTAATACCCAACTTTGTACAAAGGGTATGAAAAGTATTTGTGAACTCTGGCACATCTTGGTCCCTTCCCTGCTGCAATGTGGTCCACTTTATGTATTTATCCTCATAGCTTTTGACAGGGTAGTACTGCTCCTTAATGGCATCCCGGAACAAATTCCAAGTGGGTGCAGCTAAAAATAATGAGTTCGTACTTTCATCCTTCTGCTCGCAGTAGGTTTCCCACCAATCCTTGATGTGGGGGGCTACTTTGAGAAGAGCGAAAGTAATTTTTCCCTGCTGGAAAAATCATGAACCAAAAAATACCCTTCTAGCAGATTTAACCATTTATCTACGACATCTGTATCTATCTGACCCTTGAATATGGGGATTTCAAAGTTAACTTGTACCTTAAAGGGTGTGGCATTTCCAGAGTAGCCACTGGAAGTAGATGTGTTGCACATGGGTAGTTGCTGAAGGATCTGGGCAAAGTTGTCCATCATCGCATTCCTTTGTCACTCAAGAGCTTCTTAGAGCAAGATTTTGATAGGATCTCCTGCCCCCTCATCTTTCTTTTCATCCGCCATGGGAGGCCATCGGGATTTTCGAAGTTCGTCTTGCAAGGGTTCGACCAACTCAAGCCCTAACTCCTTATATCCCGACCTCATTGGGGACATGCAAAGAAAAACAGAGAAAGAGCAGACCGCTCTGATACCACTAATCCAGATTTAAACAAGAACGCAACAAATTATAGATATAACCATAAATATAGAGATGCAGCAGAAATAATACTTCATTTCATTACTGTAAAATACTCAAATATGCTTACAAATAAAAATGGAAATAAACCAACTAGGGCAATGGTAGCTTATCTTTGAGAAGATATGTGGCAGTTACATGCCTCTGAACTGTGTTACAATGAAGCTCGAAGACCTTTTTATTGTTGAGAAACAATGGAAAACCCTAAACATCCAAAAACCTAACCCTAGGAGATGAAACGCCAAACTGTGGGCCTTGTTTTGGGTAAATTGGTACATCAACTTCCCAGGGTCGTAACTTTGGCATATGATCTTCGTTTGACGTGCACAATACCTCGTTAAAAAGATCTATCTGAGGACTACAAGTTTGGGAAGAGAAACATAAGATGTTGCTCCCAGGTTTCCCGAAAATGTCGTTTAGAGCCTCAAAACAACTCCAGAATTTTAGGACCTGAAAATCTGCTAAAAATAGTAAATTGTGCTACAATTAAGGAAACTGAAAAACTGAAAGAGACAGTTGTGGGGGTCCAAGTGGGATAGGTGGGTGGACACCAACATCCACCTGGATTGTAATCACAGTGGAAATCAATGGCTTACCTAAAGAGGGGGATGGTTTTGCAAGCAAGATTTGTGCAAGAAACGAAGCTCCATCATTTGAATAATTATGGACTCAATGTTTAGTAAAAGAATCCAGAATAGAGGCTAGAAGTAACTCTCAATCTGAAAATGAAACTTCTCAAGCCTTTGCATCTAAGTCAAAGAAGAATTTTTATAAGAAGAAGAAACACAAAAATAGAGACATGTCCAAATTCCAATGCTTTGGTTGTCCTAAATATGGAGACTACAAAACATATTGTCCTAAGAACCCTAAAAAAATTAAAGGAATGAAAGGTTTGAAGCATTAATAGTTAAGGATGAAGAACCTTCAAAGAAGTAGAAGGAAGATCCTAGAGATATTTTCTATTGATAGATCATGTAAATGATGGTTGGTGAATTATGCACCAAGTATTGTAGCATAAAGCTTATAAGATAGTCTAGAGACATGTTTAGAAGGATAGTTAACGCCCTCATCATATTTAGTGGAAAGAGGGACGAGTAGACAATTTAGTTTAAAAACATCAACCCAAGTGAAATTTGTTTTAATGGGAGAGCATCTGAAGGAGCCACAGATCCAAAGCAGCTAGTGAATAAGGGAGAAGTTTGTTTAATTATTTTTCTTTGATTTGTCTTGAGACTAAGTTTGGAAGCAGATGGATTGGACCGTAAAGGAGAGTTTATTGTAGTCTTGGTATGAGTTTAATGGTGGAACGAAACTCAGAAATAAATTCGAGTCTCTGTATTCTTGCAGGAGGACCAAGGGTCCTATAGGCCTCATTTGGAGGGGTCGAAAGGCTTGAAGCAATATCATATCTGTCCTCAAGAGGCAGTAAAGTGAGGAGACTTTAAGGAGAATCTAGACCACAGTTATAAGAAGTTTTTTTGAATTTTTTTGGCAACACTAATGTAATCCTAACCAGGATCGAAACAGGATCTACTAGTAAGGTAGGTCAAGAGGCTTGTATGGCTATGAAAGGAGGCCCAAGTAACCTCGTGTAATTGTGCAAGAGATGAGGATTTGTTTTGGACAAGTTTTGGGGTTATTATTATAGGCTTCAGACATGTGATTGTCCACTAATATTTGTCACAGAATTTGACAAGTTGACCAAGGTGGATAAGGGTTGTAACTAGGGTTGTGAATTACTTATGTTTCTATGGACACTAGTTGCTAAATAGATGGCATATTCATATGTAACAAACAACAGTTTGTTAGTTGTTACTTACGTGAAGTTGAAGGGTTGTGTATGGGTCGCAATTCTAGTGCATGCATTACAGATAGGGAGAATGGATTGTCTAAGCATGGTTCTGCTTTTTTTAGGTATTGTGACGGATTAGGATTGATATCCTAAGTCAAGTACATGGACATGGATAAGGAGAATGTTGGATTGGATAAGCATATTGGACATACATTCTTGAGTCATGTACTGTGATGGATTAGGATGGAGATCCTAAGTCAAGTACACGGACTTGGATAAAGAATGGTATAGTGGAAGACATACTCCGAATATCTTAGGTGGAGTATGTACCTTGATAATGTCTCATGGAATGTATCTAAGCATTGTGCTCTGATCTTGTGGAAAGATAGAGTGTACTTGTCAAGGCCTTAGTAATGTGAGAATGTTGGCTATGATATTGATTCTTATCAATGTGAATCCCTTCTTATGTGAATATTTCAACTTGAGATAGATATGTTGAGTCATTATGAATACCTCCCTAGTTAAGAAGGAGTGTTGGAAAATGTAACTAGTGTTAGTCTTCATAATGAAAGGAAAATTGTTATTGAATTTATTTTTTATTTTTATCTTTTAATCTAGCATGATATTCAATCTCTTTAGATTAAAAAATATTCAAAGAAAATTGTAAAAGAGTCATGTCAAAATTGACATTTGTAAGGAAGGAAAAAGAATTTTTTTATTCTTATAAAATATGTTGTTAAACCTCCAAGTCAGAACTCCCTCTATAAAAGATTATTTGAAGTATTGAGTGTGAGTTCTGTAATAGAAGAGGAGAATAATTGAGCCAAAGTTCAGAGGAAGCAAACGAGAGTCAAAGAACAAGAAGACGAAACCCTAATATTAAAGAAGTCTGCATTTCGTGACAGGGCTGAAATACTAAAGAAGCCTGCAATCTATAACAAGGGCTAAAAATTGGAAGAAGACTATAATTTTGATAGGACTGAAATTTCTCTAAAGATTGGAACACTGATCATATTCTTGCATAAGCTTGTCCTTGACTTTGATTTTCTGAGGAGGGCTGACTGGGAGGAATTCTTTGGTCTTTGGTTGGATATCTCATTATGAATTGATTCAATAAGAAGAGGATTGTTGGTTTTTCCCCTTTTGAGGGTTTTTTCCCTGGCTTGAAAGCATAAATATTTGTGTCTCTTACTTCTTTGTAATCCTGGAAGAGTAGTTTTTGTAATTTCTTGATGAATAAGAAATAATAAATAAGGAAAGAAAGAATATTAACTCTCACATGTAATTACCAAGTAAGAAAATATACTTTACCTTTGATTTTCTAACATTCTCTTCATTTTTTATTCTCAATAGGTCTAGCAATAATGTTCTAAGATTTTTTTGTCCATCAATTTCAATAATAAGACCAACTAAACCCAAAGTACTACTTATTTTATCATGCAAACAAAATATAATATATGATTGTTACTAGTTAGGTAAAGCCATTAAAATCAAAGAAAAACAAAAAGATTATAGCCTTCCCTTCCAATGAATCAAGTAAGAGTCTCACACAAGTATCATTGTCAGTTTCTCCAATAGATTAATTAATAATGAATATCGATGAGGAAGTGTGGAAATGAATATTGGTTGGCCATAGTTTGTATTTTGATTTGTGTGATTTGATTAGGTGCAATCATTTTACTATTCAGGATCCAACCCAACAGTCATATCATGTGAAGGAATCAAGATCTCATTTCCACATAAGAGCATGAAAAAAAATCATCACAAAATGCTCTCAATATATTAGATTTCCAAATATATTACGAACAAACAATCAGAATATGACAGGTATTGGCAAAATCTATTAAATATTCATTTACATAAATAGATCCATTACCAGATAATTTAAGCAAATGATCTTTGAATTTAGGAAGGGGAATTGTTGCTAGAGCTAGATTGAGAGAAAGAGGAACATGCCATAGGGTGTGTCAGGCCAGGAGGTAAATCCTCAAATCGAATTTCTTATTCATTAAGATTTCTCATGGTTATATACAGGAGGGACAGACTATTGGGCTTCACCTCCCAATGTTTCTTCATTTTCCATTATTTAATATTTACATTATTTACAAATGTTCACCCAATCCCAATGATTAGGTGTCAACATTCCCCCCCTTAATCTGAAGGGATGTTGGTGAGTCCAAGCATCGTTCTAAATCTTTCAAAATTTTCTCTTCCAAGCACTTTTGTGAATATGTCTACAATCTACTCATTAGTGGAACAATGGCGTAGATGGATTGTCTTGGCCTCAACATGATGTCGAATCAGATGGCATTTTGTATTGATGTGCTTCGTTCGATCATGTAACTTTGGGTTCTTTGCCAACTTTATTGCAGAGGTGTTGTCAATCATGAGTGGAGTTGAATGTACTTGTTTCATGTGCAAATCTTCCAAAAAATTCCTGAGCCACAGAATTTATTTTGTTGCCTCAGCTGTTGCCACATATTCTGACTCTATTGCAGAATCTGTTGGAACTGATTATTTGTGTGATCTCCAGGAGACATCTCCTAATCCAAGACTCGTAGCATAACCTGAAGTAGATACCCCTGTTTCTTTTTCTCTATCGAAGTTTGAATCAGAGTATCCAATCAAGCTAAAGTCGCCCACCTATGTATACTTGAGTCCAAAGTCTTGGGTTCCCTTCAAGTACTTTAGAACTCTTTTTGTAGCAGACCAATGTCCCACAAGGCTTCTGCATAAACCTGGAAAGGATTCCAACAGCAAACGAAATGTCTAGTCTGGTAGTAGTCGGGTAGTTGAGACTTTCTACAAGATGTTTATACTTTGTTGAATCCTCAAATTCTTTTCCTTCAATTGATGTGAGATTTAAGTTTTGTTCCATTGGAGTAGTCAAAGGATTGCACTAAGACATGCCAAACCTGTTCAACAGATCTCCAATGTACTTCTTTTGAGAGAGGAATATAGACTCTGGATGTTGAGTTACTTCAATACCAATATAGTAGTGAACATAGCCCAAGTCAGTCATTTCAAAGCATTTCCTCAATTCCTTCTTTATAAATGAAATGTAGCTCTCATTGTTCCCTTTCATCAAAAATTAATCTACATATACCACAAGATATACAGCTATTTTGCCAACTTTCTTGACAAACAAAGTTGCATCATCAAGATAATAATGTTTGAAATTGAGTTTCAGAAGACTCTTAGTTAACTTTTCATACCAGGCTCGTGGTGCTTGCTTGAGGCCATACAAGGATTTCACAAGTTTTCATACTTTATGTTCATGTCCCTTCACAAAAAATCCTCCTAGATGGGACATAAAAACATTTTCTTTCAGATATTCATTCAAGAAAGAAGTTTTTACATCCATTTGATGGACTTTCCAATTGTTCTGAGCTGCCAAGGTAATGAGTGTTCGAATGGTAGCCCATTTTGTTGTGGGGGAAAAGGTTTGCTCGTAATCGACCCCTTCCTTCTGTGCAAAACCTTTTGCCACAAGGCTAGCTTTCTTCTTCTAAAGTGAGCCATCGGCTTTATACTTGTTCTTATAGACCCACTTGCAGCCAATTAGTTTGGTTCCCAATAGAGTATCAACCAGCTTCCAAGTCTCATTCTTTATCAAGGCATCATACTCCTTTTGCATCGCTTCTTTCCATTCATCATGAGAAGTGGCTTCTTTGAAGGAATTTGGTTCAAAATCTGTAGACAAATTCAGTTCACAATCATAAGAAACATCCATATCAACAGGTGAATCAGAATCATCTACATCACCTCCATTTTGTCTAGTTGAATTTCTTGTTCCTGTCTTTCCAACCTCATCAGGATGAACACTTTCAAGTGTCTTTGTCAACCATTTTGGGGGACCTTTCTGAGATGGTCCAGGCTACTCAGTTGACTGAGTTGGGACTGAATCAAGATTGAGTCTCCCAATTCTGTCAATCACATCACTCAAATTATCATCAGTGGTTGGAGCTTCATGTGGGGGAGAGAGTGCTTCAAAAGAAGATTCCATAGATTGATCCAATATAGGAATCCCCCCTTCAAGATGTGGAATCTGATTATCAAATTCTTGAAATGATTTTTCATGTTCGAATCTATCCAAGCGATCAAGTTGTCGCTCAAAAACATTGTCAGCTTTGGAATATTCAAGAAAGATTACATCTCTAGATACAACAAACTTCTTATTAACTTCATCATAGAGACTAAATGCTTTGGAGGTATTTGAATACCCTAAGAAGATACACTTACGACTCCTTGAACCAAGTTTGTTTCTTTGTACCTTTGGTATCAAGTTATAACAGGTGGAACCAAAGACCCTGAGATGCTTTACCGAAGGAATGTGGCCATACCACATTTCATAAGGAGGCTTGTTTCTAATAGCATTAGATGTAAATCTATTATTTACATATACAACACATAGAACTGCATCATCCCAAAACATCAGTTTTACATTCTTGAAAAACATAATGGAACGTACCATATTTAAAATTGTCCTAGTCATTCTTTCAACTACTTCATTCTTTTGGGGATTATAAGGCACAGTGGTTTGGTGTTTGATCCCATGCTGACAAAGATAGCTTTCAAATTCATTTGAAGTGTATTATTTTCCCTTATCAGTGTGAATAGATCCAATATGAGATTGTGCATCATTTTAAATCCATGTATGAAAAATCTTGAATGTTTGAAAAGCATCAAATTTGTTCTTCAATAAATAAACCCAACACATTCTGGTGTAGTTATCAATAAATGTCATCATATATTTATTTCCATTTGCAGAAGGAACATGAATTAGACCGCATAAATCTGAATAAATGAGTTCAATTTTCTTATGTGCTCTGGAATGTGAATCATGAAAAGGTTGTTTGCTATGCTTTCCTAGAATACAAGCATCGCATTGCTTAAGTTTCCTAGGAATTGTAGGCAAACCAATAACACCATTTTTCTTCAATAAGGGAAGGTCGCCATAGTTCAAGTGTCCAAATATAGCATGCCATAAAAGACTTTATGGAAATGTACCTTCATCATAATGAGAATTGTATGAGAAATTTTGTGCACGAGAAGAGGTACCTTGCCTCTTCAGAAGTCTTTCTTCTTCTATCCCCGTCATGACAAGTGAGTGATATGATGTTTTTCTGACCTCAACCTTGCCATAAAACATATGAATGGAGTGTCCTTGTTGGCAGATGTGGACCAAGGACAACAAGTTCTCCTTAGTTGTGGGAGATAGAAAATATCATGCAGAAGAAAGTCTGGAAGACAAGGTAATTTGAGCCTGATTGTGCGAAGCCCTGATGGCTTGAGTTTTGATTTGTCTGCAAAGTGAACTGCTCCATCAAAATTATAATTAAATTCTTCAAAAAAATCTCTTCTAGAATTCATGTGGCAAGTTGCTCCTGAATCAAGCAACCAATCATTTTTCCAAGAAGCAAGTGAAGAATTAAACAAGTCTTCATTTACTCCAATATTACAATGTGCCACAACATAGTGAGCGGATTCAGGTGCTTTACCTTTCTCTTTGTCATTGGTTTTACCTTTGGGTTGATTTATTTCCAGCTCAATTTTGTCCCAATGCAACTTGCATGTGGATGCATCATGTGATCCGTCTCTATTGCAGTGTATGCAATGAAGATCATATTTTTCTCCTTGAGAGTGTCTGCCCCCCGTGCCTCTGAAATTTCTTCTTCCTCTTCCTCTTCGACCACCTCTTCCTCTAGAAGAATCTTGAGCCTGATCCTTCCCTCTATGTGCAAGACACACAACGTCTTCAAAAGACTAAGGAGCTATCTTTTTCCCAAAAGCCTACTCTCTCTCAGCAAACTTTTTCAAAAGGGAGTCAAAGGTAATCTCTTTGAGGTTTCCATTTGCTTGCAATGACTAAAGATAATTTGAATAAGTGGGATAAAGTGCCTTGACAAAAGCTATAAGAGGAATTTCTAGTTCAACATTAGTGGCTTTGATATCATGCATAATAGATCTTACTTCTAATTCTAAAGCAAGAGCATCATCATTTTTCAATTCCATGTTGAACAATTTAATCATCAATTAGACAACTTCAAGTTCAGAGTGTGAGTCATAGAGTTCCTTCAATTTCTGTAAGGCTTCAAAAGCATTTGAAAATGGTGAAATATGACGACTCGCCTCTTCATTTATAGATGTTGCAATTAAGGCATAGGCCTTGTTGTTCTTGTTTTCCCAAATGGAAAACTCCTTATCTGAGGTGGGCTTTGCAGGTTCATTATCTTCTTCTCCTACACAAACTCCTTCCCACAGCTCATTGAAAATGAGAGTGTGTTTTATCTTACATGACCATTCTGGATAGTTCTCTTTCCCAGAGAGAACTACTCCAACTATAGAGATCAATGAATGCATTTTAAAAAAATGTGTACTGTGTAAAAAATTGCTCTTCTGCTGGAAAAAATTTGCACTTGTTGTGTAAAAAAAAATTGTTGTAGTAGAAATACTGTGAAAATATAATTCTGATATATATATATCATAGGTATATTTGGGGAAGGGATTATATGGGGGAGGGAGTATTTGGAGAAATTATTAATTGGTGGGGATTAACACATATGGATGTTATTAACGTATATGGACGAGCAATAATATGACTGTGCTTAAAAAAAAAAACACAGTGAATATACATTATTTGGAGTATGTAATACCATTACAAAGACACGTATACCATTACATACACCAATTAAAACCGGGAGCAGATACCACCAATGCGTGGGGGGTGTGAGGGGACCAGGGATCAATGGATTTCCCACACAAAAATGATATATGGCAACAAGGTATGGAGGAAATCAAAGTGGGAGGAGTCGATCAGTGGTGTAGAGAGTTGATGGTGTATGAATCGTTGTGGGAGAGGATATAAAATTGGTGATGCAAGGTGAGTGGTATGGGGAGAGAAACGTGGTATGTGGGAGTGAGAAATCAAGAGTTTCGAGAGATACCTTTGTAGGTGAGTGCTACGGGAAGGATGCAGGGCGACCAAGCGAGGTATTAACTATGCAGAGTCGTAGGTATATGCTGAGGTATTAACTGTGTAGAGTCGGAGGTGTATATCGTATGGAGGTCAAGGTTGAGAAATATATGGCTAGCATTATTAACTGTGATACCAACGGAGGCACAGTATATATGCATATGGGAGAGTGGATGGAGGACTGTTGAAGGGTGTGACTGTTGAAGGGGAAAGGTCAAGTATGGCACTCACAGCGAAGGGTGCGAGGCCGAGGTGATGAGATTGTAGTGTGTTTTAAACCACTGCGTAATACAATTATGATATACACAACACAGTTAGGATTAGACCTGTATACAACACCTTATCATAGTCACGATAACACAACCAAGCAGCTACCACACACCAACACCTTCGGCTTCAATGCACCAACCACAGCACGCCATTCGACGCAGCAAAAAAATTTCCTCAATGCAGAAAATCGACTCTTCAACAGTTAGAATAGAATGCACAAAATTTGGCAGGGATATGTCATCCTGCAATGCAGAACAGAGACAGGAAGGAGTTACAAGAGTAGGAAGGAAGCCAAAAATAGTGGTTGAGACCTGCGCTCTGATACCATGTCAGGCCAGGAGGTAACTCCTCAAATCGAATTGCTTATTCATTAAGATTACTCATGGTTATATACAGGAGGGAGAGACTCTTGGGCTTCACCTCCCGATGTCTCTTCATTTTCCATTATTTACTATTTACATTATTTACAAATGTTCACCCAATCCCAATGATTAGGTGTCAACAAGGTGGAATTTGCAACTTCTTCGAATCGCAATAAACCATATTGTTTAATTATTTTGGAAGGATTTTTAGTTAATTGAATAGGATTAAAAATACTATGCATACTTCCAATTAAATCATAATAAAGCTTGAGATAGACGTTGTGTTTGAACTAATAGAGGAAGTCATGATCATCCTTTTAGGAGAAAGATTGCTTAATATACTTGTAACTTTGATTTCTAAATTGGAATGAGATTACTTAAGTCTTTGGTAATTTTCAAGAATTTTATTTCTTCTTCCAACTTCTACTAAAGGATCGAACTCAAGATACTTACCTCTTATTATTTGTGATACTCGAGATTGCATAGACACAAACGCCTAATGACAATTAGGACGATTACAATCTTGCCTTCCAAGGGATTCTCTTCATTCTTGGATCTCAATATCTCTAGCAATAATGTTCTAAGATTATTTTGTCCATAAATTTCAATAATAAGACCAAATAAACCCAAAGTATTGCTTATTTTATCATACAAACAAAATCTAATATATGATTGCTACTAGTTAGGCAGAGCCATTAAAATCAAAGAAAAATAAAAAGAATATCAAAACTAGATAATATGATTACTTCATATTATGGTCACCAAAAAATAATGTTGACGATGAGAAGTTTTGATGCTTCTCAAGTAACACTTTAGAATCTCATTAGGCTAGGCAAGATAGTCGGGATTATTACCCTGGGTTCATAGCCTTAATAAGTATACAACTATTTTTTAAGACTTGGATCTTTTAAATCTGAAATCTTCTTTTATATCTTCATAAAAAAATTATGTTTTCATGATTAAACAAGCAAGTAAAGCAATTAAAGAATAAAAGAATGATTCAATACAAAAGAAATTAAAAAGTATACTCAAGAATTTAAATGGACAAGAATCCGTAAATAACAATATAGTGTTTGAATATGCCCAAAAGTTTATAAATTAATCAGTAAATGATTTATATTAAAACCAATCTTAGTTACAACTGAGATCTATCTTTTCATACCCTTGCAAGGATTGGTATTAAAGAAGACCCTTGGAAGCCAAATATGTAAAATAAAATCATACAATAGAAATTGGGTGCCCAAATAAGGAATTATAACACAGAGTTTGTGCCATATAACTTCAACTAACACCAAAATATTATTATACTCTTGAATAATACTACAGAAAACACCAATTTATCTTTCATTTCCACTTTTCAAGATATCCCTTACTATCAACAAGACAATTTAGTTCTATCAAAACATAGAAAGAAGCATCAATGGGAATGATATCTTACTTTCAAAGCTTAGGCATACCTTCACTAGCCATTATCTCCCCTCCATTCATGGCTCTCCTTCCTTTGTCCTAGAGGAAAATAGTTAGGTAGTTGAACTAGTGTTTAATCATAAACTTGGTAATTGTTTTTCTAGGTGAATGTAAATATGTTTAAAGGAAAAGGGTTACACATGTACTTTTAAATAATAACTTTAAGTAGGTTGGGTCCCACTATACATTGTTGAAAATAGCAATAAGAAATGATAAAAATAGAATCCAGAAATTCCAGTTTAATTTGTCCTTGAATTAAACTGAGAATTAAAATCAAATTTTATTCTCATAGCAACTTGTAATAGTTAACTAGAGTGAGTTGACTTAGTTAACTTAGGAATTTTGAGTTGGAAGTCTTTCTGAAGTCATGTATATGTTCTCCCTATATTATAGGGGTCCAAGATGAGTTAAGTATGAGTTGTAATTAGTTAACTTAGTTTATTGAGTTAAGTCCAGTTAAATTAGTTCCAAACTGTTTGAGGAACTAATAGTGAGTTAACAGTCAATTGATGCATTAGTGCACTCAACTAGTGCTACTCCAGTTAACTGAATATTCCCTCATCAAAAACTCATGCATGTCGATTCTGAGAAAGACGCAGTTGAGACTGGAGTGCAGGGAAAATGTACTATCTGTTTTATATTTTTCTGAGTTGCACTGATAGTGCATGCATTCAGGAACTGAGGAATTTCCCTTTAAATACGGGCTAATTCTCTCAGGAATTGTGCAAAGAATTAGAAGCTTTGAGGCTTGGAAATTTGGCTAAGTATTGGCCAAAGGAAGTCATCAGGCGGAGGATAGGAAATACTTGTGCAGGTTAAGCTCAAGGTTGAGCAGATCATATTGTATTTATCCAAATTCTTTGACCAAGGACGCATTGGAATAGAGACTTGGAGAGCTTGTGAAGAGGCTAAGATTTGGCCTTGAGCTTACTTATGAGTTGGAGTTTGAATTTTCTAAGTGTTGGGATTGTTCTAAAGAGAACAAGCATTGTAACTTCATCTTGATTTTCCGGATTAATACAATACAGATAGTGGGTTTTGATTTGTGGCTTTCCCCGGATATTTATTGTGTTATGTGCCATTGATGTTCTTCCTCTTGTCGATTATTGTTTTGCTCGATATTTATGTGCTTCTGTTGTAAAGAGTAGAAGTAGATTCTTGTCTCTTTCTTTAGTACATTTCATGAGCTTGTGAATCTACAGGATTTTATACATGGTATCATAGCTAGATTTGTAGAAATTATTCTACACAGTATCAAAGCTGAGAATAGTGTACTAGAGGAGATTTCAAAGTTTTGTTTTTTGGGCCGAGAGTTTGCAGAGAAGATATGAAAAATTTTGTGAAAATCTTTTAGAAACAAATAGCATATTTGGATTCTTTGTGAAAAAATACCCAAATTCAAAAAAAAAAAAATCGGCCGAATCGGAGTTCGGATGAGGGAGATATCGCTGATTTAAAATCATCTCTTTTTCTAGAAAAAATTGTGACAGAGGGACAAAGGAAGATATGGTGAGCCTTACTCTCCTTGGACTCCCAAAGAGTTGGCACAGTTATCAGGACTCTGAAAATGGTCTGGAGAAGTTGCCAGATTGGGAACGACTATGGTGGGATTTGATGCAGGATGAGATGAGGAGGAACACCAGAGATGGGACCTCTTCCAAGGAAGTGGAAGAGGATTTTACCTTAGCAAGTAAGGCAAAGAAGGCCAAGGGAAAGATGTCCCGAGGTGAGGAGGGCGAAAAAAAGATGGACTTAATGAAATTCAAGTGTTTTCACTCTCACAAGCATGGGAACTATGCCAATAATTTCCCACAGAAGAAAGAAAGCAAGAAGGAGCCGACAATAGTGGCAGCAGGTGAATCTCTAGCTTCACAATTCAAAACTTTATTTCACTCTCATTGCATGCATGGTTGGCACTTCCATGGGAAGCGTGTGGTATCTTGATAGCGGTGCTTCATTCCATATGACGGGGAATAGAGATATCTTTAGTGATTTTGAGGAGAAAGACCTCAAGCTGAGCATAGAGTTTGGAGATGACGAGAGGTATAGAGCTACAGGGATTGGGATGGTTACCTTTTAGAGGGAGTCTGGCTCCCCTCTCAGGATCACAGATGTGATGTATGTTCCAGGACTAAAGAATAATCTTGTTTCAATCATAGTATTTGAAGACCATGGCTATGATGTGCTTTTTAGTAAGGGAATGGTTTTCCTTAGACACATCACCACGGGATAGGTGAAACAGATCGGTGCATGGGTCAAGAACTTGTATTCTCTTGAGGTTCAAGATGCATGTAATGCCTCGAGGAGCAAGGAAAAGGTTAGAAACTTGGTGGTTGAGAGGGAGAGTAAATTACCTCTCAACATGCAGCCCCAGAAGAAGCCTCGGAAGCAGCTTCAGGAAGTTGTGGACCAACCACAACTAGAGAAGCTGAGAGGATATTGAGTAGAGAGATCCACTCAAGCAAATAAGAAGTGGTCTCAGTAGTAGTCTCAGACAATTGTGGAGCAACCACAATTGGATAAGACGAGAGGATACTGAGTGGAGGCATCCAATCATGCATAGACCTCCAGTAGGGGGAAATTTCGAGCCAAGTGGGCAGAGGGATCACATGCAGCCATACCTCCAGGTGTGAGGTGGGGCGATTTGAAGTGATAGTCCCAAGAGGGCTAAAATTGGGCAAGGTCCATTGAGTGGTTTTATCTCATGGATCGTACCTTGCTACGAGAGCCCAAAGTACATAGTAGCGGGAGGAATCAATGGGATTGATGCAGTGAGAGATCAAAGTGACAGAGGATAGAGCATTTAGATGAAGAAGCATAGAGAGGGTTGACAACAGTGCAGAAAGGCAGAGTCAATAGAAGCACAGAGTTTTCAATTGACAGAGGCAATAGCAGTCAGAGACATTGATGACAGAGGCATCATTATGATTCAAGTTGGATGTTTTTTGTTTCTAGAGTTGTTGGAGCAACAATGCTAGAGAGAAGTGTTGCATGCAGAAAATTCCAAAGGTTCAGGATCGAGATCGAGTTGAATTCCTTTCTTGTTGAGAGGGAGTGTTGAAAATAGCAACAATAAATGATAAAAATAGAATCCAGAAATTCCAATTTAATTTGTCCTTGATTTAAACTGAGAATTAAAATCAAATTTTATTCTCATAGCAACTTATAATAGTTAACTAGAGTGAGTTGACTTAGTTAACTTAGGAATTTCAAGTTTGAAGTTTTTTTGAAGTCATGTATATGCTCTCCCTATATTATAGGGGTCCAGGATGAGTTAAGTATGAGTTGTAATTAGTTAACTCAGTTTACTGAGTGAAGTCCAGTTAAATTAGTTCCAAACTGTTTGAGGAACTAATATTGAGTTAACAGTCAGTTGATGCATTAGTGCACTCAACTAGTGCTACTCTAGTTAAATGAATATTTCCTCATCAAAAAATCATGCATGTCATTTCTGAGAAAGACCTAGTTGAGATTAGAGTGCAAGGACAGCATACTATTTGTTTTAGTTTTTTCTAAGTTGCACTGATAGTGCATGCATTCAGGAACTGAGGAATTTCCCTTTAAATACAAGCTAATTCTCTCAGGATTTGTGCAAAGAATTAGAAGCTTGGAGGCTTGTAAATTTGCCTAAGTATTGGCCAAAGGAAGTCATCGGGTGGAGGATAGGAAATACTTGTGCAGGTTAAGCTCAAGATTGAGCAGATCCTATTGTATTTATCCAAATTCTTTGACCAAGGATGCATTGGAATAGAGAATTGGAGAGCTTGTGAAGAGGCTAAGATTTGGTCTTGAGCTTTCTTATGAGTTGGAGATTGAATTTGCGGAGTGTTGGGATTGTTGTAGAGAGAAAAAGCATTGTAATTTCATCTTGATTCTCTGTATTAATACAATACATATTGTGGGGTTTTGAGTTGTGGCTTTCCCCAGATATTTATTGTGTTATGTGTCATTGATGTTCTTCCTCTTGTCGATTATTGTTTTTCTCGATCTTTATGTGCTTCCACTGTAAAGAGTAGAAGTAGATTCTTGTCTCTTGTTTTAGTACATTGCATGAGCTTGTGAATCTAGACGATATATATATATATATATATATATATATATGAGAGAGAGAGAGAGAGAGAGAGAGAGAGAGAGAGAGAGAGAGAGATATTACACATGCACACACACACATATATAAACACATGGAAAAATATAAAAATCATATGCATCATCATTAAATCATGAACATAATTAAACTTGTGGCTCCCTAATAGAAAATAACTATATATGATATTTTAAGTATTCAAAATATCATATATGTCACTGAACCAAAATGTAATGTGTCAACTACCCATAAAATAAACAACATGAAAATACAAGTTCATTATGTCAACGTTAACTAAGTGCATATTTGACTAAGTAAAGGTAGACTCAAAAGAGTTAGAGCTTGGATTTATTGGAGGTCATTTCGCTTTGTCTTGGTTAAAGACAAGGAAGCACTAGAAGGAATAATGAAACTAGGTACATGTGCAACATAAATGTTTATAAGCCAATGTATGACACTAGAGGGGAGCCGAACAAGATTGGTGTTCCACCCAACTTCTTGCATGGACTATGGAGGAGGCTAGATAATTTCCATAATACTCAGGTGAGGCTACAATGGGTTATCAAGTTGAGCAAGAGGAGGATGTATGACAAGTTGGCTTCCAAGATCAATGTGACCAATTTGTACAATATGATTAAAACCTTCAAAATTGGAATCGAACTTAATTAAGAACCTTATTCTTTGATTTCTACGCTCTTTCCATACTACATTTGGCCTTCACCTTTTGACCCTTTTGTCTTCCTTGCTACCTTCACTAAAAAAATTCATCTATACATCCATATAAAGAATATAAACTATCATACTAAATGCAGTTAACACATTACTAATTCTATTAAACATGTTAACATGACCTAGATCATAATACAAACATCAAGCATTAAGGGGACATGATACGAGAAATTCCATGAAGAAAACACATCAACCCAAATCATTATGTTCATTCCATATACACTCCTTGTCTTTCCATGCATTGACATCCATCAAATAACGAGCCTTTACTACTCACATTCATCTCAAAAATAAGTCACATCAGCCTCATGTTCAGTAAATAATGTGACTGGTAAATAAATATGATCTTAAATGGAAAGTGAAAACAAATTAATATTATGAGATATCAATTTTGTTTGGGAAAATAATTGTACAATATCACATTTTTTTACATATTGAATAATGTATAAAGCATGGAAAGATGAAAATATGACTTCTTTGGATTGGAAATTTTAAAATTACTACACATCTATATATGGAATCAATTTGAGTGAATAAATTGCAGATCACATTTAATATCTCAAAAGGCATGGGTTCAAAACCCCAAGTATCATTATTATTGTCATCATACTAATCAAATTCTTTGTGGGACCTAGCTAGGGTCTTGTGATTCATCATACTCATGAACTTTTGTAATAAAAAATATTATTTTCATTCTAATAACCAACATACTTTCATTAATGTTTCCTATTTAAACTACAGGTTGTGCTTAATCTTTCACTTTAATGATATATTAATTAATGCTTCAATATGATTTGTATCAACCTTACGAATTTTTCCAACTATTATATATATTTTCCCATATTTTAGTACTTATAATCAACCACATTTGTACTAAGTGCCAACATGACACAATAATTTTCAAGTCAGTGATGCTCATATTGAGGTAAGAACTGGGTTTGAACCCTGATTCTACCAATGCCTAGTCAACACATTCTATAAGGTATCTCCATTATATACATTGCTTTGATTTTGATAAGGAATTTTTACATTTTCTTTAAATCCAAATATAAACTTAGTAATAACCTAATTTTATTACTTGTTGCAACAACAATTCCACAAACTCTATTTATTCCATATAAAGTTAGGTTTTTACCCAAACTCATGGTCAAGTTTTTGATGTTCTTCACCATATGAGAGCTAGGTTTGTATAATATTTCATAATGAACCAAGATTTGAATTCCTGCATGTGTGTGTGTGTCCATTCGATATATAATTTCAAGTTTTACCCTAATACTTCACATATAATGTTGACTTGAATATTTACAAATATTTAGTGAATATTTTGACTCTACAAAAATATTTCAAGTTTGGTTTAAACAAAATTCTTGATCATGGAATACTTTAGTCGTTGATGGCCCAAAATAATATTCTCATTCCATATCATATGGAACTATTCTCCTGATACTTCAAATAGAATTCAAACAAGACTCGAACACATACATCCAAATTATCATGGATAGCAACCAAAATTATTCACACTTACACTTTAACTCACAACTTACAATAGTTATTGAAGACTTTAAAACAAAGTTACATCAACAAATACAAGTCCTTCAAGTTATTGAGAGAGAGAGTGTGTGCGTGTTGGGGGGGGGGGGGGGGAGTAAAATCATTACAAAAAATGAAAGAATGAGGCAGGACACAGAAAAAATACATTTATTTTGTTACAACGAGAGGAAAGGGTGGTAGTTACATAACTCCAATTACTCTAAAAAGACTAATTCTTTTTGTGAAATAGAAAGACATAAGCAAAGAATATCAAACATTTATACTATGTCTAGGCTAAGTTTAACATGCATCAACAGAAAAAGGCAATGACAGTGTAAAACCATATCAATACTAACATATGTCCAACAATAAAACACTCTAAGTTGAATTTATGTCCTTAAGCAAGCGATTGAGCAACTACCAGGTGCAAGATAATCCAAAATTTCATCCACAATAGAGTGTAACCAACAATTTTCAAAATCAGAAATGAACAATGAAATCATTTTCAGAGAATGTTTATAACCAAACCCAAGACAATCCAACTACAAAGACATCGATGTTAATGCTATATGTTATCAAAATAAATGTATGGTGGATATGTAGTCACCAACCCATACCATACCATCGACAACTCCATTCATGTTCCTCATATAAAATTATACAATGGTCATAACATTGACCCAACATTTGTAACATATCACCTCAATTATGATACAAAATCACACAATTAATGCATGTTTCAATGAATAATAGGTAGGGTGTACCCATTTTATATAAACTTTTAAACATACCACTTTCTAAGGTTTTAACATGACTTATATACCATGTATGCCAAATTATACATCATTTGTGTATTGAAACCTTATGTCTAGCACATTGCTACCATGATTGATGTCATTGTGAGCTATAGACCATACATATTGATGTTAATTTATTATGTTGTTAATAACTCAAATATACTGAAACTCCTTATATCAAACCCAATTGCATGTATTTGTGTACTTGGATGATTTTGATGATAATAACTTCCATAATTATTTGATATATGACTAAATATGCAACCATAAATGTTTGTTGTAGAATAGGTATATATGACCTTTCAAAACATTAGAATTTTTCATAAATTTCACACAAATATATATTACTACTTGTTTCTCCTTTTGATCTAATGCACAAAGGATCATTTGTCAATATAACATTTGGTGCATCAAAAGAAAAAATCATACCAACATCGTGCATATTGAAAATGAAAATCATACCACAAATGATGAACTTTTCCTAGGGGATATCACCTCTTTAGTTCTTATTTCACACAAGTATAAGTCGTTGCAACACTTTGCAGAGCTTCAAATCAAATAGAGATATATATGTCAACAATGAGTGTGGGGAGATTGGAGTGTTTGGCTGCACTAAGTAACATAGAAAATAAATCATGTGGGGAGGTAAATATAGCCTGATAAATGCGACAGAACCCTTTCATTTTTCCCACTAAAATTTTCCTCATGGTAGATCGATGTGGGTTGTCTTTGCTTTTCAGATATGTAGCTTCAAAATCAACAGTCAACTTGCTTGTTGGCCATATCCACAATGCAATGTGAAAGAGTGTGAAGGAGTAATTTCTACTAAAAATCGACGAGAGAGTTTGATAACTTTGGATATATCTCAATTCTCCTATAGATCACACCAAGCAGCAAATTACAGTGCATGCATTTGCTACATAACCCCTCAATATACAAATTATGAGAACAATTTAATGTCATATACAAACAAGATTTTGAGAATAACAAGAGCAAGATCTATAATAACATATTAAACATATGAAATTTAGGCCAAAAGAATTATGACCTCTTTAGTGCCATTTTGCATCCCAAATATCATTGATCTACATTTTTTTGTTCTATGTAGATTCATTATCACCATCATCATAGACTTTTCAATGACTTGTTCATGCTCTAAGAACGATACGTATATGAAATTAAACTTTCCATCAACCTTCCTTAACCATGGCTCTAATATTTTCAACCTATCTTAACCATGACTTGGATACCATGTTAGGAACTAGAGCAAGCATAAATGAGACAAAATATGGCAGAAAACGCTTTATGTCATTTTAAACACATTGCATTGATCTCATGATATGAATTTATAGTACATCAGTTTGATCATTCAAAACTTAGATCGCATTAACAACTTATCAATGGATCATGACAACATCTCATAAAAAATAAGGTTTGCAACTCATAATAATTGTGGTCTTAGACTTTGTGATTATCTAGGGAATCACAGTCTAACATTCCCCGCATCAATCACAAGTCAGAATATTTGTACCAATAACTTGCATTATCTTCAATATGAAACTATTGAAATGAGCTTTAATGAAGATATGATTGAAAGTTGCTAATATCTAGAAGTGAATGGCTATCATGTTTGAATATTCTCATTCTTTCTTACTATCATCCCCATAATTGATTTGTTTGATTTTGAGGAAACTAATTGCTACATTGGAATTGCAAATGTTGATTAAATTTTGATTGTCTCATAAGACTTCAAATTTGAAAGCCTAACTATTGTCATTGACATCTAACAATATACACCCTAATACTTTTAAATAGATGTTTCTATTTACTATATGTGGAATGCATGCAATTTATGTTTTTCTCACTACATTCTTAATAATAAATATAATAATTGAATATTAGTTTTTAATAGCCAAATTATTGTTATCAAAATATAATTTAAATTTATGTGGAATTTGAATTAAATTTGTGGAATTTGAATTAGATACAATTAAAAACACACCCTTTGCAAAACTCTTTTTAGCCATTACATTGCCATGATAGTGAAATATTTAATATATGTTGTTTTAAAATGAAAAATTTAATACTGTTGTTTAAAAATATTGGAATATTTAATATCGTTATGCATGATGAAAGAAGATGCAAAGCATTAAATAAAAAGATAGAATATGCAAAGCATTAAAGAAAAAGATGGCATTGCAATAGTGATGTTGAACATCAAAATTTGGCAAACTTGGAGAGTGCATTAAATTTTTCTCAATAATATACTCCTAATATAATTACACTACACTAATATTTTATAGCATCCATGTATACCTTCCTTTAAAAAAAATGGCACAAACACTAAAAAGGATGATAAAGTGAAAGTGTTAGATGGATAAGATGATGTTGATGTTGATGTTGATGTTGTTGTAAACCAAACTAAGTCTAGAAGATGGGAATGTTAATCTTCTTCTTCCTTATGAAGATAAGGAAGGTGGATTTAGATATTTGAAAAAGAAGGGAGTTTCACATGGTCGCTATTAAATTATTGGAAAAATATATTGGAACTAGTGAATTTCATGTACTTGACTAATTGGAGAGTGTGGACTTTGATATTTTTAAATGTATGAGATTCACTTGACTAATTGGAGAGTGTGGACTTTGATATTTTTAAATGTATGAATTTGGGAGCTTTTACAGTCATGTATTAATAGATAATTAGTCCGAAAATTGATATTGAACTTTGACTTTTTCTCATTATATTTCTATATATATTTTGTATGAACTTTGTTTACATCTTGAAACATGTTTCTCTCATGTCACATGTGTGTCAGTTGATTTTCTATGATTACAATTTATTTTATATAGAATCTAATTTAATGCACATGACACTTAGTTTATTTTGCAAGTTTACAAGTTTACATATTGTATATAGTTTCAATCTCCTTCATAGATTTTAGTTGATTTTATTTATAATATTATTTAATATAAATGACACTCGTTGATATGTATATACTTAAATTTTATTGATATGCATTATATTATTTTTTATTGTTTAAGTATGCATTGATATGGGATGAATATCAACATTGTAAATTAACATTATATAAATTCATGATATTTAATAAAGTATTTACATCATATAAATTTATATTAAATAATAATGAATAATATAAATAAAATAAATATAAATTTATTAAACTTATATTAAATATAATAATTATGTAATTACTAAATTATATATATGATTATTAGCAATTTATTTGACTAGAAAATATATTGTAAATCGATGACAAGTACTAACTAATTAAACAGCTACAAAATATATATAACACTAATAATTATTTTGATTAAACAGATTACAAATTAATAATTCATTAAACAAAAAGATAGATTGCAAATTAATATGAAAAAAGGCACATGCTAAAACTTAGATTTTAAAAAATTAGTAACTCATTAAATTAGAAAATATATTACAAATTGTTCGCAAGTACTAACAAATTAAAGAGTGCATATACTACAAGTTAACAACAATTAAAGATAAACTCATCTAATAAATATACTACCAATTGATTCGCTAATTAGGGTGGAATCCCAAGGTTGGTAGAGGGAGGTGATAGCATGTTTAATGATTGTGGAAGGAGGGTGATAATGGCTCTACAGCTACCACCATAAGCAACAAAGGGTGGCGGTGTATCCATATCAACCTTCAATTGTCCCATCCATGCATTAACATTATCCTCGCACACTCATCCTTCATGAGTAGACTCTATTTGATGATCACCATTCTAATCAATCATATCTAGGTTTTTATGGTTTTAGCAAGGGATTGGATTATGCTTTTGTCAAGTTGCTCATAAGAGTTAAGCAAGATTTATCCTAGTCTATTTTTCCATGCTATCTAGACTTGTATTGCCCCTTTAGGTTTGTTGTTTCTATCATGGTTGAAGGGGTTAGCCACAAACCTCCTGTCTTAGCCAACCCTTTCCCTAAGTTGCACAGTATCCTCCCAAGGTCCATAACCCACCCAAGCTCCTTAACTTTACTTTCTCCTTCTAGAGGCAGTCTTTCCTTATGGCGAAGGAATGCAATTTGCTAGGAAAAAGTGCATGAAGTAGCATGGATTCACAAGTAGTGGCACCAAAGGTCTCCATCATGCACCTAAATCTTCATCCTGAGAGCCCTCAAAGATAGTTTCATCTTGCATCTACAAAATTTCATTAAGGAATGTCTGGCTTATTTCACTATTACGATGTATTTTAAAGAAATCGACTTTACAATTGTTGAAGTAGGGAAATTAAGGTGTGAAACCAGTCTTTTCCTTTCCTAGTTTGATACTTGGGTCCCCCTCACACCTTAAGAAGCCTCTATGAGTCGTAATGTTACTCCTACCTCCTTTGGCGATGCCCATAGCCCTACACCTTCTTCTCTCCAACTTGGAATTCATTTACGCCCACCCTTACCTATTGTTTACATCGTTGAAGCTCCCCCATGTTGAACTTGGCCATATCCATTTCAAGTCCCAACGTCTTGTTGGAAATATTGAGAGGGGGATGAATCAATATTTCTTATCAATCAATATATTTTAAATTTCTCATAGAATTAATTATTATTAGCATCAGATAAATATAAACATCCTCAACACCATTCAACAATGCACGATAATAAAGACAACAGACACAAATATTTTTAGGTTGAAACCCCTCTAGGACAAAAACCACCAAACACTTCTTAATATTTATATTCAAAATATTCAAATCAAGTTTGAAGCTCCAATTGAAGGAGGCTCCAACCTGTAGGATGCTCCTACACCCTGTTTATTGGTTGCAACCGAAAGGACGCTCAAACACCCTAGATTCAATGTCACGGCCCTGGGTTAAAAGTTCATTTAATAAAGTTAATAAGGGAAAAATAAGACCAAGGTAATGGGACACATATTCCAAGCTTAATGTTGGGCAAAACATCCTAGTGGATGTTCATTTGATTTATTATGGCTAAGGAAATTGGCAAAGGTATTGGTAAAGGTTTTGAAAAGGCAAAGAGGCATTAGTTGACATTTTATTTATGAAAATGAAGGAAAATAGGAGAAAAGGAAGGTGAAAGGCCACAAAATTTACATGAGGAAATTGAAGGAAAAATAGTGGAAATTGAAGAAAATAGATGCCTCGATGATAAAAGGATTTTGAGGATCAGTTCACAACCTTTTTTCAGTTTTAGCTTGGAGCACTCTCTATTCTCTCATACTCTTGCACACTTAGAGCATTGTTTGGGTGCTCTAGCATTAGAAAAAGGAAAGCAAAGGAAAAGCAAGGAAAATTTGGATCAAGACGCTTCATAAGGAATACTTGCAGGGAACAGGGTGCATGTGTGTTTTCCTAGTTGATTTGTGTGTGCATGGTACATGCATGTGTGTATTTGGTTCTCTTGTTTTCATTGGCATGGTTTTTGCCAGGTGTGACAGTGGTTTCATCCTTGCCTTGCCATTTATGGATAGCCATGGTGTGATGGGGTTCTTCATTTGGTTGAACTTTGGATTTCAGCTTTGGATTTTTGGATGGTTTTGGAACTGTGTGAGGTGGTCTCAAGAAAATTACCAAGGGCCTAGGAATCCCTTGGTCGGTTTTGGTGGGATTGCGGTAAATCCTAAGGGTGGAAACGGGAAAATTCCTCAAGGTATTGGTGAAGAAATTCTTAAGCATCCAAGCTTGTTTTGGGCCTAGTGATCCCTTGATCAGCTTTGGCAGGATTGCGATAAAGTCTAGCGGTTTATGTTCTTGTTTTGTTCCTAGTGATCCCTTGGCCAAATTTGGCAGGATTACGGTAAAGACTAATTTTTTAGGTTCTTGCTTTGGGCATAGGAATCCCTTGACCGATTTTGGCGGGATTGCGGTAATGCCTAAGGGTGGAGGTGGTTTAATCTCCAATCAGTCCTAGTTCTTTTTGTCTTGAGTCCCACATTCATGCTTGGAATATGGCATGGGGGTGATTGGTTGAAAGAAATATTTGGTTTAGCTCAATCTATGGTCAAGTGGTACATGGAAGTCCCTAACTTGGTTGGATTTTGCATATGTTAATAAGAGCTCTTTTCCTCTTGTATTTTATGAGTAATTGTACTTGTTATTATGTGAATTTGATGGTTGTTCTGTCATGGTTATTATTTTGGTTATAAGCATGGTTTCATAATAGGTTCTAGTTATGGATCTTGATATGTTTGATTAATTGATGAATGGTTATTGAATGCATGAGCTAACAAATGTTATTGCAGCGATTATGAGAGATCATTAGACCTTCTTGATAATTCTCAGATAAATGTCAGACCTCTATGTTTAGATATGCATTCATGACCTATCGATTACATGTTCCCAATATGTTTGACGAAATGATTGTCATGGTTAGGCCTTGTTAGGTCAATTCTCTGACTCAATTTTGAATTTTTAGCTTTATTGTTATGTCATTTATGCATAGAAGAAGTTACAGGAAGCTATGGGTAGTGGTTTGGAGGCTAACTTGGAATTTAGGTTCAGAATCTGGGACTGCATGCTCCTAACTGGAAAATTTTGGTTGCAACCGCATGGATGCAAGATTGTGCATGCGATTAGAGGCTTCCAATCGCATGGAGGCCTTGTTGTGGGTGTGTTTGAGGGTCCAGGGTAGAGGAGGGGTCCAGCTCAGGGTATGGCCACATGGGATGGTTTCTCAACCCCTGAGTGTCTTGTAGCACCTGTAGGATGTTATGGAAGTTCAGTTCTCGTTAATTGTCGGCCCCACTTCCTTAATTGGACCTAGGAGGTCGGGTCATGTCATAGTAGCTCTTTGTCTCATGTTTACCCTGGCATACTGGTGAAATTGGGTAAATGTGGAAGGGGTGCTTATAGGGAGGTATCATATTATGGTTCAATACTTGGACTGAATGTGTTTTTCGTACATGCATGTTAGTGTCTAGTTGTTATGCTTGCATTTTCATGGTTATGGTTGTCGTGCATGAGATCATGGTATGCAATTGGTATTATCATGCATGATGTCGGTATATTAATATGAATATGTATATACATATATCGTGCTAATTTGGATTGATTTTGTAGACGAGATAGCCTCCCTGAACTTCACTGAGGTATGTTGATTATGTTTATATTTGGTTAGCTGACATGGTATGTTTGCAGGAAGAAAAAGATCAATGATGACTAGCAAAATGGTGGATTATAGTTCACAAGACTCGCCTTATAAGTCATATGAGCAACGAAGGGATGAGTAATCTTCAGACATAGCAGACACATTGAGAAGTTTGAAAGCATAGATCAGAGGTTGCAAAGAAAATAATGACAGAATCATTCAGTCATGGGAAATACTTGCCAGGGAACAGGAGAAACAAGCAAAGGTCAATGTAGTTATCCTTTGGAGTTTGTCAGACTTGTAGAGAGAGGGACATCCGTGGATCAATTATGGGCAGGAGGAAAATACTAATGGGGCATATGGTAGGAGGTCTCATGGTGGTCACGGGTCGGATAGAGATGACATGGTCATATATGGAATATTTGTGGATACACCTGATAGGAGAGGCAATGGACATGGGTTCTACTCTAGTTCTAATTTAGACATGTATCATGGTCATCATCGTTATCATCCCTACAAGAGGAGTCACAAGGGATATTTATCGGATGAGGTCAAGAAATCCAAGCCACCTACATTCGATGGAGAGCTGAAGAAGCTGGAAGATGCAAAGGAATGGTTACTTGGGATGAAGAAGTTCTTTGATCTGCATGACTACACAGAGAACATGAAGTTCATAATAGTTATTTTCAGTCTCAAAGGGAAAGCAAACATCTGGTGGTAAGATGTGAAGTGTGTCAGATACATCAGGACAAAGGAGTTGAGTTGGCATGAATTCAAGAGATTCTTTAGGAAGAAGTACTTGTCAGAGAAGTACTATGATGAAAGGCCAAGGATTTATATGAGTTAAAGATGGGCTGGAATTGTTGAGGCATGTGTCATATATTAAGGATGAGAAAACCAAGGTTTGAATATTTATCAGTGGACTACCATTAGCATTTAAGGATCGAATTGAGTATGATGAGCCTCGGTTGCTAGAAGAAGTCATTGGAAATTTGAAGCATTGTTATGAGCAATTGAAGTGTAAGACTAAATCTAAGAAGGGTTGGAAAGGGAATGACAAGACTAAAGGTAAATAGCCACCAAAGTGAACAATACCTTAGAATGTAGGTGAGAAAGAGAATGTTTCTCCTTATAAGAAGTTTGATGAAGTTAAGAAGGGACATGAACCTCATCCTAAAGAGCCGTAGAATAGAGGTGATGGTAGGAGACAGTTGTAGTGTTGGATATATGGCAAGGAGCATCTCAAGAAGGATTTTATGTCATATCAGGGTGGTAGGCCTCAAATCTATAGTGCTCAGGAGGTGCAGACAGTTGGATATGTTGGACGGAGAATTCCTCAGATCTATGCAGCATGGGATAATAGGTAGGCGAATCACCAGGAATGTATTATTGAGATGGAAGGTAAAATTCATGATCTAGTTGTTTTTATTTTGATTTACCCTTGATCTAATTATAGTTATGTTAATCTTGACCTGGTGGATAAGTGTGGTTTGACAAAATAAGTGCATGCAGAGTCTCAGTTGGTTCAATTGGCTACAAGGACTAAGAAAAGAGTTCTTAATTAGGTAAGAGGTTGTGCATTTCAGCTGAATGGTATGGCTACATCAGTGCATATGAATGTACTACCATTGGGATCGTACAATATGCTTATGGGTATGGATTGGTTATATCTTCATAGACTAAGGTGGATTTTTATATAAAGGTTATTGAGTGCTTGGATGACAATAGAGAACAAAGAATCTTGTAGGGTAAGAAGAAGGTGACATCAGTTAGAATGGTTATAGTTATGCAGGAAAATCGAAGTAGCAGGAAAGGGTGTGTCTTGTTTGTAGTTATATTTCTAGTGATAAAGGTAAGTATGTTGAGGATGTATAAGTCTTGAAGAGGTATCTGGTTTTGCAGCAGTTGCAGGATGTATTTCTAGTAGAGATTTCAAAGCTGCCACCTCACAGGGAAGTGGGCTTTTCTATTGAGTTGGTACTAGGGGTAGCACCAACATCAAAGGCATCGTAAATCATGAGCGTGCCATAGTTAGTGGAACTAAAGTTGCAGTTGAAGGAAATGATTGACAAGGGATACATTAGGCCAAGTGTATCGCCTTAAGGTGCACCAATGTTGTTTGTGAAGAAGAAGGATGGTACTCTTAGATTATGTATTTATTACATGCATTTGAACAAGGTGACGATCAAGAAAAAGTATTTGTTGTCGAGGATTGATGACTTTTTTTATCAGTTGAAGGGATCAGTAGTGTTCTCGAAGATTGATCTGAGATCAGGATATCATCAGGTACGCATCAAAGAAGAGAACATCTACAAGACTGATTTCCGGAAAATGTATTGGCATTATGAGTTTGTTGTGGTTCCTTTTGGTTTGACTAATGCTCTATCTACTTTCATGTGTTTGATGAATAGTGTGTTGCTTCCTTATCTGGACAAGTTTGTGAATGCATTCATTGATGATATATTGATATATTCTATGAATGAGGAAGAGCGTGATGAACACTTAGCAACAGTGTTGAGATTGCTAAGAGAGCATCATTTGTATGCCAAGCTTAGTAAATTCAGTTTATTTCAGACAAAGGTACATTACTTGGGACATGTTGTTTCCAAGGAAGGAATAGTAATGGATCCAAAAAATATCAGAGCTACCATGGAATGGGAATCTCCTAGGAATTTTGATGAGGTCATATCATGCACGGGGTTAGCAGGTTACTACAAGAGGTTCTACTATAGCAGCTACAACCACCCTCCAAAATTTTTCCTTCACTTCGTTTTGGAGCCTCCCTACTAACCATCCCTAGCAACATGTCTTGCACTGTCAAGTACATAGGCTTCAGCTGAGTTTCATTAGCTTTCTAGCCTGTGCATGTCAACTTGTTTGTCTCCCATCATAGGCTACCATTCTTGACTTAGGTAATTTTATGGCTGACATGTTCGCTCGAAAAATTGCACAATTCCGGAGGGGAACCAACCTTCCCTCCAGAAATTGCACAATCCTTGTTGGGTTGCCTGCTGAGCTCCAGAATTACGCAATCCATCAAGGAATCCCTCCCTCAAAAAATTGTGCAATCTGGCTTGACACTAGGTTTCAACCCAAAAATTGCATAATTACGGGAGGCAGTGTCCTGCTAACCCCAGAAATTGTGCAATGCTGAGGGACAACCAGCCCTACTCAGCCCAGAAACTGCACAAATCCCTTTCCCAGGCTTGTGGACTATTGCATGTGCCTTCAAGTTGATCGGTTCCCTACGGGACTGAGAAATCATGATTTGCATGCATGGGTTGCTTTTTACCAAAATAGCAAAAGGCATCCCTAAATTTTAGGGATCTATTTTTAGCAGTTGGAGGTTGCATGCAAAGATTGTTTTAGAAACTTCCCACCAAGTGTTGCTTTTTCATATATTTGTGGCATGCACATCATAACCTCAATCTTTATCAAAAATAATTTTTCAGACGATGTAGAGCTCATTCCTCACATTGATCTTGCAACTCTGACATCCCATATCACATCTAGGAGTCTTCGGCACATTCAGCTCAGCTTTTTCAGGGTAAGTCTCCTTTTCATGTCTTGTGTTGTGTTCTTGTCGCTTTTTGTATTTCACTTTGTGTAAGTGTTTTCCACTTGATTTCAATGAACGATTGTTGCTGTTTTGATGCATGTTAGCTTCTAGAAGCATTGTTTTAGATTTTTTTTGCATCTCACTACTGTCGCATGCATGACACTATTTTGCACTAACAGTGGTCGTTGCGGCAACTTGTTTCACACACATGCATGCGTTCCCATTTTCTGAATCCTGCATTTACTGTTTGCATGCATGATCATTCACTCTTGCTTACACTCAGTCTCGCCACCCATCCAAACCTTTTCATGTTTTCAGTCGCCTGTTGGTGGGTCTGGGTTGCCTTGGCCTGGACCTTGCCTTGCCCAGAGAGAAATGTGCATTCCTAGAGTGAAGGCTCTTCCTTCCCTCCAGAAATTGTGCAAATATAGCCCAGCACTAGCCTCCAGGCTTGCATTGTACAATTCTGGGAGGCAGTGCCCTGATGACCCAAAAAATTGCGCAATGCAGTCTCTGGGCATGGATGCCCTTGCTGACTAAAATTACACATTGCGCAGTTTCAATCCTCAATAGGTAGGTTGGACTATGTGTTCTATAGTTCCAACAATCATTTAGCCTCCTGATAGCCCGGACTGTGCCTTATGCAGTTTTGGAAGTCAGTCTCCCAACCTTCCGACGAAAATTGCGCAATATTCACAATCAATCATACAGGTATGTGTAAGTCAGTCCTCAAGTTTGTTTTGGTTTTCAACTGAAGTATTGCTTGCCATGAGTTTTGCTATGTCTCTAGGTATTACAGGTGTTCATTTTCCTCTCAGTAGCACAGGTACAATGGCCTCCCAGGGAGCAGGGTCAAAGGACATCATTGGGAGTGCAACTGGAGATGCAGTTGAGCGAGTGTCTATGAGCTTGCCTATCTATGAACACACCAAGTTGTTCATAGACAAGGGTATCAAGATGAAATGGTTTTGGCATCACAGAGAGTAGCACCATCAGCAGTAGCAGAGGGTAGTAGACCTGCGCACAACAAAGGCAAGAGGAAGGTTGTTGATAATGCAGAGGCGAAGCAAAGCTGCAAGTTCAAAGCAAATCCACTTGTGATGAAAGCAGCTTTGGAGATTGAGGCTAAGAGATGAAAACGTGACAAGAGGATCACACAAAGGCAAAGAGACAAACAAAGGATGGAGGAAACAGAGAAGGAGTTGCAGGAGTTGAAGCGGAAACTCAGGGAAGAACAGGAGTTGCGCAGAGCAAAGAAGGAAGCGCAGCAGGAATAGATCTAGTAGGGGGCGTAACATGCGCAGACTAATGAAATTGTGCCCATACAAGATATAGACCCATCCTAGTAGCTGGCATAGAGCAGACAAGGTGAGCAAAGTTTTCGATCACATGCACAGGTGTTCAAGAGCATGGATGTCATTGTGCGCGTGCATGCAATCCCATCTATTGGCACACTCACCGAGGAAAAATCAAAGAACCAAGTCCGAACGGAGCTGGACATGTACTTTGATGAGTTGATGTGTGTATCCACTAGCACAAACTTGGAGATCAACGTAGACATTATGCATCAGTATGTTGTTGGTCCGACTGCACCCAAGACTATTATGCGCATGTTATCAGATGAGTTGGACAAAGGTGCCAAACCAATGTACCCAGATGCAACGGAGGCAAGAGTTCATTTTCAGTAGGATGTCACCATTGAGCACATGGACACCATCATAGAATACCAAGCTTGGCATCAGTTCGCCACCGTCGATCATCGCGAGGATGTCAAAGAGTTGGTCTTCCCACAGTTGTCTGAGTCTTAGTAGTGTCTAGCATGGCTTGCTCAAGCCTATTTTGTTTCACATGGGTATATGTAAAGATTGTAATGTAACATCTTGTAAAATTGAAAGACCAAGAGTTGATGGTGGTCGAATGTAACAGTCACGTAGTAGTTGAAGAGTCAAGAGGGTAGGTGAAGAGTCACAAAGGGGAATGTCAAGGGTCACCCCACCCTTTGTTATTTATAAAACCTCATAACTCATTGTAAATGCTTTTGGGAGCCAAGCTTCCTATAGGTGTATCTTAGAGAAAGCTTGGATTGTATTTTAATGAGCCTTGGCTTCTCCACAGTGCAGAGCTAGTATATCTCTTTCGACGAGCAGACGGAAATGACTGTAACGTTCCGCTATCAGAACTAGTGGTTGGTCATGGTTGCATTGTATGATTGGATATTTCACTCTTAATATAACAGAGCCAGCACATTTCATGCATATGTTGTTATTGTATTTTAGTTATCTTGGTTACTCTAATGATATATGTAGTTTTTTTCTCACGCATGTATGTATGGACTCTTTCTATAGATGTATGTATGAATCTTACTAAGATGTGATGTTGGCTTAACCATCACTTTGGATCATTGGTTTCACTGCCTTCCAGCTTGTGATGTATCTTTGCTCGTGTGTTCCCTTTCAAGTTGTGTGTTTCCATCAGCTCCGTTAATGATCAGGAAGTCATCAGCTTCCTACAGCATAATATCATTTCTAGGTTCGGCGTTCCTACGTCACTTATTTTTTACAATGCAACATATTTTTCTTCCTTAAATCTTTATGACTTTGCAATGAAAAATGGTATTGTTTTGAAGCATTCTACTAATTACTATGCACAGGGAAGTGTTCTTGCCGAATCCACAAACAAGAACCTCATTTGCATCATCAAAAATACAATATTCTCTTAGTAGTGAAACTGGCACTCTGCTCTGGTCAATGCTTTATGGGTTGACCAAGTCACACCTAAACCTTCACTAAATACTTCCCCCTACATCTTGGTATATGGAAAGAAGCCATCCTCCCACCGAACATTTACTTTCCTACTCTCCATTTGTCCCAAGAATCCCAAGGCAAGCTGTGTCTTTTAGTTCAACGTAGGATGGACACATTGCACAAGTTACAGGAAGAAAGGATGAAAGAAAAAGAAAAAAATTCACTCCACCAGAACCGTATCAAGATATGTTTCGATAGAAAGTCTTCAGGGAGTACTAGCTTAAGTGTGGGTGACTTAGTCTTAAAATGGGACAAATCCCACGAGGACAAAGGCAAGCACACTAAGTTTGAATCCCACATGTATCATCTATGAGAAGCTTGGCAAACACATGTATCATCTCCAATCACTTGATGGGAAGATTGACTCTCTCCCTGTCAATGGCCAAGACTTGAAATGTTATTTTCAATGAGATCTGGGGCCGCGCCCCATGCTATGTACATAGTCTTTTTATTGTTTGTTGTTTTATTTTCTTGGTTTTTTGTTGGTTTTTCTTATGTGAATAAGTGTTGTGTCTCACTGCGTTCCGACTTCTAAATGTGTGTGTGGCTGAAGTTCAAAGAGTCTTGTGACACTACAGCCCTTGGCTAGTCTTGTGTTCATCTTCTTTGTGTTTGGTTGTAACTTTTGGCCAATGAAGTCCTGGCGGAAAATATGATCTATTTGTAAGGAGAGATTTGGTAAAACCATGAACCTGTGTCCACGTTGGAAACCTCGTGCTTATACTCAATTTTTTTCTTTGGTGTTTTCAAGCTTATCCAACTAGTAGAAACAGAGAAGGGGAAAATCTAAACAAGCAAACCTGAATCAGAGTTATTTATATGCTTCTCTGAAGGAATAACCTCTCCTGCTCTCAATAAGTGGGGATCCCTCTTCCGCCCCAAAAATAAATAAGTGCCTATGCACATTTCTCTTTAAAAAAAAAGGCGAAAGAAGAGAAAGGCTTCCTGCACAGAGAGGTGAAGCAGGCAACTCCACCAGACTACTTTCTGGGCTCGTTGGCAATGGCGAAATGTTTGAGTTCCTGCGTGACTCTGTCAGGGTACTATATAGGCCTGCTGGCAGCAGAGCAACACCAAGATGAAAAAACATACTCTAAAAATCTTAAGCTCGCGAGCTAAACTACCCTTCCCAATTCAAAACACTGTGATCTGGTTGAATCTTATGTCGTGTTCAACTGAGAAGGCACAAGGCCAACCATGTCTACCCATGGGGTAAGTGGGGAAGCTGAATTAATTTGCACGATGAATCAATACTCCCCAAAAGACCAAGGCCCTGCACTAAAAGTGAACCAAAACAGAGAAGCCAATATTCAACCAGTTGGTCGCCAAGTGTTGTAGCGGCTGCAACACCCTCCAAAATTTTGTCTTGCACTCAAATTTTGGAGCTTTCCTTGGTTTTTCCTTGATGGTTGTAGACACTTGAGCTCACTCCATGAGTTACTTCAGAGTCTTTCCACCCCTTCTGCGTGTCTGATCAATTGTTGTCTTTTGGCATGTTTGATTGCTTTGTCATGCTTGCGTCCTTTTTTGGTGATTTTGAAGGTTTGACTTTGTGTTTTTGAGTTGTCCTAGCTATGTAAACATCGATCACACTTATACACAAATTTTTAAGCATTTTTGAACAAGTGTCGTCACGGTCATCTTAAGGTCTATCTCAAGTGTCACACTTGTCGCTTTTGGTTCTAGACAGTCTCACAAAGGGTAATGCTTTGTCTTGTTTTTCTGGTGGTCTATGTCATTGTGTCATTGAATCATGCCAATTGTGTGATCACAATGTCAAGTTCCTCACAAGTTCACTTGCCTCGCACACTTAACCACCTTCGTGAAAATCCTTTCGACCAAAAAACTCTCCTTCACCGAACCCCAACTGAGCTACACATTGCGTAGTCTCAGCCCTCAGTGATGTTGCTCTGCTACCTGGAACTCCAAAGTGCGCAGAGATTGTCCCCCGGGCAATTGCACTGCGCAATCCTAGAGGTGAGAAGCTTGCCTTCCTTCCCAGAATTGTGCAGAAGTTGTCTCAAACCTGACCTGAACTGCGCATTTCGCAAGATCAGTCATCAAGCCTCCTCCCTACCTGTTGGAACCCCACAATGCACAGATACCTAAGCCTAATTTGCCTCCAAGAACTACACAGAAGTGTCCCCCAATGTCCTCCCTCAATCAAGCCTCATTGATCCCAAAAACTGCAAAGAACTGTCCTATCTGGTCCCTCTATTGCACGGTCCTGCCTTCCCTAATAAAATTGCACATACCTGCCTCCCAAGGTCCCACCTTGCAGCTGCCACTAATGATCTCAACTGCACAATCCTGCCTCCCAGTGGCCTCTGCATAATTTTTCCCGATAGTGAAGACTGTGCTTAGGAGTTCCTTAGCCAGGCCTAAGTTGTGCTCTGCACAGTCTCAGTGACCAATCTCCCTCCTTGTCACCTGGATCTATGCAATACGAAGTTGTTGGGCCCTCTTCCCAGCCTGTCATCCATCTCGAGCCTAGTCCATGGATAACAATGCATCATCTTAGACTAGGAGGTTTTGGATTTGATGTCGTCCCATCATGAGTGAATTGCAGGAACAGGTACATTGTTAGATCATGGCAAGATGATGAAGGAGATGAAGAAGGAGTGAACATGCTAGAAGACTCACTTGCAGTTAGATGGACAAAAGAATCTCATCAAGAGCAAGCAAAGGGAACACATGCATGCAACCACCTTTCAAGACCAAAGATCGTTGAAGACCCCGCATCATCAAGCCATGCAGAGGAGAAAAGAAAGCACATCCAAGAACACATCCATCACTCAGCAGCAACAGCAACTTGACATTGCCACCACAACAAGCCAGTCCATGTCAGCAGTGTCATGTCAAGTTGTGTCATGAGTTGTCAAAGGCCACATCACTATTATGGGCCATATCTGTTGTAAATCGAATGTAATGTAAAGTGAAAGTCCAATGGACACACATGAATATGAAGAGTCATGTCAATTGAAAATTCATAGGAAGTTGAATGGTCATGAGGGTAGTCCAAGAGTCATAAGGGTCAAGCATCACCCTTGGTTATATATACCCCTCCCATTGTATGAGCAAGGACTTTTCACCTTGGCTCCTCCCATGAAGCATTGAGATTTTTCAATCAGTTCTTTGAGGAGCGAGGAGTGGCTCCAATGTCCCACTACTGGGGCTAGTGATGTATGATGTACATATGTGTCTTGGAACTTTTGCTTAATACAGAAGCCTGTTAAGGCCAACACGTTTTCATGCATGTTTTGTAGATGTTTGTAAGACTATTCTTTCGGCATTTGTAATTCATGTTTGTTTCACATGTACTAATATAGTTGAACTATTTCAGTTGTTTTAGTACTTACCTTGTTGGGAATGTGTTGTATTGGTTATCATTGTTGTCTCATCCTTTTGGACTACTCCATGGGATAATAGATAAACCTTCCTTATTTATTGGTTATAACAACCGTCACATCCGTTGTGGACTACTCTGTTGGATGGTGGACATGTCTTCCCTTGTACTTTGGTTTTAACGATTGCTAAATCCATTGTGGACTATTCAGCTGGATGTTGAACAGGCCTTTCTAGTTCACGTGTGTCTCTTCCTGGGTGGTACTGTTACCTCTCACTTAAACGCTCACTTTACTCTCCCCCTTTTGCAGTAAGAGAACCTAGATACAGTTACGTTACGCACTCACCAAACATACTCACCTCGCTTTTTGAAGATACTAGTGAAACACTCTCATGTGTTGAAAAAACAAGAGCTAAGGAAAATCTATAAGTAAATGGAAATCAAGCCATCATACCGTATGGGACTCCTACACCAAACGGTGTGAGGTCTAATCAGGACTTCATACCAGGGAGATCCCCTCAATTTTGACGAATCCATCACCGTCAACACGTGGCCAACCATATAGCTTGCTTGGCATACAGATTTGGTTGGTCAAACAAATACCTCAATCCACTATGATCGATCATCAACATAAACCTCCTTCCAAGAAGATAGTGCCCCCACATCTTTAATGCATGGATGATCGCCACCAACTCAAGATCCTGAGTCAAATAATTCTTCTCGTGCTCATTCAACTTTCATGATTCATAAAATACCACTTGTCCCTCCTACATCAGGACTCCACCAAGTCCTCTCTTGCAAGAATATGTACACGCCATGAACTCTTTATCCAGATCTGCAATTTTTAAGACTAGATCATTTGTCAACAACTGATTCAATTGCTCAAAACTTGTTGCACATTCCTTGGTCCATTCAAATTCCTTACCTTGCCTCTGTAGTGACGTAATAGCATATGCAATCTGGGAGAAGTTCCTAAAGAACCTCCTATAATAACCTGTTATTCCCATAAATGATCTTACCTCATCCACGTTTCTAGGAACTGCCCACTCCATGATAGCTCTTATCTTCTCTGGATCTATTGTTATACCTTCCTTGGAAACAACATGTCCCAAGTAATTTTCCTTCATCTGAAAGAAACTACATTTACTAAGCTTAGCATACAATTGATGCTCCCTTAGCAATCTCAACACTGCTGCTAATTGTTAGGAATGCTCTGCCACATTCTTAGAATATATCAATATATCATCAATGAATACAATGGAAAAATTGTGTAGATAAGGACGCAACACACTATTCATCAAGCACATGAAAGCAGTTGGAGAATTAATCAAACCAAATGGAACTACAACAAAATCATAATGCGCATGCCTAGTCTTGAAAGCAGTCTTGTAGATGTCTTCTTCCTTAATGCATACCTAATGATATCCTGATCTCAAATCAATCTTCGAGAACATTGTTGCTCCCTTCAACTGGTCAAACAAGTCATCGATCCTCAGAAATGGATACATGTTCTTGATGGTCACCTTGCTCAACTACTTGTAATCAATGCATAACCTGGTATTATCATCCTTCTTCTTCACAAACTACATGGGTGCACCCTAAGGCTATACACTTGGCCTAACGTATCCCTTGTCAAGCATTTCCTTCAGCTGTAACTTTAATTCTACTAACTCTGGTGTGCTCATCTTGTATGGTGCCTTTGATGCTCGTGTTGCCCCTGGTACCAACTCAATGGAAAAGTCCACTTCCCTATGAGGTGGAAACTATGAAATCTTTGCAGGAAATACATCCTGAAACTACTGTAAAATTGGGTACTATAAATATGCACTACCTCTGCATCCTCAACATCCTTACCTTTATCACTAGAAATATGCACTACGAATAACACACACCCATTTTTTGTGATTGCACTTTACCTGCATAGTTGTAACCATTCTAATTGATGTATATTTCCTCTTACCCTACAAGATTCTTTGTTCCCCATTGTCATCCAAACACTAAATATCTTTTTCATAGAAGTCCACCTTAGTTTTGTGAAGATACAACCAGTCCACATCCAAAATCATACTATATGATCCCAACCACAGTACATCCAAATGTGTTGAGGTAGGCATACCATTCAACTCAAGATCACAATCTCTTACCCAATGATGAACTCTCTTCTTTGTACATGTCGCATGCATGTCGCCAACTGCACTAACCAAGATTTTTGCACGCACTTATTTATTCAAACCGCACTTATCCACCAGGTCAGGACTTACATAACTATAATTAGATCCATGGTCAATCAAAATAGGAACAAATTGATCACAAAGCTTACCATCCATCTCGATAATGGATGTTTGGTGATCTTCCTACCTGTTATCTAGTGCTGCATAAATCTGTGGAACACTCTGCCCAACATCCCCAACTGTCTATGTGTACTTTGCACTATAAATTTGAGGCCCACCACCCTGATTCTATGGACAATCTCTCTTGAGATGCTCCTTACCACATGTCCAACACTGCAACTGTCCCTTACCATCACCTTTATTCTATTTTTCTCCAGGCTAAGGTCCATTAAACTTCTTGTAGGGGGGGGGAATTTTCTTTCTCACCTGCATCCTGAGGTCTTGTTCGCTTTGGTTGTCATTTACCTTTAGCCTTTTCTTTCCCTTTCCAACCTTGTTGATACTTTGTTTTACCCTTTGGTTTCTCATAATAATGCTTCAGTTTCCCAATGACTTCTTCAAGTGACCGAGGCTCATCATACTCAATCCGATCTCTAAATATTAATGGAAATCCACTGAAAGATCTATAAAATTTGGATTTTTCATCCTTAATATACAGTACATACCTAAACAACTCCAGGAACTTGGTCATATACTCATCATCTTCATCGATCCCATCTTTAGCTCATAGAATTCCTTGGCTTTGTTGTCGTAGTACCTTTCGGACAAATATTTCTTCAAGAAAAGTCTCTTGAATTCATGCCAACTCAACTCCTCTATCTTGGTTTCTCTAACCCACTTCACATCTTCCCACCATATGTTTTCTTTCCCTTTGAGGCTAAAGATAGCTATTTTGGCCTTCATATTTTGTGTTTAATCATGCATATCAAAGAACTTCTTCATCCCAAGTAACCATGCCTCTGCATCTTCCGACTTATTCAAATCCTCATCAAAACTAGGTGGCTTTTCTTTCTTGAACTCGTCTAGAAAATATCCTATGCCACTCCTCCTGTAAGGATGATAATGATGATGACCATGGTACCTGTCAAAACCAGAACTAGAATAGAACATGTGCCCATCACCTCTCCTATCTGATGTATCCAAGAACCTTCCATATCTGATCGTGTCATCCCTATCTTACATGTGCCCACCATGAGATCTACTTCCATATGCCCCATTAGTCATATTCTCCTGCCCATGGTTGATCCTAAGTAGTCCTTTACTCTACGAGTCTAACAAACTCTAAAGCATTATTGCATTAACTTCTTCTTGTTTGTCCTATACATGAATGATTCTGTCATTATCTGCTTTGTAACTTCTTATTTATGCCTTCAAACTTCTCAATGTGTCTACTAAGTCAGAAGAGTGCCCACCACCATGTTGCTCATCTTATCCATAGGAAGAGTCTCATGAACTGGATTCTACCATCTTGCTAGTCATCTTTGATCTTCTTCTTGCAAGTATACCATGCAATCTTAAACCAAAACATAACATAATCAACAGACCTCAACATTGTTCAAGGGAGGATATCTCATCTGCAAGATCATCCAAATTAGCACAATACATGTGTAAACATAATCATAGCATTATATAAGCATCATCTCAACCCTCATCCAATTATTATGCATGATTATACCAACCACATACCATGACCTCATGAACGATAACTATAACCATTTCAATGTATGCATAATGACGTATAGACACTGACATGCATAACAAGTGCATAACTGACATGCACTTACAACAAATACATCCAAAAGAAACACCATCTACTTTCACATGGCGACACAACCACAACCATTCCTGAACAATAAGTACATAGACCACAAGCATAAAGAACACATATGAAACTGACATGTATGCATGACCAACACATTCCTCCCATCCAGTCCAAGGGGTGAACCATGCTCTGATACCACTCTGTAACACCATCATCCCAAATTTACCCAAGATAATCGTACCACTAGAGTAAACATGTGACAAATAGTTACTATGATGTGATTCAACTCCCCATGTATAGTTAAGGAAGTGGAACTGACAAAACAAAAGCAATATGACATTTCTTAGAAGCTATAAAACCTTTAGGAGACAACTGACCCTTCCGAGTGCCCAACCCCTGATACAACTTGTCATTTTGCTGAGCTAGACTCCCAGTGGCTCCCATAACAAGCCATGCATGTGACTAAGACCCTCCAGTCATTCCCACAACAAGGCATGCATGCAACTGTGTCCTTCTTCAGGCAGTGCTCAGCCAGTGACCCCAGATTCTCTGCCAATTTTTTAGGGCTATGTCTTAGGCCTCTACCCAGAACTTCATGAAACTTCCAGAATGATAAATACCAAGGAATTTAAGATACTAATGAAAACATTGGTATAAGGACTTGACCTGACCCATACTAACCATGACAAGCATTTCATTAAACATATCACAAACATGTAATCTACAAGTCGTAACCATAGATCTAAGCATGGGGGTCTCATACTTATTTGAGAATCATCAAGAATAATTTATGCCTTATCACAATAGTTTTGATTATCATCTATTAGGTCATATATTTATTCACATTTCTTGTACTAATCAAAACGTGATGAGAACCATAACCAAATTTTATCTTGAACCATGCTTATAACCAACAGAATAACAAGGATAGAACAACCTTAAAAACCACATATTAACAAGTACATTTACACATGAAATACCAAAGGAAAAGGATTTATTATTAATGTATGCATAAGCCAACCAAGTCAAGGAGTTCCACGAACCACTCGACCATAGATTGGGTTGAACCACCCTCGTGCCATATTCCAAGCATGAATTTGGGACTCACAACAACACCAATCAAGGCTTCCTTAGGCTTTACTATATATCCACTAAGGGATTCCTTGGCCCAAAACCTTCATCAATACAACTAGGCTTTACCGCAATCCCACCATATCACTAGGCCCTAAATAAGCATGGATGCCTCTAGGTCTCTTCACCTAAACCATGAGGAATTTTTCTATCTCCACCTCTAGGATTTACTGTATATCCTACCATTCACTGGTCAAGGATTCCTAGGCCCAATGAGGCTCCACCATCTAGTATTTACTGTATATCCCACCATTCACCAATTAAGGATTCCTAGGCCTACCGAGGGCATACACAAATAGACTTTACTGCAATCCCATCTTGACCAGTCTGGGGATTGCTAGGCCTTGTGTTTCTCCCTTGAGACCACCCCACTCAATTTTGAAACCATCCGGAAATCCAACTCAACCAAAACAAGAGAACCCCATCACACCATGGCTATCTGAAAATAGCAAGGCAAGGCTTAAAACCATTGTCATACCTGGAAAAACCCCTACCAAAGAAAACAAGAGAACCAAAAGCACACATGCATGCCAAAACTACCAAGAAAATCCTATATGCAACTCTATATCTACAAGTAATCTCGTTGTAGTTGCTTGATCTCGCTCTTCCTTGCTTGATCCTTGCTTCCTCTTGCTTCCTTTTCCTTCTTTCCTCAAATGCTAAAAAATGTTCCAAGAATACTCGAAGTGTACAAAAGTATGAGAGAGAGAGAATAGAGAGAGAGAGCTCCAAAACTAAACTGACAAAAGGTTATGAACTGATCCTCAGAAGCCTTTTTATTAATGACGCCTCTATTTTCTTAATTTTTCATTATTTTCCTTCATTTTCCTCCTCACATGCAACCTGTGACTTTTCACCTTCCTTTTCTCCTAATTTCCATTATTTTCATAAAGAAAATGCCAAATTAATGCTACTTTGCCTTTCAAAAGCCTTTTCCATTGCCTTTGCCAATTTCCTTAGCCATAATAAACCAAATCAACACACACACTAGGTTGTTTTGCCCAACATTCTGCTTGGAATACGTGTCCCATGACCTTGGGTATTATTTTGACTTTATTAACTTTATTACATGGAATTTTGACTAGGGTTGTTACAGTAGAGTGTAAGCATCTAGGTGGTTTAATACAGCAGATTCTGGTTACAGAGTGGAAATGGGAGGTCATTTCAATGGGTTTCATTACATTTTTTCTAAGAACATCTAGACAACATGATTCCATCATGGTTTTGGTTGACAGGTTGACTAAGGTAGCTCATTTTATTCCAGTTAAGTCTACTTATAACAATGTAAACTTTGAAACGGAGAACTGATATTGTTACCCGTTTCGTAGAGATAGCAAAAAAGTGACCTGATTTGGTGATGCAGAACGAACATGTTTTTTTTAGAGCATAGTTTTTGGCACTTTAATTTTTTATGTACATTACGTTTTAGAATCGTTTTAAAATGGTAGTGATTTTCATGCTGATTTAAAAAAGTGAGTATTCTGCATCACCCCTTTTTTTAAAAGACCTATTTTTTGGCTTTAAATTTTCTAATGTATAAAATGTAAATAATTATTTTGTAAATTTGATCATTTTTGAAGTGGTCGTTTTCTTCACATTTTCTTGTTTTTTATTTTAATTTTAACTTCTTTTTTTTAGCAAGGTTTTTATTGTTTTGCATTTTTAAATTAGGAGGTCAATATTTAGAATTTTCGATATTCTACATATTTATACATCCTTAATTAATTTTTCAATCCACATGAAATAATTGTTTCTAAAAAACAATATTTTTTAACAATGGACATAAAAATAACCAATTTTAACATATAACTAAAAAACTACACGTTTTGATAATTTTTTGCTAGAATTGACATGTCAAAATCACAATTTTTATATGATAATTTTAACTAAAAATGGTAAAATAATAGCTTTTTTTATGAATTTCATGTCAAAAAAATAATAATAATCACTTTTTTTTTTCAAAAAATAATGATTAACTTAAAAATCAATGCGAAAATCACATATTACAAATATTGAACGTATAACAACCCTAATTGAGTGTTTATTCTTCTCATAAAATGTCAAAGTCAAAACATTGCAAAGCTTGATTTACAAGCATAACTTAAATTTAATCAACAATGTCACGTAATCCAAACTCTTCGTCCTCTAGAGTTTCATCATTGTCTTCTTCCACAATATTTTCTGTTTCATTTTGCTCATATTCCTCTTCTAATGGGTCTTTGATGTCTGTGAATCTCCCAATGTATGTCTTTCCAAACATTCCATGTAATGGTGGTTGGGGTTCCTTTGCCTTTTTTGCCACACGTGATTCACTAAAGTCCCCTTTCTTCAACCCAATTTCTTGCATTGCATCTGGAAGAAATTGAAGAGCATTAATTCTTTGCTGAATGAAATTGCACTGTACTGGATCTTTTTCAATTGCAATGAAATTTCTTTCTTTTTGAAGGCAACATGCTAGTGTTGTACCTAATTATCAAGCACAAAAGAAATAATGAACTAAATTAGTACAATGACATATTAATTAAAAAATAACATATTGAAATTCAATTCCATATAATAAAACTTACCTGAGCCAAAAAATAAATCCAGAACCCAATCTCCTTCATCCGAACAAATGTCTATAAGATAGTTAATCAATAATTGTGGTTTTTGATAAATGTTAACTATCTCTCCTTTTGCTTCTTTGTCTTCATACGTTAGTTTTCTCACAACAGCATCATAAGTCAGTATTTGGCTATGACTCTTTCCGTCTACCCAATTAAAAATCATAGACATATGGCTATCATCTTTTGCCCAACTATCAATATGAATGAACTCACAATCATTTATAAATTGTTGATCTTCATTGTTAAGAAGATTTGGCTTTTTCCTGTAACATGAAATAGTAAAAGTTCAATTAACTTGTACATAAATAAAATTTTCAACATTAATCAAATATACATTTTAAACATCTTACCATGTAAGCTGCATCCTTGAATTTGTTTTCCCCTTGAAGCTTGACAATATCAATGCCAATTGTGTGTCTGAATGAAATGTCACAAATCTCCATAATGGTGATGACGTGACTTCTACAAATCCCGCAACCACTTTACTAAAAGCTTGATAAGTATAAGGGTCACTATCATAGTCAATGTTTGGAATATTGAAACCATGGGGAATATCTGCAATGACTAGGGCATAATCCCTTTTAGGTATGAGTTTAGCAATGTCTTCACAGTCACCTTGTATTACTTGATATTGAATAGTGTCTAGCCCATTCCAAATGAAATGATTAAGACTTGGATCAAGTTGAACATTCTTAATACGTTGCTTTTTTATTCTTTCGATCTTTATTTTTTCAATAAAGGTTTTGAAACTATCTGGCGCTCCATTATCATCCTTCCTCATCTTTTATAAAATAAACAAATATATGTGTAAGTTATAAATTAAAAATAGTACACAGGTGAATAAAAATGAATGTATAAATCAAGATACCTTTTTAAATGCAAGATAAAAAGCTTTTAATGTTGATGTAGAACTTGAATCTGGATAGTTGCGTACAACATCATCCCAACTATCTTCATTCAACAATCTAACCATTTGTTCTTGAATTTTCATATAAACTTTGTGACTGCATAGATAAAGTAACAAAAAGTTAATATAATGATATGTATAACAAGTACTACCAAGAACAACATGTTTTATTTAAAATATAATTATAATCTAGAAATAAATAAAAATAATTCAACAAACTTACTTTTGAAATTCTTCAGACATTTCCTCCAATGATAATTCCCCTGACCTCACACGAGATAATATTGTTTTGACAATTTTATCATCTTTCACTCCTTGCATCGCCCTCCAAGGTGTGATAGTCATATCGTCTGGAAGCTGCTTCATTTCAGGAGCTAATTTACTATTGCCACATATCAATGGCTTAGACTTTTTGACCTTCTAGTTTTTAATGGCAATGTCTTCCCACATGCTAAAAATCTCATCAATCAACTTCCAAACATCTCCAGTTCTAAATGCCAATTGGAAAATGTTATCAACACCTCTGAATAAATCACTATTTTTGTTTCCTTTTCCACCTTTTGAATTTGTTTTCTCTTCAATTTGATATCCTATTTCCATACAACATTCCTTTCGGAAATCTGCAGTAACATTTATCCTATCCCCACCACATTTTTCTTCAAATTCACTATGAATAAATCTAACCCTTTGGATGAAAGTCATAGACATCCTATATTCATTATCTGAATTATGATCCCATGCCACTAACTTTGCTTTGTATCTGATAAACCAACGTAAATGATACATTTCATTTTTTCAAAATGTGGGTTATTAGGATATTCATCCATCAATTGTCTTTGAGCTTCTACAGAATGGTTCCCCCCAAGCACATAATAATTGTATTCAAAACATTTTGACTTATCAAATGCTTCTTTGTTGGGAACTTGAAGTGGATCAACAAGAAGCACATAACTAACCACATGAGCATATGGATTGTACCTCATCAATGTCTTCAAGTTGTGAACATGCAAATGATGTGGCTTTCTAACTTGATATTGACATTGTCCTTCACTTGCTTTATAGGTTTGCCTGACATTAAGTTGAAATGTGCGACCACCATCAATTAAGTTTCTCTTTGTCAAATTCTCTCGAATGACATTTTGTTTTGTTTTGATAATGCCATCCTCTAAATCAGCTCCTGGTGTAATGATTTCTCTGCTTTCTTTTGAAGTTTCACTAGGTTCTTGACTGCTGGTAATGACTGCTTCAAAATTTTCAGCGTTACTTTTCTTGGTCATAACATTCCCAACAGATTTATTCTTGGGCATTGTTACTTTTGGTTTTTTATGGCTCTTCTCAGTTCCAATGTCATCTTCAGTAATGACAACATATGCTTCACTGTCAATTTCAACTTCATCGTTCTCAAAAGTAACTTGTTTACCCTTGCTAGATTTATCCACCAGAGGCCTTTTTTTTCTGATTCTTTGGATGTAGTTTTGTAGCATCATCAATTACTACATTTTGCCTATTTTCCATATCTTCTTCTGACACTGAGTAAAAACTGCTGACAACTTTCATGATATCATGCTCTATGAAATGAATGCCTCCCAACCTAATTGAACAACTTTCAACAAAATTCTGCCAAACAAAATATCATATGTCAATAAAAAACAAAGCTAAAAAATATAGCGAGACACTTTCAAGAACGCAAAATACAAATATAAATAACAATACTTATGATGTTTTGTGTCATCTCATTTACGATTTGTTTACACAACTTTGTAGATACCTCTCTCGTGTCATACAATGAATATGATAGTCGGTATTTAATCCTTTCATGTGACTTGGGAGCCTTTGTAAGTATGTAAACAACTTCAGTGTCCGGTACCGAACACATATCTATGACTCTTCCCATCACCTCAAAAATTCCATTATCATTCTGTATATCAATATATAGATATATATTCACATTTGTCCTTTCTTTTTCTTTCACATACCAGATTCTTGATGGAAATTTCACTTCTTTCGAATTCTTCCAGTCTGAAATCATCTTCTTATCACTTGAAAGATTTGTAGTCATGAGCTCAGGTGGAGTTCGTTCACCAATGTTTCTTGAAGATGCACCTTTAAGAGTCTTTGGTCCAGAAAGATTCACTGAAATTCTCTTTGATGCCATTTTCCTGAAAAATAGAAACATATAAATCAGTAAATAATAAAAACATATTAACTTAAATTAACAACGAAAATATATCATAAATTTTTTATTTGTATGATCAACAATCGCCCCACCCACCGCCCCTCACATTCCAAAAGGGCATGCATTAACATTCTAGTGTAAAAAAGGTAAATCACGAATAAAACATTTCAAAATTAACTATATATATATATATATGAAATGTCAATTTTTTTTAATAAGTACAAAAAAAATATGTAATGGCGCCTCACCCCAACCCCTCAGCGCCCCAGGCGCGCCCACCCAGGCCCCCCTGCGGGCGCCCACGCAGCCCCCCCCAGCCGGTGCCCCTGCGGCCCAACCCTCCCACCACACCCTCGGGCGCCCTCACCCACCCCCCCGCCTGGGCGCCCTCACAACCCCATGCGCCCCAACCCTCCCAAACCCACCACTCCCCCCGCCCTTCCCGGTGCCCTCGCAACCCCCCCCCCCCCCGACCCGCGCGAGCGGCCTTACCCACCCGCTCACCCTAACCCTCCCAACCCCCCCCCCCCACTGGGCGACCCGGCGCCCCCTACCCAACCCCCCCCACCTGGCGTAGGCGCCCACACCCACCCCCCCCGCTCCACCCCAACCCCCCTCTCCCCACCCCAACCCCCCCCGGCTCGGGCGCCCTCACCCTCAACGCCCCCCCCCCCAATCCTCCCCCCCAACCCTCGGCCTGGGCCCTCACCAGCCCGCCCGCCCGGCGCCCTCACCCGTCGGCCCACCTCACCCACCCAGGCGCCCTCACCCACTCGCCCGCCCGGCGCCCTCGCCCTCCTCACCCGCCTGGCGCCCTCGCCCGCCTGGCACCCTCGCCCGCCCGCCCCGCCCGGCGCCCTATCCCACCCGGCGCCCTCGCCCGGCCCGCCCGCCCGGTGCCCTCACCCGCTCACCCGCCCGCCCGCTCGGCGCCCTCGCCTGCCCTGGTGCCCTCACCCGACCCCTCGCCTAGCGCCCTCACCCGCCCGACACCCTAACCCGCCTGCCCCCCCACCTAGGCGCCCTCACCCGCCCCCCCTCACCCACCCTCCCTCAGCCGCGCCCCCGCCCGGTAAGCGGCAGGGCGATTCCTGGAATCGCCCTGCTGCCTACCAGGCGGGGACGGGGGCGGCCCATGTGGCATGGCTGAGGGAGGGAGGGTCAGGCCGCCAGGGAGGGCGGGGAGGCAGGGGGGTGAGGGCACCGGGCGGCGGGTGGGCGGGTCAGGGTGGCAGGTGAGGCGGGTGAGGGCGTCGGGCGGGCAGGTGGGTGAGGGCGTCGGGCGGGCGGGCAGGCGGGCGAGGGCGCCGGCGGGCGGGCGGGCAGGTGAGGCGGGAGAGGGCGTCGGGCAGGTGGGCAAGCAGGTGAGGGCGCCCGGGCGGGTGAGGCGGGTGAGGGCGCTCGGGCCGGGTGGGGATGAGGGCGCCGGGAGGGTGAGGCGGGCGAGGACGTCGGGCGGGTGAGGCGAGTGAGGGTGCCCGGGTCGGGTGGGGGCGCGGTTGAGGCAGGCGGGCGGGCGGGTGAGGGCGCTCGGGTCGGGTGGGGGCGCGGTTGAGGCAGGCGGGCGGGCGAGTGAGGGCGCCCGGCTCGGGTGGGGGCGCGGTTGAGGGTGGGTGAGGGCACCCGGGCGGGGGGGCTGGTGAGGGCGCCCGGGCCGGGTGGGGTGGCGGGTGAGGATGGGTGAGGGCGCCCGGGCCAGGGGGCGGGTGAGGGTGCCCGGGCCGGGGGGGTGGTTGAGAGGGTTGGGGCGCGGGGGGTTGTGTGGGCGCCCGGGCGGGGGGGGTTAGCAGGGCGCCCGGGCCGGCAGGGGGGTAGGGAGGGTTGGGGCGCGGGGGGTTGTGAGGGCGCCCGGGCCGGGCAAGGGGAAGGGTGAGGGCGCTCGGGCGGGCAGTGGGTTGGGTTGGTAGGGATTAAGGGGGCAAGGGCGCGGGGTGTGGGTGAAGGTAGTGAGGGTGTCAGGAAGGGGGTTGGAGGTAGGGGACGAGTCGGGCTGTGGCGCCCACCCTAGCAGCTCACCCACCCGCCGCAGGGATTGGGCAATTCTGAGAATCGCCCAACCCCACGACAGGCGGGCGAGCTGCTAGGCCGCCCCCACACCCCCTATCCCCCCCCACGCCCTCACACCCCGCCCGCTCGCCCGACCTCCCCGCCCCCGTGACACCACAGCGGTCCACCCACGAGTATTGGGCGATTGAGTTTGATCGGGCCCACCATGCTTACGACGGATGTAATTGTTATTTTGGCTCAGAAAAATTATTAATTAAAAAAAATAATAAAAAAAAAATAAAAATCTTTGAGGAAAAAAATTTAACTTACCTTTCAATTGCGAGAATTCTTCGTTGAATATGTTGTTGATAGCAATATAGCTGCTCCACAAATTCACGAGTCTTTCAACGTTTTTCAGAAAGCTTGGATGTGATGTGAGTAATAGTGATAATGAAATTTTAATATATAAGTGAAATTACGGAGATGTTTTACCGTATGGTTAATGTGGGATAATTTGTTTTAAAATATTATAAAGCGAATATTGTAAAATTGTTTTACAATGGGTTGAATGTGGGATAATTTGTTTTAGAATATATTATAAAAATCTAAAAAATAAAAATTCAATTGTTTGGTAAATATTATATACTTTAACTATTAAAATAATTAATGTAGAAGTTGTAGTTTACAATTTTAATTTTAATGATTTATTTCATAAAAAAAATTAGTTTACATTTTTCAATAAATTGTAGAACAAAATAATGAAGGTAAATAAATCTAACAAACTTTTTGGAGGGAAATATTTTCGTGAAAATTTTTGGAGGGAAATATTTTCGCGAAACTTTTTGGAGGGAAAATTTCATTCTTTAAGCTATATAATATCTTTAGGGGACTCTCCATTTGTATCATTCAACATCTTCTATTTGAAAGGGATGGATTGTTCTGATAGTGAAGTTTCGATTTATACACCATCAACATCTTCATCGCGTAACAACTCTATTCATATCGATGAATATAGAGGGAATTCTTCCACTATGAATAGAAAGTCAATTCTTCCACTTAGTCCTAATTCTAAGGACTATGAGAGCAACACTGATGAAAGAGGGGATGAAGAATTTCAAATAAATAAAGAGTCACAGATTCCACTTAGTCCTAATTCTAATGACTATGAAAGCCACAGTGATGAAGAGCATGATGGTGAAGTTCAAAAGAACGGAGTGTCACGATGTCCACTTAGTCCTAATTCTGAGGACTATGAGAGCAGCAGTTTTGAAGAGCATGATGGTGAAGTTCAAAAGAATGGAGTGTCACGATGTCCACTTAGTCCTAATTCTGAGGACTATGAGAGCAGCAGTTTTGAAGAGCATGATGGTGAAGTTCAAAAGAATGGAGTGTCACGGTGTCCACTTAGTCCTAATTCTGAGGACTATGAGAGCAGCAGTTTTGAAGAGCATGATGGAAAATTTCAAAAGAATGGAGTGTCACAGTGTCCACTTAGTCCTAATTCTAAGGACTATGAGAGCAGTAGTGATGAAGAGCGTGATAACGATTTTCAAAAGAATGGAGTGTCAAAGTGTCCACTTAGTCCTAATTCTAAGGACTATGAGAGCAGTAGTGATGAAGAGCATGATAACGATTTTCAAAAGAATGGAGTGTCAAAGTGTCCACTTAGTCCTAATTCTAAGGACTATGAGAGCAGTAGTGATGAAAAGCATGATGTTGAATTTCAAAAGTATGGAGTGTCATGGTGTCCAGTTAGTCCTAATTCTAAGGACTATGAGAGCAGCAGTGATGAAGAGTCTGATGATGAATTTCAAAAGATTGGAGTGTCACAGTGTCCACTTAGTCCTAATTCTCTGGACTATGAGAGAAATAGTTATGAAGAGCGTGATGATGAATTTCAAAAGAATGGATTGTCACTGTGTCCTCTTAGTCCTAATTCTAAGGACTATGAGAGCAGCAGTGATGAAGGACAGGATGATGCACTTAGTCCTAATTGTAATGAGTATAAAGGTAGCAGTGACAAAGGACAGGATGTAGCATCTTCAATAAGTAAACAGTCACATTTTCAACGTAGTCCTAATTCTATGGACTATGAGAGTAGCACTGACAATGCACATGAGGAAGAATATCCATTAAACATCGAGTCAGATTTTCCATTCAGTCCGAATTCTAAGGACTACGACAGTAGCACTGAAGAAGCAGAAGATGAAGAATATCCTCCAAGTCAACATTTGAAAAGCAGAGCTGACCATAGTGTGGATAACATTCCTCTTAATGATGATGAAAAGCCTTATACAAATGATGATCCAATGATGGATATGTTGCCAAGAAATATTGTATCGAGGAGTAGGAGCAGACCTTTTCGTATCAATGCAAGTTGTTCTAGTTATACAAGGGGTAGAGCAGAATATCTGACGAGAAGAAGTTCTATCAGTGCTCTCATTTCAAGTGAATGTTGCCAAAAAGATTGCTTGAAACATATGGATTTCAAATTTGCATTAGAAGGAAGGAAGAGATATTTGTCAATGAATAAAAGCATGCAAAATTCATATTTAGTTGGGTGCATGCAATCTACATTGTCAGGTTATGATTATCATATTGGGACTTTATTTATCTGTAGAAAAGGTTTCAAAATGTTTCATTCCATTGGGAATTTTCGTCTCTCGAGAAGTCAAGAAAAATTGGAAAAGGATCCCACGTTTTATTCAGAAGTACGTCATAAGACAGTTTGGGCCATTATCAAATACTACAATGTCATGGATGAAAGATTTCTTTTCAAAGAATGGAGAGTGTATGCCAAATAGAGAGACAATACATATTCCAGATAATTTTTCAAGATGAGAAATCTACAACTTATACAAAGAATATGCAGAAGGTGCCAAGGGACATGGCCAGTTTATTACATATCAATATTTTGTGAAGGTATGGAAGAAAGAATTCAACAATGTCTGTATTCCTAAGAAGACAAGGATGGGGATTTGCAGTACATTTGCTTCTCTTAAATCAAAAAGGGACAAATGTGAAGACTCAAAAAGAGGTAAGCGTTCATAACTTTAACTTTTAAAAGTGTATAGTCATCAACTATGAAAACATATTTCTTAATGAATTTCTTTTATGTTGTGTAGATTTAATTGCCAAAGAACTTCAAGAGCATCGCAAACAACAAACAAACGAAAGGAAGAAGTTGTACAAGCATCGAAAGAAGTGTTATGATAATCCGAATAAATATTTCGGTTTGATAATTGATGGTATGGACCAGAAGAAAACACTTTTACCACATTTTGTTCGCACACCCAAAAATTTACAGGAGGAAAATTTTATTCAGTTTCACTTGGTTGGTTGTATGGTCTTCAATGGGAAAATGTTGCCAAGGGTGTACTTCACAGCTCCAAATATTCATAATGATGCAAATCTGACCATAACCATAATTCATGATGTGATTTCTCATTGGTCTGGTAATCTTCCTGAAGTTTACTATCTACAATTGGACAACACTTGCCGTGAAAACAAAAATCAGGTTGTTTTTGGATATCTAAACATGCTTGTTGAATTGAGAATTTTCAAAAGGTAGAGGTTGGTTTCCTTCTTGTTGGGCACACTCATGACCATATTGATCAGATGTTCAGTCGTTTTTCAGTCACATTGAGAAGGAAGGAAGTTGGGAGCTTGCCATCACTAATTGAATGTATTAAGAAATCATACATGCCAGAGCCTACTTTTGATGTGTTGGAAGAAACTGTTGACATGCGAAGGTTTATTATGGGATCATATGGTGAGGGGAAATGCATTGAACAACTTAATGACATTAGCTTCCAACATCAATTTCGTATCAAAAAAATTGATGGGAAAACACTAATATGGGGCAAGAAGTATTCAACTACTGCAGAATGGGCACCGTCATCAGGTTTGCAATTTTTGAAGTTCATTCCAGATCATCCAATATTTGCATCAAAAATATTGTTATTACAATCAGTTGGTGAAGTTCAGAATGCACGCAGACAGAACAGAGATATAAATTATTCTGATTGCCTGGAAGAAATTAAAAAATGTATTAGATATACATATGAGTACTTTGACATTGTTGATTCAGTTTGGTGGGAGTCATTTTTCAATAATCAAAGTGATCTCATTTCAACAACAACAAATGAAGATATATTTTTGAAAAATCCATTTATTTGGCCACAAAATGTGTCGAATGAACATGAGGAAGTAAACATTGTTGAACAGCAACAATCTCAAGGTATTATTAATTCTTCACAGGCAGCGGAAAGAGAGATGTATATTGGTTCCAGAAGATCTCGTGCACAATGTGAAGCCATGGAAGACCTTTATAGGGGTTCAGTACAGGATATTAAGGAGGGTTGCATGATTGTAGTGCTAGCAGATGGATATCCCAATGGCTATCCATTTTGGGTTGCTAAAGTTATAAAGGTCTTTACAGAAAATGAGGATGTTACAAGTGTTGAAGTACATTGGTATGCCACAAATACACACCCATTCAATGGTGTGTATAAGCCAGAGATGGTAGTTGACAAAAAAAATGGCGGAAAAAGAAAAGAAAGGGTACAAATATAAATCGTCGCCGCACAGACATATTAAAATTGGAGGATGTTGGCATACTTGTTTATGACTTCAATTTAACAAAGAGAGGAACTCTTCGCTTCAAGACGATAGAGATTCTAAAAAGGTTGTTACCAGAAGGAACAGCGTTGACATGGGAATCTGCTGAAAGCAGTCGTAGATCTAGAAGAATTTTGAAACCTGAAATGTTGGGCATGCATGTGGACTCAAATGGGGCACTAGTTGATGAAAGAGAAGAATATGGAACATCTTCGTCAGCATCCAGTCAGTCATCTGAAGATGTGAATTCTGATGGTGTGAAAGAAAATATGAGTGATTTTGAATAATTGTTTAAGACAGTTTATATCACTGATGTATGCATCGTATCTTTTTCCATATGGTGTTAAATGAGAAGTTTTGAGGCATTTTTATGTTGTTGGATTATATGTTTTAATTATGATAAATTTTATTTTTTTAAATATCTACAATGCAATATTAAATTAGAGATATAATTTATGTTTTATTCAATATACAAATAATGACTTTTGAATTCATTTAGTGATGTAATTTGTTCATAATGTCATGGTTTTTAATTTTATAGTTGAAAAAATTTCAATTTCTTTTGTATCTAGCATGTTATGGTTGAAAACATGTTAAATTTATACTTAGGAAAGAAAAATGATATTCTACCAAAAACATTAATGTATTTTTTTCCTCATAAACAACTTTGTTTGACACATAAAAATTTGGTTTTATTAGCATTTTTTAAAAATTTTGAAAATTGACCTTAAAAAAAAAAAAATCATTATTCCAGTATCCTCACTTTCATTTTGAAGCTATATTTTGCACAAAAATTTCATAGTAAATTTCGTAGTCACTGCCATTTTTAAAACATGTTCAAAATTAACGCCTAAAAAATAAAAACATCATTCCAGTATACACACTTTTCATTTTTAGCACTGTTTTTGATGTTTTTTTGGGGTTTTTTGGCCAGAGTTCCCATTTTGAGTTTATAGTTCCCGTTTCAAAGTTTACATTGTTTTATTCAGCTAGTGAGGTAGCACAGGTATTCATCAAGGAGACAGTGAGATTACATGGTATTCCTAGGAAAATTGCGTCAAACAGAGATGCTAAGTTCACTTACAGGTTTTGGAAGGAGTTATTTGCAGGTTTGGGTACAAAGTTGGCCTTTAGTACAACTTATCATCTGCAGACGAATGGATAGATAGAAAGGGTCAAGAAGATTCTGGAGGACATATTGAGAATGCATGTTATGCACCAGCAGAGGAGGTAGGAGGAGTAACTTCCACTAGTTGAGTTTGCTTACAACGATAGGTATCAGGATTCACAGAGGATGAGTCTGCTTTAGGAAATTTATGGGTGGAGTTGTAATACTCCTACCAACTAAAGTGATCCAGTGAATAGGGTACTTATAGAACTAGACATGTTGGCATAAATGGAATAGGAAATGCGAGTTATCAAGAGAATCTAAAGGCGGCATAGGATAGATAGAAGAGTTATGCACATCAGCATGGGGCATTTAAGGAGTTTTAGGTTGGGGAGAATGTGTACTTGCACAGCATCCCAAGAAGAGCTCCTTGAGGATTGGATCAAGTGCCAAGTTGGCACCTCAGTATTGTGGGCCTTTCAATATCCTTGAGAGGATTGGCCCAGTGGCCTACAGACTTGATTTGCCTCCAATAGTGAAATTCTGTGATTTTTTCCATGTTTCATTGCTTAAACGATATGTGAAATATTTTGATCATGTGATTGATTGGTCTGTATTGTAGGCAAAGCTAGAAGGAGAATTACAACTGGAACCTCAGTGCATTTTGCAACGAAAATAAATCATGCTCCGAAACTAAGCAATCGAGCAAGTTAAAGTGCATTGGAAGAGCATTGGGCTGGATGAAGCTACATGGGAGATGGTTGATCAGATGTGGGCTATATATCCTTCATTTTTTTCTAGTTGAGGCAAAGAAGTTTTGGTATATGCATATCTTCATGTATGGTTGTTATTGTAAATACCACAATGAGTTGTGCTATAAAGCTCCAATAAGTGGTATGATTATCATGTTGTTATGTTGGTTTTTCTTTTCAGTGGGATGTACATTGTAAATATTGCATCGAACTAAGTTATAAAGCTCCATGAGTTGTATGTTTTGGTTTTCAGCGGTCTTGTTCGTCATAGGTGTCATAGAACACCAAGGATGGTGTTCCCCTAAGGGGGACAGGTCTATAACAACACCGGGTTAAAATTTCATGTAATAAAGTTAAAAAAGGGAAAATAAGACCAGGTCATGGGACACATTATAAGTTGAATGTTTTGCAAAAAATCCTAGTGTTCATTTGGTTGATTATGTCTAAGGAAATTGTCAAAGGCATTTGCAAAGGTTTTGAAAAGGCAAAGAGGCATTAATTTGCATTTTATTTATGAAAATAAAGGAAAATAGGAGAAAAGGGAGGAGAAAGGTCACAAAATTTCCATGAGGAGGAAATTGAAGGAAAAATAGTGGAAATTGAAGAAAATAGAGATCTCAATGATAAAAAAAAAATAAAAAAAAATAAAAAAAAAAGGCTTCTCAGGATCAATTCACAACCTTTTGTCAGTTTTAGCTTGGAGTTCTCTCTATTCTCTCATAATATTTCACACTTAGAGCATTCTTGGAACACTCTAGAATTGGAGAAAGGAAAGCAAAGAACAGGCAAGGAAAAGTTGGATCAAACAGCTTCAGCGGGAATACTTGCAGGTAGCAGGTTGCATGTGTGATTTCCTAGCTACTTTGTGAATGCATGATACATGCATGTGTGTATTTGGTTCTCTTGTTGTCATTAGCATGGGTTTTGTGAGGTGTGACAGTGATTTCAACTTGTTGTCATTAGCATGGGTTTTGTCAGGTGTGACAGTGATTTCAGCCTTGCCTTTCCATTTCTGGATATCCGTGGTGTGATGGGGCTCTGTTGTAGCAGCTACAACCACCCTCCAAAATTTTGCCTTAGCCTCATTTTGGAGCCTCCCTTCTAACCTTCACAATAGCTTTCCTTACTTCATCAAGTTCACAAGCTTTAGTGTCTTTCTTGCACAAAGGCAGCATGTCGGTCATAGCTTAATCCATTCCCCTCATAGCTTGTTCACCCGGACTTGGTCCAGCTGTAGGCTGAGCATCTTCCCCTTGAAAATTGTGCGTTTCTAGAGGGCCAACAGCCTTCCCTCCAGAAATTGCGCAATCCTCTTTGGCAGCTTGTTGGGCTCCAGAATTGTGCAATCCTGCCTGCCAACACTCCCAGCAGGATTTGCACAAATTTCCCCAGCAAGGCTGCTCAGCCAAGAATTTGCGCAAATCTGGGCAGCAGTCAGCTGCTCTGCCCAGAAATTGTGCAAATATCCTGGGCAGCCAACCCAGCTCCCAGCCAGAAATGCGCATTTTTCTCCAGCAGTCGAGCAGTCTCTTACATGTGTAGCTGAGTTGACCGGTTCCCTCCGGGACTGAGCAAAACAGACTTGCATGCATGGGTTGCTTCTCCCAAGGCAACATGCAAAGGCATCCCTTGTTTCATGGATCTATGTTTAGTAGTTGGAGGTTACATGCAAGGAGCAATTCCGAAACCTCCCACCAAGTGTCGCTTCCCCTAGATTCGTGGCATGTGTGTCACAACCTCGATGTTATCAAAACTCATCAACCAGACGCTACAGAGCTCATTCCTCACATCAACCTTGCAGCTCTGACATCCCACATCACATCTAGGAGTAGTCAACACATTTAGCTTAGCTGTTTTGGGGTAAGCCCGCTTCCCATGCCTTGTGCTGCATTTCTGTCGCTTTTTGTGTTTTCGCTTGTGGGAGTATTGTTTGCTTGATTTCTTTGAACACTTGCTGTCATTTACATATATACTAGCTTGTCCTAGCTCTGTTTCATTTTTTTTTGCTATCTCACTGTTGTCGCATGCATGAAATTGTTTTGCACGGACGTTCACCCAACCGACGAACTGCCTCACCCACATGCATGTTGATTTGTTTGTTGAATATTTCATTCATGTTTTGCATGCACTGTCAATCACTTCTGCTATCACTTAGTGTCACCATGCATTTACTGTCTTAGTTTCTTTCAGTTGCCCATTGGCGAGTTAGGCCAACCTTGGCCCGGACTCTGCCTTCACCAAGGCTGCATTGCGCAATATGGGGAAGGAAGGCTCACCTTCCTCTCCAAATTTGCACATTCCTGCCCAACACTGGCCTCCAGGACTGTTTTGCGCATTTCTGGAGGACAGTGGCTGCTTGACCCAAGAAATTGCATAAATTTTTCCTTAGGCCAGCAGTTCTTCCCAGCTGGAATTGCGCATTACATAATCCTAGCAGTCAGCAGCCAGACTGGACTGTGCATTACATAGTTCCAGTAGTCAACCAGTCTCCCAACAACCTAGACTGTGCCTTATGAAATCTTGGCAGTTGGTCTCCCGACCTCCCGGTCGAAATTGTGCAACCTTCATGATCATGCACCCAGGTATGTTTCAAGTCAGTTCTCATGTTCATTTTGGTTTTTGACTGACAGATTTCTTGCCATGAGTGTTGCCATGTCTCAAGGTATCCCAAGTGTTCATTTGCCTCTCAGCAGTACAGGTACAATGGTTTCTAGGAGAGCAAAGATGAAGAGACCGTTCAAAGCACACTTAGGGATGCAATCGATCAAGTGTCCATGGACTTGCCTACCAACGAAGACATCAAGTTGTTCATCAACAAGGACATCAAGATATGACTGCAGCAGCATCACAGCGAGCAGCATCATGAACAGCAGCTGAAGTTTAGCACACTAAATGCAATGAACCCAAGAGGAGGGTTGTTGACAACAGGGAGGCAGAACAAGGTTTCAAGCTTAAGCAGGTCCATTGATGATGAAAGAAACTTTGGAGACTTCGGCCATGAAGTGACGGTGCGACAAGAAGATCACGCGAAAGCAGAAGATGGAACAAAGAAGGAGTTGCATGTGCTAAAGTGCCAACTCAGGAAGAACATGACATTGCAAAAACAGATGAATGAGTTGCAACAGGAATAGAAACAGCAGTGGGCGCAACATGCACTCACGGATGAAACTACGCCCATACAAGTTAAAGATCCATCCCAGCAGCTAACACAGAGTAAACATGGTGATCAGTGTTGTTGATCGCATGCAAGGGATTCATAAGCATGCATGTTGTTGAGTGCACACATGTAATCCAACCCATTCAACACCCTCACCAAGGTGAAGACGAGAAGCAAGTCCAACTGGGGATGAACATGTACTTCGGCAAGTTGATGCACATGACCACCAGCACACACTTGAAGATCAGCACAGACACTACGCATGATCCAGGTGGATGTTGGTGGCCGCCCATCTATCCCACTTGGACCCCCACAACTGTCTCTTTTAGTTTTTCAGTTTCCTTAATTGTAGCACAATTTACTACTTTTAGCAGTTTTTCGGATCCTGAACTTCTGGAGCTGGTTTGAGGCCCTAAACGACCCTTTTTGGGAAATCTGGGAGCAACATGGGTCCATGGACCAATTTTTCTCTTCCCAAAGTTGTATTCCTCGAATAGATCTTTCTAACGAGCTATTGTGCACGTCAAACGGAGATCGTATGCCAAAGTTACGACCCTGGGAAGTTGATGTACCAATTTACCCGAAACAGGGCCCATAGTTTGGCATTTCACATCCTAGGGTTAGGTTTTTGGATGTTTAGGGTTTTCCATTGTTTCTCAACAATAAATAGGCCTCCGAGCCTCATTGTAACACAGTTCAAAGGCATGTAGCCGCCACATCTCTTCTCAGAGATAAGCTACCATCACCCTAGATAGTTTATTTCCATTTCTGTTTGTAAGCATATTTTAGTATTTTACAGTAATGAAATGAAGTATTATTTCTGTTGCATCTCTATATGTATGGTTATATCTGTAATTTGTTGCATTCTTGTTTAAATCCATAACAATGGTATCAAAGCGGTCTATTTTTTCTTTATTTTTCTTTGCATGTCCCCAACGAGGTCGGGATATAAGGAGTTAGGGCTTGAACTGGTCGAACCTTTGCAATACCAACCTCGCAAATCCCAACGGCCTCCCATGACGGATGAAAACAAAGATGAGGGGGCAGGAGATCCTATCAAAATCTTGCTCGAAGAAGCCCTGGAGGGACAAAGGAACACGATGATGGACAGCTTTGCCCAGATCCTTCAGCAACTACCCAGAGGTGACGCATTGTCTTCCAACAGCTACTCTTGAAACGCCACACCCTTTAAGGTACAAGTTAATTTTGAAATTCCCATCCTCGAGGGTCAGATAGATGTAGATTTCGTAGATAAATGGTTAAATCTTCTAGAAGGGTATTTTTCTATTCATGATTTTTCCAATCGGGAAAAGATTATTTTCGTTCTTCTCAAAGTAGCCCCCCACGTCAAGGACTAATAGGAAACCTACTACGAGCGGAAGGATGAAAGTAGGAGCTCACTATTTTCAGCCACACCCACTTGGAATTCATTTCGGGATGCCATCAAGGAGCAGTGCTACCCTGTCAAAAGCTATGAGGACAAATACATAAAGTGGACCATGTTGCGACAGGGAAGGGACCAAGATGTGTCAGAGTTCACAAACATTTTTCATACCCTTCGCACACAGTTGGGTATCAAGGACTTTGAGCTACATTTGCTACTCAAATACTGCAGTTTCCTACACAGCTACATCCAGGATGAGATGGAGTTCTTGAACATCTCCTCGCTCGGCACGGCGTACCGATACGTTGTCAAAATTGAGCAGAAGTTTAAACAAAAGAAGCGAGACTTTGGATATGAAAATCTGAAAACACCAAAGGACAAAGCCAAGGTGAGGTGCCCCAAGACAACCCGTCGAAGCCACAAGAAAAGAACAACAACACAAAGTCAAAGAAGGACACAGGAAAGTGGTGTGAGTTCCACAAGAGCCCCACTCACAACACAAGTGAGTGTCGGACCAAGCAGTCGTTGGTGGCTGAGTTGAAGGCTTCAGAATCATATGCATGTTCCGACCCTAAGTCAGAACCCGACAAGGGGAATGGAAAAGGGAAGCAAATCATTGATGCGGAGCCCAGCGCCACTGTAGCCACCGCCAAGCTCCAAAAGAATGAGCCCGAAGATCCAGACGAGGGGGAGTGACTTTTCCACTCACAAATGTGGGTGAGGGGTTCGCCACTGCAATTCATTGTTGACAGTGGCAGCCAAAAGAACCTCATTTCAGCAAAGGTCCTAAAGCAGTTGGTTCTACCGATTACACCACACCCGCAGCCGTACAGTATTGGGTGGCTTCACCAAGGACGAGATCTCCGAGTTCGCCAGCAGTGTCAGCTTCCCCACAACATCAAACCCTTAACATACGAGGTATTGTGTGATTTTGCACCTCTGGATGTTTGTGATGTATTATTAGGCTAGCCAAACTTGTGGAGGCGACATGTTGTGTATGAGTCAAGGCCTCGCGCTGTTATTATTTCTATGTAATTCATTATACAGGATACTGGAGGTAGCCGCACCTACCACCTATGCTAAGAAATGCAACAAGACCATCTCCCATACTAGGAAATTCATTTTTTGTCTGGTTCACTCCCAAAGTAAGGGGAAGATCGTTGCCACATCCATGACCCCTGCGAAGGGTTCCTCCACGCAGCAACAGCAGCAGATGGATATGGTCATGAAAGAACACAGGAACATCTTCTCCTCACCCACAGGGGTACCATCGCACTGTCCGGTCAAGCATTCATTCGATCTGACTCCTAGAGCATCTCTACCCAACGGGCCGATATATCACCGCTCCATTCTGAAAAATGACAAGTACAAGAAGCGACATGGTCCTTACACCAGTACCAAGGTTGTGGGAGACAATGCTTTAGAGCACGGCATTCCCCCATTCCTTTGCTTTCACCGAGTGTTCAATGTGGACTGCCCTCGAGCATGCTTCCCCACATTACTGGAGACATCAGAGGTTGCAGAACAGCTCACTAGGGACCAAGTTCAGCAGAAGTTTCCTCATCTAATGGAGGAACTCAACGCAATGGGGACCATTGCTTCCTAAGGGGGGAGGAATGATACAGGTGGATGTTGGTGGCCACCCACCTATCCCACTTGGACCCCCACAACTGTCTCTTTCAGTTTTTCAATTTCCTTAATTGTAGCACAATTTACTACTTTTCACAGTTTTTCGGGTCCTAAACTTCCGGAGTCGTTTTGAAGCCTTAAACGAAGTTTTTTGGGAAATCTGGGAGAAACATGGGTCCATGGATTGATGTTTCTTTTCCCAAAGTTGTATTCCTTAGATAGATCTTTCTAACGAGCTATTGTGTGCATCAAACGGAGATTGCATGCCAAAGTTACAATCTCGGGAACTTGATGTACCAGTTTACCCGAAACAGGGCCCATAGTTTAGCGTTTCATGTAGCCGCCACATCTCTTCTCAGATATAGGTTATCATCGCCCTAACTAGTTTATTTCCATTTCTGTTTGTAAGCATATTTCAGTATTTTACAGTAATGAAATGAAGTATTATTTCTGCTACATCTCTATATGTATGGTTATATCTTTAAATTTTTGTGTTCCTGTTTAAATCCGGATCAATGCATCAGTGTGTTTTCGGTTCAATCGTACCCAAGAAGACCATGCGCATGTTAGCAGACGAGTTGGATGAAGGGGCCGAACCAATGCACCGGTTGTAACGGAGGCAAGAGTTCACGTCAACAAGATGTCACCATGAGGTGCATGCGCACCATCACAGACGACCAAGATTGGCATCAGCTCACCACCTTCACCATCACAACCGTGTCAAAGGGTTGGTCTCACCACAATAGACTGAGTGTTAGTGATGTCTTGCAAGGCGTTCTCAAACCATGTTGCCTCACATGAGTACATGTGCATTGTAATGTTGAGTTGGATGTAACTGTCATAGAGAAGGTGAAGATTCATGAGGGTAGTTGAACTGTCACAAAGGGGAATGTCAAGGGTTTACCTACACTTTGCTATAAATAGTCCCTCATAACTCATTGTACAGGCTTTTGGTCAGCCGAGCTTCTACTAAGACTTTCTTGAAGAAGGCTTGGACAGTATTGTAACACGCCTTGGCTTTTCCACTGCACGAAGCTAGTACATCTCTTTGCAGGAGCAGGTGGATGTGGCTGTAACGTTTCACTAATGGGGCTAGCTAGTTTACATGGATGTATTGTATGATTGGAAATTACACTTTTATATAATAAGAGCCAACACATTTTCATGCATATGTTGTTATTGTAGTTGGATTGCTCCGGTTTCCTTAATGATATTTGTTGTTTAACTTACGTATTTGTGTATGAACTGATTTGTATGAAATTATATGAATCTTGTTGTTAATGTGTTGTATATGTTGTTAATGTTGTCTCTTCCGTGTCGACTGCTCTGCCGGACACCAGACAGATATTTCACATGAACCTTGTTGTAACAATTCTTGCACTTGTCTCGGACTAATCCATCAGTGTTGTACGTGTTATCTTACCTTGTATGTTGTGACTGTCACGTCTAAGTGGACTGCTCCGCCGGAAGTTGTGCATGTCCTTTTGTGTTGTGTGTTCCTAGCCGAGTTGGGACTGATCCCTTTCAACCTGGAACTCACCTTCACCATTTTTCCCCCTTTTGTGTTAGAACCTCATACATCTTCTTTGACTCACTACAACAGTCACACCCTTGCTACTGACAGAGTTATCCTACTTTCCTCTGTGCGACATCGCGGTCAAGGCATTACCTTACGACCCACTACTGGGACTCCTACACCAAACAGTCTGAGGTCTAATTGGGACTTCTTACCGGGGAGATCCCCTTGACATGTTGGTGGGTCTAGCACCGTCAACATTTCTGGAGCTAGAAGGAGGGCCTAATGACAAGTTGTGTCCTCTCATCCAATTTTGAGCCTTTGCATATCTTTCATGGAGTCTTGCACTCTTCTTCCCCCGAGGTGATTTTCAAATCGTCAATATGTCTCCATCTCGAGGAAGCTTTTCGATCTCTTGTCCACTCACACGTATGATGGTGAAGGTGAAGTGGCCTGACCTAAGCACTTATATAACTTTATTTCCATGATTCATGAGGAAGATGAGTTTTCTGACAAACAGGTCGGTTTGTTGCTTGCCTACACACTTCACGAATCTCCATTTTGTTGGGTGCTCAGCCTACCGGTTGACACTGTGCACTCATTTGAGCACTTATGTGATCTTATTGAAGACACGTTCTATCATTTTGATCCAGACCATCTTGATCGAAAACTATTACAGCAACGGCGAGCTCCGCATGAATCCGTTATTGATTTTTGGCAGTGCTTCTGTGACTTGCAATTTCAAGCTCTGAGGAGCTAGATGAAATTTTCTTATCTTTAGGACCAGTTTGAGTAATTCCTTAAGAAATCTTCCTGTTCCAAGAGAAAGTTTGAGATCAAGCCTTGCTCAACATTCTTTGTTGATAGAGCTGCACAATCTCATGTGGAAGCGGACACTATCTCAACTAACTGTCTACCTTCCTCTTATTCAACAACTCCACCATTGCCCAGTGATGTTGAGGATCATGCTCACACACCTGTTCACACTCCCAACATCACTTCACTCAATTTTTGCACAGATTTGGTTGTGAGTCCTTCGAGTCCTCATATGCATTATTTTCTACCACCTCTGTCTTCGCACCCGGGTGTTCCTTCGAATGATGTTGTGTTGTGTTCATCCATTCTGGACTCTTCACTTGTTGTGAACAAGGAACAACCCACTGACAGAGTTGGTGTAGCACAACCAACATGCGCTGTCATCCGTGAAGAGTATGAGTGGGAGTTTCAGCATCAACACTCGTCGAAGGATGAATCCCTTTCGTCCGAGCCCCCTACGTTCTTTCCTAACATTGTTGGTGAACCTGCCATACATGATTTCGCATGTGTGTCTTCATCCACGGATGCACCCATTGTTGATCTTTCACAGGAAACACCGTATGTTAGCCCATCATCCAACAACGGAGAGGATCAATAATTCATTGGAAATACACTTGATATTTCATCTTCTTTTTCCAGAAACGCAGAGGGTGAACATCCTTCCTCCTTATCTACCCCTCTATGTGATTCATCAAACCATGAGGATGTCGACCAACATCCTAAATTTTCTGATCTTGGTTGTCATGATCTCTTCACCTCATCATCCGATCATGATGTTGATTCACTCGTTGTTAACCCATCTAAGCCACTAGTCTACAAAGATCCATCTATCAACAAAGTCGAAACCCCATAGATCATCAAGGCACTTCAGCCCGAGTTAATGATTATGGCAGGCCCTCGCTGTCCTGAGGTTGGCTTCGCTTCCGGTCGAGAAATTGTTCAAACACTCAAGGCTCCTCATCACTCATCTATATGCACTCAAGATCAATCTAACACTCAGATTTTACTTCCTCCACTTGAACTACACAATCCCATTTCTAATGCATTAGAGGAGTCTTACATTGCAAGCACTTGTGCACGACGCAAGTTATCTTTATTTCTTTCATTTGCTTGCATGTCACAGTCAAGAGTGTGCTTATGCTTCAAAGTTGCACGTAGTGCCACACAGCACCATGATAAGTCCGCGGACTGCTCGTATTGCACATGCACTCACTTCTGTCCCGTGGGCAGTTTGAATCACGAAGTGTGGTTGTCTTCATTGTTATATCTTTCTTACTTGCTGGTTTGCACAATTGGGTTTCTCGCAAACCAAGCCTTCACCAACATGGGTCTACCAATGCGCTGGTGCCTACATTGGAAGTATCACTTCACGTGATCAGGCCCATGTACCATTAGTGTAGGAGTAGGAGTAGTGTTTGCTTTCAGTGGTTTGTTTGCATGTCTGTTGGCTTACATGCTTTGTTTGCTTGTTTGTTTGCTTGCTTGTTTGTTTACTTGCTTCGCTTTCATTTTTGCTTCCGCTCTTGCTTTGCTTTGTTGATTGTTAGTCCTATTAGCGCTTGAAATTTCACCTCAGGCTGAGAAAGGTAAACTTCAAGGCAACATCAAACCACTTAGCCTCGTAGCTAGCCCTACGGGGCAGGAGAGGGCTCTCTCCGGTCTATCTCGGTAAAGGTCTTCAACGGGCGAGACAACCAATGAGGAAACACTAATTTTAGGCTAGTAAACTGATAAAAAAGGTTTGATTTGGGATTTTTAGGGTTTTGGTGGAAAGTTGGGGAAAGGCAATTTTGGGTGCGGGGATTGGACACAGTTTTTGCAGGGGGTTCTTTGGGGCAAGGTAGGAGACTGTACTGATGCCTTTGAATTAAGTGAATGGATAGGAATGACCGGTGAGGAGCTAAAGAGAGCAAGAAACCTTCAAGAGTTCTCTTTAGACAGATGAAAACATAAATATTAAGCAAACTTAAAAGCAGAGCATGGCAATCATGAATTCTACTTTAACACTTCATTTGCCTAATTTGCAGAAGGAAAAGTGAGAAGATGAATCACATAAAAAACTTACAAGTACAAAGAGAAACACGCCATCAATACATGTAACCACAGGAATCCCAAAAAGGACTGCAAAACCCTGGTCTTTCTTCCTTTGCCAAAATTGGAGAGATACAATGAGTAATACAATAGAAGCTTTCTCCCTCAAGAGTCCAACCTCTCCAACCTCTGAAAATGACTAAGAAAATACATAATATAGGCAAGCTAACACCTTTCCTTGCCTCTAGGGGTCGAGCTCATCCTTCTAGGAGCTGTTTCAACCAATTCTAAACTGAGCACTAAAAACTAGGCAGTCAAAACAACTTGCCTCTATAAGCTAGGAAACCAATTCATTCATTAAATTTTTGCTATTTCATGAATGAATCTTCTAGAATAGGTAAATAAGTGTCATGTCAACATGAAAATACATTAATTACATCAAAGAGGGTGAAAAATCCCATCACAAGTCAAAACTGGTCAAAGCTGGGCGAATTCCTGAGCTGTAGATGAAAAATTGGCAAACTTTCCCAACAGGTCGCGTCGTGATCCTGAACAGGTCGCGCTACTTTGGAGCTGCTTTTGAGGAACTTCTAGGTGTCCAAATTAGGCAAAAGTGGGCTTGTTGGAAAGGTCTAGATGTCTAATTTCCAACCCAAGTAGAATTTCTGAATTTGGTGGCCATTTGACCCTCCAAAATTGCAATCTCCCAAGACTGCTTCCTGTGTGTCAAAAAGGTGGCAGAAAGTCATTTTTTGCTTGTTTTTTGACTTTCTGGAGGCCCAAAACTTGGTGAAATTTCTTGGCAATTGCTGAGAAAGTGTATCTTTGCATGAAAATTCCAAAAATGCTGAGTTTTCCTAAAAAGGAGTTGCCCAACGAAAAGGTCGCGCGCGGCGCGCAACCCGTTGGTGGAGAAAACCTGTTTTTGGCACAAAAAATTCACAATTGACAAAATTTTCTCCAAATTTCTTGAAATTTGGGCTGGGAGTCCCCAATAAAGTACCATGCTCATTCAAAGAGGCTTTGGCCAAAATTTGGAGTGGATCGGGCCTTTTCCGTCGTTTTAGTGCCTTGGCCAACCTCCTTGGATCTAGCGATTGTATTTTTGACATTTCTCTAAAACCATTACACCTGTGAAAAAAGTGAAGGAGGTTTTTATTCTTTGGCATGTTGTGGACAAAAACCTCTCTCATTTTTCCAAAATTCATCTTTGATTGCTCTGAAACATCTTTTGAGTGAAACTGATCCTGATGTGTGAAACAAGGAATTTCGTGGAAATGAAGCGAAATGAAGGGGATAGGGGGCTTCTAAATTCTTGGGGAAATTTTTGGGAGTGGGGAGGGATGTTAGGAAGCAGGGGAAAGTGGAATCTCAGAGATTGAGTGAGGGGAAGGGGTCCAAAAGGGCAAAACACAGGCCAAACCTAGAAAATTGCCAAGTTGTAGCTAGAAACTAGGGTTTGTGCAAAAATGAGGAATTTGGCGGATCTAAGGGATGGGAAGTGTTTAATAAGGTACATGAAGGATAGGGGAAGGTGTATGAACATCTGGATACAAGTTTTACTAATGATTTGGACGTCCAAGAGAAATTAGCTTTCAAAACCCTAGGAGAGGGAAATGACCTTACCTAGGCGCAACTGAAGCATGAACAAGATGTAAAATGACTCATTAGACATTGACATGATAATGACAACCCTATGAATGATGATAGACTCAACAGAATGATGACATGGACCGACATTTGGACAAATTTAGAAGGAGTGAAAGCAAACCCTAGACCTAATGCCTAGTGACCAAATTTTGCTTGAAAACTCTTTGAAATGACAAAATTTGACCTTGACACTCTGAGACCACTTTGTAAGAGCATATTTGATCACTGGAGGAAGGCTGGAAAGACTGACACTAACATTGGCTCCAATGGGGATGGTAGCTCCTTGGAGGTGCCAAGAACTTCAGACCTCTGGGAGAGCAAACCAGTGCTTTCAACCATTGGGCTATGGAGTCCATTATTTCGGCAAACGACACAAGATTTTGACTCATTTATTGACTGAAAACTGACTGAAACTTAACTGAAGCTTGACTCAAACCGACTCGATGGAAAACTGAAATAACTTGAAAAACTCACTCAACAGACCAAACACAAATGACTCATGACTGACTTAAAACAAGACTTTTCAAAGCTTTTTGAGGGGCAGCAGTCCATCACGATTTGAAATCATGATGACAACCACCTGTGTTTCTTACAAGACACTATACATCAAACTATATCAAAATGCCAATGCAACCAATCAAGCAGATGCCTTCTTGATTGATTCTCCTGATTAGATCTTCTGGTCAACAATACAAACCTATCACTGGGCATCCAAAAACATAGCTGACCATGATCTCCTTCATCACTGAACACAACAATAATCACTTTCACTGCTGACTGTAACAAATCTGCCATTGGATCTTGAAAAACATGAAGTTTTGCCACTGCCACCTCCTGCTGAAAGAACAAGGTGTCTTTTGTTTCAAATTCTGATCTGCCTTCATCATGTGCTTCGGTAAAAGTATGCTCATGGGCTTCAAAAAATTCTGAACAAGTAGGTGAGCAGATCTCCTCTTGAAATAACATTTCAAAACATGAGACATATGAGGAAGAATCTGAAATGGAATCCTGAATGGTCTGATCTTTTGTAGTTTGAATATATGGTAGGTTATCCTCATGTGATATGACAGCCAGATTCTCATTACATTCATCAAACATGAGAAAAGAAATTTCAGATGTTTCGTGAAACCCAACACTAACATTTCTATCAGCTACCATAGATTCATCCAGAGAAACCTTTTCACTTACTTGAACGAAGATCTTGTCTTGTTTTTCACAGAGGCAATGGACTACCTCCTCATGAAGATCTAGTGCTGGTGAGATGAGAGCATTTAGGTCTGCTACTTCATTTTCTTCATTTGAGGCAGCCGCGACAATACAACTCTCTTTTATGAGATCCGGAACAACATGTTTTGCCTCATCACAATTTATCTCCCGATCTGATTTATCATCATCACTTTCTGAGATTGGAACATTACTTTCCTGCGTTACCTGCATGTTGTCTTCTTCTATGGACAGATCTGAAACAACATTTGCTCTTTCCTCATTTTCAACCATATGGAAATCTTCAGCCTGCTGATCTTGACAAGTATCCTCTAAGATTTTTGTGTGCTGCTAAAATGGATTCTCATACAGAGCCTCCATGATCTCACCATCCATAAAATTATCATCTTCATAATATTTCTCAAGGCTTTCAATAAAACTATAAGCATGCTTACAACAGTCTTGAACTAAATTTAATGATGGATAAGAGTCCATATATCTTTCAATGAACATAGCATGAAAATCCTTTAAACAGTAAATACAAGCAGGCGGCAAACTTTCATACCAAGATTGGGCTTCACCTTCCAGAGTGGCCAGGAATATCTTCATCAAGCAATCTTCAGGAAAATCCACCTTCAACTTGCGAATATGCATATGAAATCTAACTAGATGTAAAGCAGCATCCTTCTTACCATCATCATTAAATATAGGCAGATTCCTTGACCAATCTACCTTTGGAATTTTATTTGGAAAACCAGGGATGTGATCTCAGCTCAAGGGAGCATATCTTCTTGTGATTCGGTCCATCTTGAAAATCTCACAGCTACTGATCTCTCTGCAGTGAAATCACCATGAAGCATTGATCTCTGGAGTTTTCAGTGAAGGAGTCGCCAGTGAATGATTTCAGCCTGTGAAAACTCTCAACTAATCATCCAAAAGTTCAGAGTGTACAAATGAACTGGGGTAAAATGCAATCGAAGTGGCTGTATTCACAAGCTCACGGAGATTGACTGAAGCAGCGTTTATCTACTTCCGCTAATGCAAAGCAAAAGCGTTTCGAAGGCTACCTGGCATAACTTCAAACTCCGTCTAAGACTTATGAAACAAACACATCAATCCATAAACAAGTTTGTTCTCCCCAGTATGGTCGCCAATATGTTAGCGCTTGAAATTTCACCTCAAGCTGAGAAAGGTAAACTTCAAGGCAACACCAAACCACTTAGCCTCGTAGCTAGCCCTACGGGGCAGGAGAGGGCTCTCTCCGGTCTATCTCGGTAAAGGTCTTCAACGGGCGAGACAACCAATGAGGAAACACTGATTTTAGGCTAGTAAACTGATAAAAAAGGTTTGATTTGGGATTTTTAGGGTTTTGGTGGAAAGTTGGGGAAAGGCAATTTTGGGTGCGGGGATTGGACACAGTTTTTGCAGGGGGTTCTTTGGGGCAAGGTAGGAGACTGTATTGATGCCTTTGAATTAAGTGAATGGATAGGAATGACCGGTGAGGAGCTAAAGAGAGCAAGAAACCTTCAAGAGTTCTCTTTAGACAGATGAAAACATAAATATTAAGCAAACTTAAAAGCAGAGCATGGCAATCATGAATTCTACTTTAACACTTCATTTGCCTAATTTGCAGAAGGAAAAGTGAGAAGATGAATCACATAACAAACTTACAAGTACAAAGAGAAACATACCATCAATACATGTAACCACAGGAATCCCAAAAAGGACTGCAAAACCCTGGTCTTTCTTCCTTTGCCAAAATTGCAGAGATACAATGAGTAATACAATAGAAGCTTTCTCCCTCAAGAGTCCAACCTCTCCAACCTCTGAAAATGACTAAGAAAATACATAATATAGGCAAGCTAACACCTTTCCTTGCCTCTAGGGGTCGAGCTCATCCTTCTAGGAGCTGTTTCAACCAATTCTAAATTGAGCACTAAAAACTAGGCAGTCAAAACAACTTGCCTCTATAAGCTAGGAAACCAATTCATTCATTAAATTTTTGCTATTTCATGAATGAATCTTATAGAATAGGTAAATAAGTGTCATGTCAACATGAAAATACATTAATTACATCAAAGAGGGTGAAAAATCCCATCACAAGTCAAAACTGGTCAAAGCTGGGCGAATTCCTGAGCTGTAGATGAAAAATTGGCAAACTTTCCCAACAGGTCGCGCCCTGATCCTGAACAGGTTGCGCTACTTTGGAGCTGCTTTTGAGGCACTTCTAGGTGTCCAAATGAGGCAAAAGCGGGCTTTTTGGAAAGGTATGGATGTCTACTTTCCAAAACAAGTGGAATTTCTGAATTTGGTGGCCATTTTCCCCTCCAAAATTGCAATATCCCAAGACGGCTTCCTGTGTGTCAAAAAGGTGGCAGAAAGTAATTTTTTGCTTGTTTTTTTGACTTTCTGGAGGCCCAAAACTCGGTGAAATTTCTTGGTAATTGCTGAGAAAGTGTATCTTTGCATGAAAAATCCAAAAATGCTGAGTTTTCCCAAAAAGGAGTTGCCCAACGAAAAGGTCGCGCGCCGTTGGTGGAGAAAACCTGTTTTTGGCACAAAAAATTCACAATTAACAAAATTTTCTCCAAATTTCTTGAAATTTGGGCTGGGAGTCCCCAATAAAGTACCATGCTCAGTCAAAGAGGCTTTGGCCAAAATTTGGAGTGGATCGGGCCTTTTCTGTCGTTTTAGTGCCTTGGCCAACCTCCTTGGATCTAGCGATTGTATTTTTGACATTTCTCTAAAACCATGCAACCTGTGCAAAAAGTGAAGGAGGTTTTTCTTCTTTGGCATGTTGTGGACAAAAACCTCTCTCATTTTTCCAAAATTCATCTTTGATTGCTCTGAAACATCTTTTGAGTGAAACTGATCCTGATGTGTGAAACAAGGAATTTCGTGGAAATGAAGTGAAATGAAGGGGATAGGGGGCTTCTAAATTCTTGGGGAAATTTTTGGGAGTGGGGAGGGATGTTAGGAAGTAGGGGAAAGTGGAATCTCAGAGATTGAGTGAGGGGGAGGGGTCTAAAAAGGCAAAACACAGGCCAAACCTAGAAAATTGCCAAGTTGTAGCTAGAAACTAGGGTTTGTGCAAAAATGAGGAATTTGGCGGATCTAAGGGATGGGAAGTGTTTAATAAGGTACATGAAGCATAGGGGAAGGTGTATGAACATCTGGATACAAGTTTTGCTAATGATTTGGCCGTCCAAGAGAAATTAGCTTTCAAAACCCTAGGAGAGGGAAATGACCTTACCTAGGCGCAACTGAAGCATGAACAAGATGTAAAATGACTCATTAGACATTGAAATGATAATGAAAACCCTATGAATGATGATAGACTCAACAGAATGATGACATGGACCGACATTTGGACAAATTTAGAAGGAGTGAAAGCAAACCCTAGACCTAATGCCTAGTGACCAAATTTTGCTTGAAAACTCTTTGAAATGACAAAATTTGACCTTGACACTCTGAGACCACTTTGTAAGAGCATATTTGATCACTGGAGGAAGGCTGGAAAGACTGACACTAACATTGGCTCCAATGGGGATGGTAGCTCCTTGGAGGTGCCAAGAACTTCAGACCTCTGGGAGAGCAAACCAGTGCTTTCAACCATTGGGCTATGGAGTCCATTATTTCGGCAAACGACACAAGACTTTGACTCATTTATTGACTGAAAACTGACTGAAACTTAACTGAAGCTTGACTCAAACCGACTTGATGGAAAACTGAAATAACTTGAAAAACTCACTCAACAGACCAAACACAAATGACTCATGACTGACTTAAAACAAGACTTTTCAAAGCTTTTTGAGGGGCAGCAGTCCATCACGATTTGAAATCATGATGACAACCACCTGTGTTTCTTACAAGACAGTATACATCAAACTATATCAAAATGCCAATGCAACCAATCAAGCAGATGCCTTCTTGATTGATTCTCCTGATTAGATCTTCTGGTCAACAATACAAACCTATCACTGGGCATCCAAAAACATAGCTGACCATGATCTCCTTCATCACTGAACACAACAATAATCACTTTCACTGCTGACTGTAACAAATCTGCCATTGGATCTTGGAAAACATGAAGTTTTGCCACTGCCACCTCCTGCTGAAAGAACAAGGTGTCTTTTGTTTCAAATTCTAATATGCCTTCATCATGTGCTTCGGTAAAAGTATGCTCATGGGCTTCAAAAAATTCTGAACAAGTAGGTGAGTAGATCTCCTCTTGAAATAACATTTCAAAACATGAGACATATGAGAAAGAATCTGAAATGGAATCCTGAATGGTCTGATCTTTTGTAGTTTGAATATATGGTAGGTTATCCTCATGTGATATGACAGCCAGATTCTCATTACATTCATCAAACATGAGAAAAGAAATTTTAGATGTTTCGTGAAACCCAACACTAACATTTCTATCAGCTACCATAGATTCATCCAGAGAAACCTTTTCACTTACTTGAACGAAGATCTTGTCTTGTTTTTCACAGAGGCAATGGACTACCTCCTCATGAAGATCTAGTGCTGGTGAGATGAGAGCATTTAGGTCTGCTACTTCATTTTCTTCATTTGAGGCAGCCGCGACAATACAACTCTCTTTTATGAGATCCGGAACAACATGTTTTGCCTCATCACAATTTATCTCCCGATCTGATTTATCATCATCACTTTCTGAGATTGGAACATTACTTTCCTGCGTTACCTGCATGCTGTCTTCTTCTATGGACAGATCTGAAACAACATTTGCTCTTTCCTCATTTTCAACCATATGGAAATCTTCAGCCTGCTGATCTTGACAAGTATCCTCTAAGATTTTTGTGTGCTGCTGAAATGGATTCTCATACAGAGCCTCCATGATCTCACCATCCATAAAATTATCATCTTCATAATATTTCTCAAGGCTTTCAATAAAACTATAAGCATGCTTGCAACAGTCTTGAACTAAATTTAATGATGGATAAGAGTCCATATATCTTTCAATGAACATAGCATGAAAATCCTTTAAATAGTAAATACAAGCAGGCGGCAAACTTTCATACCAAGATTGGGCTTCACCTTCGAGAGTGGCCAGGAATATCTTCATCAAGCAATCTTCAGGAAAATCCACCTTCAACTTGCGAATATGCATATGAAATCTAACTAGATGTAAAGCAGCATCCTTCTTACCATCATCATTAAATATAGGCAGATTCCTTGACCAATCTACCTTTGGAATTTTATTTGGAAAACCAGGGATGTGATCTCAGCTCAAGGGAGCATATCTTCTTGTGATTCGGTCCATCTTGAAAATCTCACAGCTACTGATCTCTCTGCAGTGAAGTCACCATGAAGCATTGATCTCTGGAGTTTTCAGTGAAGGAGTCGCCAGTGAATGATTTCAGCCTGTGAAAACTCTCAACTAATCATCCATAAGTTCAGAGTTTACAAATGAACTGGGGTAAAATGCAATCGAAGTGGCTGTATTCACAAGCTCACGGAGATTGACTGAAGCAGCGTTTATCTACTTCCGCTAATGCAAAGCAAAAGCGTTTCGAAGGCTACCTGGCATAACTTCAGACTCCGTCTAAGACTTATGAAACAAACACATCAATCCATAAACAAGTTTGTTCTCCCCAGTATGGTCGCCAATATGTTAGCGCTTGAAATTTCACCTCAAGCTGAGAAAGGTAAACTTCAAGGCAACACCAAACCACTTAGCCTCGTAGCTAGCCCTACGGGGCAGGAGAGGGCTCTCTCCGGTCTATCTCGGTAAAGGTCTTCAACGGGCGAGACAACCAATGAGGAAACACTGATTTTAGGCTAGTAAACTGATAACAAAGGTTTGATTTGGGATTTTTAGGGTTTTGGTGGAAAGTTGGGGAGAGGCAATTTTGGGTGCGGGGATTGGACACAGTTTTTGCAGGGGGTTCTTTGGGGCAAGGTAGGAGACTGTACTGATGCCTTTGAATTAAGTGAATGGATAGGAATGACCAGTGAGGAGCTAAAGAGAGCAAGAAACCTTCAAGAGTTCTCTTTAGACAGATGAAAACATAAATATTAAGCAAACTTAAAAGCAGAGCATGGCAATCATGAATTCTACTTTAACACTTAATTTGCCTAATTTGCAGAAGGAAAAGTGAGAAGATGAATCACATAACAAACTTACAAGTACAAAGAGAAACATACCATCAATACATGTAACCACAGGAATCCCAAAAAGGACTGCAAAACCCTGGTCTTTCTTCCTTTGCCAAAATTGCAGAGATACAATGAGTAATACAATAGAAGCTTTCTCCCTCAAGAGTCCAACCTCTCCAACCTCTGAAAATGACTAAGAAAATACATAATATAGGCAAGCTAACACCTTTCCTTGCCTCTAGGGGTTGAGCTCATCCTTCTAGGAGCTGTTTCAACCAATTCTAAATTGAGCACTAAAAACTAGGCAGTCAAAACAACTTGCCTCTATAAGCTAGGAAACCAATTCATTCATTAAATTTTTGCTATTTCATGAATGAATCTTCTAGAATAGGTAAATAAGTGTCATGTCAACATGAAAATACATTAATTACATCAAAGAGGGTGAAAAATCCCATCACAAGTCAAAACTGGTCAAAGCTGGGCGAATTCCTGAGCTGTAGATGAAAAATTGGCAAACTTTCCCAACAGGTCGCGCCCTGATCCTGAACAGGTCGCGCTACTTTGGAGCTGCTTTTGAGGCACTTCCAGGTGTCCAAATGAGGCAAAAGTGGGCTTGTTAGAAAGGTATGGATGTCTACTTTCCAAAACAAGTGGAATTTCTGAATTTGGTGGCCATTTTCCCCTCCAAAATTGCAATCTCCCAAGACTGCTTCCTGTGTGTCAAAAAGGTGGTAGAAAGTCATTTTTTGCTTGTTTTTTAACTTTCTGGAGGCCCAAAACTTGGTGAAATTTCTTGGCAATTGCTGAGCAAGTGTATCTTTGCATGAAAAATCCAAAAATGCTGAGTTTTCCCAAAAAGGAGTTGCCCAAAACCTGTTTGGTGGAGAAAACCTGTTTTTGGCACAAAAAATTCACAATTGGCAAAATTTTCTCCAAATTTCTTGAAATTTAGGCTGGGAGTCCCCAATAAAGTACCATGCTCAGTCAAAGAGGCTTTGGCCAAAATTTGGAGTGGATCGGGCCTTTTCCGTCGTTTTAGTGTCTTGGCCAACCTCCTTGGATCTAGCGATTGTATTTTTGACATTTCTCTAAAACCATGACACCTGTGCAAAAAGTGAAGGAGGTTTTTCTTCTTTGGCATGTTTTGGACAAAAACCTCTCTCAGTTTTCCCAAATTCATCTTTGATTGCTCTGAAACATCTTTTGAGTGAAACTGATCTTGATGTGTGAAACAAGGAATTTCGTGGAAATGAAGCGAAATGAAGGGGCTAGGGGGCTTCTAAATTCTTGGGGAAATTTTTGGGAGTGGGGAGGGATGTTAGGAAGTAGGGGAAAGTGGAATATTAGAGATTGAGCGAGGGGAAGGGGTCCAAAAGGGCAAAACACAGGCCAAACCTAGAAAATTGCCAGGTTGTAGCTAGAAACTAGGGTTTGTGCAAAAATGAGGAATTTGGCGGATCTAAGGGATGGGAAGTGTTTAATAAGGTACATGAAGGATAGGGGAAGGTGTATGAACATCTGGATACAAGTTTTGCTAATGATTTGGCCGTCCAAGAGAAATTAGCTTTCAAAACCCTAGGAGAGGGAAATGACCTTACCTAGGCGCAACTGAAGCATGAACAAGATGTAAAATGACTCATTAGACATTGACATGATAATGAAAACCCTATTAATGATGATAGACTCAAAAGAATGATGACATGGACCGACATTTGGACAAATTTAGAAGGAGTGAAAGCAAACCCTAGACCTAATGCCTAGTGACCAAATTTTGCTTGAAAACTCTTTGAAATGACAAAATTTGACCTTGACACTCTGAGACCACTTTGTAAGAGCATATTTGATCACTGGAGGAAGGCTGGAAAGACTAACACTAACAATTCCATTCGCTTGTTTCATTCATATGTTAGTTTTGCATGAAACCATGTATGACTCTTGAAGCGAGCCAGGTAAAGTATAAGAGGTCTTGTTCAACTATCACTACTTGGTTATCTGTCATCTTGCCTTTGTATGATGAGATTGTTACTTTTAGTCCATGATATGTCGATGGAAAAAATGTACTGTTCGAAGTGAACCTTGGTGTAAACACAACGCTTGCGTGCTAACTAGTGTCACCTTCTCTAATCAATTATTTTTTGGGTTAACCCTTGTCAGCTCAGTCAAGTAGAGTAAGGTAAGGGGGAAAACCTTAACAGGCATGTCAAAGATACAATAAACTACTTCTCTACTGGAACAACCTCTTCTGCTCTCAATAAGTCGGGATCCCTCTTCCACCTCTGAAATGAATAAGTTCTATGAACAGTGAAAAATGAAAAAATGAAAAGTCAAAAATTCAAAATGAAAAATGAATAAGGTGAAAGACGAGAAAGGCTTCTTGCGCAGGGAGGTGATGCAAGTAACTCTGTCGGGGTACTGACCAGGCTCACTGGTAGCAGAGCCATGCTTGTGTTCGTATGTGACTCCACCAAGGTACTGTCCAGGCCTGCTGGTAATGGAGCAACACCAGAGATGAAACTAAGACTCTGACGACTACACTGCTTGTGCACCTATATACCCCTCAACCCCAATCGAAAAAATTGTGCTTCCTTCGCTTGGAATGTGTGTCAATCGACTAAGGGTTTGGCAGATGCTACATCTTACAATCAAGTTAGTGTGAAACCAAGATGAGTTGAAAACTGAACAATACTTCTGGAGGTGTTAGACTTGATTTTCACGAACAAGGTCCATTCAAAGAGCTGGAGTTATACCAGTGTGTCACCAAGTTTTGTAGCGGCAATAACCACCCTCCAAAATTTTTCCTTAGCCTCATTTTGGAGCCTTCATTCCAACCTTCACAAAAGCTTGCCTTGCTTCGTCAAGTTCAAACTTCAATGTCTTTCTTGCACAAAGGCAGCCTATCGCTCATAGCTTAATCCATTCCCCTCACAGGTTGTTCACCCAGACTTAGTCCAGCTGTAGGCTGAGCAGCTTCCCGTTGAAAATTGCACATTTTTGGAGGGCAACCAACCTTCCCTCCAGAAATTACACAATCCTCTCAGGCAGCCTGCTGGGCTCCAAGATTGCGCAATCCTTCCTTCCAACACTCCCAGCAGGATTTGTGCAAATTTCCCTAGCAAGGATGCTCAGCCCAAAATTTGAGCAAATGTGGGCAATAGTCAGCTGCTCTGCCCAGAAATTACGCAAATCTCCTAGGCAGCGAGCCTAGCTCCCAACTAGAAATGCGCATTTTTCTCCACCATTCGAGCAGTCTCTTGCATGTGCAGCTGAGTTGATTGATTCCCTCTGGGACTGAGCAAAACAGACTTGCATACATGGGTTGCTTCTCCCAAGGCAACATGCAAAGTCATCCCTTGTTTCAAGGATCTATGTTTAGCAGTTGGAGGTTACATGCAAGGAGAAATTCTAAAACCTCCCACCAAGTGTCGCTTCCCCTAGTTTCGTGGCATGCACGTCACAACCTCGATGTTATCAAAACTCATCAATTGGATGCTACAAAGCTCATTCCTCACATCAACCTTGCAACTTTGACATCCCACATCACATCTAGGAGTAGTCGACACATTCAGTTCAGTTGTTTTGGGGTAAGCCCACTTCCCATGCCTTGTGTTGCATTTCTGTCGCTTTTTGTGTTTTCGTTTGTGGGAGTATTGTTTACTTGATTTCTTTGAACACTTGTTGTCATTTACATATATGCTAGCTTTTCCTAGCTCTGTTTTAGATTTCATTGCTATCTCACTGTTGTCGCATGCATGAAACTGTTTTTCACGGACGTTCGCCCGACCAGCGAATTGCCTCACCCACATGCATGTTGATATGTTTGATGAATCTTTCATTCATGTATTGCATGCAGTGTTAATCATTTCTGCTATCACTTAGTGTCGCCATGCATTTATTGTCTTAGTTGCTTTCAGTTGCCCGTCGACGAGTCGGGTCAACCTTGGCCTGGACTTTGCCTTCACCAAGGCTGCATTGCGCAATCTGGGGAAGGGAGGCTCACCTTCCTCTCCAGATTTGCACATTCCTACCCAGCACTGGACTCTAGGATTGTTTTGCGGATTTCTGGAGGACAGTGGCTTCTTAGCCCAAGAAATTGCGCAAATATGTCCCTATGTCAGCAGTCCTTCCCAGTTGGAATTGCGCATTGCGCAATCCAAGCTGTCAGCAGCCAGACTGGACTATGCATTGTGCAGTTCCAGCAGCCAACCAGTCTCCCAACATCCCAGACTGTGCCTTGTGCAATCTTGGCAGTCGGTCTCCCGACCTCCTGGCCGAAATTGCGCAACCTTCGTGATCATGCACCCAGGTATGTTGCAAGTCAGTTCTCATGTTCATTTTTGTTTTCGACTGACAGATTGCTTACCATGAGTGTTTCCATGTCTCTAAGTATCCCAGGTGTATATCTTCCTCTTAACAATATAGGTACAATGGTTTCCAGGAGAGCAGAGATGAAGACACCGTTCAGAGCACACTTGGGGATGCAGTCGATCAAGTGTCCATGGACTTGCCTACCCACGAAGACATCAAGTTGTTCATAGACAAGGACATCAAGATATGATAGCAGCAACATCACAGCGAGCAACATCATGAACAACAACTGAAGACAGCATACCAAATGCAACGAATGCAAGAGGAGGGTTGTTGACAACACGAAGGCGGAACAAGGTTGTAAGCTCAAGCAGGTCCATTGATGATGAAAGCAACTTTGGAGACTCCGGCTATGAAGTGAGACAGCCACGACATGAAGATCATGGTAAGGTAGAAGATGGAACAAAGAAGGAGTTGCATGTGCTGAAGCAACAACTCAGGAAGAACATGAAGCTGCACAAATAGACGAATGAGTTGCAACAGGAACAGGAACAGCAGTGGGCGCAACATGCACTCACGAATGAAACTGTGCCCATACAAGTTAAGGATCCATCCCAATAGCTGACACAGAGCAGACATGGTGAGCAGTGTTGTTGATCGCATGCAAGGGATTCAACAGCATGCATGTCGTTGAGTGCACACATGCAATCCAACCCATTCAACACACTCACCAAGGCGAAGACAAGAAGCAAGTCCAACTGGGGCTGAACATGTACTTCGGCAAGTTGATGTGCATGACCACCAGCACACACTTGAAGATCAGCACGGACACTATGCATTAGTGTGTTGCTGGTTCAACCGTACCCAAGAAGACCATGTGCATGTTAGCAGACGAGTTGGATGAAGGGGCTGAACCAATGCACCGGTTGCAATGGAGGCAATATGTCACCGTGAGGTGCATGCACACCATCACGGACGACCAAGATTGGCATCAGCTCACCACCTTCACCATCACAACCGTGTTAAAGAGTTGGTCTCATTACAGCAGACCGAGTGTCAGTGATGTCTTACAAGGCGTTCTCAGACCATGTTGTCTCACATGAGTACATGTGCATTGTAATGTTAAGTCATGTCAAGTGTAAGTCAAGTGTCAATGGTTGAATGTAATTGTCATAGAGTAGGTGAAGATTCATGAGGGTAGTTGAACTGTCACAAAGGGGAATGTCAAGGGTTTACCCACCCTTTACTATAAATAGTCCCTCATAACTCATTGTACAGGCTTTTGGTCAGCCAAGCTTCTACTAAGACTTTCTTGAAGAAGGCTTGGACAGTATCGTAACGCGCCTTGGCTTCTCCACTGCATGGAGCTAGTACATCTCTTTGGAGGAGCAGGCGGATGTGGCTGTAACATTTCATTGATGGGGCTAGAAGGTTTACATGGATGTGTTGTATGATTGGAACTTACACTTTTATATAATAAGAGCCAACACATTTTCATGCATATGTTGTTATTGTAGTTGGACTGCTCCAATTGCCTTAATGATATATGTTGTTTAACTTATGTATTTGTGTATGAATTGATTTGTATGCAATTATATGAATCTTGTTGTTAATGTGTTGTATATGTTGTTATTGTTGTCCCATTCGTGTCGACTGCTCTGTCGGACATCAGACAGATATTTCACATGAACCTTGCTGTAATAATCGTTGCACTCGTCTCGAACTAACCTGTGAGTGTTGTACGTGTTATCTTTCCTTGTATGTTGTGACTGCCACATCCGAGTGGACTACTCCACCGGAAGTTGTGCATGTCCTTTTGTGTTGTGTGTTCCTAACCGATTTGGGACTGATCCTTTTCAACCTGGAACTCACCTTCACCATTTTTTCCCCATTTTGTGTTAGAACCTCTCATACATCTTCTTTGACTCACTGCAGCAGTCACACCCTTGCTACTGAAAGAGTTATCCTACTCACCTCTGTGTGACATTGTGGTCAAGGCATTACCTTACGACCCACTACTGGCACTCCTACACCAAACGGTCTGAGGTCTAATTGGAACCTCTTACCAGGGAGATCCCCTTGACATGTTGATGGGTCCAGCACCGTCAACAAGCTCTTCATTTGGTTGAGCTTTAGATTTCTTGATGGTTTTAGAACAGAGTGAGGTGGTCTCAAGAAAATTCCCAAGGGCCTAGGAATCCCTTGACTGGTTTTGGCAGGATTGTGGTAAATCCTGAGGGTGGAGATGGGAAAATTCCTCAAGGTATTGGTGAAGAAAAAATGAGGCATCCAAGCTTGTTTTTGGCCTAGTCATCCCTTGACCATTTTGGTAGGATTGTGATAAATCCTGGTGGTTTATGTTCTTGTTTTGGGCCTAGTGATCCCTTAACTGATTTTGGTGGGATTGCGGTAAACCAAGTTGTTTAGGTGCTTGCTTCTAGAATAGGAATCCCTTGATTGGTTTTAGCGGGATTGTGGTAATTCCTGAGGGTTGAGGTGGTTTAATATATGGGAAGCCCTATTTGTTTTTGTCTTGAGTCTCACATTCATGCTTGGAATATGGCACGGAGGTGATTGGTTGAAAGAAAGATTTGGTTCAGCTCAATCTATGGTCAAGTGGTAAGTGGAAGTCCCTGACTTGGCTGGCTTTTACATATGTTAATAAGATCTCTTTTCCTCTTGTATTCTAAGATTAATTGTACTTGTTATTATGTGGTTTTGATGGTTGTTCTATCATGGCTATCATTCTAGTTATATGTTGGTTATAAGCATGGTTTCATAACAGGTTTTAGTTATGGCTCTTGATATGTTTGATTAATTGATGAATAGTTATTGAATGCATGAGCTAAAAAAAATTATTGCAACTATTATGAGAGGGCATTATACCTTCATGATGATTCTCATATAAGTGGCAGATCCCTATGTTCAGATATGCATTCATGACCTGTAGATTATATGTTCCCAATATGTTTGACGAAATGACTGTCATGGTTAGGCCTAGTTAGGTCATGTCTCTAACTCAACTTTGAATGTTTACCTTTATTTTTATGTCATTTATGCATCTAATAAGTTACAAGAAGTTTTGGGCAGTGGTATGGAGGCTGACTTGGAATTTAGGCTCAGAATCCGGGACCGCATGCTCCTAACTGGAAAATTTCAGTTGCAACCGCATGGATGCAAGCTTGTGAATGTGGTTGCAGGCTTCCAACCACATGCAGGCCTTGTTGTGGGTGCATTTGAGGGTCCAGGGCAAAGGAGGAGGGGTTGAGCTTAGGTTTTGGCCACCTGGGATGGTTTCTCAACCCCCAAGTGTCCCGTAGCACCTGTAGGATGTTGTGAAAGGTCTATTGTTGACGCCACTTCCGTAATGGGACATAGGAGGTTGATTCATGTCATAGTATCTCTATGTCTCATGTTTACCCTGGTAGGCAAGTGAAATTGGGTAAATGTGGGAGGGGTGGTTACATTCAGGCTCCAACCTGACGGATGCTCCAACACCCTACTTACCAATTGCTACTGAACAAATGCTCCAACACCCTGTTCAAGCTACAACCTGCCCTAGCACCACCCTGCCACCCTTAAGTGTTCTTAGGCTCTTACCTAAAGGAGAGTCCACTTTCCTTCCTCGCACCATCCTGCAACCCTGATCAGCCGATGGGCCACGTTTCACAATTTTCAGACTAGATCCACATGTCCTCTGAATCAATACAAATAAACTAAACTACAACACAAATTATGTCAATCAAATATGCCTCTACACATCAAACTCTAGTTATCAATATCAACTACTTCTATCTCTGTCCAAACTGCATATCAAACCCTAGTTGTTGAACAACTCTTTTTTGCTCAAACTTGTAGTAAAATCATCAAATCCTAACTCTATCAAATATGCTTCTATTCATGTCAAGTCGCAACATCATCTGCCATAGAAATCATGTCTCACTATAGAAACCATCTAGGTCACTGGTATAGTCATATATTGTTGTCAAGCATATGATTCAATCATCATACATATCAAAACATCTTATTGTGCAATATTCTCAAACCAAACCTGCAAATAGTTGAAGTGTCTATTTTGTATACAACAGGGCACAGTCACACATTAAATGTATTGTCATATATGTCATTGTCAGACAATATTTATTGGCACATCAAGGATTACAGTCATCCAAGGTTATTTATTATTGTATATATTATTAAAATCAATCATATGTATCAAAGAACAAGATCATTGTCACATATCACATGCGTTTAATGAATATATACATCACTAGTATCACTATTGTATGTATGAATGAGATTAATGTTTCATTATAAGTAGTAGCACATGTCACACCATTTTCATAACGGAGATGAAACACATCTAATTTGCATAAGGCATCAACCTCATCAACATGACTATGACATCGAGTAATTATTTCAGTGCACAAGTATCAACCATTGGCCACTACCTCCCTTATGTAACTTCTGCAAGGCTCGAGTGTCTTCAGAAAACACAACACCTTTCATCCAACATTTTCAAGTATGATTCTTCATTAAAAAGTATGGTTTTTAGGCCTTGGAAGCTACCTTCAATGTCATGGATCTATTAGTTTCTCTGGTTTGAATATGCCTCAAGGATATGCTTCAGTGGTTTTAGCATTTGACAATCATCGATAACCTAAATACAATCTATGCTCAACAGATTTAATTACTAGTGCTAATCGTGGTTTGTCTTTTCTAGTTTTTCTAAATAGTTTACCACATACCATTAGTTAGTAGATGCCCTTGAAAACTTCTCTCTACAAAATCCTTTAGAAGTAGGCCGAAATTCCTTGGATCATCAACAAATCTTCTCTGAAATTTGCCAACGTAATGCTACATGATTTCAATCATAATAGTCACAAATAATGACACAACTTCTATGTTTCCCTTGTATGCTATTTGGTTGGATTGTTGTTCTAGTGTGTGCATAGGGGTCGAATGAAGGGCTAGTACTAGTTTCAAAAGAAAATGTTTGATTCACAAATCTGGAGGTATTTAGATTTCTATACAAGGTGATCACGAAGTGAGTTTTAAGCCTTTGTTCACAAAATCCTTTCCATACTTCAAGGCAACATTGTTCTAGATTTTATCAATTAACTTTTGTGTGCCATTTGTCAATGAAAACAAGGTTGCATTCTTAAGTGAAACACTTCATGAGTTATGAACCCAAAGAGAAATTATTATCCATTGAATGTAGGTGCCTTCGAGGCCTACAAACATTGGTTGTCACTTTTGAGGAAACGCTAGGCCGAAATTTCATGAGTTAGGTCCACATGAGATATAGGTATACTTCTCATAAGGGCTGCAAGGTCAAAAAACCACAGTGACTTAGGCCACAAGCATCTTGAGGTGTCACATAAGATTATCCGTTGGTTTAGAGATGGATCTTGAATATTATCGTATAGAAGTATCATAGATACAAGTTGACTGAACCCGAATTAGGCCTTCAAATGGAGAACAAAGATTACCCTAGTGCTTAATGAAGGCTGAAACTTGGAGATGACCTTAGAAAGCTTCAGTATTGTTGCAAGAGAACTACCTAAATGAATCCCACTATAAGTCAAACCACAACAAAAGTTTGAAATGAACTTTTCCTCTTGTCTAGTTTTCAATAAACCCTAGGGCCAAAATATTTCAGACTTATATGCTTGATAATGATCATTAAAAATGGATGACATAGAGATGCTAAGGAATGCCTTTTACAGTTTAGGAGGGGCTATATTAGCCTTTCAAATTCTAATATTTGTGGGCAACTAATATCATAAGTTAGGGATAAATTTGAGTTTGTTGAAAGGGCCTACTTAGGTTTTTAGGTTAGATTTTAATAACTTTAATTTAATTTAAATAGAATTAAAATATTTTATACTTTACTATATATATGGCATTTTGGAGGTCCCAAAAACCTATCATTTTAATAATGTTTACTTTTAAAATGCATTAGACTAATTTGTAATTCCATGCCTTGTCATCATGGTGTTGGGGTTTTAACCCACAGGATGGGTCCTTCATCTTCAAATAGGCATAACTCACAAACCATGAGGCCGCTCGAGACACTCCACATATCGACGGAATCAGCATGACAAGGAGAATCCATTGACATAATCTCCCAAGGAAAATCGGTGATTTTCTATTTCAGAAACCTCAAACAAGTGCGGGGTATGTCCATCGTCTAGGAAATCCAAAACCTATAGTTAGGGTTTATAGCCATCCTTCCATTGGAACTTCCAACTTGATGCAATCTAGACAAATATTAAGAGTAGAGAGCAGTCTTTTGGATTAATCACATAGTAAGGATTGGGTCAACATTTCCAACCAACTAACGTGGCTCATCCTCAGGACAAGGTGAGAAACCACACGATCTGAGAGAATAAATAGCAGGGATGCATCAAGGTTCAGGGTCAGCCATTCAAAACTAGTTGTTGGTGAAATTAAATTATTAAGTTAGAAAATAATTGTTATATGTTAATTAAATATTTAATCTTGAAATTGTAACTTATTTATCAAATTAAATAATAATATAATCTAATTTTTTAAAACAATGGGTACAGCATACCCCTGAGCCTCAAGGCCTTTCACAAGGCTAGCAAATAACCTAGGGTTAAACCTGATGTTGCTGATCATATTCCTAAGGTTTATCTCCCGTACATCCAAGGGAACACGGATAGGATAACCCATATTCTTAAGAAGACTAATGTTTTTTCCTCTTTCAAGCCTCTCAATACCATTAAAAATTCTCTTAGATCGGTCAAGGACCCTATATACCCTAAAGACTCAAAAGGGGTCTACCTCGTTCCCTGCTCATGTGGTATCCCCTACATTGGAGAAACGGGAAGATCTATTAAGCAGAGGATCAATGAACATGCCGCTAACATTAGACATAATCACTCCCGCACCTCGGCTCTTGCAGAACATGCTGAGAAATCAAAACACCATGTCTGCATTGAGGAATCCAATGTCATTGCTAAGATTGATCACTTCCACCATAGGAACCTAAGGGAAGTGATTGAGATTGAAAGGCATGCCAAAAACCTCAGCAGGGATGATGGCTGGAAATTAAGTAGGAGTTGGATTCCAGCTCTCACTTTTTAACTCCACCGCCCTTTCTTCACCCTTATCTTTTTCACTCTGACGGGATTCTCTTTACCCAATCTTTTCTTTCCTCCATTTTTAAGGTATCATATCCTGTAGCTTGGCAGTTTGATCCTAATATTCTTTTATTAGGTCACGCCGAGCTAATAGTATTTTTTGTAATTATTTTAGGTCATAGTATTATAAAATTTGTTAATTAATTTATTACATAATAATTATATAAATAATTTATTTATTTTTTATTTTTATTTTTATTTTCACCTCAGCCCTAACTAATAATATTACATAAATAGTTTTTTTTATGTCATAAAATTATAAAATTTGTTAGTTAATTTAGTACATAATAAAAACTATATAAATTATTCCCTTTTGATAGTATTGACTACATCTTGATAACGACTAGTTTTTTTTTTTTTTTTTGAGCACATCAACCCTAACTAGTGTTACATTATGATTTGACTCATTAAATAAATTAGTTTTAATACTATTATAAACTAATTCCCTACCTAATAACCAATCTCAACCTATGATTATTATATAAATTATTTTTAATTATATTATTAACTAATGGATTATAACATCTAGTTTTATTCTCATTAATAGATCAAACCTAACTATCAATATTATAAATTATGCTTAGAAAATATTATTATTGATAAATATATTAATTATTATTAACTAATCCATTAAAAATAACGGCTAGTCTTCTACCTAACTTACCTTAAATAAATCAACCTAACTTCAGATATTATATTAATTAATTAATCTTAGATTATATTATTATTTAATAGGATAAATAAGTTACAATTTCAAGATTAAATATTTAATTAACATATAACAATTATTTTCTAACTTAATAATTGTATTTCACTAACGGCTAGTTTTGAACAGTTGACCCTGAACCTTGATGCATCCCTGCTATTTATTCTCTCAGATCATGTGGTTTCTCACCTTGTCCTGAGGATGAACCACATTAGTTGGTTCGAAACATCGACCCAATCCTCACTATGTGATTAATCCGAAAGACTGCTCTCTACATTATGGATCACAAAAGTCTTAGATCTAAAATATTAAGTGTTCATTAACGGTTGTTAGCATCAATGGCAACACCATTCAACACATTTGTGCATACCCATACTCTATTGCTCCCCTGCCCGATAGTTCCAATGCCGCAACATAGTGTTGAACCCCATCGAGGCTCCACTTCTTGGGTAGAAGGTAACACTCAAGACAAACTTTGAGCTCATAAATTAGCACGGAGATGTCATTCATAGACCCCTGCTCCTGTACAGTAGGAAATTGACTATGTTGATGTTGAAGTTTGTGTTGACAGTGACGAGCAAGTTGATGAGGTGGTCTTGGCCTCTATAGATGAGTGGGTTCCTAATCTGGGCCACACCTGGGGGCGCCAAAACCAATATCTGTGTACAATCAAATTATACTAGAACATGAAATCGCTCCTTAACAAAGTGTTGCTAGAGCATAATGAATCTCGTTGGGAGATATTATTGCGGATTGATGAACTACATATGGAGCATAGGGATCTCAATTTAGAACACTGTGACATCTCTACCAGGTTGTCCAAGATTGAAGCATTGCTACAACGAGGCAGGGACCCTCTCTCACCAAGGACCCTTGTTGATCCTATTGATGTCTCCACATCTTTGTAGTTCGATGCATGCTCATTTCTCTGAAAATTTTGACTTTTTGTCAGTCACATATAAGAATAGGGATCTTGTGATGTCAAGAATGTCTAATTTAGTTGCTTTAGACATTTATTTTAGTTCAAAACCATTGGAGATCAGTGACCGCTACGTCCATGGAATATTTGTACTAGGCATATCCACCCAAAGGGATCACTTCCTATCGACTCAACAACGAAGTCTGACCCCGATAGTATTGAGAGAATTGAAACTGTGATCTCTCAATAGAAAAGGTGCCTTAACGATGTGGACTCGACCTATTAAGCTAACCCTCAGGGCTTAGTTGGTTTCAACAGTTATTTGGATAGTCCTTTTTTATTAAACATTGGTATAATTGGTATATTATGTTTATCATACTTTGGATAAAATCTCTGCTCTTTTGATGTTGGTATGGTTTCCATTGTGGAAGACCAGTGTGTCACAGCTATACTTCCATGTATCTCTTTGATAAATGAATGAAAAAAAAAAGTATGTATATATATATATATCGGTTGACGAATCAAATTAACCAATAAATGAGTAACCTAAATACACTAAACCTTAGTTGCATTATACAATACTACAAATATAATACTCTTGGTTGTCTCCCCAAAAATAGTAGTTTACATGTTCTAGTTTTTTTTTCAAATGTTTGTCATTTTGTGCTAGTGATTGTCATTGTTTGTGGCAATTAGGGTGAAAATCAGAGTTGTCAATATCTTGTTCATCCCTAGTGGACCAAGCACAGTGAGATTCATATGCACTTCATTCAAGAGCTCATTTGCGGGTAGATTATTCATCTCAAATATTGTCTGACCATGGTAGATAGTTGACATCTTCAAGAAACCATTTATCAGAGAAAGTCTTTTATCCAAGAACTCTTTTGGGGATATGAGAGGCTTTGTCTGGAGAGAAGGCTACTTAGGCTTATTTTTTCCATTATCTCCTAGGGGTGTGGGTTCTTGTTGGTTTTTCCCCTTCCTTGCTTCTTCAAGGGTTTTTTTTGTACATGGGTACCTAAAATGATTACACATATGCAAGGACTCAATCATTTATTTCCACATACCCACATAATTTGCACTTATGGGGGGTGTTAGTGCATGCTAGATGATTAATTTAGTGCACTTGTTCTTTACTTTAACACTTTCTTGCACGTAAGAAAAGTTAAGCTTAGTTGTCTTTCCTTGCTTATGGAGAAATTTGTGGCACATGCATTGTTTTAGTGATATTTCCCAAACCATTAAAGCATGCCCTATATTTGTATTGCATGGATGCTTTTTTATTGTTTAAAGAGACAAAGCAATACTTATTGCAAAAATCTAGTTTTACATTTTTGGTATGCATTCTTTCTTTTGTTTTCCATATCTCAACTGGTTCCATAGCCATAGGCAACATGATTATGTAACTTAGATGTGTTGCTTATTGGCGTGGTTCGTCATCCTTAATTCTTTTTGTGTATTATTTTTGAAGAGTTAAAAAACTTTTAAAATCATCGAATATTCTTCATTTTAATTTTTAGTTATTGTTTAGAGTTAATAGACTTTAAATTTGGTAAAGCATCATATTACAAGTTGGACTAAATTTGACTTTTGACTTATGTTGAATAAAAAATTTAGCATTTATTTAAAAATTATGTGTTATTTGAAAAGCATGTGTAATCACATAGGTTTAACAATTTAAATACATTCACTCACAAACATATCAAAGATAGTAACATTATTTATGTTGTTAAAAAGCCTCAAAGAGGAAAAGCAACCCATCAAACTAAATTTGATCTATTCATACAAATACAATTTATATAAACACATCTCACATCAACCATTAATATATAAACCTTCATGGTTTTACATAGATTTAACAACTTAAATACATTCACTCACACTAAATCAAAGATAGTAACTTTATTTATGTTGTTAAAAACCCTCAAAGAGGATAAACAACCCATCACACTAAAGTTGTTCTATTGATACAAATACAATTTATATAAACGCATTTCACATTAACCATCAATATATAAACCTTCATGTTTTATATAAAGATAATGTACCAATACGATGTCAAGCCAAGGATCAAGTGTTACTAATAATGAGGAGATGTTGACCATTAAACCCTCATATATGATTATGATTACTAGATTAATAAAGTATAAAAACACACTAAATCTAAAAGTGCAATAGACCAAGTTGAAGTTAAAATAATATATTGTGTCAAAATATCGTAATACATATAAATATATATGTTAATTGGGTTAGGCCACCGTTGTGAGAAAGAGCTTTATCCTCCCCACCAGGGTTCAATTCTTGCAAGTAACATGTTGATCTCTAAATGTATATGTTGTCATAATAGTCGTTAGCCTTGTGTTAAAAAGCTTCAAACTTATGTGAAACCAAATTTACTCTTAATACCATTCTTAAAATGAATTACATTCTTCATATGTGTGTGTGTGTTAATTGGAGTTATCTTGGGTGGTTGGGAAGAATGGTTGTTATCTCCCCCACCCAAGTTCAAGTCCCTGTAAATAACATGATGAAGAGAAATGTTGTTGTAATGGATATGTGCCTATGTATTGTGGTATTGGCTCTCACTCTTGCCCCTGGGGCTGAGAGAAAGGATGACACATACACACACACACACACACACATTCCCTTATAAATCCTTTATAAATTATATTTAGGACATACATGCATTTTTCTCATACATACATACATAAACACTATTCTCACCGATGTTTGCATTACTCAAGCTGACATTCCCGCTTCGGCTTCATCCACCCCTACTTGTTTTGGTGCCTCCCTCTAATGCAGAACAATCCCCTACTGATGTATTTTTACATCCCATTAAGAGTTTATATGGGACTAGCAAGCATTTCCACAAAGTTGGGAGGAAAGGTTGCTTAAGAAACTTCATCTCTTCATCCATTAGATGTCGAGTGCCACAATCAATTGGAAGTTCTATTCTATCTGAACTATTCATTTACATATAATATCCACATTTTTCATATACACTTTTATTCTAAATATTTTTTAAAAATATATATAATCTATTGTATTATAAATATTAAAAATATATTATTAAAATATAATATATATTTTCCAACTCCATTGCAGCCAAGTTGTCACCAAACCCAAGTTGAGCCAAGTTACCGTAGACGAGAGAAGGGACCATTTAAATTTTTATTATTAAATTTAAAAATATGTATTAAAAAATAATTTAATATAAATTTCAAATACAATTAAACAAATTTCTTAATTTCCTTGAATCTATTTCTATTCAAACTTAACATGCCAATTAAAAATTTTGTTAATCGTGATTTTGAATTCCCTCGCCAAATTTAGACAAAACGTTATACTTAACTGCATTTCAATCTATAATTCCAGGTCCAAAGAGCCTGCCTCCTTTTTAGTTAAGAATGTGTTCTCCCTCTTTTCTTTGCTGAATTCCCTCGCCAAATTTAGACAAAATGTTATACTTAACTGCATTTCAATCTATAATTCCAGGTCCAAAGAGCCTGCCTCCTTTTTAGTTAAGAATGTGTTCTCTCTCTTTTCTTTGCTTTGAAGGCTAATTATGTGGCATACGTACAATTCCATTGTATACACGGGTGGAAATACAAATGCCCTTTCTTTCCATTAAGAGAATGCCTCACAATATAAAATGATTCACAATGTCAAGCAATAAACCTCCTATGCTTATAAAAATGAAATGTTATGATATTTTAAGGTCCACGAGACTAAAAATAGTCTATGAGACCATTAGTTCCTTGTTTTTCGCTTTTTGCAATTCAATCCTTTTCCGATTCGAATTGATGATGAGCTGGCCCAACCTTTCAACAATCCGCTTGCCCAAAAGACAATGCCAAGAAACTGATGCTAACATGTTCTCATAAATTTCTCTGATGTCTTTGAATGTATCACATTCCAAAATGAAATGTTTTTCCAATTCCACAACCCCAGATGTGCAAAATGTACACACCCGTTCTTCCCAAGCTTCTTTAGGCCTTTTCCACCATCCTGTTTCACACCAAAGTTGATGTGAGTTGGTCCTTAATTGAGCAATAAGAACCTTTTCCCTCCACGAAATGGTAGCTCCAATGAACTCTTTTTGTTGTAGATCACACGTAGGGTTGAATTCCTCAATGTAATATTTCTTATTTCTACCCAACTCTTTTCCCCATACCTTTTTACAAAACTTCTCCATAACAAAATCCTTTAGCTCCTTGCTATTTGTGGGACAGGCATTGAGGTAGATATTCCATTTTTGCATCCATGTGTAGTTTTGTTTCATCCATGTTTTCTTTCTTTCACTCATGCCTTCATTGAAGATAACATTAGGCCATCTACCTACTCTCATTTGCTCAATTCTTTTTAGATATATTATGAGCCACACCATAGCAATTGCTTCAATGGGAGTTGCTCCTGTTTCACTCAACATTATCTCATAAGGTACTGAACTTTTTATTTTGAACTTGCTCATGATCAAGCGTTTTTGGATTTTCTCAATTTGTTTCCATTTTGAGACGGGAGTGTTGCTAGCCCACAATTCACACACATATAGCATCATTGGACAAACTAGGAGTCCAAAAAGCACTTTAATAGTTTTCCAATCCCATAACTTTGCCTCTCTACATCTATTTTGAAGAGCATATAATGCTTTCCACCCTCCTAAAATTCTCTTATTTCTGCAATCCTCCCAATTGATTTTGTTGTTGAAATCAATCCCAAGGTACTTGTACTCATTTACTTCTTCAAGAATGTTGTCTTCAAAGAAGAAAGTATGTTGGCTCTGCTTCCTTTTATTAGAGAAAATCATTATTTTGGTCTTGCTAGTATTGACTTGCATCCCCACTACTCTACAAAAATGCTCAAGGGCATATAAGTGCATTTGCAATCCATGGGCCGATTTAGAAATCAATACAATATCCTCAGCATATAAAAGAACGAGGAAAAAGGTTGACGGATCGTAGGACAATGCTCGGTCATATAAAAATAAAAAGTAACATTGAGGTATTTGGGCTTTGTTACACAGGAACCGCTCTCGAGAGGTGGGAAACCTGTTCCAGTGGTTCTCACACTCCCGGGAGCTTTGGAAGTGTATGGGAACGTTCCCTTTTCAATGGGAGCTACATTGGGAGCTGGGGAAAGTTCCAGGAGCTTTGAAGATTGTTTTTTTTGGAGTTCTGACATTCCCTATGGTTGGGGAATACAAAGTCTATAGAGAAATATGTTGAACTACCCACAAAACATGAGCCTATGTTGAAACCTTCACAAGAAGAAAGGCCAAAGACATCCTTAACACCAATATCCTTAATTGAGAAACTGGAGCAATCTCTTGATGGGTTAAGGAAGTGTGTGGCACCTCGATGTAACGGTGATATCTAGGATGTCATGCTGATGAGTATTTATTTTATTGTTTATGTATATATATCGCAGAAGATTGTGTGTGCATATTGTATGTGGCAGTCAATGCTTAAACATTAGAGTTGCTTTACTTTTTCTCTTAAAAATAACTAGAGAAACATGTGTAAAATTGTTCCTTTGTATTTTTAAGCCAGATTGTTTCAAAGACTGGTCATGTGTGAGAGAACTGATAATGAACTTGACATTTTAATATTTTATATATATAAGGGATAGACTCAGGGAGAAAGACACCCAGAGAATATAATTATATATAAGAGAGATTATATATTTATTATTTATATATTTAAATTGATTTTAATATTTGAAAATTTTGATTCAATATTAATTTTGATTATTATATAAATTATGTAATTAAAAAAAATGTTTTTAAATTTTTTATTATATAATATTACCGCTCCCGATTAGACGTTTCCTATAAATTTTGGGGAAACCTCTAGTTGTTCCCGACACCCATACCCAAGTTCCCAACCCTCCCATGTTCCAGAAACTCATGCAACATAGTATTTTGGTTATTATAATACTAAGAACATTAGAGGATAATATTTTCAAAATAGTAAAAGGTTGTAGTTTATAAGTATTGGTTTCTAAAAGGTTCTCAAGGGTAGTTTGATTGGCGATCGTTGTGATATGAAGATGATGTGTAAATTTGAGTTTCAAGGTTCAAATTATTTGATTTGGTGTGTGGGTCGTGCTTGAGGAAAGCATGGGTTCACATAGAGGTTATAGTGATAGAGGTCGGAATCGACCTTATGTCACATGAGTACAAGCTCAACCCAATTATGAATTCCAGTAGACACAAAAAAAGAAGAAAAAAGCATCTGTCTCTCAAAGTTTATATATATTATTTAAGTTGTGGTTGCTTTGTATAACATAGTGTTTATCTAAATTAAGATTTTTTCTAAAATATATTTGTTTTACCAAAAGTATTTGAAAGTTATTTTTGGTGTTTTTTTTTTTTTTTTATTCAAGATTATTTAAGTGAAACTAATTATAATTAAAGTGGAACATTAATGGATGGGACCAACATATATGCTAGCAAAAATATAACAACTTCAATGCTAAATACAATTCATGTGCATATTCTTTATATTATAACATAACAATGAGGCTAATTAGGTCAAAACATAGATAAATTCATTCATTGATCGTGTAATAATTGTTGTGATAAACTAGAGAACAACTCAAGTACATTTTCTCATTAATGAAGTTAATTTGTACCACATGGTATGAACATAACATTAAGGTTACAACACAACTACTAATCTACTAATGACCTATTAAACCCCTTTATAATGTGAAGGTTGGGCATGAATCAAAAAGATATATGAAATTTTTTATTTCTTGTTTGTTTATATCCTAATTTTACATAAGCCTATAACTTTAAGAAGATAAATAGGCAAAGAGAAGAAGATTGATATGCCTTGACTATTGAACATTTATGCATTACTATTGAAATGTATATCCATGTCAACTTGCTTTTTCTAAGATGGAATTGAGCTTACAAAAATGTGTATTTGTTGGCATTATGATACATGTGTTGTACTTGATGGCAACCCACTTATAGCAGAACAAATCACTTGTATATGGTAACTAGATGAATCTACAGGAGAAATATCAGATGTGACAGAATGCATGGCAGTTGTGTGTACAGATGTGACAAAATGCAGGGCAGTTCAAAGGAATCATTTCAGAAGTAATATGGGAAATTATAGTAAAATAGGTCTATTCAGAGGTAACAAGGCATTGGCACAGAAGAACAGGAAGATGGAACTAAGGTCTACTAATCAGAATAAAGAAGGTAAAGGAAAAGGTTGATGAAAAGCAGTTTAAGAAGTATACACAGGTTCACTTAGTCAAAACAATGTATACATGCTGGTCCACAGAACAAAAAGAGCGTATATGTATACACGCACTTTCACAAGAGGAAAAGCGCGTACATGTTGGAAAACCAAGGTATTTTGGTCCAAGGTATTAATCCAAGGTATTTGGTCCAAGGTATTGACCCTAGGTATTGGTCTAAGGTATTGAGAAAGGCCTAAAACTATATAAGGAGGAGAAGATCATTAGGCCAAGGTGTGTAAGTATTGAATATATTATGAAGTGTTAGATCATATATGCAGGTTATGAGCTTCTGATGCTTTGCTTGATCTGAACTAAGGATGCACCTATGTGGTTGATGATGGATGATGGATCGGGATCATAAAGCATGAAATGAATTATCATTATGTGGTTTGATCATGGACAGTCTAGATATGAATATTGACGCATGTTTTATTATGTAAATGTTATAATCTGGAGTTCTGGGTTATGCTCTGTGTTCTGGTGACTGCATTTTGGTGACAGTGTTTTGAATGTTCATATTGATTGATTGTGATGAGATCTAATGATGGATCAGGATCATAATGACTTATCATTATGTGATCTGATAATGGATGGGCTAGATCTGATTGCTAACACATATTTTATCCTTTATATATGATGATCTGGGTATGTCTGAAGTCGGGAAGTGCAGCGAAGTTATAAGTATTTGTTGATCTATACGTTGGTTCACTTTGGTGAAATTGTGTATACATGCTGGTTCGGCTCTTCCAACTAGCGTATGCAAAAGAAAAGCTTGATGTTCAAGGATAATTGATCTATTAGATCAGTACTACTATTTCACTGTTGTTTGTCAATGATGTTTTCTTAGATCTGAAAGTAGAAGATGAGTCTGATTGATTGATTGATTGAGAAGGAAGGGTGATCCTTGTTGCTATCTGTTTAGAACCCACTAATATGACAGTAGATCTTCAGAATGTCACTGATTGGTATAGTTTGTGGTTCAGAAGTTTTATGATTCAGTATCTTTAGAGATATACGTAGGTTGGGCTAAAGGAAGTAGCGTATACACGCAGTTTGGGTTCAGCCAAGTAGCATATACACTCTGATGCATCGTTTTGAGGTTACAGCTGGTTCTGAATGATGATGCGGTGTTATGGGTTCAGATCTGTGTACTGGTTACAACTATCTATCTGTTCCAATTGATTGGTTGAAGTTGATTAAGTATGAATGAATGATTCAGTTGTGCTAGAGGTTCAGAGGTTGTCAGTAATTGATTGAGTTATGTCTGATTCAGAGAGTGATGATTGAGTTTTAGTGATTGGTTGATGTAGATGTATTTGATGGTTGTATTGTAGTTATGATTTTGAGCTTCAATGTTGTTCCAGGAGTATCCAGTCTGAAAATTCATGAAGCATGGTCCCTGGAGGAAGAGAGAAAATTGTAGCCTTTATAGGCCGGCGCCTACGTACTGGTAAACATATCGGCCAATACAAGAGCTAGGGAGTTGGAACTCCCTTCTAGTAGTAGCTAGAAAATGAGTGAAGTTTGGAGCCTTCAGTAGGTTGGCGCCTACGTACTAGTAAACATATCAGCTAGTATTAGAGCTAAGGGGTTGTAGCTCCCTTCCAGTAGACGCTGAAGAACGAGATAATTTTGAAACCTTCTGTAGGTAGAATCCTGCGTACTGGCATGAGTCTGCACCAGTACAAGATTATAAACAGATTTTCTTATTATTAAAAGAAGACAGAGACGACAATAGCAGGTGGTTTTCACCCACATTGGGTTTCCACCTTAAATCTTGGTGTTCATGTGTATTGCTTATGTGTGATGGTTTATTCTGTTATTACTGCACATGGTTGCTGTTTAATGTTTAATAAAGTACTGATGCACTGATTAAAGATCAACATATGATGAATTAACTGAAATCATAAGTTCACTGGATATACGATGGTTTCCTCAAGAACAGTTGCGTGCACACGCGAGTTCCCTTCACTGAAGTAGTGTATATAAATCTGATTATGGAAATGAAAAAGTTATAGATTGTAAATATTGATTCACCCCCCCCCCCTCAGTATTATTTCCAACAATTGGTATCAAAGCAAGTCCTTTGGCAGAAGCTTGATCGCTTGAAGGAGATCTGTAGAAACAATGGGAAAGAAGCTAAAGAAGAAAGCACCTCAAAAGAAGAAGGCATCCCAAAGGAACTATGACAGTGGGAGAGACGATTGGGGATTATGTGGAAGCAACTCTTCAGATTTAGAATCACCTTAGAATGAAGATGAACAAGCAAAAGAACTATCAGGTATGAATTTGTTGTCCTCTGGTGATACATTTCTCTATTCATTTGAAGATAATGAAAGTGATAGTGAAACAACTAAATTTTCTCTTATGGGTGAAAGAGAAAGAAATCAAATAGAAGCAAAATTTAAAAGGCTCACAGATATAATTAGAGATCAAGAAGATCTAATTGATAAAAGGGAATGTTCCTACAAAGAAGAAGTTACCAGATTAAAATATCAGTTGGAGGAAGGAAACAAGGTAAGGAAGAAGTACAAGGAAAAGGAAGATCAATGTCAAAAGCTATAGGATGAAGTGACATCATTAAGAAATGAAGTAAGTGAAAAGAGTACAACAATCAAGAAACTTAAAGATAGATCCAGTTACTATGAAAGTCTTGAAGCTAAGATCCTCTCTCTAAAAGAAGATCTTGAAAAATCAAATAAGCAGAATGAAGAACTACTCCAAGCATTTGAAGAACAAGAAAACGAAGTTCTCGAATTAAGGCAACAAGTGGAAGAAGGAAGAAAAGCTGAAGAAATCATGAAGAAGCAGTACCTTGAAAAGGAAAAGCAATATCAGGTTGAGGTAAATATCCTAAAAGGTAAATTAGAAGAAAAGGATAAAATTTTACGATTTCAAGATAGTACTAAGATTTTGGATGATATTCTTAGTAGTCAAAGGTCTCCTACCATCAAATATGGTCTTGGTTTTCATGAAATTGTTAAAGGAGAATCTAGCTCACAAACTGAAGCAAAGAACTCTAGTGCAAAATCTGAAATGCTCAACAAGGAGATAAGAGGTCAACCCCATCAACAACCAAGGAAAGAAAGTCTTCAAAGAAAATCATTTACTCCTAACTATGGAAGTGATAATCAGTTCTTTCCTCTGATGAATAATGTTGAATGTTTTATATGTCATAATTTTGGACATGTTGTAGCGAGATGCAAAAGTAGAATGGTTCAAGACCATCACACAGAAATATCATCAGCTTCCAGGTACTTTAAGGGATATTGTTTTTCTTGCAATATGTTTGGTCACAAAGCCATTGACTGCTATAGAAGGAATATGAAACATGTAAGATGTTATGCATGTAACAAGTTTGGACATATAGCAAAGGATTGTAGGAGAAAATTTCGGGCACCATACCAAAAGGAGAAAACATCATCACACTCGAAGATATGGAAGAAGAAGGAAATACAGTTAGAAAGATGTGGCGTAGCACAATGTACAGACATAACAGACTCAAGGGAAGCTAGAAGTGTGAAAATTCAGTGTTCTAAATCTCATATGCAATTTTCATGAAGACAAGTCTCGTATATACTCGAGATTTAAGCTGCACAGTCGTGTATATGTTGGTTTGAAGAAAAAGAAGTGGGACAGACTCAGGAAAAGGGGTCTGATATGGTTCAGACAATTATCTGCTCTGTTTAATGATGGTTACAATCTACTGATGATGTGTGGAAATGTGTTAGTGCTCATAAGCTGTTAAAAAGTTGATGTATATCTGATTGATGATGATGCCTTGATATTTCTTACTGATATATGCAATGATCAGATCTGACAGTGAACAGGTGGCACAGGTTCAGGGGGAGAATATGTTAGGCTTCTAATATTGAATTGTTGGCATCATAAGTGTTTAGTACCAAATGATTCTTATCAATGGTGATGATGCTTATGTGGCTAAAGTGTTTTGATACATCATGCTATGGTGTGGTTATAAGTTGCCTATGATGACGATACTTGTATTGCTTGGGGTTACATAGTTGTTATTCAGATCAGATTTATGGATGATTGTGGATGACTTTTTGATAATGCATACAGTACATATATGTTGCTTACATGATGATCTTCATAAGGACAAGGAGAAGTACAAAGCTTGAGTACACAACTTCATTATTTGATGATGAGTCACTCGTTTCTTTTATGTTGCTGTCATCATGTCTTCAAAGATGCATAAAGTTCATATGGTGCAGTTATGATGCAAGTTCTTGGCTCTCACATGGTTGAGGATTGTTGCTATTGATGGTATCAAGAAAGCTTGACGCATGACTATGAGCTCATGGTTTGCTAGATACATATTTCTATCTCTTTGATGGATATACATTATGATTGGATACATGGATGATTACTTAAGCTTCATATTGATAGATATTGTTGGTTAGCCAAGAGAATGGTGTTGTTACAGGTTCCATAGCCATTTGAAGACATGGATATTCGAAGACATGGCTTACTTATTCACATAATGATGATGACTTCTTACTTTATGATGATAGGTTTGATATTCACATATGTTGATTATCATGGTTGATGCTTATCAGATGTGGGATGTTCCCTAGTGATGATACATGGTTGATATATTGAGGGTTCTTGTGGAAAGATCATGCAGTTCTAGATGATGATGTTATGATCATAGATGATGACTATGGTGTTTTCACATACATATGATATGATGTGAATAATTGGAGATATGACATATGCTAGGTTGATTCATGGAAGGTTATGATAAGGCTCTTTCTACTAAGGAAACGGAGCAAGTTGTTATTGATGAGATCAAGAGGATGAATTGATATCTATATGCAACATACTTTGTCACAAGTTGATGGTAATTACATTTTCATATCTTGGGAACTAATGATGGACATATACAGGTTGTTGGTCTAGATGTTGATTGACAAATCCTTATGGTGCATATCATACATGGTATATGATAGTTGTTGATGACTATCATGGTCTTGTTTAGATCTTTGGTCTTTGTTATAAATGTCATTATTCGATGTAAAGGTCATATAAAGACCCATGATGTAATATGTCTTTGTCTGTCGTAGTCTGTTAATAAGTCCCTTTTGGTCATATGATGTAATTTGTACCCATACTATGCATGGGAATGATGATGTAATAATTGCTATATTTCAGTCATGTATAAACATTTGGTATATCCCCACTTGGTTGGGTAGATGAGTCAAATTTGGTATATCCCCACTTGGTTGGGAGATTGATGTATGTATGAGTCATTGGTGATAGGAAGGTCATACTCACATAGTTGAGTTATAGAGTCATGATATTTTTTTGAAAATATATTTGCAGACTTTGCATGTGCTCAGGGGGAGCATGGATGGTTTAGTGCATCACAGCATGTACAAAGGGGGAGTTTAATCAGAAAATTCAGCATGTGCCTCGGGAGAGCATGATCAATGATCAATATTCAGCTGTTCAGATATGAAAGTCTTCATTTTTGTCAGCCCTTTGCCCTTGATATCAAAAGGGGAGAATATCTTGGTCCACCCTTTGCCCTTGATGTCAAAGGGGGAGAGTATTTTGGTGTTGCTTGTTATCTCTAATAGTTTCTACAGCTTGTAGTAATCAACACCAACATGGTTTCCATCAAGTCCAAAGGGGGAGATTGTTGGCATTATGATACATGTGTTGTACTTGATGGCAACCCACTTATAGTAGAACAAATCACTTGTATATGGTAACTAGATGAATCTACAGGAGAAATATCATATGTGACAGAATGCATGGCAATTGTGTTTACAAATGTGACAAAATGCAGGGCAGTTCAAAGGAATCATTTCAGAATTAATATGGAAAATTACAGTGTAATAGGTCTATTCAAAGGTAACAGGGCATTGGCACAGAAGAACAGGAAGATGGAACTAAGGTCTACTGATCAGAATAAAGAAGGTAAAGGAAAAGGTTGATGAAAAGCAGTTTAAGAAGTATACGCAGGTCCACTTAGTCAAAACAGTGTATACACGCTGGTCCACAAAACAAAAAGAGTGTATACATATACACGCACTTTCACTAGACGAAAAGAACGTACATGTTGGAAAACCAAGGTATTTTGTTCCAAGGTATTGATCCAAGGTATTTGGTCTGAGGTATTTGGTCCAAGGTATTGATCCAAGGTATTTGGTCCAAGGTATTGACCCTAGGTATTTGGTCCAAGGTATTGGTCCTAAGTGGTTTTGGTCCAAGGTATTGAGAAAGGCCTAAAACTATATAAGGAGGAGAAGATCATTAGGCCAAGGTGTGCAAGTATTGAATATATTATGAAGTGTTAGATCATATATGCAGGTTATGAGCTTTTGATGCTTTGCTTGATCTGAACTAAGGATGCACCTATGTGGTTGATGATGGATGATGGATCGGGATCATAAAGCATGAAATGAATTATCATTATGTGGTTTGATCATGGATAGTCTAGATCTGAATATTGACGCATGTTTTATTTTGTAAATGTTATGATCTGGAGTTCTGGGTTATGCTTTGTGTTCTGGTGACTGCATTATGGTGACAGTGTTCTGAATGTTCAGATTGATTGATTGTGATGAGATCTAATGATGGATCAAGATCATAATGACTTATCATTATGTGATCTGATAATGGATGGGCTAGATCTTATTGCTAACACATATTTTATCCTTTATATATGATGATCTAGGTATATCTGAATTCGGGAAGTGCAGTGAAGTTATAAGTAAGTATTTGTAGATCTATACGCTGGTTCGCTCTGGTGAAATTTCGTATACACGCTGGTTCGGCTCTTCCAAGTAGCATATGCAAAAGAAAAGCTTGATGTTCAAGGATGATTAATCTATCAGGTCGGTACTACTGTTTTACGGTTGTTTGTCAATGATGTCTTCTTAGATCTTAAAGTAAAACTGAATATATAAGGAAATTGAGTCTGATTGATTGATTGGTTGAGAAGGAAGGGTGATCCTTGTTGCTATCTATTTAGAACTCAGTAATATGACAGTAGATCTTCATAGTGTCTCTGATTGGTACAATTTTTGGTTCAGAAGTTTTATGATTCAGTATCTTTAGAGATATACGCAGGTTGGGCTAAAGGAAGTAGTGTATACACACAGTTTGGGTTCATCCAAGTAGCGTATACACTCTAATGCATGGTTTTGAGGTTACAGCTAGTTCTGAATGATGATGCAGTGTTCTGGGTTCAGATCTGTGTATTGGTTACAGTGATTTATCTGTTCCAGTTGATTGGTTGAAGTTGATTAAGTATGAATGAATGATTCAGTTGTGCTAGAGGTTCAGAGGTTGTCAGTAATTGATTGAGTTATGGCTGATTCAGAGAGTGATGATTGAGTTTCAGTGATTGGTTGATGCAGATGTATTTGATGGTTGTATTGCAGTTATGATTTTGAGCTTCAATGTTGTTCCAGGAGTATCCAGTCTGAAAATTCATGAAACGTGGTCCCTGGAGGAAGAGAGAAGGTCGTAGCCTTCTGTAGGCCGGCGCCTACGTACTGGTAAACATATCAGCCAGTACAAGAGCCAGGGGGTTGGAGCTCCCTTCCAGTAGTAGCTGGAAAACAAGTGAAGGTTGGAGCCTTCAGTAGGTCGGCGCCTACGTACTAGTAAACATATCAGCTAGTACAAGAGCTAGGGGGTTGTAGCTCCCTTCCAGTAGAAGCTGGAGAATGAGAGAAGGTTGTAACCTTCTGCAGGTAGAAGCCTGCGTACTGGTATGAGTCTGCACCAGTACAATATTGTAAACAGATTTTCTTATTATTAAAAGAAGACAAAGACGACAACAGCAGGTGGTTTTCACCCACATTGGGTTTCCACCTTAAATCTTGGTGTTCATGTGTGTTGCTTATGTGTGATGGTTTATTCTGTTATTACTGCACATGGTTACTGTTTAATGTTTAATAAAGTATTGATGCATTGATTAAAGATCAACATATGATGAATTAACTGAATCATAAGTTCACTGGATATACGTTGGTTTCCTCAAGAACAGTTGCGTGCACACACGAATTCCCTTCACTGAAGTAGCGTATATAAATCTGATTATGGAAATGAAAAAGTTATAGATTGTAAATACTGATTCACCCCCCCTCTCAGTATTATTCCCAATAGTATTCTCATATGACGTAGTCAATTTTATATTAGAACATCATTTTATAGATAGTTGCTAGAGCTTACGCATAGCTTATCATTAAGACTTGCTCAAATGAGCAGTTTCTATTATTAATAACAAGGTCAATAGTAAGGATTAACAATTGATTATTTATCACCCTTTTGCTGAGAGATGAACGTCCTTTTCCATAGCATGATAGGATGTTATCCAGTATAAACCCTTTAGAGACAAACATTAACCATGCCAATCCACAAGCATTTTGATAAACACATTCTTGAATATCCTTGTTAAATGACTAAATTAGTAGAGGCTAAGAATAATCAGAGGAAGCATACTAGATACATTGATGCTAATCACACCTTAATAAAGAGAATTGTTGCTTAATATTGATTGAACAAGAAGTCATTCATCAAGAATACATAACAAAGCATTGAGTCCAAGTTGTGAAAAGAAGGACATGGTGCACCCATGAAGAAGTTCATGTTCCTTTTAATAATTACTACAAGCACAATAGACATTTTGAGGATGTATATTATAAAGTACATTCAAAGAAATGCTTAAAATTTGACTATGATAGAGTGGTGAGAAAAAAAAACAGAGATACCTCGTCCCATGATTTAAGGCATTTTCTTAATGATAATCACACACCCTAGTCATGCAAAGCTTGAGAAATTATTTTGCAATGATATAAAGATCAAGAAGGAGATTGTGACCACAATGTGTGATACTTACATCCAACAAGACCTTTTTCAAACTTAATAGTGAAGAAGCATAATTTGTTCCTTTCCTCTTATACCTTACTCCTTGGATCAACTCAATAGAAATACATGTTAACACATATAATGCATATGTAGAGTGAAGTTTTTCACCTTGGTATACTATAGTATAGATGAAATTAACCTTGATGTTGTTCCATTAAATGTATACAATGTGATTTTATCAATCCATTCATGTGGGATTATGACATTTTCTATTGATCGCGTCTAAATCATTATAAATTTGTCAAAGATGGCAATTTTATTTGTTGATAGCATGAAAATATCTAACATCCTTAACATTCATTTCATTTTTGAAGCCCCTAAGCTTATCATTCGTTTCCCTTGTTAGTTCTATGACCAAAGAAATGGGGGGATTGACACTTTCCAATTAGCATTAGGACCACAAGTCTCATCGCATGTAGATATAGTGCACCAAAATAAATCATAAGAGCATAATTAGTTAGATAAGCTATTGCAACCGTATTTAGAGTTGTGTTGAGAATCATATATAATGAATTTAAGTTGTATAGTTATGTAATCAATTGTCTTGCAATAATGAATAATTATGCCAAATGAGGCAGTTTGTAGGAGTTCAATATTATAAAGCAACGAGCCCAAGAGGTGGAGTTAGGGGTTGTTGGATAAGGGCTAGATTCAATCCAACTTGTTTCACTATGGATCAACCATTGTTATAGATCCAAAGATGGATGTCAAATAGAGAATTTATGTGGACAATAAAACTCTTGAATATAATCACAATCAATAATTGGTAACCATTATCACATGTTAGTAGCATGTTAGATTAACTTTCTTCGGTTAAATACTTTATAAATATTGACCTAAATTATAGTTGCCACTAAATCTCTATTAAGCTAGATTCAGGTGTGACAACCCTCAAGACATGACAAGGAATATTTAAATGGTTGGTGTCATTGTTTAGGCATACTCATGCCCATGCAATGTTAAGGAGGATGATGAATGAAGTGTTGTGATTGACTAATATGTGATCATGTACCTAGACTATATGTTTTTTCTTAGTAAATATTTAGAGGGCCACTTGCACCTTTTGGACTTAGTGTTTATAGCATTGTGATGAGAGAGAGTTGCTTGTGAACATGAACATGTGTACATGTAGGACAAGAAAACATGTTTAACTTAGACTTTACATTAACCATGATAGGTTAAGCATAGTTATAACAAAGCTTTCAACTATGGTTAACTAGCCATTGTTGAAGAACATTCATGACCTTGTAAGCTTCATGGAAACAACAAATTGTCTTATAAAATTAATTTCACTTTTCCCCCTCCCACACAATTTTTCAATGCACAAAGTCACAACCAAGTCCACTTAAAATTAGGACGTTGACTAATAAGAACTGTTTGAAGAGATCAAGATTTGATTTTTGAATGATATTGTCCTCACCATACTTAATTTTCAAAAATACTTCGAGGTTGAAATGGATGACTCTAGACATGTAATGTGCAAGGTAGTAATGCAACATTGAAGATTAGTTGAGTACTACTCGAAAACATTTAAGGCATTGTTTTGAATTATTCCATGTATGACCAAGAGATGTGCATGTAGGTTTAAGTTGTGAAGTAGCGATTATCAAGCCAGGAGAGTAGCTCCACGAATAAATTATGTTTTTTCATTAAGAGAGAACATGGATATATACAAGGCGAGAGAGACTATTTAGATTCATATTCCAATGTCTCTTCATCTTCCAATGTAGAAATTAGGTTGTAGATTTACAACTGCTCATGAAGTTTTAATCAAAATCACAAGAGACAAACCTACGTTACTACTCTGCAGGCATTAATTCACAATTTATAACAAAAATCTCAAACATGCAAGAAGAAATAACACACATGCAACAAGTAATTTTATTTGGGAAAAGAAATCTGCTAAAAACCTAATGTCTACTTGCATTAATCAAATGAATAAAGATGTATTACTCCCCTGCAAGTGCATAACCTATCTCTCTACTCACTGAAGGCCTCTAACCCAAACTTAGTCAATTTTTTCCTTAGCTTTAGCTCCTATTTCCTTGTGTTGTTCCTTGAGGAATTAACCCCTATTATTTATGAAATTCCCTTAATTTAATTATGCAATTCCTTAGGTCGGTCATCTGATTGCATGCAACACCTGTACACTCAAGACTAATCTACAACTGATGTTACACTGATTTGGAATCTCCACCTCAAATAAGTAACTCGAATTCTTTGCATGCGCTAGCTATTTTGGGTTGATTGATCAGTTAGTTGGATGATCATTGAGTTTGATTGAAGTCCCACAACTTAACTTACCTTCCACTAGTTCCTCCAAAAGATGGAACTAGTTTAACTGAAAACAACCTGAGATAACTGACCTTGATTACTACAAATTACCAATCACACATGAAAAACTGAACTCTAACACCTCCAACTCAAATTTACTGAGTAAACTGGGTGACACAAGCCATGTCACACAAGTTAACATCATCCAAGTTGTTTGTTGATGTGGAAATTCAAATTTTCTCTATTTAATCAAGGCAAAATCAAATTGAGAATTTCTTGCTGCATTTTTCAACATCCAATTTCCTTTAAATTTTGATATTTACAATATTTACATGGATTTTCCTAATCCCAAAGATTAGGAGTCAACATCCCCCCACCCCTAATATGAAGGGATGTTGGTGATTCCAAGCATCATTCTGAGTCTTTCAAACTTTTCTCTTCCAAGCACTTTAGTGAAGATCTCTGCAATCTGCTCATTTGTGGAACAATGTCGTAGGTGGATTGTCTCAGCCTCAATATGTCGAATAAAATGATACTTTGTATTGATGTGCCTAGTTTTATCATGGAACTTTGGCTTATTGGCCAACTTTATTGCAGAAGTGTTATCAATCAAAAGAGGAGTTGAATGACTTGTTTCTTCAGCAAATCCTCCAGAATTTTCCTGAGCCACACAATTTCCTTCGTTACTTCAGTTGCTGCCACATATTCTGCCTCAGTTGTGGAATTTGTTGGAACTGATTATTTGTGTGACCTCTAGGAGACATCTCCTGATCCAAGACTCATAACATAACCTGAAGTAGATACTATGATTTATTTATCTCCATCAAAATCTAAATCAGAGTATCCAATCAAGCTGAAGCCATCCACCTGTGTATACTTGAGTCCAAAGTCTTGAGTTCCCTTCAAGTACTTTAGAACTCTTTTTGCAGAAGACCAATGACCCTCAAAATGATTTTTCATAAACCTAGAGAGGGTTCCAATAGCAAATGAAATGTCTGGTCTGGTAGTATCATGTAGTTGAGAATTCCTAGAGTTGTATATACTTTGTTGCATCCTTAAATTATCTTCCTTCAGTGGATGTGAGATTTAAATTTTGTTCCATTAGAGTAGTCAAAGGATTGCACTCGTCCATGCCAAACTTGTTCAACAGGTCTCCAATGTACTTCTTCTGAGAGAGGTATACAAAACTCAAATGTTGGGTTATTCAATACCAAGATAGTAGTGAACATAACCCAAATATGTCATTTCAAAACATTTCCTTAGTTCTTTCTTTATGGATACAATGTGCTTCTCATTGTTCCTTGTCATCAGAATATTGTCTACATACACCATAATATATACAATTGTTTTGCTATATTTCTTGAAAAACAAAGTTGCATAATCAAGATCATAATGTTTGAAATTGAGTTTCAGAAGATGCTCAGTTAATTTATCATACCAAGCTCGCGGTGCTTGTTTGAGGCCATACAAGGATTTGACAAGATTACATACTTTATGTTCCTAACCCTTCACAACAAATCCTTCTGGTTGGGACATAAAAACGTTTTCTTTCAGATGTCCATTCAAGAAAGCATATTTTACATCCATTTGATGGACTTTCCAATTGTTCTAAGATTCAAAGGAAAAGAGTGTCTGAATGGTAACACATTTTATTGTGGGGGTTAAATTTTCCTCATAATCAACCCCTTCCTTTTGTGCAAAGCCTTTTGCCACAAGCCTGGCTTTATGCCTCTCAAGTGAGTCGTTTTCTTTATACTTGTTCTTGAAGACCCACTTGCAGCCTATTAGTTTGGTTCCCAATGGAGGATCAACCAACTTCCAGGTGTCATTCTTTATCAAAGCATCATATTATTTTTGCATCGCTTCTTTCCATTCATCATGAGAAGTGGCTTCTTTGAAGGAAGTTGGTTTGAAATTTGTATACAAATTTAGTTCACAATCATAAGAAACATCCATATTAATAGGTGAATCAGAATCATCTACATCACCTCCATTCTATCTGGTTGAGCTTCTTGTTCCTGTCTTTCCAACCTCATCAAGATGAACACTTTCAAGTGTCTTTGTGAGCCATTTTGGAGGACCTTTCTGAGATGGCCCAGGCTATTCAGTTGATTGAGATGGGGTTAAATCAAGATTTAGCCTCCCAATTCTCTCAATCACATCACTCAAAATGTCTTCTTAATTAAAGGTTGGAGCTTCATGAGGGGGAGATAGTGCTTCAGAAGGAGATTTCACACATTGATCTAGTATAGGTATCCCCACTTCAAGATATGGAATATCATTATCAAACTCTTGAAAAGACTTATCATGTTTGAATATATCCAAGTGATCAAGCTACCACTCAATAACATTTTCAGTCTTTGAATATTCAATAAAGATCACATCTCATGATATTAAAAACTTATTTTACTTCATCATAGAGATGGTATGCTTTGCAATTCCTTGCACCAAGTTTGTTTCTTTGTTCCTTAGGTATCAAGGCATAACAAGTGGAACCGAAAACGTTAAGATCCCTTACCAAAGGAATGTGGCCATACCACATTTCATAGGGAGTCTTGTTTTTCAGAGCATGTGATGGACACTATTCTATATATACACAACACATAAAATTGCATCAACCCAAAATATCATCTTAACATTCTTGAAAAAACATCGTTGAACATACCATATTTAAGATTGTCTTGTTCATTCTTTATGTTACTCCATTCGGTTGGGGATTATAAGGCATCATTGTTTGATGTTTGATCCCATGTTGACGAAGATAGTTTTCAAATTCATTTGAAGTATATTCTTTTCTATTATTATTACGAATAGAGCCAATATAAGATTGTGCATCATTTTCTATCCATGCATGAAAATTCTTGAATGCTTCACAAGCTTCAGATTTGTTCTTCAATAAATATACCCAACACATTCTAGTGTAGTCATCAATAAATGTCATCATGTATTTATTACCATTTTCAGAAGGAACAAGCATTGGGCCACATAAATCAAAATTAATGAGTTCAAGATTTCTATGTGCTCTAGAATGAGAATCATGAAGAGACTGTTTGTTGTGCTTTCCTAAGATAAAATATCACATTTCTTAAGTTTCCTATGAATTATAGGCAAACTAGTAACACCATTTTTCTTCAACAAACAAAGGATGTCATAGTTCAAATGTCCAAATCTAGCATGCCATAAAAGACTTGATGGAAATGTACCTTCATCATAATGAGAACTGTATGAAAAGTTTTGTGCATGAGCAAATCTTCCTTGCAACTTCAATAATATTTCTTCTTCTATCCCAGTCATGAAAAGTGGTTGATATGATGCTTTTATGACCTCAACCTTGCCATCAAATATGTGAATGGAGTGTCCTTGTTGGTGGATGTGGACCAAAGAAAGCAAGTTTCTCCTCAACTCTGGGAGGTATAGTACATCATGTAGAAGAAAGTCTCGAAGACCAAGCAATTTGAGCCTGATGGTGCCAAGCCTTGATGGCTTGAGTTTTGACTTTTCTACAAAGTAGACTGCTCCATCAACATTGTCAGTGAATTCTTCAAAGAAAACTCTTCTAAAAGTCATGTGGCAAGTTGCTCTTGAATCAAGCAATCAAGCATCTTTCCATGAAGCAAGTGAAGCATTAAATAAGTATTTAGTTACTCCAACGTTGCAATGTGCCACAACATAATGAGTGGACTCGGGTGCTTTACCTTTCCCTTTATCTAATTATTTTCTTTTCTCTTCATCTCTTTCCTATATAATCATGTCCCATGAGAGCTTACATGTGGGAGCATCATGGCCATTTTTGTTACATCATATGCAATGAAGATAAGACCTTTCTCCTTGGAAATGTCTGCCCCCTACCTCTAAAATTCTTCTATCCCCGTCCTCTTCTGCTACCTCTTCCTCTAGAAGAATCTTGTGCATGATTCTTCTCTTTCTATGCAAGGCGCATAACTTCTTTAGAAGACTGAGGAGTTGTCTTCTTCCCAAATCCTTCTCTCTTTCAACAAACTTCTTCTCAAGGGAGTCAAAGGAAATCTCCTTAAGTTTGTCACTTGCTTGCAATGACTCAAGATAATATGAATAGGTGGGATATAGTGCCTTGACATAAGCTGTGAGAGGAACATCAATTTGAACTCTCATCATTTTTCAACTCAAGATTGAACAACTTGATCATTAATTGAATAACTTCAAGCTCAGAGTGTGAGTCATATAATTCTTTCAACTTGTTTAAAGCTTCAAAAACATTTGAAAATGGTGAAAAATGATGACTCACCTCTTCATTTACTAATGTTGCAATTAAGGCATAGGCCTTGTTGTTCTTGTTTTCTCAAATGGCAAGCTTTTTGTCTGAAGTGAGTTTTTTAAGTGCATTATTTCCTTCTCCTTCACAAACTCCTTTCCAAAGTTCATTGAAAATAAGGATATGTTTTATCTTCCTAGACCACTCATTATAGTTCTCTTTGCCATAAATAACTACTCCCACAATGGAAATTAAAAAATACATTATATACCCAAAAAAACCTCAACTCAAAAAAAAAAAATATGGTCAACTCTTACTCCTACTCAAACCATATATTAAACATCACATACTTTTGAACCATTAGAAACATACTTCATAATATATTCATACCATACCTATACACTTCATAATATATTCATACATATGCACTTTACAATGAGAGAACTCAACGATGCCCAACTATTATGCATTCACCATGTACAATATAATGCATTCACCATATATAGCCTTTAAAAAATATTCACCACACCATATATGTCCATGCTCAGCACTCCATATACCATGTAATATGTACACAATGTCTTAAAAAAAAGAGGCTAATGCACATATAAAAATGATACAGGCCATAGTTTTAACTTTAACGCACCATTCAAATATATATAAACAATTCCAATTCCAACACATCATTCTCGACATGGTCTTCAAGAAAGGAACGCCATCACTATCATAAAAACTCACCGCATATAAATAACACATCGAACAACACTTACATTGCATATACCAATTCACCAGGTTTTGACCAACATCAACATACCAGGATTTTGCATATGCAACATCATCATATATCGGAATTAAAAAAAAAAAATCAAGCATATCTCATATACCATGGCCTCTGATGCAGGAGCATCTAGCTCAAGCACCATGACCGGGTATCGGTCTCTGCCAGGTCGAAGAGTTGAGTTAACTTTTTATTTGTCTTTATGTTAGTTGACAGAATAGGAGGTAGGATTTTTATTTTTATTTTAATCTCTAAATTAGTCAAGGGTAGGTTTGATCAGTTAGGGTTATCTGTTTGTTTGTTGCTAATAAGTCATGGATTAATAATTGTCCTATTATTTTAAAAAGAAAAATACAAATGTGTCTAAAAGGAAAATCTTGTCATAAGGATAGAACGAATGACTAATAACCATGTAACTGTAAAGTCTGTAACTGAAAAGAAACTGTACAGTTTCATTAACTGGAACCATAAACATATAAATGTAACAGCAAAAGTCATGTACGGGGTTCAATACCTCTCGCACTCGAATAATAACAATAACAGAGAAACTAAGTTCTGTCCATCTGTGTGTTCTATTGTATTCTATTGTGTTTTCCAATTGAAAAATATCTGAACAGACAACCTACTGTATACAGATTATTGAGTTTAATTCCTTTTTCTTGTTTCCTGAGAGAAAGAACCAGTTCTCATAACGAGACAGAAGAACAGATACAATACGAGGGTTTATAATTCATTTGTAGCAAACAGTGAAGATAGACCAAGAGTGATACAAACAGTTTCGGTACAGGCCAAGCACACACGGCCAGACGAAAACTTCCACCATACATATAAATTGACAGTCATACAAAATTACCAGCGTATCTACAGTGTTCGTGCACGTTCATATAATCACAAGCAAAACTGAAGTATCATAACTACAGTTCAGGCAAGGCATTCGGAGTAAACCAAAAGCAAATGTCATTCAGACCCTTGAAGGACAAACCCTAGGTGAGGGTTTCGAGAGAAAATTGCATCCACATACAGAAGATGGCAGTCAACGAAACAGTGGAAGTCCAGACCTCAAAATGATAGAGCATCACTCACAGCGTGAGTCAAACGACAAGCATTGAGCCATACAACTAGATAGCCTAAACTGAAACCAGACCAAGGACTGAAGAAAATACAAAGAAGCAGAGCCTACCGGACAAGACCGAGGCATACAGCACCGAGACCTCCAACCGCAAACCCTCAATACCTGCACAACGAATGACACACAGGTGTTAGAAAATATATTGTTGCCGAAGTGAAAGTATAGAGCCTGGAGAGAACAACCAATGGAAATTGCATCCACTTTACTTGAGAATTTGCAGTGAGAGCCAAAGACAGACATTCCACCCAAAGTTCCGACTAACTGCGGCGACAAAGGAGCAAACCAGGTCAGAAGCTATGGAAAGAGAATCACAAATTGAAACAGAGAAGGAAGACTACCTGCGTTTTAAGCCGAGGACGAAAGAATGCCATCGAGTTGAGCCTAGAGACAAGCCAATCACTAAGTTGCCAACCAGAATGAGAAATACCAACACAAAACTTGAAATACGGCGGCCTGTTGAACCAACAGCAGAAGGAAAACAAACCACAACAGAAATATCACTTACCCAGGCGGCTACAGGGCAAACCACAACTGCCAACGAACCAAGGTTTAAGAACAACCACATTCACAGCAAAGAGCCATTACAGAAACAACCAGAGGCATGCCCAAGACTCGTAGCAAAGCTGCCCACCAAAACTTGCAGAGCACAGCGGAGCAAACCCTCGACAAGCCAACAACAAATGACCAAAATGAACGACGAACAAAGGGTTCAGGCATAGGAATGAGCGGGAATACGAAGTCCAAGGCAAGTACCCATTCATAATTGTGTAATTGAATGCCACATAATACAAACCCAAAATATCCGACAGTGCATTCCTCCCACGTGTAATCACAACCGAATTATTCAATCAAACATATAAACATCACATAATCATTTTAATTACGACAGACTGTAAAGTGTTGGGCTGGTCCCATCAAAGTGGTATCAGAGCAGGTTAAATTGATTGAAGACATGGAAAGAGGAAGGCGAGGTCGTGGCAGAGGTGCTCGAAGGATAGCGGAGGAAGGACTGAGAGAGGAGATCAGAATTCTTGCTGCCCGTTTGGAGGCAGTGGAGGCAGGGAGAAGAAGAGACCCGGAGGTAGGCGATGACAGCGAAGAGGAAACTGAAGCAGCAACAGATGGACCGGAAGGTGAGACCCCAGAAGTGAGATTGTTGAGGTCTGTTTTAGTGGCAAGCAGTAAACCCAAACCAGAACTCCCAACCTATGACGGTAGCCTATCCATAGAGGTTTTATTGGATTGGATCAGCGAGATGGATAAGTATTTCGAGTGTGAGGAAGTCAGCGAAGACCGCAGAGTTAGGTTCGCTGCGACGAAATTGAAGGGACACGCAGCCCTGTGGTGGGATAGTGTCCAGACGGAGAGAAAGAGATTGAACAAGATGCCGATTAAAACCTAGTCAAGGATGGTGGCCAAGTTGAAGGGCAGATTTCTACCGAAAGATTATCAGATTGCACTACACAAGCAAGTGCAGAATCTGAGACAGAAAGGAATGATGGTAAGGGAGTACACGGAGGAGTTCTATCGAGTGAACTTATGAGCCAGATATACAGAGGATACCGCGGAAAGAACAGCCAGGTATGTAAATGGGTTAAGATTAGAAATTTTAGATGAAATCAATATTTTATCTCCAAATAACACTGAAGAAGCGTATCAGAGTGCGATGAAAGCTGAAGATAAAATTACTAGAAGGCAAAATGCCTGAAGAGGACGAGGAGCCGGCAGGGGAAAAGGCCAGTCATATGGAAAAGGGCGAACTACTAGTAGTAATGAGGAAGGCAGCAGTTCCAGAGTTTCCGGATCAGCGGACAGAGGCGATAATGCGAGAGGCAGTAGGTCATCCCAGCGAGGCAGGGGAAATGGCCGAGGAAGAGGGGTTGGTTATCAATGTTACAGGTGTCATAAATGGGGACACAGATCATTTGAATGTCCAGAGGCAGATCAAGATGGACAGCGGGGTACATATGTTGCACAACCAGAGGAAGCAGCAGCACCTCCCCAAGAAGTAAAAAATGCTCAAGAGACAGGGGAAGCCCTGGTGCTGCACAAGGTGTTGTTAAAACCAGTCAAGGAGGTCACCGAACAGACACAGCGGAAGGCTTTGTTTAGAACAATTTGTAAGTCACGAGGTAAGTGTTGTAAGTTAATTATTGACAACGGTACTACTGATAACTTAGTGTCCACAGAAATGGTAGAAAAGTTGGAATTGAAGCGCTTGAAACATCCCAATCCTTACAGAGTCTCATGGCTGCAAAAAGGCCATTAGTTGTTGGTGCATGAACAGTGCGAGGTGGAGTTTCAAATAGGCAGATATAAGGATAAAGTCGTTTGTGACATCATGCCGATGGATGTATGTCACATACTGCTAGGCAGGCCTTGGCAGTACAACAGGAAAGTGGTACACGATGGATTGACGAACTATTATAAGTTTGTCAAGGATGGAATCAAGCATACGCTTGTGCCCATCAAAGAAGAAGGGACAACAGGGACAAGTGAACCAAGAGCATTGTTGGTTAGTGGAAAACAGTTTCTGAAACAAGTTGAGGATAGTGAGATGGGTTATGCAGTTGTAAAGAAAGCAAGGACAGTGTTGTTGCATACAGAGGTATCAGATTTACCTACAGAAATCCAGCAGATGTTGCAAGAATTCACGGATATAGTGGTGGATGACTTGCCAGACAAATTACCCCCCAAAAGAAGTATAAGTCATCATATTGACTTCATACCCAGAGCCAGTTTGCCGAACAAAGTGGCATACCAAATGAGCCCCAAGGACAATGAAGAGATTAGGAAGCAGGTGCAAGAATTGCTAGACAAGGGATTGATAAGGGAAAGTTTGAGCCCTTGCGCAGTCCCAACGGTTCTCGCCCCCAAGAAGGGAGGAGAGTGGTGGATGTGCACAGACTCAAGAGCCATCAACAAAATCACCATCCGGTACAGGTTTCCACTGCCACGGATGGATGACATGATGGATTGTTTAAGCGAGGCAGCATATTTCTCTAAGATAGACTTGAAGAGCGGGTACCATCAGATTCGGATACGAGAGGGGGACAAATGGAAGACAACCTTTAAGATGAATGAGGGACTGTACGAATGGCTGGTCATGCCATTTGGACTGAGCAATGCGCCCAGTACATTTATGAGGTTGATGAATGAGATGCTGAAGGAGTACATCAGGAAATTTGTGATAGTGTACCTGGACGACATACTAATTTTCAGCAAGACAAGGGAAGAACACCTTCAACATGTACGGAAGGTGCTGGAAAAATTACAGCAGAATAAACTGCTAATAAACTTGAAGAAATGTACCTTTCTGCAAAAGGAATTGATTTATTTGGGCTTTGTAATAGCAGAAAATGAACTGAAGATTGATCCGAGAAGGTTGTGGCGATAGTTAATTGGCCATCTCCGAAAAATTTATTCGAGGTACGTAGCTTTCATGGACTAGTGAGTTTTTACCGGAAATTCATAAGGAATTTTAGCGAAATTTGTGCACCTATGTTGGACACCATTAAAAAGGTCAATCAACCTTTTTGATGGACAGATGCAGCAGAGAGAAGTTTCCAGTTATTAAAGAGAAAAATAATTGAGAGGTCGATCCTGAGATTACCAGATTTCAAGAAGATTTTTCAGGTTCGTTGTGATGCTAGCGGTACAGCTATTGGAGTTGTACTCAGCTAGGAGGATAAGCCCGTAGCGTTTTTCAGCGAGAAGCTAAATGAAAGTCGACAGAAATATTCATCATATGATAAGGAGTTCTATGCTATTATACAGGCATTAAAACACTGGAGGCATTACCTGTTGGGAAACGAAATTGTGCTGTTTTCAGATAATTCTGCACTACAGTATGTAATGCAACAGCACAAGTTGAACCACAAACACGCCAAATGGGTGGAGTATTTGCAGAGTTTCAACTTTGTATTGAAGCATATTAGCGGGCAGGCCAACAAGGTGGTGGATACACTAAGTAGGAGAGCTCTACTTCTGCAGGAAAGCACTGTACAAGTGCTGGGTTTTGAGCACTTAAAAGACTTATACCAGATTGATACAGATTTTAAGGAGGCATATGAGGCATGTCAGAATCCCTTAGTGAGAGATAACAGTCCATGGTTGGATTACAACCTACAGGAGAAATTGTTGTTTGAGGGAGGACAGTTATGCATACCTGACTGCTCGATGAGGGAGAATATTATTCGGGAGAAGCATAGTGGAGGTCTGGTCGGACATTTCGGCATGGACAAGACACTCGAGCAGCTCAGTCATTTCTACTTTTGGCCAAAGATGCGGAGGGATGTGCAGCGATTTGTGGCCAGATGTAAAGTGTGCCAGTTGGCGAAGGGTCACAATCAAAACACGGGACTGTACACACCGTTACCTGTTCCAGGCAGACCATGGGACTCAGTCAACTTGGACTTTGTCTTAGGTCTACCTAAGACACAGCGAGGTTATGACTCGGTGATGGTAGTAGTGGACAGATTCTCGAAAATGGCGCATTTCATCCCTTGCAGAAAAACCAGTGATGCCACTCACGTGGCCCACTTGTTTTTCATAGAGATTGTCAGGTTACATGGGTTGCCTAAGTCTATTATGTCAAACAGGGATGTGAAGTTTACAGGACACTTTTGGCGTACCCTATGGAAGAAAATGGATACACAATTGAGTTACAGCTTTGCTTATCATTTGCAAATCGACGGACAAACAGAAGTTGTAAACAGGAGTCTAGGAAACCTGCTACGAAGCCTGGTTGGAGAGAATTCGCGGATGTGGGATCGAGTGCTGGCACAGGCAGAGTTCGCTTATAACGACTCGCCTAACCGCAGCACAGGCTTCAGTCCATTTCAAATCCTGTACGACATGCATCCTCGCGGAGTGCATGAGTTGCGGATCTTGGACTGCAAGAAAGGCAAAGCGCAGATGGGGAAGATTTCGCTAACGCGATGAGAGATTTGCATGAGCAGGTAAAAATCAAATTACAGGACAGCAGCCTAAAGTATAAACAACAAGCAGATTTGAAGAGAAGGGAAGTACAGTTTAATGTGGGAGATGAAGTCCTCGCGCATTTGCGCAAGGAACGCTTCCCTAGGGGTACATACAATAAATTAAAGTACAAAAAGATAGGACCCTGCAAAGTCCTTCGGAAATTTTCGGCAAATGCCTATGAGATACAGTTGCCACCTGGAATAGGCATTTCACCTATCTTTAATGTAGCAGATCTGTTTCCCTACATGGCTGACCCAGAAGAGAAGGAAGAAGATGGAACCACATGGCCTACACGAAATACCCAGGATGGAGGAGAAGCTTGGATGAGACAGATGCCTTACGTTCAGCCTCCCGAGATCGAGCGCATTCTCGATACTCAGGTGGCCAAACGAACTCAACAGAAGGAGTATCTGCAATACCTGGTCAAGTGGAAGAATCGTCCTATCGAGGACAGTTCGTGGCTTGATGCCAGGAAGATTGAGCAGACAGGTTCTTTAGTTGAGGAGCTCATGGACCGGAGTCATGATTTTCTTTTGCCCGGGAGCCTGATGCAGGAGCATCTAGCTCAGGCACCATGACCGGGTGTTGGTCTTTGCTAGGTCGAAGAGTTGAGTTAACTTTTTATTTGTCTTTATGTTAGTTGACAAAATAGGAGGTAGGATTTTTATTTTTATTTTAATCTCTAAATTAGTCAAGGGTAGGTTTGATCGGTTAGGGTTATTTGTTTGTCTGTTGCTAATAAGTCATGGATTAATAATTGTCCTATTGTTTTAAAAAGAAAATACAAATGTTTCTAAAAGGAAAATCTTGTCATAAGGATAGAACGAATGACTAATAACCATGTAACTGTAAAGTCTGTAACTGAAAAGCAACTGTGTAGTTTCATTAACTGGAACCATAAACATATAAATGTAACAGCAAAAGTCATGTATGGTGTTCAGTACCTCTCGCACTCAAATAATAACAATAACAGAGAAACTAAGTTCTGTCCATCTGTGTGTTCTGTTGTATTCTATTGTGTTTTCCAATTGAAAAATATCTGAACAGACAACCTATTGTATACAGATTATTGAGTTTAATTCCTTTTTCTTGTTTCCTGAGAGAAAGAATCGGTTCTCATAACGAGACAGAAAAACAGATACAATACGAGGGTTTATAATTCATTTGTAGCAAACAGTGAAGATAGACCAAGAGTGATACAAACAGTTTCAATACAGGCCAAGCACACACGGCCGGACGAAAACTTCCACCATACATATAAATTGACAGTCATACAAAATTACCAGCGTATCTACAACGTTCGTGCACGTTCATATAATCACAAGCAAAACTGAAGAATCATAACTGCAGTTCAGGCCAGGCATTCGGAGTAAACCAAAAGCAAATGTCATTCAGACCCTTGAATGACAAACCCTAGGTGAGGGTTTCGAGAGAAAATTGCATCCACATACAGAAGATGGCAGTCAACGAAACAATGGAAGTCCAGACCTCAAAACGATAGAGCATCACTCACAGCGTGAGTCAAACAACAAGCATTGAGCCATACGACCAGACAACTTAAACTGAAACCATACCGAGGACTGAAGAAAATACAAAGAAGCAGAGCCTACCGGACAAGACCGAGGCATACAGCGTCGAGACCTCCAACCACAAACCCTCAATACCTGCACAGCGAATGACACACAGGTGTTAGAAAATATATTGTTGCCGAAGTGAAAGTACAGAGCCTGGAGAGAACAACCAATGGAAATTGCATCCACTTTACCTGAGAATTTGCAGTGAGAGCCGAAGATAGACATTCCACCCAAAGTTTCGACTAACTACGGCGATGAAGGAGCAAACCAGGTCAGAAGTTGTGGAAAGAGAATCACAAATTGAAACAGAGAAGGAAGACTACCTGCGTTTTAAGCCGAGGACGAAAGAATGCCATCGAGTTGAGCCTGGAGACAAGCCAATCACTAAGTTGCCAACCAGAATGAGAAATACCAGCACAAAACTTGAAATACGGCGGCCTGTTGAACCAACAGCAGAAGGAAAACAAACCACAACAAAAATATCACTTACCTAGGCGGCTACAAGTCAAACCACAACTACCAACAAACCAAGGTTTAAGAACAACCACATTCACAGCAAAGAGCCATTACAGAAACAACCAGAGGCGCGCCCAAGACTTGCAGCAAAGCTGCCCACCAAAACTAACAACTAGAGGTGCACCCAAGACTCGTAGCAAAGCTGCCCACCAAAACTTGCAGAGCACAGCGGAGAAAACCCTCGACAAGCCAACAGCAAATAACCAAAATGAATGATGAACAAAGGGTTCAGGCATAGGAATGAGTGGGAATACGAAGTCCAAGGCAAGTACACATTCATAATTGTGTAATTGAATGCCACATAATACAAACCCAAGATATCCGACAGTGCATTCCTCCCATGTGTAATCACAACCGAATTATTCAATCAAACATATAAACATCACATAATTATTTTAATTACGACAGACTGTAAAGTGTTGGGCTGGTCCTATCAGCCTCAAAAATTATTTAATGGCAACGCAGGGAGGTAGAATACCACGACTAGGTTCTTTGTACCGACCAACAAATTAATCGATGTTCACAAGGATTTCAACGCATAGTATCAGCCCAAACAATCAATAACAACATTCGACATTCACCATTAAAACGTTCACACAACTCAGTGTTGAATGCAGAGAACAGAGAACAGATTGATAATTCAGTGCTTTGTGTGGGTGTTGAATGCAGAGAACAGAGAACACATTGATAATTCAGTGCTCTATCGCCAAACACAGAGGGACAATTTTGAGGAAAATCGCAAGAAACTAGCTATAAAACAGCAGCTACAGTCTAAAATGGGACCTGTGCTCTAATATCATGTCAAGCCAAGAGAGTAACTCCATGAATGAATTATGTTTTTGAATTAAGAGAGAACATGGATATATACAAGGAGAGAGTGACCACTGAGATTCATCTTCCAATGTCTCTTCATCTTCCAGTTTCATTTATTTTTCTATTTACAATATTTACATGGATATTCCTAATCCCAAAGATTAAGTGTCAACAGTGATGACATTATTTGTTGAGCAAAAAGTTATTACTCACAATGACCATAAGACTCTCCAATTCCTCTAAACACAAAGCAAGATTGAGAAATCATGTCATATAAAATGGATTACTTATGAGTGTTGAGAGTAAATTTCTAATACTTCACACCATACGCTTCAAATCTCAATTCCTCCAAACACAAAGCAAGATTGAGAAATCATGTCATATAAGATGGATCACTTATAAGCGTTGAGGGTAAATTTCTAATACTTCACACCATACACTTCAAATCTCGTAAGGCTAAGCGAGATAGGCATAACTATTACCATATGTTTAAATCTAAGTGAGTTTCATTGAGATTTCAATATGTTAAAATCTTGAAATCTTAAAATCTATTTTCAGATATTTTTATATATTTTTATTTTGTTTTTTATAACAACTCAAACAAATAAAAAATAAATACTTGTACAACAAAATTTTACAAATAATTGAAAAAATGACAATGACAACTAAATCTGAAATATAAATTCTTCAACAAATTTCAAGTAAACCAATCAAAGAAATAAATCAACAATGATTTTATTAAATGGCCAATTAGATTTCTTGATCAATTGTCTTTACAAATCCTTGTGAGGACTTGGACCAAGAAAACCCTTTGAAGCCTCAAATGTAAAACCAACTCATATAAAGGCAACTAAGTGCCACGAAAAGAAAATGGCACTAAAGTCTAATCTAGACCACTTTAAGTAATGTAGAGCACATGATTAAATTTCTACACGAGATACACTAATAAGCACTAATAAAATCAAAACTTATAATATGTGCAAACTAATACAAGAAAATAAACAAGCTTAAAGGAGACTAAATATGAGTGTCACTTTATCTTTCCTTGCTAGTTTTAAGATATTGTTGTCATCAACAAGATAATTTACCCCAAAGGATACTCAGAATGGAAAATGAATACTCACTTAAAAATAATTCTCAAAGCTTTGGCATACCTTCCATCAATACATCTCTCTTTAGTCATAACCTCTTCTTTCTTTCGTACATGAATCAAACGGTTATTCAATTCAACAGTTTCCCTAAAAAATATATATATATGAATATGATTAACACATAAAAGGTCACAAAAATATTAGAACTTTAACTATAAGTAGGTGGGGTCCCACTAGACTCAATGTATGAGCTTTATATCGTAACATAGATATATTCATTGTGGCTCGCAATTTAAAAACATGTTTAACATATAACAGGATAAAGATATCTCATAAAACATAACACCATAATCAAGATAACATTAAACTTATATCCCATTTTATATCAAAATTTGAAAAATATGATATTTTAAGTTTTTCCAAAATTAAATATCATACCATCACAACCAACCAAAATTTAAAATCTTAAAATGTTTCAAAACTGCAAGTATTTTCTTGAAGTAAAAATATCTCATTAAAACAATTCTAGGTGCATATCCATAAAATAAATCTCCCTCTTTCATCATCCCCTATTTTCTATCTGTGTGACCTTGAATAAACTAAAGTTGATTAGGATGATTATGTGCTTGGGAGTTCCTCAATGGGCTTCTTTCCTTTGTCTTTTTTTTGGTAACATGTCTTTAGGTAAAGTATTTTTCTCAACTTTAGGATGGGGTTTAGCAAATGAAGTAGCTAAAGTAATCACAATAATGTTATCATGTGCCACAAGTGTGTTTTTTGGGCTCACTAGCCAATTAACAATTCCAGATGGAGGTCAACAAGGTTATCCTCCCATCCATCATCCATAGTGTTATGCAACCAAATCACAAAATAGAAGAAGAGATAGATCATCGACTTCAAAATTGGCCTCTTCAAGGGGGAAACCTCCTTTACATTACACAAATGAATAATTCTTGGATGATTCAAATGACAAAACCCCCTTTCTATATATAGGAGTCTAAGGGGTCACAATATAATTAGAGTCAACATAACAATAATAATGTAAGGGCACAACAATAACAATAAGGGGGTTACACTGACAATAACAATGAGGGAATACACTAGTATTATAGGGACCTAACATGCCCCTTTCCTTCAAAAAAGTGTTGTCCTTAACGCTTGAGTAGTTTTGGATGCTTTTGTATAAAATTTTCATCCTCCCATGTGGAATCTTCAGCGGGTAAGTTCTTCCACTTTATGAGATACTTCGAAATTTATCGATTTCTTAGCTATCGAGTTCTTGTTTCCATGATTGCTTCAAGTTCCATTATGATTTTTCCTTCCTTGTCAAGTTCGAGTAATATTGTTTGCACTGGGAGCTTCTCACCTATAACCTTCTTTAAGCATGAAACATGCAAAATTGGGTGCACTCGAGAAGATGCAGGAAGCTCTAATTTGTATGCCATAGTATCAATCTTTTACAACACCATGTAAGGACCATCATACTTTGGTGATAATTTATTATCCTTCTTAGTTTGCTTGAGGGACATTTGTTTGTATGGTTGTAGTCGTAAAAATACACAGTCGCCTACATCAAAACTTCTTTTGTTGCGATGTTGATATGCATGTTGTTTCATTCTATTTTGCACCAAAGTGAGGTTATCCTTTAAGAGTTGGAGAACTTGTTGTTGATGGTCGATGTGATCTTCCATTGTTTGAACCTTAGAATTTTCTCTTAAATATGATGTGATGGACGATGGGTGATATCCTGAATGAAGATGCAACCTGGTGAAGTGAATTGCTCCATGTAATTCATCCAATAATTCATCAATGACATGAATGAGAAATTTATCTTTAATATTGAGCTTGTTGAGATCCCTATAATCCAGACACATGTGCCATGATCCATCCTTCTTGTGCACCAATACTACTAGAGCAGAGAAATAACTTTGACTAGGTTGAATTATACCAGCCTCTAGCATTTCTACAACCATACGTTCAATTTAACTCTTTTTTCCATATGGATATATGTAAGGCCTGATGTTTAGAGGAACACTTCTTGGAATCAAATTAATAGCATGATCATGGTCACGAACAGGTGGGAGGCGTTTGGGAGCCTCAAACACCTTGGAATGATTGTCCAAGACTTTTTGGAGATCTAGAGAAATAGATTATTTCGATGTTGGAACCTCTAGTGAACATAATTGTGCAATTACACATTGTTGTTCTTTCTTTATAAGTTTTTTCATGCCATTAGAGTTGATTATCTTTCTTGGTTTCCCTGCAATACCCCTTAATTTAACTTCCTTTCCTTCCCAAAAGATTTTCAAGAAAATTTCTTGAAAATTAAAAGTTATCGTACCCAAGGTTTGTAACCACTGGACTCCTAGTACAACATCAGCACCACCCATTGGAATGGAGAGCATTGGACTATTCAATACATATTCCACCATAGTTAGCTTGATATTATGGCACTTTCCAGAGCAATTTATATTTCCTCCATTTGCAACCATCACTTGACACTCTGGTGCTCGGTATAGGAAGCAATTCAATTCCTTACAATGAATAAAATTATGGGTACTACCCGAATCAATCAACACTATTACCTTTTTCTTCTTGATATGTCCTTGTATCTTGAGAGTTTGAGGAGTGGTAATTCTTGCTAATGCATTTCAAGATATGGTCGGATTCATTTTTTCTTTCTCTAGTGTTGGTTCCTAGTGTATATCCTCTTGTTTTGAATTTTCTTGTTCCTTTTCTTCCTCCTCTTCACAATCTATGTAAAATAATTTATTCTCGGAACACTTATGACCTTTAGTGCATTTCCTATCATAACTATATCTCTTTTTTCTTCCAATTTTTTTGGTGTCAACCTTATAGGTTGTGGAAGGCTAGGGGCAACAACACTTCCATCTTTATATTTGTGAGTGGTAGGCTTCCTTGTTGCCATAATTTTTCTTTCAATTTTTCTTCCCAACCTGAATGCCTTCTCCAATGAATCAGGTTCCCAGAGGTGAACCTCATGTTGGATATTATCCTTTAAGTCCCTATGAAGGCATCAATCCTCTGTTCCTCTGGAATATCATTTACCCTTATATTCCATTTTTGGAAGACCTCAATGTGCTCCATCGTTGAACCCTTTTGTTTGAGATTTATCAATTGGCTAAATAAGGTGTTGCTTTTTGTATCCTCATAATGTGCTATCATTTCCTCCGCAAAAATTGACCTAGTGACAAGTGGTTTACGAGAATAAACTCATCGATGCCATACAAACTGATTGAGTTCTAAATATAAAGTTGCAATGTGTACCTTTTGTGTGTGTTGCACATTATGGAGATCAAAATATTGCTCCATTTGTAGTATCCATGTTACCGAATCCTTGCCATCAAACTTCCTCATATCAATCTTTGGAATATGGTGGATCTTCAATCCAACGTTAGATTTTATGAAATCATGATTAACATTTCTTTTGTTCTCGTCATGAGTTTCATCTAATATCTTTTCGCCATTAGGAAGCATTTCTTGTAGCAACTTTGTCAAACCTTTCATGTATGCTTTTAAACCATCTTTCAAACCTTCCATGTTTGCTTTTAATCCATCCTTCAAAATTTCCATTTCTGATTTTAAACCATTCTTCAAACCATCCATCTTAGCTTCCATTTCATTTTTGGTTACTCTTTGTGAGAGAGAAATTTGTTGCACTTGGTCTCATAATTTTAATATATCATGTTGCATTTCTTCCTCTACTTCATGTGTCATAGTAAAGCTTTCTGGTTGCTTACTAAGTGTTTCCATTTTCTTTCTTTGAGGCATTTTGAAATAAAACAATGATATCTATGCTTCATTGTGCCCTTTGAATCACTTCAAACTGATTTTTCAAACAAAAGTTATGCAATTTAAAAAAAAAAAAAAAAATACACACCTTTTTATTGCTTTTAAGAGCTCGATCTTGAAATGATTGTAACTATGTAATTTTAGATCTCCAAGTTCTGAAATTTATTACTCTTGTAGCTCTTTGAGTCCTCTTTCCAATCCCACAAGCCTCATCGAGATTGTATTCTTCAATAAAGAGTTATGCCAAATCTCTCATGGTGACTTGATTATGGACTAGTTCAGTCGAGAAAAGTTGTGGGATGCCACATGTCACTGTTGTAACCTTCAACCCTAAAATTGCTATATGAAAAAATACAGTCCATGCACTTTCGGTCACTTTTTACAGAATTCAAATCTGATGCCTGAAATGAAAGTTATGATGATTTTCCCTAGGTCACATGTTTGAGACAAAATTCTAGAGCCCACAAAAATGCTGACTTCCTTAGATCATATCTCCGAAAATATAGCTAACCAAGATCTGAAATTTTTACAAGATGTTCTATGAGATTTCGGCTCCATGTGGTAAAAATTTCAACTTTTGAAGCCTCGTAGAAAAAAAAGTTATAGCAAAAATTCCAAGATGACATGTTGGAAGAAGCGAAACCCTAGAATCCAAAGCTCTGATACCAAATGTTACGCAACTAGCTGACAAATAGAAGAAGAGATAGATCAACGACTTCAAAATTGGCCTCTTCAAGGGGGAAACCTCCATTACATTACACAAATGAACAATTCTTGGATGATTCAAATGAAAAAAACCCATTTCTATATATAGGAGTCTAAGGGGTCATAATATAATCAGAGCCGACATAACAATTATAATGTAAGGGCACAAGAATAACAATAGTGGGATTCTATGGGGCACAATACTAACAATATGGGGACTACATGGGCACAAAAATAATAATAAGGGGGCTACACTGACAATAACAATGAGGGAATACACTAGTATTATAGGGACCTAACACATAGGCTAAGGTTGTCGTTCAAGAGTGTCCATTATGCTAAGATGTGGCTATAATGGAGAATTTTGAGGGACAAAGGGATATGGCGAGGCATGTTGTCCACCCAAATACAAGTGTTGTGTTTGTAATAATTGATTAAACTCATCAAAATTAGCATCAAAATGAACAAAGAAGCAAATCCTTTTATTTTTTCCCTCTTGTCAAATAGCATTTGGCCTTCTCCCTTATCCTCTCTTGTTTCCTCTTGAACAACATTTACTAAAAGAGCACATCTAAACAATAGATGCAATAAAAACCATTTAAAATTCTTAGCCATGAAATGTGCAATGATTTACTATACATAGAAAAGAAAGTAAACTTCACAAATAATTTATTGAATATAATTTAGCATGGCCTAAAATCAAGAAGAATTGAGTTGTTAAAGGAAATGGAAAATAATCTCAAAATACCTAGGGTAACCAACTAAGTTCCACTTGTATGACTATTTTTCCTGCTCTATGTCACCAAGTCTAGGCATTCAATAGTATAATTTCAAACTTCAAAGAGAGTCTTATCTTTAAACAAAAAAAAAAATCATGTTCCATGCTTTCATCAACATTTCTTATATATATATATATAGAGAGAGAGAGAGAGAGATTCCTTCTTTATGTAAACCAAACTTATTCTCATAACAGCCCATCACGTGTTCTTGAATTTGAACAAAGCATCTTCATAACAAACCAATTTAGATAAATGGAGTGTGTGCATAGAAATGTTTTACTTATGGAAGGAATGTAAGAGAGATGCAAAGTGGGAAAAATAAATGTGTGAATGGAGATACCCAACTAGCTAAAAATGTCGTAGTCTAATGAGACTTCTTTTTTTCCCTAAAACTCACAGAAATTCCGGCCATATTTTGAGAAAATTTGGCAGGGATTTTTGTAAATCTAAGTTACAGTTGTTAGATTTCAAGATTTTAGGTGTCCCAGAGGTTTTTGATGGTGTTGAATCCATTTCCACCATCAAAAATATGATTCAAACACTACCTGTACAAGATTTTTTGAATTTTTCTTGCCTGGATTTCGACCAATTTTGGTCATCCAGGCAATTCCTCCCCTTTTGTAGATGACTCCGCTAAAAAATAGTTGGATATAGCTTTATTTTCTCAGGCCCCGAAAAAATTCATGACAACTCATTACGTCATCAAAGTTCCCAAACAAATCAACTTCATAAACAAAGTACATGCATGGTTATTTTAACATATCGAGCACGTATTTACAGGGTCAAGATGAGCTCAAAAAAATGTAAAAAATACAATGAACTTCATAATTTCATAGTAGGGATTAAATTCAAAGCACACATTACTCAAACCCAAGCCACACTAAAATATTTAACCAATAATTCATAGCTACAATTATACTAACGTAAACTACAAAACTAAAGCCACATAACTTTAGTTCAAAACCAATTTCTTATTGTTTATATGCTCCGCAATCTCTATAAGGCTCTTGATATTCATTATGTAACAACCGCAAGGAAAAAATGGTTCACAACATCACTAGCTACAAAGTTGTGCTTCACCAAGTTCTAAAAAAAACAAATGAAACCCTACCTCGTGTTGAAATCCTAATGTAATGTTGAATTTCTGACCATGATAATTACTTGTGACTTATTTATATGTTTCCTCTAAGCATTTATTTCATTCAATTACATCATCAAGAAATTATACATTCAAATATGCAAGAAATTAGAGATTACAGTACACAAGAGACAAGAGACATAATAAATTAGGCCAGTGGCCAAGGCAAAACCCACAAGGGGAAAACCCAACAATCCTTTCCTTATAGAATCTTTTTCAACAAGAGAAATCCAAGTCATAAACAAACTAACCAATATGACTTCCCAAGTTCCAAGTCATCCCTCCAACAAGCAACAATTGTCCACAACACTATTCATAAGATGCTACTTGTTTGTCCTATAACCAACGTCAATCCATAAGAGTAAAGTGCATCATGTAGCTCACATCACATATAGATGTAGTGCCATAAGTGGCCCACATATCACGGAGATATAGGTACCACAAGAAGTTTGCATATCATAGATAGAAGGTGCCATAGGAAGCTCTCATCATCACAGAGAGAAGTGGCACATAAATCTTGCATCGTCACAGAAGAAAAGTGTCTTAGATAACTCAGATTTGTAGAATAATTTTGCCTAAGATGCCCCGAATTTCCTCTCCACAAAAGAACCACGAATTTCTTGCCAAATGGTGGAGAAGTGATTTCAATATATAGTGGTTTTCATATCCAAAAAAGGTGCCCCTAAAGGCCGATTCGACCTGTCATCTAGAGGGCCGACTTGGTAGTTGGGATTTGACCAGAAGATACATAAAATTTAATTTTTCTTTCTCTTAAAAATGTCCAAATAGGACATGACAAAAATAACTTTCTTTTTTACTCTTTACAAGATCATAATTATGAAGACCAAACCTAGCTACAATTTCAACACTCCCTCTTAACTAGGGAAGTATTCATAATGACTCATTGGGATATTCTCAAATTGAAGACATATAAGAAATGATCATCAAGATTAAGATAAGCACCATCATTAATATCATTACCAACATCAATCACGTCACCATAACCTAGTCAATACCCCTAACGTGTGGAACATATGTGTTGTTTAGTAAACAAGCTCAATCTCGAAAGAGATCAGAGCATGATGCCAAAACAAGATCACTCTAGAAATATATCGAAGCATGATGCTAGGAGGATACAACCTCTAGTACCATTCTCTCTAATCCATTTCAAAGTGAAATAGGGATAACATCCATAATTATGTCAATATACAATGACACAGATAGAATGATGTCCTCTACTAGACCATTTTCCTATACAGGTCGAAGTGACACGACGACTACAACCCTAATCAGGTCACTCTATAATGACACGGGAAAATCTATGTCCACTGAACCATTCTTCCTAATCAAGTCAAGTGACACAAGGACTACAACCCTAATCAGGTAATTATACAATGACACAGGAAGAATGTCAGTCCACCAAACCATTCATCCTAATCATGCTTATGTACTTGACATGGGGATAAGCTCCCTAATCAAGTCAAAGTACATGACATGGGAAGAATGTCAGTCCATGATGCTATCCAACCTTTCAAACCATTCTCCCTAATTCTGGTCAATGTATTTTACTTAGGGATAACATCCCTAATTCCAATCAAAGTACATGACACAGGGAGAAACCATATCCAAAATGAAATCATCACTCCCTCTCAATTAGAGAGGAAATCCACAAGCCCAACCTTGTTTTGGAAATACACAAACTTCCCTCTAGAAAGAGGCTTCATCAGCATATTGTATATTTTCTCATTAGTGGAGATATACCCGAGCTTCACTACACCTTTCATCAGCATGTTTGTCATCATACAATCCAACAAGTAGTCTCTGAAGTCATATTGCTTATCAACCTTTGAATCCAGCTTCAATATACTCAGCCTCTGCCATACTGCTTCGTGCTCATCCAAGAAATTATAAGTAAGCCCAAATGGAAGCAATATATTCTTCAGATTCGCTCCCTTTGACACATGAGTCCTTATTCTTTCGCCATAAACAAATCATATAGGACCATTCTTGATCCATTCAACCAAGTCAGTATTACAAAGTATTCTTTAATCTTGAGACTTCTTTTCATATTCTTAAAAAAAAAAAATTGAGACAAACATTTTGTCATGATCCTCTCCCTCTTTCTGGGAGAACCTTCTCAAATCTTTCTCCCATGCTACCATCTATTGTGTGTTATATCTTGACTTTTCTTAGGCACAATCAATGCATACTTCAAATTGCCCACTCCCTCTGAACTTGGGTCTCATCTAGTGCAATATCCTTTCAGTGGAAATTCTGGAAAGTCCTCTTGCTTTGCTTCATTCTTCCACTTCTTCCAACCATTGACAAAACCTTGGTAACTTCTACTATGTACTTGTAATCCTCACTAGGAGGACATGGAAGAACAAATGCAATTAAGCAAAGTATATAGACAAGAGAATATCCAAAGGTAAAGACAATAATAATAATAGTAATTAAAGAGAGAATATATGGAATACTTATCTTTTAACAAAAGACAAATCCCTCCATATCTTTAGACTCCTTGCATCCATCTTGCACCTTATCCAAATCACCCTTTTAATGTCATTTATTCCTTGGAAAGGCTACGGTTTCTTCTTTCAGCAGAAACATTCAATTCTTGGGGTTTTGTTCCTAAACCCTAGGGTTTTTATTTTTCAAATCTTTTTGAGTACTAGGGTTTACAAACCCTAGACATCAAATGATAAAAACCCTAGAATTTGATAAGCCCTTAATGTGATGAAATCTATCATTGATATCATCACGTAGGTCGTGTCCCATCATTGTCCTTCAAACTCATTATAACAACTTCATCTTATTCCATCATTTAGGGTCGATCATAGCATCTGAATACATCTTTGATAGCTTCATATTTTACTCTCAAATTTGAGCTTAGCCTATTTTCTACAAATGTATACCTAGTGAAAATGAATCCCTTTTTCATGGATGAGAAATATGGTTTACGGTAACACAAGTTCATGCTTTGTAATTTAGACTTTATATTTCCAAATCTTTGTACTCATCTCATATCCTCTCGAACTGGTAAAGGGATGTCAAAGCTCTTCTTTGTAGTGAACCATTCTAGTCTGAGATTTGTTAGATCTTGTTCCAGGGAATTCATTCTAGATCCAGCCATTTACTTTGAAGCTTTATAGTCTTAGATATTTGACCTTGAAGAGGAACTCAACCTCTTTTCATTGGTTTCCATGGTTTAAAAATGTAACGAGATCATAGTTCACAAGTTTCAATGTTAGTTCTCTTTGCCATATCAACTTATCAAAAAGCATATTCTTCCATATCTGACCTCAATCCTATACAAACCATATTAAAATTGAACTTCAAAAGAATTATTACTACTAATACATATATGCCATACTACAAGTTCTATTGTAACTTGGATATCAAGCCACACTAATCAAATAATTTCTTCAAGTCGTTTAAAGAGACATCAGGTCGGCTCTTTGTAATATATATTTTGTCCTTCTATCGTGTATAGAAAACAATATCATGGATTTGAATCCCCCTCAGTGTAGTGCCAGAGATGACTCAAATAATTGGACATACAAGGATAATTTCATACTTCTAGTTATTAATTCACATAGGTCTCATTTTGGACTAGTGTCTTGGATTGTTACAAGCTTAACCTTATCACTCTTCTACATAAATGATCAACTCAGATGCCATACCAGAGAAATGAGGCTTAGATTTACATAGATTGGATTCTTTAACACTTAATTTGAACAATACACTTTGTGATATGGATTCACACTTCAATCGTAAAAACCTCAAAAAGTTTAGATGATAATGCTCACCTTAGAGAGTTCAAATTTCTTGTAAATCAGGTCATAATCCTTCTTTCACAGAGGCATAACCTAGTTTCTTAACCTGTACAATTCCTTAGGATTTGTATCATAGTCGGTTGACTAATAATATTCGCAAGGTTCTATAAGCTTTGGCCTCATATAAAGTGCTTCAAATCCATATCCTCAAGCCCGCAAATTTTCATAGAAGATAGGTGCTACAAACAGCTCATATGAACCACAGGAGTGTCTTAGAACTTCAGCCCAAGTTACATAGATGATAATACCATAGGTACACATAGTGCCTTATGACTTTGAAATAAACTTGGATACATAGAGAACTCGACCCATCAACATGTACTCATATTCTAACCTCAGAATTCAAACTTATCCTCAATCCATGGCTCTGATACCATGTTGAAATTCAAATGTAATGTTGAATTTATGATCATGATAATTACACGTGACTTATTTATATTTCTCCTTATAAAATTTATTTCATTCAATTAGGTCATCAATCAAATATGCAATAAAGTAGAGATCATATTACACAATAGACAAGAGACACAAGAAATTAGGCCAGTAGTTAGGGGAAAACCCAATAATCATTTCCTTATAGATTCTTTGTGAACAAGAGAAATATGAGTCATAGACAAACTAACCAGTATGATTGCCTATTGACGTCACGATCAACACCCTCCAAAGTTTTTCCTACACTTGAATTTCGGAGCCTACTGAGGATCTTATGATTTGTCATTCTATGGACACTTCATTGTCGATCGATGTTGTGCTAAGTGTTTAAGTCTTCTTCCCAGTTTCTAAATGCTAAACCCACTTGCTCACACATGCTTAGTCATTGATGAGTTCATAAGAGCACTTCCTTTATGAAAGCTTGAATAGGCATAATGCATTCCATCAAGAGAATGTCTGCACAATGTTCAACCTATGTTGACAGTCAACGCACACTTTCCATTGAAAGTCTCCCTCACTTTGATTGCAATTGTACTTCTATTTCGATGAGTTTTCCCAACTGTTGATTTGTGGGCATCTTTGCTTTCATAAGTGTCAATTTCAAGTTTGCGACTATCATTTTTGCTTGCATTAACTTTAACAAGTGGTGTTTTCATGTTATATTTTCTCCGGCATGTGTCACTTTCAATTTATTTAGCTTTTTCAAGTGTTGTTTTCACATTTTCTTATGGTCACAGGTTTCACTTCTAATCATTTTCACTCTTGTATGTGTCGCACATTTTCACAACACTAGAGGCAGTTCTAGTGCACACTTTTGCATTAGATGGCCCTACATATCATAATAATACATGTTAGACACATTCCTATATCTTAGCACACTTTCTCGTCACAGTTGACACATTTGGCGCATCTTGTATTCTAAGTGTCCAATGTGGCGTTTTAACTATCGCACTTAGAAATAAGTGTCGCTTTGTTGTCGTTACAAGGTGTGGTTATTTTTCATGAGTATTGTGCATTCCCTAGCTTGTGTTAATGGAATTCATGTGTGTGATCCATATTTGAGTCTTTTTCAGATGCATTTCCCTCTCTTATTGTATTGATCCCACACTTAGCCATTTTTTATCTCTTCTTTGTCTTCTTGCCCAGTGCAAGCTGTGAATACATGAATCTCATCCCAAGTGATGAGCATAGCTTATTTACAAGCCTCATTATTCATATATATTCCCCCCAAACTTGTGCACTAAGCCTCTCTCAAGGTCATATCCTTTACTTACAAGTTGAGAACCTTCAAAACATAGCCACCTAACCCTTCTTTCTTGTACGGACTCACTGCACTAAGTTTTGAGCAATTCTGCCTTGTATAGTGCATGAGGGATTTCTCCTGGGAAAAGTGACTTATCTTCTACTGCATACCTCAAATAACTACGTAATCTCCTCTTACAGACAGCCCCTATAGAAGTAAATTGTGCTAGCATAGCGTGCAGAGCACATTTCTAGTAGACAGTGGGCCATTGCTGAGGAAATTTGCGCTAGCCTTAGGCCTCTCTTTCCCTCTTAGTGCATACCGCAGTTCTAATAAAAATGGATCAACCCTTAGATACTAGACTTGCCCAATGTGCAGAAGAATGGCTTGGACCTATCCCTCCCAACGCAGGGTGCAGTTTCAGTCGACAGTGAGCCTTTGCATAAGCAAACTACACTACCCTTTAAACCTCCCCTTCCTTCCCAGCGCATGGCGTATTTCTAGTCAACAAGCCTTTAACTTTTGTTCACTAAACTTCTCCTCTGCACTAAATCTTGTCCTAGCTCTTCCCTTCTACGCATTGTGTAGTCCTAGATCACAGTGAAGCCTCCTCTCAGTCACTATCAAGTCAAACTTCGCTCTCACACTCTCCTACTCCCTTGAGCCTAGCGCATGGTATAGTTTTAGTCAACATGCCCATCACATTGTTCCTTACACTTTCCCACTGTGTTGGACCTTGAAGAGCCCCTCCTCATATCGCATGGTGTAGTTCTAGTAAGCAGTGGTGCTTTCCGCAACCACTGTTGAGCTCAATGGTGCCCTCCTCATCAAGCCCTTCCTTCTCAATCCTTTCACAGGCCTATCGCAAGAAACTTCTTCCATGAGAAGGGTAGAAATAGAGTAGATGATTTCAATACTAGTTTTGCCTTGTCATCAGTGAAATTCATTGGCAGGTGTACCTCCTCAACAAGGCAAGATGGCATTCAAGGAAGATGTCAAGGAGGAGGAACAAAGAAGCACTTGTAGAGAAGAAGCACAAAGAAGAATTATCATGAAGACATGGAGAGATCCTAAACCAATACAGATTGAACACATTTCATGATCACTCAGAAGGTCCCGATGTTGATCCATGACCCTTTGGAGGGTGAAGATGAAGAACGAATCACATCTTTCATGAAGATTGAAAACAAAGCAGTTGTAACAACCCCAGGTTAAAAGTTCATGTAATAAAGTTGATAAAGAAAAAATAAGACCAAGGCCATGGGACAATTATTCCATGTTGAATGTTGGGTGAAGTATCCCAGTGGGAATGACTTGTTGTGTATTATGGCTAAGGGCAAATTGGCAAAAGAAATGGCAAAGGCTTTGAAAATGAAAAAATGTATTTTTAGCATTTTATAGACTAAATTAGCAGAAAAGGGAGGTGAAAGGTCACAGGTTGCATGTGAGGAGGAAAATGAAGGAAAATAGAGGGAAAATGAAGAAATTAGAGGCATCAATAATAAAAAGACATCAGAGCATAAGTTTGGAGCCTTTTGTCAGTTCAGTTTTGGAATTATTCTTAGAGAGGAGAAGGAAATCAAGGAAAGAAAAGGAAGGACAAGGAAAGCAAGGAAAGGTTGTATCAAGCAGCTTCAACAGGAATACTTGCAGCTAACAGGTCACATGTATGATTTCCTAGCTGCTTTTGGAATGTGTGGTATATGCATGTGTGTATTTGGTTAATGTGTTGTCATTAGCATGGGTTTTGTTGGGTTTCGACAGTGGTTTTAGCCTTGCCTTGCCATTTTTGGATAGTTATGGTGTGATGGGATTCTTTCTTGGTTGAGCTTTGGATTGTTGAAAGGTTTTGGATCTGGGTGAGGTGGTCTCAAGAAAATCCCAAGGGTTGGGGGTGGAGATTGTTTTCTCTGGGAAGACCTCAACAGGTGGGTGGAAACAGGAAAATTTCTCAAGGGATGGTGAAGGAATTCTGAGGCATCCAAGCTTGGTTTGGTTTTGTGATCTCGGGACCAGTTTAGGTGAGATAGTGATATGGTGAGGGTGGAGGTGTTTTAACCTATGGATTCCCTTGGTTTTTTTATGGATTGGTTTATCCAATGAGATCCCATATTCATGCTTGGAATATGGCACGGGGGTGATTGGATGAAAGAAATATTTGGTTCAGCCAATCTATGGTCAAACAGTACATGGAAGTCCTTGACTTGGTTGGATTTTGTGTATGGTTAATAAGAGTTAAGTTCCTCTTGTCTTTGATGAGTAAATATACTTGTTATTATGTGGATTTAATCGTTGTTCTATCATTGTTATCTATCTGATTATTTGTTGATTATAAGCATGGTTATATGACATATCTAAGTATAACACTTACCACATTTTAATTAATGAATGTCTGGATAATGAATGCATTACCTAATTGGTGTTATGACAACTATTGTGAGAATGCATTGGTCCTTCTTATTAAACCTCATATAAGTTTCAGATCCCTATGTTCAGATATGCATTCATGACTTGTAGGTTGCATGTTTACCATGTGTTTGACGAAATGCTTGTCCTAGTTGGGAGGGGTCAGGTCAAGTCCTTATTCAAGTTTTGGTTTAGAGGCTTTGTTTCTATGTTATTTATCATTTTTGGAAGTTTCATTGAGTTATGGGCAGAGGCCTGAGTCCTAGCATTGAAAAAGTGGCTTGGAATTTGGGGTCACTGGCACAGAACTGTCTATAAAAGTCCACAATCATTGGGAAGTAGGCTTATGGGAGATATTGGAGGCTTATTGTTGCTTGAAGGCCTTTTCAAGGGAGCGACTAAGGCTCTAGGTTAGTGACAAAGAGAGTTAACTCAGAGGTTGGACACCTGGAGGGGTTCGGTAGCTCCTGGAGGTCCTGTAACACCTGAGGGAAGTCAGTAAGGTCTTAAGTTGTCTAATCCATTTCCTTAAGGTCATATAGGAGTTTGAGTCTAGTGACCCTCATCTCATGTTTACCCCGGGAAAACCGATGAAAGTGGGTAAATGTGGTAGGAGGTGGTTATAGCAACAAAGATATCAACTTGGCATTGCCACATAATCATGAAGTTCCATGTCATCAATGCCAATTCATGGCTTTTACATGTGTGTCCATGTGTCTTGCCACATCATTTGTGGATATAATGATGTAATTATCAAAAGGAAAAAGACAAAATGTAATGTATGGAAGTCCAAGAGTCACATGTGGACAAATGAATCAAGAAGAAGTTCAAAGGTCATATTTGAAATGCAAGAGTCATGAGGGTAGTTCAAGAGTCGTGGGGATATGAAAGGTCATTCCTCCTTTTTGGAGGCTTGGAATTTGGAGAGCTAGCCTTGGCTTCTTCAACTTGGCATAGGAGAGAAGATCATTATTTTCGAGAAGCAAGAGGTGACTTGATGTTCCATTGTTGGAGCTAGTGGCCCACAATTGTAACTGTGTACTTGGATCTTTCACTTAATAATTGAAGCTCATTGAGCCAACACACTTTCATGCATGTGTCATGAATGTTTTAAGACTATTATTTAGATGTTTGCGATATATTTTATGTTCATGTACTAAAGAAATTGAATTACTTCATTGGCTTTGGTGCTTATCTTGTTGAATGTGTGTTGTATTTACTTTAATGATCATTGTGTCTATGTGAACTACTTCTCTAGATAAATAACGAACATTTCCTTGCTCTCGTGTGCCTCCCTTAGGATGGTACTATTACTTTCCTTCTAAAGATTCAATGTTTTCTCCCCTCTCGTGAAGGACTCCTTTACACATTTCAATTGGTGTTTCATAGTGTCAACTTACTTGTTTAGTCAAAGGTTATGTGTATAATTTCTTATGTTATCCATTGAAACCAAGGAAAACCTTAAGTTATGGTGGTTGGGTCAATACTTCGGATGGGGCTCCTACTCGAAACAATATGAGGTCTAATTGGGACATCACAACAGGGAGGACCCCTATATGCTGGCTTTATCCAACGCCGTCAACACTTCACAAGTGCCAAGTCAGCCCTCCACCAAGCAACAATTGTCCACAAAACTGTTCATAAGATGCCACATGTCTGTCCTCAAACTAGCATCAATCCACAGGGGTAAAGTGCCTTATATAACTCACATTACACAAAGATGTAGTGCCACAAGTGGCTCGCACATCACAAAGAGATAAGTACCACATGAAGCTCACATATCACAGAGAGAAGGTGCCATGGGAAGCTCACATCATCACAGAGAGAAATGCCATAGAAACCTCGCATCATCATAAAAGAAAAGTGTCTTAGATAATTCAGATTTTGTAGAATAATTTTGCCTTAGATGCCCTCAAATTCCTCTCCACATAAGAACCATGAATTGCTTGACAAATGGTGGAGAAATGATGTCAATATTGTTACACGTCATTTTGTCACCATTAGGAAAATGACGGCAAATCAGTCCTTTTCAGCCATTTGATTTCGGTCTTTCAGTTTCGTTTTCACCTTTTGCAACTTTCTTTCGATTGCCCTCATTCGTTACCTTCGGCATTTTTGCTTCCCTCATTAACCTGTTGATGAGTCTGTAGATCCTAAATTCATTATTACCTTGCAAGTTGAACAAACCTTCGATGAGCCCGTGAAAACTGGAAAATCAGCAGTAAAATTCAAATCGAAGCCACTCATTGGCATCTGTTGGGAACTGGGTAGGATCTGTTGATAATATGGATACCTGAAGCATGTAGGGACATCTTTATAAAACGAAAAATGTGTAACCACGGTTGGACTGGCATGGCGGAACGCTGCATTTTTTTTTTTTAAATCCCACCTAGACCTAGCCTATACTTGCCTATGAGATTTGCAGTCATTCTCCATTGGTTCCGTCCACCACACTAAATTTCCAATATCTATCATCTACAAGTAAACCTCCCTTCATGGGCTAAGCTCGCTGTCGTATATCCTGTGGCAAATTTAATTGTGCTCTAGTCCTTGTGCCCGAAACTGGAAGGACTTATTTAAAAGAAAATGAAATGTCGAGTCCTTGTGCCAATCTGGAAGGATAGGTTGTTTGGGAAGCTAGTTGGAGTAGGGACTGTTGCTGGACTTAGAGTACCGGTTGACACAGCAAGCCCAACCTTGCTTAAGCGGTTTAAAAATATGGCATGATCCATGACTGCGCCCCATTCGATCATACGAAAGTATAGCACTAAAAATTCTTACATAAAGTGCGGATAAACATATCTACATATATTCGTCAAGCTTGATGCGCGATAAAGAGCTGAGGTACACACCTAAACAGGTATTGACAAACCAGTGATGGCCCCGGAAGGATTTTGAAAGTAGAAAATAGGTAGAGGAGGGTCAATAAATCCCATAATACGACCATTGGAGAATGCCTGTCAAAACCCTATCAGTAAGTAGAAGCTATTTGTCTTTATCCCGCCTAAAGCGATTAATGCTGAAGTGGAACCCATGCCTGTCCATCTATATAGTTTGCATTTTGAGTTTATCTTAACACCCTGATGTTCTACAGATCAAAGTTTATTTGGTAACAGAGATAACTAGTTCGCCCAGCGGTTCACCATTTTGTTGTGGCCACAACCACTTTCGAGTGTTTTTGCTATTCCCTCTAGGGAACAGCTGTTGTTCCCTAAAAGGAATAGCAACTTTTTGGAGTGTCTTTGCTGTTCCCTCAAGGGAACAACACTTTTTTGAGTGTTTTTTGAGTTTTCGCTGTTCCCTCCAGGGAACAACACTTTTAGAGTTTGTTGTGGCCACAACCACCACCCTATTAAAACCTGCTCTGGGGGCAAATTTGAATGGGTCCCTTGAGAAGTTTGATCTTTCGTCTCTCTGAATGATAATCGTAGTCGTTAGATGGAATTATGTCCTCAAAGCTAAATGGTTCAACGGTTTATTAATTATGGTTGCAATCTGTTTTTAATCATCAGTCCCCAAAAAATCATCGCGCCCTCTTGAGATTTAGAGCCGGAAGGACTCATATAACCCCTAGTTGCAAAGTCTGTCTCTTTATGAAAGTTTTTATGAAGGTAAGGTTTGTTTTAGGCATTTCTATCATATCTCTCATAATCATAGAGCTAATGTTAATTATGTTGAAAATGCAACAAGATGATGGAGCTTAGTGAAAAGAAGTCGCCTTCACTAAGTGGGCCCGCATGCTATTTTTGGCGCAAAGTCTATTTTTAGACATATGGATCATGGTCTATGAGTTGCAGGATGCTATTTGTGGATGATTGGTCATGTTGGTAAAAATATATGGACTTCTATTTTTAGACATATGGGCGAAGTCTATTTTTAGACTGCCGGGCTAAAAATAGAATAGTCAAATATTATTAGCTCATAGTAATATTTGGACTGTAAACATTATCTTATCCTCTTGGAGCACTTCAGTTCGAGCTACAGATGTGGCACATGCAACTGTCAGAAGGAAATACGCTTTTCTTATGGGTCAGTTGAGCTATTGCATGATGGACTTCAGTTAGAACTCAAGTGATTGAGTTTGGTGGAGTTGATTGAGGATTTGGTGGAGTTGTGTTCAGTTTGACTTGGTTGAACTAGTTGTATTTAGTCTAACTGAAGAATACACTAGTGATGAGTGATGTGAATTAATTATTAATTAATTCACTAATTATTAACTCATAAAGCAACTAAAGAATACATCAGTTAACTCAGTGCATGGACAGTTAAGTGGAGACAGGTGTTAGAGGTTGAGACTGCTACCAGTTGTGACTATATTTGTGCATGAGATTTGCACAATCAATGGATTGAGTATTGCCAATGAGGATAGCGTGGTTCAGCCAAGGGAAATAAGAGTTTGGATCAGCCATTCTCATCGATTCTCATGCAGGATTGTGCAGTAGAGGCAGGCAGACAACGGAGGAGATTTGAACCTATGACTTGATTCAGATCTGAGCTAGTTTGTGTGTAGCAGGTGGAGATAGTATTGAGTACTTGCGAGGAGTATTGTACTATGTATTGTTACATGTTCTCAATCATTATAATATATAGATAGTTGGGGGTTTTCAGCTCTATGCTTTCCCCGGGTTACATACTGTGTTATTGTGCGCATGCGATTGATGTTTCATTGTTTTTAATTCCGCAAAATTGATGATCAACGTAGAGGAGGTTATGTATTATGCATGCATTCCGCAATAGTGTATAATCAGGATAATCTCTATGAATAAGTGTCATATTATTCAAAATTTCTACAAATTATTTCTGCAGGCGAGGACCAAGAGAAGAAAAGCAAGGTCGACGAGCTGATGCATAAGCATCAGGAATGGCTGCAGGGAAAAGATGCAAGTGAGACCTAGCCAAAACAGAGGAATTTATGACAAGCAACAGGGAAGGCATACACAGTGGGGAGCTACGCAATAGACTACGGTGATTTCTTGTTGCTTATCCTCCCTCCAGCCCTTCCACTCTTGTAACAGAGCTTTCAATTGCAACTACTGACTTGCAAAAGGATCTTACATCCTGAAATACCTGTCCAAGAAAAGGAGGTACAGGCTCAAAGATTTGTTTCATATGTACAGTGTTCTGTGGATCCTAGAAAAACGCCTTCATCTGTTGGATCTATGCAAGTTTGATAAGGCTCGATGGATGGAAACAACCGCACAGCACTCTACCTCGCAATTTGTCGAAGAAACGTATGAACACATCGAAGAAACTCTGAATGAGTACGAAGTCATTGTTGATCGCTGGCCTGAATGCTCGGTTGATTTGAAAAATGCAATCACAGTCATAGAGAGGTAAATACACATGGACAACATATAGCTAAACTCTAAAGAATTCTTCGAGATGCAAAGGGATCGGAAGGTGGTAATGAAATTCGAGAAAGCAACGCAGCCTTTAAATGATCATAGCATGAACAGTACGCCTAGTCCACATGATACCTCTACCAGCTGGATTTTTTTGCCATGTGTCATGGTTTTGGGACAGAATGGGGTAGGACGTCCTAAAATTATGAAAAGACAGGAAGTAGAACAGATGTTGGTATAAGGGTTCTTGTGTTTCTTTGGGGACTCTAGATGACACCTTTGCATCATTGATGTCGGTGTTGCAAAGACATACTCCGCAAGAAAGGGATATGGAACCACCACATTGTATAATGGAGGCACGCTCTATACTAAGTAAAGGTACTCCTGATAGCACAGATCCATCAAGTTATTATTACCTCTAGATACACCTTAAATCAAGCCAGATGTTGAAAAATGAGCATACTGTCTGCATTTGCCTTCAGGGAATAAAAAGGAATAACATTCAGTCAATACTGTGTAAAGGGATGGCATGCAATCATTCCTCTTTCTACCAACATCCGTTCATTTTTCTTCAGGAAATAGAACGATCCAGTAGCAATGGCTTCAATGTGTTCATTGTTTCATTAACAGTTACATTTTCTATATTTTAATTTGAATATGGAAAGGAAGAGGGAAGGCCGAAGGTCAGGAGAAACCGATGGTCAGTTCTCTTTCTCCATAAGTATCACCTCTGGATAGATGAAAAGGAATTTTTTTTGGCAGAAGAGGGGTCGATTTTATTATGATAATAAAGAACATTGTTTTGGTTAAGAAGAAGCCTTTTTTTAGATTCATTTTCCTTTTTCTTTTATGTTTGGAATCAACGTGTTGTCACTGGCATGAGGATATATATGTTTTGTTTTTGTGCACAGCGATAACAGACAGCATATGACTGGTCTTGGTTATTTCAATATAATTCATTATCATGGTTAACTCATGAGTGGTCTCTTATTCAAAGCTATATTAAACATGAGTTGCAAGTTTTATTTGTAGAAACATGAATGTGTATTCTTGTATGAATAATTAGATTGCAATTAAGCTTAAATACAGCCTTGTTCATCGGTGAACTCAGTGATTGATTCATTTGGACTTGGAATCTATATATGATGTTTAATCTCTTTTATTATGCTCCTGTAGGATAAATTAGAATAGTTAGGACTGGCATAAGTAGGTAGAATCAGTATAGATAGGACTTGATACATATAGGTTAATTGTTTCTTTTGTTGATTTAATGGAAGTCTTCCTCCGGGGAGCAATCTTTCAACACCTATAATAGTTTACGAGATCCTTTGAAACCCGTTGGAACTAGCCATTCCAAATGAAAGCAGATCTAATCGGGGTCTGCGATTAGGTTGGTTCCCCTTTGTTGGCATAGCGAAAATTCGCCGTGTCAACAAAAGTATAGGTGTAGATGAGAAGAAGAGGAAGAATGACACTTTGCTGCTGGAAAAACTGATTGGCTGCCCCTTTTGCTGCTGAATTTTCTCTTTATGGTCTTGACTATTGAATGACCATATGGCTTCATTAAATACAACCTTCAACAACCACATAACTATCTCATATCCATCATCTTTCTTATCCATATTGTTATGGGTTGCTATCTTTCCAAAACTGGCCCAGAGGTTTTCTACTGATAGTTGTATATTTCTGTTGAGACAGGTGCTACCGGAAATTCCGGTAATACCTGTAATAGTGAAAAAAAACTAGAAACACTTTCGACATTTTTGGTAGGATAACGTTTCCACTTCAAAACTTTAACAGAAATGCTTCGAAAATACCTTTCATTCCATGTGAGTTGCAGCCTCTGCAAGCTTATCCAAATTTGTTTTAATTCTAGCAGATTTAGACCTTGTGATTTTGGTTGTTTCTCCTTTGATGATGGCCTCTTTCTTTTCTACTTCTTTTTGGATCTTTCTTCTTTTGGAAGGCTCTGATGGCTGGTCCATGGGAGCTTTACCTCTTTGCTTCTTCAAGGATCTTCTGATTTCTGCAATTGAAGGATCCTCAGTCTGCAACTCTATTGGTTGTTCTTCTATAACTATTACTTCAGTCAGTAAACTAGGATTATTTAGGGCCTTTGATTTTAGTCTGTATTTATTCTTTTCCCTAGTATGTCTCCTCCTAGTTCCAACAACTAGTTTTAGCTCTTATTTCTTGTTTTTATTGGTTCTTGTATACCCTGCTTCCTTCAGTATTTCCTCATCAGAATCAAGAGGTTGGTTTTCTTGTTGTTGTTCATGTGCTTCCGAAATTTCAAGAAACACCTGTGCTTTAGATTTCTCTTCAGCTGCAAGTTTTCTTCTCTAAGTTCTTGTGTAAACCTTAGGAAAAGGTCTAACAAGGGGAACCATTTTTGAGCTTTTTGTTTTCTGGGCAGAAGAGCTTTCACCTTGCTCCTTTCTCTTTTCAGATTCAGCAACTAAGGGTTTCTCTTTGCTGCTTTTGGCACCTCTGCTCACACTTTCCCTCTTTGTCTTTCTTTTGGAGCTTCCTTTAGCTGATACAGTTGATGTCCTCTTTGTCTGAACCTATGTTGAAGAAGATTTAGAAATTTCTTGGGGTTTTGGTGCAGGTTGGCCTGCCCTGTAAAACAAGAAATGGTCCCAGGTTTGGTTTCTGTTTTTCAGTTCTTCTTCAACCAGAACCTTGATAATTTCCTGATGATACAGGCTGTATTCTGATGCTTCCTGATGTGTTTGAATCCTGGCTGCCATTTTGGTCAGGCTCTTCAATATGAAATAAGGCAGATTAAGAGTCCTCATACCTACAAAATGAAAAAGAAACCTCATATGGTAAAGAAAAACTATTGTATATCTTCTCTCACAAGTGAGAAAAATCTTAACCAGTTTGACTGTTTCTTCCCATTCTTTCTTAAGATAATTGCTGGGAATTCCTTTGGCCCAGTTAGGATCTCTGTATTCATCTCTGATAAAAGCGTTGAGATCTCCTCCTGTAATGAGTTGTCCTTTAAACCACTTTTCTCCTTCCTGGGGAAGGTTAAAAGCCTCTGCAATTGACTATTCTGAAACCTACAACCTGAGACCGAAGATAGTAGCTTCCTGTCCATCGAAAGTTTGAGCAAACTCTCAGGCTACACCTTGATGTGAGTCTCCTAACCTTGTGTAGAGTGGATACCAGCCTGCCTAAATAAACAACCTTCTGACCTTCGGATTAGCATCAACTAGCTCAGCTCCTTGAGGTTCGATTCTCTTAAGCTTTCCACCTTTCCTAGACTTTGGTGCCATAGAATATCTGCTTGTTGGTTATGAAGAATAGGTGTCAAAGTGTGGAAGCTTATCCAACAGCTTTTGCAACTATCTTGAATTAGGCTGCCTGAAAATCTGGGATGTGTTCTTAACCTCCTCAATCAGTGTCTCCTTAGCTGCACTTTAGAAATTCGAAATGGTGACATTTCCTTCACTTTCGAATATTTGAGATGAAGTTATGGTTCAATCTCCCATGCATATAATCCTTCATGATCACATAAGATTTCATGTCATAATAGACAACATGTAGTAGTAATGATGAAGTCGAGTTGCCTTGGAGAGTCCAGCTGATCTGCTACAGGTGGTTGTACGAGATTTTTTGCAAATATGGCAATTTTCCTACATTAATTCAGACTGGCCGGAAATTCTGGTAGTGCATCACGCAGAACAGAAAGAACGGTCATCGAAATTCAAACAACTGGCTGAGACTGACGCTGCAGACACGCTTAAAATTTTGGGAAACACGAGTTATTTAAGATGGGTGGGGTAGGCAACGGCTGTGACTGACACCTAGCAAACACGATCAACCCAAATGATTAACCACTACCACTTGACTTGACTTGAAGTTTGAGACCTATCCAATCACGAAACCTCATGATTTGGATTAGATATTCCGCCATTATGACACGTGGACAATCGAAATGGTTGCGTTTTTTGCTTTATTTTAAAAAACAGAAAATGCTACCGGAAATTCCGGTAGCATCAGAAAATTTCAAAAACAAGAAATAACACAACAATGGAAAGACTGTCCGAAAAATAGGGGAGACTATCTGAATGAGAAAATCGGGCGCTACCGGAAATTCCGGTAGCGTTTAAAATTTCTTGAAATTTACAAAATTAATCCTAAAAAAATAAAAATTTCAAAACCTACATATGACTTAGCCTAGAACTGTGCTAACATGTGTGTGTGTGTGTGTGTGTGTGTGTATCTTGTGCATTAGATAAGTTTGGTTATACCTTTAGATGAGTTCTTCCATGAGAAGAACAATAAGATCTAGATGCTTTGATATGATCCTTATACCGTCATTGAATAGATTGGATAGAACACTTTCAAGTTGAACTTGCTAGCTTGCATGTTCATTAGTCTAGTCTTTAATTTAAATTGCCAAAAGCTATAAGAGTTTCCCATTCTAAATTACAATGAAAAAAATTCTATTGTGTTAATCCCTGAAGAGTAAGCTAATAAAGTTGGTGTGAAGCTTAAAGGATACGTAGATCTAAAGAGGAAGGAGTGGGTGACCGAATAGGTGACCGTGATGATTTATTGGATTGGTTGAAAGGACAGTCACCGTGGTTGAAAAAGGGTACACGTTGGAGCCAAATCTCCCAAATGTAAAGATATATGTTGGGAATCAGTAACTCCTAAGCAAGAATTTTTTTATAGTGAAAGGAATTAAATATCAACTCATTGTTAGAGGAGTCACAATAAAGAGAGGTTCGTTCCAAAGCTTTGGATATGCATTTAGGTTTCATTATACCATATGAGATATAGAGTCATATTGAATCCTTAGCATTTGGTGCATAATCTAAAGATCATATTCAACATGGATTAGAGTGGGAATTTGGCATTAGATTGTGAAATTACATCTCAATTATGTAATGCTAGTAGTACAACTTGATCCCATTATTCTAACATAGAGAGAATTATCCTCTACATGGAACACTTGCATTGACACTTGATGGAATTGGACCGTCTATTGGAGGATATCAAGAAGCACCCAGGCATCCCTTCTACTGTTGGTTATTCATCAGGTAGCAACAAGGAGCCGATCTAGGTTGCAGTAATAGATTCGAACCCCTCCTCTTAGTCAATTGACTCTTATAATGTCTTTAGTTTATCATTTTATTTGTCTTATTCTCATGGCCTTAAAGGCTTGCCTATCAATATATGTATTTTGTGTTTTGAATCTCTAGGGAGTTTTTTTTCTTCTTCCTCTCTTAAAAGAATACATTTTTGGATATGGTCGTGTTTCCCTAACGATTGGCCAATCTAAAACCTTCAGTCGTTTCATGCAATCTGTTGTTTAGAAGGTAAACAAAAAAACTAAAAACTTAATCCCATTATTCTCAGTTTTGGTTGCACTTACACATTGTCACATCACCTCTATGCACACACTTTGTCATAAACACATTATAGTTCAATGCAAGTGCATTAAGATATATGAACAAATTTGTTAATACTTACATGTAGAAGCCCAATAATCACAATAACATCTCTCCATCTTTTATTTTCTTGAATTTGTACGCTTATGTACAAATTAGGCCCTATCATAAAATATGAAATAAATCATTTGTATTAAGGAATTTTTTTAGAAAAAATCACATGAGACTTTTTTAGTCGACACGTTTCGAATCATCTAATGTGGTTCATCATCAAGATAAGATGGAGAAGCATATTTGACACACGTTTAAATAGAGAGAGCACAATGTAGAGACCAACAATTATAATGGTTAGACTCTAACGGCTAGATTTTAAAAATATTATAAATATGATTGTTAGGTTAATTACTACAATATTTTAATATAATATTAAGTCAACAACTAACAATGACAATAAAAATAAAATAAAAAGAGATTTTTTATCTATGGGTTAAACATAAAAATAAAACATAATTTAATTTAATTTAATAAAATAGAAATCATAACAGTAAAAATTCAAATAGAAGTCAAAATGATAATTAAAATCAAATAAAGTTAAAATTAAAAAGGTTTTTAATTTCAAGTAAGATGATTTAAAAATTATAATAAAATAAAGATAAAAATAAATTTTATTTTCATATAGATTGATTTTCAAAAGTAAAATTAATTATCCCCCAATCGGGGTGAGAGAAGGCAAGGAAATCTGCTTTGGGATCTGGGTGATAGGAGTAACGTTAGGAGATAAGGCCGAGAGGGGGCCAGCTGTCAATACATGCATGTGAGAACGGTGTGGATTTAAGACGAAGGACACGCAGTGTGTGATCAGAAAGGTCCCATGAGGGAAGCGGTACCCTGCCCAGTTGTTTTGGTGGACAACACCTCAATTGCTGGGCATTTCTCCCTCAGGCAGATTCAGTTGGATTGTTTTGTGGTGTTGGTGTTCTGCGTTGGTGAGTTCGTGGTGGAGGTGTTGCTCACCAGAACTGTCACTACAACTAGAAATAATGGAAAGCGATATTGGGTATGTTTTTTTCTCTTACCTCCCCTCTGGGCCTGAAGAATGTGTGTCGTAGTCATGAAAATGTCAGGGTTATGGGATGGCCTGGTCTGGTTCGGTATGGTAGTCGTTTGTATGGGGTGTCATGGTGTGAAGTTATATATATCAAGTACGTTGTTTCTATCCATGTCTCAGTTATGTTCGACATTATTCTCTCCCACATGGGCATGTTTCTCTTTGTTCGGGGGTGTCGGGGTAGGTCAGGTTCCATGCGGCCTGAAAAAGGTAGTAGGTTTTTCAAGCGGTGGGTTTCACTACAAATTTGGTTGGGCAAGGGTCTGTTATGGTTGTCTGTGTCTTCTAGCATGGTTTGGTTGAGGCCTCAATATGATGAGGAACTCCTCAATGGTGATAATGTTCAAGTTTGTTGTTGCATGCATAGAGGATGTTTCTATGGCCTTTTGGTTTACTGGGTGTTTCACCGAGTTGATATACGATGGAGTGGCCTACATGAGATGAATTGGACTCTATTTTGGTGGAAGAACTCAGAACTTCACTATCTTGTGATGCTCTATAATGATTATATAGCAGGTCTCTGTAATATTAATCTCTTTTGTGCTTCCGTGAATATTTATTGGCTCGGGGTGGTGGTGGGGCTTTCGAACTGGCCCACTTCACTCAACATGACAGTGTTCGGTATAGGATGGTTCGAGGTACAAAAATGACGAGGACCAGAGGCCATGGAAATGACAGTAGGTACAGGAAGACGAGGGAGAACGCATCGCCCTCAGTCAGAACGCCGAGAATGAGTGGTCGGCGCATCGATGCTCAAAGACTTCAGGAGGCAATGCAGACCTACGATTCGGGCACATCTGCGGATGTCAAACAATTGATTAAAACCTGGGAAACTGATCTTAACCGCCGGGAAGCCATGGAAGTCAAGGTGGAGGAATGGAAGGATCTTGTCCTGGACCCGGGCAACACCCGTGGTCGTCTCACACAGTACAAGCACACGGTGCACCTTTACTGGATTATGAAGAGCCTGGTGGCCAAAGCCATAATGACCCCTCAAGGGCATGCCAGGGAGCCAGACCCGGGACTGTAGGAAATTCAAAGAGAGCTATAGCTGATCCAGGTTCAGATTCAACATCAGAACAAGCACCTAGGCCACATTGAGGAGCACACTCAATGCCTCCCTTAGACAGAGTTGTCGGGTTTGAGTGCACGAGACCCAGCTCTAGTGCAGTCTTCTAATTAGTTAGTGTTTTTATGTTTAGTTGTGGTGGAATTTTGTTAGTTTTTAACAGTTATATATGTTATGCTCTTGACCTGCAAGAAATCCAGAATACTAGAAATAAAGAGAAATATACCCCAAAACACAGAATTATCACATGAAATGAGAAAACCTGCAAAGTATTTTATTATTCATAAATAGATTCAATGTTCACTTGCCTCTTTGAGGGGGCAACCTCCAACAGAGCATAGCTCGATTAAAATAAGACTCGATGATCTTTCCCTTACTAACTAAGACTATTTATAGCTAAATGACATCCAAAACCCTAACTACCGGTGGTCCCTTGCATAACAGAGGTTAACCACTTTATTTATTACCTATGGCCCGTTTACAACTAACTGTGGTCCCTTTTCTCTAATGCAGGTCAACCACTTACAATTATTAATACGGGCTTTATTGACTCTCTAACTAACTATAACTCTGATTCAGCCCACTAGGCTTATTACATAAATAAAGGGGTTAGGGTTGGACCTTAACATGCCCTCCCCCATCAAAAGCAACCTTATCCTCAAGGTTGAAGCTGCGGAAACTACTGAAGAATAGTGGTTGGTTCCCAAGCCGCATCTGAGGATGAATATGAGGAGTAGTGGATTCAATGGCCTGAATGGCATTAAATTGGGTGACTACTCCATGATGGCCCTTTTTTAAAAGCTTCTCCATTCAATGTGAGCTGATGATAGTAGGAGAACCTGCCTGGAGTCCCCTTAATGTATGAATGTGGTTGTTCTGCTTAAAGCTCATATATAACTCCTGGAAATCCATTGTGATAGGGCCCAGTGTGTGAAGCCATTCAACACCTAGGACAATGTCGCAACCACCCATTTCAATAGCAAACATGTGGGCCTTTAGGTGGTAACCTCCCATCTAAAGCTTAATATTTTCACAGCGGCCTTCAAATTTCATTGTCCCCCCATCAGCGCTAAGGACATGGAAATTAGATACCACCCACACAAAGCAATGAACAACTTCTGCAACTCTCTTATGGATAAATTTATGAGTGCTTCCACTATCAATCAATACCACTACTGGTCGATGTTTAATAAAGCCTTAGATTTTGAGAGTCTGAGGTGAAGAAATGCCAGCTAAGGCATGTAGTGATATAACTGACTCATCTGGCGTAGCTATGAGATCATTGTCAATTTGGGTTTCCCCTTCTTCTTCCTCGGGAACCTCAAGGGATGGAGCTTCATCTGCAAAGCTATTATTAGTAGCATCAATTTGAAAGAATTTTGGTTCCTTGCATTTATGTCCACGGGAGTACTTGTCATCATAGTAGTGGCATAGTCCTGTTTTCTTCTTTTGTCCATTCTTCTAGTGACACCTTTTGAACCTTTAGTGTTTGGGTGGGGCCCCTGAGCCTAGGTGGGACGCACCTTGGTGAGGAAATTTGGACGATTGGACTCGGCATTTAAGGCTATTTCCACATCTAAGGCCTTGCAGCATGCGTCCAACCAAGTAGCTGGGTGGTGCATTTGGACATGGGCTTATATGCCTTCTTTTAGGTCACTGATGAAACATTCCAAGTAGAAGTTGTCTCCTAGACCGTCAGTTCTAATGACTAATTGCCCAAAGGTTGCAATGTAGTCCTTTACTATACCCGTTTTCCAGAGCTTAGTGAGACGACCCAAAAAATTAGATTATCAGTCAAAGCGATCACATATGGCTTTTGAGAACATGTTCCAAGTTGCTCTCCCTAGATAACATTTCTGATGCCACTGCCACCACTGCCATCTCTCTTGGTCCAAGTAAAGGGATCCCACATGTAGTTTAGTTTCATCTTAACGGATATCATTAAGGGAGAAATATTGTTCCATTTGTGCTACCCATATTGCAGGGTTAGAGCCACCAAATTTGTACATGTTCAACTTGGGTTTCCTATGGTTGGAAGAGTGGTGATTTTCATGGAAGTGAATGTGATGGTTGGATTCTCCTTCTATGTGTGCATCAACGATAGGCTCCTCCCTATGAGGCATTCTTATAAGGGTTGTTAGTTTTGAGAGTTGTTTGATAATATTGGCCTCGAATGCCTTGAATTTGTCTTCAAGGTTGGCAACCCTCTTGACTACCTTTTCCACAACCATAACTTGAGATCTGGTACCTAACATACAAAAAACTTCGTCAATTTTTTTTAGATTACTTAAGAGTATTCTGCTTGGAAATAGGGCAAGCTCGGGAGTCTAATGACGTGGGTCACTTGAAGCCGTGTTGGGGAAAAAATTGGGACCACCGAAAAATTAGGGGCTTACAAGTGAATGGTACCACTGTGACCAGTTTGTCGTCCTGAAAGCTTGATATTGCCCAATGTGTTGAAATGTGACAATAAGAATATTCCAATTTTAATGTCCTTGAATTAAAATTGAGAATTAAAATTCGAATTTAGTCTCACCAGCTACTTGACAAATAATTAATTAATTCATCTTGAGTTAATTAGTTGGAGAAATTCAAGTTAGAAGTCTTTCTGAAGTCATGCAACAGTTATCCCTTAAATTAAGGAGATTATCCCTTAATTAAGGAATAAGATTGAGTTATATTTGAGTCATAATTAGTTAGCTCAGTTTACTGAGTTAAGTCCAGTTAAATTAGTTCCAAATTGTTTGAGGAACTAATTGTGAGTTCAGTCAGTTAATGCATGCATGCATCCAACTAGTGTACTCTAGATAACTGAAGATTCTCTCATCAATAACTCATGCATGTCTATTCTGAGAAAGACCCAGTTGAGATTAAAGACAGGGACAATGTACTATCAGTTGCATGAGTTTTCCTATAAACAAAACTCATGCATGCAGAAGGAATTCATTCCTTGAGTATTGTGCAGTTTTACAGGGTGTGAGATCAGTGTGAGTGATCAGTGTTACACTTGGTAACAGTAGGATCACCTAGGAGAAACAACGCAAGGAAATAGGACCTTAGAGGGCATAGGAGAAGGCTTATGAGCAGTCTATTTTGTTTGTGAGCATCTGTGAGGGATTGTACTGAGAGCTAGCTAGCTATGAGAGCTAAGGCTTTGTGTAATCCTGATATATTTCCACTCGTATGATAATATAGATAGTGGGGTTTTTAGCTGAGGCTTTCCCCTGAGTATTCTTCTGTGTTTCATGTGCATTGATTCTTCTTCTGGTTATATGTGTTTAGCTTGATCTTGCTAAAATATTTTAAGCTTCCGCAAAATTGATTGTAGAAGTAGATTAAAGTATTTTTCTTTAGTTATATTGCATTATCAGGTTAATCTACAGTCATAATTTCTACATGGTATCGGAGCAAAGGTTATCAAAGTTGTGAACAATATACTGAGCAGAGAATTCGAATTTTGAAGTTCAGGGTTGCAGGTGCAAAATCGAATTCTTATCATACTTCAAGGTTGGCAAATGGCGTTCAATGGCTTTCCAAAGAGTTGGAATAGCTACCAGGACTCTGTGAATGGAAGGGAGAAACTGTCGAATTAGGAACGACTATGATTGTATCTCATACAGGAGGAGATCAGGAGGAGTAGACGAGATGGTTCTTCATCCAAAAATGATGATGAAGAAAATCTAGCCTTAGCAAGTAAGGCAAGGAAAGGGAAGGGGAAGGCTTCCCATTCCAAATCGAATTCTTCTCATGGAGGGAAGAAGGTTGACAAGTCTAAAGTGAGATGCTTTAATTGTCACGAGATGGGACATTATGTGACTAATTTCCCATCGAAGAAGTCCAAGAAGGGATCCTCGAAAGGATCGGAAGGTGAGGCATTAGCCTCTCAGTTCGAAATGGACTTTACCCTCATCACATGCATGGTGTCATCAATGGTGGGTTGTGTTTGGTATCTTGACAGTGGAGCCTCATTCCACATGACCAACGATAAAAGTTTATTCAGTACCTTGGAGGAGAAAGACCTCAAGATGCGCATAGAGATGGGTGACGACGAAAAGTACAGTGTTTCAGGAGTGGGCACGGTTGCTTTTCAGAGGGAGCATGGAGCTCCTCTCACCTTGACAGATGTGAAGTATGTGCTTGGACTGAGGAAGAACTTGGTATCGGTCGCGATGTTGGAGGACAAAGCCTACGATGTCGTCTTCAGTAAAGGAAAGGAATTCCTAAGACACATAGCCATGGGTCAAACCAAGAGGATTGGGATTCGGGTGAAGAATCTCTATAAACTAGAGGTAGATGATTGTGCAGCATTGAGTTCGAAAGCAGAATTGGTGCAAAGCCAAGACATTGGCGAGTTGTGGCACAGGCGATTGGGCCATTTGCATCATGGAGCCTGTTAGCGCTTGAAATTTCACCTCAGGCTGAGAAAGGTAAACCTCAAGGCTACATCAAACCATTCAGCCTCGTAGCTAGCCCTACGGGGCAGGAGAAGGCTCTCTCCGGTCAATCTCGGTAGATCTTCAATGGGATGAGATGACCAACAAGGTAACACTGATATTAGGCTAGTAAACTGATTAAAAAGGTGGATTTGGGGTTTTTTGGGTTTTTGGTGGCAATTTGAGGAATTGCAATTTTGGGTGCGAGGATTTGACACAGTTTCTGCAGGGGGTTCCTTGGGGCGAGGTAGGAGACAGCGTTGATGCCTTTAACTGAAATGAATGGTCAGGAATGAAAGATGAGGAGCTAAAGAGAGCAAACAATCACTTTGAATTCTCTTTAGACAGAAGAAAACATTGAAATTAAACAAATTTAAAAGCAGAGCATGGCTAGCATGAATTCATACTTTAACACTTCATTTGTTTAATGTGCAGCAGTAAAGAAAGGAAATGAATCACATAACAAATCTTACAAGAACATTGAGAAACACACCATCAACACATGAGTCCACAAGAATCCCAAAGAGGACTGCAAAACCCTGGTCTTCCTTAGCCAAAAATTGCAGAGATACAGTGAAAATATACAATGATAGCTTCTCCCTCAAGAGTCCAACCTTCCAACCCTTGAAAATGATTAAGAAAATACATAATATAGGCAAGCCAACCTCTTCCCTTGCCTCTAGGGGTTGAGTTCATCCTTCTAGGAGCTGTTTCAACTAATTCTAACTGAGCACTAAAATCTAGGCAGTCAAAACAACTTGCCTCTATAAGCTAGGAAACCAATCCATTCATTAAATATTTACCCTTTACATGAATGAATCTTCTAGAAGTGTTAAGCAAGAGTAAAAGTGTCTTAGAGTTACCAAAATTACATCAAAGATAATCATCTTCAACCCCAAAAATTCAAACCAAGTCAAACTGTGCTTTTCCGAGCTGTACAGTGAAATCTGGCAAAGTCTGCTCAACGGGTCGCGCACATCTTCTCAACGGGTCGCGCACATTGGGAGCTCTGTTTGAGGCACTTGTAGGTGTCAGAATTGGGTGCAGGATAGCTCGTTGGAAAGGTCTTTGAGTCTACTTTCCAACCCAACTGGAATTTTTGAATTTGGAGGTCATTTTCCTAGTCAAAACTCAATTCTCCAAAGACTGCTTTCTGCAACTCAAAAAAGGGGCAGAAAGTCAAATTTTGCATGTATTTTGACCTTCTGGAGGCCCAAAACCCCATAAAAACTCAAGTCCATCCATGGGCATATGTAATTTTGCATGAAAAATCTAAAAATGCTGAGTTTTTGCAAAAAGGAGCTGCCATGACAAAGGGTCTCACCGGGGGTGAGACCCGTTGAGGAGCCAAAACCTGTAAATTTCCAAAAATTGCCAAAATTACCCAAAATTCTCAAAATTTTTTGGGATTTGATCTGTGGCTAGGCTATTGAGTGCCATGATCTTTGAGTGAAGCCTCAGCCAAGATACGGAGTAGATTGGTCTTCTTTTTCCTTTTTTGTGCCTTGGCCAACTGCCTTGGATCCGGCGATTGTAACTTTGACATTTCTCTAAAACCATGACACCTGTGCAAAAAGTGAAGGAGGTTTTTCTTCTTTGGCATGTTGTGGACAAAAACCTCTCTCACTTTTCTAAAATTCATCTTTTATTGCTCTGGAACATCATTTGAGTGCGACTTGTCCCGATGTGTGAAACAAGGAATTTTGTCGAAATGGAGCGAAATGAAGGGGATAGGGGCCTTCTAAATTCTTGAGGAAATTTTTGGAAGTAGGGAGGGATGTTAGGAAGTAGGGGAAAGTGGAATCTCAGAGATTGAGTGAGGAGAAGGGGTCCAAAAGGGAAAAACACAGGCCCAACCTAGAAAATTGCCAGGTTGTAGCTAGAAACTAGGGTTTGTGCAAAAATGAGGAATTTGGCAGATCTAAGGGATGGGAAGTGTTTGATAAGGTACTTTAAGGATAGGGGAAGGTGTATGAACATCAGGAAACAAGTTTTGTCGGTGATTTAACCATCCAAGAGAAATTGCCTTCAAAACCCTAGGAGAGGGAAATGACCTTACTTAGGCACAACTGAAGCATGATTAAGGTGTAAAATGACTCATTTGACACTGACATGATAATGACAACCCTCTGAATGATGATAGACTCAGCTGAATGATGACATGGACTGACATTTGGGCAAACCCTAGACCTAATGCCTAGTGACCAAATTTTGCTTGAAGACTCACTGAAATGACAAAATTTGACCTTGACACTCTGAGACCACTTTGTAAGAGCATATTTGATCACTGTAGGAAGGCTGGAAAGACTGACACTAACATTGGCTCCAATGGGGATGGTAGCTCCTTGGAGGTGCCAAGAACCTTAGACCTCTGGGAGAGCAGACCAGTGCTTTCAGCCATTGGGCAATGGAGTCAAAAACTCAAGCTAAAATGCGTGACTGAAAACCGACTCAAACTAACTTAAAAACAAGACTGAAAATGGACTAATAAAGGACTCATGACTCAACTAAAAACTGACTCAATACTTAAACACAACCGACAAACTGAAAATGATGCTCAAAGTGGAGCTTATTCATCACAACCTACTCTAACAGTTTCATACATCACCTGATCAAGTGAAATGAAACAACCAATGTAACCAAGCAAGTATCCGATCTGCTGTTCGAATTCTCCACAAGTCCTCGCTTATGACCAACAAGAGAGAACTAATAAAATGCAACTCCCATGACGACTTAGAAACAGATCCGTAGAATGATATGAATTCTCTATCCACCTCCAAAAACACTGCATAAGGATCTTGAAATTCAAGCACACTGGAACTTAGCTCATCCAATGGATTACTTCTCGTTTCCTCATATGAATGCAAATTGTGATCTGAGCCTTGTGACGAGACCTCTGCTGAAAATGACAAAGAAACTGACTGCCGGATCAAATTCATATCAGCACATGTTTCAAGCTCACATGTGGTCAATGGAGAAAGACTTTGACTGCAAACCTCATCCAAAACATCAGCTATTGGATCATGAAAAACTTGAAAAGACTGCTGCAATCCATTTTCTATTGGTTCCAATGTGATTACATGATTGCCTACATGCTGCTCATCTTGTTCTTGAGAGATTTTTTGAGAATTCTGCTTTATAAACTGAAATGCTTCGAAACAAAAGGGTATAGAATCTTCCTGCATCATTAAATCAGGTATTTCGGCTGCCACACCTTCATCTATAATCTGCCCTTCAATTTCATTTGGTGGCTGCAAATCTGATGCTACAGGCTGCTCAAGAATTTTGTTATCTGTCTCATCCTTAACATTAAATGATTTACTATGCAATCTGCCCTTCAAAAACTGAATTGATTCAAAACAAAATGGTACGGAGTCACCTTCTTGTATCATTTGATCAAATATGTCAACTTCCATGCCTTCATTTGCAATTTGACAACCAATGGCATTTGGGGGCTGCAAATCTGAATATGAGAAGTCTTGAACAAGGTTTTTATTGCCTTCAAGATGGTCTAGATCAAGACTTGTTGACAGCTGATTTCTAATTTCATGGAAGTTTTCTTTAATGAACTGACATGAATCAAAACAAAAAGGTAAAGATCCTTCACTTACTTCCCAATTTTCTGCACTTTCCTCATCGATGTCATAGCTGATATGTGATGGCTGAACATTGTATTCAAGCTGCTGAAAATGAACTTCCTCCTCCCACAAACTAGCTGCTGATTTGTCTGCAAGATTAGCTTCTGTTTGGAGAACATAATCATCATCATACTAATCAAAACGAGGCAAATCATCACTATAAAACACATCATCAAGCATGCAGGTCATATCAACAGATCTCTCTTCTTCACAATGATCTATAAAACAATCACTATGACAACTGGGATCAGAAACAAAATGTTTTGGGTCAGCAACTTGTTCTTCTTCAATCAGCGAGCCATGAGTTTGAACATCATAATCATTCCTTGCGTTGATCTTGTCCATCATCTTTTCCACTGTACTTACCAAAATGTCAAGTTTCACCTCTAAAGATGTTGATTCGGCCGGATCTATGTTTTTCATCTCTTCTTCCTTCATTCTTGCCCTTCGGATCAGCAAATGAGCCTCTACATCTACTGCATTGTTTTGCATCTCGTGAAGTGTTGCAATATTCTTTTCTCTCAGCTGAAACTCCATCTCCGGATCAAAGGCACCCGGATAGTGCAAGAGAGCAGATCTAGGAGAAGGTCTTATATCAACTGGCATCGAATAATAAACTTGATTAAATCTGGCTGAAAACTGTTGTACTGTCTCACCTGGCAATCTTTTCAGCTGGTTATACTCTTCTACAATCAAGAAAAGGTTCTGCCCGATCATCCACCTGTCGAGAAAAACTTTGACAAACTGCTGGAAATCTGAGATGCTTGCATCAGGCAGGGCTTTGAACCAACTCTTCACTTTGGCTTGCAAAGAAAGAGCAAAAAGCCTTATACTAACATCTTCTTCATCAACTTCAAAAAGATCTAGAAAATTCTCAAAATTCTGGACATGTTGCTCAGCATTGACATTCTTACATTCACCATCAAACATCGACAAGTATAGATCATAGTTTTTGGGGAAAGCATGAAGAACAGAAGGTAAAACAAGAGGTTTATACCGATCTGGAATTTTACAAGGTATAGGGGTATGTACAGCAGGTATAGGTTCATCACAAAATTCAGAAAAAGGATCTTGATCAAGCTTAAAGGCATGCAAAACTTTGGTATTCACAATCTTCAAAGGGAAAGAATCAACTGCAGGCCTGGGATCTTTTCTCAAATACAATATACTTTGCAAAGCCTTCTTGACATTCTTGGGAAAAGAGAAGAAATAATTTAGAACAAGGAACAAAATGTCTTGGATGCAATTCCAACTTGAATACCTGATATGTCCATGTTCTCCTTTCATGTTTCTGCTGGTCGGGATCATCCTCCAGTGGAGTCTTTGGATCTGATCTTTGAAAATGATTTAGAGTCGCCAAGTGAATGATTTCAGCCTGTCAAGTGTCTGATCGTTGTTCACCATCAACAATCAGATCTGAACTTGATACATGTACTGGGGTAAAGTGTCAATGAAGCGCTACGTTCACAAGCTCACGGAGATTGACTGAAGCAGCGTTTATCTACTAACGCTGATGTAAAACAAGAGCGTTTTCGAAGGCTACCTGGTGTAACTTCAGGCTCCGTCTAAGACTTATGAAATAACACGTCAATGAGCAAACGATCAGTTGTTCTCCCCAGTATGGTCGCCAGTATGTTAGCGCTTGAAATTTCACCTCAGGCTGAGAAAGGTAAACCTCAAGGCTACATCAAACCATTCAGCCTCGTAGCTAGCCCTACGGGGCAGGAGAAGGCTCTCTCCAGTCAATCTCAGTAGATCTTCAATGGGATGAGATGACCAACAAGGTAACACTGATATTAGGCTAGTAAACTGATTAAAAAGGTGGATTTGGGGTTTTTTTTTTGGTTTTTGGTGGCAATTTGAGGAATTGCAATTTTGGGTGCGGGGATTTGACACAGTTTCTGCAGGGGGTTCCTTGGGGCGAGGTAGGAGACAACGTTGATGCCTTTAACTGAAATGAATGGTCAGGAATGAAAGATGAGGAGCTAAAGAGAGCAAACAATCACTTTGAATTCTCTTTAGACAGAAGAAAACATTGAAATTAAACAAATTTAAAAGCAGAGCATGGCTAGCATGAATTCATACTTTAACACTTCATTTGTTTAATGTGCAGCAGTAAAGAAAGGAAATGAATCACATAACAAAGCTTACAAGAACATTGAGAAACACACCATCAACACATGAGTCCACAAGAATCCCAAAGAGGACTGCAAAACCCTGGTCTTCCTTAGCCAAAAATTGCAGAGATACAGTGAAAATATACAATGATAGCTTCTCCCTCAAGAGTCCAACCTTCCAACCCTTGAAAATGATTAAGAAAATACATAATATAGGCAAGCCAACCTCTTCCCTTGCCTCTAGGGGTCGAGCTCATCCTTCTAGGAGCTGTTTCAACTAATTCTAAACTGAGCACTAAAATCTAGGCAGTCAAAACAACTTGCCTCTATAAGCTAGGAAACCAATCCATTCATTAAATATTTACCCTTTACATGAATGAATCTTCTAGAAGTGTTAAGCAAGAGTAAAAGTGTCTTAGAGTTACCAAAATTACATCAAAGATAATCATCTTCAACCCCAAAAATTCAAACCAAGTCAAACTGTGCTTTTCCGAGCTGTACAGTGAAATCTGGCAAAGTCTGCTCAACGGGTCGCGCACATCTTCTCAACGGGTCGTGCACATTGGGAGCTCTGTTTGAGGCACTTGCAGGTGTCAAAATTGGGTGCAGGATAGCTCGTTGGAAAGGTATTTGAGTCTAATTTCCAACCCAACTAGAAATTTTGAATTTGGAGGTCATTTGCCTAGTCAAAACTCAATTCTCCAAAGACTGCTTTCTGCAACTCAAAAAAGGGGCAGAAAGTCAAATTTTGCATGTATTTTGACCTTCTGGAGGCCAAAAACCCATAAAAACTCAAGTCCATCCATGGGCATATGTAATTTTGCATGAAAAATCTAGAAATGCTGAGTTTTTGCAAAAAGGAGCTGCCATGACAAAGGGTCTCACCGGGGGTGAGACCCGTTGAGGAGCCAAAACCTGTAAATTTCCAAAAATTGCCAAAATTACCCAAAATTCTCAAAATTTTTTGGGATTTGAGCTGTGGCTAGGCTATTGAGTGCCATGATCCTTTGATTGAAGCCTCAGCCAAGATACGGAGTAGATTGGTCTTCTTTTTCCTTTTTTGTGCCTTGGCCAACCGCCTTGGATCCGGCGATTGTAACTTTGACATTTCTCTAAAACCATGACACCTGTGCAAAAAGTGAAGGAGGTTTTTCTTATTTGGCATGTTGTGGACAAAAACCTCTCTCACTTTTCTAAAATTCATCTTTTATTGCTCTGGAACATCATTTGAGTGCGACTTGTCCCGATGTGTGAAACAAGGAATTTTGTCGAAATGGAGCGAAATGAAGGGGATAGGGGCCTTCTAAATTCTTGGGGAAATTTTTGGAAGTAGGGAGGGATGTTAGGAAGCAGGGGAAAGTGGAATCTCAGAGATTGAGTGAGGAGAAGGGGTCCAAAAGGGAAAAACACAGGCCCAACCTAGAAAATTGCCAGGTTGTAGCTAGAAACTAGGGTTTGTGCAAAAATGAGGAATTTGGTAGATCTAAGGGATGGGAAGTGTTTGATAAGGTACTTTAAGGATAGGGGAAGGTGTATGAACATCAGGAAACAAGTTTTGTCGGTGATTTAACCATCCAAGAGAAATTGCCTTCAAAACCCTAGGAGAGGGAAATGACCTTACTTAGGCACAACTGAAGCATGAATAAGGTGTAAAATGACTCATTTGACACTGACATGATAATGACAACCCTCTGAATGATGATAGACTCAGCTGAATGATGACATGGACTGACATTTGGGCAAACCCTAGACCTAATGCCTAGTGACCAAATTTTGCTTGAAGACTCACTGAAATGACAAAATTTGACCTTGACAATCTGAGACCACTTTGTAAGAGCATATTTGATTACTGTAGGAAGGCTGGAAAGACTGACACTAACAGAGCCTTGAAGATAATGCAACATATATATACAGGACTTCCCAAAGGTAAACTTGAGCAATTTGACACATGCAAAGGTTGTACCTTGGGAAAGTACGCCGAGTCTTCCTTTCATGATCGAGATAGTTGAGCAAAAGCAATCTTAGAGTGAGTTCATACTGGTGTGTGTGGACCATTCTCGACGGCATCCACAGCGAAGCAAAGGTATTATGTGATTTTCATTGATGATTATTCTCGTAAATGTTGGATTTATTTCATGCAGAAGAAGGACCAAACCTTCTCAAAGTTTTGTGAGTTCAAAGCTTTGGTCGAGAAAGAATCGGGGAAGAAGATCAAGGCCTTGAGAAGCGACAATGGTGGAGAATATGTCTCTCAAGAGTTTAAGGACTTCTGTGCAGCAGAAGGGATAAACGAGAGTTGACGCACCTCATAACCCACAACAAAATGGGGTGGCTGAGAGGAAGAACAGAACTATTGTAGGGGCAGCACGAGCGATGCTGCATGACCAAGGCCTACCACTTCATTTGTGGGCTGAGGCATGCAACACAGCGGTCTATTTGCAGAATAGAAGCCCGCATCGCATACTTGGGATAAAGACACCAGAGGAAGCTTTCTCCAGTAAGAGACTAGATGTGGGTCACTTCAGGATCTTTCGCTCATCGGTATATTGCCATGTGACAAAGGATGCACGGAAGAAGCTTGAGCCGACAACAGATTTGGGGATACTTGTGGGGTACACTGATACACCCCACAACTATCGGGTGTATTTTCCTACCAGTCGGAGGACAGTGGTTCGCAGAGATCTCAAGTTTGATGAGCAGAAGGCCATGCGAGTTTCCCTTGAGAGGGAGCTCCAACTACAGGTTGTGGAGGAACTGTTGGTTCCTAAGGAGGAGGAGCCTTAGACTGATGTAGAGCAGCCACATGCAGAGGATCCAAGAGTGGAGACATCCACTCAAGCAGAGTCTTCCAGAGATGGACGGAAGCACACAAGAGAAGCTGACAGATTATTGTCGGATGCGAGAGAGAATGTGGGAGAACCATCTTCTCAACATAGACAGAGGAGGTCACCTGAGAGGTACACTGGATACATGGCCCTTGTTGGGGAATGTGTTGAGACCGAGCCATATTCCTTTGAGGAAGCAGTGCAACAGCCGATTTGGGTTGATGCTATGGTGGAGGAGTATGACTCCATAGTTCGTAACAGTGTTTGGGATGTGGTTCCAAGACCGGAGAACAAGTTAGTTGTGAGTTCTCGTTGGCTTTACAAGGTAAAGCAAGTTGTTGATGGTAGTGTGGAGAAACATAAGGCAAGATTTGTTACCCTTGGTTTCTCATGGGTCGAGGGGATTAACTATGATGAGACTTTTTCTCCTGTAGCAAGGTACTCATCTATCAGATCGATGTTGGCACTATCGGCACAAATGGGTTGGAAGATCCATCAGATGGATGTGAAGACTATATTCCTCAATGGCAAGATTGAGGAAGAGGTGTACATAGAGCAACCGGAAGATTTTTAGACCTTCGATCGTGAGTCACATGTGTGCCAACTCAAGAGAGCTTTGTACGGGTTGAAGCAAGCACCTCGTGCTTGGTACACCAGGATATACAACTACTTCACCGGGTTGGGCTTCACAAAGAGTGAAGCAGATGCGAACCTGTACCACATCATGGTGAAAGGTAAGCAGTTGATCATTGTACTTTATGTTGACAATCTCATATTGACAAGTGATGATCAGTTGATCATGTCTTGCAAGGAGGACCTTGGAAGAGAATTCGAGATGAAAGACATGGGTCTCATGCATTACTTCCTTGGCATGGAAGTATGGCAGAAGGATGGGGAGTTGTTTGTGTCTCAGGGCAATTATGCCAATGAGATACTCAGGGGATTCCACATGGAGAAGTGCAAGCCCATGTAGACTCCTCTAGCAGGTAACTAGAGCAAGGAGGATGCTACTTCAGGAGAAGTAGTAGAGGCTACTGTGTACATGCAGCTTGTGGGTTCACTGATGTACTTAGTGAACACACGACCAGATTTGTGCTATGCAATGAACCAGCTGAGTCAAGCGATGGTTCAGCCTACCAAGATGTTTTGGAAGGCGGCAAATCATGTATTGAGATACCTCAGAGGCACATCTCAGTATGGATTATGGTACAGATGGACAGAGGGAGTGAAGTTACAGGGCTTCACTAATGCAGATTGGGCAGGGAGTCCATAAGATCGGAAGAGCACATCAGGAGGGATTTTCAACCTTGGGTCAGCTGCAGTTTCTTGGTACAGCAGGAAACAGAGGTCGATTGCACTCAGCTCGGCAGAGGTTGAATACATGGCTGCAAGTCAAGCAGCATGTGAGGCCATCTGGATGCGGAAAATTCTAGTTGGTTTGTTTGATCAGAGTATGGATCCAACTGTGATCTATTGTGATAATCAGAGTTGTATCAAACTCTCTGAGAATCCAGTATTTCATGGTAGGTCCAAGCACATCGACATCCGGTATCATCATCTCAGAAACTGTGTAGCGAAGAGGATCATGTTGCTGCAGTATATTTTGACAAAGGAGCAAGATGCTGGCATTTTGACAAAGGCATTGTCAAAGTGTAAATTCAAGTTCCATAGAGACAGGATTGGGGTGGTAGATAATCCCTTTCTTGTTGACAGGAGTGTTGAAATGTGGCAACAAGAATATTCCAATTTTAATTTTTCCTTGAATTAAAATTAGAATTTAGTCTCACCGGCTGCTTGAAAAATAATTAATTAATTCATCTTGAGTTAATTAGTTGGAGAAATTCAAGTTAGAAGTCTTTCTGAAGTCATGCAACAGTTATCCCTTAAATTAAGGAGATTATCTCTTAATTAAGGAATAAGATTGAGTTATATTTGAGTTGTAATTAGTAACCTTAGTTTACTGAGTTAAGACCAGTTAAATTAGTTCCAGACTATTTGAGGAACTAATTGTGAGTTCAGTCAGTTAATGCATGCATGCATCCAACTAGTGTACTCCAAATAACTAAAGATTCTCTCATCAGTAACTCATGCATGTCTATTCTGAGAAAGACCCAGTTGAGATTAAAGACAGGGACAGTGTACTATCAGTTGCATGAGTTTTCCTATAAACAAAAGTCATGCATGCCGAAGGAATTCATTCCTTGAGTATTGTGCAATATTACAGGGTGTGAGATCAGTGTTACACTTGGTAACAATAGGATCACCCAGGAGAAACAACGCAAGGAAATAGGAGCTTGGAGGGCAGAGGAGAAGGCTTATGAGCAGTCTATTTTGTCTATGAGCATCTGTGAGGGATTGTACTAAGAGCTGGCTAGCTGTGAGAGCTAAGGCTTTGTGTAATCCTGATATATTTCCACTTGTATGATAATACAGATAGTGGGGTTTTTAGCTGAGGCTTTCCCCTGAGTATTCTTCTGTGTTTCATGTGCATTGATTCTTCTTCTGGTTATATGTGTTCAGCTTGATCTTGCTCAAATCTTTTAAGCTTCCGCAAAATTGATTGTAGAAGTAGATTAAAGTATTTTGCTTTAGTTATATTGCATTATCAGGTTAATCTACAGTCAGAATTTCTACACAATGTCCTATGAAAATCGAGCCTGGACTGTAGTAACAGAAACCCCAATGTCTTAGTACTGTCAAATGTGTTGCTACAATCTGATCTGGACTATGGCAGCCAAAACCCTCACCACACAAACAGTATGATCTGCACTATGAAAACCCCAACTGTTGAATGTGAGTTGTACGGCGACGACAAAACCCCAACTATTGGATCTGACCTGAAAGATAAGGTAGAGGGATATCTTCAGATAACATAGGGAACTATGGTCACAAAGGAGTGTCAAGTGCTACAGATCACAATATACACAGGGGTCCAACAATAGTACTCGGCCCAATCTTTCAAGGCGCTAACTAAGGAGGATCGACCGTACCCTTAGTCGTACTACCTGACTACCCTATTGTACGTGTGAGTAATCTCCCCGAGTGTTGTTCTCAGTGTACTGTAGCAACAAGATGACTGATTGCTTATATAAGGTTACGTTTCAAGTGAGCCTAGGGGGCTTCTTATATATCTGAGGGTACGTGGAAGTACAATCCATGCGCGGTTCTGTTTAATGTGCTACTACTCGAAGGGATAACCACAGGGGTCACAAGGGAGTCCAACAAGCGTGGCCACCTCTTATAGTTCCTGCGTGCATGCCACCCCAAATCCGCAGGTTTATGCACTCAATGACATATCTCGTTGTTTAAAGACGTTGGAACACGTCTCTAGCCTAAAAAAAATCAGCCAAAATTGGAGGTACAACTAACCCTCGAAAGTTCTCTGATACCACTTGTTATGCTCTTGACTTGTGAAAGATCCAGAATACTAGAAATAGGAAGAAATATAGCCCACAACACAAAATTATCACATGAAATGAGAAAAATTGCAAAGTATTTTATTATTCATAAACAAATTCAATGTTCACTTGCCTCTTCGAGGGGGCAACCTCCAATAGAGCATAACTCAATTACAATAAGACTCGATGATCTTTCCTTACTAACTAAGACTATGTATAGCTAAATGACATCCAAAACCCTAACTACTAGTGGTACCTTGCATAACACGGGCTAACCACATTATTTATTAAGTATGGTCTGTTTACAACTAACTGTGATCCCTTTTCTCTAATGCGGGTCAACCACTTACAATTATTAATATAGGATTTATTGACTCTCTGACTAACGATGACTCTAACTCGGACCATTGCGCTTATTACATAAATAAAGGGGTTAGAGTTGGACCCTAACAATATATGTCCGCTACTATAGAATTTTGTAGATATAGTAGTAGAAACTGTTGGTCAGACTTACAAGCATATAGAGCCTTGATGGACAAACATAAAACTTTTAGATTTTGGATGGCATATAATGCGTTTCGGTGGCCAACATACCTAGTTTCCCATAGGGCAGGTTGAGGCCGTTGAACTTCTTTTACATGTTTGTAACTTGCTTTTACTTTAATGAATGAAGAAGAACTTACCCAACTAAAAAAAAATTAAAGAAAAATGATTATTAACTCATAACAAAGGTCAAATAAATTAGAAATCATAACGATCAAATAAATTTAATAGTCAAAATGATAATTAAAATCAAATAAATGTAAATCATTTTTAATTTCAATAAGATGATTTAAAAATAATAATAATAAAAATAATTTTTATTTTCATATAAATTGATTTTCAAAAGTAAAAATGATTATTAAATCATACAAAAGTAAAATAAATAAAGGTAAAATAAAATGATTTAAAAAACAAATAATGATTTTTAAAAATAAGTTCACCATGGAATGTGAAATCAATGGGACCCTGCCTTTCCTCGATGTCCTTACTTCAAAGAAGGATGATGGTTATTTCTCTCACTAGGTTTTTCGTAAGAAAACTCACACGGAACAATATCTTCATGCTAAATCCCGTCATTTCCTTGCTCAAAAGTTGGGTGTTCTCAACACCTTAGCTACTCGAGCATTAAGAGTTTATGATGAAAACCACCTAAATGATGAGAAAAACAACCTCCTCAATGTTTTTAATAATAATGGGTATAGTAGGCACCAATATTTGAAAGCTTTCCTTAAGGCTGACAATGGTCCAAAGATTATAAAAGAGCAAAAAAAGATGGTTTTCTGGTTTGCATCTTCCATTTATCCAAGGGACCACTGACAAGATTGCGAGGATCCTTAAAAAACATAAGGTCCCCTCAACCTTTAGGCCCCTAAACACCATTCAGAGCTCCCTGAGATCAGTAAAAGACTCGATGGACCCAAAAGATATGAAAGATGTTTATGTCATCCCATGTTCTTGTGGGACTCCCTACATTGGTGAGACTGACTGCTCAATAAATCAAAGGATTCATGAGCATGCAACTGACATCAAACATGGGAGAACCTGATCCTCACCTCTAACAGAACATGCAGGAAAAACTAAACATCACATATGCATTGAAGCGGTCCAGGTCATTGCTAAGATTAGTCATTTCTATCGCTGCAATTTTAGGGAAGCTATAGAAATTGAAAGAAGGCCTAGTAATCTTAATAAAGACGATGGATGGAAGATTAACAGTTGTTGGGTCCCGACCCTATCTTCTTAATTTTTTTTTTTATGTTAAAAAATATTTTTAAAAAGCATTTTAATTGTTAAAAACCTTGTTTTACTTTTACTTAAAAAAAAAACAAAAAACAAAAAACAAAAACAAAAACAAAACATTTTATTTATTTTTAAAAATCATTATTTAATTTTTTAATCATTTTTATTTACCTTTATTTGTTTTACTTTTTTCATTTAATTTAATAATCATTTTTACTTTTGAAAATCAATTTCTATGAAAATAAAATTTATTATTATTATTATAATTATAATTTTTAAATCATCTAATTCAAATTAAAAATATTATTAATTTTACTTTTATTTGATTTTAATTATCATTGTGACTTTTAAGTTTATTTCACTGTTATGATTTCTAATTTAATTGACTTTTATTATAATTTAATAATCAATTTTACTTTTGAAAATCAATTTATATGAAAATAAAATTTATTATTATTATTATTATTTTTAAATCATCTTATTTGAAATTAAAAATATTTTTAATTTTAATTTTATTTGGTTTTAATTATCATTTTGACTTCTATTTGATTTTTGAGAGTTATGATTTGTATTTTATTAAATTTAATTTAATTTTTATGTTTAACATGTTGATAAAAAATCTCTTTTTATTTTATTTTTATTGTCATTGTTAGTTATTGACTTAATATCATATTAAAATATTTAGTAATTAATCTAATAGTCATATTTTTAAAATTTAGCCGTTAGGTTCTAACCGTTATAATTATTGCTCTCTACATTGTGCTCTCTCTATTTAAAAATATGTCTACTTCTCCGTCTTATCTTCATAATGAACCACATTGGATGGTTCAAAATGCGTCAACTAAAAAAGTCTCATGTGATTTTTCTAAAATAAATAAATAAATAATTAAAAATTAAAAATAATAATAATAATAATTTTTGTTTTCCCAATATACATAATATGGATCATAGAAGCCTCAATTCATAGAATTTGTATTTCTTTATATTATAAGTTATGTACCATCTTCATATTATAAGAGATTTGGTAGGTAGTTGGTATAACATCATATTATGATTTATGTGATATATTTAGATTGTAAGAGATTTGGTAGGTAGTTGGTAAAGAAATAAATGTGTTATAAGTTTTATGGTGTTTATTTCATATTATATGGTTTAGTTTTGTTAATAAAAAAACACGATAGAGTTATTTCCCAATTTATCGTACTATTGAGTGTATGATTGATTGATGAATTCATTTATATTATGTCTCATTGTCTTAATTATTTGTCTAACGTGATGCATTGATTATATATGTGAGTATATACCTTCCCAATATGAGAAATATTCAATAAAGTGACAATGGCTTGTAACATTTGGTTTACTCAAGTTCCTTTGGTTGAGAAGTTTGTGGTGATGGGTATCTATTATGCCAAATTTTCCCAAGACTTACACTTAGTCCCAACTATTGTCACTAGTATTGACTTAAACATAAAATGAACACAAGCACAAACAATATGTCAATCGACAAACTTAAACCTCAATGGAGAGATATCAATGTCATGCTTTCATTGACTTAGAAAGACATCATTAGCATGGTTGCACTCACTTTACTAATGTTCATTTGAATAAATAGTATTAAACTCTATTAACCTCATAAATAAACTAATGCCCCATTAATAATATATAAATATTTTAACTATAAAATATAAGCTCAAAATTTAGAGATATCAAAAATGATTAAAACTGCATTTTCATTTGGTGTTCTACCATTTCCATATATTATTTATAACCCTTAACATTTATAAATATTACTACCATATAGATATTCAAGTTAGAACTAAAGGGTAATTATTATGAAAATTTTGGCAACTTGAGAAGTTTGTGGTGATGGGTATCTATTATGCCAAATTTTCTCAAGACTTGCACTTAGTCCGAACTATTGTTATTGTGACTAGTATTGGCTTTAACATAAAATGAACACAAGCACAAACAATATGTCAATCGATAAACTTAAACCTCAATGGAGAGATATCAATATCACGCTTTCACTGACTTAGAAAGGCATCATTAGCATGGTTGCACTGACTTTACTAATGTTCATTTGAATAAATAGTATTAAACTCTATCGACCTCATAAATAAACTAATGCCCCATTAATAATGTATAAATATTTTAACTATAAAATATAAGCTCAAAATTTAGAGATATAGAAAAATTATTAAAACTGCATTTTCTTTTGGTGTTCTACTATTTCCATATATTATTTATAACCTTTAACCTTTATAAATATTACTACCATATACATATTCAAGTTAGAACTAAAAGGTAATTATTATGAAAAAATTGATTGATTAGGAACAAACAAACCTAGTGTGTATTAAAGGGTTACGCCATGGCGTGTGTGTCTCAAAATTAAAAGGGTAATTATTATAAAAAATAAGATGAATAGAGATAAGTAAACTTGTTGAATTTGTTGGCATGTAAATTCTCTGGCATACATGTATTTTTAGGTTATTGAATTTGGAGCAATATCACACATTTCTCGTATTAATGTTTTAATTTTTATTTAGAAATTTAGGAAATAACAATTTCTTAAAGTTTAAGAGAAAAGTATTTTGGCATAAATCACATGAAAAAACATTTGTCTACGCGTTTCGAACCAACAAGTGTGGTTCATCGTTAGGACAAGTTGAAGAGTCAGATCATGGCTACATGTTAAATAGGGAGAGCAGATCATCCAACGGCTAGGTTTGACTAAAGAAATGACCATATTAGGCCAGACTAGACTGACGACTATAATAGACCCAGAAACGGCTAGATTTGACTATTCGAATTGTTTAATTATATTAAAATGTTAAAACTAATATTATTATAATATTTATCATGTGTTATCATAAGTAAAAAGTTAATCACACTACATTTAGGGAATATTTAGTAATAGAAGGGAATTAATATGTAATAAATAATATTATATTATTATTATTATAACATTACAGTAATAATCTTCTTATTAATTTTATTTTATTTTATTCTATTTAATTTATTTTTTAATAGTGAAGTTTATCCAATCGGGATAAGAGTTAATAGAACTAGGTAAATAAATAGAATAATATTAATTCCTAGTTATATTATTTGTACTAGGTTATCCCGATTAGATATGAAAAAGGGAAATATTTTATAATAATATTAATCTAGTATAACTAGTAATCGTATGGAATTAATATTAAAAATAATATTAGTTATTATTGTACTTTGTTATGATAAAAGTATTAAAATTATTATTGATGGTTAGGGTAACTAATTAATGTCAAATTATTGATATTAATATCAATAAAATTATTATTGATTTCTTAAAGTGTTAAACATTGTAGAAAGTTTACCTAATTTAATAGTGGTTTGATTTGTATTATTGCACTTACAAATTTCTATCCAATTTCAAAAAGTGTAAGTAGAGATAGTTCAATTGCACTTAATTGATTATTGGGGTGGTGCTCCTTGTACCAAAACAAGGGAGCCTCGTTAACACTTCCACTCATTCAACCCCATCTCGCCATTGAAATTGCTTGTGCCATTATGTTAATCATCTAGTTCAAAAGCGCTATGAAAGGCAATATAATTGCCTTAGTCCTCCATGCCTAATGTCAAGTTCTCCACTTTCTCAATATAGAAACCCCCTAACCTTGATTTGGTAAGGATGGTCAGGGATGATGGGGACCATGCCCCAAAGATAATCCTTCATCTCAGTTAAGTTCAATTCTTATTGTCACACAACTCCATGTTGTTTCGATCAAACTAGTTACCCTTTTATTTTGTTTATTTCAACCCAATATAATCAACTCAAAATTTATCTTCTCAACCTTTATAACAATTTTATATTTATTTATTGCGCTCATAAATCTCTAAATTTTAATTTCTGTATTTATGACAATTTAATAACACAACTTTTTTTAAATAATTTTTTTATTTATTTAAAAATAAATTAGTCAATGGCATCCACCAATTTGAAAATAAAAATGCAAATCAAAGTGGTTGTGACTTATGAAACCTATTCTAATAATCAACCAAAATTATTATAATTATTACATCCATGTTGCAAAAGTCAATCAACCAACAAAATACAAACGCATTTAAAAAAAAAAAAAGACACATCCCATTTTAACTATCTAAATTAAGATTTCTTAACTATATCTTATCTTATTTTTTATAAAAATAAAAAAGTACACTAATAGAGTTGAAAGTAGACCTAACCTACCAATGTCTTCACTACAATAGTTGTTTATTGTTGGTATTAAAGACAAAATTGAAATAGCACATGAACAACATGTGAAAGCCTTACCCCAAAAAACCAAATGTAAGGATGACAACATGAGATTTGGATAAGAACACCGAAAGAAAAGATATCTAAAGAGCACCAAAGATACATGGGGTCCACCCTTGCTTGTCCTCTTTCTGCATGGTTTCAAAGTCATGCAATAGACAAACTAAATAAGTCAACAAATTAATTTCAATGGTATTAAATTTCATCACATGGACCCAGGCCAAGCAATCAATTTCAATGATTTTAAATGTCCCAGCATGGACCCCATAGGGCTAATGTGTGCACCTTAGCACATGGTTGTATTCATTGAATCCCTTTAAGGCATCGAGGAAAGCATGCTTTAAGATGTTGAATACTAAGTAACTAGCACAAGAAAAATGTTTTGTTTTTCACCATAGTCATTGAGGTGTAACTCAAATTTATGAGTATGGAATGTTAACTAAATTATTATATGAACAAATACATTTATTTATTTATATATAATATATTACTTTATATATAAATGGTCTATGTATATTTATTTACACTTTTATACATATATTTATTTATTTATATATTTTATTAGTTTATATTGGATTTCATTAAAAAATATTATATTAATAAAGATATAAGGGTGGATAAGAATAAATGTGCATAAATCCATATTTCAACAAATAAAGTTGTTTATAGTTGCAAATAATATATAATTACAATTAACAAAATATCTCAGTGTATCAATCAGTAAAATCAAATTTGACTCGATTCTAAACCTTAAATTCAATATTGTTAGTTTAATTTCTCTATATTTAAACTAAGCGACATTGATGCAGGAGCATCCAGCTAAGGGCGCCATGACCGGGTGTTGGCCTCAGCTAAGGACAAGAGGTCATCAACAATTTGAATTTCATTTCTGTTTGTTAATTAAGAACAGTATTAGGAGCCTGTTTTATGTTTTGTTTTTGTCTGTTAGTGAGTAGTTAGGGATAATACAGTTAGGGACCGTACAGTCAGTTAGAAGCAGTTGCAGACACCTGGTTGTCTGGTCTCTTGTTTAGTTTAACTTTCTAGTTATTTACTTTAAAAAAACAACAACAACAAAGTAACAGGAAAGAAAATATTGTTTAGATAATCTTCGGCAAAATCACATAACCAATCTTTTGTCGACGCGTTTCGAACCAACCAGTGTGGTTCATCGTCAGGACAAGTTGGATCACAGAAGTCTAAATTCCTTAAAGAAAATATTATCATTGTATTTTACAGAACGAAAGAATCAAAATAGCGAGATAGTTGACAACTGCATAACTAAACAAGCAACTGCCAACAATTTGCTTAACTATATTGCAAGGAATTATAAAACAATTGTACACAACATGGACGGGGTTCGTTCTTTTATGGACAGAGAATAATAATACGAAAAAGAGATATTTTCTTTTTCCTACATCCATCTGAATGACTACTGTATCTCCTATAATCTAATTATTGTTACATGCAATATAAGAATAGACAAACACTGTCAAATTCCTTCCTGAACAAAAGCAAGTTTCTGAATACAAAGTCAAGCAGAAGCATAACTATAGCCAAGACGTAGATATATAAAATAAAGACAAGCACATAGTCCCTGTGCACACTAAGAGGCTACAGAGGCGCGAAGATATGCTACAGTAAATCATTATCCACAAATACAGTTCCAGCATCGAATACAAGCAAGAGGTAACCCTGTGCACGATGATACAAAATTTATTTATTTTCATTAATCTTTCACAAATATCACAACAGTCCACATTGGGGTTTCAAATATGTAATTACAAGTTTAAAGCCAGCGGTTTCGAAGGCGAGGAAACCCTCCTTCAGAAATAGAGTAATAGAAAGAGGGTTAGGGTTTCAAACCCTTAAAACAAAGTTCTTTACAGCCCACGGCAGAATCCACATTACACAGTCAACGAACTAGAAAACTAAATTTGTTCACAATCGAACGCATTGCAACCGAACTAGGTCGAGTACAATAGAAACACAACCAAAAACCCTTCGACTAAACAAAGACAACAAGGAAAGATCCTACCAGTTCCATTCGAAGAAGGAGTCGAGAGATTACTCCAACTAGAGACTAGTGACCTGCAAGGAGAACACGACAAGGTGTTAGCATCATGGGTTTGAAGTCCAGACAACAAACATGAAGACTGATAAAAAGGGAACGTGAATGCCGGATGAGCTCACCCTCTTGACAACAAAGCTGGACAAGGAGAATTACAATTGACCGCGGCCATCATTAAACAAGAACCTTGCTGGCAAGGAGCCAAGACTATTAGTGCAAAGAAAAACTGAGAATATAACTTTCAGTAGAGAGAGACATTTTACCTTACCAGAGAAAGTAGTCGCTGGATGGAAGGGTCCCGTTGAGGCCGCAACCTGAACACAAGCATATGCAGACCCAAACAACAAATTATGTAACCATATAAGTAGCAGAGGAACTCTAAACTAACTTAAAGAAGCTGTGAATATCGAGCCATCCAAAGAAGAAGAGAACCTCACATAGTTTGACCAAAAACTAGCAGAGCCAAGATAGCAAGGGCGTAGACTAAGAAAAATTTTGATGCACAGCTATAACTTACCAACGGAGAATCCACAGTCGGCGTAGGCAAACATAGTTGCAGGACATTGACAAACCCTCACAGAGACGCAAAGCTCACAACCAACAGCGCATAGTGAAAATGACCGAGAGAACCCAATACCCTAGGGTTTAGCCAAACGCGGGACGGAAGCCCGAGGCCTGGACATTTGTCCTCTCGGCGTACAAAGACATTAATACAGCAATCAATTCCCAAACAAAAATATCTGCGCTAAACCCTGATCAATAATACAATTATTCTTAAATCATTGTAATCAACATTTATTTGATTAATTAAGGTTTATAAATGGGCTTGTCCCATCATAGTGGTATCAGAGGAGGTTTTAGAATTGGCTTGAGAAATGGAGGTAGGAAGACGAGGTCGTGGAAGAGGTGCTCGGAGGATAGCAGAGGAAGGATTACGGGAGGAGATCAGGACCCTTACTGCCTGTTTGGAGGCAGTTGAAGCAGGGAGAAGAAGGGATCCAGAGGTAGGAGATGATAGCGAAGAAGAAGTTGTAGTGACAACAGATGGATTGGATGAAGAATGGCCGAAGATGACACTGTTGAGGTCGGTCCTGTTGGCGAGCAGCAAGCCCAAACCAAAACTCCCAAATTATGACGGCAGCTTGTCCACAGAAGTTCTATTGGACTGGATCAGCGATATGGACAAGTATTTTGAGTGTGAAGAGGTTAGTGAAGACCGGAGGGTCAATTTCGTTGCGACAAAGTTGAAAGGACACGCAGCCTTGTGGTGGGATAGTGTCCAAACAGAGAGAAGGAGGTTGAACAAGTTGCCGATCAAGAAATGGTCAAGGATGGTGGCCAAGTTGAAAGGCAGATTTTTGCCTAAGGATTACCAGATTGCACTACACAGGCAAGTGCAGAATCTGAAGCAAAAAGGGATGACAGTAAGGGAGTACACTGAAGAATTTTACCGAGTGAATTTAAGGGCCGGTTATACAGAGGACACCCCAGAGAAAACCGCCAGGTATGTAAATGGTTTGAGGTTAGAAATATTAGATGAAATAAGTATTCTTTCTCCGAAAAACATCGAAGAAGCATATCAGAGTGCTATGAAAGCAGAGGAGAAGATCACCAGAAAACAAAATTCTAGGAGAGGACGGGGAACCGGCAGAGGAAGAGGATAGTCTTATGGCAGAGGGCGAATTGCTAGCAGTAATGAAGAGGGCAGCAGTTCTAAAGCTTCCAAAATAGCAGAAAAAGGTGACAGCACGAGAGGTGGTAGGCCATATCAGTGAGGCAGGGGAAATGGCCAAGGCAGAGGAGCTAGTTATCAATGTTACAGGTGCCACAAGTGGGGGCACAGATCTTTTGAGTGTCCTGAGGCAGAACAAGCTAGACAGAGGGGTGTGTATGTCACACAGCCAGAAGAAGCAAAGGTACCTCCCTAAGAAGCAGAAAATGTGTCGGAAACAGGGGAAGCCTTAGTTTTGAACAAGGTGTTGCTGAAACCAGCCAAAGAATCAGCTGAACAAACTCAGCGGAAAGCTTTGTTTCAGACAGTTTGTAAATCACACGGTAAGTGTTGTAAGTTGATTATCGATAGTGGAGTACAAATAACCTAGTAGCCATGGAGATGGTGGAAAATTTGGGGTTGAAGCGATTGAAACACCCCACTCCTTACAAGGTATCATGGCTGCAAAAAGGCCATCAGTTGCTGGTAGATGAGCAGTGCGAAGTGGAGTTTCATATTGGCAGATATAAGGATAAACTCATTTGTGACATAATGCCAATGGATGTATGTCACATACTGCTAGGTAGGCCATTACAGTATGACAGGAAGGTGGTACATGACGGAAAGACAAACTGTTATAAGTTTGTCAAAGATGGGATCAAGCACACGCTTGTGCCCATCAAGGAGGAAGAGGTGAGCTATGTTGTTGTAAGAAGAGCAAAGACGGTGCTGCTGCACACAGAGGTGTCAGATTTGCCCACAGAAATTCAACAGATATTGCAGGAGTTTAGCGATATAGTGGTGGATGACTTGCCAGATAAACTGCCCCCTAAAAGAAGCATAAGTCATCATATTGACTTTATACCCAAAGCAAGTTTGCCAAATAAGGCAGCATATCGAATGAGCCCCAAAGACAATGAGGAGATTAGGAAACAGGTGCAAGAATTGCTAGATAAAGGGCTGATAAGGGAGATTTTGAGCCCTTGCGCAGTTCCAACAGTTCTCGCTCCCAAGAAAGGAGGAGAATGGCAAATGTGCATAGATTCGAGGGCCATCAACATCCGGTACAGATTTCCACTACCACAGATGGACGACGTGATGGACTGCCTGAGTGGGGCAGCATATTTGTCTAAGATTGATTTAAAGAGAGGGTATCATCAAATTCGAATCCAAGAAGGGGATGAGTGGAAGACAGCCTTCAAGACTAACGAGGGACTGTATGAGTGGCTGGTAATGCCATTCGGACTGAGCAATGTGCCCAGTACCTTTATGCGGTTAATGAATGAAATGCTGAAAGAATACATCGGGAAGTTTGTGATAGTGTACCTGGACGACATATTAATTTTCAGCAAGACGAAAGAGGAACACTTCTACATGTTCGAAAAGTGCTGGAAAAATTGCAGCAGAATAAGCTGCTGATAAATCTGAAAAAGTGTACTTTTATGCAAAAAGAGTTGGTTTATCTAGGTTTTGTGATTGCAGAAAACAAGTTGAAGATGGACCTAGAGAAGATTGCAGCGATAGTCAACTGGCCATCCTCGAAAAGCTTGTTTGAGGTACGTAGTTTTCATGGGCTGGCGAGTTTTTACCGAAAATTTATAAGAAATTTCAGTGAAATCTGCGCACCTATGTTGGACACTATCAAAAAGGCAAGTCAGCCTTTTCGTTGGATCGAGGCAGCAGAGAGGAGTTTTCAGCTACTGAAGAAGAAGATCACAAAGAGACTGATCCTGAGATTGCCAGATTTTAAAAAGCTTTTTCAGGTTCGTTGTGATGCAAGCGGTACGGCTATTGGAGCTGTACTTAGCCAAGAGGATAAACCTGTTGCATTTTTCAGCGAGAAGTTGAATGAAAGCAGGCAGAAGTATTCATCCTACGACAAGGAATTCTATGTTATCGTCTAAGCGTTGAAGCATTGGAGACACTATTTGCTGGGGAATGAATTTGTTTTGTTCTCAGATAATTCTGCACTGCAGTATGTGATGCAACAGCACAAGTTGAATCACAAACATGCTAAATGGGTTGAATATTTGTAGAGTTTCACCTTTGTGTTGAAACACATCAGTGGGCAGGCCAACAAGGTGGCGGATGCATTGAGTAGAAGAGCCTTACTCTTGCAGGAGAGTACTATACAAGTGCTGGGCTTTGAGCACTTGAAAGATTTGTATCAGACAGACACAGATTTTAAGGAGGCTTACGAAGCATGCCAGAATCCTTTGGTGAGAGACAATAGTCCATGGTTGGACTATAACTTGCAGGAGAAGCTATTGTTTAGAGGAGGACAGTTATGCATTCCTGACTACTCAATGAGAGAGAATATCATTTAGGAGAAGCACAGTGGAGGTCTAGCCGGACATTTCGGCATAGACAAGACATTAGAGTAGCTCAACCATTTTTACTTTTGGCCAAAAATGCGAAGGGATGTGCAAAGATTTGTGACCAGATGTAAAGTGTGTCAGTTGGCAAAAGGACATAATCAAAACACAGGACTTTACACACCATTGCCCATTCCAAGTAGACCGCGGGACTCAGTTAGCTTGGACTTCATCTTGGGTCTACCAAGGACACAACGAGGTTATGATTCAGTGATGGTAGTAGTGGACCGATTTTCGAAGATGGCGCATTTCATCCCTTGCAGAAAAACTAGCGATGCCACTCACGTGGCCCACTTGTTCTTTACAGAGATTGTCAGGCTACATGGTTTGCCTAAGTCTATTCTTTCTAACAGGGACATGAAGTTTACAAGGCACTTTTGGCACACCCTGTGGAAGAAGATGGACACGCAGTTGAGTTACAACTCTGCTTATCACCCGCAGACCGACGGGCAAATAGAGGTGGTAAACAAAAGTCTAGGGAACCTGCTACGAAGCTTGATTGGTGAAAATTCGCGAATGTGGGATCGAGTACTTGCCCAAGCAAAGTTCGCTTATAACGACTCGCCCAATCGCAGCACGAGTTGCAGTCCTTTTCAGATCTTATATGGCATGCATCCTCACGGAGTGCATGAGTTGCGAGATCTAGGACAGCAGGAAAGGAGAAGTGCTGATGGGGAAGATTTCGCTAACGCGATGAAAGATTTGCACGAGCAGGTGAAAATTAAATTGCAGGACAGCAGTCAAAAATATAAGCAACAAGCAGATTTGAAATAAAGAGAAGTGCAGTTTAATGTGGGGGATGAAGTCCTCGCGCATTTGCACAAGGAACGCTTCCCTAGAGGTACATACAACAAGCTGAAGTACAAGAAGATAGGTCCCTGCAAAGTCCTCCGGAAATTTTCAGTGAATGCCTACGAAATACAGTTGCCACCAGGAATAGGCATTTCACCCATCTTTAATGTAGCAGACTTGTTTCCATACACTACTGGTTCAGAGGAAGACAGTACCACACGACTTACACAAGACACCCAAGATGGAAGTGAGACTTGGATGAGACAAATGCCTTACGTTTAGCCCCCCGAGATCGAGAGGATCCTCGATACTCAGGTGGTCAAGCGAACTCGGCAGAAAGAGTATCTGCAATATTTGGTCAAGTGGAGGAACCGTCCTATTGAGGACAGTTCGTGGCTTGACGCCAGGCAGATAGAGCAGGCAGGTTATTCAGTCAAGAAGCTCATGGACCGGAGTCATGAATTTTTCTTACCCCGGGAGCCTAATGCAGGAGCATCCAGCTAAGGGCGCCATGACTGGGTGTTGGTCTCAGCTAAGGAGGAGAGGTCATCAACAATTTGAATTTCATTTGTGTTTGTTAATTAAGAACAATATTAGGAGCCTGTTTTATGTTTTGTTTTTGTCTGTTAGTGAGTAGTTAGGGATAGTACAGTTAGGGACAATACAGTCAGTTAGAAGTAGTTGCAGACACCTGGTTGTCTGGTCTCTTGTTTAGTTTAACTTTCTAGTTATTTACTTAAAAAAAAAACAACAAAGTAACAAGAAAGAAAATATTATCATTGTATTTTACAGAACGAAAGAATCAAAATAGCGAGATAGTTGATAACTGCATAACTAAACAAGCAACTGCCAACAGTTTGCTTAACTGTATTGCAAGGAATTATAAAACAATTGTACACAGCATGGATGGGGTTCGTTCTTTTCTGGACAGAGAATAATAATACGAAACAGAGATATTTTATTTTTCCTGCATCCATCTGAATGACTATTGTATCTCCTATAATCTAATTCTTGTTACATGCAATATAAGAACAGACAAACACTCTGTCAAATTCCTTCCTGAACAGAAGCAAGTTTCCGAATACAAAGTCAAGCAGAAGCATAACTATAGCCGAGACGCAAATATACAAAATAAAGACAAGCACATAGTCCCTGTGCATGCTAAGAGGCTACAGAGGTGCGAAGATATGCTACAGTAAATCATTATCCACAAATACAGTTCCAGCATCGAATACAAGCAAGAGGTAACCCTGTGCACGATAATACAAAATTTATTTTTTTCATTAATCTTTCACAAATATCACAACAGTCCACATTGGGGTTTCAAATACGTAATTACAAGTTTAAAGCCAGCGGTTTCGAAGGCGAGGAAACCCTCCTTCAGAAACAGAGTAATAGAAAGAGGGTTAGGGTTTCAAACCCTTAAAACAAAGTTCTTTACAGCCCACGGCAGAATCCACATTACACAGTCAACGAACCAGAAAACTAAATTTGTTCACAATCGAACACATTGCAACCGAACTAGGTCGAGTACAATAGAAACACAACCAGAAACCCTTCGACCAAACAGAGACAACAAGGAAAGATCCTACCAGTTCCATTCGAAGAAGGAGTCGAGGGAATACTCCAACTGGAGACTAGTGATCTGCAAGGAGAACACGACAAGGTGTTAGCATCGTGGGTTTGAAGACCAGACAACAAACATGAAGACTGATAAAAAGGGAATGTGAATGCCGGATGAGCTCACCCTCTCGACAGCAAAGCTGGACAAGGAGAATTACAATTGACCGCGGCCATCATTAAACAAGAACCTTGCTCGCAAGGAGCTGAGACTGTTAGTGCAAAGAAAAACTGAGAATATAACTTTCAGCAGAGAGAGACATTTTACCTTGCCAGAGAAAGCAGTCACCGGACGGAAGGGTCCCGTTGAGGCCACGACCTGAACACAAGCATATGCAGACCCAAACAACAAATTATGTAACCATATAAGTAGCAGAGGAACTGTAAACTAACTTAAAGAACCAAAGAGCAACCAGAAAGAAGCAGTGAATATTGAGCCGTCCAAAGAAGAAGAGAACCTCACACAGTTCGACCAAAAACTAGCAGAGCCAAGCCAGCAAGGGCGTAGACCAAGAAATTTTTTTATGCACATTTTTAACTTACCAACGAAGAATCCATATTCGGCGCAGGAAAACATAGTTGCAGGACAGTGACAAACCCTCACAGAGACGCAAAGATCACAACCAACAGCACATAGTGAAAATGATCGAGAGAAGCCAATACCCTAGGGTTTAGCCAAACGCGGGACGCAAGCCCGAGGCCTGGACATTTGTCCTCTCGGCGTACAAAGACATTAATACAGCAATCAATTCCCAAACAAAAAAAATCTGCGCTAAACCCTGATCAATAATACAATTGTTCTTAAATCATTGTAATCAACATTTGTTTGATTAATTAAGGTTTGTAAACGGGCTGGTCCATCAGACATAGACTAGCTATTATGTAAGACTTGTTATTTTGGAAAAAGATATTAAATATATTTAACCAACCTTTCTTATTTAGAAAAAATTAAATAATATATAAAAATAATAATTTAATGTTCAAAAATATTAATAAGAATTAATAAAATTAGTTATTTCAGTTATGATATTATTATTATTTATAACATTGATTACATTTTTTTAAATTTTCTTAAAGTTATAATGCGATATTAGTTATTGAATATTATTATAAGATTAATTATAGGCGTAGACTAATTTATAGACGAAATGACCTTTTTCATGACCATTTTTCTGATTAATTTTAATCAAAATCTGACATAGATTTTAAAAACTTGAGTTCAAATTGTTTAATTTGCATAATTAGAGTGCCTCATGGGTTTTTCAAGGTGCTGAATTCATTTATGCATTCAAAATTATATTTTGAACAACAAAAAATCTTGAAATTATATTGCCAGATTTTGGTGAATTCCGATGGAAAAGGCTATTTTGCCTATAAGTTAGACTACGCCTTAATTATATGGTTTTATTTTCTTCACTCAAATTAATTTTTCACTTTTATTTTGACATGTTGAAGTTATATTGAGTATATATTGTTGTAATGGTTTTGAGGCTTGTCGTTGAATGACCTAAAATATCTTATCCTTATCCTATGGGTTTAGTTTGAGTGGTTGGAAAAACGCTTTGTTTTTCTCTCCAACGAGTTTTAATTCTTGTAAAGAGACAGATAAAATTTCACCACTGAAATCCTATTGTTGCAACTGGAATTGATTCTTGTAATTGTTAATTAAGTCAACAATTTATTTGCTATGATAAATATCGAATAAATCACACTGTAACCTTCACAAATAAAACTACGGAAAATAATAACGCTAGAAACCGAGAAATATGCTAGCACACACACATAAAAATTGACACAATTATTTTTGGACAATTTTACTTAGGAAACCCAACTTGGGAAAACAAGTGCAACAGTTGAGGGTTTTTATTGTTATGCAACAGTGAATTTTTTAATACAATCTATAGATGCCCAAATGGCAATCCAAACAACAAGAAAATATAGCCAAAATTATCTAAGGGAATTTCCCTTCTTCCACAAGCAACCTCGACATAACTCTACTTCAAAAACCTCGTCCTCCTGGACCCTCTATGCAAGCCTCTACATAATGCTTGCGCAGACCCTTTGATGTCTAGCCTGAAATTGCCTCTGATCAAGTTGTCATGCATGTCTCTACTGCCAGAAATGATTCTCCGACCTTCTAGAAGACTTTCTTGGTCTCTAGAAGCTGAAATGATTTTTCCCACAACTAAATCAAATTGCCCTTTGAAGTTGATTGCGCAATCCTTTGCGATGCCTCACTAGGAATAACTCGGCCTCTTGTTGTTGCCTCTCCAGATCTGAAAACTTCCTATGGATCACTGTCCCTAATCCTCTTTGTCTATGCTTCCCTTCTGAAGCTTGAACTCTTCTTGCAATTGACCGTTGCTCTCTGGAAAATCGAACTCTATGTGTGTGTTTTCCATCTACCCATGGACTTCTTCTTATAATCTTTTGTTGAGACTCCAACAACCAAGATTAAAACTTAATCAAGGGCTAAGATCATATCGAAGTTGATCCTGTGAGTTTCTAGATGATTTATACCTTATCTCAATTAATTCTGATTAATTAACCCCTTTTCCTAAGTTTAGACATAAGAAATATTAAAAAAAAGACTAATAATCTAATTGAGACACTTATAGGTGGAATTTCTAGAAACGATTTATGGGTTATGGAGAACTCCTATGTTTTAACGTCTCCACAAAGTTTCAAGACTAGAACACCTCTGATGCTACAAAACCTGACATAGGCACCCCTTCGAATAGAATCCACTTTGGTGGAGTTGGGATGCCGCAACACTTGCTTGCAAGTTATAGCGGTAGTCGAAAAGTTTGATGCGGGCCCTTGTCTAGATTGTTCCAACAAGTCATTAAATCACCATGGTTAAAAAACCAAATATTTTATCCTTGTCTATAGACTTGAAAATGAGGGTGCTTGGTTACATGAGAATTGAAAGAAGAAAAAAAGAAAAAATATTAATTATAAATATTTATTTAAATAGTTGATTTTTTAACAAAAATGTATTGAAAAGTAAGAATTGTGATCATCATTATTATATCCTAATTTTAAAGTTATGTTCAAGCTAGACACTAAATTGATATATAAGACACAAAATCCGTATAACAATTTGATTACTAAAATTTATAGAGATATATATACCTTATCCCCTTAAATTTGAATTCATAACTTTTTATAATAATAAAAAATACACATTTTTAGCTATTAAACTATTATAATTATAATTATAGACATAAATTAAATTATAAATACATTAATTTTTTAACAAATCCAAATCCATGTAACAATTTCGTGTAAAAGGTAAAGATATATAAGATTAACCATTCTATGAATCTTGGCATTTAATATGTTTACATATATATATATAATTTAATAATTTTTTTATAAATATTATTTAAAATAAATATTACAAAACAATAATATTAACATAAATTTTTTTCTTTTAATTTTAAAATTATATAAGGTTTACTCATCCATTTATAAAATATTCTTCGATTATATAATTTATTAATTTTTTATTTAAACAAAATTAACACATTTTAAGTATGGCTAAACTTTACACAAAAGATTCCCTAATTGTTTGAAAGTGAACATTTTCAAAATTAATTCTCGGCTATTTTTATATGTTCTTGTGATGATTCTTGTACACATATTTCACCATAAACTTTGACCATAGTCTATGAAAATATGACTTTCAAATATTGGTGGCTCCTATTAGAAGGACAAAATATGATTAACACAAAAAGGCCAAATGAAAGGTATAATTAGCAATCAATGTTCACCAAAATATTGCATAGAGATGCTATAGTTTATGTTTGGACAAGTAGGTTCAACCCTATTTATTTTTGAATTTGTATGGATGTGAATTTTGGTTTTTTCTTATTTTTAATCAATTTTTGTGATTGATTTCAAAATATAGTTAATTATATAATTTGAAATTTAAAAATTAATTATAGGTTAACATGATAAAAAATTAATAATGTAAAGTTTTAATTATATATACATATATAGTTATAATAAAAATAAAAATTTATTTATATACATAATGTTTTTAAAGTGAAGATGTTAAGTAAGTTTATTTTGAATGATTAGAATGAATAATTGTTATTTTTTTCATTTAAATTTAATTTTCACAAACAATATATTTGGTTTATATTTAGTGTATCATTTTAATACTTTAGATGGGGTGACTAGGTATATGAGAGGGGGTGTGGTTGTCGCCACCTAAAGTTATGGTCAAAGGAGAAGTGTCCATCACCCTTCATGATATGAATGTTATATTGGTTGGTTGTGTAGTGATTTATGTTCAATTGCAAATGGAATTTAAATTTGATCCACTAATTCCTACACACAATTGTAGATTTCATGGGTTGGCATATGTTGATGTGCAAGTTCCCGACGTACTTGGGTTTTGGTTCATGATGGCATTAGTTGTACTTTGGGTTTTCTATGTTAATGTTAATCCTCTCCTTCATGACCAGTTTTGGATTATGAATTTCTCTTAATCAGATAGGGGGGCTTACGTTTCTGTCGATGTGTGGCTTTGTTGGATGTGTCGTGCTTTGCTCATTGGTTTTCTAGGAGTGGGGTTAGGTCCTATCGACCAAAATTTTTCCTCACATTTGGGAATTCCAACTCTATATCTTTGGTTTTGTGTTGCTAGTAATTGGTTTACACTAAGTTAGGGAGCCATCCTCTTTGTCTGCAAGATTTTTTTGGAGGATGTTGAGGGTTGTTCGTTTATTCTTAAGGTTGGGCTCTTGGCCTTCCTCGTCGACATCCTCTCCCCTAGTAGTGGTTCTTTCGTGTAGATACCCAAGCTCAACTAGTTTTGGTTCCTTCTCAACAAGTTGCAAAGATGATGACATAGAGGACCCACTGTCATCATGGCAGTAGTGGGAGAGGCTCCCCTGATGGCTCGTGATCCGAGCTCATGCCTAGTCTTCAGCTCGACTCTTCCACCTGTAAACTCCATCGAAGGTGCAATAGGAACTACAAGTAGAGGATGAAATAATATCAGAGAAGGATTGTCACTCAGATTTAGAAATTATCATTACAGTCACAAATTGGGTGCCTAATATAAGTCATTTGAATGGACGACTAAACCAATACTTGCACAATGTTGATCTTTACTAGCAGCTTAAATCACTTTCGGGGAAGGTCCTTTTGGAAAGAAATGATGCGAAGGATGAAATCTTGTGGATGTCAGATGGGCTCCAATTGAAATTCAAAGGTGTGTACAATCACTTGGCTCAGGTGGAGGTTGTTATTACGCATGGAAAGGGACCTATTATATACAATAAAATTGATCTAATGCCCATTGAGGTGGATGCTTCCACCTCTTATTAATTCCTTAAATGTTTAGAGTTTCTATGTATGTTTGGTCTTTTAATCTATTAGGGCTTGTGAAGGTTATTAATTTTTGTTTAGTTATCATTGTGGATACTCTAGTTGGCAGGCCTTAACCTTGATTTCTTTTAGTTATGCTCTGGTATTTAGCTCTTTACTGGACAAAGGATCTTTTCTTATGCCAATGGTCTAGCCTCCGCAACAACAGACTAGAGGCATTCAAAGATCTAAGCACCTTGTAATCTTATTTGGATAATCAAGACCTTTAACCTACAAAAGAAATAAGTATATTATTGTAATGGTTTTGAGCTTCGTTGTTAAATGGCCTTGAACCTTAAAGAATATCTTATCTTTACCTAGTGGAATGTTTAACTACATGGAAGAAAACTTTAAAATAAAAATAAAATATTTATTCCATATTTATTATTTTAATATCCCACGGGGCGTAGAATAGATGGTGATGTATTGTTAAGTCACTATGTGATGTGAAGGTCACCGGTTTGAAATTCCATGGGCAAAAATCTAGTCATGTTAAGGGTTGGTGTGGTCCAGGTCGGGTGTGATCCCTGGGTGATTTTGATGACTTAGATGCCACTGGGTCGCAGTTTCTCAAGCCAGAGGTCAACCCTAATGTAATCTTTGATAAACTCAGACCACTTGACAATAATAATAATAATTTTATATTATTAACAAGTAAATAACCTTTAATTTCAATTTATAATATTATATTTAAAATAATTAAGTTTTGCATCAATTTTAATTAAATAAAATTTGCAAATTGCAACAATAATAATAATATTATTATTTAACAACATCACAAAATAACATAATATAGTTAACTATCGGTAAAAAATAAAAATAAAAATAAAAATAGTTAACTATCGGTTAAAAAAAATAAAATAATAATAATAATAAAAATAAAAATAAATAAATAAATATTGTCCTTAATTGATAATGGTCAAATTATTCTATTTTTATAAATCCTAAAATGTACAATTAAGATTAGAGAAACTTTGGAAAATATGATAAAGCTCATATTTAATTAAAGGCATGTCCGTTGCATCCTTCTTTTTGTTCAACAAGAGAAGGCTAATGATTCTGCTTCCATGCCATTCATGTCCACATATTTAAACATTTGACGAACAAATTCTTCATTATTATTTTTTTCCAACACTACAACTAATTGATATTTTGTAAATAAAAATAGTTGAATAAGGTCTCCTAACCAAATTTGAAACATGACAATGCAATATATTGAACTCAACATCTAAATTCTCAATTTGTTTGTATTGTTGCAATAAAGTGTCCATTATAACTGCTAACCCTTTGTTATGATTTTCCTCTTTAGCATGAATTTTTCCCATAACAAAGAAAATAGAAGTCTTAGTGTTTGCAATGAGAACCTATTGTCTTTGAATTGCAGGTTAGATGTTTGTAATATCACATAAAGGGCAATGCCTTGGATGACTAAGATTTTCCATGCATTTTAAGCTTCAAAGGTAACTCAAAATCCACTAATCGCAATCTTGCTTTTTAAAATCTTTTGTTGCCTTTGAGAATTAATCTGTTTCCACCATCAATTTGATACTAGAAAACATAATGGAACACATTGTAACCATTTAATTCATGGAGTGACTAAACTCATATGTTTCCAAGGTTGAGAAAGGGCGCCTCTAAATAAATATCATACATGGGATGAGGAGGAAGATTCTTGGACAAGGTTGAGTAGAGAGAAGATTCTCTTAAGACAACCACCAAGACCAAACGTGACAAACATGAGCTCCATTATCCCACTTGCATTTGGGGTCATAATAAAATAAAATTAAAAAGATTGCTCCTTCATTAGTCTCGAAGTGTCTAATGGTACAATAGATGTGATGACCTTTGGTTTTCATCATCTCAACTTAAATTTGATATGCCTCTTGGCTTGGTTAGTTAGTGGCATGCAAAACTTTAAATATTCATTCTAATGTAATTAAGCGACCGGGGAGAAGAGTTACCCCCACCCCTAAAAGAAAAGAAAAGAAAAACCTAGAGTTTCACTTTCTACAGAAGAGGCATCATTGGCTAAAAGGTTAGCATGTCGATTTCAAACCTTTTAAGACATCAAAATGATTAGCCTCTTTTTGGATTCACAAGATGAGCTTTGCTAGATAACCATCAAGTCCAAAAAAAGAAAGAATAATCAAATAATTATTTTCATGTCTCCAATGACAATTTGATTCCTTATTCGCCTTAGGTTAAGAATTTTTAGCCTTTGATAAAGGGGCAATGCCTCAACCAAAGTATTGATAATTTCACCCAAGCTTCAGTTTTAGTATTAATAACAATCCCCTAGCACTTTCTATCCCTTGTAATAGTGATCTTCAATTTGAAAAATGATATATATCTATATATATATATATATATATATATATATATATATATATATAGATATAACAACCTAATTGTAAATATATATTTTTTGTAAGCAAGTAGGAGACATTATATTACCAGAAATATTTTGCATAGAGTACAATTAGAGAGGAACTGTGATGGCTAGTGATCATATGAGGATAAGTCTGCAAAGTTATGAGTTCAAACTGAAAAGAACTAGAGAGGGACTATCTTCCTGTGAAAGGGAAACCAGATGGTCCTTTAGTATGATAAAAAATATGATTGGAAAACATGGGCCAAACAAAAATGTAGATAAGGCTTATAAAAATGAACAATGACCCTGCAAATAGGATGGATGTTGGTGTGGCAAACAAAATTTAAACAATAGAGTAATCTGAAAAAAGTCAATGGCAAATAAAGCATAATGGAAGATCTAGTCAAGTTGCTTGCTTACCTCTGGAACCTCTTGGTGCTTGCTAAGCTTTGTTGTGGCCTTCTTTGCCTACTCCAATGTTACCAGATGTGCCTTCTTCTCCCATTTCTTCAACGATAAATAAACCATAGGAACCCATTTCTTGTTGAGAGGGCTCTCCTTTGGCAGTTTGGGCAGCCCTGGTGGGAGACTTCTTATGATTATCAACTTTTGATTCATGCTTATAGCTAAGAGAGAAACCTTGGAGACCTTTGCCTTTCTCTTCTACCACTGAAGGGTAGGGGAGAGGATGGGAGCTAGGATGGTGGGAAGAATTCAAATCAATTGAGCTTTCCAAAGAGTTGGTAGTTACCAGAGTTAGAGGAATAAGAGGGAAATTGATGCAAATTTATGAAGGAACGAAATGAAATACATATATAAATAGAAACACAAAGATACAATGAAAACAAAAGTTCAACTCATTAATAACAAAGTATTGAAAATTGTTTACATGCAGAATGGAAATAAATTAGCTCGGGCGATGGTAACTTATCTTTGAGAAGATATATGGTGGCTATATGCCTTCTGAGTTGTGTTACAATGAGACTTGAATGCCTATTTATTATTAAGAAACGATGGAAAACCATAAACATCCAAAAACCTAACCCTAGGATATGAAGCGCCAAAAGTTTGTGGGCCGCGGGGCATAAATTGGTACATCAACTTCTTGGGGTCGTAACTTTGGCATATGATCTTTGTTTGACACGTACGATACCTCGTTGGAAATACCCATCTGGGGAGTACAACTTTTGATTGCAAACCTGTGCCATAACCTACAAGTTTGCCCGTTTTCTAAAAACAAATGTCATTTAGGGCCTCAAAACAACTTTAAAAGTTCAGGACCCGAAAAACTGCCAAAAATAGTAAATTGTGCTACAATTAAGGAAACTGAAAGAAGCAATGGTGGGGGTCCAAGTGGAATAGGCAAATGACCATCAATATCCACCTGGATTAGAAATCAATTCCTATAGCCTTGGACAATTGCATATCACTATATAGGTGTTGTTGAATTGAACATCCACTTATGGCTTCTTCCAGAGTCAAGAGGTGGCACACTAACAAATTCTAGAGAAGCCAATGACTATTGCCAAAATGCCTGCTTTCATTAACCTCAATTGAAGTCACCAAGCAACAAATGCGGATTGGAATGTCTGGTACGAACAATTCAACATTTTCATCATGCCAAGGAGAGAGGGGTGGTTGCCCTCATCCTTGACCTCTCCATCTGGCTCTACCCCTTTCTCTAACCATGACTATTGACCGAGTTGATAAATTTGGAGAAATGGCCTCTGAGAATAGTGGTAGAGAGAACAATGTTTTTTTTGTTTATACTAACGCCTATCCCCTACAAGAAGGAATGGAGGAGGGAACAAAGTTATTGAGACATGCAACTTAACTGGATAATTAGAGCCAATGTAAGGTCGATTGTGAGGAGGATTCTGAAGAAATGTTTTGGGCAACCTGCATTAACATAGACATAACTCGCATGGAGGAGTTTTGTGGTGCATGACCACCACCTAGACAATTCATTCATTTTTGGCTTGATTCCTCATTTTCTTTAGCATCATAGGACAATGTTCTCCCGATACAAGTTTTCTTATCGATCTCCTGCTATTTGTTTTCTCTTCCTTATATATGCATGGTTCTTAGCCGGTGTTTTAATCCCCTTGGGGGTTTTATGTGTCTTGTGCCTTGGGGTTTTTCTGGTGTGTGGGTAAAATTTCTTGTTGGGTGTCTTCTAGACCTTTGGTGCTCTATCCTTGGTTGGCAAGTTGGCTTCACCTTTGTCCTGTTTTGTTTCGCCCTCTCTCATGAATGAACTTGATGGGTAACCTTAATCTTGTCCATCTCTATCTATATTGGTTCATAATTCCCAGGCAGCGCATGCATTGTCGTAGGGGTGGAGATCGCAGTGGCGATGGTGGCATGTATCCACAAGAGCGGTCGCGTGCCCAAGCACAAGTCCAGGTAGGTGTTGCAATCTTCTACTTTGCTACTCCTTAAGATATCCGATATGAAATTCACTAGCTTGAAACCTAGACCACAAATGATCTCCAAGCTTACTCTGATTCCGAGATTATAAAAGAGGTGTCCAACTGGGTTCCTGACCTTGGTCATAATAGGGGAAGATGAAATCAATACCTAAATCTCAGCACCCTTCATTGACTAATGAAAACTTTTTTGGGATGTGTCATGAAAGAGAACCATAAATAGTATAATGAAATCATTTCCTCCTTGAATGAGATTAACCAGGTGCAACGACATCGATGTACATGTTTGGCTAGTTTGGATGCTCATTTGGCTCATCTAGAAAGCCACCTCCAATGTGAGCTCAAGTCCTCTACTCCAATTGTCGATACTAGTGCATAGGATCTTGCTCCTGTGACTTCTTACGATTCATTACTTCATGTTATTTCTTTCTTCGTTTATCTTGTTTTTCTATGTAGTCCATCATAAGACAATTTTTGTTGACCATAAACATTATTATGGTATACTTGTTTATAGATTACCAATCAACAAATTTGGTTTCCTCATCGCAGATTGAAACTCGTAAGATTTTGTACTATGGTGATGGATATGATGTAATCTAATTTATGAGGCAATACAAATTTAACTTACAAAAAAATAATCACTATTATACTTGTGGCTTTTAATACACGTGGTATTTCATAAATTACTATTTTCTCATAATTGTTGTCAAGTAGATTTATTATTATTATTATTTCAATTCGAGTATCACCCATATGTAATAAGAATTATACTTATAGTCATAATTTTTTGGGTTTTTACTTAATTATCATAAGTGTGAAATTACTACATTTACCTTGGTGTCTTTTTGTTTAAGATTACATAGGTTGTGCATACAAGTGCTTAATATTTCTAACTTGATGAAGAATGACTATAATTTAAGGGTGGTATCCCAATTTTACAAATTTTTTTTTTCAATACTAGGTGGAGCCTAGTTTAGGGGCAACCCACATGTTAGATAGAAGAACAATATGCCCAATAATAAGATGTTGTCATCAGGATTGTGCAAGACTCGGTTGAGCCTAGATGCCCCTCGGTACATTGTAAACGTCATAATTGGTTCCCACCCTCAATACCTCCCCATGAGATTTGAGCTTGAGGCTTGATGGGAATTAAACACCACACAAACTAACTTCTTGTGCATCACTTTGCAAATCATTGACATAAGATAGATAGCGACAATTTGTAACAATTATGCATCATACACATACAAAATCAATACATGATTTCAATGCATTCGCTTCTCATTAATAACATTTCTTAAAGTACAAAAAATATATTTAGAACAATCTCAGAGCTCTTATTCTCTTACTTAGATATTAATTGACTCGATACTCTTTATTCAAGCGTGGCTCCACTATGTGATCCCCTGAATGACTATACTTACTCTCCTAAAAATTTATTCAAATGACTCTTCACATTCCAACTCTTTAGTTGCATGTTGCATCTTTGTATTTGTTGTTATCCCTCCATTCTTTTTTTAGAGAGAAAGAACTTTATATTAATCAAAATTGAATATATATAATGTTGTCCTTTAAGGACTATGAACCAAAGCTAACTTTTCAATCATTTAAAGAAACTACCTGTAATATTTAGAGGTTTACACGAGAGTAGTATTTTGACAAAATCCCATAGACAAAACATAATCAAATAAACAATTAGATAGAGAAATGTAATTGCCATGACTCTTAAAGCCATTGGAAGTTATCCATGCACAATTCTAGAGATGAAGCTCAAAGGCTTCAATCCCCTAGCTTTCTAGAAATTCATTGATAAAGAAAGAGACTATAGGAAGTGTGAGAGCATATTTAGACAACTCATATGCTTTTTGGTTAAGCCTTAGCTCTATTCCTTATGTCTAATTGTTCAACTTTATATGTACTATTTCTTCTTACACCATGTCTCCCTTGTGCTCCAATCTACTTTCTCCCCTTGTTGTTGCTGCACATGTTTAGTTATGCATTGTTATGTGCACATTCTTATTGGCCTCTTCTTTACATTGTTTCTGTATGTTTCCATTTGTCTCTGCAATTGTACTTTGTTAATAATCTCTAGTTGCTCTTCCTTTCTTGCCACATGTGTCATCAACTTGCCTTGCATACATTTTTTGGTGCGTTACTTTCAATACTACACATTAAACTAAATAACTATAAATATAGGTTCTATTACGCTTATGCAATTTCTCTCTCATTTCTATCCACACTTTGAACTTTTCCTTAACACATTATTTTATCACAAATACTTTAACTATTAAAGGATACTCCCACATCCAATTAAGAGCCCTACAATTATAAAGTCTATCACACTTGCTATTTCTCCTTGATTTACATCAACAATTTTTATACTGAACTTATCCCTATTTCTCCTTAATTTCCATCCACACCTGTGTTTTTATACTAAACTTATCTCAACACATTTTTTTACATACACTATAAAGAAATACTCCTATCTCTACATAAGACCTTATAAATATAATTTCTACAAAAATTAAATTAAAAATTTAATAGACACTAAATTATATTATTTAACATACATTTTTTTTTTACTTTACTAGAACACACTTCTTTTTTTACATGTATGTATTGCATTTAATGCTATTGTAATGAAATGATATTTTAACGTCCACAAGACTAAAAATAGTCTATGGGACCATCAGTGCCCTGTTTTTTGCTTTTTGCAATTCAATCATTTTCTTATTCAAATTGATGATGAGTTGGCCCAACCTTCCATCAATCCCCTCGCTAAAAAGACAATGCCAAGACACCTATGCTAACATATTCCCATAACTTTCTCTGATGCCTTTGAACGCATCACATTCCAAAATGAAATGCTTTTTCGATTCCACTGCCCCAGACGTGTAAAGTGTACACACCGGTTCTTCCCAAACTTCTTTAGGCTTTTTCTACCGTCCTGTTTCACACCGAAGTTGATGTGAGTTGGTTCTTAATTGAGCAATAATAACCTTTTCCCTCCACAAGATGTTAGCTCCAATGTACTCTTTTTGTTGGTGATCACACATAGGGTTGAATTCTTAAATGTAGTACTTCTTCTTTCTACCTAACTCTTTTCCCCATACCCGTTTATGAAACTTCTCCATAACAAAATTCTTTAGCTCCTTGCTATTTAGCCACTCTTCTAGTTTATCAATATATAAACCAAAAAGAGTAGGGGATAGAGAGCAACCTTGCTTGACTCCAATGTCACTTCTAAATCTTTCTGAAATACCTACTCTGGTTCTAATTTTGACTTTCACCTCTTCATAAAGTCTATGGACAACGGCTCTATAATGCAAAAGAATTTCAAATTCTTTAAGTCTATGGAATACATACTATTACTGTAAATAAATTTACAATATTTATAAACACTCTGTATGGTAATAATAAAAAAAGTTTGTGAGATATTTAGGGAGTAATAAATTAATTTTTAAATGCATATTCCCAAGTAAAAAGTCTTGGCAAGTGTATCCAAACCCACTCAAAATCTAATGCATGAGTGTTCATAGAGCATCTTGAATTTAAAAGCAACCTCAACGACAATTTCCACCTCCTTTCATTTCTCACAGCTTAAAATAATCACAATTCCCCACTTTCTCGTATTCCCTCATTAAATTATATATTATAAAAACTAAAGCCCGATGTTCATCGCATAACTCTCTTTCACTTTTGACCAGATGCAGAAAAAAAAGGAATAAGTTTCCACGTCAATTGACATAAAATGCAGTCTCTGTCTCGACAAAATAGCCCTTTGATGTGGCAATCCAAAACCCGTCGGTTGTCAGAGAATCCTCGGGAACTCCTTCGCAGAACCTTCGGCGTCAGTTGACAGAGATGACTTCCCGACAAATCGTACGCGCTTATGTCTGCCCCCACGTTACCTGCTGTCCGGTCAAATCCCCGTCATTCGCCGTGGAATTTCCTGTTTGCTTCTGATGCGTTCTCACGGTCCCTGAGCAGCCCATAATGCTCCCCTCAATCGCAAGCAGAAACAAACGATTCTCCGATCCAACGCGGTTTTGCTAACCTGTTTGAATGCCATGTCGGTAAAGTTGGTAAGCTTTTAGAGCCTGTTTAAACCCATGTAAGTATGATTTTTATCTTCTTCGTTCCCGCAGAATTGCATGATTTTTGAGTTTTTATGAGTACTCGTTAAGATAAAATCCTCCAATGCCAAGACTTTCGAATCCTCAGTAAGCGTAAACCCGCGTTTAGTCCCGCGTCGAAATTGCTCGGTTTGGCTCTGAAAAACCTGTGCAGATCTTCTTGCTCGCTTAATTAGATTAATCGTTCTATCTGTGCGAAAGCCCATAAAGCTAAACTCTATTAAATTAGGCGCTGAAACCCTAGAAATGATGTTCAATCCTCAATCCTGAAACCCTAGAAATGATGTTCAATCCTCAATCCTGAAACCCTTTTGTATGTCTTCACTTTTATTCATTCTGGTGATTATTTTTATTGTCTGTAATAACACCTATTCAGCTGAATCGTTGAATCATACTCTGAAACCCTTAAAGCCCTGGCCATAATATTTTGCACCGAAACGCTTTTGTATGTTATCATTCTTATTCAGTCTGTCAAATTCAGATAAATCTGACGAACTGTATGAAGAGTTGTTAACTGAATTGCGTTAATTCTAAGTCGGGAATCGTTCAAACCCTACAAATGAAGGCTGTTTTGTCCCGGAAGCCTTTTGAAAGCATTCATTCTTATTCCGTCTGGAAAGTTTAGACAAATCTGCGGATCTGTATGAAGGCTTATTGAGCCGGCGACACCCTAGCAAATGTTAGCTGTTTAGCCTCTGAAGCCCTTGCATATTTATGATAATGGCTCAAGTGAGCCTTTCCCAGTTCTCCCCAAGCTTCAATTCCTCTTCAAATATCTCCAATAACAGTTCCTACAGGTCAATTTCCAGTGGAGGTGGTGAACTGGGGGCTTGTTCAGCTGATTCGTCTCCAGTCCATCCTTCCAAAAGTCCAGATATCGCCGCCCTTGAAAAACTTAGTGAAAGCATTGAGTCTCTTCTGTCTATTGCCGATCTTGATTGCAGTGATGCCGAAATTGTGGTCCAGGACCGGGCTGTGCCCGTTCACCGGTGCATTCTAGCAGCCAGGAGCCCTTTTTTCAGGGAAAAACTCTTCCCCAGCACCCGTCCGGAGTCTCAGGCAGCGAGTGCAAAGTTACGGTATGAATTGAAAGACTGGCTGACAGAGGGAAATGTTGGGTATGAGGCCTTCAGGATATTGTTGGCGTATTTGTACAGCGGGAAGGTGAAGGCACCTCCAACAGAAGTTTGCATATGCATGGATAGTACCTGTGTGCATGACGCATGCCGGCCTGCTGTGGACTTTACGGTGGAGTTGATGTATGCAGCCCATGTCATTCAGATCCCGGAGCTTGTTTCCCTGTCGCAGGTAATTTCTAACGTTTTTCTGGGTTACATGTGACTTGTTGTGCAAGTGTTCCTCAAAGGAAAGTGTTGACATGTTTATATCATCTCATGGGGACCTTCAAAGGTCGGCTTGTTTTCTTATTTCTGTGCCCCAAAGTTTACAGGGATCTACAACCAGTTTGCAAACGTTTACTGATTTGTCTTCCTTGTTTGACTTTCTGGATGGGTTGTTTTCATTTTTGCATTGTAGTACAAAAAGACTATACATCAATCAATCTGTCTTTCAAATTATCAAATATGAAACTCAAGGGAGTAGCTAAGGTCCAGAGTGAAATTGTAAGCGCCGAGACTTTGATGATTGAAAATTCGAAAATGTGTGGTGCAGACCTCCCAAGCCAATGGTGAGAATATGGATTCCTAATAAACATTAGTTATGTTTGATCTATGAGCATTGCCAACTCAAAATCAAGCAATCTGCACTAAAACAAAACTATAGGCTGTCGACATTTACTTCAGTGCTGAAGTAAAAATTGAAAGAAATTATATTAATTTCTCTGCATATGACAAACGTATGGTCAATGGGACACTATCAAATGCATCATGTACAAAAGCCTTTGGGAAGTGCCTAAGGCAAATGCTCGAAATGCATTCAGTACAAAGACAAAAGAAAGATAGAAAGAAACAAAGTCAATGCCCACAGATGACCAAAAGGCTGTTGATGTGACTTTGCCAAATTCATCATGTACAGAAACCTTCACCTCCTGTTTAAGGACAAATATGAAGGCCAAAGTATAGAGACAAGTTCCTCCACTTTTCAGAAATACCCAGTTTTAGGAAGTCAACTTTATAATCACTCTTTTGTGATATTTTAGTGTTATCTCTAGGAATAACTCTGGAGTATATTGAAATTTTAATTTTTTATATTTATTGAGAAATATGTCTTATAGAATCTCTTTGGCTAAGCTGCCAAACTACGAGGGCTATATCTATGCCATCAAAGTCACCCAGGACTTGCACCTGGCCTTGTCCACATCCACTTGGGGGCTTTTGAACTCAGGTCTCTGTGTTAAAACTTAATAAAAGCCACTAGAAAGAATTATCCATGGCACATGGTGATTATCTAAATATACGCTTGCCCCACGGCTAATCTGGTTGTCCAGCAGTTTCGATTGTGGGGCAATCACAGGTTGCCCTCAAATTATTGTATTTAATGCAATGACTGTGGTCTGGCAGCATGCATGCGAAATAGCTATTACCAATAGAATTGCCGGTGTTAGTTTCAGGGCCCATAATTAGTGAATGGTTGCCACTAACTTATCTTTAAATCCTTACTTTGGTTGCTAATCATAAATATTTCTATTGAAAATGTTGAAAAAGAGAATAAAAACTTAAAAAAGTATATATGCTGGGATAGGAAGGAGAAACTCCTGTTACCTGAAAGAAAGATGGGAAAATGGAATAGTACAATAAAGCACTAATAGGAGTGCATCTAATGGATACTTGTAAAATGGTTGTGATTCTGTTTAGAGAATTTGAGCTTGATCAGTACCACTAGGATAAATAGAGGAGCTTATGCAGTTCAGGATATCTAGTAAGTCATGCTACAAAATCAGCACCTAGAAAAGTAAAGGACATATGTTTGATCCCAAATCTCACCTGCTCAAAACTAAAGGCAATAATACCCTGTATGAGAAGACAGCTTGCAAAATATGCAATATACAGTAAGAAGAAGAAGACAAACATCATTCCTTAGAGTGTCCAGCTGTCACAACTTCTAGAATCGAAAATATATCCAGGAGATTCTGCTGAAAATAAGAAACTTAAAATATCTCTAGCAGAATAATATGAAAAAAATTGAAATAGTACAATAAAGCACTAATAGGGGTGCATCCAATGGATACTTGTAAAATGGTTGTAATTCTGTTTAAGAATTTTTGCTTGACCAGTACCACTGGGATAAATAGAGGATCTTAAGCAGTTCTGGTCCCTGGATATCTGCTAAGCCATTCTACAACATGGGCACCTAGGAAAATGCAGGACATATGCTTGATCCCAAATCTCACCAGCTCAAAATTAAAAGCAATAGTACCCTGCGTGAGAAGACAGCTTGCAAAATATGCAATATATGGTAAGAAGATGAAGACAAATTTCATTCCTTAGAGTGTCCAGTTGTCACAACTTCAAGATTTGAAAATATATCCCAGGCAATTGTGCTGAAAATAAGAAACTTAAAATATCTTTAGCATATTAATATGAAAACATTGGTTAAGGAGGAAGTGAAAATTGAACCCTTATTCGAACCTGCAAGTTTTTCTATTGAACAAATTGCAGAAGTCTTGAATGGTATAGAAGTTTTCATTTTGTTTATGATGATCTCAATTTTCGTTAAATGATAAATAAAGGATATGCTTAGTTGATAAACCAGTTAGGAGTGGATCTGTAATTGTGAGTATGTTTCAAGATAATAAAGTTTTGTTGGAATTTTAAATTTTCAAGCCATTTCCATTATGTGTACCTGCATTTCCATTATGTGTACCTGAACTCACTTTTCGCTGCCCCTTCCTTATTTTGGTAAGCATAGTCATATTCCAAGGAGTTGGAAGCATTAGACTACATCAATACATGGCATCTAGATATTTGATACTGGATAATATTTTATCAGTCTAGAAGATGACATTTGATGAATATGACGTACTTACAATCTTTGGTTCTATACTTGAAATGAGTGGAGATTATATAATGTGAACAACAGAATATTTGTTACAAAATATGATTATAGAAATTGAAAGAAGTGCACCAGAAAATTTAGGCCCTGATTTTTTATGCAGTATTTGATTCATTTGTCAATGTACCTTATTGTATTGATGAATGAGCTTATATGCCAATTCCAGTACCCTATTCCTTTAAAAATATCTGGCTACATTAAGAAATGGCTCCCAGTATTGATGTTTTGGGTAGCGTCAGGAGTATTCTTATGTGTGGGGCAAGTGGGCTAAGTGATGGCCCTTTGCACCCACAGAACCTTGGTATTTTGAGGACCCATGACATTTTGATAACCCATGGTATAGACCCATGGTATTGCAGACCTCTGGAAAAGTATAAGTACAAGGGTGAATGATTCATTCTTGTGGTCAGCATCTAGATATTTGATACTGGATAATATTTTATCAGTCTAGAAGATGACATTTGATGAATATGACGTACTTACAATCTTTGGTTCTATACTTGAAATGAGTGGAGATTATATAATGTGAACACAGAATATTTGTTACAAAATATGATTATAGAAATTGAAAGAAGTGCACCAGAAAATTTAAGCCCTGATTTTTTATGCAGTATTTGATTCATTTGTCAATGTACCTTATTGTATTGATGAATGAGCTTATATGCCAATTACAGTACCCTATTCCTTTAAAAATATCTGGCTACATTAAGAAATGGCTCCCAGTGTTGATGTTTTGGGTAGCGTCAGGAGTATTCTTATGTGTGGGGCAAGTGGGCTAAGTGATGGCCCTTTGCACCCACAGAACCTTGGTATTTTGAGGACCCATGACATTTTGATAACCATGGTATAGACCCATGGTATTGCAGACCTCTGGAAAAGTATAAGTACAAGGGTGAATGATTCATTCTTGTGGTCAGCAAGAGAGCATCTTGTGGTTGAGAGGGCCTGTGGAGGGCTGAGAGGCTCAAGAGGGCTTGAGGAAGGCTGAATAGGCCTTGTTGAATTTTCTACAAAGATGAATAGTAGAAACCAATTTTCTGATCTGATAATTACTTCTTAATGATCTTTAACAATTTTATCTTTGGCCACTAATATCAATGAGTAATTATACACAGAAAATCTCAACAGTAATGTAGTGAAAACAGTAGGATCATAAAGAGACAGCCATGCACAATAGGGACAAGATTTTTTCTCTGGGAAATCCAACTTGGGAGAAAACCCAACAACTTTTCTTCTAGGAGAAATCATTCTTCAGCAAGATTTGTAAATCCAAAATTTGTCTAGAAATCTGTGCCAAAAACTGTCCAAGATATCAGTCAAACCTGGTCAAATACCAGATAGTCAATGCTGGTCAAACAATCTAAAAGTGCAAATGTCAATGTTGGCAATTGTCAAAATTTCGGTTTGTGTTCAGGTTTGGACTTGTGGTCAAAGGCCTGCGGTCAACTTTGGCCCGTGGTCAAAGATCTACAGTGAAGGTCCGTACTTTTCTGCAGTCAAACTTGCCCCTTTTCCCATGGTCAAACTCGGTCAAACGCAGCTAGATTTTCAGTCAAACAAAGCAGGCCAAAACTCGATCAAACGGCAGCTTCTATAACTTGGTGAAACTTCAGATCTTCCTCTTGACTTCACATGTTTGGATAAGAATAAAAGAGAGAATGTGTTGATTCGAATTGGTCAAAATGAGGAAGTCAACTTGTGTATTTATACTTATCAAATGGGTAACTTTTGCCCTAGGGTCACACCCTTTTATGGTGGGACCGACTTGATTGAGCCTATATGAAACCCAAAAAATTAGAATTTTAAGTTTTCATTTTCATAATTTTCCGTAGCCGATTTGGGAGGCTTTTTGGCATGCGGGAATACCTCTTGATGCTACAAAAAGATCAACACTCCCTCTTAGCAAGGGAGCCTTGGCTGCAACAGATTTTCCTTTAATTGAAATTTCTCCTTGCTTAAGAAAAGTTCATGAGCTTGCCATGTTAATGCATGTCTATAAGATAACTCCATCCTAGAGTGGGCAATGTAAGTATCTAGGGTTTTTGGCCAAAGTCCTTTATGGTTCCTTAGGCAAATGTATCAACCTCTTATGGTCAAAGTCCTTTTTGACATAGCCAAGTTCTTTTGGCAGCCAAGACGTTGTAGCTTCTCAAGAGAAATTTTGCTCTGGGATCATTCACCCTTAGCCAAAGTCCTTTACGGCTTCTCAGGTAAATTACATCTATCTCCTTTGGTCAAAGTCCTTTATGACCTAGCCAAGTCCTTTTGGCTTCTCAGGAGAAGATCTATTCAATCATATAATTTCCTTGGGTCATTCACCTCTGATCAAAGTCCTTTATGACCTAGCCAAGTCTTTCTGGCTTCTCAGGTGAGTGTATTCTATAATGGCCCTTGTAATTGCATTGGGCCATTCACCTTTTTGGTCAAAGTCCTTTATGACCTAGCCAAGTCCTTCTGGCTTCAAAAGTGAATGTATCCATCTCCCCGGGCTAAAGTCCTTTATGACCTAGCCAAAGTCCTTTGTGGCTTCAGGAGATAGTCTGCTTAGTCTTGCAAAGACCTCATCATTCCCTTTCAATGAGGGAGACATTCAACATCATACTAAGCTCGTGTTTGAAGCACGTCCACAATTTGCTTATTTGTGGATATGTACTGGAGCTCTACTGCCCCTATTTGCATCACTTCTCGGATGAAGTAACCTGACCATGTCCTTTTGGCTTCTGAAGCCACACTGTTTCATGACTTGCGATACTCGCCGCAATATACTCTGCCTCTACCTGAATATGTATATTCTTGTAGCCTTACTTCACCTCTTGAGACATATCTCAAATCACATCCAACTATACAACACAAATATCACATGCTTTGCTGCCATCCACTGTACATGCCTCGACTCAAACATAAATTGGTTTAGGGTGCTCACTGCAAAGCAAATATCTCACATCAAGGATCTAATCAACAACCCGTACATCGTGAGATTCACCAAATTTGAACCTCCAATCCCAAGAAATAGTGTATCTGGTTAGAATCCTTCATTTCAATCTCCGAGGTGGCCGACTTCTTTTGACACAGAAGCAAGTCTTCCTGTGGTAGTCTTGGCTACTCCCTTTGTCACAGAAGCAAACCCTCTTGTCACTATTGCTCTCTCTGTCACGTAAGCAAGTCCTTCTCCCACTGCTGCTCCCTCTGTTACATAAGCAAGTTCTTCTGCCACTGCTGTTCCCTCTGTTATGTAAGCAAGTCCTTTTGCTGTTGCTGCTCCATTTGTCATGTAAGCAAGTCCTTCTGTTGTTTGACATGGTCTCCTTAAAGATGACATACTGCTCCGAGAGACCTTCTGCCTTTGAGCATCTTGACAATGTCAACCCATGACATCCTCTAGGAAAGCTGCTTCTTCCACTGCCTAAAGTCTGCTCACTCAAAACTGGAAGTTGTTCCTGTCATCTGGCACAATCATGGATGTCTAACAATCTGTACAATTTCTTCCTTACGAACACGAATTACTCTGCTGAGTCTGTGTTCAAGTCCTTAGGTCATACAAGAACCTATCCATCAAAGACTGGAGCAAAAAATATCCTTTTACTCCCTCTTGTTGGGAGAACCTTCTTGCCACAAGCTTTGCTTCGTTCTTCCTAATGCTTCCATCTACTGCGAAAATCATTGCCTTGGTAGCCTTCAAGATGTACATGCAAACCTCATTTAGGAGGCCATGGAAGAAATAATTATAACTAAGCAAAAAGTACAAAGACAAGAGGCTCGCCAAGGAAAAATATCAGTAATCAAGGGAGAAAGATATGAAGTACTTATCTCTTGATTAAAGAAATTGCTAAGTGTTGTAGAGATTTGTCAACTCCCTCTTGATCCTTTCCTCCTTAATGAAGTTCATATGTAATCTCATCAAGCCAGGATTCCATTGTTTCTTCATTCTGTGGATTAGGCTTCACAAGCCATTCATCAAGCTATTTAGCCACACCAAGGGCTCAACAACAACCAAGTCATTCCACATGCTATCAAGCAGATAACCAAGTATGCATCACACAAATTCCACTTGCATCCAACAATCCAAGTTTTTCACTAGGGTTTCATCCCACAAACCCTAGGACCTTGTCATCCAAGATTTCATTACAACTCATAACCTCCAAGTCTTCTCTAGGGTGTGTAAATCCGAAGTCCTCCAACTCTTGTACCAGGTTGTCCTTTGCCTCCAATGTTTACACAAAGATCAACTCCTTTTGATCACTATCAACTTGCTGCTCACAAGTAGGCCCCATACTTCACTTTTCAGCCCTTCTTTTCTTGCTGTCCAGCACAACCACCTTCTACTAGCTTTACCATGGGTTTGAGAGTATGCTTCACAAAAATCAACAAATGGTAATGCTCATTGAAGGATAATAAGGGAGCAGAGTTCGTAGAAAATTGAGATACAACATTCTTTTCAAGAACATCAGAGGGCTTGTGCAAAAAAGAGGATGATTCTGATATCCATGTTGCTCAGACTGCACATGCTTAATTAACAAAGAGTTCCCACTAAGACTTGGTTAATATGTTTGATGAGTAAGGATGCCAATTTTGACCTCTGTAACTTGGGGTTGATTGGCTTTCAGTTTACTTGAGCTTAACATGTTCAATGAAAAAGACTTCAAACCTTCATCTGCTGAAGCTATATCTAATTGACTTATATTTTCTTCAAGCTTATTATGATCAGTTGAACATGAGTTCCCTGCTCAGATACTTGTCATTAGAGAATAACTTCATTTGATTCTCATAGTGTTTTGAGCTTAATATGTAGAGGGCTTTCGAACTGTTGTGATCTTGAGGCCTTTTGGCCTACCTGAGCACACTTCTCGACCTTCTTTTAGGGCTGCGGCCTAGACACAGATTTTACTTGTAACTTTTTCCACCTCAAAACTTTGGTTAGTCCTTCAAAACTTTTCATAGAGTTTGGTTAGTTCTCTTTTTCCCTGTTATCATTCCTCAAGAACTTGTTTTCTCACAGCTGACTTTATGGCTGCTCTTTTACCAAGCTCTGACACCATGTTGAATTTTCTACAAAGATGAACAGTGGAAACCAATTTTCTACATCTGATAATTACTTGCTAATGATCTTTAACAATTTTATCTTTAGCCACTGATATCATTGAGCAATTATACACAGAAAATCTCAACAATAATGTAGTGAAAACAGTAAGATCATAGAGAGACAACCATTCACAATAGACACAACAAATTTTCCCTGGGAAACCCAAACTTTGGAGAGAACCCAGTAACTTTTCTTGTAGGAGAAATTATTCTTCAGCAAGGTTTACAGTTCCAAAAATTGTATAGAAATCTGTGCCAAAAACCAAGTGCAAGATGCCAGTCAAACTTGGTCAAATACCAACCAGTCAACGTTGGTCAAACCAGCTAAAAGTGCATAAGTCAATGTTGGGCAACTGTCAAAATTTTGGTTTGTGGTCAGGTTTGGACTCGTGGTCAAAAGCCTTTGGTTAACTTTGGCCCACGGTCAAAGTTTGAAATTTTCTGCGGTCAAACTTGCCCCTTTCCTGTGGTCAAACTTGACTAGATTCTCAATCAAATGGAACCATATTATTGGTCAAACAGAGCAGGTCAAAACTCGGTCAAATGGAAACTTCTATAACTTGGTCAAACTTCAGATCTTTCTCTTGACTTTGCACATGTGGATAAGGATAAAAAAGAGAATGTGTTGATCTGGATTGGTCAAAATGAGGAAGTCAACTTGTGTATTTATACTTGTTAAATGGGTGACTTTTGCCCAAGGGTCACACCCTTTCATGGTGGGGCCGACTTCACCAATTTGAGCCTGCATGAAACCCAAAAAATTAGAATATTAAATTTTCATTTCCATAATTTTCCTTGGCTGATTTGGGAGGCTTTTTGGCATGTGGGAATACCTCCTGATGCTACAAAAAAATCAACAGGCCTTAGACCTATGGAGGTTTGAGAGGGCCTGAGGATGGCAAGTAGGCCTTAGCACTATGGAGGGTCGAGAGGGTTGAGAGTGCCCGTTGTTAGCAAAGAGGGCGGAGATGGCTTATTGACAACAAAGAGGGCAGAGAGGGCCTATTGTTGGCAAGAGAGCATAGAGATGTGCAGGGGCACAAGACATTGAGAGAGAGATTCTCTCAACGAGACATTGAGAGAAAGATTCTCTTAAGTAAGCAAGAAATTCGCATGAGTAATATTGCAAGTTTGTTGTGAGTGAGATACTCAGTTGTGTTGGGTTTGAGGAAGGAGCACAAAGCAGCAAAGGAGATCCACATCAACTAGATCTAGGATGGATCTAGGGCTTGATCAGTTGGATCAAATGCAAGGTAATTGTTGTATTTATAATTTGAATTTCCTCGAGGGCCATTATTCCAATAAGGGAGCTCAAGTAGGTTCTGAGAAGAATTTAATGAAGAACTATTGATTGGGCAAAACTTGTGTGTAATATGTTATTGTGCATGATCTAATTGTTGGTTTTATAAGTTTTGTTGTGCAAAATTCGTTTTTGGTTAGGCACATCATTGTGTTTAAGTTATTTAGTTATTTTGAGACTATTACTTGATTTGTTGTGTGTGCACTGTGTATCGATTCTAGTGCCCAAAAATCTAACATGGTATTAGAGCATGGTCTCTGAGAAAGGTAGTTGGATTTGAGATTTGCACAAGTGACAACTCTAAGAGGGAGCTGTAGGAATTGTTGCAGGTAGCAACAATGTTTTGAAGAACCATGCTAAGAGAGTTGGCTAAGCATGGCAAACTGCTTGTATGGGCCATGAAGGCTAGGATCAATAGGTCTAGTGAGACATGGAGCAATTGTTCACATGAGGAGTTGTGGAGAGTTGCAGTCTGGTGCGTAGACAAAGGTCTTGTGAAATTCGTTGTGCATAAACAATGGATGAGAAATTCGTTCATTAGATGTGATAGGATCTTGAAAGGGGATCAACGTAATAGAATGAGAATTTCATAATGATCCAGGTGTCAAGGTCTTGTGAAGAGATTTGATCTTGGAGGGGTCGAGTAAGAGGTAAAGGCTAGATCTATTCCTATGATAGGAGAGAGGTTGAGAAGGCATGATCGAGATGGTCAGAGGGCTAAGATAGCCATTGGAGATCCAAGTGAAAAATTTGGAGTGAAGGTCAAGCAGAGACCTCGAGGGTCGAGAAGGCCTGTGATTTGGAGTTAGAGGGAGTTAGGTTTCATAGGGAGTGAGCAAGCTAAGGAGGGAGTTGGTCTTCAAAGGGATTCAATAGGGTCAAAAGGAGTCAAACAACTTAGAGGAAGACAACCTTTAGGTTCAGGAAGTCATGGTACAAGATGGCCATGCAGGATGCTCAAGAGTGGGAGGCTTCTAGGAGCAAGGTGTTTTTGAATAAGGGTTCTTGTCATAAAGCAATAATAGCTTTTGTGTCATATGGAGTAGTTGTGGTAGCGGATCAAGGGTGAAAATGTTGTACAAGTTTGAAGGCAAAGCCAATTCTAGGTGGTGTTGAGAGAATATATCCCTCGCATAGAGACAATGTTGATGTTTTCGGTAGCATCTTGAGTATTCTCATTTGTGGGGAAAGTGGGCTAACTGATGGGATTTGCACCCATAGATCCATGGTATTCTGATAACCCATGGTATATACCAATGTTGCAGGAACTGTCCCACCCTCTGATTTAGGAGGCAGATTTGTGTCCTGAACGGATCCACGGGGGAATCTTAGGAGGGATCGTGGTTCCAAAAATCGCTTCTGCCTGAAATTCGTGGTTCGTGGACTTTAGGAACTGTGACGGTTCCACAAACCTGAATTGTGGTTTCGGCACGGTTCTGTAGGAGCCCGAATCATAGTTTTTCCACTGTTTCAAAAATTGGAACTGTGACGGTTCCACAAACCCGAATTGTGGTTTCAACATGGATCTGTAGGGGCCCGAATCATAGTTTCGCCACTGTTTCGAAAATTGTCTGCACGGTTCCATGAACATTTTTATTTTGGGGTACTATGTGATGAACCATGCTTCCCAGACATTCCCAAGGTGCTCCCCTTGATGTTCCTTAGACACTTCATAGTTGCTCTCTCATGCTAATATTATCTTTCATTTCCATCCTTTTACTTGAATTTTTAACATTACCATGAAATGACTCAGGATGTTTGAGAGTGGTTCCAACCTCATCGAACTTCATATGGAGAAAATAGAATTTCATATCCCATTCAAAATTTAGCAGACTTGACAGTTTTCAGGATTTCAGGATCAATGGGATTCTAGCATTTCATTAGATTATATGATGTATGAGAGTATGTGATTGGCATTTAATCAAGAGCACCAAACCCTATATGTACCCCAGTGTTGGTGGTGTTGATTGTTGAACTTCTTTGTCATGGCCTTAGCAAAAATGTACCCTTCACTCAAGTCAAAATCATTGATCAGGCATATTAAGCTTTTTCTACCATATTATAAGCTTGGATTAGGCAGTTTGATGAAAATTGGGCAATGTTGACTATTATCCCTAGAGAATCGAAGTAGAGGCAAAGGCTAGACAAGAGGAGGGGAAACTAGATTTTGGATGGTTGATGCTCGATCAATTAATCATTGATGTACTATGCATGCCAGTTCTATCTTGATTCTTGATTCGTGTACAATATGCATGCTTTGATATATTTTGCAACTAGTTTGGCACTCTAGATGTCTTTTTGAATATAAATGCAATTATATATAATATATTTATATATATAATAGATGTTTCCGAGACACTTTGCTTCCGAGCATTTTTGGAAAATGACGCTTGTGATGCTTTGCTTCCAAAAAATGTCCCCGCTTCGTGCAACCTTGATATAGACCCATGGTATTGCACCCTTTGGAAAAGTGCAAGTACAAGGGTGAGTGATTCATTCTTGTGGTCAGCAAGAGAGCATCTTGTGGCCGAGAGGGCCCGAGGAAGGCCGAGTAAGCCTCAGACCTGTGTAGGCACGAGAGGGCTTGTGGAAGGTGGTTGGCAAGAGAGCATCTTGTGGTCGAGAGGGTATATGGTAGGCCTCCTTAGACCTATGGAGGGCCTATGGAGAGCCAAGAGGGCCTGTTGTTAGCAACGAAAGTTGAGGGGGCCCATTGTTGGCAAAGAGGGTTGAGAGGGCCTGTTGTTGGCTAGAGAGCACAAAGACATGCAGTGGCACGAGATATTGAGAGAGAGATTCTTTCAATGAGACATTGAGAGAGAGATTCTCTCAAGTAAGCAAGAGATCTGCATGAGTAATATTGCAGGTTTGCTGTGAGTGAGATACTTAGTTGTGTTGGGTCTGAGGAAAGAGCACGGAGCAGCAAAGGAGATCCAGATCAGCCAGATCGAGGATAGATCTAGGGCTTGATCTACTGGATCAGATTCAGGGTAATTGTTGTATATGTAATTTCCTTGAGGGCCATTATCCTAGTAAGGGAGCCCAAGTAGGTTTTGAGAAGAATTTAATGAAGAACTGTTGATTGGGAAAAAAACTGTGTGTAATATGTTACTATGCATGATCTAATTGCTGGTTTTACAAGTTCCACTGTGCAAAATTTGTTTTTGGTTAGGCACATCAGTGTGTTTCAGTTAATTAGTTAATCTGAGACTGTTACTAGATCCGGTGTGTGTGCTCACTGAGTCTAGTGCCCAAAATCTAACACCCAGATAGTAGTTGCAGTTTCTGAATTTCTATCACCAGAATTTATTATTCGATTCCATTAAAAAGGGGCCAATAATGCCTGCATCTGAGAAGGATTTCATGTTGTACGACTTCAAAGCTTGCTTGGATATAATTTTTGCAATAAACAAGTAGATTGTGGGTAGGCTGGTAGACACTAATGATTACTCCTGGTTTACATCATAATAGTTTTGATTCCTTCAGTCCAGTTGAAGTTTTAAATAATTTAAGAATCAATATAGAGGAAGATATGAACTCAAATAAAGCTCTGATGAACTTATATAAGACATAAATCTGTTTTTCAAATGGCACTACATTATATAGAAACTGAATCAGAAAAATATGGAATGGGCAACTAAAATTTGATTTAATTTGATATTACTGAAGAGTCAGATCTTTGCTAATAGAGCTTATATTAAGTGGTTGATAAATATCTTGTTGGGTTAAATATTTCTGTTTTATTGCTTATCAGTGATACTTCATGGGTTTTTTTTTTTTATTATTATTAGTTTTAATGCCACTCATGGCTTATCTGGCACAACACGTTTCCACTCAATGTAACTTGATGCAATTTTTATCGTTTTTATGTCCTTAGAATGATTCACAGACAACTTTGTTTGTCTATCTTCTGCTGTTCCTGTAGAGGCTTTCTATGATGACATTTATCTGAGAGGTAGGATAGTTCTACTTATAAGGAGCCGAACGTGTTGAACATAAATTGTTATTTAGAATGAATACACAAACTGCCATAGGTAGACATCTCATCATCCGTGTAATCAAATTGGGTGGATGGCATGCCAGTGATTGATGATCAGAGCTGGAAATCTTTCAAATTTAATGTCTCCCTCTGCATGTCGTGCAGCAGTAAGGTCATCATTTCACAAGGATTTTGCAATTGATGTGTTTTCTCTTGGGGCAGATAATTTCAATTACTTCTTTTGTTTGCCTGAAAAACACAACATCTTACCAATCAATTTTTTCTTGTTCTTCAATGGTCCATTGTTTTTTGGACACTGCTTTTTGAATGCTTTGAATCTTTTTCTGTGCAGAAAAGGGTTCACTAATTTTTCAGTTCTGCCAACATTAATTTGAGATATGATATGCCAATATTCTTCTTGTTTTTTAATTTAATTTTATTTTAAAATGGAAAATTCGCTTCCCTGATTCTATTCCCTATTAATAATGTTTAACATTTTCTTCTTCACTGGCTTAGGTAATCTGAGGAGGACACTGTCATAGTTTCTTTCTCATTTCCTACGTTTGGTTTTTCAAGTTCATTCTCTCTATGTCTTTGTGCCACTTTACAAAAGAAGGGTGCATTTAAACTTAAGTTTCATGTGTTGTATCTGAGCTGTATCCCGTGGAGAACTAATCTGAAATTGGATAAAGGGGAATTCTGATCTGTATAACTGAAAATAATTTTGGTTTATTGTTACAGATGATTTTTAACACATAAACGCATCTCTTTGTCCAGTTCTTTATCTTTTCCCTGGAATATAGTCTGGTGTTTTCTCAGTGCAAGGAACTTATTTTATATCTTGTAGGCTTGTAGCTAGGATGCTCTGACATTGATCTTATTGGATGCAGCGACGTCTTCTAAACTTTGTCGAAAGGGCTCAAGTAGAGGATGTGATATCTATTCTTATAGCAGCAAATGTATGTGAGACTGGCAATGATCAGTTATTGACTCGTTGTATTCAACGAGTGGGGAGATCTGATCTTGACAATGTAGCGCTTGAGAAGGAACTCCCACAGGAAGTTGTAAAAAGAGTCAAAGAATTCCGATCAAGTTTGGGAGTAGCAACATTCCCAAGTTCTTCACAGCAAAAGAATATACAGAGAATTCAGAGAGCACTTGACTCTGATGATGTTGAATTGGTTAAATTGCTATTGCAAGAAGGTGAGGGCAAGATAACATTGGATGATGCATATGCCTTGCACTATGCTGCGGCATACTGTGATCCAAAGATCACATCAGAGCTGTTGGATCTTGGATGTGCAGATGTTAATCTCAAAAACCCAAGAGGATACACTGTTCTTCACATAGCAGCAATGCGCAGGGAACCTGCAACAATTGTGGCACTCTTGACAAAAGGAGCTAACCCTTCTGAGTTGACTTTTGATGAGCGAACAGCACTTCAGATCGCTAAGAGGCTAACAAGAGCTATAGATTACTGTCGAACCACAGATGAAGGCAAGGAATCTCCCAAGGACAGACTATGCATTGAGATACTGGAGCGGGCAGAAAGTAGGAATCCACTAAGGGCTGAGGTGCCCTTTTCTCTTGCTTTTGCAGGTGAGGATATGCGGACAAAATTGCTCGATCTTGAAAACAGAGGTGAGATACTAAACTTAATAACCTAGTGTATTCATGGCAATGATATATTTCATCAAGAGCATATTGGCTGTCTATTGGACTATTGTTTACTTATGCTGTTATAAATAATTACATTCATATGCAAATGGTGGGCTGTTATATATTTGATTCTCAGGTTTACTATTGCATTTCTTTTGTCAGGCTAGCCACATTATCTAACATGGTTAGCGAATTTCCAAAACAACTTTGATGAGTGTTTTTCCAAAATGTTGTTAGAGTTCAATGCTTGAGTTTAAAAGTCACTTTGAGTTGGGTGGCACAGTTTTGCCATATTCCTGTGTAAGGACTAATGATAATATGAAAGATACTCCAGTGACACATACATTGTTCCCTGCAAAGATATTGAATATGACCATAGTTTTAAGAACCGGTGACCGGACTGGTCCACCTAATAAACCGGGTTTCAAACTGGAACTGGTCAAACTGGGACTGGTCAGGTCTAAATGAACCGGTTTTTAAAAAAATACATTAAATAATTAATTTTTAATGAAAAAAACTATTTTTAATATTTAAAACCATGATTCCAAACCAATAGACACAAAATATGCAAATTTTGCTCATATATATACCATGTAAAGGTGAATATATCAAAATGGCACCGAGTGCAATACATATCAGCGACAAAATATATAATCAATGAGGCTCTAAATGGCCTCTAGAGTACAAAAACAAAGCCTACAAACTATGGGGCCATTGGCCTACTACAAGTCTACATATATGATAATAGTGATTAGCATTATCACTTGAAACTTCTCATGAGTCATCATGATCAAACTCAGTCTCAGTTGGTTCAGTGTCGACTCCCAAACTTTGCAACTGCTTGAGTCACAAACTTCTCTATTAGTTCAGTGACTTGAGTCTCAAACTTCTGAAGGTATTCTGCTCTAATATGCCCCATTACTTCATTTAGTGCTCCACATGGCTTTACATGGCCTCCTATACCAGCCAAGCGTTGCTTGAACCAGTTAATACCCCCTCCTTCAATAGATTTTTGGCAATATTTGTAGATCATTTTGCTATCAATCATATCACAATGAGCCCATGGAGTATCCTTGGCTTTTGGAGGCATGATGACTACTACTTAGCTCAAATTCTCTACTGTTCCACTACTCCAGCAAAAACTCAACACTCTCCAAGCTCCCAATCAAGCTTACAAAAACTCCAAATGAGGCGTGTGAGGCAAATGAGGGGGGTGAGCTCCTTTTAGAGGCTTGTAGAGGGCGTTTTTGGAAGGAAACAACCCTTAATTTCCCTCCAAAACACCCTAGAAGCTTCCTAAATTGCGTTGCGTGGGTCCTTCACTGCCTTGGCAACTAACCAACCGGTTTAGGACGGAATTGTCTGGTTTGACCATAAACTGGCCGGTTTGCACCGATTTTTGTGGTTTCTGGGCGAAGTGAGGGGTCGAACCTGATTTTTCTACCAGTGTTATGAAACCAGCTCACAAAAAGATAGAAAAGATAGTTGAACGCCTTAGAATTCAGCTTCTTCGAGAGGGCAACCTCCTTTACATTACTCAAAAGAACACATCTTGGATGATTCAAATGACAAAACCTCCTTTCTATATATAGGAGTCTAAGGGGTGACAATATAACTAAGCCGACCTAACAATAATAATATAAAGGCACAAAAATAACAATAGAGGGATTCTATGGGGCACAGTAATAACAATATGGGGACAATAGGGGCACAACAATATTAATAAGGGATACAACTACAATATTAATGGGAGCATCACTAGTATTATTGGGACCTAATATGCCCATATCCTTCAAAAAAGTGTTGTCCTCAACGCTTGAGTAGTTTTGGATGCTTCTGTATAAAATTCTCATCCTCCCATGTGGAATCTTCAGCGGATAAGTTCTTCCACTTGATGAGATACTCTGAAATGGATCGATTTCGTAGTTGTCGAGTTCTTGTTTCTATGACTGCTTCCGGTTCTAATATAATTTTTCCTTCCTCGTCAAGTTCTGGCAATATTGTTTGAACTGGGAGTTTGTCGCCTATAACCTTCTTTAAACATGAAACATGGAAAACTGGGTGCACTCGAGAAGCTACAGGAAGCTCCAATTTGTATGCCATAGTACCAATCCTTTTCAACATTTTGTATGGACCATAATACTTTGGTGACAATTTGTTATCCTTCTTAGCTTGCTTGGATGATTCAAATGACAAAACCTCCTTTTTATATATAGGAGTCTGAGGGTTCACAATATAACCAAGCCGACCTAACAATAATAATATAAAGGCACAAAAGTAACAATAGAGGGATTCTATGGGGCACACTAATAACAATATGGGGACAATAGGGGCACAACAATATTAATAAGGGATACAACTACAATATTAATGGGGGCATCACTAGTATTATAGGGACCTAACAACCAGTGTGACCCAATCGGCTAATGAACCGGCCGGTTCAAATTGGCCGGTTTTTAAAACACTGAATGTGAGAGAGAGAATTTACTGGATGTCAGAACACACAATGAAGAATACATACAGTATGCAAGTTCTGCATCTTGTTTTGTCTAACTCGTTATTTGCTTATTACATCATTAAGTCATAATGCAACTTATGTCCTCACATGACTTTATAAAGTGACTTATTGAACCAAGTACAATATTAAATGACCATTATGTTTATTTGTTACACTAACACATTTTTCTTGAAAAATCTACAAGCAAGAGAAAATACTTGACATTGGAGACAAAAACAGTCCGCATTGGACCACAAATATTGGGATGCACCAATTCAAGAACAATTTTTTCCCTCTAGGCTTTTCCTTCATCAAATACTTGCTAATGTTGATTTCCTGCAAGGCGAGCTTCACACACATTCTCCTTGAATTCTTGAATCTTTGTTACACAAAACTCCATATATTTGATGCCAAAGGGCATTGCTTTTCATCGATTGTTGGCTATCAAGGCACATGTTTTGGCTTCTTCATTCTCTGCGAATCTGAATAGACCATGTTCCTCCACACTAGCAACAATAATCTAATTTCTTTATCTCTTACAAAGCGTTTGCCACCTGGGAAAGTGACATCCAAGTGTGGGCTATGCTTCGCAGCCCAATTGATTGAAAGTAAAATCTTCTCTAAACTAGGAAGATAGAAAACATTCATGAATAGCAATGTTACCTTTCATTTTGATTTGGACACTACCTTTTCCTTCAACAAAGTGCTCCACTTCATCCCTTTGAAAATTTCTCTACTGAAATCCTATTGCAGCAACTGATATTATTTCTTCTAATTGTTAATTAATTTAGCAGTTTATTGCTACGACAACAATGAAATTAACACATTGCAATCTTCACAAAAATACTGCGGAAAATAATAGCGCTGGAAACTAATAAATATTCTAGCGCGCACATAAAAATTGACACAATTATTTTTGGACAAAAGTCCTCAGAATAACCTAACTTGGGAAAACCGGTGCAGCAATTGAGGGTTTTTATTATTATGCAACAGTGAAATAATCTGAGTACAATCTGGACGCTGAAAATTGGCAATCCCACAGAGAAAATACTGGCAAAAATTGTCTGAGGTAAATTACCCTCTCTTTGAGCAATCCTGACACTAATTGATCTCTGATAAACTAGCCATCCAACTTAGCCTACACAGGCTCTACATCACTTTGGCGCTGCCTGCCACATGAGTTGCCTGAATCAAATGCCAATCTAGCCGTCTTGCTTGTTGTTGACCGGGAAAATGCTTCCCCGACCCTTTGGAAACTTTTCCCGACCTCTAGAACTGAAAACGTCTTCCCCTCCAGCAAAATCGAACTGCTCACTTGAGGGTCTGTGTTGCCTCTGCGCAACCTCCTGGAGAAAATCTCGACCTCTCTGCAAAGTACTCACTGGATTTGGAAGATCTATTTCTAGCCTCACTGCTCTTGCCCCTCTTTGTCTCTGCTTCCCTTCTGAAGCTCGAACTCTTCCAACAACTGCTGCTGCTCTTTGGAAAATCGAACTCTCCAAGGAAATCGATCTCAAGTGTGTGTTCTCCATCTACCCATCGACCTCCTCCTATAGTCTCTAGTTGGGACTCCAACGGCCAAGATTAAATCTTAATCAATGGCTAAGATCATATCTGGATCAATCCATGTGATTTTATAGATGATTCACACTTTCTCAATCAATTCTGATTAATTAACCCAGAAAATATTTAAAAATAGGCTAATAATCTAATTGAGACACTTTTAGGTGGAATTTCCAGAAGTGATTTCTAGGTTATGGATATCTCTTGTGTTTTAGCCTCTCCATAAAGTTTCGAGACTAGAACACCTCTGATGCTACAAAAGCTAACACTCCTTAGCGTGGAAGGTGTTCTAGTGCTGCATTGCTGCTACAACACCTTGACTTTGTATCACCCTCTGTCACGCTGTTGATGTCTGGCCACTGTGAATTCCTGTAACTGCCCACCAACCAATGTGCAACTTTGATGTTGCATCTGTGTTGCTGCTGACATTGCTATACTGTTGCCAACTTTGCATCTACATTGCAACTCCCTCTCATATGTTGCTATTGCAACTGCAACAACAACAACAACAACAACTGAGAAGCATCCTAAATACTAAATCAATTGTGTTTGCTGCATCTATCTCTTGAGTTTTGACTTCTAGTAGCTACTGCACTGTCTACTGAAGAATCTGCGCTACTGCTAACTTTGCTACTGAGCTTCTAACTCTGCACTGCATTCCTCAACACCTGACTGCTACTAGTTTGCAACTGTCACTCTGGAATCTACTAGTTTGCAACTGCCACTCTGGATTCTGACTGCATCACTAACAATGATCCATTCTGCTATTGAATACTGTGGGTCCCCGTAGCTAGGTAATGATCCATGAGGAGGACACCTCAATGGACCCTGCCCGATCTTTGCAACTCTGGGACTTAATTCCATATTGCTCCACCTCTCTCCTAGAGGTATAGCTGCAAACATCACAAAATCTTCCTCCATCCTGGGAGACAACTTATTTTTCTCTACGGGCGCTACTGCTTGTCCTTCTTTCTGAGAGGACATTGCGTACTGTAGTGGCCAAGATCGCCACACCTGAAGCACTTGACCTTAGATGGGTCCTTCATCTTCTTCTTCTCCCCTTGTTCCTTGCTGCGACCCTTTGATGCTAGGGCCACATTCTCCTCTTCCTTCTCACCCTTTGTGCTCTTGTTGCTCCCCTTGATGGTACTCCTTAGTAGAGCTTGCCTCAACTCCTCCTGCTGCAAGTCTGACCACATCCTGTCCTATCTAGGCAATGTGTCTCTGCCCAAGATACTTTGGACAAACACCTTCCACTCCTCTGAGACACTGTTCTGTGCCAAACATACAAGCTCTGTTGGTTGAGGTGCCTCCCCAACGACTGCAAGATGATCTCGGACCTCCTGAATCTTGGTGAGGAAGGAATCCATGCCTTCGCTCTTCATCATCTTGATGCTTCTCAGCTTCTCCTAGAGGAACATCTTTCATTGCTCGAAAGTGTTCTGATATAACTGGACAAGAGCATCCCACATTTCCTTGGCCATCCCTTTGTCTGCCACATGTGAGACTATATGGTCCTGGATACCATCCAGGATCAACGCTTCGCCTTCGCCATCTCCTTCCTGTACTCTTTCAATTGATCTGCATCTTGGGGCAATGCTATTACGTTATCCACATAGTGTTTCAGGCCATGTTCATCCAACAGGAAGGACATCCCAGCCTTCCAGATGACAAAGTTGGAGGCTCCCTCCAACCTATCTTGATCTCTAAGCCCAACTGTGGCCATCTTTTAATCTGGTCGAAAATCTCCCTCTTCCTTTACTTGGCTGCTGAATATGCTATTTGCACTCCCTCCTAGAGTAAGGAAAACTGCTCACAACTATTTATAATCTCTAACTGGGAAATTGGATCTCTAAAACTAGAGCCCCCGTGAGAGAAATTTCCCTCTATGTGTGCCTTTCTCTTCCACCCAGTGTTGATTCTACTGCTGCAAAATCCTTCTGCGCCTAAGCAAAGAACCAACTCAACGAAAACACTAATCGACCTCATCAAAATTACTTTCCGGCTTCACCACTGCCTGCTGGAACTGCGCCTAGGCTTTGCGAATTTTTCTTGCCACATGTACTGGAAAAATTGAGCCTTCTGCCCAACAGTTTGATTTGCTAAGCCAACTTTTGCGCAAATCTAGAAATTGTGTTGCTAGACTCCCTCTGAATCTGGACGATTTCTGTCTTTCACTTCCGAGCTTCCCGCCTGATCAAAATCATTCTGATACCATGTGAAAATTTCACTACTGAAATCCTATTGCAACAACTGGTATTATTTCTTCTAACTGTTAATTAATTTAGTTTATTGCTACGACAACAATGAAATAAACACACTGCAATCTTCACAAAAATACTGTGGAAAATAATAGCGCTGGAAACTGAGAAATATTCTAGCACACACATAAAAATTGACACAATTATTTTTGGACAAAAGTCCCCGGAAAAACCCAACTTGGGAAAACCGGTGCAACAACTGAGGGTTTTTATTATTATGCAATAGTGAAATAATCTGAGTACAATTTGGATGTCGAAAACTGGCAATCCTGTAGAGAAAATACTGGCAAAAATTATCTAAGGGAAATTACCCTCTCTCCGAGCAATCCTGACACTCTCTGACCTCTGAAAATTTAGCTGTCCAACTTAGCCTGCGCAGGCTCGACGCCACTCGGGCATTGACTGCGACACGAGCTCCCTGAATTGACTGGCAATCTAGTCGTCTTGCCTGTTGCCGACTAGGAAAATGCTTCTCCGACCCTCTGGAAACTCTTCTCGACTCTCAGGAACTAAAAACGTCTTCCCCTCTAGCAAAATCGAACTGCTCAATTGAGGGTTTGCATTGCCTCTGCGTAGCTTCTTGGAGAAAATCTCGGCCTCTCTACAAAGTACTCACCTGATCTAGAACATCTTCCTCTGGCCTCACTGTCCATGCCCCTCTCTGTCTCTGCTTCCCTTGTGAAGCTCGAACTCTTATGACAACTGTTGTTGCTCTTTGAAAAATCGAACTCTCCAAAGAAATCAAACTCAAGCGTGTTCTTTATCTACCCATCGACCTCCTCTTATAATCTCCAGTGGGGACTCCAACGACGAAGATTAAATCTTGATCAATGGATGAGATCATGTCTAGATCGATCCGTGTGAGTTTTTAGATGATTCACACCTTTCTCAATTAATTCTGATTAATTAACCTTTTTTCCCAAGTTTAGACTTAAGAAATATTTAAAAATAGGCTAATAATCTAATTGAGACACTTTTAGGTGGAATTTCCATAAGCGATTTTTGGGTTATTGAGAACACCTGTGTTTTAGCTTCTCCACAATGTTTTGAGATTAGAACACCTCTGATACTACAAAATCTAACAATTCCCAAATACCACCACAAAGTCAAATTGTGTTTATCTTCTAAAGAATCAATAACCCAATCTTTTTGGTTATTGAAATGTATAGAGACCCTGAATCAATAGACCAGTTATTGGTCTTTCAACCTTCTGTACCTGTGTTTCCTACTATGAATGCAACTTCCTCTTTATTCTCGGCTACATTATCTTTTTTGGATTGCTTCCCTTTTATGGATTGAAGTCCTTGGTTCTGTTCCTCACCCTACAACCATTTTTTTACACATTTCGCATATAGAAACTACTTTTTGACAATAAGACACTTAATACATTTACCAGATTTGAGGTCATTTGTAGCGTGTTGTATTTTTTTCCGGTAGAAAAAGAACCATAATTTTTATTAAGAGAATAAAAATTACGTTTTGTAGACACACATAGTGTGTATGCAGAAAGAGGCACTGAAAATACATGCCTGATCAACAATGAGCAGAAAGAGAAAAAATGGTTCCAAAAAAGGCATAGAACCACTAAGCATAAAGCCTAGAAATATACAACAAGAGAAAGATAAGGATGTCACCTAGTGCTGATTTTTTCTTTTTTACCCATCTTTTTTTGCATTTTTTGCCAATCATCAAGATTTGGTTCAACTAGAACCAATGCCAATTCTCGGCCCTCATCCAGATGTGGAGTTTGTTTGTCTGAATCTTAGCTCTCTGAAAGATGAGCTTGTTTTGTGTCTCCAATCCCATCTGGAGACTGATGAATTTCTGATTCAAGTATCTTCGGAAGGGGAGAGACGGACCCTGCATGTGCCGCTACATTCCCCTCCATTATGTCTTCCATTTGGTTGGGTTGTGTCTCGATATTTTCCTCCTCTTCATCTTCCGAAATGGGGGGCTTATTAAACTGCCATCCTTTTGGCCTGTTTGTAACTTTGTTTGCCTCTTTTTCTTTTTTTGTGATCTTCTTAGCCTATGGACATGAGTTGTGTAGGTGACCTATTTGAAAACATACATGACATCAAAAGGTCGTGTTCTCATAATCTAGAATTTGGGACCACTGAAAATTATTATGTTTCAATATTGTGTGATCTGGTAACCATTTGCTAAGATCTACCTCCACACATATCTTAGCAAAGGTGAAGATTCCTTTATCTGTTCTTTCCAGGTCCATTTTTTTGAATTTGCCCAATTTGTTTCCAATGCCTTCAAGAGTTTTGTGATGCTGGAAGGGAAGGGGGAGGTTAGGAGGCCTAACCCGACTAATGCTACAAACATTGACTAGCCCAAAACAAGAGATCCTAGCCAGCCATTCCTCAATGTGGTAGGTCGATCAGTATCGGTGTACAGACAAGCCGATATAATGATTTGAGGTTGCTGAAGCCTGCCTCCTCAAAGGAGTCTGCCTCACTAGAAGTGAGGTGAGCTTGAAGAAACCTGCCTCCTCAGAGGAGCCTGAACATCTCCGACAAAGCACTTACCCTTGGTAACTCCAGTCAGTTTTTTGATTTGACTTTTGATTGCAAAGGTCAGATCCTAGAAGGCTTTACCCGCCCTACTGAAGGCGCTAGTGGCAGCGCAGTGGATTAGCTTCTACTGCTAGTTTAGGTTAGGTGAGCAAGGAATTAATGGTCAAGGCTGAGAACATTGAGCAATGGCTGGCTAGGGTCTCTTGTTTCAGGCTAGTCATTGTCTGTAGCATTAATAAACCCATTGGGTCCTGGATGGGCTACAATACGTTGACCTATATTTTAACTTCCTGGTTCTATTACAAATGGTAGACTACTTCTTAACTACCCTGTCATCTACTCCCACTTGCTTCAAACTGACTAGAATTATAAAGATAACTAAAAGTACTCTAATTTCTCATGGGTACCTTATTATAAAGACATAGCTGGGATGTGGCTGTGGCTATGTCAGCTATATGAGGTGCTACTGAGTGACATCACTCGAGGTAAACCATTATTGAGTGTTGTGATGTGGTAGTGAGGAGTGTTGTCATGGTCGAGGTCTTTTGAGGAGCCTGCTGGATCCATATGGTTTTCCTTGTACCAAATCTGAGTGACATTTTTTGTGATTATTATGGCTGAGGGTGTTTGTAAGGTGGGTGATTTTGATGATCTCCAAGTTCCCCCATGCTGTGCCATAAGGATCTTCTTGTTGAAGTGTTCAGATTCAATGCCTGCTGTATCGATGGAGGGTGGTTGCTTGGTTGATGTGCTTATCTTGCAGAGCTTCGAGCCTCTCACTTGCGCCCTTAGCTTTACGGATTTTCTATAATAGCCTAGGTCGAGAGCGTTCGAAACCCGAGAGGGAAAACCCTCCCACTCTACTTGGCATAGATGTGACCACCATGGTTGTTGCATCAAACTCAGGGAACCATGGAGTAATAGATAGACCGGCTCTACCCCAGAACCATGGCCCTTCATTTTGAACAAAATCCAAGTATTTTTGATTGTCAAATTGGACTATGAAAAATCCTTTAGAACATAAGTAAACATCACAATTAGGTGTTCAAGAAGTGAACACCCACTGAAATAATGCTTCAGGTTTTGGCCAGAAGCCATTAAATCTGCAGATAATGGCTTTTGACTGAAGTGCCAAAAATAGGGAAGATACCTGTGAGTTGTTGACCTCCATGGATGGAGCTTGCTCCATTTGGTCCACAGTATAGGGACCTGGAATATTTTGATTCAGATCTGTAGAGGCCAATCCCTTCCCTTGTACTGCAGAGGACTGCACTTGTACAACATCTTTGATGGATACAGAGGGGCCGTTTGAAACCTTGGCTCCATTTGCACCCCCACGCAACCTGAAGTTCAGAATGATTGATGAGTTTTTTACAATACCATAGTCTTTGAGTTATAGGAGATCTTGCAGAACTTTCCCTGCAAGTTGCGACTCTGGAAATTTACAGGCAGCCCCATCTTCCATGAATCATCAGTTTGAGGGAAGAAATAGTAAAAGTTTCTTGAACCCAAAATGCTGTTGTCTTTCTGCTAGTGTTTTTAATAAATGTCTGGAAAAAGAGTTTCAGATTGTTCTCTGTTAGAGGGTAATGAGCCTCAGGTCGTGGGAGAGAGAGAGGAGACCCAAGACTGCTGTCTTCTAGAGGGTGCACAGACGACAGAGAAACCCCCTCCTCTGCAACACCTGATACAGATCATGCAAATGACCCAGACAACAGAGCCAGCGTGGACTCCAATGAGCCTAAAACATGGCATACAGGATGTAGATAACTAACAAAAACAGAGGCTGAGGGGAAAACTCCTATTATGGAAATCCCAAACTTTGAAATCATCTGTCTTGCAATCTTATCGTTTACAGAAAAATAAATCAAGACATTGAAGCATGAAAGATTAGTTACCGACTCAAGAAGACTGGTTCAACTATTAACTGGCTCATTGGCTTCTCCACAATTCGAGTGAACAACATGGCTGACATGGCATTGTTCCCTTGAAGACAATAGCGACTGTACAAAGAGGGTCGCACACTGTACAAAGAGGGTCGCACATAGAGGGGGCCCTTTAAGCCTCATATCATTCCAAGGCCTTCTTACTCTGATTATGGCAAAACGATTGGTTGCGGCGGTGGGTTGCAGAGAGCCCAGAAAGAATGAAAACGTAGCTTCCATTGCGCTTCGTCCCTTTACTTAATCAAGTAAAAGATTTCTTTCTGGTCATTGGTTGTGTTGCTTACCCTACAGCTGTTTTCTATGCACTTTGCTTATAGAACCTACTTTCCCACAATAAGATACTTTATTCCTTTATCTTATTTGTTTGTACCTGAAGATTCATTGCTATCTTTCTGCTTGCCAAACTTTCCCTTGTCCTTGAATTTTGTTGCAAGCACTGTCTCTGAGATTCACTGCTACCACCACTGCCAAATTGCCTTTTCCATCCATGTTTTCGAAGCAGTTTGTTGAATCACTGTTCAAAGGCAAGATTAGTAGGGTTTGGACGTCCATTGTATCAACAAAATTTTTGAATGATGACAGGGGACTATAGATAATAATGACCAGGGCTTCTTCATCTACTTTCATATCAATGACTAGCAACTAATCTTATATGTCTTTAATTAATGTTCTTGAAGTGAACCTCCTTGTACTACATTCATTGAAGCTAACATCTTCTAAAGAAAGAAGATGTTAAGCAATTGTTGATGTAGTATTTTAATCTTTAATATTATGACCTTTTTTCCTTGAATTTTTTTTCGTCTACTTCGAGGTGGGGACAGAAAATAAAAAAATATTGGAAATTTAGTTATTTTTTCCCCATCCTTTACACCAGTCTCTTTGGAGAGTGTACATAGATATCATAGAGGAAATTCATCTTCAGTCCAGGTCATTTACTTACCGTTTTAATAGATTCAGTAAGAACTTGTACTATTGATAATAATGTTGACATTTTGACTTAACAGTTGCCTTGGCAAAGATCCTGTTTCCCACCGAAGCAAAATTAGCTATGGAAATAGCACATGTGGATGCGACATCAGAGTTCACTGTGGATCTAAATGAGACACCTACTGCTGTGATGACTAAGAAATTCATAGCTAGAATGAAAGCTCTATCAAGAACTGGTAAGGAGAAAAGTTTGTACTTCATTATGTGGTTTTTTTACTATTAAAGGTAACTTGACTGATCCACCTAGGACTTTTACATGCAGTTGAGTTAGGAAAGCATTTCTTTCCTCGGTGTTCAGCAGTCTTAAATAAAATTATGGACGATGACTTGCCAGAGATCACTTTGGAAGAACAAAGAGTAAAACGTAAACGGTATGATGAGCTCAAGACTGTTGTATCAGAAGCATTCAGCAAGGATAAAGCAGACATTGAGAAGTCGGGTATGTCATCTTCATCATCTTCATCATCTGTAAGAGATGGGCTGAGACACAAGAGCAAATACCGCTAGACTGGTTTCCTTTTATAGTGATCTATTAATGCTGAAAATTACTAATGGAACTTATTCAAGGACATCTTTTTACAATGCTAGCATATATGAGGCTCCTCTGATCTACTGTAGGCAATTTTGGGAGGTGGAGCTATAAAAGGGCTCAGTTCTAGAATGTATGATAGTAATGGGGGTTAGCCTTTGGAAGCTTTTCTCCTATTTTAAGCTAGAAAAAATATGGAAAAACTTGTATTTCTTTGTCTAAAAGCAACCAGCTACATTATGCCACTTCCATGATCTCCAAAACCTTGCTTTCATAATATGGCAGCGCCTTGTTGAAAATCTGTTTGAAGTTAATAACCCAATCCCAGTGAACAGACTGCATTCAGGAAAATGGCAGTCGTGACAGTAAGCTGATATTTGCATGCTAGACTACTATGCGTACATGTGCATCTCAATAGCAAGTGATTTATTGCTATAGCCCTTGGAAAGGAGATATGTACCTCTTACTCGTGTACAATAGAATTCAACTGTATACTAGTAGTAGTAACTTAGCAGGAGGTGCAAAGTTTCCCAAAAAGGATTTTTGAGGTGCCTGAGATAAACTATTTTCATCTTCTTCTGGGATTGATCTAAAACAACTGAATATTCTGCTTTCATTTTGTTGGGATTATTCATATTGTCTTAGAGCAAAGTGTCTTTGAGCTATGATGCCACACATGAATAGCAACTTTCGGGTGTGTTGTGTTGGCCCCATTTGGTTATTTAGTGCTGATTCTTATTGCATATTTTTGGGAGGTTGTCATTTCTGTCTATGCACTTCGAAGACAGCGTTGTGCATACGCGCTTCAAAGGCTCATTTGTATCATTCTATTTGGATTTGAAACATGGTGCCCTTTTATTTATGTGAATAATTTAATTGAGGTGCAAGCTTCCTGATCATCATATGTATCGATTTGTATTTACTTTCATCCCAGACTTAGTTTGTTGGAGTTGTAAAACTTAGCTCGTGTTAAGTATTCTAACTACTTTTGGTGATGTACATTCCGTATTCTTTTTGTTGATGTGTTTGCTTACAGAAATTGTGTTAGTTGCTTTAGAAGCGATGCTGGCTCTCACGCAGGTTTTCTTTTAGGTAGCTTGATATCACTCTAGATGGTTCAGTTATTTCTCTATCTTTTTGGTGAATGTGAATGATTATTATTTCTAATGGATTGAATGTGCTATCACTAAAAGACATTTAAGCCTTAAAGAAATGCGCTTCGAAAACTTGTGTCAGTCTATCAGACTATTCTTCGAGATGGGCAATTCATAAATGTGGTCTGTAATTATAACTCTGTAATTGCTCGGTCGTAAAACAAAATACATCTTAGAATGGACAGAAGAAGAATTCTTTCCTAATGCTTGCAGCGTGTATGAAGTGTGAATTCAAGTAGTTGCCCATCTTGTCATCTTTTAAGATCTGGGAACTTCTATGGTAATTTTATTTTGCGAGTAATGTATGATTATAATATCATAAAATGCAAGCTTCTTGACTTTCTCACCTATAATTCGAGTAAAACAAATTTCTACTTGTGTACTCACCTGTTATGTTTCCAATTCAACCGTGTTTAGAGGCATGTTTCTGACTATATTTTGAATCTCTTTACTCTGAAGGGATAATCTAAGTTCTGATGTTCCATTAACTTTTTTTTTGTCTTCTTTTTATTACATTTGTCTAACTGTTCTTTCAGCGCTATGTAGCTCCCACCATACATGTGAGATTCATATTTTGAATGCATTCACTAATTGTGCATAACTTTAAAGTTTAAGCTTACAATGTGATTGAAGTTATCGAGAAAATCAGTAACAATTACTTTGAAGAGACTGGGCAAGGATAAATGTGATGATCGAGATATTTGAAATGCATCAGCAGACGCGAAGCACGAGTGAACAATAAATATGTAGTGGCATCAATGACATATACCTTCTTTGACAGAAGTATTGAACTATAATTGCAAGTTGTATAACCTTCAATTTATTGCGCTCAAAGGATAGGCCAAGTGGAGAAGGGCATTTCGTAAGCCAGTTAATGAAGATTCATGTTATTGTGTTGAAGGGATAGGCTGAGTGTGGAAGGATATTTCTTAACCTAGTTAATTAAGATTCAAATTATATAAGGAACATTATTACCTGGTGGATACTTAGCCTATTCAGCATCTATAACAATATGTGGTTGGAAAATATTTGCTTCCTTATAATTCAAAAGAAGAGGTTTTACCTGCCTATTCAACATCTATAACAACCTATTCAACATCTACAGCAATATGTGGTTGGAAAATATTTTGTCTTGCTTATATTTTATAAAAAAAAGTTGGTTGGAAAATATTTTCTTGCTTATAATTTAAAAGAAAAAGCATGTTCCCTTTTTTCCAAATTATCGACACTTAATACTTTTTCCAAGTGATGGTGATAGTTAATTAAGAGTGAAGTTTTATAAGGAACATTATTACCTTGTGGATACTTGGCTTATTCAACATCTATAACAATGTGTGGTTGGAAAATATTTTCACTTATAATTCAAAAGAAAAACTTTGCTTTTCCTCAAATTTTTGACACTTAATACTTAAGTGATGGTGATATTCGATTTCGTTCCTTTTTTAATATTTCTGATATTGTGTTTCTTGTAATGCATTGAGGTTTGTATATGAAATATAATTAGCTTAACTTTTCAAAAATGGTGAAGTCTTCTATCAATTTTCATTTAAATCTATTTGACTTTCTAGATATTAATTAATAGCAATTGAATAATTGATCTGAAAGATTGGGCAAATGTAAATACGATAATTGTAGATTTGTGAAATACATGAATAAAGTCCAAGCATGAGTAATAAATAAATATGTGATGACGTCAATGTTATATGCCCTTCACAATTTGGTAGTTATTTGACAAACTAAATTGTAAAAACTTCGATTTCTTGCGCTAGAGGATAGACGAAGTGCTGAAGGGTATTTCCTAAGCTAATTAATTAAGAATCAAATTATTGCCTTCAAGACGAGGCAAGTGTAGAAGGGTATTTCTTAAGCCAAATAATTAGGATTCAAATTATATGACGAACATTATTACTTTGTGGATACTTGGCTTATTATATATCTCTGATAATATATATGGTTGGAAAGGGTTTTCATGCTTATAATTTGAAAGCAAAAGTTTGTTTTGTGCAATACCTTTGTTACCATTTCAATTTTTTTTGATATTGGACTTTTCATGTAACAAGTTAAGAGCGGCTTACAGATTATGTTGTTACGCTGTCGTCAATTTATGCTAAACTTTATGTTGTATTTTGAATATAATTAACTTATAAATTTTTAAATAAAATAAAGTATTTTATTAATGCACATCTCTATCAATTTTGTTTTTTGGGCATGTATTAATCCTTTTGATAATGTTGGGTTTTTGGGCATGTATTAATCTTTTTGATAATGTTGGGAAATCAATTCTAGGGGTCAAATACCTTCCCTCATTTTTTTTTTAGCATGTATCAATCTTTTTGATAATGTTTAAGAATGTATTAATCTTTTTGATAATTTCGAATACGTTCTCTCATATACACTGGGTTTACTTCCATTGGAACTTGAATCCAAGCTGTTTGTGTCATCATTCTTTTACCTACACACTAAACCATAAATTAACATATTTATGTAGAGTCCACTCCATTATTATAGTCACATCTCTACCATATTACTCTTATGAAAATGTGTTATAGTGCATATTATCTTATATCTTTGACCTTTTTATATATCAATCATTTATACCCGTTTGAGTTCCATAGGCTTGGTTCTTTAATTATGAGTGTTAATGGCACACCATGACTACCTTAAGGTTTGTCATGGTATGAATAATCATTATTAGTAATTATAATGTTTATATTGCTCTAAATAAGTAGGTGCTACCTTTCATTTTCAACACCTTGTTTGATTGTATTGTTACAAATGAGTCATTCAATATACAAAAATGAGGTTTATCATTGGAATAGGAAATTATGTATGAAGAGTTTACGAGGTGGACTGTTTTCTGGATCGAAAGGCCACACAATAGTAGCTCAAATTGCTCATTGTAATTTGCAGACTTGATTTCCTTGTTTTTGCAATGGAGTGTGTTCTTTAAACTAGTCATCAAAAGATTTAACCTTTACACATAACTTGATGAGATAATTAATTTTTTTTTTGATATTATTTTGAATCCATTACAAAGTTGTTTCTGCCAAATTGCTACTACATGAGAACAATCATAACTCTAACTTGTTTTCTAAGCTTGTATCTACATGATTTATCATTTACAATAATACCATCAGCAAGAGATGCAACATAAACACATATTGAAATGACTAATTTAATTCTTAAATGATAAGATACACTCTTCAAATCTCAAAAAGCACATAGGAATTGCTAATTTAATTTCTCAAATGTTACGATATTGAAATGACTAATTTAATTCTTAAATGCTAAGATACACTCTTCAAATCTCAAAAAACACATAGGAATTGCTAATTTAATTTCTTAAATGTTACGATATCTTCTTTCAATTTCAAAACTATTATGTTGAGGATAATTCTTCAATTTTAATGTCACTATCATTATCTAAATGTAACTAATAACTCAACCAATATTTATTAATAAGGCCCTATGCACAAATTGGGGTTATTGAATTAAGGTGCAGAACTTGTATAAGACAATGCATGTTTGCTTGATAAATACCAAGAGGTATTTCCTATGTGATTTTCCGTGGGCTTCCAAGCAATATTTACAAGCCTACAAGGGTTTATTCATGATTATTAAGCTTATTGAGTATTTAGATGAGTCATCCCTTATCAAATACACTCATCTCAAAGTAATAACTAGTAACTAAGAACAATGAAGGCATAAACATTTTGATCTTTTTCATTTTTTGTTGGGACTTTGCGAAAATTGTTTCTATCTTGTGAAAGAAATGGTCACCTAATGTTACTATTAAATGGAAATGCACACATAATATGTTATGCAACCGGATCACAAAACAAAAGAAAAGATAGATCTATGACTTGAAAATTAGCCTCTTCGAGGGGGAAATCTCCTTTGCATCACATAAATGAACAATTTTTCGATGATATAAATGACAAGACCTCCTCGGTATATATAGGAATCTAAAGGGTCACAATATAATCAGAACTTACATAACAATTATAATGTAAGGGCACAACAATAACAATAGTGGGTTCTATGGGGCACAACAATAAGAAAATGGGGGCTACATGGGCACAACAATAGCAAAAATGGGGATACACTAACAATAACAATGAGGGGGCTACATGGCACAACAATAACAATAAGGGGGATACACTAACAATAACAATAAGGGGGCTACACTAATATTATAAGGACATAACATTCTCTCCTTCTTAAAAAATTTGTTTTCCTCAATGTTTGAGTAGTTTTGGATGTTTTTGTATAAAATTCTCCTCCTCTCATGTGGAATCTTTAGTGGGTAAGTTCTTCCACTTAATGAGATACTCTAAAATTGATCGATTTCGTTGCTGTTGGGTTCTTATTTCCATGACTGCTTCAGGCTCCAATATGATTTTTTCTTCATCGTCAAGTTTTTGCAGTATTGTTTGAATACGGAGCTTGTCAGCAATAACCTTCTTTAAACATGAAACATGGAAAACTGGGTGTACTTGAGAAGATGTAGACAACTCCAATTTGTATGCCATAGTACCAATCTTTTGCAACACCTTGTAAGGACCATAGTACCTAGGTGATAATTTATTATCCTTCTTAGCTTGCTTGAGGGACATTTGTTTGTATGGATGTGCCATAAAAATACCTAGTCGCCTACGTCAAAACTTCTTTCACTGCAATAATGATCTCCCTGTTGTTTCATTCGATTCTGCGCTAGAGTGAGGTTATCGTTTAAAAATTGGAGAACTTGTTGTTGATGCTTGATGTGATCTTCCACTGCTTGAACCTTAGAATTCTCTTAAAGATGATGTGACGGATGGTGGATGATATCCATAAAATGCCATAAATGGGGTCATTTTTGCTGTTGTATGGAATGAAGTGTTATACCACCATTCAACCATAGGTAACCACTTGACCCATTGTGTTTGTTTATCAGATACAAAACAATGAAGATATCATTCCAAACATTTGTTTACTATCTCAATTTGCCAATTAGGTTGAGAATGATAAGATGAACTATGAGGTAATTGAGTACCAAGTAAAAAAAAATAATTCCGTCTAAAAATTTCCAGTGAAAATGGGGTCTCTAGCACTTACAATAATCTTTGGGTTTCCATGTAGCTTTTGATTGTTTTCATAAATGCAGTAGCAAATGTACTAGCTTTAAAAAGATGAGATAATGCACAAAAGTGTGCATACTTGATAAGTCTATCAACTACCCCCATGATGACACTCTTTCCTTCGGACTTGGGTAAACCTGTGATAGAATCCATTGAGACCTCCTTCTAACGCTGACTTGGAATGACTAAAAGTTGTAACAGACTTGGGGTCTTAATTGTATTAACTTTATTTTGCTGGCAAACCAAACATTCTGCCACAAACTTCTGAATATCAGATTTAAGGCCATCCCAAATATAATTTTTTTGACCTTGTGGTAAGATTTTAAAAACCCCAAGTGCCCTTCTAAAGGAGAGGTGTGCAATTTCAAAAGAATATTTTGTTTAACTTGAGAATTCTTACATAAATATAAGCGATCTTTGTACCATAATGTCATTTTCCCAGATAAATGTATTAGACGTACTGAGATCTTGATGTAACTTTTGAATGAGTGTCCACACATCTTTGTCATTCTTCCATTCCTCCTTTGCTTCAATTATCCAGTCAAGTTGGATATTACAAATAGCATAAAACAATGCTTCAACATCCTCATCCCTTCTTGAAAGTGCATCTGCAACAACATTTTGCTTCCCTTTTTTATAATTAATTTCAAAATCATAACCCAACATCTTAGTGACCCATTTTTGTTGTTTTTTTGGAAGATAATATTTGTTCCAAAAAGTATTTAACACTATCATGATCTGTTTTTACATTGAAGTGTCTTCCCATTAGGTAAGAGTGTCATTTCATCAGGGCATGTAGTATTGCCAACATTTCCTTCTCATAAATAGGTTTTTGTAAATACTTTCCCTTGATTGGACGACTTTCGAAAGTAATGGGTCTTCCTTCTTGCATTAAAACATTACTAATTCCATTTATTGAGACATCACATTCCACCATAAAGTTTATTGTGAAGTATGGAGTAGCTAAAACCAGAGCTTGACACATTGTCTCTTTAAGATGTTCAAAAGGCTTAATTGCTTATGGAGTCTAAAACAATGCATCTTTTTCAGTAATGTTGTTAGAGGTGCTGATTTTTTCCCATAATTCTTAACAAACTTGCGCTAATACCCTGTTAACTCGAGAAATCCTTGAAGAGGCTTTAGGGTCGTGGGGATTTTCCATTCTTTGATGACTTTAATTTTTTTACGATCTCCCTTAACACCCTTAGTGAGATACAATATGATCCAAATATTCCACCTTAGTACCCCAAAGAAACATTTGGATGTTTTTGCATACAATTGTTTCTCTTTCATTAGTTTGAGCACCCTGTCAACATGTTGAACATGATACTTCCAAGACTTGTTGTAGATTAGTATATCATCAAAAAATATTAACACAAATTTTCTAAGGAAGGGTTTGAAAATGGAATTCATCAAACCTTGAAATGTGGAAGGTGCATTAGTAAGGCCAAAGGGCATGACAAAAAATTTATAATGACCTTTATGAGTTATGAATGCTATTTTTTAGAATGGCTTCAGTCTTCATTCTAATTTGATGATATCGTGAGCGAAGATCCAACTTGGTGAAGTACATTGATTCATGTAATTCATCCACCAATTCATTAATGACATGAATGAAAAAATTATCTTTAATAGTTAGTTTGTTGAACTCTCTATAATCCAAACATGTATGCCATGATCCATCCTTCTTGTGTACCAATACTACTGGAGCAAAGAAAGAACTTTGGCTAGGTTGAATTATATCCGCCTCTAGCATTTCTGCGACCATAGGTTCAATTTCACTCTTTTGGGCATATAGATATCTGTAAGGTTTGATATTTGGAGGAACACTTCCTGGATTAAAGTGAATAGCATGATCATGATCACGAATAGGTGGGAGGCCTTTAAGAGTCTCAAATGACTTGGAATGTTTGTCCAATATTCTTTGGGGATCTCGAGAACATATGATTTCGATGTTTGAACATCTAGTGAGCATAATTGTGCAATTATGCCTTATTGTTCTTTCTTCAAAATATTTGTCATGCCATTAGAGTTGATTATCTTCCTTGGTTTCCCAACGATGCCCCTTAATTCAATTTCCTTTCCTTCCCAGGAAAATTTCAAGAAAAGTTCTTGAAAATTAAAGGTTATCATCCCCAAAGATTGTAACCATTGGACTCCTATTACAACATAAACACCACCCATTGGAATGGAAAGCATTGGTCTGTTCAGTACATATTTTCCCATGGTTAAATTGATATTATGACACTTCCCTGAGCACTTTATAGTTCCTCCATTTGCAACCAACACTTGACATTCTGGCGTTGGATAGATAAAACAATTCAATTCCTTGACTATCTTACAATGAATAAAATTATGGGTACTACCATAATCAATCAACACTATTATCTTTTTATCTTGATATATCCATCTATCTTGAGAATTTGAAGAGTGGTAATTTCTGCCCATGCATTAGAAGATATGGTTGGATTCATTTCTTCTTTATTTGGGGTTGGTCCCTGGTGTATATCCTATTCTTTTGATATTTCTTGTTTATTTTCTTCTTCCTCTTCACAATTTATGTAGAATAATTTCTTCTCAGCACACTTATAACCCTTAGTGTATTTTTTATCACCACTATACCAAAGCCTTTTTGCTATTTTTTCCTCCAGTTGTTGTGGTGTCAACCTTGTTGGTTGTGGGGGGTTAGGGGTAGCAACACTCCCATATTTATAGTTGTGAGTGGTAGACTTCATTGTTGCCATAATTTTTCTTTCAACTTTTCTTGCCACCTTGAATGTCTTCTCTAATTAATTAGTTTCTCAAAAATGAACCTCATGTTGGATGTTATCCTTTAAAGTCCCTATGAAGAAATCAATCCTATGCTCCTCTGGAATATCATTTACCTTGATATTCAATCTTTGGAAGTCCTCAATGTGCTCCATTATTAAACCCTTTTGTTTCAGATTTATCAATTTGTTAAAGAAGATATTGCTTTTTGTATCATCATAATGTGATACCAAGTATTTCATAAAAATTGGCCAAGTGACAATTGATTTACGAGAACAAATTCATCGATATCAAACAAATTGATTTTGTTTTAAATATAAGGATGCAATGCGTACCTTTTGTGTGTGCTACACATCATGTAGATCAAAGAATTGCTCAATTTGTAGTAACTATGTTACCGAATCCTTGTCATGAAACTTCTTCATATCAATCTTTGGAATGTGGTTGGTCTTCAACCACTATTAGAGTCTCCAAAATCATAATTTTTATTCATTTTTTCCTCATCATGATTTTCATGGAGTTCCTTGTCACCACTAGGAAGCATTTCTTGTAGCAACTTTGTCAAACCTTCCTTCAAACCTTCTAGACCCATTTTTACTTTTTGTTTTTAAACATCCTTTAAACCTTCTATCTTGACATTCATCATTGCTTCCATGTCGGATTTGAAACCATTTTTTAAACCATCCATCTTAGCTTCTAGTTCATTTTTTATTACTGAGAACGAAATTTGTTGCACTTTGTCTCATAATTTTGATATATCATGTTGTATTTCTTCCTCTTCTTCATGCGTCATACTAGAGCTTTCTGTTGCTTTATTAGGTGTATCCATTTTCTTGTTATGAAGCATATTGAGACCAAATAATGATTTCTATGCTTCACTATGCTCTTTGAATCACTTCAAACATTTTTTTTTTAAATACACAACTTTTTCTTGGTTTTAGGAGCTCAATATTGAAACTATTGTATCTCTGTAATTTCGGCTTTCCAAGGTTTGAAATTTTGTCTTGTGGTGTCCCTTTGAGTCTTATTTCCAATGCCATAGGTCAGACTAATATTTGATTTTTCAAGATAAAGTTATGCCCAATCTCCCACGATTACCTGATTATGGACTGGTTCAATAGAGCGAAATTGCATGTAATGCCACATGTCACTGTTTCAACCTTTGGCTTCGAAAATGATACACAACAAACTGCGGTCTGTTCACTTTCAATAAATTTTTATGAAATTCAAATACAAAGCTCATAGAGAAAGTTATGATGATTTTCCATAGGTCACCTATTTGAGATTGAATTTTGGAGCATGTAAAAACCATAACTTCTTCAGACCATATATCAGAAAATATAGTGAACCAAGACCTAATTTTTTTACTTGAAGTTCACCAAGATTTTGGCTCCTCGTAGTCGAAATTTTAGCTTCTGAAGCCACGTGGAAAAACTTTTATAGCGAAAATTTCAATATGATCTATTTGAAGCAGTGAAACCCTAGAATCCAAAGCTCTGATACCAAATGTTATGCATCCAGGTCCCAAAACATAAAAAAATATAGATCAATGACTTGAATATTAGTGTTTTCGAGGGAGAAACCTCATTTACATCACATAAATGAATTTTTTTTCGATGATACAAATGACAAGACCTCCTTGGTATATATAGGGCTCTAAGGGGTCACAATATAATTAGAGTCTGCATAACAATAATAATGTAAGGGCACAACAATAAGAATAGTGGACTTCTATGGGGCACAACAATAATAATATGGGGGTTACAAGGGCACAACAATAACAATAAGGTGGATGCACTAGCAATAACAATAAGGGGGCTACACTAGTATTATAAGGACCTAAGATAATAATGATGAACATAAAGACTTGCTAACTGAAAATGATAACTTCTTTAGGACCAAAAATAGTAATGTATTTTAATGAATTAATAATAAAAAACAGACTTGAAATTTGTCACAAGCTAGCCAAAAAACATGTGAAGGAAACAACAAATCCTTTGTTGCATTGCCAAACAATAAAATATTATTTTTGAACAATGCAATCTATTGCATCACATAAATGAACAATTCTTCGATGATACAAATGACAAGATCTCCTTGGTATATATAGGAGTGTAAGGGGTCACAATAGAATCAGAGTTTGCATAACAATAATATTGTAAGGGCACAACAATAACAATAGTGGACTTCTATGAGGCACAACAATAACAATATTAGGGCTACATGGACACAACAATGGCAATAAGAGGATACACTAACAATAACAATAAGGGGACTACACTAATATTATAAGGACTTAACATAATAGTTATGAATAGAAAGACTTGGTAACTGAAAATGATAACTTCTTTAGGACCAACAATAGTCATGTATTTTAATGAATTAATAATAAAAATCATACCTAAAATTTGTCACAAGCCAACAAAAGAGCATGCGAAGGAAACAACAAATCCTTTGATGTATTGCCAAACAATAAGATATTATTTTTGAACAATGTAATTAAAAATATTATTCAAACTAAACCATTGAACTAAAAATTATTCGTGAAGGGAATATGAGACTCCATAATGGAGGGAAAGGAATGAGTTTGTCTTTCAATGTTTTGCTTTTCCATCACTGTCTTTAAATCACTTTCAACTTTTGACCACTTTTATTCAAAACTATGACATAAAGAGTGTTGAGAAATGACAACAAGAAATTCCAGTTTAATTTGTCCTTGAATAAATCTGTGAATTAAAATCGAATTCTATTCTCATAGCAACTTGTAAATAGTTAATTAAGTCTAATTAACCTAACTAGCTTAGGAATTTCGAGTTGGAAGTCTTTATGTAGTCATGAATATGTTCTCCCTAAATTTTAGGGGCCCAAGATGAGTTTATTTGAGTTGTAATTAGATTAACTCAGTTTATTGATTTTTGGTCAGTTAACTTAGTTCTAAATGTTTGTGGAACTAATAGAGGACTAACAATTAGTTGGTGAACAGGTGCATCCATAAGTGGTACTCCAATTAACTCAATATTCGCTCATCAGAAACTCATGCATGTTGATTCTGAGAAAGACCCAGTTGAGACTAGAGTGCATGGATAATGTACTATTAGTTGTTTTATTTACTGAGTTGTAAATATCATGCATGCAATCAAGAAAATTACCTAATTTAGGATTGCGCTATTTTGGAAGCATGAATTCCCTTTAAATATAGGCTATTCATCCTTGGAATTACACAAGAGATTAGGGGTTTGGAGAGCTGCAGAATTGGCTAAGTGTTGGCCAAGAGCTAGCTTGTGAGCTGAGAGAGTTGAGCATACTTGTGCGGAATTGTTCTAGTGGGAACAAGCTTTGTATTTTCATTCATATTTATGATATATGCAATACAGATAGCGGGGTTTTGAGCAGTAGATTTCCCCATATACATCTTGTGTTATGTGCCATTGATTTATTTATTCTTGTTCATATTGTTTTCATAGATCTATTGGCTTCCGCTAGTTGAAAGTAGAAGTAGATTCTTGTCATGTGATTTAGTACATTGCATGAGCTTATGCATCTACAGGAAATTCTACATGGTATCAAGGTCGAGAACAATATACTAGAGGATATTTCGAAGTTTTGAGTTTTGGGTTATATGTGAAAATCGAAATTGCAATACATACTTTAGGATCGACCGATGACATTCTATGGTTTGCGGCTTGAGTATGACATGGAAGGAAACTCGAATTTTATAGCCTGGAGGGACAGAATGGAGGCTATGCTAAAGGATAACGACTTGAAGGAATTCGCTGATCAAGAAATTCCTAAGCCAGCAACATCAGATACATAGGATTTGGCCGAATGGAAGAAGTGTGTGGCGAAGGTGAGGTGGATAATCCTTGAGGGAGTTCGAGACCACATTGTCTCGAGTCTCCATGGTAAGGAAACTCCATATGCTATGTGGAAAGCATTGACAAATTGTATCAAAACAACAGTGAAAAAGGAAATTTGCACTGAAGGACAAACTTCGAAAAATAAAAATGGAGAAAGACGAGACTATTCCAAAATACTTGACCAAGTTCACTCAATGTTGTGATGAACTTCGAAGTGTTGGAATCACGATTGCCGATGATGATATGGTGAGTCTTTCTCTTCTAGGACTCCCAAAGAGTTGGCATAGTCATCAAGACTTTCTCAATGGTCGGGAGAAGCTGCTAGATTGTGAACGACTATGGTCGGATTTGATGCAGGAGGAGATCAAGAGGAACACTAGAGATGGCTCTTCATCAAAGACTGATGATGAAGAGAACTGTGCCTTAGCGATTAAGGCGAAGAAGGGGAAATGGAAATATTTCCATTCCAAATCGGATTCTTATCATGGAGGTAAGAATACAAATATGACAAAATTTAAGTGCTTTCATTGTCATGAGCTGGGCCATTTTGCTACAAATTGTCCACTCAAGAAGTCCAAGAAGAAGTCCTTAGGAGGAGCGGCGGGTGTGGCTTTGGCCTCTCAATTCGAATTGGACTTTTCCCTCATTGCATGAATGGTGTCATGAATGATGGGAGGTGTATGGTACTTAGACAGTGGAGCTTCATTCAATATGACTAACGACAAAGAGTTATTCAATGATCTGGAGGAGAAAGATCTCCAGATGCATATCAGATGGGTGACGACAGGAAGTATAGTGTTACTAGATTGGGCATGATTAATTTTCAGAGGGAGCATGGGGCTCCACTCACCTTGAATAATGTTGTGTATGTGCCCGGGTTGAAGAAGAACTTGGTATCCGTTGCCATGCTTGAGGATAGAGGCTATGATGTGATCTTCTCGAAAGGAAAGGCGTTCCTTCGACACATAGCAACAGGTCAAGTAAAGAAGATAGGGATTTGGGTGAATAATCTCTATAAGCTAGAGGTAGATGAGTGTGTTGCTTTGAACACAAAAGCAGAAAGGGTGCAGAGCTGAGACATTAGCGAGTTGTGGCATAGGCAATTGGGCCACTTGCATCATGGGGCTTTGAAGATAATGTAGCAGATCTCTATCGGTCTTCACAAAGGTACGCTTGAGCAAGTTGATACATGCAAAGGGTGTACTTTGGGAAAATACACCAACTCTTCCTTTCATGACAAAGACATTCGAGCAGAGGCTATTATAGAGTGAGTCCATTCAGATGTGTGTGAACCATTCTCGTCAACATCCACGACCAAACACATATATTATGTTATATTTGTTGACGACTATTCTTTTAAATGCTAGATATTTTTCATGCAAATGATCAAACTTTCACTAAGTTTTGTGAGTTTAAAGCATTGATGGAGAAAAAATCGGGAAAGAAGGTTAAAGCTTTATGGAGTAATAACGGTGGTGAGTATGTCTCAAATGAGTTCAATAACTTCTGTGCAGCAGAAGGGATTAAACGAGAGTTGACGACACCCCCTAACCCATAGCAGAATGGGGTGACCAAGAGGAAGAAAAGAAGCATAGTAGGGGCAACAAGGGTGATGTTGCATGATCAAGGCCTACCACTACACTTGTGGGATGAGACATGCAACACATCAATTTATGTTCATAACCGCAGCCCACATCATATACTTGAGATGAAGACAACAAAGGAGGGTTATTCCGGTAAGAAGCCAGATGTTGGTCACTTCAAGATTTTTGGGTCATCGACATATTGCCATGTGACCAAAGATGCACGGAAGAAGCTTGAGCCTACAACAAAGTTCAAGATATTTGTGGGGTACATTGATACACCTCACAACTATCGGGTGTACTTGCTGACCAACAGGATGACAATGGTTCACAAGGATGTCAGATTTGATGTGGAGCAGCCACATGCAGAGGATCCAGGAGTGGAGACATCCACTCAGGAAGATTCTTCCAGAGAGGGAAGAAAGCGCACCAGAGAGGCTGACAGATTTTTGAATGATGCACAGGAGAATGTGGGAGCACCCACTTCTCAACGCAGGCAGAGGAGGTCACCTAAAAGGTACACTGGATACATGGCTCTTATGGGCGAATGTGTTGTGACAGAGCCATCTTCCTTTAAGGAAGCAATGTAGCAGCCAATTTGGGTTGATGCCATGGTGGAGGAGTATGACTCCATAGTTCGTAACAGTGTTTGGGATGTGGTCCCGAGATCAAAGGACAAGTCAGTGGTGAAATCCTATTGGCTTTACAAGGTAAAGCAAGCTGTAGATGGTAGTGTGGAGAAGCATAAGGCTAGATTTGTGGCCCATGGCTTTTCACAGATAGAGGGGATTGACTACGATGAGACCTTTTCTCCTATTGCAAAGTACTCGTCAATCATATCCATATTGGCACTATCAACATAGATGGGTTGGAAGATATATCAGATGGGTGTGAAGACAACCTTCCTTAATGACATGATTGAGGAAGATGTGTACATAGAGCAACTTGAAGGTTTTGAGACCTTTGACCGTGAGTCGCATGTGTGACAACTCAAGAGAGCATTGTATGGGTTGAAGCAAGCACCTCGTGCTTGGTACATTAGGATAGATAAATACTTCACGGGGTTGGGCTTCACGAAGAGTGAAGCAGATGCGAACCTGTACCACATAGTGGTGGAAGGTAGGCTATTGATTATTGTACTTTATGTTGATGATCTCATACTGACAGGTGATGATCGACTGATCAAATCTTGCAAGGAGGACCTTGCAAGAGAGTTTGAGATGAAGGACATGGGGCTCATGCATTACTTTGTTGGCATGGAGGTATGACAGGGAGATGGGGAGTTGTTTGTGTCTTAGGGAAAGTATGCCAACGAGATACTTAGGAGATTCTGCATGAAGAGCAACAAACCCATGGAGACTCCTCTAGCAGGTAACTAGAGGAAGAAGGATGCTATTTTAGAGGAAGTAGTGGAAGTTACTGTTTACAAGCAGCTTGTGGGTTCACTCATGTACTTGGTGAATGCACGACTGGATATGTGCTATTCAGTTAACCAACTTAGTCAAGCGATGGTTAGGCCTACCAAATTGTATTGAAGGCGACAAAACATGTATTAAGATACCTCAGGGGCACTTCTCAGTATGGATTATGGTACAAATAGACAGAGGGAGTGAAGCTTCAAGGCTTCACCAATGCAGATTGGGTAGGGAGTCCATCCAACCAAAACAACACATTAGGAGGGATTTTTAGTATTGGGTAAGTGACAATTTCTTGGTACAACAGGAAACAAAGATCGATTGCACTCAGTTCGGCAGAGGCAGAGTACATGGCTGCGAGTCATGCAACATATGAGGCCATATGGATGAGGAAGATCCTGGTTGGTTTATTTGGTTAACAGATGGATCCAATGTAGGTTTTAACCCCGTACAGAAATTACTTGCATACGAATTCTAAAACACATAAAATAAACAATGCGAGAGCATAACACATAAAACACATATACACAGAGATTTTCCCTGGATCCCAAAACCGGGATTACCAGATTGATTTTTCATTATGTTCCTTTCAATATTACAATACATATTTATACATGTCGAAGCATCCAATACCATGGACCGAAAACCATCGTGTCCAATACCATGGACCGAAAACCATCGCGTCTAATAAAACATGTGCAAAAATCATGCACAAAACCATAGGTGGGTCTGCCCAACCTAACATAGGTTCCAAAACCAAATTTTTCTGGGGCGCTGCCCTGGACCCCATAAAGTGGGGTTACAGGTGCCCCTCAAACCCCCTGTGACCTCCCCCCTCTAACCCCCAGTTGGCTACATGGGCTAGTTGTGGAAAGAATATAACACAACCCAACATTCTCCCACTTGTTGTTTTCTTTCCACAGGGGGCCACAAGAGAGCTTAGTCATTTATCCAGCCCTGAAACGCCCATTGTCTCTCTACACCAAGAGAAATTCTCAGAGCTCACAAATTTTGTCAATGCATCTGCAGTATTCTTCAAAGTGTCCACCTTTACCAGCAACACCTTTTTGTCTTCTATCATATCCCTCACAAAGTGATACTGAACATCAATGTGCTTTGTATTTGAATGATATTCAGGGTTCTTTGCCAAGAAAATTGCACTTTGGCTGTCACAGTCTATCCTTATAGCTTCTTGTACTAACCCCATACTTGAACACAATTTCTGCAACCAAACTGCTTCCTTTCTTGCATGAGTGGCTGCCATGTATTCTGCCTCTGTAGTTGATAGTGCCACTACAGATTGTTTCTTACTCATCCAACTGACTGCACCTCCAAATAGGTTAAACACATACCCACTTGTAGATCTTCTCTGATCCAGATCTCCAGCCCAGTCTGCATCAACAAAGCCACGAATATCCAACACTCTGTCCAATCCTGGTCTTCCTTGGTAGCACAAACCATAATCACTAGTGCCACGCAAATACCTAAAAACCCGCTTCATTGCTGTCCAATGCTCCTTTCCTAGTTTTGACATAAACCTGCTCAATACTCCCACCGCATGTGCAATGTTTGGTCTAGTACAAACCATTGCATACATCAGGCTACCGACTGCACTTGCATATGGAACACGGGACATGTCCTCTTCCTCTTCTTGTGTCTTGGGACACTGTTCAACAGATAACCTCACACCTACAGGAATAGAAACCTTCACCGGTTTCCTATCTTGCATATTAAACCTCTGGAATATTACCTTGACATACTTTCTCTGGTTTTACCAGAGCTTCCTCTTTGCCCAATCTCTTTTAATTTCCATGCCCAAAATATAGTTTGCAGCACCAAGATCTTTCATGTAGAATTTGGAGGACAATTGGGTCTTCAAATCCTAGATAACTTCTTTGTCATTTCCAACCAGCAACATATCATCCACATACAAGACCAGATAAATAACACGGTCACCAATTAATTTAAAATACACAAAGTGATCTGCTTTGCTTCTGGTGAAGCCAAATCCCCGTATAAATGTATCAAATTTCTGATACCACATCCTTGGTGACTGTTTTAACCCATACAGAGACTTCTTTAACTTGCTTACCAGTTCTTTCTTACCCTTCATCGCAAATCCTTCAGGTTGCTTCATGTAGATCTCCTTTTCCAGATCCCCGTGAAGAAATGTTGTCTTCACATCCATCTGTTCTACCTCAAAATCAAAAGCAGTAGCAACAAATAAAAGTAATCTAATAGAAGTTACCTTGGCAACAGGAGAAAAAATATCACCAAAATCAATTCCCGGCACCTGGGAATAACCTTTTGCTACCAACCGAGCTTTGTATTTCTCCACTTTTCCTTCTGCATTTGTCTTCTTTTTGAACACCCATTTGCTGCCAATGGGTTTCCTTCCAGTCGGCAACTCCACTAGATCCCAAGCCTCATTTTTGTGCAAAGACGCCATTTCATCAACCATGGCCTCTTTCCAGAGTTTTCCATCCTCTGAATCCACTGCTTCCTTCACAATTCTAGGATCATCATCAGTGACAGACAAAGCAAAATTTGAATAGAAAGCAGATGGACTATACCTTTCTGGTTTCCTTCTTTCTCGAACTAATCTTCTCACAGCCAGAGTTTGTGGCTCTTCATCTTCTGATTCCTCCTCTGCTATAGAGTCTGATTCTTCCTCCTTTAGCTCAAACTCTATCTTCTCAGGTTCCTTTGGTTGGAATTCATGTTTAATAACATCTTTCACCTCTCTGAACACCACATCTTGGCTGTACACAACCTTCCTTGTTACTGGGTTCCAAAGCTTATAACCCTTTAAACCATCCTTATACCCAATAAAGATGCACTTTTCAGATTTACTATCCAACTTGGTTCGTTTCTCCTTTGGAACATGTACATATGCATCACATCCAAATACCCTTAGATGTGAAAGAGAGGGTTTCTTACGAGTCCATACCTCTTGTGGAGTCTTATCCTCCAACGCTGATGAAGGTGACCTATTGACCAGGTAACATGCAGTATCCACTGCCTCTGCCTAGAATTCCTGTCCTAACCCGGCACCACTAAGCATGATTCTTGCCCTTTCCATCAACGTCTTGTTCATTCTTTCTGCAACTCCATTTTGCTGAGGTGTATATGGAGTAGTCTTCTGCCGTTCTATACCACACTTCTTACAAAATTCTTCAAATTCCTTGCTGCAAAACTCTCCACCATTATCTGTCCTCAACACCTTTATCTTCTTCTCTATCTGATTTTCCACGAGAGCCTTAAATTCTTTAAACTTGTCAAAGACTTCAAATTTCTTCTTAAGGAAATATATCCATGTATTCCTTGAGAAGTCGTCTATAAATGATACATAGTACACAGACTTACCCAATGATGGAACCCTCACAGGTCTAAACACATCACTGCGCACAAGCTCTAATATCTGTTTCGCCCTCTTACTACCAGAGGGGAAACTCACCCGATTTTGCTTCCCATATACACAATTTTCACAGAAATAAAAATCCAGAGAGCTATTACTCATACCTTATACCATACCTTTACCATGAAGCATTCGAAGGCCCTTCTCTCCAATATGTCCAAGCCTTTGATGCGACAGCATGGTCTTTTCTCCAGAGACCACTAGATTTTCTGCTCCACTTTCAGGAACCACAGAACTATTGCACCCATCAATAATAGTGCTACCTTGCAGCTTGTACATAGTTCCAATCCGAACTCCCCGCATCAATACCAGTGCTCCCCGAACCATTTTGCAGGTATCCTTCTCGAACACTGTTTTTACACTTGCATCATCCAACTTGCTTACAGAAATCAAATTTCTAGCTAATGTAGGAATATGTAGAACACCTGGAAGCATTCTAACCCTTCCACCTTGCAACTTCAACTTTACTTTTCCGCGACCAATGATTTTAGCCTTCCTGTCATCCCCCAAGAAGACATCACCACCATCATATTTCTCATACTTGCATAACCATTCTCTATGGGGAGTGAAGTGAAAAGATTCACCCGAGTCAATCAACCATGCCTCATGATCTACATGTGTACTTGAAGAAGCCAAGTACACATCCCCACCTTCATCTGAGGTGGTTTTCGCCTCTGGAGAAGGAGCCTCATCAGATCCCTTTCCTTTGTCAGGAGCTTTAGATTTATAGTCCCTTTTAAAGTGGTCTTCCTTTTTGCATTTCCAGCACACCACCTTTACAGGTTTTCTTGGAGATTTAGATCTCCCTCTAGATTTAGATCTCCCACTCGATGACTTATTTTTATTTCTGTTCTGGGACCGTCCTCGTACAGACAAGGCATCACCATTCTGGATCTCTATATTTTTCTGTCTCATCTCCTCTGTCAGCAAGGCTGGGACTGTTTCATCAAACTGCAAGGTAGTTGCATTGCTACCTATTGCAATAACCAGACTATCCCACGAATCTGGTAGAGAACACAACAAACCGATGCACTTATCTTCATTTGAAATTTTAATATCAATAGATGCTAACTGACTTACCACTGTATTAAATGCATTCAGATGCTCTGTCACCAAGTCTCCATCTTTCATCCTCAGGTTATACAACGTTTTCCGCAGGAACAATTTATTCACCAGAGACTTAGATTGGTACAAAGTCCCTACCTTGTCCTACAAATCCTTCACAATAGCTTCCCCTAATACATTCAACAATACTGAATCTGAGACACACAATTGTATTGTGCTCTTTGCCTTCCGATCCAACTTCTTCCATTCTTCATCAGACACTCCCGTTGGTTTAGTACCCGGATCTACCGCGATCCACTGATCTTTATCCACCAATAGATCCTCCATCTTGAGTTTCCACAACTCAAAACTCTGACCATTAAAGTTCTCGATCTCTATCTTTCCATTGCTCGCCATCTTTTTTCACCACCAGAATCGATCTCGTAGATCTCCCACTGAACAGGGTCTATCACAGGCCCGAGCGAAACCCCTCAACAACAAAGGCGTCCCCTTGAAGCCAAATTTGCTTTGATACCAAATGTAGGTTTTAACCCCGTACAGAAATTACCTGCATACGAATTCTAAAACACATAAAATAAACAATGCGAGAGCATAACACATAAAACACATATACACAGAGATTTGCCCCTGGATCCCAAAACCGAGACTACCAGCTTGATTTTTCATTATGTTCCTTTCAATGTTACAATACATATTTATACATGCCGAAGCATCCAATACCATGGACCGAAAACCATCGCGTCCAAAAAAACATGTGCGAAAATCATGCACAAAACCATAAGTGGGTCTGCCCAACCTAACATAGGGTCCAAAATCAAATTTTTCCGGGGCGCTGCCCTGGACCCCATAAAGTGGGGTTACAGGTGCCCCTCAAACTCCCTGTGACCTCCCCCCCTCTAACCCCCGGTTAGCTACGTGGGCTAGTTGTGGAAAGAATATAACACAGCCCAACATCCAATTGTGATTTACTGCGATAATCAGAGTTGTATCAAACTCTCTGAAAATCCAGTTTTTCATGATCAGTCCAAGCATATTGATATCCGATATCATCATCTCAGAGATTATGTGTTGAGGCAGATTATATTGTTAGAGTAGATTCCCACGGAGGAGCAAGATGCTGACATTTTGACAAAGACGTTGTCAAGATGTAAATTCGAGTTTCACAGAGACAGGATCGGGGTAGCTAATAATCCCTTTCTTGTTGAGAGGGAGTGTTGAGAAATGGCAACAAGAAATTCCAGTTTAATTTATCCTTGAATTAAACTGTGAATTAAAATCGAATTCTATTCTCATAGCAACTTGTAAATAGTTAATTAAATTTAATTAACTTAATTGGCTTAGGAATTTTGAGTTGGAATTTTTTGTTTCTTCTGTAGTCATGAATATGTTCTCCCCAAATTTTAGGGGTCGAGGATGAGTTTATTTGAGTTGTAATTAGATTAACTCAGTTTACTGAGTTATGGTCAGTTAAACTAGTTTTAATTGTTTGTGGAACTAATATAGGACTAACAGTTAGTTGGTGCACTCGTGCATCCACAAGTGTTACTCCCGTTAATTGAAGAATCCCTCATAAAAAACTCATGCATGTCGATTCTGAGAAAGACCCAGTTGAGACTAGAGTGCAGGGACAATGTACTATTCGTTGTAAATATCATGCATGCAATCAGGAAAATGACCTAATTTAGGATTGCGCTATTTTGGAAGCATGAATTCCCTTTAAATACAAGTTATTTATCCTATGAATTACGCAAGGGAATAGGGGCTTGGAGAGCTAGAAAATTGGCTAAGTGTTGGCCAAGAGCTAGCTTGTGAGCTGAGAGAGTTAAGCATACTTGTGCGGAATTGTTCTAGTGAGAACAAAATTTGTATCTTCACTCATATTTTTGATATATGCAATACAGATAGTGGGGCTTTGAGCAGTGGCTTTCCCCAGATACATCTTGTGTTATGTGCCATTGATTGATCTTCTTCTTGTTCATATTGTTTTTATCGATCTACTGGCTTCGGCTGGTTGAAAGTAGAAGTAGATTCCTGTCTTGTGCTTTAGTACATTGCATGAGCTTGTGAATCTATAGGATTTTCTACAAAGAGGGATCACGTTGTCCATTTACTTGGTCGTGCATTACAATATAGACCTTCCAAAGTCACCGATGCACAATGAACTAACCAAAATTTAAATTTTTATTGTTTTGTAGTTTTGGATACTTTATTCTATTCTAATGTATTCTTAGGATCACATAAATAAAAATTCCATTTTTATATATTAACATCTGGAGTGTAGAAAATCTGTATGTAGGTTAACCCGATAATGCAATATAAATCAAAGTTGAATACTATAACCTACTTCTACTATCAATTTGCGGAAGCTTAAAGATTGAGCTGAACAATATAACCAGAAGAAGAAGAATCAATGCACAATACACATGAAAATACTTTGGGGAAAGCCTTAGCTAAAAACCCCACTATCTGTATTATCATACAAGGTGGAAATACATAGGAATTATACAAAGCCTTAGCTCTCATAGCTAGCCAGCTCTCAGTACAATCCTCACAGATGCTCACAGGCAATCTTGGCTGCTCTCCAACCTTCCTCTCTGCCCTCCAAGCTCCTATTTCCTTGCACTGTTCCTCTGGGATGATTCACCTTCGACCATGTGGAACACTCTGATCTTACACACTGTCAGAACTGCGCAATCCTCAAGGAATGATGCCTTGACTGCATGCATGAGTTTTCTTTATAAGAAAACACATGCAACTGATAATACACTATCCTTGACTTTAATCTCAACTGGGTCTTTCTCAGAATAGACATGCATGAGTTTCTGATGAGGGAATCTTTAGTTAACTGGAGTACACTAGTTAAGTGCATGCATGCATCAACTGACTGTTAACTCACCATTAGTTCCTCAAACAATTTGGAACTAATTCAACTGGACTTAACTCAGTAAAATGAGTTAACTAATTACAACTCAAATATAACTCAATCTTATCTCCTTAATTTAAGGGATAACTCTTGCATGACTTCAGAAAGACTTCTAACTTGAATTTCTCCAACTAATTAAGTCAAAATAACTTAATTAATTATTTCCAAGTAGCTGTTAAGTCTAAATTCGATTTTAATTCACAATTTAATTCGAGGACAAATTAAATTGGAATATTCTTGTTGCCACATTTCAACATGGAGAAGCTTTCTTTGTTTTTTTTGTTTTTTGTTTTTTTTGCAGATGCATTAGTAGAGCAAACCAATCAATGTAGGTTCTCAAAAATATGAATACCATTTCAATAACCAATCAACAAATGTGTCAATTGCAACTTGTCGAGAGTTATTAAAATCTACTTCATGTTTGTATTATTCACTGTTTGCAATGCCAATTGTGTTAGTGGAACCATTCACATGATTGTAATCTATTACCTTTTTTTTTCCAGTTTTTGGCAAACACCCTCGTTTGGGTTAGAGTGGAGGATTTATTTCCCCCCCAAAATCCACTTATCCCATAATAATCTATCTGTGTCTACTAACATTTGACATAGATATTTGGAGTTGATGGATTATCATTCTTGGGACATGTCGCTTTAAAGAATCCAGTTAAGATGCAAAAGGCAACATTCACTAGTAACCAAAATTGGGCGAGTAGTGGAAAACTTTCATTGATTAACCATTGGACCACACCTCAACTGACATATTTATTTTCATCTTATCTCCATAAACTTATATCTCTGCGTATTTCCACTGATAACTCTATTTTGTCCGAAAGAAGAGCTTCATGACAAAGGAAAACACACCTTGATCTTTATTGAAATAATGTCATTATATAACCAATGTTTTCTGAAAAGACTCCATGAGTTATTCCAAAACTTCTAATCTTCAATATAAATGGTGACTAAATTCCAAATGCAAACTAGAGCATTCAATTTTAAACATCAATATAGAAATGACACATCCATTTATTGAGTATTATAAAAAATATCTACACTCTTCTTAGCATAAAATTCATTACTGTTAATATTTCTAAAATATTAAGGGATAAAGAGGTATTTGATAGAAACTCTAATTTACAATCATAGTTATGAATCAATATGCTACAAACTCCACATGAAGGACAAAACCACATTTTATAGACCACTAATACCTTTAACCTACCCTCTGGACTTTCTCACTTCCCTTTTCCATTTTTTAGGGCATTGATCTAACATTGAAACACATCATTTCTCAACTCCTTTACACATTCTTTATGCATCATCATGTGAGGAGACTTCTCAAAGGCATATGAGCTATCTTTAAAGAAGCCTGAAACAATGGGATACTAAAGTTACACAATTGATTATGCCAATAGTAAACTTGATACTAAAGACTGCATAACTGATTATGCCAATAGTGAACTTGTTTATCATTCAAAGAAGATTATTACAAGTACATACCTAGTACATAATCATGAGAATGCGTTGGATTACATTGAACTAAAAAGTGTTTAAGAAGCCACATACAACAACAAAATTAATATAAACCACTACATATTTTTAATCTACCCTTTAGGTGTTCTTAATTTCTCACTGTTTAAGGTATTGATCTAACTTCGAAACACTTCATTGCTTGACTTCTTTACACATTCTTCATGCATCATTATGAGAGGAAACTTTTCACAAGCCTCTAATCTATCATGGCCTATATGCCAAGTTAGAATCTTTCATTAGAGAACTTATGAGGTCTAAAATGGGCCTCTTAAGGAATATTATAAAATAATAGTGGAAAGAATAAAATAACGTTAGATTACCTCATCAAGTTTTGGAGGGAAAACAAAAACAAAATATTTTTTCAACTTATCTCTCTATGATTTTACTCAAATTTTAGAGTGGAAACACTCTTTGGATGCAAAATTTAATTTTGCATCCAAATAGTATCAAGTTTCATACTTTCAATGGATCCTACTATATACGAAAAATGTGAAATACATGAAAAAAACGATGAACCCTGCAATCAAGTTTTTTCATGTAGTAGGGTCCATCAAAAGTATGCAACATGGGTACTCCTTGCATGCAAAAATAAATTCTGCATTCAATGAGTGCTCCCGCTCAAAATTTGAGTAAAATCGTTGGAAGATAAGTTGGAAATATGAGTTGAAAAAAATAGTTTTTTCATTTTTTTAATCTTTTTACCTTTTTATTCCTAAAATGGTAAATCATCCCCATAATTGGCATCATCATATTTAATCCTATTAGTTCCTATAATTTTAATTTTTGTTGTACATTTTTGTTTTGAGGTCCATATTTAACTTCAAAATTTCTTTAATAAAAAAAATACACACAATTACATATTAAAGACTATATAATTGATAATAATAACAACAAACTTGTTTATCATTCAAGGAAAATTATTACAAGTACATTATGAGTATGGGTTAGCTCAAATTGAACTACAAAATGTTATGGAAGTGATATTTATGATATAAAACATTCTCTTATAAGTCTTATGTTTTGATGGAGCTTTTCAATGAGTGTTTACCAATAGATTGCATTGGCATGATGATCAATTTTGTACACTTGACCATTCATATTGCACTACATCGACTTGCTGTTGAGATTAATGTTGAAATGTCTTAATGGAGTGACGGTTCAAACTGAACCTTAGATTAGGAGTTTTTTCCTGTTTTCTAGGGTGTTGCTTCAACTTCTCCAAATGTGTGTAAATTATATGTATCTCTCATGTAATGCATGTATCTCATGTAATGCATGTGGGGCAGAGCGTGTTCTGTAGTGGCAGTCTCTACGCGTGGAACTGGTGTTCCACACCTGTGAGCTGCTCAGATTGGTTTAATAAATTTGATTAAGCTAATTTTGACATGGTATCAGAGCTAGAGGAGCTATAGGACTGAGGACGACTTGTAACCCTAAGTGGAGAGATCGGTGCGTTTTGAAGGGAGATCAGCACGGAATTTGGTGCGATAGTTGCACCGATTCACTTCTGGCATTACACGATTTTTGTTCTCTAGAGCGGCGTGAGTGAATCATTGTTGAATCGGGCCGACTGTGAAAGGTGAAGGGATAGCGAGCAATCTGAGGTGCTCGGGGCTGCATGATGGGATCGGTGGTTGTCGCTCTTGAGCTTGCAGCCAATCCGTGATTGCTGCTCACGTGAAATCCGTGGAGGAGGCCGGACTGCCGAGGAAGAGGCATTGTTACTTGGGTGGTTGGCATCGAACAATAATAGGAGAACTGGATCGACCAACATAAGGAGCTCGGCGGTGTTGAAGGAGCTCGGAGGTGGTGTTGAAGGAGCTCAACAAAACAAGCGTTGAAGGGAATTAGCGTTGGAAAATTCGTGTTGAAGAAGCCCATTGCAGATTGAGCGCAACTTGCTGCACACACACGAAGGCGTTGAATCCAATTCTCTAACTGCACACACGAAGGGTGGATCAAACAACGTTGAAGCTGCTCCTCGGCGTACGATACGACCTTGATCGGAAAGGTGACCCTCTGTGCTTTGGGTTGCTGGTGGAAATCGATATTCTTGAATCGATATTTTGTGTGAGAAGTGCCCAATTTCACATCGGCCTTGAGAACAAAGGCTTCCATTGCTGCTACCTAAACTTTCAAACAACTCAGAGACTGCCGTGAGCCATTCTGCCATCCGAGCTAATATATTGCTGTCTACGTGGACGTGGGTGCTGCCGATAGTTTTTTTAAAGGAAGAATGGAGTTGGAGGAATGGTGCCCAACATGATCCTGATTCTGATTTCGGTGAAAGGAGATTGGAAATTTTTATTTTTATTATTATTTTTTAATTGAGTTTTTCAATTAATTTTTAATTTAAAAACTTAATTGAGAAAAAGGGCTTATTATTTGATAAAGGGGGCAGATTTTTCGTTTTCTTTTTAAGAAGGAATTGAAGTGATTTCTAAAAAGAAAGGGGATCTGGGCTCAGTTTTTTTTTTTTTGGATCTGGCATTTGTAGTAGCCTTGAAGATCTGGGGTCATTTTTTTAATTGCTGGGGTTGAAGTTTATTTATTTTTATTCATTCAAGATGAATAATCAGTTAGCAGAAGCATACCTCAATGAGAATAACAAGTTGGATGGATTCAATTATTTTGGTTGGAAATTTAAGCTGCAGACCTTGCTTGAGGGACACAATGCATGGACAATTGTGAATAATGATGAGGTGAAGATGAACCTAGCTGCAGGAGGAACAACAACAACAATCAGAGACTGGAACAAGCGTGAGACTAAGGTGAGAATGCTCCTAAAATTGTCGGTCAAAGATTGCGTTATTCCCATATCTGTGATTGCAAGACTGCACCAGAAATCTGAAAGATGCTCAAGGATCTCTATGAGGTCAAGAACACCAATCGATTGCTGTTCTTGAAGAGCAATATTCTCTCCATCAAGATGGAGGAGAATGAGAGAGTTGTAGCATTTATTTCGCAGATCAAGGAGCTCAAGAACAAGCTGGGTGACATCCGTGAAGCTATGTCAGATACAGATTTGGTCGCGATTACCATGAATGGTATGACTGACGAGTATGAGATGTTAATCACTGGCTTGAATGTAAGAGAAAAAGCCCTCGTGTTTGAAGAATTGACAGGGATCCTAATGCAAGAGGAGGAAAGGCGACTGACTCATAAACCTCAGAGTTCAGATCTGGCCTTAATGATGAAGAAGAAGCCCTTTAGAGGGAAGCCAAATGAAGCAAAGAAGAGTAGTGCAGCCCCACAGAGAAAGATGCGCCCACCTCAAGGCACGTCTTTCAATAGAAATGACTCTGCGACCAAATGTTTTTATTGTGGTAGAACCAGCCATATAGCCAGATATTGCATGAAGAAGTTTGATGAAGGCCAGAAGAGACATAAACAACATGCAGGTCATTTTGCTGATGAGGAACAGAGTCAAAACCTCAGACTGTTCATATCTAACTCTACGCTTTCGGCTAAGGATGATGAAGCAGATACCTGGTTTGTGGACTCAGGTGCATCCATCCACATGACAGGGAACAGACAGTGGTTTGAAGACTTCAAAGAGACCTTTAGTGGAGCAAACATCTATCTTGGCGATGATAGAGGGTACCGAATCAAAGGTTATGATAATATTCCTGTTGTTTTGCCTGATGGAAATATTAGACATATCCATAATGTAATGTATGTACCCGGGATAAAAAAGAATCTGATCTCTGTTTCTACTATAACTGATCATAATCTCAAGGTAGAGTTTTATAAATCATATTGTGTCATTAAAGACCTGTTGGATTGTATGAAGGCTATTGCATCAAGTATTTGTGTGGGAGGATTGTACAATCTAAATGTCAAAAGTGCACCACATCAGGCATTGACATCATCTTCCATGACTACAATGGACTTATGGCATCAAAGGTTCGGCCATATTAACTTCAATGATCTGTTGCTATTACAGAAAAGAGGTATGGTCGAAGGTCTTCCTGTTTTAAAATATGTTCATATTGATTGTGATGCATGTGCACTGGGAAATTTGCATAGAGATGACTTTGCTGTGAATGCTGATAGAAGGAGGAGAGATATACTCGAGCTGGTACACACAAATTTATGTGGGCCTATGCAGACAAGATCGTTAGGCAATGCATACTATTTTTTATTGTTTATTGATGACTGTACTAGATTTACTTGGATGTATTTCCTCAGGAAGAAGAGCCACACTTTTGAATACTTTAAGGAGTTCAAAAGTATGGTTGAAAAGCAGACAGGTAAGAGCATCAGGATTCTCTGCTCGGATCAAGGGGGAGAGTACAAGAAATCTTGTGTCCTCAAATACTGCAAAGATAATGGGATACAACAGCAGTTTACAGTACCCCACACTCCTCAACAGAATGGGGTTGTAGAGAGGAAGAACATAACCCTTGTGGAGTGTGCTCGCAGTATGTTAAAAGGTAAGAATCTTTCTAATGGTTTTTGGGCTGAAGTGATTAATACTGCAGTATATCTAAAGAATAGGAGTCCAACAAGAAGTTTAGATTTCAAAACTCCTTTTGAAGCTTTATTTGGCTATAAGCCTGCAGTTAAGCATTTGAGAGTTTTTGGCAGTAAAGCCTTTGCCCATGTCCCAAAGGAAGATAGAAAGAAACTGGATTCAAAGGCCATCAAATGTATTTTTGTTGGGTATTGTACAAAATTTAAGGCTTACAAACTGTTTAATCCCTCTACTCATAAAGTTTTTGTGAGCAGAGATGTAGTGTTTCATGAGAAGGTTAATGATGGAAGCCATGAGAGTGATAATGAAGAATGGCACGTTCCCTTGTTGGTGGAAGAAGGAAGTGATAAATCAGGTGACAACAATGAGCAGCAACAACAACAACAATAGGAAGGGAAAGAAGATGATGTAGCTATCAAGCCAAGTCCAGAAAATGATGATTAAACAAGGTTTGAAGCTACCCCACCACGCAGGAGATCAGGTAGGAAGGTTCAGTTGCCAACAAGATATAGGGAAAATGCTTTTATAACTAGTATGATGAATGTTGTTGAACGCTCTAGTTATAAAGAAGCCAGTCAACATAGTGAATGGAGGGCTGCTATGGAAGAGGTACATGAGTCAATTCTCAGAAACAAAACTTGGGATTTAGTTAAACTACCTGAAGGCAAACAACCCATAGGATGCAAATCGCTGCACAAGCCTAAATTTAAAGTAGATGGGAGCATAGATAAATATAAAGCTAGGTTGGTTGCAAAGGGGTATTCGCAGCAAGAAGGTATAGATTATGATAAAACATTTTCCCATGTAGCTAAACTTAACACAACCAGAATGATAATTGCTTTAGCTACCAAACACCATTGGATGATTCACCAGCTAGATGTTAAATCCGCATTTTTAAATGGGGACTTAAAAGAAGAAGTCTACTTAGTGCAACCTAAGGGGTTTGTTAAACAGGGTGAAGAACATTTAGTTTGCAGGTTGAAGAAAGCGTTGTATGGACTAAAACAGGCACTTAGGTCATGGTATGACAAAATTGATTCATTTTTCCTACAACATGGTTATAAAAGAAGAAAAAATGACCCTAATCTTTATACCGTGTTTGATAAAGAGGGAATGATTGTTTTGATTTCTTTATATGTAGATGATCTAATCATTACAGGGAATGTTGATAATCTCATTAAAGAAATCAAGGAGCAGATGTCACAAGTCTTTGAGATGAAAGACCTTGGAGAGCTACATTACTGTTTAGGTTTGGAAGTCTGGAGGGATTCTGGACAAACTTTTCTGTCACAGAGTAAGTATGTCAAGAGCTTACTAAAAAAGTTCAGAATGGATTAGTGCAAAGCTGCAAAAGTACCTTTACAACATAATTTAAAACTTCAGAATGATGATGGATCTAAGGAGGCAGATGCGACTTTGTATAGACAACTGGTTGGGAGTCTAATCTACTTGACTACAACTAGGCTAGATTTGGCTTATGCAGTCAATGCATTGAGCCAATTTATGTCAAAGCAACTTGAGAGCCATTGGGTTGCAGCAAAAGGTGTTTTGAGGTATCTCCAGGGAATCTTATATTTTGGCATTGTTTATATTAATTCGTGTGATGTTAGATTGGCAGGCTTTTCAGACTCCGATTGGACTGGAAATGTAGACGACAGACGATCCATAACAGGCTATTCATTTAGCATTGGGTTTGGGGTCATTACATGGAGCAGCAAAAAGCAGAACACAATATCCTTGTCTTCTGCAAAAGCTGAATATCAAGCTATGTGTGCAACAACATGTGAAGCAGTTTGGTTGAGGAGACTTCTCCTTGATGCTGGAGAAGAACAGAAGGTTGCAACAGTGATCAAATGCGACAACCAGAGCTCCATCAAACTTGCAAATAATCCAGTATTTCATAAGAACACAAAGCATATCGATACACAATTTCATTTTGTCAGGGAGAAAGTTCAATCAAAAGAAATCCATATTGAGTATTGTAATAGTTGTGACAATGCTGCTGATATTTTTACCAAACCTCTTGGTAGAATCAAATTTGAGTTGTTTAGGGAAGTGTTAGGCATATCTGTGAATCCATTTCTCCATTAAGGGGGAGTGTTGAGATTAATGTTGAAATGTCTTAATGGAGTGATGGTTCAAACTGAACCTTAGATTAGGAGTTTGTTCCTGTTTTCTAGGGTGTTGTTTCAACTTCCCTAAATGTGTGTAAATTATATATATCTCTCATGTAATGCATGTAGGGTAGAGCATGTTCTGTAGTGGCAGTCTCCAGGTGGTGTTCCACACCTATGACCTGCTCAAGTTGGTTTAATAAATTTGATTAAGCTATTTTTGACACTTGCGTGCCTGGCCATTCACTTACCATATAACCACTATGATTACTTGCTAAACCCCTACTCATTAAAGATGCAATAAATTGCTTTATGGTGTTGAATATGGTTTTTGTAAATCTTTTCTTTATTGCATAAGAGTTTGATAGCAAACAAATATACAAGAAGAAATATTTTGGCATTATTACATTGGTATGCTTATTTGTTTTCAATGTGGTTGTTTTTGGTTTGTATTCACTGTATTCGTGGTGACTTTGTTATGTTGTCTTTGTTATTTGATTGTAGATTTTTGGTTTGCTTCTATTGATTATTTTCAAACTATTTCATGGATTTCAATTAACTTGTTTTTGGTTGTATTTATTTTTGCTATAGTTATATTTGTGTTTTTCATGGGTACTTTTCCCAAATGTTGTTCATAATCTAGTGCTATGTGATAATTTTTGAACCATAGACAAAAAAACCACAACATAGTATAAATGCTAAATTGCAATAAACATCTATGTGATAAATTTTGAACCATGAACAAAAAAAACAAAAAAAAAACACCATAGTGTAAATGCTAAGTTGCAGAAAACATCACCTCCCCATTCTAAACACCTCTTAAAATGAAAATGCTTATAGAAATTTAAAATGCCTCGGTGATAAATCCATGGAGAATCAACTAATTTCTAGTTACTATGTATATGAGATAACTTTGATAAAATTTATATTTCTAACGGAAAGTTTCTGAATTCCTTGAAGATTAATACATAAAATAAGATTTTCATATTTGCATATAATTGTGAATTTGTTTTTTCATATTTACATATGAACACGATTTTGTTTTTTGTTTTATATATTTGGTTAAGTTGATAATTCTCATTTCACATCTATTCTTTTAGGCAAATTGAAAATGATGAATAACATAGCAATAATCCCTAAGTTTCAATACATACCAATAGTCAAATATTGTTAAGAATCAGTTTGAATTGCAGGTTCTTGTTTCAACCTAGTTACAATTTTCTCACTAGGTTTTAAAATAGTTTCCTTAAGTAAAATATTGCTCCAACACATCTGTTGGCATAATGTTTCCTTTCTTCTGTTATCAATGCCAGGCCTAACTTGATCTGTTGGCATAACGATTCCTTTATTTGGATGTTTTCTTGAGTTCTTTGGAGCATTTGTGCAAATGAATAGAAGAAAATCAACACAATTTTCATTAGTATAGACAACTCATTCTATGGGTTAAAATATTTAGGTTTATAATCACTGAGAATATCAAGCTAATATATAGAATGAAATGATAATTTCTTGACCACGTAATGGATCCTTACATAATTCTGGTTTTACTCCTTTTTAAAAGGATTTGAGCAGGATAGCATCGATATTTTTTTGGTAATTGTATGGTTATTAAGGCCAGGCTGGGCTATTTTTGTTGGAAAAGAGGTTACAGAGTATTGTGTGTCTTTTATTTTGCCAATGGTTAAGATAGTGCAGAAGACCTAGTTAAGGCAGAGTCATATGTCTACAAATATTAGAATTATTTAAGAGTTAGGATTCAATAGTATTGTGGCTAATAAAGAGATATATGAATGATATTTTAATTTAAGAGTTAGGATTCAATAGTATTGTGGCTAATAAAGAGATATATGAATGATATTTTAAGTCCCTGAGACTAAACTAAACATGGTGTATAGGATTAAAAAATTTGTATAAATGGAAAAATCCAAATAATTTGTACAATTTTATTTAATAAAGTTAAGTTTTTGTTTTTGTTTTGTTTTAATTTTTTTTTTTTTTATAATACGGACAAAGCAATCTATTTTTGTCACTCTCGAAGTAAGAAAACAAATAAAACTTATATCAATGTAACATTGACAAAAATGAACTGAGCTCGCATAAATATAAATGAACAACTGAAAACAAAAGTATAGAATCAATCAATCATGGTTAGGTATGTAAGCCCAACTGACTTTTTGCAACCTAGATTTTTGAAAAAAGGCCAAAGGATTAATTTTATCTTCAACCTACCATGGCTGCCTTGGATACCGGAACAAGGGATCCACCTTTCCACAGGAAGTGAATAAAGGAGGTTTGAACCTCAAACGTCTTCGTATATAACACTTCATTTTCACAGCAATTGCCAATTAAGAAGGAGGTTTGAACCTCAAACGTCTTCGCATATAACACTCCATTTTCACAGCGATTGTCAATTAAGCTGCTCCTAGTGGTTGCAAAATTCATTCACATGATTTCATTTTATTAGTCCCTACTTCCCTCGGGGACCATAGTTCTAGTGAACAGTGAAAGTGAAGCCCTTTTTATTTCAAATAGTGGGAAACCTATCATAACTAAGTTGTCAAACCAGTAGTGGGGAAACCTTTTTTTTGGTTTTAAATAGTGGGAAAACCTATCATAACTCAGTTGTCAAACTAGTAGTGGGGACAACCATCACGCACTGCTATTGGCTAATGTAGGTTGACTCATTACTGTTAAAAACCATGTCATGTGGAATTACCCACTAGTGGTCCATAAGGGGGTAGACTTTCACACTTGTCATCAACCTTTGGGTCTTGGGCCCTTGACCTGTTTCCTTAAGTCTGAGGAAGACAAGCTCTTAACCAAGTAGAAATAGTAAATTTCACTTAACAACTATATTATTTTGGTTTTTCTAATAAATTTTTGTGTTTGTAAAGTTGTCAGAGTTCTCCAAAGATTACATCAGGCTTGACCAGTGGTTTGAGAAACCGCTACCCAAGGGTATCTAAGCCGTCAAAATCACCTAGGGATGACACTCGGCTTGGCCCACACTAGCCCCTAACATGGCTGGATTTTTGTCCACAAAATTTCAAACAAATGAACTTCACATTAGGGAGTGATTTCACATTGCACCCCATCACCATCTATTGTACACCCAGTAAATGGTTATAATTACAAACCATAGTTACCAAATTCAGCCATATAAAAAAGTTGTTGATACGATTTGGTTCTCAACCTAATATATTGATTTCAATACAGTACAAAATTTTGATTTATGAAATTAGTACATTGCACCCCATCACCATCTATTCTACACCTAGTAAATAGTTATAATTACAAACCATAGTTACGAAATTCAGCCATATAAAAAAGTTGTTGATACTATTTGGTTCTCAACCTAATAAGTACAAAATTTTGATTTATGAAATTAGTTGAAGTTGGCAGTGAGCGCTATTCTCCATATCTAGTTGGACTTATCCTTATCTAGTTGGACTTAGTTGGACTTCAAACTGCCTCATTGTTTGTTTGTTTATATTCATGTCATGGGACTAGAACCCGGGTGAGGAGGTTATCATTAAACCCTCCCAACCACCCAAGTTATACATCATTGACAAATTGCCCTGTTGTTATTCTCATCAAATAAGTTTAGCAAACAACATGATGCTCCCAAAAAACTTATAAATCTCCTTTCTTCAATCAACAAGCAAAGAGGGTAGAATAGCTCTGGTTCGCTATTCTTAGTAGGGAGGCTTAAAACAACTTATAATTCTTTCTTCTTCTTCTTTTATTATTATTATTATGAATAAGAAAGCATCCATCTACCACCTCAAGAAGCTTTACAATATAATTTTCTATTTTTTATCAGAAGATTTTCATTAAAAAGTTGGAATTTTTTTATTAAAAATTACATAGAATGTTAATTATTATTATTTTTTTAATATATTTTTTTATTGTCATAATTTAATTGGATAATAGAAATTGGTTAATTATGGCAATGATGGTATTGTGTTTGGAATTCAATTAAAAGGGCTCATTTTGTGATCTATTACAAAAATTAATTTAGACACTTATTGTTGAATAAATTTGGATTGAAAAAGAATAGTAATTGACGTATAAATTTCTTGATATATGGAAATCACTTGAAGCCTATTAATATCTCGCATCTTATTTTTTACATTATACTTCAGTTTTAAGGTTTTGTCATTTATATTATTAGATTTTATTTACATGTTTTTCCACAAGAATAGTATTATTGTAATGATGATAATTTGTTTGGAATTCAATTAAAAGGGTTCATTTTCTGTGATCCATTACATAAATTAATTTAGCCACATTTATTGTTGAATAAATTTGGATTGAAAAAGAATAGTGATTGATATATAAATTTCTTAATATATGGAAATCACTTGAAGCTTACTAATATCTAGTATTTTATTTTTTACATTATACTTCAGTTTAAGATTTTGTCATTCATATTATTAGATTTTACTTGCATGTTTTTTCACATTTTATCTTTATTTTTTAGATGATCTTAAATGGACATAAATAATTAATATTGAAAATAAAACAAAAAAAATATAATATCGAAGAAAAATTTCCTAATAAAGACAATCTTGGAAATTTCATGGATACTGTTGAACTCCTGTAGGTAGGGTTTTTTACCACATAAGAAAAGGAAAAGCTCATCGTAAAAATTACACACCCTTACTTTTTTTTTTTTTGGTGTTGTTGGCACCGTAAAATTTAATGTTTACTTATGGTTACCGTCTTCCTCTTCGTATTTTGTGGCCAGCCTATAAAGGTCTTGAAAAGACATTAATCACCACTTCAATGTAATCTTAAAAGTGTGTTATATTGAGTTTTAAATAATTGGTTAGATTTAAGTTACTTCATAATGATGTTTATATATTTTATATAATATTTAAAAAAGTTATTATCATTTTGTTAAAAGTTCTTTAAATTAAGATGCATATTAAATTATAATATTAAAATAGTTCTTATTAATGACATGTAGATATCTCAACTTTATGAAATTTCAATACTATTTCAAAATAATTATGTATTATAAAAATGTATTTTTAATAAAAGTTTTATATACCAATAAACTAATTCTTTATCTTAATTGTTATTTAAATTTTAAGTACAAATATTATAAATATACTAATAATATTCAATTATAATATTATATATAATATTTAATACAAAATTTTAAATTTATACTAATAATATTCAATTATAATATTATATATAATATCTAATACAAAATTCTAATTTAAAATATAATTTAATTCCATATAAAAAATAGCTAATAATTATTTATTTTATTATAATTTTCTTATAATATATATATATATATATATATATATATATATATATATATATTTTATAAAACATAGCTGTGCATATAGGCTTTCTGAAAAGATAAAAGTTAAAATTAGAACTTCACCAAGCATTTTTGAAAGTTTTAGAAGCGATATGGGGATCAAGCAAGGTTGCCCACTATCTCCTACTTTTTTTTGGTTTATATAGACAAGCTTGAGCAGTGGTTAAATTCGCAAGGGGGTGATGGTATCTATTTGGGCAAGTTTGTTATAAGGCTTCTTTTGTATGCAAATGACCTTATTTTGATTGCTAAATCGACTCTTGGTTTGTAAGAGCACTTACTATCCCTTGAGCATTTTTGTAGAAGTGTGGGGACGCAAGTCAATATCAACAAAACAAAAGTAGTGGTCTCCTCTAAGAAAAGAAAACATAACCAGCATAAGTTCTACTTTGAAGGCAACATTCTAGAAGAAGTTGCGCATTACAAATACCTCAGAATTCACTTCATCAAAAATCTAAGATGGAATGATTGTAGAAATAAAAGAACTTTGGGGGTTGGAAAGCATTTTATGCTTTTCAAAATATTGTAGAGAGGCAGAGTTATGAGACTGGAAAATCACTCAAACTCTTTTTGGGCTTTTGGTGATTCCGATGATTGTCTATGGTTGTGAACTATGTGTCAAAATTACATCCAACACAGTGGAGACAAATTGAGAAAATTCAGAAGTGTTTGATTACAAACAAATTTAAGATTAAAAGTGCAGTTCCTTATGATATCTAGTTAAGTGAAACATGGACTGGTCTTATTGAAGCAATTGCTATGGTAGGAGTCGTAAGTTATGTAAAAAAAATTGAGGAAATGGAAGAAGGTAGATGGCCGAAGGTTGTCTTTAATGATAGATTGTGCAAGAGCAAAAAAATTTGGATGCAACAAAATAACAAATGGTTTAGTAAATAGGGTATTTGCTTGAACGCGTGCCCCATAAACAACAAAGAGATAAAAGTTTTTGTTATGGAAAAGTTCCACAAGCTTACTTGGTATAAGGAGATAGGAAGAAAGAAAAATTACTATATTGAAGTGTTTAATCCCACTCATAGTCATCAACCAAAAGCATACATAGAGGCCAATATCTCTTGGAGAGCCAAAATTCTTATTGCTCAGTTAAGGGCCAATTCTCATCAACTCCGTTGTGAAACTGGGTGCTAGAAAAGGCCAAAGGCAGTGTGGGAGGAAAGAGTATGCATTTTTTGTTCTTTCGGAAAAGTGGGAACATAAAAACATTTCATTTTAGAATGTGAGGCCTTCAAAGACAACAGGGAAAGTTATGCAGATAGGTTGGCAGCTAGCTCTTTGGATAATCTATTTAGCGAGGGGTTTGTCGAGAAGCTGGGAGCATTTACTTTGAAGCTTCAAAGAAAAAGGGCTGAAGCAATCTGTCCCATAGGCTATCCTTAGCGTCATGGACGTTAAAATAATTTCTATTTTTTCTTTCTTTCTATATATAATTTAGTTTAAATTACATTGTTATAAGTTAAATCTTTAATTAAATGATTAAATTTCATTTTTTTAATTATTATTAAAAATAATTAAATTTATATTTTAATAAAAATTAGTTTATTTTTATATAAAACTTTAAGATATTTTTTAAATTACATATTTATTAATTAAACATTTCATAATTTAAGATGTTTTATTTAATATATTCTTAATTTATATTTTTTATATTTTAACTTAAATTTATATAAAATGTAAAAAAGATTATTGCGTACAAAACAATCCAACAACTTTATATATATATATATATAATGTACATGATAATGATGTGTAACAAAGGAATCATAGGGTAATAGTAGAATCCCATATCCATGTCTTATGCCAAGAATAAGGGAACCATATATGGTAAATTTAATTTAAATCTTTAAATTCAGATGCTCTTGGGTCATCTTAGTAATTATCAATTGGTTGCTATTGTCAAAACAAAACTTTTAAATTTCCTAAATCTGCATGTCAACCAATCTATTTTACATTCAACAACTTCTCATTGTTTATTAGTTTCAAAGTTCAGTAAAATTTATTAATTAAAGTCACCATAATGATGTTGCTTCAACAACCAATATTTGTGTAATAAACTTTTTTTGTTGAGGGTATAATACAATTTTCTTTTCTCATTTTTTAATTATATTTTAGAATTTAGAAAAAAAACCAAAAAAGAAAATTAAAAAAAATGATTAAAATACTTGTATGGAATCTAAACAAAATGTATGTTGTTAACTTGGTAAATTGATCCAAGTTTATCATATGTAAAATCTTATACAAACTATCCATCTTTAAAATTTAGGTTAAACATCTAAGAATTTTAAATCCACATTAGTTTATGTGAAGTTTTTTGTTTTTTGTTTTCACTGGGAAAACCTATCATAAATTAACAGTGAAATAGTCCTCGTTTTGGTTTCTGATTTTGCATGAACTTATATAGACTTCCATTTTATCAAATCTTCAACCTTTTACTTTAATTTAATTATATTTTAAGTAGATGTAACTTGTTTATTTATGGAATGAAAATTTAAACACAAAAGAAAATATTAAAAAAAAAATTGATTTAAAAAATAAACATCAAAATGAAAAATATATTAACAAAATTAATTTAAAAAAACCAATAAAATTCAAAACGATAATATCATACGAATTCTAAATATTTTTAACAAAATAATAATATCTAACACAATTATTAGACTACATGATAAATGCTATCAAAATTCAATTACAAAATAGACACTATATGAATTAAATTTATTACAACACTTTTTTTAACAAAATAATAATATCTAACACAATTATTACACTACATGATAAATGCTATCAAAATTCAATTACAAAATAGACACTATATGAATTAAATTTATTACAACACTTTTTTTGTGTAAGTCAGAGGATTATATTAAAAGAGTAAAAATATAGTACAAAAAATCTGCCATAGTAGATCGAGGCCTGAAAATAACAAGCCAAACACCATGATTTCCATCCAAAATGACCAAAAACTGTCCACTGCACACCACGCAGGGTGGCTGATCCTTCTATCTAACATCGCCTGAGAATAAGAGAGATTGAGCTGAAGACCGCAACCCTTCAACACGCAGACACTATAGTAATGACAAAACCCCAGATCTTAGGGAGACCAAGAAAACACCGGTCAAGACATATGAACAACCGGTCAAGACGGATGAGAATTAACATCAGAACACAATTACTAAGGGGACTTCCCGAACCTGCTCGCTGTGTCCAAGGCCTGTTCCAGAACATGGCTGTCCGCTCTCGCTTGCAGGGATTGATAGCTGCGGCATTCCGCCTGCTTTTCTTGCTGCGGTCCGCCAGTTTGCCGTGCTTCTGGACTGAGCGTCTGCCTGAGGAGCTTAATAAGCACCGTCACCTTCTTGGACAAAGAATCTACTACCTCATGCACTGCAGTGACTTTGAAATCCAGAGCTTCATAAATGTCATATAAACTTTTCATCTGGGCCTCAGGGATGACCTGGTCACTCTGAGCCAGCCTCTTACTATCTTCCTTTGATTCCAGAGCACGCGCCAGCAGGGTTTTTACTCGCCAGCTTTCCGCCTGAGTGCGCACAAACTGAGTTGCGCGTTTGGTTACTGTTCCAGGATCTTGAAGCCAATCAACCTCCTGCGCTATATCTTCCTCCGACCGCTTTCGCTCTTCTTCCTTCACAGAAGCCTCCAGTTCAGACAATTTGCGTTTGTTCTTCGACGCGGTTCTGGTCTCATACATTTCCCTCGCTGTCTTGAGCTCCATATTCGCAGTGGTGCTGCGGCAGCCGTCACCTTCCATACTTAGCTTAACGCTTGCAACGTGAGAACAGGCGCTGAGAGCCGAAAGAAAATGAACCGGAACGATGCACTGAAAAATTTTGTTCATGCCTATGCCTCTACTCGCTGTTAAATAGTTGTTCTGGAGGATATTACTCATGACCAACCGATCCTCCCGAAACGACGTGGATGTACTAACATAATTGTTACTGCATTGAACTGTGTTTTCCGAGTGATGTATCCAAACCTTGACATCAATGTTGCCTCTTCCCTCTCTAATCAGAAATTGCCAAGTGTCCTCCAACTTGCTGTGGTGGCGGCGGTGATCGTTGCGGCACATCATTTTAGATTTGTTTCCTTTATTCCCCTTCTGTTGCCATAAACGCACCGGAATTACCTGTCCTTTTGCCTTCTGCCAACTTTTAATATCCGTATCCACTCCTGTGTGCTTTATCATAGAAAAACGCGGAGTCCGAACGCCTTCCGGTTAAGCCCGGTTGGCATTATCCATGTCTTGTTTGGCCAGCTGGATGCATTTCTTCTTCAGGTCTGGGCAGTTCACCTGCTGCCAACAGCTGTCCCATTCCCTATTTTGGTTGTCGATGCCATGATTTGCTAGGTGGTCCGCTATCGCATTCGCCTTGCGTCTCACCGCCTGGAAGACTAACCCTCTCATGCCGCTGATTAACTCGGCTATGTTTTCCGTCACCTTTGCTAATCTCCAATGCTTCGTTGCTTTGCTCGCTTTGGTTCCGCCATAGATTCTCTTTGCCACAGAAATTACCAGGGCCGAGTCACCTTCCACCACCGCTGTACAATTCTGCATGTCTTTTAGAATCCGTAGTCCCTGTTCTAAAGCTGCAAACTCCATTTCATTGTTCGTCCCTTCTCCCAGAGCTTTGCAGTAAATATGAAGAATGTCTCCTTCATGGTTTCTTATGATGCCTCCTATACCCGCCATCCCAGGGTTTCCTCTGGACGCGCCATCAAAATTCAACTTCAGCCAACCAACCGGCGGGTATTTCCAACTGTTGGACTCAGACTGCGGGTTCTGCTGGCCTCTCGACGTAGCCATGCTCTGGTTGATGTCCATCTGGAAGAGTTTTAAAATCCGTAAGTCACAAGACGAAGGCTTCTCATTAGTTTCCGCTTTGACTTTTACTTGAATTAACTGTCTAATATTTATCATAAGAGTATCTATGGCATGCTCTGTATTTCTGTATTCATCTTGGAATATTCTCCTGTTACGCTCCTTCCATATGGTCCATGTTAAGAAACCTGGCATAACTTTCCAAATGCTGTTGACTCTGGGATTCTTTGAGTAATTTTTTTGCCAATTTTGTATAGTATCTTGGATGGACTCCCTATTTCTGTTAGAGTTTAGCAAAATACCCTCCGCCCAATTCCATAAATGACAAGCCCAGTCACAGGAATTAAATAAATGATTTATTGTTTCTTCCTCTACCAGGCACATTGGGCATCTGGACGGCCCATGAAAGCCTTTATTGCGTAGATTTTCCCATGTCAAGGTTTTTTTCCTCATTAAAAGCCAGAGGAACGTTTTGATTTTTGGCCAAAACAGGCTGTCCCACACGTTATGACTCCAAGGAAAGACCTCCCTCTGCTCTGCATTTTCTATCAGTTCCCTGGCTTCCTTGAGTGAGAAATTTCCGCTGCCTTTCATTCCCCATCTAAGCTGGTCCTTTTCTTCCGTATTCCTTATCTTCCTTTTGAGTAGTTGGTCAATTAGATGCTTTGTGCTGTCGTTTTCCCCATTGCTGTTGTCGAAGTTGAAGTTTATCCATTCTCTCCAGATGGGATCCCTGCTGTTCCAGTTCCAGTATTGATGGACTTTGTGTCGGCCCTCGTGTTGGCATTTCTGCTTGAGAAGATCGAGTTCGGGCTTTTCCAGTTTTGGGAGTTGCTGCCAAGCATCTTCCCAAAAAAGAGCTGAATGCCCATTCCGAATTTCCCAAAAACTGTTTTCCTGCACCAAGTTGCGATTTTTCCTGGCAAGATTCCATATGGGGGATCCCTCAGGAACCTCCTGAAGTCTAATAAGATCCTGATTATTGCATTCGGGGGTATATTTCTCTTTCCAATGTCTTGCCCAGGGGAGATGGGGCTCTTTTATCCATCGCCACCAGAGTTTTGCACCACAAGTCATGTTGATGATTGAAGGATCCACCAGATTTAGGCCTCCCAAAATTTTTGGTTTGCAGAGTTTGTGCCATGCCACAAGCGCCCATTTTTTCTTTTCCCCATTTCCATTCCATAAAAAGGATCTTTGGATTGTTCTAATTTGTTGAAGGATGCCCTTGGGGGACGACAGCATGGAAAGTAAGTACTGAGGGATAGCCTGCAGAACTGCCTTGGTGAGAACTAATCTCCCAGCAAAATTAAGTGCCCTGTGCGTCCAGTGCTTACACCTTTTCTCCAGGTTAGCCAAGATTTTCTCCCAGTGCACTTTTTGCCAGGGTTTGAGTGTTAGAGGTGCTCCCAAATATCTTGAAGGTAGACATCCTTTTCTGAATCCAAGTAAATTAGAGAGATGCTTCTGAATAGCTGGATGGGTGTGAAAGAAAAAAATCGTGGATTTGGAAAAGTTAATTTCCATTCCCGACGCCTTGCTGAAAAGATCAAGGATTTTCTTAAAAGCTAGAGCCTCTTTCACTGTGGGGGTTCCATGTAACATCGTATCATCCACAAATTGTTGGTGTGTTGTTGCTGGAATAGATTGGAGAGGCTGAAGTCCCTTGATCTTCCCTTCTCTTTTTGCTTTGGCTATGAGTCTGCTGAGTCCTTCCATGAGAATTACGAACAGGAAGGGGGAGAGAGGGTCTCCTTGTCTGATTCCACGAGTGGGTGAAAAGGGTTCAGAGGGGGATCCATTGACAAGGATCGAGAATCTGGAGGACTTAATAAGGGCTAGAATCCAATTGATCCATTGCTTGCAAAAACCGAAGGCTTTTAGAATGGCTTCTAGATATTGCCAACTAACTTTATCATAGGCTTTCGATAGATCAAGCTGCATTAACATCCCTGCTAATTTTCTAGTTTGAAGGGTGTGAATCATTTCTTGAGCTAGAAGAATATTGTCTAAGATCTGTCTCCCTTCGACATACCCCGATTGCTCTTCTGATATGAGGCCAGGAAGAATTGGCTTCAGTCTATTAGCTATAACTTTCGATATGATTTTATAAATGACATTACACAGAGCAATTGGTCTAAACTTCTCAGGAGAGTTTGCTTCTTCCATCTTTGGGATAAGCGCTATGAAGGTGGAGTTAAGAGATTTGAGGATGGAACCAGATCGCCTAGAGTCCTCAACAACTTCCCATATTTCATGTTTCACTAGGTTCCAACAAGCTTTGTAAAAATTAATGGTGAAACCATCTGGTCCAGGGGCCTTATCACTAGGCATACTTCTGACTGCTTCTTCCACTTCCTCTAGGGTGATTTCTCTGCTTAGAGCTGAGTTCTGTTCGTTGGTGATAGTTTTGGGGATGGCCGTAATGAGCTCCTTTATAGCATTCTCTCTGTTTGCTTGCGGTTCCTGGGCAATAATGCTGAAATGCCTAGTGAGTAAAGCCGCTATGTCTTGGTGATTCTTTAAAGTTTCACCATTCTCATCCTTGAGTTCTAGTATTCTATTCGCACTCCTGTAATCTAGAGCAGATCTGTGAAAAAATTTGGTATTCTGCTCACCCTCTTTTAGCCACCGAATTCTGGATTTCTGCTTCCAAAGAGTTTCTTCCTGCTGACAGCGTGTATGCCACTGATGAGTTAGAGCTTTTTCCTGCTCTACAGACTCCTCACTGTTGTGCCCTGAAGCCCAAGCTTTGTGAATCTGTTCCAGTTTATCTTCTATCAAGGTTTTCTCCTTAAAAATATCTCCAAACTCCGTAATGTTCCATTCTTTAATTTTGGCTTTAGTGTACCTTAGTTTCTTCTGAAGATTAAACATTTTGGATCCCCTTCCAATCATAGGTTCAGACCACCATTTCTCCACCAGATTGAGGAAGTTGGGGTGTTCCAACCAAAATTTTTCGAATCTGAAAGGTTTATTCCTTGGAGTGCCATGGATAGCTGCTATTAAAGATATTGGCCAGTGGTCAGATCCTCCACTTGGAAGGATGTCTGACTCAACTAGAATACCATCCATAATGATGCTCTCAGAGATGATGAATCTATCCAGACGAGAGGCAATCAGCCTATCGCCCCCTCGTCTGTTATTCCATGTAAAAGTGCCACTCTTAGGTGGGATATCCACCAATTTAGCATTGTCAATGAAATTTGTGAATAATTCCGCATCCGTACGGAGTTTTCTTATTCCCCCTGTCTTCTCCAGAAGGGTAGTTATCATGTTAAAGACACCCCCCATAATGCATTTGGAATATGGATGCCTAGAAATCAAACTTAACAGAGAGCTTAAAAAGGTTATTTTATCCTCTATCTTCTGCGGTTAATAAACATTTATGCATAAGAAGGATTTAGAGTTACCTGTGGGTTGGGCTTCCACGGCTATAAATGCTCTGGTTGCTTCTGCTGAGAGGACTTGAAACATCCTTGAGTCCCACATAGTGACTAAACCTCCTTCTCGTCCCTGACTCTCTACTTCCATATAATTTATGTGATTGCCGAGCTTCTTACTGATGTTAGCCATGCTTGTATTGCTGCATTTAGTTTCCTGAATGAAAATGATATCCGGTTTTTCTTTCTGAAATTTTCTTTTCAGAATTCTCTGCTTTGCTTGGCTGTTTAGCCCTCTTGCATTCCATGATATGATTTTCATGATTAACTAGAAGAATTATTGGTAAGATGGGAAGGCATTTAGAGCCTTCATCTTCCCTGAGTTTATCATTATTATCCCAAGCTCCTGCAGAACTTCACCACTTGTTCTCCGTCCTCTCTTCTTCCTTTGCTTTGAACTTGTTGAGTTGCAGAGAAGACTCTTTGGGTGGTTCCCAGCTCCTCTTGCTATACCTAACTTTCTACTTTGCCTTTCTAACTCTGCTTTCTGCCTTGCTATAAATAGCTCATTGACCTTCCTGATTTCTTCTTCCGGCACGTTTTCTATGCCTCGAGCTTTCCAGTTCTCGGCCATGACTGGTAGGTTCATCCCTTCCTTTGCTAGAACCTCCTCCAACTCTAAATCATCACTTCCTCCATCGCTGGTGAGCATGTCTGCATCCTCCTCTGACTCTTCTGTTTGTTCCTTCATTTGGACTTCTGTGCTAAACAATGTAAACTTTGAAACGAGAACTATAAACTCAAAACGGGAACTCTGACAAAAAAACCCCGAAAAAACATAAAAAACAATGCTAAAAACGAAAAGTGTTGATGCTGGAATAACACCTTTTTTTTTTCCAAGCTAAATTTTCAACATGTTTTAAAAATGACGGTGAAAACCAATTTTTGGTGCAAAAATTGTCCAAAACACGCCCTCAAAACGAAGTGTTGATGTTGGAATAACATTTCATTTCAATTTTATTTATTTATTTATTTTTTCAATGGTAAATTTTGTGCAAAAAACACCCTCAAAGTGTTGATGCTGGGATAACAATTTTTTTTTCAAGGGTGAAATTTCAACATTTCAAAATAATAGCATAAAATATTTTATCATGACCCCGAAAAACATTAAAATTCCAAAAAATAAAAATTAAAACAATGAAAAAACACAAAACAAAAAAAAATAAAATAAAAAAAACAAAACATAAATAAAAATATATACTAAAAACAAAACATAAAATAAAAAACAAAAAACGAAAAATATCAAACATAAAAAATAAAATCAATCAATAAAAAAAAAAAATAAAAAATAATAATAATAATAATAAGAATTAAAAAACTAGAAAAAAATTACAAATTATAAACAAATAAATAGTAAAAAAAACATATGTAAAAAAAATTGGGGAAAAAAAAACAAATATGTAAACCATAAAAAAATTTGGGAAAAGAAGAAAAAACACATTTAAAAAATTATAAAATTAAGTAGGTAACAATAGAAAAATTAAAAAAAACATTAACAAAAAACTAAAAAAAATTAAAATTAAAAACAAACTAGATTTAAAAAAAAAATTGGAAAATTAACCAAAAATAAAAAATAAAAAATAGTGAAATTAAGATTAAAATGATGATTACTTAAAAAATAAATGTAAAAATACATATATATGAGACAAAATATAAATAAAAAATATTAAAAAAATTGTTTAATTATAAAAGAATTTGAAAAAAAGAAAAAAAAAAAAATAAATTTATATATATAAATTTAAGTAAGTAAAAACATAAAGATTAAAAAAATCATTAACAAAAACTAACCAAAAAAAAACACAAACTAGATTAAACAAAAATAGAAAATTAACAAAAAGATAAAATTAAAAACTAGTAAAATTAATATTAAAAACATTTAGAAAAAACTAAAAAAACCTCAAATTATTAAAAAAAAAAAAACGAAAAAAATATAGAGATTTTCCAATAAAAAAAAAAATAAAAAATTAAAGAACATTTTCAACTTAAAAAAAGTCTTTTTGATTTAAAAATAAATAAATAAATAATTTTTTTTATTAAATTTTCATTATTTATTTAAAAACAAACAAAAAAAATTAAAAATATTTTTCTTTTTAAATGTAATTTTTTTTTTTTGAAAGAAAAATTCATTAATTAGTAGTAATAAAAATTATTAATTTTAATTTATTAAAAAAAATTGATGATGATGATTAACGTCCGCTGAGACCAAATAATGATCTATCGGACCTAAAAAGACAAATTATTTATTTTGATTTAAGATTTTATTCCTATGCTCAAAAAGCTTTGAGAGAAGCCTCCCGAGTTCACTATAATTTTGGCATTGTAAAAGGCTAGGAAGGTCAGTATTGTAACAAAGGTTGTGAAATTGAGATCTAATGTGGTTGTATGCAGGGCACTCTAAGAGGAAGTGGTTTTCATCCTCGATGCTCCTATTCTCACAAATATGGCAGATCCTTTCCATCCATGGCGTTTTAGGAACTGCCCAACACTATGGAGCTCATGAGAATTCGTTCTAATCTTTGCTATATTAATTTTCTTCTTTGACCTAGTTAAAATAGAGAGATACTTTTGATCTTCAAGGGTGGGGTTGATGACCTTCTTATAATAACTTAATTTTCTTTTAGACGCTAAATCTTTCTCACACCACAATTTTTCTTTGAACTTAGAAGTAACAATATCTTTAATGTTATTTATGTTTTGCAAAGCATCATTCTCATTGATCTCCCAATAGTTTAACCAGGCCCTTGTGTCCTTATGCCATCCTCGGTTAAGCCTTAGGTGGTTAAGCCTCGGTTAATAAAAACAAAATTAATAAAAAATCTACTAAAATATTTTAATCAAAATTAAATTTTAATTTTTTTTTATAACTTTTGTTTTTAAACCCTAGGTTATTTATTTCAAAATATAAATCATAAAAAAAAATTAATTTTTTAAAAACAAATTTTAATTTTTTAATTTAAAATTTAAAGAATTAATATTTTTTTTTAAATTAATATATAAAAAAAAATTATAATTATGTGTTATAAAAAAATTAAAAAAAATTATTAATTTTTTATATTTTTTATTTATTAAAAGAATTTTTTTAAAACATATTAAATTTTTTTAATTGATATTATTGTTTTATTTAAAAAATAATTTAAAAAAATAGCCCCGCCGGGACACCAGCGAATCGACGCCCTCCCGCCGCCCGCTGGTGGCGCGGCCGGGGGCTGCGTGCTCCTGTGTTAGGGCCAGGCGCAGAAATTTAAAGTAAAAAATGAACTTTCTATCACTATCATAACCAATATTAGTATGTAGAAAGTTAAAAAAAAACAATATTGCTAAAAGATATATTACATAAAGACCGCCCCTGGATCACTCTCCAAACGTGTTCAATGTCAGGAAATGCCAGAAATGTCAATGAATGATCAATTTTTTTCACCGGCCAATTCCACTGTTCAGACGAATTGAAAGATGGCGGCTGCTAAAACGATTTCTGTGCTAAATCTTCTCCTGAACATGGAATTCTGAATGGTTTTTCTCATCTGTAGCAGTTTCTTCGGGAATTTGATCGTGCTTGCTGAACTCAGCAGATGGGTTGCCCATAAAGGCGTTTCCTTGGCGCTTGGTGAACCAAGTCACACGCACGTAAGCGAACATCTGACATTTGAAAACCATGACGATAGAGGCGAGGATATCTGGATTGATTAGAAGCGCACATGCCATTTTTCTATGGTGGTCTTTATTCGGTTAATAAAAAACCAAAACATGCTATATGATAAAAATCAATCGCGTAGTCTAATGGGCGGAGGAGTTGCCCGAAAGGTTTGGAAATTCTGGTCATATTTAGAAAAAATTTGGCCAGGATTTTTGTAAATCCAAGTTATAGTTGTTAAATTTCAAAATCTTAGGTGTCATAGACGTTTTTGATGGTGCTGAATCCATTTCCATCATCAAAAACACGATTCAAACACTGCCTCTACACGATTTTTTGAAATTTTTTTGCCCAGATTCCGACCACTTTTGGGAGTCCGGGCAATTCTTTCACCTTGTTAGACAATTCCTCCACCTTGTTAGAGACTCCAAAATCAATTACAAAACCAATATTTTTTTGGTCAGTTACTAGTATGTCTGGCTGGGTATTGATTCAATCTGTTTGTATGCACTGTGCTGCCTAAGGTTTTTCTTGATTTTGTTTGTGTATTGATGGCTGGCAGCAATGACATTTAGGCAGTGGCTTGTGGGTATGGGTTGGCAGTTTTTTCAAGGGAGGTAGGAATGAGTTTTTGCTGTCATATGGTTGGTTTGTGGGTATGGGTTGGTAGTTTTTTCAAGGGAGGTAGGAATGAGTTTTTGCTGTCATATGGTTGTCTGACTGTGTAAACTTTTCATTTTCGTCAATGGAAATTTTTTTTCCCTCCTAAAAAATTACATTGTAAAATTAATACAGGAGGCAGTGACCTTTATCAAAAACAAAATCCAACTAATTGCTCTGTGGCCGTGGCATTCAAGTTTTAAAGCCTCCAAAACATGCCTTGTAATAAAAATAACTTACAAAATCAATACAGGAGGCAGTGGCATTTGTTAAAAACAAAATCCAACTAATAGCTCTGTGGCCGTGGCATTCAAGTTTTAAAACCTCAATTCCACTGCTGGGCAGCAAACTGAAGGAAATATATCATATATAAACTTTACTTAACATGCATACAGCCATACTCTAACGCAGACAATACAGATTATGAGACTTTCCAACTAACTTTAATATCTAAAATCAAAGTTTCCAACTAGTTTTACCATTAAGATTCAGAATCAAAGTTTTCAACCATAGCTAATGCTTTAGTTGAAAGTCATACTCTGAGAGTGTTACAACGATAAACTTCAGATTGGATTGACATCTAAAAGATTTTCACGCTAAGTACAATGAAATATTAGATCATAGTAAGCATCACTAGACCAATCACCTCAATATATGCTGGAAATTGACATGAAAAAGATGAGCATGAATAACTGATAAAACAAGGATTCTACATAAATATTTACAAATATATTTATTAGTTAGTTTGCACATGTAATGGAAGTTGGCCTCCCTGATACTTACTTGTCTATAATAGGGGCACATGGAACTCTGAGCGATGTTACCGACCAACAAAAAAAATTAACAGAATCAAAATAATCTAACAGAAGCTAACTGGGAATCAACACAAGAATAGCAAGTTATCTCTACCAGGATTCTATATTAATAACAAGTTAACTTTACAAGGATTCCATATTAATAACACCTGTTTATCATCCTTAACAATGAACATGCTATAATATAATGTACTACGATTCTAATCAATAAGAATCCTTTACAGATTTTCACAATGAACACACACATATATTCCATGTGTATAGGGATTAGATATTTTGCAATAAAAGCTTCTACTCTCTCTATGAAACAAAATGCATACATTTAAACCAGTGTTTCATACATGCATACATTTAAACCAGTGAATGATATGTTGACATTGTCATCTAAAAGCCATTGATACCATCATAATCAGTTTGTTGCATAAATGAAACTGTGAGCAAAAAACTTTCCATTGCCAATTTACAGAGAAAGTTTCATGCAATGCAATAGAATCACATGCATGCAATATAAGTATCCAATAAAACACCAAAACTGTGCATTGATTTTGAATTTAAAAATTTCAAGTACTAAGGTTGTCTCAATGAATCTTCAATTATATTTGATTGAATGCACGTTATAGAATTGAGAAAAGAGCGAATATAGCAAGATGGTATCATATCTAAGCTATTTGTAGTCCTGGATTGTTGATTGGGGTTTAGTACTCATTGCTTTGAAAAAACCAGTGCACATCTTCTCTAACTCTTTCTTCCTTGGAAGATAATAATTCTAACATCTACAGTAAAGTAGGGTAGAGTATGTATCCTTAATACAGAGATTTGGCAAAATGGAAAAGCAAGACCCGCTGCAAATCATTGCAAGATTCCACGCGTTAAGTAGTTAAGCAGGGCACATTTCTCTTCCTTGATCTGCATCCCTATTCACTGCAAATAAATTGATACCCCTTATGTGTGTCCATATCTACTGCAATTCAGTTGAAATCCCTCTCCCCTGACCTCTATCCCTATCCCTGGTTAGTTGATTGGTCATAAGTTTATACCTTTAATGTTGACTTCATTGTTGTTACACGGTAATAATCTTGCCCTTGTGGAGGAACATCATCATACAGAAAACCGACGAGGCCGCTCCCGTTAAGTTAAAAAAGAAGCCAGGGTTAGAAAGCACAGGTATGGTTCACCAATTTTCTTGGACAACTTCCCTTTAGTTTTTTTGACCATAAATAGTCACAAATTCTACTCGGCCACGAACAGATAGATGGGGGAATGGTAAGAGAGATATGCAATGACACGTACACTATGGAGGTAAGAATAATCTTGTATTCGCTCTCAGATATAAATTAGACTTTCCATGACAATATTCATCAACTTAAATATTATTGTCATATGAAAGAATGAATTTCTCAATTTCCTTGATATCTGAAAGCTCTTCAGCTGCACGAAGAGCTTGAGGACTTTGTAGTATCCACTGTGGTGTGGGTTTTTTATTAGGCTCAACAGCGCGGTGCGTTGGAGTGCTAGCCCATAGATAACTGCCAACCCACCTTAGAAGTCCCTAGGCTGTAGCACACTTTCCTCTAGGCTTTTCTAGTCAAGCAATTCTCATTTTTCCCCGACAGAATTTTCATGGCCATTTTTCGTAGATAGGGCAAAGGTTTCGTTACAAGAAGAGGAGAAACACATGAAGGAGGAGGAAATCTACAGGAACAGGAAAAACCCTGAACATTTAGATGGCTAGTGAGTAATAACGAACAGGTATGTGTTTCAAACATAGTAATGGAGGGAAGACTTCCCTTAATTTCTCGAAGCGGATAGAAATTAGTTGCTTTCGATTTTTAAGGATCATGTACATCGCGAAAGAAAAGGGGTCTGAATATGGCTATCGAACCTCGCTTTCTTTGTCGGCCTCTCTTTTCAACTTTGCCGGATTTATTTAAAGAGAATTAAAAAGTTTGCAGGCTTTATTTAAAGATATTTAAAAAGTCTGATAAAGCTTTTTGCTGACATGGTAATATTGCAAATATTTGATAAATCCGCCTGCGTGATGCGAGGCTACAGGTTTGATCAGCAGTGTCTTGGCAGATAAAGCTACTCCCTGACTTGAGGGAACAAAGGATTTCAGGAGCAGGAGTGAAGGATACTTATTATCATACACATATGAGATGGCCAATGGGTTTTAATAGCACTATCTTCCACGACAGATTTTCAAGAAAATCCGCATCTCTATACCTTGAGCAATCTGCATGAAAATGGTGGAATTGCAACAACAATTGCCATTTATACTCCTTGGATTCTCTCTTCTTGCCTGCAAGAGAGGCACAGTGTTTAGAGAACCTAAGTCTACATGCAAGGTGTGTTTTATATGCTTACATTCTGATACTTTTCTATTTGTTTAAAAAACGAGACGGTTTAACATGTACAGATATTGAATTAAAAGCAATTGCGTGGATCAAGGATTGCACAAAATGATTGAAATCCGGTTATCTTTGTGAAATGTAATGTTGGTGTATTTTGCATGTATTTGGACTCTCATCCTCACCTATTTATGTTTATTGCAGGTAATCATAATTATTTGCTAGCCAATTTTTGAAAACTATAGGCAGTCATGTAAGCTTTTTACTTTTCTATTATGTACGAATTCGATTTTGGCATAGTTTAGTATAAAGTGACCTCTCTTATAGGCTTGCTACGTCTCAACAATTTCTTGGTTCTTAGTCCTTACAGGCTGTTTTAAGCTGCATTTTTACTTAATATCTGTCGGTTGTTTGCCTGTCTACAATCCATACATGCATAGCAGATGTAAGTAGTTCTAACCTTTCCACAGGCCATAATATTTTCTTCATATGTGAGATGGAACTTAGTTTCTAGCTGAATTTTGCATTCGTTACATAAGCAGGGTATCACCCTTGCCCCTTGAATAATGTGGGTTTCAATGAGTCTTGTTCTTCTGAGCTCCGTACACGAATTTTCAGACTTTAGTTGTTCTAAGTTTATAATTTAATTTACAACTGATAGCCTAGCAAATCAAGATCGGGTGGAGATCATTTAACGAGGAAGCCATCCCCGTTTAGAATTTGAAGACTCGAATGGGGTAAACTTTCCTATATACGATTAAAGCGTGAAACAATAGATAAAAACTTTCTCGAGTCCAGATAACTGAGTGGCTCAAAATATTCAAGTTTGTAAGCTCTGAGAATACCAATTCACGGTCAGTATGCAAAATGAAATGACAATGAAAGCTATTTTAATGCCTAGACATGACTTTCTCAGAATAGACAATGAAGAACATGGAGAAGGCCAACATAGTAGATATATCATAAAAGAAAGCGTTCTGAGATAGAGTTTCAGGGAAGGTACCAGCAATAACAAACCTCAAACTCTAGGCATAGATATTGCAGGCAAAACGGCGATAGATATAGAGCAGAAAATTTAGAGGGAAATGGACAAGCGCCTCTCTATTATTACATATAGCCGAAAATATTTGCATAGGTTTGCTGCGGGCAAGCTGCTGTGAAGCATGTGTAATGATCAAGGCGTTGGTCCAATAATTATGCCCGGATATGTAATGATCAAGCCAGTGGTTGCAGAGAGATGAGGGGGCGGTGGCACAGTAACAGTGTAGGAAGACTAAAGATATGATATCCCGAGGATGTCAGGAGCAGGCATACTAAACGAAGGAAGAGTACCGAGAACGACTCAACCAGATGAGCGACAGAATGCAAAACCCGCCAAATGAAACCACTGATGGTAATCGGAATTGGATGACAAGTTTCCGGAGCAGGTCGCCACCCCTGGAGAACCATTTCATACAGAGTTTCTAGAAATGGAGAACTATTTATGTTTGTTTTAGGTTCTTTTACGCAGTGTCAAATATCACTTACCCCAATGTTATCTTTGCTATGAGAATGTTGCAGAAGTTAAAAAGGTACAATAGCTATGATAGACAAAATATGCGTCACATAATTTGCATCAGATGATAACCTCCGTTTACATAGAGGAAGATTCCAAATTACAGCTATCCATTTTGAAAGGGAAAATCTTACGAGTGAATATAATGTTTATGATACAAGGACAATATTTATCTCTGGTTTCCAAACGAATGGTGCATTCTTTAAATGGTTCAGAATAATAAATGATAGCATGGGAGGCATACTGAAATATGAATCGAAACAGCTATTACCTTGCAGTGGTCTGAGATCGAAACACCTATTAGCTCAGAATGGTCTTGGAATTCGTGCTTATAGTAGAAATAGAGGGAAACAAATTCATGGTAAAATTAGATGCAAAGGCAGCATTCAGCCATAGAAAAAGATTTTATTAAAATACTTCTCTTCTGACCGATAATGCTGCATCTTCAATAGAAATATTTAAAATTCATGTAAATATATGAACGTGTATTGAAATGAATATGTGAACGTGTTATTTTGGTGTTTCTCAAATCTGCAAAATACAGATTTCATTTCACCAAATCACTGTCAGGTGGTTGCTGGTTAACTACTATTGGCCTCACAACCCATCTTCTACTTGGCAATCTATCAAATCAGGTTTTTAGTTGGCTCAGATTGACTCAGATTCTATGAATTGGTTTTTAAAAAATAAATAAAATAGTTAATTTTTAATGAAAAAAATATTTTTAAAATTCAAAATATGCAAAATTGAAAATATGCAAAATTTGCTCATCTATATACCATGTAAAGGTGAATATATCAAAATGGCACTGAGTGCAATACATATCAGCAACAAAATACATAATCACTAAGGTTTTAAATGACCTCTAGAGTCTAAAAACCATACTACAAGCTACTGGGCCACTAACTTAATACAAATCACTAATCAACATGATCACTCATGAAACTCATTACCATTATCATCAGTAGCAGCTACATAATCATCATCTGGCTTAGAGTCTTCGACTCTAGAGTTCTTAGGGACATTTGCAACCTCAGTAGTCTAGTAGCAGTAGCTGTAGTAGTTCTAGGCAAATAGAAGGGGGAAGGTTCTCTTTATGGCAAAGTGTTAGGGTTTAAGGAGGGATTTTGCCCTTTTCTATAAAAGGCAGCCTAAAACCCCTCTCAAATCCGTGTGTGTGGGGCTGTGACCTACTCAGGGGTTCATGATGGGACCAGTTGGTTTGGATTGGTTTGTACCGATTTGCCACTGGTTCAGGTTGATGGCTGGGTTGATCCCTGGCACTATCCAACTGGTTGGTTTGACCGGTTCCGGTTTAGACTGGGCCAATTTTTAAAACCTTGCTCACAACTAATAATGAATTGGGATACTTGTTTCATTCAATAATGGATTTTTAGGTGAATTTTTTCTGAAATGAGGAATTTTATTGAAAGTTATAGTTTCACCTACTTGATGGTAACTTTGATCATGAAATTTTGCTTTTAGGGTTTTCGTCCATTTTAAGAAAATCCAGATCTTCGCAATTTCAAAAAAAAAAGTGGATCTAGGTGAAATTTTTCTTTACCAATAAAAAAATAGACTCATTGGAAAAGTTGGGTCGTCCATTTGTAAATTCACTGCATTCAATAACCCGACTGGAAACCATTGTTGAATTTTGATCATGGAAATTTGCTTTTAGGGTTTTAGTCCATTTTAAGAAAAAACAAATCTTCACAATTTCAAAAATATAAGTGGATTTATGTTGAACTTTGCTTTACCAATAAAAAATTAAACTTGTGGGAAAAGTTGAGTTTGTCCACTTTTTAACTCCATTCAATAACCTGATTGGAAAACATTGTTGCCATACTTTTTGGCTTTACATGAATCACAAATACATCCATATTTATGGTATTTGATGGAATAGTAAACCATAATAACATTTCCCTAGCTGTATTTGGGATACAAGACATCACGGGGCTGCTGGAGGGGGAAGTTTATAATTGTGAATAACTTTTGTTGGAAAAGATGAAGGCCTGTGCAGATGCACTGAAAGTGACTCTAAGCCGCTTTAACCTAACTTCGCATGTCACTGGTCTTATCTATGAATCATTACATCCTGGTAATGGAAGCAGCAGTAATGGTTCATCTACCATATAAAGCACAAGGCATAAGGAAACTAGGGTAGGAAGATGGGTAAAAATCCCAAGAAGATAAAAAAGTCTTTACTAGTTTACAATACTATTCTTTATATTGTCATCAATATTGTTATCCTATTCATTTAAGTTGGACGTGCATGTATAATCCGTTCACTTTCATGCATTGTTATGACTGTTAACTCGTGACTTTGGAAAAATCCACACCCAATAGAGTCATGCATGCAACTAAAAGCATGTATAATCCGTTCCTTTTCTTTCATTGTTATTAATCTTAACTTGTGACGTTGGAAAAATCCACATCCAACAGAATCATGCATCCAACTAAAGGCACAGTCAAAAAAATGCTTCTATAGTAAACTGCAAGTTTTTTCAATTAAGTTCACATTGAACCCGGAAAAATTGTCATTAAATTAATCACAAAAAGCCAAGGGTTCTTATCATGAATAGATCCTAATCAAAGATTAGAAAATGGAATTTAGTACTTACCCATACACAACTTTATTCTAATGCTTTAGCAAACTTAAAAGCCTACAAGTCGAGCCCTGGGGAAGCTCAGTGGCCATACACCACTTTATTCTAATGCTTTAGCAAACTTAAAAGCCTACAAGTCATGCCCTGGGGCAGCTCAGTGGCAATTTCCATGTTATGAAGTATCATGTAAACCATGAGATTCAAGGTTCAAATCCCCGCGGGTCAAGCCAACAAAAAACAGAAAAAAAAGCCTACAAGTTGATAGATATTTCAGTTATTTGTAAATGATTGCTCAATGTTTGAAGTTTGAAACTGAGTTTTAATGGCATGGTTTCAAGACATTTATAAAATCTACGCATGAGAAAATGACAATAAACGTTATATACACTTGTTACAAATCGAAGTCTAGTGTTTACAAATTTTAGGAATTAAAAACAACTTTGCATAACTACGGGAACATTGCTGATCGCTGGTTACTTCCTGACTGAGAATGTCTTCCAAAGTGGTACGCCAACAATCTCTGAACACAATATTTAATACAAGGTGTGCAACCTCTGCGACAAGACTAATTTACTAATTTGGGATTGAGGTCAACAGTCTTCATACTAAATCCTGAAAAATAAAACAAGAACATCATATTTTGAGTCACTGTAAAATTCATTAATTGATTAAAAATAGTAAAGAATTTCAAAAGAACGTCCATTTCCTTTTCTTCTAGTTGGAAGAATCATGTCTTACAAAGCATCAATGAATTTCTTGTCCTGAGGTACTTGTTCTCGAATGGGATATGTTAATGCTGCTGGATTCAGAACCACACGCTGGACAGTTATGCCACAAAATTTGTGTCAGAATAAGAAGATAAACATGTCTGAATTTCTACAAAGATTTCAAATTTCATAGGTGAGATAATAATTTAGAGCACCTTGATTTGAGTCCGGTTGTATGTATATGTCGTGTGGACAAGCATGTCTGAAGATTGAATCACAGCTGCATATGAGAATTCCATTCCTTCAGTGTCTTCCAATGTCAAAACATCATGCCAAGTATCACCATCATCTCCAGATATGGCAACTTTTAACTCAGCTCGTGAAATTGTATTGTACACCACCAAAAGCCTTTCGTCATGCAGTTTAACTCCATCAAATCCTTGCCAGCAGAAGAAAAACATTCACCCAATGATAGTAGATCAACTTCTCAACTATACATTTCAGTATGTATCTGCCTCATAAATGCCTATGATATAGCTGATTAGCATGGTTATTTACTAATATCTTAGTCTTTCTTGACTAAGTCGATTAGCATGATTGTCTGCACAAATATAGCAATGCTAGAAGATCTTGATATTTATGAGACTGACATATTTTATGGGGCTAAAAAGTTCTAGGACGATGGAATATTACAAAGGAAGAAATATGGGAATGACAGATAAAGAACATTAGAATCTTTAATTTTTCAATGTTCTATGCTGCAACAATCACTTGTGACACAATCACTTGTGACAATTCTTCTTCCAATAGCAATCACTTTATCCATTTATCCAATTATCTTCAATCTTTCAATAACAGTAAGCAATTGTAGATAGAACATAAAACCATATGTACAATAGAAGACAGCCAAGAACAATAGAGACACAGATATTTGGTCAAAGACCAGGGAAAAACACCACAAGGGGAAAACCCTTTCCAAATTCTTCTTCTATTAGATTGTCATCAAATGCTCAACAAAGAGATACATAGTTCAAGTACATCAACAATGAGTCAAAGGTCAAAGCCTTGACCAACCAAATCAACCAACCAAGATACAGTCAAATATGAGCAAGAAAGCCAAATCTGGTCAAACTTGAGTTCTGCAATTTTCTGTTAAAGTCAACAGCAGTCAATGCTGCCCTAACCAGTCAACAGTCAGTGGTCAAAGTATGCTCCAAACAGTTCAGTCAACCAGTCAAAGAGTGTGGCCTTCTTCCCTCAGTCAAAACCAGGCAAAGCAGCATCAAAACTCTCGGTCAAAGGAGAGAGAAAGTCTGCGGTCAAACCCTAACAGACCTGCGGTCAAACCCTTCTCAAATCTGTGGTCAAAGGTAGTCAACATGCCCAGAAAATTTGGTCAAAATTCCAGTCAACTTGGCCTTCAAAAACAGGTCCAAAACCAAGTCAAACAAAGTCATACTCTTCCAAGCCAATGCAAGTCAAACAGTCCCAAAACAGGGGTCAATGCTGGTCAACAGAAACACCCTCTCTCCTTTGCATGTGTGAACTTGGACCTGCAATTTTCAGACTAGATCAAACCATCCAAGGAAGAAATGATGCCTCCAAGTGATGTCAAGCAACTTGTATTTATATGTGGTTTTGGTGGATGAAATTCCTCTTCCAGGTCGACTTGTACTTTTTGTGATGACATGGTTCCACATTAAAAATAATAGTTTTTCATGTGCAAATTAAATTCTTCCAAGGGCTAGTAGGGTCCATTTAGGGTGAGAAGGGCTTTCCAAAGGAGGGAATTTCTCACTGAGCTGCCGAATTTCAATCTCAGATGTCTCGTCATCATTGTTGTTGTATCATATCATACATCGTCTTTGCTCATCTGCTGAATACTCTCGATCTAAAGAAGAATCATCATAGGGGAGATAAATCTGCCACCCTATATCCAAGGACATTAGGCGAGATACAACTTACCATGAGAGGTAAGGATCATAACCATCCTATTTGTCCAATGACAATAGGCGAGATACCACTTACCATGAGAAGTAAGGATCACAACCATCCTATTATCCATTGATCTTCCCACCTTGACTCTCAAGAGTCAAGTGGTTGAACACCTGCATCCTCTACCTTGGGGGAGATACCCAACTTACCAGTGGTAAGGATCACACACACCCAAGTCTCCTCACCCATTGGTCAGATGGGTGGCAATCCCAACAAGCCCAACTTGTGGGTAGGATGCATATTGGAGAATACTCTGTTAGACTCGATAGGGGGAGATACCCAACTTGCCATAAATGACAAGGATCACACACACCCTACAGTGACAATAGGAAGGATACTAACCATGAGAGGTAAGGATCACAACTATCCTATTGTCCAAGAGTTCCCTCAACCCTAGGAGCTCTCTGGCTCCATTCCCAACTTGGGAGCTCAAACAAGGGGGAAGAGCATAGCTCAGTGTCCTTGATCAGCCGTGATCCTTTCCCGAGAGGGTCACATCCACCAATCCAAGCTGCTCTCTAAAGACCAAGAACTTCCCCTCTGGAAAAGGTTTGGTAAGAATATCTGCTATTCGCTCACCTCTCGAAATGTGATAGAGTCTTATGGCTCCTCTCTGCACCATATCCCGGATATAGTGATATCTAATCTCAATGTGCTTGGACCTGTCGTGGAACACAAGATTCTCTAAAAGTCGGATCCCACTCTTGTTGTCGCAATATATCACTGTTGTATCCAATACCTACTCAAACAACTCTCCAAAGAGATTCCTCAACCATACTGCCTCACAACTAGCCATGCTAGCAACAATATACTTAGCCTCAGCCATGCTAAGGGCAACAAACTTCTGCTTCCTGCTCATCCAAGATATCATGGCAGACCCCAGGCTAAAACAACACCTTGATGTGCTCTTCCTGTCAACAATATTTCTGGCCCAGTCAACATTAGTGTATCCATGTAGTCTCACATCTTTGACAGTATATCTCAAACCAAGGTTGATAGTCCCATGTAAGTATCTCAGCACATGTTTGGCAACAACCCAATGTGCATGTAGGGGCTCAGTCATAAATTGACTCAGAATGTTGACAGAAAAACATATGTCCGGTCGAGTGTTCACTAAGAACATTAGTGCCCCAATCAACTATCGGTAGTCAAAGGGATTTGCCAAATCGGGTCTTACAGCTTCACCACATAACTTCTTGAAGTTCATCTCCATCGGTGTGGCCATGGACTTGCATTCTACCATTCCAAATCTTTCCAATAGCTTGACAACATATTTCCCTTGAGAAAGGAAAATATCACTAGGGCTTTGCCACACCTCTAAGCCTAGGAAGTAGTGCATCAATCCAAGTTCTTTCATCTCAAATTTAGAGGCCAAATCCCTCTTAAACTGGAGAATAAGAGGCTCTCCACCTGTCAAGAATAAATCATCAACATACAATACCAAAATCGGGGGCATACCTTGGACTACTTTGAAGTAGAGATTTGGATCGACATTGTTTCTCGTAAATCCAAGGTTCATCAGGTGGCTATCAATGCAGGCGTACCAAGTCCTATGGGCTTGCTTCAATCCATAAAGCGCTTTCTTCAGCCTGCATACATGAGTCTTCCTGTCATGATCCTCAAAGCCCTGTGGTTGCTCAACATATACTTCTTCCTTGAGAATGCCATGTAGAAACACGGTCTTCACATCCATTTGGTGAAGTTTCCATCCTTGGCTAGCAGCAAGAGAAACGATAGATCTAATGGTAGTATAGCAGGCAACCAATACAAAAATGTCATCATAGTCCCCTCCTGCTTTTTGGGAGAAACCTCTAGCCACAAATATCACCTTGTAGTTCTCAATACTTCCATCTGCACCATGCTTAATCTTGTACAACCATTTAGAAGTCACAATAGACTTTCCTTTGGGTCTCAGAACTACTTCCCACACATCGTTCTTCATAAAGGACTCATATTCTTCGGCCATAATATCCTTCCATACTAGTTCTTTCGCTGCTTCTTCAAAGGAGTGTGGTTCAACTTGTATCATGTTGCTCATAGCCAAAACATATCCCTTGTATCGACATGGCTTCTTGCTTTCCTTGAAGGTTCCTCTTGCAACAACATCCCTTTCAACATTCTCTAAGGTGTCACGAAGCCATAGTGGTCTCTTCCTGTCGGGAGGATCACATGTAGGGGGATCCAAGGGGTCCATGGGTTCCATGGGATCATTAGTCTCTGACTCAGACATAGGAGAGTCATCTTGTTCATTCATGGCATTATCCTTTCTTTCAACACAGATAGGGGGAAGAGTATCCCTTGCTTTCCCAAGGGCAACATCTTCATCAAATATCACATCCCTACTAAACTCTATACCCTGACCAAATACATATATTCTATAAGCTTTAGAATTTTCACAGTAACCAACAAATGTACCTTTCTTTCCTGAAGCTTCCAGCTTGTTCCTCTTGTCCTTCAGCACATGAAAGTAAATGGGACAGCCAAAGATCCTCAAGTTTCCAACATCGGGCTTTACACTTGTGAAAACTTCTTCGAGAGTCTTATCACCGAAGGCTTGATGAGGAGTCCTATTTAGAACATAAACAACAATATTATCAGCTTCTCCCCATATGAACTTCGACAACTTTTGATCATGCAACACGACTCGGGCAACTTCGATGATAGTCCTGTTCTTTGTTTCACCGACTCCATTTTGCTCGGGGTTGTAAGGTATGATGGTCTCCATCTTGATTCCTGCTTTCTTGCAAAAGTGAATGAACTCATTTGACATGAATTATCCTCCACAAAGATTATGTAGTGCAGGTAGTCACCAAGAGAAGTCACTAGCATGGGTCCACACAAATCAAAATGTATTAGTTGTAGTATTCCACTGGTCTTGCTCCTGCTTGAAGGGAATGGCCCCTTTGTCTTATTTCCACTTGCACATCCTGGACAAACTCCATCATGATCTATACAAATCTCGGGCATCCCAAAAACCATCCTTCTTACCTTAGGCAAGGCTTCATAGTGAAGGTGAGCGAATCTTCGGTGCCACAACTCACATTGATGATTACTATCATGAACCAATGCTCGGATTGATCTTCCATTGACTTTATAAAGGCCTTCGATTCTTGATCCCAAAGTGAAGGAATCACTTAAGCGAGACTCCATAGGCCAAGTAAGGACCTTTCCATTTATAAAGCAACCTTCATTCCTTTGTCCTCCAAGGCAAATATAGACACAATATTCTTTTTCAATCCTCGCACATACAAAACATTTTGTAGATGTATAGTTTGACCATAATCCAAATGAAATGAAACAAAACCAGACCCCTTTATAGGATAAGTAGAATTGTCCCCAAGAATAATCTTCAAATTTGTCTCCCTCTCAACCAGGTTTGAGAGGACTTCACGATAACAGTGTGTGAAAATTTCTAAACTGAAATTCTACTACTGCAGAAACTGATTTATTTCACCTACTTATTATTCACACTAAGTTATTTACGAAATCCCTTCAGTAAATATTAAAATAAATTCTACTGCAGTTATCACACAATTACCTAGAGAAAAAATACATGCACAATAACCAATCACATCAAAACAGCTATTTTTGGACAATTGTCCCCAGAAAAACCCAATGTGGGAAAATCGATGCAGCAGATGAGGGCTTTAGTAATATTTAGTAGCAATTGCTTTTACAAGGAATGATTTTACAGAGAAACTGAAAGAAAACACCTGAAACTTTCCCCTTGAGACCTTCTGACACTTTGGAGACCCTGCTCCCACTTCTGTGTTACCCCTGTGTCACTCTGTGTGGCTCTGTGTCCCTCTGCGTGGCTCTGCGTCCCTCTGCGTGGCTTTGAGTGGCTCTGTGTCCCTTTGCGTCAACCTACATAGGCTTTGAGTCTCTCCTCTGGACTGCGTCTCTCTTTGCGTTGTCTCCCACTATCCCTGCGTCACCTCCTCCTCTTCGTTGCCTGCTGCTGATGCCCTCTTCTTCCTCCACCCTGCAACTCTCCCTCTGTAATCGATCTCCTCTACTCGAGAATCGATTTTCCTTGAGATACTGAGTATCTGCCAGTGTATCTCCAAATGATCCTCAAGTCTTCTCTTATATTTTTCCTGTTGACAAATCAACAACTGAGATTAAGTCCCTAATCAACGGCTACGATTAAAACATACTTGAGCCTCATCTCTTAGAAGCTTCTCACCTTTATCTTTATTAATACCCAATAATATTTTTATTTTCCTAAGTTTAGACTTAGGAACCCATTAAAAATATTAATTATTTTAATAACTCCTCATCCGGTGGAATTTCTCAAAACGATCTTTGGGTATTGGAGATCTCATGTGCCTTAGCTTCTCCTCCAAATTTCAAGGCTAGATCACATTCAATGCTACCAAAAATCAACACAGTGAAGTGTCTAGAAGCCCCACTATCTACAATCTAGCTATCAAACGAATCCGGAGGGGAGGAACTAGAAAGAGAAAAAATAAGAAAATATTTAGATTGAATAGCAACTGCATTATTTTCATACCTTGAGTTCCTTGATCTCTTTTGAGGACGATGACCCTCTTCACGAGCGGTAGGAGTATCTCTTCTTCTTCTATAGTTAGACTTGTTGTTGTAGCCATGATTGTTGTTGTTAGATCTACGAGCATCACCATTCTCCAGGCAATCGACATAGTGACCATGCTTGTGGAAATTGTAACATTGAATATATGACAAGTCCCTGTTCCTTTTCACTCTTCTATTGGAGTCCCTGGATGCTAGTCCAGGCTTTCTTGAATTAGATGGTCTTCCTCTTCTTGTCTTGAGTAGAAAATGCAAAGGGTTCTCCTTCTTCAAGCTTTTGAATTCTCCCTCTAGAAATCATCCTAGTCTCCTCTTGAGTGCACTTTCCCAGAAGCTCATCAAATGAAGGAAACCTGTCATTGTTGCTAATAGTTGTGATGAATGTCTACCAAATCAGAGGAAGACCTCCAAGTGCAATTAGTACCAACTCTATATCAAATGTGGTTTCTCCAACGGACAACAATTGATCCTTGTGTTGGGATATCCTCATGAAGTAGGTGTGCACAATCTCCCCCTTGTTCATCTTGATGTCTCTAAGTTGATTATTGAAAGATAGAATATGGTTCAAGTTGTTGACCTCATACATCGCAACTAGCTTATCATGCATCTCCTTAGATTTATTCAACTTTGCAACATAAGTGATCAAGAGATCTCCCAATGAATCAATAATAATTTTCTTAGCTTTGACCTCTCCTTTCTTGTACTTGGGCTTGATAGAAACATAAGCATTCTTCGGAGGCTCAAATACCTTTCCTTCAATATATTCCAAAACACCATTCTCCTCTAAAGTCAAATTGACCCTAGCTCTCCAAACAACATAGATGAGTCATTTAGCTACTCTTCAATCTTGAAGTATGAGGTAGTCATCTTGACCAAGTCAAGTGATCTTCAGCAGTGGATAAGAGATCTTCAAAGTGTGATTGCTCTTGTCTCCTTGGGCTTGTCTTCACCTTAGCTTTGATACCATGTTAATTTTTCAATGTTCTATGTTGCAACAATCACTTATAACAATTCTTCTTCCAATAGCAATCACTTTATCCAATTATCTTCAATCTTTCAATAACAATAAGCAATTGTAGATAGAACATAAAACATATGCACAATAGAAGACAACCAAGAACAATAGAGACACAGAGATTTGGTCAAAGACCAGGGAAAAACCCCACAAGGGGGAAAACCCTTTCCAAATTATTCTTCTATTAGATTGTCATCAAATGTTCAACAGAGAGATACATAGTCCAAGTACATCAACAATGAGTCAAAGGTCAAAGCCTTGACCAACCAAATCAACCAACCAAGATCCAATCAAATATGAGCAAGAAAGTCAAATCTGGTCAAACTTTAGTTTTGCAATTTTATGTCAAAGTCAACAACAATCAATGCTGCCCTAACTAGTCAACAATCAATGGTCAAAGTTTGCTCCAAACAGTTCCATCAACTAGTCAAAGAGTGTGGCCTTCTTCCCTCAGTCAAAACTAGACAAAGCAGCATCAAAACTCTCGGTCAAAGGAGAGAAAGTCTGTAGTCAAACGCTAACAGACTTGTGGTCAAATCCTGCTCAAATCTGCAGTCAAAGGTAGTCAACATGCCCAAAAAAATTTGTCAAAATGCCAGTCAACTCGGCCTTCCAAAACAGGTCCAAAACCAATTCAAATGAAGTCAAACTCTTCCAAGTCAACGCAAGTCAAACAATCCCAAAACATAAGTCAATGCTAGTCAATAGAAACACCTTCTCTCTCCTTCGCACGTGTGAACTCGAACCTGCACTTGTTAGATCAAACCATCCAAAGAAGAAATGATGTGTGTTGAGATGCCTCCAAGTGATATCAAGCAACTTGTATTTATATGTGGTTTTGGTGGACTAATTTCCTCTTCCAGGCTGACTTGTATTTTTTGTGATGACATGGTTCCGCATTAAAATAATGGTTTTCCATGTGCAAATTAAATTCTTCGAAGGGCTAGTAGGGTCCCTTTACAGTGAGAAGGGCTTCCCAAAGGAGGGAATTTCTCCTTGAGCTGCCAAATTTCAACAGAATCAAGCAGATAATATTTAGCAACCAATAAAGAAGGCAAATGATCTTTCAAAGAATCCTCAATTGAATTAATTGTGAGAGGAAACAAAGGCTTGGGTGGAGGAAGATTTAGAGTTGATTATGATGATGGGGCATCTCCTTAGCCCATCCCACCTTTGTGTGGCATTTAGAGCTTAAAATGAAGATGGCATCATGCATTTGGAGGACATTGACCCACACATGTGGGTATTTATGGCATTATTTTATTGTGTTGAGCTATGGGGTTGGATTGTAACTCATTGTCTTGTCAAACACTCAAAGTTGAACTTGTTTTAGGGCTTGTAGGCTTAATTTTTTGTAAAAGTGAAGGGATAGACCTCATATAAATAGAGGATCCCTCCACTTCATTTAGACATCATCACACATGTGAATTCAACCTCCTTAGAGAGTGAAAATTGCCTTGTCTACTTCTATAATTGGTGAAAATGTGATTTTTGTAGAGCATCTTATTATTGGAGGTTGATGCATTGAAGATGCCTTTTTGGGATTGAAAGAAGACTTTTCTTGGAAGAATTTGTAAGTTTATTGCTGATTTTTCTATATTTTGCATGTGAATGAATTTATGCTAAGGTTTCTAAATGTTCCATGACTAAATGCATATTGTTTATTGGAAATCTTGGTGAAATTTTGCATGTTAAAATTATTCTTCCTTGAAACCTATAGAAGAACTCTTAGGGTGCATCTTCTATATTTAATTTCTCCCCTCACAAAAAAGATAGTTAGGGTTTTACAAGAGGAAAATTATATTTCCCCCCTTACTCCAATCAATTATCAACTTCCTTTAAATATCCCTAAGACTCCATTTGGCCAAGATGGATTAGGCACTAGCCAAAGTTGTGTTGATAAAAAATCATTAAAACATAAATATTTTCCTTTATTTTATCTCTGCTAGGCTTTTTAAGGCAAGTCGATAGGGCTTTGCTAGGGCCGTTTTGCTATAGGGTAATTTTGGGTGGGTGTTTGTGGATGAAATTCCAGGTAACTGCCTCTGTAAAATATGAGAAATAATTGATAATGGACTAGTGTCTTTTTCAGATCCATTCACCTTACAAAGCTTTAGTTGTTGAATAAGGAAACATGCCTTTGTTTTGGTTACAATAAAATCAGTCATGAAAAAGCAATTGAATTTGTTCTTTGCAACAAATTCATACATGTAATTAAGATATTCTCAACGGAAGGATTTTCTATAGGTTTCTCTTCATAAGAGACTTCTCTTCCTTTCTCATTGGCATTGTCTTTGGGAACCTCATAATTACCTAGTGACAAGGCAAGAGCTTGGGAAAATCCCATGTCAACAATCATAGAAATGGCACCCTTGTGTGCTTCCTCCATGTCATTTTCTTGCAAGTAATAACTACTTTGGCGCTCAAATGGATTATCAAGTCTATAACCTGTGTCATCTTCAAGACCAAGTTCTTTTAATTTCCCCTGTTTTAAGTTATTTTTATTCAGCAATAGACAACCTACATCATCAATATTTTTGCAACTTTTAATAGCCTAGTAATCTTTGTCTTGGAACACTAGAACCTGAAGATGCTTTAACAATTAGTGCATTGAGCATGTGCAACCACGCCATGTTCTTCAATATTTGGCTTTTCTTATTTTCTTCTCCAAAATTTGGTGGATTTTTCTTTGTTCCTAGTAGGAATATTTTCCTCTTTGACTTTCTTATGCAACCATATCATGCAACTTCTGCAATCACATGCTATGTGTCCAAGTTTGTGACATTTATAGCCTTCTACATTTGAGGTATCCCGAATTATTTTAATTATGATTTTCATGAAAACTTTGCCATAAATTTTTTCTTAACAAGAATAATACAAAAACACCAACACAAAATAACCTGGAAATACTTCAATCATAAAAATACACAACATAGATAGCTGCAAACTCGACTAGATTCAACCTTATTAGATGAAATAGGGTTAGTACATATATAATAATTTAATATTACTAACAAATAATTAAATATTTATATAAACAATTAACGACTAGTTTATAACAGCTAGCTTTTAATTGGAATTTAAAAATTAAAAATATATTAATTCATTAATTAAATAACTAATTTCCTAACGGCTAATTCTAGACCCTGATGCTTCTTTGCTATTTATTCCTTAGGATCTATGGATTTTTTCACCTTTGTCCTGAAGATGAACCACATTAGTTGGTTTGAAACGTCGACCAAATAATATCGATGTGATTAATCCGAAAGACTTGCTTACTAGATTCAACCTTATTATATTAATATAATAATTGGTTACAACAATAGCAATGGTTGACAATAACTCCTCAACTCAAATAAATCGGAATTGATAAGTACTACTTGTTAATTTTAGATGAATTCACCAAGGGATGAAACAGGTTTTTGTCTGATCTCATCGAATCACCCAAGGGTTTTCATCTTGGGGCTATTGAAGCTGAGAACTTGGTTCCCCAAACTCCACCTCAAAGACAATACACAAATCCAAGATGTCCCAAATGATCTCGTCCTCCTTTTAAAGGCTCGATAGATAAATCACCAATCTTCCATAAATATTGTATTTTGATTATTTTAGTATTATTCTAGAAGCTCCCCTTTGACTTCATCTAAGTGACTTTTAATTTAATTTAATTTTACTTATGTCACTTTTGGTTTTTTTTCCTTCAATTAATCATTTTCCCCTTCTTTTATTTAATCAAGTGACTAATTAAAGTCACTTTTAATTCGGGAAAATGGTAAATCGCCCACCATACTTTCTCTAGCCGCTAGAAGTCACTTCTCATCATCCCATCCTATAGATCTTCTCGTTTTGGTTCCAATGAGCTATTACACTAAGGTGTTCCATCAAATATTCCTCCTAGAATGCCACCTTAAGCATAATTAATTTAGGCTCAATAATAACCTCGTTTTACAGAATTTATTGTAATGCAACAAAACCAAAAGCAAGCTGTGCGAAAGTGACCTTGATGATGGAATATGCCAAGCGAATGCCATCCGACTCCATAAAATTCCTCAAAACCCCTCCAAGACCTCTGATGACATAATTCTACTCCTATGACTTGGCCATCACGTACCCTGAAAATCCATCATGACTGTACTATAGACGAAACTGAAAATGGGGACATTACAACATTGTATATGAATAATGGAACAAATAAATCATAACTTTTGTTGTAGCCAATAGGTCCTCTAGTTTTATAGCTTGTGAACTGATTTATGGAAGGCTGATAGGGACACTTTTACTATAATTAATTTTGGTATAGGCCCTACAATCTCTTGCCTTATGTTCGGGATTTGCACATGAAAAACAATGACCAAGGAATATGGTTTGATACCTAGCTGAGTGAGCTTCCCTTGGTGGTCTTTTGAAGTTATTTTGCTTTGGAGGAGGCTTAAACCTTTGTTGATCCTTACTGTTGCTTGCATTGTGTATGGATCCCGTGAGAACATTGATATAGCTTCTTGGTGGAGTGGTTCTTCCAAACTCATCTTGATTTCTTTCCTTGCTTTCACTAGATTTGGAAATCTGAAGGATATTGACGTGACTTTTAGGTTTTACCTTAATTTTTCTTTTAGAGGACTTGGGGTTTTCATCATATTTGCATGAAATCTCACCTATATAGCCAAGACCTGATTTGTCAAATGGTGATCTTTGATAACTGAGAATACCATCCAATATTTGAGAACTTTTCAAGTTCTTATTGAGCTTGTCAACTTCATTTGTCAATGAAACAATCTCTTCTTCAAGCTTTTCACAGTCTTCTTCTTCCTTCATCAGCTAGAACTTCATCACTTCTTCTGCTCTATTTGCTTCTTTTAGCTGAATTTTCAAGGGATTGACCTCTTCTTCAATTCTACCTTGTTCCTTTTTCTGGTTTTGATCAACTTCCACTATTAGCTTCTCATAATCATCAACCTTTTCCTTTAGTTGGCTTGCCAAGCTTTCTTCTCTCTTTTCTACTTCCTCTACTTGAAATCTTAGGAGGATAAATTATTTTGTTTTGCCAAGGCCATGATTCTTTTCTTCAACACCTTGCATTTGCTTTTTAAGCTCTTTGTTTTCTTTTCTGAGCATGTCTATTTCTTCTAGGGCAACTAAGAGATCTACTTCAGAGTCTTCCTTGCTTTCAGTGTTTCCTTTGTCATCTTTTGTAATGTCCCCATTTTAGTTTCCCTTATGGTGCGGCTAGGATGGATTTCCAGGGTTGGTGACGGCTTGGTCACGGAGCAAGATTTCACTATCAAGGATTTTGGAGGAGTCTTATGGGGTCCAACGAAGTTTGCTTGGAATAATTCATTATCGACGTCAATTTTACACAACTTATTCTTGGTTTCGCTGCATTCCGACAATTCCCGTAAAATGGGGTTATTATTGAGCATATCTTAATTAAATATGCTCAAGGTATCATTTTGGGAGGAGTATTTGATGAAACACCTTAGTGTAATAGCTTGTTGGAACCAGAACAAAATGATCTACATGATGGGATGGTGAAAAGTGACTTTCAGTGGTTGGAGAGATCGCAAAGGCAAATTTACGATTTTCTTAGATTAAAAGTGAATTTAGTTAGTCCTTAATTAGATAAAAAAAAATACTTAATTGAAGGAAAAGGGTAGAAGGGGAAAGTGACTTAAGTAAAATAAAATAAAGGTCACTTAAAGGGGAGAATCTTCTAAAATGGAAATAAAATAATAAAATAAAGTGCTTCTAGAAGGTTGAAGAGGGATCCATTAGATCTATAAAAGGAGGGGAAGCAAATCATTTGGGACATCTTGGAGTTGTGATATTTTCTTGTTGGAGAGGTTTTGGGAATGCGGTTCTCAAATTTGGTAAGCCCCAGACCAAAAACCCTTGGGTTTCCTATTGTGGACGAAAACCCAACCCCAACCCACTATTGAGGAGATTTCATCCAAAAATCTCACGGAGCTTCAACAATGTTTTTTTTTTGTGAATAAGATAAAATATATTACTGAAAGAAGTGAGTAATTACTTTAGTTGGTTTGTGCGGGAAAGAGAACCCGACACAAGGACCAACAAAATAGTTTGATCTGGCTTCAGTATTCCTCCTTTTACAATGAAACCTTGGCAAAATTGGGTTTTGTAGCCTAAGGTAGATACAGTGGAGTAACCAGACATGAACCCTTTTTACAACATACTCAAAAATGAGTGTATAGATTATAGCCATTGCAATATTGACTAGGCATGGGGTGTTTATTTCCGAGACATGGTAGTCTGCAACAGTCAGGCCTCTGCGGGGGAAAAGAGACAAAAAAGGGCTTTCCATAGTCATTCTTGGTTGGTGGTGACCGAGTCTTCGTCCAGGTTGATGGGAGTCTCTTGAGTGCTCCCCTCCTGCGACGCGGTGGTGTTTAGATGACTGGAGGAGGCTCCAACGTTCTCTTTCTTGATACTTGGTGAGCCTTCAATTGCAGAGTGAACTTTCGCTGTCCTGATGACAATGTATTGTGGAGAGTCCCGAGTGATGAATCAACAATGGTGGATGGCTTCAACATAGATTACAAACTTCTCAGTGAGATTGTCAATCTTAGTTTCGAGTGCCTTAGTGCGCTCCTCCTGCTCCTGCATTGCAAGACCCATGATTGTTTTCATCTGCCACCATGTTTCTATAGTGCGCACATAAAGATTTTCGTGCGCTCTGGTGAGGGCAGGATTAGGGATCCAAGCAAAGTTCGCATCAACCTCCTCAGACATTACTTCTTTGCAAAGAACATTAGCTTGGGTTTCTAGATTAGCGATGCGCTCTTGAGTTTCTGGGAGGATAGCCGCCGCATAGTTCAAAGCTGCGCGCCTCGCGGAGGTCTAAGTGCGAGTAGTGGAGGGTGAACCCAGAGAATGCCAACGGGAGGCTGTGCGATTGTGCGCAGCTCCCTGACTGGAGGCAAGGGTGGAACAACGCTTCGGGGCCATGAGAAAAGCAGAGGGACAGGGGAGCGATAGGAGCTAGAGAGCGGAGGAAAAGCAGGGGGGAGTGAGGGCAGAGGGAATGATGGGATGAAGAAGGGTGAGGAGGAAATAAATAGAGTCCAGGGGATCAAGGGAGGCAAGGCGCGAAGAGGGGGGTGGGAAGGAGAAGCATGCGAAGAATGGAGGAGGGGTAGTGGGGGAAGAGCCTTGCAGAGAGGATGTGACAGGAAGGTGACGACTACACAGGGGAAGAGGGAGGTGGTAGAAAAGGCCAGCACATCAAGCGTGCCAAGGATGGGTCTGGGCGCGTGCGCCGCAGTGTCATCCTTCTTCCGGTACTTAGAATCATCCTTGAATTGATGGAGGGTACGCGAACAATTATTGTTCAATAGTCTGGTTGTCTTTGTCATTGATGGCTGCACAGTGCTGACGGAGATCACTATCCTTCAGGTCATTCCATGATCTGGAATTCAGCCGAAGGGTCCTTGCTGTACCCTCATTTTCTAATCTGTGTGCTAGCTTATTGTCATTCCTTCTGATGGCCTAAAAGTGTAGGCTTGCCATGCTGTCTATTCTGTGTTTGATTCTCTGAATGATTTTGTTTAGGCGCCAGTTGTCCGAAACTTTAGCCACCTTGATACCCTGTTGAAGTTTTTTTCCAATCTGAGTGGCCAGAGTAGAGTCCCCTTCCACGATCAAAGGACTGAGCTTTAGCTTGTGTGCGATGGTAATGCCATTTTCCAGAGCATGAAGTTCAGCAACGTTGTTTGTTGCTGAACCTATGTTGCCCTCATAAATCCATATTATTTCTCCTTTTGTGTTCCTGAAGACACCTCCAAAACCGGCTTGGCCCGGGTTACCTTTAGCTGCGCCGTCGTAGTTAAGCTTTATGGTGCCCAGCTTTGGTGGCCTCCATATGTCTTTCTGTTTATCATTCTTGGAGGGGGCGGGGACTTCGAGAACTCTTATCTGGAGAAGGTCCAGCATAGACAAAATTCTTGCTTCTGAGTTGGTGGGAGGGGCATTGGAAGTCTGAGTAGGTGAAGATACCACTGTTTCCCGGATAACGCTTTTGATCTTCGATAATATGATTTCCTCCTGAGTAGAGATGCCTCGGAAAATTCTGGCATTGGTTCCTTCCATAGTGCCCAACAGATTAGACCTGGAATTAAGTTCCATGCACGATTAACCAAAGGATGAGAGGAGAAAGAAGGTCTCCAGTTCACGATGGTGTTTTGTATGGAGGAGGGATCCCGATCCGAACTGTTGAAGACCAGGAAAACCTAGTCCCAAAGTTTGGATGCATATGGACATTCATTTAGGAGATGATTGGGGGATTCTTCTTCTAGCTAACATAGATGGCATCTGGAGGGGCCAATGAAGCCTTTTCTCCTTAGGTTGTCCCAAGTAAGGATCTTCCTGTGCAGAACCAGCCATAGAAAGATTGAAATTTTAGGCCAGTGTTTCCTATCCCAGATAGAATTCCATTTTGGGTCTGGTTGAAGTTGATCAAGCTTGGCTATGTATCTGTAGGCTTCTCTTAAATTAAAGAGACCTGCCAAATTTTTGCCCCATCAGATTTTTTCCTCTGAGGAGTCATGGAGGATTTGTCTTTTTTGAAGTTCTGATGAGAGAGTAGACCAAGCCTGAGGATTAATGTGGGGAGCCTAGTCCCCTTGATCCAACCAGATTCTCCATCTGTCCTCATCTGCCCTTGGTTTCCAATATTTGCTGACTCTAGACCTCCCTTTATTTTGCATATCGATCTTGATCGAGTTCAAACCAATGTTGTTAAAAGCACGATCAGGATTAAATCGGCGCCGGGAATAAAGCGGAAAAAATCGGCAAAAGCGGGAAAAAAGCGGAAAAAAGCAGGAAAAAAGCGTTTGGCACAAAAATATTCATTTTTTTTCAATTTTTTTAATATCTAAACCATCTACAACATAAAATAAATACATTGACACATAAATATGATAAAAAAACTAATATATAAGATGTTTAATATCATTTCTAGCGCTAAAATCATGTCCTGAATAGTAAGTCCTGAGTCCCAACTCAGCCTCAAAATATCAACAAAAAATATGATAATGTATCTCATCATGTCATAATGTCATATACAATAAAATGAAAGTCTAATCCTATTGATTTCCTCTGCCCCTCTTGCGAGAAAATGGCACAACTTTCTCTTTCCCTCTAGATGTAGAAGCTGGTGCCTGTGTTGGTGGAAATGGCAGTGGAGTCTGACGTGCTCTAGAAGCTGAAGAACTAGTAGTAGCAGCTACAGGAGGCTGAGGTAGACGGAGACCACGTCCTCTACTGGTGGTAGTGGTAGCCCGGGTAGGCGGTGTCACCTCCTCCTCCTGCTCCTCCTCCTCCACCTGCTCCTGCTCCTGCTCCTGCTCCTCCTCCTCCTCCTCCTCCCCCTCCTCCGCCCCCTCATCCTGCACTAACCAATCATCAGTGGGATCCATGAGAGGCCTCTCGGTCTCAACCCTCCATTCAGCAGTGGTGTCAATCCCATCCAATGAGATGGCTTCCATATCAGGTGTCCTCTCTAGTTGCCTCACCCACAATCGAAGATTGTAGTAGACATAGACCATGTCATTAAGTCTATGGGACTCCAACCTGTACAAAGTTCATGAAATAATAATTAATAATTAATATTATAAAAAAAATATTGTTTAAAACTTTAATGAATTCAAAAATTTATTTGGAAATTTGCAATATTTTAAATGTTTAAGTGTTAACCTATTGCGCTTCTTCTTGTGTATTTTTTCAAATACACTCCAATTGCGCTCACATCCTGAGGAGCTGCATGTTTGGCTGAGGATGCGTACGGCAAGCTTTTGCAAAAGGGGTACTCTGCCACCATACATCTTCCACCATGCGTCTACAACAAAATTACAAATAAAATTTTAAATAAACATAAGAAAAAAATGGAATTTGAAGAGACAATGAAATTTGAAACAAAGTTACAAAGTACAAACTAAAAAATACCTGGCATTTTAATCGTCCTATCAGTGACAGCCATCTCAAAGCCAAATGTGCCACCTGACATCTTATAAATCTCAATTTGTCTAGAGATCTCTATACGTTGTTCTGGAGATCTCACCATCTTCTGGACACAGGTTAATAATCCTTCCACGACCTCAGCATCAAAATCAAACCCACATGCATAAGAAAATGCAGGGTTCAGGAAAAGCCCAGCAACATGAATGGGACGATGGAGTGTGTTGTTCCATCGCTCATCAATCACTTCCCATAGAAGGAGTTGTTTCTGAAACCCATCATCTCCCTTATCATCATAGTAGGACCGAATGGCTTCTTTGGCCCTGTCCATGGCTTCATACAAATAGCCCATTGCGGGCTTCTCACCATCAACCAACCGAAGAACCTTTACCAAAGGTTCAGTAACGGCGCACACCTCCTGCACTCCTGCCCAGAAGTCTTCCTGGTATGAAACTAGTCTGCATACCGCCTCTCCTTCTGGTTTGCGGCTCATTGACGAAGCACGCCACTCCTCTGAAAGAAACATTCTCTTCAAATCCCACATAGAATTCAAAAGGGATTGAAGAGATATGAAACTCGTCGCAAACCGTGTAATGGCGGGGCGCACCAACTCTTTGTTGTTGGTGAATCTTCTCATCAAGCTAAGCACAGATGTATGATTATATATAAATTTTGTGATGCTTTTTGATGAGTCAACAATATCTTTGACAAAGGGAATTTTCCCTATGTCCTCTAACATCAAATCAATACAATGGGCAGCACAAGGTGTCCAAAATAAAGTAGTATGCCTGTCCATAAGCATTCTACCAGCAGCAACATAATTTGCAGCATTGTCCGTTATGACTTGGACAACATTTTCTGCACCCACCTCCAAAATAAACACATCCAGCAAATCACATAAAGTTCTTGCATCTTTGATTTGATGAGTTGCATCAATAGATTTGATAAACATAGTCCCCTTGGGACAACTAACCAAGAAGTTTATAAGGGTTCTCCCCTTTTGGTCAGTCCAACCATCTGACATAACAGTGCATCCTGTTTGTGCCCATGATGCCCTAAAATCCTCCAATCTTTGGGTGCAGTCACGCTTTTCCTCTTGAAGAATCGGGCCTCTGAAATCATGATAAGAAGGGATTTTGTACCCCGGGCCAACACTGGCAATAGCATCAACAACAGGTTGGAAAAATGGATTATTCCTTACAATGCTGAAAGGAATATCACTCCAGAGGAGAAATTTTGCCATCAACCTATCAGCTTGTTCTTTTTCAGTTCTTTTTAGCATTGAACCGATAGTTGGTTGTGAACCAGGTGTGGTTCGAGGAACAAAAAATGATGATGCAGCTACCGGATTGACTGACGCTGCAGTAGAACCAGTGCCACTTGGTCCACCTCTTTCAGCTGACCTTCTTAGTTGCCTTTTGAGTTCTTCTTTGGCCTCTCTAGTGTGCTCTAATTCTCCCAATGCTCTCATGGCTCTTTGGATAAGTTCAGGATTTGTATTTATACAGGGCCCCACATCACGTCCAGGGATTTGTGCAAGGTGGTACTTCAACCTGTACACCCCCCCGCTTATCTCCTTTCCACACAACTTGCAATTCAAGTTTTGTCTATCATTCGGAGCTTTAGGTTCACCATATTCCCAGAAAGGATCCAATTTCCTTGGCATGTTTGTTTTTGAATTTGCAAACCTATGGAAAAATAAGGATTAGGAAATAGGAATTTAGGATTACATAATACAAATTACAATTTAGCATTTACAAAATTACAAAATACAAATTTCCAAAATCCAAAGTTCCAAACCCAAGTTACCCAACCAAATGGCAATGCCAAAAAACAATGAAAAAACATAAACAATGTTTAAAAAAAATGAAAAATAAAATAAAATTGGTTCCCATACTCATACCAAGTTACCCATCCCAAATCAATGAAAAAATACAATAAATTCTTTAAAAACAAAAGGAAAATGGTGCCCACTGCCCATATGAAATTTGCCAACCAAAAACAATGGAAAACAAAGTTTTTAAACAAGGAAAACAAAAAAAAAATAATCTACATACCGTTTTTATGGAGAAATTTGTGATCTCCTCTTGAAATTCTCCAACAAGCACTTGGATTTGCTTCCAAACCCTTCAGCTCCTCTCTCCCAACACTTCTCCTCCTCCAACGCGCGCCCAAGTCAAAAATGACATAAAAAAAAATCGCATTTTGGCTATTATAACCCGCTGCCCCGCGCCTCGCCGATTTTTTCCATAAAAATCGCGCTTTTTTCGGAAAAAAAGCGCTATAAAAAAATCCGCCGATTTTTTGGGATAAAAAGCGCGATTTATGCGTTAAGGTGAAAAAATCGCGATTTTTTGAAAAAAGCGCGATTTTATCGCGATTTTAACAACACTGGTTCAAACCTTTTTTGCCAAGCATCCTCCCAAAAGAGAGCCTTGTTTTCGTTTCCAATCTCCCAGAAGCTATGTTTTTGAATTATCTCACTGTTCTCGCACGCTTGATTCCAGATAACTGGTCCTTCGATGCTGCCATTTAGCCTAATAATTTTCTCCTGCGAGAGGGTAGGGGTATACTTAACTTTCCAGAGGGTTCCGCAAGGGGAGTTGGGGTTTGCAATCCATCTCCATAGAGTTCTGGCTCCCAGAGCCTTCCCCAGGAGGTCTGTGTCTCTGAGACCAAGACCACCGTCTTTTTTGGGCCTACAAGTTTTTCCCCAAGCAACAAGAGCCCATTTTTGTTTTACCTCTACGTCTCTCCATAAGAAACACAGAGCTTCAACAATGTTATTGAGGTTAAGATCTGGAGAAAATTTGAAGATTGGAGTGAGGATCATCCAAATCCTCAAGTTGAGCTATATTTGTAGTCCAATTTAGGAGGTCAGATCCAGTGTTATAGTAGATTATTTTGAGACCAGATCCAGTTTGTTGTAGTTTGGAGGGTTTTATCTCAGCTACACATCAGTTATTTGTATGGGCATGCAATTTCAATATTTATACTAATATAATAAAGTTGAGATTTGCTGCATTTGTCTCATACTGTGATTTTTGTAATTCTATTTTCAATTTGTCGAAGTAGCAACATTTTCATTTTTGGGTTTTTATGTTATCGATTCCTCTTGCATAAATTGACGAATTTTGATGCTAATTTTGAATAAATTCATGGCATATTTCTCAAAAGAAAAATTCCATAAATTTAACAAAAATATCCAAAAGGGATATTACATTGGTATCAGAGCATGATTTTGGCCAGCTATGGGTTAAAATCCAAGTTTGTTGTATTGCCATATTGTTCCTGAAGAATAAAGGAGCTAAGTTCATGGGTTAAAATTCTTAATCTATTTGCCAGAGAATAGTTGTTACAGGTGATTTTTCAAAGTGTCAAATTGTCAGAGCCAAATTTATCTATTGGGGTCGAGTTTATTTGTCGTAGCCAATTTATTTTTCAGAGCCATATTTATCTATTGGGGACGAGTTCATTTGTTGGGCTGAGTTTATTTTTCGGAGCCCACTTTATTGCTAGAGCCAAATTTGTCTATTTTGTTGGGTCAAATTTAGCTCATTGTGTCAAATTTTTCTTGTTGGGCTAAAATGATTTTGTTGGGCTGAATTTATCTTTTTTCAAAAGAAAAAAACAACCTTTTTCATTGTTAATGAAAGATGGTTACATTTACAAAGTTATGTGAAGCTACATTGGCCCCAAATTGTCTCAAAAGTCTGTGAAAACATGGCAGAAAGCTTCCATATAGGAATAGAAAACGGATCAAAACAATGAGAAAATAGACAAAACAACAAAAAAACAACCATACAAGGAACATTGAGCCACAAGGTGCCCTGCCTCAACGAAGATCCGAGAGGTGAAACCTACAGAAAACACTCCAAAAAGGCATGTGCCCAGCTAAAAAACATACTGAGCCTTCGTCAAAAGGGGAAAGCCCCCGAGTTGTTGATAAAGCCATTGATTAGATAGTCGAAACATATCTGCCCTGGTAAGACAATGGCTCCTCACTTAGGTAGTTGGTTTTCCAAGTGATTATGCTCTCGAAAGATATGGCAGAAAGAGACAAAAGAAAAAGAGGCCATCATGGACTAAATTTGCTCTATCCAATGAAGTGATGGAACTTCAAGTGAGGAATGGCCCTTGACCCAATCAATGACCAACTTCGAGTCTCCAACAAACAAGATGTCCTCTGCAGTGAGCCAACAAGCACATTGTATCACCCACCGCAAAGTCAACACCTCTGCTTTGACATTACCTTGCTAAATTTATCTTGTTGTGCCAAATTTCTCTTGTAGTGTCGAATTTATCTTGTAGGGCCAAAATTATTTTGTTGGGCTGAAATTATTTTGCTAGGCCAAATTTATCTTATTGTGCCGAATCTCTGTTGCTGGGCCAAAATTATTTTTGCTGTGCTAAATTTCTCTTGATGGGCCAAAATTATTCTGTTGGGCCAAATTTCTCTTGTTGGGTCAAAGTATTTTACAGGGCTAAATTTATTGGTGGAGAGGCCAAAACGTTGCAACAATTGAATTTATTGTAGTCGATTCAATTTTCCATGTCCAAAAAAAGGTTCTTCCTTAGTATTATTTGCTGGGTTTGTATTGTATTTTTGTGATTTACTGACTGAAATTTATTAAAATTTTTAGCAAAATTACTTCTAAAGATTTGTTGAAGAAATTTGATATGAAAAAAAATGTGATTGGCATGTTGACTATTTGTAAAGGTGGAATTTGAATTTTTTTCTCATGGATGGCAGATGGAAGAAATCCTTAGAAGGCCTCACAAAAACCCTGAATAACTTAGAAAGGAGATGGAATCATTGTAGCGATGCATTAGTGGATTCTTTGGGCTCCAATACTTCTGTAGACCAAAGAAAAAGGCAGAACAATAGACCCTTCTCAAGAGAAGTCCGCACTATTCCACAACTGGAGCAAATGAGGGATTTACAAAAAGAACTAGAGGTAGGAAATTGGCTTTTTGCACTTGGGTCAGATTTGAAGAACATGAAGGTGACTGAGAAAACTGTCCTTAACCTGAAGAAATTGGATTTACACTTGTTGACCACTACGTGTCAACGACCCATAGTAGTACACCCCCTTTTTCTTTGCAAAAGGGATAGCGCCCGATCGATGTCTCTGTGTCGTCTAGTTATCATCAGTCTGATCATCATGCTATAATGTAAACCTATTCTTCATGTGTATAATGTAAATAATCTCAGCAGATCTGTGTCGTGTATGTAATTACCTAAGGTAAAACTACTTTTCTGGTGACGATCTACATTTCGGAAGGTTTTTTGTCTCATCGATCCATTCTCAGATGGTCGACAGAGTTTTCCTTCAGTTTTACCCCAAAGCTAGAATGTATTTTGTCATTGGGATCTTAGGCGAGTCCTAGTGTTCTAGATCGAGTCTATGTAAAAGTGATTTGGGAATAATCCTAGCTATTTGGTTAGGTTATTTTATTACAAATTGCTTGGTCTGCGGGATTATATTTGTGTCACAGAAATGGGTAGCCTATGAGGATCTATTTCAGATGGGTTTTCCCCCCTATGATGTAAAAGATATGGAGATTATGATGTGAAGTGTCTTGAGGGTTGGAAAAATAATTTATCCCCTCATAGGTTAATTAATTAAATTTTCTGGCCAAAAATTAATTAAAATCCTAAGCCAAAAATTTAATTAATTCTAGGTCCTAAGTAAATTTAAATTATCTGAAAGAAAAATTTGTTGGTCCTTAAAAATTAATTTTAAGAGGTCCCAGGACTAAGGTAAATTGATTATTTTGCTAAATTTTAAGCCTTTGGTCGGTTAAGTCAAAGTCAAAATTTTGAGGAAACTAATTCAAAAAATAATTTTTGAAATAATTAAAATACATTTAATTGAAAAATTCGAATTTCCTCAAAAATTTGAAATTTCGATGGATGAGATTAAAAGAAATTTTGATCCCTGACTGCAAATCTTCACCCGCTAGCCTGCAAATTCGCTATCCGTCCATCGACCAATGGCTCACCAAACGCTGCCATTGCCCTCCATACCCCTGCAGTTTCCCCTTCTCCAAAAAAAAAGAAAAACCTCACACAGCTGCTCCTCTATGCTACTATCTGCCCGCTGTTAGTCCATCTCCATTCCGCTGCCAACCTACCCTCAGCCTTCACGCATCTTTCTTCCTCCACGCTCAAGCAACTCACGCTGCTTCTTCTCCCGCAGCTGCAAGCCTGAGCCTCCTCAGACCTCCGTCCCACGCTGCCCGCATCCTTCTCCTGCGTATCTCCTTTCCGCTGCTTCAATCCTCGTATTCGAGCAGACTCGACCTCACTCACCCTTCGCGCGGTTCCCTTCCTCATCCGTCAGCTCTTCTTCCCTTGCGTTTTGCCCTTCCATCCCTTGCTGCCGTCTTTCTTTCTCCTCTGCACCTGCAGCTCCTCTCTCGCTGCCCCATCCGTCTTTGCCTAACTCTCTTCCACGCTCAAGCAGTCCATCATAAATTGCACTGCAAACACAAACAACAACATACGCATTCGATTTTTATTTTTCATTGTTATGTATGCTTTAGTTAGGTAGGTAGGGTTAGGTTTGATGTTCTCTTTTTCATTTTTATTTTTTGAAATTCGATTTTGGTTTTATTTATTTATTTATTTTTATTTGCCTCATTTAGATTTGTTTCATTAGATCCCATTTCGTTTTGTTTTTATTTGTCTTTTGGGTATAGACTTTAGTTAGATTCATAAATCATAAACAAACAAAATTCAAAAAATTCATTCTGTTTTGTTTTATTTTTTATTTTTTATATTTGAATTGATTTCACTTTAATTTTTTTTTTTTTTTTTTTATTTTGATTTTGAAAATCATAAAAAAGAAAAATATTAGAATTTCTAAACATTAAAAATCATAAAAAATTCAAAATTCAAAATTAAAAAAAAATCTAAAATTTTAAAAAATTTGTGACTAAAGAGTTAAGATAAATAAAGGGATTTGTGCTTAAACATTAAATTTTTTAATGTGGCCAATAGCCCATTAAAAATTCGAAATTTAACCCTTTGATTTAGTTCGACTTATTTATTTATCACATTGAAGTTATTGCCTAAGGAATAATTAAAATTTAAATTTGAAGTTCCTTAGTGTTATTTGGTGATTAAATGCATTTTCTTTGTCAAGTGCGATAAACGTTTTAAATCATATTGACTGTTGGGGAAAATTAATTATTCTAGATCTGGGCCATTAATTGAAAATTATTTTAAATCTAGAACCTCTTGCATATTGCAGTTTTGGGCATTTACATTAACTGTTCATGATCGTCGATTTGCCACATCTATAAGTTTTCTCTGGATGACTTGTTATTACTTAGTCTATGGTTAATTCAAATTAAAGGCACTGGTCTGTAGTCATTTATATCTTGTAATTGTGTCTTATTTTAATCCATCTATTTTAATTGACCGAGACTTATTCTACATTCGTCTAAGTTGTCCATCATTAAAATCTCCCAAAGCCCGTGTTCCACAGGCTTTCTCATCCATTTACCTTAGGGACTACCCCCCTTGACTTGCCTAGGAGAGAGTCTAAACAGAGTGAGTAAGAATCAAAAGTAACAACCCTTACTCTGAGCGTTGTTGTGGTGCCTAGACACTTTGTGTGACAATATTATTTGGCGCCGTTGTGGGGCACCGATTTATTGGGCCTTGGCTTTTCGACATTCATCTTTCATCTTTGTATCATTCATTTTAGCCGACAACGACAACATTTTTTGGCGCCGTTGCCGGCAATAGAGTTTTTTTCTATCCTTGGTTTCTTTGACATCGTTTTTCTTTTCCGCCATTCATTAGCCGGTCAAGCGGCACAACATTTTTTGGCGTCATTTGATCTCTTCATCGCTTCATATTTCGTCATCTCATTAATCGTTTCATCTGCACTTTTAGCACCTGGACATTTTGGTTCGTTTCTTGTTTGGGTGGCGACTCCACTTCTTTCATTTATTATTTCTCAGACAAGAAGCCCTCCCTTATATCTAGTTGTTTTTGCCTTTTGGATCCTAGAGCTAGATTCATGTTCAAGTGGCGACTCCACTTCTTTCATTTCTTACAAGAATTTCTACTAGAAGCTCGCTTCTTGTGGATCTCTTGATTTTCTTGAGCAGGGGTCTCTCTCTAGCATCCATTTGGTCCCTCCTTATCCCTTCAAGCAAGTCATCATGGATGATTCGTTTACCCCGTGTCATTTTACTGATTTTTTCCATGATATGCCGGAAGAGGCCATTCATAAATTGCCTTTGTTCTCGGGTGGTGATTCAGTGGCTATTAGAAAGCATCTATGCAGGTTTACTCATACAATAATCAAATATTGTAGTTCTCCCCAATATAAACATGAAGATGTCAAAATGTGTCTATTTGCCTTTTCTTTAGAGGGTGATGCTTTGAATTGGTTTAATAATTGTCCTGAAGATTCTTTCGCTTCTTTACAAGACATCATCAATGCTTTTACAGATAGATATGGTAATCAAGGTAGCTCGCCTTGTGCCCCTAAAATTATGCAACAGAATGAGAGTGATCTTGTAAAGGATCCAGCTGTCAATGAAAGATTTCAAGACAATTCTCCATATCAGAATGTGCCATCCACTTGTACCGTTGCAGGACGAATCCATGATAGTGGAAAAGCAGGAACAAGTTATCAAATCAGTGTCGACAGTGAAAGGGAGAATGATAAGCATCTTATAGAAGAACTAAAGCAGTTGGTTAAAGACATGCAATTCAGTCAAACACAACTGGTAAAAAATATGGAGCTTAATCAAGAAAAATTTATAATTGATTACGTCAAGGATATGAGAACTTTGTACACTCAATTGGAAAAACGTGATGAGGAGATGGAAATCATGAAAATTAAACACTCCGATCACGTAACCACCGTAGTAGAAAAGTGTGCTCAGAATATGGAGGATATGAGGACCAACATGCAGAGTCAGCATGCTAAGGAAATCGTAACCATGAAAGCTAATCATGACAGGGCAGGGAAATTAATTCTATGCAAAGCAAGTTATTAGCCCTAGAGGAAAATATGACGATCATGGAATTTAATCATTCAAATCACGTGATTGCCATGGAAACAAGTTATCAAGAAGAAATAAGTTCGATTCAGAACAAATTGTCAACTATGGACGAAGAAATGACCATCATGAGATTCGATTATAATAATCAGTGAGCTATCATATAAGAAAATCAGAGGAAAGAGATAAACTCTATGCAACATTGCTTGATGACCATAAAAGCAGATAATGACAAAGTAATACAAAATATGGAAGTTGGTCAGATATGTCTTCAGAATAAGTTATTGACCATGGAGGAAAACCATGACAAGGAAGTCAGTGCTATGAAGGTTGAACACTCTACCCAGATGGATGCCATAACAATACAGGTACAAAAACTTCAGCATCAGTCAGAGGGAAGAAACAAGGAAACGTCAATAGATCATAAGCCTCCTTATCTGCTACAGCAAGCCCCATCTTATTATGAGGAGGTCATTTGTTCCATTGAAAAGTGGCTAATTGAAGGTGACCCGAATAAAACAGAAATTGATAAGAATCAAATGCAGAATGAAGAAAGACATGTCATGCATATCTTACATACTTCATCTGAGAGTTTTGAAGCAGATTGTTCCACATCATCAGTGATACATCATGCCACAAAGAAAAGACGCAAGAGAAAGAGAATGAGAAAGCAATTTGATGCATCAGATGGCCGCGAGCAGCTTGATTTTCGGATAGGAAGAAGTCCTACCGTGTGCAGGATTGGACATGGCACATCTGAGAAACAACCAACAAATTTGCCTGAAAGCAGACAAATGCTCAGTATGCACTATATTGAATGCATCTGATGCCATGGGGCATCCTTTGTATTGTATTTCTAACCCTACACCTTGTCATTTCAACATTTCATTTCTGTTTTAGGATTAGATTTATTTTTCATGTTATAGTTAATAAATGAAGAGCTTATATCTTTCCTGTGCTTAACGTTATATGATGATTTTTTGGATGGATGCTACTTATGTTAAGTTGTGTGTTGCGTGGATGCAGATTCTGGATTCTCACATTCCTCCAGTGCAACAACGTGTCCCCAAGTAGAGCTAGATGTTGACCACTACGTGTCAACGACCCATAGTAGTACACCCCCTTTTTTATTTTATTTTTTTAGAATTTTTTTATTTTTATGATTTTTTTTTAGTTTTAGAAATTTTTTATTTTTATGATTTTGAATATAAATAAAAAAGAAAAAAATTAGAATTTCTAAACATTAAAAATCATAAAAAATTAAAAATTCTAAAATATATATATATATATATTTTTTTTTGTGACTAAGGAGTTAAGATAAATAAAGGGATTTGTGCTTAAACATTAAATTTTTAATGTGGCCTATGGCCCATTAAAAATTCGAAATTTAACCCTTTGATTCAGTTCGACTTATTTATTTATCACATTGAAGTTATTGCCAAGGAATAATTAAAATTAAAATTTGAAGTTCCTTAGTGTTATTTGGTGATTAAATGCATTTTCTTTGTCAAGTGCGATAAACGTTTTAAATCATATTGATTGTTGGGGAAAATTAATTATTCTAGATATGGGCCATTAATTGAAAATTATTTTAAATCTAGAACCTCTTGCATATTGCAGTTTTGGGCATTTACATTAACTATTCATGATCGTCGATTTGCCACATCTATAAGTTTTCTCTGGATGACTTGTTATCACTTAGTCTATGGTTAATTCAAATTAAAGGCACTGGTCTGTAGTCATTTATATCTTGTAATTGTGTCTTATTTTAATCCATCTATTTTAATTGATCGAGACTTATTCTACATTCGTCAAAATTGTCCATCATTAAAATCTTCTAGAGCCCGTGTTCCACAGGCTTTCTCATCCATTTACCTTAGGGACTACCCCCCTTGACTTGCCTAGGAGAGAGTCTAAACGGAGTAAGGATCAAGAGTGACAACCCTTACTCTGAGCGTTGTCGCGGTGCCTAGACACTTTGTGCGACAACAACACCTTCTAAGGTGAGCCAATCAGATTTGAGGGTTCTAAACTAGGCACTCAAACCAACAATGCTTTCCTTGATCCAACAAAGATTCTTGGAGCAGCCTTGTGAAGGGGTTAGACTTATAGTTGCCTCCTATCTCAGTGAGATTATCAGAATAACTTCACCTATGCTCCCTTACAATGATGATATTATGGGGGAAGTTTTCTAGCTAATTGAAGGAGATCTTCAAGGACTACATGACACTTTGGATACTACCTTTGGGAAGAGGCTCAAGATTTTAGAAATCATGGTTGGAGTTATGGGTAACCATGATGCCATTTGCAGGATGCTACAGTCTAGATTGTTGGCCATTTGGAGGAAAGAACAGGATGTATCACCTGGTGCTTACGAACTAGCCGAAAGGTTGGTTGAGCAAAACACAAAACTACTTAGAAGGAAGCTGACAAGAAAAAACCAAGGAGGATGCAAGTTAGAGATGACAAAGAAGCAAAGGTCCAAACATGCAGCAAGAATGAATTAAGGAGGAGAGGTCTTTGCTTCATCTGCAAAGAACCTTAGGAGCCCAAACACTAATGCTTGGGGGATATGATAGAAGAGATTCCTTTTGATCATTCTGATGAGGATTCTTCTTCTATAGTTGAGTCCAATGATTTTCACGAGAATACCTTTAAAGGGCATGAACAATCATATGGTGGTGATGATAGCAAGCCACCTAAGCATCCATGTTTAATGGATTAAGGGGATGAGCAACAGATTGACCCCATATGTGAAGAAGACCAAGAAGAAGGCATTCAGGGAGATTTGTGAGATAAGCTACTAGTGATCCAACATGAAAAGCACATAGAGGAGCATGAGTCAAATGAGGATGATATGCAGTGTGAATGCTGAGCCATCTATAGAGAGCTAGTTGAAGGTTCGAGTTGGAGACATGGTGGAGGTGGTTGAGCATCCATCTTTGGGTCCACGCATTGATGAGGTGCAAAGAGATGCAGTGGCAGCTAGCAAGGTTGCAGTACTTTTAGACAGTAACTACTAGGAGAAGATTGGGCATTTAAGTACCAACCTTATGGCATTGAAGCAAAAGATCCATACAGTACGAGGCACTGTCTTACAACAAAACAATAAAATTGAGGGGCTTAGTATGGTGTGCGCTGAGTCAGGGACCAAGCTGTCTAGTGTTGAGGGATGGCTGTAGTTCCTAGCGAGGCAACAAGAGGAGTATACTTTGGAGACATAGAGCATCCTTCTTCAGGAGTACATAGATAGGGCCTGCAACACTATTAGCCCACCTCTGTCCATTGGAGGGAGGGGTGAAATCTTCGAGATGGATTTTATTGGTTGATCAGGTGAAGCATCATGAGCTAAGTCACATGACACGAGGAGACGAGACACGGAGGACACATAAATACGAGTATTCAATACGAAACGCAATGACCTGGAAACAGGACACGGGGGACACGAGACACGGAGGACATGTAAATACGAGTATTCAATACGAAACGCAATGACCTGGAAACAGGACACGGGGGACACGTTTTATATATATTTAATAAAAATATATATATATACCGAAATATAGTTTTTTATCCATATTAATTTGTGAAGTGAAATATTATTTGTTGTTTTCTGATGCAAATTAATATTTCATATCAACCCCAAGGCTGAAAGTTCATAGGAATCAGATCTGGGAAACATCTAGTAAGAGATGAAATTTTGGTTTTGCATTAATTGCCATAGACTGAAATTTCAATGGGATAGAGGTGAATTAACTTTCCCAAGGCCATTTTGTTTCTTCCTGAGAACATTGTTGATGTAATGGGTAATAAGAAAAACCCAGGATAGGGCTAAATCAGCCCAATGCTTGGGTGTCATTTCTGTTACAAGTTAGAATGAAGGTTTTTTTGTTTGTTTGTAAATCAGGTTATAGCTATGCTGCACTTTTAAAATAAAAGCCCCCAACTATTGTTGTTGCATTTATTGTGTTGATTTGCATCATGGGTGTTCAATGAGATTCATTGGATCTAGTTTAAATGGCCAATAAATCTACTTCCTGGAGTTTGTAGTTATGGGAAAAAGCTTATAAACAACGCTCCCTTAGTGGCAAATCCATTTTCCCTGAGTTGTTTATCATGCAGAATTAAATAATGGTGCTTGTGGTTTAAAATATCACTTCTATGGCTAAAATCTATTGAATCCCCATGTTGTTTTGGCCTGTTGGTCACTCCCAAGCCTTTTTTAGTTTTTTGAAGCTACCACGATGCATCTTCTTGAACCTACCTTTGCATTCCAAGACGATATCCGATTTGTTGAGTGTGTAGCCCCCAAGACCTGAGAGCTGGCCTGAATGTCTAAAGCAGTGTCGGAGGATTTCCTAAATCCTAACATTTGTCCTTGTTAGAGTAGGTACATCTCAAGGGACAATAGTTGGCATGTGACTTGTTAGTACCCTGAGGCATTCACTGGTGGTGGTTGAGGTATTAGGTTTTCTGTGGAAGTTGGGCCTTATTTACCTATGATTCGGGCAGCTAGGCTTTATATTACATTTTTTTGAGGGGTACGTATTCAACCTGTCGAAAAACTTTAGGGCCACGTTTTCTACCAACGAAATACGTGTTTTCCAAATGCAGGACACGACGAAAACTGGCGAATACGTTTTCCACTTTCCAGGACACAATAAAAACCGTATTCGACACGTATTAGGGCCGTTTTCGTGTCCAGTACGTAAAATACGGGACACGGGACCCTGGAGGACGTGTCCTGTGACTTAGATCATGAGTTGATCATCGAGCAACATTGGCATAGTGGGCTTGTTCCATGTGCAAGTGTTCACATTTGATACATTTGACGGGATGGATTGGCGGGAGATTATGAGTTGGTATTCTATTGATGGGACAATTCTTGGGAGGATATTCTTAGCTAGGGGCACAACACAGCAGGAGCCCTTAGGCTTGGGCGATGATGATTGGCCATGGTGGCATTGGGATCCAGGTGGATCTATTGATGGCAGGATGAGTCAAAGATTGGTTTGGGATCTAGGAATTGAGGGATCCATTCATGTTTGGTTAACATTAAGGCATGATGTGACCTAATGGTTCGTATGGGATATTCGTATCAGTGTACACATGCTTCTAGAGTGGATACATGCAAACTGCTTGAGGGAAAACAATCTTGGGGTAGGAGGATTTGTAATGTCCCCATTTTTAGTTTCCCTTATGATGCAACTAGGATGGATTTCTAGGGTTGGTGACAACTTGGTCACAGGAGAGAGATTTCCTTATCAATGGGCCTAGAGGGTTTTGGAGGAGTCTTATGGGGTCCGACGGAGTTTGCTTGGCATAATTCATCATCAGGGTGAATTCCACACAACTTATTCTTGGTTCCGTTGCATTCTGACAATTCCCATAAACGGGGTTATTATTGAGCATACCTTAATTAAATACGCTTAAGGTGTCATTTTGGGAGGAGTATTTGATAAAACACCTTAGTGTAATAGCTTGTTGGAACTGGAACGAAGTGATCTACATGATGGGATGGTGAAAAGTGACTTTCAGTGGCCGGAGAGATCACAGAGGCAAATTTACCATTTTCTTAGATTAAAAGTGAATTTAATTAGCCCCTAATTAAATTAAAAAAAAAGGAAAAATGCTTAATTGAAGGAAAAGGACAGAAGGTGAAAAGTGACTTAAGTAAAATAAAATAAAGGTCACTTAAAGAGGAGAATCTTCTAGAATGGAAATAAAATAATAAAATAAAGTGCTTCTAGAAGGTTGAAGCAAATCATTTGGGACATCTTGGAGTTGTGATATTTTCTTGTTGGATAGGTTTTAGAATGTGGTTTTCTACATCAATAAGCCCCATGACAAAAACCCTTTTACTACAATCTTTAGCTTTAAGTTCATTCAAAATGTGGACTTTTTTGCTCCATCAAGCCATTTGGCTTTGTGGATGGTTTCATAAGAGCTATCTATCTATCGAACTTTGTTTAAACTTTAAACCATGCTTCTTTAGTGGCTCTTCTTTACTTTCTAGGATTTTCCTTCTTGATAGCTTACTTGTACACCTATGTTTATGTCATTTCATCTCATGCTGTTGTACTCATCTTTCCTTTCATCTCATCTTATACCGTTGTACTCATCTTTCCTTTCATTTCATCTCATTTAGGGGGGATTTTGCACCCCTATTTTTGGTCTTTAGTGGACATGAACACAAATTTCAATTTTTACTTTGTACTTGGTTAATATTATATATTTAATAGAATTTAAAAAGTGTGCACACATAATTATGCCCAAAGCCTTCTAGCCTTATCCCCAAACTTACCCCTAATTTTGTTTCTTGAATAAACTCACCCCTAATTCTTGAACAAACCAACTATCAATCAATTAAACAAATAAGGGACGAGTTTCAGAGAATCGATTATTCTACATTGCCCATACACTGGATCTCAAGGTTAGGAGATGACTATGCCCATCTTCTACGATAGAGATGTCTATGATGCCAGAATTCATTATATGTCTATCTTGAAATGTTTTTTATACCAGAATTTGGATTTGGAAGTTCTGTTGGTGCTGCAGCACCCCATGTGTAGCCTTTATCTTTTGATTCAGCCATACAAATCCTTCCTATTTGCTCAGTTGACCGCAGTAGTACCCTTATGCTGCCACTTGCTGTCTCATATGGAACTGGCTGAATAACACCCATAGGCTCATCAGGTACAAATATAGGTCCATGCTTTGTCCATGTATAGCCTTTATCAGTGGTTATCTGTCAGACATAAAGTTGTAATTTTCATATTGTAGAAAAAGTCTGACTAACATTTTATTTAAAAAAAACGAACCTACAAATCAAAAGAACCTCAGTGTATTTTCTGCAGCAATACCATATGATTCTTAAATATATTAAACTAGAGATACAGACTTAAAGCACACCAACCTCCATCCATGCACCCCAAGAATTCCAACTCTCCACAGATGTGCCGCATAAAAGATGTCCATTATTAAGGAGTAAAGGCTGGAAGTTAAAACTATTACTATAAATTAGACACAATATGTAAGTAAATAAAATATCAGAAAAGTGCTCCACCAACAAGGCCCTCATGTTGACATTGTGGCTAGCCCTACATGATCAATTAAACAGTCCACTGAATCAGCTTGAGGCTACCATGAAGACATATGAAGACATAAAACTGCCAACAAGATTTTAGAATATTTCACAATCAACAGTGCATGCAAGAAAAGTAATCCCACAATAGAAAAATCACCTTCCCCCATCAGAAACGAGTCATTTTTCTAGAAGAAGAAATTCTGATTAGAAAAGCATCTGCGGACAATGACTTCAAATACAGGATATGAGATATTTTTGTAAGCCTCTTTCCTTGATAACATCAAGTGCTTATGGAAAAAAGATTAGGAAAAAGTCTGCAGACTTGAATCCTTGGAGCTTCTTATTCACAATGCATAGTCTCTCAAAAAACGTATGTGTTGTGTCAAGGGGAAAAGTACCTTATTCTTAATAGGACCTAAAATCCCAGGAGGAAGTTGCTCTCGTTCTGACCATGTTTTTCCCATATCTAGCGATCTTTTCATAAAACCACTCCACCTGTACAAAAGGTAGCAGCTAGATTAAAAGCAAAAACCTTTAAAATTGGCCAACTTGAATCTCTGTGAATAAATTATGCTTCCAAGAGCAGAGGAACCAGTAGCTATAACCTCGATGATAAAATTACTCAAGGAAAAACGAAATGCAAATAAAATAGACTAGAAAGTCAGACACGAAAGTGCTGAAATAATTACTACGCATTCAACTTTGCAGCCTAACAACCTGCTTTTGTTCACTGAAGTTTGTTGTTTGCAGATAAATAATTCAATCCATCTTACAGTTCTAGAGAGGAGCCCAACCAATCAGACTACTAAGTCTAGGATTACAATCCTTCCCCCCTCGTCAAATGCTCCTTCAATTATATATTGGTATATCCCGAACGGATATGCCTGTTAATTGATTCTGTTGCCTTCTTCCTCCTTTGTGACTAAGGTCTTGCAGTTGACTTCTGTGTGTTCCTCTAGTGATTGCAGGGCATCTACACTGCACTGAAGATTGTGCATGCCTGGATACTAGGTTTACTTGTAAAAGGGCATTCAGTACACGCTGTACCTGTTTGGTGGAAAAACATTCCTAAAGTTTCAAGATAGATCTTCAGAATCTTCCCAAAGTTACAATAACTAAGCTGCAAAGAGGTGCAACATTTCTTTCACAACATATTTTCCTAAGGATATCATTTTCTCTTTCTCATAGATATGTTTTTATACCTAGAAAACACAAATTCTAGAAGCCAAAAGTCATACCTGATCTTGTTTTTAAATCATTAAAAACATATCAAAACAAAAGATATAGAGGTTTAAAAGTGTTGTAAATTGGCAAATATATTGCCAAGGTTTCAGAAAGAAGCTTATCATCATGTCCTGATGATGAACCACAGTTGAGGATTCAAAAAGTTGGCCCCAAAAACATTGTTGTGATTAATCCGGAAGAGTCATTATTTATCATTATGAATCATAGAAGCCTGAATTCTGAAACATCACAGAAGTTATTGGCAAACTTAAAAAATATAAAAAATGCAATTTTTTTCAACTTTTTAAACATCTGAATCAACCCCCTCCCTCTAGCCCTTTATGGGAAAATGCAACAGTCAATAACCCCTTTGTTTGCAATCCCCTGCTTCCTCTCTTCAAAGTTCAAACTGAGAAAAAAAATTCAAAAATCTGCTGACAGCCAATATTTTTCCAATTTCTCGCTGTTTGCTGATATATTCAATTTTTTTATTTTTATTTTTAAGTGATGATATCACTGTGCTGAGAGAACTGCGATATATTGCCAATATTTGGAACACTGGTTTAAAGTACATATCTTTTCATATTACAAAAATAGATAGATAAATACACTAATATAAGATCTGAGTTATTGTATATGATTGTCTAGGAAATTTAGAGGTAACATGGCATTCATAACAAAACAAACTTTGTGGACCTGAAGGGCTAGTTAAGCTGGAATTTTATGTCATAAAGATAACTACAAATTAAATTGTGCTTATATACATATTAGGCTACTAATGTAAAATGATCAAGAACACATACAATTTTAGTTTACAGGCTAAAAGGAAGAAATATAACAATACATGTCCATAGAAGTTATGCTTTAAGTCCCAAGTAATCCAAAAAATAAATGAAATCTGAGCACGTAAGCATGGATAAGAACACATGCCCAAATGCTGCTAGTCACAGAGTATATTACATGTCATTCATGTAGACAAAATTATTTCAGAGTGAATATGAATGCTAAGTTTTTGAGCATTTGTTTTCAAAGTTCTACACTATATGAGGCTAAGAAGCTTACTTCTGCACCTCTGGACCAATCTTGTAGAAGATAAGCAGCTCCCCAGTCGGCATTTTGAAAAGAACAGGATTCCACATTGGGATCTCAGGCTCCTCATCCACTATCTCTGGAACAGACCAGTTGCCATTCTGTTGATATGGACAAGTGTCAGGTACCAACAAGAAGGCCAAAAACTAAGAAACTAAAGAAAAATGTTCACCAATGCACAGTATCAGATTTTAAGACAATTGCAAACGAAAAGGAAGATATAGCCAAACATGGCAACAGAAATACACAAAAATTTAGGACCATTTAATTTGATTTAATTTAGTCAAAATCATGTGGAAGGGTGGATTCCCTATGGTGGAGAGTGCAATAAAGGGTTTTAGGAGAAATCTGGAAGGCTAAAAGCAGGTCATGTCTCCTTGCAACAAAAAGCCAGTACTCCCTTTGTGTGCATTGGATGAAGGGCGGGTTATTGGTGAGGGAAAAATGCAGATGCCTATGCATAGCCTTGCATTCATCATCATTCATGGGACAGTTGCCTAGAAGATGGACTGGCATGTTATGATGGATGGTGTGGAGGTAGAAGTTTAAAATGGCATCCCAAAGAATATCCCATGACTCATGACGTTCCACTACTTCATCACAAAATCCCGCTTGGATGCATGCATAAAGATGACGTTTCTCCAACCAAGGGATGTGAGGATCTGATCTGCAGATGCCATTTCCACTTGGGTTTGCAACATGAATAAGGTAAAGGTTGATGAGTGTAACTCAATTGTATGTGTTGCAGTTTTTTCAGTTAACGAGAGTTGGCCTTCTGTGATTTCCAATTTCCAGAGTAAGATATGTTTGATAATGTTTCAGGTAAATTTGGGTTGACATCATTCTATCTTGAAGATGAATCTAGTTGTGGTGCAAAATAAAAGAAATTCTAACCCAGATTTCCCTGAAACATCATCAAGGAAGAGTGGGCCTTTCTGCATATCTTTGTGTGATTTTTAGTGAAGCATGACCTTTATAAGACCCTTCAAGACTCACAGGTCTTGACGAGTCATATGCCGAAACAGGTCACTCGCATAGAACCCACATATAAGATCCTTACCCGTGCTGACTTGCATAAGACTCATGTTGACCAATTGAATCCCATAAGACTCGTATTAAACTCACAAGGACCTGTATAAGATCCGTCCCTGGACCCGGCATGGACTTCCTTCAACAAATTTCATTTTTTTTATTTTTATTTTTTGAGATCTGTATTTTGTTGAGTCTTATACAGGTTGTCCCTGATTCTTATACGAGTCACCAAGTCAATAGCCAAACGAGTCTTATACAAGTACGAGTCATGCAACACTAGTGATTTTTTGTTGTGGTGAATGGTAGATTATTGCGACTGCTAATCTTTTATTTTTGTCTAAAATCATGTTTTAGCATATGAGAAGTCTATAAATCTAAGTTGCAGAGATATTGTTAACATTTTCAAGGGTGTTGTTTAGATTGAACTAGTCAATGATGATGCAATCTGCATCTTCTGCAAGAGGAAGCTTGTGTTGCATTTAGTAAGCAAGCTCATGGGTACAATTGTAATTTGTTTAATAAGGTTGTGTATCACAAAATACATTGGTTTTAGTGCTGACTAAGTTATCAAGGCGTGTGTGTTTATCAGGGCTTGTATTGAGTCTTTTGCTTGCTATTAGAAAACTGTACTTACAGATTTGCAGTCCTGTTAAATAGGACAACCAGCAAATTTGTTCAAAAACTTGTCTAACCAAGTACCAATTTATAGAATAAATTATTTTTCTGGACAACATATTTTTCGTACACTAATCTCCTTTATTTCTTTGTTACATTCCGTTCAGTTTTAGTGTACTTTAGGCTGGTTTAGTTAACATTACATTGCAGTTTTTTCATTTAAGCCAGCAGGACAACAGTAAAAACTCCTCCCTTCATCCAATTAGATCCCATTATAATATAGAAAGTTTAGGTCTTGTAGTCCCATCCAGTTTCTATTTGTTTCGTCCATCAAGTTTAATGCCCAAACCCCATGTTCATTTAACTTGAATATAAATTGCAATTGAAACACTAGAAGCTACCACTACTTTTTATTTTCAGCTGATAATTTCTCAAGCATTGACAAATTTAGAGACACTGAATTTTTTGTCAATCAGACCCTAGAAAAGCCTCAAAGGGAAAACCAATAGGAAGAGGATTTTATTTGCTTTACTCAGAGAAATTCACAACATTAATTACAACACAAGAGTAGTTATCTCCCTCCTTGCAATTTGGGTCAGCTTCTAGAAACTTCTGCTCTCTTTGAAATTCGTGCCACTACCCATACTTTCATTGCCTTGAATCTTGTGCCATATTCAACACTTTTTTGCCCCAAAAATCATGCCACAAATAAGCAATAAATGCCCTCGAAGTTCGTGCCTGTCAGACTGATTTTATTATTATTATTTTATATATATATATATATATTTTGTTATGCCTCTGAAAAATTCCTTCCAAATTCATCCCTGTTACCCACCACCTGTGGGTAGTGTATATAGGAGAATTTTTTTCTCCTAGTGGTCTTGTTGTTGCCTGGATTGTACAGGGACCACGACAATGCTTAGGACGGGGGCTGTCACTTTGATCCCCGCCCACTCTGTTCTAGTTGTTTCCCAACAACAGGCTATGGGGGGTAGTCCCTATGGAATGAAGTGCAGCAAAGCAAGTTGAGAACCAACTTACTTGGAAGACACCGATGAGTGGCCTAGTGCCTAAATGAAGTCATAAATTCTTGCTTCTTATAAATTGGAACCAAATGATCAGATAGACACCCGTTGCTTAAGATGATTGACTAACCTGAATGATATGCAAACCTATGACCTATGTGTGATGCAGAAATCTTGGTTATTTTTAGTTAAATGCCTAATCTAGATGTAACCTTCCTTTAATTATTTTGAAGCTGGGCTCCAAGGTAGGTTGTGGGAAGGAGGCCAACAGGAAGCAGGCTAAGGCTTCATTAACGATATCTTCTGTTGTGATCCTACCACGCGATGTCTCTGGTGCTGCAGAGACTTTGGCTCTGACAACTGCAAAGTCACCATGTTAACCACCGAAGAGTTGCCGAGGCTCCTCAAGCTAGATAAGAAGGGTTGTCCTATGTCTCTATCAACCTAGCTTACACTAGGAGGTCAATTATTAATTCAATCTAAACCTGGTATGCTTAGGCAAGAAATTATGAGTGAGAGTTATCTTGAGTTAAGATTTTCTTAAGTTGTTCAAGTACTTAATTAGAATCTTTCTAGGCGTACTTAACAATAGTAAATTGCAATCTTTAGACAAGATAAAATGCTTAGAGATACAAATGTAAATTTCAACAATATTCCACAAAATACCAAGTAACCCAAAATGCCAAATGCTAAAAATAGTCAATCAAGATGTTGATCACAGAGTTATGACAATTTATACCAGCAAAACTACTTTAGAAAATTAAAATCTTATCAATGTTGTAACCATAGTGCATAAACCATTTCAAATGATGAAACGTGCCCAATACATAAAACACTGAAATTCTAATGACCAACAAATGTAATTCAACTTGTTTAGATCATTTTAAGATGATGTATTCAGTAAAATTTCAGATTTGATTTCTTGATTTATAGTAGTAAGTAAAGACAAATCAGCAAAATAAACTGCCAAAAATAGATAACCTATATGCCTAAAAATAACAAAATACACTAGAACTTGAAAATTTCAATTTTAGGGTTTTTAAAGAGTTTGACTCAACAATTTTAAGATCTGATATGTTTATTACAACAGTGAGTTAACCATAGATCAACAAACTAATCAAGCCAAAAATAAATACCCAATATTTCCAAAAATAGAAAATTTTAGCTTTTGGCCCTTATTAAGTATTTGATTAAGAAAATTTTAGTTATGCAGAAAAATCCAGCAAGTTTAAATGTTAGATCTGAGCCAAAACTCAAATACTCAAGAGGCCAAAATTTGTGAAAATGAAGATTTTACAATTTTAAATGACTTTGAACATTTAGTTTGTGATTTTAAGGTCTAATTACTAGAAATTTGCTTGTTGTAATAAAACTTCAGAAAACAAGGGTTTAGAGGCCAAACCCTAGGCTCAAGGCCTCGAAGATCCCATCATTGAAAATCGTTGAAACTTTGGGATTACTTTGTCGCTTGAAAAACAAAAGTTTTGAGACCTTAATCCTGCAATAATGTCAAGTATTTAGTTCTAAAAATTCAGCGTAGGGATTCATGTCAATTTTGGGGCAAAAGAGGCCAAGAATTGGAAAACAAGGCTAAATGAGGCAAATTTGCCTGGATAAATGGGGTAGGATGATAGATCGGGGCAGACAGATGAAGAATATGGCCTCAAAGGGCCAACGCTATGCCTAATGAGCTAAGTCACCTGACACGGGGATTCGGGATTCATAGGATACGGGGATTCGAGAGTCGGATTCAGACACGTTGACCCCCTAGAACAGGACACGTAGGATTCGTTATATATATATATATATATATATATATTAAGATTAGATATTTCTTACACAAATTCTCATTAATGATAGGAATTCATTGATTTCAAACATAGATCATCTAGATGTTAGTTTTACTATTTACAAAGTAAGTTAGTAATAGTAACATTATAGCAATTAGCATGCATAGTACATACAAAATTCAAATACATGTCACATAAAATGATAAATCATGATTCATAAATGAAAGATAACTTACAATTACAAGATAGTAAGATAAAGACATTGATGTAACGACCTATCTATAATATAGAGAACACAAGAATATTATCATGCATACGATGCATGCATATAATAACTACGTATGCATGTATCGCATGCACCGCACTAGTATTTATATACTAAATTAACTATAAATATTAATAAATTAATAAAATAATAAAAATAAATTAAAGATAAAGTATTTAATATGAACTTAAACCTTTATATTAAAAACAAACAAAAATGATATTAAACCAAAAAAATCAATATACCTTTAAAAGAAGTATATATATCACGTGATATGGGAAGGGTGTCACCATAAGGAGAAGCGGTGGGTTGCAGGTGGAGGAAGCGACCACCGCCAAGGAACAGTACATAAGGAGAGGTCGAAGCTGAAGACTAGGGGAAGAAATAGGAGGACAATTTGTACACAGTTTATCATTAGGAACAACCGAGCCTTGCTTGTTCTGAGGTTTCTGGGCACGGGGGAACAGTCTGCTTCAATTGAGAAGCTTACTGGACTGAGTATCGAGTTTATGCTCAGTTTGGTTGGGTGGTTTTAGTTTTTTGGTAACAGAAGTGGGAAACAGGAACAGTTTGAGGCATCATCAACCGCCGGAATACAGGTAGGTACTCCATACCAAACTGAGTAATTCAGTTATATGAATGTTGGATAAGTCATTTAAGCTGCAAACAGATTTGAAGAAAACACATATTATGTTTTAAAGTTTTACATTTCTGGTTAAATGATTAAGAGCCTTACAACTGACAACTGTAGTTTTCTCATTAAGTCATCAAATAAAAATGTGTTACATAGGTAGTGCAATGGCAAATAGAAATAGAAAATATAAAACAACTACAAGTATACAAGCCTCAAGGCAATAGGTAGCCCATGACTCATGAGTCAACAATCCTCATAGTCATCATCAGAATCATCAATGTCATCATCATGGTCACCACTACTTTCCTCTGCATTCTCCTCCTCCCCTGTATCCATAGTCACCTCTGCATCTACTGGTGTGGAGGATGACCCCTCGAAAATATCACCGTCATCAAATCTAACAGGCTCTAGCACTGGATCATTGAGATCCATGTTGGCCAATGCCAACTCAACACTGCTGTCCAGACCCATATCATCAGGAAAGACATCCCACATCTTTGTCTTTCCCCTCAACCACTCTTCCCTCTGCCTGTAAATAAGATGAAGGTTGGTGTGCACATACACCATTGTCTCTGCCCTGGACTGCTCAAGCCCACTCTTCTTCACACTATACAAATTCCCATATGTGCTCCAATTCCTCTCGCAACAAGAGGATGAAGTCACCTGAGAGAGGAGCCTCATGGCTAACTGCTGAAGAGGAGGGCTTGTTGCCCCATGATTTGCCCACCAAGAATAGGGCTTCTTAGCCCCCCTGTCTCTAATCACATCATATCCTGCAAATCGACCAGTGCCAATGGAAAACTCTGCAAAGGCATCCTCCACCTCATCAAGGGATGCTCTATCCTGGAAAACCCGCCTGAATGCATCTTTCCTCCCCTGTGAGATTTCACCATCCATGTGAAGAGGGAATCTGCGGGAAGGTCCACCATTCAACCACTCATGGCTGTAGTATTTTGGGTTCAATGAGTGAGCCAAACAATGTAAAGGTGTGCAATTCTTGTCCCATCTGCTGACAAGAATATCCTGTATAGTACCACAGAAGGCCTCTGGTGATGTCTCATACTCAGGGCACTCACTCTGTAGAATAATGCTCCTCACAGACTCAATCATGGAATCCCATCCCTCATAAACCTCTCCTAGGATGGGTTTGTCTGTATCTGCAAATCGAAGCAAAGAAATGATAGGGTCCATGATCTGAATAATTAGATCTACCCTCTCCCACCAAGCATCATCTAGCACTGTGTCCTTCACTCTTTTAGAGGCTACTTGATCTGTCTTTCTCCAAAAAGACCAAAACTCAGAAATAACCATGGCCCCAAGAGCGGTCTTGACCTCCCTCAACCTCTTCAACATCATGAATGAAGAGGCAAACCATGTATCAACAATCTTCAACAATGATAGATTGTTGTACTCCTTGTAGATAGTGAGGGCATTTGTATGATTTTGCACAAAGTTACGGATATGTCGTGCATCCTCAATAATGTTACCAATCCAAAGCACATCAGAAGCAATGGATTTCAGTGCTAAGTTCAATGAATGGACAATGCAAGGTGTCCAAAACACTTCTGAATATTTAGCTTCCACAATCATGCTAGCAGCCTTGCAAACAGGTGCATTATCTGTAATGATTTGCACTCAAGAATCAACACCTACATATTCAATAACTTTAATAAATAACTCACCCATAAATTGTGCATCCTTGTATTCTCCAAGTGTATCCACTGCTTTCAAGAAAACTGGACCATTCAAGGAAGACACCATGAAGTTGATGATTGGGTGTCGTGCTGGATCTGTCCATCCATCAGAAACAATGCTAACCCCAGATGTTGGCCATGATACTTTAATAGGTTCAAGCATTTTTTCACCTCTTTTTTTGCCTTCGTCAACAATGTGGTTCTAAGCTTCTCTGAACCAGGAGGCACATACCATGATGGAGACCCATGAGTTAGAGCTCGACACATCTCAATAAATAGAGGTGAGCGTGCAACATATGATATTTAGTTTTGATAGAAAAAGAAGGCAATGGTGAGATCAATCTCTTCCCGTTTCTCGTTTTGAAAAATCTTGTCCATTGGACCAAGTGTAATTGCTCTTCTTTTTGCTGCTTGTCCCCCAATAGAACTCTCAAATGGAAATTTGATGGTGCCTTTCCTCAAAAATGGAAGGGGGTCTTCATTCTTGGTTTTTCTTGATTTTGCAGCCACATTTTCCATACCAACAGTGAACTCCTTTTCCATTTCTTTCCTCTTTTGTAAAGGAACAGCTTTACAAGCTTCAATTTCACAACCTGGTAAAGCCAACAAATGGGCTTTCACACAGTAATATGTGCTTTTAAAAGGAATGTGGCAAAAGTTGCACCTCCATTGCACATTGCCTCCCCTCTTCCCCTTGGTGCTTGTCCCATCCTCTCTTGTGACATATTTCCACAAGGGATATTTCTCAATGCTGTCTTTAGGTCCTCCTCTTCCCTCAATATTACTTGCAGTAGACTCTGATGATATTGGGGGAGGAGGGGCATCTCCAATGGAGACATTCTTCCCCTTCCTTTGCCCCCTAACTGCTGCCCTTGATTGAGCCATGAATACTGTAAAAAAAAAAAATGAAACATGCACAAATTTGTAAAAAAAATTCATATACAAACTGCCGTAATAGAAATGCAAAAATATAGAGATGAAATGTACTTACCTGTTGCTTGAATCTCCTTGCCAAACGCTCCACACCCTTAGCTCCTTGCCCACAGCTCAATGTATGCAAAACTGAAAGAGAGAAATGGTAAATGACTGAAAGAACAACGCCTTTTTATGCCCGCGGGTTTCATTTTTTTGGGATTCGAATCCCAAAATCGAGACACGTTGTGTCCTAACAGGACACGTATGGGATTCGTACGTGTCCCATTCTGGGATTTGAATCCCCAACGAATCGTGTCCAATTCGTGGGATTCAAACACGCAGGCCATTTCCAGCGAATCCTGTTTCATAGCTAATGAGGCAAGCATTGGGGATGAGAAGGGTATGGAGGCCTAGGGCAAGGCCTAAGGCCTATGGCCTATGGCTTAAAGGCCAAGGAGAGGGAGTTGCAAACCCTTAGAGGGCTGCGGCTTAGGGAAAGAGAGGGAGGAGGGCTGAGGGAGAGAGGAGGATAGGAGGCCGAGGGCGGAGGGCAAAGGCTGGAAGGAGGGCCGAGAGGGGACGAAGGGATGAGGAGGCCTCACGGAGGAGATTGAAGGCTGAGAAGGAAGGGAGGAGGGAGGCCGAAGCCTCAAAACCCCACAATAAGGCCAAAACTTGGCCCTAAACTAAGGCGCTAAGGGGAGGAAGGCTGACGTTGAGGCCTAGGAAGGCAAATCCGGGCCTAGAAGTCCCAAAAATGTTGAAATCCTTGCTAAAAAAATTTATGCTTCAACTCCTTTGATTTTTTTAGAATTTTTTCCGTCGGAAACTTGCAAAAATTTCCAAGAGACTAGATCTTACCCTCAAGGGCCTAGATCTAGCTTTTTTCCCACTTGGTTTCTCGATCTAACGTGAAAAAATGAAAATCAAAACACCCAAACCCCAATATATACAAAAATAAAACTAAAACCCCAACCCAAATTAGAAAAATAATTTACAAATTTAAATTTACAAAATATACATGGGTTTTCAAATGGATTTTGAGAAAATAATTTTTATGATATTTTTTCCTTGAAAGAATGGCTAAAATGCTTCAGAAAAATTAATGCTCACTATAGCCCAAGCGAAGATTCAATCCACCATATAAAAACTAGAGATCCAAGCAAAGTAACCTTTGCCCATAGTTTGTGAATTTGGAGACCAAGGATTGAGTAGCTGCACACACTATGTATTATCTCAAAATAACAATATAAAGCACCACATAGGAAGCTCGTAGTCAATACATACCACAGATCAACGACAAGAACACCTCGAGTTGCACCCCAAAGTCTTTTATTATAGTAGAAAAAATAGTTTCCAGTGGGACAATAGTTTACAAAATGCTTTAGCAGCAATTCTAGCCAAAGATCAATATGACTAGAGACTCAACTGACTCTCTAATCTATAGATGAATCCTCCAAATGGAAAAATAACGGCTAGTTTCTTTGATCCTTGTCAAAATGATCTTGATCGTTGATAAACACTTTAATATTTTTTAATCTAGACCCTTGATTTTTTTTTATTTTTTTTTGAGGAATTTTCATATTTATCATTTAATTCCATTTTAATTATCTCAAAATTAATTATTTAGAGCTATTTTTCGCAAAAATTTGACTTTGACTTAACCACCAAGGTCCAAGGGTCCAATTTTTCTTGAAATATACAATATTCCCTTGGTGGAGGACCTTTAAATATTGACTCTTTTAAGACCCACGAATTTTTTCCATTTGAAAAATTTATTTTCCTAAGACAATTTAAATATGACTTTAATTAATTAATTTTCTGGCTAAGGATTTAATTTTATTTTACCAGAAAAATTAATTAATTTACACATAAGGGATTTAATATTTTTCCAACCCTCTAATACATAAGGTTTTACATTTATAAGAATCAAAGAGGGAATACACATTAGACTTAGATCCTCAAGACACACAACCCATCTGCGACTCAATATGATCTAGTAAACCAAGTGATTTGTAATAAAATAATAAAGCCAATTAGCTTAAATTAATCTCAAACCACTTTTACATCAAACTCGACTAAAACACTAGGACTCACCTAAAAATCTGACAATAAATTTCACCTTAGCTTTGGGGGTTTAAGCTGGAGGGAAAAAACTCTTTTGACTAGCCGTGTTGAGAAACACAGGTAATCAGTAAAGTTAAAAAACCTCCTAGGATGGAATTTGTCATCAAATTATAAGCTTACCTAGGTTGTTACATAGACTCAAGGTTTTACTAAGATTTACAATATATAACTTGTAGAATGGGATGACCATGACACATGGATTGCTGATATGTAATCCGATCCTTGTTGAAAAAATTGGTACTTCCACATCCCTGAAACTTTGATAATTCGAGTGCAACATCTGGCTCCATATGGGGACACGTTGCTTCAAAGAAGTAACGTGAGAATCCTAGAATCCTGCATCCAAAGAAACAAAAATCCATCAAATAGATATCCATTCAACATCGAAATCATCATGCATTCATAGAAAATACCACTAGAATAGAAAATCTACTTTAACAAATTGAAATATAAAAGACATAATATAAATTCGTGAAATAAACTACCTAATGACATGAAATAAAGGGAAAAGGGTTAGAGATACTATACAAAACGATGCCCATGGCATCAAATATCATTGGTGAGGAACAATCTCGGGCATTTTTCCGCTGACTGGTAGATCACTTGGCTGCTTTTCAGATGCCCCTTATTAAAGTTTGATCCTCTTAGGTCGGTGTGACTGCTCATCATTGTGTTGCATATCTTTGTCAATTTGAAACCTTCTTTTTCTGCTTGGCAAAGGGGATGGTGGTGGAAAAAGTGACATATCTCTGATTCAAAATGAGGCGAATGTTCTTGTGGCACAACCTGTTCACCATTTTCCAACTTCTTTGGAACTTCAATGTGGTATCTTCTCTCTACTTCTCTGTACAACCTGACCATGCCACCTGCTGCTGCTGGAATAGTAGCATAAGATAAATCCATCTGAATGCATCCACCTAAATCAGCTGCAAACTGCCGGGAGAGAAGCATCCCCCATACATCTGGCGCATCAATGACTGCAATGTCCATGGTGACGATCTTGTATGGATAATCTGCTAAGGCAACCTGTAAATCTTTAACCACACCAAGGACTTCAACCTTTCTAGAGTCCATCGAACAAATGTTATGATATGGTCTAGAAATTCTTAAGTTTAATTGCTCCATGACCTTCTTGGTCATAACATTCTGAGATGCACTAGAATCTAGCATGCAGTTGTGAAGTAATCTGCCATTGATGTCCAAAATAATAAAGAACGATTCATGATTTTCATTAGTCATATAACAATTGAAATCCTTTAATTTAATTTCCTCGTCCTGATGATTAATTCCGTCATTTTCTTGTTGAAGCATACCCAAAGCCTTGAAACAAGATGCCCTTTGAGATGGAATCTTTAAAAATTCAAGTACAGGGACAAACATCTTAATATTATTTATTCATGCGACCCAATCCATGTTCAAACCAGATTTGTATCTTTTGGTGAGAACCTGCTTGTTCTGACTTTGACCTTTACCCTTTCTTTGATATGTGTATCCCTTACTCTTTGCAAGTTCTAGAACTTGTTCTTGAGTTGGTTTATCACCATATGCCTAAGTAATGGGGCCCTTTTCTTCATCGAAGGTGTTTATTGCAAAGGTTGAAGAAATCATATTGGCGCATGGGCTTTCACTTGATTCACCTTGACTTGCATTATTACTTCGTTGATATCTACTTTCTTCTAAAATCCTTCTAGCCAAAGCACATGTAATTTCTTCATGAAAATTGTCACAAGGTCCGCAGAAAGGAACAAACTCATCAACTACGTTGGTAGACTCAAGCGGTGTAGGAGGCCTTTGATCATTTGAGGAATTCCCTTTTTGGCCACTAATTATTATTGTTTCAGGAAGACATACTTTGTGTTTGCATCCTGGTATTCCTTTCCATTTGTATTAACTTATTATGCATGTCACTTATCTGCTTGGCATGTTTAATTTCCATATCCCTAACCAATTTGGTTAATTCTTTGACTGTTCTGAATCTTCTTTGATTTTGACCAGAGTTTTTTTGTAACCAGGGATCTCAGATTTACCTGAAGCCTTTTTATCTTTTTCTAACTCTTCAACTGTATTTTGGGCAGCAGCTAAAGTGGCAGGGTGAGCTCACCTTATCTCATAGTGAACTTCTACATGGTAAGCCTCGAGATATGTTTCCAAGACAGTTTTTCAGGAGGCTTGTAATCTTGAGTCATGTCCCTCAATAATTTGTTGAACCTTTGGTTAAATTCTACCACTGTTTCATTTTCTTTCTTCTTGATGGTATTGAATTATTTTACCAAGTACTTCCCCTCCCTCTTATCTCCGCATTTGTCTCGAAAAGCATCAAGGAGGGACCTTAGAGAATTGAAAGCATTATCAACCTTGTCATGAAACAAGTCAATTGCATTACCCTCCAATGATAAGACAAATAGTTTCATCTTGACATCTTCATAATTATAGTTCGTAGAATGAGCATATCTATGGAGGAACGAAGTAAACTTCTTTATATGTTCTTCAGCGTTGATAGCATTATTCCCCTCAAAGATTGGCAATCTGTTCATAGTTGACTCATTTGACAAATCGTGCGGATACCCCTAGATGTTGGTGAAATTGCAAGGACCATAGTAGTCACCCATGATGTTTTGATTCATGGGGATTCATAAAATGCAAATGGAGATCAAGGAGAGATTCCTGTCTGATAAAATTTAAACAATCTCTGGAGTGTAACTTGTTTAACCGAGCTCTTAGAACCTTTTCATGATCGGGAGCGGGGTTAAACATGATTCCTTCTAGAGTACGTTATAGTGCATGGATGAGTGAGTGGAGTCGCCACCTAAACAGAAAACCAAACTAAATGTCCAAGTGCTAAATGCGAGAATGAACAAGATGAGAAGATTAGTGAGAGAAAAAATGATAAGGTGATGTGAAGATGAACAAAGATGAGAGATAGGTGCCAAAATATGTTGTGGCGTTGATGGAATAATGAATGAAAAGATTTACAAGATTATGGAGACTGTCGTAAAGCCAAGGTCCAATAAATTGGTCCGCGACAACGACGCCAAAAAATGTCGCCGCCCAGATTGTACAGGCACTGCAACATGTGAAAATTCCTACACTGAAGGAACCCCTACTGCAGCAAATCTGAATCTACTTCACCTACTTGATTTTTTTTTATTATACATTATCAAGTTATTCTTCTGAATACTGAAAAAAATTACCTCTGCAGCGTACACTAATTAAACGTTTGATCTCATGAAACATAAAACAGAGCAAAGAACAAGATACATAGGACACACTTATTTTTGGACACAATAGTCCCCGGAAAAACCCAATGCGGGAAAACTGGTGCAACAGTTCTGAGGGTTTATTATTATGCAGGAGAAATACCTGAATGCAAATCTAGGATGCTCATCTAGTAATCATTTACAGAGAAAATACTGGTGGAAAATTTGAGCGAGTTTTACCTCACTTCACTAGGCAGAATTCCGGCAACAACACTGGCTAACCCCGACTACTTCTGTGCTGGCCCTGCGTCAACCTTGCGTCACCTTTTCTACCCTTTGTGTCAACTATCCCGGTTGTTCCGGTAGTTCTGACTTTTGTGTGATAGGCAACTTTCTCCTCTGCGCAACCCTTCTGGCTCTACGTCAAGGCTGCGTGGGCTCAGACAGGCCCAGCGTCAGCTCTCTCAGCTACTACGCTGCCAATGCAAGCTCTCTCCATCTCTCTGTCAGTATTCTATGGAATGTCCTTCTCTCGGATTCTCATTGCCCCTCTGCTGCTGAATGATCACTTAGTTCGAATTTCTTAGCTTCATAGCCCCAGAAATTGAACTCCAGATCAATTCGTTCTCTCCGTGTGTGTTTCCAAATGAACCCCAAGCCTCCATTTTATACTTTTCCTGTTGAGTCTTCAACAACCGAGATTAAGTCTCTAATCAACGACTAAGATTAAAACATGACTTGATTCTCTTTCTAGATCATTCTCACCCATATTTTGATTAATACCCATTAATATTTGAATTTGCCTAAGTCTAGACGTAGGAACTTCATTAAAAATATTAATTATTTTAATAAAATACAATCTGGGTGGAATTTCACCAAATAGTTTCTAGGTTCTTTAGAACTCATGTGCCTTAGCCTCTCCACCAATTTTCAAGGCTAGAGCACTTCCAATGCTACCAAAAACTAACACTCCCTCTTAGCGAGGAAAGTGCTCTAACAACAATGTCCACCTGCATGTTGCTCTGTTTCTGAAGCACCCCCTTTCTGCACTGTTGCTGCCACCAACACTGTGATGTTGCTGCTATTGTACTACTGCCCATGACAATGCCACTGCCGCTGGTGCATCTGTACTATAGCTCCCTCTTAAATGCTGCATCTTGCTATGCTGCTAGCACTACCACTACTATCACTACATCTGTACTGCAACTCAGTTGTTGAGAGAAGCAACTGAAAAACATCCAAAATTAGCTTTACTTAACTATGTTCAACATAATACAATGAATGTTGGAATCTAACAGTTGTTGACCCTCTAAATCTTCTGCGCTGTTGCTGACTTCTGCACTACTGTTGACTTCTGCATTGCTACCAACCTTGCTCTGCGCTAATCGGTCTCTGGTCCCAAGCTACCGCATCTGTCCTCCAAACACTCAACTACATCATCTGACACTAAGTTTATCTCGCTACTGCTGAATCTTGGGCTCTCGTAGCAAGGATTTGATCCAAGAGGTGGACTCGTCAAGGATCATGCCCACATGTAGTCCTTTTGACTACAACTCAATATCACCCCATCTCCCTCCTAGAGATGCATGGGCACTCATGGCATACTCTTCCTTGTCTATCTTCGCGGTTGCAACCTTTGGATCATGCTTTTCGTCCTTATCCTTTTGCTTCAAAGGACACTGAGATGCAAAGTGATCCATCTCGCCACATCTAAAACATTTCACCTTCGAAATGTACTTCTTCTGCTTCGGCTTCTGTTGTCCCTTCGATGCTAGAGTTGCGTTCTCCTCCTCCTCCTTGGTCTTCGTGCTACTCCCACTGCTGCCATTGAGGTTGACCTTAACTAGGTCCCTCCTTAATTCTTCCTATTGAAGAGCTACCCACATCTCCTCCCATGAAGGTAGTCTTTCCCTGCCCAATATGCTTTGGACGGAGACTTGCCATTCATCCGAGACTCCATTCAGGGCTTTTCTCACCATCACGGTTGGCTAAGTGGACCCATTGCAGCAAGCAGGTCTCTAGTGTTCTAAAGACGTTGAAGATAGAGATTCACCCCTTCTCCTTTCTACATCAAAGTCCGTTGCAACTTTTGCTCTAAATACATCTTCTGCTGTTCGGAAGAGCCTTCATACAGAGACAAGGCTTCCCACATCTCCCGAGTTGTATCCTTGCCCTGCAAGTGTGAGACCACATGATCTCGAACTCCATCGAGAATAAGCCTCTTTGCCTTCCCCTGCTCGGCCTTGTACTTCTCCTTTTGATCATTGTCAACAGGAACAACTACAACACTTTTGACGTAGGCCTCAAGATCATATTACTCCAGAACAACTGAGATTCTGGTCTCCATATGACATAGTTGGAGGCTCCGTCCAAACTGTCCTAATCTCTGAGCCCATGCGATTCCATCTCACCCAACTATTGAATTGACTCCTCTAATCATTGCTTAGCACTACTCAGCTGCTCAGCAAGTGAAACTTTCAAGTGGAAAGTTCTCTAAGGAGAAAATTCCCCTTCTATGTGTCTTCGTTCTTTTCTAGCAGATTTCTGCCCCGACAGACACTGCGCCCTTCAAGCACTGTGCTGAGGCTATGCATCAGTCCCTCTGCCTCTGCAAACTCATGAACTCCAATACCAAGCAAAAATTCTTACACTGAAGGAATCCCTACTACAACAAATCTGAATCTACTTCACCTACTTGATTTTTTTTATCATACATTATCAAGTTATTCTTCTGAATACTGAAGCAAATTACTTCTGCAAAATAAATATTAATTTATTTTAATATTTACTGAAGGGTTTTCCTTAAATAACTTATTTTGAGAAATAAGTAGGTGAAATAAATCAGTTGCTGCAGTAGAATTTCGTATTAGAGATTTTCACATGGTATCAGAGTGGAGATTGGGCAACATGATAGAAGAATCTGCTATGAGTCGGGAGTATGCTGCCGACACATCAATTTAGAGAGACTCACGTAGATTTCCAAAGAAAGAAGAGAGCACGAAGAACTTGGATCACGATTACTCTATGTTAGCTTCCAGACTGGAAGAAGAAGTTGTTTGCCTAGCGAGTTCTGCCTCCTTTGAGGTTTGGTATATAGATAGTGGAGCTTCCTGGCATTTGACAGGAATACGAGAATGTTTTTCAAATTATCAAGAAGAAAGGATGAATTTTCAAATCACCATGGGAAATAAGGCAAAGTGTACCCTTGCAGGAAGAGGTACTGTAGTCTTTCAAACAAAAACAGGGGATCGGCTTCGAGCAACCAATGTGCTGCATGTGCCAGGATTGGGGATGAACCTACTCTTTGTATCTCAGCTTCAAAACAAGGCTATGACATTTTCTTCATTAAGGAGAAAGTATATGTCAAACACCCAAGTTGGAAAAAGAAGGCCCAGATTGGAATCAGAAGTAACAGGCTGTATATATTACAGCTAGAATCTCCAATGGCACTGATAGGCAGCGATGGGGATAAAGATTTGAATGAACTATGGCACAGGAGGATGGGACACCTATACCATGGTGCTATAAGAATTCTCAGGAAAACAGTATTGGGAGTTCAAAAAGTACCGAATGAGATGATGTATGCAGAGGATGCGCACTAGGAAAGTACACTAAGGAAACATTTTCAAGAAGCAACAGTAGGGCTAAGAGTGTTCTGGGATTGATACACTCAGATATTTGCGGAACCATGTCCACAAAAGCTCTTAGTGGTGCCGAATATTTCGTCACTTTCATTGATGACCATTCCAGAAAGACTTGGATCTACTTAATGAAAAACCAAGGATGAGGTATTTGGTCGATTCAAAGAGTTCAAGGCTCTAGTTGAGAATCTGACAGGAAAGAACATAAAGATATTGCACTCATACAATGGTGGAGAATACATTGACAAGGACTTCACTGATTTTTGTGTAAGGGAAGGCATCAGAAGGGAATGGACAACCCCCTATAATCCAGAGCAGAAAGGAAGAATTGGACTATTGTTGAAGCAACCAGGGCAATGTTGTATGATCAGGATATGCCCAAGTTTCTATGGGTAGAAGTATGCAACATGGCAGTGCATATCCAGAACAAGACTTCTCACAGCGCATTAGGTAAGATTACTTCGGAGAGTGTCTTCATCGGTAAGAAGCCTGAAGTGAGTCATTTCAGGATATTTGGGAGTTTGGCATACTGCCATGTACCTGAAGAGAAGAGGAAGAAATTGGATCAGACTGCAGAGAAAGGATATCTTGTAGGATATAGCGAGAATGCTAAGGCATATAGAATCTATCTTCCGGGGAATAGGAAGATCGTAATCCGACAGGATGTAAAGTTCATGGAGGACAGAGCCTTCAAAAAATCCCGAGAAATGTCTTCCAAAGAGTAGTCAAAGGATGATCCGTTGGTACAGGCACTTCGACCAGCAGAAACTAGTGCTAGTATTTCTCCTAAAGACAAAACTCCAGAGGTGGAGCCTCAAGAAGAGGAGGAGCAGATAGATATACCCACTACCAGTGGTAGAGCGAGCCGGGAACTTCGACAAATACTACGAGATGCAAAGGATTTTGTCGGGGCGCCCAGGAACGAGAAAAGGGAGCGTAGACAACGAGACAAATACCAAGCCTTGGTAGCTTAGGTTGGAGAACCCTCCAGTTTTCAGGAGGCCGTTCAGCATCAAGTATGGGTAGATGCTATGGTGGAGGAATACAGTTCCATAATGGTCAATGATGTTTGGGAAGTGGTACCTAGGCCTTAGGACAGGTTAGTTGTAGGGTCGAGATGGCTCTACAAAGTCAAATACGCTGCAGATGGCAGTGTAGAAAAATACAAAGCCAAGTTTGTGGCTAAGGGGTTTGCTCAGAAGGAAGGGATAGACTACGAAGAAACCTTTGCCCCAGTAGCCAAGTATACTTCTATTAGATTCGTGATATCCCTTGCAGCTCAGATGGGGTGGGAGATTCACCAGATGGATGTCAAGATGACGTTCTTGAACGAGGTGATAGAAGAAGAAGTATACATTGAACAACCCGAGGGTTTTGAGACACATGAGAAGAAATCTCATGTATGGAGATTGAAGAAAGCTCTGTATAGGCTTAAACAGGCACTTAGAGCATGGTACGGTAGAATTAATGGCTACTTGCAGAAGATGGGATTCATCAAGAGTGACGAAGATCCTAACCTCTACTATCTGGTTGTAGAGAATGAGCCTCTAATCCTGGTTTTATATGTGGATGATCTCCTTCTAACAAGATCATCCAAGCTCATCAAAGATTGCAAGGAGAACCTAGCCACAGAATTCGACATGAAGGATTTGGGTGGATGCATTATTTCCTGGGGTTGGAATTTTGGCAACAAAAGGGTGAAATTTTCCTTGGGCAAGGGAGATACGCTACAGATATTTTGAAAAGGTTCATATTGTAGGATTGCAGACCTATGGCTACTCCAATGATCACCAACTGGAAGAAGATTGATGCATCCGAAGATAAAGAAGTCGATCCCATCTTGTGTAGGTAGCTCATAGGGTTCCTAATGTATCTAGTCAATACCAGGCTAGACATTTGTTACGCTATCAACACCCTCAGTTAGTTCATGGTAGAACCAAAGAGGTCGCATTGGGCAACAACCAAGCATGTTCTTAGATATATATGAGGAACAATCGAGCATGGATTAATGTATACCAAAGGCAATGATATCAGGTTGAGTAGGTTCATGATCTAGGTCTGGGTGTGACAAAGGACCCTTCTAAGAACTTTTACTTTTGTGATGTGTTAAATTGCATTTTTAAAAGAACATAAATGAATACATCTGCATGCTGTAAAGAAGAGGAACATTAAATCCATCAACACATGAAAGCATAAGCCGTGGATAACAGAGTTCGTCCAGGAGGGACTAATTCTCTGGGCCTCGGTGTCAAGATGGCATAGGCCGCTGCATTAAGTGTTGTCAATAGTGTTGATGTACATAAGAGGTGATGTCGCTATCATACAAGGAAAATGCCCTCACGCAGGAGTGACTCCAAGAGATGTTTCGCTACAGGAACTCTCAATCAAAAAGGACTCCTATCAATATGACATAAACCCATGCATGATGATGATGAATATCTCGCCAACATGGCATAAAAGGGATTTCAGTGCAATCATACATGACGACACATGAGTATCCCATCAACATAACGACCAAGGGATCTCACATAAAACATGACAAATCATGACAACAAGTACATCACATAGATGATTCTGCGTCACATCAAGCAAGAATCATGAAAACAAGTAAGAAACAAGATCCCTCATCAAACATCAAACAGGGATCTGTGCAGCACAATGCATAGCAAAAGAAGTACATGAACACTGCATATACCTCACATCCTGGGGCCATCTGTCAAACTGCTGAAGCTGTTCATGCCATCAATCTCACTGGGTTGAATCTCATGGAAATGGCTGCTTGCACATGGATGCTGACACCTGCACTCCACTTAGAAAAATGGCCAAAAAATAGAATGAGCAAATGGAAAATTTGAACGCACTATCAGATTTGTAGCGTCGAATAGTGCAAAATCGATTGTCAAATTTCTGAATTCTGAGAAAATGAAAATCTAGGACTTAAGGAATCTTTTAGATTCCCCTAGATTCCTCAAAGATTCCCTCCTTCGGGTCCTCTGCAAATCGGCTGCTCAGATCAGGAAACTAACCGTGCCATCAGGTTCGTGTCACTGAGAGGTGTAAGATCGGCATAAAATTTGTCCAATTTGGACATTGCAAAAATTTCACCCTCTTGGAAATTTCACTCAGTCATGGTTCCACCTGCGTTAAAAATTAATTAAAAATTAACTCTGCCTTGTTTTTTCGTGCCCGCTTCTGGTTCCTCCATGTTGCCTGGGCACACTGAGAAAACTAGGTTTTTTTATAAAAAATCGGGGCGGATATTCCCATGTGGTTCGGTTGGCGTAGTGGTAAAATTTGGAAATTTGTTGAGGAGGGGTCGAGGGGTCAAATCCCGCCCCTCCTTAATTACTCCATGTAATATTTTTGGTTAAGTTTGGGGTGGTCGGTCCACTATTTTGGGTGGCCCTCCCCACATTTCCGCCGGCAATTACAGTTCATACGGACGATGTGGAGGGCGGCGGAGTTGATAGCCCACGCCCCCACTTATTAAAAGTGATGTGGTGGAAAAACTCCGGGGGTGTCGGGGTCATGGCTGCCCACCCCTTAATTAATGTTTAGTTACGGTGGTTTGAGGGAGAGGCGTGGGGTGGTGGCCCACCACCTCCTTTCTTTATATATATATTTTTAACTTTTAACAATAAGAAGACCTTTTCGAAAATTTGGATTTTTGACTGAAGGAGTCATTTTAATGAGGCGAAAATTTCGCCCGGAATCTGGCCGAAGTTGGCCGAATTTCGTTCGCTGGAAAAAGTCCAAATTGTGTCTCCATTAACCTACCGAGTCAGCAAAAGTCAACCAAAACTTTGACTGCCTCTATCTTCCTCATTCGGACTCGGATTGACGAACCGTTCGCACCACCGTGATCATGACGACGAGATCTTTAACATGAACCTGGTTCAAGCATAATCCAAACACTTTGATTTTTGAGCTTTCATAAGCCCTCTTTGTCCTGTGTGTGTCCCTGGAGCCACCTGGATCAATCCTCCCCACTGAGGAGCTTTTGGTCCTCCAAAAGCATGAAAAATAATTTGCAACTTATTTGTACCTTGTTTGCACCACAAGCGTCTTGAAAGGTCTCGCTTCCATTTCCTTCACCTTTGTTCTTCGGAGCCTTAAGCAATGAGTTGACACCTGCGACCTCTGTAACCTGTAGTACATTGTTTTAAAAATTACATGCTTGACTTTCATGACCAACTAATGACCCAAGCGTCCCACACTTGCCACGAGTTTATAACACATACTTGGTGGTCAAGTTTACATCGAAATGGACACAATATCCCAGTTATGAAAACAAGGCCAACAAATCATTGTTGCTTCAACAAGTGATAGAAAACACATCATGACTGCAGCACATGATTTACAATAATAAGGCCAAACACTATTTTTGCTCTGACAAGTGATGGAAACACGGCATCACTTTCACAATTTATTATGCAACACAAAATAAGACCAGACATCATTGTTGTTGAACAAGTGATGGAAAACACATCATCACTTTTACATTTTAAAATGCAACAAATGATTTACAAAAGTACAACCATGAAACGCTAACATATATAGAAACCATTTTCACTTATCGCTGTGAATGGGTCGTCTCCTTGTGGTGGCTTTGCTTGTCGAACCATTGTTCCACCTGGTTTATGCACCGACACCTTGTCTTTAAGGTGCTGCTCTGGATGGAGCCTCCAACAAGTGGCTCTTTGATGGCCACTTCTATCGCAATCACTGCAATAGGTCTTCTTTCTCTAGATTTGCTTAACATGTTTCTTTCCCTGTTGTTGAGAGGGTCTTTCACGCCTCTTCTTTGTTTGTATTGCTATTCTTTTCCAACACTTAGAAAATGTATGGTTATGTAATCCACAAACGGTACATGTCCTTCGATGCCATGTTTTACGGTCATCACTAACAACATGATTATAATCGAAATGAACATTCGAATGTCAAAAGTGGTTATACCTTTCCTTGCCCTCTCTGATGTAAGTATGGCGATGAGAGCTTGCCTCATCTCCTTCCCTGCGATGGAAACTGCCATGGGATGATGGGGATGTGTTCCCATCATTCTCTTTCCTCGACGATTTCGACAATGTCTCGGAAAAATCTGACACCTTCGAGCATTCTTTGTTGGTGTATCCCATGCCTGCAAATTGAGGTCTCTGCCCAACCTCCAATGGTTGAGTTATGCCTTGGTTATTAACACCAAGTTCTTCTTCCTTCTCGTGCCTCGTCCTTGTAAGGAGCCTCATGTTTGTCCATGTAATTGGGATCTCCAAATATCCAACAGAAATCATACTATGTGAAGACGAAATTGAAAGGAAATCAACATCTTTTACCTCCTCTGTCGATTTGGAAAGAAATGATGAGGGCCTCTCATCATCTGTTGTTGGTGGTTCGCTTGCTATCTCAGCGCATTCCCCAACTTCCTTTCTAGCATACCCAAGTCCTGCCTGACGGGGTAATTCTTCTACTTTGATGGGGTTGACAATGCCTTAGCCATTAACGCCCAAGCCTTTTCCTTCATACCTTTTCTTCAACAGTTTGGAGCCAATTCCTGTGGTATGAATTTCAAAAATAGCGAAATCATCATTAGGACACATACATGAATTCAAAGAATTACTTTTTACCTCACATGGGTCACGCTGCAGCTTTTTCAAGGCCTCGTCCTTTGCTTGCAGCTGTCGTAGCAAACTATGTTTTTCCTCTTTCTCTTCATGTAGACACATCTTCAATTCAGCGTTATTTGTTTGAAGATTATGTTTGTTGTGCTTTAGTTCTTCTAGGGCCTCTTCCGTGGCTTGCAACTGAAGCTGCAATCGCTCCTTTTCCTCTGTCTCTTTCTGTAGAGTTTCATACATTATTTCCACCCTTTTGGAAATTTTGAGCATGGTTTCGTACATCGCTTTTTCATCCTCTGTTGTTGCACGTTCCATTGTTCACGCTGCAATTCACATCCATGCAAAGACCGCTCTGATACCACTTGATCCAGGTCCGGGTGTGACAAAGGACCCTTCCAAGACCTTTTACTTTCGTGATGTGTTAAATTGCATTTTTAAAAGAACATAAATGAATACATCTGCATGTTGTAAAGAAGAGGAACATGAAATTCATCAACACATGAAAACATAAGCCGTTGATAACGGAGTTCGTCCAGGAGGGACTACGTCTCCGGGCCCCGGTGTCAAGATGGTGTAGGCCACTGCATTAAGTGTTGTCAATAGTGATGATGTACATAAGAGGTGATGTCGCTATCATACAAGGAAAATGCCCTCACGCAGGAGTGGCTCCAAGAGATGTTCTGCTACAGGAACTCTCAGTCAAAAAGGACTCCTATCAGTATGACATAAACCCATGCATGATGATGATGAATATCCCGCCAACATGGCATAAAAGGGATTTCAGTGCAATCATACATGGCGACACATGAGTATCCCATCAACATAACGACAAAGGGATCTCACATAAAACATGACGAATCATGACAACAAGTACATCACATAGATGATTCTGCGTCACATCAAGAAGGAATCATGAAAACAAGTAAGAAACAAGATTCATCATCAAACATCAAACAGGGATCTGTGCAGCACAATGCATAGCAAAAGAAGTACATGAACACACTGCATATACCTCACATCCTAGGGCCGTTTGAAGAAGAGAATGTCAAACTACTGAAGTTGTTCATGCCATCAATCTCGCTGCATCGAATCTCATGGAAATCGCTGCTCGCACATGAATGCTGACACCTGCACTCCACTTAGAAAAGTGGCTAAAAAATAGAATGAGCAAATGGAAATCTGAACGCACCATCAGATTTTTGGCGTCGAATAGTGAAAAATCGACTGTCAAATTTCTGAATTCTGAGAAAATGAAAATCTAGGGCTTAAAGAATCTTTTAGATTCCCCCTAGATTCCTCAAAGATTCCCTCCTTCGGTTCATCTGCAAATCGGCTACTTAGATCAGGAAACTGACCGCGCCATTGACTTCGTGTCACTGAGAGGTGTAAGATCGACATAAAATTTGTCCAATTTGGACACTGCAAAAATTTCACTCTTGGAAATTTCGCTCAGTCATGGTTCCCCTTGCATTAAAAATTAACTAAAAATTAACTCTGCCTCGTTTTTTGTGCCCGCTCCTGGTTCCTCCATGCTGCCCGGGCGCACTGAGAAAACTGGGGTTTTTTATAAAAAATCTAGGCAGATATTCCCATGTGGTTCGGTTGGCGTAGTGGTAAAATTTAGAAATTTGTTAAGGGGTCAGGGGGTCAAATCCCGCCCCTCCTTAATTACCCCACGTGATATTTTTGGTTAAGTTTGGGGTGGCGGGTCCACTGTTTTGGGTGGCCCGCCCCCCATTTCCGTCGACAGTTACAGTTCATACGGACGGTGTGGAGGGCTGCAGGGTTGACAGCCCAGGCCCCCACTTATTAATAGTGATGTGGTGGAACAGCTCCGAGGGTGGCGGGGTCATGGCTGCCCACCCTTTAATTAATGTTTAGTTACGGTGGTTTGAGGGAGACGCGTGGGGTGGTAGGGGTGGTGGCCCACCACCTCCTTTTTTTATATATATATTTTTAATTTTTAACAATAAGAATCCCTTTCTGAAAATTCGGATTTTTGACCGAAGGAGTCATTTTAACAAGGCGAAAATTTCGCCCGGAATCTAGCCGGAGTTGGTCGGATTTTGTCTGCCGGAAAAAGTCCAAATTGTGTCTCCATTAACCTACCTAGTCAGCAAAAGTCAACCAAAACTTTCACTGCCTCTATCTTCCTCATCCGGACTCGGATTGACGAACCGTTTGCACCACCGCGATCACGACGACGAGATCTTTAACATGAACCTAGATCGAGCATAATCCAAACATTTTGATTTTTGAGTTTTCATAAGCACTCTGTCCTCCACTTGGATTAGTTCACTAATGCAGATTAGGCTGGAAGTTTAGTAGATCGGAAAAGTACCACTAGGTATTGTTTCAACATTGGATCAGGAATGACCTCCTGATACAATAGGAAACAGAAATCCGTGGCTCTGAGCTCAGTTGAAGTTGAATATATGGTAGCTAGCACAGCTTCATGCGAAGCCATATGGCTTAGGAAATTGCTTGTGAATCTATTCAGGAGAAAGATGGAAGCGACCAGTGTTTTGTGTGATAATCAGAGTTGCATCAAGCTCTTTGAGAATCTAGTCTTTCATGATTGGTCGAAGCACATTAATATCAGGTGTCACTTTATCAGAGACTGTGTCCAATGAGGGGCAGTACAATTGAGGTACACCCCAACAGGAGAACAGGTGGCAGACATTCTCACCAAGGCCCTAGGAAGAACAAAGTTTGTTTACTTCAGGGAGAAGATGGGGATGGTAAAGAATTCGTTTCAGTAGCAGAAGCAGATAATATAAGAAGTTGCAGTGCAATAGTTAGTAGTAGTAGTGCTATGGGTAGCATGATGCAACATATTCAGAGGGAGCTGCAATACAGATGTAGCAGTGACAATTACAGTGTCATGGGCAACAGTACAGGTGGCAACAACACAGTGGATGAGGGGTAGTTGGTCGAGCATCGACATCGCAGATGACCGATGTCGTGGATCAATGTGATGCTTTTGCTGAGAAGTATTGCTAGAGCACATTCCTCACTAAGAGGAAGCATTGATTTTGGGTAGCATCAGATGTTCTCTAGCTCCAAAATTTTTTGGAGGGGCTAGAACACATGAGATCTCCAAGACCCAGAAATCATTTGGACATATTCCACCCAGATGAGGAGTTGTTAAAATAATCAATATTTATTATGGGTTCCTATGTCTAAACTTAGGAAAATAAAAATATTAGTGGTTATTAATAAAGATATGGGTGAAAAGCTTCTAAGAGACGAGGATCATGTCTGTTTTAATCTTAGGCATTGATTAGAGACTCTATCTTAGTCGTTGATTCATCAACAGGAAAAGTATAAGAGAAGACTTGAGAGTCATTTGGAGACACACCAGGAAAATACTCAGTACCCCGAGGGAAATCGATTCTCAAGGAGGAGTTCGATTTCAGAGGGAAAGTTGCAGGGTGGAGGAAGAGGAGGGCATTAGCAGCAGTCAGTGATTAAGGAGGAGGTTACGTAGGGCATTCGTGAAACAACGCAGAGGGAAGAGCAGGGAGACAACACCATTGGAGACGCAGTCCTCACGCAGGCTGACGCAGAGGGACACAAAAGTGACGCAGAGGTGGGTGAAGGGTCTCCAGTGTGTCAAAACTTCTCCAGGAAGAGGAGAAACTTTGTCTTAGGTGTTTTCTCTCAATAGTGTCTCAACTTCTCTGTAAAATCATTCCCTGTAAAGCGATTGTTGCTGAAGATTAATAAAACCCTCATCTGTTGCACCGGTTTTCCCACATTGGGTTTTTCCGGGGATAATTGTCCAAAAACAACTATGTTGATGTGATTGATTCTTGTGCTTGTATATCACTGTTATTTTCTCTATGTAATTATGTGATATCTGCAGTAGAATTGATTTTAATACCTACTGAAGGGTTTTCTGTAGATAACTTATTGTGAGAAATAAGTAGGTGAAATAAATCAGTTGCTGCAATAGAATTTCGTATTAGAAATACTCACAGGGGCATCCACACAGAGACATTTGAGGGGTTCTTCATGTTGGTGCCAGGAGACCGGACCATGAAGTGCACGAAGTGCGTCCCTCGATTAACTGTGGTGATGGGGGACTACTCATTCATTGATCACTTTTTTGTAGTTGATGTTCCAAACACCAACGTAGTGTTGGGTGTCTAGTGGTTATACTCACTGGGGAGAGTCACCATTGACTGGCAGAAGTTAGAGACAGAGTTTACAAGCCCAGATGGGAAGCCGGTAGTACTGAGAGGGATGCACTCTTATCCACCCCAGATAGTTTCCGCTCATAGGATGGAGGCAGATATACGACATGGGGACATAGAGTGGGTGGCAGAGCTTCGGATTTCAGAGGTAGGGACTCTATCACGACCTGTGCCTCCAGACATATTAGCTTTGTTGGAGAGGCACCAGAGGGTTTTTGGGGAGATCCCTCTGGGCAGACCACCAGATCGTGGGTTCGAGCATACTATTGAGTTGGAGGAGGGAGTGAATGCAGTCATCACCACTCCGTATATGCACCCCAAAGCCTATCGGGATGAGATAGAGAGGGCCATTTAGGAGTTGTTGAGGTTGGGGCACATCAGGCCTAGCTTGAGTCCCTTCACTTCTTCGGTGGCGCTGGTGAAGAAGAAGGATGGGACACTATGCATGTGCATCGACTACAGGGCCCTCAATAAGAGGACATTGAAGAATCGATACCCTATCCCGCACATTGATGAGTTGATGGACGAGCTTAAAGGGGCGAAATGCTTCTCTAAGATAGATTTGCGCTCGGGGTATCACCAGATCCGGGTGAGGGAGTAGGACATCCGTAAGACTGCATTTCATTGCCACTACAAACACTTTGAGTTTTTGGTGTTGCCCTTTGGGCTAACCAACACTCTAGCTACATTCTAGTCTTGTATGAATCACGTGTTTCGTGGGTAGTTGCGATTCTTTGTCCTTGTCTTCTTTGACGACATACTCATCTATAGCTAGACTTGGGAGGAGCACCTTTAACAACTTGGAGGTAGTACTTCGCATACTAGAGGACCAACAATTGTATGCGAAGATGTCCAAATGTGAATTTGGACTGATAGAGATGTCGTACCTTAGACATGTGATTAGGGAGGATGGAGTGAAGGTACGCTAGGAGAAGATCAGGGTCATCTTGGATTGGCCAACACCGAGGAATGTGACGGAATTGAGAGGATTCTTGGGCATTTGTACTTACTACAGGAGGTTTGTGATAGGATTCTCACAGTTTACAGCACCCCACACCAATTTGACAAAGAAGGGGCTTTTGAGTGGACACAAGCGGCACAGGACGCCTTTGAACGCCTCAAGAAGGTTATGAATAGTTGTCCTATTTTGGCTTTGCCGGATTTCACACAGCCATTTGTACTCGAGTGTGATGCTTCAAGTGAGGGAGTTGGGGCCATGTTGACACAGAGAGGCCATCCTATTGCATTTGAGAGTACAAAACCGCTACCCCACGAGCGTTTGCACTATGTCTATGACAAAGAGATGTTGGTCGTGACGCATGCACTACCCAGGTTCAAGAAGTATGTTATATATCTAGGGGGGATAGTATGGGGTACCAAGGGAGGTACCCAAGGTAATAATGTAATAATGGGATGGGCCATAGTAATAAATAAGGTGGTTAACCCATATCATGTAAAGGACCACAAGTAGTTAGTAATAATGTAATGGGCCCATGGTATTAGTTGATGGTATGAGGGAACCATGGTAATGACCCATGGTATTGTATGTATGAGGCCTATATAGAGGCTAGAGACTCCATGTGAAGGAATATTGTCAAGGATTATTGTACAAACAGGCATATGGCTTGTGGAGTGTTCTCCTTCCTTAAGGAGTGAATGTATGGTGTTGCCCTACCTTAAGGGTTTGATTAATAAAGAATCACTTCATATTATTTCTGGGTTTATTTGCATTGTCTCATATCTTTATATCAGATCTATAATATTTCCGAGTTAGATCCATAACAAATGGTATCAGAGCTACCAGATCTATAACAAGTGGTATCAGAGCTACCAGATCTATAACAAGTGGTATCAGAGCTATAACAAGTGGTATCAGAGCACTTTCTTGGGCAAAAGTGGAGAAATTTTTTTTTTTTTATTTTTTGCAGGATTTTGGGGGCGGCGAGTTTGCAGATCAGATCTATATGTTTTGGTGCAAGATCTGCAAAATCTAATTGCAGATCTGGATTCTTTGTGAAAAATAGCCGATTTCAAAAAAAAAAATCGATTGAATCGGAGTCCGGATGAAGGAGATATCGCTGATCTAAAAATCAGTGGGGTTGCAGACAATTTTTCAGGGCAGCGAGTTTGCGACGCAGATCTGGACGTCCTAGCACAAGATTTGCAAAATCTAATTGCAGATCTGGATTCTTTGTGAAAAAATACCCAATTTCAAAAAAAAAAATCAGTCGAATCAGAGTCCGGATGAGGGAAATATCGCTGATTTAAAATCAGCTCTTTTTTGCAAAAATTGTGGTGACGGCGGGAGAGTAGCAACGCAGATCTGAAATTCCAATGTCTGGATCAGGATTTCTATCACATGGGCAGATGCAGAATGGTTGTTCCATTTCCGAAAACAGGTCATAATACGAATTCTGAGCAATATTGACAGAATTGTGACCATTTCAAATTTTCGCCAAGTTTGTTCAAAACCCTCTTCATGGCGGGTCTAGGTTTTACAGGAAAAGATAATGGTCCTACTATTGAAGAATACATAAAAAAACAGAAATCATTATGGAAAAACAATTGGAAATGGTGGGTAGTGGAGCTATTTAGAGAGGAGGCAGCCACATGGTGGGGATTACTTAACAAAACGAAGTGTTACAACCTGCCCGATGAAGAATTTGAAAAATTACTTTTAGACAGATGGTCTCATGCTAGAAAACAAGATAAGGAGAAACATGTGGGGCTATTTCATACTGGTATATCCTTATTGCAGGTTCATGGATTGATTCAGAAGGAGAAGATCATTATTTCTATAAATCCTAGTTGCAAGCATAATTTCATCAATGTTAATTTGGCAAAAAAATTGCAAATTCCAACAAAACACATTGAAAACACACAAGTGGATAATGAGGATGTTCTAGTGTATAAAGATTTGAAGATTTCTATGGATAAGTATGTGTTACATGGTGATTTTTATACTTCAGAGATGGATAATATGGATGTTGTTTTGGGATATCCTTGGATGGAATCTGCGGGTACTATTAATATTAATGTGCAGAAGAAATTCCTGAAGCTTTGGTATAAAAAGAAGAAAATTACATTACAGGATATTTCCATCAATAAACAGGTAGAGTACATGGAGGCTGAAGCAGAAGATGTTCTAGGGACTGACATATCAGATGATGAGCCTTTGATGATCGACAATCAAACACAAACAGAGGCTGAAGCAGAAAAGGTTACAGGTACATCAGATGAGGCCTCAGTGGTTGAAGTCATATTGGAAAAGAAGACACCACAGCAGGGTGAATTAAAGAAAAAAACACCGTGGATTAAAATTTCAACATATCATCACCCACATCACCCCGCAAGAAAACAACTAACAAGATGGCAACCAATTAGCCACAAGGACAACAACCCCCGTATGACGGATAGCGAGGAGCGAAGATCCACCTACTACACATCAACACAGAAGAGCTACCACGGTCAACTTCCATCTCAAGCGAGTGAGGCACCAGCGAGACCAAGGGTTCACCTCTCTCTTGGATGGTTAGATGCACGTGCATGGTACCAGTGGACTACTCTTTTGAGTAGATCTTATTATTTGTGTTCTTCCCATGTTTTGGGGATGAAACATGCTAAGGGGGGTGGAATGTTATATACCTAGGGGGGATAATATGGGGTACCAAGGGAGGTACCCAAGGTAATAATGTAATAATGGGATGGGCCATAGTAATAAATAAGGTGGTTAACCCATATCATGTAAGAGACCACAAGTAGTTAGTAATAATGTAATGGGCCCATGGTATTAGTTGATGGTATGAGGGAACCATGGTAATGACCCATGGTATTGTATATATAAGGCCTATATAGAGGCTAGAGACTCCATGTCAAGGAATTGTGTCAAGGATTATTGTATGAACAGACATATGGCTTGTGGAGTGCTCTCCTTCCTTAAGGAGTGAATGTATGGTGTTGCCCTACCTTAAGGGTTTGATTAATAAATAACATTTTCTATCTATATTCAGATCTTGTTATTTCTTGGGTTAATTCTATTATCATATATTTCTGGGTTAGATCTATAATAAAGTATTTGGTGGGCAACCGGTTCAAGGTGAAGATTGATCACAACAGTCTTCAATTTTTCTTGGAGCAACAGTCATTGGAGGAGAGGCAGCAGAAGTGGGTGAGAAAAATCCAAGCCTATGACTTTGAGATTGAGTACGTTAAGGGTAAGCACAACATAGTAGCAGATGCACTTTCCTGGAGGCCCGCAATACTATCTTTGATGGATGTTACTCATGACTGGAAGGCTCAACTTTTGGTTGAGTATTCCAAAGACAGGCAAGCTTGTGAGATATTGGATGGCACACATAGAGATGATAGGTTCCAGGTGATGGATGACGTGATCTACTACAAGGACAGGATATACTTGGTGACAAGATCTCAACTCAGGGAGAGGATTATGCAGGCAGCCCACGATTCCCCTCTAGCAGGACACCCTGGGTTCCTCAAAACATATCGTGCCATTAGGGAGAGGTTCTCATGGCGGGGGCTCAAGGGAGATGTACTGAGGCATGTGCAAGAGTGCGTAGACTGTCAAAGGAACAAGGTGGAGTTGTCACATCCCGCAGGATTACTACAACTGCTCCCCATTCTGGAGAGGAAGTGGGAGAGCGTGTCCATGGACTTTATCACAGGGCTTCCAACTGCACAGGGGCGAGATTGTATTTACGTTGTGGTCAACAGATTGACCAAGTTCGCCCATTTCTTCGCCATCTCATCGAGATCTTCAACCTCACAAGTGGCCAAGTTGTTCTTTCGGGAGGTGTTCCAGCTGCACGGACTCCCAAAGAACATATTCAGCGACAGGGACAATAGGTCCATGGGAGCCTTCTGGCAGGAGTTGTTTCGGTTGGTGGGGACTGAGCTTACACCCAGCACCAGCTATCACCCACAGACAGATGGGCAGATCGAGATCATGAACAAATGGCTGGAAGGGTACCTACGCAACTATGTCATGGGGCAACAAAGAGCGTGGGTGAAGTGGCTACACCTACGGGAGTTTTGCTACAACACCACTTACCATATGTCGATTGGTATGTCCCCTTTTCGAGCACTTTATGGTTATGATGCCCTTTCTTTTTTTGACATGATATTTGGAGATAGCAGGCCCCCCTCGGGGCAAAGGATTGGGTCCAAGAGAGCTAAGAGATCCTCAGAGCTCTCAAGGACAACTTGCAGGTGGCACAAAATCAACAAAAGATGTACGCTAATAAGCATAGGGTGGAGAGATAGTTTGAGGTAGGGGACATGGTCTACCTATGCTTGCAGCCTTACCGACAATCTTCCCTCAAGCAGAAAGGGGCAGAGAAGCTCAAGCCATGCTTCTATGGGTTGTACAGGGTGACCAGGAGGGTCAGAGAGGTAGCTTATGAGTTGGAGCTACCCACAGAGAGTCGGATTCACAACATATTTCATGTCTCTTGCCTGAAGAAGGCATTGGGGTAGCAGGTTACAACAGCCACTGAGTTGCCTCCATTGGATGATGAGGGGCACCTAATACTGACACTAGAGGCTATATTGGAGACATGGGAAAGGAAGCTGAGGAACAGGGTCATCCGGGAGCACTTGGTGAAGTGGAAGGATTTGCCAGATGAGGATGCCACTTGGGAGAGTGAACAAATTTTGCAGCACCCAGCTTTGCAGTTGCTTGGGGACAAGCAACATTTAGGAGGGGAGGACTGTAATGTCCCTTCCTAAATAATTTTGTTAATAATATCTCAATTTTGTCATTTTTGACAGCTTTGGGCCTAAGGCAATTTTGGAGGAAAAACACTTAGGACATGGGGTCGAAATTCAACACTTAGTGGAATGTGGGGGCCACCTCTCCTAGTAATACACACTTCTTGTTGGAGGGAAATTCGTATGGCCAAGGATATAGAAGGGAGGCAACATCATTTGGGGCCTTTTGATAATTTGACAATTGAATTGTTGCTCTAGCTGTTTAGCAGAGTCACATAGTGTTGTTCAGCACAAGAGTTTCCCAAGGAGGAAGCTCAACCTTTCTTCGGTGGACTTCGAGTGCCACCCTAGGAAGGATATTGCATCAACATTGGAGTTGGAGAGAGGGCCACGCAGGTGGTACAATTTCTGGGCTAGTTGGGACGCAGTTCAGGGAGCCACACAGTGATTTGAGGAGGAAAGAGCTGGAGTTTGGAGCTGAAGCATTGCTGGAGCATTTTCTGATCAAATTTCTGGCAGAAGAGGAAGATTTGCAAGGGCAGAATTCACCACACAGCAGCAAGACGATTTCCTGGAGGAGAGACTGCATCATCCTGTCTAGAGACTGCACAGTCATTGTAGAGACACTTTTGTGGGGAGGCTTGTAAAGGGTTTTTGAGAGTTGGGTTTGCTGGGGTTGGTTTGGAGTGGAATTGTGGAGAATTTTCCAGTCATTGGGGGTCAAACATTTTTGCATTTGCCACAGTTTTGGATTTTTGCTGGTGAAGGAGGGCCAAGTATTTTGGGGTCCATTTTGGAGCATCAAGATTCAAAACGAAGGCCAACCCTTTATGAGTTTTTCTGTTTTTTGACAAGGATTCCAGAAATAATTTATCAGAAATTTCTGGGCAGTTTGGAGGGGTCCAACCAGGGTCTCAACACAGCCAACAGCGCAGAAAATACAAGGCCAATGCAGATTTTGAGAGGGAAAATTCCAGCAGTGGTTGGGCAACGATAGAGCATCCACCTGAGGCTTGTAGCTTGCCTTGTGCAAGCCCAGGTGCACCCTTCCTATTTCATATTGTACTCCAGCAGATATATTTAATAAAAATTGCCCATTTTGGCGTGTTCTGGCTCATTTATGGTTCTCTGATCTATGTACATTTTTATTGTGTTGAATTTGTTGCATTCGCTTGATTATCACTGTTTATTTTCCATTTGTAACATTATACTAGATACCAGGCAAGAACTGCTAAAGTTAGCAAACAATTATGATAGTTAGAATAGAAAGATTTTTGCTAAGAACTAAGGGAAACAAACTTAAGGGGTTCAACTGTTTTGATGTTTAATCACTGTTTCCTGAAATACAAGAAGGATTTGTTGTTTCTCGTCTTGGTAAGTTAATATGTGCATGCGTGTGTGTTTGTGATTACCAGCCAAACTGTAGAGCAAGGGCCATTCTATAGTCGTGGTGATACTCATTTCCATTTATTTTCCTGAGTTAATCTATAAATAAGTTTTTTATTTTGTGCATGTATATTTCATGGAACTTGAATTGTTATTTTCTAGACTTGGGGCATATTTCATCTTTCTGTGCTTGTAAATTGCTTTTTGTGAGCAACCTACTCTGTTTCATTAGCTGTAGCGTACTTTTTGTAGCGTAGTTGTACTCTGTTTCATTAGCTGAAGTGTATTTTCTGAACAATGGTTATATTTTGTTTTCTTTCAATAGCATTTGTAGTTATTTTTATAAACAGCAGCTGTAGTAAATTCCTGTAGCAGCATTGTAATAGTAGCAACAGATTTATTTTCTGCAAGTAGTAGAGTTGCTGGATTGAATTTCTGTAGGAGTGGAAAATAGTTCTAAGACTGTGAGAAGAATTTTTAACTATTAGAATAGTTTTGAATTGCAGTAGAAATTAGTTGTTAATTAGTTCAACTGTGCCAACCATGGTATGATATTTAATCTCACTTGTAATTACCTATATATCACTTGTCAATAATTTGTAAATTCACTTGAAACTAGTAAAAGCAAAAGGAATAAGCCAAAAATGCCAATCGTTTTGAAAGCCCACGGTTACAAATTGATATGTAAAGTAGGTTCTATATAAGTACATTGTAGGAGCCTGTCAACTAGTATAATAAATAATTATATCTTAAAAAAAAAAAACAGTTTTAAATATGTTTTGGCCTAATGACCTTACAGTCCTTTAACATTATTTACGGTGCTTAAATTGACATGCAGACAAACCTCAAAACGTTGCAACCATATCTTAACATCAGGTGCACCTTCAGAGGTTCCACCGAAAAATGCAACAAGGAACACATTAGGCTCAACCTGCAGAGGGCCAAAGCTTCATTATCACTAATCTCTAGCAACCTCATAGGTCCAAGCAAGAGTACATAAGCATAGAAATCTAGAGGAAAGACCCTCGATTTGAATGGCTACACTTGCTTAAAAAAACAAAATGAAACAAAAAAATAAATAAATTTTCGATTCAGGCAATCGTGGATTTGCATAGAAATAAACAAAACTTTACCTCGACAATGGTTGAAGCATGACAACTCAAGAAAGGTGCAGTTTCCGCATGATATGTGAATTCCTCCACCACAGTTGCGGGTATAAAAACATTTTCTCTATCTGATTGCTGAGCAAGTTGTCGTGTAGAAATGCCAACTTTGGTATAATATTTGTCAGTAGGCTGAGAAATCAAAACATCCATGGCATTGTCTCTGCAATTAAAAGAAATGGCTGTGAATCTAAAAGTCCATTTTAAAGGAATCAAGAAGTCCATTTTAAAGGAATTCAAAGATCACCTAAATCTAGGACACAAGACAGTGGCATCAGATTTACAGAACAAAAAATTAATGTCTAGAAAAGGACGACGAAAGCAGCCTGCTAAGAAGAGTTTCCATTAACAAATAGTGTAGGAAATCATCAAGGCAAGCCATGCATTGAATGGGCATAGAATATATATAACCAATGACGTGGATTCAGTCTCTCTAGAAAAGAAACAAAAATCAGACCAATTATCTACAAATGTTTTAGACTGGAACACATATTTCGGTGATAGGAAGGACGCTTGCAAAAGGGGCACTAGAAGCTCAAGCCTATAAATGACAAGTGAAAAATCTAAAACTAATTAAAGCCTATTGCTAAAGGTTAAAAACAGTATATAAGTGGGAATTACGTCTAAACTATAAAATCAACATAAAAATAAATCCATAGAATGTGATGTGCACAGGATGGCAATGAACAGGTGAAAGCAAGAGGAAAAGATCACACGAGCAAAAGAGAAGTGTTTTCTGCCACACTCTATATTTCATAATAGGCATATCAAAGTATATAGACAAAAATATCCAACATAATAGGCAACAATTACTTTGAATTTACCAAGTATGTCCTTTAATGAAAGATACGGAATTAAAACAAACTTAAGAAAAGATTCAGAACTAGAAAATGGAAATCAAACTTTGATAAAACCTTTCTAGTTTATGAATTTTGTACCAAGCCTATGCTAGATATTGAATGCATTAACTATAGACTTAGGGTTATGTAAAATCTGTTTTTAATGCAATTTCTAGATTTACATAAGCAATGAAAACAGCCCAAAGAAACAGAAATAAACTTTAGATACACAATCCTAGGGCATGATTAGTTTTTTAAGATGAAAAATTAAGATCAAACCCTAGTTTATGCTAGTCTAGAAAATGAAATATGCAACGAATTAAACACTAGACTAGAAAAAAATCTAAACTAGAGATTTTCCAATATTTTTGTTTAGATTATGAGATCACTCTCATAGACTTCAGCAGTCAAATCACTATGCAAAGGTGGGTCCCTTCTCCTGCAAAAAAGGGGTTCTCATACATCAACTTGGTGTCTGGCTTGGTTGTGACCTTAAAAATAAATTATTAACATTATTGTAAATTTGGAGGTTGATGGGAGAAGACTAGTGTCTTATCTGTTGATTTTTATAGTGCAATTAAAACAAGCACATATTTTCTGCCAGATAATTTACTTTCAATGATACAATTACTTCTTTAGCACATTCTAGATCATAAAACAATTACACTTCAGAAAATTTCAACCATAAATACAGTAGGGCAGTAGAGATCACAGTAAAACAATGATGCACAAGAGACACAAAATTATCTTGGGAAAACCCAAACCAGGGAAAAACCCAACAAATCTTTTCTTAGGAGAAATTGTTCAATTCAATCAAAATGTACATTTGATTTTTCAGTGAAAATATCATCCCATTGACCATATCTTATTCCAAGTCAAACCAAGTCAAATGAGAGAGAAAGTCAAACTTCTACTCACAAGTCAAATCTGGTCAAAGAAGCCAAAGTTTGGCCTTCTATAGCTCTTGGTCAAGTAAGGTCAAAGGGGCCAAATTTCGGCCCTACTGCTCCATAGAAAAAAATTGGTCAAACTACCCAATTTGACCTGCAGTCAAAGCTAGTCAAAAAAGAAAAGTCAATGCTAGAATCTCTTTCCAGAAAATTGTTGAAAATTGGGAGCTAAGGGATGAATTTCCTTGAATAAAATTTCATTTTTGACTATTCTAGAGTGACCTTCTAAAAATAGAAAGTCATGGCTATCATTGCAACCATGACTTTCCAAAATTAGTAAGTCACCTTGTTTCAATTGATAATCATGTATAGATGATGGAAAATCACTTAACTTATCCTTAATCAATCTAAATTGTTTAATTTTTTAATTTAATCGTCAATATTATTAATCTTATTATTATTACACTCATGATACTATAATATTATCTAAAGAGGAATTACATGTCACCTCTCCTACTTGGCACTCAATCATGCCACTTCACATCTCTCTCCTTGATGGCAAATCAAACTCTCTCATTCAATGATACATTACTCTCTCTCTCTTAATGGATTCATTCATCTCTCTCTTTAATGCTCTTACACACCCCTTACACTCTCTCACACTTCAAAGACTTGTCATAAAATGATTCATCTTACACCTCTTTAATGCACATGTTACACTTCTCCTTAATGGCTTGAATTACTAAGCCATGCATTCTCCTTCTTTATGGCACAAGTCACTAAGGCATGCATACTCTTTCTTGATGGAATGAGTTACTAAGGCAAGTGTACCTCTTTTATGGCATAAGTTACACTCCTATTTTGGCATATGTAAGTTATCCTCAAGGCATGGGAATTACTCCTTCATGAATTCAACCTCCTTGCTCTTCCTATATATTTGTGCCTCTCATCCTCTCTACCACTAACTTGTGCATTGTGAAAGGAGAGTTCGAACTTGAGAAAGAGAGAACTAGAGAGTCTAGAGAAGAATTGAGAGAGAGAGAGGGAGAGTCTTGAAGAGGAAGAGCAAAACTTGGTGAGCCAAAGTAATTCAGTGTTTTCATCAACTACTGCTATCAGAGATCTTCATATTTGGGTGAACTTGTTCATTCTCTCATTGTATTATGTATCTCTACTGAACATTTGATTTCTAATAAAAGAAGAATCTGGTTGGGTTTTCCCCTTGTGGGTTTTGCCCAAGTCATTGGACCTAAATTCACTATGTCTCATGGTTGTCTTCTCTTGTGTATATAGTTTATGTTCTATCTACAATTGTTTAACTAATATTGCAGATTAAAGAAGTTATTGAATCAAGTAATTGTTACAACATAGAACTTCAGAATTTCAACATGGTATTAGAGCTTTAGTGAAGACAAGTGTTGTTCCAGCTCATTTTCTGTTGAAATCTCTTGCTGCCCACTCTATTTATAACCTATTTTTTGATGAAATATCAAGTGTTGTCCAGTCTATTTAAAATGCATTTTCTACTAAAATATCAAGTGTTGTCCAATCTATTTGCAACCCATTTTTTGTTGAAATATCACTTCTTGTTTTTTCTACTTGCTGCTCATTTTTCTGCTGAAATGTTTTTCTTTTGCTACTAAACTATCTCATTTGTCGCTGAAATATCTCTTGTTGTCCATTTCTATTTGTTGCTAAAATTTTTGGGCAGATCAAGATGTCTTCCTCTTACTTTAAGAATGAAGAGAAACTAGTTGATGATTCAAACTTCTTCCTTTGGAAGGCCAAACTGGATATTACTCTTGAGGAACATGTTGTTCCGAAGTATGTTGAAGGAGAGGTAGCAAAACCAACTGAAAACTCCAATGTTGTTATCAAGGCCAAATACAAGAAATGAGAAGTCATGGCTAAAAATATTATATTGGATTCTCTTGGAGACCACCTCATCACTTATGTCTTCAAATTGAAAAATGCCAAAGAAATGTATGACAAACTAATTGGAATGTATCAAGTGAACAACTTGAGTCAAATTCTTGTTCTGAAGAATCAACTCAAAGATATTAAGATGAACAAAGGAGAGACCATTCAAGCATACTTCATGAGGATATCAAAAATCAAAGATCAGTTGTCAACTTATGGTGAAGTTGTTTCTGATAAAGAGTGGGTGTTGATGACGTTTAGAGTTCTTCCTTCTTTTGAAACTTTTATTACTACCATCAGTATCAATGACAAGTTTTCTACATTTGATGAGCTACTAGGAAAGTGCAGTCAAGAAGAGGCCAGAATGATTTCCAGAGGAAAAATTCCCAAGCATGAGGGAAAACCTACTACCTTTGTTGTCCAAGGTAAGAAGAAGAAAGGAAGAAGAGGTCATCACTATTCGAAAAAGCTTGCTCCCAACAGTTTCTCTAAATGGAACAGAGACTTATCAAAAGTCCAATGCTACAATTGCCATAAGAATGGCCATTATGCCCGTGATTGTCCAAAAAATAGAAGAGCACCAAGATCCAACTTCAACAATCGTTCCAACAAATCTGATTATAGAATAAGAAGAGAAGCTCCTTCTATTTGTAAGAAGAGCTTTTGTTCTTCAAGGAACCTAAGGTACGATAACAATGTAGCTAAAACTAGCGTTGTGAACATCACGATTTAATCAAAATCGCGATTTTTTTGACTTGCCGATTAAATCGGGCGATTTTTTAGGTGTCTTTTTTATTTTGAAAAAATCGCAAATTTTTTAAAACATCGCAATTCGACGGGAAAACATCACTCGGGTCTAGAACAACGCATTTTAAAAGCAATTTCTTGGTTTTTATTTGTCATTTTTTGTAGACAATGGGCTTGTTTGAGAGCTGAGGAGGAGAGGAAAGTGACTACTAAGGCAGAGGAGAAAAATGGAAAATTTTAACATCCCAAGCAAGACAAATTTGTATTTGGACCAAACTTCTTTAGCAAACGGTGGTTTCTAGGTATGGGCACCAAATTTGGCCATTTTTTTTTTTTTTTTCTTGTTTTTGCTTGGGTTTCTATAACCTATTGATTATATGATTTTTGAGTGGATTTGATTATGTTTTTTATTTCATTTTTGTTGCATGGAGTGGAGAGGGTTCATTTTAGTCAAAAATGCAAAAACTTGATTGCTAGATTTATTAGTTTAATTTCTTCTTGTGCTCTATTTTTTTGTATCATTTTTCTTTGGGTTTGAATGTGCATTTTTCTATTATTGTTGCATTGAGTTGAGGTTTTTTTTTGTCAAAAATTCAATGTGTTGTGTCATACTTGCAATTCTTCTTGTGCCATAGGTTCAACTTCAAGCTTCATCTTACATTAAAACTCAAGAGTTCAACCAAGTTACAAACATGCCAAGGAAATTGGACCCTCTGTGGGAATTTGGTGAATCTGATGGAGGGTTTGATAGATCAAACTTGTCTTGCAAGTTGTGTGGGCATCATATGATGAGAGGGTTTATAGATTGAAGTATCACCTGGCAAAAATCCCTGGACATGAGGTAGGGCCTTGCAAAAATACAAATCCAGAAATCATCCAAAGAGCCCTCAGATCATTGGAAGAATTAGAGCAAGCCAAATTGTTTAAGTCAGATCTAAGGAATCAATTAGTAGGGAATAGAATGTTAAGAGGTGAATATGTAAGTGGCACTGGTTCTACTTCAACATCAATATCTACAACCAACCTTGTAGCTACCTCATCATATTTTGTTCCTAGAACCACGGCTGATTCACAACCATCTATCTCTTCAATGCTTAAAAAAAGGGAGAAAGAAGAAGCTAATAAGTTGTTGGGAAAGTTTCTTCTTTGGAGTGATATTCCTTTCAGCGTTGCAAGGAATAATCCATTTTTCCAACCTGTTGTTGATGCTATTGCAATTGTTGGCTCAGGGTACAAAGTCCCTTCTTATGATGACTTTACAGACCGCATTATTCAAGATGAAAAGGTTGACTGCACCAAAAGATTGGAGGAGTTTAGGGCATCATGGGCACACACAGGATGCACTGTGATGTCAGATGGTTGGAATGATCAAAAGGGGAGAAGCCTTTTAAACTTCTTGGTTAATTGTCCCAAGGGGACAATGTTTATGAAATCCGTTGATGTATCTCCACATATCAAAGATTTATTATGTGATTTGCTGGATGTGTTTATTTTGGAGGTGGATGTAGAACATGTTGTCCAAGTCATAACGAACAATGTTGCGAATTATGTTGTTGCTGGCAAGATACTTATGGAGAGGCATCCTAATTTATTTTGGACATTTTGTGTTGCACATTGCATTGATTTGATGTTGGAGGACATAAGAAAAATTCATTTTGTCAAAGATATTGTTGACTCATCAAAAAGCATTACAAAATTTATATATAATCATGCATTTGTGCTTTATTTGATGAGAACATTCATCAAAAGCAAAGAGTTGGTGCGCCCCGTCATTACACGGTTTGCAACTAGTTTCAAATCTCTTCAATCCCTCTTGAATTCTATGTGGGATGTGAAGAGAATGTTTCTTTCAGATGAGTGGCGTGCTTTGACAATTAGCCGCAAACCAAAGGGAGAGGCCATATGCAAATTAGTTTCATACCAGGAAAACTTCTAAGCGGGAGTGCAGGAGGTGTGCAGCGTTACTGAACGTTTGGTAAAAGTTCTTCGATTAATTGATGGCGACAAGCCTGCAATGGGCTACTTGTATGAGGCGATGGATAGGGCCAAAGAATCCATTCGTGCCTACTATGATGATAAGGGAGATGAGGGGTTTCAGAAACAACTCCTATGGGAAGTGATTGATGAACGATGGAACAACACACTTCATCATCCCATTCATGTTGTAGGGATCTACCTGAACCCTACATTTTCTTACCCCTGTGGGTTCTTATTTGATGCTGAGATCATGGATGGATTCTTTACCTGTGTTCAGAGGATGGTGCCATCTCCAGCAAAACGTGCAGAAATCTTCAAAGAAATGGAGATATATAGGATGGCAGGTGGCACATTTAGCTTTGATATGGCTGTGGTTGATAGGAAGACTAAAATGCCAGGTATTTTTTAATTTGTGTTAAATTTCATTGTCTCTTCAAGTTCATAACTTCATACTTTGCTTCAACTTTCATTTTTTTCTTATGTTTATCTTATTTGTAATTTTGTTGTAGATGCATGGTGGAAAAGCTATGGTGCCAGAGTACCCAATCTGCAAAAATCCTCAACCAAACATGTAGCTCCTCAAGATGCGAGCGCAACTAGAGTGTATTTGAAAAAATACACACCAAAAAGGCAACAGGTTAAACTTAAAACTTAAAAGTATTCCAAATTTCCAATTATTTTTTTGAATTCATTAAATAATATTTTTTTATAATTATTATTTTATGATCTTTGTACAGGTTGGAGTCCCAGCGACTTAATGACATGGTCTACGTCTACTACAATCTTCGATTGTGGGTGAGGCAACTTGAGAGGACACCTGATATGGAGGCCATCTCATTGGATGGGATTGACACCACTGCTGCATGGAGGGTTGAGGCCGAGAGGCCTCTCATGGAGTCTATCGATGATTGGTTAGAGCAGGAGGTAGTGGAAGGTGTAGAGGGGGCGGAGGAGGAGGAGGAGGAGCAACCAGAGGAGGAGGTGACACCACCTACTCAGGCTACCCCTGCCACCAGTGAAGGACGTGGTCTACCTCTTGTAGCTCCTAGTTCTTCAACTTCTAGAGCACAGCAGAGTCCATTGCCAACTCCATCGACATTTACATCTAGAGGGAAATGAAAAGCTATTGCATTTTCTCGCAAGAGGGGCAGAGGAAATCAATAGTATTAGTTATTTGGTTCATTTCATTGTATATGACATTATGACTCATGACGTGAGATACATTATTATATTTTTTGTTGATATTTTGAGGCTAAGTTGGGACTCATGAGTCAGGACTTACTATTCAGGACATGATTCACTGTTATGTGTGATGTAGCACTAGAAATGTTATTACACATCTTATATATTAGTTCTTTTATCATATTTATGTGTCAATGCATTTATTTTATGTTGTAGATGCTTTATATATTAAAAAAATTGAAAAAAAATGAATATTTTTGTATTTGCTGATTTTTTCCCGGTTTTTAATGATTTTAATCCGATTTTTACGATTTTTTCCAATTTTTTCCCCTCGTCGATTTAATCCCAATCGCGATGTTAGCAACACTGGTTGAAACACAATCAAAATACTTTCTTGTTTCTGCTCTTTCTAGTTCCTCTCCTGCAGATTCTTGTGACAACTGGTTGGTTGATAGTGGTGCCTCAAGGCACTTTACTGGCTATAAAGAAGTGCTCTCTAATCTGGTTGAGAGGGAGACCGATTTGAAAATCATTCTTGGAGACAACTCTACATATCCTATAAAGGGATCTGGTTCTATTTCCTTCCATCTAGATCATGGTAAAACCTTATCTCTTCAAGAAGTTTTGTATGTACCTGGTCTGAAAAATAATCTTGTTTCTATTTTTGCTTTAGAAGATAAAGGAATGAAACTTTCTTTCATAAATGGTAAAGTTCTCTCTTGGCCAATGAGATCCAACATGAGAGATGCCCTCACTAAGGGTTTAAGATGTGAAGGTCTATATAAATTCAATGGAAAACCTATTCATGCATTGATCCATGACAACAATCAACAAAGTGGACGTTGGCACTGAAGGTTCGTTCATTTCCAGAATGCCGGAGATTAGATCTGATCATGATGGAGTTTGCCAAGAATGCACTAGTGGGAAGCAAGTAAGGAGACCATTCCCTTCGAGCAAAAGTAGAACCAATCGGGTACTTCATCTTGTACATGTTGATTTATGTGGACCAATGCCTATAACTTCTCTCGGTGGCTACTTGTATTATATAACCTTTGTGGATGATTTTTCTCGCAAGACATGGATCTATTTTTTGAAAAATAAAAGTCAAGCATCTAACATTTTTAAAGATTACAAAGATTTGGTAGAAAAACAAACTAAAAAACAAATCAAAATCTTCAGATCTGACAATGGAAGAGAGTTCACTTCAAATGATTTCATTGACTTCTGAAATGAAGTTGCAATCAGGAAAGAGACCACGGTACCGTATAACCCAGAACAAAATGGTGTGGCTAAGAGAAAGAATAGAACTATCATGGAAGCAGTCAAAGCTATGTTGCATGATCAAAAACTACCAAAGTTTCTATGGGGAGAAGTTGCTAACACAACTGTCTATGTTCAAAATAGATCTCCTCACTGTGCCCTAAACAACAAGACTCTGAAAGAAGTCTTCTCTGGTGAAAAACCCGAGGTTGGGCACTTGAGGATCTTTGGCTGCCTTATCTACTTCCACGTGCCAAAAGAAAAGAGGAACAAGTTGGAAGCTTCAGGTAAGAAAGGTACATTTGTTGGTTATTGTGAAAATTCTAAAGCTTACAAAATATATGTACCTGGACAAAGAAATATAGAGTTTAGCAGGGATGTAACATTTGATGAAGATGCAACTCTTGGAAAGGCAAGAGACACTCCTCTTCCTCCTGCTAATGTTGATAGTCAAGATGATGCATTTGAGATACAAGAAAATCTTGAGCCTAAAATTGATCTTGTTGATGAACCCATGGAGCCCATGGATCCTTTGGATCCTCCTCCATGTGATACTCCTACTAAAAAGAGACCTTAATGGCTTTGTGACACCCTTCAAGATGTTGCTACACATGCTACTCCCACAGGAACCTTCAGATAAAGCAAGAAACCATGCCAGTTCCAAGGATATGTTGTAGACATGAGCAACATTATTCAAGCCGAACCATGCACTTTTGAAGAAGTTGTGAAGGCACAAGTGTGGAAAGATGCAATGGCTGAAGAATATGAGTCCATCATTCATAATGATGTATGGGAAGTGATTCCAAGACCCCCAGGTAAATTTGTTGCGTCTTCTTAATGTTTGTATAAAATTAAACATGGTGTTGATGGAAGTATTGAAAAATATAAAGCTAGATTTGTGGCCAGAGGGTTCTCAGAAAGAGAGAATAGATTATGATGAAATCTTTGCACCTGTTGCCCATTATACAACCATCCGATCTATTATGGCTCTAGTTGCTAGCCATGGATGGTCCCTTCACCAAATGGATGTGAAGACTATTTTTCTGCATGGCTTCCTCAAAGAAGAAGTATTTGTGGAACAATCACAAGGGTTTGAAGTACATGGCCAAAAAAATCACGTGTAGACTGAAGAAAGCCCTCTATGGTTTGAAGCAAGCTCCAAGAGCTTGGTATGCTTGCATTGATATCTTCTTGATGAAGTTTGGCTTTATTAGAAGTAATGTTGATCCAAATCTTTACTTCAAGAAAGTTCAAGGTATGCCTTTGATTTTGGTATTATATGTTGATGATTTATTTCTGACTGGTGGTGAACCTTTTATCCTCTAGTGTAAGAGGGAGTTAGCTTCTGAATTTGAAATGAAAGATATTCATTTGATGCACTACTTTCTGGGTCTTGAAGTATGGCAAAAACCTAGTGAGATTTTCCTTTCTCAAGGAAAATATGTTGTCAAGTTGCTAGAAAGATTTGGTATGACAAAATGTAAATCCATGAATACTCCAATGGAGATGAACTTCAAGAAGTTATGTGGTGAAGTTGCAGGTCCTGATTTGGAAAATCCTTCTGAGTATCGACAATTGATTGGGGCACTGATGTTCTTAGTGAACACTAGACCAGACATATGTTTTGCGGTCAATACTCTGAGCCAATATATGATTAAACCATCTCATGCACATTGGATTGTTACAAAGCATGTGTTGAGATACCTACATGGGACCATCAATCTTGGATTGAAATATACTGTCGGAGATGTAAGACTACTTGGGTACTTTAATGTTGATTGGGCTGGTAACTCTACTGATAGAAAAAGCACATCTGGGTGTTGCTTCAACTTAGGATCTGCCATGATATCTTGGATTCACATGAAGCAAAAGTCTGTAGCGCTCAACACGACTGAAGCTGAGTACATTGCTGCTAGCATGGCTATTTGTAAGGTAGTATGGTTGAGGAAGCTCTTTGGAGAGTTGTTTGAGCGTGTTCTAGACACAACAATAATTTACTGTGACAATAAGATGTTGAAATATGTAACTAGGTTCCTTCTTCATAATGACATGTGTAATCATGATTTTATGTAATTAATGAAAAGAAGAAAAATAAATTATTTTTATGTTATGATTGAGACATGGGTTTCATGCTCAAGGAATTTTATAGATCAAGCCCATTGTGAGCTATTAGGATTGGTCATTAAGTCAATTGAATCATTGTCATGTATTAAAGATCCATTTGGGCATGTTACATATTGTAAAAGAAAATTTATTTGAGTCATTATAAGAGTAAAAAATCCTCCAAGACCTTGTCACAAGTACTCAAACAAGTTGGCCTTCCAAAGAAGATATAGATCGTTCTAGAAGGAGATGTCAGCCTAGGCATGAGGACAAGTCGACTTATTTACATGGGCAAATCACTATATAAAGGAGGACTCAGCCTCACTTGGTTAAGCATCCATCAAGCATCTGAAATAGAAGAAGTGTGAGTAAAGGGTAGAAGGAAGGCTCTCATCCAGTGAAGGGAAAGAGAAGAAGAACGAAGTATTTTTGGCATTGTTTTGGGTCATCTTCCTCACACGTGTGACTACAATTAGGGTTTCTGCAATGAGGTCACATCAGTCCTTGAAGAAGCCAAGAAAAGGGTCACTAAACAAGCATTCTTGCTAGCCGAGATCACAAGGAGAAGTGTCCAAGTCAAGCGAAGGGAAGGAACCTCACCAAACTCCTCCAATCAGCTCACACATGCGAAATTGCAGTGATTTTAGGCATGCCATAGATTGCAGGTCTGTGTAAAGAGGCCGAATTTCAAAGAAGCAGAGATTAGAAGTGTAAGAAGCCAGTTTGTCAAGTGTTGACTTGGAAGAGAAGAAGAAGTTGTTCAAAAGGTCTTGTGACTTGATCTTGGAGAGGTTAATAGGTCAAGGGTCTTGGTCTTGGAATTCATCAATTGAAGGTTCTATAAGAAGAAGAATTTGGTGGGTTTTCCTCTCAAGATTGGAGAGGTTTCAGCCCTAACTGATCCCCTATATCTTGTGTTCGTTGTCTCATTATTGTTTATATTTTGATAGTTGTTTGATGAAAAGAACACAATAATAATCAAGCTAAAGAAGAACCTAATAAAGAAAAGTAAAAAGTATCCACAAGCAGTTATCATTGCTAGAGAAATCACCTCATCTCTCTACCCTAGATTTCTCAACAGGTACCAGAGCTAACATAACAAGTCAAGGAAAGGCAACTCAATAAGAGACACTCAAGCACTCAAGGACCAAGGTTCTAGAAGGATATCAAAGGCATCAAAAGAATCAAGAAGATCCTCTCATCTTCAGGGCATTTTGAAGATAAAGGCTATGTCATCATCTTGAAGGAAGTGTCTAGTTAAAGTATTCTTAGGATCCTCGCTCAAATCATCATCACTAGGAAAGAGACCTCAAAAGACCCTAACTCTAATTGAATAAATCGTCAAATCAAAGCATCTTGAAGTATACTCATCCAAGGAAAGCAAGAAGAAAGGAGTTGTTGGCATCATCGAAGGATTCAAGGTGATCTCCCTCTCTTTGGAGTCAAGGATCACTTTTGAGGAATTAGTAGTTGGAAAGATACTCCAAGATTTGAACAAATGTGGAATGCATGCAGTCAAGAAGTAGCCTACATCTTGTTAGTAAGTGACAAAAAGGAGGATGAAGAAAACAACACTTCTAATGCCTACTCTACTCATCACAAAAGGAAGGGAACATACAAGAAGTTCAAAGGACCAAATAAGAAGGTTAATCTATCAAATATTGAGTGGTACAATTGTCATAAGATGGGACACCACAAAAGTCAATGTTCTGAGAATCCATGAAATAAGAAGAGAGAAAGAGAACATGCAAATATTGTCGATGAAGCTCCACCCAAGAGAAACAAGACTAAAGAATCCAAAATCAAAGGCCTATTTGCTAAAGACTCTTACGGATACTATCCCTTGCATATTCTTCTATTTTAAGTTTTGTAGTGTTTTCTTTTATGTTTTTATCATGTTGCGAAATCGCGATCTAGATAAAATTGGCAAGGGTCCAAAAAGGAAAAAACTGTAAAAATAAGGAAAAAATTAGTAAAAATTGGCAAAACATCGACAACATTAAAAGAATATAAAAAAATAACACACACACACACACATATATTATTTTTTTTAATCAGTTTTTTAAGTATCTAAAGCATCCTTGATTTTTTGACGCTTTTGATGATATTTTGGCGATTTTTACGACTTTTATCGCGATTTTTCACTTTGGAAAAAATCTTGGAGGTTTTTTCAGGATTTTATCGTGATTTTTTCATCTTGGAAAAAATCGTCAATTAAATCGGCATGCAGAAAAAATCGCGATTTTCACAACATTGGTTTTTATTTATAGAGTTTGTAGGTCTAATATATATTGTTAGAACTTTTGGGTTGTTTAAAGTGTAGGTATCCCTCAAAGGACTAGATTAAGAGGGAGCCTTCACCATTTTACCAAAAGATAAGTATATTGTTTTTTGTTTTATCTTTCATGTTTGGTTTCCTCATATTGAGATTTGCTTGTATTGTATACTAATAACTTTTCTTTATATTTTCCTCGATAGGAAAGCTTGTAGAATACACAAAGGTTATGGAGGAAACTTCAAAAGATAGACTTGAATCACGAAAGAAGTTTTGTTGCAAAGGAAGCCCTTCATTAATTGATGTCCTACAAGGTTTGTTAAAGAACAACTCAAAGTATGTCACAAATTATAGGATTTGTTGCAAGGCTTTCTTTATACAGAAGGTATGATCATTTTTCTTTTTAAATTTGTGTTATATTACTAACTCTCCTATGTGTAGGGTTTTGAATCATAAAGATTCTTGTTAGGGTGATTAATCATTAGATTGAATCTACCCTTGTTATACTATTTCTTGTCATTTGTTTATTTTTGAGGAAACCCTAACTCTTAGGGCTCACTATAAAACCCTAGCTTCTTGTTGCTAAGGGTATGTCAATATTAAATAATGAAACCCTAGTCTACTTAGGGGTTGTTGATAAAGTCTAGAAATCCTATTCTTTTGAGGTTTAGGGTTTTTATAATGTTATGGAAAAAACCCTAGTCCTTTAGGGTTTTCTTTTAATGTCCAAGTTATATGATCAAACCCTATATTTTTAGGGTTTGGTGAATCAAGGTTTATAAACAAAACCCTTGTAATAGTTATAGTAAGATCTTAGTAATGAAACCCTAGTTGTATATTCGTTTGTTTGATTGAAACCCCAACCTGGTTAAAATTGTCCGATGTGTTGATCTTGGGTTTGCCTAGTAGATATTGATGTGAAATGCTAGTGCATCCTAGATATGTATATGCGAGTATGCTAACTTAATTGTTGATACTCATGTTTTAGTTTGTGAAATACAAGGTTTGTAACAAAACCCTAGTAGAGATTGATATTTTAGGACATGATGATATTGTTTTCAATTATTGATATGTTTTAACTTTGATGATAAAATCTAGGGTTTGCAACAAATGCTAGTAGAGTCTAACATGTAATTCTAAAAGCATATTGTTGAAATCTTAGATGTATATTACTATGATTGGATTTTTATTTGATTGAATCTAAGGCTTTGTGTATCGAAGATGGAGTCCAGGGTTTATGACAAAACGCTAGCGAGAGGTTAAGTCTGGTATGTAAAAAGATGTGACCCTTGCTAAATATGAACCTAACTGGATTTAGGTATTTGATGTCTAAAGCTTGAATGTTTTGATGGTTCCATTATAATGACATGATTGACTTCATGCTTTTGTATGTTAGTATATGGTTGTACTTGCTATTAAAGTTTTACAAGTATATAATCTTCAAGATGTTGAAGATGTTCATAATGATGAGCATGATGAGGGAAATTATAAGAATGATGATAATCAAAATTGACCTTGATGCCATGAGAAAGAAATGAAGCCTTGATGAAGTTTCTCCGATATTATAAAAGAAGGAAGTTGTTGAACTCCTTAAGTTGAGAGGGAGCATGGTTAAAAGAAAAGGTATATCTCTCTAGTTAAGAGGGAGGGCATATTATGACAACCATAATGAATCCCTTGAAGAAAGAATGAAACCAGAGAATGAATAAGAGAACCACAAATGAATGTTTGTGAAACAGACTTGAGAAATATTAAAGCTATATTTGGTGCTACTGAGGAAGTGAAAGAAGAAATTTTTCGACAAGTTGTATTTGGATAACTTGATATAAGTAGCATCAGGATGATTGAGGAGCTTGAAGGTTTGTGTTTACTTGTATATATGTTTGAAGGTTTATTACTAATTGGGTTGTGAATGTATAGAATTTCTCCATAAAAAGGTTGAACATTTGAAGCATGCTTGGAGTGGTGGATATATATCTGATTTAGTTTGATAAGGAGAGATGAAGCATCTTGTGGCAACAAGATGCTTGGGAGGACATTTGTTCGACCTATGTGTTGTCTAGATCCCGAAGTAAGGAAGGTGGTGTTGGTCATGGAACTCTGACCTTGGATACACACCTAGAGCCTTGGGTTGGTGTTAGAGCTTAAAAGCCTAATGGTACCTAAAGTGGTTAAAGCTTGAGTATACTTTAGTCCCACTCGATTAGAGTACCCTAGTTAGGTATCTAGATTCTAATTTGTAGCATTGCGTGTGCTATGAACTCTTCATAGAGTATATCATTTTGAGATCTTCCATGTACCTCTATATATATGTAATTATGAATACATCCCTAGTTAAGAGAGAGTGTTGAAAAATGTAACTAGTGTCGGTCTTCATAATTGTATTTGAAATGTATGTCAAAAGAAAGAAAAATAAGTTTTAGTATAAAATAAATTGATTTATTAAAGCATGGGTTTCATGCTTGGGTCAATGGTTTTGAGGTCAAAGCCTCCATTGTAGGCTTCTATCATTTATGTCAAGAGTCCTAATCCTTGTCATCATGTAAAATATCCTTCTTGGGCTTCATCTATCAAGAAAGAAATTTATATTAATGTAAAATAGGTCTTTTAGGTCTCCCACCAAGTCAGCCTCAAGAAGGACAAGTCGACCTCACAGATTCACTATATAAAGGCAACAACTCGACCTCATTTGGAGCACAATCACAATAAGTTTGATCTACAGTTGCTAAAGAAGAAAAAGGGTGCGAAATTCAAGGAAGAAGGAGAAAAGAATAGCGAAGGAGAAGGAAGTCTTTCTCAAGCAAGAGAAATCAAATTTTCTCTCTTTGTCTCACACATGCAAAGTTGCTCAAAGGGCCGGGATTACAGTCTGAAGCTGGGCCGAAATTCTTAAGTAGCTGGGTCGAAATTATGTCTTTGATGCAGTATTGATGCAGGTGATCCTTGGAGTATAGAAGGATAGTTTGAGGGTTGACTTGGTGGAGTGAGAAGAGTCTTTTGGCAGGTCTAAGGTCTTCGTCTATCTCAATTTGATTAATGGAAGAGTTTGACTGTGTTTTCCCCTAGAGATGGGTTTTAGCCTTGGTTGGGTGCCTACATCTAGTGTCGTTGATCTTCATGTTTTGATTTGATGATTGCTTGATGAAACAAAGATAAAAGAAGAACATAAAGAAAAGATAATAAGTCTACAAGAATATCACAAGTAATTATCAATTTAAGAGAATCTTTTTTTCTTTTTGATTTTCTAACATAAGATAGCTCCATAATACAAAAATAAGCCTCCCAAGAGGGAAAAATAATTACTGAAACTATAAAAATTGACTAAAACTGTAAAGATTGTAAAGGAGTTTTAAAGAGCCATCTATCCTGAACAGATTATGAAACTTTATGAACCTGTTCTAAATTTATACAAAACTTCGTATATCTAATTGATTGATTCGATGAGAAGTACTTACCTAGTTTGCTGCAGATGAAGATGCTTCAGAACTTCTCCAGTTCGCTCCCGTTACCAAAAGACCGAAACCACCCAGCCAAACCGAGTACAACCTAGATACTCAGTCCAATATGCTTCTCAATTGATGCAAACTATTCCCCCGTGCCCAGAAACTTCAGAACAAGCAAGGCTCAATTGTTCCTGATGATAAACTCTGTGTACAAATTTTCCTCTTGTTTCTCCTTTTTTTTGTCTTCAGCTTCGGCCTCTCCTTATGTACTGTTCCTTGGCGGTGGTCACTCTCTCCACCAGTGAGCCCACTGCTTCCTTTCTCAGCAACACCTCTTGAATGTAATGTGAGTCTTGTCTTTCTTTTAAAGATATATTGACATGTGTGTTTTTGTTCTGATTAAAGATTTTATTTGTTTAATTAAAATGTCCTAAGTTCATACATAGGAACTTTATTTTGGTTTAATTTATCCTTTTAATAATTATTAATATATTTTATTAAAATTCTAGGATAGATAATTATAAAACCTTTTTTTAAGAATTCACTTAATTTTTACATCTATTTCTTTTATAACCCTTTTACTTTATACTTTTTAACTTCATATCATTGGTAATTGCTCATTAATCAGGATGCATTAAGTAATATGTGTGCTGATGGGTGAATGCGATTTTTCTATTTGAAGGAGTGTCAAGATATTTAATATTTTAGTTAATTTAGAATATAGTTACTAGTGTAGTGCATGCGATACATGCATATGTAGCTATCATATGCATGCTAATATTCTTGTGCTCTCTATATTAATGATGGGTCATTATAAAGATAACAATGTAGCATACAATTGAAACATGTATTCAAGTGCTCATGAAACAATTTACCAAGGTAAATGGAAACGAATCAAAGTTTGTTAAGAATATAAAATGCTTGCATGTAAATGATGAATTGCCCAAAGTAAAGTGTAAGCTTGTAGTTCCAAGCAACAATGAGAAAGAAAATGCAAAGCTCAAATGAAATTGTAAAAACTTTAACTTAATGAAATGTGATAGTGAGGTTGTGTTAATTCCCAATTAAAGCATGCATTCAATGCAAGTGAATGAAGTATGAAAGCTTAAACCATGCAAATGTCAATCCACCTAAGAGAAGCCTCCCTCTAAATGGGGAGATAGGATACCATGGGAGAAATCCCAAGCTCCCACAAGCAAGTTAGATCTTTTATTAAGATTACAATGAGAAGAGGGCCCTTTAAAGTTCTCAACTATACTTCAAGGACAGTCCTCACAATAATTGCTTGAAACTTGGACACTAGACCTCCTTTCTTGAGAAAGTAGTGACAAGATCTCACAATTCTTATGCAAGGGAGACAAGGTGTGAGTTTCTTCCAAATGCCCACGGCTTAAAGAGGAAAATGGGTAGCCCTCTAGTGAACTCAACTTGGCCAAAATAAGCCTCAAAAGGGCTCACGATATCCTTGGAAATCGAACCCCCAACACTTGCCAAAGGTCCTGCAAACACTTGTTAGATGTTGCGGGAAGTTGCTCTTCAAAATCTGCCACACGAGTTAGCAAACAATCCAAACAATGACTGCAAAATAAGTTAAGTATTAATGGAAAAATCAGCAAAATAAAATGTGTATGTACAATTATAATTTACAAAAGGCTAAGCTAAAGAGTGGGAGTAAACTCTCGTCTTTGCTTAGCCATCTTCAAGCTCTTAGATAGCAAATGAAAGAAATGAAGTACAATGTTTTTTTTAAAAGAGATTTAAATTTAGAAGTTCTCGGCTTGTGTACAAGCTATGTGCTAGAATCCCTGCAAAACCACTTTGTAAGATAAGACTATGAAAGTTCAAAGAACAACTGAGAGCTCCTTTAAGAATGTATCAAGATTGGGTTGGTCTCTCCAAAGACTTTCCCTCACTCTTGATTCTATAATCCCAACAAGATGTTCCCTCTACAAAACTTCAATCAAGAATTAGTTCCATATAGATTTAACAGTAAACAATGATAAGAAACTCTAGAGATTTATTTAAAACCAACTAGAGCATTCTATACTTAGAGCATACTTCTAAATCAAATGTCAATGCAAGTTAGCTCTACATTAACAAATCTACAAGAGCATATAGAAGCAAATTAGATCAAAGCATGAGTAAAATGAATTATACCAATGTTGAACAATTCATCACACTCGAAAAGGAGGAACACCTCATGAATGAAACCCCAAAGTCTTTATTGATATTTCTAAAAGTGTACAAGGTAGCAGCGCTTCCGGAAGCACAATAGCTAGTAACAATGTTATTGCAATGTGAGAGCCCATGGCTCTATTATATAGAGAGTTGAGAGCAAATCTTAATGAAGAATGACAATGACAAATGGCATTGGAGCCAATCCTAATGTAGAAGTGATTAAACAAGTGGCATGAGGTCACAATCCCAAAGAGAAATTCAAATTTGTTGAATGGAGCTCCATTGTCAAGTGTAAAAATCGAATTCTGGCAAGTGGACATCATTTTCTTTTTCTCTTATGTGCCAAATTCGAATTTTATAATGGAATAACAAGTGTATATGGGTGGTAACCTATGTAGGGACAATTTTCCACAAAAATCTCCACCAAATATTCTCCCAAATCCTCCAAAATGTGCATTAACTTCACAAATTCGAATTTCCAAACAGCTTTTTCATTTAATGTCAGAAATTCGATTTTATTTGAGCACGTCCTTTCCTTGATTTTAGGAGTCCACATCACCTTAGGACTTCACTTTAACTCCCCCATAATTTTCCACCTCATTTCCACAACATTTAGCATTGTGGATATTTATTTTTCTCCATTTATTTAATTTCTGGCTTAATTAATTGTCAGATTTCCCACTAAACTTAGGAAAAGTGGGTTTTGAGGATCCAAAACACATTATTAACCCCTCAAAATGTGTTATAGTAGAAATTTGAGGGTGAGAGGTGTAATTTTGATTACTCATATCCATACAACTTCTCTACACTACACTTATTACAATTTAAATACAATTTTATTTGTAATTTTTGACCTACGAGAAATCTAAAAAATTAAAAAATTACTTAGACCTAACCAAATTCTACGAAATTTTTTGTGTGATCTAGTATGGTACATCGACTCTAGACACTAAGATGTGTCAGGGGCTCAACCTTCAAACTGTCACCCCGGATTTAGGGTAAAACGTGAGCAAAAAAACCTAAAATATTATCCGCCTTTGAAAAAGAAGGGATAATTAACTAGATAAAAAAAAAACACTCCAAGGTGTACTCGTTTGCTGATTGAGTCCCAACATTCTAGGCCTGTTACAGACTCAAAACTCATCATTACTAGTATCACTTATTACAATTCCCTATAGGGTGTGGAGTCTGGGTATAAGAAAAATGATCAGAAGATAGAAGTAGAGTTAAAAAATTCTGTTGACTGACGATATCTGATGGTACAAGTGTTCTTTGGATCATCCTTGTGCATGGGATCTTCATATAATCATCAGGTACCACTCCAATGGTCAACAGGATGTATGTAAAATCATTGCAAAAAGTGATCATAAAATAAAGTTTTTGAAAGAATAAGTGGTGATGTAAAGAGTATTATTAATTATTCCTTTATACAATGGGGTGTGTAAGTATAGAGTGTGAGTTTATGGTGTTAAGATTAAAAGTCCATGTATGTAAGGAATTACAATATCAAATGAACATATAAATGTATTAGGGGTGGATGTCAGTGAAATTTGTGAAGTCAATGTCTAAGTTGTATAGCATGAGTTAGAGTCAAAGTTCACCATTAATCATTGTAATTATTGTAATGAAGTCTTATTTAAATTTTAAGTTGTGAAGTCAAATAAAAGTTTATAGTCGTGTATTGGTATGTAAAAGGGTGCATTTTCGGTTATACCCGACACCCAAGGTCCATTAATGTAAAGAGTTAATGCCAAATTAGAAGTCTGGAGTTAAAGAGTCATAAGTCAAATCATTAATTGTAATTGGGTACATGATCAGTAGCGCCGACACCCAAATTCTGGTCAAGGTATTGTAAGGACAAGGGATATGCAGTTGTTTGCAGCAAAGGAAACAAAGTACAAAGGAGCTTATACAAGGGAAGGAGATGAAGATGAATATGAATAATCATTTGCAGAATTCAGGAAAAAGCCACAACGATGCCATAACAATTGGCATAAATAATGAAGAGTTCGAGAAAGAGATCGTTGAGTTCAAAGCATGAATTGATGTGTTGATGAAGTTGCTACAAAGTCAGAAACATGGATGGATAATGAAGAAGACAGTTAGATGGCCTATCAAGTAGTTGATTGCAAGAAGATAGAAACACAAGTTGAAAGTTTTGTTAAGGGAAGTGGAAAAACTCTAGATAATTGAGATGAATGTATGCATTTGTGAACTAGAAACAAGGACTGATGCTTGGTGAGGACGATGATGATGCTGAAATGAAATCTATTGATGTGAACGTGGGTTCGATTCCCACAGATGGTGCCACAAACTGTTTAGAAGATCCACATATGATGACTGAATCATCGATGGAAGATAACAATTATGTTGGTTTTAAATTTGACAATTGGTGTGTGGATGCAGGATGTGTTGTAGATGATGGACAAGATATTAATTTTGTTTCATGTAGGGATGAAGACTAGTCTTTTGAAATGATTTATGAAAGAGACCGTAAAATGCTGATGAAATGTAAAGAAGAACTACAATTGCTAGAAAATATGTTGATGGAACCTGAATCTAAGCAAGTTGCAAATGAAGAAGAGAAATGCTCAAGCATGCTTAACAGTGAAAATGTGGAACTTAAGATAAAATATAATTTGCAATTTAATTTTGAGGATAAATTCCAAACTAGTAACAATAAATTGCAGCCTGAAACTAGATTGGATATTGAAATTAAGGAACTAAGGAAACTAATGGAAGAAGTACATAAACCAAGATATTGCAAAATGAGACAAAACAATAGGATACATTTGACTGCACAAGTATACATCAACAAAAAAGGAGGAGAATTGCAACATAAAGTTTGGAAGCCTAGAAGACGAGAAAAGACAACCATAAAACAACAACAATGTGACAGAGCAACTGATTTACTGCAAGTGAAATTTTGGGATCTAGGAGGAGTTTTATCAACTTATAAAGACATATGGTCGGGAGACCATGATTTTCTTTTACCTGGGGAGTCTGATGCAAGAGAATCTAACCTAGGGTTGAATGTTTACTAAAGGAGTTAGTTTCCTAAGTTAGGATTTAATTATTTATTGTATTTTCCTATAGTTTTAGGAGAGAATGAGAATTATTGTAAATAGGAGAAGGTTTGAGAGTATTTTGGAAGAGTTGAGAGATTTTTGGGTTAGTTAAATCTTATCTAGAGATAAGGTATTAGATGAGAGATTTTATGGATCATGAAAGATATTGTGGGAGTTTGTTTAGGATCTAGAACCTACTTTGGGTTCAGATCCACTTGTATAAATCTAGGTGAGCCATGTAAGGTAAGAGAAGTAGAGTTGAGGAATGATTAGGCCAATGAGAGGCCAATAGTTCTCTTGTAAATATTTTATTTATTAATAATTTATTCCTCCATTATGAAATATATCTCTGTGTATGTTTTGTGTGGCAGGCCCTAAGTCTGTGACATCAACATCTAGGAGGAAGAATTTCTCCTATGGATACTACCCATGTATGGTGGGCAATAGGTCCCACGACAACCCTTCAAGCTTAGCCTCTACAACACATTAAACTCATCTAGTGATACTTGGGAGCTCTTGATTTTGCCTGATCTTTGCGTTGAAATCACATGACACGTTTGAATTACGATTATTCCTTCGTATACGTAGCCACCTTCAATTGGTGAGTTTGCCTCTACACATGAATGTTCAAATCTACCTTCAATTGGTGAGTCTACCTCTACACATCAACGTTCAAATCTACTATTCTAGTCAGCCTCTAAACATGTGCAACAACTCACAGACCAATATGCTCTTGTTTATAAGTTTACGTGGATGGATTTATCACTTGTTTATTGATTCGGCCCCTGTAAGATGTGGTCTTCAAGAACGGAGTGTCGGCCTCCAAATTCCCTGTCGAACGATTGCATCTTCGAAACTTTGACTTGGCTTTGTGCTACATAAAATGGTTCTCGACTTTTGCAAATATATCAAATATATCCCTGCCTTCATTAAAATTTCTTCTTAAATTTTCCCTTAGCTAGAATTTGATTTTCAAAACGCCCTTTTAAAAAAATATGCGCCCCTGTCAAATTAATATATGAGTGGGCCTTTACCAGCCTTTGGGCCTTTAATGTTCAATCCTTTAAAAAATTTAATAATAGTTTGGTCTTGTTGCCGCCTTGCTTCCACACCTAGGTTAGCGTGGGGAAAATCCTCAACCCCACAAGGTGTGACTTGGTGGCAACCTAAGAGAAAGGGTTGTCACCTATTCCCAACTCTCTCCATTAAAACTCTCTCTTAGTTAAAGTAAGGGGGGTCATCCCTAAATGAAGGTTAGATGAGATGCAACTTTGTAGGAGATTGAATTAAATGGAAAGCTTATCAACAATAGTAAATTGATCCCACAATATGAACAAGTAAATAGATACATGAGCAACATTTAATGGTTCATTCAAAAGATATACACTTATAGAAGAATGTTAAACAATTAATTGCTCAAAGAAAATAACATGTACTTGCTCAAATGAAAATGTAATGACAAAAAATCATGCAAAAGAGAACATTGTTAGATGAAATATGAAATATCAATTGCAAGATGGAAATATTGAAATATAATATTTGTAAGAAATGCTCAAATAACAAGATGTATCATTCAATAATCCATGATCCAATATAGAGATCCACCTACTTGCAAAATGCTACTTTGGAAGAAGAATAACTTGCAAATGAGATTCAAAAGATCCAATAAAGGTATTACTCCCACAATGTAAATAGATGTTGCACTTGCTAGAGGAAATGCTCAAATGACAAGAGATAATGACATCAAGTAAACATGAGACCATTCACCATAACAAGTACATGAAATAAATAATATTGCAAGTAAATCTAAATGTGCTCCAAGATGATTTAATTAGCATGAAATGCAAATCTATCTAATGTGAAGTGCAATTATCTTGGTAAATTTTAAGCTAAATGCCTATCTAGATGTAGCCTTTCTTTTGATTATTTTGAAACAAGTCTCTAATGTGAGTTGTGGAGGGATACACAGGGAAAGACAGTTGAGGCTGTATTGACGATCCCTCCCCTGAAATATGCAACCACCCGATACCTCCGGCGCTATAGAGACTGTGGCTCTAACGACTGCAAGGTCATCGTGTTAACCACAAAAGAGGATCTATGTCCCTCAAGTTGGTGAAAGAAAGGGGTCCCTAAAAGAGTCTTTCAACTAAGCTTATGCTTGGAGGTGAATTAATTAGAAATGCAAATTAGTGCTAAGAATGCCTAAATGAGATGCATGTGGATATTAGTGCTTGTATTTCCAAAGGAAAGTATTGATACAAATGCTTCAAAGTAAATGAAGTAATTGCTCAAAATAAGATTGTACCAATGACTTCAATTATCTCAAAATGGAAATAGCCCAATATTACTCACAAGTTCCAAATAAAATTTTGCAATGAAAATCGCTGACTTGCAAGTAAATAATTGCTAGATTGCAAATTGCTTCAAAGTAAAGTGCTTCAAAATGTATGATCAAGATAACAAATAAGCATAGGTTGACATGTAATGGAGCAATGTATTCCAAAGATGTATGAAACAAATTTGCTAAGTAGATGAGCTTGCAATACAAAATGTGAAGTATTTGCTTGCATAAATTGTTTTGCATGAAATAGGTTGGAAAGATACAAATACTTAATAAACAAAGGCAAGTTGAGATGAAATTAAAATATGAGTGTTATGTGAGCTAGATTAGTAAATCAAAGGTGCATGTAAAATATGCCAAGTGAGAAAGATAAAAGCAAAGAAATGCAAGTAGATCTAGCCGAGAAAGCTCTCCTTCTAAATGAGGAGGCGGGATACCATGGGATAATTTCCAAGCTCCCACAAAAAATCAGCCTTTTTATTAGATTTGTTTCAAGAAAATTAGAGCTTCTAAAGGCCTCTAGGAAGCTCAATTAGGTTTTTACAATAAAAGTTTTTGGCTATAGGCCTTCCTTGATGAATACTTGATACAAATGAGGCCCAAAAAATCATTCAAAATCTGAAAACTAAATACAAATTTCAGATTTGAGATGGAAGAGAATTAGCATAAGACGAGAGAACAAGTCTTCTCAAAGCCCACGACCTAGTTGGAAAGATGCCCCAAAGAGTGTGATAGGTCCTGCACAAGATGTGTTAGTAGTTTTAGGAAGGTCCTCCTTCAAAGATGCCACCAAAATGGATTTTGGTTTCTGCTCAAAAGGCTGCAAACCAAATATGAAAATTAGTGGAGAGAGCATGCAATAAGAGAAATAATATTCCACAACTAATGTACAAGAGCTAGACCAAGTTATGGGAGTAGAACTCCATACTTGCCTAGATTAAAATAATGCTCTAAGTAGCAAATATAATCATTTAAATCTCTTAAATTTGGACCAAAAGAAAAATTGAAATTTAAACTTGATTCAAGTAGAGTAGAGGAAGAGGAAACTCCCCTCTTTGCTTCTCTTTGGATGAAGTCCTTGGAGCTAAAACTTGATGGGTCTTTCACTTCTTAAATTTGAGAGTGAGTTGTTCTATTTGAGACTTCTCCTATGCCCAAACAATCCTCTACAAAATTTCACAATAGAGTTTTCTACACACTTGAAAGAAATATTAGCATTCAGAAAGGAAATAGAAAAATATAATGGGTGAGAGAACTAGAGATTTCTCCAAAAATCAACTAGCACTTTTCATTCCTAGAATATTACTCTAAATAAAAGATACATACAAGGTAGCTTGCACATATAAATCCACAATGAATGGCAGTAGAAGGTTATTAAAATCCAAATGCATAAGAAATTGAAGCGCATAAACTAGAAAGATATCACCTCAAAAGAGAAAGAGAACACCATCCATGATACCCCAAAGTCTTTTGTATTATTATCAAAGCAAGTATACAATTTGATAGAGTCTCCTCAAGTCCAATAGCTCATACCAAGAATGTAAAATGAGAGCCCGATGGGTCTCTTTATACAAACTTGGGAGGAAATCCCAATGAGAAGGCAAGTGACAAGTGGGGAGGTGAAGATCCCAAGGAAGGCAAGTAAAATTCCAAGTGTAGAAACCTCATGCCAAATGTGAATTTCAAATTTCCTATTATATGGCAGTGTATCCTTGTTCTGGCCAACATATTCCCTGTTCTCATGTGCAAAAATGGTTGAGGCTACCATGTGTGAGGTTGGGTGGTGAAAGGGGAGACATATTCCCAACAAATCCTCCAACAATGTGCCACAAATCCCTGTACGATGACACTTCTACAATCACCCTAGAAATTTTGTTGTGCTTTAAGCTCTTGTAACTGTCATTCAAAATCTGAGTAAAATCCACCACAAGACAGATGTATATTATGAAAATTTCACTACTTAAACCCTATTACAACAACTAGAAATTATTCTCCTAATTGTTAATTTTATATAACAATTTATTTGTTATTTGCTACGAAAAATACTGAATAATCACACTGCAAACTTCACAAATAAAACACTGCAGAAAAATAATGCGTTGGAAACTTCACAAATAAAATACTGCGGAAAAATAATGCGCTGGAAACTGAGAAATGCTAGCACACATACATAAAATTAACACAATTATTTTTGGACACAAGTGCCCGGAAAAACCCAACTTGGGAAAACTGGTGCAGTAGTTGAGGGTTTTATTATTATGCAGCAGTGAGAAATTCTGAGTACAACTAGATGCCAAAATATGACAATCCTACAGAGAAAAATACTGGCAAAAATCTAGTGAGGAATTTTCCTCACCCCACAGGCAAACTCCCGACATGACTTGCCTTCATAAATTTGACCCTCTGCATTAGCCTTTGTGCTACTCTGTGCAGCCTGCTAGACGTCTAGCCTCAGACTGGTCTCTGATGAAGTCGTTATGCCTTCTACTAACTAGAAAGATGCTTCTCCGGCACTCTGGAACTCCTTCCCGACCTCTGGAACTGAAGACGTCAATCCCTCTTAGCAATTCAACTTTGCCTCTAGAAGTTGTTGCGCTGCCCTAACGTCAGCCTCTCTGTGGCTCTTCTACCTCTCTACAAATGCACTCGCTGGATCTGGAATGCCTCCTCCAGCCTCACTGTCTCTGCTCCTCTCTCACTTCTTCAATATCTAGCTCCGTCTCTGACAACTAGCTGCTGCTACTCTAGAAATCAATCTGCTCAAAAATCGAACTACTGAAGTGTTTTCTCCATCACCACATCGACCTCCTCTTATAATCCTTTGTTGGAGCACCAACTGCCAAGACTAAAACATAATCGATGGATAGGATCATCTCTGGATTGATCTGTGTGAGTTTCTAGATGATTTGCACATTGACTTAATTAATACTGATTATTTAACTATATTCCCTAAGTTTAGATTTATGAAATATTTAAAAACTGGTTAATAATCTAAGTAAGTCATTTCTAGGCGGAGTTTCCAGAAACGATTTCTGGGTTTTGAAGATCCCATGTATGATAGCCTCTCCACCAAATTTCATGGCTAGAACACATTTGATGCTACAAAAACTAACACTCCCTCTTAGCGAGGAATGCGTCCCAGCGCTGCACTCCCTGTCACAACACCATGTCTCTAAATCATCTCCTGTCACGCTACTGATGCTTGGCCATACTACCCATCAACCACTGCGCAAAATTGATATATGTTGCATCTGTGATGTTGTTGACATTGCCATACTGTTGTGAACACTGCATTTGCATTGCAACTCCCTCTCATCTGTTGTTGTTGCAATTGCAACATATGTAACTGAAAAACATCCAAAATATTGAATCAACTGTGTTCAGTATGATGCATCTGTCTCTTGAGTCTCTGACTACTACTAGCATTGAAGAATCTGCGTTGTTGCCAACTCTACATTGTTGCTAAGTCTGCACTATGCTCCCCAACATCTGACTGCTACTAGTCTCTGCAACTGTCACTCAGTGTCTGACTACATCAACTGTCACTGATCCATCCTACTGCTGAATACTGTGGGCCCCCGTAGCCAGGTAATGATCTATGAGGTGGACTCCTCAAGGACCATGCCCAACTATAGCACTTTGGGGCTACAACACCTAGTCACCCCACCTCACTCCTGGAGGTATATCGGCAAACATGGTGAAATCTTCCGCCAGCTTGGAGGAAAGGCTATCGATATCTGCTGAAGATGCCTGCTGGTCCTGCTTCTTCTCCTTGTCCTTCTTTCTGAGAGGACATTGGGTATTGCAGTGACCAAGCTCACTACATCTGAAGCATTTGACCTTTGACAGGTCCTTTTTTTTTTGCTCCCCCTATCCCTAACTGGGACCCTTTGTGTTATGAAACCAGCTCAAGAAAAGATAGATCAACGCCTTAGAATTCAGCCTCTTCGAGGGGTCAACCTCCTTTACATTACATAAATGAACAATTCTTGGATGATTCAAATGACAAAACCTCCTTTCTATATATAGGAGTCTAAGGAGTCACAATATAACCCAGCCGACCTAACAATAATAATATAAAGCCACAAAAATAACAATAGAGGGATTCTATGGGGCACAGTAATAACAATATGGGGAGAGGCACAACAATATTAATAAGGGATGCAACTACAATAGTAATGGGGTAATCAACATGGGACCCAACATGCCCCTCTCCTTCAAAAAAGTGTTGTCCTCAACACTTGAGTGGTTCTGGATGCTTCTGTATAAAATTCTCATCCTCCCATGTGGAATTTTCAGCGGATAAGTTCTTCCACTTGATAAGATACTCCGAAACTGATCGATTTCGTAGCTGTCGAGTTCTTGTTTCTGTGACTGCTTCCGGTTCCAATATAATTTTTCCCTCCTCATCAAGTTCTGGCAATATTGTTTGAACTGGGAGCTTGTCGCCTATAACCTTCTTTAAACATGAAACATGGAAAACTGGGTGCAATCAAGAAGCTGCAGGAAGCTCCAATTTGTATGCCATAGTACCAATCTTTTGCAACACCTCGTACGGACCATAATACTTTGGTGATAATTTATTATCCTTCTTAGCTTGTTTGAGGGGCATTTGCTTATATGGTTGTAGCCGTAGGAATACCCAATCACCTACATCAAAACTTCTTTCGCTGCAATGTTGATCTCCCTGTTGTTTCATTCTATTTTGTGCCAACACGAGGTTATCCTTTAAGAGTTGGAGGACTTGTTGTGATGTTCGATGTGATGTTCCACTGCTTGAACCTTAGAATTTTCTCTTAAATATGATGTGATGGATGGTGGCTGATATCCATAAAGTGCCATAAATGGGGTCATTTTTGTTGCTGTATGGAAGGAAGTGTTATACCACCATTCAGCCAGAGGCAACCATTTGACCCATTGTGTCTGTTTATCAGATACAAAGCAACGAAGATATCCTTCCAAACATTTGTTTACTATCTCAGTTTGCCCATCAGATTGAGGATGAAGATGAGCTATGAGCTAACTGAGTACCAAGACAAGAAAATAATTCTGTCCAAAAATTTCCAGTGAAAATGGGATCTTTGTCACTTACAATAATCTTTGGGTTTCCATGTAGCTTTTGAATTGTTTCCATGAATGCAGTAGAAACTGTACTGGCTTTAAATGGATGTGATAATGCACAAAAGTGTGCATACTTGGTAAGTCTGTCAACTACCACCATGATGACACTCTTTCCGTCAGACTTGGGTAAACCTGTTATAAAATCCATTGAAACCTCCTCCCAACGTTGGCTTGGAATGGATAAAGGTTGTAATAGACCCGGTGTCTTAATTGTTTCAACTTTATTTTGTTGGAAAACCGAACATTCCGCCACAAATTTTTGAATATCCGATTTAAGGTCATCCCAAAAAAATTCCTTCTTAACCCTGTGGTAAGTTTTTAAAATCCTGAGTGCCCTCCTAAGGGAGAAGTGTGCAATTCCATAAGAATCTTTTGCTTTAGTTGGGAATTCTTACAGAGGTATAAGTGGTCTTTGTACCATAAAGAATCATTTTGCCAGCTAAATGTATCAGACATACTGGAATCTTGTTGTAACTTTCGAATAAGTGCCCACACTTCTTCGTCATTCTTCCATTCCTCCCTTGCTTCATTTATCCAATCTGGTTGGATAATAGAAATGGCGCACAACAATGCTTCCACATCCTCATCCTTTCTTGAGAGTGCATCTGCCACCACATTTTGCTTCCCTTTTTGTAGATGATTTCAAAGTCATAACCCAACATCTTTGTGACCCACTTTTGTTGCTCTTCAGATGATAATCTTTGTTCTAAAAAGTATTTAAGGCTATCATGATCCATTTTTACCTTGAAGTGTCTTCCCATTAGGCAAGGTCGCCATTTCTTAAGTGCATGGAGTATTGCCAACAATTCCTTCTCATAAATGGCTTTGTGTAAAAACTTTCCCTTGATTGGACGACTTTCAAAAGCAATGGGTCTTTCATCTTGCATTAAAACAACACCAATTCCATTTCCTGAAGCATCACATTTCACAATAAAGGTTTTTGTGAAGTCCGGTGTAACTAAGATCGGTGCTTGGCACATTGCCTCTTTAAGATGTTCGAAGGCCTTTGTTGCTTCTGGAGTCCATGAAAATGCATCTTTCTTCAATAATGTTGTTAGAGGTGCTGCTATTCTCCCATAATTCTTAACAAAACTGCGATAATACCCTGTCAACCCGAGAAATCCTTGCAGATGCTTTATGGATGTGGGGATTTTCCATTCCTTAATGGCTTTAATTTTGCTAGGGTCTACCTTAACTTCTTCATGAGATACAATATGACTCAGATATTCCACCTCTTGTACTCCAAAGAAACATTTGGATCTTTTTGCATATAATTGTTTCTCCTAAAAATGTTGTAGCACCATGTCAACATGTTCAACATGATCCTTCCAAGACTTGCTGTAGATTAGTATATCATCAAAAAATACTAACACAAATTTTCTAAGGAATGGTTTGAAAATGGATCTAATCAAACCTTGAAATGTTGAAAGTGCATTGGTAAGGCCAAAAGGCATGACCAAAAATTCATAATGACCCTCATGAGTTCTAAATGTTGTTTTCGGAATGTCTTCAGTCTTCATTCTGATTTGATGATATCCTGAACGAAGATCCAACTTGGTGAAGTAAATTGATCCATGCAATTCATCTAATAATTCATCAATGACGGGAATGGAAAACTTATCTTTAATAGTGAGCTTGTTGAGCTCCCTATAATCCAGACACATGCGCCATGATCCATCCTTCTTGTGCACTAATACTACTGGAGCAGAGAAAGAACTTTGACTCGGTTGAATTATACCATCGTCTAGCATTTCTGCAACCATACCTTCAATTTCACTCTTTTGGGCATAGGGATATCTGTACGGCCTAATGTTTGGAGGAACACTTCTTGGAATCAGATGAATAGCATGATCATGATCACGAATAGGTGGGAGATCTTTGGGAGTCTCAAATACCTTGGAATGATTGTTCAAGACTTTTTGGAGATTTGGAGAAATAGATGATTGCAATGTGGAAACATCTAGCGAACATAATTGTGCAATTACACCTCTTTGTTCCTTTTTTAGAAGCTTTGTCATACCGTTAGAGTTGATTATCTTTCCTGGTTTCCCTGCAATACCCCTTAATTCAACTTCATTTCCTTCCACAAAAAATTTCATGAAAAGTTCTTGAAAATTAAAAGTTATTGTATCCAAGGATTGTAGCCATTGGACTCCTAGTACAACATCAACACCTCCCATTGGAATGGAAAGCATTGGGCTAGTCAATACATATTCTCCCATCGATAGCTTGATATTATGGCACTTTCCAGAGCAATTTATTGTTCCTCCATTTGAAACCATCACTTGACACTCTGGTGCTGGATATAAGAAGCAATTCAATTCTTTTGCTACCTTACAATGAATAAAATTGTGGGTACTTCTTGAATCAATCAACACTATTGCCTTTTTCTTCTTGATTTGTTCTTCTATCTTGATGGTTTGAGGAGTGGTAATTCCCGCCAATGAATTACAAGATATGGTCGGATTCATTTCTTCTTTATCTAGGTTGTGTTCCTGGATTATATCCTCTTCTTTTGACCTTTCTTGCTCCTTTTCTTCTTCCTCTTCACAATCTATGTAGAATAATTTCTTCTCAGCACACTTATGACCTTTAGTGTATTTGCTATCACAACTGTAACAAAGCCCTTTTGCTCTTTTTTCTTCCAATTGTTGTGGTGTCAACCTTATAAGTTGTGGAAGACTAGGAGCAACAACATGCGCCATGCAACTTCCTGAATCAATCAACTGTAACAAAGCCCTTTTGCTCTTTTTTCTTCCAATTGTTGTGGTGTCAACCTTATAGGTTGTGGAAGACTAGGAGCAACAACATGCACCATGCAACTTCCTGAATCAATCAACACTATTTCTTTTTTCTTCTTGATTTGTCCTTCTATCTTGATGGTTTGAGGAGTGGTAATTCCCGCTAATGCATTACAAGATATGGTCGGATTCATTTCTTCTTTATCTAGGCTGTGTTCCTGGAGTATATCCTCTTCTTTTGACCTTTCTTGCTCCTTTTCTTCTTCCTCTTCGCAATCTATGTAGAATAATTCTTCTCAGCACACTTATGACCTTTAGTGTATTTGCTATCACAACTGTAACAAAGCCCTTTTACTCTTTTTTCTTCCAATTGTTGTGATGTCAACCTTATAGGTTGTGGAAGACTAGGAGCTCAACAAGCTCACTATTAGAGATAAGTTTCCCATTCTCGTCATTGATGAATTACTAGATGAATTGCATGGATCAATTTACTTCACCAAGTTGGATCTTCATTCAGGATATCATCAAATCAGAATGAAGACTGAAGACATTCCGAAAACAGCATTTAGAACTCATGAGAGTCATTATGAATTTTTGGTCATGCCTTTTGGCCTTACCAATGCACCTTCAACATTTCAAGGTTTGATGAATTCCATTTTCAAACCATTCCTTAGAAAATTTGTGTTAGTATTTTTTGATGGTATACTAATCTACAACAAGTCTTGGAAGGATCATATTGAACATGTTGACAGGGTGCTATAACTATTGGAGGAGAAACAATTATATGCAAAAAGATCCAAATGTTTCTTTGGAGTACAAGAGGTGGAATATCTGGAACCATTGATACCATACAAACTGATTTGGTTCCAAATATAAAGTTGCAATACGTACCTTTTGTGTGTTTTGCACATTATTGAGATCGAAAAATTGCTCCATTTGTAATATCCATGTTGCGGGATCCTTGCCATCAAACTTCCTCATATCGATTTTTGGAATATGGTGGGTCTTCGATCCCACATTAGAGTCTAAGAAATCATGATTAACATTTCTTTTGTTCGCATCATGAGTTTCCTTTACTACCTTTTCACCATTAGTAAGTATTTTTTGTAGAAAATTTGTCAAATCTGTCTTCAAATCTGCCATGTCTGTCTTCAAATCTACCATGTCTCTCTTCAAATCTGTCTTCAAATCTATCTTCAAATCGTCCATCTTAGCTTCCACGCCCTTTATCTTAGATTCCACGCCATTTATCTTAGCTTATGTTAGCTTTTGTGAGAGTGACATTTGTTGCACTTGTTCTTGTAATTTTGATATATCATGTAGCATTTCTTCGTCTTCTTCATGAGTCATGCTCGAGCTTTCAGGTTGCTTACTAGGTGTTTGCATTTTCTTTCCTCGGGGCATCAATTACTGATAATAATGCTCTACTATGCCCTTTGAATTCTTTCAAAATAAATTTTCAAACCAAGCTTAAGCAAAAATTTAAAAAAATCTACACTTTTTTTCACTTTGTAGGAGCTCGATATTGCCTCTGATGTATCTCTGTACTTTCTAATCATCTAGTTCTGAAATTGCGATCTGCAGTAGCCCTCTGTGTCCTCTTTCCAAGGCCACCAGTCTGACCCAAATTGGATTCTCCAAGGAAGAGTTATGTGAAATCTCCTACAGTGACTTGATTATAGACTAGTTCAGTAGAGCGAACTTGTACGACGTGCCACGAGTCACTGTTTCGACCTTTGGCTCTGAAAAATATCTACAAGAAACTACAGTCTATCCTATTTCTGTAACTTCTTACGAAATTTTAATCCGATGCTCAGAGAGAAAGTTATGACGCTTTTCCCCAAGTCATCTTTTGGAATGTAATTTAGGAGTCTGCAAAAAGACCAACTTCCTCAGATCATATCTTCGCAAATATAGCGTGAAAACCTCTGAAATTCGGACCCGAGGTTCAACACGATGTCTTCTCAAATGGGTTTTGTTTTTAGCGTCTGAAACGTCGCAGAAAAAAAGTTATAGCGAAAATGCCACGATGACCTGTTTGGAACAGCGAAACCCTAGAATCGAAAGCTCTGATACCAAATGTTATGAAACCAGCTCAAGAAAAGATAGAAAAGATAGATCAACGCCTTAGAATTCAGCCTCTTCGAAAGGGAAACCTCCTTTACATTACATAAATGAACAATTCTTGGATGATTCAAATGACAAAATCTCCTTTCTATATATAGGAGTCTAAGGAGTCACATAACCCAGCCGACCTAACAATAATAATATAAAGCCACAAAAATAACAATAGAAGGATTCTATGGGGCACAGTAATAACAATATGGGGATAATAGGGGCACAACAATATTAATAAGGGATGCAACTACAATAGTAATGGGGTAATAACTAGTATTATAGGGACCCAACACTTTGATGTGAAGGCCACATTCTCCTCCTCCTTCACCTGCTTTTGTCTGCTGCTGCTGCCACTGATGGAGCTCTTTAGAAGAGCTCGCCTCAACTCCTCCTGTTGCAAGTCATCCCACATTTTGTCCCATTATAGTAACTTGTATCTGCCCAATATGCTTTGGACAAAGACCTGTCAGTCTCAGAGACACTGTTGAGTGCCAATCTCACAAGCTCTGTGAGTTGAGGTGCTGCCCCAACAGCTGACAGCTAGTCCCGGACCTCTTGAATCCGTATGAGCCTCAGCTTCTCCTTGAGGTACATATTCCGCTGCTCGGAGGTACCCTAATATATCGTGGCGAGAGCATTCCACATCTGTTTAGCAGTATCTTTGCCAGCTGTATGCGAGAATATATGATCTCAGACTCCATCTAGGATCAACCACTTCGCCTGTGCCATCTCCTTTCCGTACTCTTTCAGCTGATCTGCATCCATGGGAATTGCCACCACTACATCAATATAGGATTTCAGGCCATATTCATCTAGAAGGAAGGACATCCTTGCCTTCCAGATGATGTAGTTGGAAGCTCCATCCAACCTGTCCTGATCACGAAGCCTAGCAGTGGCCATCTCAACGAACTGTCGAAAACTTCCTCTTTCCTTCTGCTTGGTTGCTGCTTTGCTACTCGAACTCCCTTCTGGAGTGAGAAGATCTGCTCACAACTATTGTCGAACTGCAAGGAAAAATTGAATCTCTTGAAACTAGAAGTTCCTTGAGGAAAATTTTCCCTCTGTGTGTGCTCTTCTCTAGCGAACTGCTACAAAACCACTGCATCCAGCTAGAGATCTGCCCAACAAAAGTATTGAGCTTCTCCCTCTGCCTCTGGAATCACTCAATCTAGAGAGATTGAATTTTTCTGCCCCTCACTAAGAAAAATCGAACCCCCACAAGTAACTCAGCCTCCTGGCAAAATGACTGGGCTGCCTTTGGGAATTTCGGCTTGCTGCCCTTGCTGAGCAGCGAAATTCCTTTCCTTCATTTTCCTGAGCTCTCTGACTGATCAACTGCTCTCTGATACCATGTGAAAATTTCACTACTGAAACCCTATTGCAACAACTGGAAATTATTCTCCTAATTGTTAATTTTATTTTAACAATTTATTCGTTGTTTGCTACGACAAATACTGAATAAATCACACTGCAAACTTCACAAATAAAATACTATGGAAAAATAATGTGTTGGAAACTGAGAAATGTTAGCGCACACATAAAATTAACAAAATTATTTTTGGACAGAAGTACCCGAGAAAACCCAACTTGGGAAAACTGGTGTAGCAGCTGAGGGTTTTATTATATGCAGCAGTAAGAAATTATGAATACAACTAGATGCCGAAATATGGAAATCTTACATAGAAAAATATTGGCAAAAATCTAGTGAGGAATTTTCCTCACCCCACAGGCAAACTCCCGACATGACTTGCCTTCGGAAATTCGGCCCTCTGACCCTCTGCGTCAACCTCTCTGATGCTCTATGCAGCTTACTAGAAGTCTAGCCTCAGACGTGTCTCTAATGAAGCCGTTCTTTCTTCTGTTGATTGGAAAGATGCTTCTTTGTACTCTGGGACTCCTTCCCGACCTCTAGAATTGAAGACATCAATCCCTCTCAGCAATTCGACTTTGCATCTAGAAGCTGTTGCGTTTTCCCATTGTCAACCTCTTTGTTGCTCTTCTACCTCTCAGTAAATGCATTCGCTGGATTTGGAATGCCTCTTCCAACTTCACTGTCTCTACCCCTCTCTCATTGCTTCGATCTCTAGCTCTCTCTCTGGCAACTGATAATCCTATGTTGGAGCATCAACGACCAAAATTAAAACATAATCGATGGCTAAGATAATCTCTAGATCAATCCGTGTGAGTTTCTAGCGCCATATCTTGTGTCCTCTTGTCTTGGCTTGTCTTTTGTGATTTATGTTTATGTTCTATTTGCAGTTTACTTTAATGCTGATGTGATTGCTAATTTGGAAAAGATCTTGAGCTAACTGTGAAAATTAAAATAAATTGCTCTAAGCATAGAACATACCTAAAATTAACATGGGATCAGAGCGGAGGTAAAGACAATGCCCAAGTAAGAGTGAAAGAGCAATCACCGAAGACAGTTGGGAAAGGACAACAGGATCAGTGGACTCCTTACCCCCTTCAAATTCACCAAGGGTGAAGTCGAAGCAGAGAATATTATCAGAATGGCGCAGCGGAATATGGCCTACCTAAAGATCACTTCATTGGGAAAACTGGATCTCAGGGTGGAAGGAAAGGCAGATAGCTAGTTCGGCCATTATGCGAAGGAGTGTCCGAATGGCAGGGACACGTCACTTGATGATGATAACAATCATTCTAGGGACATCTTCAATGATCAAAGGAATGATAGATAATGCAGGTTATCAAGGACACGGCCAACTCTTTAGAGGAAATAAGGAACCCCAGGTATGAAGAATCAAATGTTGTTTCTAATAAGATCTTGTATTGGCCCTCTTCTTCAGATTCTTTGGGAATTTGGCTTATGGATTATAGTGCTTCAAGGCACTTCATCGGATAGAAGGGTGCTCTCTCTAATCTGGTAGAGATGGAAACAATCATGGGATTATACTTGGAGCCGATGCCACCTATCCCGAAAAGGGTGTAGGGAATGTTACCCCTCAATTGAATGAGGGTAACTCGATTCATTTATAGAATCTCTTTTATGTACCTGATCGCAAGAAGAACCTGGTGTCCATTTCGGCAATGGAAGTCAAAGGTTACAGGGTGGCACTCATCGATGGAAAGGTACGTGTTTGAAAATAGAATTTTCAAAGATGTTTTTGAGTTCAAGGTTGTATCAAGTTGCAGGAAGTCCACTGGGGACCATGTCCAATGACACAGCACCGAAGCTCTGTAAGTCAGATGGTGACAGGGATGCCTGAATTCAAGAAGAGGTGAAGGTACATGTTTGAGATGTACCGAAGGAAAATCTTAAAGGGGACCATTTCCCTCATGTAGCAGGTCCACAGTTTTGAAACAGCCCGAGGGGTTTGAGATTGATGATCAGGAATCTCACGTATGCAGGTGGAAGAAAGCCCTCTATGGCTTGAAGCAAAACTCCCCGGGCATAGTATGAGAGGATTGATAACTGTCAGATGAAGCTGAGATTCACTAGGAATGAAACCGATCCAAACCATTACCCGAAGGTTGTGGATGATAGACCTCTCATACCAGCACCTTCTGAGGACGGCCTATTTCAAACAGGTGCAGACCCTCTCAATTGCAAGAAGTAAGAGGGAGTTGGATTCCGGATGTGGAATGGTGAACTGCAAGCCCGCGACTACCTCGAGAATCTTAACTTTCAGAGGTTATATGGTGATGATGTCGGACCAGATTTGGGAAATGCCTCTGAGTTTCATAAACTCTTTCGCATTGATGTTCTTGGTGAACTTCTGCCCGGACATATGTTTTGCAGTTAGCATGGAGAGCTCATATTTGGTTGAGCCTCACTGGATTGGTGCCAAGAATCTTCTGATATATCTTCGCGGCATAATCTCTCATGGATTGAGATACACTGTCGGAAATATGAAACTGCATGATTATTCGAATGTTGATTGGAAAGGCAGTGTGGAGGATCACTAGAGCACTTCTCAGTGCTGATTCTCTTTGGATTCTGCTTCGATATCATGGATGAGCACGAAGCAGAAATCGGTTGTTATAAGCACTGACGAGACCGGATACATAACTACGAGTATGACCTCGTATGAAGCTACCTGGCTGAGGAAGCTCTTCAGTGAGTTGTTTGTACGCATGATGAATACCATTGTGATTCTCTGTGACAACTAGAGGTAGGATTCGATTATTGAGAAATCCCGTATTCGATGATTGCTCCAGCAGATAGACATCAGATACTACCTTATCTGGGATATGGTAAGTCAATGAGCAAGGAAGCTCCATCGCTGTGAGATGATGTACAGGTCGCTACACTTTGTCAAAGCCCCGGGGGAAAGATCAAATCTGTGATTTTCTCGAACGACTTGGAGTCGTCGAGAGACCCTTGTAAAAGGGTCCTGCATGTTGCATACATTGAGCTCTGGGGGCTTGGGGTACTTACTGGAGCGACATATGACCACAGGGTGACTTATCATCAGTGTGGAAAAAGTCTGCAAAAAATCCCGATTTAATCCTAAAAATGCGATTTTTTAAACTAAACGATTTAATCCCCCGACTTTTTGGCGACTTTTTCAGAAAGGAAAAAATCGCGATTTAATCGTTATACTCCCGATTTAATCGAGAGTCGACCCAAAAAGTCTGCCTCCCTCCCAGGCCGTGGATAAAGAGGCCGCAAAGGTGAAAATGATATAATTTTCTCCTGTTTAATCTTAAGGCAGAGAGTGGAATCTTTCAAACATAGCCCTAGAAATTTGGTGATAATGTTGTGCTGTGCAATTTGTTTTGTTGTTGAATCTTAATTTCGAGCATTATAGTTGGTTGGTGTTACTGAGAAAATTAATTGCTTGGTTGCTATATTTTGTTGAATGTTGAAACATATACGACTATTAGTAGTTTGCTCTTGCTGGATGTTATGTCTGCAAAACAATAGGGATCTATATGAGATGTGCAAAAAAATATAGAGAAGAGACATTAGCCAAAGGCTAAGCTGTCAGAAGGCTGCTATAAGAAACTGAGAAGACTATGAAAAAGAAGTGCATACCTACCTCGACGAGGTGGCCAATGGAGTGAAGAATGCCTTTGAGTATATTTCCAATTTCTCTACAAAGGGAAGTCAAGGAAGAATCTGCCAGTTTCTGTTATTGGACTGGATGAATATTCTGAGATATCAGATTTGGATGAGAGGAATACTTTGAGTGTACATTTGCAAACCCTTTCCATTTGTATTTTTTCACAAGCAACAAGCTCTTCATTTGAAGAAAGGAATTGAAGCACCTATAGCTTTATCCATACCATAAAGCAGAAAAGGATGGGTTCACAGAAGGCTGGGCTCTCATCTTTATGCATTCCAACATTTTCCTTGCATCTCATAGGGTTCCAAAATATACAACTAGGCCTTATAAAGATTAGGATATGGATATTGAATCCCGACTTGAAACCGCTTCTTGCTACATTAAGTATTGGGGAACCTAGAAGTGGAATTGGGAACATATTTTCCAATCCAAAATCCACCAGTGAATGTGCACCTTGTTCTATTTTTCTTGATGAATATGAAGATAGGATGGATTACTATCATGGTTTATCTAATACTGTATTTCAATTTCCAACATATACACTCATATATAAATGCTGATTTGGAAGTATAGCCTCATTTATAAAATCTGTGCATTTTGCATAATGTAATTATCTATGGGAACTAATATAGAAATGGATTTGCTACTAAGTTGTTATTTATGTTTGTCATTTAAAGTTTTTCGCTAAATTATTCCTTCTTCAATATATATATATATCATTTGTTAACACTGTGCTTCCCCATTTCCAAATATTGGGGGGTCATGTTTCCAGCACATACCTGTTTCCCCATATCGTGCAACTTAGGTGTGCTATAATTCAAAGTCTTCAGTAATTTTCAACATTTGAAAATATTAGGTTCTGTAAAATTCAAGTCCTATAAATGAAACCGATTTATAGATTACATGCTGCCAATACATTCCTGTAGCTCACCCTTATACAAGGGGATTAAAACTACATTCATTAAGCAGTGCCAATCTCCGTCGTCCTGCAAAATAAAAATTCATAGTATATTCCCCATGGAGTTACTAGCCCTTCATATGAATAAAGAAGCCTCTCAAGCGACAAAAACTTGAAGGCTGAATCTATTGCAGATTACGCTACAGACGTCAGAAAAGACCATAAAATAGTATCGATGGTAGTTGGTATCTGTATTGTACATACAAAACCCAACATGAAGGGATATGAGTTATTCAACTGAAATAATAAATTAATTTTACAGTTGATAATGAACAAACCATAAACTTTCTAGAAAATCATTCCAAGATTTTTGTCTGCAGCGAAGATGAGCATTGCAGAAAAGATTAACCAAGCATTACTAGATACCGTAGCACTTTAATAGAGATCAAGATAGTGAAGATAGAACTCACCCCGTTGGTTGCCATTTGCTTGAATTGATGCTTCTTTTGGGATTTTCTTCTTTTGAAGAATGTTTGCCTGTCCCTTGATAAACTGGTTTAGACATTCCTGATGCATATGAGATGAGATATCCAGGTTGAAACATGCATCCAATAAGAAGGTGAAACAAGATGACACAGACTACTCCTTTAGCTAGTGGCATTTCCATGAGTCATAGAAGATCTAGCACATCCTTACGCAGGTCTGTTTATTCTCCTCTACACCTGCAAAACAATGCAATGGCAAACACACAGTTTATTAGCTCAAAATTCTCCTTTAAGCGCAAAATTACATTACCAAAATACCAGAACCTTTTATCAGTCGCCTAATTTCAAGGACATTCTTTCAATCCCCACCCTGTTGACTCTCTGTCTGTCACAGGCTAGGTATTTTCTTCCACATGTAAGTATTGTATTATGTATCTCAGTATATCACAATAAATAATATTTATACTTGATATTATAATAAACTGCTTCAAAGAGAAACAGTTTATTAATGTAAAAAGCATTTCAAAATCGCTGAATTCATTAAATAAAAATATACACATAAACATTTTTCATTAATATTCGGTAAAGGCATGTCCAAACAATGCATAATATCAATAGATGTCCAAAATATCATGAATGAATAAGTATCTCATACCCGTCATAAAAAACACATTGGAAATAATTAATTTTTAATAAGTGATATCTTAACCTCTTGAACTCTAATTATGATATTTTTTTAGTGAAAGCGGGTGATATTTCAAGAGAATTCAATACAATAATAATACACAAAAAAGAGCAATTTACCACATATTTGAAAATATAATTACATACAAAATATCCAAAAATAATAATTTTTTTTTCACTTTATTAAATACCAAACCTCTTCGAGTAAAGTAACACATAAATAATCTCTTAGTGAACTCAATTACAATATTCATCCACACTTTCCGTAATTATCAAGAAAAACAAATTTCCAATTACTTATTGAACCTTCTGTAATGAGAAAATAAAAATCGAAATAAAAATACATATCAATGGTAGAAAGAACATTATTCATAAAAGACCCCCAAATGGAAGTATATGGTATGATACCAATTGTCCAACACAAATCTTGCCAAAACCTTCAAGTTTTATTTTGACGCACATAATAATGAACTGAACATTACAATATTTATATAGAAACTATACATTTTAGTTTTAGTGAACTGAACGTTACAATTTTATTGTGTTTAGCAATCAAAGCACCCATGGTCTCGAGTCAATTTAATAAAACATAATTTACTTGTTTAGGGTTTCCTCTGGTCATACCCGATACTTTGACTCGAGAGACGTAATCAGGATTACATTTAATAATTTCATACTGTTTCGACATGTTGCAAACTTGCAACACATTTATCTGAAGGGTTTAGATAGACTTTTGGACTGTTTCAACGTGTTCCAAGACCTAAGTTACCGGATACAGCAGTATAGGTGTAAAGATCTCCGTATCCTCGGATCTGATCCGGATCCGGATACGGATACGCAAAAATACGGCCCAAATACGGCAGGTGGCGAATGTGCGTTTTTTGAAACGGCTCCTCCTCGCCAGAAACGTATTTCTATGAAAAAGCCGGAACCCGCATAACTATTCCCCAAATTCTGTAACCCGAAAAGTAAAAAATTAAAATGGGTGTATGCGTTGGAGTTTAGGGTTTTCGCTTTTTATGTTAGTTAAAGTTAGGTGGTCCCTATTTGGTCGGCAGTGCACCCAACAGGCGGAACAGAACAGAACAGGGTTTCAGTGTTTGGCGTTTAGCGTTCACGGTTCAGCGTATTCCTTCCGGGCCCAGCGTTTGTCATTTTGCTCTCAGCCTTTCACTTTCAGCGCTTCTTCAGGGCCCAGCGTTTGTCGTTCAGGGCTGTTCAGGTTCAGGTTCAAGTTTCAACGTGTGTGTCGGCTGGACCAATAAACCGCGCAAGGTATTTTAATTTTTTTATGTTACCGCCATTTCAATGTGCTGAAACTACAACCGCGCTATTTATAAACGATAACCACAGCAGCGTTTTATAATTTCTAATGTAGAAACGATAAGTTATAACCAGTTACCACAGTCGCATTTACAATTTATAACCACAGCCGCAAACGATAACCACAGCCGCAGTATTTGGAAATGATAACCGGTTTGTTTTTTTGAAAACCTGTTTGGAAAACCGTTTATTATCAACGTTTAGACTTTAAACCGGCGTTTAAACTTTACTGTTTATCAGCGTTTACGGTTTACCAACGTTTAACGGTTAACGGGTTTACCAGCGTTTAACAGTTTATCAGCGTTTACGGTTCCGGGTTTACCCATTCTCATTCTGTGCCATTCGCCCATTATATTTATTCCGCTTTTTTATGTATTGATAATTTGTTAAATATATATATATACCGACCTTTCAAAGTTTCGAATGAACATTTAAAAGAAATTCAAATCGTATATATAATTATATTTTAGTTTTTGCGTATTGACATTTCAATGAATATTACAATTTCATATATATCTTAATGAATATTAAAATTTCATATATATCGTAGTTTTTATATATATATTAATTTCATATATATCGTAGTTTTTATATATATATTAATTTCATATATATCGTAGTTTTTATATATATATTTATTATTTATGTATGTTATTTAATTGAAATTCAAATTTTGTATATATATATGTATGCTATTTATTATTTAATTGAAATTTAAATTGTGTATTGATATTTGATATATATATGTTATTTAATTCAATTATTCAATTTTTTTTATATATATTAATATATGTATGTTATTTAAATTTTTAATTGAAATTCAAATTTTGTATATATATATATATGTATGTTATTTAATTGAAATTCAAATTGTGTATTGATATTTGATATATATATGTTATTTAATTCAATTATTCAAATTGTGTATGGATAATTATTAAATTTTAATACGTTATATTTTGAATTTTATATGCAGTACATAATTTATATATCATTATGGAGCCATCACAGCGCGAGCAGAGTGAAGGGGAAATCATCAAGACAGACCCAAAATCTCCTCTATGGCAGTATGTGGAGATTATTGGGAAAAATCCCGGAGGTGGTTCATTTAAGTGGAAGTGCAATGAATGCCAAGATATAAAAAATGGCTCATATACTAGAGTGAAGGCCCATCTCACTGGTCAAACTAACACAGGGGTGCAAGTATGCACCGGGCCAAAAGATGCAAATGGCAAACTTGGCAAAGGTTTGAGTCCTGGAAAAATGCAATTCTATGCATCTTTGCAAGACGTTGCTGATAGGAAGCATGCTAAGGGAAAATACCCTGTGCAAAGCTCTACAACTAGGCCTCCATTGCCATCTAGGCCCACTGCCACAACTAATAAAAGGCCCACTCTAGGCCCTCTTGAAGCAGCGTTCAATAATCAAGGTAGAGAGATAGCTGATGAACATGTAGCTCGTTGCATCTATGCAAATGGGCTAGCATTCAACTTGGTGCGTTCTCCTTATTGGCAAAAAATGATTAAAGCAGTTAATGAAGCGCCGAAAGGGTACAAAAGCCCTGGATATGAAAAGGTCCGCACTACTTTGTTGGCATCAAAAAGACAATTTGTGGATAGACAGCTACAGGCAATCCGGGATACATGGGCAGAAACAGGGGTGTCCATCATTTCTGATGGATGGAGAGATCAAAGAAACCGTCCATTAATTAATGTTGTTGCAGTATGCCCCCAAGGGGCAATGTTTTTTAAGGCTGTTGATTGCAGTGGAATAGAGAAAGATGCATCTTTCATATCCACAATTCTTATTGAGGCAATAGAAAGTGTGGGGCCACATAATGTTGTCCAAGTCATTACGGACAATGCACAGGTTTGTAAAGCTGCAGGTTTGATTGTGGAGGGTCAATATGATCACATCTTTTGGACTCCATGTGCAGTACATTCGTTGAACCTTATGCTTGCCAAGATTGGGGAGATTCAATGGATTAATGAAATATATGTAGCAGGAAAGGAAATCCAAATGTTCATAACCAATCATTCAATGTCCCAGGCCATTTATAGAGGTTTTGCAAAGTTGGAACTACTAAAGGTATTTTCTTTTAATCAATCTTATTTGTATTGCAAATTCTTTTAATTGCGAATTTATATATGATTTCTCATTTCAATTTGAGATTTGACTTTTGTACTTTCTGAAACTTGTAGGTTGTTGAAACTCGTTTTGCCTCCCACACTCTTGTCATAAAGAGGCTTGTGGAGGTGAGACAAGCATTACAAGCAATGGTCATTGACCCTCTTTGGGAATCATGGAGGACTTCCACTTCTGATAGAGGGCAAAAAATCAAGTCCATCATTCTTGATGATGCATGGTGGGACAAGGTCCAATACCTTCTACGGTTCACTGAACCAATCTTGACCTTGATCAGGGCATTTGATACAGATACACCTTGCTTGGGGGAAGTTTATGAAAACATTGATAGTATGTTGGAGAGGATAAGGGAAATTATCAGGGCAAGTGAAAATGACCCTTATGAAACATTCTATTATTTAGTGAAGGACATAATTACAAAAAGGTGGAACAAAATGACCACACCATTACACCTTCTGGCATATGCATTGCACCCTAAATACTATCATTCCAAAGTTTTGTCTTTACCAGGTAGAACAGCGCCAAACAAGGATTCTGAAGTGGTACAAGGATACAAAACAGCTTTGAGAAAAATTTATAGAGATATGGGAGTTGCAATGGAAGTCCGCCAAGAATTTGGAGGGTTTGTACAGTCTACAGGTAGCTTTTCAGATCCAGTAGCTATGGACGATCGAGGACATCTTGATCCTATTACTTGGTGGGGCTTCCATGGTGGGGATAGCATTCATCTCTCTACTTTAGCCACCAAGTTATTATCACATGTTGCTAGTTCCTCATCAGCTGAGAGGAATTGGAGTACATATGGCTTCATCCATTCAGTGAAGCGAAACAGGTTGGGAGCGGGAAAGGCTGAGGATCTTGTTTATGTTCATTCCAACCTCCGTCTTCTATCACATGTTGAACCAGAGTATAAAAAAGGTCCGAGCAGGATGTGGGATGTGGAGCCTGAGATCTCTGACTTGAACCTGACACTAAATGCCATGACTCACCTCAACCTACTTGAGGATATTGTTCCACCACCAGTCCAGCCTACTGATGCAACTTCCTACATTCCAGGACCCCCATCATCTATTCATGATGTAGAGTTGCAATATGCAGAAGATAGAGATCCATTTGAAGATATGTAAATGTATTTACTATTATCATTTATGATATCATGATCCTTTTTGTTACTTTGTATGACAGATGATGCATCCTTTCAGTGTTTCAGTCTTCATATTGATAATATATCTAATGGTTTCGGTTCTAAAAGTGTTTGATGGTTCAATGGAGTATTTGATTTTTGAACTCCGGCGTCGGCTCTGCAGTGTATGCAATAGTTCTGCGGCGTCGGCTCTGCGGTGTATGCAATAGCTCTGTGGCGTCGGCTCTATGGTGTATGGAATCCAGGAATAGCTCTGCGGCATCCACGGTGGATTGATAAACCCAAGCAAAAACCCTAAACCCAAAACTGGCGGGACTCGGCAAAATCGAGAAAATCGAAAAAATCGGCAGACTCGTGAGTCAAACTCGCGTTGACCACGAGTCAAACTCGGTCAACGCAATTTGACTCGCAGAGTTTCGGATCGGATCGTTTCACGGGCGATCAGATTGGGAATCACGAGTACTCGTCGATTCCTGTTACATTGATGCAAACCCATTTTGCATGTATATGATGTAAATAATCTCAGCAGATCTGTGTCATGTAATTGCCTAGGTAAACCTATTTTTCTAGTAACGATCTACATTCCGGGAGGTTTTTTGTCTCATTGATCCATTCTCGGATGGTCGGCAGAGTTTTCCTTCAGCCTTACCCCAAAGCCGGAATGAATTTTGTCACCAGGATCTTAGGCGAGTCCTAGTGTTATAGATCGAGTCTGTGTAAAAGTGATTTGGGAATAATCCTAACTATTTGGTTAGGTTATTTTATTACAAATTGCTTGATCTGCTAGATTATATTTTGGTGTCGCAGAACTGGGTAGTCTGTGAGGGTCTTTTGCAAATGGGTTTTCCCCCTTGAGATGTAAAAAATGTAAAAATCATGATGTAAAGTGTCTTGAGGGTTAGAAAAATAATTTATCCCCTCATAGGTTAATTAATTAAATTTTCTGGCCAAAATTAATTAAAATCTTAAGCCAGAAATTTAATTAATTATAGGTCCTAGGTAAATTTAAATTTTCCAAAGGCAAAATTTGTGGGTCCTTTAAAAATTAAATTTTAAGAGGTCCAGGGACTAAGGTTAATTGATTATTTTGCTAAATTTTAAGCCTTTGGTCCCTGGGGTTAAGTCAAAGTCAAAATTTTGAGGAAATTAATTCAAAAATTTAATTTTTGAATTAATTAAAATGCATTTAATTGAAAAATTCGAAATTTCTTCAATAATTAAAATTTCGACGGATGAGATTAAAAGAAATTATGGTCTTCATCAACAGTCGAGATTGCTTTGACGTGGATCACTCGAACTAGCTGTTGGAGGATTTATCTTTAAATAGGAAGGTCATTTTGTCAGTCAGGATCATCCGATCTTTGAATCATGTACTAAGCAAAAAGCTCTCTTGTAATCTTTTTATAAGTAATAAAGAAAGACTCTGGGGTTAATTTCTGTTGGTGTTAATCTTCATGTAAATACTGTAAAATGTGTCATTTTCATGCATAGATTTCTTTTTAGCCATTGATGATAGCTTTCTGAAGAGTGATTTGAGTACAGGCATCTTGCTCAGTTGCTGGAGTTTGAATGATAGTTTAAGTTTTGAATATAATAGCAGGTATCTCTATTTATCTAAATTTTATTATCGTTTTCTCACTCTATGTTGATGGTTAAATTGAGTTTTGTAGGAATTAGATCATCGGGCGTTCATGGAAGTGAGGCTTTGTAAGAAAATCAGTTATTTGTTCATCAATAGAGATATATTGGAGCTTCATTGCTCCCTTTTGCATCATGTCATGAATGAAATGGTACTTAATATGAATATGCTTTGACTATGTTGCACCTATTTTTTCAACAGTCCAAGGAAACAAGATCCAAAGACTTGAGGGAATTTTCTTTCAAAGTTAGAATCATTAGTCAGTAGTCTGTCATGTCATTGTAAACCCATTCTGCAAATTTGTAATGTAAATGATACTAGTATGATCGTTTAATTATATAACAACCTAGGTAAACCTATGGTTTTGGCGACGAATTGTTGATTTGGGGTAGGATCGGATGTGCTCTAGCCATGAAAATTGGTGGAGAGGCTAAAGCACATGAGATCTCCAAGACCCAAAAATGGTTTGGGCAAATTCTACCCAGTTAAGGAGATATTAAAATAATTAATATTTTTAATGGAGCTCCTAAGTCTAAACTTAGGAAAAATAAAATATTAATGGGTATTAATATAAAACTGGATTAGAAGGTTCCAAATGATATGGATCAAGCCAAATCTAATCTTAGCCATTGATTAGAGATGTAATCTCGGTCGTTGAAGGACCAACAGGAAAAGTATAAAAAAAGGCTTGAGGGTCAGTTGGAGAACACACCAGATTGATCAGTCATTCGATTTTCTAGAGCAGGGTTTGCTAAGAGAAATCGAATCAGGGATAAGAGTTGCAGCAAGGGGCAGTGAGTACGAGGCAGAGAGGCATAGAAAGTGTCGGAAGTCTAGCGCAGAGGCAGAGAGGCAGACGGTGAACCAGAGGGAGCCACGCAAAGGCAGAAGAGACTGCGCAGAGGCCAGAAGGGCCTACGTCATCCACACAAAGGCTGCAGGAGTGATGCAGAGGTCCATAGAGGTTGTGCAGAGCCTCAGAGGGCTGACGCAGAGGCCAGGAGGGCTGACGCTGAGCTTCAGATTGTCCTAGAGAGGGTTTCGTGGGGCAGACTTTTCGAATATCTGCTTCCGAATAGAGAGGTATTATTTCTAGATTATTTTTTCTGTCGGGTGAGCCAGTTTGGCACCCAGTTGTACTCAGAAAGACTACATAATAATATAACCCTCAGAATTGTTGCACTGGTTTTCCCAAGTTGGAATTTTCCGGGGATGATTGTCCAAAAATAACGGTGTCACTTGTATGTTTGTCTATTTCTTTCAGTTGTTGATCTATAGATGGTTGAGATTGTATTGTGTTTATTTCAATGTTTATATGAGTAAATAACTTGTTAGTAATTAGACAAGTAGGCGAAATAAGCCAGAGAATATAGATAAAATTTCTAATGGGTAATACTTAGAAATTTCAACACGAATTTCATCCTAGGAGGTTTTTCGTCTCACTGATTATCTGTGTTTCTAAACAAGGATGATCAACAGATTTTTCCCCCCAGCCTCGCCCCAAAGCTAGGGTGGAATTTATCGTCAAAGTCTTAGGTGAGTCCTAGTGTTTTAGTTGAGTCTATTGTAAAAGTGATTTGGGAATAATTTAAGCTATTTTGCTAAATTAGTTTATTAGAAATCACTTGGTCTACTAGATCATATTGTGTCACAAAATTGGGTAAAAATTATGGGGTCTATAACAAACAGGTATTCCCCCTTTGAAGGTTGAATTTGTAAAATCTTATGTAAAAAAATATTTTAGTGCATACTCCCTCATACTTAGACACCATGGTTGAAATATTTGAGGGTGAAAAAATAATTAATCCCCTCGAGTCAATTAATTAATTTTTCTGGAAAAAATAAAATTAAATCCTAAGCCAGAAAATTAATTAATTTATTGTTAAAATTTAAATTTTAAAGAAATTAATTTCTCCAAGTGCAAAAATTTGTGGGTCTAAAAGAAGTTAATTTTTGGAGGCCCCCCATGTAATGTTCCTAAACAGGAATTTAAGTGATAAACCAATTAAACAAACAGTGCAACAGTGGAAAATTAAAAACATTTAGCAAACACCCATGAAACACTATAATACTGGAACTGTTGAGCCATATATTATGAAATATGAGAGCATGAGTACAATATATAAATGGAGTAGTACACCTAGGCTTGTCTTAAAGACAAGCTAGACCAAACCCAGGGGGTAGAATAGCTGGAAAAATGGTTGTTCAGCTATTGCTCTACTATGCTCTGCGTTGTCCTAGTAAACTGTTGATATGCTGACTTTGGCCTATTGGAAAGTGCCCAAAAACAGCCCAGAAAATGTTGGACATAGATCGTCATTGATGTCAATATGGCAATATTCCAGGAGCAGACAAAGCTAAGAGGAGACAAAGCCACCAGAGGAACAAACAGCGCAAAGAGCAGACAGAGCCAATGGAGGCATGCAAATAAGTCATCGGAGAGCTTATATGCATGCAGGTAATAGCTATCGGGAGCCATCGAAGAAATGAAGGCAGCAAGACCTGTATATGCATTTAACGCAAACAGAGGCAGAAAGACTTGGGTATATAGACTTAACACTATCAGAGGCGGATTGCGGACTTGAAACCTTATACACGGGAGCGCTGAGAAATATCGGGTCTGGTATCTCATATCGCATCGCAAAAATGGAGTGGTCTGCGTTAACGCCAAGCCCTGACCCTGTGCGACTTGCGATCACCGATAGCGATATCGCATCGGACCTCCGCCAAGGGCAACCCCCGATTGCGATGAACGTATGCGGACCCGCCACTACATTACAATATGACTTAACCTGTCATCGCATCCGTCGTAGATCGCAAGCCGTGAAGCCTTGCCATATGAAAGCGCCGATTGCGATAAAGCTATGGACCCGACGGGCATATAAACCATGGTTTAATACCATATCGCATCCAGTCCATCGGTGCAATGGAGGATCGGCCGTCGGCCATCGACAGAGTCATGGTTCCGATATATAAAGGACCCCAAGAGTCATGAATTGCCGATTGTGATTTAAGCAACGGACTCGATACAGGAATATACTAATCATCAGGTAAATGGGGTGATTCATGGCAACACTGATTGTGATTGGACGTGGTTGTCCGTTAAATAAAGCGGAACTCTGTGTATGCCCGACATCATTCCCAAAAGGAGCACTGCTACGGTAAACAGGGAAGATGTGTTCTCCGTGGATCGTTTGGACCTGTCCATTGAATCAACGTGTCTCAGCAGTGCAGGTGAAGCACGAAGAGACAAAGAAAACCACAGAGACCAAAGAGGAAGCCGCAACGACCGAGGAGGAAGCCTAAGTGGCAGTGTAAGTGGAAACGAAGAGACAGAGGCATGGGGAATGAATAAATATAGTAAAAACAGAGAACTATAGTTGTTGTTGTTGCGGTGAAGAACGAGTGTGTGAGGTAGCAGAAGCAGCAGAGGCTGTAGAGGCAGCAAAAGTAGCAGAGGTAGGAGAGCACGAGTGAGAGACCCTCAGTTGAACAAAGTTTAGCAGCATACGAGTTTTCACCAAGGTTGGGTTGGCGCCCAAGAGTTTGGAGCCTCAGAACTGAACAGGATTGAAGTCTTTGGGAGTTGGTGCTCCTAAGTCCAAGATTGGTGTCTTAGGGAAACAGAGTTGGTGCCCTAGAGGTTGGAGCCTCACTGAAAGTCCAAGTTGGAGCTTGGAAACTATTCACAATCAGATATATACTTATATTGTATTTATTTCATTGCACTATCTTGAGTTTTAATAAAAGCATTAATTCCAGCAATTGATTTCTATGTTCTGTGTATACATATGCATATCTATATATGCTTTTGGCAATCACTAGAACAATTTAACAAAAAAAAACCATTGTAAGAAATATTGATTCACCCCCCTCTCAATATTTCCAACAATTGGTATCATAGCGGGCTTTTTCATACTAGCCTAACAGCTTGAAGAAGGATCTGCAGCCATGATGAGAAATCACGAAGCATCAGGAAGACCTCCTTTGTTCGATGGCACTAACTTAGGTTTCTGGAACAAAAGAATGACCTATTGCTTAATGTCCCTTGGACCTGAAGTCTGGCATTTTGCTCAAAATGAATACCAAACGACTTCCACTCTTCCAACAGACTCAGACGAGAGGAAAGCCTACATCGCAAATGTAAAGGCCTTGAACTCCATCACTAGTGGAATCACTGATTCCGAGTTTACAAAAGTCATGCACTGTACCTCTGCCAAAGAAATGTGGGAGAAGCTAGTTGGCTTGTACGATGGAGACTCAAAAGTAAAATAGGCAAAGCTTCAAACTCACAAAAGATAATTTGAAAGTTTAAGGATGGAAGATGAAGAAGATATTGCAACATACCTTCTCTAAGTAGCTGAAGTAGTAAATTCCTTGAAAGGATTGGACGAAAAAATTGAAGAAAGTACCATTGTTTGAAAGGTATTAAGGTCTCTTCCAAACAGATTTGACTCCAAAATAAGCGCTATAGAAGAAGCAAAGGATCTAGATACCCTCAAAATGGATGAACTCCATGGAATTCTCACTGCCTATGAAATGAGGAAAGGTGGCCCAACCTCCAGAGATGCAGCGTTCAAGGCCTCAAAGTCAAAGAAGGGGAAAGAAAGGAATGACTGTAGTGATGAGTCAGATGTGGAATCCGAATTGGGTCAATTTGTACGAAAGCTTAAGAGAGGATCTAAGCTTAAAGGCAAGTATCCTCTTATTTGTTTTAAATGTGGTAAAATAGGTCATTATGTAGCAAAATGTCCTCATAAACATGACAGTGATGATGAAGGAAATTCTAAAAGAATGGCACACAAAAAGAAAGGGTTTAATAAGAAAAACTTCTTCTCCAAGTAAGATGAGCCTGATGAGGATGAGTTTATGATCATCAAAAAGAAATCAGATGAGGAAAGTGATCATGATGAAAGCCAAGAAACATTATTCATGGCACTCGCAGATGATGATGACTCAGGGCTGGAAGGAAATGTAGATGAACTGTTAATAAGCGCCAATGAAGAAAATGAGAAACTACGGAACAAAATCATTTCTCTCAAAGTGGAAAACGAGGAAATAAGGAGAGAAGATTTCTTGGAAGCAAAGCTTAAAGAAAAAGAAGAGACTTGTGAAGAACGTGAGGCCGAAATAGTGTCTCTGAGAAAGGAGTTGGAGCAAATTAAAAAAGGCTGTAAAAGCTCTCAAATACTTGAGAGTATTCTAAAAAATCAAAAACCTCAACATGACAAGTTTGGAATAGGTTTCAAAGAAGAATCCTCAAGCATTAAGAATAGTGCGAAAAGCTATGCCAATGCACTTTCCAGCAATCCAAAAGATGAAAAAGTATGTTATCAAAAGTGCATCCTAGATCCCAAGAATGAAGAGAGAATTACTCCAAAGAAGAATGTGGAGTCGAATCATGGACAATACAGCAAATACAAACCTTACTCCACCAAGGGCCCATCGCAAATCCAAAGAACGAGGGAGGATTAATTCCCAGGAAGGAAATCGACTCAAACTGTGGTTGCTTCAACAAGTACAAAACCATCTTTCTTGGACACTGCTTTCACTGTAAAAACTTTGGTCATCAAGCCAGACATTGTATGGCTCGCAGAAGTGAAAAGACAAAGCTAAAGGACCGAATAATCAACTCATGTGCCCCCAAAAGGCAAGGAAAAGTCAAAACCTTCAATTCATTTGATCCCTTGACCAAATTTGATCTGATTTGCTCTTTCTGCTACAATAATGGACACTATGAACAAGACTGCCCACTCAAAGGAAGAAAGACGAGTAGCAAGAACTCCAGCATGGATAAATGCGGCCTAGCTCTATATGCTCAAAATAATGGAAACCATTGGTTTGTGGATAGTGGGTGCTCCAGACACATGACAGGAGACAGAAGGAAGTTTGTCTCACTGAGCAAAAAGGAAGGGAATGTGTCCTTTGGAAGCGGATCTGGCAGAATTGCAGGAAAAGGAATAGTTACTTTGATCAATGGAAAAGGAAAAGCTCAAGATGCTTTGCTAGTTGACGGACTCAAACACAACCTCCTGAGTGTCAGCCAAATCTATGATCAAGGACATAAGGTTGTTTTCAGCACCAAAGACTGTGAAATAAGGAACTCTGCCTCAGGGGAACTTGTGGCAAAAGGGGTGAGAACATTAGACAACATTTACATTCTGAACAAGATTCAAGAAAATAAATGCTACTTGAGTCAGACAAATGAGAGTTGGTTGTGGCACAAGCGACTTGGACATACAAGCTTCAAAAATCTGATCAATATCAGCAAGATCAAAGTTGTACGAGACATCCCAAGGCTGTTCAAACCAAATCAAGGAGTATGTGGTCCATGTCAACATGGAAAGCAGACCAGAACCAGCCACAAGACAAAGGAACTCTGTACATCGAAGCCCTTGGAGATCATCCATGCTGATGTGTGTGGGCCAACTAGAAATCAAGCACTCCAAGGAGAAACGTACTTTGTGTTATTTGTTGATGATTATACTAGAATCATGTGGATATATTTTGTAAAGTATAAATCTGAAACTTTTGAGTGTTTTAAGAATCTAAAAGCCCTTGTAGAAAATAGTGGAAAGCATTGATGTAAAGGTTGATGAAGATCTTCCAAAAAAGGAAATTGAAGAACATGAAGATGACTTTCTCATTGAAGAAGAAGAACCTAAAGAAGAAGAGATAGATGAGGAAGAAGAAGAAGAGGAAAGAGAACCACCTCATACCCCTTCAAAGATGAAGTATGTCGAAAGATATCATCCAGAAGAACAGATCATTGGCGATAGAGATGAAGGTGTGCAGACCCGAAGAAGGATAACAATTACACCCAAGAGAAAAGTCATTGCCCTTCTATCTATGATAGAACCAGAAACATTTGCAGAAGCAAGGATCCTCATTGGGTAAAAGCCATGGAGGAAGAAATGTCTCAAATTGAGAAGAACAAGACATGGGAGCTGGTACCTCGTCCAAAGGACAAAAACATAATAGGAACCAAATGGGTGTTCAAAAATAAAATGAATGAGGAAGGACAGGTTATCAAAAACAAAGCAAGACTTGTCTGCAAAGGCTATTCACAAATTGAAGGAATTGACTTTGAAGAGACATTTGCACCAGTAGCCCGTATGGAAGCTATTAGGATGTTTTTAGCATTTGCTTGCTCAAAAGGATTCAAAATCTATCAAATGGACGTGAAATCAGCATTTCTAAATGGGGAACTCAAAGAGGAAGTCTACATGGAGCAGCCAGAAGGGTTTGATCTAACAGCAGGAAAGGACTTAGTTTGTAAGTTGAAAAAGGCTTTATATGGGTTGAAACAAGCTCCTAGAGCTTGGTATGCAAGATTGGATCACTATCTACAACAAGGCTTCAAAAAGGGAGTGGCTGGAAGTAATCTATACATAAAGATAGATCAAGGTAAGTTACTAGTTGGTCTTGTTTATGTCGATGATCTGATTTTTGCTAGTAATAATGATGAAATGAGCCATGAATTTTCTCAAAACATGTCAAAAGAGTTTGAGATGTCAATGATAGGAGAGCTGTCCCACTTCCTTGGACTTCAAGTATCTCAAACCAGAGCAGGATTGTGTATATCTCAAACCAAATATCTAAAAGACATGCTCAAAAATTATGGAATGGAGGACTGTGCACCCGTGAGCACACCTATGACTACAAACTACAAATTGAGCAAAGATGATGACTCCCCTCTAGTAGATGCAACTCATTACAGGTCAATGATTGGAGCCCTTCTATACTTAATAGCTACACAACCAGACATAATGTAGGCAGTAGGAATGGTGGGAAGATTTCAATCTGCTCCCAAACAATCCCATTTATTAGTTGTAAAAAGAATTCTCAGATATCTGAAGGGAACTTCTGATTTCGGTCTTTGGTACCCAAAGAACTCAACACTGACTGTAACTGCATACATCAATGCTGATTGGGCTGGAAGTATAGATGATCAGAAAAGCACTAGTGGAAATGCATTCTTCCTAGGAGACTGTTTGGTATCCTGGCTCAACAAAAAACAGTCATCCATATCATTATCCACAGTCGAAGCCGAGTATATTGCTACAGCAGACTGTTGTACTTAGATACTATGGATGAAGGAAGCTCTAAAAGATCTCAACATATGTACAATTCAACCAATTACTGTCTATTGTGACAACACAGGTGCTATCAATCTCAGCAAAAATCCTGTGATGCACTCAAGAACCAAACACATACCAATCAAGTATCATTTCCTCCGTGAGCAAGTAGCTGAATGAAACATCGTCCTGGAATATATCAGTACTAAGGAGCAGATAGCTGATATTTTCACAAAACCTCTTCCTCGAGAAGCATTCGAACATTTGCGTCAAAAGATGGGAGTTATTTCTTTATCATCACTCAAATTCATTCATAAGGATGTAACAGGACAGGGGGAGCAGGTTGACAAGGGGAGTCTGTATGCATTCCTTTGCCATTGATGTCAAAGGGGGAGAGAGCAGAAGAATATTGCCATCAATAACAAAGGGGGAGATTGTTGGACACAGATTGTCATTGATGTCAATATGGCAATATTCAAGGAGCAGACAGAGCCAAGAGGAGGAGACAGAGCCACCAAAGGAGCAAACAGCGCAAAGAGCAGACAGAGCCAATGGAGGCATGCAAATAAGTCATCGGAGAGCTTATATGCATGCAAGTAGCAGCTATCGAGAGCCATCGGAGAAATGAAGGCAGCAAGACCTGTATATGCATTTAACGCAAACAGAGGCAAAAAGACTTGGGTATATAGACTTAACACTATCGGAGGCAGATTGCGGACTTGAAACCTTATACACGGGAGCGCTGAAAAATATCGGGTCTAGTATCTCATATCACATCGCAAAAATGGAGTGGTTTGCGTTAACACCGAGCCCTGACCCTGTGCGACTTGCGATTGCTGATAGTGATATCGCATCGAACCTCCGGCAAGGGCAACCCACGATTGCGATGAACGTATGCGGACCCGCCACTACATTACAATATCACTTAACCTGTCATCGCATCCGTCGCAGATCGCAAGCCGTGAAACCTTGCCATATGAAAGCGCCGATTGCGATAAAGTTGTGGACCCGACGGGCATATAAACCATGGTTTAATACCATATCGCATCTGGTTCATCGCAGCGTTTTCAAATCCGTTTTTAAAAACCGATTACCGGTCTAACCGGTCGGTTAGCAAGGCCGCCGGTCTAAACCGGCCAAAAAACCTGGTTCAATCGCCCATTTCGCTAAAATTTGCCCTAAATCGGTGCTAACCGGCCAGTTTAGGACGGAACCGGCCGGTTTTGTATCAAACTGGCCGGTTCCGTCCTAAACCGGCCGGTTAGAGGCACGCCCACCGTGTAATGCAAAAAGTGTAATGCGGACTGTGTTTTAGGGGTTTTGGGGGGAAACTAAGGGTGTTTTCCCTCCAAAAACACCCTCTCCAAGCCTTTAAGAGGCCCCTCTCACTCTCATTTGTCTCACACAACTGTTTTGGAGTGTTTGTGAGTGTTTGTGAGCTTGGAGAGTGTTGAGTTTTTGGCATTTGCTGAAGTAGTCATCTTGGAGTTGGAGTTGGAGCTATTTTGGAGATAGTGTGTAGCTGTCAGTGGAGTTGTCATCTTCAAGGGGAGGCTAAGGAAGCCAGTTTTCATTTACAGGTAAGGATTTGCACTTGAAAATTCCTTATTTGACTGTTGTCCATGAATTAATTTTATTTGTGTTATAAACTTCTCACTTCTATGATCTACCATCCAGGGAGTCATCATGCCTCCGAAAGCCAGAGATACTGCATGGGCTCATTGCAATATGATTGATGGCAAAATGATCTGCAAATATTGCCAAAAATCCATTCAAGGAGGGGGTATTAACAGGTTCAAGCAACACTTGGCTGGGATAGGAGGCCATGTAAAGCCATGTGGAGCACCAAATGAAATAATAGGGCATATTAGGGCAGAATACCTTCAGAAGTTTGAGACTCAAGTCATTGAACCAATAGAGAAGTTTGTGACTGCAAAGTTTGGGAGTCGAGACTCAATCAACTGAGTTTGATCATGATGACTGACACTCATGAGAAGTTTCAACTTCAAGTGATAATGTTGATCACTATTATAGTATTACTATTATCATATATGTAGAGTCTAGACTGAAGTCTTGTAGTAGGCCACTGGCCCCATAGTTTGTAGGCTTTGTTTTTGCACTCTAGAGGCCATTTAGAGCCTCATTGCTTATGTATTTTGTCGATGATATGTATTGCACTCGGTGCCATTTTGATATATTCACCTTTACATGGTATATAAATGAGCAATCTTTGCATATTTTGTCTCTATTGGCTTGGAATCATGGTTTTAAATCTTAAAAATAGATTTTTTCATTAAAAAATAATTATTTAATGTATTTTTCTAAAACCGGTTCGTTTAGACCAAACCAGTCCCGATTAGACCGGTTCCGGTCGGTAAACCGGTTCATTAGGTGGACCAGTCCGGTCACCGGTTCCGGTTTTAAAAACATTGGTCCATCGGTGCAGTGGAGGATCGGCCGTCGGCCATCAGCGGAGTCATGGTTCCGATATATAAAGGACCCCAGGAGTCACGAATCGCCGATTGCGATTTAAGCAGCGGACCCGATACAGGAATAGACTAAACGTCAAGTAAATGGGGTGATTCATGGCGACACTGATTGCGATTGGACGTGGCTGTCCGTTAAATAAAGCGGAACTCTATGTATTCCCAACATCATTCCCAAAAGGAGCACTGTTACGATAAACAGGGAAGATGTGTTCTCCGTGGATCGTTTGGACCTGTCCATTGAATCAACGTGTCTCAGCAGTGCAGGTGAAGCACGAAGAGACAAAGGAAACCATAGAGACCAAAGAGGAAGCCACAACAACCGAGGAGGAAGCCTAAGCGACAGTGTAAGTGGAAACGAAGAGACAGAGGCATGGGGAATGAATAAATATAGTAAAAACAGAGAACTATAGTTGCTGTTGTTGCGGTGAAGAACGAGTGTGTGAGGTAGCAGAAGCAGCAGAGGCTGTAGAGGCAGCAGAAGCAGCAGAGGCTGTAGAGGCAGCAGAAGTAGCAGAGGTAGGAGAGCACGAGTGAGAGACCCTCAGCTGAACAGAGTTTAGCAGCATACGAGTTTACACCAAGGTTGGGTTGGAGCCCAAGAGGTTGGAGCCTCAGAACTGAACAGGATTGAAGTCTTTGGGAGTTGGTGCTCCTAAGTCCAAGATTGGTGTCTTGGGGAAACAGAGTTGGTGCTCTGGAGGTTGGAGCCTCACTGAAAGTCCAAGTTGGAGCTTGGCAACTATTCACAATCAGATATATACTTATATTGTATTTATTTCATTGCACTATCTTGAGTTTTAATAAAAGCATTAATTCTAGCTGTTGATTTCTGTGTTCTGTGTATACATATACATATCTATATATGCTTTTGGCAATCACTAGAACAATTTAAAAAAAAAACCATTGTAAGAAATACTGATTCACCCCCCTCTCAGTATTTCCAACAGAAAATTCTGTCGTTTTAGTCTTAGACTCCTTGGACAAAACCTAGAAAAATCTAGAAGGGAATTTCTCGGATTTTGACTTTGGATTTTTAGCTTCTTGGGAGCTGCTCTCTGGCTACATCTGCTGACTTTCGACTTGCTGGAAAGTGCCCTTATAGCCTTAGACTCCTTGGACAAAACCCAGAAAAACCCAAAAGGGAATTTCTCTGATTTTGACTTTGGATTTTCGGCCTCTTGGGAGCTATTCTCCGACTCAATGTTTTAAAACTCCAACTCCAGTTTGGAAACGACCGAGGGTTGGCTTTGACTCCGACTCTGACTCCAACTCGGTATCGACTCGGCCGGTTTGATTTCAATGACTCGGTCGTTGTAAAAAATACATTAAATATTTATTTTTTTATAAAAAACATAATTTTAAAGATTTTCGTTCATGTTTCCAAACACAAGGCTTTAGAATATAGAGAGAAGACAACATATGATCAAAGTAGGCTCATGAATATGTCCATTATATCAAAATGGCACTCAGTGCACTGTCCAATACAAAGTTCATACTTAGCCACCAATGCCAAGATTCTTTTCTGCCTCAACCTAAGGACAATCACTACACTACAACAACAATAATACCAATTCTCTGCCCCTAATGAAGTCTCAAAACCCTTGATTTAATTTTGGTCAAGCTCCAGAACAATCAGAGGTAAATATGTATTTATTAGTCCATTTCTAGAACGTTTGCCTTTTTAAAAACATTGTATGGCTCAATGCATTGTTTCAGTTTTCTAATTCATGCCACTATGGTAACCATACTTCAGTATTGTAATTTTCAAAACTTTCTCACAGTGATATATTACTTTAGCGCTATAAATATGCAATAAACAACAACCCACCCATTGATATGTAGGAGGCGGAACAGCTTTTGACAAATGTGCTTCAGGATTTTTGTCAAAGAGCCGAGCCAGCCAAGTTGTACCGAGCCAATCGAGTCATTACTGAGTCAGCCGAGTTGTTACCGAGTCAACCGAGTCAATGATTGGCTCGGTAACAACCCGGCCAACCGTTCCATTTCGGCCACCGAACCGACCCGATCAAGCATTGGCTCGGTCTGACTCAGCCGAGTCGGACTCGACTCAGTCGTTTTTTAAAACAATGCTTAGCTACATCTGCTGACTTTCGGCCTACTGGAAAGTGCCCAAAAACTACCCAGAAAATTCTGCCCTTTTAGCCTTAGACTCCTTGGACAAAACCCAGAAAAACCCAGAAGGGAATTTCTCTGATTTTGACTTTGGATTTTCAGGCCTCTTGGGTGGCTAAATCAACCTCTACGTATTTCCGGCTGCCCAAAAAACACGCAATCCCTTCCTCTGCGTGGCTGGCTAAATTGTGAATCGCTGCTAGAAACTCCTGCAATCTTTGTGGAACAGCCTCCCTAGGGTGGGCACAGATGGTCCCCCGAAGTAGAGGTTGAATCTTCCTCGCGGAAGACTCGTAGCTAAACAATCGGTAGACTCGCCAAGCAGCAAAGCGTACAAGAGTGAGTTTGTTTATCAAATATTCAGAATGAAAACAAAATGAGAGTTGATCTCTCTTTATAACTCCTTGGACCTTCTTAGCCTCATGTGGACCTCTCCATCCACCCATTCGATTTTCCCTCAAAGCATATCAAATGGCTAATTCGAACTCCTATGTGGGTGGCCCCCACATTCCACTAGCGGCTAAATAAAGTTGATTTGGCCCCTAAGTCCCTAAGTCGAAAGTGTAGGGCCCTCTTCCTTAGTCAAAAATGTGCAAAATTGTGTAGTAACACCCTGTTACTAATGTGTTTGAGAAGGGACATGACATCCCACCAAGGAAATATTGGAAATTTCAAGAAAATTTGGACCCTTGGATCTTAGTGGTTAATTCAAGGTCAAAATTTTGAGGAAATTAGTTCAAAATAATTATTTTTGAATTAATAAAAAATGGTTTTAATGAGAAATTCGAAAATTTCTCAAAAATAAGTATTTTTGATGGCTGAGATTAAAAGTTGATCAAGGATTTATCAACGGTCGAGATTATTTTGACGGGGATCAAGCCAACTAGCCATTATTTTCCACTTCAAGGAATTTCTCTATAAATAGAAGGCATTTTGCTTCTATTTGGATCATCTTGATCTTTGGTCAAATGTAATTTTGTAAACGTTGGTGTGAAGCCACTATTCTGCTAAGAACATTTGAATTTCATAATAAAAGACTTTGGCGTACAATTCATGGTGTCTTTGTCTCATTGATTTGTGGTACATGTTGGGTATGTGTTTTCGTATATTGTGCTTAATATTATCTAAATCGTTATTTCATTTGTAGATGATAGGAACATTCTATTGGTAATTTTCGGGCTTATCTTAGGTGATCTGATTCATTGTATGTTCTAACGATTTTTCTTAAGAAAATATATAGATTCCAAGTTCACAAACGGTGGGCACAAGCCGACCTTGTTTGGACTTCAAATATTTTATGTGATTTTCTTACTTCGCTGAGGTTGTGGTTAACATCTATTTTTCGAAATACATCTAGCCATTGTCAAAATTTCATAAGAAAATTATTCTTCAAAAATCTTTCAAGCATTGTACACTTATATATTTTGTAGCTAGATTTTGTATAATAATTTGTTCTAAATAAATTTTTTTTCTAACCCCTTTTTTGCAACTGGGGTTTGGGATTTGGGGTTTTGGGCACTTGTATTTTTATTTGTGCAGGTGAGATTCAAGAAAATTTGTTGGGTTGGAGCTACATCTAGGCCCTTGAGGGTAAGATCTAGTCTCTAGAATTTTTACAGGGCCAGCAATCGAGGATTTTTGCAAAGAAATTGAAGATCTGAAGCAAATTCAATTTTCTGGCGAGGGTTTCAAATTTTTTTAGGGCCTCTAGGCCCAATGTCCTCCACCCTAGTCATCCAGCCTTCCTTGCCCTAATCGTTGCTCCATTTTTCCCTCTAGCCCTAGGCCGCGACCTATTTTGGCCTTTGTGGCCTTAACATGGCCCCTTTAAGGGTTTTCATCACCCTTCTAGGCCCCTTGGGCCTTAGACACAAGCCTCTAAGGCATCAACCTGCCCTCCTTTGCTTGGCCACAGGTCCTGTGGGCCTTCCCTTCCCCTCGGCATCCCCTTGGACTCCCTTTGAAGCTTTGTCGCACCCCCTCGGCCTGCCCTCCTTGTCCCTCTGTGGCCCTCCGCTAGCCTTTTTTGCCTTCGGCCAACATATTTCCCTCTCCATCCTCCTCTCTTGCCTCAACACAGGCCTAACAAGCCTTGCGTCCTCCCTTCCAGCCCTTCTCCACCTCAACGCTAGCCCTCTAGGGCCTAGCGTTGCCCTATCTTGACCCTTATTTGCCTCTATCTGATCATTGAATTTTCTGAGCTAATTGTTGGTGGAGTTTTGCAAAGAAATTGGTAAGAATTGGGTTTTTCAGGTGATCCAACCTTTGGGAAAAATTTGGACAAGCGAGAAAATTTCTCGAAGGCCATAAGGCCTAAGGGTTTGATCTCCTAACACTTATTACTTCATTGTTTCGCTTCAGCAAGTAAAATAATTCATAATAGTAGTAAAATTTCATTTAAGTTGGCCTAAAATCAATCCACGATTTGCTTGACACATTGTTGTCGCGCGGATTGACACGACAACCCTCAGACCGGGGCTGTCACTCTGATCCCCGATCCCTCCTTTTAAGCCTGTCTCCCGCGACTAAGGGGGGTAGTCCCTGTGAGATGATGAGACCAACTGTCGACTAGCTGGTTGGGAGACACGAGATACGATATAAAAAGCACTTGATGATTTGATTAATTTAGCAGACCAGTGCCTTAAGAGATTGTGGTTAAAACGATTACTTGTTAAATGATATAAAAATATGGACCATGAACAATAATCATCTATCATCAGCTAAATCACAATGCTCTTAAAATGACCAAAACGATATCCAGCAATTGAGAATTTAGAAAAGATGAATGCTTTAAAACACCATGAGAACCATTAACCAGATATCAATTTCGCATCTCGGCTTGAAAATTTTAGATCTCAGCATGAAGTAACATGATGATTCCCGAAAATAACTGGATCTAAAAAAAGAAAATTTTCCAAATTTTTTTTTTTAAATATATTTAAAAAATAAAATTTAAAAATTAATCTAAAACTGAAAATAAAACTAAGGCTAAGATCATTTTTTTGTTTTAATTGAATTCCAAATCTAAACTAAACTAAAAATTAAAAAATCTAACAAAAAAAAAAAAAAAAAACCCTTTTTTTTTATTGATTTTTTATTAAATTTATATCTGACAAAATGAAACTATTTAAAAAGGAATTAAAATCTAAAAAAAATAAAATACGTGACTAAAACAAAACAAAATAAAATCTAATTAAGATCTAATTTACAAATAAAACTCAAAACTAAATAGATTAAAATCTAATCAAAAATAAAACCCTAACCTAAGCGTGAAACGTAACTATACAAGACCCTAAACATAAACTAAACTATATACAACGCACATGTATTATCGTGACATCAAATCGACAATGGATCAAATATATGGCTAAAGGCTGAGATACGAGTTAGCAGAATGATGAAATCGTGACCCTAAAAAAAAGAAACTCGACTGAATGCGTTGAGAAAATACCTGACCCGAGAGCGAAGCTAGCGGACGGATTACCTGAGGATTTCTCGAAATGATGCTGCGTCGCAAGACTTCGGTTCAGACTTCCTTACCTGACGCTTTCATACATTACGTCTGCATATTCTGCCTTAATCGATGCCTGAGATGAAATCAGATTTGCGTTTATCGTTTGCAGGCAAGAGGGGAATACGACGGCGGAGAGTCAATAACAGGTCATAGACTGCGTGCGTAGAAAGCTATTTTCGCTGGAGAATGCTTGGCCATCGAGGATTTAACGTGCTGCAAACTATGACGAGGCGATCCACGGCTTTTACGAGTTGAGGAATACCAGAAGTCGTGGCCTGCTAATGGATTTCAGCTGGATCGACAGTGACTATGGCGGAATACCTCCACGCACGACACGGTGGGCTCAAGCCATGAAACCTCATGCGACCTTACCAGAATTCTAACAGCGGATAAATGGAAGTCTCAGCCACGTAAAATGCAACTTTGAAAGCACGCTTCCTCTGGCCCGATGACGCTATAGAAGTGCATAAACGACAGAGAAATCTCCCAAAAAAAGACACAGTCGATGGCGCAGATTGTTTCTGAGATTATACAGGATGAATTCGATTTTAAGATCTGAGCTTCTCACTGTGACTGTTGGCGGCCAGAAAACTATTTGAAATCGATCCTTCTTTGAATCCCCTTCTGATCTGATATCTCTTTACAGCTTGGACTCCTCACATGCACGCAGACATTTTGCAGATTTAATGAGTGTTGAAAAACCCAAATCGTGGTGCAGGTGAAATGGCTGGAACGGTGTCAATTGAAATCGAATCTGAGCCAGTTCTGGGCACGGCAGCATCGATAAAGTGGTAGCTACTGACAGGGCATGGGAGCCACGGGTGAAATCTGATTTACCTGCCAAAAATGATTTCGAAATTTTTCATGTGATAAAATGAAACCTAAAAACCCTAAACCCTGATAAAAACTGCATAAAACAAAAAAAATTAAAACCCTAGAACAGCTAATTTAATTTACAGATTTGGCCCCCCAAAAGCCAGATTCAGCAATAAGCACAGAAATATTTTAAAGAACAGAAATTTCAGACTGTCACTGTGAAGAACTTCAGAAAATCTCTCATGCAACATAGAAAAATAAACCGAATGATAGACCCAGGATCAAATCCAACTGGGCTCAGCAAAAAATGCTTGCGGGAGTTGGCTGGTTCAGCCGAGAACTTCCCTGAACGCACACAAAATTCTTTCAGAAAATGTTTTCTGCACAGCTCAAAACAACCGTCAATAAAGAGGGCAAAAATGCTGCTAGATCTCAGAGAGTAATGGAGTCCCCGGCAACGGCGTCAAAAAATGTTGTCGCGCGGATTGACACGACAACGCTCAGATCGGGGGCTGTCACTCTGATCCCCGATCCCTCCGTTTAAGCCTGTCTCCCGCGGCTAAGGGGGGTAGTCCCTGTGAGATGATGAGACCAACTGTCGACCAGTTGGTTGGGAGACACGAGATACGATATAAAAAAGCACTAAAATGATTTGATTAATTGAGCAGACCAGTGCCTTAAAGGATTATTATTACAATGATTACTTGTTAAATGATAAGAAAGATGAACCGTGAACAGCAATCATTTGTCATCAAAAGGTATCAGCGAAATCACATAACCAAAATGATATCCAGCGACTGAGAATTTTTTTAGAAGATAAATGCTTGAAACCACCACGAGTCATGAATTATTAACCAGACATCGTATTCGTATCTCGACTTGAAAATTTTAGATCTCAGCATGAAAGATGATAAATCCCGAAAATCACTGGATCTGACGAAGAAAATTTACCACAAATTTTTTTTTTTACTTTTTTCAAATTTTTTATTTTTTTATTTATTTTTATATTTTTTGAAAATAAAAATGAAATTTAAAAATTAATCTAAAACCTAAAGATAAAACTAAGCCTAAAATCTTTTCTATTTATTTATATTATAAAAAATGTGAATTAAAAAATCTAAAAAAAAAAGTATAAAACTTTAAACTTAAAAGTAAAACTACGAAAATGCTAAAACTATATCAAAACTTTAAAAAAAAAAAAAAATCTAAAGTCTAAATCTAAAAGGACCTAAATCTAAACTCTATGAAATCAAAAAATAGAAAAAAATTAACTAATATCTAAATGTAACTTAACAAAAATTTATTCCTAAACTAGAATCTAAAATGATAAAATTTAAAATCTAAAATTATATCTAAAAATGAAATCGCATTTCCTTTTTTTTTTTATGTATATATCAAAAGCTAAACTATAAAGCAAATGAAATCGAATTAAAAAAACAAAAAAAAAAAAAAAACTACACTAAACCTTGTCTAACGCTAACCTACGCTAACAATATCACAACGTTACCCTATGTGAATACATACAACCCAAAACGCATTAAGAAATCTCGATTTACCTGTTCTGCGTAAGGGAAAAGGCCTGATGCCCACGCGAATGATAGAGGAATCGGAATATGATTTCAGGATATCACCTGCCCCGAGAAACGATGAACACGATTTACCTGTTACCGCACGCACATGAGCATCGGAGCATGACCTGAGGCGATGAATTTCACGTGGAAACCCTGAAGATGCCCTTTCGGTGCGTACGACGGGCTCGATGGAGCTATGGCACGACAGACAGAGCAGTATTGAGGCAGCACCCGCGTAGAAGGATCTGAGGATTTTTTGGCGCCGTTGCCGGGGAACTTTGTTTTCTCGGCGTTTCAACGACAATCTTCCTTCTCATTTTTATCTTTTCATCTGGCCCAGCAACGCCAACATTTTTTGGCGCCGTTGCCGGGGACAGAGTTTTTCTGTTCCTGGAGTTTCATCGACATTCATCTTCTCATCTCTCATCTCTCAGTTGAGCTGGCAGATTCAATATTTTTGGCATCCTTTCATTGCCTCATCAGCATATCTTCAGTGTGTTTCTTGTTTGGGTGGCGACTCCATTTTCTTATTTTTCCCATACAAGAAGCCTCCCGCATATCTGCTTGTGGTTACCTTTTGGATCCTAGAATCAGATTCATTGTTCAAGTGGCGACTCCACTTCTTTCATCTCTTAATTTTCTTGAGCAGAAATCTCTTTCTATCATCCATTTGATCCCTTACTGTTCATCATGGATTATTCATGTAAACCATGTCATTTTACTGATAATCTCCATGATCTTCCGAAAGAGGCTGTTGGTAAATTATTTAAGTTCTCGGGTGGTGATTCGGTCACTGTTGGACAGCATTTAAACAGGTTTACTTGTGTAATGATCTTATATTGTAGATTTCCTCAATATAATCATGAAGATTTCAAGATGCGTGTATTTGTCCATTCTTTAGAGGGTGATGCCTTGAATTGGTTTAATAATTTTCCTAATGATTTTTTCACTTCTTTACAAGACATTCTCAATGCTTTTAAAGATAGATATGATAGTCCAAACAGCTTGCCTTCTGCCTCTAAAATTGTGCAACAGAATGAAAGTAATTTGATAAGAGGTCCAGCTGAAAGATCCCAAGACGATTCATCATGTCAGAATGTGTCATCCACCGGAAATATTGCAGATCAAGTTCATGATAGTGAAAAATCAGGGACAAATGACAATGAAAAAGAAGAGCAAAAGCAAATTATACGAGACCTAATGATGCTGGTAAGAAATATGGAAATCAATCAAACTAATTATGTCAATGATGTGAAAACTTTATGCACCCACCTGGAAAAACGTAATAGGGAGATTGAGGTCACGCAAAGTCACCATGCTAAAGAAATTGAGGCCATGAAGACTAATCATGAAACAGAAATTAGAATCATGCAAAGCAAGATGTCAGTCTTAGAGGAAAATATGGTGACCATGAAAGCTGATCATGATAGGGAAATTGACTCTATGCAAAACAAGTTATTAACTATGGATGAGGAAATGACTATCATGACGTTCAATCATAATAATCAGTTGGCTGACATGCAAGCGAATCATAAAGAAGAAATAAATTTCATGCAGCATTACTTGATGGACATAAAGGAAAAGAACAATAAAGTGATAAAAGACCTGGAAGAACATCATGCCAAACAAATCAGTGATATAAAGGTTGAATGCTCTAGTCAGATGGATGCCATTAGAATACAAGTTCAAAAGATTCAACAATGGTCAGATGATAAGAGAAACCAGGTGACATCAATAGATCAGGAGCCTTCTCATGTGCTGCAACAGGCTCCATCTTATTATGAAGAGGTTATTGATTCGATTGAAAGATGGTTAATTGAAGGTGATCCGGATAGACTTAAGAATGATAAAGATCAGATGCGGGCTAAAGAAAGACATATCTTACATACTTCATCTGATAGCTTTGAAACAGAAAGCTCCATGTCATCAGTGATACAGCCTGCCAGAAAGAAAAAGCGTAAGAGAAAGAAAATAAGTAGAAGATTTGATACATCAGACGGTCGTGAGCAGCTTGATTTTCGGATAGGGAAGAGTCCTACCATATGCAAAATTGGACATGGCACATCCGACAAGCAGCCGACAGATTTGCCTGAAAGCAGGCAAATGCTCAGTATGCACTATATTGAACACATCTGATGTCGTAGGGCATCCTTTGTATCGTATTTCTAACCCTACTCCTTGTTTTTTCCGCATTTTCGTTTCTGCTTTAGATAGTTAATAAATGAAGAGCTTTTATCTTTATTGTGCTTAATGTATATGATGATTTTGGATGGACGCTACTTATTTTTGTGTTGTATGGATGCAGATTCTGGATTCTCACATTCCTGCAAGCAGCAACGTGTCCCCAAGTAGAGCCAGATGTTGACCTCTACTGGTCAACTACCCATGCAGTACACCCCCTTTTCTTTGCAAGAAAGGGGCAGCACCTGATCAGCGTGTCCGTGCCATCCTGCAGTCATCTTTTTTTTAATCATTTTGATTGTAAACCCAGTCTGCATGTATGAATTGTAAATAATCTAAGCAGATCAGAGTCATGTATGTAAAATTGCCTAGGTGGACCTAACTTTCTATGATAATCTATGTCCCGGAAGGTTTTTCGTCTCACCGATCCATGGATCGGCAGAGTTTTCCTTCAAACCTGACCCCAAAGCCGGGATGGATTTTGTCATTAGAACTTTAGGAGAATCCTAGTGTGTTAATCTGCTAGATTATAGTTGTGTCGCAGAACTGGGTGTTTTGTGAGGGTCTGTATTAAGTGGGTTTGTCCCCTTGAGATGTAAATTGTAAAAAGTCATCATGAAATGTGTCTTGAGGGTTGAAAATGTTTTAAATCCCCTCGTGAGTCCTAAGTCCTAGGTCCTAGGTGATGTTTCCAAAGGCTTAGTTCGATGATCCATTTAAAAAAATAATAATAAAATAATAAATAATAAAAAATTTAAAAATTTAAAAAATAATAATAAAATAATAAATAAAAAATTTAAAAAGTTTAAAAATTTTAAAAATAAAATAATATTTAAATGAATAAATCGACGGATGAGATCAAGAGATGTCTTGATCCTCATCAACGGTCGAGATCATTTCTACATGGATCATTCGAACTAGCCGTTGGGATCATTTCCTTGATATAGGGTCTTAGGTGGTCATTTCAGATTCATTCGATCCGTGAGTCTGATACTGAAGAAGCTCTCTTGTAAATCTGTTTCTGGTTAATAAAAGAAGACTTTGGGGTCCATATCTTGCTGGTGTTACTCTCTTAAAATGCTGTGAGATTGTTTCATTTTCTGCATATGTTATTTTCAGCCATTAATAATAGCTTTTTATAGAGCATTGTGAGCACAGGTATCTTGTTCACTTGCTGGGGTTTGGGTGCTGTTAGGGTTTCTGAAGTAATGGCAGGTATCTCCATTACTTCCTGAGATCTAGCAGCATTTTTGCCCTCTTTATTGACAGTTGTTTTGAGCTGTGCAGAAAACATCATTGAAGGGAATTTTGTGGGCGTTCGGGGAAGTTCTCGGCTGAACCAGCCAACTCCCGCAAGCATTTTTTGCTGAGCCCAGTTGAATTTGATCCTGGGTCTATCATTCGGTTTATTTATCTGATTTGCATGAGATATTTTTCTGAAGTTCTTCACAGTGAACATCTGAAATTTCTTTTCTTTAAAATATTTCCGTGCTTATTGCCGAATCTGGCTGTTAAGGGGCCAAATCTGTAAATTTATTAGCTGTCTTAGAGTTTCATTTTTCTGATCTAGGGTTTTAAATTTATTTTTTGTAGTTTCCATTAGGGTTTTCAGTTTTGGGTTTGAAGCGTATATCATCAGGGCTTTGTTTTCTTGTGTTTGCAGTTGCGAGGTTTTCATTGATTGCTTAACGAAATCGTGCTGCCTGCCTTGATCCTCACTGATTTGAGCATTATCAATGTGAATATCGAATTTGTGTTATTCTGTGAGCATCAAGTGGAGAAATTTTTTAAACCAGCTGCCGCCTCAGACGGTGATTGATGAAGTTCTGGTGAGACGCCTGTATATTCATGCTGTTCTATCCGCCGTCGGGAGCTGGAAACCACAGCCATCACTCAGGATTAACACCACAAAGACGTTGTTGGTTCTGCGTTGAATGATTATTACTCCAGCCGTCAAGCTCCTCGTTAATACAGACGAGATACCTGCAAAAAATGAAGGGCGAGATACCTGCAAACAAATGAGAAAAGAATTAGTTTTCATTTCGTCGATTGCCATTGAATCATCCAGACCCGCTGGCGTATTTTCTTGCTGTATCCGCATAGGGTATTGGGACGCTGTATCAGTTGATCAGTCGATTGTATGAGAAGTCTTAATATCAGGTATCGTTCAACATCAGGTTCCTCAGCACCGGACGCAAGTCGAAATCCTCAGATCCTTCTGCGCGGGTGTTGCCTCAATACTGCTCTGTCTGTCGTGCCATAGCTCCATCGAGCCCGTCGTACGCACCAAAAGGGCATCTTCAGGGTTTCCACGTGAAATTCATCGCCTCAGGTCATGCTCCGATGCTCATGTGTGTGCGGTAACAGGTAAATCGTGTTCATCGTTTCTCGGGGCAGGTGATATCCTGAAATCATATTCTGATTCCTCTATCATTCGCGTTGGCATCAGGCCTTTTCCCTTACGCAGAACAGGTAAATCGAGATTTCTTAATGCGTTTTGGGGTTGTATGTATTCACATAGGGTAACGTTGTGATATTGTTAGCGTAGGTTAGCGTTAGACATGGTTTAGTGTAGTTTTTTTTTTTTTTTTTTTTTTTTTTTTTTTTTTTTTTTTTTTTTTTTTTTTAATTCGATTTCATTTGCTTTATAGTTTAGCTTTTGATATATACATAAAAAAAAAAAAAAAAAAGGAAATGCGATTTCACTTTTAGATTATGTATATAAATTTTAGATTTTAAATTTTATCATTTTAGATTCTAGTTTTAGGAATAAATTTTTGTTAAGTTACATTTAGATATTAGTTAATTTTTTTCTATTTTTTGATTTCATAGAGTTTAGATTTAGGTCCTTTTAGATTTAGACTTTAGATTTTTTTATTTTTTTTTAAGTTTTGATATAGTTTTAGCATTTTCGTAGTTTTACTTTTAAGTTTAAAGTTTTATACTTTTTTTTTTAGATTTTTTAATTCACATTTTTTATAATATAAATAAATAGAAAAGATTTTAGGCTTAGTTTTATCTTTAGGTTTTAGATTAATTTTTAAATTTCATTTTTATTTTCAAAAAATATAAAAATAAATAAAAAAATAAAAAATTTGAAAAAAGTATAAAAAAAATTTTGTGGTAAATTTTCTTCGTCAAATCCAGTGATTTTCGGGATTTATCATCTTTCATGCTGAGATCTAAAATTTTCAAGTCGAGATACGAATACGATGTCTGGTTAATAATTCATGACTCGTGGTGGTTTCAAGCATTTATCTTCTAAAAAAATTCTCAGTCGCTGGATATCGTTTTGGTTATGTGATTTCGCTGATACCTTTTGATGACAAATGATTGTTGTTCACGGTTCATCTTTCTTATCATTTAACAAGTAATCATTGTAATAATAATCCTTTAAGGCACTGGTCTGCTCAATTAATCAAATCATTTTAGTGCTTTTTTATATTGTATCTCGTGTCTCCCAACCAACTGGTCGACAGTTGGTCTCATCATCTCACAGGGACTACCCCCCTTAGCCGCAGGAGACAGGCTTAAACGGAGGGATCGGGGATCATAGTGACAGCCCCCGATCTGAGCGTTGTCGTGTCAATCCACGCGACAACACACATTAAGGACTAAATTGCATAAGTTGGACAATCATAATTTGGCATGAATCTACGAATTTTGGTCACAGTCATCTCTACATAAGAACTCTGATATAACAGTGGTAATTGCATCTTAAGAAGGCTAATACATCGAAATTATTAAGTTGGCAAAGTTGATTTGATAGTTGTGTTTCCATTGCTCATATTTGGCTAGTATATGCTTATCATTTTGCACTTAAAAGAGCTCTAAATAAAAATTACATATTTCTGTCATAACATTGGAATACAAGTTGCATCAGTGATTTACACTCTATTGTTACTTGTTTTATGGTTTTAAGTGTCACTGTGAAGAAGGTTGCTAGCATTGGTTATTTGGAATCTAACATTTGCTTGTCTCTTGTAAGCTTAATCATAATCTCTAAGAGTCATTAACTTTGCACTAAGCTCACTCATACAAGCACTTAATCAATATCATTGAATGTCTCTTAAGCAATTGGTGAATTTGGCTTATTAAAAGTCTAAGGGTTCTTAAGCTTGAATCTAATTCAATATCTTGTTGAAAAATATTGGCTAAGAATATTTGCAATTTCATCGTCTCTTTTTGGATAATTGCTCTAAGTGAATAAGTAATCTTGTTATCCTTTGCCATCATTAGTTTATGGTCATTGCATATTGGCACTCCAATCGCGCATTAGTAGTCTTATTGTCTATCTCAAGCATTGGCATCCTAGGAATTATTGCTCTAATTGTCATTTTCAGTGGTGAAATCTATATATTAGTTAAACATTGTTAAGAGCATCTTTGTTATACTTGAGCAATTGTATCATGGGCATATTTTTCTCTTGTTGGCATTGTTGATCTTAAACACTTGTCTTGTGGTTGAGATTATCTTTCCTAATCATTGTTAAGTACTTGATATCTTAGTTGGAAGTAAATCATAACTAAGTACTTAAGGAAACATTTAAGTAATCTCACCTCAAGATTCACTCATAATCCTTGCATATCATTATAATCTAGTTTTGCACTTAATAATTTACCTCCAAGCATAAGCTTGGTTGATAGACTTCTAGGACCACCAAATCTCAATTTAGTTTGAGGGACTTAGCACCTCTTTAGTGGTTAGCACGGTGACCTTACAGTCGTTAGAGCCATAGTCTCTGCAGCGCTGGAGGCATCGGGTGGTTAGAACACAAGGGAAGGTATCGTTAATCAAGCCTTTGCTTGCTTCACGTTGGCTTCTATCCCACAACCTACTCTAGAGACTAGTTCCAAAATAGCTAAGAGGAAGGTTACATTTAGAATAGGCATTTAACTTAAAATCAACCAAGATTTTGCACTTCACGTAGCTTGTAGGATTTGCACTTCATCTAGGGTAGTCAAGCATCTAAGCAATGGTTGTTCATCTAGTTACTTGGTCTTTAACTAATCTAAAAGCAAGTTAGTTGACTCCATAAGGCACTAGTCTCATGATAATTAAATCTAATCCTTTGAAACTTGCTAAAATCAACCAAGTGGATAGGCCATTCAATCTTGTCTCCCAAACTCGTTGGTTGTGAACTTGTCCTTCATTTCCATCTTCCATAGGGACTACCGCCCATAGCCTATGGTTGGGAGACAACTAGAATAGAGTGGGCAGGGATCATAGTGACAACCCCCGCCCTTATTCGTTGTCGCATCGTGCCTGCACAATCTGAGCAACAACATTTTTTAGCGTCACTGAATAGGATAGATTTTTCTATCCTTGGCCCCCACGACATCTTCTCAATCTTTCATCTTTCATCATTTCATTAGCATGTCAATTGGCACATTTTTGGGCACCATTGATATCTCTTCATCTTTTCATCACCTTATCTTTTGTCATCTCACTAATTTTCTCTATCTGCACCTTTAGCACCTGGACATTTCGGTTGGTTTCTTGTTTGGGTGGCGACTCCACTTATTCATCCATTCATAAGGGCTTACTCTAGAAGAAGTCTTGGTAGCTTGCTTAACCCCACTCATGATCCTAAAAAGATTCTAAGAGCTTGGTTAAACAAATTACATTTTAGAGAGCGTTTCATATTTCTCGGACAGAAAGCTCTCCCTAATATCCATTTGTTTTTTGTTAATCCTCCCAATCAAGTCTTATGGATAATTACAGGCCTTGTAACTTTGCCAACATCCAGGGGTGTCCTCACGATCCTCCACATGACTCTATTATGAACAAGCTTTCGACCTTCCAAGGGAATAATGCCATCAATGTCGATGCTCATATAAAGAAGCTCAACACTTTTATTCAGAGATATGCTCATGCAACTGCATACAACCATGAAGATGTCACAATGAAATTATTTGTCCTCTCATTAGAATATAATGCATTACACTAGTTTCATGACAAAGAAAATAATGCTTTTGATTCTCTGCGAGCCCTCACTGATGCATTCAAAGATAAATTTGGCGATAAAAGAGAAGGAAAATACTTGGTCAAAGAGCTTAACACTATTAAGAAAAGAGAAAATGAAACAGTTGAGGAATTTAATCAAAAATTTAATGGTCTTCTAAAGGATATGACTCAAGATTACAAGCCGCCTGACAAGACAGTGTTAGAGCAATATCTTTAAGCCTTCAATGTTGATACCCAATATGGGATTAGGCGTGCCAAGCCGGTTACTTTAGTTGTTGCTTAGAATGTTGTTGAAGAGTTAGAAAGAGATAAGAAAGCTTCGGGAAAGTCAGAGATTCTTGGTTTTGAAAGAGGTCCAATCAAGAATAAAGGAAAAGAAATTAAGGAGGTAGAGCATGATCCCATTAAAGAATTAACGCAAATAGTTAAGGAAATGAGAGTTGATTATGCTCGAGAAATGAGTGCCATGCAGTCTAGGTTGATTCAGATGGAAAGAAATCAAGCCCAGAACATGCAACCTAGAAATAATAATAACAACAGAGGAAACAACAATCCATGGCCAAGAAGAAATCCTCCTAATGATCAGAGACCTCCTACTCTGCTTGAGTCTGCCAATGTAGTTGATCAGCCTATACCATTTTGCAGACCATGTGAAAGTTTCCATGAAGAAAGTGCATGTGCCCTTGCTAGAAAAATCTTGGATGAAGCAACAAATGAACAGATAAATAATGTTGGTCAAAATTCTTCCAAGGAAAGTCGTTGCATAGACATGATTTCTTCATCCTTCACCATCAATAACTTCAGTGATGAAAAAGATCCTATCACACAGATGTATGGTGAAAAGCCATCTCAAGAGCAGATTCTGGAAATTGCTAAAAGTAAAGGTTATACTTATCAAAGAAAAAGTAAAGAGAAAAATCAGAATAAACAGGTTGTGTCTAAAAGATATAAGTCAGGATTAAAAGTTGATTGGGCTGCATGGATTAATAGCATTAAGTTGTTTGTCCTAGTGCTTATGCTTCTGAAAATTCCATCTCAGAGGGCATCATTCTTCAAAGCTTTGGGTATGGCTCAACAGGATAAGATTGATAATAACCTAAAGGATGAAGAAATTAAGTTAAAGGATTTGAATTGCTACATGACTAATGAGGATCATCAGCCTTTCTTCTTGACATTGGATATTAATGACTGTTTGCTTCATAATTGCATGCTTGATTCCGGTGCATCAACGAATGTTATGACTAAAAAGGTTATGGACCAATTGAACTTGAGAATTTCTAAGCCTTACCATAACATTTGCTTGATGGATTCTAGAAAGGTTGAAGTCCTTGGTGTGGTCAAAGATTTACAAGTTTCCTTAGCTAATTATCCATACAAGATCATCACCATGGATATAGCTATTATTGATGTGCCAGATGTATGGGGAATGCTCCTATCCAAGAAGTTTGCAGCTGACTTAGGTGGATCTATTCAGATGGATTTATCATATGCCACTATTCTCGCAACAACAGGTGGTATGGTCAAGTTATACAAGAAAGTTGAAAGAAGATACCATGTTGAGTATCCGAAGAGACCATAAAACAGTGAAGAGATTGAACCACAGGATCATCCACCACATTTTGAGGCAGAATTCATCGAACCAGTGTATCACTTTTCTTCGTCTCATCTTCCATCCTATCTTCCGAGCGGAAAAAGAAGAAGGCTTCAAATTGACAGAGATATGCAACACAGTGATGAACATTTACATCAACCAAAAAGGGTCAAATTTTAGCAAGGGGCATCTGACAAACAGCCTATTTATTTACCTGTCAGCGAACAGATGTTTCAGATGGTGCCACACAGATGACATCTAATGCCATGGGGAATCTTTTGTATAGTATCTCTAACCCTATTCTTTTTCATTATGTCATTTACTAGTTTTATTTTATGTAATTATGTCTTATGTATTTATATTTCAGTTTGTTAGATTAAATTTTTTCTATTCTAGCAGATATTCTATGTATGCATGATGATTTCGATTTTGAATGGATATCTATTTGATGGACTTATGTTTTCTTGGATACAAGATTTTGGATTCTCACATTGCTCCATTGAAGCAACGTGTCCCCATATGGAGCCAGATGTTGCACCCATTTTTTCAACATTCCAACGAAACAGGATCCAAAGACTTGAGGAAATTTTCTTTCAAAGTAGGAATCATCAGCCAGCAGTTTGTCATGTCATTGTAAACCCATTCTGCGAATTTGTAATGTAAACGATGTTAGTACAACCATTTAATTATGTAACATCCTAGGTAAACCTATGATTTTGGCGATGAATTTCATCTTAGGAGGTTTGTCGTCTCACTGATTATCTCTGTTTCTAAGCACGGATGATCAACAGATTTTTTCCCTTTGTTGGAAAATGTAACTATGTTCAGTCTTCATTAATATACTTGAGTCATCATGTAATGTACTTGGCAAAAGAATAAAGAAAATATTTTTTTATTATTATTGACTTATTAAAGCATGGGTTTCATGCTTGGGTCACCATGTTTTAGGTCAAAGTCCCCATTGAGGACTTCTAGGATTTATTCTGAGTCTATAGGGTTATTGTACTTTTAAAGAGACCCTTCTTGGGCTTTTGAATCATGTAAAAAGGTTAAGTATTGAGTCAAATATGAATTATGTAACCTCCACACCATGTCGACCTAAAAGAAGATCAAGTCGGCCTAAGGACCCTATTTGACCCCACATGAAGCCTATAAAAGTAAGCTCATCGAATTCATTTGGAGAACCATTCTCACACACAAGTTCGATCTCTCTTGTAGCTGGGAAGAAGTGCGAAGTCTGTTGCCGGGAAGCCGAAGTGAATGTGAGTTTGGGGAAGCCTAAGGAGAAAGGAAAAATCGAAATTTTGGTGCCCCTCTCTCTTTGTTTCGTGGTCTAGATTGGGAGATCGAAGTCTCCTAAGTTTCATTGTTGCTAGAAGGCGTCTATTGCGGGAAGATGTTGCCTAGTCAAAGCTGTTTGAAGGGGTCGAAGATCTGGAAGTTTGACTTGGTGTGGAGGGAAGGTTTGGCCTTGGTCTAGGGTGAAGACTCTCAAAGAATACTATTGAAAGGAAGAATTATCTTGATTGGGTTTTCCCCTCGAGGGGGGTTTTGCCCTAGCATAGTGCCTACATCTGGTGTTTATTGTTTTGTGTGTTGTTTCTTTGGTAATTGCTTGAACTAAAAGAAAGAAGATATAAATAATCATAATAATAAGAAACGCCATAAGTAATTATCAAGCATAAGAAATATTTCTACCTTTCTGATTTTCTAACATGGTATCAGAGCTTTGGTGAAGAAGGAAGTAAAATGCAGTCTCAAGCACCTGATCAAGGAACCATTCAAAGGGACTATCTCAGGAGGATTCTATTCGAGGAAGATGTCTAACTCAATCAAGGGAGAGAACAAACTTGAAGGAGCTTTTAACTTCAAGTCCTGGAAGAAGAGGATTGACCTAATCCTTGAAAAGAACAAGATATTGTACTTGGTAAGAGGAAATGTAAAGAAACCTACAAAGGAATCTAGTGATGCCGACAAAATGAAATACAGGGAATTAGAATTGGTAGCCATGACTTTGATGGTAGAAGGGATAAAGGAAAATCTTCTCCCATTCATAGCTAACATCAATCATGCTCAGGAAATGTATGAAACCTTGTTGAAGTTGTTTACTATTAAGAATATTGGTCAAGTAGCAAGTTTGAAGAATGAGCTAAGGACTACGAAGATGACTAAAGAAGATATTGTGGCAACCTTCTTTGTGAAGATAGCTAGACTCAGGGATGATCTCTTGGCCATTGATGAGATTGTTCCAGACAAAGAACTTGTGATCACTGCTCTATTAGGATTGCCACCCTCTTGGGGTGCATTTGTTGCAGGTCTCAACAGTTGGAAGGTAGCTCCCACCTTTGAAGAATTATGGACCGCCTGTAGTCAAGAAGAATTAAGGATCTCAATGGTTGCCAATCCTGAAGGAGTATCAAATGATTATGTTGCTCAATATAAAGGAAAGAGATCAAAAGGACCAAGAAAGAAAGTTGACATGTCCAAGATAGAGTGCTATCAATGTCATAAAAAGGGTCACTACAAGAGTGACTGTCCTGAGAATCCAAAGAATAAGAAGAGAGGACGAGATCAAGCCAACTTTTCTGAAGAAGGAGACTCAAAGAAAGTCAAGCCCGGAGAACCCGACATTTGAGACTTACACTACTAAGTCATTTGCCTGTAGCTTTATATATCTTGTTTTATATGTTTCAGAATTTATAGGTTTTTAACATATTTTGGAAAAGACATTTTTGTATTGTTTTTATAAGTTTGTAGGTATCCCTCAAGCTTTGGAGGGAGCCCCCAACAACTCCCAAAGATAAGTATTTCATGTCTTTTCAGTTTTGGGTTCATGTATTCATTTAGTTTTGATTATATTAAATACTAATCACCATTCTCCCTCTATTGTCTTGATTAGGAAAAACATTTGCAAGGAGTATGAAGGAGGATCCCTCAAGACAAGGTTAGTCAAGGAACTAAGGTATGCTTCAAATACATCGATATTGAAAGGATTATTCATTTGATAATCTATCACTGACTTTGTTATGACTAGTTGTATTGAATCCAAGTGATTCTTACTTTGTGTGATTCATCACTTGATAAATCTACCCACCCCACTCATATTCTTAATTGATTATGTAAAAATTTCTCATTTCCCACCCCAGTTTTCAGTTTCACCTTATTTCTCCCATATAGTTAAATGCCCTTTCCCATATCCATACATTCAACAACTGAAAAAATAAATTTTTGCTGAAAACACAAATTCTGGAAATTTTACAGAACGCTGGAAAATGCAGAAATAAAAAATCAGCAGGTACAAACAACCATTTAACACATTTAAACACAGTGATTTTTGGTCAAGGTGACCCTAGAAAAACCCCCTACAACTCTTGGGGAAAACCAGTTCGAGAGCTCCTTCTTATTTCTGAAAAATGCTTTTTACAGTGAGAAATATTCAGCAAAAAAATCAGCAAGCAAATTTTACAACTTATCTCGTTTTCTGTGCCTCACAGCCAACTGGAAAAACTAGCAACAGCAAAACAGAACAGCAATAAATGTTGTACGGCCTCCTCGATTTTCGTGCCAAATTTGTTGTACGGCCTCCTCGATTTTTGTGCCCAACTGCTGTATGATTTTCCTAGAAAATCGTGCCCAACTTGCTGTACGGTTTTCCTAGAAAATCGTGCCCAACTGTTGTACGGCCTCCACAAATAAACTGTTGTATGGATTTCTAGAAAATCGTGCCAAATATCTGCCTTTCACTGTGTGCTCACTCAGCTGTACGAATTTGCTAAACTGTTGCCTTGGAATGTGTGCCAAGCTGCTGCCTCCTTCTCCTCCCTGTCCAGAAATCTCCCTTGCTCTCTTGCTCTCTCTCTCTCAATCTGCTTATGAAAGAATGAATGACATTTTCCTCATTTTCCTCCTTTAATCTAACCCTAAGTGACTTTTGGGTGATCCCTAAATCCAATGGCTGAAATAGATTGAGATCTAGGGCTGAGATTAAATGCTCATTTAAATCTCACTTTCTATTTTTTAATTCACCCCACTTTAATAAAGACCCACTTAGTCATTTATTTCCAAAGTCACTTTTCCTTTCTAATTTTACATTGACTTTATTAAAGTCACTTTAAAATTAAACTTTAGTAACTTTATCACTTAAAGTCACTTTTAAATTAAATTTGACTTTATAAAAATTATAAAGTCACTTTAGGAGAAAAATTAAATTCTTTTGGACACTTTTCCCTAGGCCAAAGATCAAAGCCTTAGGGAACCACCTGTCCTCCGGTACCAAATTTCAACACTCTCTCTTACCGAGGAAGGTGTTCCTCACCACACCCATCTTGTCTCTGAAGTAGTCATGCTTGCCCCGTGGTAAGGCTTTGGTAAGAATATCTGCAACCTGCTCATTAGTGGGAATATACTCAAGCTTCACAGCGCCCTTCTGAACACAGCCTCTGATGAAATGATATTTGATCCCAATATGCTTTGACCTGTCATGAAATACTGGATTCTCCGTGAGTTTAATGCAACTCTGATTATCACAGTAAATCACTGAAGGTCTCAACGGCTGACCAAATAAGCCAAACAACATCTTGTGAAGCCAGATGGCCTCACAACTAGCTAGACTGACTGCCATATACTCTGCTTCCGCTGAACTCAATGCTACTGACTGTTGCTTCCAACTGAACCATGACACTACTGCTGAACCCAACCCAAAACAGCACCCTGAAGTGCTCTTCCTATCAGAAGCACAACTTGCCCAATCAGAATCAGTATAACCTGCCAATCTCACTCCATCCCCCTGCCTGTAGTCCAGACCATAATCCACTGTCCCCTGCAAGTACCGCAAAATGTGTTTTGCAGCCACCCAGTGAACCTTCCTAGGCTCACACATAAACTGACTCATCGTGTTGACTGCAAAACAAATATCTGGTCTAGTGTTGACCAAATACATCAAAGAACCAATCAGCTGCCTGTACAATGTGGGATCCACCAACTCGGAATCCGAAGCATGAAGCTTCTTCCAATTGGTGATCATCGGTGTCGACATGGGTTTACAATCCTCCATGTGGAATCTGCCAAGGATGTCCACAATATACTTCCCCTGCCCCAGGAAGAAATGCCCCTCCTCCTACCACACCTCCAAACCCAAAAAGTAATGCATCAAGCCGATGTCTTTCATCTCAAACTCCGCCGCAAGATCTCTCTTGCAATGCTCTATGAGTCTCTTTGCACTTGTAATGACCAAGTCATCCACATACAGCACCAGAATGAGAGGCTCCTCACCAATCACAATAAAGTAAAGGTTACTCTTTGTGAAACCCATCCCCTGCAAGTATGTATCTATCCCGGAGTACCAAGCTCTGGGAGCTTACTTCAGGCCATAAAGGGCCTTCTTCAGTCTGCACACATGGGACTCCTTCCCATGCACCTCAAAGCCCTGTGGCTGCTCAATGTACACCTCCTCCTTTATGAAGCCATTGAGAAATGCAGTCTTCACATCCATCTGGTGGATCTTCCAACCCATATCTGCTGCTATCGATATAATGGAGCGGATCGAAGTATATCGAGCCACGGGAGCGAAGGTCTCCTCATAATCAACTCCCTCTACCTGGGAGAACCCTCTAGCCACAAACCTCGGTTTGAATTTCTCAATGCTGCCATCTGCAGCATGCTTTACCTTGTAAAGCCATCTGGAAGTAACCACGGATTTGCCCTCAGGCCTCAGCACCACCTCCCAAACATCATTCTTCATGATAGAAGAATACTCCTCCTACATGGCCTCTCTCCAGACCTGCTCGCTAGCTTCCTCCTCATAGCTAGAAGGCTAAGAGTCAAGGATGCTAGTAGCCATTTCCATATAGCTACAAAACCTCTCAGGTGGTCTACTCTCTCTGACCGGCCTCTTAGGCTCAGCAACAGATGTGGCATCTCTCAAGGTGTCCTGAAGCCACTTGGGTTTCCTCTTCCCTGAGTGCACTTCTCCCATAGGAGAATGAAACTCCTTCTCCCCATCATCATCAGGAGCCTGAACTCCTGACTGTCTGTCTGCTGTCCTCTTGCCTGCACCTGAACCTGTAGAAGCTGAGGTACCGTGTGAACTGCCCATCAGTGGACTCCCTAGTGAACTGCTCTGCATGCTGCCTGGAGCACCACCCCTCTGGCTCGGCGAGCCACTGCTCACTGGCGGACCTTACATCCTCATAGATGTACCTCCTGATCCTCCTGATCCTTGCCCACTGGATCCCTGCGACTGACTCAACTGCTGCTGAGGGTCTGGCTGATCCAGATACTCTAACTCCCGTGACCTTCTAAAGGCCCTATCCTCCTTGAACTTCACATCCCGCCTGACAACAACTTTCCTCTGTGCAGGAATGTAAATCCAAAAGGCCTTTGAGGTCTCACTGTAGCCCACAAAGATACCCTTCTCTGCGGTGGGCTCTAGTTTGGTCCTCTTCTCCTTGGGTATGTAGGAGTATGTAATGCATCCAAAGATACGAAGATGACCAATATCAAGCTTCTTCCCAGAAAAAGCCTCCTCCGGAGTCATGTGCCCCAAGGCACGATGCGGACTCCTGTTCTGCAAATAAACAACAGTCTTGCAGGCCTCTGCCCACAAGAACAATGGCAACCCCTGATCATGTAACATGGCTTTGGCAGCCCCTACGATGGATCTGTTCTTCCTCTCCGCAACCCCGTTCTGCTGGGGGTTGTAAGGAACAGTGAACTCCCTCCTAATGCCTGCCTCCGCACAATAGTCAACAAACTCTCCAAGGGTGTACTCTCCCCCATTGTCCGACCTCAGGGACTTGATCTTCCGGCCTGTCTGTGTCTCCACAAGAGCTCTGAACTCCTGAAACCGATTGAAGACCTCACTCTTGATCTTCAAGAAATAAATCCAGGTCCTCCTGGAGTGATCATCAATGAATAAAACATAGTACTCATATCCACTCAAGGAAACATGAGACATCCGACCGCTCACATCGAAATGAATCAAATCAAGTATCCCAGTCGCTCTGTTGTCACTGCTGGGAAAAGGGGATTTGGCAAACTTGCCCATCGCACATCCTCTGCAAGTATCAAAGTGATCAGTACTGAAATCTGGCACACCTGTAGTGATCTCTTGCAAGGTCCTCAAGGCTCCATGATACATATGTCCCATCCTGCAGTGCCAAATCTCACACAGCTCAGAATTGTTAGCTCTGCTGTCGGTACTACTGCTCAATGCCAAAAGGGGCTGGAATGCAAACTTGTACACCTTTGCATGGCGTACACCTATCACTCTAGCTGAATCAGTTGGAGTGCCCCTGGGATACATCAACACCTGTCCTCCCCTGAACAGTACCTCATATCCTCTATCCTCCAAAACCGAGACGGATATGAGGTTCTTCCTCATCCCTGGCACATAAAGAACATCTGACACCTTCAAGGGAGGTTTGGACTCCCTCTGAAATGTCAGTGTCCCCACACCGACTGCTCTAATAACTCTGTCATCACCGAGTACTACCTCTATATCAGTGCCACTCTCTGAAAGCTCTGAGAAGTACTCACGGACTCCTGTCATGTTACATGAAGCCCCACTGTCCACATAACAGATACCCAAAGATGCTCCGCTAATCGAGGAAAAAGCATGCTCCCTCTGAACCTGTGTGGCAGGTGATCCTGCACTAGAGGACTCATACGTAGTGAACCCAAACTCCCGGTCAAAACGAACTGCAAAGTCCTCAACCTCTGCTAAAGCTGCCACGCTCTGGTTCTTCCCCTTCTTCTTCTTCTCCGGACACACAACTGCATAGTGTCCCATCTTTTGACAATTCCAACACTTCACCTGGGAATAGTCCTTCTGTGTGTTACCCTGTTTACCTTTACCTTTGCCTTTGCCCCCACCATTGCTTGTGGAAGCCTGCTTCTTCCCTTTGCCTTTCTTGCCTCTTGCCGACAGTGCTACATCCTCACCCTGCTCAACTGGCTTGGCTACCCCAAGCTGACCTTTCCTGATCTCTGTCTGAATGCAATCATCCCAAAACCTCTCCCATGTGGGAAGGGTCTTACGTGCACAAACCCCATCAGCAAAGTTCATCCATGAACGGGGGAGGCCATTCACTGCAATCTGCACCAACTCAGTGGGTGGAATGTCCTCTCCAATTGTTGCCAACTCATCTCTCACATTAGTAATCTTTGTGAGATATCCAGTTGCACTATCATTGCCCATCTTAATAGTCTTTAGCTTCTCCTTCAGGACCATTTTCCGGTTCTCATTGGTACTCTGGTAGAGATTGGACAATGCTGTCCACATCTCATGGGCATTTCTCTTTCCTCTCACATGAGGAATGCAATGGTCTTTGACTCTGTCTAGAATCAGTCTCTTACCCTTGTTGTTCTTTTTATTATACTCAGCCAACTGAGTGGCATCAGTAGGCACAACAACAGGGTTCTGTGTGGTATGCACCATGATGTCCCAGACTTCTGCCTCCTCAAAGATACTCTGCATTCTCTCCTTCCAAACGCTGTAATTGCTATGCCCATCCAACCTATCCTCCACCCTCAATCCCAATGACATCTTGTTGTCCTAAAACTGAAAAATAGCACTGTTGTAGTAAAGATAAAACTGTTGTTTGTGAAAAATTCGCTTGCTAGAATTTTCTGAGTGAAAAATCAACAGGCTGTAATTTTCCTCCTTGCTATCCCAAACTGCATTTCAGCACTCAAGCTCTGATACCATGTAAAAATTTCTCATTTCCCACCTCAGTTTTCAATTTCACCTTATTTCTCCCATATAGTTAAATGCCCTTTCCCATATCCATACATTCAACAACTGAAAAAATAAATTTTTGCTGAAAACACAAATTCTGGAAATTTTACAAAATGCTGGAAAATGCAGAAATAAAAAATCAGCAGATACAAACAGCCATTTAACACATTTAAACACTGATTTTTGGTCAAGGTGACCCTGGAAAAGCCCCCTACAACTCTTGGGGAAAACCAGTTCGAGAGCTCCTTCTTATTTCTGAAAAATGCTTTTTACAATGAGAAATATTCAGCAAAAAAATCAGCAAGCAAATTTTACAACTTATCTCGTTTTCCGTGCCTCACAGCCAACTGGAAAAACTAGCAACAGCAAAACAAAACAGCAATAAGTGTTGTACGGCCTCCTCGATTTTCGTACCCAACTGCTATACGATTTTCCTAGAAAATCGTGCCCAACTTGCTGTACGGATTTCCTAGAAAATCGTGCCCAACTGTTGTACGGCCTCCACAAATAAACTGCTGTATGGATTTCTAGAAAATCGTGCCAAATATCTGCCTTTCACTGTGTGCTCACTCAGCTGTACGGATTTGCTAAACTGCTGCCTTGGAATGTGTGCCAAGCTGCTGCCTCCTTCTCCTCCCTGTCCAGAAATCTCCCTTGCTCTCTTGCTCTCTCTCTCTCAATCTGCTCATGAAAGAATGAATGACCTTTTCCTCATTTTCCTCCTTTAATCTAACCCTAAGTGACTTTTGGGTGATCCCTAAATCCAATGGCTGAAATAGATTGAGATCTAGGGCTGAGATTAAATGCTCATTTAAATCTCACTTTCTATTTTTTAATTCACCCCACTTTAATAAAGACCCACTTAGTCATTTATTTCCAAAGTCACTTTTCCTTTCTAATTTTACATTGACTTTATTAAAGTCACTTTAAAATTAGACTTTAGTAACTTTATCACTTAAAGTCACTTTTAAATTAAATTTGACTTTATAAAATTTATAAAGTCACTTTAGGAGAAAAATTAAATTCTTTTGGACACTTTTCCCTAGGCCAAAGATCAAAGCCTTAGGGAACCACCTGTCCTCCGGTACCAAATTTCAACAGATTATGTAGAACCCTAGTCAGGGTCTAGAAAACCCTAACCGAAGGGTGTGCTTATGTGAATGTCTGAAACCCTAAGTTGATTAGGGATATTGTGGAATGATGTTTTGAAGTTTTTATTGATGATCTCATGTTTAGGATTTTGGTATGATTGGGACATCCTAACTTGTTAGGGTTGAATGATAAGGTCCAAAATCCCAAACCTTTGAAGTTTTGGTTATGTTGGGTTTGCTATGTTTTTACATTGAAACCCTAGCTCATTAGGGTTTGGTGGAATGTGTGAGCAAGACCCTTATATTGTCTTAGAAATGATTTCCTTGGTATGTGTGTGTTTGTTTGATCAAACCCTAGTGTAATCAAGATGGTTGTGTGTCTAACTCTTATTGATCATTGTGAAGTTGGGTTTGACTAACACATGATATGAAAAGTCTTTGCACGATGATGAAATCTAGGCATGTATGGATATGTCTTTTTGGTCAAAACCCTAGCTTGGTCTAGGTCAAATGTATTAATGTTGTTGGACATATGATATGCTTATGAATGATTATGAATTCCTAGATATATGTGTTGACCTAGTTATTGATGGTCATAAGTCTTAGGATTCAATGGAAATCCTTGTCTGAGATTCTAGGATGATGATATTTGGAAATCTAGGGTTTTGTAGCTAAACCCTAGTGAAGTTAAATTGTCTAGTATGTGTGATATAACAATCTGAAATCTATTAAATGATTGTTGAAAATGAAAATCTAGGGTTTTGCAATTAAATCCTAGTAGTAACATTGTCTAGTGTGAAATGTAACAATCTAAGATCTATGTATTTAATGATTGTTGAATCTATAAAAATGGAATTCTAGGGTTTTGGAGTTGAATCTTAGTCAAAGTAAAATCTTTGAAATATGATGATTTGAGATTTTTGTAAGATTGTTGAAATTGTGAAGATGGAATTCTAGGGTTTTGGAGTTGAACCTTAGTTGAAGAAATCTCTAATGAATGTTGACAATATGATAATTTGAGATTTGTGAAAGATTGTTGAAGTTTGAGTTTTGGATGGATTTGATGGTTGATCAGAAATCTAGGGTTTGCAACTAACCCTGGTAGAGGTTGGTCATGTTAATGACTAAGTTGTGATTGACTTTAATTGATTCTGTTGTATGAAATCTAGGATTTTTATGAATCTCTAGTGAGAATTCTAACATATGAATCTTTGAAGAGTTGTTAGATGACTTGTAGATCTATATTTGTGTGAACTATTTCTAGGGTTTGCTATATGTTGAAGTAAGGTATGTCATACCTTTGGAAGAAACATTGAAACCCCAGATGGAATGAAAAGTGTTATGAAGTAGTCTAGGGTTTATGATAAAGTCCCTAGTAAGATGTTGAAGAGTATATGTCTCTTGTTTGTAATTAAGTTTGGGTATCTGATATGTATAAAGATGAAATGCTTCTGTGATTCTGATATGGCTAACTTCATGTTTCTATAGATTTGGTTGTACCTGCTTTCTAAGTTGTGCAGGTACACAATCTTCAATTTGGTGAAGATGCTCGTTGATGTGATAAGCATGATGAGAATGATAATAACTCTAATGAAATGGTTGGAAGCCACGAAAGATTCTCCGATTACGAAAAGAAGAAGTTGATCTCCCTGAGGAACCATGCATAGAAGAGATCTCCCTAAGATTAAGAGGGAGTTAGGATGAAGAGATGCTTTTTGATTAAGGAGGGCATAGCTTGGTTTTGATTGAAGAATGAATTTCAGAGGATATGTTGCTACTTGAGAAGTAGGAAAGGAAAGGATATAATTGAGGAATTTTCTACCAAAAATTCGGTTGATAGTCCTATTGAGTTGAGGAGCAACATCTAGAACAACCTCAGAGGATTGTAATTGATTATGTACATGTGAAAGTATATTATTGATTGGGGTTTTGTTTGTATAGATAAATCTCTCGAACGTTTTTGATAGCATGTTGGTTACCAATCAGTTTGATTGGGAGAGATTGGTCATCCTTGATCTGTTGGATTAAGGGGTGTTGAGGCATTGTGAGTGAAGTATTTCCTAGGAAGACATCTGATCGGCACTTTGTGTTGATGTCTAGGTCCCGAAGTTGGAAAGGTGGTGTTGGTTATTGAGCTCTGTTTTGGAAATACACTAGATTTTTGGGTTGATGGTTAGCAAGTAAGCATGATGGTACCTAGAGGAGCTGAAAGCTTGAGTCCATCTTTTTCCCACTTGGATAGATTGTGTTGCTCAGGAATCTAGTCCATGGCATTGCGGTGCCTAAATTGTTGAGTGATTGATTGGATAGATTTCCCTCGTCAGGAATCTAGTCCATGGCATTACGATGCCTAAAGTTCTTCATGGTTCATACACTTTGAGATCTTCCATTGTATTTGTACATTATGAATACCTCCCTAGTTAAGAGGGAGTGTTGGAAAATGTAACTATGTTCGGTCTTCATTAATATATTTGAGTCATCATGTAATGTACTTGTCAAAAAAATAAAGAAAATAATTTATTATTATTATGATGACTTATTAAAGCATGGGTTTCATGCTTGGGTCACCATGTTTTAGGTCAAAGTCCCCATTGAGGACTTCTAAGATTTACTCTGAATCTATAGGGTTATTGTACATTTAAAGAGACCCTTCTTGGGCATTTGAATCATGTAAAAAGGTTAAGTATTGAGTCGAATATGAATTATGTAACCTCCACACCATGTCAGCCTAAAAGAAGATCAAGTCAGCCTAAGGACCCTATTCGACCCCACATGAAGCCTATAAAAAGAAGCCCATCGAATTCATTTGGAGAATCATTCTCACACACAAGTTCAATCTCTCTTGTAGCTGGGAAGAAGTGCGAAGTCTGTTGTCGGGAAGCCAAAGTGAATGTGAGTTTGGGGAAGTCTAAGGAGAAAGGAAAAATCAAAATTTTGGTGTCTCTCTCTCTCTCTCTCTGTTTCATGGTTTGGATTGGGAGAAAAGTAGTCTTCTAAGTTTCGTTGTTGCTGGAAGTTGTTGCCTAGTCGAAGTTGCTTAAAGGGGTTGAAGATTTGGAAGGTTGACTTGGTGTGGAGGGAAGGTTTGGTCTTGGTCTAGGGTGAAGTGTCTCAAAGAATACTATTGTAAGAAAGAATTATCTTGATTGGGTTTTCCCCTCAAGGGGGGTTTTGACTTGGCATAGTGCCTACATCTGGTGTATATTGTTTTATGTGTTGTTGCTTTGGTAATTGCTTGATGAACTAAAAGAAATAAGATATAAAGAATCATAATAATAAGAAACACCACAAGTAATTATCGAGTATAAGAAAATCTTTCTACCTTTCTGATTTTCTAACACCCTCCAGCCTCACCCCAAAGCTAGAGTGGAATTTATTGTCGAAGTCTTAGATGAGTCCTAGTGTTTTAGTCGAGTCCACTGTAAAAGTGATTTGGGAATAATTTAAGCTATTTGGCTAAATTATTTTATTACAAATCACTTGGTTTACTAGATCATATTGTGTCGCAGAATTGAGTAAAAAATATGAGGGTCTATAATGAACAGGTATTCCCCCTTTGAGGGTTGAATTTGTAAAATCTTATGTAAAAAATATTTTAGTGCATGGTCCTTCATACTTAAACAACATGGCTGAAATATTTGAGGGTGGAAAAATAATTAATCCCTTCATGAGTCAATTAATTAATTTTTCTGCAAAAATTAAATTAAATCCTAAGCCAGAAAATTAATTAATTTAGAGTCAAAATTTAAATGTTAAAGAAATATGTAAAGAGCAAGGGACACTGACTGAGGTGACAGTGGGTCTTTGTCCCATCATTGTCACTAGGTCTAGTAGTTGTCCCTTAAGTACCACTCCTAGGACCCCTGCTAGATTGTGTGGCAACAAGACCTATAGCAAGGCCTACTAGATTTTGAGGCAACAGTGACCAATATGGACAATGTTCAAGCAATTTCCACGTGGTACATCTACCAGGTGTCCAGATGTCCATAAATAGCCCCATAATACCTCAAAAAGTGTGACTAACGCATTGAAATATGCAAAGTGCCTTGGGAAATATGAAAGTACCAAAAATCAGAATCAACTAGCCCATCACAAAGTCCTACACCATGCTAACATAGTTGTCCTACTCATCAAAATCCCATGGATAGTGTAGAATGTTGCTATGGGTACCCCTGCTAGAAGGAGGGTAGCATCCCCTATACTATGAGATCAAAGGACGCTATCACTACCTCTATAAGGACTTGGGGATCTCCCTCTCTACTTTCTTTCAATACCAGGACCAGAAATACTTATCCCTCTTCATCAAGGAGCTTTTCAACCACAAATGTCAACTCCTACATGCCATACCCCGCCTTAGGATGAACAAGGAGATCACCTCATACTTCCCTATTGATCTATCAAATCAAAGCAACAAGTAGCAAGCAAAGTTCCAGAGTGTACCAGACATCATAATGGTGAGAACTCGAGTTTCTCCTTAGCCTCCCCCTTTGGGAGACAAACCAATATTATTGATACTTGCTCAAAGGTGCCAGGCCATACATCAAGCCACACATTCTAAGAGTGTTAGCGAGATTATCTCCAAACAAATCTAGAGTATAGTGCCTCCCGCTTGTCAGACTACCTCCCATTTTGAAAGGAGCAACTAGATATCCATTTGAAGTTTCCTTCTTTCGACCTCAAATGCTAAGAGTCTCCCTTGCTCATACATCCACCTCGAGATCATACATCCCCCCCCCACCCTGATGGTCCTAGAGGACTTCAAGAGGAATCCAAAGCCCAGTTCGCCCCCCTTGCCCTCGACCATTAGACTCAAGAGACCCTGACATCATTAACCTCATTGTCCGATCTCTCTCTCTCTCTTAATATGTTCTTGAGTTGTACACATTTATACTCTTGGACAAACTCATTTAGTATTTTGTATCACCATATCTATTTCACAATTTTCTACACATGTTCTAATGTTATACTTATGTAGGTCTTTTTCTTTATATTATTTTTGGCATTTTCTAGGAGTCGTGCTTGCACATCCACATTATATTCATACTAGTTGTAATCCTCAGCCCCATTGACCTACTTTTGTGGTCGTTTGTCAAACATTAATAATATTATCTTATCTTTTCTTAAGCCATGCATGAGATACTATTTTAGACTCAACTTGCTAAATATAATAGTTTCACTATTTTTACTAAAGTTAATTACAAAATAGAATACTTTTTCAAAAAATAGAATTGCCTTCAGAAAATATTTTTTCATAAATATCTCAAACTACTTCTTGTTGATGTTTTTGCAGCGTCAAGTAGACATTTCTCCCATGGGGTCATGTTGCTTTGACTGGGGGGGATGATACATTAACCCATGGGGCCGTGCTGATTTGGCTAAGGATGAATGGCCCAAGGACAATATTTCTCCCATGGGACCATGCTAATCTGGCTAGGGGAGATTAGCCCACAATGCTCACATTGCTTGCTCTAGGATGAAGTGATGTATTTTTTGTAGAACGGGTTTGATTTGTTTATCTAATGGGTTTTTCAACCATTAGTGGAATAAACAATTCTAGTCTAATGTTGAGTTGTAATGTAGGCTCCATAAGTGAGGGGGTTTCTTGTGATGAGGTGCCTCTTTATGTGTCTCCACTCTACATTAAAGCTCTATATAAATAGACAAGCATGTGAGGCGACAAATCATCAACACAGCAAGCTCATTCAATCTTTTCTAGTGGAGGAAAAATTCAACTAAGGAGAAATCTTTCATCTTTCATCTTCACCATCATTTCTACTCTTGAAGAGGCCACATGTGTGAATCCATACAGTTGAGTTTGATCAGTGTTGATTGATCTATACAGTGGAGTTTGACAAAGCTACAAGTGTGGAAGATTTCACTGAGTTTGAATAAGTTTGATCACAAACTATTAGACCAAGTTTGGCTGGACTGTTTGACTAAGTTTGACTAGTTGACCGCGAACTGTTTGACCAGTGTTGATCGCAGAGCTTAACTATAGGTTCGCACGTGTGATTTTGACTGCAAGTTGCACGTGTGAGGATTTGACTGCAAGCCGAAGTTTGACCAGAGTTAAATTTTTTACTGGTTTGACGAACATTGACTTGCAGCTACTTGACCAAGTTTGACTAGTATTTGACTTGTAATGTTGGCACAGATTTCTAGACAAAATTATGATTTGTAAACCTTGTTGAAAAGACAATTTCTCCTCAAGAAAATATTGTTGGGTTTTCTCCCAAGGTTGGGTTTCCCAAGGTAAAAATATTTGTCTATTGTGCATGGTTGTCTTTCTATGATCTTTATTGTTTCCGCTGCATTTACAATTGAGATTTTCTATGTGTAATTATTCAATGATATCAGTGGCATGAGAAATATTGTTTGAAAATCATTAGGAAGTAATTATCATATCATAAAATTGTATTCTACTACACATGCTATAGAATTTCAACATGGTATTAGAGATTTGAAGAAGATCAGCCATTGATGTCATTCTCATATTACAATACTCAATAGTTTATTCATACTTCAGATCTCTTGTCAAGATGGTTCCCAGTCTCAGAGTAGAAGATAGGTTGGATGGTGCTACAAATTTCAAATCTTGGAAGACCAAGATACTCCTTGTCTTGGATGAAAATGAGATTCAAAATTATGTGAAGGAAAATGTCTCAGAACTAGCAAATGCTGAGGAGAAAGCCAAGCATAAGAAGAATGAAGCAAAGGCTAAGAGGATCTTGATAGATTCCATAAAGGACCATTTGATTCCACATGTTGTTGAGTTGAAGACTGCCAAAGAAATGTATGATGCCTTGGTGGGATTGTTTGAGAGTAAGAACACTAGCAAGAAATTAGCCTTGAGGCATCAACTTCGTTGTATCATGATGTCCAGATCAGATTCAGTTGCCACTTATCTCATGAGAGTCTCCCAGTTGAGAGATCAACTTAAAGCCATTGGAGATACCATTGATGATGCAGAGCTTGTTACAGTGACTCTTAATGGATTTCCTTCTTCATGGGATCCATTTGTACAAGGTATTTGTGCACAAGCTGAGTTGCCCAAGTTTGATCAGCTTTGGACTAATTTTGTCCAAGAGGAGGCCAGATTATTGTCCAAGAATAGCTTGCAGAGACCTCGGGATGAAGAAACTCAAGCCCTTGCAGCTCATGCAAGGAAAGGAAAAGGAAGAAGAAACGTTGATAAGAAAAATACAGGTGGAAGATCAACTCCAGTTCAAGATCAGAAGAAGAAGGATCTTTCAAAGATCAGGTGCTTCAAATGTCATACATTTGGTCACTATGCCTCCCAATGTCCTCAGAAGAAAAGGAAGGGAAAGCAGCATGCATCAACAGTCAATGTTGATGATGATGATGAGCATCTACCGCAGAAAAAGACATAGGAATCTAAACTTTATGAAATTTTCGATGGATTTTGGAAAGGATATTTCTTTGTCTCTGCTCTTACAAGCACTATTATAGATAGTAGTGATATTTGGTTGGTGGACAGTGGTGCTTCTAGACACATGACAGGTTCACGATATTCTCTCACAGATTTGACAGAGAAGGATTCAACATTGCAAGTGGAACTTGGATATAATACCAAGTATGGCCTAAGGACTTGAGCATAGATTCAGCAGGAGAGATTTGTGTTCGAGAGGGAAAACTGTACAAATTGTTAAGACGTCCAGCCCAGACGTACAATATCAGTGTATGTGAATTATGGCATCAAAGATTTGCTTACCTGCATTAGAGGGCTTTACCAACATTGAGGAGGATGGTTACATGTCTTCCAGAGCTCTAGGTAGAGCTAAGGATGTTTGCAGGGGTTGTGCACTTGGTAAGAATTCCAAGGGATCTTTTTTTAGTAGAGATAGTAGGTCCAAGGGGATCTTGGATGTAATGAATAGGGTTCATATACGCAACGAAATATTTAGAATATCTGAAATATATAAATATCCATTATAGGTTAGTGATATATTAATTTAAGAATGTTGAATGTATAGAAGATATGATATGATTACAAATGAGGGCCCACTTATATACCTAGGCAGGTGCCCCTTCATGAACGGTCACATATTTAGTGACATGGCTCTTCAGTATACTAATCATTATTATATATGTTATTTATATTACTTTTATATATATTATATTCATAACATTGCCTTCCTCTTCAAAAAAGCTAGGCAGGTGCCCCTTCATGAACGGTCATGTACTTGGTGACATGGCTCTTCAGTATACTAATCATTATTATTTATGTTATTTATATTACTTTTAAATATATTATGTTCATAACATTGCCTTCCTCTTCAAAAAAGCTTTGTCCTCAAAGCTTATTGCTAACAAGGTGTGCCATCTATTTCTTTATCTTGTAACCTATTCGTATCTTTCAGAGTCCTTCAAGTTCTCATCTTCGATGATACAAGATAATAGGATCCTTTGAGTGATAAACGAAATTGTCGAACTAAGAAGGGATCTAACCGTCCTAAATCAATCTTTTGTGGAACCTTGCAATCATTTTATAGCTAGGATAAATTGTTATCGTAAAACTAGATTTCGCAAACATCAGTATTCTTCGGAACATAGTTCGTTGTTTCTGTTGAGTGATATAGATATGCAGATTGATTGAGATGTCTACTCCTGTGATTTGGATGTCATCAAGGAGTTCTTGTGATTTGATTTCCCCTTATCATGTGTGTGGCAATTACTTGATTTACTTCAGGTAATGATGTTGTTGAGTTGGTTACAAAATCTTCACTTGGAATTTTCATTGTCTAAACTGCAATATCTGAATATGTTTTTACTTCAACTTATTTGTCTTCTTCTTGAGTATTGATATTGACTAAATGAGTATTAGTTCTTTTTGTCTCCAACTTGGACTATTATGTATTTAGACTTCAAAACTTCTTTTGTGTTAAGTTCTTCTAATTTGTTTTTCAATGATTTCTTATCATCCTTAAGTTTCTTAATGTGAGAAAGCAAATTTTGGTTATTAATTTTTAAACGTGAAAGTTCTTCAGCTTTTGATTTAACTTCATTTTGACGCTCAATTTTTTATTTTTTACATCTTTGATTGGTTCTAATAAATTTTGATTAAAGTTTTTGTGTTGAAAAATAGCGTAGGAATGGATTCTTTGATTTGTGCCTTAATTCAAGGAATCGTTTTTCTGGTCTTCTTAATCATGGATGAGTTCAGTGATGTGGACGAGTTCAAGAAGCAGTTTGACTAGTGTGAATTTGTGGAGGATTGAGTTATATGTCCTCCAGTGTGAGTTAAATTAGGAACTGAAGGAACAAGTGGAGTTAGCCTCCCAAATTTTGGGAGGATCCAATTAACTAGTTGTGTTGACTTTTGTTAACTAGAAAAGCTCTAGTTCGACTTCCTAATTGAGAAACCCACTAACAATACCCTAATCGAAGAGCGTATAAGGAGATCGAAGGCACACAAGTGGATCATAATTTTTTGTGTGAGCTTGTCAAGAAAGGTGCCAAGGAGTTTTCTTGTGCGAGTTATTGTGGAGAGTATTTTCCTCTTGGAGTGCGCATAGAAATAGGGAAATTCCCTATTTAATAGGAGCTTGGGTTACACTAGGAAATAGGAGGCTATTTCCTAAGGAATTTCGCAAGGAAATCGAGTCTCTAGTGCACATACAAAGAGGAAGAAGATCAGGGATCAAGCAGGGGTTTCAGGCCTAGGACAGGCAAGAGAATCGTTGTATTTTCAAATTGAAACAAGCTTGTATTTGTATGAGATCTATTGCTCAGTTTTCCTCAATAAAATTTTGAAGCAAGTGAGGATTTTCCCAGCTGGGTTCCCTAGAAAAATTGTGTTGTTTATTGTGTGAAATTGTGTCTTTTATTTTTGTTCTATTCTGCTACTATTTGGTAGAGAAATTTTGAGTCTATGTGAAAAGAAAAATTGTTTTCAGATTGTTCATATTAGCAAATCAGAATTTCGTGGAAATTCTATATTTTGAAGCGCAAATTTTCGTCTTCTTTCTCTGATAGACTTTCGTTAAGTTTCTTCTTGGAACTTTCATTTTCTTGTCCTAATTTGTGCTTCGTAGTTTTACAATTTCTCACTTGTGCAAGTAGTTTCTAATTATGATCCTTGAAACAAGAATTTTCTTCATTTTTATTGGATATGACTTCTTCAAGCTCTTTCTTCTTCTTTGATATTGTTTCTTGATTCTCTTGAAGCATCAGTTTCGAAATATCCTTAAAGTCTTTTGATGAAGGCATTATCGATTTTGACTTCATTGTCATGTCCTGGAATGTGATCATCTTCTTCTTATAAGAAAACATACAAAAAATTGCTTTGTGTTTAACATGAAGTACCCAATTTTTTAAACCAAGGTAGACCGAAAATTATGTCAATCTCTTTATTATACATAGATACGACGTTGAATTGAGATATATATTCATAATGATCAATTATCACTTGTAAATCATTAATTTCATACTCTTTCTCACCAAAAATATTTTCTCTTTCACCAATATTTGGCTCTGGAATTGATAGTTGATTTGCCAAATTAATATTGATGTAATTTTCTTTGTCGCTCATGTTGATAATGACATTAATCATTTTTCCTTAGATACTCCCCTTTAATGTAAATAATCTAAAATCTGCAATTGGAAGACCCTTATGGGAGAATCTTCCTTCCTTTGTTTCCGAATTATAATCCATTCTTTTTTCTTTAGTAAATAACTCCTTATTGCCTTCAATCAAAAATATCCTATTTTTTTGCTTTAAACTTAGTATTTATAATTTTAGGTTTTTTTTTTTAGGGATATGCTTCTTCTACTAAATCAACTTTTTGAATATTTTTTTCTTTTTATAACATATATCAACTCAGTATATATATATATATATATATATATATATATAGAGAGAGAGAGAGAGAGAGAGAGAGAGAGAGATAAGGATTAATAATATCTCATGTCTTTGCCTTTTCATTATGTTTATATTATTTGTTGATTGGTTCTTTACCCTTTTTAATAAAATTTAAATTCACATGAGCCTTTTCATATATCAAGGGTCACAACTTTCTCTCACTAAACGTCTTGAACATACCTTCAATATCAGTTTCACGAACAAGGGAAGAGATTGCGACAAAATGTGTATACACAATAGATGACTAGGCAACAAAAAAGTTTAGGCTATATGGCTTAGTCAGTTTTTTTTAATCTTTCGTCCGAGTTCACTTGATTCTTGATTTGTTGTGGTGAATGACGACGTAGTATGGAGTATGACGACACAATACAGAGTTGTTGTAGGGATGTACATAGTGGTGACTGGTTGAATGTAGCGACAGCTGGTTGCAGACAAAGGGAGGTACAACTGCATCGGGGAAGGAGACGATATTCAGCGGTGGTGGCAGCGGGTTGGGCAGCTCATCTGCGGCGGCTTTGGATGGAGTCTGTGGCTGGTCAAGCAGCAATTAATGGAGTATGCGGCAGCTTTAGATGGAGTCTATGGGAACCGAGACAACAACACAAAAGGGAAGAAGGGATTGTGGGGGCGGTGGTAAGAGCGCATGGTGGCAACAAGAGCACATGGCAGTGGTGACTACTGGGATTTTTTTGTTTGGTTTTATTTTTTTATTTATTTTTTAAAATTTTAGATATATATATATATATTTGCCTATATTATTTTTTTTCTCTTTTAATTTTTTTCTAATATAGAATCTTTATTTTTTTATTTTTTTCTTGTTAATGGTCAAGGGCCATTTTTTTTTGGTAATGATCAAAAGTCAACTTCAACTTCTAGTGGTCAAAGGTCAAAATCGAATTGATTATCGAGATATAGGAGAAAATCCAAAATCTTCGAGTGTGCGGTAATTTGGCCAATGGTCAGGATTGGAGAACGAGGCTCTGATACCAATGTAATGAACAGGCGCTGTATACGTAGTGGGATATTCAGAATATCTAAAATATGTTAATATCCATTATAGGATAGTAATATATTAATTTAAGAATGTTGAATGTTCAGAAGATATGAGATGATTACAAATGAGGGTCCGCTTATATACCTAGGTAGGTGACCCTTCATGAACAGTCATGTCCATAAAGACATGCCTCTTCAGTATACTAATCATTATTTAATTAATCATTATTATTATTATTATTATTATTATTATATATGATATCCATAACCTTAGATCTAGTGAAATGTTGCAGGATTCATCCCCCACCCCAAGGATTAGGAGGCAAAACCGTGTCCCATACGGATCTAAAAATCTGATCTGCGGTTCTATGATTTTAGGGCAATTCCTGGAAAATCGGATCTGCGGGGGACTGAGTCATGGTTCCAGCTGCCCAATCCGCGGATCTAGAAAGAATCGGTTATAGATCCGTGGAGGTTTGGGCATGTATCCACCGCAGATTGCGAGCAGATTGTGAAAATTTCAAACTGGAATCCTATTGTAGCAACTGGAAATTATTTTGCTAATTGTTAATTTAATTTAACAATTTATTTACTGTTTGCTACAGCAAATACTGAATAAATCACATTGCAATCTACACAAATAAAATTGCGAAAGAATAAACACTGGAAGAAATACTAGCACACACACATAAAATAACAAAATTATTTTTGGACAAAAGTCCCTGGAAAAACCCAACTTGGGAAAACCGGTGCAACAACTGAGGGTTTTATTATTAAGCAGTAGTGAAATAATTTGAGTACAATCTGGATGTCAAATATTGGCAATCATGCAGAGAAAATACTGGCAAAAATCTGGTAAGGAATTTTCCTCACCCCACAAGCAAATCTAGGCTTTGACCACAACTCCAAGTGAGCTGTCCAAACTGCCTATGCGCAGCTACTGCGCCACCCTAGCGCAATCCCTTTTGCACTCAATCTGAATCAGCCTCCCCTCAAGCTGTCTAGTCTGTTGTTGTCTAGGAAAATGTCTCTCCTGGCTTCCGAAACCTCTATCCAGCTTCTGGCACTGAAACTCGTCTTTCCCCAGCAGAATCGAAACTGCCTTTAGAGGCTACTGCGTTGCCCCATCGTTAGCCTCTCTGTGGCTCTTCTGCCTCTGAAAATGCACTCACCGGATCTGGAAATATTCCTCCGACTTCACTGTCTCTGCCCCTTTCTCACTGCTTTAATCTCTAGCTCTCTCTCTGGAAACCTCCTCTTATAATCCTTTGTTGGAGCACCAACGACCAAGATTAAAACTTAATCAATGGTTAGGATCATCTTTGGATCGATCCATGTGTGTTTCTAGATGATTCTCACCTTATCTCAATTAATATTGATTAATTAACCATATTCCCTAAGTTTAGACTTAGGAAATATTTAAATTAATAATCTAATTGAGACACTTCTGGGTGGAATTTCCAGAAAAGATTTATGGGTTTTGGAGATTTCATGTATTCTAGCCTCTCCACAAAATTTTGTGGCTAGAACACATCCGACCCTACAAAAGCTAACACTCCCTCTTAGTGAGGAATGTGTTCTAGTGCTACTACACACCTTGTGGCAGCACCCTGTCTTTGCATCATCTCTTGTCACACTGTTGATGTCTGGCCATACTGCCCACCAACCACTACACAACTCTGATATACACTGCATCTTTGCTGCTATTGAACTGTTGTCAACATTGCATCTGCACTGCAACTCACTCTCATCTGTTGGTGTTGCAACTGCAACATCAGCAAGTGAAAAACATCCAAAATATTGAATCAATTGTGATCAGTATAATGCATTTGTCACCTGAGTCTTTGACTACTACTAGTGTCTGCACTATCACTGAAGAATTTGCGATGTTGCTGACTTTACACTACTGCCAACTCTGCACTATGCTTCCCAGCATCTGACTGCATCAACTATCCCTGATCCATCCTCCTACTGTATATTGTGGGCCCCCGTAGCCAGGTGTTGATCCGTGAGATGGACTCATTAAGGATCCTGCACATATGTAGCACTCTGGGACTACAACACCAAGTCACCCCACCTTACTCCTAGAGGTATATCAGCAAACATGGTGAAGTATTCCTCCAGCCTGGAGGATAGCCTATCGATATTTGCATGTGCTGCAGCCTGGTCTTGCTTCTCTTTGTCCTTTCTAAGAGGACACTAGGTATTGTATTGACTAAGTTCACCACACCTGAAGCACTTGACCTTCGACAGGTCCTTCTTCTTCCTCTGCTCCCCCTGTACCTCACTGGGACCCTTCGATGTGAGGGCCACATCCTCCTCCTCCTTCACCTGCTTTTGTTCGTTGTTGTTGCCATTGATGGAGCTCTTTAGAAGAGCTCGCCTCAATTCCTCCTGCTACAAGTCAGCGCACATCCTGTCCCAATCTGGTAGCTTGTCTCTGCCCAATATGCTCTGGAAAAAGGCTTGCCATTCCTCGGAGACATTATTGAGTGCCAATCTCACAATTTTTGTCGGTTGAGACGCTGCCCCAACAGTTGACAACTGGTCCCAAACCTCCTGAATCCTGCTGAGGAAGGGGTCTATGCCTTCCCCTTTCTGCATACTGATGCATCTTAGCTGCTCCTCCAAGTACATCTTTCGTTGCTCGGAAGTACCTTGGTATAGCATAGAGAGAGCATCCCACATCTCTTTGGCAGTATCTTTGCCAGCTACATGATCCCGGCCTCCATTTAGGATCAATCGTTTCGCCCGTGGCATCTCCTTTCTGTACTCCTTCAACTGATCTGCATCCTGGGGAACTACCACCACTGCATCAATATATGTTTTCAGGCCATATTCATCTAGAAGGAAGGACATCCTTGCTTTCCAGATGACATAATTAAAAGCCCCATCCAACATATCCTAATCACGAAGCCCAGCAGTGGCCATCTCAACAAAATATCAAAATCTCCTCTTTCCTTCTGCTCAGCAGCTGCTCTGTTGTTCGCACTCCCTTCTAGAGTGAGAAGATCTGCTCACAACGATTGTTGATCTGCAAGGAAAAATTGAACTTCTTGAGACTAGAAGTTCCCTGAGGAAAAATTTTCCCTCTGTGTGTGCTCTTTTTCCTTCCACCCGACGTTGGCTCTACTCTAGCGTGCTGCTGCAAAACCTCTGCATCTAGCTAGAGATCTGCCCAACGAAAATCTGAGCTGCTCCCTCTGCCTCTGGAATCACTTGATATAGTAGGATCGAATTTTTCTACCCCTCACTCAAAAAAATCAAACCTCCACAAGTAGTTCGGCCTCATGGCAAAATGACTATGTTGCCCTTAGGAATTTCGGCCTGCTTCCCACAATGAGCAGCAAAATTCCTTCTCTCTTCGCCTGTAAGCTCTCCAACAGATCAACTACACTCTGATACCATGTGAAAATTCCAAACTGGAATCCTATTGCAGCAACTGAAAATTATTCTCTTAATTGTTAATTTAATATAACAATTTATTTATTGTTTGCTACAGCAAATACTGAATAAATCACACTGCAAGCTACACAAATAAAACTACGAAATAATAAATGCTGGAAGAAATAGTAGCGCACACATAAAATAACACAATTATTTTTGGACACAAGTCCCCGAAAAAACCCAACTTGGGAAAACGGGTGCAACAGCTGAGGGTTTTATTATTAAGCAGCAGTGAAATAATCTGAGTACAATTTAGATGCCGAATACTGGCAATCCTGCAAAGAAAATACTGGCAAAAATCTGCTAGGAATTTTCCTCACCCCACAGGCAAATCCAGGCTCTGACCACAACTCCAAGTGAGTTGTCCAAACTACCTCTGCACAATTACTACATCACCCTAGCACATTCCCTTCTGCACTCAATCTAAATCAGCCTCCCCTCTAGTCTGGTGTCGTCTAGGAAAATATCTCTCCAGGTCTCTGGAATGACTGTCCAACTTCTGGCACTGAAACTCGTCTTTCCCCAACAGAATCGAAACTGCCTCTAGAGGCTACTACGTTGCCCCAGCGTCAGCCTCTCTGTGGCTCTTCTGCCTCTCTGCAAATGCACTCATCGAATCTGGAAATCTTCCTCCGACTTCACTGTCTCTGCCCCTCTCATTGCTTCGATCTCTAGCTCTCTCTTCAGCAACTGACTGCTGCTACTCTAGAAATCGATCTGCTCAGAAATCGAACCTCTCAAGTGTCTTCTCCATCACCACATCGACCTCCTCTTATAATCCTCTGTTGGAGCACCAACGGCCAAGATGAAAACTTAATCAATGACTAGGATCATCTTTGGATCGGTCCGTGTGAGTTTCTAGATGATTCTCGTCTTATTTCAATTAATATTGATTAATTAACTATATTCCCTCAGTTTAGACTTAGGAAATATTTAAAAAATTGGTTAATAATCTAATTGAGACACTTCTGAGCGGAATTTCCAGAAAAGATTTATGGGTTTTGGAGATCTCATGTATTCTAGCCTCTCTACAAAATTTCATGCCTAGAACACATCCGATGCTACAAAAACTAACATGGATCTGAGAGAAGGTGGATGGTTCACATAGTTCCACGGGGCTATTTTTTCTTCTTTTTTTTGCAAATTTCGAACTGTTATGTTAGGAACTACGCTTTCTGAATTCTCCCAAGGTGCCCTTTGATGCTCCCTAATGGTAATGTTAAATTTTTAAATTAAAAGTGACATTCTCCTCTATCTTTCATTTTCACTATTTTACTTGAATTTTTAACATTACCATGAAATGACTCTGGATGTTTAAAAGTGGTTCCAACCTCATCAAACTTCATATGGAGAAAATATGATTTCATATCCCATTCAAAATTCAACAAACTTAACAGTTTTCAGGATCAATGGGATTGTGGCATTTCATTTGCTTATATCATGTATGAGGGCATGTGACTAGCATTTAATCAAGAGCACCGAGCCCTATATGTACCCTAGTGTTGGTGTTGTTGATTGTTGAACTGCTTTGTCATGGCTTTAGCAAAAATGTACCCTTCACTCAAGTCAAAGTCATTGATCAGGGATGCTAAGCTTTCTCTACCATATTATAAGACTTGGATTAGGTCATTTGATCAAAATTGGGCAATGTTGACTAATATCCCTAGAGAATCGAAGTAGAGGCAAAGGCTAGACAAGGGAAGAGGAATCTAGATTCTAGATGGTTGATGCTGGAATAATTAATCATTGATATACAATGGATGCCATATCTATCTTGATTTATGTAAAAATATGCATGTTTTCATGTCTTCTACAACTAATTTGGTATTTTGGATATTTTTTTAATATAAATGCAAAAAACAGATAAATAAATAAATAAATATATATCTATATATATATATATATATATATAGAGAGAGAGAGAGAGAGAGAGAGTAGATGCTTCTAAGACACCTCGCTTCCTATATTTTTGGGAAATGACGGTTTCGCGGATCCGCTTGCAAAAAATGTCCCTACTTCATTCAACATTGATTTAGTGCATTTAGATGTATGCAGAAAGATGACAACATCATCTTTGGGTGGTTTCTTGTACTATGTAACATTCATTGATGATTTCTCCCGAAAGACATGGATCTACTTTATGAAGACCAAGGATGAGGCCTTCAACAAGTTCCAGGAGTTCAAGGCTTAGGTAGAGAACTTGACAGGGAAGAAGATCAAGGTTTTGAGGTCAAATAATGGAGGAGAGTATACTTCCAAGGACTTCAATGATTTCTACAAGGAAGCAAGGATCAACGGAGAGTTGATAGTTCCTTACAACCCTCAGCAAAATGGGGTTGTGGAAAGGAAGAAAAGGTCCATTGTGGAGGTTGTCAAGGTGATGATTCATGATCAAGATTTACCCATGTTCTTGTTGAAAAATGTGTTACTAGGTTCGATCTTCATAAATATGAAATGTACTTTTGATTCTTCTATATTGGAAAATGAAAGAAAATTATTATTATTACTATTTTTTGAGCATGGGTTTCAAGCTCAAGGTCTTTTATTTTATAGGTCAAGCACCCATTGAGTGCTTCTAGGGTTTGTCCTAGGTCAAGAAGTCAAAACGAGTCATTATCATAAGTTGAAGACCCCATCGGGCACATTGTAACTTGTAAAGAAAATTATTCTTATCCTTAAAAGTGTCAAAATACCCTTCAAGACCAAGTTGGCCTAATTTGAGGAGCAACATCCACCTTGAGAAGCCTATATAAAGGAGGAAACTTGACCTCCTTGGATCATATTCATCACTCACTCATTAAAGCGAAGGAAGAAGAAGAAGGCAATGAAGAAGGAAGAGGACGAAGGAGACTTGTCTTTGGGCTATTTCTCTCTCACATGTGCAAAGGAAGGCTAGGGTTTTTGCAGCTGATCTAGGGTTTTCTTCTGCATGTTTGATCTTGAAGAAGGAAGCGAAAGAAGGTTAGCGAAGGTCACGATAAGCCATCCTCAAGCTCCAAAAGGAGGAGAAAATCCAACCGAAGGCCTGAGGAAGCCTTGGGAGGCTAGAAGAAACTCACACGTGTGGCAGCAACTACTACAGGAGGGCCGAAAATTTCAGACCTGTAGTAGAGGCCGAAATTCTACAGCTAGAAGTTGAAGTTGTGCTACTAGAAGAGATTTGACTGGGTTTGACTTGGACAAAGGAAGCACATCATCCGGAAGGGTTGGACTTGGTCTTGGAGGGTATCAATCTTGGTCTAGAGGTCTTCGAATTCGTCAATTGAATAATCTATAAAGAAGAGAAGAGATTTGCGGGTTTTCCTCTCAAGTGGAGAGGTTTTGGCCTTGTCTTGCAGCCTATATTATGTGTTATTGTTCTTCTTGTTTTTGGTAGTTGTTTGATGATACACAAACATAATAATAAGTAACAAAGCTAAATAAGTAAGAAAAGTAAAAAGACATCACAAGTAGTTATCAAAAGAAAGAGAAATCACTCTAATCACTGCCCTAATAGATTTCTCAATAGTTCTTATCGGCAGATGCATCCAGCGTGGCAGTTTATGTTCAAAACAGGTATCCTCACTGGATATTGGAGGACAAGACTCCTAAGGATGCATTCACAAGAGTGAAACTAGAGGTCAGTCATTTGAGGATCTTTGCTTGTCTAGTATACATCCTGTTAATTTTAGGTATGTTCTATGCTTAGAGGAATTTATTTCAATTTTTACAGTTAGCTCAATATCGTTTCCAGATTAGCAATCACATCAGCATAATAGTAAATCATAGATAGAACATAAACATAAATTGTAAAAGCCAAGCCAAGACAAGAGGACACAAGATGTGGCGCTAGTCAGGGACAAACACCAATGTGGGGAAACCTTTGATCAATTCTTCTTATATGTTCTTCAATAGTTCAACAAAGAGAGAGAGAGATAGTACATATACAACAGAAGTCAACACTTTGACTTATATAAATAAGAGCATCGATCATCTCTAAGAAGATGATACATGAGATCGCTGAACTCAGTTGAAGACATGTTGCTTCGACTGATTCTCCAAGGTGACTCCATAACCATGCTGCACCTTATCATCATGTTGCACCTCACTATGCTGCACCATGTTGCACCCATCATCACTATGTTGCATCTCATCATGCTTCACTAATCATGATTGTACCCATCACTATACTGTTGCACTATGTTGAGCTCTTCATTGCACTATGTTGCACCCAAATGCATGCTGCAATACCTCATCATCCTAGTGATGCAATACATTCTTGTTGTTGCTATATGTCCATCATTACCATGTTGTCCCATTGTTGCACCAATGTCCAGCAACACTGATCTACACCATGTTGCACTATCACTACTACTGTGTGCACTATGTTGCACTGTACATCATGCTATGCATTGCTGCTCCTATGTGCACTATGCTGCATTGTACAACATGTACTCATTGTTGCTCCTATGTGCACTATGTTGCACTGTAAGAGTACAATTGTTGTTATGACTGTGTTCTGGTTAGGGCATCATTGTGGCCCATGTCAGTCCTAAAACATACCCACATAGTCCCTTAAATAGTTGCGGCTTCCTCCACAAGTATCCTCTACCTCCACGCTGCTGATCTGAGCACTTTAATACCCTCAAACAGTCCTACGCATGCCCTGATTTGGGGTGTTAAGGCTTGCGGCTTACCACAGTGACTTGCTATCACCTACAGCCAACCAAAACAAAGTTTCCTTGCCTCCTATTGCTGCCCAACAAACATGCGTCTAGCTTGATTTAGGTCATGCATAGAGCTGCTAGGGCATCATCTAGGACTGCATTTAGAGCATCCTCTAAGACAGCGTTTATCCCTTAGAGCTTCTTCTTTCCACTAAAACCCAAAACAAGTGGAGAAGAAGAAATCTCAAGAGAGTTGTCTGTCCAAATGACTCGCAAGGCACTTGTATTTATACCAAAACGTGGAACACAAGTGAGGGCAGCTTAGTTGTTGGTTGACCTTAACGAATTATCCCATAACACAAATAAATTCATATCTCCATGAATACTTATCGAAATCAGATGATCTTTAAATCAATCCTACACCTCTTGATGAGAGGAGTCCAAGAAAAATCCGCTGCCATAAATAAAATGACCCACATGGAGTTTGGCCCTAGTTGTCAATTTTAACACATCCACATGCCCAAGGAGAGGAGGAAGAAGTTAGAACCTTCTGGGAAGAAGGGTACTTTTGTGGGATACAACGAGACTTCAAAGGCCTACAGGATCTATATTCCAGGACAACGCCAAATTGAGGTTAGTCTAAACATTACTTTTGATGAGGAGGTAGCCTTCAAGAGGTCTAGAGAGTCTCATATGGAGATTGATAGTGAGGAGCAAGAGGCTCTGAAGGATGTGGGTACAGATCCCTCTAGTCCTGTTGTTCATCCTTCAGACTATCAGGAGGAGTCAGTAGAGCTAGCAAAGCCAGTGGACCCGCCTAGAGATGTTGTAGGGACCAAGAAGAGACCAACATGGCTTCATCACACTTTGCAAGATGCAAAGAGGCATGCAGCTCCCAATGGTACCTTCAAGGAGAGCAAATGACCATAGAGGTTCTCAAGTTATATGGCATTGATGAGCCACATCATTAATTTTGAACCTTCCAGTTATGAGGAGGAAGCAAGCCAGTAGGTTTGGAAGGATGCCATGATGGAGGAGTATTAGTCCATCATGAAGAATGATGTGTGGGAGATAGTTCAAGAGACTAGAGGGCAATTTAGTAGTGACTTCCAAGTGGATCTATAAAATCAAGCATGCAATAGATGGCAGCATCGAGAAGTACAAAGCGAGGTTTGTGGCAAGAGGGTTCTCCTAGAAAGAGGGAGAGGACTATAAGGAGACTTTTGCTCCAGTCGTCAGTTACACTTCCATCGGGACTAATGTTCTTTTGCTTCAGTTTGGAAGTTACATCAAATGGATGTAAAGACTGTGTTCCTCAATGGTGTGATTAAGGAAGAAGTGTACATAGAGCAATCTCAGAGCTTTGTGATGCATGGGAAGAAGTCCCATGTTTGCAGATTGAAGAAGGCTTTGTACAGACTCACGCAAGCTCCTAGCACATGGTATTCCAAGATTGATGGATACTTGATGAGTTTGGGATTCACCAAGAGTGATGTGGATCCTAACCTTTACTACAAGTTTGTTGATGGTGATCCTTTGATCTTGGTGTTGTACCTTACTGGGGAAGAGAGGCTCATTGTCAGGTGCAAGCGGGAGTTGGCTTCGGAGTTCAAGATGAAGGATCTTGTCTTGATGCTTTATTTCATGGGATTAGGGGTGTGGCAGAGGCCAGGTGATATCTTCCTTGGACAAGGGAGGTACACAGTTCAAATCCTGAGGAGATTCAGTATGATGGACATTGATTCCATGCCTACACCTATGGTGACAAATCTGAAGAAGTTGAATGATTCCACTTCATATTTAGATTTGGTGGATCCCACTATGTACAGGAAGTTGATTGGATCCTTGATATACTTGGTTAACACTACACCAGATATTTGCTTTACAGTGAACATCCTGAGCTAGTTTATGGTTAAGTCAAGGCATGTACATTGGGTTGCAACGAAGCATGTGTTGAGGTACCTGCATGGTATAATTGGATATGGTCTGAGATATGTCTCAGGGTGTGAAGTGAGGCCGCAAGGATATATTCATTCTGATTGGGTCGAGAGTGCAGTGGACAGAAAGAGCACCTCGGGTTGTTGCTTCAGCTTGGGATCAACAATGATATCCAAGTTTAGCAGGAAGCAAGACTTTTGTTGCACTTTGTACAACAAAAGTGGACTATATCACAGCCAATGTCGCAAGTCAAGAAGCAGTGTGGCTTCGAAAGATGCTTGTAGCGCTATTTGATCAAGCACTATAGACAACCTTGATATATTGTGATAATCAAAGTTGTGTCAAGCTTTCGAAGAATCCATTATTTCATGATAGGTTGAATCACATTGAGATTAAATATCACTTCATCCAAAACATGGTGCAGAAGGGGACAATGAGACTCCACTACATATCCATAGATGAGCAAATTGCAGACATTCTCACCAAGCCTTTGTCTAGGGGAAAGTTTGTGTACTTCAAAGACAAGCTTGGCATGATGCAAAACGTCTCCCTCGCTGAGGGAATGTTGATGCTTTTGCAGCATCGAGCAGACATTCTCCCACATGGTCATGCTGATTTGACTAGGGGGAATGATAAATTCACCTTTGGGGCCATGTTGATTTGGCTAGGGCTGAATCGCCCAGGGGTAGTCTTTCTCCCATGGGGCCATGCTGATTTGGCTAAGGGATATTGGCCCATGATGCTCACATTGCTTGCTCCGGGATGGAGTGATCTATTTTTTATAGAAAGGGTTTGATTTGTTTATCTAATGGGGTTTTTCACCCATTAGTGGAATAAACAATTCTAGTCTAATGTTGAGTTGTAATGTAGGCTCCATAAGTGAAGGGGTTTCTTGTGATGAGGTGCCTCTTTATGGGTCTCCACTCAACATTAGAGCTCTATATAAATAGACAAGCATGTGAGGAGACAAATCATCAACATAGCAAGATCATTTAATCTTTTCTAGTGGAGAAATTCAACTATGGAGAAATCTTTCATCTTTCATCTTTATCATCATTTCTGCTCTTGAAGAGATTGCACGTGTGAAATTGTACAACCAAGTTTGACTAGTGTTGACTAATCTATATAGCTGAGTTTGACCAACATTGACTGATCTATATAGTTGAGTTTGACCATCTTTGACTGTTCTATACAGCTAAGTTTGACCGAGCCGCACATGTGGAAGATTTGACTGAGTTTGACTAAGTTTAACAGTGGATTGTTTGACAGAATTTGACTAGATTGTTTGACCAAGTTTGACCAATTATTTGCAGATTGTTTAACCAGCATTGACCACAGAGCTTAACCGCAGGTTCGCGCATGCGATTTTAACTGCATGAAGGTTGACTGCAGGCCACACGTGCAAGGGTTTGATTGCAGGCCGAAGTTTGACCAAAGTTATATTATTTATTGGTTTGACCCATATTGACTTGCAGTTGTTTGAACAGGTTTGATTGGAATTTGACTTGTAATGTTGGCATAGACTTCTAGACAAATTTGTAAACCTTGTTGAAAAGACAATTTCTCCTCAAGAAAAGATTGTTGGGTTTTCTCCCAAGGTTGGGTTTCCCAAGGTTAAATATTGTGTCTATTGTGCATAGTTGTCTTTCTATGATGTTTATTATTTATGTTGCATTTACAGTTGAGATTTTCTCTATGTTGCACTGGCTACTGGGACGGGGGGGCGAGTTTCTGAGACGGCTAGAGTGCACCCCCAAATTTTCAAGGGACGGCGGGTTGGGGCGAAAAGTGAAGCAACTATTTTTTATATTTACTAAAAAATTAAAATTAAAATAAAATTTAGTAATTCAGCATAAACATGAAAGATAAATTAAAATATAAAAATTAGAACCATTACAAATTTTGAAATTCAAATTACAAAATAAAATAATAAAGTCTAATACTATCTAATCATCATTACACATCACAAAAACAAATCTCGTCATCATTGCCCATTGTTAAGAACTTAAGAAGTACTACTAGTTTGCTACTGTTGATTTTGGGTAGCATCAGATGTGCTCTAGCTCCGAAATTTGGTGGAGGGGCTAGAACACATGAAATCTCCAGAACCTAGAAATCGTTTGGAGAAATTTTACTTGAATGAGGAGTTATTAAAATAATTAATATTTTTAATGGGTCCCTAAGTCTAAACTTAGAAAAATAAAAATAGTAATGTGTATTAATAAAAATATGGGTGAGAAGGTTCTATGCGATGAGGATCAAGCCTGTTTTAATCTTAGCCGTTGATTAGGGACTTAATCTCAGTCGTTGATTCATCAACAAGAAAAGTATAAGAGGAGGCTTGAGGGTCAGATGGAGATACACCAAAGAGATCAAAGAGTTCGATTTTTCTGGGACGAGGTTTGCTGAGAAAATCGAGCTAGTGATCTGAGTTGCAATGAGGGGCAGTTCGGCAGAAGGCCGAAGAATACATAGCAGAGAGGCAGAGAAGCACTAGGAGAGACAGCGCAGCTCCAGAGAGGGTGACGCAAAGGCCAGAGAGGCTAACGCAGGTGACGCAGAAGCTGGAGGGGCTGACATAGGCCCTTAGAGGCAGCGCTGGGGTTTGTTTGTGGGGCAGAGAGAGAGAAGTTTAGCATATCGACTTTCTAAGCAAGGGAGGCTCACTGAGATGGTGACGCATCTCCTAGAGGAGGTGACACAATCCCAGCGAAGAGCTTGGAGCAACCATCGCTGACCAGCACTGGGGACAGCAGTGTCATCTGTGGGGTTTGATCATCTAGTTGCTGGATTTGCCGAAATATCTGTCTCTGGATAGAGGTACTTCTGCCAAGGTTATTCTCTGTTGGGTGAGCCGCATTTGGCACCCTAGTTGTATTCAGAAATCTGCTTAATAATACAAACCCTCTATATGCTGCACCAGTTTTCCCGAATTGGGTTTTTTCGGGGACGATTGTCCAAAAATAACGGTGTCCCTTGTGTGATTGTCTCAGTTTATTTCAGTTCATGATCTATATGTATGTGTAGGCTGCAATAGTGTTTTTCATCGATGTTTATGTAATTAAATAACAAAGAACAAGTAGGAGATGATAAACCAGTGATTGCAGTAGGGGTTTCTGAAGTGTGGATTCAGAAATTTTCACAGCTACAACCTACAATCTACTACTGTCTACATAATCATTCTATGATGCATGATGAATCATTTCAAAATTTTAGTAGCAGCTAAACTTTAAAGACTAAAAGTAAAATTTAAATAAAATTGTAAACATGACCAAGTCATTAAAATTTAATTATAAATCCCAAATTAAGAGTTTAGAAATTAAGAACCTTGCGGGACCTGTCATCAGTATAATGTATATCATAATCATTTGAAATCACTATTATTTACAGAGCACAAAGAGTATTACCATCCCATCTATTTACCTTCTAATATTAAGCGTTGAAGATGAGTTAGCCATTGTAATGTTTATTTCTGGAGTAATAAATGTTATGTACAAAAGTAACAATCTCATAAAGTGAAATAAATTATATATAATAAATGATGTTTATGTTAATGTATTCAGGGAATTAATTGATTGGTTCCTAAAATGAATAATGGAACTTGCTATGTATATAGACAACACCACTAGTAATTTAGTAGCACATTGATATATCATATAGTTTCTCCTGCTTGTCTCTTGCATATATTTAACATGGTATTAAAGTCATGGTGATTGTGGCATAGGGAAATTTCAAAGATTCATGCCAAGAAAAGGTTTGTCACAGACATGGAGAAAGAAACAAGTTCGAATTGAAGGCAAACTAATTCATGGAGTATAGTGACTGTAAATTGTAAACATGAATAAGTCGTTAAAATTTAATTATAAATCCCAAATTAAGAGTCTCAGAATTCGTGTAGTCGCTCGACTCTTACCTCACCTGCAACCTTCACTTGAGTTCTCTCAACTCTATTTACCTTTGTCATTGTGAATGGAGTTCTTTGTTTAGCATTTACCTTCGCCCACCATCTAAGACTTTGCTTGACTCTTACCTGCAACCCTTGCAACCTTTGTTTACCTGCAACCTTCGCAACCTGTGTTTACCTTCGTCATTGTGTCTCTGTAATCATGTTTACCTTCGTCGTCTTCGTGTAGTGTATTGTGTAGTATGTGATAGGTTTAGTTTAGTGTGTATGCGATAGGTTTAGTTTAGTTGATAGGTTTAGGTTGCGATAGGGTTTAGGTTTCAAAATTTGATTTTTAATCTTTTCACTTTAAAGTTTAGAACTTAGGTTTTAAATTTTCTTTTAAATTTAAATTTTTTCAAGTCTAATGTGCATGATATCGGGGGATGTCCTCAAGTCCCTCAAAAAGTCCCTGATTTGTTAATTTTAGTTAACAATGGTATGTTCTATGCTTAGCACAATTACAGTATTACTTCAATGTTCCTTTAGCAGCCCAATGACAATTTCCAATTTGGTTTTCAATAGCAAACACATTAGTCACATTGACATTAAAAGCAGATAGAACATTAAACAAAATGTAGAAGACAAGCCAAGACAAGAGGACATCAGATTTGGCGGATGCCAAGGAAAAACCCCAATGTGGGGAAAACCCTTTGATCAATTTTTCTTATTATTATATCAAATGTTTAGTAGAGAGATAGAGAGAGAGTACAAAAGTGAAATTCTGACTTGCCAAATTACAATCAAAACAACCCTATCAAATCTGCAGTCAACCGCAGTTAAATTCAACCCTAACCAGAAAGTCAAAGATGGTCAACGCAGCAGCAAATCTTCCTTTTTGGAGCTCGGTCATACCCAGTCAAACTCGGCCTGATAAGGTGGTCAAAGTCAGCCCAAAACAGTCTTGAAAAGCTGTGGTCAAACTTGGTCAACTCTGCAAACAACTATGTAGTCAAAGTGCTCAGAAATTCTCGGTTCCTGTGCCAAACTGTATGGCCTGCCAAAAACAAAATTTTCCCACAAAAATTGTGTAAAGTTTTGTAGATGTTCTATGCTAAGAGCAATTTCACTTTTCTCACAGCAATCATACAAGTAGATAAGCAAAATGCAGATAGAACATATAAGCAGATCTTACAGAAGACAAATCAGAAACAAGAAAAATGAATGTGTTCGTTTCGGCGGTCAACAGGATGCTTCAACCAGCAAAGTCTCCTTTGGTCAGCCAGCCCAGCATGTGTCACAACAACCCTCCTGGTAGCTCGTACTTTTAGGATGAGAGAGGAAGATGTGAGTTGAGTTGTGTTCAAATTCTCTCCAACTTTTCCTGTATATATATCCATCAATGAGGGTGTGTGACACATCTGTTGGGCATGTGAGCCTACATTACAAAACTGGCTGACCTTGCACATATAATTTATTAAGAATAATAAATTCAAAATATAAGTTTTGTTCATCGGATTAAGACTATTTTTATATGGATTTTACACCTCTCAGAAAGAGGAATCCAACAAAAATATTAGCCTCTTAATCTGAGCATCAGAACATGGAGTTTGGACCTAGTTGTCCAATTTTAACACTCCCTCTCAACTAGGGAGAACTCCATCTATTAGTGCAATTAACATCGTGAGTCATCCCGCCGAAACTTGCTTTGCTGGCTTCTTTATTTCAGAACAGAAGTGTGTCAGTCACAAAGACATCATTCCCCGACTGACATAATCAGTCCAGAGGTCCCAGACCTCACAAATCTTGATCCCAGATCAAGTAGTTGGACCATGCCATCCTAGATAGAGAGTACGGCAATCTCTGATGCGTCCATCAGTCTTTGCTAAAAGTCTCTAGCTTTTCCACACCTCATTGGCCAAATGAGAGGTACTTCCCATGAGCCCTGAACTCAATGGGTAGGATGCATACGGGGCACAGATTAAATGAGTGGCGAACCAGCTCAATAATCACAAGGGTGGGGCAGAAGCATTATGAGTGCTTATAGCTCCGAGAAGCTATCCCCAAAGCCCCCCAGAGCTCCCAGAGCTCATCGTCCAACAGGACCCATATCATAGGGTCTTTCCACGACACCAAGACTCTCACGGAAGGTTAGGAACTTGACCTTCCCCAGGGGCTTAGTGAGAATATCCGCGACCTGCTCATCAGTTCCTATATGATCGAGCCTTACGGCGCCTCGCTGTACCATATCCCGGATAAAGTGGTACCTGATATCAATATGCTTGGATCGGTCGTGGAACACAGGATTCTCAGTCATACGAATCCCACTCTGATTGTCACAGAGTATTACAGTGGTATCTAGCACATGTTGGAACAGCTCACTAAAGAGCTTCCTCAACCAAACTGCTTCACAACAGGCCATACTAGCAGCAATGTATTCGGCCTCCGCGGTGCTCAAAGCCACCGACTTCTGCTTCCTGCTCATCCATGAGATCGAAGCAGAACCAAGATTGAAACAGCATCCAGATGTGCTCTTACGATCCACCACACTGCCAGCCCAATCGGCATCAGTATATCCCCGGAGTATCACACTCCCGGCAGTGTATCTCAGCCCATGGTTTATCGTGCCCCGAAGATATCTCAAAAGATTCTTGGCACCAACCCAGTGAAATGATGAGGCTCAACCATCTGTTGACTCAAAGTATTCACTGCAAAACATATGTCCGGACGGGTGTTCACTAAGAACATCAAAGCTCCTATGAGTTGACGATACTCAGTAGGATTGGCCAAGATAGGCCCTGCAGCGCTGCCACTCAACTTCTTAAAGTTGAGTTCCATTGGTGTCGACACGGACTTACAGTCCACCATCCCAAATTTTTTCCAGAAGCTTCACAATATACTTTCCTTGAGAAAGGAGAATCTCTCCAGGTCTCTGCCAGACCTCCAGGCCTAGGAAATAGTGCATCAGTCCTAGGTCTTTCATCTCGAACTCAGCAGCAAGCTCCCTCTTTCATTGATGAATGAGAGGGTCATCACCTGTCAGGAAGAGGTCGTCCACATATAGCACTAGAATGAGAGGCTTTCCTTCCTCAACCTTAAAGTAAAGGTTTGGATCAGCATTGCTTCGAGTGAAGCCCAGCTTCATCAAGTAACTATCCATCCTCTCATACCAAGCTCTGGGTGCTTGCTTTAACCCATAGAGGGCTTTCTTCATGGTTTTCTTCAGATCTAGGAAGATCTACTACTTTCTTCAGGGAAGCATCTTCGTCAAAAGTGACATCATGGCTTATCTCTACTTCCCTTTGACCAGGTACATAGACTCTATATGCCTTAGAAGTCTCACTGTAGCCCACAAACATTCCTTTCTTCCCAGTAGCATCCAGCTTACTTCTCTTTTCTTTCGGCACATGAAAATAGACAGGACATCCAAAAATTCTAAAATGTGAGACATCAGGTTTCTTACCAGAGAAAACCTCTTCGGGAGTTTTGGAGTCCAAAGCGGAATGAGGGCATCGGTTTTGAATGTACACAGCAGTATTTGCAGCTTCTCCCCACAGAAACTTTGGAAGACCCTGGTCACATAGCATGGCACGAGCAGCTTCCACAATAGTCCTATTCTTGCGTTCAGCAACACCATTCTGCTCAGGAGTATATGCAGTGGTAGTCTCCCTCTTAATGCCAGCTTCTCTGCAAAAGTCTTTGAACTCATTTGACTCATATTCAGTGCCATTGTCAGTCCTCAAAATCTTGATCTTCTTTCCGGTCATATTTTCCACCAAGGCTTTGAAGGTACGGAACCACATGAAAGCCTCATCCTTCTTCTTCAAGAAGTATATCCAGGTTTTGCGAGAGAAGTCATCAGTAAATGTCATATAGTAAGAACATCCCCCCAGGGATGTTACAGGCAACATACCGGAAAGATCAGAATGGACCAGTTGCAATATCTCAGATGTCTTTGTGACACTTGAGGGGAAAGGTCCCCTTGTATGTTTTCCTTCAGCACAGCCCTTACATACACCTTTATGATTATTTCCAAAATCAGGCATCCCTGTCACCACCTTCCTTGCTTCGGGAAGGAAGGTGACTCCTTCACCTATCATCGTGCTGCATATGAATGGCAAGTGTTCACAAGTCATAGCTCGGTTTGACGGATAGTATCACAAGTCATAGCTCCCAACGGACTCCTTCCAACCTGGTAGAGTGTACCAACTCTAAAACCAATTGAGATAGCTTCCTTGAAGCTCTTCTTCCACATGAGTACCTTTCCATCAGAGAAAGTTACATTGAATCCTTTGTCTTCCATGGCAGATACAGACACAAGGTTCTTCTTCAATTTGGGTACATAGAGTACATCTTGTAGATGGAGGACTTGTCCTTGAGACAAGTGGAGGGTCACAGTCCCGGTCCCTTTCACAGGATAAGTGGCATTATCCCCAAGGATAATTTCTAGATTAGTATCCCTTTCAACCATGTCAGAAAGTGCTTCAGAAAGATTAGTATCTAAGGTGACTCCTTCACCTATCATCGTGCTGCATATCGTTCGTTTGCTGCACCTTACTGTGTAGCACCATCATGCCGCATCATGTTGTCTCATTCATCATCGTGCTGCCCTTTACGAACATGCCTATGATGCTGCATCTTACATCATCAGGATCTGAGACTGTTCATCCTTTGTTGTTCATGTGATAGGGTTTCTACAGATATACTACCTATAGTTGTTTATTGCTGCTACAAGTATGCCACCAATCTATCACTGCTATACTACTGCATCACTGATATTTTCAGTACTGCTACCATCATTGATAACATTATTGTTGCACCATGACTGTCCCTTGAAATTACCATGGAGGTAATCTCTACATCTTCAACGAGATCATGATCTTACAAGAACTAGATCATGTCTTTGTCTCAGATCATTCTTGACACAGCTTCTTCCATTATGCTGAGAATGTAACTATCACTGTCATTACTACAGCAGCACTGACATTTCTTGAAACCTTCAACATTGTTTCTCATTGTGCCCAGACTTCCAGCGATTTCCAAAATATATATATATCGAGACTGAGGTTGTACCTTAAGGATCATTGTGAAATCCGAGACAAGGAGAACAGTAAGGGTTCTAAGTTCAATGTATCACATATACATTGATTGCTTATGAAGTAGATCCAACGTGTGATCTTATCTTCCATCTAGGCCGAGACTGTTCATCATGCCAATTCTTTGACTGTGGTTATGACTGCGTATACAACGAATAAAGGTATCACATGAACAGCGTATTAACTATCACCATGGCTGCGTATGTAATCAGCTACTGTGACTATGTCTTCCTCACTGCGGCTGCTGCAGCTAGATGTCTTCCTCACTGCGGCCACTGCAGCTAGGGCATCACTGTATGTCTTCATGAACAACGTAAGAAGTGTTTTCATGACAGCGTATATATTGTTGTGTATATGACAGCGTGGTAAGGTATATATAGTTGCATATATCACTGCTTGGTTTGCTTGCGAATATAAATATATTGCTACAGCGGATCACTGCCCATAGACCAGCATACACTGTCCATCGACTAGCGTATCACCCCAACGTATATATGAACTCACGTATCTCTTCATAAACGGCGTATAAGTGTTGTCAGTAACCACGCTTCCAGATTCACTATGGATTAGGGCCTGTGAGCATATATCATGACTGAGTTGATGCGTATCTCTTCATGAACTGTGGCTAGATTTTCCCAGAGCAACGTATTACTTTTCTTCTTTGCTGTGCGTATTTCCATACCTGAATGCGTTTCCCGTATAGACTGTGGGTTCCAACATGTCAATATATCAATGCGGCTACCATGTGAACAGCGGCTAAGTTCTCCAATTGTGCGTGTATAGACTGCGTTCCAAGATATATGTTATGACTGCGTTCCAAGATATTTATATGAATGCCCAGCGTATATATTTCCAGTGCCCAGCGTATATATCCAACATTTACATTACTGCAGCGTATATAATATGACTGCGTCCCTGCGTTCAATGTGACTGCATTGGCTTACGTTGCTGTCATCCCATAATGCGTTCAATATAACTAACGTATCACTATAGTTATGACCGAAGCAGATTAGGGCTGCGTGGTATGACAACGTGTATACATCCACGCTGTTTTCCTTCCTTCACTGTGGCTAACTTTGCGTGGTATATTATATATAACTGCGTTCCAATATATATATATATATATGACAGCATAGCATATACATAATTTCCTGCATGATGTATCATGAAGTGCGTATATACTTCCTGCGTGACTGTATGCTGTGCATAATTAAGGTGTCGTATATATCGTGAATGTTGTGCTTCCTCTATGACTGTATCATACGTAATGACCTCTTCATAATTGCAGCTTGATCACTGTGGCACCCAAGACTGCGTATGAGTCTTCATGACCAGCGTATAGGGTTTCATATTGCTGTGGCTACCCTTCAGAGTACTGTAGATACTTAACTCAATGCGGATACTCGAGTTATGCTTGGACTGTGCCTTACGTTTAGACTGCGGCTAGAAACCTTTGTCATGTTCTACCATACCAGCGTATAGGGTTTCATATTGCTGAGATTTAGAGCTAGGGCATCATGGGCCAGCATCTTATTCTTGATGTCTCACTCCTTCTCCAAAAACCCAAGACGTGGAGAGGAGGAGATTACCTCAGGAATGTGTTTTCTTCGATGATGATTGCTATAGATAGAGTTTGTCTTCACCTCAACTCTGATACCATGTAAAGTTTTGTAGATGTTCTATGCTAAGAGCAATTTCACTTTTCTCACAGCAATCATACAAGTAGATAAGCAAAATGCAGATAGAACATATAAGCAGATCTTACAGAAGACAAATCAGAAACAAGAAAAATGAATGTGTTCGTTTCGGCGGTCAACAGGATGCTTCAACCAGCAAAGTCTCCTTTGGTCAGCCAGCGCAGCATGTGTCACAACAACCCTCCTGGTAGCTCGTACTTTTAGGATGAGAGAGGAAGATGTGAGTTGAGTTGTGTTCAAATTCTCTCCAACTTTTCCTGTATATATATCCATCAATGAGGGTGTGTGACACATCTGTTGGGCATGTGAGCCTACATTACAAAACTGGCTGACCTTGCACATATAATTTATTAAGAATAATAAATTCAAAATATAAGTTCTGTTCATCGGATTAAGACTATTTTTATATGGATTTTACACCTCTCAGAAAGAGGAATCCAACAAAAATATTAGCCTCTTAATCTGAGCATCAGAACATGGAGTTTGGACCTAGTTGTCCAATTTTAACAAATTGCAATCAAAGGATGAGTCACAGTGCTCAGTCAACGTTGGTCAAACTCCTGCAACAGTCTTGAAATTCGGCCCTGGAATTTGCCCAAAAAATTCGTCCTTCTACCACACATGTGAGAGAGAGAAGATCTGCCCAATAGTTGTACGAACCAATGAGAGAAGGAGAGAGAAGAAATGTGTGTGATGATGATGCCAAATAAGGTGAGAGGGCACTTGTATTTATACAAGTCGTTGAGGGTGAAGAGTCACATCCATTGGGTTTCATGAGCCTACATGATGATGTGGCCGACCTAAACAAACGTGTGGGCATAAATTCAAAAAAACACTTCCTCTTCTCCAAATTGGATGATCTTTATATCAACTTTGGTCCTCTTGAAAAGAGGAATTTAATGCAATCATCATCTCCATCAAATGAGTTGTGCCAAGGTGGAATTTGGACCTAGTTTCCAACTTTAAGACTCCCTCTCAACTAGGGAGAATTCCACCTGCCAATCCATCCATCATCATCAATCATCATGCCATCTTGTCGTCATGTACCATCTTTGTATCTCATCTCATCTTTGCTCTGTTGAACACTAATATGAATAATGAAGAAGAATCGATCGAGAGTGAGTCACAAGACCTTACCACTCTCCACTGACAAAAGTCAGTCCAAAGGTAGAACCTCAATCAGACTTGATCCCAGATCAAGTTGTTGAACACCATGCATCCTAGACATAGGGAGTACGGCAGTACACAATGCGTCCATCAGTAGTGTTATGGTCCCTATCCACTTTTCCCAACTCATTGGCCAGATAAGAGGTACTTCCCATGAGTCCCGAACTACATGGGTAAAATGTATGTTGGGGCATCAGCAGGAGAATGTGAACCACTCATCCTGCTCATATGCCATAAGAGAAGGTGAACCACTCATTTTGTGCATATGTCAATCGTAGGGGAAGGTGAACTACTCACCCTACACACATGTATAGTAGGGGAAGGTTAGCCACTAACCCTACACACATGTCAATCATCATGGGGTATCACAAGGGAAGGTGAACCACTCACCCTGTACACAACGCACCAATAGGAGAAGGCGAACCACTCACCCTATGGTCGCTCATAGCTCCAAGAAATACCCCAGGCCCCCAAGAGCTCCCAAAGCTCAATGTCCAACTCAAACGCGACCCTCATGGGAGGGTCTTTCCACGACTCCAAGTCTCTCCCGAAAGGGCAAGAATTTGACCTTCCCTAAGGGCTTCATGAGGATGTCTAAGACTTTCTCATCAGTCCTGATGTGTTGAAACCTTATTGCTCCCCGTTGTAACATATTCCAGATAAAGTGGTACCTGATATCAATGTGCTTGGAGCAGTCGTCGAACACAGATTCTCTAAAAGGCGAATCCCACTCAGTAGATCACAGTGGTATCCAGCACATGCTCAAATAGCTCACTAAAGAGCTTCCTCAACCAAACAACTTCACAACAGGCCATACTAGCAGCAATGTATTCGGCCTCAGCAGTGCTTAGAGCAATCAATTTATGCTTCCTGCTCATCGAAGAAATTGACGCAAACCCCAAAGAGAAGCAACATCCAAACATGCTCTTACAATCCACCACACTGCCAGCCCAGTTAGCATCAGTATATCCATGTAGCCTCAAATTCCCGGCAGTGTATCTCAGTCCATAGTTGATTGTGCCACGAAGATATCTCAAGAGATTCTTAGCAGCAATCCAATGTATGTGATGAGGCTCGACCATAAATTGACTCAACATATTCACAGCAAAGCATATAGTCAGTTGGGAGTTTAGCAAGAACATCAGGGCCCCCACAAGTTGTCAATACTCAAAAGGGTTTGCCAATTCGGGCCCAACAACACTTCCACATAGTTTATTGAAGTTGATTTCCATCGAAGTAGACACATACTTGCAATCCACCATACCACATCTCTCGAGCAGCTTCACAATGTATTTTCCTTGAAAAATGAAAATCTCACTTGGATTTTGCCAGACCTCCAGGCCTAGGAAGTAATGCATCAGACCTAGGTCCTTCATTTCGAATTCGGAAGACAGCTCCCTCTTGCATTGATAAATGAGATGTTTTGTACCTATCAGAAAGAGATCATCTACATAAACGACCAAAATGAGAGGCATGTCCTTTTCAACCTTGAAGTATAGGTTAGGATCAACATTGCTCCTTGTAAATCCCAACTTCATAAGATAGCTATCAATCCTCTCATACCAAGCCCTAGGGGCTTTCTTCAACCTGCACACGTGTGTCCTTCGATCTTGTACTTCGAACCCCTAAGGTTGTTCCAAGTAGACTTCCTCCTTAAGCGAGCCATGCAAGAAAGCAGTCTTAATGTCCATTTGATGTAGGCTCCATCCTTGAGAAGCAGCGAGAGCAATAAATGATTAGATAGTAGTATATCGGGCAACCGGTGCAAATATCTCGTCATAGTCCACTCCTTCCCTTTGAGAGAAGCCTCAAGCAACGAACCTGGCCTTATATTTTTCAGCACTCCCATCAACGCCATGTTTAATTTTGTATAGCCATTTTGAGGTGACTACAAACTTGTCCTTTGGTCTAGGCACCACATCCCAGACATCATTTTCCACGATAGATTCATATTCCTCATTTATCGCATCCTTCCACACTTGGTGCTTTACGACTTCTTCGAACATACATGGATCAGATTGAACAATAGTACTCATGGCAACTAAGTACCCTTGATACCTGTTCGGCTTCTTGCTTTCACAAAATGTCTCTCTTGGAGCAATATATCTTTCATCATCTTCGAGAGTATCTTTGAGCCACAAAGGTCTTTTTCTTGAGGTAGAGGGATCACTAAGAGGTGGATCAGTGGGATCCATCAGACCTTCAACATTGGGAATAAACTCATCTGTCGGAGGTTCATCCTGCTTTTCTGCAGCATCATGATTATCCTTCCTTAGAATGGGGAGATCTCTGGCCTTCCCAAGTGCAGTGTCTTCATCGAAGGTGACATCATGGCTAACTTCCACATCTCTTTGTCCAAGCACATAGATTCTATATGCCTTTGAATTTTCATTGTAGCCCACAAATATACCTTTCTTCCCATATGCTTCTAGCTTGTTTCTTTTCTCTTTAGGCACATGAAAATACATAGGACAACCAAATATTCTAAAATGAGAAACATCAGGTTTCTTACCAGTGAAAACTTCTTCGGGTGTCTTGAAATCCAGTGCTTGATGCGGGCTCCTATTTTGAACATAGATAGCAGTGTTTGCAACTTCTCCCCATAAGAACTTTGGTAAACCTTGAGCATGGAGCATGGCACGGGTGGCTTCCATGATTGTTCAATTCTTTCTTTCAGCATCTCCATTTTGCTCAAGACTTCATGGAATGGTTGTCTCCCTCTTAATGCCAACCTCTCTATTCATATTCGGTTCCATTATCTGTCCTCAATATTTTGATCTTCTTCCCTGTTTGATTTTCCACCAACGCTTTGAAATAACAGAACCATTTGAACACTTCATCCTTCTTCTTCAAGAAATAGATCTATGTTTTGCGAGAGAAGTCATCCACAAAAATTGCATAGTATAAGTATCCTCCCAATGATGTTTCAGGCAACATTCCAGATAGGTCAAAATGGACCAATTGAAAAATATCAATGGTTTGGCTTTCACTTAAAGGGAATGGTCCCCTTGTAAGTTTCCTAGCAGCACAACCTTGACAAACTCCTTCATGATTCATGTTGAACTCAAGCATACCTGTGACCATCTTCCTTACCCCAGGTAAGGCTTTGTAATGAAGGTGAACAAATCTTTGGTGCCATAATTTAGATTGAAGAGAAGTATCGCAAGTCAAGGTTCCCAAAGGACTTCCTCCAACTTGATAGAGACCTTCAACCCTAAATCCAAGTGTAAATGCATCTTCTGAGTTTCTTTGCTAAATACATACCTTTCCATCAATGAATGCTACCTTGAAGCCTTTATCTTCCATTGCAGAAATAAACACAAAGTTCTTCTTCAAATTGGGTACATACAATACTTCTTGTAGATGAATGGTTTGACCTTGATTTAAGTGAAGAGTGATAGTACCTATTCCTTTCACGGGATAGGTGGCATTATCTCCAAGTATGATCTCCAAATTAGTCTTCTTTTCAACCAAATTTGAGAGGGCCTCCTTGTACCCAATGAAGTGTCTTGAGGCTCCACTATCAATCAACCAATGATCCAAAGTATCCGAAGGAGAGACAATAGATAGAGTAGAAATAAGATAAAATTCCTTTTGTTTTTCTACAACATTACTTTCCTCGTACCTAGAATTTCTCGTCCTTTTGGGAGGTCGACCATTTCCATATCGAGCAGCGAGAGCATTCCTCTTTCCTTTATTGTTGAACCTGTTGTTCCTTTGATTTCCATTGCCTTTGAAATTGTTGTGGTTGTTGTTGTCATCATCCCTTGGAGAATTCTTCTTGTGAGGGCATTCTCTAGCATAGTGGCCAAACCTGTTACAATTGTAGCACCTTCCTTTCCTTCCTTCTTTGAATCCCTGCTTGAACCCTTGACCCTGTCTCCTTGGACCAGCATTATTCTTCCTCTTAGCATGAGCGAAGAAGGTAGTAGGTTCATTTCCATTTGAGGGTTTGTCTCTCTCCATCATCCTCATCTCTTCTTGAGTGCATCTAACCAATAATTCATCAAAACTAGGAATCCTGTCATTGTTGAGAATGGTTGTGTTAACACATCCCATGCTCTTGAAAGACCTCCAAGTGCAATGAGAGTGAGCTCCCTATCAGTAATAACTTCTCCAATGGATAGAAGGTCATTCTTGATTTGTGTGATCCTCATGAAGTAGGATTGGATAGACTCCCCTTTATCCATCTTGATGTCCTTCAACTTGTTCTTGAGAAAGAAGATTTGAAATGCATTGTTTACTTTTAACATCCCAATCAACTTATTATACATCTCCTTAGATGTTCCCAAATCAGAAATATAGGCAACCAAATGTTTTTGAATGGAGTCTATGATAATTCTTTTCGCTTTGACCTCACCTTTCTTGTACTTTGTCTTTGCAGTAGCAGGTGCATTTGAAGGAGACTCTACCACTCTTCACTACACATACTCCATGGCATCATGCTCTTCCAAAGTCAAATCCAAAGTCATCTTCCATGCATGATAGTCAGATTTTTCCTTGAGCTTATAGTCAGATGTCCCAATCTGGTAGCTTGTCTCTGCCCAATATGCTCTGGAAAAAGGCTTGCCATTCCTCGGAGACACTATTGAGTGCCAATCTCACAATTTTTGTCAGTTGAGACGCTGCCCAACAGTTGACAACTGGTCCCAAACCTCCTGAATCCTGCTGAGGAAGGGGTCTATGCCTTCCCCTTTCTGCATACTGATGCATCTTAGCTGCTCCTCCAAGTACATCTTTCGTTGCTCGGAAGTACCTTGGTATAGCATAGAGAGAGCATCCCACATCTCTTTGGCAGTATCTTTGCCAGCTACATGATCCCGGACTCCATTTAGGATCAATCGTTTCGCCCGTGGCATCTCCTTTCTGTACTCCTTCAACTGATCTGCATCCTGGGGAACTACTACCACTGCATCAATATATGTTTTCAGGCCATATTCATCTAGAAGGAAGGACATCCTTGCCTTCCAGATGACATAATTAAAAGCCCCATCCAACCTATCCTAATCACGAAGCCCAGCAGTGGCCATCTCAACAAAATATCAAAATCTCCTCTTTCCTTCTGCTCAGCTGCTGCTCTGTTATTCGCACTCCCTTCTAGAGTGAGAAGATCTGCTCACAACGATTGTTGATCTGCAAGGAAAAATTGAACTTCTTGAGACTAGAAGTTCCCTGAGGAAAATTTTCCCTCTGTGTGTGCTCTTCTTCCTTCCACCCGACGTTGGCTCTACTCTAGCGTACTGCTGCAAAACCTCTGCATCTAGCTAGAGATCTGCCCAACGAAAATCTGAGCTGCTCCCTCTGCCTCTGGAATCACTTGATCTAGTAGGATCGAATTTTTCTACCCCTCACTCAAAAAAATCAAACCTCCACAAGTAATTCGGCCTCATGGCAAAATGACTATGTTGCCCTTAGGAATTTCGGCCTGCTTCCCACAATGAGCAGCAAAATTCCTTCTCTCTTCGCCTGTAAGCTCTCCAACTGATCAACTACACTCTGATACCATGTGAAAATTCCAAACTGGAATCCTATTGCAGCAACTGAAAATTATTCTCCTAATTGTTAATTTAATTTAACAATTTATTTATTGTTTGCTACAGCAAATACTGAATAAATCACACTGCAAGCTACAAAAACAAAACTACGAAATAATAAATGCTGGAAGAAATAGTAGCGCACGCATAAAATAACACAATTATTTTTGGACACAAGTCCCCGAAAAAACCCAACTTGGGAAAACCGGTGCAACAGCTGAGGGTTTTATTATTAAGCAGCAGTGAAATAATCTGAGTACAATCTAGATGCCGAATACTGGCAATCCTGCAAAGAAAATACTGGCAAAAATCTGCTAGGAATTTTCCTCACCCCACAGGCAAATCCAGGCTCTGACCACAACTCCGAGTGAGTTGTCCAAACTACCTCTGCACAATTACTACATCACCCTAGCACATTCCCTTCTGCACTCAATCTAAATCAGCCTCCCCTCTAGTCTGGTGTCGTCTAGGAAAATATCTCTCCAGGTCTCTGGAATGACTGTCCAACTTCTGGCACTGAAACTCGTCTTTCCCCAACAGAATCGAAACTGCCTCTAGAGGCTAGTACATTGCCCCAGCGTCAGCCTCTCTGTGGCTCTTCTGCGTCTCTGCAAATGCACTCACCGAATCTGGAAATCTTCCTCCGACTTTACTTTCTCTGCCCCTCTCATTGCTTCGATCTCTAGCTCTCTCTTCAGCAACTGACTGCTGCTACTCTAGAAATCGATCTGCTCAGAAATCAAACCTCTCAAGTGTCTTCTCCATCACCACATCGACCTCCTCTTATAATCCTCTGTTGGAGCACCAACGGCCAAGATGAAAACTTGATCAATGACTAGGATCATCTTTGGATCGGTCCGTGTGAGTTTCTAGATGATTCTCGCCTTATTTCAATTAATATTGATTAATTAACTATATTCCCTCAGTTTAGACTTAGGAAATATTTAAAAAATTGGTTAATAATCTAATTGAGACACTTCTGGGCGGAATTTCCAGAAAAGATTTATGGGTTTTGGAGATCTCATGTATTCTAGCCTCTCTACAAAATTTCATGCCTAGAACACATCCGATGCTACAAAAACTAACATGGATCTGAGAGAAGGTGGATGGTTCACATAGTTCCACGAGGCTATTTTTTCTTCTTTTTTTTGCAAATTTCGAACTGTTATGTGAGGAACTACGCTTTCTGAATTCTCCCAAGGTGCCCTTTGATGCTCCCTAATGGTAATGTTAAATTTTTAAATTAAAAGTGACATTCTCCTCTATCTTTCATTTTCACTATTTTACTTGAATTTTTAACATTACCATGAAATGACTCAGGATGTTTAAAAGTGGTTCCAACCTCATCAAACTTCACATGGAGAAAATATGATTTCATATCCCATTCAAAATTCAACAAACTTAACAGTTTTCAGGATCAATGGGATTGTGGCATTTCATTTGCTTATATCATGTATGAGGGCATGTGACTAGCATTTAATCAAGAGCACCGAGCCCTATATGTACCCTAGTGTTGGTGTTGTTGATTGTTGAACTGCTTTGTCATGGCTTTAGCAAAAATGTACCCTTCACTAAAGTCAAAGTCATTGATCAGGCATGTTAAGCTTTCTCTACCATATTATAAGACTTGGATTAGGTCATTTGATCAAAATTGGGCAATGTTGACTAATATCCCTAGAGAATCGAAGTAGAGGCAAAGGCTAGACAAGGGAAGAGGAATCTAGATTCTAGATGGTTGATGCTGGAATAATTAATCATTGATATACAATGGATGCCATATCTATCTTGATTTATGTAAAAATATGCATGTTTTCATGTCTTCTACAACTAATTTGGTATTTTGGATATTTTTTTAATATAAATGCAAAAAACAGATAAATAAATAAATATATATATATATATATATATAGAGAGAGAGAGAGAGAGAGAGTAGATGCTTCTAAGACACCTCGCTTCCTATATTTTTGGGAAATGACGGTTTCACGGATCCGCTTGCAAAAAATGTCCCTACTTCATTCAACATTGATCTAGTGCATTTAGATGTATGCAGAAAGATGACAACATCATCTTTGGGTGGTTTCTTGTACTATGTATCCTCCCAATGATGTTTCAGGCAACATTCCAGATAGGTCAAAATGGACCAATTGAAAAATATCAATGGTTTGGCTTTCACTTAAAGGGAATGGTCCCCTTGTAAGTTTCCTAGCAGCACAACCTTGACAAACTCCTTCATGATTCATGTTGAACTCAAGCATATCTGTGACCATCTTCCTTACCCCAGGTAAGGCTTTGTAATGAAGGTGAACAAATCTTTGGTGCCATAATTTAGATTGAAGAGAAGTATCGCAAGTCAAGGTTCCCAAAGGACTTCCTCCAACTTGATAGAGACCTTCAACCCTAAATCCAAGTGTAAATGCATCTTCTGAGTTTCTTTGCTAAATACGTACCTTTCCATCGATGAATGCTACCTTGAAGCCTTTATCTTCCATTGCAGAAATAAACACAAAGTTCTTCTTCAAATTGGGTACATACAATACTTCTTGTAGATGAATGGTTTGACCTTGATTTTAAGTGAAGAGTGATAGTACCTATTCCTTTCACGGGATAGGTGGCATTATCTCCAAGTATGGTCTCCAAATTAGTCTTCTTTTCAACCAAATTTGAGAGGGCCTCCTTGTACCCAATGAAGTGTCTTGAGGCTCCACTATCAATCAACCAATGATCCAAAGTATCCGAAGGAGAGACAATGGATAGAGCAGAAATAAGATAAAATTCCTTTTGTTTTTCTCCAACATTACTTTCCTTGTACCTAGAATTTCTCGTCCTTTTGGGAAGTTGACCATTTCCATATCGAGCAGCGAGAGCATTCCTCTTTCCTTTATTGTTGAACCTGTTGTTCCTTTGATTTCCATTGCCTTTGAAATTGTTGTGGTTGTTGTTGTCATCATCCCTTGGAGAATTCTTCTTGTGAGGGCATTCTCTAGCATAGTGGCCAAACCTGTTACAATTGTAGCACCTTCCTTTCCTTCTTTGAATCCCTGCTTGAACCCTTGACCCTGTCTCCTTGGACCAGCGTTATTCTTCCTCTTAGCATGAGCGAAGAAGGTAGTAGGTTCATTTCCATTTGAGGGTTTGTCTCTCTCCATCATCCTCGTCTCTTCTTGAGTGCATCTCACCAATAATTCATCAAAACTAGAAATCCTGTCATTGTTGAGAATGGTTGTGTTAACACATCCCATGCTCTTGAAAGACCTCCAAATGCAATGAGAGTGAGCTTCCTATCAGTAATAACTTCTCCAATGGATAGAAGGTCATTCTTGATTTGTGTGATCCTCATGAAGTAGGATTGGACAGACTCCCCTTTATCCATCTTGATGTCCTTCAACTTGTTCTTGAGAAAGAAGATTTGAAATGCATTGTTTACTTTTAACATCCCAATCAACTTATTATACATCTCCTTAGATGTTCCCAAATCAGAAATATAGGCAACCAAATGTTTTTGAATGGAGTCTATGATAATTCTTTTCGCTTTGACCTCACCTTTCTTGTACTTTGTCTTTGCAGTAGCAGGTGCATTTGAAGGAGACTCTACCACTCTTCACTACACATACTCCATGGCATCATGCTCTTCCAAAGTCAAATCCAAAGTCATCTTCCATGCATGATAGTCAGATTTTTCCTTGAGCTTATCCTCAGATATGAAGTAAGATGTAGTAGCCATTGAAGCTAGTCCAATAATCTTGTCTAATAGCTCTCCCTTAGTGATTGATTTTCTCTCTCTTGCTTGGGCTTTGTCTTCACCTAGGCTCTGATCCCATGTAAAATCCAGTTAACAATAGTATGTTCTATGCTTAGCACAATTACTTCAATGTTCCTTTAGCAGCCCAATGACAATTTCCAATTTAGTTTTCAATAGCAAACACATTAATCACATTGACAGTAAAAGTAGATAGAACATGAAACAAAATGCAGAAGACAAGCCAAGACAAGAGGACACCAGATTTGGCAGATGCCAAGGAAAAACCCCAATGTGGGGAAAACCCTTTGATCAATTCTTCTTATTATTATATCAAATGTTCAACAGAGAGAGAAAGTACAAAAGTGAAAATTTGACTTGCCAAATCACAGTCAAAACAACCTTGTCAAATCTGCAGTCAAATTCAACCCTAACCAGAAAGTCAAAGATGGTCAACGCAGCAACAAATCTTCCTGTTTGGAGCACGCTCACACAGTCAAACTCGGCCTAATAAGGTGGTCAAAGTCAGCCCAAAACAGTCTTGAAAAACTACAGGCAAACTTGGTCAACTCTGCAGGCAACACTACAATTAGCCCTATGGTCAAAGTGCCCAGAAATTCTCGGTTTTTGTGCCAAACTGTATGGCCTGCCAAAAAGGAAAATTTCACACAAAAATTGCAGTCAAAGGATGTGTCAAAGTGCTCGGTCAACGTTGGTCAAACTCCTGCAACAATCCTGAAATTTGGCCCTGCAATTTGCCCAAAAAAGTCGTCCTTCTGCCACACGTGTGAGAGAGAGAAGATCTACCCAATAGTTGTACGAACCAATGAGAAAAGTAGAGAGAAGAAATGTGTGTGATGATGATGCCAAATGAGATAAGAGGGCACTTGTATTTATGCAAGTTGTTGAGATTGAAGAGTCACGTCCATTGGGCTTCATGAGCCTACATGATGATGTGACCCACCCGAACAATTTGCACATGTGTGGGCATAAATTCAAAAACACACTCCTGCTTGTCCAAATTGGATGATCTTTATATCAACTTTGGTCCTCTAGAAAAGAGGAATTTAATGCAATCATCATCTCCATCAAATGAGTTGGCCCAAGGTGGAATTTGGCCCTAGTTGTCAATTTTAACACGATTTTTCGAGGGACGGCCTGGAAGTCTGTCACCGATAAAGTCCCCAGCCAATTGGGGAAGTTTCCAACGAGTTCCAAAGCACCCAAATCGTCAGGATGAAGGAAACACCATGAATTTTGGTGGAAGGAAACACCATGAATTTTGGTGGAAACGGGTCTCCCTGCAACATAGGATTTTCTGTGATAATTATTCTATGATATTAGTGGCATGAGAAATATTGTTTGAAAATCATTATGAAGTAATTATCAGATTAGAAAACTGTATTCTACTGCACATGTTATAGAATTTCAACACTTCTCACATGTGTGAAAGTTCCTATCTAAGCTACAATTCTCAACATATTGAGGTACTTAAAAGGCTTGTTGCTCTTGATTCAATGCCAATACTATAACCTCATATACGGTAGGATCCAATGAAAATGTTGCAAACCTGTCAATCATAAAATCCTAAAAACTGTTCAGTTTGTTGAATTTTGAAAGGGATATAAAATTCTACTTTCTCCATATGAAGTTTGATGAAGTTGGGACCATTGTCAAGCATCTTGAAACAATTAATGGAAATGTTAGAAATTTAAGTAAAATGGGCATTTCCCTTTTAATGAATTTAACATTACCATTACTTACTAAGCTCCAGCATTGTTGGTCAATCCCAGTCAAAACCTAACCTCTAATAAATGATTAATTGACCAGTCCCTTTTACTTTAAGAATTTAACATTAGCATTACTTGCCTGGCTCCAGCATTTTTGGTCAAACCCAATCAAAATTTAACCACTCATTAATGATTAATTAACCCTAATTGGGTTTTAATTTCAAATTGGTGGGTCCCAATGGTCAAACCCATTTAAAATTGGCACATTTAGTCTTGGAAATGTGCTGTATGGATGGTGGTACAGGCCGGAAACATGTTTTCCACCTGTGTAAAGTATTTGTATGGTTAAAAATGCATTTCAGGGCCATATGACACATGTTTCCGCATGTCCATAGAGAAATGCACCTGGTACATCCCCTCCCTACACATTTCCTGCAACTTAGGTCAGGACTCATAACCCTTGAGGAGTAGTACATAAAGATAATATCTAAATGCATCCTCCCATTGAAATGATTCATCAATCCTTCTATCGGATCAACTACATTCAATCTGCAAACTCCAGCCTTCTGAAGTTTTATCATATCATTTTGTTGGTGTTCATCCTTCAAATACAGTAAATTAGGGATTGTCTTTATTATTGTGTTTAGTTGATCAAATGCAGCTTACAACTATGATGATACAATTCTAGCATCCATCCTTGACAATGAAAATTGGTCATTATTACTAAACTCATTTAGATTTGAAGTCAAATGATCTACAAAACAAAGTCTAAGTTGTCCACAAAATTCTGTTTGACAGACAAGAAATGACTGTACAAGTGTCTAATCACCATTACACCCTCATTACAAACAGCGATATCCATCACAGCGATACCCATCCCACGAGGGCATATTGCAACTGAAAGCACCATTGTCTAGTGGGTAGCATTTTCAACCAACTAAACAGAATAAATTGTTCAAGTTGTTTACTACTAAGATCCTCAAGACAAGCGCTCCTTCTGTTAAAGTGGTTGACCAAAGCCTTTGTGAGCTGTGGTTTGCGTTAATGAAGCAGCACTGATTCCAAGAATATGTGAGGAAGTTGTTAATGGTGATCCCTCGTGCTAATGCAGTCTTTGCGGATAAGGCCAAGTGCCAAGTCCTGGGTGACTTTGACAGAATAGATACGTCAGTCACAGCTTCATAGACAAAGGTTTGCTCGCTGTAAAGTTGATATTATAAGGAGTTCTGTACCCTCCAATCAAGAAGGATTTACCTGACGAAAAAAACATAGATAGTCAAAGATTAATCCATCTCTGGGTCTCTGGGAGTTCTGTTACCGAAATCATAAATGGATATATGTTTGTAAGCAGCCAGTGTGGACCTCTCTCAGGCAATCATGAGAATGTGGGTGCTTAATAAGCATGAAGAACATTTAAGTCCTAGCTTTGCCAACTCAACAAAAACAGAGAAGAAAACATCAACCAGGAATATTCTAAACTATTGGGATGACAGCATGGAAGCTGCCCAGGCTTTTAAAAACTACTGAACTCACTTCATGCAATGAGTATTCTCTTCTCCAAGCATGTTGAAGACTCTAGCATTCTTTCTATATAATAAGAATACAAATTCTTTAGACCCGACTATTGTGGTACCAACCATCATTAAATTAATTATTTTATTGGACAAAATCACATATCTGTTTTTAAGTGTATAGCTGCATTCAATATCAATCAAATGCAATGTCGTTTGGAAGTAGCTACATGCCCCTTTCCTGCTGGGCACCCTTACTGGATCAATATCAAGATGGGGATTGCTCCTTCCAACATGGCTTAAGCGGGAGTGTTACAGGTAGCAACCATACCTTGATATCGAACCAGTATATCACTAGGCCATATGCCCCTTTCATGCAGGGCACCCGTTGGAGATCAAGTTGTGGGTTGCTGCCTCCTACAATGTCAGCCTGAAACAGCCATGGAAGAGTTGCAGAAGTGATTAAGCCAAAAAACAACTGCTATGGAATGATTGGGCAGCAAGGAGGCACCTAACCGAAAAACAGCCGTGGAAAAGTTGCTGTAGTCATTAAACCAAAAAACAACTGCTATGGAATGATTGGGCAGCGAGGAGGTACCTAATCGAAAAATCTCGATCTTTGAATTCACTTCTATCATCTGGGAGGTTTTGTGAAGACAGAATCCCAGATGATTTACAGACGCCCAACTTCAGTTCAAGTGAACAGCTTCTGTGCGTGATCCACTATACATATGGAAACCCAATATTTGGAAACAGATTACACATATAAACTAAACTGATTGGAGAGAAAGGTCTAGAAAACTACCCACCTGATAAAGGACCGATGTTGATGTCAAGAATCAATCGATCAATGCAAAAGCAAGCAAGACTCGCATGGTTTACATAAAATCCAGAGCACAGGTGAGCTGCTAGCGAATCTTACAATGCGTGTTGTTGGCAATGAAAATTCCAAAAGATTTTATGGTGAAGGCCCACCATCCTATTGTTATTTACGGGGAAAAAAGGAAATATGAGATTCGATAAGTGCGGAGGTGTGTTGGCTGGCGAATCTTATTGTTATTCACGAAAATTAACGCCAAGGATCTTATTGTTATCACTTGACAGGTGCGTGATTTCTCAACATCAACTTCTGCTCTTCAAGAAGTCAGCGTCAAGGTAAAATTTTATGTGTTATATTATTTACTACAAATAAACTAAGTTTAAACAATATCTTTTTTCTTTTCGGAATTTAGGGGTGTTTTCTGAATTTATTATATTTGAATAATTTGTAAAATTGACATTTTATAGGGTTATGTTAGATTTCCTAAAGAATATTGGTATTTTGGCTTATGTTATTCCTTTATCATAATTATATAAAATATTTAAAATAATAATAAATTTAATTTTAATAAAATATTTTAAAAAGTTAGTAATTTGTTGAAATTAGTTGAGTGTAATTTTGTATCTAAAGATTATTTATTTTTTAGCTTTATTACAAGAAATCAATATATTTATTTGTAAAATTTCAATCTTTGTCAATAATAGTTCCTAGGGTGTAGTTTAGTTGGTGATCATCATGATATGAAGTATTATGTAAATTAAGAGATTCAAGTTTGAAATCCCCCGAAAGTAAGGTAAAAGGTTCAAGTCCTCTTATTTATGGAGAGGAAGACAGATAGTAAGCCTCGAAGGTAATCGGAATCAATCCAAACGTTGATTCCTCCCCAAAGGTACAATTAGAATGCCCAAAAGTATAGTGGTAACAATCATAATCAACCCAATTGTTGATTCCTCCCCAATTATTGATTCCTCTTGGTAAAATAATATTAATAGTTAGTTCTAATTTTAGTTGGCATCTAGTAAAATCAATCTTTATAATTTCAATTAATTTAGTAGTTTTCATGTTTTACTTTTGTCATAAATTGATTTTAAAGACTAAAACCTCTCAAACTTATAAAGCATAATAGAATTATTAGATACATTGCAAATAAAATACATTTACAAATTTTCAATTAAAATTTAATAATAAATTAAAGTTGATTTAGAACTTATTAATTAAAATCAATTATAAATCACAATTTTACTAAAAACTCTAATTTATTTTTAATTTCACCAAAAATCCTTATTTACTCATAATTTCATCCAAAACTGTATTTCACTAAAAACTTAAATTTACTTATAATTCCAGAAAACACTCTTATTTACCCATAATTTTATCCAAAACTATATTTAGGACTCTTATTGGCTCTTAGTTTTATCCAAAACTCTATTTATTTTACTTACATCTAACCCTGGGATTCGAAAAAACCCAAAAACCATTGAAACAATGAGAACCATACCAATCCATTGCATGAAATTCTAATAAAGGTTATATAAAAAGGTGCCTTTTTTCTATTACAATCTTGTTCGAGACTTACAATTAATATAGTATTTATTAATATACATTATTTAATTAAAAAATTGTTAGGTTCATTCCAAAGAAAAGAAATAACCAATCTGATAAATTATTTTTATTTTTATATTAATTTTTTAATTATAATGATGGGTTAAGGTAAATAAATTTTATTTTGAAAATGGTTAAAAGTGATGAGGGTAAATTTTATTATATATTAAAGATAATTTTGTAGAAATAATTAATTTTTGATCATTTATATGAGTGATTTTTAAGTGTGATTTTTTGAAAAAAAATTTGATTTATTTTCCGATTTAATTTATCTAGAAGTTGTGAGCGTTTATTGTGAGGCTTCACAAGAAAAGGGACGAACACTGAACAAGTAATATGTCCTATAGGTTATCTTTAGCCTCTGGATGTTAAAATAATTTCCTTTTTTTCTTTCTTTGTCTAGAATTCGGTAGCAATTCATTGAAATCACAAGTTTGACAAGCCAACTCTTCACAATCGAAGTGCTTTCTTTCTTTCTTTGTCTAGAATCCGGTCACAATTCATTGACATCACAAGTTTGACAAGCCAACTCTTCACAGTCTAAGTGCCTGGGGGTAACTAGTCTAGGTCATCTTGACTGTGCATCTATCAAGCATTGAGAGGGTCAAATCTCTTAAGATACAAACTTTTTTTTTTAGTGCAAAACTTGAGGAAAGATTTGACCTCTAGAGATTTGATCCCTCTTATATTTCTTCTTGTCACTAGAAACCATTTTCAGTGGTTGAGAGGGTCAAATCTCTTAACGTACAAACTATTTTTTAGTGCAAAACTTGAGGAAAGATTTGACCTCTAGAGATTTGATCCCTCTTATATTTCTTCTTGTCACTAGAAACCATTTTCAATGATCATTCACAGGCCAAAGGAAAATTACGAAGGAGTATTCACACCTTTAAATATGTTATATTACATAAGAATACCATTGAAAAAACCATGGGTTGTCAAAACTTGGAGCCCTGACTCTACAGCCTCAATTTTACCTAAACTACCATAACAATATTTATAAGCATTAATTTGTTATATTTTTCAATTTTATTTTTATTGTAAATAATTTGACCTCTCTAATTTTATTTTATTTTTATTTTGATTATCGAATCGATATTAATAATTAATAATTTTTATTTTTATTTTTATTTTATAATTTTAATTACTGAACCAATGGTAGATTACATAACATTGCAATATCTCTTCCATACTAGATTGGAGAGCACCACTTACATAACATAACACCATCCTAGATCCATACTCTCGATCTACCAAGCCCTATAGGGATCAAATCTCTTTTAACTATAAAAGAGGTTTGCATCTCAAGAGACGTGATCCTTCTCGGGGCTGGATAGATCCGAAGTTAAGATGGATATGGATCTAGGCATATTTAATTTCCCCAAGTTGAGATGGATCTTAGGATATTTAATTTCCCCCTTTAAACAAGTTATATACCACATGAATACCATGGGTTCTCATGGAGCTCAAAAACCACTGGTAACTTGATGAAGTCAAGTTTACCTTATTATTTTAATTTTAAGTTATTTATATTTCAACGTAGGGTTAAATTTATTTTATTTTAACCAAGTAAAAATGTTTAGCATAGGTTTTTTTTTTGACAGGACATTACATTATGTTACAGCATCGCTACCATACTGGGCTGGTGAGTGCCTCTCGATGCAATTATAAAATCTCTTCCATACTAGGCTTGAGAGCATCTATTAATGCAAAAATAAAATATTGATATGGTTTTGCTTTACTTATTAGGTTTATGAATGTTAGCCTATTTGTAGCCATATAATTCAATTATACTTTTTATAAGTAGATAAGTTAATAATTTTGGGTAAAATATTATATTGAAAAATAAGTCCATGGGTATGCATTCTAGTGACAAGTAATAAAGTATTTGGGTGTGTATCAGCATGGAAAACCAAGTTTTCCTAGGAGTGTTTGTGCAGACAGATAAGACAAGAGAAGCCCCATGTGATGCTCAAAGGCACACTTGCATAAGTTCATTTATGCAGAGGGCAATGACTTCGATGGAAGTCAAGATGGGAGCTCTAATTATAGAGCCCTCCCATTCAACGAATAGTAGTTGGCGTGATTCACTCATTAATATCTCCATGTGCAACACCATGCTTGGAGAAAGGATTAAGGTTCAAATGGAGCAAGAAATGGAGGAAGGTTGGGGGAACAGAGGAAGTTGGGCTACAAGACAACGCTAGTCTCACTTCTAAGTTTGGTCCTTTTGGTTTGATTTCAAGTTTTCTTGTATGTTTAGTAGTTTGGAGTGTTATGTCTTTTGGTTCAACTCGATATTAGTCCCAGGTAGGCAAAGTTTTCCATTCATAGCCACGTAGGTTTATGTGTGTTGGTTTGTGGGGTCTTGTCACTACCCAAATTGTATGTGTGTGATAAAAGCCCCAATCCACAATGTACAATACAATGGGAACCTTTTAGAAAGGTCAACCATTGCCATCTCAACAACTTGTCCTCTTACTTTACACTGACTCTCCTCCGACTCAAGGGGGGGCTTCCCTACTAGTATCACTAAGGCTTAGTCAAAAGAGCACAAGGTGATGTTAATGGTAGCCCCATTGAAACATTTTTTTTTCTTCAGATTTTTAGGGTTTTTAGGTGATAGAGGGTTATGAAGATTAGTGTCAATATCCTACTAAGGCTATGAAGTCAAAAGGAATCAAGTGATAAGATGAGACCAAGAAGAAAACCCTCTTAAGTCGATTATCTAGTGCTTGTGGATTAAGGCAAGATGTTAGAACCCAATAGCTAAATTAACCACTCGATTAATTAAGGAAAATCGTGAAATCACGAACCCATTATAAGGGATCCCTCCAAGGGGAAATCCTCCAAACACTAGATTGACTATGGCATGAAATAGAATCAAAACTCTTACTAAAAAATTTAGAATATGGCCTAGCAAGGAGAATTAAAACTTACCTCAAACCAACAAAGTAGAGCATGTGAGAAGAGCCTCTAAACACCCTCTTTCCAAGTGACAAAGTTGCCCTTCAAATGGATCAATCTTAGTAATGTTGTGGTAGTCTTGAGTAATCACGATGATACCTTTAATGATGTAGAAGAAATATCCAAGAAAAAATAACTTCTAAGTCAAAAACATACATCACATAGATAAACCCTTAACACCAAAATTGCTCCAATATTTCCATTAAGCTCCAAGGAGAGGAGCATTCTCACAATCCAACCATGAGTGCAAATGAGGAAGCTTTCATCTACTTATAGAGTGAAATGTAATTTCCTTTTATACTAAAATAGCAATATTTCATTTAAATTCTTAGATTGAGCCTAAGAAAACTAAATCTAACAAACTCCTAAAATCAAGTAAACTAACACACCATTAAGATAAAGTGGTCAAGCCACATGTACAATCATATATGAGTAGAATCCTCAAGGAGGGGTTGATCCATACAAAAAAGAGCAAATAATGGTTCAAGTTGCCACCTCTAGCCTCCAAAGGCTTCAATGTTGTTGTAGATGGTCAATAGCCCTTGAAAGAAGGTGATCCAATGTTGCCCCAAGTGTGATAAAGTGGTATCTCAAGTCAACTATATCTAGTGTCCATCCTCAAAGGTGCAAATCGATCAACAAGAAAGGTTAAACATAGGAAAGGGTTCATGACAATAACTTCATAAGTAATGATCCAACACCCAAAATATGGTCAAAATATGTCCAATTTTCATCTTAATTTCTGCAATGTCCTCATTTAATGTACGATGATCCATCAAGGGGATGGCCCTATTAAAATAGCCCCAAAAATCATGTAGAATAATGCTTTGATGCCTCCAAATATGGTCACAAAAGAAGGTCTTTACCTATATATTGGGTTAAGGCACCTCCATGAAACATGGGAGTGACTTTCCAAGTCATAAATTAGCTCCAAAAGTGCCTAATGTCCATGTCAATGTTGAAATCAAAGGGGTTGACCTTCCATTTTAGTTTGTAAAGCTTCAAGTAAAGACACTAGATCACCTTCAAATCATCATACTAACTTCAAAGAATGCCATGTCAAATTACAATGCTTTCATTCATCCCAAACCATTTAAATGGCTTATCACATCACTGAAACTACCATGGTTGTCATAATGCAAGTATAGATTAACCCTTATAATTAGTTCATAATTTTCAAGCAATGTCTTGAATACCATCCACGTAATCACACTTGCTCAAAGTGATTTCCACATAATCAAAGTAACATATCCACAAATAAGCAAAAACCCCATAGTTGCAATGATATCTCCATGGCTGCCATGTGTGAAAATCGACTTTCTTTTCTAGTGATAACCAACTCATAAAGCAACAATGAAGATAGTGCTTAATGATCCTCCATGTCCCATATCAAGAAGATGTTCACATGTGCCCAAATAACCCCAACAATGCTTTCAGTGATATGACCAATGCCTCGAAACATATGAAGTGTCTCAAAGTATGTGAATTGCCTAGGAAACATAGAACTACCCAAAAATTAGAATGCAACCAGCCCATTCACGGAAACTACTTCATGTCACCAATTTGCCTTGCTCATCAACACAAAATTTTACTAGAAGTACCCCCGTGAATGGAAGGGTAATTGCGGGCTCCAACTGCGTAACATGTGCTCTTCTCAAGAATGCGTGAGGATTTCAAATTCTCGTCACGGTACATGTAAGATCCACATCAAGAAGAAAATTGCTAAGCTATTGTCCAGGTGAACTTATTTTTCTTTTTACCCAGCAGTATCTTCTTAAGGGGGGTGAAAGGGTTGTCGAGTGAAGTGAGTGATCCAATGCAGCGATGTCATCAGCTCCAAGATATAATGACCTCTTTCCTTGTGCCAAATCATCAATAAATAAATAAAAAGATTTTAATAAGGTCAACAAAACCAAATGGTCTAAAATACCTACCACTCCAACCCATCACAATTTTAAACCTTTTCTTTCTACTCTCTTCTCATGAATCTTGACCAAAAACTTCGCAAGTGTTTTGATGGTTTGAAACATAAAAACCAAGTGTTTGTGCGCTAGCTTCTCACAAGCCAAAGATGGCTTTCGGAATCTGCAATAATGGGCAGCCACAGGATTTGTCCACCACTCTCTGCGAAGGATTATTGTATTTACTGTCACACCATATACTAGGTACATTTTTCGTTGACGACTGCATAGAACTTTGTTTTGCAACACATGACGTCAGGAGTGCATACTTAAATACTGGCCAATCTTGAAATCCTCATTTTCCCGGTGGACACTAAAGGTCGGACTTCGCACATCTTTCGCAGACCATGGTGTTCAAGTTCTGAGGTACAATACCATAGTTAAATTTCTCGGATTGGCCCTTTCCTAAGCTTGAATATCGCAGTACTTTGGTTAATGTCAGAGTGATCAACGACTCATAAGTGACAGCCGTACAGTTAAGTGCTGGATATGTATATGGAATGTTGCAAGGAAACTCATCTTTGAATGCTTAGTAAACCTTGACCTCAAAGCTGTTATTTGGGCGGGGGCTTTCTTCTGTCTTGCTTCACCCAATCCATCCGCCACGTTTCCTCCTTCTGCGATCAGTTCTGGGTATCCATCCGCAGCTACTGAAGGGGAGGAAATGCCCGTATGAGATATAGAGGGGCGGCAAAATCGCCCAAGCGTGATACCCTAGGGCATAGTTTTATCTGAGTTCGGTAATGAGACTCTAGTGTAGGGATATTCCGATCTTCCTTTTGATTGCAGCAACCCTCGATATCATACCAAGGCGGTCCTGAAGTTTGATTGGTCGCCAAGCTCCCAAATTGATCCTTCATAACAACAAAATTGCAGTTATGTGACATGTTCCGACAGCTTTCTTCAACAATATACTGATTACATGCAATAGCAGGGGAGAGTCACCACACTGATCTCCACGGGTTTCATCAAGATGCCCATATTCTCTGTCCTGGAGATGACCATCAGTATCGGTAGAATAAGGCCCTCAGGTTTCTGCTTGATTCGACCCAGTAAGCAGACTCATAATCAGATCGGCTCGATACTCTTCGCTACCCCAACGATCATAAGCTCAAAATCACGCTCAACGCTGTCACTAGAGACATAACAATCCAACTTTAAGGCAGGAATAATGGTGCCTGTAGTGCTGGAAATTGTCACAGGTTGCCCACCAAATATCCCATCAGCACCATTCCTACGATCTGAATCCATGAACTTGCTGCAAATCTGATCTGCCCTCTTTTAAATCTAGGATGACGATTTTTTTCTTCCATGCCTTCACGAGTGTCTTCAAATTCATCAACACTTGCGGCCCTATCATCTTTTAAGTATAGGGCCCAAAACGTTTTTTTCATGCTGACTGCATCATGATCAATGGCTGCTTCATAACTATGAACATCTTTTTCAAGGATGTGTTTTTTTAAGTTGTTTAAGTGAGATTTTTTGACTGCATCATGATCAATGGCTGCTTCATAACTATGAACATCTTTTTCAATGATGTTTTTTTTTTTTGAGTTGTTTTAAGTGAGATTTTCTGAAAAGTTTTCTGATATATATGTAATAAAAAAAAACTAGTTTAAACAAACACAAATCAAGATTTTCCACTCATTCCGGCCAATTCCAAAAACTCCAAAAAGTCGCACTTAAAAGACAACTCTATTTCTTTATATTTAAGCGGCGGGTCAGGGCACTCATCAATGAGCCCTTCCACTCAAATCAACTTTTTTTTATATCATGGACAATGGGGAGCCATTGCTCCTCATCATAGCCTCAATGTGCACCAAATGCTTCAAGAAATTCTAAGAGGCAAGGCCAAGATTGTTGAACGGGCTACTTGCAATACCTTTCAAACTAAGTGCAAAAACTTTGTCATAATGTCCTTATAAAAAAGGTTACCGTTGTTAGTGAATTTCATAAAGGTAAATCGTGAGCCTCACCTAGATAACTCCAACCAGTCACCAAGTCAACATGGTTAAAAGGAAGAAGAATTCCATAAAGGCAAGTAAATGTTGAGTGATCAAATCACCATATCCATTAAACCTTTGAATTTCCTCCAAGTCCACATATGGATGCTCATGGGAAAGAATTGGACTTCTTAGAAAAATCAATTGGAGCATATCATTATGATATCATAGAGGAAGCTCCATCTTCTCTTGACTTGTAAAACATCAAAGTAAGGTTGAAAATAAAATAAAAAACATGCAACAAATAATAAACACACCTCGTATAAATATCGTGGTGGAGTCACCAAGATGAATGAACTTTAATGAGCATTCATGGTTAATGGATGTGCTCACCTTTACACCCAACAATGTCTTCAAAATATATAAGGAACAACTATTTCATCATGTCTTGGAGTTGCTATGTAAGAAGATATTTAATAATGCACTCTCACAAATGTCATTTTTCACGGAAATGCGCTTTATCCTTGGCAACTACACCAAAAATTATTACCACCCAAATTGTACATGTATGACAAACGCCCTAATCTACAATGCACAATTCGACATAAACCTTTTAGGAATGTCACCCACTATCACCTCAATGCTCTATCCATTCACTTAGGGTGACTCCAACTCAAGGGGGCCTTCCCTACTAGGATGACTAAGGTGTAGTCAAAAGAGCACAAAATGATGTCACCAGTAACCTCGGTGAAACATTTTTTTGGAGATTTTTTAGGGCTTTTTGAAAAAGGAAAAAGGTGGAGGGATACGAAGATCAACATCAATATCCCACTAGGGCTATGGATTCAAGATGAACCAAGTTGTCATATGAGATCAAGAACAAAATTGTCGTAGGTTGGTTATTTGGTGCTTTTGGATTAGGGCAGGAGGTTAGAACCTAATAGCTAAATTAACCCCTCAGCTAATCAATAAAAATCATGAAATGATGGCCCCACTACAAGGGATCCCTATAAGGGGAAAGCCTTCAACCACTAGATTGACTATGGCATGAAACATAATCAAAACTCTTACTAATGAACTTTAAACTATGGCCTAGCAAGGAAAAATAAAACTTACCCCAAATCAATGAAGGAAAGTGTGTGAGAAGGGCCTCTAAACACCCTTCTTCCAAGTGACAAATTTTCCCTTCAAATGAATTGATCTTAGTAACCTTATGGTAATCTTGAGTAATCACAATGATGTTTTTAATGATGCAGAAGAAATAATAAAGAAAGAACAACTTCCAAGTCAAAAACATCCACCACATAGATACACCCTTAACACCAAAAATGCTCCAATAAAGATATTTCCATCAAGCCTCAAGGAGAGAAGTGCTCTTACCCTCTAACCATGAGTACAAATAAGGAAGCTATCTTCTATTTATAGAGTGAGATCTAACTTTAGTTTACAATAAAATAACGATATTTCATTCAATTCCTTAGATCTAACCTAAGAAAACTAAATCTAACTCCTAAAATCAAGTAAACTAACACATCATTAAAATAGAATGGTCAAGCCACATGCACAATCAAAGATGAGTAAAATTCTCAAAGAGGACTCGATCCATGCAAAGAAGAGCAAATTATGGTCCAAGTTGCCACATCTATCCTCCAAAGACTCTAGTGTTGTTGTAGATGGTCAATGTTCCTTGAAAGAAGGTGATCCAATGTTACCCCAAATGTGATAAAGTGGCATCTCAAGTCAACTATATCCAAAATTCATCCTCAAAAGTCCAAATCAATCATTAAGGAAGAGCCAAACATAGTAATGGTTCATGACAACAACTCAATAAGTAATGGTCCAACACCCAAAACATGGTCAAAATATGTCCACCATTCACCTTAATTGCTACAACATCCTCATTTGAATGTACAATGATCCATCAAGGGGACGACACTATGAAAGTAGTCCCATAAATCATGTAGAATACTACTTTGATGCCACCACATAGGATCACAGAAGAAAGTCCCTACCTAGGTCTTGCATCCAAGGACTTCCATAAAACATGGGAGTGACTTTCAAGTCATAAATTAGCCCCAAAACTTCCTAATGTCCATGTTGACGTCCAAATCAAAGTGGTTGGCCTTCCATTTTAGTTTGGAAGGTTTTAAGTAAGGACACTAAATCACCTTTGAAGCATCACACTAGCCTCAAGTGACCTGCCACATCAAATTACAATGCTTTAATTCATCCCCAAACCATTTAAATGGCTTGCCACATCAACAAAAGTTCCATCATTGTCATAATGCAAGTAAGTATAGGTCAACCCTCATAACAAGCTCATAAATCTTCAAGCAATGTCTTCAAGATCAATCCACATCATCACACTTGCTTAAAGTGAGTACCACATAGTCAAAGTCACCTATCCACATTAGCAAAGGCCTCATTGCTTGCTATGATACCCTCATGCCTGGCATGTATACAAATCATCCTTCTTCTCAAGTGATAATTAGCTCATAAAATGACAGCAAGGACAATGCTTAATCCTCCAAATGACATGTCAAAAAGAAGTCCACATGTGCCCAAATAACCCCAATAATGCTTCAAGAGTTGTAAATAATGCCTTAGAATACATGAAGTGCCTCAAAGAATGTGACCTACCTTGCAAAAAGTGAAACTACCCAAAAAATCAGAATGGAACTAACCCATCTGGGAGGACTACTTCATGTCACCAATCTACCATGCGCATCAAAATGCAAGTGAAATACAAATTTTACTATAGGTAGCCTTGCTAAAAGGATGGGTAACATGCCCCTTTCTAGTTTTCCTATGGGTGACTATCGTTCTAGGTCTGGTACCTCGCTCCCCATTCTCAATTTCTTCTCTCTATCCATTACTGCAACTACCCTCCATCACTCCTACCATTCATCCTCGGGCTAGGACATTGAAATCCAACAGTGAACTTTCATTGCAATCCAACAAATGTGGGGTCTAATAGGGGACACCTTGTGATGAAGTTTGTAATTGTATTTTTCAATCATGCATTATGCCATCTTCCCTATACTTCAATCCTTCCACTACTGTTATTTCCAATTTTACCTCATTTTGATTTTCCAAAACACTACATGGTTATGGTTGGGCTAGCATGTCAAATGAATGAGTTTTCTTAGAAAAATAACAATATTAAACGATTTGTGTTGGAATGGTTAATTTGTTAATTGTGGGACTCAACAAGATGTCAATTTGTTGTGCTACTAAGCAAATGCTACATAATTCTTCGTCAACAACAATTGTTGCACGATATTTCAACGACATCAATTTAACATATCAAATTAGTAGTTGCTACAGAATTGCTCTACAATAGAAGTACCAAAGGAAGAAGATCCAACTGCTACAAGATTTCTCTATAGCGAAATATATCATTATTGTTTTTATTACTTAATTTTAAGAATTTATTGGATTACCACATCATCCATCTTAAGTATTCACATTACACACATTTAGCCACGTGGCTTGAGTGTAGATTGTGGATTGTGCAATGAGGTGGTTAAGGTAGTTAGCACCATAGTTTTTTTTTTTTTTTTTTTTAAAGTAATTATCTTGTATTTCCCCTCTATTGGAGAAGTAGTTAAATCATTATTTCAATTACATTAATTCCTAAACTTTAGCAATCGTTTTTGGAGGAAGGCTTGTCTTGGATGTATAAAAGTTAGAAAATAACTCCAAAGGGTTCGTACTTTTTACATGCTCTATAATTCCTTTATGAAATCTTGGTGCTAGTTGTGATTGGGATTGACTAAGTTTTCTCCAAATTGATTATTCAACAAAATGTAGAGCAAGGGCCACTCTACAAATGTGGTGATCATATCTTTACTTGACTTTTTTATTTTATATTACTTTCTAATAAAAAAGTTTGTTGATTTATTTTTGTTATCTTTTTATTTCTTGCAATTAGTTCATAATCTAAGTACTCTTTTAGAAAATTATAATAATTTAGGACATTTCATTCCATAATTGACTAATACTATTTGAGCTAATCCTATATACCATAATTCTAGAAACATAGTTGGCTAGATAAGTTTAGTTACCTGTTGTGGTTAAGCCTTGTATTTCATTTATGTAGCTAAATTAGTTTCTTTTCCTTGGAAAAAAACCACAATTTCATTGCAACTTAGAAAGGAACAAAATTACATTTTGCAAATGCTAGAAGTATTTAGTATGAGCAAGACCATAGTCTTGTGAGAGCAAATTAAAAACATCTCGGCTCTAAAACGAAAAAAATAAAAATAAAAGAGAAATCAAGTGTTAATATCCATGTTAATATTCATTTCATGGCTATAGGAATCCCCAAACGGTTATCCAAGATTTGCTTTAGGGATGCCACTTTATCAAATGCAGTGACCCAGATCTAGATTGAGTTTCCTCTGAGTGTCTTAACAAAAACTTGCAACCCTTTCGCAGGGTTCGAGTCTTCTAAACTTCCCATCAACCCCAACAAAGAAGAAAGAGGGGTATTTCTTTCAGATTTTCTTTGATCTTAGGGGAAAAATGCAACTTGGAGAGGAAAAGATCATGGAGGGAGGCTAAAGCATGTAGATCAACACTAGAAAACTCCCCAAAAACATTTGTCTCAGAGAATACACCAAGGGATCCTTAGCCCAACTCCTTATCTACAACAGAAATAAAGAAACCCTCCAAAGCCAATGAAACCACGAACTAAACCGTAGAAAATCAAAATAAAGACAATAACATCATAGGAAAAATGCCTTCTTCCTAGGGGTATCTCTGAGCATAGACGTCACTCGTCTAAAATCGCAAGTGTTGAAATAATCTTTCGCAAGCATATAGTTGTCATGTTCCATCTCTATTTCTTTAAGCACTGGGGTTTCATACTCGGTGGCCATAGTAGCCACATGTGAGTAGCCAACGAGTGGTGTATAATATCATGATCCTCTGCCTCCTCCTCCACACAATAATTCATGGTTGCCCACTCTCAACCTCCGCTCCCTCCTTGTTGAGGAGGAAGAACTCTCCCTGCTTGTCTAAATAAATGTTGGCAAAGGAGTCATTGATCTCTCCTCCTCCTCTAAACCCACCAACTGCTCCATGACCCATCTGGAAATAGCGTACAAGGCTTGAGCCCTCAACTGTTGAATGGCTTCACAGAGTTCAAGGCGATAGTTCTCTTTTTGTCCCATTTCTTCTGCAATCTCTCGGTCCTGCAAACCCCTTCGAAAGCCAATGGATTGTATCCTATGTAGCTAAATTTGTATAATTGTTGTAGCTAATTTCTATATTTCATTTTTTTAGTTGAATTTGTATAGTTGTTGTAGTTAATTTATTTATTTCATTTCTATAACTAAATTAGTATCATTGTTGTAATTAGTTTATGTATTTCATTTCTATAGTTGAATAGAGCAATCAATATGAGTTATTGTTGTAATTATTTGTATGAGAATGGTTAATTTTCATTAGTTAAGATACCCATAAATTAGGAACAATACCACCTTTATTTATTCTCCATAAAAAGAATCATCTCATTAAGTAATTAGCTAAGGAATTTAAGACTCCAAAAATGCATATATAGGGCACAATGTTTTTGAAAGTTATACATTCCTGGATTGATAAATAAAGTAGGTTCTATTGATAGATGGAGCGTATGATAGGATCTGAGTCTATCACCTTGCACCAAAAGCTTCCCCATTATATCAGTTACACCCAAGCTAATATCATGAAGGCAACATCCAACTATCAATGTTAATTTTGTACTATTGTCAAGCAGGAGGTTTCCTGCATTGAAAATTTAGTCAAGAAAAAACGAAGGAAAATGACCAACAAAAAATTTGAGGTGCGTTTTAATCACAGGGATCCAAACATAAGGTTCTCTCACCTCATAGACAAGAAGATTTTCAAAATTACAAAGTTTTCTTGGTTGAACAAGTTTTTTGTAGCACAAGTTGTGAAGGGGATGTGTCAACAATAAGAAGCAATTTTCTACAAACTAGATCTAATGGATATAAAGTTTGAAGTAGCTTACAAAGTAGTTTATGACATTGACATCAAAGTGATAAAGCTAGAGGATATCAAGCACAACCCAATAGTAGCAGCAAAACCTACTCAAGAGTTTGAAGGCGTCCCTTCCAACCACATTCCAATTGATGAAGATCTTGATGAAAAGGAGGACAATTAACAATAGCAAAGGTAGGCATGTGTCCTCCTAGAGTAGAAGCACTTGATCTATTTTGGTAGCTTTATAAATGAGAACTAAGGTTCCCCTTTTGGTTCTCTGCTGAGCACGCTGCTGACCTAAGGTTCCCCTTTTGGTTCCCCTTTTGGCTCCCCTTTGTGAGCACGCTGCTGACCTTAAGCATAGGAGAGCTAAATCTTCCGCTTTGACTGAGCATGTAGAAAAAACCAATCATCATGTTTGCATTGAGGAAGCTAGTGTTATTGCTAGAGTTTCGCATTTCCATCATCGGAAATTTAGGGAAGCTATTGAGATTGAAAAGAGACCCAACAATCTTAATAGAGATGATGGCTGGAAAATCAGCAGGTGCTGGGTCCCAGCGCTTTCTTCTTAGTCGTTTTTTCTGTCTCTTTTATTATTTATACTCTTATTATTAGTACTCTTATTTACTATTATTTAGTAGACAACTATCATTAAATATACAAATTAAAACAATTACTTTATTTATTATACAGTACTAGTATAGTAATCGTTGCTCGTATCTCTGAATTTTTTATATTTATTTATTTGATTATTTATTTGTAATAACTTTTTCTAGTATTATTTTGAATATTATTATTAGTAGTTATGTACTTAGTAACTTAATTATTTATTACATTTTTAATTATTAGTGATTTATTTATTTATAAACTATTATTTATAATGATACCATTTCTATTCCCATTTATAGAAATTAAATAAATAATTTATTTACTATTTTATTTATTAATTTGTATATTTACTCCTTTATTTAATAAATAAATAAATAATTTATTATTATTTCTAATTCTTCATTTACATTTTTATTTATTTAATAAATAAATAATTTATTATTAGTTTTATAATTCTTCAATTGTTTTACACCTAATATAACTTAATTTGTGTATTTACCTTAATAATGATACCATTTATTTATATAAATTAATTAAATAATTTATTTTTGCTATTATATTTATTAATTTATATTTTCATAAATAAATAAATAGTTTATTATTATTCTTCATTTATATATTTATTAATATATAAATAGTTTATTATTATTTTATATTTCTTCATTTATTTATTTATGTATCTTACTCCCAATATAACTAATTCTATATTTCTATATATAAATTTATATATTTTTATTTATTTATTTGTATTTTTATAAATTAAATAAATAATTTATTTTTACTATTATATTTATTAATTTATATTTTCATAAATAAATAAATAGTTTATTATTATTCTTCATATTTTTAATAAATAAATAATTTGTTATTATTTTATATTTCTTCATGTATATATTTATATATTTATGTATGTATCTTACACCCGATATAACTAAATTTATATATATAAATTTATATATTTTTATTTATTTTTATTATTATATTATAATTTATCATGTATATATTTAGATATTTATTTATTTATTTTTACCTAATATAACTAAATTTGACCTTGCTCCTTAAGTCAACCTTTGGCCCAGGTAAACGTTGGTGTCTCTGCTCTAGCTATTTAAACAGGCAAAGCTGGATCTGTTCTTCAACTTGTCCTGACGATGAACCACACTGGTTGGTTCGAAACGCGTCGACAAATGGTTTCTCATGTGATTTTCGCCGAAAAATCTATCATAGATCTTTTATTATGTTTTCAATAGATATCAAGCTATGCTACTACTAGAGATTTGGATGTAAAGAACTCTATTTAAATCCTACAAGATAAAAATAGATATTTTAACTTACTATGGTCTTGGTTTCCCTAAAGGAAAGTTGCAGTTAACCTTGACTACATTTTAATTTGTACTATATTAATATAAATTTCAACTAGCTTACAAAAAAATAAAAAATAAAAAACTTGAAAACTCGAGTTTGAAACACCATAAATGACTACAAAAGAGGATAGTGGTGTTGAATTTTCTACAAGATGTACAGTAGAAACCAATTTTATGATCTAATAATTACTACCTAATAATATTTAAACAATTCATCTCATGCCACTAATATCATTGAGCAATTATACACAAAAAATCTCAACAGTAAATGCAGCGAAAACAATATCATAAAGAGGTAGCCATGCACAATAAAGACCACAATTTTACCCTAGGAAACCCAACCTTGGGAGAACCCAACAACTTTTCTTCTAAGAAAAAATATTCTTAAGCAAGGTTTACAATCCAAATTGTCTAGAAATTTGTGCCAATATCCAAGTCCAAAGTCCATTCAAACCTAGTCAATTTCCAGCAAATCAACATTGGTCAAACCAACCAAAAGTACAAAATTCAACACTAGTCAAACTGTCAAATTTCGTGTTATGGTCAAATCCATATTGCGGTCAACTCTAGTCAATAGTCAAACTGATCCATACTTATACAGAAACGCAACATAATACAGATACAAACATTAACACTAAGATGCAACAAAAATAAAACTTCATTTCTTTAATATTAAAGAACTAAAATATGCTTACATACAAAATGGAAATAAACTAGCTCGGGCGATGGTAGCTTATCTCTGAGAAGAGATGTGGAGGCCACATGCCTCTAAACTATGTTAAAATGAGGCTCAAGGGCCTTTTTATTATTGAACAATAAGGGGAAAACCCTAAACAACCAAAATCCTAACCCGAGGAGATGGAACACCAAAAGTTTGTGGGTCCCATTGGGGTTAGTTGGGCAGCGAACTTCCCGGGGTCAGAACTTGGTCATATGATCTTCATTTGGCACATACGATACCTCTTTCGAAAGATCTCTCTAGGTACTACAGGATTTTGCGAACCTCAAAAAAATGTCATTGAGGGGGTCAAAACAGCTCAGGAAGTTTACGACCTGAAACACTACTAAAAATAGTAAATGTTGGTATAATCAAGGAAACAAATGAAACCTAAAGGGGGTCTAGGTGGAATAGGCGGGTGGCCACCAATTTCCACCTAGATCAGTCCTCCCCCCTTAGGAAGCAATGGTCCCCATTGCGTGCAGAGCCTCCATGAGGTGAGGAATTTTTTGTTGAACCTGGTGCCTAGTGAACCACTTGCCCTGGTGAAGGAGTTGGCATACTTTGACTATTCGATAAAGGTCGATCCTATGTAGGTAAGTGTACTTGATTTGTGTGTCCATGATCCTGTCAGTTGTGGCATGTTCGATGCCACTAGGGTTGACCTCTTTTGGTGTTAGATGCTCAGCAACATCGAATGTGTCCAACAATGGGGGGAACTATGGTCACAGTCGATCCACATTGAATATTGGGTGTAGACCAAGGAATGGTGGAATGCTGAGCTCAAAGACATTGTCCCCTACAACCTTGGTGATGGTGTATGACCCATATCAGAACAAGCGAAGTTTGCAGTGGGGCCCAACAAGGTGCTCCTTCTGCAAATGTAACCAAATTTGCCGCCCACTTGGAACTTGTGTGGCACTTGATGTTAATCATACCGTTGCTTGTACTTAGCATTGGCTCTATCCAATATGTCATGGATGTGTTGGCGAATGTGCTAAATGAGCTCAATGAAGCCGTTAGCCCTGTTAGCTTCGACCTGGACATGATTTGAATCTGCCTAAGTCGCTGCAAATGGTATGGCCACATCAATGGTGTTGAAGTTTCTAAGTATACTTAGTTAGAAACCCTCCATGCACTTTATCTGATTTATTCCTACCTACTTGTTATGTTACTTACCAAGTTATTTACAATGTAAATACTGAAAATAAACACTAGTGCATGCTCAACATATTACAGACTAACAACTGAAGGAAACAGAAACAATCACACCATATGACACCATTATTTTTGGACCAATGTCCCCGGAAAAACCCAATGTGGGAAAACTAGTGCAGCTATCTGAGGGTTTTCTTATTAAGCAATATCAGAGTACAATCTAGGTGTCGAAACTGGCCTACCCAACAGAGAATTTCCTTGGCAGTAATACCTCTCAGCTTTTGACAAATTTCCAGGATGAAACCCCGGATAATCCTTCCGACAGCTCCTCAGCACCAATCTGCCCCAAAAACCCCAGCGTCGGCCTTTTCTGGACTGCGTCAGCCCCTCTCTACCCAGCGCTAGCCCTGTGTCACCTCAGATGGGTCTGCGTCAACCTTAGGAGGCCCTGTGTCAACCTTCTGGCCCTCTGTGTTAGCAACGCTGGCCTCTTTGAGGCTTTGCGCAACTCCCGACTACCTCTGTGTGGCCTTGTGTGAGCTATGGCTGCTACAGCGTCACTCTCCCCGGCTACTACGCTGCTCTCGCGGTAATATCTCTGCCTCTATGTCTCTTTGTACTCAATGCCCCTCAACTGCAACTCCCGATCACTAATTCTATCTCTCTTAGCAAACCCCGCTCTAGAGAATAGAATGACTAATGACTTTGGTGTGTCCTCCAAGTGACCCTCAAGCCTCCTCTTATACTTTTTCTGTTGACATATCAAATCCTTAATTCTATCTCTCTTAGCAAACCCCGCTCTAGAGAATAGAATGACTAATGACTCTGGTGTGTCCTCCAAGTGACCCTCAAGCCTCCTCTTATACTTTTTCTGTTGACATATCAAATCCTTAATTCTATCTCTCTTAGCAAACCCTGCTCTAGAGAATAGAATGACTAATGACTCTGGTGTGTCCTCCAAGTGACCCTCAAGCCTCCTTTTATACTTTTTCTGTTGACATATCAAATCCTTAATCAACGGCTAAGATTAGATATGGCTTGATCCATGTCTTTTGGACCATTCTAACATGGTTTCATATTAATCCACATTAATATTTTATTTTCCCTAAGTTTAGACTTGGGACTCCATTAAAAATATTAATTATTTTAATATCTCTTGAGCTGTTTAGAATCTTCCCAAACCCTTTCTGGGTATTGGAGATCTCATGTGCCCCAACCTCTCCACCAAATTTTGTGGCTAGAGCACATCCGATGCTACCCCAAACCAACACTCCCTCTTAGCGAGGATTATACTCTAGCAATACTCCTCACTGAGAATCACTCTGATCATTCGACATCAATCCTTGTATTGATGCTAGGCCTGCTGCCCACCATCCTCTGCACTGTTGTCTCCTGTACTGCTGCCCATGGTTCTGCCACTGCCACTGTTGCATCTGTACGACAACTCCCTCTGCATCCGTGCTATTGTTGGCCCTTTCTCCCAACACTGCATCCACACTGCACCTCCTCATCATGTTGCATCGTGCTGCCCACTGCTGCATTGCAACTCAGTTGCTGAGAAGTAAGTAACTGATCTCCCAACTTGACCTCCCTGTTGGGCTAGAGACATCCACTGATATTGAAGCTCCCTCTGCCGTTGACAAGTGCTCCCTCTCTGACCTCTGTACTACTGCAACAACTCCCTACATCTCGCACCGTTGCACACCTCTCTATGCCATCCTGCACGAGTGAAACACTCCTGTGCCTCTCGCACTGTTGCAGCCTGCTAGCCTCGCGCTGTCTTGGGACTCCTGCACTATAGCTCTCTCTGTCGCTCCATCTGCATCCATCTCTACCCGACTCAGCCAATCCTGCTACTCCTCTTCGGGGCTCCCGTAGCAAGGCCTAATCCAAGAGGCTGGGTACCTCAAGGATCTTGCCCTCATCGCCTATAGTCCGCCTGATTACAGCTCGATGTCTCGCCACTTCCACTCAACTGGTGCATGTGCGCTCATGGCACAGGTCAAAACTTCCTTCTCTACCCTTGCTGGCGCTGCCTTAGTCTCGAAAGACTCTCCCTTACTCTTATTCCTTGGACACTGGATCGCATAATGACCTAGATCCCCACAGTGGAAGCACTTGATCTTGGAGAGATCCTTCTTCTTCCTCTTTTCTTGCTTTCCCTTAGATGCTAGGGCAACATCTTCCTCCTTCTGCTTGAATTTGATCCCCTTGCTGCTGCTACCTGCCTTCGACTGCCATCTGATCTATTCCTGGCGAAGAGCCGCCCACATCTCATCCCAAGGTGGAAGTGTCCCTCTACCCAGTATACTCTGGACAAATACCTCCCAGTCTTCTGAGACTACATTCAGGGTCGTCCTCACCATCAACTCCTAATCTGGGGTGGATTCTATAGCAGTCGACTGATCTCGGATCTCGTTCAGTCCTCCGAGGAAGGTGTCGATCGGTTCTCCCTTCTTCATTTGATATGACCTCAACTGATTCTCAAGTAACATTCTTCTCTGCACAGAAGTATGTTGGTACAACTTTTTGAGGGCCTCCCACATCTCATGTGTCGTTTCCTTCTCAGCAATGTGTGGTACTACATGGTCCTTGACCCCATCAAGGATGACGCTCTTGGCCCTCGCCATTGCCTCCTTGTACTTGTCGTTATCATTGGGGTCGATTGGGATAGCTATAACCTTTAAGGCGAAGTTCTTGACACGACTTCTGTCAAGTACGGATAAGATTCTGGCCTTCCAGACTGCGAAGTTCGACGCTCCGTCCAGCCTGTCCTGGTCTCTTACTTCGTGCGGTGCCATGATGCTTTTCTACTTCCCTCCTCGAAGTTATCTGTTCGACTCCTCCGAGTTTGTACTTGTCGTCTGGAAGTTCTCTTCCGAACTCCCTCTTAATCTCGATTTCCCTCCTGGAAATCCTTTTGCCGCCGTCGAGATGCCCCTTACTCTGATTGTCTTGTGCAATCGCACCACTAATCCAGGTTCCTTGGCTAGAAACACTCAGTAGCAACTCCCTCCTCTTGGCCTTGCTCTGTCAGGTATTGTTCTGACTACAGTACCTCACCAGCTTCACTGTGCAATATTCCCACAGCCTTCTAAACCCCAACAACCTGAGGGTGAGAACTCCTAGGCTTTGCGCAAACCCGGCACCAGCAACCCGACCTCCTCAGCCAACTGCGTCAGCCCTCCCAACTTCTGCATGGCTCTGCGTGAGGCTCCCTTTGCCTTCCTTAGCCTCTGCGCTGCCTCTTCCTGGCTCACCCTTGATGATGCAGGCACTGCGTCACCCTTCCCTTGTTGCTGCTCTGCTAGAAACAACTTCTGTCACCTCGAGAAAGTTGTTTTCTGTTGTTATTGCTCCGCTCGGCTGATGTCCTTAGTCCTCCTGTGATCTGCAATCACCCTCTAATACCATGTTGAAGTTTCTAAGTCTACTTAGTTAGAAACCCTCCATGCACTTTATCTGATTTATTCCTACCTACTTGTTATGTTACTTAACAAGTTATTTACAATGTAATTACTGAAAATAAACACCAGTGCATGCTCAACATATTACAAATCAATAACTGAAGGAAACAGAAACAATCACACCATATGACACCATTATTTTTGGACCAATGTCCCCGGAAAAACCCAATGTGGGAAAACCGGTGCAGCTATCTAAGGGTTTTCTTATTAAGCAATATCAGAGTACAATTTGGGTGCCGAAACTGGCCTACCCAACAGAGAATTTCCTTGGCAGTAATACCTCTCAATTTCTGACAAATTTCCAAGCTGAAACCCCAGATAATCCTTCTGGCAGCTCCTCAGCACCAATCTGCCCCAGAAACCCCAGTGTCAGCCTTTTCTGGACTGCGTCAACCCCTCTCTGCCCAACGCTGGCCCTGCGTCACCCCAGATGGGTCTGCATCAGCCTTAGGAGGCCCTGTGTCAGCCTTCTGGCCCTCTGCGTTAGCAACGCTGGCCTCTTTGAGGCTCTGTGCAGCTCCCGGCTACCTCTGTGAGGCCCTGCATGAGCTCTGACTGCTATTGTGTCACTCTCCTCGGCTACTGTGCTGCTCTCCCGATACTATCTCTACCTCTCTGTCTCTCTGTACTCAATGCCCCTCAGCTGCAACTCTCGATCACTAATTCTATCACTCTTAGCAAACCCCTCTCTAGAGAATAGAATGACTGATCACTCTGGTGTGTCCTCCAAGTGACCCTCAAGCAAATTTTGCAACTAGAGCACATCCGATGCTATCCGAAATCAACACTCCCTCTTAGCGAGGATTATGCTCTTGCAATACTCCTCACTGAGTATCACTCTGATCATTCGGCATCAGTCCCTATGTTGATGCTAGGCCTGCTGCCCACCATCCTCTGCACTGTTGTATCCTGTACTGTTGCCCATGGTTCTGCCACTGCCACTGCTGCATCTGTACAGCAGCTCCCTCTGCATCCGTGCTACCGCTGGTCCTTTCTCCCAACACTACATCCACACTGCACCTCCTCTCATCATGTTGCATCGTGTTTCCCACTGCTGCACTGCAACTCAGTTACTAAGAAGTAAGTAACTGATCTCCCAACTTGACCTCCCTGTTGGGCTAGAGACACCCATTGACGTTGAAGCTTCTTGTGCCGCTGACAAGTGCTCCCTCTCTGACCTCTGCACTGTTGCAACAACTCCCTACATCTCGCACCATTGCACACCTCTCAGTGCCATCTTGCACTAGTGCAACACTCTTGTGCCTCTCGAACTGCTACAGCTTGCTAGCCTCACTCTGTCTCGGGAATCCTGCACTGTAGCTCTCTCTGCTGCTCTATCCGCATCCGTCACTACCTGACTTAGCCAATCCTGCTACTCCTCTTCGAGGCTCACGTAGCAAGGTCTAATCCAAGAGGTTGGGTACCTCAAGGATCCTGCCCCTCATCGTGTGTAGTCCGCCTGACTATAGCTCGATGTCTCTCCACTTCCGCTCAAGCGGTGCGTGTGCATTCATGGCACAGTCATCATCTGTCAAAACTTCCTTCACTGCCCTTACTGGCGTTGCCTTAGTCTCGAAAGACTCTCCCTTACTCTTCTTCCTTGGACATTGGGTCGCATAATGACCCAACTCCCCACAGTGGAAGCACTTGATCTTGAAGAGATCCTTCTTCTTCCTCTTTTCCTGCTTTCCCTCAGATGCTAGGGCAACATCTTCCTCCTCTTGCTTGACTTTGATCCCCTTGCTGCTGTTGCCTGTCTTCCACTGTCGTCTGAACTCTTCCTGGCGAAGAGTCGCCCACATCTCATCCCAAGGTGGAAGTGTCCCTCTGCCCAGTATACTCTAGACAAATACCTCCCAGTCTTCTGAGACTGCATTCAGGGTCGTCCTCACCATCAACTCTTGATCCGGCGTGGCTTCTATAGCGGTCAACTGATCTCGGATTTCGTTCAGTCCTCCGAGGAAGGTGTTGATCGATTCTCCCTTCTTCATCTGATACGACCTCAACTGATTCTCAAGTAACATTATTCTTTGCACAGAAGTATGTTGGTACAATTTCTTAGGGGCCTCCCACATCTCATATATCGTTTCCTTCTCGGCAGTGTGTGGTACTACATGGTCCTTGATCCCGTAAAGGATGATGCTCTTGGCCCTCGCCATTGCCTCCTTGCACTTGTCGTTATCATTGGGGCCGACTGGGATAGCTATAACCTTTAAGGCAAAGTTCTTGACACGATTTCTGTCAAGTACGAATAAGATTCTGGCCTTCCAGACTGCGAAGTTCAATGGTCCGTCCAACCTGTCCTGGTCTCTTACTCCGTGTAGTGCCATGATGCTCTTCTACTTCCCTCCTGGAAGTTATTTGTTCGACTCCTCCGAGTCTCTACTTCCCGTCTGGAAGTTCTCTTCCAGACTCCCTCTTAGTCCCGATTTCCCTCCTGGAAATCCTTTTGCCACTTTCGAGATGCCCCTTACTCTGATCATCTTGTGCAACCACACCACTGATCCGGGTTCCTCAGCTAGAAACCCTCGGTAGCAACTCCCTCCTCGTGGCCTTGCTCTGTCAGGTACTGTTCTGACTACAGTACCTCACCAGCTTCACTTTGCAATATTCCCACAGCCTTCTAAACACCAACAACCTAAGGGTGAGAGCTCCTAGGCTGTGCGCAAACCCGGCACCAGCAACCTGACCTCCTCAGCCAACTGCGTCAGCCCTCCCAGCTTCTGCGTGAGGCTCCCTTTGCCTTCCTTAGCCACTGCATTACCTCTTCCTGGCTCACCCTTGATGACACAGGGACTGCGTCACCCTTTCCTTGTTGTTGCTCTGCTAGAAACAGCTTTTGTCACCTCGAGACAGTTGTTTTCTGCTACTATTGCTCCGCTTGGCTAATGTCCTCTGTTCTCCTGTGATTTGCAGTCACCCTCTGATACCATGTTGAAGTTTCTCAGTCTACTTAGTTAGAAACCCTCCATGCACTTTATCTGATTTATTCCTACCTACTTGTTATGTTACTTAACAAGTTATTTACAATGTAAACACTGAAAATAAACACTAGTGCATGCTCAACATATTACAGATCAACAACTGAAGGAAACAGAAACAATCACACCATATGACACCATTATTTTTGGACCAATGTCCTAAGAAAAACCCAATGTGGGAAAACCGGTGTAGCTATCTGAGGGTTTTCTTATTAAGCAATATCAGAGTACAATCTAGGTGCCGAAACTGGCCTACCCAACAGAGAATTTCCTTGGCAGTAATACCTCTCAGTTTCTGACAAATTTCTAGGCTGAAAACCCGGATAATCCTTCCGGTAGCTCCTCAACACCAATCTGCCCTAGAAAACCCCAGCGTCAGCCTTTTCTGGATTACGTCAGCCCCTCTCTGCCCAGCGCTGGCCCTGCATTACCCCGAATAGGTTTGCGTCAGCCTTCTAGCCCTCTGCGTCAGCAACGTTGGCCTCTCTGAGGCTCTACGTAGCTCCCGACTACATCTGTGTGGCCCTGCATGAGCTCTGGCTGCTACTGCGTCACTCTCCCCGGCTACTGTGCTACTCTCCCGGTACTATCTCTACCCCTTTGTCTCTTTGTACTCAATGCCCCTCAGCTGCAACTCCTGATCACTAATTCTATCTCTCTTAGCAAACCCCGCTCTAGAGAATAGAATGACTGATCACTCTGATATGTCCTCCAAGTGACCCTAAAGCCTCCTCTTATACTTTTTCTGTTGACATATCAGCAACCAAGATTAAGTCCTTAATCAACGGCTAAGATTAGATCTGGCTTAATCCATGTCTTTTGGACCATTCTAACACAGTTTCATATTAATCCACATTAATATTTTATTTTCCCTAAGTTTAGACTCAGGGACTCCATTAAAAATATTAATTATTTTAATATCTCCTGAACTGTTTAGAATTTACCCAAACTCTTTCTGGGTATTGGAGATCTCATGTGCCCTAACCTCTCCACCAAATTTCGTGGCTAGAGCACATCCAATGCTACCCCAAATCAAAAAATGGGACATAGTGGCTAGAATTCCAATCCCACCTGAAAGGGGATATGGCCAGTTGAGCTATGGAGAGCTCTATTGTAACTGTGTTGGACATAGGAGAGGCTTTCATCCCATGTGTGTGGATGCTTCGAGTTGTACATGCACAAAATGTGCACGATCATCCTATTGATGACTTATGTTTGGCCATCAGTTTGGGGGTGGAAGGTCGTGGACTCAGTGAGCTTGGTATCCATCATCGACCAAAGGTCTGACCAAAATGTACCTAGGAACCTGTTGTTGCAATATGAGATAATGGATTGTTGGATCCCAAAGTGTACCCACACTCATTCAAAGAAGAGCTTAATAATGGCTTCTGTTGTGATACTCTTCTCGCAGGCCGCTAAAATGGTCATCTTAAAGAATCTGTCGACGAACATGAAAACACAGTCATTGCCATGCCTAGTAGAAGGAAGGACCGACATGTAATCCATGGAGATGGATTCCTAAGGTCGATGAAGAGTAGGTAGAGGAGATCATAGGCCTTGCTTCTTGATGGTCGATTTGGCAATGGCGTAGGCAGTGCATGATCTAATGTACTTCTCAACATCATGTCGAAGGTTCAGTGAATAAAAATACTTTTGCAACACTGCAACTATTTTTTTTACTCTGAAATGTCCAACAACTGACTGTAGTGCACCTCCCAAATCACCTTGGCACGCTAGCTTGAAGGAACACAGAGGTGTCCCAAGTGGCATAACAGTGCACCCTGAAGGTGAAAACCGGGAACTTGTTTTCCTTCCAGGAGCATCTGGTATGTGTTGCCGAATTATGGATCGCTCTTATAAAGATGCAGCCACCTTGAAGTCTCGTGTCCACAAGAGTCGAGCATAGTGGTCAGCACCATGACTGGTGGTCAACTGAGGTAGTTTGCAACATTATTCATGTTTCCCTTCTTATACTTAATGTTCAAATGGAACTGTTGCAGGTATGTGGACCATTTTCGATGGCGATCGTTCTGCAACTTTCCTTGTGTCTACATGAACTGCAAGGGTCGGTGGTCTGTGTGGATGATTGTTTGCTTCCCCATATGTAATGCTTCTATTGTCAACAGTACTGCACAATGGAATACATCTCTTTGTCATAGGTGGGATACTTTTATACTGTGTTTGAAAGAGTCTCATTGTGATATGCCATTGGATGTCTTTGTTGAGTAAGAACTGCACCAATAGCATAGTCAGAGGCATCTGTCTCAATCTAAAACGGTTGTTTAAGGTCTGGTAATGTGAGCATTGGTGCAGAACAGAGGCGATGCTTCAACTCAGCGAACGCCTTCTGTTGGGATTCGGGCCAAAAAAACTTTGTCTACGCTCCACCCTTGGTGACTCAAAGGCCAAGTGATATGAGAGAACCCCAACATGAACCTGCAGTAGAAATTGGCTGGACCCAGAAAGTTGCAGAGCTTTATTAGAATGGTTGGGGTTGGCCAATACCGAATAACCTGTATCTTGGATGGGTCCACATGCACACCCCACTCATCAATGATGTACCCCAGATATTGAACCTGGGTCATACCAAAAGTGCATTTCTCCAAATTGGCACACAATTTGTTTTGTTGCAGGGAGGTGCTCTTCCCAACTCTAGATGAAGATCAGGATGTCGTCCAAATACACTACCACGAATGAGTTGGTGAAGGGCCGCAAGATATCGTCCATCAGCCTCATGAAGGTTGCGGGGGCATTCGTTAACCCAAAAGGCATGACCAGCCATTCGAAAAGGCCCTCCTTGGATTTGAAGGCAGTCTTCCACACATCAAAGGGTTCGATTGGTACCTGGTGATAACTGGACTTCAAGTCAATCTTGCTGAAATATTTGGCCCCCTTGAGCTGGTCCAGAAGGTCATCAATCCATGGGATTGGATCAATGATCTTATTCAACACCCGATAGTCAATACAGAGTCTCCAGGTCCCGTCTTTCTTCTGTACCAACACAATCGGGCTCCCACAGGGTGATGAACTTGGCCTAATGTTCCCTTTTTGCAACAACTCTTGAATCTGCCTCTTGATTTCATCGTTCTCCAGAACAGAGCGTCGATAGATCAGCGCGTTGGGCAGCGGCCTGCCCAGAGTCATATCGATAGAGTGATTGACCTGACAGTGTAGGGGTACCCCTGTGGGTGAGGTGAAGATGTCCCTGTACTCCTTCACGACTTTGTCCATCTGTTGCTGCCATGCGGAGGAGCCCTCTTTGGAGGCCGTGGATGTTGCCACAATCTTCTTTTTTCCCTGAGGGTGAATCATAAGGAAGATAAATTTCCCGGTCTGGGAAATGATCTTTCTCCATTTCTTCGGAAAAAACAAAGAAATGGTGGTAGGTGGTGCTACCTCCGATATCCTCTATAACCTATTGCCCAAAGAAATAATAATAGTGCAAGGTCTAGACTCATACACAACATGACGCTTCCACAAGTATGGTTAGCCTAATAATACATCACATACTTCAAGAGGGGCAACATCACACAGTACCTCATCTGCGAAGGGCTTGATGTTGTAGGAAAGGCGACATTGTTGGTTGATGCGGAGATCTCGTCCTTAGTGAAGCCACTCGATGGTGTACGGTTATGGGTGTGATGTTGTCGATAGGCCCAACCGCTTCACGACCTCTGTTGAAATGCGGTTCTTTTGGCTTCCACTATCGATAATGAACTACAGCGAAGAACCCTTCACCCACATCTGTGAATGGAAGAGTCGCTCCCCTTCCTTTGAATATTTAGGCTCAATCTTCTAGATCTTGGTGGTGGCAATGGTGGCGCTGGGCTCCACATCAATACTTTGCTTCCCTTTGTCATTCCCCTTGTCAGGTTCTGACCCAAAGTCGAAACATGCATCTAATTCAGAAGCTTTTAGCTCGGCCACTAGTGGCTGCTTGGCTCGACACTCACTTGTGTTGTGAGTGGGGCTCTTATGGAACTCACCATTTCCTTGTGTCTTTTGGCTTCATGGTGTTGTTCTTTGCTTGCGGCTTCAACAGGCTGTCCTAGGTCACCCTGCCTTAGCTTTGTCCTTTATTCTGCGGTTTGGGGGCGCCTTTCCCTTACTTTGTATTTGCAGATCCAAAGTCTTGCTTCTTCTGTTTAAATTTCTGCTCAATCTTAACATCGTATCGATAGGCGACACCAAGCGAGGAGATGTCCAGGAACTCCATCTCATCCTGGATGTACTTGTGTAGACAATCGTGGTACTTGAGTACCAAATGCCGCTCAGAATCCTTGATACTCAACTTCGTGCGAAGGGTATGAAAAATATTTGTGAACTTCAACACGTCTTGGTCCCTTCCTTGCCACAGCGTGGGCCACTTTATGTATTTATCTTCATAGCTCCCAACAAGGTAATATTGTTCCTTGATGGCATCTTGGAAATATTTCCAATTGGGTGCAACTGAAAACAATGAGGGTTCACTCTCGTCCTTCTGTTCACAGTAGGTTTCCCACCAATCCTTGACATGGGGGAAGGCTTTGAAGATTGCAAAAGTAATATTTTCCCGATTGGAAAAGTCATAAACCAAAAAATATCCTTTCAACAGATTTAACCATCTATCTACGACGTTTGCATTTATTTGGCCTTCAAATATGGGAATGTCAACGTTGACTTGTACCTTAAAGGGAGTGGCGCCTCCCGAGTGGCTACTGAATGAAGATGTGTCGCTTGTGGATAACTACCGAAGGATCTGGACAAAGTTATCCATCATTGTGTTCCTCTATCGCTCGAGAGATTCCTCGAGAAATATTTTGAAAGGATCTCCTGCTCCCTCGTCTTTATTTTCTTCCACCACGGGAGGTCGTTATGGTGGAGGTCGTTGGAGTTTGTGAGGCTGGTCTTGCAAAGGTTCAACTAGTTCAAGCCCTAACTGCTTATACCCTGACCTTGTTGCGGACATGCAAAGAAAACAAGAGAAAGAGCAGACCACTTTGATAACACTGATCCAGAGTTATACAACAACGCAACAGAATACAGATACAAACATAAACACCGAGATGTAGCAGAATTAAAATCTCATTTATTTAATATCAAAGAACTGAAATATGCTTACATATAGAATGGAAATAAACTAAATCAGGCGATGGTACCATATTTTTGAGAAGAGATGTGGCGGCTACATGCCTCTAAACTGTGTTACAATGAGGCTCAACAATTTTTTTTTTTATTGAAAAAAAAAGAAAACCCTAAACAACCAAAACCTTAACCCCAGGAGATGGAATGCCAAGAGTTTGTGAGGCTCATTGGGGTTAGTTGGGCAGCCAATTTCTCGAGGTCGTAACTTGGTCATATGATCTTTGTTTGGCGCGTACAATACCTTGTTGGAAAGATCTCTCCGAGTATTACAGGATTTGCCGCAAGACCCTACCATATCTACGAGCCTACTGCGGACCTCAAAAAACGTTGTTTAGGGGGTCAAAAGAGCTCTGAAAGTTCAGGACCCAAAAAACTGCTAAAAATTGTAAATGTTGCTATAATCAAGGAAATGGATGAAACTGACTGGAAGTCTACATGGAATAGGCGGGTGGCAACCAATATCCACCTGGATCACAAACTCAATCTTGGTCAACTTTCAGAATTCAGCTCCTTTCTATCACACGTGCGGCTACTCTAGAATAGAGAAGATGTGATGATGAATGATCAAAATGAAGATATCGCATTATGTATATATACTTGTCAAATGGAGTTGAATTTGACCAAGCGACACACCCTTTCATGGTGGGGCAAACTTTTCCTTTTTGAGCCTACTGTAGAAATTCCCACGTGTAGATCACTTGGTAATGCAATATACTAAAGCAAAACACTTGATCTACTTCTACAAACAATTTAGCAGAAGCTTAATCGAACATGAGCAACATCAATAAGAACACATATAACTGATAAGAAGGAATCAATCACACATAACACAGAAGATATAACCCGAGGAAAGCCTCGGCTTAAAACCCCAACTCTATATTATCATACAAGTGGAAATATAGTCAGTATTACAAAAAGAATTAGCTCAAAAGCTATCCTTCTCTCTCTGCAATACCTCCGCTGTTCATAGACAGTTAAAGGCCTCTATCTAACCTCTGGTCTGCCCTCCAAGCCTCCTATTTCTTTGCACAATTCTAATTGGGGTCTAGTGCAGCCACTTGTGTGAATTGGCCTCTTCACACACTCACTAACCTCTGATCCAACTACGCAGTCCTGAAGGAAATAAATCCTCATCATGTATGAGCTTCCTTTATAGGAAAAATATTCATCCAATTGATAGTACACTGTCCCTTCTCTGATCTCAACTAGGTCTCTGTCTGCACTGACATGCATGAGTTATTCATGAGAGAATATTTAGTTATCTGAAGAACAGCAGTTATCTGCTAGCATGCATTAACTAATTTAACTTACTTAATTTAAACACACTGTTTAAATCAAATATAACTGGACTTGACTTGGTTAACTGAGCCAACTAATTACTACTCAATATAAAACTCATCCTTATCTCTTTAACTGATGGATAAATTCCTCGATTAATAGAGAAACTGCTGCATGCCCTCACATAGACTTCATGTTTGATTTTTCACAACTAATTAACTCATGGAAAATTAATTAATTTATTTTCAAACAACTGTTAAGTTCAAATTCGAATTTTACTTCCTATTTCTAGTCCAGGGACTGACTAAAATAGGAATCCATACTGAATTGCTAAAAATATAATGCTATTTTTAGCACTTCCATTTTTCATTCCCTGTTGCCCAATCCAGCACTGGTACCCAAACTGCTATTTATCGCAGTGCTATTTTTAGCACTTCTATTTTAGCATTTCTTGTTGCTATTTTCAACACTCCCTCTCAACAAGAAAGGCTTCAACTCGAACCCAATCCTGTACCTTTGGAATGTTCTGCATGCAACACTCCTACCAAGTGTGTTTGCTCCAGCAACTCTCGGAACAAAAAAACTCCAAACTGACCTCTTTGTTGGGCTAGAAACATACTCTGATGCTGAAGCTCTACCTACTGCTGACAAGTGCTCCCTCTCTGACCTCTAAGCTGCTGAAACACTCCATGCATCTCGCATCGTTGCACACCTCTTTGTGCCATCCTGCACTGGTGCAACACTCTTGTGCCTCTCGCATTGCTGCAGCCTGCTAACTCTACACAGTCCTGGGACTCCTGCACTGTAGCTCTCTCTGTCGCTCCATCCACATCTGTCTCTACCCAATCAGTCAGTCCTGCTACTCCTCATCGGGGTTCCTGTAGCAAAGTCGAATCAAAGAGGTTGGGTACCTCAAGGATTCTGCCCCTCCTCCTTGGGACGATCACTCCACATCGCCCCACCTCCTACTCGGAGGTATGGCTACATGTGATTCCTTTGCCCACCTGGCTCAAAGATTCCCCCTATTGGAGGTCTCTGCATGAGTAGATGTCTCTACTCGATCTCCTTTCAGCTTCTCTAGTTGTGGCTGCTCCACAACCTCCTGAAGCTGCTTCACCGATCGTGGCTCCTCCACAATCGTCTGAGACTTCTTCTGGCACTGCATGTTGAGAGGTAATGTACTCTCCCTCTCAATCACTGAGTCTCCATCAGTTACCTTGCTCCTCAAGGCTTTGCATGCATCTTGAACCTCAAGAGCATACATGTTCTTGACCCGTGAACCAATCTGCTTCACCTGTCTAGTGATGATGTGTTTAAGGAAAACCTTTCCCTTACTGAAGACTACATCATAGCCTCTATCTTCCAACATCGTGATCGACACCAAGTTTCTCTTCTGTCCTGGTACATACTTGACATCAGTCAAGGTAAGGCAAGCTCCATGCTCCCTCTGAAAAATAACCGTGCCTACACTTGAGACACTATACTTTTCATCATTACCTATCGCCATGAGTATCTAGAGATCTTTCTCCTCCAAAGTACTGAACAAACTCGTGTCACCGGTCATGTGGAAAGAAGCTCCACTGTCAAGAAACCAACCACTTCCCACCATGGATGAAACCATGCATGCGAACAGTGTGAAATCCAACTCGAACTGTGCGGCCAATGCCTCACTTTCATATCCTTCCATGGATCCCTTCTTGGATTTCCTCAGTGGACAATTTGTAGCAAAATGGCCCACCTCATGACAATGAAAGCATCGCACTTTCGATTTGTCAAACTTCTTCCCACCATGGGAAGAACTCGAATTGGAAAGAGAATCCTTCTCCTTCGCCTTACTCGCTAAGGCACAGTTTTCCTTATCCTCCATGGATGAAGAACCATCTCTGGTGCTTCTTCTTATCTCCTCCTGCATCAGATCCGACCAAAGTCGTTCCCAATCTGGCAGTTTCTCTCTTCCATTAACCGAGTCTTGGTAGCTATGCCAGCTCTTAGGAAGACCGAGGAGTGCAAGACTCACCATGTCATCATCAGCTGTCACGATCCCTACACTTCCAAGCTCATCCCTGCATGTGGTGAGCTTGTTCAGATACATAGAGATCATGTTGCCATTTTCACACTTGATCTTTCGAAGCTTGTCTTTCAATGCCAGCTTCCTCTGATCACTGCTATTTTGATATAGATCTTTCAATGTTTATCACATTGAAAACGGTGTCTCCTTCCCATAAAGACTCGAGACTATGTGATCTCGAACTCCCTCCAAAAGGATTCTCCTTGCTTTAGCTACACATTTCTTCTATTCAGCCGATTCAGCAGCACCAGTCGGCTTGGGGACTTCTTGATCAATGAAGTCCTTTAGACCGTTATCCTCTAGTACTGCTTCCATGTGATCCTTCTAGGCTAAATAATTCGAACTGCCATCAAGGGCATATTCGAGTCTCAAACCATTGAACGCCATAGGTGAAATAGAAATGTGATAAGAACTCAATTTCTATATTCAGGAATCACAAACTTCAACTTCTTCCTTCTTGTATATTGTTCTTTCTTGATCACCTGTGCTTTGATACCATGTAGAAATTCCCATCTGTGGATCACCTGGTAATGCAATATACTAAAGCAAAACACTTGATCTACTTCTACAAACAATTTAGCAGAAGCTTAATCAAACATGAGTAACATCAATAAGAACACATATAACTGATAAGAAGGAATCAATCACACATAACACAGAAGATATAACCCGGAGAAAGCCTTAGCCTAAAACCCCAACTCTATATTATCATACAAGTGGAAATATAGGTAGTATTACAAAAAGAATCAGCTCAAAAGCTATCATGCTCTCTCTGCAATACCTCTGCTGCTCATAGACAGTTAAAGGCCTCTATCTAACCTCTGGTTTGCCCTCCAAGCCTCCTATTTCTTTACGTAATTCTGATTGGGGTCCGTGCAGCCACTTGTGTGAATTGGCCTCTTCACACACTCACTAAACTCTGATCTAACTACGCAGTCCTGAAGGAGATAAATCCTCATCATGGATGAGCTTCCTTTATAGGAAAAGTATTCATCCAACTGATAGTACAATGTCCCTTCTCTGATCTCAATTGAGTCTCTGTCTGAACTGACATGCATGAGTTATTCATGAGAGAATATTCAGTTATCTGAAGAACAACAGTGATATGCTAGCATGCATTAACTAACTGAACTTACTTAATTTAAACAAACTGTTTAAATCAAATATAACTGGACTTGACTCAGTTAACTGAGCCAACTAATTACTACTCAATATAGAACTCATTCTTATCTCTTTAACTGATAGATAAATTCCTCAATTAATAAAGAAACTGTTGCATGTCCTCACATAGACATCATGTTTGATTTTTCACAACTAATTAATTCATAGAGAATTAATTAATTTATTTTCAAACAGCTATTAAGTTCAAATTCGAATTTTACTTCCTATTTCTAGTCCAGGGACTGACTAAAATACGAATCCATACTGAACTGCTAAAAATAGAATGTTATTTTTAGCACTTCCATTTTTCATTCCCTATTGCCCAATCCAGCACTGGTATCCAAATTGCTATTTATAGCAATGATATTTTTAGCACTTCTATTTTTAGCATTTCTTGTTGCTATTTTCAACACATACATGATGCCCAAAAAAATTTATTTTATTTTGATTTTTCACAATTCTTCTAGGCTGACTTAGGAGACCTCTTGGCATGTGGAATACCTCCCAATGCTACAAGAAAAATCAACACTCCCTCTTAGCAAGGGAGGCATTCTCCTTAGTAGCAACAAATTTCCCCTTCACTGAAATTTCTCCTTCGCAAAAATGTTCATGAGCTTGGTATGTGTATGCATGTCTATAGATAACTCCATCTTCGAGTAGGCAATGTAAGTATCCTAGGCCATTTACCCATGGCCAAATCAGCATGGCCTCGCCAAAGTCCTTTTATGGCTCCTTAGGTAAGTATATCAATCTCCTCTAGTCAAATTAGCATGACCCAACCAAAGTCCTTTATGGCTTCTCAGGAGAGGATTTACCCCTTAACCACTCACCCCAGCCAAACGACCCAACCAAGGTCCTTTATGGCTTCTCAGTGAATTTCATCTATCTCCTCTAGTTAAATCAACATGACCCAACCAAGTCCTAGATTTTTTGGAGAAGATATGTCCAATCTGCAATTTCCCTGGTCCATTCACCCCTGTTTGAATCAACATGACCCAGCCAAGTCCTTCTACCTTCTCAAGTGAATGTGTCCATCTCGCCTGGTCAAATCAACATGACCCAGCCAAGTCCTTCAAGCATCTTAGGAGATGGTCTACCTGGTCCTGCAAAGACATCAACACTCCCTCTCAACGAGGGGACATTATGCATCACGCCAAGCTTGTCTCTAAAGTATACAAACTTCACTCTAGATAGAGGCTTGGTGAGGATGTTTGGAATATGTTGATCTATGGATATGTACTAGAGCTCCACTGCTCTTCTCTGCACCATGTCTAAAATGGGCCTCCTAAGAAAAATGTACAATCAAAATAAACTTTAAAAGAACCAATAGGATTCAAGATGATGATGTCAACCATGGAGATGATTCACCATTTTTGGAGTGAAAAAGTAAAAAGCTTAAAAAATAATCAAATAATAAAACTACTTTTTCAACTTATCTCCCTAGATTTTACTCAAATTTTGAAAAGGAGTACTCGTTGGATGCAAAATTTAATTCCTCATTCAAGAAAAACTATTTTTTCAACTTATCTCCTTATGGGTTTACTCAAATTTCGAGCAGAAACACTCGTTGGATGAAATATTTGATTCCTCATCCAATGAGTACCCATGTTGCATACTTTCGATGGACCCTGTTACACGAAAAATGAAATCATGTTTTTTCATGTATTTCTCATTTTTCGTGTAACAGGGTCCATCGAAAGTATGCAACATGGGTACTCATTGGATGAGGAATCAAATATTTCATCCAACTAGTGTTTCTGCTCGAAATTTGAGTAAACCCATAAGGAGATAAGTTGAAAAAATAGTTTTTCTTTTATCCCTCTAAAATTTGATGATGTAATTTAATCTTATTTTATTATTTCCACTATTATTTTTAATCTCCTTAGGAGGCCCATTTCAGACCTCAAAAATCCCCTAATGGATATTTGATCTCAATATACTTCTACTTGTCATGAAAAAATGGACTCTTTGAAAACTTTATACAACTTTGATTATCACAAAATATCAAGGTCGACTCAAGCTTCTGATCAAATAGTCTTACAAGTAACTTTTGAAGCCACAGTGCTTCTTAACTTATGGCATTGGCTGTGATATACTCTGCCTTTGTTGTACTACGTGCAACAGAAGTATGCTTCTTGCTAAACCAGGATATCATAGCCAATCCCAAGCTGAAGCAACACCCTGATGTGCTCATTTTGTCCTCTACAATCCCAACACAATTTGAATCCATATATCCTTGCAGTTTCACTTCACCACCTGAGAAATATCTCAAACCATATCCAACTATACCACGCAGGTAGCTCAACACATGCTTTGTTGCAACCCAGTGCATCTACCTATGCTCAACCAGATACTGGCTCAAGGTGTTCACTGCAAAGTAAATATTTGGCTTAGTGTTAACCAAATACATCAAGGATCTGATCAACTTCTTGTACATCGTGGGATCCACCAAATCTAAATATGAAGTGGAATCACTCGGCTTCTTCAAATTGGTCACCATAGGTGTATCCATGGACTTACAATCCATCATATCGAATCTCCTCAAAATCTTAACAATGTACTTCCCTTGTCCAAGGAATATCTCATCAAGTCTCTGCCACACCTCCAATCCCAAGAAATAATGTATCAGGCCAAGATCCTTCATCTCAAACTCTAAGGCCAACTACCTCTTGCACTTGTCGATGAGTTTCTCTGCCCCTATGATGAGTAGATCATAAACATACAACACCAAGATCAAAGGATCACCATCAACAATCATGTAGTAGAGGTCAGGATCCACAACACTCTTGGTGAAGCCCAAACTCATTAGATATCCATCATTCCTGAAATAGCATGCCATGGGTGCTTACTTGAGTCCATACAAAGCCTTCTTCAATTTGCCAACACGGGGCTCCTTTCCATGTACCTCAAATCCCTAAGGTTTTTCTATGTACACTTCCTCTTCAATCACACCATTGAGGAACACGGTCTTACATCCATCTAATGTATCTTCCAACCCATAACAAAAGCAAGAGAAACAATAGTTCTAATAGAAGTGTACCTGGCGACTGGAGCAAACATCTCATCATATTATACTCCCTCTTTCTAGGAGAACCTTTTTGCCACAAACCTCGATTTGTACTTCTTGATGCTGCCATTTGCTGCATGATTGATTTTATAGATCCACCTGGAAGTCACCACCGACTTCCCCTCTTGTCTTGAAACTATCGCCCACACATCATTCTTCACAATGGAATGATATTCCTCAATCATGGCATCCTTCCAAACCTGTTGGCCTGCTACATCTTCATAAATGGAAGGCTTAGAACCAATGATGTGGCTTATCAATGTCATATAGAATAAGTATCTATGTGGTCGTTTACTCTCCCTGAAAGTACCATGAGGAGCTACATGCCCCTCTGCGTCCTGCGGAGTGTCACGAAGCCACACTAGCCTCTTACTGGTTCCTAAATATTTCGGTGGGTCCACTAGTTCTACTGGTTTGGTCAGTTCCTCTTGATCCTCTAAAGGATGAACAATTGGAATAGGCCCTGTACCTACATCCTTCGAAGTCTCTTGCTCCTCATTATTAATCTTCATGCGGGACTCTTTAGACTTCTTGAAGGCTACCTCCTCATCAAAAATAACATCCCATCTAACCTCAAACTCACACTGTCCTAGAATGTCGATCTTGTATACCTTCGAAGTCTCACTGTATCCCACAAACGTACCCTTCTTTCTAGAAGACTCCAATTTCTTCCTCTTCTCCTTAGGCACGTGAACATACACTAGACAACCAAAGATCCTCAAATGACTGACCTTTGGTTTCACTCCCATGAATGCCTCCTTAGGAGTCTTGTCTTCTAATATCCAGTGAAGAATCTGGTTCTGAACATAAACAATTGTGTTGCTTGTCTCTACCCATAAGAACATGGATAGATCTTGATCATGAATCATCGCTTTCACTGCTTCCACAATAGTTTTGTTCTTCCTTTTTGGTACTCCATTATGTTGAGGATTGTAAGGAACGATCCACCCCCTCTTGATCCTTGCCTCCTTGCAGAAATCACTGAAATATTTGGAATTATACTCTCCTCCATCATCTGACCTCAAGACTTTGATCTTCCTTCTTGTCAAGTTCTCTACGTGAGCATGGAATTCCTAGAACTTGTCTTCATAAAATAGATCCAATTCTTCCAAGAGAAATCATCAATGAATGTCACATAGTATAAGTAGCCACCAAAGAAGGATGAAGTCATAGGTATGCACACATCTAAATGTACTAGATCCAACATCCCCTTGGATCTATTGTCACGACTTGGAAAATATCTTTTTGTATTCTTACCAAATGCACAACCCCTGCAAACACCATCATGCTCTACTTTAAGTTCTAGAGACCTGTAACCATCCCCCTCAATATTGGCAAATCTTTGTAATGTGGGTGAGCAAATCTTCAATGTCATAACTCACATAAACCGATACTATCATGTACCAATGCTTGGGTTGGTCGTCTTATCAATATGTATAATCCTCTCTCTCGAACATCAATTACTTTTGTTGAGTTTATGCTTGAATCCTTAGGCCATATAAGAACTTGACCATCCATGAATGCAACTCAATAACCTCTATACTCTATTGCAGAGACAGAAAATAAATTCTTCTTCAATCCTAACACAAAGAAAATTTCTCTCATGTAAAGAGTCTACAAACTCCAAGTGAAAAGAAGCAGCTCCAAGTCCTTTTACTACATGCTTGGTATTGTCTCCAAGTTCCACCTAAAATGTTGAATCCCTTTCTACCAAATATCTGAGAGCATATTGAAAACCAATCATGTGCCTAGAAGCACCAATGTCCACAAACCAAACATCATTGCTATTGGTAATATTGCTTGAAAGAGCAGAAATAAAGACTTTCTTCTCAGCTCCCTCTGGCTCTATATTAGCTTCCTTTTGAAACCTGTCTTCCATTATGAGACTTGGAACCATTTGGCAACATATCAAAAAATCTAGTCAAGTTGTTGAACACTTGTCTCTTACGCTGAATTTAGTGGCTGCTCTTTCAACAAAGCTCTAATACCATGTTGAATTTTCTACAAGATGTACAGTAGAAACCAATTTTTTGATCTGATAATTACTACCTAATGATCTTTAAACAATTTATCTCATGCCACTGATATCATTGAGAAATTATACACAAATTCTCAACAATAACTGCAGTGAAACAGTAAGATCATAAAGAGACAACCATGCACAATAGGGGCAACAATTTTACCCTATGAAACCAAACTTGGGGAGAAAACCCGACAAATTTTATTCTAGGAGAAATTATTCTTCAGCAAGGTTTACAAATCCAAATTGTCTAGAAATTTGTGCCAATATCCAAGTCCAAATACTAGTCAAACTTGGTCAATTTCCAGCAAGTCAACATTGGTCAAACTAGCCAAAAATACAAAAGTCAACGGTTAAATTGTCAAATTTTGACCTGCAAATAAGCTTGATCTTGCGGTCAAATCTGTATTGGGGTCAATGGTCAAACTCAATCAAATTCTAGTCAATTCAGCTTGTTTTTGTCACACGTGAAACTGCTCTAGAATAAAGAAAATGCGATAATGAATAATCAAAATGAAGATGTCACATTATGTATATATCCTTGTCAAATGGGGTTGAATTTGACCAAGGAACACACCCTTTCATACTGGGGTTGACTTGTCCTTTTTGAGCCTACATGATGCCGAAAAAATATAAAGATTTTATTTTGATTTTTCACAATTCTTCTAGGCCGACTTAGGAGACCTCTTGGCATGTGGGAATACTTCCCAATGCTACAAACAAAATCAACAATTGGGTGATGGACAATGGTAAGCTAGTATTAGCATGGAGATCCTAGTTCAAAGCTCACATAAATTTCTATAAACAATGTTTTCTAAGTAAACAAATGAGTTGTTTCCTTACGTTGCATTAATGTTATTCTTTATTTACTTTTAGAATGACAAGGATGAGCACCGTGATGTCCATGCATAAATTAGAGTTCAACACTCTAATTGGTTGAAGCATTATCATTTTCATTTATTATGGATACAATGTTTGTGATTAATATATCAAGAAATAATAAATATCAATGAATATAATAAAAAGCTAAAGTAAAATTGAGAACATACAAATAGCACTGATGAGCAACATTTAAAAAGTGATTGATATATATAATAATGTGGGCAATTAATATGACAAAACTCTATGTAATGGCAAATGATGCTCATGAGACAATGCAACTTATCAATATACAATGTAGAATGGAATGCTAAATTTTGCACAACATAAAAGTCATGTTCAACAATATGTATCCTCGTCACAATCTGAATATGGATGAAACATTTATTTTAACACTAAATTTGGTTATGGTAGTTGAGGAGAGATTTGTCTTTTTCTTTGGCCTTTAACAATGGTGCAAATTGTTGAAATTCGGATGCAAGGTAGAATTTCTTAACATGATAATTACTTGTAACTGATCTATGTGTTTCCTTATAATGTCATCAAGCAATTACACATTCAAAGACGTCAAGAAAAATAAACATCATGGAGCACAAGAGACAAGAGACACCATAAATTAGGCCAGAGGCTAGGGGAAAATCCAAAAGTGGGAAACTTGTCAATCCTTTCCGTATAGATTCTTCATCAACAAGAGAAATCCAATTCAACCAACCAGTGATCCAAGTGACAAGTCAACCCTCCAAACTTTGCCATGTCTTGTCAACTAATCTGTCATTTGTCAGTCTTAAATGTCTCTGAAACTTGCATCAACATTGGAGAATATGCCTCTCTAAACTTGTATCATCATAAAGAATATGCCTCTTTGAACTCGCATCATCATAAGTTATATGTCTCTCTGAATTCGCATCATCATAAAGAATGTGTCTCTCTGAACTAGCATCATCACAAGGAATATGTCTCTCTTAACTCGCAACACCATAAAAAATGTGTCTCTCTAAACTCACATCATAAGAGGTAATATGTCCTCTTGTAGCTTGCATCACATAGTAATGTCTTCTTCTAACTTGCATCACATAGGTAATATGTCTTCCATATTTCGTAGTCACAGAGAGAGAAGGTGCCATACAGATCTTGCTTTATGTGCCTCAAATTCCCACATCATAGATTTGAGCTTATTTTCACAGAAGAGACCGAATTGGATGCCAAAATGTGGAGCATAGGTGTCAATATATAGTTTGTTTGTTTATGTGAAGAGACACATCCTTTGGGTAGGCCAACTTGTCTTTCTGGAGGGCCAACTTGGCAACTTGAAGGGACAAATGACATTTACAAAATTTCAAATTTTCTTCTTTTCATAGGGTCACAAAGAACATGCCCTTTGACTTTTTCTTTTGACCAAAATAAAAAATCAAGAACATGTTTGATAATAATAATAATAATAATTTTTATTTTTGTTTTTACATGAAATACATATCAATACAAATACAATAATTATGAAGACCAAACCTAGTTATAATTTCAACATAAATAAACAAGAAATCGCACTATAATAGTAACATAGGTTTTATAAATACTCATTTATCATTCCATATAGTGGATGAAGCAATTGCTAGTGAGAAGATATTTGTGTTTTTCCTATGAGCATAATGCAAATCTTCTTACAAGAGAAGCAAAGAAAAGCAAAGTTCAACCACATAAGAGGTCCATAGAGGTGTTGCTATAATGTGGGGAGTAGATTCTTTAGGTACTACCATTATAGCTACATGGATTTGAGATCCTCTCCTTTAAATGGCACTAATTTTCTAAGTCTAAAAAATCTTAATAATGATTATGGATTCCTCCTAAAGGGTGAAATTTAACAAGAAGTGAGTAAAAGCCTAAAGTTCATCTCTTTATAATGCACTTTACTTATGGTGTCACTTGACCTATTATTTTAAAAACATGTGTACCTTTTGCAAAACCTTGATGTTTGAAGGTTCAAAGAACTTAATCTATGTATATTAGTTTTTGCCTAGAGACCTTTATTTCTATGCAAGATAGCCATGCCTACAACTAAATGCTTTGATTCCTTTACAATCATGAGTACAATAATAGTGAAAGATTGTTTCCAATCCTTCATAGGGTTTTGGCACTAATTTCTCCACTATAATATTCCCATACACATACATTGTATAATGACAAGGCAAAGAACTTCAACTAAACATGATCTTGTTACAACCATTTTGGAAAGGACATTAAAGACTTACGGTGTTCGACTTATATGTTCGTAGTTGTCATTGATTTGTTCCAATTGTTAATCTTACATATCTCTTTACATGTTAACATTTCCAAGATAACTCTAGACCACCTCAAGTTTATGTGTGTCCCTCATGTTACACTTGGAAGCACTAGTCATAGCATTTACAAGAATGTCTTTGGTAATTACTTTCTTTAGATATGCTGAGTATTATGTTAAGGCATATACCTAAAAGCACTGATATCACCATAAGGTTAAGTGAATACCCATTAGGTTTTTTACAATAGAGGCTAAGTGTAAATTTATGGCCTCTTAGCTAAAGACCTTGGTCATAATGGGTAAAGTATATCAAATTTTTAACATAAATCTTGATTTATAGTGGCCTTGCGGCCTCAACAAAATTTCTCCAAAATGATATTTTCAAAGTATTATGATTTTTTAGTATCTTTGATACTAAGTCTAAATATATAATTTTTCGACCTATATTGTATCACAAGCTTTTCAAATTGCCTAATTTTCACAGGTCATACCTTCTGTAAAAATAAAATTGGATTCCAGTTCAAGATTCATGCAATGTACAAATGTACACATTAACAGTGAAGAAAGTGTTTCATGTGATAGCGCTCCTCAAAATTTTCATAAGTGATACTTTTTTAAGGGATAAATATTAAGCAAGATCTGGTATTTTTCAAATTGGTTCCTTGTCATTGGAGCAAAGAAACACTAGAGAGGCTATAAGAGCAAGTTTTTGAAAATTTTCATCACCACCTAAGCCATGAGACAATCAATTGACTTAAGGGGTTGTCATGCCAAATTTGGGCTTAAAAGTTATAAAGGCGACTTTGCTAGAGGGTAGGGTAAGCAAATAAGAATTTTCAGGTACCAATGAGGCATTTAGGAATCAACTCTCGTTTGATAATTTTTATGTATGATCTCAAACACATTTGTCTTGCATCTTGATAATTTTTTGCCATCCATTTGTCTCTAACCAAATAATATTGCTACTAGGTTTATAGCCTGTAAGAAGTTTCATCCCCAATCTGTTAGGCTGTAATTTAATAGCATGTTTATAGGTGGGTTTTGTAAGAAAAATTACATCTGAGGCTGGGTGAAAATCCCGTGACCTTTACATCCCTCAGATGCAGCAAATAAAATTGTAAAGCAGCTCTGTTCAGGGGTGCTGTTGCCCAAATGATCATAAAGAAAACAGAAAAATACAGCATTACCAACTGCTTCTACAATACAGAACGAAAGAAGGGAAGGTGGCCATGGAAAATTAATATTTACTTATTTCCTAGCACCACAATAGAGAATGGTGAGCAAGGTGTCCAAGATTAAAACCTCAATCTCATCATAGTAACTGTCCCTACTTTTATTCTTCAACCACAGAACAATGGACAGGAGTTGGAGTCTACAGTTGTTATGGGCACATTGAGAAGCAGATTGAGAATTGGCTACCAGTTGCAGAACTTAAAGGGCATGAAAAAACATGAAGACTTAGAATGGAGTTCCACATTTTTATACAAAGTATTCTGGGACCTTGATTCGACCTCAAAAGCTAGCAAGGCAATGCTAAATGACTTATTTAGTTCAGTTCACTCTAAAGGATCCAACCTGCCTTGACATTTTGTAATATGCAATAGAATCAAGTTACTTGACGACCTTGCCTCAGGAAAGATCATCAGCAGCCAATGTATATTGTTGATGTTAGCTCAGAGAAATGTTAAGATAACAGATAAGTCAATATCAACTGACCTTGAGGGCTTCTGTGATAGATGACAGTTCTATTACAGAGCATCTTTGGTCCCTGATGATGGATGGAGTAACCATCCGAAACGTTAGATGGACTAAATCATTACACAGTTCTCTTCCGGAAATCTCCAACAACATTTACTCTTAACAACACATAAGGTGCAGGCATGTATAAATGTTCCTTCTCATCAAATATTTGATTACTATTTCGTGTCAAATCAAAATTTCATTTCTACTGGACACAATGTCAAATAATTTCACGTGTTTTGTATGAAGGATCATGTCATATCCCCAATAGTTAAATTTGTCTAAGCAGCATTGCAGTTTTGTTTCCTACTAAATATTTTGGCATTTGGACTTAGGAGTTTGTGTTAAAAGACTTGGGACTAAATTTTGCAAAAAGGAAAAGAAGGCAACTTAGGAAAAGTGGGTAAAAATTAAAGTGGTGAGTTGTGGGGGCTACACAAAAAGGAAAATTGAACCCTTAGAAGGAATTCGACCCACAAGGAGGGAAAACGCTCAAGGGGGCTCGATTAGGTGGGGACCACAAAGGGAAAGACGATAACAGCTACAAAAAGCAAAAGCACGCTTATTTTTGGGGTTCGTTGTTTATGCATCTAACTTGAGAGTTTGTTTTTGTTGATAGCCAAGTCGACTGGTGCTTTGAGCACAAGGATTTCCAAGGGGAAATTCCAGACTCTCTTTTGGTGGACTTCAAGTGCCACCCTAGGAGAGATTTTCAGAACTTAGTGGGAAGATATTTGCTGAAGTTTATGGGTCAAATCAGCTCTTGCTTCAGCCAGTTCGAACTTCCAGGACACAGGGACAGAAGTTGTTCCACTGAGTTGAGGGAGTTTCAAGGGGAATTATGGCCAGCGAAATTAAGAGAAATTTCACAGGGTGGACTAGCATTTGGGGTAAATTTCAGGGCTGGAAATTGCTGTTCCTGTGAGAGCCAAAATTCACCATTTTAGGGCCTACATAGAAGTGTTGCTGGGCAAGATTCATCTCATTTGTGTTGGGTTTGGGAAGGAATTTCACACACATCTTCCAGAGGAGTTTTTCAAGGAAATTCTACAGCTAATTGAGGAGGGATTGTGGTACATTCAATAGTTGTGGATTGTGGGGGATGCAGAATCTGCCAAGGAGGGCATAGCACCAAATTTGGGTAATTCCAGGTCAGAATTAGCCCAAATCATTTCTGGGTTTTGTTTGATTAGCCTCAAGGAGCGTGCTCCTAATTTTGCAGAATTTTTGGAGGGGTTTTGGGCCCTCAAATCTCAGTTCACCTACAGCAACAGTGCAAAATTTTATGGGTTCAACGCACAACTTGGAGGAGCCATTTTGAGTGGAGATTTCCAGCTATTCTCACCTGGGTATTTGCTTGATTTCTATAGCAAGCCCGAGTGCACACTTTCCATCTCCAGTTGTAATCAGATTCCATATTTCTTAATAAAATGGCTCAAGATTATTGTTGTTGCCCCATGGAGTTTTAATTTGTCTCTGCGTGTGTTATTTTCAGAAATTTATGGTTATGCTTATGTCATAGCTAGTGCATGTCTTTGGTATTTCACTGTAAATTTCTACTAGGAATATTACAATGGTATCAGAGCATGTTCCTAGCCAATGTGGAGAACAAGAGCAGGTGATGCCACCCAGAAGAGGAAGAGGTAGAGGTCGAGGTAGAGAGGGAGCACCAGACCCATTTTCTGACACAGAGGTGGAAAACATAAGAGGGCACATGGAGAACCAAGAGGATACAAAGCAACCTAGACAAGAAGGCAGAACCAATTCCTAGAGGAGTTGCTAAGGACCAACCAGCGGATGCTAAGGCAAGGCCAACTCATAATGGACATGATGTAGCAGGTGATGGGTCTATATGTGAATGATAGACCAGGGGCAAAACCCCAAGGTGATGGGGGTTCTAGAGGAGGGGGAGGAAGTTGTACATACCAGCCACCTCATACCCCTCTGTGTGGCCAAACATGTTGTCCTACGATGCCCCATTTTATGGACGAGCTCGACCAGGAGAAGGAGCCTGACCCTATCGCAGATCTGGTGAACTCAGTTGCCTTAGGTATTGATGAGTATGAGGGGCTAGACCCCAGGATTAGGAGGGTGATGTCTTTTGGGGAGTACCTTCACCTCAAGGAGAGGCGTGCCACAGGAGTTGGGACTCATTACTGGGGAGGGCAATCTAGTCAAGAGGTGCAGAAGATAGTAGGGAAGGTCACACTCCCAAATTATGATGGGTTAGCTAAGAGTTCAGCCAGGGCTTGTGTCCAAAAGCTTGATACTTACTTCCACTTGAACCCCATGTGAGAGACAAACGATATCCGGTTTTCTACGCTACATCTGGAGGGAAATGAACAGGAGTGGTGGTACCACAACTTGATTACGCTAGGGCACACACACATTACCTCTTATACCGAGTTCATCGGGCGATTGATTGAGAGGTTCGAGAGGAAGGACCCTGAGCTACATTTCAAGGAGTTGGCCCACCTGAGGCAGACAAGCAGCGCAGAGATCTACATCTCAGAGTTCCAGAGGCTGGTCATGATGGTATCAGATATCTCGGAGGTCCAGTTGATTATGTTGTTTGTGGAGGGGTTAGTTGAGCCTACAAGCCTACATCCTTATTGGGCATTATTTCCAGGACCCAAGAAATGATTGACACAATGGCCAATACCAGGGCCTTTGCACCCACTAGACCTACCGCCCCACAGAGGAACCGAGATATTTGCACACCTCATAGGGAGAGTGGATGTGGCCCTTTGGATGAGGAGACTAGGAGGGACCTCAAGAGAAGGAAACTACGCTTCACATGCCAGGAGCCTTGGGCACCAGGGCACAAGTGTGTGAAAATTCCACTACTGAAATATTATTGTAGCAACTAGAATTATTTCTTCAAACTGTTAATTAAATTAACATTTTATTGCTACGACAACAAAAAAATAAACACACTGCAATCTTCACAAAAATACTGCGGAAAATAAATAGCACTGGAAACTGAGAAAAATATTAGAACACACAATAATTAACACAATTATTTATGGATAAAAGTCCCGGAAAAACCCAACTTGGGAAAACAGGTGCAGAAATTGAGGGTTTTATATTATTATGCAGCAGTGAGATTATCTAAGTACAATCTGGATGCTGAAATTGGCAATACTGCAGAGAAAAACACTGGTAAAAGTATCTTGAGGGAAATTACCCTCACTCTGAGCAATCTCGACACTCGACTACCACTGAAAAGCAAGCGGTCCAACTGGTCGTACGCAGGCTTTGCATCAACCTAAGGCTGCCTGCCACACGTGCTACCCAGATCGCCTGCTAATCGAGTCATCTTGGCTGCTGCTGACTGGGAAAACGCTTCTTCGACACTCTAGAACCTTTGCCCAGCCTCTAGAATTGGAAATGTCTTCCTTCCTCAACAAATCGAATTGCCCATTGAATCTTTTGCATAACCTCCTGGAGAAATCTCGGCCTCTCTGCAAATGCATTCGCCAAATCTGGAAATCTTCCTCCAACTTCACTGTCTCTGCCCCTCATTGTCTTTACTTCCCTACTAAAGCTCGAACTCTACCAGCACGACTAGCTCTCTGAAAATCGAACCCTCCAAGGAAATCAAACTCTATGTGATTCTCACAAGTGTACTCTCCATCTACCCATCGACTTCTTATAATCCTCTATTGGAGCACCAACGACCAAGATTAAAACTTAATCAAGAGCCCAGATTAATTCCCTGTCAATCCATGTGAGTTTCTAGAGAATTCTCACCTTATCTCAATTAATATTGATTAGTTAACCATATTCCCTAAGTTTAGACTTAGGAAATATTTAAAAAAGGCTAATAATCTAACTGAACCATTCTAGGTGGAATTTCCAAAAACGATTTCTAAGTTTGGGAAATCTCATGTGTTTTAGCCTCTCCAAAAAGTTTCGAAACTAGAACACCTATGATGCTACAAAAAAATAACAAAGTGCACCAAGGGCAAGGCCCATTACATTGAGGTATACTCAGATAGTGAGCCAGATGAGGAGGTTGAGCTGGAGGTAGGCCACAGAGATGAGGGGCCACAGTCATCATGAGGAGCACCACCACCACCTCGGGGAGGAGGACCATTCGCTCCATCTCCATCTAGGGGTGTTCTGGCTTCACTTCAGGGAGTTTTGAAGTATTTGACACTCTCGATTAGAGGTACTGTACAAGGGCAGCATGTGTCAGTCCTAGTAGACAGTGGGGCTACCCAAAACTTTATCGATGCCCAGATGGTGGAGTGGAGGGGCATTCACATAGAGAATTTGAGGGGTTCTCAATGTTGGTGCCAGGAGATTAGACGATGTAGTGCACGAAGTATGTTCCCAGCTCGACTATGACATTGGGGAACTACTCCATCACTAACCATTTCTTTGTGTTCGATGTTCCGGACAACAATGTGGTGTTGGGTGTCCAATGGTTGTACTCATTGGGGAGGGTCACCATTGATTGGTAGAAGTTGGTGATGGAATTTACAGGCCTAGATGGGTAGCCAACAATGCTGAGAGGGGTGTATTCCTACCCGCCCCCGACAGTCTCCGCTCATCGAATGGAGGAATATTTGCGGCATGGGTACATAGAGTGGGAAGTGGAGCTTAGGATTTCATAGACAAGGACTCAGGCACAACCCGTGTATCCAGATATATTAGCCTTGTTGGAGAGGCATCAAAGGGTTTTTGGAGAGATTCCTTCAGGCAAACCACCGGACAAAGGGTTCGAGCACACTACTGAGCTGGAGGAGGGAGTGCATGCAGTCATTACTACTCCCTACAAGCACCCCAAGGATTATCGAGACGAGATTGAGAGGGCGATATAGGAGCTACTGAGGTTGGGGCACATCAAGCCTGGTTCGATCCCCTTTGCTTCTTCTGTGGTGTTGGTGAAGAAGAAGGATGGGACTCTCCGCATGTGTATAGACTACAGGGCCCTCAACAAGAAGACGTTGAAGAACAAGTACCCCATCTCGCGCCTTGACGAGCAGATGGATGATCTCGGGGGAGCTAACTACTTCTTTAAGATAGACTTGCTCTCGGGGTAACACCAGATCTGGGTGAGGGAGCAAGACATCCCCAAGACTGCCTTTCACTGTCACTATGGGCATTTTGAGTTTTTGGTGATGCCCTTTGGGCTAACCAACGCACCAGCCACATTCTAGTCCTGCATGAACCATGTGTTTCGCAGGCAACTGCGACGTTATGTCCTTGTCTTCTTTGACGACATTCTGATATATAGTCGGACTTGGGAGGAGCACCTCCAGCACCTGGAGGAGGTAATGCGCATACTAGAGGAGCAGCAGTTGTATGCGAAGATGTCCAAATTTGAGTTTGGACTAACTGAGATGTTGTACATTGGGCACATGATAGGGGAGGATGGAGTGAAGGTACACCAAGAGAAGATTAGGACCATCCTAGATTGGCCTATGCCCAAGAATGTGACAGAGCTAAGGGGATTCTTGGGCATTTGCACATAATATAGGAGGTTTGTGAAGGGATTCTCACAACTGTCAGCACCCTTCACGGATTTGACGAAGGGGACTTTTGAATGGACACAGGTGGCATAAAATGCATTTGAACACTTCAAGAAGGTAATGAGCATCTACCCTATTTTGGCCTTGTCAGATTTCACACAGTTCTTTGTTTTGGAGTGTGATGCCTCTGGCGAAGGGGTTGGAACCGTATTGACCAATGTTGCACAAAGCGGGGACGTTTTTTGGAAGCAGGGACACGAAAGCGTCATTTCCCAAAAATCTAGGAAGTGAAACATCTCAGAAGCATCTACTATATATATATATATATCTTTATTAAAAAAAAAATTGCATTATATTAAAAAAAGCATCCAAAATACCAAAATAATAGTAGAAGATATGGAAGCATGCATATTTGTACATAAATCAAGATAGATATGGCATCCATTATACATTAATGATTAATTATTCGAGCATCAATCATTTAGATGCATCAACCATCTAGAATCTAGATTCTTCTCCTCTTGTCTAGCCTTTGTCTCTACCTCGATTGTCTAGGGATATTAGTCAACATTGCCCAATTTTGATCAAACTACCTAATCCAAGCCTTAAAATATGGTAGAAAAAGCTTAACATGCTTGATCAATGATTTTGACTTGATTGAAAGGTAATTTTTTGCTAAAGGCATGACAAAGGAGTTCAACAATTAACACCACCAACACTAGGGGTACATATGGGGCTTGGTGCTCTTGATTAAATGCTAACCACATACCTCATACATGACATAATCTAATGAAAAGCCACAATCCCATTGATCCTGAATTCCTGAAAACTGTTAAGTTTGCTGAATTTTGAATAGGATATGAAATTCTATTTTCTCCATATGAAGTCTGATGAGGTTGGAACCACTCTCAAACATCCTGAGTCATTTCATGGTAATGTTAAAAATTTAAGTAAAAGGATGAAATGAAAAATAAAGGAGAATGTCACTTTTACTTTAAGAATTTAACATTACCATGAGGGAACATCTATGAAGCATCTAAGGAGCACCTTGGGAGTGTCCGATAAGCCCCAACACAACTTAAGTCAAAGAAAAAATAAAAAAATATTTAGAACCCTGTGGAATTGCCCGTCTCCCTTCGGATCCACTTGGGATCTACAGATCCGTGCCCGATCCGCCGCGGATTGGGCCGACACATTTCCAAATTTCCAGGAACCGTCTTCGTTGGCCCAATCCGCAGTTCCGAAATTCCAAATTGTGGATCCAACAACGGATCCCCCATGGGACGCGATTCTTGGTTTGGATCCTTTGGGGGGGCGTTACGTGCAACACTGGTATTGACGCAAGGAGGTCACGCCACAACGTTCGAGAGTAGGAATTTGCTACCCCATGAGCGATTGTACTCTATTTACGACAAGGAGATGCTGGCAATGACGCATGCACTAGCCAAGTTCAAGCAATACCTAGTGGGCAACCGATTCAAGATGAAGATTGACCACAACAATCTTCAGTTCTTCCTAGAGCAACATACCTTGCAAGAGAGGCAGCAGAAATGGGTGAGCAAGATTCAAGCATACGACTTTGAAATCGAGTATGTCAAGGGAAAACAGAACGTAGTAGCCGACACACTTTCCAAGAGGCCCGCGACACTCTCTCTGATGGACATCACACAAGACTGGAGGGCACAACTACTAGTGGAGTACTCCAAGAATCAACATGCATGCGAGGTCTTGGATGGTACTCATGGGGATGACAGATACAAGGTGATGGATGAGATTATATACTACAAGGATAGGATCTATTTAGTGCCAGGGTCGTAACTGAGGGAAAATATCCTATGAGCTGCAAATGATTCACCCTAGGTGGGGCACCAGGGGTTACTTAAGACATACATGATTGTTAGAGAGTGTTTCACTTGTCGGGGGCTTAAGGAGGACATCTTGAGGCATGTGCGAGACTGCGATGCTTGCCAGAGGAACAAGGGAGAGAACACTCATCCAGCAGGGCTTTTGCAGCCTCTCCCCATTCTTGAGCAGAAATGAGAGAGTATATCGATGGAATTTATCACAGGACTGTCGACGGTTCAGGGATGAGATTGCATTTATGTGGTAGTGGACAGGATGACGAAGTTTGCTCATTTCTTTGCCATTTCAGCCAAGTACTCAGCTTCCCAGGTGGCCGAGTTATTTTTTAGGGAGGTGTTTACGCTGCATGGGTTGCCTAAGACTATTGTCAGTGACAGGGATAGCAGGTTCATAAGTGGTTTCTGGCAGGAGCTATTTCGCCTAGTGGGCACTGAGCTTGCACCCAGCACGAGTTAACAAACTCAAACAGATATACTAAACAAGTGGTTAGAGGGCTACCTGTGCAACTGTGACCAGGCAGCAGAGAGCATGGGTGAAGTGGTTGTAACTTGTACCTCGGGGAGTATTGCTACAACACGTACCATATGTTTATAGGTATGATGCCCTTTCGTGCTCTTTACAGTTATGACGCACTAACATTTTTTGATGTGATCTTTGGAGACAGCAAGGCCCCTGGAGCAAAGGATTGGATACAAGAAAGCCAAGATATCTTTAGAGCTCTTAAGGATAATTTGCAGACTGCCCAAAACCAGCAAAAAGTGTATGCAGACAGGGGTCGAATGGAGAGGCAGTTTGAGATGGGTGACTTGGTATTCTTGAGGTTGCAGCCATATAAGCAGTCCATGCTCAGGCAAAAGGGAGCAGAAAATCTCAAGCCTCATTTCTACGAGCCATACAAGGCAACCAGGAGGGTAGGTGACATAGTGTATTAGTTGGAGCTTCTAACTAGAAGCAAAGTGCACAACGTCTTCCATGTTTCTTGCCTGAAGAAGGCTCTAGGATAGCAAGTGACAACCACAATAGAGTTACCGCCTTTAGATGATGAGGGGCATTTGGTTTTGACACCAGAGACCATCTTGCAAGAGAGGGAAAGGAGGCTCAAGAGTAGAACTATCAAAGAGTACCTGGTGAGATGGAAGGATTTACTAGAGGAGGATGCCACGTGGGAAGGAGAACAAATTTTGTAGCATCCAACACTTCAGTTGCTTGAGGACAAGCAACATTTGGGAGGGGAGGACTGTCATATCCCCAATAATTAAATTTGTCTAAGGAGCATTCCCCATTTTTGCAGTTTTGTTTCGTACTAAATATTTTGGTGTTTGGACTTAGGAGTTTGGGTTAGAAGACTTGGGACTAAATTTTGCAAAAAGGAAAAGAAGGCAACTTAGGAAAAATGGGTAAAAATTAAAGTGGTGAGTTGTGGGGGCCACACAAAAAGGGAAATCGAACCCTTAGGAGGAATTCGACCCACAAGGAGGGAAAACACTCAAGGGGGCTCGATTTGGTGTGGGCCACAAGGGGAAAGAGGAGAAGAGTAGCTACAACAAAAAAAAGCAAACTCATTTTTTGGGTTCCTTGTTTATGCACCTAACTTGAGAGTTTGCTTGTGCTGATAGCCAAGTCAATTGGTGCTTTGAGCACAGGGATTTTTGAGGGGAAATTCCAACCTCTCTTTCGGTGGACTTCGAGTGCCACTCTAGGAGAGATTTTCATAACTTAGTGGGAAGAGATTTGTTGGAGTTTGTGGGTCAAATCAGCTCTTGCTTCAACTAGTTCGAACTTCCAGGAGGGCGTAGGGGCAGGAGTCGTTCCATTAAGTTGAAGGAGTTGCAAGGGGAATTCTGGCCAGCAAATTTAGGAGAAATTTCACTAAGGGTGGACCAACATTTGGGGTGAATTTCAAGGCTGGAAATCACTGCTCCTGTGAGAGATTTATTCACCATTTTAGGGCCTACGCAAAGGTGTTGCTGGGAAAAATTCATGGGGTGGGATTCATCTCATTTGTGTCAAGTTTGGGAAGGAAATTCACACACATCTTCCGAAGGAGTTTTGTGTTGGACAATCAAATAGGCAGAAAGATTTTCTTATGATGATAATTACTTGTGATATTGTTGTGTTCTTATTAACTTTCTTATGTTCTTCTTTTATCTTTGTTTGATCAAGCAATTATCAAATACAAAACATGAAGATCACAGACACAAGATGTAGGCGGACAACCAAGACAAAACCCCTATCTAGGGGAAAAACCAGTCAAGAACTCTTCCTTCAGTAGATTCATATGACAGTGAGACAACCAAGACCCTAGACCAAAAGACCTTCCTTCTCCACCAAGTTAGCCCTTCCTTCCTGTAAGTGTCAGCCCTTCAAAGTGCAGCTTCAATCCAGAACTTTGACTTTGATGCAATTTCACAACTTCAACTTTGATGCAGCAGTTTCACATCTTCGACCTTGATGCAGCAACTTCACAGCTTCAACCTTGATGCAACAGCTTCACATCTTCGACCTTGATGTAATAGCTTCAGCACAACAACATCTAGAAACTTCGATCCAATTTACTGCAACTACAGCAGAATTTTCGACACCCAGCTTCAGAACTTCGATCCTGCAATAGAGAGAGAATTTCGGTCACAACTTCAACTCAATAAATTCACGTGTGAGAGAAAGGTAACGCAAAAACTCAATTTCCTTCTTTTCCAGCAACTTCGCACCTTTTACTGCAACCAGTTTACTGCACTTTTTACTGCAAATCGAACTTGATGAGAGAGTGTTCCAAATGAAGTCGAGTTGCTCCAATATATAGGCTTCTGGTGAGGTGGAATTACCTTGTTTGAGGCTAACTTGATCTTCTTGAGGCTGACTTGGTGGAGGAGGCCTAAATGAATTATTTGACTCAATAATAATTCTTTTTACATGATACAAAAGCCCAAGAAGGGTCTCATAAAATGGACAATGACTCTAATGATTCAATATAAAACCTAGAAGTCCTCAATGGGGACTTTGACCTATAAAATGATGACCCAAGCATGAAACCCATGCTTTAATAAGTCATAATAATAATAATAAATTCTTTTTCTTTCTTTTGATAAATACATTTCATTATGACTCAAGTACAATTATGAAGACCGAACCTAGTTACATTCTTCAACACTCCCTCTTAACTAGGGAGGTATTCATAATTACATATATCTATAGAGGTACATGGAAGATCTCAAAATGAACTACGAAGAGTTTAGGCACTCACGGTGCCATGGACTAGATTCTTGACCAGGGAAATCTATCCGGGTAGGACTAAGATGGACTAAAGCTTTCTGTCGCTCTAGGTACCATCAGGCTTACTTGCTAACCATCAAGCTAGGGAACTAAGTGCGTAATGCAAGGTCAAAGGTCTATGACCAACGCCCCCCTACCTACTTTGGGAACTAGACATCAACACACAGGTCGGCCAGATGTCCTCCCTGTTGAAGAAAGTGTAACTAGGTTCGGTCTTCATAATGACATGATCTTTGTATTTGATGTAATAAAAGGAAATAATTTATTTTTGTAATCTTGCTACATGGGTTTCATGAGCAAGAAGTGTCTCTAGCTAAAAGACTTCTTGATGTCTTTACGATTTAATGTCAAAGAGTCATGGCATGTGTATAGAAACTCTTTATGAGTTCATGTAAATATGTACAAGTCTTCAAAGTTGTGTAACAACCCTCCAAGATCAAGATCAATGCCTCAAAAACAAACCTACCAAAGTCTGCAAGCAAAAACAAGGAAGAATACTTCATGTCGGCTCCAAATATGAATTAAATACATAAATGAAAGTTATGTCGGCTTGATAAAAGGACATGTCGGTTCATGAATGTATGTCGACTCAATATAGGAGGCTAACCACTATAAATACCCATGAAGGGTCAGCAAAAATCACATAAGAAAATTTTCGGATTGCTCTGAAATTTCGTGTGGAGAAGCAGAGCCGCACTTAGGGTTTGACTGCACCTCATTTGGGGTTTAGGTGCAGTCATAACCTCGGCTAAATGAAGCAAAATAATCTCGTGTAAGGACTAGCCTAGATTTTGGACAATCTTGGCATACCTGTGACTAGAATCAGAAGCCCTCGGATGGGTAATACTGTGAATAGAGACACAACATGTATACTTCTGTGATTACAACCTCGACATCTCTATTTTGGTATACAGATTTGTGTAAATATGTCACAACAATAGAACCAATGATCATGACATACCTATGAATCAACTCTCGGATGGATATGGGTCTAAGATCCACGTTAAAAGAAGACAAGCATCCTTGCAACTTTAGATATGTATGGGATATCGTTACCTTGTAACCTCGGTGATAGCTTGATGATGTTGATCTCGGTGGAGGGATAACATCACAGTCACTGTTTCATTGGAGATTAGAATGAAAGGCCTCGATGCATGGAGAACACATTCACTATCTCAGTAAAGATCATAGTGCATGAGAGAACCACAGTCTCAATGATCTCTAAAGCAACTTGAACTATGATCTCAGTGCAACAAAGTGCATCTATAGAGAAACAATCATACTTTCAGTGGATCTAACTATAGCTCTCAGTCATGCATATGAAGATCTCATTGTCATGATGAGGATCTCGGTGAAGGTGCAACATTGGATGTTGCAACAGTAATAAAGATCAGGATGGTGCAGCAGTGATGACCTTGGTGGTGCAGCAAAGATAATGATCTCAGCAGTGACACGAAGAGGATTGATGGCTTGGTCTTGGAGAGGCAAGATATGTCAAGGGTCATGGTCTTGGTATTCGTCAAGGAAATTTCTATAAGAAGAATTTATGCATGGGTTTTCCTCTCCAAGAGGGAGAGGTTTTGGCCCTAGCAGAAAGCCAAAGATTTGTGTTCTTGTCTCTTTTGTTTTTGATAGCAGTTTGATGAAGTTAACATACACACATACTAATAATGAATGAAACATTGATCTAATATAAGTTGTATAAATGCTTCACAAATTGTTATCATAAAAAAGAAGAATCACCTTAATATGACAGCCCTAGATTCGTCAACATGGTATCAGAGGGATTGGTTCGGCAGTCAAGGAAGGGCAGAAAAAGGGACATGCAAGCATAGCAAACTAAAAAAGCTATACCTTGATCAAACCCTAGATCAAAGGGTTAATCTACAACAGCAGTATGGAAAACACAAGGATGGCCGATCAAGGAGACAATACAAGAAGCAGTCCACATCTACAGTCATCTACAGCAAGTGTTTTGGAGGTCTGAAGTCGAAGTCTAGTCTATAGCAATAGCCTTGGCATGATCTCAACGTTGCAGTGATTGATCTTTTCAAAGAACAACCCGGATTCCCATACAAAGAAGCAGAGGATCAAGAAGACTTGACCAGGAAACCTCCCGGAATGATGTGAAGACTTTGATGGAAGTCTAAATAGATGAGGACCCTTGACAATAGATATCATTAGGAGATGTGTCAACATGAATGCAGGATGATTGATACCTACAAGAAGATGTCTTTGGAAAAAGCCATCACCAAAAGGTAATATGTAATTTGTTTTTGGTGTTTGACCTCTTGGAAAAGTTTGGGTATGTGTGCAAGATCAAGGAAAGGAAAGTTGTGAAGGATGTCACAACTATGTATCTTGTGATCCAGAGCAATTACTTTTGAAGGAAAGTGAAGACAGATGAGCTTATAAAGGAAGCCCCAGATGTAAAGCCAAGGAGGATACTTTCTGAGAAAGAAGGAATGACATGATGGAGGAAAGTGATGGATGGTTGAACCCTACATGTGAAGAAATCGATGACATCAAAGTCTTGAATCGTCAGTCAACTAGAAGACCCTATAAAGCACTGATGATAGAATCCCTGGGTAAGAGGGAGCTCTAGGAAGTTCCTATGAGCAAAGAAACTCGAGCCAGTTTCTGAGGAAAGAGAAACTTGGAACTCATCCCTGGTTAAGAGGGAGAGTTAGACACGAAATTCTTGTCTTCAGTTCAGAAGAAAGAATGGCAGATTGTGCAATCATTTGGCATCCGACACTCCTTGAGGATGTGGTAGGGCATCCAAGACAAGAGTGGGCAAGAGGACTGATATTCTTGAAAGCTGGGAACCCAAGATAAGAATAGTCCTAGTAGGGCATACTCGAAGAACACCCGGGTGGGTATGACCCTAAGAGAGACAATGATGATGCGTGTCTATCAATCATTGGTCTCGCCAACATTGTGTGCTCTGATCTAAGCAAGAGACAGAGTTGTCAGTCAAGGCCTTGCTAAGTGGAAACAATGTTGGTTGAAATGATACTATAACAGATGGATTACAAATCCGATTCTTCTTATGACAAATTCTTCAGATTGAGAATGACCAAGTACCATTATGAAGACCTCCCTCGTTAAGAGGGAGTGTTGAAGAAAGTGTAACTAGGTTCGGTCTTCATAATGACATGATCTTTGTATTTGATGTAATAAAAGGAAATAATTTATTTTTGTAACCTTGCTACATGGGTTTCATGAGCAAGAAGTGTCTCTAAGTAAAAGACTTCTTCTTGATGTCTTAAGGATTTATTATAAATGTCAAAGAATCATGTCATGTGTATAGAAACTCTTTATGAGTTCATGTAAATATGTACAAGTCTTCAAAGTTGTGTAACAACCCTCCAAGATCAAGATCAATGCCTCAAAAACAAACCTACCAAAGTCTGTAAGCAAAAACAAGGAAGAATACTTCATGTTGGCTCCAAATATGAATTAAATACATAAATGAAAGTTACGTCAGCTTGATAAAAGGACGCGCGGTTCATGAATGTATGTCGGCTCAATATAGGAGGCTAACCACTATAAATACCCATGAAGGGTCAACGAAAATCACATAAGAAAATTTTCGGATTGCTCTGAAATTTCGTGTGGAGAAGCAGAGCCGTAGTTAAAGTTTGATTGCACCTCATTTGGGGTTTAGGTGCAGTCATAACCTCGGCTAAATGAAGCAGAATAATCTCGTGTAAGGACTAGCCTAGGTTTTGGACAATCTCGGCATACCTGTGACTGGAAGGAGAAGCCCTCAGATGGGTAATATTGTGGATAGAGACACAACATGTATACTTCTGTGATTACAACCTCGACATCTCTGTTTTGGTATACGGATCTGTGTAAATATGTCACAACAGCAGAACCAATGATCACAACATACCTATGAATCAACTCTCGGATGGATATGGGTCTAAGATCCACGTTACAAGAAGACAAGCATCCTTGCAACTTCGGATATGTATGGGATCTCGGTTACCTTGTAACCTTGGTGATAGCTTGATGATGTTGATCTCGGTGGAGGGATAACATCACAGTCATTGTTTCATTGGAGATTAGAATGAAAGGCCTCGGTGCATGGAGAACACATTCATTGTCTCAGTAAAAATCATACTGCATGAGAGAACCACAGTCTCAATGATCTCTGAAGCAACTTGAACTATGATCTCAGTGCAACGAAGTGCATCTATAGAGAAACAATCATGCTTTCAGTGGATCTAACTATAGCTCTCAGTCATGCATATGAAGATCTCATTGTCATGATGAGGATCTCGGTGAAGGTGCAACAATGGATGTTGCAATAGTAATAAAGATCAGGATGGTGCAGCAGTGATGACCTTGATGGTGCAGCAAAGATAATGATCTTAGCAGTGACACGAAGAGGATTGATGACTTGGTCTTGGAGAGGCAAGATATATCAAGCATCATGGTCTTGGTATTCATCAAGGAAATTTCTATAAGAAGAATTTATGCATGGGTTTTCCTCTCCAAGAGGGAGAGGTTTTGGCCATGTCAAAAAGCCAAACATTTGTGTTCTTGTCTCTTTTGTTTTTGATAGCAGTCTGATGAAGTTAACATACACACGTACTAATAATGAATGAAACATTGAGCTAATATAAATTGTATAAATGCTTCACAAATTGTTATCATAAAAAAGAAGAATCACCTTAATATGACAACCCTAGATTCTTCAACACTCCCAGTCAATGTGTATTACACACAAAGCCTCAACACTCCCGATTATTCAAATCGGTAACAAATCTCTCCCGATCAAACAGATCAGTAACATCAAGCATGTAAAACATGCTTCCAAAACTCCAAGAGATTTACCTGTACAAACACAACCCCAATCAGTAACAACCTTTCAAATACACATAAGTAAACACAAACCTTCAGGGTCTTCAAACATCTTGATGCTGCTTCACAATTTATCACAGTAGGACTTAGAGGCTTCCCAAACAAATCTTGATAGAAGTTTCCTCAATCATACAACTTCCTTTCCTACTTCACATGTAGCAACATATTCTACAACCAGATCCTGCTTTCCTTCTTTCAGTAGCACCTCAATATTCATTCTCCAATTTCTTCTTCAAGGTATCCATCATGACTATAATATGCCCTCCCTCTCAACTTGAGAGATATACCCTTTCTTTTATCCATACTCCCTCTTAACTTGGGGAGATCAACTAGTTTCTATAACATCGAAGAATCTTTTATGGCTTCCATCCTTCTTATCAGAGTCATCTTGATCATCATCATTCATATAACTTACTTCATCATGCTTGCCAATCAAGTCAACTTTTCTTATGAATATCTCAACATCTTGAAGACTATGTACCTGCACAACTTAGACAGCAAGTACAAACAAATACATATATAGAAGCATGAGTTAATTATATCATAATCATACAATAATGGAGACTTTAGCCATCAAATACCTGAACTTAGTTAGGTTCATAATCAGCAAGAGACACATACTTCTATACTTCAACTTCTTGCTCAGGTTTTGTTACAAACCCTAGACCACATCAGTAACTTAATCAAGATATCGATCTCATTATATCTAGGGCCTCAATATTTCTTTTAGAGATATGACATACTCTACTATAATATATTGCAAACCCTAGAAGCAATTCAAACAAGTATACGTCTACAATGCATCCAACAACTTTAGAATTCATATGTTAGACTTCTACTAAGATTTAATGCAAACCCTAGATTCCATCTTTGAGACACTAAGCCTTAGATGTCATCAATCATAGCACAATCTAAGGTTTCAACAATATGATCAACTTCTACTAGGGTTTGTTGTAAACCCTAGATTTATCATCATAATGGAAACAATATCACCATATCCTAGAATATCAAACTTCTACTAGGGCTTAGTTACAAACCCTAGAACTATGAGCATCAACGAGTAGGTTAGCACATATACATATCTAGGATTTCATAATCATGCATAAGCATATCACAACAATATCTATTAGGTAAACCCAAGACACAAATATCAATAAAAGTTAGACATAACAAATTTGATCAGGGTAGGGTTTCGATCAAACGGGAAAACATACACCAAGGGTTTCATTCCTAGGAGCTTACTCTAGACATTGTAAGGGTTTTGCTCATAAACCCTGATTTACTAAAGCCTCAAGGTCTAGGAATTCAATACATAGACATTACCATCCAACCCTAAAGGACTAGGGTTTCCATAACAATACTAAAACTTCAAACATGACATTACCATCAAAACCCCAAACATCAAAAGAATAGTATTTTCTAGATTTCATCAATAACCCTAAGTAGACTAGGGTTTTTCACATTAGCATTGACATACCCTTAGGTTAGGGTTTTACAGAGAACCTTTTAGGGTTCCATAAACATAATGATTTTAATGAGGATAAATTCAATCTAATGATTAATCACCCAAATAAGAATCTTTATGATTCAAAGGTCCTAGACATAACGATGTTAGTAATGTAAAACAAATTATTAAAAGGAATGAATATACCTTTATCATGAAGCTTATGGTCTAAGACATACCTTTGAGTTGTTTTCTTGACAAACCTTGTAGGACATCAATTCTTGAAGAACTTCTCTTGCAATAGGACTTTTGCTTTGTGAGGTCTCCTCCACAACCCTTGAGCAGATCAGCAGGCTTTCCTAAACAAGGAAAAATATAAAAGAAATGTTATTAGCATCTAATACAAACACATCTAGATAAGAGAGGGAAACCAAATATAAAAAGATAATACAAGGAGTAAGATACTTATCTTTGGAAAAATGGTGAGGGCTCCCTCTTAATCCAATCTTGAGGGATACCTATAACTTTATCAAAACAATTCAAAAATGTTTTTCCAAAGCATGTTAAACCTATAAATACTAGAAATCAAAGCATAAAGGAAAACAATTCAAAACTTAGAGTAGAAGGATATGTAAGGGATAAAGTCCCTAGAAAATAGGTTTTTGACTTCAGATCCTTCCATCTTTTTCTTCTTTGGTGAACCTTCATTGGCAATGTTTGCTTGATCCCTATCTCTTCTTGGATTCTTAGGACAATTACTTCTATAGTGACCCATCTTGTGACAATTGTAGCATTCATTCTTGGATAGGTCTATCTTCTTCCTTGGCCCTTTGGACTTCTTGAAGGTTCCTTTATTCTTGTGATGAGCAGAATAGTCATTCGAGATTTTCTCTTCTTCACTTTCCTTGTTGCTTACTAAAGATATTCTGACTTCTTCTTGACTGCATGCATTCTCGAATGTAGGAGTATCCTTCCAAATCTCTTGAGCAGAATCTATGTTGGATATATATGGGATGAGGTTATCCTTTATTCCATCCACTATTAGGCTCATGGCCAAAATCTTTGTTTCTCTAAACTTTGCTTTCACTGCTTCACTTGATTCATCTGTAGGCTTCTTTACTTTTCCTTTGACTAGATCCAAGACTTTATTCTTCTCAAGGATGAGATCTATCCTCTTTTTCCATGCCTTGTAATTGGATGTTACTTCTAGTTTGTTTTCTCCCTTTATTGAGTTAGACATGGTTCTTAAAGATAGTAAGCTTCTCTCCTTATATGATCCTCTTTAATGACCCTTATTCAACTTTTTGATATTTCCTTATTCTCCTTTCAGTAGATCTTCAGGCTGCCTTTTTCCTTCTTCTTCACCTTAGCTCTGATACCATGTTGGAAAATCAGAAAGGCAGAAAGATTTTCTTATGATGATAATTACTTGTGATATTATTGTGTTCTTATTAACTTTCTTATGTTCTTCTTTTATCTTTGTTTCATCAAGCAATTATCAAATACAAAACATGAAGATCAGGGACACTAGATGTAGGCGGACAACCAGGGCAAAACCCCTATCTAGGGGAAAACCCAGTCAAGAACTCTTCCTTCAGTAGATTCATATGACAGTGAGACAACCAAGACCCTAGACCAACAGACCTTCCTCCTCCACCAAGTCAACCCTTCCTTCCTGTAAGTGTCAGCCCTTCAAAGTGCAGCTTCAATCCAGAACTTCGACTTTGATGTAGCTTCACAGCTTCGACCTTGATGCAGTAGCTTCACATCTTCGACCTTGATGCAGCAGCTTCACAGCTTCGACCTTGATGTAGCAGCTTCACATCTTCTACCTTGATGCAGCAACTTCACAACTTCGACCATGATGCTTCACATCTTCAACCTTGATGCAGCAACTTCAGCCCAGCAACATCCAGAAACTTCGATCCAGTTTACTGCAATTGCAACAAAATTTTCGACCCCCAGCTTCAAAACTTCGATCCTGCAATAGAGAGAGAATTTTGGTCCCAGCTTCAGCTCAATAACTTCGCATGTGTGAGAGAAAGGTAACCCAAAAACTCGATTTCCTTCTTCCAGCTTCTTTCCTTCTTCTCCAGCAACTTCGCACCTTTTACTGCACTTTTTACTGCAAATCAAACTTGATGAGAGAGTGTTCCAAATGAAGTCGAGTTGCTCCAATATATAGGCTTCTAGTGAGGTGGAATTACCATGTTTGAGGCCGACTTGGTGGAGGAGGCCTAAATGACTTATTTGACTCAATAATAATTCTTTTTACATGATACAAAAGCCCAAGAAGGGTCTCATAAAATGGACAATGACTCGAATGATTCAGTATAAAACCTAGAAGTCTTCAATGGGGACTAACCAATAAAATGATGACCCAAGCATGAAACCCACGCTTTAATAAGTCATAATAATAATAATAATAATAAAATTATTTTTCTTTCTTTTGATAAATACATTTCATTATGACTCAAGTACAATTATGAAGACCGAACCTAGTTACATTCTTCAACATTTTGCAGGGCAATTCTACAGCTAATTGAGGAGGGATTGTGGTACATTCAGCAGTTGTAGATTGTGGGGGGCGCAAACTCTGCCAAAGAGGGCGTAGCACCAATTTTGGGTAATTCCGGGATGTCAGAATTAGCCCAAATCCTTTCTGGGTTTTGCTGGACTAGCCTCAAGGAGCGTGCTCCTAATTTTGCAGAATTTTTGGAGGGGTTTTCGGCCCTTAAATCTCAGTTCACCTACAGAAGCAGCATTTTTTTTGCATTGAACGCACAGCTTGGAGGAGCCATTTTGAGTGGAGATTTCCAGCTATTTTCACCTAGGTATTTGCTTGCTTTTTGTAGAAAGCCCGGGTGCACACTTTCCATCTCCAGTTGTAATCAGATTCCATGTTTCTTAATAAAATGGCTCAAGATTATTGTTGCCGTCCTATGGAGTTTTAATTTGTCTCTGCATGTGTTATTTTCAGAAATTTATGGTTATGCTTATGCTGTAGCTAGTGCATGTCTTTGGTATTTCACTGTAAATTTCTATTAGGAATATTACAGATCATTCAAATGTTGAACCGATTCTAATTCCCCGTGTCTTCTCTCTGTTCAATGTCGTACTATACATGATTTTACATCAACTTACTCATATCCCTTCACCCAGGGTTATAAGAAAGGTAAATGAGATTAACAAGAAAGGCAAGCACAAAGATCACTTGAACAGAGGACTAACTGTGATAATGAAAATTTGCTAAAAATACTATGAATAGGAGACTAGAACTGAATGCTTCTTATTTGACAACATGCTAAAATTAATAAATGTAATAATCTATGATTTACATTCCTTAAGATTGATATAAGCCACAGTACAGTCTTAAATGACAGCAGATAATTTTAAACATATTACAAGATATCAAATGATCACAGTCGATAAATAAACAAGGTGGTAAAAGATAGATAACTCTAAAAAAACAGGACCTTTATAAAGGGCCTTCAAGCTTCTGATAAATAATTAAATACAGCTGTTGCAGCAGCACACCCAACCTTCAGGGCAACAGACTTTGACGATAAATATGTTGTTTCCCAACAATAATGTTTCAGTCCAATAAAAGCTCCAACATTACTCATCCAAAAATGGCAGCAGAGAACTACTGTGAATATCCTTAATATAATTCTTGAATTACGTGATTCATGCCAAGAAGTACAAACGTTCCACACATACACTGTACATTTGAGTGCACGAATGAGTGATCATAACCATCATCTGGAGAATAGGACTCTCATTCTAATTTCTGACAACTCAAAATGATGCGTGTTTAGACAATTTCAATCTTCCTTGTCCTCACCTTCAGAATCTATAACATCAGAACATCAGCATATCAATTCCTATAAGTAACTCAGATTCCCAGTAAACCTTAAAACACGTTGTTTTAGGACAATAGACAGAAACAGAAATACTGACCGGATCTAAGATCTTCACTAATTTTCCCTTTTGCCTTGATTTGTCGGACAATCATGCGGTATATCAAAACCCACCAGTAAATATGAAGGACAAGCAAACATATGAGGAGTGAGTTGAAGATATAATAGTAAATAGGGCCTTCTATCTTGTGCTTGTCCATATCCAAAGTGAGAAGAACTTCATAACTGCAAATACATCAGAAACACAAGAAACAACATCAGAAGATAGAGAATCTAGGTTTGACAACAGAGGTAGAGAATCTAGGTTTGACAATGAAGGTAGAGAATCTAGGTTTAACAAGGATATTAAGTTGGCATTTCTAAAATATCAGAGACAGAATTAATTATTTAAGCAAAAGTGCCTGCCTAGGTTTATTAAGTACAATATCCAGTGACATATATGCAGAACATGCAGTAATTCTGACATCATTTTAAAACATCAAAGGCACAGAAATAATTATTTAACCAAAAGTGCCTGCCTAAGTTTTAGTATAAAATATCGTAAGTGCCTGCCTAAGTTTTAGTATAACATATCGTAAGTGCCTGCCTGAACTTGTTAATGTGATAATCATTTTTGGCACAAGGGCATCATACATTTTAAGGTTATAGGGGCAAATCAAGAGGTACACAATTGGAGTTACAGTAGAACATCCACGAAAGAATTTATATTATTAGTTTCACATTGCTATATACATTTGTCAGCTGTGATCTAGAGTTGTCCCGGGTTTTTAATGCCTGATATGTTATGGGTTTCATTTTTCTTATCTTCCATGAACAGGACAGTTCACCATCCAATGCTTCCCACTATAGTTCTCTGATTGTAGAATTGAATGATACTTGTATTATGTAAAGCCTTTAGGTAAACAAAGAAATGGAACAGGTAATGAATCTGGTGATAGATAATTGGTTTCCTTCTAGCGCATAATTGATAAATAGTCTTCTGGTCTCCACTGTTCTAATAGATAGCTTTTGAGTAAAACATTAATGAGATATATTTCTCTTTTGTGTGAAAATTCCTATACTCGAAGGAACCCCTACTGCAATATCTGGTTTACTATATCCTACTTGTTCTTTACATTAACAAGTTATTTAATAACATAAACATCGAAGTAAACACAATTGCAGCCTTCACAAATATATAGATCAACAACTGAAATAAACTGAGACAACACAAGGGACACCGTTATTTTTGGACAATCGTCCCCGGAAAAACCCAATTCGGGAAAACCGGTGCAGCATATATGAGGGTTTTATTATTAAGCAGATTTCTGAATACAACTAGGGTGCCAGAAATGGCTCACCCTTCAGAGAATATCCTCAGCAGTAGTACCTCTATCCGGAGACAGATATTCCGGCAAATCAGCAACCGGATGAACAATCCCACAGTGACTTTGACTGTTCCTTGTGCTGGATAGTGAAAGCTACTCCAAGCACTCCTCTAGAACTGCATCACCCTTCCTCGGCTCTGCGTCAGCTGATTAGCTCCCAGTCTGCCCCATAGACACTCCCAGTGCTACCTCTGAAGCCCTCTTCGACTTCTGCGTCAGCCTCTACGGTGTTGAAGTTTCTAAGTTTACTTAGTTTAGAAACCCTGCATGCTTTTTTTTTCTGATTTATTCCTACCTACTTGTTATTTTTCTTTAACAAGTTATTTACAAAGTAAATACTGAAAATAAACCCCAGTGCATGCTCAACATATTACAGATCAACAACTAAAAGAAACAAGAATAAACACACCACATGACACCATTATTTTTGGACCAATGTCCCCGGAAAAACCCAATGCAGGAAAACCGGTGCAGCTATCTAAGGGTTTTCTTATTAAGCAATATCAGAGTACAATCTGGGTGCTGAAACTGGCCTACCCAACGGAGAATTTCCTTAGCAGCTATACCTCACAGTTTGAGAGAAATCTCCTGGCTGAAACCCCGAAAAATCCTTCCACCAGCTCCTCAGCACAAAACTACTTCGCAACCCCAGTGTCTGCCCAATCTGGACTGCGTCAGCCCCTCTTTGTCTCACGTTGGCCCTGCGTCAGCTTCCTGGGCCTCTGCGTCAGACACGCTAGACTCTCTGGTGCTCTGCGCAGCACTTGGCTGCCTCTCTGTGAGCCCTTGCTAGCTCTGCATCACTCTCCTTGGCTGCTACGCTACTCTCCCGACACAATCTTTGCCTTCTCTGTTTCTCTGTACTCAATGCCCCTCAGTTGCTCTCTTGATCACTGATTCTATCTCTCTTAGCAAACCCCGCTCTAGAGAATAGAATGACTGATCACTCTGGTGTATTCTCCAAGTGACCCTCAAGCCTCCTCTTATACTTTCCTCGTTGATAAATCAACGGCCGAGATTAAGTCCCTAATCAATGGCTAAAATTAGATCTGGCTTGATCCATGTCTTTTGGAGCATTCTAACACAGATTCACATTAATACACATTAATGTTTTATTTTTCCTAAGTTTAGACTAGGGACTCCATTAAAAATATTAATTATTTTAATATCTCCTGATCTGTTTAGAATCTGCCCAAACCCTTTCTGGGTATTGGAGATCTCATGTGCCCCAACCTCTCCACCAAATTTCGTGGCTAGAGCACATCTGATGCTACCCCAAATCAACACTCCCTCTTAGTGAGGACTATGCTCTAACAATACTCCTCACTGAGTATTACTTTGATCATCCAGCATCGGTACCTGTGCTGATGCTAGGCCTTCCTACCCAACATCCTCTGCACTGCTATATCCTGTACTGCTGCCCATGGTTTTGCCACTGCCACTGCTACATCTATACGACAGCTCCCTCTGCATCCGTGCTATGCTGCTTGTCCTTTCTCCCAGCACTGCATCCGCACTGCACCTCCTCTCATCATGTTGCATTGTGCTGCCCATTGCTGCACTGCAACTCAGTCACTGAGAAGTAACTAATTGATCCTCCATCTGACCTCTCTGTTGGGCTAGAGACACCCACTGATGTTGAAGCTCCCTCTGCCGCTGACAAGTGATCCCTCTCTCTGACCTCTGCACTGCTGCAACAACTTCCTACATCTCACACCGTTGCACACCTCGTTGTGCCTACCTGCACTGGTGCAACACTCCTGTGCCTCTCGCACTGCTACAGCCTACTAGCTCTGCGTTGTCTCGGGACTCCTGCACTGTAGCTCTCTCTGCCACTCCATCTGCATCTGTCTCTACCCACTCAGCCAGTCCTGCTACTCCTCGTCGGGGCTCCCGTAGCAAGGTCTAATCCAAGAGGCTGGGTACCTCGAGGATCCTGACCCTCGTCGCCTGTAGTCTGCCTAACTACAGCGCGATGTCTCCCCACTTCCACTCAAGTGTTGTGTGTGCACTCATGGCACAGTCATCGTCTGTCAAAACTTCCTTCTCTGCCCGTGCTGACGCTACTTTAGTCTTAGAAGACTCTCCCTTACTCTTCTTCCTTGGGCACTGGGTCACATAATGACCCATCTCCCCACAGTGGAAGCACTTGATCTTGGAGAGATCTTTCTTCTTCCGCTTCTCCTACTTTTCCTCAAATGCTAGGGCCACATCCTCCTCATCCTGCTTGACCTTGATCCCTTTGCTACTACTACCTGTCTTCGACTGATGTCTGATCTCTTCCTGGCAAAGAGCTGCCCACATCTCGTCCCAAGGTGGGAGAGTCCCTCTGCCTAGGATACTCTGGACAAACACTTCCCAATCTTCTGAGACAGCACTCAGGGTTGTCCTCACCATAAGTTCCTGATCCGGTGTCGCTCCTATTGCAGTCAACTGCTCTCGGATCTCATTCAGTCCTCCGAGGAAGGTGTCAATCGATTGACCCTTCTTCATCTGATACGACCTCATCTAGTTCTCGAGCAGCATTCTTCTCTGCACAGAGGTATGCTGGTACACGTTCTTGAGAGCCTCCCACATCTCAACTGTCGTTTCTTTCTCGGCTATATGTGGTACCACATGATCCTTGACCCCGTTAAGGATAATGCACTTGGCCCTCGCCATCGCCTCTTCGTACTTGTCGATGCTTCGTCCAGTCTATCCTGGTCTCTTACCCCGTGTAATGCCATGATGCTCCTCTACTTCCCTCTTGGAAGTTCTCTGTTCGACTCCTTTGAGTCTCTACTTCCCATTTGGAAGTTCTCTTCTGGACTCCCTCTGAGTCCTGATTTCCATCCTGGAAATCCTTTTGTCGCTTGTCGAGATGCCCCCTACTCTGATCGTTTTGTGCAACTGCACTGCTGATCCAGGTTCCTCGGCTAGAAACCCTTGGTAACAACTCCTCTGGCCCTACTCTGTCAGGTACTGTTCTTACTACAGTACCTCACCAACTCCATTCTACAATATTTCTGCAACCTTCTAGACTCTAGCAACTGCCTTTGTGTGAAATGCGTCAGCCCCTCTTTGCCTCACGCTAGCTCTGCATCACCCCAAATGGGTCTGCGTCAGCCCTGGGATGCCTTGCGTCAGCCCTCTGGCCCTCTGCATCAGCAACACTGGCCTCTCTGAGGCTTTGCGCAGCTCCCGGCTTCTTCTGCGTGGCTCTGGCTGGCTTTGCGTCACACTTCTTGGCTTTTGCGCTACTAGAAACAACTTCTGTCACCTCAGGACAGTTGTTTTTTACTGCTATTGCTCTGCTTGGCTAATGTCTTTTAGTCCTGTGATCTGCAATCACACTCTGATACCATGTTGAAGTTTCTAAGTTTACTTATTTTAGAAACCCTTCATGCACTTTTTCTGATTTAACGAGTTATTTACAAAGTAAATACTGAAAATAAACACCAGTGCATGCTCAACATATTACAGAACAACAACTAAAAGAAACAAGAATAAACACACCACATGACACCATTATTTTTGGACCAATGTCCCCGAAAAACTCAATGCGGGAAAACTGGTGCAGCTATCTGAGGGTTTTCTTATTAAGCAATATCAGAATACAATCTGGGTGCCAAAACTGGCCTACCCAACAGAGAATTTCCTTAGTAGCTATACCTCACAGTTTCAGAGAAATCTCCTTGCTGAAACCCCGAAAAATCCTTTCGACAACTCCTCAACACAAAACTGCTCTGCAACCCCAGCATTTGCCCAATCTGGACTGTGTCAGCCCTAGGAGGCCTTGCGTCAGCTTCTTGGGCCTCTGTGTCAGACACACTGGCCTCTCTGGTGCTCTGCGCAGCACTTGGCTGCCTCTACGTGGCCCTGCGTGAGCCCTTGCTGGCTCTGCGTCACTCTCCTTGGCTGCTGCACTGCTCTCCCAGCATAATCTTTGCCTTCTCTGTTTCTCTGTACTTAATGCCCCTCAGCTGCTCTCCCGATCACTAATTCTATCTCTCTTAGCAAACCCGCTCTAGAGAATAGAATGACTGATCACTCTAATGTATTCTCCAAGTGACCCTCAAGCCTCCTCTTATACTTTCCTCGTTGATAAATCAATGGTCGAGATTAAGTCCCTAATCAACGACTTAGATTAGATCTGACTTGATCCATGTTTTTTGGACCATTCTAACATAGATTCACATTAATATTTTATTTTCCCTAAGTTTAGACTTAAGGACTCCATTAAAAATATTAATTATTTTAATATCTCATGATATGTTTAGAATCTGCCCAAACCCTTTCTGGGTATTGGAGATCTCATGTGGCCCAACCTCTCCACCAAATTTCGTGGCTAGACCACATCCAATGCTACCCCAAATCAACATACGGCCCTTTGCGTCCTCTGCATCAACCCTCCTAGGCTTTGCGCTGCCTCTTCCAGCACTTTGCTGCCTCTCTGATATGTATTCTTCAGCCTTGGATCGAAATCCCTTGCTAAACTACCCCTCACCGCAACTGATCACTCACTCGATTTCCACAGCAAACCCAACCCCAGAAAATCAAATTCCTGATCTCTCTTGGTGTATCTCCAGCTGACCCACAAGCCTCCTCTTATACTTTTCTTGTTGATGATTCAATAGTCAAGATTAAGTCCCTAATCAATGGCTAAGATTAGAACAGGCTTGATCCTCGTCTCTTAGAACTTTCTCACCCATATTATATTAATACACATTAATATTTTAATTTTCCTAAGTTTGGACTTAGGAACCCCATTAAAAATATTAATTATTTTAATATCTCTTCATCTAGGTGGAATTTCTACAAATGATTTCTTGATCTTGGAGATCTCATGTGCCTTAGCCTCTCCACCAATTTTCATGGCTAGAGCACATCCAATGCTACCAAAAATAACACTCCCTCTTAGTGGGAATGTGCTCTAGTAATGCTTCACCATATAAACATCACACTAATCCTCCGCATCAGTACCTGTGCTGATGCTTGGCCTGCTGCCTCACATCCCCCGCACTGTTGCTTCCTGTACTGTTGCCCATGACACTGCCACTACCACTGCTACATTTGTACTACAGCTCCCTCCCAACATGTTGCATCATGTTGCCCATAACACTGCCACTGCTAACTGCAACTCAGTTATCGAGAAGTAAGTAATTGACTTCACCCAAACACTGACATCCTGGTTAGTCTGGAAGCCTCATGATGTTGAAGCTACCTCTGCTGCCACTGCACTACTGCAACCTCTTTTGTGCCTCTCGCAATACTGCGCTGCTACAGAGTTCTGCACTCTAGCACTACCTTGTTGCTCCATCACACCTTGCTCCACTCGACACTTGTCATCATGCTACTGTCTTTAAGGGCTCCCGTAGCCGAATGTGATCCAAGAGTTTAGGCACCTCAAGGATCCTGCCCCTTTGCACTGTAGTCCTCTCGACTACAACTCTATGTCTCCCCACCTCTTCTCTAGAGGCACATGAGCACTCATGGCACAATCGTCATCAGTCTTGACATCCTTCTCTGCCTTTGCTGGAGCAGCCTTTAAGTCGGAAGCTTCTCCCTTGCCTTTCCTGGGGCACTGAGATGCATAATGTCCCAGCTCCCCACAGTTGAAGCACCTGACCTTGGAGATGTCTTTCTTCTTCCTCTTCTGAACCCCCTACTGTCCCGCAGATGGTAGAGTTGCATCCTCCTCCTCCTCCTCCTTGATTCAAACTCCCTTACTGCTACTCCTTGCCTTGGTCATTCTCCTGAGCTCTTCCTTTTGAAGAGGTGCCCACATCTCCTCCCAACTGGGGAGAGTCGCTCTACCCAAGATGCTTTGGACAAATGTTTCCCACTCCTCAGAGACTGCATTTAGGGCAATCCTAACCATGAACTCTGGATCCGGTGTAGACCCCACGGAAGTAAGTTGTTCGCGAATCCCTTGCAACCTAAGAAGGAAGGGATCTATCTCCTTTCCTTTCTGCATCTAATATCACCTCAGCTGATTTTCCAATAACATCTTCCGCTACACGGAAGAGCCCTAGTACAAGGTGGTCAGGGTCTGCCACATCTCCCTTGTTGTGTTCTTCTCAGCAATATGTGGTATGACATGATCCTTGACGTCGTCTAGAATCATGCATTTTGCCTTTGCCTAGGCCTCGTCATACTTCTCATTTGCATCAGGGTCAACTGGGATAGCTCTGGTTCTCAACGCATAGTCCTTGATGCGATGTCTATCTAGGATTGCCAGGATCCTAGCCTTCCAGATGACAAAATTGGAAGGCTCGTCCAATTTTTCCTGATCCCTCAATCCATTCACTGCCATCTCTGCTCCTCTTCTCTAGACTCCCTCTAAGTCCTGATTTCCCTCTTGGAAATCCTCCGGCCAATTGTCGAATCACTCCTCTCCAATCCTCCTTTGTCGCTACACCACAGATCTAGATTTCTTGTCTAGAAATTTGTCGAGGTAGTACTTCACTCTACCTTAGTTCAGTCTCCTTAGACACTGTTCTGCATTGACAGACACAGTGTCCCACCAGCTTCTCAAATCAAAGTCTGCACAGCTCCCTTAGCCCCGGCAACTCAAAAATTTGAACCCTTCTGGCTCTGCGCAATCGCAGTGAGAGCTGGATTAGCTTCTCCTGGCCACTGCGTCAATCCTTCCTGGCTAAGAAAGATGACTGGGAACTACGTAGGCCTGATCTGCCCCCCTCTGCCTCTGCGCTGGTCTGGACTGCTGACGCAGCTACTGCATGGGCTCCTCCCAACTACTACGTCCTCCTCTCCTGGCTTAGAATGCTGACACAGGCACCACATGAGCCTCTACGTCACCTTCTCTACACTGCGTCACCCTTCCTTCTGCGCCTCTGGCTCTAGAACAACGTTGTCTCTCGGCACAGCTACTTCTTTGCTGCAAACTTTGAAATTTCTCGACTAGTGCCTTCAGTCTCCTATGATCTACAATCACTCTAATACCATGTGAAAATTCCTATACTCGAAGGAACCCCTACTGCAATATCTGGTTTCCTATCTCCTACTTGTTTTTTACATTAACAAGTTATTTAATAACATAAATATCGAATTAAACACAATTGCAGCCTTCACAAATATACCAATCAACAACTGAAATAAACTGAGACAACACAAGGGACACCGTTATTTTTGGACAATCGTCCCCGGAAAAACCCAATTTAGGAAAATCGGTGCAGCATATATGAGGGTTTTATTATTAAGCAGATTTATGGATACAACTAGGGTGCCAGAAATGGCTCACCCTTCAGAGAATATCCTCGGTAGTAGTACCTCTATCTAGAGACAGATATTCTGGCAAATCAGCAATCGGATGAACAATCCCACAGTGACTCAGCTTGTTCCTTGTGCTGGAGAGCAAAAGCTACTCCAAGCACTCCTCTAGAACTATGTCACCGTTCCTTGGCTCGGCGTCTGTTGATCAGCTCCAAGTCTGCCCCACGGACACTCCCAGTGCTACCTCTGAAGCCCTCTGACTTCTGCATCAGCCTTTATGGCTTCTGCGTCAGCCTCTACGCCCTCTGCGTCCTCTGCGTTGGCCTCCTTAGCCTCTGCATCCTCTGTGCTGGCCTCCTTAGCCTCTGCGTCCTCTATGCTGGCCTCCTTAGCCTCTGCGTTAGCCCTCCTAGGCTCTACGCTGCCTCTTCCAACACTTTGATGCCTCTCTAATATGTATTCTTTAGCCTTGGATCGAAATCCCTTGCTGAACTGCCCCTCACTGCAACTGATCACTCACTCAATTTCCTCAACAAACCCAGCGCCAGAAAATCGAATTCTTGATCTCTCTTGGTGTATCTCCAGCTAACCCTCAAGCCTCCTCTTATACTTTTCCTGTTGATGATTCAATGGTCGAGATTAATTCCCTAATCAATGGCTAAGATTAGAACAGGCTTGATCCTCATCTCTTAGAACTTTCTCACGCATATTATATTAATACACATTAATATTTTAATTTTCGTAAGTTTAGACTTAGGAACCCCATTAAAAATATTAATTATTTTAATATCTCTTTATCAGAGTGGAATTTCTCTAAACGATTTTTGGGTCTTGGAGATCTCATGTGCTTTAGCCACTCCACCAATTTTCATGGCTAGAGCACATCCAATGCTACCAAAAATCAACCTTTTGATTATTACATCAGATTCCTTTTGAATTACCAATGCAAGACAATATGCCCTGAATTATATGCACAATGTAAATTACCATACTTGTATTAAATGTTTGACAAAATTGATAACAAGTTAACAACCAACTAGGACAAAACCCAAAATTATAAATTATCATAAGAACTACCACAAAACTCAGAAATGGCAAGAAACAAAGATAAAACATCGTTTATGCTTGGTGTTGTTGCACACATTTTGTCAAGGTTCAAGAAAGCAGTGGTGCCAAATTTTTTCAAAAAATCTAGATCATCAACCAACAATTTTTTGAGTCATTGTAAACCCATTCTACAAATTTGTAATGCAAATGATGCCAATAAGACCGTCTATGTATGTAACAACCTAGGTAAGCCTATTGTTTTGGCGACGAATTTCATCCTAGGAGATTTTTCGTCTCACTGATTATCTGTGTTTCTAAACACAGATGATCAACAAAGTTTTTCCTTCCAGCCTCACCCCAAAGCTAAGGTGGAATTTATCGTCAAAGTCTTAGGTGAGTCCTAGTGTTTTAGTTGAGTCTTCTATAAAAGTGACTTGGCCAAATTATTTTATTACAAATCATTTGGTCTACTAGATGATATTGTGTTGCAAAATTCGGTAAAAATTATGAGGGTCTGTAACGAACAGGTATCCCCCTTTGAGGGTTGAATTATTTTAAAAGCTTGCGTAAAAAATATTTTAGTTCATGGTCCCTCATACTTGAACACCATGGCTAAAATATTTGAGGGAGGAAAAATAATTAATCCCCTCATGAGTCAATTAATTAATTTTTTTGGCAAAAAATAAAATTAAATCCTAGGCCAGAAAATCTAAGTTGCGTGATGCAGGGAAACGGGTACGGGTATGAAACATGATATATATATATATATATTAGGACATTTAAGAAATGTTATGTGCAATCATAAAGCATACATGGTACATTATAATTTATTACATTTAAAGTTTAAACATTATGATTAAATTGTCCAATGCCAATGCATAAACTACAAGTCTCTAAATTTACATCACATTTATTCATGAATGATCACATAATAAAAATAACAATACCGGAATATCCAAAATCAACCTTTATTATATATTCAAATCTCAAGATCAACCTTTATTATATATATGAGGTTGCAAGTACAATAAAGACTATGACATTGCAAGTACTATAAAAACTAAAGACTAATCCTCATAAAAAATAGAAGCAGAAGCATGCTTAACAGTGGATGGTGGAGTTGAAGAAGATGATTGGCCGAAGAAGATGATTGGCCAATTCCACTTCTAGGCTCCTGGTCCTCAATATTCAGGGTAGCAAGAGATAGCTCCAAACTAGGACTTTTTGGATACACATCCCATTCTTTAGAAGGACCATTGTTATATTCTGGACTCCTACAAGATGCAAGGCAAAGGTTGGAGTGCACATAAACAAGATCCTCTGCCTTCTGTGAGCCCAACCTGTTGCGCTTCACAAAATGAATAAAACCATAGGTGCTCCAATTCCTTTCTGCTGATGAAGAGCTTGCCACTTGTGAAAGAACACGAATGGCAAGGTTTTTCAAATGTACACCATTTGCTCCATGAAAAATTCACCACCTAACTAGATTCATGGTGCTTCTCTCCTCCAAAGATGATATATTTGAATAATCATCTAATCCTGCAACAAAACTGGCAAATTCTTCCTTCACCTCCCTGTGTAGATGAGCTAGAAACATTCTCATAATGCCTTTTTACACCCCATTAGCCACCTGTCTATCCTTATGGGGTGCCTTCCTCTTCCCATTGCTTTGAGAAATAAGCTCCTCATCAGAAAATTTGGGGTTCAAGGCATGTGCTAAAGTGTGCAATGGAGTGTTGAAATTGTTCCACCTATCAACAATGATTTTTTTGACTAACTCAGCAAAATGATCATCAACAAACAAAAGTTGTGGAGACTCTTGTGAATGATTTCCATAGTTTTCTCAACCATGGTATCCATGCCAACATATACCTCTCCTAAGAAAGGTTGGTCAGTGTCAGCATTTCGAAGACGCTCAAATGCAAGGGTTGTGAACTTTAGCAAGAAATCTATCTTGCTCCACCACTCCTCATCAAGGCACAATCTACGCACCATATATCCCTGCTCTGAATTTTTCTGTCTCCACTCAGCCCAAAGTTGACTCATCGCCATAGAAACTAATGCTTGCTTAACCTCAACAAGGCGGTGCAACATTAGGAAGTTTGAGGCATATCTTGTCTCAACAACTTTTAACAACTCCAATTTGGAGTACTCTCAAAATATTGCTTGAGATTGGTGGTGGTTGGTGATGTATTTAAATATCTCCCTCCCTTCCCTTATCCATGGAATTTTATTGTCAATCTCCTCTAAGATCAAATTCAGATTATGGACAATGCAAGGTGCCCAAAAGATGTGGTCATACCTCCCCTCAATAATTAAACCTGTAGCTTTGCAAATTGGTGCATTATCCATTATAACTTGCACCACCTTGTTAGGTCCTATTTGTTCAATAGATTTTCTAATAACATCAAAAATGAACTGTGCATCTTTTACCTCTCCTAAGCAGTCTTCCACCTTTAAAAACATTGCTCCTTTTGGTGAAGTGGCAATGATATTTATCAATGGTTTGCGCCTTGTATCTTTCCATCCATCTGAGACTATGGTAACCCCAGAGCTACTCCAGGGAGAACGAATTAGTGATAAGATATCCTCCACAAGCTCCTCATTTTTGAGAAGCTGAGTTCTGACTTTCTCATAGTTGGGCACCTTGTACCCTTGAGGAGTTTTGTTAACTGCACTTATCATATCTTGCTAGTAAGGAGAAAGAACAACATTGAATGGGATACCACATGCATAGATGCACCTAGCCACTCTGGAATCAACTTCTTCTCTCGCTTGCACATTCACCAATTTAGCAATTCTGCTATCTTGAACTGAAGCGGATGCCCCTCTGGTATTTTTGGATGGTGGTTGTTCTTGTTGTTGAGTGGCTCTCCTCTTCCTTGCTTCAACTACAATCCTTGGCTCAATGTTTGGTGGAGCTTGAGGAGTAGCTTGACTAAGCTCTTCATGCCTTCTTTTAATTCCATCTACCTCATCTTGCTCTCTTTGATATGCCCTCCTCACCAATGGGTCTGTTGTTTTTGTGCAACCTGCAATCCCCTGTCCTCCTCCATGCAAAATATGTGCCTTCACTCTTGGGTAGGAGCCCTTGTACGAAATACTGCGAAGATTACATCGCCATTCCCATGAGCCACCACCTCCACATCTTTGAAGCTTCTGAACATGCCTCCAAAGAGGATAATATTCAGACATCAGGTTAGACTTGGGGCTTGAACCTGCACCTTGGTTGGAAGCCATTGCTACAAAAAAAAAAACACAAATTTGTAAAGAAAAACCATTTTTCATATTTTTGGAAGCAAAAACCCTCGAAAAATAGAAGAAATAGTGGGAAAAAAAACTAAGAAAATGAATGCTTCTTACCCAACTTAATCTTTGTAGTTGAAGCTACCCCAAAATGCCACAAAAGACGAGAAATATGGTTGTAGCTGAGCCAAAAACCAAGAATGTCGTAGCCAAAAACTCCCCACTTCAAATCTGCTTGTGAAATCTCTTTCTCTTGCTGCTGAAATCTCTTTTGCTCACTGTTGAAAATGCCTTAGCTAAAACCACTGCTCTTTTCCTGTTTTCTCCTTACTAAAATCATCCGTCTCCAAGTGAAATGACTTGCTCAATTCATGTGATGAGGGAATGAGGCGAGAGTCTTTTTATAACTTGCGAGAGCCATCTAGAAGCATCCAAAAGATATTTTATTCGCCAAATAAAATAATAAAAACGAAAAAAAAAAAAAAAAAAAAAAAAAAAAAAAAACATCACTTGAAGGTGGAAACGAGGCCACACGACATGGAAACGTGTTTCAGGCTGTACTGGGCCACGTTTCCCCCACGTGAAACGTGGCAGTATGGCCTGAAATGCGTTTCCAGGCCATTCCAAATGCATTTCCGCATTTTTTTACCGTTTCTACCCAAAAATGGGCTCAGGACCAACGTTTCCTGCAACATAGTAGAAAATTAATTAATTTAGAGTCAAAATTAAAATGTTAGAGAAATTAATTTATCCAAGTGGAAAAAATTCGTGGGGCTAAAAGAAGTCAAATTTTGGAGGTCCCCCACCAAGGGAATATTGGGAATTTCAATAAAATTTGGATCCTTGGACCTTGGTGGTTGAGTCAAAGTCAAATTTTTTGAGGAAATTAGCTCAAAATTTTTTATTTTTGAGCTAATAAAAACTGATTTGATGAGAAATTCGAAAATTCCTCAAAAATAATTATTTTCGACGGCAAAGATTAAAATATTATCAAAGATTTATTGACGAGGATCAAGCCAACTAGCCATTATTTTCCACTTCGAGAAATTTCTCTATAAATAGAGGCCATTTTGCCTCTATGAGGAAAGGGATCTTGAGCTCTGATTTGATGTAACTTTGTAAATGCTAACGTAAAGCCATTGTCCCGCTAGGAACGTTTTGATCATCATAATAAAAGACTTTGGGGTGCAGTTCATGGTGTCTTTGTCTCACTGATTTGTGGTATGTGTTGGGTATGTGCATTCCTATATTGTGCTTCAAATATTAATTAAATCGTTATTTCATTGTAGATGATAGGAACATTCTATTGGTAAGTTTTGGGCTTATCTTAGGTGATCTGATTCATTGTATGTTCTAATGGTTTTTTCTTGAGAAAATATATAGAGTTTGCAGGTTCCCCAGCCCTTGGGCTCCAAGTTCACAAATTGTGGGCATAGGCTGACTATGTTTGGATTCTGAATATTTTATGTGATTTTCTAACTTCACTAAGGTTATGGTTTAACATTTATTTTTCGAAATACATCTAGCCATTATCAAGGTTTATAGAAATTCTATTCTTCAAAATCTTTCTAAGCATTGTACATTTGTATACTTTGTAAATATATTTTGTATCACAATGTTTTGTAAATAATTTTATTTTCTAACCCTTGTTTTGTAGTTGGGATTTGGGGTTTTGGGAATTTTGAATTTTTGTATATATTGGGGTTTTGGGCACTTGTATCTTTATTTGTGTAGTTGATATTCAAGAAGATTTGCTAGGTTAGAGCTAGATATAGGCCCTTGAGGATAAGATCTAGTCTTTAGAACTTTTACGGGGGCAACAATAGAAGAATTTTGCAGTGAAATTGAAGATCTGAAGCAAATTCGAGTTTTTGGCGAGGGTTTGAAATTTTTTAGGGTTTATAGGCTCAGCGTCCTCCTTTAAACAAGTCGTCCAACCCTCCTTGTCTCTGTGTCAGCCTTTTCTAGCCACATGACTAATTAGGCCTCGGCCTGTCCTATTAACCATTTTCGTGGGCATTCTTGGCCTTTTAAGGCCTGGTCGTGAGGCCTAAAGGCCTCAGCCTTCCTCCTAATCCTCTTGGCCCTCCTTCTCCTCCATCCTCCTCTCCTAGGCCTATCGTAGGCCTTCCCACTCCCTTGGCCTCCTCTTTTCTCCCTTCCCTTGCCTCCTTGTCCCTTCGCTGCCCCTCTTCCCTTCTCCTACCCTTCGCTAGCTCCTCTACCCCTGCCGTAAACCATACCAGGCCTCTCGGCCTCCCCTCAAGCTAGACAGCAGCCTTCTAAGGCTTGCCATTGGCCCTTTGTGGCCTCTAACCTCTAGCCGCTATCTTTCCTTGGCCTTAATCCCTCTCTTTGGCCTCTCTCCTTTCTTCCCTAGCCCTCTTTTCCTCACTGTGGTCTATCATTCAAGTTCTGAAGCTAATATTGGTGTTTTTCAGTGAAATTTTCAAGCTAACTTTGATGTTTTCAAGTATCAAGTCATTGGACAAGTTGGGCAAGTATTTTCAAAGGGTTTGGGCCTCAAGGGTTTGTTATCTAAACTTTATTTCCCTCATTGTTTCCTACAACAGTCATATCTTTTCTTAACAGTGGTGAAAAATGCATAGAAGTGGCACAAAAACTCATATCTAAGATATCTCACATATTGATAAGTCATTTATGCATATTGAGCAATCATAATTTGGCATGAATCTATGAGTTTGGGTCACTCACATCTCTGCATAAGAAGTCTGATATAACAGTGGCAAATCACATCTTAAAAAGACTAACACGTCTAAAATCTTGCGTGGAAAAGTTTAATTTGGCATTTGGTTTCTATTGTTTGCATTGGACATCTCACTTTGCATCCAATAGTGCTATAATACTAATAATCTCACTGGTGTCCAAGATCTATCTTAATACTAGAATACAAGTTACATAAGTGCTCTCATTGCTACACATTTTAATTGTTGCTTGTCTAGTAATTTTAAGTGCTATTGTTATTTGGAATCTAACGTTTGCTTGACTCTTGTAAGCTCTTTCTCACAAGATCATTAACTTTGCACTAAATTCACTCATATAAGCACTTAATCCATAATTGAATATCATCTTGTGTCTCTTAAGTGAATTGGACTAATCATTGAAGAATATTGGCTAAGAACACTTGCAATCTTATTGGTATAGCTCTAATTGTGTATCATTAAACAATTTGTGATCTTGAGGTTCTAAGAATCCAATTGGTTTGATATCTTGGCATCTAAGTGTTCTTTGCTTAAGAGTTTCTAATCTATTTGAATATCTCTTGACAATTGGAGTTAAATAATATTGGCATTTATCTCATTGAAATATCTTGGAAGCTTTTAATTGAAGCAAGAGCATTGATAATCTTGTGATAATAATCGTTGGTATCTTGTTAAGCATTGGTTAAATTATTCTAAGTGCTTCAATTATCATTGGACAAGTTATTACGGGATTTGGGCACATCTCGTAATTGTTGAATAATTGTATATTGTGGGTATCTATTGTATCTTATTGGCACTTGGTGACTTGGCACATTTTCTTTTGGTTAAATATCTTATTGATGAGTACTTGTTGGTATAATTTAAAATCGAGTCATAATTAAGTACTTAAGCAACTTAAACAATCTTACCTCAAGAATCACTCACTCCATCTTGCATTGCATTCTAAGTCTAGTTGCATTAATAATTTACCTCCAAGCATAAGCTTGGTTGATAGATATTTAGGGCCGCCCTTTCTCAATTTAGCTTGAGGAATTTAGCCGCTCTTTAATGGTTAACACGGTGACCTTGTAGTCGTCAGAGCCACAGTTTCTGCAATGTCAAAGGCATCAGGTGGTTGGAACACAGGGGGAAGTATCATTAATCAAGCCTTTGCTTGTTTCCCGTTGGCTTCCATCCCACAACCCACTCTAGAGACTAGTTCCAGAACAGTTAAGTGAAAGGTTATACTTAGAATAAGCATATAATTAAAAGTAACCAAGATTCTTGCATGACGCCTAGGTCTTAGGATTTGCATAGCATATAGGTTAGTGAAGCATCCAAGCAACGATTGTTCATCCGGCTACTTGGCATCTAATTAATAATAAGCAAGAAGTTGACTCCATAAAGCATTGGTTTCACATTCAAATCTAATCTAATCTTTAAATCTTGCTAAAATTAACCCAGTAGCTAGGCCATTCAATCGTGTCTCCTAGACTTGTTGGTTGCCAACTTGTCTTCTGTCTTCACATTTCCATAGAGACTACCCCCCATAGCCTATTGTTGGGAGACAGCTAAAAAGGAGTAGGTGGGGATCAGAGTGACAGCCCCTGCCATGAGTCATTGTCGCAGTGCATGTATAATCTGAGCGACAATAGGTGTCAATGTGGACATTTGGTCGATATAGTACCAAATAAACTCAAAGATATCTTCATACTTGAATGAAGTGAAATGAGCTTGATCTTAATTGCAATGTTTTTCTCCCTGAAAGGATTAAAAATTTCTGTAGGCAGAAAAAAATAAAAATTGATCAAACAATAGCAATTGCTGAAATAAAACAATATTTTATTGTTCAGATCTTGTAAGGACTATTGCCATATTAATGTGGAGAAATAGAGTAAGCTGAATGGAAAGCACCAAAGTGGATACATTAACATGAGCAATTTGTCTCATATATAAAATTTCGTGAACAAATTTAACCTCGGCACACCTCAATCACCTGTGCTTATGCATATTAACAAGAATAAACGAAATATCTAAAATCAACGAAATTAAGAAATTTTGAAGCATGGAACATTACAAAACACTAAATGAAGAGAAATTTACCTTGTGCTCCAAATAATCCAGAAGGGAAAGTATATAAGACGGAGCACAATCCATGAAATCGCAAAAAGGATAAACAAAATGCTAGGTATCATGGTAGAGCCGCTGTATTTAAACATCTTGCTGATTTCCAAAAGCACGTCACTTGCATCATGGATGGCTAGAACAACGGAGCCAACTCTTGAAAACCTGAACAGGAATACTATCAACCCATGTCAACAGAACCAAGTCCAAATAATTTTCTAAATTCTTGCAACAAAGAACCTAGCAAAGAGCATGAATGCATTTTCCTTCACAAGAAAGCAGATTCATGTTTAATCTTGTGGTGACACACACCAGTGTAGCCTCACTTACCCATTAAAATAAGAGTATATAAACTTTAAGGCGTGTCTCTAAAACTAAACAATCCTAACAGAATATATATCTGTGAAAGAACTGAAAAATTGTCATGACGTGATTTTGCTTCACATCATGCTTTTGGTCACAGCTGGGCATTGAAACGGTTTCTTTCTTATTTCCCTTCTCACCTACGAGGTCAAAATTTCCATTCTTGCCAAGACACCCATCAATTTGCTGTCTCCCAGAAAGATGCACATTCTGTCATTTTGATCAACCAGGCTCGTAATCACCTTGATTAATATAGGAATTCTGTAATCTCATTTTCTAGTTGTGTTGTACCACATATGACAATAGAAAACATGTCTCAATTCTTGCAAATACAATATGGAGACAGATCGGACTCACTAGAAACAATTACAATATCTAGAAACAATTTACAATATCTATTGCAAAAGATCCCAATATAAACACGCAATCAAGTCCATTATCTACAACTCTTATAAGAAATCCCAAAACAAACACAACAAACATAGACACGTCTGATGCAAAAATTACATGACAACTTATAATGCTGTAATCATAAAAGAGGAACCAGTAATAAACCTTAGCAAATATGATGCTAAAATGAGAATCACAGTTGCTACATGATGAGACATGGACAATCCAAAATCCGATCGCCTAGTCTCCCAAAAAATCAAAGCAAAAATACTGTATGTATAAAACCCTGCTGCATACATGTACAGTAGCTTTAACTTTGTCCTGCCAACCATTCCATTGAACAATCACAGTAAGGTCAAGTGTAACACAATGTCACAAACTCCACCTCAGTTATTCTCCTAATAGAAATCAGTTTCTTTACAATGATGGGAGCATCTACAATGATGTTTTACAGTTTTACACAATGCAACCAATATTAAACACAGAAAACCTTACTTCACTTTTTGATCTGGCCATATCTGTTCACCCGGTCCAACCCAAAAGTTCTGTGTATTTGTGAACCATGGCTCGTTGTAAGTGACTGCCAATGCCAGTGATTGTGCTGAAAAGTAATACAAACACTTCCAAGCAGACTCTTTAAACTTTGTATGGCGTTTTCTGTGATCCGCAAGTTCATCTTCATGCAAGCCATTCATAGAGCCCAGGACAAGCCACCTTCCTAGACTCTGCAAACCTTCATAAATGAGAAAAACTTCAAGTTTGTGCATATTGTTACATAACTGAAAAGATGCTAGCTTTGAATGCATTAAAAAATTTCAGTGTTGCAAATATCTCTGATTTATCCCAATATTTCCAATATTTTTCGAGCTTTTCAGGTTGCCAATTTTCTCGATATTTTCCAAGTTTTCCATGTCAAAGTTTATGTTTGCCCATATTTTCCAATATTTTTCCCATGTTTCGGATAAGTTTATTTCCAGACCCTTAACAATATATTGTGTTAACGATATTTGCAACATTGTTAAACATAAATTAGGTCAAAGAAATATTTTCTCTCTCAAAACAGATAAAGTGACTCATCTTGGCAAGAGTGTTTTCCACTCCGGCCAAGAAAAGATAAGAAAAAATTATAAATGTCCATGAATAACCAAAAATAGTAGGTCAATGGAACTCAAAGTACAACTTGTAACAATCTACTATGGAAGTGCCAAACCTACTGCTGAAAACTAAAAGAATAAGGATACAGGCGAGTAAAAAAGTACAATACCAAAAGCAGAATGACTCATCATTAAGTATAGATGTAGAAGTTGGGGAGCAAAAAGAAGCATCTGCAGCCACCTCAATCACTGTGGTGGTGCCAATGCACTACCTGATAATGTCATTAGAGGAGACCTGGGACTAAGAGGGCCTGGCTGGAGGGTCCAAGGAGGAAATCTCATAGAAGTGGGTCTTCCAGCCACTGAATGGGAGGATGTGCATGGTCTCACTGATCCGGCACTGTGTATATCCAAGGCAGGGGAGTCTGCATGGCACTTGCTGCCACCTGCAGCTAAGATAAGCAGGAAAGAGGATGTAATCCACCTAATGGGATTGGGCATGGATGAACCTTACAAGATCGGTCATCTGTTTGTAATTTTGCAATTGCCTCGTGCATGAAGAGGGCCAAGCACATCTGATCTGGATAGAGAAGGAAGGTAGTAAGAGAGCCCCCCATGTCCTGGTACAAACAATGAAATCTCTCTCATATCTCAGGAGAATAAAAAGGATTGGCTCAGCTAGGCCAGATTTTATATGAGAAAATATAACAGGAAGCGGCATATTGCATTAGTATCTCCAATTTGCTATATAATTTATGTAACTATCTCTTGAGTTTATGATTTAACCATTTAAGATGGTTTTCAATATGAGTAATAAAGAGTGGAAATGAATCGGCACCTTGAGAGTAAGCATTCAATTTGTGCACACATGTTTGCAGACAGGCAATGGTTGTAAAGCAAATGTTCATGATCAAACTGTGACAGCAAACGTATTGCAAGATTAACAAGTCACTTCTACACAAATTATAAAAATGAATGAGATAAATGGCTTCATTGCATATGATTAGGCTGTTACACCTGTAAAGTAGATTATCTTTGACTGCTGCAGCATCAAGTCAAATTAAAGTAATGTCTTAAGACTATAGGCAATACCTGAAGATCATGGATATAAGAAAGGCATTATTATTTATAATTTAATATATTTAAAGATCAGAGCTTACGTGTGATGCTTTCAACAGGGATAGTAGTGGGAAACTTAAGAAATGTTTTGTGACAAGTAAATACTTAAGAATCTGTAGCAGACCCTAAAGCCATAGGAATCCAATTATTAGGCTAAATATCAGTACATCATTCAGTCATAACATAAATTTCCTTAAAGACAGTAATATGCCTGAATAAGAGCTACAGATATACATGGAATCATAACATGCACAATCCAACAGCAGAACCTGTATATAATTATCAGACCCTTTAGTTGACTGACCATGACTTATTAGTGTTTACTATTATTATAATTGTCATCAGTCAGTTATTTAATATCATTAAAGTTTGACTCAGACAGGGTTCATTAGTCTTCCCGAGTCTTAACTAGACTGCATACTTGCCTCATACTTGGCCATGAAGTTGCCACTCACCAAGATTCACCCTTTCTCACCAAACTCATCTCATACCCAACCAAGACTCACCCTTACTATATTTTCAGGTATTAGTAATAATTATAAACAAGTCTTTGCTGAGTCTCTTCCAAATTTCCAAGTCTTGCCAAGTCCCAAGACAGCTGGGTCTTTTCCGAGTCCAAGTGTGACTAACTTTGTGAATATTAACGTTTACTTGGAACATTGCATATCTTCTATTCTTTAAATTTCTTCCAGCTTTAAGCATTGTTGTTTTTAAAATCAATTTTTTGCTAGTACTATTATCATATTTTTTTTATCTTGATTGTTTTTATTGTATTCTAGATACTTTTGCAAAACATCCACGGTTTGAGATATTGATTGAAAAGTGACACCCTCCTGCCAGAAAGATGTCATATTTCTCATTTTGGTTAAGGTGCTGCTTCCTAGACATGCCTTGTGTAAAATGTAAACTATGGAATTTTCCATAACCATTAAGGACCACAAACATATGGTCTACAAAGTTATGTGTACCATCCGAATCTGAGTATTTTGACCTTTTTATCTTTTATGATTCCTCTGCACAAATAATTTGATCTTAACACCCTGATAGACAACATCATTATCATATTGAAAATAGGAAAATTTCTCTAGGAACCATTACCACAACCTACACCCTCCTCTCTTATCTGCTGCCTCCATGACACACCCGTGAGATCTTTACCATAACCTACTCTAATGCCAATCCTTTCTCCTCTCATGGCCAATAATTGACTGTCACTCAGCCCTTTTTTAAATAGCTCGTTTTCAGAATTGGCAAGTATAAGGGTTGTGCATAATACTATATTGTATAGCTTGTTATGCTTACAAGTTTGAAACAACTACAAACATTTGTGGTGAATTCTGAAATTTTATATCCTTTTACTATATATATATTATTGTCGTCCCCAAACTGTTGTCCCCTGGAAAATTGGGGGTGCACTCTAGCCATCCTAGGGACACATTCCCCCATCCCAAAAACCAGTGCAACATAGTTAATAGGGTTTTGAAAGAAGAGTCTGAAAATCCAATCCTCAAACAACTAGTTGATGACAGTGAAATTTAAAAAAACCTTCAACCAATAAATGATTCCCTTCATGTTGAAATCTTTGATCTCAAAAAGCAAACACGAAGAAATAAAATCTCAGCAAAGCAGAATTCAAACTGGAAATTGAAACTTAGCTTAATTCTGGGGTTCAAGTAGTCAATGGGAAAGACATGGTCCCAACCCATGAAGAGGCCGAGAAGGTTGTAAGGCTAAGTTCATCGAGGCATGCACTAGGCAAGCATGGAAATTAATTTGAAGATAAGATAACTTTTCCCTCACCTCATTGTTGAAGAATGTAACTAGTGTTGGTCTTCATAATTGTATTTGTCAAAAGAAAAATTTATTGTAAAAGAAAAATATTTTTGAAGCATGGGTTTCATGCTCTTTCATTTATTTTCTAGGTCATAGCCTCCATTGAAGGCTTCTAGGTTTTGTCAAGAGTCAAGAGAGTCATTGTCATATTTATTAGACCCTTCTTGGGCTTTTGTATCATGTAAAGAAATTTATTTTTGAGTCAAAATAGTCATTTTGTCCCTCCTCACCAAGTTGGCCCTGTCTTGGAGAAGTTGGCCCTATTGGAGGCAATTCAACCCTATGGAAGCAGTATAAATAGAGGCAGATCGACTCACTTGGAAGCACACTCACACAAATTCAATCTACAAAGAGAAAGAGGACGAAAAAGAGAGAAAAGTGCAGGAGAAGAAGACCTATTCAAGAAAGACGAAAAATCAAAGTTTTTGGGCATCTCCCTCAAACGTGCGAAATTTGCTAGGGTTTCTGGACTGAAGCTGGGGGCCGAAATTTCTGAATTAATTGCAGGTCTGAAATTCTGAAGTTGGGGGTCGGAATTCTATATTGAAGCTGCATTTGAGGAAGTTGATCATCTACTTGAAGGAAGGGTTGACATGGTGATTAAAGGAGGTCTTTGTCTAGGTCTAAAGGGTCTTGGATTGTGTCATCTTGATTTGAATCTACTAGTGGAAGAGTTGCACTGGGTTTTCCCCTAGATAGGGATTTTGCCCTAGTTGAGTGCCTACATCTTGTGTCTCTTGTTCTTGTGATCTTCATATCCATTTAATATGGTAATTGCTTCATGAAAGACAACATAATAAATAAGTAAAAGAAGCCAACATAAATCACAAGTAATTATCAAGAAAGAGGAATCAAGCCCTAATTGCTAGTTTTTGTAGCATTGGGTGTGTTCTAGCCATGAAATTTGGTGGAGAGGCTAGAATACATGAGATATTCAAAACCAAGAAATCGTTTCTGGAAATTCCACATAGAAGTGTCTCAATTATATTATTAGGCGTTTTTTAAATATTTTCCAAGTCTAAACTTAGGGAATATGGTAAATTAATCAGTATTAATTGAGATAAGGTGAGAATAGTCTAGAAACTCACACGGATTGATCCAGAAATGATCTGAGCCATCGATTAAGATTTAATCTTAGTCGTTGGAGTCCCAACAGGAAGACATAAGAAGGGATCGATGTGGTGATGGAGAATGCACTAGAGTCACTTGGAGAATTCGATTTTCCAGAGTAGCAATAGTCAGTTTTTGGAGAGTTCGAGCTTCAGTGAGGCAGCAGAGATAGTGAGGGGCAGGGACAGTGATCCGGAGGAAGTTTTCCAGATCCGGAGAGGCAGTAGCAAGAGGGTCGAGTTATTCCCAATGAGGCAGCGCAGAGGACTACGCAGTTGCTTCAGAGAAGTAGTTCGATTTGCTGGAGAGAAATTCGTTCTCAGTTCCAGAGGCTGGGCAAAGGGTCTAGAGTGTCGGAGAGGCGATTTCCTCAACAGAGACGGGCAAAACGACTTCATCAGAAGCAGGTTAGAGGCTTTACGTCATAGGGTCTACACAGAGCAATGCCAAGGCTGACGCGAAGGGTCTAGGAGGTCGAGTTTTCTTAAGGAACTTGTGTCAAGATTGCTTGTGGAGGAAGCGTATTTCCCTTAAAATAATTTTACCCAAATTTTCTTGTTGTTTGGATTGCCAGTTGGGCAGCCATAGATTGTACTCAGAATTTCACGGTTACATAATAATAAAAACCCTCACTGCTACACCAGTTTTCCCAAGTTGGGTTTTGCAGGGGACATTTGTCCAAAAACAACGGTGTCATTGTTTTTGTGTGTGCTAGAATTTTCTCAGTTTCCAGCGCTATTTATTTTCTGTAGTTTTATTTGTGAAGGTTGCAGTGTGTTTATTTCGATGTTGCCGTAGCAATAAACTATATAATTAATTTATCAGTTAGAAGAAATAATACCAATTGTTGCAATAGGATTTCAGTTTCAGAAATTTTCACATGGTAACAGAGCGTGAGTGATCATACGGGAAGCTCAGTAGCGAAAGAGAAAATTTCGCTGCTCGGAGGGAGCAGCAGGCCAAAATTTTCAGAGGCAACGCAATACCCAGACAGGCAGCCCGAATTGTTGGGGCAAAAATTCAATTTTCAATTGCAGGGTTGCAGAAAAGTCGAGTCGCCCAAGTTAGTGATTCCAACAGTCAAAGGGAGCAGCTACAACTCAAATTTTCGCTGAGAAGATTCCTTGGTTGGACGCAGAGGGTTTTGCAATGGAAAAATCAACGTCGGGTATAAGAGAAAGCACACATAGCAGAGGGAAAAATTTCCTCAGGGAACTTCGAGTCTCAAAACTTTGAATTTCCAGTTGTAGATTGGCAGTAACAGCTAGCAGATCTGTGCATTCCAGAAGGGAAGCAGAACAACAACCGAGCAAAGGTAAAGAGAGAGTTTTCAACAATTTCAGAGATGGCCACTGCAGGGCTTAGAGATCAGGATAGGTTGGATGGAGCTTCCAACTATGTCATTTGGAAGGCTAGGATGTCCTTCCTTCTAGATGAATATGGCCTGAAAGCCTACATTGATAATGTAGTGGCAGTTCCTTAGGATGCAGACCAGCTCAAGGAATATAAGAAGGAGATGGCGCAGGCGAAGCGGTTGATCCTGGATGGAGTCCAAGACCATATAGTCTCACATATAGTGGCCAAGGGAACAACCAAAGAGATGTGGGATGCTCTCTCCACGTTATACCAGGGTACTTCTGAGCAGCGGAAGATGTTCCTAGAGGAGAAGTTGAGATGCATCAGGATGCAAAAGGAGGAAGGCATAGATCCTTTCCTCGCCAAGATTCAGGAAGTCCATGACCAGCTGTCAGTTGTTGGGGCAACGCCTCAACCTTCAAAGCTAGTATGATTGGCACTCAACAGTGTCTCAGAGGATTGGCAGGTCTTTGTCCAAAGTATATTACGCAGAAACATGCTACCAGGATGGGATAGAATGTGGGCCGATTTGCAGCAGGAGGAATTGAGATAACCTCTGTTGAAGAGGTCCATCAGTGGCAACAGTAGCAGTGGACAGAAGGTGGTGAAGGAGGAAGAGAATGTGGCCCTCGCATCCAAGGATCCCAGTCAAGGGCAAGGGGAGTAGAGAAAGGAGAAAAGGACCTATCTAAGGTCAAGTGCTTCAAATGTAGCGAGTTTGGCCACTATAGTACCTAGTGTCCTCTCAGAAATAAGGACAAAGAGGAGAAGCAGGACTAGGCAGCAGCACATGCTGAGATAGATAGGTTGTCCTCCAGGTTGGAGGAAGACTTCGCTATGATGGCCCACATACCTCCAAGAGTGAGGTGGGGTGACTTGGAGTTGTAGCCCCAAAGAGCTACAAAGATGGGCAGGGTCCTTGAGGAGTCCACCTCATGGATCATTACATGGCTACAAGGGCCCACAGTATTCAGTAGTAGGATGGATCAGTGGTAGAGGTGCAGTCAAAATTCCAAAGTGACAGTGGCAGACTGGTTGCAGTCAGATGCTGAGGAGCGCAATGCACTGTTCGCAGCAATGTAGAGTGGCACAGTGCAGAGTCAGCAGCAGCACAGATTCTTCAATGACAGTGCAGAGGCTAGTAGCAGTCAAGACTCCGAAGACAGATGCATCATACTGAACACAATTGGTTCAGTATTTTGGATGCTTCTCAGTTGCAATAGTTGCAATTGCAGCAGCAACAGATGAGAGGGAGTTGTAGTGCAAATGCAGAGTTGATAGCAGTATAGCAGTGTCAGCAGCAGCACAGATGCAACATCAGAGTTGCGCAATAGTTGGTGGGCAGCAGCAACGTGAGAGAGGTGATATAGAGACAGGCTGTTGTAGCAGGGTGTGCAACACTAGAACACATTAGTGTTGGTTTTTGTAGCATCGGATGTGTTCTAGACACGAAATTTGGTGGAGAGGCTAGAATATATGAGATCTCCAAAACCCAGAAATCATTTTTGGAAATTCCCCCTAGAAGTGTCTCAATTAGATTATTAGTCATTTTTTAAATATTTCCTAAGTCTAAACTTAGGGAATATGGTTAATTTATCAATATTAATTGAGATAAGGTGAGAATAGTCTAAAAACTCAGATAGATTAATCCAGAAATGATCTAAACCATAATTAAGATTTAATCTTGGTTGTTTGAGTCCCAATAGGAAGACATAAGAAGGGATCAATGTGGTGATGGAGAATGCACTAGAGTCACTTGGAGAATTTGACTTTCCAGAGTAGCAGCAGTCAGTTGCTAGAGAGTTCGAGCTTCATTGATGCAGCAGAGATAGTGAGGGGGTAGGGACAGTGATCCGGAGGAATTTTTCCAAATCGGGAGAGGCAGCAGCAAGAGGGTCGAGTTATTCCCAATGAGGCAGCGCAGAAAACTACGCAGTTGCTTCAGAGAAGCAGTTCGATTTGCTGGAGAGAAATTCATTCTTAGTTCCAGAGGGCAGGCAGAGGGTCCAGAGTGTCAGAGAGGCGATTTTCTAAATAGAAACAGGGAGAACGACTTCATCAGAGGCAGGATGGAGGCTTGACATCATAGGGTCTGCGCAGAGCCTAACGTAGATGGTCTAGGAGGCCGAGTTTTCTGAACGAAGTTATGCCGGGATTACTTGTGGAAGAAGGGCAATTCCCTTAAATTAATGTTGCCCAGATTTTCTTGTCGTTTGGATTGCCAATTGGGCATCCATAGATTGTACTCAGTATTTCACTGCTGCATAATAATAAAAACCCTCACTGCTGCATCGGTTTTCCCATGTTGGGTTTTTCCGAGGACATTTGTCCAAAAATAACAGTGTCATTTTTTTGTGTGTCCTAGTATTTTTTCAGTTTCCAGCGCTATTTATTTTCAGCAGTTTTAATTGTGAAGGTTGCAGCATGTTTATTTCGATGTTGTCGTAGCAATAAACTGAATAATTAATTTATCAGTTAGAAGAAATAATACTAGTTGCTGCAACAGGATTTCAGTTTGAGGACTTTTCACACTAATACCTACATGCATTGATTTCTCAACATGGTATGAGAGCTAAGGTGAAAGAAGGACTAGTTGAAGATCACTTTGTTGGCTATCAAGTGAAGGAAGGAAAAACAATCTTGGAAGACAAGATCACTCTCTCAATGGCAAGTTATTTGAAGATGGGACTCAATCTCATGAAAATTACAGGAAGTTGGGTTGGAAGGATCATCTACAATCTATCTAGGAGAGTCAAGAGTGAAGGATTCTTGGTTGCACTCACAGGTACACTTGATGATGACAACACATGGATTATTGATAGTGAAGCCTCAAGACACATGACAGGAGAAAGTGCACAACTTCATACTCTATCAAAAGAATCATCATCACATGTAGGGGAGCTTGGAGACAACAACAGTCATGCAGCCAAGGGCCTTGGATCTACATCATTAAAGCTAGAAAGTGGAGCAAAGCTACACCTCAACAACATCCTCTATGTCCCAGGTTAGAAAAAGAATTTACTTTCCATTTCTTGTTTACAAGATAAAGGAGATAGAGTTGATTTTGTAGATGGTAAAGTTTTGGTTTGGGGAAAAGATTCTACTTTTGAAAAGGACAAGGTTATTAGGATTCGTGAAGGAAGATTATATAGAATTATAACTCCATCTCCTCAACCCCTTGTTCATATGGAAATTAGTCGCATCGAACTTTGGCATAGAAGATATGGACATATTCACTACAGATAATATCCCTCTAAGTCAAACGGTGAAGGGAATCCCTGTTAGTTTTTGTAGCATCAAATGTGTTCTAGCCATGAAATTTGGTGGAGAGGCTAGAATACATGAGATCTCCAAAACCCAAAAATCGTTTCTGGAAATTCCACCTAGAAGTGTCTCAATTAGATTATTAATCATTTTTTATATATTTCCTAAGTCTAAACTTAGGGAATATGCTTAATTAGTTAGTATTAATTGAGATAAGGTAAGAACAGTGGAGAAACTTACATGGATCGATCAATGTACTCAGAATTGCATCTAAATCATTGTACTCAGTAGAGCATCTAAATCATTGTACTCAGAATTGTTGTTGAAGAATAATAATAAAACCCTCATCTATTGCACCAGTTTTCCCACATTGGGTCTTTTCGAGGACAATTGTCCAAAAATAACTGTGTCAAAATTCTTTTGTGTGTGCTAGAATTTATCAGTGTCCAATATTTCATTTTCCACAGTATTTTTATGGTGAAAATTACAGTTGTGATTTTATTTATTGTTTGTCGTAGCAAATACACTGCACAATTTAATTTACAGTTAGGAGAATAATTTCCAATTGCTGCAATAGATGAAATTTTCACATGGTATCAGAGCATAAGTGATCAGCTGGAAGCTCATAAGCGAAAAGAAAAGAATTTCATTGCCTAGGAGGAGCAGCAGGCTAAAATTCTTGAGGTAGCGCAATTCATTCTCAGGCAGGCTGAGTTGCTTGGGGAAGTTCGATTTTTTAGTGCAGGAGACAGAAAAAGTTTGAATTTCCCATATTAGTGATTCCAGCAGGCAGAAGGAGCAGTTGCAACTCAGATTTTCGCTAAGCAGATTCCTAGTTGGATGCAAAGGGTTTTGCTGCAGGTTGCATAAGTAGAATCAACGTCAAGAGGGGAAGAATAATATCACACAGTATGGACATGGATCGATTTGATATTCAAGGAGCTTCAGAGTTATCTTCCAGATTGGAGGATGAATTTGCTTGCTTATCAGGCTTAGCTTCACAGGGTGTCTAGTATATAGATAGTGGAGCGTTAGCTCATATGACAGGGGTTAGAGAATATTTCTCTAGCTACAAGGAGGAGCAGATGGACTTCCAAATTACGATGGGAAACAGAACTAAGTGTACTCCAGTAGGGAGAGGTACCATCGATTTTCAGAGGGAGTCAGGAGCAAGCACCAAAACAGATGTACTGCATGTGCCAGGATTGGGTATGAACCTAATTTCAATATCCCAGCTACAGGATAAAGGATATGATATCCACTTCGTAGAGAAGAGAATGTTTATTAAACATTCAAGCTGGAAGAAGGTAAGACAAATTGGAGTTTGAAGCAATAGATTGTACAAGTTGCAGCTCGACTCTCGAATCACATGGATAGGTAGCGACAATAGTGGTGAGAAGGATCTAAATGAGTTATGGCATAGGAGAATGGGACATCTACACCATGGAGCACTCAAGATGCTCAAGGAAACAGTAACAGAGGTTCCAGAACTTGGAACGGAACACGATGATGTGTGCAAAGGATGCATACTTGGGAAGTATGCTAAGGCAGCATTCCAACGAAGTGACAGCAGATCAGATGACGTGTTAAGACTTATACATTCAGATATTGTGGCTCGATGTCCACTAGAACTCTTAATGGTGTCGACTACTTCGTCACCTTTATTGATGACCATTCCAGGAAAACCTGGATCTACTTCCTGAAGACAAAACATGAGGTCTACGATCGCTTTAAAGAGTTTAAGGCTCTCATGGAGAATGCGACAGGGAAGAAGATCAAGGTGCTTCACTTAAATAATGGTGGAGAATACATTGATAGAGACTTTACAAATTTTTGTGTGAAGGAAGGAATCAAAAGAGAATGGACAGCGTCGTATAATTCACAACAGAATGGGGTAGCAGAGCGGAAAAACATAACCAAATTTGGGGAGTTCTCAACAGATGGAGCAACAGAGACAGGATGAGGAGTTGGTTGAACCTCCCACCACTAGTGGTCAAGCCAACAGAGAGGTTCATCAGACATCTAGAGATGCAGAGGATTTTATTGGAACTTCTAGGACTAACAAAAGACAGCGCAGATAGCTTGACAGGTACCAAGCATTGGTAGCTCACGTTGCAAAACCTTCCAGCGTTCAGGAGGCCGCACAGCATCAGGTGTGAGTAGACGCCATGATAGAAGAGTATAGATCTATCATGACAAATGATGTTTGGGAGGTGGTGCCAAGGCCTAAAGACAAGTTAGTTGTAGGTTCTAGATGGATCTACCAGATCAAGTATGCTACAGACATCAATGTGGAAAAGTACAAGGCTAGGTTCGTGGCAAAGGGTATGCACAGAAAGAAGGGATAAATTATGAAGAGGCCTTCGCTCCAGTTGCCAGATACACCTCTATCCGATCAGTTATATCCCTAGTAGCTCAAATGGGATAGCATATTCACCAAATGGATGTCAAGACAACCTTCTTGAATGAGGTGATAGAGGAAAAGGTGTACATAAAACAGCTAGAGGACTTTGAGACTCATGAGAGGCGCACTCATGTGTGCAAACTAAAGAAAGCTCTATACGGACTCAAGCAAACTCCCAGGGCATAGTATGGTCAGATTGACAGCTACTTGTAGCAGATGGAATTTGTCAAGAGTGACACAGATCCCAACCTTTACTATTTAATGGTAGAGGGTGAGCCACTCATCCTAGTTTTGTATGCGGTTGATCTTTTTCTGATAGGATCATCAAGGCTCACAGAGGATTGCAAGAGGAACCTAATAGCAGAGTTTGATATGAAGGACTTGGGGTTGATGCACTATTTCCTAGGATTGGAAGTGTGGCAGAAGGATGGGGAGATCTTCCTTGGGCAAGGAAGATACGCTACAGATATTCTGAAGAGGTTCATAATGCAAGATTGTAGATCCATGTCTACGCCCATGATCACCAACTGGAAGAAGATAGATGCATCAGATGACAAGGATGTCGACCCCACCTTGTATAGATAGCTTATTGGGTCTCTCATGTATCTGGTCAACACTAGGCCAGATATTTGCTTCGTAGTCAATACTCTTAGTCAGTTCATGGTAGAGCCGAAGAGGGTACATTGGGCAGCAGCAAGGCATATTTTGAGGTATGTGCGCAACACAGTGGAGTATGGGTTCAGATATACCCGAGGGAATGACATCTGATTATGTGGGTTCACATATGCAGATTGGGCAAGCAATTTAGTAGATAGGAAAAGTACCTTTGGGTACTGCTTCAACATTGGATCAGGGATGGTTTCGTGGTGCAGCAGGAAGCAGAAGTCGATAGCTCTGAGCTCTGCAGAAGCAGAGTACATGGCAGCAAGCACAGCTACGTGCGAAGCTATATGGCTTCGGAAGCTGTTAGTAAGCTTGTTCAGGCAGAGGATGGAGGCAACCAAAGTCTACTGTGATAATTAGAGTTGCATCAAGCTCTCTGAGAATCTAGTGTTTCATGACAGGTCAAAACACATAGATATATGACGTCATTTCATCAGATATTGTGTACAGCGTGATGCGGTCTAGCTACAGTATGTTCCCATAGAAGAGCAAGTTGCAAACATACTCACAAAAGCTCTAGGGAGAGCTAAGTTTGTCTATTTCAGAGAACAGATGGGTATGCTGGAGAATTTGTTCCAGTAGCAGGGACAAATTTTCAGTTGCAGTTGCAACAACAATGGATCAGAGGGAGTTGCAATGCAAATGCAATCTTAGCAACAGTATGGCAGGGTCAGCAGCAACACAGAAGCAGCATCACAGTTGCGCAGTAGTTGGTGGGCAGCAGCAGTCAGACATCAACAACGTGACAGGAGATGATACAGAGACATAGTGTTGTGGTAGGGAGTGCAACACTAAAACACATTCCTCGCTAAGAGGGAGTGTTAGTTTTTGTAGCATCAAATGTGTTCTAGCAATGAAATTTCGTGGAGAGGCTAGAATACATGAGATCTCCAAAACTCAGAAATAATTTATAGGAATTCCACCTCAAAGTGCCTCAAATAGATTATTAGTTGATTTTTAAATATTTCCAAAGTCTAAACTTAGGGAATATGGTTAATTAATCAGTATTAATTGACATAAGGTGGAGATCATCTAGAAACTCACACGGATCGATCCAGAAAATATTTGAGCCATTGATTAAGATTTAATCTTGGTCATTGGAGTCCCAACAGGAAGATATAAGAAGGGATCAATGTGGTGATGGAGAATACACCAGTGCAGATACTCAGTTGCCCAGGCAATTCGATTTTCTTAGAGGCAGAGATTCAGCAAGGAAGATAGAGCCAGAGGGTGAGTAGAAAGTGGCAGAGGGAGTAGTAGCATTCCAGGAGGAAGTATTCCAATCTTGGGAAGAGACAATGAGAGGAAGGTCGAATTCCCCAGAGGTTTTGCGCAAGCACTGCACAGAGGGTGACGTAGAAGGCTCAGCATGTGGCTAGGGAGGCAGTTTCGGTGGCAGAAATTAGCTGTGGGGTGAGAGAAAATTCTCACAATAATTTTGTCAGTGTTTTCCTCAAATTAGATTGCTAGTAGAGCATCTAAATCATTGTACTCAGAATTGTTGCTGAAGAATAATAATAAAACCCTCATCTGCTGCACCGGTTTTCCCACATTGGGTTTTTTCGGGGACAATTGTCCAAAAATAACTGTGTCAAAATTCTTTTGTGTGTGCTAGAATTTCTCAGTTTCCAATATTTTATTTTCCGCAGTATTTTTATGGTGAAAATTGCAATTGTGATTTTATTCATTGTTTGTCGTAGCAAATAAACTGCACAATTTAATTTACAGTTAGGAGAATAATTTCCAGTTGTTGCAATAGATGAAATTTTCACAATCCCCAACATCAAGGAGGACCATGAAGGAGTATGCAAGGGATGTGCCTTGGGAAAGAACAATAAGAAACCTTTTACAAGCAGTGATACAAGATCTAAGGAGATATTAGATCTCATTCATTCTGATGTGTGTGGGCCCTTGTCTAACAAATCCCCTGGAGGCCACCAATATTATGTGACCTTCATTGATGATCACTCTAGAAAGGCATGACTCTATCTTCTCAAGACAAAGGATGAAGTATCTAAGAAGTCCAAGGAATTTAGATTTTAAGTTGAGACCCTAACCGAAAGAAAGATAAAAACTCTTAGATCCAACAATGGAGGTGAATACACTTCAAAAGAACTTATAGCATATTGTAAAGAAGCAGACATTAAGAAGGAGCTCATTGTTCCCTACAACCTTGAACAGAATGGAGTAGCAGAAAGGAAGAATAGAACCATTGAAGAATGCATAAGGACCATGATATTTGATCAAGGCCTACCAAAATTCCTATGGGGAGAAGCATCCATGACAGCAGTATACATACAAAATAGAAGTCCTCATAGAATCCTTGACAATATGACACCAGAAAAATCGTTTTCAGGGAAGAAGCCAAGTGTAGACCATCTTTGAATCTTTGGATGTCCTGCATACATTCATGTTCCAAAAGACAAGCGAAAGAAATTAGACTCTACAAGTATAAAAGGTATCTTCATTGGTTATAGCCTTTCATCAAAGGCTTATAGAATATACATCAAAGAAGATACACGAATTGAAGTTAGCAGAGATGTTATATTTGATGAAAACCATGCCTACAAGAAATCGTAGGATATACCAATCGAATCTAATGAGGAAGATGTACCACTATTTGAAGAAGAAGAGCAACATGACAAGTCACCTACAAATCTAGAGGAAGAAGGTCCAAGCGAACCCATCCAACCTATAATTCTTATGAATAAAATATTCATAAAAAAATTAGTTAAATAAACTATTAATAATAAATTAATTAATTAATTAATGACCCATTAATTATAAAGGGGCATGGGTCAAAAGATGTGACCACTCACCTTCGTGGCCAATCAATGCCTATATAGGCACACTGCCACAAAGAATTGTAATCATCATTCAGTTTTTAATAATAATGCACAATTACTTATTTACCTACTTACAAAATCTACACAATTACTTGCATTTTGGCATTCTGTCTTCTACGATGGTATCAGAGCCATGGTTCCGACCCGATTATGTTGCACATACTCCTCACTGTATTAATCATCCACACCCTGTTTCACCATCCATACTCCTCTCCACAAACATTTTCATGTTGTCATTGACAGTCACACTGTCTCACAACCCACAAGTCCTGTCGTGCCATACTCCCCCCTGCATTGTTCGTACCTCACTACGTTCCCTGTTGCATTTGCCTGTCAATACCAACATTCGAACCCTATTTTTCCTTTGCCAATCCTCTACCCTGACAAGTTTACGTCCCCCTCTCTGTCGCGTTCCTTCCTCACCGCAATGTTTTCTCTCACTCGATTTGCCCTCCCCCGCAATCATTGATCCTGTCGTATCAACCATCATTGTTGTGTCCTGCTGCCAAGTGTTGTTGTATACGCCTTGTTCCGACAAATTCATAATGTATCGCTATAGACAGACAAACCTCCTGCGAACAGTTGCCTTGTCCAGACAAAACATCACGTGGTTTCATTCTGTCATTTCCTTGAGTGGTGACTTTATATTAACATAGTTATAAAATTTAATTATATAATTCTATATAATTATAAATATATATATATATATATATTTAAAATTATATAATTAACTAATTCTAATTTTAAAAATAACATAGAGAAATCACAAGCAGAGTTTAGGGAAGAACAAAAAAGGTTGACATCGATGATGGAGCAAATTCTACAAAAGGACTTCAAAATCGATGAGACTACTCAGAGGCTTAATGAACATGGTGAACAAATTAATACACTAATAGAAAAAATGGACACCTTGATGTTGCAGTCTAGCCCCTATCAAGAGCCAACTAATAGCCTGCCAAATGCAAATGAACATGAACCGACAAATCCACCTCAAATATAATTTTTAGGAAGTCAATATTACACTATAATTCCAAAAAGAACCTATCACCGGATTAAAAAGGAGCTCCCAAAATACGGTGGAAAAGACAATAAAGACGCTATTGTCTGAGTTAATAAAATGGAATCCATTTTTGAATCAAACCTGCCAATAGGCAAATGAGAAAAAATCATGACTGCATCCAACAATTTGGAAGCAGAGGCATATGATTGGTATCTATGGTGGTCTGGCAAATGTGACACCCATTCCTTTCATTGGAAGACCTTCGTGGATGCATTGCTAAAGAGATTCTACGATGAAGAAAAAGATGATGTCTACAAAAAAAAATTCATCACAAGAAAAAAGGGCCTATAAGCGAATACACCCATGAATGGGAACTATTAGCTACAAGATAAATAGGATTTATTGATGAACAACTACTTAAAATGCATAAAAGTGGACTTAAAGAGTACATTCGTGCAGAATTGAAATTGTACAAACCTCAAACTATCGAAGAAGCTAGACATGCAACAAAGCTTATTGAACAAAAACATAATGTAGGTATTGTGGAGACGAATAGACGTCAGGACACAGATGCCTTAACAAGAAATTGTATGCTTATGAAGTTGAGAAAGAGTTAGACACTTCAAGTAATGAATCAGAGAAAAGGATAAAAAAGAAAAATAATTATCACAAGTGTGGAGAAAATTGGACACCAGGACATAAATGTGAAGACATGTCCTTACGCTACTATAAAATAGTAGATGGAAGGCAAGTTGAAGTACAAGAACCTGAGGAAGAAATCGTTATCACACACAATGAAGATTCAGATCCTGATGAACCATCATTAGCTGCAATCTCTTGTGTCCAACAAAATTAGGATGAAGAAAGCAATTTTTCAAAAGATCATAAACAACAAGTGACTACAAAATATGTTCCACCACACCTTCAAAAGAAGAGAAATTAGTCTCCAAGAAGAAAGAACATTAAGCCTACTACTCTACCAACAAACATGACAAGAAGATTATGACCTAAAACCTTGAAGCTTAAGGGCTCATAAGAGGGAGAAATGTCAATATACTTGTAGATTCTGGCAGTACTCACAATTGTATAAACATTGATCTTGCTAAACAACTTGATCTTTGTATATGCCCAATCAAGGACCTGACCATGTCTGTCACTACTAGGCAAAAGTTCGAAGAGATAGGAGAATGTCATAAGGTTTCAATCTAGATACAAGAACTAGAGCTACAGACAGATTTATATGCCCTACCACTCAAGGAAATGGATATAGTGCTAGGTGCAGAATGGTTAATGCAATTAGGAAGCTATACTACAAACCTTGAAGAACAATTCATGGAGTTTAGTTGGCAAGGACAACACTATAAATTACATGGTGTTAATGCATCCAGCTTCAAGGAAGTTGCAGATTCATATGAGAATGTCACCAACTCAGAAGACACAAACAAGTCAAAGAAAATAGATGCCATTCCATAGCAGCATGTTCAACTAGAGAAAAACCTTCTTAATTATGCTTTGAGGACAAAGCATCTTTATAGGGGGTGGCAATGTTATGAATAAAATATTCATAAAAAACATTAATTAATAATAATATTAATTATAAATTAAATAATTTAATTAATTAATGCCCCATTAATTATGAAGGGGCATGGGTCAAAAGATGTGACCACTCACCTTCGTGGCCAATCAATGCCTATATAGGCACACCGCCACAAAGGATTGTACTCACCATTCAACTTTTAATAATAATACACAATTACTTATTTGCCTACTTACAGAATCTACACAATTACTTGCATATTGGCTTTCTGTCTTCTACAATAATTATTCCCGAAACAAAGAAGAGGCCAAATTGGTTAAAAGCTACACTTCAAGATGCTGAAGGACATGGAGCAACAAAAGGAACTTTCAGAGAAAGCAAAAGACCGAAAAGATACTCAAGATATGCAGCATACATGACGAAGTTAATCGAAGCAGAACCAACTACCTTTGAAGAAGTCGCTCATTAAGAAGAATGGAAGAAAGCAATGCAAGAAGAATATCAATCTATCATGAAGAATGGGGTTTGGGAAATCATTCCTAGACCTAGTGACAAATTTGTTGTCACTTCCAAATGGATTTACAAAATCAAACATGTCGTTGATGGAAGCATAGACAAATACAAAGCAAGATTTTTTGCAAGGGGTTTCTCTCAAAAGGAAGGAACAGATTATGGAGAAACCTTTGCTCCCACTACCAGGTACACTACTATTAGGTCTTTGGTTTAGCTAATTGTAACTATGTGATGGAACATACATCAAATGAATGTTAAAACAACCTTTCTAAATGGAACCATTGATGAAGAAGTATATATTGAACAACCAGAAGGCTTTGAGATAAATAGAAAGGATACTCATGTTTGCAGACTAAAAAAAGTTGTATATGGCTTGAAGCAAGCTCCTAGGGGTTGGTACGCAAGAATGGAAGGCTATCTTTTAAGGATTGGCTCTGTCAAAAGTTCTGTTGATGCAAACCTCTACATCAAGATACTGAAGAATGAACCAGTTATTATACTATTATAGTGTATGATTTATTTATTACAGGTGTGGAGCATAGAATTTTATAATGCAAGAAAATGTTGGTAGCAAAATTTGAAATGAAAGAACTAGGACTCATGCATTAATACTTGGGCTTTGAAGTTTGGTAGAAACTGTGAAAATTTCACACTACGAAATTATTCTGCAGCTGAAAAAATTTCACTACGAAATTTTATTACAACGACTGGAATTATTTCTTCTAACTGTAAATTAATTTATCAGTTTATTGATACAGCAACAACAAAATAATCACACTGCAAACTTCACAAATATACTACAGAAAATAATAGCACTGGAAACTGAGAAATATTCTAGAAAGCACACAATTATGAGACACTTATTTTTGGACAAATGTACCTGGAAAAAACCCAACTTGGGAAAACTAGTGCAGTAGCTAAGGGTTTTTATTATTAAGCAACAGTGAAATTTTGAGTAAAATCTGGACGTTGAAATATGGCAATCTATAGCAAGAAAATCTAGCTGAAATTATCTAAGGGAATTGCCCTTCCTCCACAAGCAACTGCTTCACAACTCTGCTTCAAAAAACTCATCCTCCTTGACCCTCTACGCAGTGCTTGCACAAACGCTTTGACATCTAGCCTGGAACTGGCTCTGATAAAGTCGTTATGCCTGTCTCTACTGCTGGAAATGATTCTCCGGCTTTCTGGAAGACTTCCACGGCCTCTAGAAGTTGAATCAAATTTTCCCACAGCTAAATCGAATTTCCCTCTGAAGTTGCTTCTGCAGTCCTCTGCACTGCCTCACTAGGAATAACTCTAGTTGCTAACTCTCGGAACTAGAAAACTTTCTCTGGATCATTGTCCCTACACCTCTCTGTCTCTGCTTCCTTCTTCGACACGAACTCTTCTGGCAACTGTTGCTGCTCTTTAGAAAATCAAACCCTCCAAGGAAATCGATCTTTGTGTGTGTGTTCTCCATCTACACATCGACTTCTTATAGTCTTCTGTTGGGACTCCAACGGCCAAGATTAAGACTTGATCAAGGGCTAAGATCATATCGAAGTCGATTTGTGTGAGTTTCTAGATGATTCACACCTTATCTCAATTATTTCTGTTTAATTAACCACTTTTCCTAGGTTTAGACTAGGGAAATAATTAAAAATAGGCTAATAATTTAATTAAGACACTTCTAGGTGGAATTTCCAAAAACAACTTCTGGGTTATGGAGAACTGCGCTTTAGCCACTCCACAAAGTTTCGAGACTAGAACACCTCTGATGCTACAAAAACTAACACTCCCTCTTAGCAAGGAAGTTGTTCTAGTGTTGCACTGTTGCTATAACACCTTGTCTCTGTATCACCCTCTGTCACGCTACTGATGTCTGGCCATTGTGACTGTCTATCACTGCCCACCAACCACTGCACAACTTTGATTTTGCTGGTGACACTATCATACTGCTGCCAACTCTGCATTTGCACTGCAACTCTCTCTCAACTGTTGTTGCTGCAGCTACAACAACTGCAACTGAGAAGCATCCTGCATACTGAATCAACTGTGTTTGTGATGCATTTGTCTCCCAAGTCCTGACTGCTATTAGCTACTACATTGTCCACTGAAGAATTTGCGTTCTTGTTACTATGCTGCTGAGCCTCCTGCTTGTTGGAAAATCAAAGTAGTTATATTAGGGTTTGATTCTCCTTTCTTGATAATTACTTGTGAGTGTGTTGGCTTCTTTTACTTCTTTATTATCTTAACTTTCATCAAGCAATTACCATATTATGTGTGTATGAAGATCACAAAACAAGAAACACAAGATATAGGCACTATGTCAGGGAAAAACCCCCCTCAAGGGGAAAACCCAATCAAGATAATTATTCCTTTCAATAGAAATCTTTGAGACTCTTCACCCTAGACCAAGACTAGACTTTCCCTCCACAGCAAGTCAGCGTCCCAGATCTTCGAGCCCTTCCAGCAACTTCAACTAGAGAGCAGCTTTCGACAACAGGGAAAACTTAGGAGACTTTGATCTCCCAATCCAGACCACAAAGCAGAGAGAGAGATGCACCAAAAGTTCGATCTTCTTCCTCTCCTTAGACTTCCTCAAACTCGCACTTCTTTCAACCTCTTGGCAACAGACTTCGCACTTCTCCAGCTCTTCTTGAGATATCGAACTAGCTTGAGAGATGATGCTCCAAATGACTTCGACTAGCTTGTATTTATAGGCTTCTTGTGGGTCGAATTAGGGTCCTTTAGGCCGACTTGATCTCTCTTAGGCCGACTTGACATGGAGGGTACATAAATCATATTTGACTCATTACTAAACCTTTTTACATGATTCTATATTAATCCTAGGAGGACAACTTATCTATCTCTGCGGACGCTGCCGCTTGGTCCTACTTCTCCTGCTTGTCCTTCTTCCTGAGAGGACACTGGGTACTATAGTGGCCAAGCTCACCACACCTGAAGCACTTGACCTTAGATAGGTCCTTCTTTTTCTTCTTCTCCCCTATCCCTGACTGGGACCCTTTGATGCTAGGACCACATTCTCCTCTTCCTTCTCACCCTTCACGCCCTTGTTGTTGTTTCCATTGATGGTGCTCTTCAACAGAACTCGCCTCAACTCCTCCTGCTATAGGTCGGCCCACATTTGTCCCATCTAGGAAATGTGTCTCTACCCAAGATACTTTGGACAAACACTTGCCACTCCTCTGAGACACTATTTAGTGCCAACCGTACAAGCTATGTTAGTTGAGGTGTCTCCCCAACGACTGCAAGTTGATCAAGGACCTCTTGAATCCTGGTGAGGAAGGGATCTATGCCTTCACCCTTCTGCATCCTTATGCTTCTCAGCTTCTCCTGGAGAAACATCTTCCGATGCTCGAAAGTGTTCTGATACAACTGGATGAGAGCATCCCACATTTCCTTGGTTGTTCCTTTGTCTGCCACATGTGAGACTATATGGTCCCAAACTCCATCCAGGATCAATCTCTTCACCTTTGCCATCTCCTTCCTGTACTCTTTGAGTTGATCTGCATCCTAGGGTCCTGCCACTACATTATCCACATAGGATTTCAGTCCATGTTCATCCAACGGGAAGGTCATCCTTGCCTTCCAAATGAAAAAGTTGGAGGCTCCCTCCAACCTATCCTAATCTTTAAGCTCTATTGTGGCCGTCTCTGAATCTGGTCGAAAATCTGCCCCTTTCCCTTTGCTTGGCTTCTAAATCTGCTATTTGCACTCCCTGCTGGAGTGAGAAAAACTGCTCACGACTATTGCCAATCTGCAACTGGAAAATCGGATCTCTAAAACTTGAAACCCCCTGAGAGAAATTTCTCTCTGTGTGTGCTCTTTCTCTTCCACTCGGTGTTGATTCTGCTGCTGCAAAACCCTTTTGCGCCCAAGCAAGCAATCTGCTCAACGAAAATATTGATTTGCTTTTCCAGAGTTACTTCCCAGCTTCACTACTACCAGTTGGAACTACTCCTAGGCTCTGCAGATTTTTCCTACCACCTACACTGGAAAAATCGAACCCTCAGCCCATCAGTTCGATCTGTTAAGCCAGCTTTTGTGTGAATCTGGAAATCGTGCTTTTCCGCAAATCTGGAAATCACGTTGCCAAACCCCCTCTGAATCTGGAGGATTTTTGCGTTCCGCTTCTGAGCTTCCAGCCTAATCAATCTAGCTCTGATACCATGTGAAAATTTCGCACTACGAAATTATTCTCCAACTGAGAAAATTTCACTACGAAATTTTATCGCAACAACTAGAACTATTTCTTCTAGATGTAAATTAATTTATCAATTTATTCTTACGGTAATAACGAAATAATCACACTGCAACCTTCACAAATATACTGTGGAAAATAATAACGTTGGAAATTGAGAAATATTCTAGCACACACAAAAATATGACACTTATTTTTGGACAAATGTCCCTGGAAAAAAACCCAACTTGGGAAAACCGGTGCAGTAATGCAGAAGTGTCCTCAAACACATAATTTTATTAATAAGAAAATAAATTACATCTAGAATTTTGCAAGAGTTTACACCCGAACAACAAAACACTCTTGCAATGAGCTATTTATAAGCTCAATGTCCTAGCTACCTCTAATTATGGATCACTTATAAAATAGCAAGTGTCCATTTACAATAAAAGCTATTTAAACAACTTACTAACAATTCTCCTAAATTAGAGCCTAAGATACGACACATTTGTAGAGTCATATCCTTTTACAACAATATTCTAATTCTAAATGTCTACATTTAATAATTAAATATTCTAGAATAATAATTATTAACTTAAAATATTAAACTAATAATTATTTTATTCTAACTTTATAACCTATGATAATATTTTATTTTTGGATCATCTAACATTCCCCCCTATGATCCAAAGATACATTACGACAGATACCAAGTTCATCCCTGAACTTAGTAAATTTTATTCTGCCAAGACGTTTTGTGAAAATGTCGAAGATCTGATCTTCTGAAGGACAATAAATTGGCATGAGGACATCCTTGGCAATAAGAGATCTGATATGATGATACTTGGTGTCTACATGCTTTGTCTTTGGATGAAAAACTGGGTTCTTGGCAAGCTTAATGGCTAACTGGTTGTCAATGAATAATGACGTAGCTTCTGCCTGAGAAATTTCCAAGTCCTGCAAAATTCTGCGCAACCAAACAATTTCACATGCTGCTTCCCATGCTGAAATGTACTCTGCTTCTGCTGAAGAAGTGGCCACTGTAGCTTGTTTCTTACAACTCCAAGACACTATTGTTGACCCCATGCTCATTAAATAACCTGATGTTGATGCTCGATCATCGATACTTCCAGCAAAGTCGGCATCTGAAAATCCACCAAGTACAAAGTTTTTAGTCTTTTTGTAAAGAAGACCAAAATCTTTTGTTCCTTGGATATATTGAAGAACTCTTTTGGTTGCATTCCAGTGGCTGTCTCGTGGTCCCTGCATAAAACGTGAAAGAATACTAACTGCATAAGATAGATCAAGGCGAGTGTTGGTCAAATAAATCAAGCTCCCAATCAATTGTCTATAAGTAGTGTTGTCCACCATTTCCCCCCCTTCAAATTTTGAAAGTTTCAAGTTTTGCTCCATGGGGGTAAGAACGCACTTGCAATCCTACATTCCAAATCGTTGAAGAACCACTGCTGTATACTTCCTCTGAGAAATGAAAATATGATGTGGACGTTGGAAGACTTCAACTCCAAGATAGTAGTCAAGTAATCCCAAACCTGTCATCTTAAAACCTGCATGTAACTCTGTTTTCACCTATGCAATATGATCATCATCGTTTCCAGTAATGATCAAATCATCTACATACATAACAAGAATCACCAAATATTTACCCTGTTGTCGCACATACAAAGTATCATCAGATTCACTTCGTTGAAAACCAACTTTCCTAAGGTATTCATCCATTTTTGCATACCAAGCTCGGGGAGCTTGTTTTAACCCATATAAAGCCTTGATCAATTTGCAGACTTTATGTTCTTGCCCTTCAATTTCAAAACCTGGTGGTTGTGTCATATATACTTCTTCCTGTAAATCCCCGTTGAGAAAAGCACTTTTTACATCCATTTGATGAACTTTCCATCCTTTCTGAGCAGCCAATGCAAGTGTTAATCGGATGGTGCTCCATTTAGCTATAGGAGCAAAAGTTTCCTCATAATCAATGCCTTCCTACTGCGCAAAACCTTTAGCCACAAGTCTTGCTTTATACTATTCAAGTTCTCCATTTTGATTGTACTTAACTCTATAAACCCATTTACATCCTATGGGTTTAACATTTTGAGGACAATCAACAAGTTTCCAAGTGTTGTTATCAATTACTGCTCGATATTCTTCAATCATAGCTTTTTGCCATTCTTTATGTTTCACTGCTTCGTTGTATGTGGAAGGTTCAATAAAATCATTTGCTATCAAGGCAAAATTTCCTTCAATTTTGTGTGACTTCCTTGTTCCTGTTTTATTTTGCTCATCAAGCCTTACATCTTTCAAAAGTTGAACTGCCCATTTTGGTAGTTGATGCTCACTTGTTTGAGATTCTGAAAAGTCACCATCATTGTAAAGAGGATTAACGTATATTGATGTTCGTCGATCAGTTGAAGATTCTGGAGGTGGAGAACCACTGTCGGAAGAACTGCTGCTGCTTGGAGATGCGGATGAACTGCTAGAAGATCCAGATGGTGTTGTTGAAGTAGATGGACTGGATGAATCATCTTCAGATGAAGGAAAATCAAGTTCATACCAATTTGGTGAATTTGGTTGACTTTGCATATTTCATTTTCTTTGACTGCCTTTAGTTTCTAACTTTTGAAGAAGACTTTCTATTTCTTCAGCACTCTTACTCTTGTTTCATCAAAAATTACATCCCTACTCAAAATAAATTTTCCATTGGTCAAAAGACAGTACCCTTTCTTCTCATCAGAATATCCAATCATTGTGCATTTCAAACTTCTTGAGTCAAGCTTAGCTCTTTTTTCTTTCGGAACTAAGGCATAACAAATTGATCCAAAAACTCTAAGATATTTAACTCGAGGTTTGAAACCAAACCAAGGTTCATAAGGTGTGATTCCGTCTAAAGAAGTAGTTGGAGATCTGTTTCTTAAGTAGACAGTTGTATGAATTTCTTCTGCCCAATATGTTGGACTTAACTTTTTGAAAGTTAACATAGATCTCGCCATTCCTAACAAGGTGTGATTCATTCTTTCTACTACTCCATTTTGTTGTGGAGTGTAAACATTTGTAAGATGTCTTCTTATGCCATTATCGCTGCAATAAGTTTTGAATTCATTTGAAGTGAATTCTCCCCCATTATCTGTCCTGAGAGTGCCTATCTTTTCTTTGACTTCATTTTCAACAAGTTGGCGAAAAATTTTAAACTTTTCAAATGCTTCTGACTTTTGCTTCAAGAAATAAACCCAAGTCATTCTACTGAAATCATCAATGAATAGTAAGAAATATTTGCAACCACCTAATGAACTAGTTGCAACAACTTGTTTGCATGCCATGAACTTGTTGGAAAACTTTCTCGACTTTGTTTTCCATAAATGCAAGCTTCACATTTTGCATTTTCCTTTTTGAATGTTGGAAAACCCTTAACCATCCCTTGTTTTTGCAACTGAGAAAGACTTTCAAAATTTAAATGTCCATATCTTACATGCCACAATCTTATAGGTGAAATTCCTGTAGTCACTGCCCCTGCAAAGTCAGAATGCCTTGGAATAACTGTCCCTTTCATCCTTAACAATTTTCCATCTTCATAACCTATCATCACAGTTTGCAAGCTCTGTTTGACTGAATTAATCTTAACTAAGCCATCTTCCATAATTACCTGATGTCCTGCTTGTCGAATCGTGACTAAAGATAACAAATTCTTCTTAAAGGTTGGTACATACCATACATTTGAAATCATTTTTTCTCCAATGCCAGGGAGAGAAACTTTAACTGCACCTTTTCCATAAGGAGTATGTTTTGTATCATCTGCAAGAAAGATGGAATTAAGTTGGCAATCTTGAAAATTCCAAAAGAAGTCACGTCGACAAGTCATGTGCTGAGTTGCTCCTGAATCCAAGATCCAAGCATCTTCATAATCACTTTTAAGATAGGAGGAAAGTTGTAATGCTGGCGAAGAAGTAAAGACATATTCTGAACCATCATCATCTTGATCATTTGCAAATTGTGCTAAGTGCTGATGAAACTTGGGTATTTTATCAAGAGAAGTTCAGCAATCTTCAGCATAATGTCCAACTTTGTTACATCTTCGACACACAATTTGACTTAAGTCTCTTCCTCTTCCTAGAGACTGTCCTCTGCCTCTGCCTTGACTTCTGTTTTGAGGTTGTCCTCTACCTTGATTATTTCCTCTTCCTTGAAAATAGCCTCTTCCTTGACTGTTTCCTCTGCCTTGAAAATTACTCCTGCCTGAACTGTTGCCACTGTTAAAGTTGTTTCCTCTGCTTTGGCTTCGACCTCGACTTTGTACATTATGTGTTGCTTGATTCTGATTGAAATTCCCTCTGCCTCTGCTTCTAGAACTGTCAGTTGATGATTTACTAGTGCTGGCCTTTGTGAAAAAGACATCTTCACCAACTTTCTTTTTCTTCCCAAAGGTTTTATCATGTTGGATCAACATTTCGTTGAGCTCATCAAACTTTAGCTTCTCTAACTTTTCAATTAATTGTAGAGTTTCCAAAAAATGTGTGTAGGAAGAAGGAAATCCAGCAATTAAAATTGTGACCATAAAACTATCATCTACTGCTTGAAAACCAGCATTAATGATTTCCTGCTTAATATTCTTAAGTCTGGAGATGTATTCAATGACATCACCTCCTTCAGTCAATTTTTGTTGCAACAATTTTAATTGTAGATCAACTTTCTTTAATTCAGGCCGAGTATCAAAGAAGTCTTTAAAACTTCGCAAAGCAGACCATGCATCTGTAGCATTTGCTATATGGACATACATTTCATCATTAACAAAAGATTTAATGAGAGCTAATGCTTTGGCATTCTTAACTTCCCATTTTGCTAGTGCAGCTGCATCTATGGGTTTATTTGGCTTAATATCACCATCACATATATCATGCCAAAGTTCATTATAAATGAGAGTGCTTTTGATGAGGCATTGCCATGTTTTGTAAAATTTTGTGCCTTCAAATTTGTCAGAATGAGAAAACAAATTAATCAAATTTGACATTTTAGTGTTGAAGCTTCACACCAAGAATCAGGCTCAGAAAAAAATATCAAGATGGGCAACACAACATGCAACACACTATGCAAAAAAACGATCTATCGGGGCTTGGTCTTGACCTCGTATAGTCGTTGAAACAGGAGAAAAATGACTGAGCTTTGCACTTGGCTCTAGTCACTTTCTCAAATATTTACAAGGTAACTTTCGAAATTTGACTTTTACAATGCTCTTGCAAATCCTGATTAAAAAAGAAAAAAAAATTGTCACCCCCCCTCAAAGTAAAATTACTTTGAGTTACAATGTGATGAACCCAAGTTTACAGATTTTTAAATAAAAATCACTTCTTTGAGAAATTACCCAACTCACCTTATTTCTCCATTACAAAAAAACTTTCTCTCCATTACAAAAAAAAAACTAATCTCTCCATTAAGTTTCCTTATTACTCCAAACAAAAATATTTCAAAAATTACTCTTCTTATTATACCATTACAAAAAAAAAAAAATACTATGCACGCACGGAGCTATTAAAGCATTAAAACAATGTCTTTGGCTTAGATGTACCGCAATTTCTTTCAACGCAATTTCTTGATTAGTGAGAGTTGCTATGCTTGAGAGATGCCGCTTGGTGCTGCTACGTGAGAGGTGCTGAGATGCATGCTACTCGGCTCTGTTATGCTTGAGAGATGCCGCTTAGCGCTGCTGCGTGAGAGATGCTACTCCGCGTGAGGGGCGTGCTCCTCGAAAGCTCTACAGCAGTTTGGAATGGTTTAATTTTGATCACGGCCTCCACTGACAAATAGATGTATCCACAAACAATCGCTCTTACAGTCTAGGATGAGAAGGATCTCCCCGTCGTACAAGAAAGGCCGTCCCTTCTCTTTGACTTTATAACCCTCAGCATCCAAGTTTCAAGCAGAAATCCTGTGACTTTACTTCAATATTGTCTGTTGTTGTTTGCAGAATTGCAAATGCACGATATGATCAAATTAATGGAGTTTTCCATGTGCCTGTAGAGCTGGAATCTCCTCCTCGCATCAGCAGCGGCATTACTGGAGCTCCGATACCACAATAATGCAGAAGTGTCCTCAGACATGTAATTTTATTAATAAGAAAATAAATTAAATCTGGAATTTTGCAAGAGTTTACACCCGAACAACAAAACACTCTTGCAATGAGCTATTTATAAGCTCAATGTCCTAACTACCTCTAATTATGGATCACTTATAAAATAGCAAATGTCCATTTACAATAAAAGCTATTTAAACAACTTACTAACAATTCTCTGTTAGATGATCCAAAATAAAATATTATCATAGTTCATAAAGTTAGAATAAAATAATTATTAATTTAAGATATTAAATTAATAATTATTAATCTAAAATATTTAATTATTAAATGTAGACATTTAGAATTAGAATATTGTTGTAAAAAGATATGTCTCTACAAATGTGTTGTATCTTAGGTTCTAATTTAGGAGAATTGTTAGTAAGTTGTTTGAATAGCTTTTATTGTAAATGGACACTTGTTATTTTATAAATGATCCATAATTAGAGGTAGTTAGGACATTGAGCTTATAGCTCATTGCAAGAGTGTTTTGTTGTTCAAGTGTAAACTCTTGCAAATTTCCAAATGTAATTACTTTTCTTATTAATAAAATTACGTGTCTGAGGACACTTCTGCCATTATTGTGGTATCAAAGCTTCAGTAATGATGTTGATGTGAGGAGGATATTCCAGCTCAACAAAGTTTTGGAAAACTCCATTCAATTGATCAACAAATTATTGGTAAGCAAATTGTCCAGTTGTTTTTAAAAGGAAAAGAAATTTGATTATTATTATTGATTTTAGAATTTTTAAATCTGAAAATCATTTTTCGTGATAACAAAAAAAATAAAATTTGTAAGTTCTATTTCTATGATCTTTTTAAGCTCCGCTTAGATATAAAATCATAGAAACTTCTTTCGAATAACTCTGCGGGGAAGGTGAAGCCCTGATCGCTTGCGTGAAGGCCTAGATACACAAATGTTTGTTTCTCAAAATTGATATCATTCCGCACAGGATCAGATGTTTGCTTTGTTTGCTAAATTTCCATAAAACAGCGGCTGGCACATCCTTTTGTGCAACTTCAACTCTTTCCTCAGAATCAGCCTCTGCATCACTCTCATCCGCAATGCGTATCACATTTGGGTTAGCAGTTACCTTTTGGCCCTCATCCGCAGTGCATATCACATCGGGGTTAGCAATTACCTTCCGGCCCTCATCCGCAATGCGTATCACCCCTGCCTGTGATTCTACTCCAGCACTAACAAATCCCAATGCTCTCATGCCATCTTTCTGAGCCGTGCTAGAAGCAGCTGCCGGGGCTAACTGTCTTTCCAGTGCATCCATTTCATCTTTAGGGACACCAGCCCACTTAAGTGTGTCAACCGTCTCCTCAAGAGTTAATTTGCCTTGATCCTTTTGCATCAAATACTCTGGAAGTATAAAATGTGTCTAGTTGTAGCTAGCTTATACACTGCGCTTAATTCGAAGCATTTTTCTGAAGGTAGCCTCATTTCCATGTTGCACTTCAAATTCATGTCATTTATTCCAAAATTCAGGATCATAACGAGGATTAGCCAACTATGAAGCATAGACATAAATAGCCCGAGCCCTATCAATCTCTCCCAGTTTCCTCTCCAGATCAGCATAACTCATACTTATTATTTTGACATATTTATCTGGAAGCCCTCGAATGGGTGATGAAATTTGCACGACCGACTGGACTAGATGAGAGTGCGTAAAGAATAAGGACCAAAAGAGGTCTAGGGCTCAAACAGCTACCTCGCCACCAACTCTCTTATTCATATCAACATCGGCCTTCTTGCATACAACTTCATGTTTGAAAGCGTTGGGAAAGTAAATGCTTTTACTTGTAAATGCTTTTACTTGAAAAGTTGGGAAAGTAAAGTTTTTTTTTAAATCACTCTTATAAAGTGATTTTCAATTTTGTAATTAAATGGAGAGATAAGGTATATATTTTTATGTAATATTTTATTATTGGAATAATAAGGATTTTGTAATATTTGTGAAATACTAAGTTCATTTGTAATTTTTAGAGTAATAAGGAGATTCCATTTGTAATTTTTAATTTGGAGAGAAAGAGTGACATTGTAACTCAAGGTAATTTTTTACTTTGAGGGGGGGTGGAGTACATTTTGCATAAAACACTGCAAGGATTGTAAATCCGTCAAATTTTGAAAGATTTCATTGTAAATTTTTAAGAGAAATTGACTAGAGCCAAGTGCAAAGCTCAGTCAATTTTCTCCTCCAACGACTATATGAGGGTCAAGGCCAAGACCCGATAGATCGTTTTTGCGTAGTGTGTTGCATGTTGTGTTGCCCATCTTGATATTTTTTCTGAGCCTGATTCTTGGTGTGAAGCTTCAACACTACAATGTCAAAGTTGATTAATTTGTTTTCTGATTCCGACAAACTTGAAGGCACAAAATCTTACAAAACATGGCAACGCCTCATTGAAAGTACTCTCATTTATAATGAACTTTGGCATGATATATGTGATGGTGATATTAAGCCAAATAAACCCACAGATGTAGCTGCACTAGCAAAATGGGAAGTTAAGAATGCCAAAGCATTAGCTCTCATTAAATCTTATGTTAATGATGAAATGTATGTCCATATAGCAAATGCTACAGATGCATGGTCTGCTTTGCGAATTTTTAAAGACTTCTTTGATACTCAGCCTGAATCAAAGAAAGTTGATCTACAATTAAAATTGTTGCAACAAAAATTGACTGAAGGAGGTGATGTTCTTGAATACATCTCCAGACTTAAGAATATTAAGCAGGAAATCATTAATGTTGGTTTTCAAGCAGTAGATGATAGTTTTATGGTCACAATTTTAATTGTTGGACTTCCTTCTTCCTACACACATTTTTTGGAAACTCTACAATTAACTGGAAAGTTAGAGAAGCTAAAGTTTGATGAGCTCTGCGAAATGTTGACCCAACATGATAAAACCTTTGGGAAGAAAAAGAAAGTTGGTGAAGATGTTTTTTTCACAGAGGCCAGCACTAGTAAATCATCAACTGACAGTTCTAGAAGCAGAGGCAGAGGGAATTTCAATCTGAATCAAGCAACACATAATGTACAAAGTCGAGGTCGAAGCCAAAGCATAGGAAACATTCAAGGAAGAGCTATTTTCAAGGAAGAGGAAATAATCAAGGTAGAGGACAACCTCAAAACAGAAGTCAAAGCAGAGGCAGAGGACAGTCTCCAGGAAGAGGAAGAGACTTAAGTCAAATTGTGTGTCGAAGATGTAACAAAGTTGGACATTATGCTGAAGATTGTCGAACTTCTATTGATAAAATCCCCAAGTTTCATCAGCACTCAGCACAATTTGCAAATGATCAAGATGATGATGATTCAGAATATGTCTTTACTTTTTCGTTGGCATTACAAGTTTCCTCCTATCTTAAAAGTGATTATGAAGATGCTTGGATCTTGGATTCAAGAGCAACTCAGCACATGACTTGTCGACGTGAATTCTTTTGGAATTTTCAAGATTGCCAACTTAATTCCATCTTTCTTGCAGATGATACAAAACATACTCCTTATGGAAAAGGGGCAGTTAAAGTTTCTCTCCCTGGCATTGGAGAAAAAATGATTTCAAATGTATGGTATGTACCAACCTTTAAGAAAAAATTGTTATCTTTAGTCACGATTCGACAAGCAGGACATCAGGTAATTATGGAAGATGGCTTAGTTAAGATTAATTCAATCAAACAGAGCTTGCAAACTGTGATGACAAGTTATGAAGATGGAAAATTGTTAAGGATGAAAGGGACAGTTATTCCAAGGCATTCTGACTTTGCAGGGGCAGTGACTACAGGAATTTCACCTATAAGATTGTGGCATGTAAGATATGGACATTTAAATTTTGATAATCTTTCTCAATTGCAAAAACAAGGGATGGTTAAGGGACTTCCAAATTTCAAAAAGGAAAATGCAAAATATGAAGCTTGCATTTATGGAAAACAAAGTTGAGAAAGTTTTCCAACAAGTTCATGGCGTGCAAACAGGCTGCTGCAACTAGTTCACAGTGATGTTTGTGGACCACTACAAACTTCATTAGGTGGTTGCAAATATTTCTTACTATTCATTGATGATTTCAGTAGAATGACTTGGGTTTATTTCTTGAAGTAAAAGTCAGAAGCATTTGAAAAGTTTAAAATTTTTTGCCAACTTGTGGAAAATGAAGTCAAAGAAAAGATATGCACTCTCAAGACAGATAATGGGGGAGAATTCACTTCAAATGAATTCAAAACTTATTGCAGCAATAATGGCATAAGAAGACATCTTATAAATGTTTACACTCCATAGCAAATGGAGTAGTAGAAAGAATGAATCGCACCTTGTTAGGAATGGTGAGATCTATGTTAACTTTCAAAAAGTTAAGTCCAACATATTGGGCAGAAGCAATTCATACAGCTGTCTACTTAAGAAACAGATCTCCAACTACTTCTTTAGACGGAATCACACCTTATGAAGCTTGGTTTGGTTTCAAACCTCGAGTTAAACATCTTAGAGTTTTTGGATCAGTATGTTATGCCTTAGTTCCGAAAGAAAAACGAACTAAGTTTGACTTAAGAAGTTTGAAATGCACAATGATTGGATATTCTGATGAGAAGAAAGGGTACCGTCTTTTGACCAATGGAAAATTTATTGTGAGCAGAGATGTAATTTTTGATGAAACAGAGAGTAAGAGTGCTGAAGAAATAGAAAGTCTTCTTCAAAAGTTAGAAACTAAAGGCAGTCAAAGAAAAGGAAATATGCAAAGTCAACCAAATTCACAAAATTGGTATGAACTTGATTTTCCTTCATTTGAAGATGATTCATCCAGTCCTTCTACTTCAACAACACCATCTGGATCTTCTAGCAGTTCATCCGCATCTCCAAGCAGCAATAGTTCTTCTGACAGTGATTCTCCAACTCCAGAATCTTCAACTAATCGACGAACATCAATTTACATTAATCCTCTTTACAATGATGGTGACTTTTCAGAATCTCAAACAAGTGAGCATCAACTACCAAAATGGGCAGTTCAACTTTTGAAAGATGTAAGGCCTAATGAGCAGAATAAAACAGGAACAAGGAAGTCACACAGAAGTGAAGGAAATTTTGCCTTGATAGCAAATGATTTCACTAAACCTTCCACATACAACGAAGCAGTAATTGATAACACCACTTGGAAACTTGTTGATTGTCCTCAAAATGTTAAACCCATAGGATGCAAATGGGTTTACAGAATTAAGTACAACCAAAAGGGAGAACTTGAAAAGTATAAAGCAAGACTTGTGGCTAAAGGTTTTGCGCAGCAGGAAGGCATTGATTATGAGGAAACTTTTGCTCCTACAGCTAAATGGAACACCATCCGATTAACACTTGCATTGGCCGCTCAGAAAGGATGGAAAGTTCATCAAATGGATGTAAAAAGTGCTTTTTTCAACGGGGATTTACAGGAAGAAGTATATATGACACAACCACCAGGTTTTGAAATTGAAGGGCAGGAACATAAACTCTGCAAATTGATCAAGGCTTTATATGGGTTAAAACAAGCTCCCCGAGCTTGGTATGCAAAAATGGATGAATACCTTAGGAAAGTTGGTTTTCAACGAAGTGAATCTAATGATACTTTGTATGTGTGACAACAGGGTAAATATCTGGTGATTCTTGTTATGTATGTAGATGATTTGATCATTTGAGATCATTTGTGGTTTGAGTTACTGAGGTTTTAGTGTTATTTGGAACTTCACACTAATGGAGTTGAACCCAACACATAATTCATCTTTTACAGCAATCTTCAGCGAGAATGGGATCCATCATCATGGAAAAATGAAATCAAATTGAAGAGGAGAAATGGTGGATCATTACTGATGACAGTTGATTGAGATGATTTATTTCACTCGGACTATCATGCAGAGTTGAAGTTTTCCAACCACTACATCATATTTTCAGTTCTTAAGTCCACATCATATTTTCATTTCTTAGAGTAAGTACGCAGCAGAGGTTCTTCAGCCGATTTGGAATGCAGGATTGCAAGCCCGTTCTTACCCCCATGGAGCAAAACTTGAAACTTTCAAAATTTGGACAGCACTACTGATAGACAGTTGGGAGCAGCTTGATTTATTTGACAAACACTCGCCTTGATCTATCTTATGCAGTCAGTCATTCTATTACGTTTTATGCAGGAACCACGAGACAATCACTGGAATGCAGCCAAAAGAGTTCTTCGATATATCCAAGGAACAAAATATTTTGGTCTTCTTTACAGAATAAAATTTACTAAGTTCAGGGATGAACTTGGTATCTGTTGTAATGTATCTTTGTAATATTCCTAATTAGTCATGGCTAATTGGAATATTCGATTTTGTCCAAATTTTGCCTTCTATAGTTATTTGTAAATAAAAAGTGAGGAAGGGGGGGCATAACTCACTTTTAGAATAAAAAGTCACTTCCTAGTAGCACAACGTTGTGACTTAAAAGGGAGCCAAGGGGGCCAAAGGGGGATGCAGAAATGGAGCCCACGCAAACACATGGAGGGACTACGCAGAAGGGAAGACACACGTGGCAAGAGGGGAATCACGCAAGAGAAGGTGAGCCTTGGGATTGAGAGAGGCCAAGGCTATAAATGAGAGAGGAGCCCCCTCACTTTGATCATTCTGTTATGAGCATTTGTGATAGTCATTTCGACTTAGAGCACGCTGGTTGTTTAGTTAGTCTGCAGCACTGTTTAGTGCATTGAGTGTCTCCGTTCGGAGATCTCATCCTTAGCCCCGGGGGACTTCGAGTGCCTGCTCGGGCAAGATACTTCCATTGGCATTTCAGCAGTAGATATATCAGAATTTCAGCGACAGGTTTATCAGCATTTTGGGAGGACTGCGCAGCACTGATGGAGGGACGCAATTCTAGAGGACTGCGCAGCACTGAGAGAGGGACGCAGTTCTGGTTGAGGGTTTGATTTGTGCTGAGAGGTAGAGCAGGGAATCAACCCTTGCATCTGGAGAGTTTGGCAGGGGTTTTGGGCATATTTCTGGGGGATTCCATTCAATGGCAGCGCAGAGCACCGAGAGACTGCGCAGAACCCCAAAGGGGTGATTTTCGGGGGTTGGCCATTCTAGAAACGCTTTCTGGGTTTTTCTGGGTTTTTTTAGTAGAGTCCAATTTCAGAGTTTCAACCTTTTCCGAGGAGGGGAGCAGCCCCAAATCCTCATTTGATTTCTAGCAGCAGCAGCAACATAGCAGTTTCCCAGCAGCTTGGACGCAGATCAGAGAGGGGCCATTCCTTCGCTATTCTGAGTGTATTTCTTCACTTGCCTAGTGCAAGTAGAGGTGCCATCTTCTTGATCACCTCCTGTACTCATTTTATTACTCAGTATAATAAAGTGGCTTAGCATTCTCTCTGCATTTCTTGTGTATCTGCTTATGGTTTATTTGATATATATATCATATCATTGTTATTTGTACCTCTTTGAGCATTCTCCGCTATTATACCACTTGTGTGTTTCTATTATACTCTTAGACAGAGTCTGGAAAGGGCCAAGTAGCCTCCGGATCTCGTCCTCTCTTTAGAGGCGACATATCTGGTAAATGCCCTCCCAGTCCATCTCTGGTTGGAGTTTGCTTGTGTTTGGGGTATATTCCTGATAAGGGATATTACAATGGTATCAAAGCATAGATCTGGCTCAGCCTGTGGAGCTAGCAATCTATGACACCGGGGGAAAAACCCTATATCTGTTACAGAGGTCGGAGATACAGAGACACTGGGCGTAGGTTGGAGAATACGTACGGAGAGGGAGACTGTGTTCCAGTGGTGGACACAGAGCAGGAGGCTCTGATGGCAGATGATGATGGGAAGAGATTTGCAGATATGCTCCTCAAATCAGTGCAGGATCTGTCGAGGCAGATTGAGGTGATGGGGCAGAGATTCACGGCAGTAGAGGCCAGACAGCATGAGAGCCCACGGGTTTTCCAGGTTGGTGAGGGATCAGGCGCATCCCACCATTTGCCAGAGCAACGTGATACTGCGCAGCAGGTGGCCTCACATGCCCCTACACGCTCTACCATGCCCACTTTCTTAGGAGCAGACACGGGGGCCGTAGCCCAGCAGTAAGTAGAGCCCGGACACATGGGCGATTATTTTGCAGAGTACCAGGCCTATGGGCAGGAGTTCAGGGACGCCCTCTCATTCAGAGATTTTGTTCAGCTCCAGCGGGATAGCAGACCCATCGACCATCACATAGGGTACCGGCATTACCATGATGGTGATATCCACCGTGCAGCGAGCAAATTCCACTTGCCTACGTTTGATGGTTCATCAAACAGTTCGGCAAAGTCTTGGGTGGAGAAGCTGAACATTTATTTCCAACTTAACCAGATGTCGGAGACAGAGGCCATCAAGGTGGCAACATTGCATTTGGATGGTGAGGCCCAGGATTGGTGGTTTCATGGGATGGTTACACTTGGGCACTCTACAGTGACGACATATGTTGAGTTTACCAGGAGATTGATGGAGCGGTTTGATCGGAGGGATCCAGAGCAGCATTTTGTTGAGCTGACGAGGCTCAAACAGACAGGGAGCCCAGAGACCTACATCACAGATTTCTTGAGAGTCTCCGTGATGGTGCCAGACCTATCCACGACACGGAGGGTCTATATGTATGTTGAGGGGTTAGCAGAGCCACTTCGGGGTCTAGTCCGATCCACTAGACCAGCCACACTCCAAGACGCTATCAGCAGGACCCGGGACTTACAGGATGTCTTACCCAGGACCCGGACACCTTACCCCCAGAGACAGACTTTCCAGTCTAAGGGGAAGGACGTGAGGATTCCACCTCCAAAGGGGAATCCAAGACGAGTACAGCTTGATGATGATGCCAGGAGGGAGCTGAAGAAGAAGCGGTTGTGCTTCACATGTCAGGAGCCGTGGGCACCGGGACATAGATGTGTTGCTGGCAAAGCACATTTTATTGAGGTCTTCTCTGAGAGCAGTGGAGAAGAGGATGACGAGGATGATGGGGAGGCAGGAGATAGCCATGCCGTACAGGGACCTTTACCACCTCCACCACCAGCAGCGGGAGGTGCATCATTTGCACCCGCCAGAGGGGCCCTTGCAACATTGCGGGGAGTTCCCAAGTATCTGACGCTACGCGTACGAGGGACAGTGCATGGCCAGCGGGTATCGGTTTTGGTCTACAGTGGGGCGACCCACAACTTCATCGATGCACAGATGGTTGAGCGGAGAGGTATACAAACAGAGAGCTTCGATGGGTTTTCAGTCTTGGTCCCAGGAGATCAAACCATGACATGTGCTCGTTATGTTCCAGAGCTTTCAATGACAATGGGCACCTACACTTTGACTGACCACTTTTTCGTGGTCGATATTCCAGACACCAACATGATATTGGGTGTTCAGTGGCTTATCACTCTAGGGAAGGTCACGATAGATTGGAAGACCCTAGAGATGGAGTGGGATGATGAGAAGACAGGGAGGCATGAGAAGATACGAGGACAGCACACATATCCGCCTCAGACTGTTTCGGCTCATCGGATGGAGGCAGTCTTCCGAAAGGGAGACATAGAGTGGGCAGTGGAGCTGCGTGCATCAGAGGCAGGGTCTACAGGGCAGACGGTACATCCAGAGATACAGTCTATCCTTGATCGGTATGCCATAGTGTTTGGGGAGATTCCACCAGGGCAGCCACCGGATCGGGGGTTTGAGCACACCATCGAGCTAGAGCAGGGCATACAGGCAGTGATCACCACTCCCTATAGGCACCCCAAGGCCTATCGGGATGAGATTGAGAGGGCTATCCAGGAGTTGCTGGCTCTTGGGCACATTCGACCGAGCACGAGTCCTTTTGCTTCTTCTGTGGTGTTGGTGAAGAAGAAGGACGATACGTTGAGGATGTGCATTGACTATAGGGCCTTGAACAAGAAGACCCTGAAGAACAGATACCCCATACCCAGGATCGATGAGTTGATGGACGAGTTGAGAGGGGCACGTTTCTTCTCAAAGATTGATTTGAGATCGAGGTACCATCAGATTCGCGTGAGGGAGCAGGACATTCCCAAGACTGCCTTCAGGTGTCACTATGGGCACTTTGAGTTCTTGGTGATGCCTTTTGGGCTAACCAACGCCCCAGCTACATTTCAATCCTGCATGAATCACATCTTCCATAGTCACTTGAGGAAGTTTGTGTTGGTATTCTTCGATGATATTCTCATTTACAGCAGGACTTGGGAGGAGCATCTCCAACACATTGAGACAGTATTGCGTATCTTACAGGAGCAGCAGTTCTATGCCAAACTCTCCAAGTGTGAGTTTGGGTTGACGGAGATGTTATATCTGGGACACATCATAGGGGTGGACGGAGTGAGAGTCCACGAGGAGAAGATCAGGGCCATCAGAGAATGGCCGGAGCCGAGAAACGTGACAAAACTTCGAGGATTCATTGGCATTTGTACGTACTACCAGAAGTTCGTCAAAGGTTTCTCACAGCTTGCTGCACCCCTGACAGACTTGACGAGGAAGGGGGCATTCAGTTGGTCGGATATAGCACAGCGAGCCTTTGACAGGCTCAAGGAGGTTATGAGCAGTTGCCCAGTGCTTGCAGATTCTACGCAGCCATTTGTTTTGGAGTGTGATGCGTCGGGAGAGGGGATCAGTGCAGAATTGATGCAGGGAGGTCACCCTATAGCTTTTGAGACCCGGAAGCTCCTTCCGCACGAGAGGTTGTATTCTATATACGACAAGGAGATGTTGGCCATCATGCATGCATTGGCTAAGTACCGGCAGTATTTGGTGGGCAACAGGTTCAGGGTGAGGACTGATCACAACAGCCTCAAGTTCTTTTTGGAGCAGAAGCAGTTACAGGAGAGGCAGCAGAAGTGGATCAGTAAGATCCAAGCATATGACTTTGACATTGAGTATGTCAAGGGTAAGAACAACGTGGTAGCAGATGCCCTTTCACGTAGACCAGCCACGTTGTCTCTTATGAGCTTGGATACAGACTGGAGGGCTCGACTCTTAGTAGAGTACTCCAAGGACAGGTTTGCATGTGATATTCTAGACAGGCAGTGGGCAGATGACAGGTACAGGGTGATCGATGAGATCATCTATTACAGGGATCAGATCTTCTTGACTGAGGGGTCTCAACTCAAGAAGAAGATACTCCAGGCATCACATGACTCACCATTGGCAGGCCATCAGGGGTTTACCAAAACCTACAGGGCCATTAGAGAGAGGTTCTCATGGAAGGGCCTCAAGGAGGACGTACTCCAGCATATCAGGGAGTGCGATGTTTGCCAGAGGAACAAGGGGGAGATGAGCCATCCCACGGGATTATTGCAGCCTCTTCCCATTCCGGAGGGGAAATTCTTTCCCTTATTCATTTCAGTGTAACTTACTTATAAACATAACAACACATTTTCAACAAGAAGCACCAAAGTCACCGAAATAGTTTAATTACTCTAGTATTGATGAAAGCAAACACAAACCATAAAAATTCAAAGAGTAGTCTTAAAAACATTCACAATCCATGTGTGAAAATGTGTTTGCCTGGAAGGCTTCAATATTAAGCAAAAGTCCCAAGATACATAAATACAATGAACACCACTAGCTCCAATAGTGGAGCGTTAGAGCCACTACTTGCTCCCCAAAAGTACTAACTTTGTCTCTTTAATGCCTTGTGGGAGAAGCCAAGGTTAAAAGTCCTTTACATGAGAAATGAGGATCTATTTATAACTTGAGGAATGACCTTTCACATCCTCTTGACTCTTGACTTTCCAACTTTTAGTGACCTTTGTACTTCTACAACCTTTGGAATTATGAATGGCTTTTGGAATTACATATGACCTTTGGTATTACATGTCTTTTGGACTTCCATGACTCTTTAGTTCATACATGACTCTTGGACTTCCACTTATTTGTATTTACAACAATTACACAGTACATTATGACATCCACATCATCATATGATGAGAACGTGACATGTCACTATCTTTGATGACTTGCACTGATAGTGGTTGATGACATGGACTTCTTCAGTGGTCACATGGCCGCTACATGTACCTTCGTTCTTCATGCAGCTTTGATCGTTGATGTCCTCACCCTCCGAAGGGTTTTTTATCTAATGGAGTTTTTGAAGTGCTTTGATCATCAAGATTCAAGTGTACTATTCATTCTTTTCATGCTTCCTTTTCTTTGTTCTCTTTGCCCGATCTTCCTCATGTGTGCTTGCCAAGTTGTTCCTGGAATACCTGTATCTACAATCACTCGTGACAAGCAACCATTAGCCTGAAAAACTCCTATTCTACCATGTTTTATGTAGATTTTTTGTTCATGCCTTTTAGGTGCGCTCAAAAGGGGTAAAAGGGGCTTTTGGGCATATGGGAGCACTTTGAAAGGCTGAAGGGTTGAGAAGAGGAAGCTTCAAGGCTTTGGCATGCGCTTATGCGCTCAGAAGAGGGAGGCACTCAAGGTAGGGCGCATGGCGCAAGTCTGAAGGATGAAGGGGAAGGCTTCATGCTTCCCTTGTGCGTTGTGTGCTCAAGGGGGGAGATGGAGGGCACAGGGCACACTCCTGAAGGCTAAAGGATGAAGGCTTCAGGCCTTTAAGGTGCGCTCAAGAGGCCCAGGAGGGCGCAAGGTGCACTCATGAAGGCTGAACACTAATGCTTCGTGTCTTCGAATTGCGCTCATGTGCTCAAGGGGTCCAGGACGGCGCATGGCACATTGGGGAAGGCTAAATGGTGGAGCTTAAGGCCTCTTTTTGTTTGAGTGTGGCCTCCTAGTTATGAATCTCTTCTTATTTGTTTTTGAGATCAAGAATCTTTGTGTGCAAAGCATCATGTGGCGGGTGGAGGGTGTCTTGTTCTCTATGTTTATGTAGCAGTTGTTTGAGGGACCGATTTTCTGCTTCCACCTCGGATATTCTATTAGAAAGTGTCTTAATTTCCTTCTCCATATACTCCAAAACCTTGACGAGACTATGGATCTCGGCAACTATGGAATCTGAGTCTAGTTGAGGTGTCCCCATGTTATCTAATGGAGTTGCATTATGTTTGGGGCTTACAGATTGTGTGCTAAGAACTACCCCTCAAACCTATGTGGATGAATATGTCTAAGGGGAGCAGGGGAGTGAGGGGAAATCTCACTTCTTATGTTGGTGGTGAAAAGAGAGGAGATGAAGGGGAGAAGGGGGGGGAGGGAGGCCAGAAGGCAAGGGATCTAATGGAATGGACAGGAGGGAAATGAAGTCGGTAACGGGGAGGAGAACGTGGTAGAGGGAAAAGTGTTGAAAAGTGTAACTAGGTTCGGTCTTCATAGTGACATGTGTAAATTGTGATTTTATGTAATTAATCAAAAGAAGAAAATAAAATCATTTTTGTAGTACTTAAATCATGGGTTTCATGATCAGTTATTTTAGTTAAGGTTCCCATTATGAACCTTTAGGTTTTGTCATCTAGTCATAAAAGTCATATTGAGTCAATGTCATGTATGAAGGACCCTTCTTGGGCATGTTATATATTTGTATAAGTCATTAAAAGAGTCAAAAGACCCTCCAAGACAAGCACAAGCATCTCCTAGCAAGTCGGCCTTAAATAAAGTGATGATACCTCTCCAAAAGACACGTCGGCCTATCTCACTGTCAAGTCGGCTTATTATGGAGGCTCCAACAACTATAAATAGGGCAGCTCAGCCTTATTTCAGAGACACAATTTTGGTGAAGGTGAAGAGGACAGAAAAGAGTGTGAAGTTCTCAAGGAAGGTAGCTTACTAACCAGAAAGGAAAGGAAGAGGAAGATCAAGCTCTTTTGGGACTGTTTCTTGGGCAAACATCTTCACACATGTGGCAGAAACCCTATACATTTATTGTGATAAAGGACGAGAAAAGGGTCTTCACATCATCTCTATTGCTAGCCAAAATAACAAGGAACAATCCTCAAGATAAGCAAAGGAGAAACACTCAAAGAAAGACCATATCTCAATTCACATGTGTGTCCATGCAGTGATTTCAAGCAGCTGAAATTACAAACCTATGGAGGAAGGCCGAAATATTTAGGGTAGCTGAAAGGTGCAATGTAAGAAGAAGTTTTGACTAGTATTGACTTGGTCAAGAAGAAGGCAAAAAAGAAAGGATCTTGTGTCTTGGTCTTGGAGTGGCAAATAGGTCAAGGGTCTTGGTATTCATCAATTGAAGTCTGTATAAGAAGAAGAATTTGTTTGGGTTTTCCTCTCAAGTGGGAGAGGTTTTGGCCTTGGATGATAGCCTATATTTTGTGTCTCTTGTCTCTTTATGGTTTATGCATTGGTAGTTGTTTGATGAAAAATAACACTATACTAACATAAGTAAAAGAAAATCCTAATCTATGAAGTAAAAAGCATTCATAAACAATTATCATTAATAGAGAAATCACCTAATCTTGATGCCCTAGATTTCTCAACAAGAAGGGGGGGCAAGACGACATCCCAAAGGAGCGTCGACTATACATGAGGGTGATTGCTAAGTCAAATCAAGGGCTCCACAACCTAAATATGTGGTTGTGGCGAGGGAAAGTTGTAACATGAGTTGGAGCCAGAGCAAGCGACATGCAAGGAGCAGAGAGGCTGATGTGATAGGACATAGTCGATGAGGGCTTGACGGGGGCTCAACAAGGAGGGACATGGCAATGGCAAGTGAAGCAAGTTGCATGAAAGCAGCAAACTAGAACCGCACTAAAGCCACAAACTACAGATTGCACCAACTTTAGCAAAGGGGGACCTAACTCGACTATGGATAATGATGGATGTTGGGCAAGGGTCAAGAGTCACGAGTTCTAGGCTACAATGTGACGTTTCGGGCGACGATTTGAAGGCAAGCAGCGAGCTAAGTGTTTTGGGCGACAGGTTGAGCAACAAAGGGGGGGCTCAACAAAAAGGGCCACCACATTGGTAGGTGAAGCAGGCCGCATGCGAGCAGACTGTAGCAAAGGGGGGGCCGACGTGACAGTGGACTACGGTGGATGTTGGTTCTGGGCTACAACGCGAAGAGCATTCCCTTTAGAGGAGATGCTCAATTTCCCTCTCACTAAAATATTATTTTTCTAAGCTAAAATCCCATCAATTAGCAAATGAAGGAGCAAAAGGCCTTCTTAAGCAATTAAATAATCTGAAATAATACAATCTAGGGGCATTCATGCCACATGTACAACAATAAAGGGGCATGAGCCCTCACAAAGTGACCCATATCCATAAACGAAGGGATAAAAAGGGTTGTTGGCATAGCGTCCAGCGGCCAGCCTCCAAAGGCCCTTCAAATGCATGGATTTGTCCACAAGTAATCAAAACCAGCCATCAACTTTTCCAAACTTCATTTATCAAGTGGGCAAGTGGCCCTTTAATCCTTCATTAATCCTCCCAAAGTGGGCACACAAACCTTCAAGCAATACCATGCCTCCAATCAATCTTCCATGTAATGACACCAGGTATTCAATAGCAACAACTAAGCATCCATACCCGACAATGGTGGTCTTCAAAGCTCAAAATATAGCACTCCACAAGAGAACAAACTTCCATAATATTTCAAAAGACGCTCATGAAAATTTCATTCCTTATCAGGGTTCACGAAATCAGCAAACACCGAAACGTTTAGGTTGGTTCAAGTCTTTTATCTTATATTTCAGGTCAGCTCAGCATCCAAATTCACATTTAAGTCGGCTCAAAGTTCTCTTCCAGAATCATATATATATATGATCTGATTTAGAGTGAGAGCGCTCCTTCAAGGTCTGAGGTAGGCCACTACAAGTTGCAACATCATACTGGAATATACTTGATACCCAGAAATCTCTTCACCCACTAACAGAGCTCTGACTACTATTCTTATTTGACATATCAGGTCTAAGTAGTCATCTGAGCCGCTGCTGCAACTTTTCTGAGGTTTTCATACTTCCATATGACTTGCTGGAAATTAATAACCACTGGCAGAGGAGACCAATGCTTCCTACCACATGCATCTACAGTTTCAAAACTAAGGTCAAGTACCCTCTAGTTTGGCACTTGAGTCTCTTTTTCTTTTTCTGTTTTGAGTGCTGAACGAGCATACTCAGTGGCCTCTTCCCAATTCGAGGGGAATTAACAACAGCTCTGTGCAAGCCCTGTAGACAATGGAACCCCTAAAAACAAATTTTGGTCATGTTTTCCACGACATCAGAAACACAATCCTTTGACAGTCCCAAACTACAGCCAGACTTATCAATGATTTTCAGTTCAGCAAACTCTGACTGAGACACCAATGAGCGACCTGTCTTTCTCTCATCACCACATGCAATCACCAGGAAAACTCAAGGATGAAATCATCCTCATTGAAAGGCCTTTGATTCTTACCATCTGAACTGTTCTGCATAACTGATTTTGAATTAGTGCTCAACTTGGTGCCATGGTTTACAATTAACCTCTTTGGAACTTGAAACAAGATCCAATGCAATATCATCTTCATTCTGGAGACTGTAAGAGTCTGAACCAAACCTCTTGAGCAGGGTCATATGCTCATGGTTAACATCTTTTTTAACATCCCTAAATTTCACTTGAGGAGGGGTGTCAGTGTATATGCGCCGGTTGAGTTTACTAAGGTAAGATATTAAATGCTGAGTTCGTGTAGCTGCCAACCAGCTTTATCTGCCAACTACCTTCTTTAATGCAGGACTTCTCCCAGTTTGCTATAAATATAGGGACTCGCCTAGTATTTCAGATGCAGCAGATTTAACAGATTCAGTGATTCTCTTGTTACTTCTCTTCGTTTTGAGGCTGTTCTGTTTTCTGAGTTCGGCTGTCTGTGTGCAGGCTAAGCTGATATTATTATGTTATCATGTTGTTTTAGTTTTATTTTACACTGGGAAAGAAAAATATTAATTTACAAAATAAATCATCATATCCGCATTTCCCTTGCAGCATATATAGACTGAAGACGTTCTTTCATGTTTACACAATCCAGCAATTCTAAGATTAAATATTCAATTTTATTTTCTACCATTTTAAGTATAACGGCTCCGAAGCGAATTCCTTGTAAGAAAAACGGTATTGCAATTCAAAATTTTAAAAATAAAAACATTAAAATTTAAAACAGGTGCCTAAATTCATAGATTTGGGATCGTTCCTTCATAAATAAAAAAGGAGAATTTTTTAAGAGGATTACCTCGAGAAGAAACCTGTCCAGCAATAACCTGAGAATGGGGAAAAGAATCGCAAATAAGGGTGCGAAGAGGAGATCTTCCTTTGAAGGATATTCTTCATATTCCCAATCTGGCCACTGCAATTCATTTGTCATTGCCATTAGCTGTAACTGTGCATATACAGCGTCTCCAAAGGCGAAGTCTGTGCAACCCGGACACCCGTTTCGAACTCTGTACCTCCGGGTTTAGCTCGGCTTTTTGAACTCCGAGGAGACGCTTGCATAGCGGTATGTCATTTGAAAGAGTAACTTTCCGATTGTCGTTTAGTGGTATGTAATATTAAATATTTTTTAGTTTTTTATGGTTGATTCATCCTGTGAATGTATTATTGATTATCATTATTGTTATTGAGTAGATTTTAAGGGTTAATTTCTGGAAAGTTTTTTATTTTATTTTTTTATTTAATTGGTTTGGAATTTGATAGTATTATTATTATTATTATGGTTATTGAGTAGTTTTTAAATCCAATTTTTTAAAAAAATTTCTACTTTATTTTTTTATTTAATTAGTCTGGAATTTCAAAGAGATTTATTCAAATCACGGGTGCCAAATACATATATCTGGATTCAAATTTTGCCACTGGATTTCATCCCTAACTCCAAAAACTCCAACAACAAAAAACACGCTTAAAAACTCCTCATTATTATTACTTTTTGGTAATATTATTAGTTTACAACACAACAAGAAAAGTCAATTAAATTATTTTAATGAGAGAATCAAATATTAATTTTTAAATCAAATTATTATTTTTTTTTTATGATACACCAATTTTTATTATTTTTTTAAACTATATTATTCATTTAACATTTTTTATAATGGCATTTTTTATGTTATTTTTTAAAGAAGAAAGAAGGAATAAAGAAAGAAATTATTTTAACATTTATAAAGCTAAAGATAGGCATGGGATAGATTGCTTCTTCATTTGTTTGATGTATTTTGACCTTTTTTCTATGAAACTTCAAAATAAATGCTCTCAACTTCTCAACAAACCCTTCGCTAAATAGATTATCCCAAGAGCTAGCTGCCAGCATATCTACATAACTTTATTTGTTGTCTTTGAAGGCCTCATTCTAAAATGAAATGTTTTTTGTTTCCACTTTTCCGGAAGAACAAAAAATGCATACTCTTTCCTCCCACACTTCCTTTGGCCTTTTCCAACGCCCTGTTTCACAACGGAGTTGATGAGAATTAGTCCTTAACTTAGCAATAAAAATTTTGGCTCTCCAAGAGATATTGGCATCTATGTATGCTTTTGGTTGATGACTATGAGTGGGTTTAAACACTTCAATATAGTAATTTTTCTTTCTTCCTAGCTCCTTATCCCAAGTACGCTTGTGGAACTTTTCCATAACATAAGTTTTTATCTCTTTGTTGTTTATGGGACACGCGTTCAAGCAAATACCCCATTTACTAAACCATTTGTTATTTTGTTCCATCCAAGCTTTTTTGCTCTTGCACAATCTATCATTAAAGACAACCTTAGGCCATCTACCCTCTTCCATTTGCTCAAATTTTTTTACATACCTTATGACTCGCACCATAACAATTGCTTCAATAGGAGCAGTCATTGTTTCACTTAACAAGATATCATAAGGAACTACACTTTTAATCTTAAATTTGTTTGTAATCAAACGCTTATGAATTTTCTCAATTTGTCTCCACTGCATGTCGGATGTACTGCTGGCCCATACTTCACAACCATAGAGAATCATCGGAATCACTAGAAGCCCAAAAAGAGTTTGAGTGGTTTTCCAGCCCCATAACTCTACCTCTCTAAACCTATTTTGAAAAGCATAAAATGCTTTCCAACCCCCCAAAGTTATTTTCTTTCTACAACCATTCCATCTTATATTTTTGTTGAAGTCAATTCCAAGGTATTTGTAATCTGAAACTTCTTCCAGATTGTTGCCTTCAAAGTAGAACTTATGCTAGTTATGTTTTCTTTTCTTAGAGAATACCACTAAATTGAAATTCTTGACATTTTTTTATTCTACCACCTAATCAATCATCATTTGTGGTTCATACCATTATTCAGGTTTTATCCAACATCAATGCGATGGATCCGAAAAACATTTCTACACAATATGAATTTTATTTAATCTTACCAAATTAATTTAATATTTTTATAATTGCAAATAATTAAAGCATAATGACATTGTTACTGAGGTTAGGCAAAGATTGTCCACTTCTATTAGATACTATATTGCGAGTTAAAAGTACTATATTTTTTTTGTTAAGCTTGGCAGGTCCTTCTTTTTCTATTTATAAACAACAAATTTACACCACATATGTGAGATAGGTGGCCTCAACTTGCCCAGTGGGAAACCAAGTCTGTTGGCCACCTATCCTCGTTATAAGCCATCCAAAAACAGTAAAGTATCAGTCGTTTTAACCAAGCTAGATAAGTATCAGTTTCATGATAAGATTCTATATGTCTATCTATCATAAGCATGCATATTTTAAAGTAAATGCTACCCGTAAAAACAAAAAACGCCTAGGTAACTGGCTATTCCTGTTGTTCTTCTGAAGCTGACTCGACCGAAGCCGGGTCCTTGGCTGAGTCACCAGGCATCTCAGCTAGTTCGATGATGCAAGGGATGTGCCTTTGAATTTTGTCCAGGCGAATGTCCTGCTTGTGAAGCTGAAATTGGATTGTCTGCAAATCTTTTTTATAGTTAGGCATGTCTTGGAGAGTCAGTGCCATCCCCACTGATATTTGCTCCATCGCCTTCCCCATAAGGCTCTTCATAAGCCAGTATATATAAAGGGTCTGTTTAAACTGGGTTATTCTACCTTTGGTGTTCCTGGGATCCGGAATTACAGTCCGCCAGTTCTCCATCTCCTCCTCGGATTCGCCTTCCTATTTAATTTCCCCCTCCCATTCTTCCAACAACTTGCAGATGTCAGCATCTGTTCCCTCCCTGTAGGCTACCGCAGCTTCGCTAATGAGGTGTTCTACCGGTTTCCTACCTCATCTCGGTTCTGAGGTGCTCGGGCCATTTGCCCGTGCAGACTCCCGCCCCCGTCTTCTGCGTCCTCTTCCTCTTGTCGGTCGAGCCATCTCCGCTCTGTCCACTCCCTGTTCAAAAGCACGACGAGTTAACCTCTAGTGTTGCATACCACTGTTATGCTTATGCTTTGGTCTATCCCTGATGCATTCAGAGACAGACGCTGGTTGGGTGACAGCCCAAGCAGGAAGCGAGGTCGTTCAACTTTCCTTGTCATGTTGGTCTTTGTTCCCTACCCCATGCCTCTCATACATAGTTCGGTTGACCCACCCCTCACGCGGCCAAGCAAGCGTGCCCCTGCCCAGGTGAATCTTCCCCTTCCCCTCTGCCCAGTTAAGGGTTCCCCAGCGAGGTTGAGCCTTCCCATGCCCCTCTACCCAGTTAAGTTGCGCCACTCCTATGTGTTCCCTCATGTCTACACTTCCCCATTGCATTGTTTCTACCACTCCACCCGCATAATCATGCGAAGCTACTCTGTCGCTCTCAAGACTCGTCTACTTTCCCAGTCGGCACTCAAGGCTCTCAAAGCCAAGACACTAAGCCAGACCACTGTCACCCCAAGCTTACAACGTTCTCCCCAGCTAAGCCCCTAGTTCTCCTGAGCCCCCTATCCATAAACAAACAGAGTTGCCATAACAGGGGGATTGACGAACCAAGAAACATACCCGAATACCCTCTGCTGATGTCGATGACAGTAACTCCGCCTGCTTGCTCCAATGCTCCAGCGTCCGCAGTAATGTGGTTATCCCCCTCCCAAATTGCTTTAACTCCCCAATCTACCCTTCCATATCATTTCCCCTATCCTTCCTTGCATTCATCCTCGTCCTTGCCATGCCCACCACCTTTCCTATCTCCTCCGTCAATATGCATGTGGGAGGCCACTGCACCCATCGCCATGAGCATGTGGGGGGCGGTGGGTGGTACCCTTCCATTAAACCTTATAACTAACACTATTGTCTGACGTCCTTACCGTCTTCGAGCATGCACCCTGATTGGGGAGAGTTAAAGGTACTATATTGATTTAGTTTTATTTTGTATTTAAAAGATTTATTTTACATATTTTAATATAATATAGCGAATGTGGATAATTTTCTTTTACTAAATTTCATTTAATTTTTAACTTTACATTTATTTATTTTGTTTTATTTGTGAATGGTTTTTATAGGAAGGTAGACATGTAGGGCGCATGTTAAGTTTAGATATCTTTTTTGTTTATGTATTATAAAAGTATGTGATTTTTTTTTATGGAAGGATAAGTAAATTGGAGTGTTAAAGATTTGTTTTGATGTTTCCATGTAGAGACATATTTATATTCTATTTTGGAATATAGTGTTTTTTTTTAAGGAAAAAAATAATATCACATATTTTAGATTAGATGTTTCATTCATATTAATTTATTTATTTTTCAAGTTTTGTTTTTCTAAATATAATGTGATAAATGATATAGAAAAGATTGATAAGACTAAAAAAATATAATTAATAAAATGCATTAAATTACTTCAAAAACATTTAAAAAGTAAATCATAAATTAGATAACACAACAACGAAGGAAAACAAAAAATGCAAGAAAACATATCTATAAAATGAGATGAGGGGTTACATCATCTAAAGGAAGAGAACTCTAATGTCACATCCATCATTGAGAAAGTAAGGATTTGGTTAAGTGACTTTGGGAAGCACATGGGACCCACAAGCAAAGACTTTCGTAATATGACCATGACCTTGAGTACATTATTTATCTAATCTATGCTAAGGGTGAGTACTCTTTTGTAAGATGCCCCCGAGAATACCTTGGAATTTCCCCTCAATTTTTTTAGTGTTGTGTGGGTTTCTCTTTGTGGGAAGCACATGGGACCCACAAGCAAAGACTTTCCTAGTATGACCATGACCTTGAGTACATTATTTATCTAATCTATGCTAAGGGTGAGTACTCTTTTGTAAGATGCCCCCTGAGAATACCTTGGAATTTCCCCTCAATTTTTTTAGCGTTGTGTGGGTTTCTCTTTGAGGAATTTCATCTAAGATTTAGCATAAGTTGTGGATGCACCTCTAAGTAGTTTATTCAATTTAATACACACGGACCCAACAAAAGCTCATGGGAACACTTCAAATCAGCAATACATCATTTATATAGTACCCACGAATTGTATAGACCATTGTTATAAGTAGACATTAGATATAACTTCATATTTAAGGATTTATATGAAGATTATTAAATACAATAAAAAGAATATGTTACCTGGAATTGCGTCATCAACTAGATAGCAGTGCGTCCTTTCAGTAAAATTAATGAAATTGTAGCAAATTACTAATCCCTTCTTCAAGTATCCACTCAACCCCTTTAATAAGTGATCAGCCCCACGAAATGACGGAATGTATATATCAATTCGCTTAGCCAAAAAGACTAAGAAACTTGTGGTCCTACAACATGTACAAACTTGTCCTCTCGAGGTGACTATTCGTTGCCCCTTTTGATGTCACTCTTCAACGTGATATAAATGAAGTCCATGGTCCCTTTTTCAACGAACAAGACTCAACCAAGATAACATTAACTTGGCCCTCTCACAATGGATGTATCTCAGCCAGCACAATTGTTGAGAAATCTAGGGCATTAGCATTAGGTGATTTCTCTTCGATTAGTAACTGCTTGTGAATGCTTTTTAATTTCTTTAGATTAGAATCTTCTTCTTTCTTAGATTATTAGTGTTCTTCTTCATCAAACAATAACCAATGCATGAACATAAATAGACAAGAGACATAGAATGTAGGATATGAGCTAGGGCCAAAACCTCTCACTCTTTGAGAGGAAAACTGTAACAACCCAAAATAAATATCTAATTAATTTTCTAATTAACATTAAATTTAAATCAAAGTGGCACTTACCTTAGCCAAATAAACATATAATTAATAAACTAAATTCAAACTATGAATAGTGCTCACTTGTGGTAGAAGTAGGCTTACCGCAACAAGGTTTTGGAGACGACTCTCCACCCAACCGTAGGCTCAATTGAGCAAGGATTTGCTACAATTGGCCACCTTCGAGCCCTCAATCAACGTACTACTGCCAGTGACTCCTATGTCTTAGAACACCATTCTCCCAAGAGAATGAAAGATAGAATCTCGGAATGATGGAATGCCTCCCATCCTCCTCACCATCTAATAAATAGAACAAACATTGGATGAGAAACCACATGTACACACTCCATGTGTCTACATGCGACTTTCTTTTGATTTTTTAGCTTTCTTGTTTTATTTCTTTACTTTTCTTTTGATTTTTAGCTTTCTTGTTTTATTTTCTTCTTTTTGATAGTTTTCTTGTTTTATTTCTATTTATTCTTATTTAGAGCTTTAGTATGGTTATTACTATTTTTATTTTTATTAATTTTCTTGTATATATTTTTAATATCATTTATTATTTAACATTTATTATTATTTAGTATTTTTGTATTATTTACTATTTATTATTTATTATTATATTATTATATTATTATTTTTATTATTTATTATTTATTATTAAGGGGAGGGATATTACATACTCTCCCACTTTAAGGAACTTCGTCCGGAAGTTAAGTTGAATTATTTATTATTTATTGTTTTTATTACTTATTATTTATTAATATATGTATGTAATATTCCTCCCCTTAATAATAAATAATAAAATAATAATAAATAATAAATCACTTAAATAATAAAAATAATAAATCATAAATGATATTAAAAATATATACAAAATAATAAATAATAATAATAATAATAATAAAATTAAAAATGGTTATTCTCTAAATAAGAATAAATAGAAATAAAAAGTACTAAATGAATATTTCAATATACCTTGACATAATGTGATAATACTTATGCATATCGCTATCATCGTATGGATACTATAAGAACCATATGTACATCTTTATCATGCTACCATGATATCATGAAACATCGTCAATATGTTTTCATCAAGTTGTCAAATACTTTTCAATAATCATTTCCACTTCTTTCTACTAGGTAGTCGATCATTTACACCAACGGTATAATCATCGTTAAATTTCACATGAGCCTCTTGGATCTTAATCTCTCGTTATATATTCTTCCTTCCCCAAGGAAATTCTGGTGAAATTCATTGTTTAAGATATTACTAGTTATTCCATCACAATCTATCTAAAAATTAAAATTCCTTGATTTACATCCATTTACCCTTTGGCTTACTGATTCCAATACCGCTATATGCAATTGCATATAAACATTATTTCATCATGATTTAATTTTATATCATGCTTAATTTACTTGCACGAGGATTTGTTGATCCATGTTGACTTATTTAACAATTAGCACTTCATCCACAGAAATATTTTCTTATCTCGTCGAGTTTGTCAAGTTCGTATCTCAATACCATTTGATTGCTTTATCATAAAAGACTCTTTCTTATTAAATAGTGTCATTATTTTAGATTTTGAAATAGTTGGAAACACGACTACCATCATTGTCCATGAAAAATTTAAGTGTGAGGTGTTATGTGGAAACAACCTCTTTTAACTTTATGGGAAGTCCTACTCATGAAACAATGAGTGAAAATTAGTCAAGTACAACCTCTATTAATTGACTTTCACTTCTTTTGTCACTATGTACACAATCCTTCTCAAGGTATCCTTATAAAATTTCTAGCAACATTCCTTCCTATATCTTCCTCATTTATTATCACTTGGTCATCATGCAACTTCACACCTTCACATTTTTAAAATATGTAGATCATCATTATGACCATTACCAATCATGTTTCTTGCTCCACTCATCAATACCTTTAAAAGAACTTTCTTCTTGATAGAACATCCCTTCATCTCCTACCCGATATTCATAGATATATTTTTATTTTTCTCCCTGTCTTGATTTCCTACTATTCCATGTCTACTGGCTTCAAAAATGGAAGTTTCTTCACTTCATTCTATTTTATTAAATTGACTTTAATTTCTCACCTCCAATCATTGTGGTTTCTTCTCCTCCTCTCCTATAGCACTGATATACCTTGGAAATGTTGTTACTATTTCCCAACTTGGGTAATAAATTCATTAAGATAGCTACCAAATGTAATCTGCTTATAAAATTGCCTGATCATACGTCTTGTTATCCATAATTCATTCATATAGTTAGTCACCTATGAAAAACTTTACCATGTGGCTCTCCCATTGTTATAGATGTTGTTATGCACACAACTTATCTTCTCCAATCATTCTATGTTATCATACCGTCCAGGTTCCGTAAAAATGTCCTTCATTATTACCATGATTATTCAACTTCATTAGTTGATTGCCAATATTTTCTTCTTTATGTGCATCATCCTTAGATAGACCTTATAGTGATACCTTTAGAGTACCAAGTTATGTTTCTTCCATTATGTTCCAAAATAGGTTGCCTCTTCTTACTGGTTTCTTACCCTTGTTGTGATACTTCTTCTCTACCACCTTAAGCATCTGATCCACGTTGGCCATAATCACATGAGCTATCATTAGTTATCATCCTTAAAAAATTGCAAGTTTCTCCTTTCCATTTCTCCTTAGACAACTTTTATCCACTATATGCAATTAACCTTGAATCACGAAACCTCATGTAACTTATACTCAAAACTAAACTGAAATCATAGGGTACGATTTAGATGTATCATAACGTTCAAACCATAAAACATGACTTAGTCTGTCTTAGCTAAGTAAGCACTCCAAATGGGTTCACAACATCTTAATCGTCAAGATCATATTGAGAGAGTTGTGTTCTTGTAATAATAGACCAGAGAAATACCAAGCCACTGCTATTGCTAAAGGACAATGAGAACAGTAATCCAACCCAGATAATTAGTGAATAATATGATCAACATTCAAGGACTGTTAGATCAGATTGAATAATGAACAGATGCAAGTGAACAACGATCATCTAAAGGTAATAAGATATCAGAGTTTATCCATTGTGAATTGGGACAGATTTCATTATTTAAGAGCACTTTAATTGGTGACAAATTATGCAAATACTTCAAGTTCTATGTAAACTAAAATGAACCGATTGTGAGTAGTTTCACCAGCATTAAAGATTTGTTCCTCCACAAAAGCATGCCAATATACCATATCAATCATGTAATCTTTCAGAGAATTATACATCGTCAATTATGGGTAGATTATCACCATCCAAGATTACAAGATTATATACTTTTCCAATGAATTAATGAGTCATAACAAAACTATATACCTTTAATTATGTGACTCATTTAGAATTTCGCTTTGTTATATGGTTGTAATGGAGAGAGCTATGTCACACCTTTAACCGTTGTAGTTGATTATAGCACTTTTCATTTTATGAAATAGCGTTTAGGAAATGATACAAACAACTCAAGAAAATGAGATAGTGGTTTTACCATGTAATGAGATTCTAATGAGAGCAGAGAATCACAGAGGAAAGAGCCAGTATTCAAACCAAAGAATCTGTTGTCTATGATGATGCATGAGAAAAACCAATGAGGAACTAATGAGTGCATCAAACTTTAACTTATACTGGCCAAACACTTACAGTTGATCTTCCAAAATAAATGGTAATACCCCTGGAATTTCAGGTCTCACTTCTAATATCATACTTTTATAATGATTCTAAAGAAATAAGCTCGCTATAGTTAGTTTAAAAGTATATCAGTCTACCAAAGCCAGATCAGTTATCAAAATGTAATGAAAAGAAAGTTGATGAATTGTAAAAAGAAAAGAAGGTTGATATAGAGACCTTGTATGAGAAATAAAACACTACTGTAACTCAATATCAAGATTCATCACTTGAAGAAGCATAAAATAAGAACCAATATACTCAATAATAATTATTATCAGAGTCTAATAATAATAAGGTTAATACGTTATCCTTATTATCACAGTTTGTGAGTTTTAATAAGATATACTTTATCATAAATTATCAACAATCACAATACTTAAACCATAAATTATCAACAATCACAAATTTTGTAGTATAAAACCATTGAAAACATGAGTTAGAAGGTAATAATGATGTCAGAATAAAACTTAGAGAATTGTCTCAATCCAAATTCGAATGACTAAAGCTTAAGAATATTTGTGGCATTATTGTGTTAAAAGGTACTTGAATTTCGAAAGAAAATTATGCATCATTATATGTCACACCAATATTAATTCTATAGATTCATGATTTTTAAAGATAAAGATAAATTGAAATTTTGTGTTGTAGAGTGAAATATTTAAGTATCTATTTAAGCAATCATAACTTATGTTAGAAGAATTAAATGCACTGCTTTTAACAAAATAAATCGTTAAACAAATTTATTGAATGTATCTTGAGATTCTTATGGATATTAAATGATTACTCTAAAGAAATTTAAGAAATCAAACAACTAACGAAATATTACACACCATAAATAAGAGACACCGCCATTGGACCCAAAACGGGATTGGATGACTGAGAAGGTTATCCCTCCCCAAAACACAAAATAAAATCATTTTATTAATAAGATGGCTCGCATGCAAGCGCACCCGCGAAGGCAACACCATAACCAAGCTTTAATAGCTACCGAGTTTTACATTCATTAATTACAACATAAAGATCGAAATAATACCAGGAAACTCTGAACAAACCTATTGTCTACAATACATTTTTGAATTCTTGACGAGAGAAGGAGCTTCTTTTGGTGCTTGGACTTTGAACAGATATGCACTTCATTTGAGGTAACCTTGTGGATCATATTTATCTACAATGGCTGTAACCTGGATGCTCCACAAAGAGATTACAAAAACTTAAATTCCAGCAGTGTTAGTATGATTTATTTAATCTGGGGATGGTTATGATACCATGTGAGGCCATGTTAAGTAACCCCAAAAACTTGAATGATTTGCCATTAAGGTAGCATACATATACATACACAATGGTGTGATTTTTGGTTTTAACTTCTAAAGTTCAATATCTCTTCCTATTACACTTTTACCAAATTCAAATTATTACAATTATATTTATATTCTTTTTATCACTCCATAATTATATAAACTATCCCAACACAAAGTATATTCTGATATAAACATTATGATATAAAGGGACAATGGCAATTCAAATTACCAAGCTAATGTAACCCTTAATATAATAATGTAAGAGAGACATTGAGCTTGTATGTAACATCTCAAGAAGGGAAACTAAAGCCGTTAAAAATAATTCTAAAGAATATTTGAAAATTATCTAATAAAGAGAACTAATTTCCAACCGACCAAACTTTGCGTCGGCCTAAGACAAAGAGGGCGTTGTATTTAACCTAACACATCCCATCATGATATTCAAATATTTACACACATATACATATTAAAAGGTAAGGTAAGATTCATCGATGAAACTTAAGAACTGTGAGCTGCTAGATATCCCACTGAACAGATTGAAACGATTGTCTTGACCCGGACAGAAAGATGGTGTTCTCAGGGGAGAATATTAGAAATACTGAGAAGCATACTGTTTCCGATACGACATCTGAGACATCCAACTCACGTAAGTCACACAACTATTGACATTAATTGTAGCACTCAAATTCAATTGTAGCTTTTTAACGTTTCTTTGTTTAATCAAGAATTCTTCGGCATCATACATATCACTATCCTTATGCTTTGCATATCTAGTACGCAGTGCCTCTGAAATTTGTATAATCCCAGATTGATATTAAAATAAAATGAGCTATGGGATTCAGCCATAGCCAAACAGGGCCAATGCGATTAGTGTTATGCTTGGCACAACGAGATCTCTGTAAAGGAAGCGAATTTTGTGAACAACAAATATGTATCGGCACAGGGTTTTTTTTTCTCAATTGAGAGCAGGGAAGTTTTTCTCTATCGTAAAGCAGATCGAGCCTTTTGCTGGTTCTATAATCTGAGCGGATTGTCCAAGCTTGTGCGTTCATACGAAATATTATGAAGCCTGGGTTATTCAGGAACTACGAATTTACAGTGGCTTAAGGATACGCCAAGTATTTGAGTCAGAAGCAAGGGTTTCAAGCGTCCAGTACAGTAAGGCTAGGGTTCCTGTGACCGCTCGAGATTCTAAAACCATCTTAATAGAGCGCTCTAGATAAGTGGGATGATTCCAGCATCTTAAAATATACAAATCCGGCAATCCTCTAGCAGGTTTGAGTTCTGCAATACATACGGGTTTGGAAGCAGAGAAGACGGACTTTGAGAAGAGTAACGCCCTGAGGTTAGAGTTAATCCAAGGTTGGGATTTAATGTTTTTTTTTTTTGAACAGATAGGAACCACAAATGTTTTTAGGACCCACAATCCGTAGGTGATAAAGCCGTGGTTGGTAAGTACGCAGAAGTGTAGAACTTGCAAAGGGAATTTCGTCCAAATTAGATTAGTCGTGTTTGACTTGTAAAAACTGGTCTTCTAGGAATCGGGCAGAGCAGAGAGGAGTACGACTAGTTCGTAGAAATCAAGTTTTGAAGCTAGATGAGGACTTCAAACTCCACAACGCATAGTGCTTCAAGGAACAGATTCATAATTTTATTTAAATATGTGCATGATAAGATCTGCCGTGGAAATTACTCATAGGAATGACTTTAAAATGAACACCATTAAAATATAACTATGCAGCCAATATGTACTGGAAAAAAAAAAAAAACAAAAAAAACAAAAACAAAACAAAACCAACAAACAAACAAACAAAAAACCAAAAAAAAAAACAAACAAACAAACAAAAAACAAAACAAAAAAACAAAAAAAAACAAAAAAAAAAAAAACAAAAAAAAAAAAGACAAAACAAAACAAAAAACGAAAAACAAAAACAAAAACAAAAAAACAAAAACAAAAACAAAAAAAAAAACAAAAAACAAAAAACAAAAAAAAAACAACAACAACAACAACAATTTTTTTTTTTTTAAGATGCCCATAGGCCCTAAGGGTTGAGCCTAAGCTCTGATACCATATGTAACAGCCCAAAATAAATATCTAATTAACTTTCTAATTAACATTAAATTTAAATCAAAGTGGCACTTACATTAGCCAAATAAACATATAATTAATAAACTAAATTCAAACTATGAATAGTGCTCACCTATGGTAGAGTAGGCTTACCGCAATAAGGTTTTAGAGACGATTCTCCACCCAACCGTAGGCTCAATTACGCAAGGATTTCTACAACTAGCCACCCCCGAGCCCTCAATCAACGTACTATTGCCAGTGACTCCTAAGTCTTAGAACACCATTCTCCCAAGAGAATGAAAGATAGAATCTTGGATTGATGGAATGCCTTCCATCCTCCTCACCATCTAATAAATAGAACAAACATTGGATGGGAAACCACATGTACACACTCCATGTGTCTACATGAGACTTTCTTTTGATTTTTCAGCTTTCTTGTTTTATTTCTTTACTTTTCTTTTGATTTTTAGCTTTCTTGGTTTATTTTCTTCTTTTTGATAGTTTTCTTGTTTTATTTCTATTTATTCTTATTTAGAGCTTTGGTATGGTTATTATTATTTTTATTTATTTTCTTGTATATATTTTTAATATCATTTATTATTTAACATTTATGATTTATTATTTTTATTATTTATTATTAAGTGATTTATTTATTATTATTTATTATTTATATTATTATTTATTATTTTGTATTATTTATTATTTTTATTATTATTATTTATTATTAAGGGGAGGGATATTACAAAAACCTGCACAAATTCTTTTTATAGAGATTCCAATTGACGCATACCAAGACCAAGACCCTTAGCCTATCAACCACTCCAAGCCTAAGCCACTAGTTCTCTTGACTATCTTATGATGCTTTCTTCTTCGTGACTCCTTGATCAAACGCTCAAAATTCAAAGTTGTCGGATCGGTGTGGAACCTAAATGACCATGTAATGCTCGTCGTCCTGAATCTGGCGCAACTCATTTAGTGTGAAACAAACTCCGTATGCTTCCAGAAACATGTTCTGTCTGTTTTCCAAAACATACGAATTTGGAAAAACTTTTGACAACTCAATCAACAGTTTGTACTGTTGACGTGGCATGATGACTAGGCTTGCTGGTCGGGCATGGTTGACTAGGCTTCATCAGACCAATCATGTCTTGCCACTTGTTCGAATATCATTGGCACTGATTTGGGCGATTTTCATTGGTGGGTTGGTGACCAGCCACAGGTGGCCCAACTGGAGGCCGCCACATGGCAACATGGGGGCCACCAAAAACTTGTTAAGAGGTCAAACTGCACCTCACAAGATTTGAACTCAGCACCTCGTTCCAACTAAAGTCCATTATTTACCAACGCGCCACGGTAGTCCTTGTTAAAAGGACTTGGGAACGTTTAATTTGAATATGCGTTGGGCAGGAGTTGGTAAAAGGGGCCAGGGGTAGCCCCAGCCCCGATCAGCGTGCCCAAGTGGACTAGGGGCAGGACCAAGGGCCAGGGGTAGCCCCGGCGCCCCCGACCATAACAGATATACCATGTGACATGTCAACAATACCACGGGCGAAGGAAGTGGGGGCCCAGCCGGCGAGGGTGGACAGTTAACCTTGGCCCCGAGCATGTGACCCCCTACGTGACCACGATTTTCGGAAATAAGGCCTTAGAGGGATTTCAAGCACCCTGGAAAATGCGCCCAGATATTGGGTAATTTGGCGCTCGGTTAGCGGAATTAGAGGCGAAATTGTAGGTTAGGTGCCTGATTTTGGGGAATTTGTAGAGCGAATAGCAGCCAAGCTAGGGGAACTCATAACTTGTTGATTTTTTGTCCAATTTTGGAGCAGGAAGAGGCTAGATAGGAACTTTTGGGTCTTCTGAAGCCATTGGAACATGTTTCAGAGCCATTTGAGCACTGTAAATGTATGTATTCACACTTTTGAACATAATTGAAGAGGGTCAAGCCATTGGAAGCTGGACCAAGGAGACATAACCCAGGAGGGGTGAACTCCTTCATCATGTGTTGTTGTGTTACTATTTATGGTGATGTTTATGTCTAATATATGTTGTTGTTCAGTGTTTTACTTATGTTAATTTTCTCATGAAATTTACATAAAAACACATAAAAATTCATGGTTAACTTGCAATTTACCTCATAATCCTCAAGCACTTGTTTATATTCTGAATTGGAATTTAGCACAACAAACACTAATTTTCCCATTCAGGTCACTCCTCTTCTTCTTTCGGCCTTCTTACCATTGACATCATCTCCTATCATAGAAATGAACTAGAATTTCACACTGATGTCACAGAAACTCATAATTTTCATGTCATCAAACTATGTTCATTGTAGCAACATTGAATCTTACCGTCATGTCATCAAAAATAGCAACGAATATTTGTATATTCATTATACCAATGATATGAGACCTCTTCCTAGCACCGAGACAGAGATTCGAACTTCTAGTCACTGTAATCTGAATACAAAGATACATCTAATTGTGGTATTATTATAGCATCGAACTGTGCTCATATGCCCTTGTCCAATCTCTAAACTTTTGCGATAATACTGAGACTTTCCTTCATAAATGCGAGCGATTGTTCTTGCAATTAGACTTCTTCATTGCTCCCTTATCATCTTACTCGCTGCCACTTCCATCCAAACTCATCTATGTTCTAGAGATCTGAACTGATCTTTGTAATACCCGTCCGAAAAACTTAAAGAGATATGGAATCTGAACTATGTATAATGCGAAGAGCCTGCCCTTGTATATATAGTATTTCATCCTATAAATAAGCCGACATGTTCTTATCGAAGGGATGTGTCTCTTAATTGTGAGCCGACATGAGTTTGATTCATTCATTTGGAGGCCGACTTGAAGAGGAGGACAATGCTTGTCTTTGGAGGGCTTCTAGACACTTTAATATACTTATATACATTTGACACATGCTCAAGAAGAGATCTTCATACATGACATTGACTCTTTGACTTTAATGACAAACCCTAAGGCTCTTAATGGGAGCTATCTAAAATAAAATCCCTTGCTCATGAAACCCATGAAGCAATTCTTACAATAATAATTGTATTCTCTTCTTTTCATCATTTACAAAGATCATAATTACATGTCATTATGAAGACCGAACCTAGTTACACTTTTCAATACTCCCTCTTAACTAGGGAGGTATTCATAATGGTACTTGGTCATTCTCAATTTGAAGAATTTCTCATAAGAAGAATTGGATTGGTAACCCATCTATCTAGTATCATATCAACCAACATTGTCACATAACAAGGCCTTGACTAACAACTTTATCCACATGTTCAGAGCACAATGCTGACGAGACCAATAATTCATAGACACCATAATCATTGTCTCTCAAGGTACATATTCCACCCGGGTGTTCACAAAGTATGAGTTACTTTGGACTATTATTATCTTGGATAACCAATCCTCAAAGAATATCGGTCCACAACTACTCTTATCTTGGATGCCCTATCTCATCCTCAAAGAGTATCAGATGCCAGATGATTACCCAATCCTCCATTCTGTCTTCCCAAGTGAAGACCATAATGATGTGTCTATCTCTCCCTCTTAATTAGGGAAGACATATCAATTCCAATAACAGAATTTACTCATTCCTACAGAAGGAATGTACCTAAGCTCCCTCTTGGCTTAGGAATTTTCAAGTTTCTTCCAAGTAAGAAACATGTTTTCTGGTTCCCTCCTAATTAGGGACCTATAGCAGCTCCTCAACTAGTTGCTTGAAGAGCTCCTTCCTTCAATGTCATGAATTTTTCTGTCAAGGAGTCTTCATCTTTTGTGGCTTCTTCATAGGGCACATACCATCCATCATTTTTAATCCATGGGTCAGTCATGTCATTATTTCTTTCATCAGAAAGTGATCCATTAGTCTTCATCTAGCCTTGCTTCATGTCATTCTATCTTCTTCATGCCATATTTTCTATAAGGATATTACATCCTTCTATATGGTCCTCTTGGAAGTCATCCACAGTTCTTCCCTTTGGCAATCTTGCATAAGCCCATCCAGATATTTGTTCAAAAATAAGAAATGAACACTTAAATCAAAATTACCTTTGTGATGGTCTTTCATCATGAGATCTTCCAGTTTGCATCAACATCCTGCATACATGTTGACATATGTCCCAAAGATATCCATTGTCAAGGGTCTTCATCTTTTCCAGACTTCCATCAGATTCTTCATATCTTTCTAGTAGATTTCCTAATCAAATCTTCTTGGTCTTCCGGATGTTGATTGCTTTTACCATGGTTGCATTATCTCGTGGTATCTTCCTTCCTTTCTTCACACATTTCATTTTGTTCCTAGGAGATTCTAACCAAAGTTCCTCAATTGTAGTCAACCATATAATACTTGATATGGGACATATTATGTTGATTTCATCTAGTGTGACCCATGCCCTCTAACAAACTTTCATAGGAGGAGATTCCTTTCATTTGATCATGCATATCAAGATTAAGTAGTGATCCATGTTACCTACAACCATACAACATGACTTTATAATATTGAATACAAGCATACATACCTCATTTATCTTTAGGTCATCTAGGATTCTTGCAGAAGCTTCCTTGATTGAAAAGAATTTCAACCCCTTGATCTGCTTCATCTCTTATGTCATCATACCATCATCCCATGAATTCCACAAGTTGGAGTTCCTGATGAAACACTTGCTTCCACACTAGATTGGTGAACCTTCTGATGAAGATTCCATTAATGAGTCTTGAGGATCTTGCATATCCGTATACAACATATGTTACCTTTAGATGTGTGATGAGCCTTGTCATGGATGACTTCTTCCTTTCATTTAGTTTCCAATGAGGTTCTTAAGAGTTATATCCTTCATAGTTGACTATCGGACATCCTTCATGTTTCCTATGGTGATGTCACGAGCTCTTACTTCTAATTCTTTTCCTCTTGGACTTCTTTCTTTAAGCTATCTCTACTTCTTTGGTGAAATGGACTTCTTCTCTATCTTTCTTGTTATTGCCCTTATTGTAATGCTCATAGCATTGAATCTTAGCTATGTTATTCTTTCCTTTCAACAAAATGTATGAATCCTTTCATTTTGATCCTTCAACACTTTTTCCCTCAACCTGTCATCTCCTATCTTGCATAGAAACCACGAGTTGTTGAATAGGATGGCCTTTTTTATCCTCATAGACATTTGATACCTTGTCCATTAGTTAGTGCATTTAGAACAATGATGATTATCTCCTTATCATCTCTCCCAGATCTTGCAGTCGAGATCTTATGAAGATATCACTTCATCCTTTGATACCTTCAATTTTGCATAGATCAGATATAAGTGATATGGCATTTCTTTATCACATCTTCAGAGACTAGTTCTACCAGTTTATCATATATTTCTTAGATGTCTCCAATCTTGTTATATAGGGATGAGCAATCTTTGACTGATTTCATAAGAATCCCTTGAGCCCTTTGATCCCTTTCCATGTATTCAGAGGAGACTTTTTCATTGATGTGTTCAATGACTTCACTTTCTTCAAGGATTATGTCTATCCTCCTTTTCCATGCAAGGAAATTCAATGACCCAACCATCTCATAGATCTCCTTGTAAAATGAAGTCATTTTACTACATTAAATTTATAGAATAAAATATACTTACTTGACAATTGAAGATGAAATCTTCAACTTGATCTCTTTGATGGTGGTTGAAGAAGATGTATTATTGCCCCTTTTGGATGATCTTCTTCCAAATGAAAATCCCTTCTTCAATAAAGGATATTTCTCCTTTTATGATGTCAATGTCTTTAGATCTAGCATCTTTTGTTAATGGTGATTGATGAGAATGTTTTGATGCTTCCTTGAATGATATTCTTCAATGATAAGGAGGGGGTCTTTGCTGATAGGTAGCTTGCCTTATAGATTTTGAAGATGATGACAATGCTTTCTCACCTTCAAGATACTTCGACTTCTCGGCAGTGAATGAGTGTAGATCATAAATGCTTCTAGGGTCTCCAAGATAATGTGATCTTAGTCCTATAAATGCTTCTCTTGGATGTCTATACTTTGGCCTACATTGCTTTATAAATAGCTTCATCTTGATAAGGGTATTTGTGGTCTTTTGATAAGGACTCTAGATCCGACACTCTTGCTGATGTAGACTTTTAGTTGCCTTGATTTGATGATCCCAAGACTCTTTCTGAAGTAGACTTCCTTCTTTGATCTAGGGTTTGATTCTTTAATGTAGATCTTTGAACTTTCGCTTTGATATCCTTCAACTTGCTTTGGTGCCTTTCTCTAGATTCGATCCTTGAGTGTCCCTTGATAAGATTCCCTTCCTTGACTTTGACACCTTAGCTTTGATACCATGTTGAAAAATCTAGGGCATTAGCATTAGGTGATTTCTCTTCGATTAGTAACTTCTTACTACTTGTGAATTCTTTTTAATTTCTTTATATTAGAATCTTCTTCTTTCTTAGATTATTAGTGTTCTTCTTCATCAAACAGTAACCAACGCACGAACATAAATAGACAAGAGACACAGAATGTAGGCTATGATACAGGGCCAAAACCTCTCACTCTTTGAGAGTAAAACCTGCACAAATTCTTCTTATAGAGATTCCAATTGACGAATACCAAGACCAAAACCCTTGACCTATTAGCCACTCCAAGACCAATACACTAGCTCTCTTGATTATATTCTGCTCCTTTCTTCTTTGTGACTCCTCTTCTTCTTTCAACCTTCTTACCGTTGACATCATCTCCTATCATAGCAACGAACTGCCATGTCACATTGATGTCACAAAAACTCATCATTGTCATGTCACCAAACTATGTTCATTGTAGCGGCACTGAATTTTACTCTCATGTCATCAAAGATAGAAACGAAATTCTATATATTCATTATACCACTTGTTAGTGTCCATTAGTTATAATGATCAAATTTACTCTTTCATGTTGTTGATAGGGTCTTAACTCAAATTGTTATATTTTCAAATAAAATTTGACACCTCTTAGTTGTCAAATGGTCCTAAGTCATTGTCTAGGTATCATTGCTACTCCCTCCACTTATTCAAGGTCATAAAAGTCATCATGGTCGTGTCATCATTCCCTGTGCTAGGTCATCAAAAGATTCAATGGGTCATTATATAGGTCATGGTATAGGATATACATTTGATGGTCATCATTATTAGTCATCAATATAAAAAAGGGAGTCATGTCATCCATTTTGGTCATCATCATGGGAGTTAGCAATTAGGGAATAAAGTTCTTCAAAAAGAATCAAAGTACATCTATGTCACATGGATATGTAACCTTCCTATTGAAGAAATGATGTTGTAGTACAAATCACATCACCAAGTCATTCTGTCAAAGTACACATGATGGCATTCAACCATCAAACCAAAAAATTGAGCTTCTAAGCTATAAAGGAGAAATAAAGCATTTTGAAACCTCATTCTATCCTTCCAAAAGCTCCAAGAGCTCCTCTCTGCCATTGTGACACTTGCCAAGGCCATCAGATTACAAATTTCATCACCAATTGCTAGTTTCATCAGTTCGTTGTGTTTCTGTTGCACTTCTAGCAGGGTTATTGCGCTTTTGATTTGGAGGCCATAAGGAGGAAAGAGCAGGTTCAATATTCATCTCATTGTTTCAAATCATATCTAAACAAGTAAGTGGAGCCTTCACAAACCCTTGATGCAGTCAACTTCCTCAAAAAAATTGATTAAACTCCTTGCCTAGGGTTTCGCTACGCTTTTGTTGCGTTTTTGCATTTTCATGGGCTTTGCTTCACCTGACAAGAAATTCCTTTGTTTCTTAGAATTCACATCCCTAATTACCCTCATCAAGAATTTCCCACCATTCCCCAACACTCAAACTCACTCATTTTATCATTTTCCCTCACAACCCTAGCTAGTTGTTGCACTTCTGGCCTAGGGTTGTGTTTTCCCCTTTTCACCCCTCTTTCCTCACTCAATTTGAGAAATTCCACTTCCATTGCCTTCCTAAAACACTTCCCTACCCCCCATAATTTTCTCATAAATTATCCTATCCTCCTTCCCCTTCATTCCTTCCCCTCAATTTGTTGTGCTTTTAGCCTTGTTTTGCAGCACAAAATCCCTTGCTCCTTCTTGCTTGAAATTAGGGTTTTCTGTCAAAAGTGAAGCCAAACATGGTGAAGACTAGTGAAAGGAAGAGGTATAGGGAGGATATATCTCAAGATATGATCCAACTCATATGCAAGAGGTCAATGCATCAGATTTTATTAGAAAAGCATTTGAGCAGGCAGGTTGCCTAGGGTTTTGTCAAAAAGTGCAAGAAGTAGGTTACCACCATGAATTAACAAGCCTCTTTGCTACTAGTTTCAAGAAGGATCAGGCTATTATAGCAGGGGTGAAATTTCTAGTGTCAGTAGAGGTCATAGCTTCAACAACTACTATCCCTAATCAAGGTGAGATTTGGTTCAAAGGAGTGGAGTTAGACCTAGAGCACTACAAGGTGTTCTTGAAACCACAGTACAAGGAGTCTCCTTCTCATATTTTTCCTAGAAGACAGTTGTTGGACAAGTACAACCCTTTGATGAAGATTATCATGAAGTATTTCACTTGTGAGGGTAGATTTAGCAGGCTATATTAGTATCATATCAGGTTATTGATGCATTTCACCTCCATGAAGCCCCTAAACCTACCTAACTATATGTTAAGAAGTTTGGTGAAGATGACTGAGAAGGTGCAATCCAAAGGAAGAGATCATCAAGCAAGCCTCTTTCATCATTCTCTAGTCAAAGTAATAGTCCTCCACTAGCTAGCACAGATCAACATGCCATGGGAAGCTTTCTTAGAGTCCAAGTACTCCTTCATCATCATCCAGACCACAAGGAGCTAAAACATCAAGCATGCCATCAGTGAAAAAAACTCAGCCAAGGGCAGAGATTACAAAGACATACAAGAGAGGTGAGAGGTTGGTTTTTGCTCCTGAGCTAGAAACAGAGATGCCTAGACCTAAACCTAGAACTAGGTCTCAAGCAAGAAGAATACCTAAGGAGGTTGTTACTGAAGAGGTGCAGATTGAAGCTATGAGAGAGGAATCACCTAGAGATAGAGATGATTCACCCTTGCAACATCATGAAGAGGTACCTCCTGAGACAGAGATGGTTGACCATGGAGATAAGGTAGCAAATGATATAATCAAGGAGAAAGAGGCACAGATTAGGGAGCTAAAAGATGACCTTGCCAAAGCCAATTTCATGGTGGCTTTCTTGCAACAAGAGAATAGGCAATTGAAACTAAACCTAATGCAATAGAGTAAATCACAAGAGGACCTTCCATCATCCAGCAAGGCAGATGTTTTGGCAGCAAAGGATAAAGGTAAAGCAGTCATTGATGTGGAGCACTTGGAAGACAAGGACATTTAGTTATAGCCAAGGAGACCCAAAACCAGAGCAATGGAAAGGAAGGAAAAGCATGTCAAAGAGCCATCTCCTCCTCAAGCCCAAAACACCATAGATGACTCCATAGCTACTGAAATTGAGAAGGACAAGGAATATTGGCTTGAGAGGGTAAATGAGCATTTGGAGAAGCTATTGAAAAAGGAAAACAGGGATATCACTATGCAAAGGAATATGGAAAGGCACTACTATGCAAGAAACATGGTTGACAAAGTTAGGGTCAAAAACATGAAAAGAAGCTCAAGAGAACCCTAAGGAAACTCAAGAAGAGGGATAACCTTGACCTCTTAGCTGAAGCATCACTGGTGGTCTGATGCAGGACAAAGAGCAAAGGAAAAGAGGCAAAATTTTGAAGTTTTTTTTTTGTGCACAGGCAAATAGCATCCTACAGAAACACAACGAGTGGTTGCTACACTTTTTCTCAGGAGGTCCAAATGCATAATTTCAAGCATGTGGAGATAGCTTATGGTATAAGGATGTCAGAAAAGTACATTGGGACACTTGAAGACTCATAAATTTTCAAAAAATCACCAAATAGTGCCTATTTTTCACCTTTCTACCACTTTTTTAGGGCACTCGCTACGCTTTTGGACAGTTTGAATTCAAGTCAATTTTTAAGGGGTTTGAAGCAGGTTTTTGCAGGGATTAGTGATTCCATTGTGTAGAGGACATCTTTAGCTTTCCATACATACCTTTTGCAGCAAAAAACTCATTCGGGAAGGCCTCCAAATCATCTTCCAAAGTTTGTTGCGCTTCTGCTAAAATTCACTGCGCTTCTGTGAATGAAGGTGTTTTTTGCATGTAAATGGTGAAATGTCGAGTTGGGTTGAAGTAAATGGTTTCATTATGAGTTCATATGATGTAAATGAGTATGTTAGTAGTTACTAGAGTGAAAAGTCTTGTAATTAAATGCTTTGAAAACAAACTCAATTAGTTAGTTTAAAGGAGGAAAGTGGTTTCTAACTCCCCTATGATGTGGCAGTGGTTAGGTAGGATCATGAAATCAGTTCCTAGGAAGCAGGATTTGACCCCTTAGAGGGGAAATTTGGTTTTTCATCTATATGTAGTCAGAATCAAGCAAAGGAGAGGGTTGGATATTGGAAGCTCATACTTTTGAACTAGTGTACTTGATATTGGCAAAAATAATATACAGTTGCAACTATTTTTATGGGATTCATGTGTTGTGGTTAGTGACACTGTTTTTCTCCAGTTTTTCTTATGCATATGATTATTAGATACTTTCAGTAGCTATTCATATTTCTTCTTATGCTTTATCTCTTGAGTGTTAAACATAAATCATTATCTCAATGTTCTGTTTTGTTTGAGATTAACATTTAAATGTTTTTCTTCCAGATAAGTGAATTCATGCATCTGCTCACTTATTCTCTTTCATATGATTTCCTCATTACCATACTACAATGACAAACCATTTGTGTCACTGATTACACCTACCTTGCCTCATTCTATGTCTGCAACTGATCTTTTGACCTACTTGGCCTAGTTCCTAGACCCTGTGCTTCTTATCCAACAAACCCTAATAAAAACCCTACTAAGTTGATAACTAGCCTAAAACCCTAGTATTCTCCAGTCACTTCCATTGGCTGTGAGGATTGATTTAGAGAGATCCCTCTCTGATTTGGTAGGGCTAGCTGCCAAGTCCAAAGTTGGTCTGAGGTTACCTCTTTGGTTTCCTTTCTCAGCCTTGGGAAAACTAAGGAGTGCTAACACCACTGATATGAGACCTCTTCCTAGCACCAATACAAATATTCAAACTTCTAGTCACTGTAATCCGAATACAGAGATACATCTAATTGTGGTATTATTATAGCACCGAACCGTGCTCATATACCCTTATCTGATCTCTAAAATTATGTTATAATATCGAGGCTTTCCTTCAGAAATTCAAGCCATTGTTCTTGCAATTAGGCTTCCTCATTGCTTCCTTATCATCTTACTCGCTACACCTTCTATCCGAACTCATATTTTTTCTAGAGATTCAAACTGATCTCTGTAATACCCATCCGAAAAACTCAAAGAGATATGCAATCTAAACTGTGTATAATGCAAAGAGCCTGCCCTTGTATATATAGTAGTTTGTCATATAAATAAGCCAACATGTTATTATCGAAGGGACGTGTCTCTTAACTGTGAGCCGACATGAGTTTGATTCATTCATTTGGAGGTCGAATTGAAGAGGAGGACAATTCTTGTCTTTGGAGGGCTTCTAGACACTTTAATAGACTTATATATATTTGACACATGCTCAAGAAGAGATCTTCACACATGACATTGACTCTTTGACTTTAATGACAAATCCTAATGCTCTCAATGGGAGCCATCTAAAATAAAATCCCTTTCTCATGAAACCCATGAAGCAAGTCTTACAATAATAATTTTATTCTATTCTTTTCATCATTTACAAAGATCATAATTACATGTCATTATGAAGACCAAACATCGTTACACTTTTTAACAACAATGATAGAACTCATCCCTTTCAATATCAATTGAACTCGACCCTTCTATAATCAGAACTTAGCCCATAAATGTACAAGTGCCCACGATGAGCTTTAACAAGTATTTTTGGCCCTCTTTTAATAGTGAACTGGGCCCTCAAATTTAGCTGGAAACTCCGCTTGTAAAAGATATAGAATACTCATGATTAGAAGATAAAATCAATTGATAACACCATGAGAACTTACTTCTTTTATTATTATCTTCTTCTCCATTAAAGCCCAACGACGAAATCTGAGTGATCTCGCTCTCAAACTAGCTAGGGTGTATAGTTTCAACACCGAAACTAGCAACCATAATGAGGGTTTCCAAAAACCCTAGACTCTTCCTTAAGAGCTCTCCAAATTTATTTTTGTCAAGTGAGCCGATGCGAGAATGAGGAGACACTCCTCATTTTCCCTTTTTATAACTCATTTGCCACTTATGCTACCCTTTAATTTTAAAAAAGTCACTTTAGTGGGTTTTCTCACTTTATACTTTAAAAGTGATTTTTCAATGACATAGGACCCATGTCCCCTTTTCATCAGTTTAGCTTTTGTAATGTTTTCTCCTAGGCGAATCATGTTCTCTTGATTAATTTTTCTCGTCCTAGCCTATGGGAACCTTATTAGGCTAGTGGATCCCCTTCCTTATGTCTCCTAAGTGGATGGGGACATTGCAACCTTTAAACCCTCATGGAAAATACTTGACCAACCCTAGTGGGAGAATGTGTACATGGTCTCATTGTCAGGGTCCTTGTTGTGTCAAGTATTAATGGTATAGTTATCATTGTGTGTAACTAAGCATAAAATAAGTTGAAATAAAAAGATAATGAATGTGATAAGAAAAAGTTTGGTTGATTATTTAATAGGCATTACCTTACACATGCAATGGTCTGTACATTTTTAATTAAATTGTCATATGAAAGTGAAGATAAATATTTTCCAATTATAGAATAGGCAGTGATATCTACCTCAACTATCATAATAGATGTAACATGAAATGATCCTCATATTACATCATCCATATAAACAACATCATTGACATATTTTCCATGTAATAAAAAAACTCAAATTCAATCAAAAATCTATGAAGTTGTGGAACATGTTAAGTGTAGAAATTTGAATAATATAACACTTATTCACAAAGATTATCCTGATTATACACTATTTGTGGAATGCATGCATAATACATAACCTCCTCTACCATTGATCATCAATTTGCGGAATTAAAAAAACAATCGCATGTGCACATTGAAACATGAATCGCACATATCAACACAGTATGTAATGGGGAAAGCATACAATTGAAAACCCCCAACTATCTGTATATTATAATGATAGAGAACATGTAACAATACATAGTACAATACTCCTCACAAGTACTCAGTACTATCTCCACATGCTACACACAAACTAGCTCAGATCTGAACAAGTCACAGGTTCAAATCTCCTCCATTGTTTTCATGCCTCTACTGCACAATCCAAGTTGAGAATAGATCAGATCCAAGTTCGAATTCCCTTGGCTTGTACTGCGCAATCCTCATTGGCAATCTTAATCAATGATTGTACAAATCTCATGCACAGCTATAGTCACAACTGATAGTAGTCTCACCCTTTCACCCACCTCTAACACTTGTCTCCACTGAACTGTCCATGCACTGAGTTAACTGATGTATTCTCTAGTTGATTTATGAGTTAATAATTAGTGAATTAATTAATAATTAATTCACATCACTCATCACTAGTGTATTTGGCAGTTAGACTAAATACAACTAGTTCAACTAAGTCAAACTGAACACAACTCCATCAACTCCACCAAACTCAATCACTTGAGTTCTAACTGAAGTCCATCATGCAATAACTCAACTAACCCATAGGAAAAGCGTATTTCCTTCTGGCAGTTGCATGTGCCACATCCGTAGCTCGAACTAAAGTGCTACAAGAGGATAAGATAATGTTTATAGTCCAAATATTATTAAGAGCTAATAATATTCGGCTGTTCTATTTTTTGACTGGCAGTGTAAAAATAGACTCTACCCATATGTCTAAAAATAAAGGTCCATCTATTTTTACCAACATGACCAATCATCCATAAATAACATCCTGCAACTCATAGACCATGATCCATATGTCTAAAAATAGACTTTGCGCCAAAAATAGCATGCGGGCCCACTTAGTGAAGGTGACTTCTTTTCACTAAGCTCCATCATCTTGTTGCATTTTCAACACTCCCTCTCAACAAGATATGGATTATCTGCAACCCCTATCCTGCCTCTGTGGTATTCGAATTTGCTCCTGGTGAGCGCCTTCGTCAAGATATCAACATCCTGATCCTCCATGGGAATGTATGAAAGTAACATGATTCTCCGCTGCACACAATCTCTAATATGATGGTACCTGATGTCGATGTGCTTGGATCTATCATGAAATACTGGATTAGCCGAGAGTTTAATGCAACTCTGGTTATCATAATAAATCACAGTAGGCTCCAATTGTGACCCGAACAACCCGACCAGGATCTTCCTCATCCATATAGCCTCGCATGCAGCCAAACTTGCTGCCATATACTCGGCCTCTACTGAACTGAGTGCCACGGATCTCTACTTCCTTTTGTACCAAGAAACTGTTGTCGACCTGATACTGAAGATCCCTCCAGATGTGCGCTTTTTGTCCGTTGGGCTCCCTGCCCAATCTGCATCCGTGAAGCCACATAGCTCCACCTCATCCTCCTGTCTGTACCACAATCCATATCCCGATGTGCCTCTGAGATAACGCAATACATGCTTGCCTGCCTTCCAGAAGAGCTTGGTTGGCTTAACCATAGCTTGTGAAAGCTGGTTAACATCATAGCATATATCGGGTCATGTATTGACCAGATACATAAGCGACCCCACCAACTGTCGATAAACAGTGGCATCCACTACCTCCGCTGAAGTAGCATCCTCCTTCCTCCAACCTCCAAGAAGAGGAGTATCAACAGGCTTGCAGCCATGCATGTTGAACTTCTCCAGTATCTCCCGGGCATACTTACCCTAAGAAACAAATAGTCCATCACTGCGCTGCCAAATTTCCAATCCCAGGAAATAATGAAGGAGGCCCAAGTCCTTCATCTCAAACTCTCTAGCAAGATCCTCCTTGCATGAAAGTATCAACAACTCATCTCCCGTCAAAATCAAATCATCTACATAAAGTACAATGATCAGTAACTTACCCTCCACCATAATCTGGTATAGGTTAGGATCCGCCTCACTCTTGGAGAATCCAAGTCCGGTGAAATAACTGTCTATCCGTGTTTACCAAGCACGAGGTGCCTGTTTCAACCCATACAGCGCTCTCTTGAGCCTGCACACATGCGACTCGCTGCTGAAGATCTCAAAACCTTTGGGCTGCTCTATGTGCACCTCCTCCTCCATGACTCCATTGAGAAACACAGTCTTCACATCCATCTGATGGATGTGCCACCCCATCTACGCTTAGAGAGCAAGAATCATCCGTATGGAAGAATACCTTGCGACAGGTGCAAAGGTCTCCTCATAATCGATCCCCTCTATCTGTGAGAAGCCTCGGGCAACAAATATTGCCTTGTACTTCTCCACACTCCCGTCAGCTGCCTACTTCACTTTGTAGATCCATCTTGAACCCACCACTGATTTTCCCTCCGGTCTTGGGACAATCTCCCATGCACTGTTTCTGACAATCGAATCATACTCTTCCACCATGGCATCTACCCATGCGGGATCCTCCACAACTTCCTCGAAAGAGGATGGCTCAGTCACGACACATTTGCTCACAAGAGCCATGTATCCAGTGTACCGATCAGGTGACTGTCTCTGTCTGCGCTGTGTTGTAGGTGGTCCTACAACCTTCTCTGCATCTTGAGCTAGTGGCTCAGCTTCTGTAGTGCGCTTTCGCCCTCTCATGGTTGGTGCTGCATGAGTGGTCTCTTCCACTCCATGAAATTCATATTGTGGTTGATCCACATCCTAAAGCTCATCCTTAGGAACTAATAGCTCCTCATCTGCATGCAAGTGTGGCTCCCTCTCAAGCGAACACTTCATGGCTTTCTCCTCCTGAAATTTGATATCTCGTCGCACAACAGTCTTGTGACTGTCTGGAAAATACACACGATAGTTGTGGGGCGTATCAGTGTACCCCACAAATATCCCAACCTCTGCGGTCGGCTCCAACTTCTTCCTGGCATCCTTCGTCACATGCATGTAAACAGGAGAACCAAAAATCCTCAAATGGGAAATATCAGGCCTCTTACCAGAATAAGCCTCCTCGGGTGTACTCATGCCAAGTATCTTGTGAGGACAACGGTTCTGCACATATACTGCAATATTGCATGCCTCCGCCCACAAGTGAAGGGGTAGGCCCTGATCATGCAACATCGTCGATCGTTCTATTCTTCCGCTCAGCAACCCCGTTCTGCTGTGGGTTATGGGGAGCTATGAGCTCTCTTCGAATCCCTTCTGCGCTACATAAGTCCTTGAACTCGCCAGAGATGAATTCACCACCATTGTCGCTCCTAAGAGCCTTCACCTTCTTCCCCGATTCCTTCTCGACCAGTGCTTTGAACTCACAGAACGTTGAGTATGTCTCGCTCTTCTTCTGCATGAAGAAGATCCAGCACTTTCGAGAGAAATCATCAACAAAGATCACATAGTACTTGTGATTTGCTGTCGAAGTTACTGAGAAAGGTCCACACATGTCTGTGTGAATTTGTGTCGTGGCACGACTATCCTTCTCGTGAAAGGTGGCTTTCACAAATTTTCCCAAAGTACACCCCTTGCACTGATCTGATTGTGCAAGAGTGCCTTTAGGAAGCCCAGTAGAAATCTGCTGCAGTATCTTCAAGGCTCCATGGTGAAGGTGGCCCAATCTCCGATGCCACAGCTCGCCATCATCCTGGCTCACCAATCCTTCTACCTTGCATGCCATTGCTGCATAGCCATCTACATGCAATTGATAAAGGTTCTTGACTCGAACCCCTATCTTGCGGGTTTCTCCAGTTGTCTTACTGTGCAGGAAAGCCTTTCCCTTGTTGAAGACAACATCATATCCCTTGTCTTCTAACATCGCCACAGAGATAAGATTTTTCTTCAATCCTGGAACATGCATCACTTCCTTCAATACGAAGGGTTTACCAGACTCCCTCTCAAAGGAAATGGTACCGATACCGGTCGCACTGTATCTACCATCATCGCCCATCTCGATGTGCACTCCAAGATCTTTCTCATCCAGATCAGAAAACAAATCTCGATCTCCTGTCATGTGAAAAGACGCACCACTGTCCAAAAACCATACCGATCCCATCACACTTGATACCAAGCATGCGATCAGTGAAAAATCCAGCTCAAACTGCGAGGCTAAGGCCTCTCCCGCTGCAGATCTAGCAGCTTGCTTATTTTTCTTCTTTTGCGGACAATTTGTGGCATAATGTCCGTGCTGGTGACAATGAAAGCACTTCACCTTGGACATGTCCTGCTTCTTGCCTTTCGCACCAGAATGAGAAGCTTTCTTATTCTTCCCCTTCTTTGCTTTGGTAGCCAAGGCGCAATTTTCTTCATCAGATGCCTTTGATGAAGATCCGTCCCTAGTATTCCGCTTGATCTCCTCTTGCACATGATCAGACCAAAGTCTCTCCCATCCTGGCAATTTCTCCAGACCATTGACAAAGTCCTAATAGGAATGCCAACCCTTTGGAAGACCAAGGAGAGCCAAGCTCACCAAGTCCTCATCATCGATATTCACCCCCACACTTCCCAGCTCATCCCGACATTGGGTGAACTTCGTGAGATACTTGGGCATACTGTCTCCTTTCTCACACTTAATGTTTCTGAGTTTATCCTTGAGCGCCAACTTCCTCTGGTCGCTCTTGCTTTGGAATAAATTTGTCAACGCTTTCCACATCAAGTATGGAGAAGCCTTTCCATGTAGGCTGGATACAATGTGATCCTTCACGCCCTCCAACAGAATCCTTCGACACTTTGCTGTCTTCTTTTGCCAAGCCTCAAATTGAGCAGCATCAGTAGGCTTTGGGACCTCAGCCTCTATGAACTCCTTCAACCCATTATCATCTAACACCGCCTCCATCCTGTCTTTCCATGCAATATAATTCGAGTTTCCTTCAAGGGCATACTCCAATCGCAATCCGTTGAAAGACATTTCAACTTCGACACCAAGAAAACATTGCTGCAAATCCGAATTCCACGAGCTCAAAACTCAACCGCTTCTGATCTAAAATTCGTGAGAACAAAGTATTTCTCGTACAGAGATTGACTGTATGGGCATTTACTGGATATCTCACCTTCCAAAAGAAGGATGAATCCAGAGGCTACCTGGCCCGATTACAGACTCTGCCTGAAGAAATAAAAATGTAATCACTTTCTGAATAATATATCTGATGATCAACTTCGCTCTAATACCATGTAGAAATTTGAATAATATAACACTTATTCGCAGAGATTATCCTGATTATACACTATTTGCGGAATGCATGCATAATACATAACCTCCTCTACCATTGATGTTTCAATGTGCGCATGCGATTGTTTTTTTAATTCCGCAAATTGATGATCAATGGTAGAGGAGGTTATGTATTATGCATGCATTCCGCAAATAGTGTATAATCAGGATAATCTCTGTGAATAAGCGTTATATTATTCAAATTTCTACATTAAGGGCTCAATCACTAAACCTCCAAAGGAAGAAGCTCAAGCTCTTGAAAAGTACATGAAAGGGGAAGTAAGGGCTCAAAGGATTCTCATAGAATACATTAAATATCCCCTCATACCATATGTACCAAAGTTGGAGACATCAAAATAAATATACGACAAACTTGTAGAATTTTTCTCTGTAAGTGCTGCAAGAGAAGCGATCCCATTAAGACAAGAAGTCTACAAGGTGAAGATATCAAAAGCAAAAGGAATAGACTCATACTTTATGAGGGTGTCAGAAATTAGAGACCAACTACAAGAGTTGGGAGAAATAATGTTTGATAAGAAAATGACCGCCATAGTGCTCAATTCACTACCAGAGGAATGGGGCAACTTTACATCAAGCATATATGGAAAGAAGGAAGCTACCCCATTCAATGAACTTTGGTCATTATGCAGAATTCAAGAAACCAAGCTGAAGGTAAAAAATGATGTAGGATCAAACGAGCAAGCTCAAGCATTTGCTACCATGGCTAAGAGAAAATGAAACTTTGGTCCTCAGAAATAAGAAGAATAATATGCCAAAAATACAATGCTATTACTATCATGAATATGGGAACTACAAGAGATATTGTCCAAATCTCAAGAAGGACAACAAAAGAGGAAGGGAAGAAGCATATCACTGAAGAAGTGGAAGAAGCTGAAAAGAAGAAGTCAAAGAAGGAGGAAGTGAAAGATATCTACCACCAAGAGTTCAATCACAACAAGAAGAAAAAGTGTGAAGTAGAAGAGGACGAAGGAAGAAAAGAAGGTCGAGATCTTTGGAGTAGTTCTGGGTCACTTCTCTCCACACGTGGAAATAAAATTAGGGCTTCAATCTGTTGCAGGGAAGCTGAGTTGTAGTGTCATCAAAGTATTAATTTTTTGTGTCAATACAAACTGTTTTGATGGTTGAGTTCCCTAGGAAGAAGAAGGAGGTCTAACAAAGAGAAAAGAAGGTAGATATCTCCATTTCCTCTCTCACATGTGGCTTAGGGTTTCTGAAGCAGAGGCCGAGAAGTTGCAGGTAAGCCAAAATTACTGAAAGTCAAGTCAAAGTTGCAGCCAAGTAGTTTGAAGGTCAAAGGTGAAGACAAGCAAGGAAACAACTATTTTGACTTGGGAAAGAGGCAATGTTGACTTGGTCTTGGAGGAATTCTTGGTCAAGGGTCTAGGTCTTGGAATTCATCAATTGAAGATTCTATAAGAAGAAGAATGCATATGGGTTTTCCTCTCAGAGTTGGAGAGGTTTTGGCCGTGACTAATCGCCTATATATTTTTTCCTTTGTTTTATTTTTCTTTATGGATTGGTAATTGTTTGATAAAGAAAACAAATAATCAAGAGAAAGAATAAGTTAATTAATTGAAGTAAAAATACATCACAAAAATTTATCAAGAAGAGAAATTATTCTATATTTTTGCCCCTAGATTTCTCAACAGGAACGTGTTGGGTATCATGATTAGGGGGCACAACTCGCCACTAGTATGCAATGGCATGCATGGCACTAGATGGCCACCTTTTGTTATAAATTGGCTCTCGTGATGGTGTTTTGGCATTCTACCAAGAAGAGAGGGGCAGAGGTGAAGTCAAGACCTTGACCTCCCTACTGTTGGTGGAAAGCGTGTACATTTTTGTGTATTTAAATATGTTTGTGGGCGATTTTAGTGTTGTGATAGTGGGTTATTGGCTCAATGAAGTTTTGTGGAGGTGGTGGTGGGAGGTCATTGAAGTTGGGTGTGTGGAAGTTGAGTCATGGATTATGTTCTTGCAAGTCAATGGATTATGGAGATGCTTCTCCTTCAGTCCCGATGAGGTGGTATAGGTCGTTTTCTCCACAATCTTGTTTTTCTTCCTTGCACTCTTGGTATATCATAATTCCTAGAGTTTACTATAAATTTTACCCTCCATGAAACCCATTTCTCTTTTTTTTTGCTAATTGTGTTGGGGTATTCAGGTTCTGATGTTGAGATATCAACTTCTATGGGGGTTGAGTTGGTGATCCATTCAAGTGGTGCGATATGTCTGATGAGTCTATGTGATGAATGTATAGGGTGGTATCAAAGCCCTGGGGAAGTTATGGTTGGTGCATTCTCTTGTTTCTTTGAAGGTCGTGAAAGTTATAACAACTGCTACAGGTGTGACCCCTATGTTGTCTTCATGTTGCCCAGGGAACGCATGCGTTGCAGGTGGTGGAAGCATCACACAAGACCATTTTAGAGAGAGGATTTTCACCAAGTATTTTGCTACTGCGTATTTCAATGTTGTGACACTTGAGATAAGAATATTAAATTCACAAGTTGGAACCCAAGTTGGGGTGGAGAGGCAATCCCACTCAGTTTCTAAAATTATGAATGAGGTATCTACTTGGATTTCCATAACTTGGTGACACCAAGGGAAGGAAGGTGTAGTATTTGAACTCGACGAAATTGCACTGGCAGATAAAATATTCGTTGTGGTTAATTTTGAAGGACAAACAAGTTGAGAGGTATAATTTCTTTGCCTCCTTGGAAGATATTAAAAGAATGTTAAGGAACCAACGCTTCACCCTAGGTAGGATGGAAGCAAGGCTTGCCCATGTGGAGGGACACTTATAATGCGACTCTAACACTACTACACCTCCAGGATTGAATGTCAGAGACCCAACTTCCATTTCATCTTCTAAGTCTGAATGATTCTCTTGTGTGTCAGCGTTTTAGTTCTTTGTTATGTATGGTTTGGACAACTTAGTAATAAGGGATTTATAATCTCTTTTCTGATATGGATCTAGTTGTATGACCTATTTTTGGACCAAGGTTTATTTAGGAAAGTTCTGGTCTTTGGGAACCTTAGTAGCCCAAGAAATACATAGAGAAATCTTCTACTGGATAAATACTTAGCATTTTTTTTTTGTAATATAAAGTATTAATTTACAACAACAAAATATTATTTAATAAACCAATAAACTATTTTTAAATATATAAATGTTGCACACGAGGTAACTCAGTTGGCTATGGTTAATGTCATGAAGTATTATTAGGTCGATTAATGTTATGAAGTATTACGTAATCCATGAGATTCAATGTTCAAAACCAATTAGGTCAAAGCAACACACACACACACATATATAAAGATCCATTTGACCATATAAGTTAAAATAATGATTCATATTTGTAACCATTATATTTTTGAATTTTATATTTAAGTTTAAGTAATAAGTATATAGAAATTTAATATTTACAATAAGTTTTTTTTCTAAGGTATACATTTATCTATCTATTTATATCGTCAATATTATGTATATCACATAAAATAATAATAATAATAATAATAATAATAATAATTATTATTATTATTATAAAACATGTCAAAGAAAAAGCACACACACATCATTAGAGTTATATATATATATATAGATATATTACTTCTTCATATTAGAGTATGTACGCCTCTGTAGACTTAGCAGTGAAATCGCTTCGCAGAGGTAGGTCCCTTGTTCCACAAACAGGGGGTCTCATACACCAATTTGGAGTTTGGCTTGACCGTGACCTTAAAATTGGATAATAATAATAATAATAACCACCATGAAATTTCAAAATATATAATTAAGAAAGATATAAAACCTTATAAAAGTTATAATTTAAAATTGATTTAACCATATATAAAAGCTATAAATTAAAATTGGTTTGTTCATATAAATTCAAATGAAATTTGCAATTTGAGAGTTTTAATCTTTCTCATTATTAAATTAAGGTATATATATAAAAGTAGTCTTTAAGTGCGATTTTTTGGAGTTTATGATGAATTTATGGCTAGAATCCAACGAAAAAAATTATGGCCAATTCTTGATTTGTGTTGTTTAAACTATTTTTATGTTTATATATATGGATTCAACACCCTAAAAAACCCTAGCACTTCAATTGTGAAGAGTTCCCCTGTCAAACTTGTGATTTCAATAAATCCCGACTAGCTTTTAGACTAATTAAAAATTATAAATTTTGCTAGATTAAAAATAAACAAAAACACTTTCCAAAAATCACACTTAAAAACTACTCATATATATAATTTTCTTCATTATTATTTTTATAATTTAATATTATTTATTTAATTAATTAAAATTATTTTTTAAATATATGAAAAACAATTTTATAACTAAAATATTTATTTAAAAAATAATATAATTAAAATATTTACATTTATTTTATTTATAATAAATATGTTGAGATGACTATGACAACAATTTATAGAGATATTAAAATCATCACAATTCATAAAGATACCTAAGGTTTATTAGAGGAAAAAAGAACAAATATTTAAAACTTTGTCCGCTCCTTTATCGTCATGAATTATCATTGCCATCACCATCATAATCACGTGTTTTTCAAATAAATATATGCCCATCACTATCACAACTCACATCGATATAAAAGTTGATTAGAGCATGGGAAAATAAATATTTAAAATTTGTGTGGTTACTTTTTCTAATAGCGTGTCATCTTAAAAGTGGGTTATTAAGGATTAAAACTTAAAAATAAAAGAAACAATGTATTAAGGTAAAAAAGACAAGTTCCTTCACTAATATGTTTTTTTATTTTTTTGTATTTTAAGGAATCTAATAATATGTTTTGTTTTTTTCATTAAATCAAGTTACAGTTGGGGGATTTGAACCTTGGATCTCTGAGTTTTCTTAGAACTCACATTACTTCAATCACCAATTGAGTTGCCCCCTGGGACATAGTTTTTCATTTTTTAAATATAAAAAATAATTATTTTTTAAAGAAAAATCATAATTTTATTCAACCTGCAAAAAAGAACAAAATTACATTCTTCAAATGCCATGAAACATTTAAGCATGTCAACTTTTCGGCTGATGCACATAAAAGAAAAAGGAAAAATACATTAAAAATGCCAGGGACTAAGTGTGATAATAATCACTTAGCTTTGCCCTCCTTTTTATAGATTTTTTTGTCAAACCTCATTATTGGGATCGCCTGTTGTTATTATTAGTTTATGTCCAACTTCTTACAATGGGACTTCCTTGTTTGATTTTGAACTCTCAGATATACGAGTTATCTTTATACCCCTCAATCCCTTCTCAATAAGTGTTTCCTCTTTTTATGCTCTAATACCTTAGTTTTTGCTGAATTTGTACCCTTGGTTGTGATTCATGAATCCTCATTGACCTTGTCTCCTTCAGTTACATAGTTGCCATATTGTACCTTAACCTCCACATTTGGACCCTGACTTCAATGAGCTTGTTGGCCAAGCAAAGGACCTAGAATTTGCAATGAAAACGCTAGTTGGCCAAGCAAAGGACCTAGAATTTGCAATGAAAAGCCTCAACATCTAAATCAAGTTTCTATGGAATGTAAATTTTGTATGCATCTAAAATCTTTGTGGATACTCTTTATTAATAGATATTTACGCCGTAAGGCGTTCCCTCTGAGATCAATTGCCCTCTCGTCTTACCTGTCTTTCTATCATCCATCCGATCTAATGTTAGACGATTAAACTATTTGAGACCGTCGATCAAAAATAGAGTTATAACAAAAAAAGTTACAGTTGCAGCGAACCCTCGAAACTTAATATATGTCGCTGGCTATTCCAAGGGTTAGCGAAGCGGAGAGGCTGGGGGTTGAACCGTAGTTGCCCTCTGTTTCGCTCCTCCCTTCATTTCCCTCAAGTCTGTTTCGTTGGGTGCCTATCATTCCAACAGAGCAAATCTTTCTCGAATGGACAATCAAAAAGAGAGCCCTGCGTATAATGACGACTAGGATCAACAATATTAGGAACACCACTCATCCAGATAATATGGACTTCTCCTTTAGTGCAATTGAGAAGATCTTCCAGGACGTGGACAGTATCGGGAACAGCAAGCCAGAGCGCCTCGCTGTGCCAGAGTATCTGATCCTCTGCATCAATGGTGAGGCGGTTTCTTGGTTTTTAAAATTAAATCCTCTGAATCCACATTTTTTGGTTTTTTTAATTAAATCCTTTAAATCCATGCTGAGGCGGTTTCCTTGGTTTTTAAATTAGATCATCTGCATCCATGATGAGGCGGCAACATAGATCCATCGTTCCACAGAAAACGAGAGAACCCGGCCTTCCAAATTCACTGTTGAATATGGATGGCCGGCGTCGAAGGGCTTTTGAGGAGAAATTCCTGAGATCCTGCTGTAAAGTGAAGATGTTAAAAGATTGAGTTGGAGGGCGTATACGGTGCATAGTGTTGGTGCTTGCTCCAGAATGGGTTTCTCCGTTGTGGTATCCGGTAGTGGAATCACGGTTGGGCGACCATTTTCTCTAAATAAAGCGGCCATTCTCTCAGATTATTCCTGTAACGTAGACATTGAATCTAAGGGCAAAGAAGAAGGGATTGAGCAACGCCGTAAGCCTTGCAAATATGATGTCTCCCTCAGAGGTAAGCATTTACTTGACGGACTATGGTAATTTTGTTGGGTGCCATTGTCGATTGCACCGAGGAGAATAGGGGATTTTATCAGAAACACATACATACATGTGTGATAAAGAGAATGTTCAGATTTCACTGTACTTCCTTGTAAGATAATTCATTCATTTATAATTTATAGTCATCGCTGTCATGATGTCATGATTCTGATAATAAATTTATGTATTGCTGTGAAAGAAACATTGGTTTTCCTCTCCAGGATTCCAAAATGGTCAAACTCCATTTTGCACTGCGAATGATATTTGCATTTAATTGATTATATCTTTTAACGATGTTTGCATTTAATTGATTATATCTTCTAATTTGATAAATATTGCCAATGAGTATATTCCGGGAGTACGATGACTTAGGTTCTGTCTCAAAACATCCTTGAAACTCATCTCTTGCTTTGAGGTTTCTCAGAATCCTCATAACCATGATCTGCTGTTGGCCAGCAGTGTTTTCTTTGTCCAGATTTGCAGTTATTGATTTGTTTGGGAGAACGTGGAGAAATTGGATTAGACTGGTTTTGGTTTTGGCACTTGCAATGTGGGGGCAACAATGTTTTCTATTTGTCCAGATTTACAGTTTTAAGAATTTTATTTGTGTTTATTATTATTATATTCATATAAAATTCAACTGCTCTCACACATTGGTTGATATCTTTCCAGTATAATTTCAGTGTTTAGCATTATCCTATAGTTTAACGAGGCGGAGGAGTTGTTCGGAACCTTTTGGAAATTCTGGTCATATTTAGAGAAAATCTGGCCAATATTTTTGTAAATCCAAGTTATGGTTTTTAAACTTCAAAATTTTAGGTGTCCTATACGTTTTTGATGAGCTGAATCCATTTCGACCATCAAAAACATAATTCAAACACTGCTTTTACAAGATTTTGTGAATTTTTTTGCCCAAATTCCAATCACTTTTGGCCGTCTAAGCAATTCCTCTACCTTGTTAGACAACTCCTTATTGTATTCATATAAAATTCAATTTCTCCCTACGTATTTGGTGGAATTTCATAAGAATTTGTACTCCCTTAAACATTATGTGGTGTAGACCCTGCCAAATAGATTATATATTATATATGCTATGTGATAGTATCGATGGCTTTTCAAATAATAATTACCTCGTAAGGCGTTCCCTCTGAGAAAGACATCCCTAAAATGTGACGTGTGCAATCCTGAGCCATTGATTTTGTGTGTTAGATGATTGGGGTGTTTTCTGCCGCTCGTTTAATCTTTTTTTTCATAGAAAAATAGTTTTTTTCCCGTGGTAATGGGCCATGAAAGGCCAGGCCTGCTCTGCTGGGGATGAGACTCTTCCGCTGGCGATGAAACTCTTCACAGAGACTGCCTGCTGGCGATGAGACTCTTCTGCTGGCGATGAGACTCTTCGCATAGACTCTTCATGTCTTTTGCGACCAAGGATCCAAAGTTGTTCGATAGAGCGGATGAGTTTGTGCCCCGTCGGTTCATGGGTTCGGAAGGGGAGAAGATGCTCAAGTACGTTCTCTGGTCCAACGGCCGCGAAACGGATGAAACGTCCGCCGATAACAAGCAGTGTGGGGGCAAAGACATTGTTGTGATGGTGGCGCGGTTGTTTGTGGCGCACTTCTTCCTGCAATACGATTCGTATAGCATAGACCAGTCGTCCTCCGTCACGTTTACGGCGCTGAACAAGGCCACTTTCTAAGATCAGAATACGCGAATGCTGGGTTTGCAAAAAATAGTATTTGACTTCGTTTTAGATATTGCAGGTTCCATATGGATTTTAAATAAATTGCCTAAGCTCTCACTCTGTGTGAAACACATCATTGTATTGCATATATATATATATAGAAGTTTCTTCTTTCTACTGTCTTCGTGTGTGTTTGCATTTGTGATCTGTTACAGGTGTTTACATCCAGGAGGACGCACAACCCTAACCTGCTTTGAAAGCTGAGAAATTGGAGGTTGTGCCTCAAGAGTTTGAGTTCCTTTTTCGGTGACTTCAGGTATTCTAGAATTTTAAAAAAATTGATATTGCCAATGGCTTTATTGGAAGGGATTTTAGTGGATTTCAGGAATATTCTGGATTTTAATATACAGAGTCGTAGTGACAAGGCAGAATGACAAAAGCAGGTCAAGTAATACACTAATATTTTTAATTGATAGATTTCTAATTTCAAAAATATTTTAGATTTTAATATCCTAAATGACAAAAGGCAGGTCAAGCAATTCACTTTTTATTTTTAAATCAACAAAATATAGTTTTAAACCAACAATTTAATTAAGTTCAATAAACATTAAATATTAAAATATTCTTAAACCGACATTCTAATTAAATTCAACTCGTTAAAAAATGGCATTGCTTATCTACATGCAGGATTCTTGAGGTTTAGAAGTGTTTAAAACTTGGCGTAATCAATGCGTCACTAATTTCTCAAGGAGAGGAAATCTTGATTTTCTTTTAAAAGAAATAATAATGATATAATTCTTCTTTCATTTTTACGCCGTAAGGTGTTCCTTCTGAGAAAGACATCCCTAAAATGTGACGTGTGCGATACTGAGCCATTGATTTTGTGTGTTAGATGATTGGGGTGTTTTCTGCCGTTCGTTTAATCTGTTTTTTCATAGAAAAATAGTTTTTTTCCCATGATAATGGGCCATGAAAGGCCAGGCCTGCTCTGCTGGCGATGAGACTCTTCTGCTGGCGATGAAACTCTTCGCAGAGACTGCCTGCTGGCGATGAGACTCTTCTGTTGGCGATGAGACTCTTCGCAGAGACTCTTCATGTCTTTCTTCCCTGCATGCGTAGCCTTGTGCAGATAATGGTAAGGTGTATATACTCTGTTTTTATGACATTTTCATCGTCTTATGATAATGTGAAAAGGAATTACTATTTCTTTCCTTCTGTTATCAGCAGTTCAGATCCTATCTAATTAGGAGGAACATATCGTTACTCTTTTCCGATGGTTGGGTTTACAAATTGTTTCAGGGCTTTAAACGACTGTTCTATGATCTCTGAGCTCTCCTCAGGATTATTAGGTACGACAAGATCAATAGCCTGTATACTTCAGAATTAATTAGAGAAATTTGTCATTATCAATGCCAGTTTCAGGATCCGGAGTTCTGACCAGCCACAGCCATATTCATTAAGTCAAGGTGGTGTTTAGGAGAATTGAGTATTTCATTTACATCGAGGGATTGATTCAGGAAACGTACAAAATCGCTAGCATGTCCCTAAGAATTATACTAAAATTGATGCAGCAAGAGGCCTTCTGGTTACTGATATCAAAGGAGAAAACATCCTATCCCACAAGGGCATCTGTCATATCCCCCTCTATTTGTTGGTGTTGGTGTTTTTCTTCTTGGACAAGAACTGGCTTTTTCCTTTCAGCATATTCTATAGGAAATATTTTCTTCAAGATATGGTCCAACTTTAAACAAACAGATGGTCAATCTCCAGGGTGTATCCATTGAAAAACTTGGCAGTTAAGAGTTCTCTCTTCAGTGATATTAATGCATGATTGAAGTACCACATGACCATAATTCAGGACCATAAGATGATACAGTAACCTTTTGCAGCAACAATACAAAACATCATCCAGTGTAACTTTATTACATGAAATAAGATGGTGTATTTGGATGATCTTTTATTGTATTGGAAGACACACCTCCTGGACCATCATTTCCTTTAAGAATGTTAACGATCACTTATGTTTCAACATCAACTGATTCAATCTGATGACAAGAAGATTTATGCATTGACTCAGTTCCCTTCCTAATAGCACCGATGAGTAAATACTATCTGTGCTTTTTGTTGTAGTGCTCAATTCTAAAAGTGATTTTTCTTCGAAAGATTCCCTAAAATTTGTAGTAGTTTCTGAGCCATTCAACTTTGAACCATACATGATTTTAGTAGTTTCAGGATCATCAAGTTCGGGAGAGAATATCTTCATTTTTCACTCTTCTTCTTGTATGTGTTCTGCTTTTTGTCTATAATCCTTTAGAAATTCTTTCAAGATAATAAAGTCAAGAAATTCACACTCTTGGAAAATGATTGTATGGACTCCTACAGAGTGAACAATATGACTCTGTGATAGTTCATGGCACAGTGAACACACCAGAAGCAGAAGACATGATCGCAAGGTTGAACTCGATGATCATGACGAGGTGGAGGTGACCTGCTAATACTTCGTCCCCATATAGGTTTGAAACATCAACGTCTTAGAGAACGACGGCCATAACTTGAACTACACCTGTATCGAGGACTGAGACCCCGAACCACTTCCTAACCCTCCATTCTCGTACAAAATGACCAGGCTCACCATATTCATAAATTTTCAAATCATTAACAAGATCATACGGAATAGGTGTGTTGGTCTCCAAAACAACATTATCTATTATATTTGAAGTTAAGTCAGACCACATATGGCATCATCTTGCACGCCATTGCTGTGAATTATTTCCCATTCTCTCCAGTTCTCAATTCAAATTGAAGTTTAAATGTGTTGTTCACGCAATTTGTTTTGAAATTTAGGCTCCAATTTCAAACAAATGTTAAACAATTATGCCTTTCACTCCAAAATAACTAATGCACCATACCAAATGCCAATGAATAAAGCAGCAACGCACAAGGGGACATCTCTCAGGGTCGTGTTATTATTATTGTTATTAATTTTCTTTTTTACCCTCCTTATGATGTAACACATACATTGAAAATGGCATCTATAGGGTGGAGGAAACTAACACGACAGAGATCTGTAACGTTCCAATAATAATTGTTCAGTCTCTCTATCATCTACAATAATAATAATGCATTAACGTTGTAATAACATTGCACCTTATTCACATGTTTGACTATTCACTTGCTCAGATATGCACTGTCATTTCATGCCACTGCGCGATCATATTTACGCCGTCAGGCGTTCCCTCTGAGAAAGACATCCCTAAAATGTGACGTGTGCGATCCTGAGCCATTGATTCTGTGTGTTAGATGATTGGGGTGTTTTCTGCCGTTCATTTAATCTGTTTTTTCATAGAAAAATAGTTTTTTTCCCATGGTAATGGGCCATGAAAGGCCAGGCCTGCCCTGCTCGTGATGAGACTCTTCTGCTAGCGATGAAACTCTTCGCAGAGACTACCTGCTGGCGATGAGACTCTTCTGCTGGCGATGAGACTCTTCGCAGAGACTCTTCATGTCTTTCTTCCCTGCATGCGTAGCCTTGTGCAGATAATAATAAGGTGTATGTACTCTGTTTTTATGACATTTTCATCGTCTTATGATAATGTGAAAAGGAATTACTATTTCTTTCCTTCTGTTATCAGCAGTTCAGATCCTGTCTAATTAGGAGGAACATATCGTTACTCTTTTCCGATGGTTGAGTTTACAAATTGTTTCACGGCTTTAAACGGTTGTTCTATGATCTCTGAGCTCTCCTCAGGATTATTAGGTACGACAAGATTAATAGCCTGTATACTTCAGAATTAATTAGAGAAATTTTTCATTATCAATGCCAGTTTCGTTTTCCGGAGTTCTGACCAGCCACAGCCATATTCATTAAGTCAAGGTGGTGTTTAGGAGAATTGAGTATTTCATTTACATCGAGGGATCGTGTTCCGTGAATGATTTTAGCATATGCTATAGAGGACGTGGTTCAATTGGGGAAGTTTAGTCTTTACTGGTGTTACCCTTAAAAGTGGCTGAGGACGCGATTTCTTTTCTTGGGGAAACAACATCCTGTATTTCTTCTTCAGTAACCGGCATCGTCAGTAGAGGTTGAAGTAGATTTCCTTGCAGATTTGAGTTACTACTGTGTTGTCTGGTATTCTATTACAGAAATTTTATTGTAAACCCTTCTATTCTGAGTGGTTTTAAGGAAACGGGCACCGCTTCTTCCACCATCTTTAAGCCATTGAATTATTGAGTTTTGTCTACAGAATACCTCCTTTTCCTTATCTTTTTGAATTTGAACCCTATCAAACTCATGAAATTTTTAATAACGCAGGGCTTTATGCCTTCCAGTATTTGAACGAGGGTGATTAATGTGGTTAAGCACTGTATCAACCACTAAGTCAGGCATGTTTGACTTCTTTTCTTTTATAGATTCTCATGAGTCTCATTCAAGGTTTTTGATAATATGCCCTCATTTAAAAGTTCATGACTCGGTAATATTTCCTCTATTCATTTGAAGACTAGCCATGAGAGACAAGATGGGTAGGTGAAAGTGGCTTGCTGCTACAGTTTCCACCAAGTTTTAATTTTCTTACATAGTGGTTTGCCCAAAGGTGGGCTGGTGTGGCCCCACAAGGAGCCACTGATCAGCTGATGCTGTTATCGCTGTTAAGTTGGGCTGGTGTGGCCCCGCAAGGGGCCACTGATCTGCTGATGTTGTCATGGCTGTTAAGTTGGGCTGGTTGGTCACATGATCAGATAGAGTCTATGGAAGCACCTACCTTATGAATGTTGGTTAATGCTTGACAATTGAAGTATAAAGGAAGCATCTGTGGTCTTCCTTGTACTTACTGTTATCCTTCCTTATATTGGAAGGTGGTTTATGCTTGGCACTTAAAAAGTATAAAGGAAGCATCTGTCGTTTTCAAGCCACAATATCAATTCCTTTTCTTTTACAACACTAACCATCTCTATCTCCAGTTCATGTTTCTTTTGAATATGTTTACAAAAACCTAGTTGTTCCGCTTTTTTCTTTACATTTTGAAGCTTCTTAGAAAGGATTCACATTTTTGTTCATGTAATGTGAGTGTCTTCATTTCACTAATACTGGATTTTATTTTCTATGTCTGGGTTGCCAAACTACAGCTGTTCAAATGAAAATGGTATGTTTTTAGGCCTCTTCGTTTGAGAGGTCTAGATTCCAGATAGATAGGCAAGTGATCTGAAAGAATTACTTTGAAACTTCACATTTTTGTTCATGTAATGTGAGTGTCTTCATTTCACTAATACTGGATTTTATTTTCTATGTCTAGGTTGCCAAACTGCAGCTGTTCAAATGAAAATGGTATGTTTTTAGGCCTCTTCGTTTGAGAGGTCTAGACTCCAGATAGATAGGCAAGTGATCTGAAAGAATTACTTTGAAACTAAAGGATTCACAAGGCTTTTCTAATCTTACAGAAAATGGTCCGTCCATATTAAGCCATAAGGATGAAAACCAAGCGAGATAATAATCAACTGATGCAAGTGACTATTGTTGAAAAATATTTCTAACTCTCATTTGACTTTGACATTATTTTATAATCAAGAAAATGTGGGAAAGAAGGCTATATTACAAGCCCATTAGATGAAGTTGGGGTAGATTTTATGGTTTGAAACTAACTCAACTAAAATTTTCTACATTGTTTTTATCAATATGAAAGCCTGAGAAGATAGGTGCAGGTGAAGCAATGGAGTTTTGAAATGGGTAGATTTTATAGTCTAACACTAACAACCAAAATTTTCTACATTGCTTTTATCAATATGAGATTCTAAGAAGATAGGTGCAGGTGAAGCAATGGAGTTTTGAAATGGGTAGATTTTATAATCTAAAACTAACTCAAGCAAAATTTTGTACATTGTTTTTATGAATATGAGAGCCTGAGACTATAGGTGCAGGTGAAGTAATGGAGTTTTGAAATGGAAATCACAACAATAAAATTCTAAAATGAAACAACAAATGGATTTGGTACAAATTTGTTTTTGCTTGTTCCATTATTGTTGTATCTATGAATGGGTTTTTCTGCTTCTTGGCTTCGATCATGACCATTTGGGGTGGCCTTCTGCACTGATTTCCATCTGCTTTCATCATCATGAGCTAGAGAGTCTATGATGTGTTTTGTCTTATAAGTCAGTTCTATACAATGTTCAGATTTCAAAAGATTTCATTCATGGCATTTCTTCTCCTGTAATTTCAATCAGGGTGGTCTCTGAATATTGCGTTTCCTTGTGCAGTAAATTCACTCTACATCATGGGGGAAGCTTACACACAGCTGGAGCTTAACATCATCTCAGCTCAAGATCTGAAGGAGATGCATCTTGTTGGCATGATGTATACCTACTGTGTTGTATGGATCAATTTCGAGAAAAAATTGACGACGCAATTGACAGAACAGGGGGCGCAAACCCGACATGGAACGACAAGGCCATATTCAGAGTGGAAGAGAGTTTGCTCCGCTGTGAAACCTCTGCTGTGATGATGGAGATATACTGCGTGGGTTGCCTCAGGGATACCCTGCTAGGCACTGTGAGGGTCTTGCTTTCCACTCTCCTCAAGGGCTACGGGAGCACAGATTTCAGTGGGATGAGTTTCTTGGCACTGCAGGTCCGTCGTCCTTCTGGTCACCCACAGGGCATTCTCAACCTTGGCACCATGATTCTTGATGGAGTAGATCTTCACAGAATGAACAGATTCATCCCTGCAACTGGGGGTTATGGGTTTCAGAGATTTGATGGGGAATCTTGTCAAACCCAGGCCTTCATTTGTGAGAAAATTACTGTCCATTAAACCTAATAATGTTGTTGATGCCCAAGAACAACAATCCCGCTGTCAAGACTTCAACAGTAGTGCATGCAAGGAACAGGGAAAAGATCAAGAAAAGCAGAAAGATGGTGGTGAGATGGTTGAGAAGGAGAAGAAGAAACTTGTTGGCTACTATCATATTCTCATGGCCCCAAAATTGAAAAGGAATAAAGTTGGATTGAAGAATGGGGTTGCAAAAATTCATCTCAGTCCATCTGGCAGTAACATCTGTGCCAAGGAAGATCAAGATCCTGCTGTGGCTTACAACAAAGCAATAGCAATTTATGCATAGTGTTATCATCAATAATATTATTGTGCAAGAATACATTGGTTTTATGTTATTATATTCTTTGTGCAAGTGCCTTCAATTCCTAGTTGATTCGTGAAGTGCTTATTATGGCATACATAAAAATTTTGAAAATCACAAGCCACTGTGGATGAAAGACTGGTTTATGTAAAAGTTTGAATAGGTATATGAATCTGAAAAGGGCAAGTTCAGTGCCTTCAATCTGCTACTTCGATATATATTCTTAGCCTATGTGGATGAACATTGGTTTGTGTAAAAGTTTGAATAGATATGAGTCTGAATTTTGCAATGGGCATGTTCAGTGCCTTCAGTCTGCTACTTTGATAGATACTCTTAGCCACTGTGGATCACACATTGGTTTGTTTAAAAATTTGAATAGATATATAAGTCTCAAATGGGCAAGTTCAGTGCCTTCAGTCTGCTACTTTGATATATACTCTTAGCCACTGTGAATGAAATATTGGTTTGTGTAGAAATTTGAGAACATATATATGAGTGAATTGGGCAATTTCAGTGCCTTCAGTCTTTGATATATACTACTCTTAGCCACTGTGGATGAAATATTGGTTTGTGTAAACATTTGAATAGATATATCATATATGAGTCTGAAATGGGAAAATTCAGTGCCTTCAATCTGCTACTTTGATATATATAGAGTATATATATTTGTTTACAGGATGATCACTGCATTTTTAACTTATGTCCATTAATCAAATCGATCTTTCAAAGACACAGTAGGCTTTCCTAATCTTGCAGAAAATGGTCCGTCCATATTAAGCCATAAGGATGAAAACCAAGCGAGATAATAATTATCTGATGCAAGTGACTATTGTTGAAAAATATTTCTAACTCTTGTTTTACTTTGACATTATTTTATAATCAAGAAAATGTGGGAAAGAAGGCTATATTACAAGCCCATTAGATGAAGTTGGAGTAGATTTTATGGTTTGAAACTAACTCAACCAAAATTTTCTACATTGTTTTTATCAATATGAAAGCCTGAGAAGATAGGTGCAAGTGAAGCAATGGAGTTTTGAAATCAATGAAGGAGATATTGCATTTTCTAGGGAAAATGCTATCATCCACAACCGATTAACCAATTCTTTCTTCCTATGTAGCATCCTTGCTTTGACATAAGTTGGACAGAGATGAGGACTTACACCGACATTCCATATTCAACAGCTCTACTTAGACATTGACATAACTCATATAGACATCTCTATGATTGGGACTCAGCAACAGACAAACTCTGTTGTCAAGTCAGCTGCTTATGAAATGGCCAGAGTCTTCTTAAAAATTTCAATATCTCTACAGTTGAGGATTGTAGCAAAGCTCAGGGATCAAACTTAACTCCATGCTTATGAGGCATCCGCGTTCTCACAGTTATTTGCAGCTCATTCTCAGTTTTAGTGGGAAGGTGATATATGGTGTATTATTGTTGCAGTGGCAAGGGGTGGATTTTAATTGCTGGTTGGACCAAAAGAAATTGATGCAAATCAATATTAACTAGTTATTGATAATTTTGCCCACTGAGTTCCCTGAGGTCGAGTATAATTCTTTCCCTGCTTATCAAAGAATATTGCTTATCAAAGAGTATTGATTCCTTTTCAATAGGAGTAGCATGTGAGTGTCAGTTTTATAAAGAAGATTATTTTTATTATTAATAAAAATATAGATAGTTAGTTTCATTTTAAAGGGTTATAAATATGAGTTATAAATACAAGACTTAAAAGGTTGTAAATATTTCAAGGGTTGTAAATATGAGTTATTAATTGTTTTTACTCAAAACATGATAAATAGAAATTTAGCAATTTCTTTTTAGTTGAGTGACTCAAATTCATGTTTCTTTAGGTTGACGGTAAACCCACTAAAGTGGAAAAAATTGTGATTCCAATAATTAGAGGGATTGTCATCATGGGGTGATAAGAAATTTAATATTCCAAGAAGAGGAGGTAGTAGTAGATTCTAAATAAATTAGCAATGCAATAACATAAATGTTTGCAACAAATTTAAAGAGATCCACCTTGTTGAATAATGCACACACTACATGGATAATGGATTTCCGCACTTTATGCCTTACGGCGTTTTCTTTGCAACATCTGGTGCAAATGCTAGTTAATCAATTGTTATGGTTATAGGTAACAATTTTGTCAAATAATTAGCTCAACTTGAATTTATAGAGATCGTAGAGCTTGATATGCCAAAATTTATTCTTATAATATGTTGTTGCATGTCTCATGTAAAATTTTAATATAAATTTCACGATTGTAAATTAAAAAATACATATACACTAATATAAAACCAATTCGCAAGGAAACAAAACCATCCTGCCGTAATTAAAAAAACTAGAGAACAATCAACTTGAGAGAAGGTAAAATTAGTTTATCTATGTGCATTGAAAGAGAGTTGGCCCTACATATAAAAACTTTGGATTACTATTGGTCTTCCAATTGTGTAATTTTTTTTTTAATGTGAGTAATTAAATTATAATTTTTAATATTTATATATTAAACAAATTTTATTATTTATAAATTATATTTAAATAATTTTTTATTTATTTATTTTTATTTTATTTTATTAATATGATTAGATTTTAAGTGTTTTAATTTGTAAAATAACATTAATTTAAAATTTTAGATATTTAAGAAATGATATCAAAAAATAATCTAGTCAGGTTAAAGGTTGGTGTGTTTTGGTTGGGTGTAATTTTTGGGTGATTTTAATTACTTAAATGACATGGTTTCTTTTACTATAAGCTAGACCTACAAGTCTCCAACACTTCAATGAACAACAAATAAAAAAATAAACAAATTTCTTTAAATAAAAATATAATATTTAAAAAAAAATAAGTTACTAATGTAATGGATTACCAAGAAGAAGCTTAATTTAGTTGAAAGTTAATCAATTTTTTATTTTATTTTATTTTTATAATTTATTATTATTAAATGAATATATATATATTTTTTTTATTTATTCAAAGGAACAATTATTGATTTCTATTAAAAAATATAGCTTGGAATATGGGCTAGAACCCTTACATTCATCATCGTGATGCATTATGAATATGACTTCAAAAGTCCAAACATATGTAACCTATTCTTTTGATGACTTTTACCTACTGTATTAAAAAGATGCCTACTATAATATATATAAAACTCCATGAAACAAGCATCAGATGATACTAAACAAAAAATCTACCAGCCTAAACCTAAACTATTTAGCCATGCTTCCTAGGCAATACACCAATCAAGATCACTGCTTGAGCCAAGGATCTGTTTGCCTGTCCTCCACGCAATGTTCTCGTTGGATTCAAGCTCTGTTGTCACCTATTAAACACCTCATGCATATAATTCCTCCAATTCCACGAATTTGCAATGCATTGCGGCAAGCTTTGTCCAAGTTTCATGTTGGAGACGATCCAATTTCATTTGGTGTAAATCAAGCTTAGAATTGACCAATTCCTAGAAAGATTTATGGGCTTTTATTTTCACCTCAGTTCGTTGAGTGAAGGGGCTCAAAAATCCATCCATGGCATCGGTAATTTTCTCCATAAATACGTTGATGTAAACCTACACATAATCGAGGGAAGAGGTATCGAGATTCTCCATAGGATAATGCTCAGATGCACAAAAAATAACACAAAAAATACACTTTCCTTGACCCGGCAAACTTGACATGGCTAAAGGGAGCTTGCATATCAATATAAAGGCTGAGGGAAGCTTGAATTCAAGCATGACATACCTTTCTTGGCCAATGAACATGCTCTCTAAGATAATTAAATGAGACATTATAACACCAGAACCCAACATGTTGTGGATGCTTTGTTGAATGTGCATATTGATACAGAGAAAGGATAGAAGTAACGAGTGTCCTAAGCAATAAGAATGGAAACTAAATGAGAATAACCTTGAATTTTTAAAGGCCAGATTCTTGTGATGATTTGATAGGCGATCCAGACACCTGTGTAGTGGAGGAATTAAAACCATGTTCCATTTGTGCAAGCATGGTGGGGGACGAATAAATTCCAACCACTGGACTATGGAAACCATCATTGGATGAAAAACTAAAAGATTAATCTTCCTTTGGTGATTCCTAAAGTTGTTTTCCCCGTTTTTCCTTATCCCTGAGTGGTCGTTGGGGCCCTTCATTATTTTATAAATGACTGAAACAAGGGTGATGGATGTTGGGTAATTTGATTGATAGTTAAATTATGTCATTAAATTGTCAAATCAAGGTTCATGTACTTATGAAGTGCATGTGCACAATATATGCTATTTTTTATTTGAGATGAAGTACAATTTCTAATTTATTGAAGCGAATTGCAATTTTGAGTCAAACGAGATTAACTCATGTCAATTCTACGCACATGTTCTTTCTATCAAACTTGTCTTTTGCAAGGTGAAATCAAATGAAAACTCTATGCTACTAAGTTTAATAAAAAATATTCTACTTGACAATAATTATGTAACACCCTCTGAGGTAAATGTGCATATAAACAACATAATAGGAACAGAAATAAAATAAACATATCAGCCATCAAAATCCATATATATATCAGTACATCTTCACATGAAAATCAAGGGAATGAATTTTTCATTAATAAATGCAATGAACCAACTAGTGATGGGACTACCACGTTCCACCCGACCATAGATTGGATGAGCCAAGTCTCTCTTCAGCCAATCACCCCTGTGCCATATTCCAAGCATGAATGTGGGACTCATAGAACACAAAAAACGCCAATCAATGTGGATGCCACCAGAGTTCTCCGCCTACACTGTGAGGAATTTGAGCGCCTCCTAGTCTCTTAGGCTTTACTGTGCATTCGTAGTCTGATCTAGGGATCACTAGGCCCTACACCGAGACATACTCTCTAGGCAATACCATGCATTACATCCTGGAATCACTAGGCCCAACAGAGAGAAAATACACCTCTTGGCTTTACCGTATATCCCGCCGTTCACCGACAAGGATTCCTAAGCCCACCGAGGCACACAGTCTGGCTTTACTGCAACCCACAGTCCAGTTCAAGGGTCACTAGGCTAGTGGCTTCGTGCATTCTCAGTCTGGTTCAGGGACCACAACCACCATGTGTTTGTCAATTCGGAGATCCACCCCACTCAGCTTTGAATCTAGTCCGGCCATCCCCCACAAAACGCATGAGAGAACCCATCTCATCAAAGCTATCAGGAAATGGCAAGGCTAGGCTGAAAATACTATCACACTTGGCAAAACCCATGCCATGGTAGAAAAGAAACACATGCAATCCCATGCATGCCAAATCTAGCAAGGAAAATACACATGCAATCCCATGCATGCCAAATCTAGCAAGGAAAATACATATGCAATGCCATGCATGTCAAATCTAGTAAGGAAAATACACATGTAAGTTGATACCTGCAATGAAGCCTATTGTAGCTGCTTGATCCTGCCTTTCCCTTCTTGATCTTTGCTTCCTCTTGCCTTTCTTGCTCCAAGAAAACTCTAAGTGACCAAGAGTATGAAAGAGAGAGAGAATAATGAGAGAGCTCCAAAGCTAAACTGACCAAGCCTTGCCCACTGATCCTCATAAGCCACTTTATTAATGAGGCCTCTATTTTCTTCATTTTCCATTATTTTCCTTCAATTTCCTCCTCACATGCAAAATGTGACCTTTCACCTTCCTTTTCTCCTAATTTCCATTATTTTCATAAATAAATGTGCCAAAATACCTTTTTTCCTCTTTAATGCCTTTGCCAATTTCCTTAGCCATAAACAACCAAATGAACACACACTAGGATGTCTTGCCCACCATTCAGCTTGGAATACGTGTCTCATCATCCGTGGTATTTATATATTTTTACATGGAATTTTCACCAGGGCTATTACAGAACCCTCCCCCTTGAGGGAACACCGTCCTCGGTGTTCAATGACACCTATAACTACATGACTGCTGAAAACAAAACATACTGCCCATGGAGCTTTATAACACAGCTCGTTGCAGTATTTACAATGAAAGATTTGCTCAAGACATAACATCATAACGACATGACAACATACCGCATAGTGGAGCTTTATAACACAACTCATTACGGTATTTACAATGATCATTCTGCTTAAGAAAACTCATATGACATCATAACAACATGATAGCATAACCACATGATAGCATAATAACATCACTACATAGTGGAGCTTTATAACATAGCTCGTTACGGTATTTACATCCATACACAGGTGTACATATAACAACATCATCAAAATATATATACCAAAACATATGCCAAATCATATACCAAACATATATCACTCATACACTAATCATCATATATCATATATCAAAACATCATAAGGCATATATCAAAACATCATATAGCATGTATCAACCAACATAAAGCACATATCAAATCATCATAAAGCATGTATCAACCATCAAAAAGAATATATCAATCACCATAAAGCATATACTAAACCAACATAATAAAATACTAAACCATCATAAAGCAACTACCAAACCACCAAAAGCAACCACCAAACCACCATATGAAGCTGCTAATTCTTGTAGTTGATTTCAACTACCCAACTGGGCATGTTCATTCTTCTTGTACCAAGAACATAACTTCCATTAGATTCAAAATAAATTGAAATAACTTCAAATCATACCTCATTGGTAGTTTGTCAATAAGGTACACTTGGAATCTTGTTCACTTCCTATCACAAGAAGTCAAACTAGCATCTTTGACCAAATCAACATGTATAAAAATATCACATCAAGTTAGCTCAAACACAACCATCATAGATCAAAATCATAAATAAACTGAAATCATAGATCATATATAATCATCATATACCATAGTCATAAATCACATACATAATAAAGCTGAAATAAAATGTTGATACTTATCCTTTCATCAATCCTTAGCTTCTACCTTTCTCTTTATGCCATACGCACTGTGGATCAGTTGCTACACTCGAAAAACACCCAGAGCCTTCTCCTCAACCATGTGCATAGACACATAGTGTGCATCACACACATACAACCACACGACATACCACACCATGCAATACATGCATCTACACCTCACATACAACACATACACCTACACCCAATGTATACAATACAATGCATCCATCTATACCCGATGTGCAATACCACCCAATACATGTACCTACATAGAGTACAACACAACGAGTACACATGCCACAATACCATGACTACATGATGCACATACATAATACCACATGATCATAACACAACATCGATGACATGCACACAATACCACATGTGCACCAGTACCATACGTACAACATGTACACAGTACCACCGGTACACCGCACCACTTGCACAACGTGTGCACAACATCACATGTACATGGCACCACCTGCACAACGTGTACACAACGCCACATGTACACTACACCACTATACAATGCGTACACAATACCACATGTACACAGTACCACACACACGACATGTACACGACACCACATGTACACAGTGCCATATGCACGACATGTACATAGCACCACATGCACACAACGCCACTTGTACAATGTGTACACAGCACCACACGCACACGGCACCACTTGTACAATCATGCACACCACACCATATGTACATAGTACCAATGTACCACATGCACACAACACCACTTGTACATAACATTGCATATCCAACATGTACATAGCATCATCTGCACACGACACTGCATATCCAACATGTGCATAGCACCATATGCACACAACACTGCATATTCATCATGCACACAGTACAATATGTACACAATACCACATATCCAACATGTACATAGCACCATATGCACACATGCTGCATATACATAATGAAGACAGTACAATATGTATACAACACCCCATATGCAATATTCACACAACCCTATTTGTATTATCATGTACATAAAATTGCATAAGTAACATGTACACATGCTATGTATACACAACACCACAAGTTCACACATCATAGATGCAACATGTACAACATATACAACATATGCATAACAGTAGTACCACACATCCAAAACCATATTGTCCTGACCAAGAAACCTTGCTTTTGGTATCTCATCCATGCTTATCCTAGCATGCAGCAGACCACACTGCTTTCACTTTGCTGATGTATCCTTCAACATTACCTGTCATAACATAAACACAGGCATAATACAAGTATACAATACCAAATCATATCCACCTTGTTAGCGCTTGAAATTTCACCTCAGGCTGAGAAAGGTAAACCTCAAGGCTACATCAAACCATTTAGCCTCGTAGCTAGCCCTACGGGGCAGGAGAAGGCTCTCTCCGGTCAATCTCGGCAGATCTTCAATGGGATGAGATGACCAACAAGGTAACACTGATATTAGGCTAGTAAACTGATTAAAAAGGTTGATTTGGGGTTTTTTGGGTTTTTGGTGGCAAATTGAGGAATTGCAGTTTTGGGCGTGGGGATTGGACACAGTTTCTGCAGGGGATTCTTTGGGGCGAGGTAAGAGACCGTATTGATGCTTTTGATTGAGATGAGTGGATGGAAAAGACCGGCGAGGAGCTAAGGAGAGCAAATAATACTTTGAATTCTCCTTAAACAGCAGAAAACATAGAAATTAAACAAATTTAAAAGCAGAGCATGGCAAGCATGAATTCTTACTTTAACACTTCATTTGTTTAATGTGCAGCAGTAAAGGAAAGGAAATGATTCACATAAACACACTTACAAGAACATTGAGAAACACACCATCAACACATGAATCCACAAGAATCCCAAAGAGGACTGCAAAATCCTGGTCTTCCTTAGCCAAAAATTGCAGAGATACAGTGAAATAATATAATGATAGCTTCTCCCTCAAGAGTCCAACCATGAAAATGAGCAAGAAAGTACATAATATAGATGATCTAACCTCTTTTCCTGCCTCCATGGGTCGAGCTCACTATCCTAGGAGCTGTTTCAACCACTTCTAAACTAAGCACTACAAACTAGGCAGTCAAAACAACTTGCCTCTATAAACTTGGAAACCAATTCATACATTTAATTTTTACCCTTACATGAATGAATCTTCTAGAAGTGTTAAACAAGAGTAAAAGTGTCTTAGAGTTACAATAATTACATCAAAGATAATCATCTTCAACCCCAAAAAGTCAAACTGAGTCAAATCTGCGTTTTCTGGGCTGTACAGTGCAATCTGGCAAAGTCTGCCTGACGGGTCGCGCCCCTTTGGAGCTCTGTTTGGGGCACTTCCAGGTGTCAGAATTGGGTGCAGGATAGCTCGTTGGAAAGGTATTTGAGTCTACTTTCCAACCCAACTGGAATTTTTCAATTTGGAGTTCATTTGCCCTGTCAAAAACCAATTCTCCCAAGACAGCTTTCTGCAGTTCAAAAAAGTGGCAGAAAGTCAAATTTTGCATGTATTTTGACCTTCTGGAGGCCCAAAACTCCATAAAACCTCAAGTCCATCCATGGGCATATGTAACTTTGCATAAAAAATCAGGAAATGCTGAGTTTTTGCAAAAAGGAGCTGCCATGACAAAGGGTCTCACCGGGGGTGAGACTCGTTAAAGAGCCAAAACCTGTAAATTACCAAAAATTGCCAAAATTACCCAAAATTCTCAAAAAAATTTGGGATTTGAGCTGTGACTAGGCTATTTAGTGCCATGATCCTTGAGTGAAGCCTCAGCCAAGATACGGAGGGGATCGGGCCTCTTTCTCCTTTTTTGTGCCTTGGCCAAACTCCTTGGATCCGGCGATTGTAATCTTGGCATTTCTCTAAAACCATGACACCTGTGCAAAAAGTGAAGGAAGTTTTTCTTCTTTGGCATGTTATGGACAAAAACCTCTCTCAGTTTTCCAAAATTCATCTTTTATTGCTCTGAAACATCATTTGAGTGCAACTTGTCCCGATGTGTGAAACAAGGGATTTTGTCGAAATGGAGCGAAATGAAGGGGATAGGGGGCTTCTAAATTCTTGGGGAAATTTTTGGGAGTGGGGAGGGATGTTAGGAAGCAGAGGAAAGTGGAATCTCAGAGATTGAGTGAGGGGAAGGGGTCGAAAAGGGAAAAACACAGGCCAAACCTAGAAAATTGCCAGGTTGTAGCTAGAAACTAGGGTTTGTGCAAAAATGAGGAATTTGGCGGATCTAAGGGATGGGAAGTGTTTGATAAGGTACTTTAAGGATAGGGAAAGGTGTATGAACATCAGGAAACAAGTTTTGCCGGTGATTTGACCATCCAAGAGAAATTGCCTTCAAAACCCTAGGAGAGGGAAATGACCTTGCCTAGGCACAACTGAAGCATGAATAAGGTGTAAAATGACTCATTAGACACTGACATGATAATGACAACCCTCTGAATGATGATAGGCTCAGCTGAATGATGACATGGACTGACATTTGGGCAAACCCTAGACCTAATGCCTAGTGACCAAATTTTGCTTGAAGACTCACTGAAATGACAAAATTTGACCTTGACACTCTGAGACCACTTTGTAAGAGCACGTTTGATCACTGGAGGAAAGCTGGAAAGACTGACACTAACACACCTGATACTGACCTCGTATATTTTTCATGACTACTCTTCCCACTTGATTCCTCGTAAAACCAAGAACCTCTTCATGTCGTTCTCCTGCATAAGCAATCATTCCTCCACAAGAAGGATCCCTGATAACCCTGTCAAACAGTAACATAGATACATGGATACATACATACATACATATATAAACGTTAGCATAAAACGATCATGATCTCGTCAGACAATGACATACATACATACATGTATACATATATAAACTTCAACATAATCATGATCATAAAATAATTACCAGATAACATAAGGTCTAAGTTAAGATAACTTCCTTTATTCATGCACAACATGCACGATATTGAGAATAATAATTCCCAACATAGCCAAGGCATATGATGCCTCAAATCCATTTACTTTACCTTTTCCAGTTACCTTTCTCATGACTATACTGCTGCCATCCATTTACCACAATGGACCCAGCTAGTCCAACCGACTGTCATAGTGTTACCTTCCGCTATGCTTACTCATGCACAGAGCTTCATCTGGATTTTATATCATCGGTTGGGTTCCACACATCTCTCCTGATTTCCATCAACTTTCTTCTTTCCCAACCAATTCCCAAGAATCAAAACAATAAAAAAGAAGACAAGAGAAAGCCAAGAAGAAGACCACGAAAGCCCATAAAAATATGACACTACAACAAAGTGGCAAGGCCTTGCACCAGACATAAACAAAACCAAAAATCAAGCTCAAAAGACCACAAGCACAAGACTGACACCATGGCTCAATCCCCATGGTTCCCAAGGAAAGCGCAACCCGAGCCATCTTCAAGATTTCATGGCAATCTCTCTTGCCAACTCCCTGCATCATGCTCACACATGTTGACCACATGTTGGTTGACATGTTCCAAATATCAAGACAATCATATTTATCAATTTGAAATAAACTTTTACAAACAATCATGTCATAATCCATAGTCATTAGACATAATGCTACAACTATCAATTACATTCAAGTACCAATTGTCTCAATACATACATGTTAGTACAATCATCTTAAATGAAAATCATTTGAACACATGCTCATATTAAGGAATTCATCAATCATTCAACCACTTGCAAACATACCATGTTAAATAAATCAAGTAGATGACATAATAGGCACCAAACAATCAAATACCAAATAAATGATGTAATCAACTATGAAACACCAAGTATAATACATAAGCAAACTCACACCTTAGTGTACCTCAGGGGAGGCTATCTTGTCTACATAATCAATCTAGTTAGCGAGATATAACTTTACAACATGTCAACATAAATCATGATATCCATAACAATAACTAACTAACATGTTCATATTACAAGCTCATAAGCATATGGCGTTCACGCATAATAATCACATATGTATGATCAATCTAGATTAGTATGACACCATATCACAAATATTTCATCTCATACCTGAGTATCTCAACCATAACCATCTGCATAGGTCAAACCATGTTAACACAATACATATAACATCAAGATGTTCAATGCAATGAACATAACCATCACACATATGACCAATCGAAATTATAACATCAATGTCTCAATGAAATGACCCTAATCATCAAGTTAATAACATATAACAACAGTAAGCTATATATCATGCTCATCAACAACACAAAACCAAATCATCAAGCTAACTTTCATATAACAATTAACAAGTTAACCTATAACATGCTCATCAGCAACATATAGCATAATAATTAAGTTATCTAATATAAAACAACAATAGCAATGCATACAATTACAAGTTACTATCATTCTTGACTATCTGACGCATGTGCATATAACCACACTAATCATCTAACATCTATCATGAATGTAACCATAACATAAAATACATGTTCATAAACCTAATGTATATAACCCTAATGCATATAATAATCCTTAACTTACATACCTGCATGCCCACATGTAATACCTGTATGATGATATGCCCTTGCCTCGAGGTCCAATGCTGCAACTTCACTTTGATGATCTACATCTCTCACTTTATCTCAACCAACTCATTAGCATCATAACAACCAATAGCACCATGATTACCTAAATTACATACAATGACTTCACAAGGCATGTTTGACCTACTATACATGCATAATCATAACCAAGACCATACATGCATAACAACAACCATTACTCCATTATACACATTGCCACATGCAACCAACAGTATGCATAAGCAATGCCAAATAAACTACACCTATGCATAAACGCGTGTAGTCAAACATAAGTGATCAATTCTTGTAATCAACCTACAAGACTGATACATGTAATCTGAAATCAACATGTAAGCAACATATAATTCATATACAGTCAGTCACATGTTCCAAAAATCAAGACATCGTGTTTATTAATTTGAAATCAACATTCACTAATACTAACAACCTATAAGCATACCCCCTTACTATCCATGGTCCACACTAAGGTAGGAGGAAGCTACTATAATGGCCCAATCTCCAATGTCCAATTATGGAAATGGGATCTCCAAAGCTCTACTAAATTTAACCACACTTGAAAAGAAATTGATTTTTATTTCTCATACATTTTGTATGAGATTAAGTCAAAAACATTTCACTTATTCCACTTGTAACATAATAACTAAAAACATGCCACTTTTCCATTTCCTTACATGCAACTTTTCAAATTTCTTGCATGCAACCTTTCAAATTTCCTACATGCAACTCTTCAAATTCTTTCCATGCAAATAGACATAGATCAGATACATCCATATTATCATAGCACAATACTATCCTATCTTAAAAAAAATAAAATTTTCTTCAAACAATTATGTAGTGCCCACTCTAGTTTCCTGACCCTAATATGACATTATCTTGGATACTTTATTCTTTGAGGACCTCAGGTTGAGGAATCTGGACACATAACTCTATTATTAGTGATTGTGATGTTTATGTATGTTCTCCATTGACATTATCATGATGATGATAACTTTGATGGATAGGTATGTTTTCTATTGATGTTGCGATGTTGATAGCTTTGATGGATATGTATGTTTCCATTGATGTTATGATGATGATAGCCATGATGGATGTGTCCCCTATGTTACCTACTTGCATTAGTTTTAGTTCACAATGAACAATGATGCGAATGACTAGGTGATGGCGATGATGTTATTATGACAATGGCTAACACTGAGAAACCTTGTTACTGATGATTATTGAGTATGGCAGGAAACCACCAGAGGCACTCGCATATGACGAGTTGACGACACCTAGTTTGATGAAAAATTATATTATTTTATCTTTGAAATTCTAAGTCAATTTTGAAACCTGTTATATATGTTTATCTATATTCTGATGATATGTTAGTGGTTGCAGGCACAGATTAGTTGCTTGGCCGAATGACTCACATATGGGTGATGGGGTTGTACAAGTGGATGGAACTACATGGGAGGGGTGGGACAGTGTCCCTGATCTCACCCATTAGCACTCCTGCCGTGACTTGGTCTGGAAGGGTTGAAACACCTTTGCCTTGAAGATCACGATGTCATGAGGGCAGGTCCCAAAGTTGGGTCGCTCATGAGGATTTTACCGGGGGGCGCACATCAAGGCGGATTCCTTGATCCTCGACACCATTAGTCTCACTATAGCAGGCAACATAAGAGATGATAGTGGTCTATGTCGTTGCACCTATACTTTCCCCTCGTAGTCACTGAATGCTTGAAGGGCAAGTGGTGTGGCACCCTTGGCATCACAAATAAACTATTAGGCGTGGCACCCTTGGAACTTCAAGGGAAGTTCTTGAAGGGCACGACCAAACTTGGCACCCTTGGAATCATTAAAAATAAATTAAATAATAAATATAATCAAGGAATGAAAACTAGGTAAATTTACATCAAGGATAAATGATGTTAGAAACCGAGGTAATTAAATCAAAAATAAAACTTGGGTTAAGAGGATCATAAGAAGAAATAAAATAGGTTACCTTAAAAACTCTACCCTTCCCATGTTGGAAAATAGTAGGTAGATTATGTAGTTTAATTAGGTAAAAGGGGAAAGAGGGACATAATTGTAAGGATAAAGATTAATCCTAAAATAGTTAAACCTAATTAAGAGAAGAGGATGGTGAATTAAAATAAGATTAATAAATTAAATTTTAGAGAAATGTAGAGAACCTCCATGTGGCAACAACCAACATAAGAATATCCATCTAAGAGATAACTTGAGTTAAGTTAGGGAGTAGATAGGGGATCAAATCTTGACTCATTAATTGAATTTAGTAATGAACACAAATTAAGGAGTAAAAAGGGGGATCAAGAGGCAACTAGGAGAAGAAATAGGAATCTTGTTGAGGTGAGGAAAATATTAGTTTTAAATTAAAATTTAAGTAAATAATTTTGGAGACCCTTGATGAGAGAGTGACACATGGGTGGGTGAATAATCAAACTATTGAATTATAAAAAAATAATTAATTATGCATGACATGCCAAGTGTCACCTATGAGGACTCCTATAAAAGAAGGGGCAAGCCATGGGAGAGGGGAATTTTTGGGAAACCTATGGTGGGATGGAGGAGAATATGTCAGAGCAGTGATTACGAAGCTATAGTGAGTTTGGTGAGGTAGAGGATTTTAGAGAGGGGACTCTTGAGTCAAGGAGTGCTCTCCTCTACCAGCTATTGCATTCCTCCATTGTACAACCCCATTGCAGCTCGGGGGTCCGCGGGGAAGAAGAGTACCCAAGGAGTAGGCTGGGAGGTTAACCAGTGGGTCATCACATTCAGATCAAGTACGTCGTCATTCACTCTCGGAGGTGACAGGAAACAAGGGAAGGCGAGTAACGACAAATCAAGTGGAGTCTCGTCTTCTCGTGAATGGTACATGTGTGTTGGAATATTATTGTGTATGATTTCTTTATGGCCTTAGTTAAATACATGTCAATTTTATGATATGTTCAGTGAAATGAAATTTAGGAATGTGTTAGACAGTTGCTGAATAAATTTGGAATTCCCAATGTTTTTCTCTTCGGGTTGTATTTTATTGTGAATTGTGATATATATATATATAGATAGTATATAACTGGTCCTTACAAATTACCATACTTTTACATTTTCTTCAAACAACTACTACAATATTACATTTGCATGTAAGAATTTCTTCAAACACTTTACATGCAAACTAATATAGCAAACTATTTGCATACAAGTAAGCATATATCACTACAACAATACTATTACACATCAATGCTATCCCCAACCACAAACAACATACTCATTGGGGCATTTTATCAAACAGTTTGTATGCAATTAATTATTGAACCATTTAAGCATTTCATCAAACACTTTGCATGCAAACTAATATAGTGATCCGGATTTAAACAGGAACGCAACAAATTACAGAGATAACCATATACACAAAGATGCAGCGGAAATAATACTTCATTTCATTAATGGAAAACACTGAAATATGCTTACAAACAGAAATGGAAATAAACTAGCTAGGGCGATGGTAGCTTATCTCTGAGAAGAGATGTGATGGCTACATGCCTCTGAACTGTGTTACAATGAGGCTCGAAGGCCTATTTATTGTTGAGAAACAATGGAAAAACCCTTAACATTCCAAAACCTAACCCTAGGAGATGAAACGCCAAACTGTGGGCCCCGTTTGGGGGTAAGTTGGTACATCAACTTCCCGGGGTCGTAACTTTGGCATATGATCTCCGTTTGACGCGTACAATAGCTCATTAGAAAGATCTATCCGAGCACTATCGTTGTTGGAACGGGCAACACTAGTCCATTCCATGACTCGTGTTGCCCCTGGATTCCCCAAAAAACGTCGTTTAGGGCCTCAAAACGGCTCCGGAAGTTTAGGACCCGAAAAACTGCTAAAAATAGTAAGTTGTGCTACAATTAAGGAAACTGAAAATGCTGAGAAAGACAATGGTGGGGGTCCAGGTGGACTTGGCAGGTGGCCACCAATATCCACCTGGATCATATAGCGAATGATTCAATGCATATATCCTAAACTGTAGTAGTACAGTTATGGAAACTGAACCATATGATCAGTGGTATTTTCCCTCACTATGGTTCAAATTTCAACTTCTAATATTTCATAGATGAAAAGTTATAACAGAACTGCCAACACAATCCCATTTGGTGCACAATTCTAGGAGTATCTAGAAAGCTCGACTTCCACTGGTCATATCTCCTAAAATATAGCGAATAAATGTCTGAAATTTTTATCACAATATAAGTGGGATTTCCTCTCATTGTGGAAAAAATTTCAGCTCCTGAGAGTGCCCAGAATAAAAGTTATAACAAAAATGTCAGCGTGACCTGTTTGAGACCTAATTTTAGGAGCATTCAAAAGGCTCAACTCCCTCTGCTCATATCTCCTAAAATATGCAACCTAATATCTGAAATTTTTACCACATGATCATTGGTATTTTCCCTCAATGTGGACGATTTTTCAGCTTCTGAAAGCCTACAGAAGAAAAGTTATTGCAAAAATGCCAACGTGACCTGTTTAAAGGTGCATTCAGGAAGGTCATCTTCCTTAGATCATAATTCCTAAAGTATTGTGAACCAATATCTGAAATTTTAACCACATTATCAGTGGGATTTACCTTCAGTATGGAAATTTTTTTGACTTCTAATATTCCACAGAAGAAAAGTTATAACAGATATGACAGAAAGGTCTAAAATTTAACCTTTGTTCTTCATTTTACTTATGATAGAGCCCATCCAGTCCAAGTGTTTGAACCATGCTCTAATACCACTTGTAACACCCTCCGAGGTAAATGTGCATATAAACAACATAATAGGAACATAAATACAATAAACATATCAGCCATCAAAATCCATATATATATATATATATATATATATATATATATATATATATATATCAGTAAATTTTCACATAAAAATCAAGGGAATGAATTTTTCATTAATAAATGTAATGAACCAGTCAGTGATGGGACTACCACATTCCACCCGACCATATATTGGTTGAGCCAAGTCTCTATCCAACCAATCACCCCCATGCCATATTCCAAGCATGAATGTGGGACTCATAGAACACATCCAATCAATGTGGATGCCACCGGAGTTCTCCGCCTACACCATGAGGAATTTGAGTGCCTCCTAGTCTCTCAGGCTTTACCGTGCATCCGCTGTATTATCTAGGGATCAGTAGGCCCTACACCGAGACATACTCTCCAGGATTTACCGTGCATTCCATCTCGGAATCACTAGGCCCAACAAAGAGAAAATACACCTCTTGGCTTTACCGTATATCCCGCCATTCACCGACAAGGATTCCTAGGCCCACCGAGGCACACAATCTGGCTTTACCGCAACCCACAATCCGGTTCAGGGGTCACTAGGTCAGTGGCTTCGTGCATCCTTAGTTTGGTTTAGGGACCACTACCACCATGTGTTTGTCAATTCGGAGATCCACCCCACTCAGCTTCGAATCCAATTCGGCCATCCCCCACAAAATGCATAAGAGAACCCATCTCATCAAAGCTATTAGGAAATGGAAAGGCTAGGCTGAAAATACTATCACACCTGGCAAAACCCATGCCATGGTAGAAAATAAACACATGCAATCCCATGCATACCAAATCTAACAAGGAAAATACACATGCAATCCCATGCATGCCAAATCTAGCAAGGAAAATACACATGCAATCCCATGCATGCCAAATCTAGCAAGGAAAATACACATGGAATCCCATGCATGCCAAATATAGCAAGGAAAATATGCATGCAAGTTAATACCTGCAATGAAGCCTGTTGTAGCTGCTTGATCTTGTCTTTCCCTGCTTGTTCTTTGCTTCCTCTTGCCTTCTTTTACTTTCTTGCTCCAATGCCAAAGTGCTCCAAGAAAACTTTAAGTGACCAAGAGTATGTGAGAGAGAGAGAATAATGAGAGAGCTCCAAAGCTAAACTGACCAAGTCTTGCCCACTGATCCTCATAAGCCTTTTTATTAATGAGGCCTCTATTTTCTTCATTTTCCATTATTTTCCTTCAATTTCCTCCTCACATGCAAAGTGTGACCTTTCACCTTCCTTTTCTCCTAATTTCCATTATTGTCATAAATAAATGTACCAAAATACCTTTTTTCCTCTTTAATGCCTTAGACATTGCCTTTGCCAATTTCCTTAGCCATAAACAACCAAATGAACACATACTAGGATGCCCTTCCCACCATTCAGCGTGGAATATGTGTCCCGTCATCCGTGGTATTTATATATATTTACATGGAATTTTCACTAGGGCTGTAACAAATTAAAATTTATTCTACTAAACTGAATTGAAAATATTATTCTAATGAGCAGAATTAAAACCCTATTCTATTGTAATGAATTGAAATGCTATTCTAATTGACATAAATTGAAATTTCTACACTATTCAACTGAAAGAAAGCTTATTCTAAGTGCTTTGAAATTCCATTAAAACTACATTAAGAAACAAAGCTTGAAAATGTTGATCTAAATTACAACTCTGATAGATTACTAATGTGCGCAATTATGAATGAAATCAATCTAGACATCAACTCGTAAATTTGAGACTAAGCAGAACAACTGAAATGAATAAACTAAGGAAGGAAATGTTTTTGATATTTTGGTTTATAAGTGAGTGCTCAATCCTGTGCAAACAAGACAATGTTAAATAAACTATAACATGAAACAAAGCATTGATGGAAAGTGTCTAATTATCTGCAAATAGAAAAGAGACTACTCATAAAAACAATATTGAATCAACAACTAAACTAACTTACAACTCTTCAGGGGGCCCTCCTGTCGAGCGTAAGAATGAAAGGACTTCAATTAACGAGTTATTCATCCACACATTTGATCATTAAAGGAATAGAGTAATTTCATTAAAAACAAAGGTCTTCAAAATAAAATGATTACCAACTTAAAGAGATGTCCATTTGTCTCACTTCAAGGCTATTTATAATGTCTCTCGAATAACAGTTCAAAGAGTTACAAGCTAAGAAGCTAGTTTATAATTGACAACTAAGTAATTAAATCAAAATAGGAATCATGCTTCTCATGATTTTCTATGAGAAGATTTCAAATTGACATATCATAAACTTTGATCCCAAGCTATTCTCGTTCATTCACACACTCACTTGATGATGCCACGATCTTCCTTCAAATTCTGCACAAGGATGGAGTATTATAACCAGAGTTGACTTTTGGTTTGACCATCAGATTTCTTGAATCCTATGAATTGCGAGATCGATGTAATAGGTGGATGTCCATAAGTTCAGCACTTTTCATCCATCCATATACTTTATTCTCCTCAAAGCGCTCTGGAACCTACCTAACCATGGATTGAGCTGCAGAATCTCTAGTTAGTTGCAGAATCAGTGCAATTCGGTAGCCATAGAGATGTTTTGATTAGATTTCATAAAGAAACTAAAGATTATAAATTATGAATGAATGATACCTTTTATTATGTCTGAGCATATCTGGAGTGACCTTATAGCTTGAAAATGTAGCAAAATTATCATGAAAAAGATGGAGGTGAAGGAAAAAAGGTTGTAAAAGAGAGGACAATTCAGGGTCTCAATAATGGAAAATAATTGTTTGCATAAATTTGGTTGTTCAACTCTAGCATCCGCTGATCCAAATTTGTACCTTTGTTGGCTATATGAATGAATATGAAAGAATTCCATCTTGTCAAACTTTTGAAGTTGGATGACGATCCTTTGCAAAAGAGGAGGTAGACTGCTATTTTGGGATACTTTCGATTCCCAAACTTTCCCAATTACAATTTAAGAATCCCCAAAGGATATTAGATTTGAAATTTTCTTTTTTATCGCAAGGTTCAATCCTTTCTAGAGAGCCAAAAACTCAATTTGATTGTTGGTAGCAGAGCTCAACCCCAAGCACATTAAATCTCAAATTTTCCATCATGGCTAAGGATCACCCCTCCCGCTCTTGCCAATTCTAAATGAATAATCTCTATTATAATTACAATTTAATAAAATTATTATTTCTATTCAAAAAATGATATCTTGAATTATAATTATACAATATTAATATTTAATGTGTATAATTATCTCAAATTTATGAATATTATTTTTATTATTATAAAATATTAATGTTTAAAATTTAAAATTACTATCAAATTTAGAATAGTCTCTCATAAATATCATGCAAAAAGCATCCATTTTCCTTCCTTATTTTAAACTATGAGAAAAAGTCTTTTATATATATAATAATTATTTTTAAACAAATAAAAAGTATTCACATTTTTTAAATTCAATTTATTATTATTATTATTATTGTATTTAGAGGAATCGATAACTAGACTAGTCTTGTACTTGAGTGACATGGTGTGAATTCCAACAGCTACCACTATAACCTCTAGGTGCTTATATATTCTCGATTCCAATTGCTACGAGTATAATCTCTAAGTTCCCAAGTGTGCCCCTTCCGCAGATATATCAAGGGGATTTGAACTTCTAACTTCCTCACATATAACACTTCGTTTTCATAACCATCACCAAATAAAATTTAAATTGCCCCTGTAAGTTCACACATTTTAAAAATATTAACAAGTTTTTTTTAATTAAAATCAATTTATTTTATTAGGGGTGGCAGGAGCGGGAGGGGTTATTTTTGCCCCGATGAAAAAATAAAGACATAATATGCTTAGGGCCTAGGTAACACAACGAATAACCAAGCTGAATATATTTCCCTTTGGCAAAGGTTATAATTAACAATAGCTTAGAAAATCCCCAAAATCATGGTATTTGGTGACTCAATGATTGTAATTCATTAGGTGTGGGAAGAAAGGAGATCGCAAAATACTCCTCTCTCGTCCATATTGCAAAGGATTGTTATCTAGTCCCAACAATTCAAACAAATTAAATTCTTTCATGCACTTAGGTGATTGAATTCTCAAGCTAATGCGTTGGCCAACAAAGGGGTGCAGGTGGGTCAGGGGTCCTTAGAACTAGATAATAGGCAAATAATTAATTTCCCATTGACATGAAGAGCATATATCATCCATATGGTATAAAAGTGATACGTAGGGGCATCCACAACTAAACATTTGTGAAAATCCACGAGGAGCAAGAATTGTATGTGAAATCACGCAATCATAAGGGCCAAACTTGCATAACAACAATTGTAATGAAGGATTGGTGGTTGGTGGTTGCAAGCAAGGATTTGTATGCAACTTTAAAACAAGATATTGTCGTGTATTCTCAACAGGGAGAAGTTCTTTTAGTAGCAGATTTCAAGCTAGAATTTTTTGTTGCAAAGAGGATAACAATCTTATTTGGCTCACTAAAGAGGAGAATCCCCAATGGGTGAGGTATTAAAAATATGACAAAGTTAACAATCATTTTGGAGAGGAGTTTCTTACAGTGTGTGGGGCTTTCAAATTAATTATTTGCAACGGTCTACAAAGATTGAAAAGGTCTGGGAACCTCACTTGCAACACATACAATGGGGCAAGTGTCGTTGACTATGTGATGTGTTCACAAAGCTTAATAGAAAAGATAGATGAAGTTAATATTGGAAAGCATATTTAGGACTTAAAATCAGACCATAACCCAATTTATATAAGGTTATCATGGTTAGAAGAAAGGCATCATAGGAGGAAAACCCAATGCTCTCGACAATCACTATCAAGGGGCAAAGTTCTTCTAATACAAGAAAATTGCACTATCGTACAAACAATGTTAGAGAGATTAATTCAAAAGCTAGTTTCAAAAACTTCAACAGTCATGATTTAACAAATATAATTCAAAGTACACTTGAGAAGTGCAAAAGAGCAAAAAATAGGAAATCAGAATCAAATTGTTTTCCTGTAAATGCTTGGTTTGATGAGGAATGCAAAATGGCAAGGAGAACCTTGAAAAAGGCAAGAGAGGAGAAGATGAATGTAAATTTTTACAAGCAGATACTAAAAAGGAAAATAGATGAGTTCAAGCAAACAAGGAGATAAGAGTTAATATATTTAAGAAAGAATAATCCAAAGCTTTTCTGGCAGGAACTGCAACCAAAGAAGAAGAAAATTGAAAATAATATTACAGTCAATCAATGGTTTGAATATGCAAGACAACTCTATGAGAAATAATATGAGGCGAAGCCCCCCCTAGGATCAACACAACTTCAAAGCTCTTCACATTACAAGAGGTGGAGAATGGAATTAAGAAGCTGAAAACAGGAAAGGCAAAGTACTTGGTTGAACTTCAAGCAGAGTATCTAAAATGTGGAATGAATGCTCTTGCACCACACATCATGGAAATATTCAACAACATTATTCAGCAAGGATTCCCAAGAGACTCGACAACTAGCCTAGCAATACCCCTTTTTAAAAGTGGAGACATTAATAATCCTTCCAACTATAGAACAATTATGATCAATCCTTTGTTTGCAAAGCTCTTCGGCAACATGGTAGAAAACATAATTAGTAAGTGGGCAGAAGTAAAAGAAAAGAGGGCAAGAGGACAAGCGGCAGTGGATCATGGTATCACATTGAGGCACATTGTTGAAAAGGTTTCAGAGGACAAAGAAGAAGTATTTTGTTGCTTTGTTGACTTCAAAAAAACATTTGACATAGTCCCTAGAGATAAGTTGTGGCGTAGAATGGAAGAACTTGAAATTCCTATGCATTATAGAGTCGTTGTCCATAGAATTTATGAAGAGGTGAAAGTCAAGGTTAGAACCTCAGCAGGTATTTCAGAAAGCTTTAGAAGTGACATTGGAGTCAAACAAGATTGCCCTTTATCCCCTACTCTTTTTGGTTTATATATTGATAAATTGGAAGAGTGGTTAAATCTGCAAGGTGGAGATGGTGTTTGGTTGGGGGAGTTTGTCATAAAGATTCTTTTATATGCTAATGATATTGTATTGATTTCTAAATCGGCCCATGGATTGCAAATGCAGTTATATGCCCTTGAGAATTTGTGTAGAGCAGTGGGGATGCAAGTCAATACTAGCAAGACCAAAATAATGTTTTTCTCTAATAAAAAGAAGCTGAGCCAGCATACTTTCTTCTTTGAAGACAACATTCTTGAAGAAGTAAATGAGTACAAGCACCTCTAGATTGATTTCAACAACAAACTCAGTTGGGAGGACTGCAGAAAGAAGAGAATTTTAGGAGGGTGGAAAGCATTATATGCTCTTCAAAATAGATGTAGATAGGCAGAGTTATGGGATTGGAAAATGATTAAAGTGCTTTTTGGATTCCTAGTTTGTCCAGTGGTGCTATATGGGTGTGAATTGTGGACTAGTAGTGCCCCCATCTTAAAATGGAAACAAATTGAGAAAATCCAAAAACGCTTGATCATGAGCAAGTTCAAAATAAAAAGTTCAGTACCTTATGAGATAATGTTGAATGAAATAGAAGCAACTCCCATCGAAGCTATTGCTATGGTGTGGCTCATAAGATATCTAAAAATAATTGAGCAAATGAGAGTAGGTAGATGGCCTAATGTTATCTTCAATGAAGGCATGAGTGAAAGAAAGAAAACATGGATGAAACAAAACTACACATGGATGCAAAAATGGAATATCTACCTCAATGCATGTCGCACAAATAACAAGGAGCTAAAGGAGTTTGTTATGGAGAAGTTTCGTAAAAAGGAATGGGGAAAAGAGTTGGGTAGAAAGAAGAAGTACTACATTGAGGAATTCAACCCTACGTGTGATCTACAACAAAAAGAGTTCATTGGAGCTAGCATTTCGTGGAGGGAAAAGGTTCTTATTTCTCAATTAAGGACCAACTCGCATAAACTTCGGTGTGAAACAGGATGGTGGAAAAGGCCTAAAGAAGCTTGGGAAGAATGGGTGTGTACATTTTGCATGTCTGGGGCAGTGGAATCGGAAAAACATTTCATTTTGGAATGTGATGCATTCAAAGACACCAGAGAAATTTATGAGAACATGTTAGCATCGGTTTCTTGGCATTGTCTTTTTAGCGAGGGGATTGTTGGAAGGTTGGGCCAACTCATCATCAATTTGAATCGAAAAAGGATTGAATTGCAAAATGCAAAAACAGGAAACTAATGGTCACATAGAATATTTTTAGTCTTGTGGACCTTAAAATATCATTTCGTTTAACTCTAAAGCCTCATAGTTCAACAAATTGGTACCTCGTCCAAATCACTGTAACATCTGACACATCATTGACGCCTCGCATGAGCGCATGTGTTCTCATATCTTATCAAATCTCAATGATAATTGGAAAACAAAGGTAATAAGAGCAATGGTATTGAAACCACTTTTAGTTCAATTGTTGTTGGATTTAATCCCTCATCCCCTTCATATCAATTCTCAATCTTTGTAAGGAATTCAGTGTGATCGAGATATGGATTTGTTGGACACCTAATCCTAAATGGGTTAGTGTGGAAGCCGAATGGACAAAAGGAGTCCAAGAGACCTTGGGATGTGGAACCCAACGGTCAGATATTGTACTATAAATGTAAATCAATTGTTAATAAAAATCGTACTCTCCTGATTATCTTTCATATCTCTCTTGCTGTCCATGTGTGTTTAACATGGTATCAGAGCCTGTTTCTAAAAATAGTTGTAACTCCCTTCATCTCTGCCACTGCCTCTGTCCTGAAATGCTCTGCCTCCATTGCATTGCATTCACCTGATTACTCTATCCTGAGCACTGCTCTGTCCTGAGTGCTGCTCTGCCTCCAGCTATCAATTGAGAGCTACGTTGAGCGTCCACTATGAGTGCTGGTTTTTGAAGCGTTGAAAGAACGACATGGAGGTTCCACCGAGAATGAGTTCCAGAACGGAGATTTGGAATGGTGAATGCGCAGTGGTATCATCGTTCTGAATGTGCAGTGCATTAAAGCTGGTATCTGCTATTTTATTCAATTCTCTGAACTCCTTGAAAGATAAAAGGCTCCTTTGAAAAGCTGAAGTCATATTAACGCGCTGTTGAATTAAAGCTGAAGTCGCATTTATGTTTATGTTTTGAACGCGCTGTAACTGTGGCATGAATGTTGTATATGCCTTGTTTATGTTTTGAACGCGCTGTTTGTATATGCCTTGGACGCTGTTTGAATAAGTCGGTTCAGCCATTGGATTTATAGTGTATACAACGGTGTTTGTATAAGCCTGACATGACTATCAGAAGCGCGGTGGCGGCTAGGGTAGAACCTTAACTGTGCTACGCGACAGGTCACGCGGGCTTGGTTCGCTGTAGAATCTGATGGATCTCTCGTTTTGTGACCTTTAGGCACCTTGGACACACCATGTCTGTCTGCTGTGGCTTCAGTTGTATCCACTCTTCGCAAAATTTCCTTCGATGCAGTTGTATATCGGACATTTCTAAACCAATAATTGAATTTTCAATTATTACCAAAAAAAAAACAGCATGCTTAGTTATTGTTCGATCTTTTGCGCCGTGACCATTTGACACTCCTGGCGGTTCTCCATAGTGAGGCCCATTAGCTTCCGTTGTGTTCATTAAAGCAAACGGTGATTCTATCATGGGCATTGACATTTTCCATAGGCGGTGAACAGCTCTTTGGTTCTAGTTGGAAACGTCTGGCTGTTTATAATATAGCTGATAACATTGACCTTCTTGGTGGATCATGAATTTATCTGATGTAAGTAGCATTGAGGCTTTGATATGATCCCGTGGTGCCCTTTTTTAGCTTTTGTTTATGATTGGGTTTTGTATATTACAAATGTGGTACTGTTAAGGATTTAAACACATCATATTATATTGTAAGCAGAAAGGGAGGTTGTCTCATGAATGGATCATGACGGCATTAAAATAGCCTGTACATATGGAATATGGTGGATATATTATATGAGGATCCTTGGAGGGATTTGAAGAAACAGTACATAAAAGTATTTGAAATTTTTTTTTGCCCTTTTGAGTACAATTTCACTGTATATCAGCAGAAGTATTTTTTTCTATCAGCAGAAGTTTTTTTTTTTACAGAATGCATTCAATCATCTCTATGGTAGGAATAGTTCTCACTGGCAAGGAGAACTACCCTGAATGGTCCCGGATGATAAAACACACCCTCATCTTCAATGAGTTGTGGAAGGGAGTGTGTGTCGGAGAAGGAGACAATGACCCAGTGCAACCTACATCAGACAAAGAGCTCGTCATTTGGGAAAACAAGAACAACAAAGCCTATGCATTAATCGCAGCATCTGTAAATGAAGAAGTAAGTCGCCATATTTCATCATATTCAACTGCCTTTGAAGCTTTACAAAAGCTGAAAGAACTCTATGACTCACATTCTGCACTTGAAGTTGTTCAGCTCATGATTAAACTCTTCACTCTTGAACTGAAAAATAATGATCCTCTTGCTCTTGCATCTGAAGTAAAATCCATAATGCATGATATCAAATCCACTAAGGTTGAGCTGGATATCCCTCTTATTGCTTTTCTCAAGGCACTCTATCCTACTTACTCCAATTATCTTGAGTCTTTACAAGCAAATGGAAATCTTAAAGATATAACCTTTGACTCTCTTGTGAAAAAGTTTGCTGAAAGAGAGAAAGCCTTTGGAAAGAAGACAGTCCCTGAATCTTCTGAAGAGACTGTGTGCCTTGCTCATAAAGAAAAGCATCCTGCTCAAGACTCTACAAGAGGAAGAGGTGGACGAAGAGGAAGAGGAAGATATTTCAGAGGCAGGGGGGGTAGACATTCTCAAGGAGAAAAGGCAGATCTGCATTGCATTCGCTGCAAACGAAATGGATCACATGATGCTTCTACATGCAAGCTATCATGGGACAAAATTGAGCAGAAAAGAAACCAACAGAAAGGTAAAACTGATGATACAGACAAAGGTAAAGCACCTGAATCCGCTCACTATATTGAGGCACAATGTAACATTGGAGTAAATGAAGATTTGTTTAATGCTTTACTTGCTTCTTCGAAAAATGATTGGTTGCTTGATTCAGGAGAAACCTGTCATATGACTCATAGGAAAGATTTTTTTGAAGATTTCACTGACAATGTTGATGGAGCAGTATACTTTGCAGATCAGTCAAAAATCAAGCCATCAGGGCTTGGCACAATCAGGCTTAAACTGCCTGGTCTTCCAGACTTTCTTCTGGATCATGTTCTATATCTCCCACAGCTCAAGAGAAACTTGCTGTCCTTGGTTCACATCCGCCAATAAGGTCACTCCATTCATATGTTTGATGGCAAGCTTGAGGTAAGAAAAGCATCTGACCACTCACTTGTCATGAGGGGAATAGAAGAAGAAAGACTTCTCAAACTGCAAGGAACCTATGCTCATGCACAACATTTCTCATATATTTCTCATCATGAAGAAGGTACACTTCCATCAAGTTTATTATGGCATGCTAGATTTGGACATTTAAACTATGACAGTCTCCGCTTATTGAAGAAAAATGGTGTTGCTGGTTTGCCTACAATTCCTAGGAAACATAAGCAATGTGATGCTTGCATTCTAGGAAAGCATAGCAAACAGTCTTTTCATGATTCACATTCAAGAGCACATAGGAAGCTTGAACTCATTCATTCAGATTTATGTGGTCCAATGCCTGTTCCTTCTGCAAATGGAAATAAATATATCATGACATTTATTGATGATTACACCAGAATGTGTTGGGTTTATTTATTGAAGAACAAATCTGATGCCTTTCAAACATTCAAGAATTTTCATAAATGGATTGAAAATGATGCACAATCTCATATTGGATCTATTCGCACTAATAATGGAAAAGAATATACATCAAATGAATTTGAAAACTATCTTCGCCAACATGGGATCAAACATCAAACAACTGTGCCTTATAATCCCCAACAGAATGGTGTAGCTGAAAGAATGAATAGAACAATCTTGAATATGGTACGATCCATTCTTTTCTTCAAAAATGTAAAGATAATATTTTGGGCTGATGCTGTTCTATGTGCTGCATATATAAAGAATAGATGTCCATCTAATGCTATAAGAAACAAGACTCCTTATGAATTGTGGTATGGACATGTTCCTTCGGTAAAACATCTCAGGATCTTTGGTTCCACCTGTTATGCTTTGATACCAAAGGTACATAGAAACAAACTTGGTGCTAGAAGTCATAAGTGTATCTTCCTGGGGTATTCAAACACCTCCAAAGCATACCGTCTCTATGATGAAGTAAATAAAAAGTTTGTTGTATCTAGAGATGTAATTTTTCTTGAATCATCCAAATCTGACAATGTTGTTGAGCGGCAACTTGATCGCTTGGATAGATTCGCAAAAACGAAATCATTTCAAGAATTTGATAATCAGATTCCACATCTTGAAGGGGGGATTCCTATACTAGATCAACATGTGGAATCTTCTTCTGAAGAACAATCTCCCCTGCATGAAACTCCAACAACGGATGATGCTTTAAGTGATGTAATTGATAGAATTGGGAGACTCAATCTTGATTCAGTCCCAACTCAATCAACAGAGCAGCCTGGACCATCTCAGAAAGGTCCCCCAAAGTGGCTGACAAAGACACTTGAAAGTGTTGATCCTGATGAAATTGGAAAAACAGGAACCAGAAATTCAAACCGACAAAATGGAGGTGATGTAGATAACTCTAATTCACCTGTTGACATGGATGTTACTTATGATTGTGAATTGAACTTGTCTACAGATTTTGAACCAACTTCCTTCAAAGAAGCTGCTTCTCATGATGAATGGAAAGAAGCGATGCAAAAGGAGTATGATGCTCTCATAAAGAATGGCACTTGGAAGCTGGTTGATCCTCCATTTGGAACCAAACCAATTGGCTGCAAGTGGGTCTACAAGAACAAGTACAAAGCTGATGGCTCACTTGACAAGCACAAAGCTAGGCTTGTGGCAAAAGGTTTTGCACAGAAGGAAGGGGTCGATTATGAGGAAACTTTTGCCCCCATAGCAAAATGGGCCACCATCTGGACACTCTTTGCACTAGCAGCTCAGAACGGTTGGAAAGTCCATCAAATGGATGTAAAAACTGCCATCTTGAATGGAGATCTAAAAGAGAATGTTTTTATGTCCCAGCCTGAAGGATTTGCTGTGAAAGGACATGAACATAAAGTATGCAAACTTGTGAAATCCTTGTATGGCCTCAAACAAGCACCGCGATCCTGGTATGAAAAACTAACTGAGCATCTTCTGAAACTCAACTTCAATCATTTTGATCTTGATGATGCAACTTTATTTGTCAAGAAAGTTGGCAAAACAGTTGTGTATCTTATGGTATATGTAGATGATCTTTTAATGACAGGGAACAATGAAAGCTACCTTGCATCCATAAAGAAGGAATTGGGGAAAAGTTTTGAAATGACTGATTTGGGCTATGTTCATTACTATCCTGGCATTGAAGTAACCCAACATCCAAAATCCATATTTCTTTCTCAAAAGAAATACATTGGAGATTTGTTAAACAGATTTGGCATGACAGAGTGCAATCCTCTTTCTAATCCAATGGAACAAAACTTAAAGCTCACATCTATTGAAGGAAAGGAATTTGAGGATGCAACAAAGTATAGACAACTTGTAGGAAGTCTCATCTACCTCACTACTACCAGACCAGACATTTCATTTACCGTTGGAATCCTCTCCAGGTTCATGCAAAACCCTTGTGAGGGACATTGGTCTGCTGCAAAAAGAGTTCTAAGGTACTTGAAGGGAACTCAAGACCTTGGAATCAAGTATACACAGGTGGACGACTTCAGCTTGATTGGATACTCTGATTCAGACTTCGATGGAGAAAAAGAAACTGGGGTATCTACCTTAGGATATGCTATGAGTCTCGGATCAGGAGCTGTCTCCTGGAGATCACGCAAACAATCAGTTCCAGCAGATTCCACAACAGAAGCAGAATATGTGGCAGCAGCTGAAGCAACGAAAGAAATTGTGTGGCTCAGGAAAATTCTTGAAGATTTGCAGGTAAAACAAGTACAATCAACTCCACTCATGATTGATAACACCTCTGCAATAAAACTGGCCAAGAACCCAAAGTTCCATGATCGAACAAAGCATATCAATACTAAATATCATCTGATTCGACATCATGTTGAGGCCAAAACAATCCATCTCCGTCATTGTTCCACAAATGAGCAAATTGCAGACATCTTCACCAAAGCACTTGGAAAGGAAAAGCTTGAACGATTCAGAATGATGCTTGGACTCACCAACATCCCTTCAGATTAAGGGGGGGAATGTTGACACCTAATCTTCATGATTGGGAATTTTATGTAAATAAATAAATTGGGAAGGTGAACAGTCATCGGGAGATGAACTGAACAATCACTCCCTATTGTATATAACAATGGGTTACCTATGGAATAATACACCAATCAGTTTTTCTGCCTTTGGAGAGTTACTGCCTAGCCTGACAGGATTCGATAACACAAAAAATAAATGCTCTAGGGTGGTTGAATTGTGGCAGAGGAGGATATAATAGGCTCAGTGTCATGTGCATTTGGTCCCATATAACAATGCTACTAACCGTCCAACACAAAGCTCTGTGGAGGAGAGGAGGTTTTCGGCAAGGTGTTGTTAAAATATGAGACTACACTACTTTGGTTATGAGCGCTTGCAATCGAAAGTAGTGAAGAACATTTCCAACAGGAAGTCAAGGAATAACGCGACACATACCTCCTGTGGCAAACACTACAACATCATCTCAAGGAAACGAGTAAGCCAAAATGAACCAGCTTTTGGAAAGGCTACTAGAGACAATGGAGGGGCTATTAAATGCAAAGGAGAAAGAGAGAAAACCACTCAAGATGCTCATGAACACCAAACTTGAATTGATGTAGAGAAAATTGGAAAGGTTCCACGCTGAAGTTAGAACAAAATTAGAAGCTATGGATAATAAGTTGGCAGAGCTTGAAGAAACTACATCAGGGGAGCATAGTCCTCACTCGAAGGGGTTGAGACCAGTAAGGGCCCAGTGAAAAAAACTGTAATAAACATATACTTTTAATTTTTTGAACATCTAAATGCATAATCATTATAAAACTAAACTAATATATATAATAGTTGTCGAAAAGGCCTCACTCGATGAGGCTTTGAAGTTCTCTGAAAGTGCCCTAATCTGCCAATTCAATGGTTTTTGGCCGCGGCTGACAGCGCTCGACAACTGGATCTCGGAGGTATGGAAGCCTCTAATTCCTGATGCAATTAATATCTACCCTTGTGCTAGGGGTTTCTTTATAGTAGATTTTGAAAACCCTGAAAGCAGACAATATATTCTAGATTCCGACCCTTGGTTTTGGGAAAAATCAGGCCTATTCATGAGGCCATGGAGCCCATCATTTGATCCCTCAACAACAGTCATAACCTCAGCACCAATTTGGGTGAGATTGCCAAACCTACCCTTGCATCTCTGGAATTTCTCTTCGCTAAAAGCCATTGGAAATGCAATTGGGAAATTTTACTGCAGGTGCCCAGAAACATAAGAATATGCCAGAACCACCTATCCACGCATCTGTGTGGAAATGGACTTCAGCGCCGGATTCCCGGCTGAAATACACCTAACAAGTAAAGACTATGTGTGGAACCAGAAACTTGATTATGAAAGTGTCCTCTTCAGATGTCGATCTTGCTTTGAGACAAGCCACCTAGCTAAAAATTGCCCAAAAGCCTCCTAGAAATATTCTGCTAGAAAAAATCACCACAGATCTACATGGTGGGAAGGAGCACAAAAAGAACACTACACTATCATCAAAGAAGAATACTCTCGAGAAAGCTCTGAATCACAAGAAATTGGGCAAGAAAGAAACAACTCTCAAGACAAGCAGGGGAAAGCCCCGCCCAACAACAAAAGAGTGAAATCGACAACCCCTCAAGCATCAACAGTTATGAGGATTCGAATACATCACAAAATAAATCTTCATTTAACAGCAAAGCAGATCTCCTAGACCAAACTTCTTCTCCGACTATCTTCAAAAGGACGAACACAATAGATCGCGAAGCTAAGACACCAATGTTCCAAGAACTAGAAGAGATGAAGGAGATGCAAGATAAAGAAAGTTGGAAGACCGTAGAGAAAAAAAAGAAAGCTACAACACCAATCTCGCCAAGAAAGACAAGGAGCCAGATAATTAGAAACTAAGAAAATTATAGGTCCGATAGACCAATTTGGTCTCAATAGACGTTAACCACCACCATCATCATCATCATCATAAACTTATTAAATATAAACTTTCACAATTTATTATATTTATTATAAATATAAACTTTCACAATTTATTATATTTATTATAAATATAAACTTTCCCAATTTATTATAAATATAGTTTGAGTTAGTCAATTTTTTGAAAACATCTTCATAAAAAGTTACATGTTTAAATGTAAAGAAAGCAGAATGTATGTACTTCCATATACTTCCATAAACTTTGGTAGGAATTTATTTTAATATTCGCTAAAATAACCATTTTAAATATTCAAACATCACATGTTGAAAATCATTTTAACATTCTAACTATTCAAATATGGTATATAATATTTTTAATTTTATTCATGGCCAGCTTACATCTTATCTTATATATTGTTAAAAAGCAAAAAACGAGAGCATATTCTAATAAATAGATAAAATTTGATCGATTAGGAGATTGAGATTAAAATAAAATTGAGAATGAGAGATTACAATTATATAATTAACTACATTAAACAATATCCCCTTTTGAAATTATACACCAGAAAATTCATAAAATTCATATAGCTTTCAGTGATGTGATGCAACCCCTTCCACACCTATGGTCAAGGATTGAAAAGAAGAATGCTAAATGTTTTAATATTTTAATATTTTTTTGACTTATTATAGACATGATCTAGCCAAGCCATCTTTGTTAAAATTGCAATATGAAAATATTATCTTTAATACATAAATGGATTTGGCACCTTAAAATACCCTTACTACAACTAGGTTATGTATTGTTAACATTTGATATCTGGAACTCCATCCATATAAAATGATTCCTACCAAGTCTCATGTCAAAAATATTGATTCCCCCTCCCATTCTTCTAAGCCAATGGAAAATGACCATTTTGTAGAATGTTTAAACTAATGCACTAAAATGCCCCTTACATTTTGAAACCCTAGGGGTTAGCTCAATTAGTTGTCACATACACTTAAGGAATGTTCCTAATGGGAGGCCACAAGTCATAATTAGTTTAAGTTTGATTGACTCATTCAAAGTTACCATTTACTATTGTTAATCGTGGTTTGAGTCATGCTCCATCTTGATACTATAAGGAAGAGGAGAAGGTATGGTTAATATTTATTTTTCAAATTTTATTTAATTGGATTATCGTAGGTAGCGCATATAAATTTGCTTTGCATATTAGACCATAAAGCTACATGAGAACCTTTGATACCCAACTCCTACGGCCACAATTGCAAACCATAAAGGCTTTTCTATAATAAGTTGTTTATGTAGTTTCATAAGTACTTACTTCACTTCTTAATTCCCTTGCATGCAATCACTCCTAATCCCATTAGAACCTTGCCTTAATTGGGTGTGATAACACTATTAATGTATGGAAATCTTATAGTGGCAATGGCTATTGGAAGCTAGATTATTTCCTCCTCTATAAATGCATACATACTAAGTTATCACTATAGCTTAGATACCTAATTTAGGGCCTCCCAAGAGCACTATCACTAATTTTCCCAAGGAAAGAATGTTTTATGGATACATGAATAGAAAGCTAGTGTGCCACTTTTGAAGGAGGAAGTGGTCAAAGATTTGAATCAGTGGAAGGAGGAAGTGGTCAAAGAGTTGAATCAGTGGGTCATTAGAACAACTTTAGAGAAGCATAGGGCCAAAATAGCCATAGAAGAACATAGGTTCATCTTTCAAAACAAGCCACTAGAGGATAAAAGGTCCTTGATTGACTACATCATAGGCAAGGAATTGACACATCTTATTCTTCACTTTAGAGATGACATGCAAGGCTTTGTGAAAACCCTTACTAAGATACTCATTACCCTAGAGGTAGACATTATAAGTCATTAACATTGTTAATGCTAAGATCCAAGAAATGAAGGAATCCTTCTCAACCAACAAATACTAAAATTTGCATGTACAATACTTTGCAAGGATGAACATTAGGGATTATAATAGCCTCTCACGCTTGAGATCTGCTTTCTACGGTTGTCACAACATCGACCTTCATGTCCTTTGGAGTTTTGTTTTGTTTGTTTGTTTGTTTTTTTTTTAAGTTTTAAAAATAATTCATACAAGCGCAGATCCAGGGGTGAAACATAGGGCAAGAAATAGACATGACTGACTATGGTATTGGGAGTGTCTCCTTGTTGCCATTGATTTCTTTTTGACCTTCAGCCAATAGATAAGCTAAGTTTTCTTAGTAGTGAGCCTCTGAGTTTTGATTATAGAGGACGTGAAAGAGAAAAAATGAGGAGAGGAGTATAAGAGCACGAGTAATTCTTTTAAGGAGGACATTAAGGGTATTTTCTCGAGGATATGTGCCACTGATAAAATGTTGGATAGTGATAATAGAGTCTCCCAGGATTAATAGGTCCAAAATTATACTATCACGAGCCAAACTTAATCCCAAAAGAAGGCCATACATCTCGGCTTCATTGTTGGTTTTCTTACCTAGTCCCCATGAATAATTGGCTACGATTTTCCATCAGGATTAGTGAGAATCCTTCCCCCTCCTACTACCCCTATTCTTGACTATATATTTGAAAACATTTTTTTGTTTTGTTGTATTTACAATAATCTAAAACTGGGTTAGTCTAGTCTTGTACTTACTTGGCATGGGGTCGATTCCAATAGCTACCATAGATATAGGTGAAATGAGGGTATTTGAACCTCGAACCTCCTTGCACATAACACTTCATTTTCATAGATATCGCCAATTGAGATGCCCCTAAGAGATATTTTTCAAAACATATAATCAATAAAATTATAAAACTTAATAAATTTATTTAATAAACATTCCCTGATGGGGTTGTGAATAACATTGATAAGGGTCCCTTGGGGGTTGAGTCTGCCACTTTGGGATTGTCGAAATATGAAACTAGGTTTGGTCTTCATAATGAAATATGTAATCATGACTTTATGTATTTAATGTAAATAGAAAAATAAATTTCTTATTGTTATTCTTGACGCATGAGTTTCATGCTTAAGGAAACAATTAATTTTAGATCAAGCTCCCATTGTGGGCTCTTAGGGCTTGTCATTGAGTCTATAAGTCATTGTCATGTATGAAAGACCCATTTGGGGCATGTTACATATAATAAAAGAATTATTTGAGTCAAAGAAACCCTCCAAGACCAAGTCAAGTGCTACCAATCAAGTCGGCCTACACAAGCAAAAAGTCGGCCTAAGATAGTGACAAGTCGGGCTAATATTAAAAAACTAGAATCCTATATATAGGTCATTCGACCTCATTCTCGGAGACACACTTAAACACCAAGAGTTCAATCACAAGAAGAAGAAACACTGTGAAGTAGAAGAGGACAAAGGAAGAAAAGAAGATCAAGATTTTTGGAGTGGTTATGGGTCACTTCTCTCCACACATGCGAAGATAATTTGGGCTTCAATCTGTTGCATGGAAACCGAGCTGTAGTTCCATGAAAGTATTAAAGTTTGGTCTCAATAAGGACTGTTTTGAGTGTTGAGTTCCCTAGGAAGAAGAAGGAGGTATAGCGAAGAGAAAAAAAGGTATATCTCTCCAATTCCTCTCTCACGTGTGGCCTAGGTTTTCTTAAGCATAGGCCAAGAAGTTGCAAAAGTTGCAAGTAAGCCAAAATTGTCAAAATTCAAGTCAAAGTTGCAGTCAAGTCGCTTGAAGTTCAAAGGTGAAGACAAGCAAGGAAGCAACTATTTTGACTTGGGAAAGAGGCAATGTTGACTTGGTCTTGGAGGAATTCTTGGTTAAGGATCTAGGTCTTGGAATTTGTCAATTGAAGATTCTATAAGAAGAAAAATTCTTGTGGGTTTTCCTCTCAGAGTTGGAGAGGTTTTGGCCTTGGCTGATTGCCTATATCTTTTTTGTGTAAATTAGTAGTTATATATTAAATCATAAAATTACATAGGATACAAAAGGTCTGTACGCACAGACCAAGAAAATTCATCACGTATGCTCAAAATGACTGTAAGCAACTAAACCCGCAACTACGGAACCCGAGGCTAACCACGCAGGGCTGCTTAACGAGGGATCTAAACCAGAAAAAAACCACCCAGGGTTGCTTGACAGTAGTCACAAAAAGAAAGAGGGCCTGGAGGATCTCCAAAACTACGACAGAGAGATGCAAAACAAGAGAGAAAAAAGAAACCGAGAAGCCATTACAGCTTCAAAATCACATAGTCTTTACTGGTTGCACTTGGGTCGGCCGTTGCAGTCTCGAACTCGGGCTGCGGAATCCTTTGAGGAGTGGGGCGCTTCACCTTGTTGGTGTCAGTTTCCTCCGCCGGGACTTCCACCGCAGCATTTGTTCCCTGACGGATGGAGAGCCTGAGGAGATTGATGAGGACTCCCAGCTTTTGCGAAAGGATTCTGACTTCCTGAGTCAGGGCACTGAAATTGAACTCCATGGCATCTAGCTTAGCCGAATTCTCTGTAGAAACAAGGGAGATGGCTTGGTGAGATTTCTTGATATCCTCAGCCTGCATGCTGAGCGCTTTGGCCAGCATGGTCTTCATTCGCCACATTTCTCCTTGGGTTCGAATGAATTGTGTGGCTCTGGTAGTCGCTGTGCCTGGATCAGATATCTAGTCCATTTCCGTCTCCAGAGCCTGATCGTCCATCTGTTCTTCCTCCTCTATAACTGTAGCTTCGAGCTCTTCGATTTTGCGTTTTTCTTTTTGAGTGGTCCGGGTCTCATAAGCCTCACGGGCTTTCTTCAGGTCCCGGTTAGCAGAAGCATTCTGACTACCCTCTCTTATTGCAGGTCGAGGAGACAATGAAAATCCTAACAACACTGAGATTGGTAAGAAACGAGCCAGGAGAATGTAGTGTCCTGATCATCTGGTTGGATGCCTTAGATATAGCTGAGGGTGGAATGGTCTGGCTTGAGATCTCCCACTTCACCTTCGGAGATATGTTGTTCCTACCATAATAACTGCCATTACGGTTTCCCAGCTCCTGCTCATGATGCCGATCCAGAGCCATAACTCTGCCACGCTTGAGGCTATTGGTTGAAAGCCAGGTGTCCTCCCCTGCGTCTTGCTGACAGCGCCGATCATACTTTTTGTTGATTGTCCTCCCCGTCCGATAAACTTTGTCCTTGTGGATGATTTCCCACCCTTCCCCAGGTACTCCATGGGCCTGTCGCCCGTTGTACCTCCATTTGGCATTAAGTATGTTGTTAATTCTCATAGGTAACTAATGAGCCGTATCCTGCAGCCCTTCTTCCACTCTTGATGCTCCGGTAAGATCTTGCCTCGAGATGAGAGTGCATTGATCCCGAAGCTCGTTTTCTGTGACGTCTTGCCAACAAGTGTCAGTGATCTCCATCAGATGATCAACCGCGTGGTTGGAAAGGATATCCGTTAGGACATTTGCTTTCTGCCTAACTGCCTGTGGAACAATGCTGTTGAGGGAGGAGATATATTTCATAATGAGTGTTGTAACCATGGATAATCTCTAGTGCTTTGTAACTTTCTCCGGCCGAGTTCCATTTTGCATTCTCTTCACCGTAGTGATGGCCAAGAGGGAATCGCCTTCCATTATAACAGAGCCTTTACCTAGCCGGATGAGGATTTGCAGCCCCTGTTCCAGGGCTGCGAATTCTGCTTCATTGTTGGTGGCCTCCCCAAGTGCTCTACAGTAAATGTGGAGGATTTCACCTTTGTCATTACGGATGACGCCTCCAAGCCCTGCAGGGCCAGGGTTGCCCTTGGAGGCCCCGTCGAAATTTAATTTGCAGAATCCTGGGGTGGGGGGCAGCCAGGCCGAAGGAACGGGAGCAGGTCGAAGGTGGTCAGCTTGAGCCTTGTGACTTATCAGACCATTCATGCTAAACAACAGCAGGATGCGAGAGTCATTAGGAGTGAGCGTCTTGTCCTGTTCCGCTTTGCAGATGGTAAGGGCAGTCTCTTTTAAACTGTGCATAATGACTGTTTTGATGGTTTCAAGCTGCTTGACTTCTTTTTGAAAAATTCGTTTGTTCCTCTCTTTCCAAGTGTTCCAGACTATAAAACCGGGGCAGAGCCTCCAAAGGGTGTTAACCGTATTACAACTGGAATATTTTGTGTGCCAATTTGCAATGGAGTCTTGAATAGAATCTCTGTGTCTGTCTGTTTGTTTGAATATTCCTTTCATCCATTCCCACAGATTATTGGTCCAGTCACAGTCATTAAGGAGATGGTTCATCGTTTCCTCATTCTTTTCACAGAGGGGGCATCTAGAAGGCCCAATGAAACCTCTTTTCACTAAATTCTCCCAGGTAAGGATTTTGTGATGCATGAGAAGCCAAAGAAAAGATTTTATGTTTGACCAGAGAGCATTGTTCCAGACATTTGGGTACCAAGCTACTTTGTCTTTGAGGTTTTGGTGCTCGAGATAAATTCTAGCCTCCTTGAGGTTGAAAGTTCCTCCATCGAGTTTTCCCCACCTAATTTGGTCCTCCTCCTGAGTGGACCGGATCATTCTCTTATTTAGATTAGAGTTTAGGGTGTTGAGGAGGTCTATCATGTCTTCCTCCTGGGGGAGAGGCTCTATGTTCCATTTCCTCTAGTGCTGGTTCTTGTTGATATCAGACCAATATTGATGGACTTTTATCTTGCCCGTTTCCTGAAACCATCTCCGTAGGGCAAGATAATTGGGATTTTCTAGTTTAGGTAGTTGTTGCCATGCATCCTCCCAGAATAAAGCCTTGTTTCCATTTCGAATTTCCCAAAAGCAATGGTTCTAAATGAGGTGGCTGTTAGCTCTGGCCAGATTCCAAATAGGGTGTCATTCTAATCAGGTCCTTAGATCTCCACGTATCGGCATATTTGACCTTCCATAATTTTGCCCAAGGTGTATGGGGTTCCTTGAGCCATCGCCACCAAAGCTTGGCTCCATAAGCTTTGTTGATAGTGTCCGGGTCTTGCAGCCCTAAACCCCCCAGGATTTTGGGTTTGCATAATTTAGTCCAGGCTACAAGTGCCCACTTATGTTTATCTACTTTGCCCGACCAAAGAAAGGCTCTTTGAATATTCCTAATTTTATGTATAACCATTTTTGGAGCTGGGAGGATAGAAAGCATGTAGAGAGGAATGGCTTGCAAAACTGCCTTAGTCATTACAAGTCTTCCTGCAAAATTCAAAACTTTGTTGGTCCAGTAATTTCCCCTGTCCTCTAGCTTGGAGAGCAAATGCTCCTAGTGGAGTTTTTGCCAAGGCTTGCCAGTGAGAGGAATGCCAAGATATTTAGAAGGGAGGCTGCGCCTTTTGAAACCAAGGATATTAGTGAGGTGCTTTTGGACCGCCAAGTGCGTATGGAAGAAAAAAACAGAGGATTTATCCAAGTTAAGATCCATACTAGAAGCTTGGCTGAACAGGTTCAAAATGGCTTTGAAACCTTGGGCTTCCTTAGCAGTAGGGGTGCCATGCAGCATAGTATCATCCACGAATTGTTGATGGGTAGTTGTAGGAGAGTGAATCAGGGGCTGCAGACCTTTGATGATATTCCTATCCTTAGCTGATTTGATGATGCGACTTAGTCCTTCCATTAAGATAACAAAAAGGAAAGGGGAGATGGGATCTCCTTGACGAATGCCTCTGGAAGGGAAGAAGGGGTCTGAAGGGGCTCCATTGACCAAAATAGAGAAGTTGGGAGATTTTACCATGGCCAAAATCCATCTGATCCAACGCTGGGCAAACCCAAAAGCTTTCAAAATTGCTTCAAGATAATTCCAACTAACCTTATCATATGCTTTTGAGAGGTCCAGTTGAATGATCATTCCAACATTTTTCTGAGACTGAAGGGTGTGGATCATTTCCTGTGCCAATAAAACATTGTCCATGATTTGCCTACCTTCCACATATCCCGACTGCTCTTCTGAGATGATCAAAGGGAGAATAGGCTTTAACCTGTTGGCCATGACTTTGGAGATGATCTTGTACAACACATTGCAGAGAGCTATAGGTCGAAATTTAGAAGGCGTGCAGGCAGCCTCTTCCTTGGGGATGAGGGCAATAAAAGTGGAGTTTATGGATTTGAGTATGGAGGAGGATCTTCTAGAGTCTTCGACCACTGCCCAAATGTCCTGCTTCACTATGTCCCAGCAAGCTTTGAAGAAATCAATGGTGAATCCATCTGGTCCCGGGGCTTTGCCATTGGCCATATCTTTGACTGCCTCTTCTACCTCCAGGAGGGTGATCGGGTAGTCTAAGGACCTGTTCTGTTCCTCTGTGATTAGCTTGGGAATAGAGGTAATGACTGTATTGATTGCCTCTTGTCTGTTGATGTTCGGTTCTGTGGCAATAAGACTGAAGTGGTTCTTGAGGATAGAGGCAATCTCCTGATGAGATTGAAAGGAGGTTCCCTGTTCATCCTTAAGCTTGGTTATTTTATTAGTGCCTCTGTGTTACACCAAAAAATGTCACCATGACTATTTGCAGTTTGTATGGCTCCATCACCTGTCATACTATCCTCCTTGGCAAGTCTCATGCCTTTGCTTTCCATGTCAAACTCAAAGAAAGAGAGAAAAGTCATTTAAAGTCAAGTTATCTCTGGTACGCAATTTCTCTCAGCCTTACCTGCGGGTACGCAATCCAAGTTCACAATACCTGCGTACTTGTACGCTCTGTCTGTAAAGCAATGGGTGCGTACTCCTGTAAAGGTCAATAAGCGCAAGTTTCACTCCAAAAAAGTTACTTGTGGTTATTTCTAGAGCATTCTAGAAGCTTGTTTGACGTGTATGGAGCGCCTCCAGATGGTTCATGTATCCCTATAGAAGAGGAACTTATCCCATCAAGAGGGGAGCTAACCTACCCAAAAGAGGGGCTTATCCCATTGATGGTGGACCTGATTAACTTCCTGTAGAGCACTATAAATACAGGCATTGGGCCAGAAGGAGGGGAGGTTGAAAGCTGAATATTCCTAAGGGTAGATGCTGCTGGAATTAGGACTTCCTTGTAGAAGCTTGTGAGGAGAGATTACCATATTTGCTTGTTTCCATTGGGAGGTGGGTGAGCTGATCAGAGTAAGGGAGAACTCTTGTGGACCCTGGGAGGAGCTTGCACAACACCAAGGCTCAGGTTGTAATGGTTCCTTTTGTTACCTTTTAATACAAATTAGTCCATTCTTCTCAACAATTTGTTGTTTATGAGTTGTTTCATATACTCCTTGGTCTATATGTTAAATATGTTTTATTTTATGTGATATTCAGGTGCTATTTAATCGTTTGATTGTTGGTGAATGCAGGTTTCGAAGAGAAGGAGGAGCTCATCCGGATCAACGAAGCTGGACTACTACAACAGCGTTGGATTACAGGTAGGATCTAAACACTTGATTTCTCATATTGTAAAAGCATATTTAGGGAAGGATTGCTCTTATTTGTCTTGTTTGTCATTAGAAAGTCTTAGGCTTCTAGGAAGGTCGGTTGTGTCCGCACTAACAACTCTTTCCGCGTGACACTCTGTAATCCATGGCTGAGTGATGTAAAAACTTGGTGTTTTTCTCCCCTTCGTTCAGCCATTGAATACGAGATTTTTGTCTCCAAGTCTCTTCCTGATTGCATCTCTCGTTCCATTTTTGCAAGAGTTCACGCTCCGTGTTAATGGAGTTTTGAGACATGTCCCCCTTGATCCAGTTGTTATGTATTAGAGTCATCTGATCCTCCAGGGCTTGCTTGTCCTCAAAGATGTTGCCAAAGACCTCTTGGTTCCAAATTCGAAGCTTTGCTCTAATGTGCCTCAATCTAGCTTGGAGCCGAAACATTTTGGTTCCTCTAATGTCCAAATGCTCATTCCACCAAAGTTCGATGTTGTTAGTGAAATTTGGATGACTGAGCCAAAATTTTTCAAAGTGAAAGGGTCTATTTTTTGGGGTGCCTAGAATGGTTGCCTGTAAAGAGATGGGCCAATGATCCGATCCTCCAGATGGAATAATCTCAGATTCCACTGTGATTCCTTCAAGGAGAATGGTATCCGAGATTAGAAACCGATCAAGCCTAGATGCGATAAGCCTGTCTCCTCCTCTCTTATTATTCCAAGTGAAAATGCCATTTTTTGGTTGGATGTCCACCAGGTTAGCCGTTCTTATGAAAGAAATGAAGGCCTTTGCATCTCTGTTTAAGGTTCGAAGTCCACCCTTCTTTTCCCCCAGAGAGGTAATCATGTTGAAATCTCCTCCATAGATGGCCTTAGCATGAGAGTGCCTTTGTTGCATCTTGGATAGGTTGTCTAGTAGCTATAGTTTATCCTCCAACCTTTGGGGGCTACAAACATTAGTAAATAAGTAAGTGCTAGCTTCTCCCAGGATCTACATTTCAATGGAAATGTAGGATCTGGAGGCCTCGACATTAAGGAGGAGTAGGGAGTGGGGGTTCCAGAAGATGGCTAAGCCCCCTTCCAGACCATTACCCTCTACGTCCAAGTGCTCCATTCTCTTTCCCAGTCTTCTACCTATTCCTTCCAGCTTTAGCCTAGAGCATTTGGTTTCCTGCAGGAAAACAATGTCCGGATTTTCCTGTGTGACTTTCTTTTTCAATAATCGTTGTTTGGTTTGGCTGTTGAGCCCTCTTGCATTCCATGAGAGTATCTTCATAGTTAAACTATAATTATGAGGAGAGAGGGAAAGCCTCAAGGACCTTCATCTTGCCCGAGTTGATGAGCATTTGGCCGAGCTCATGTAGTGCCTCATTGTTTGTTCTTCTGCCCCATTTCTTTTTGTGTTTTGCATTAGAATAAGTTTGGTGTAGGTTTTGTGCCTTGATGCCCAGTCCTTTTGTTGCGCCCAGACCCCTTTTCTGCCCTCTCAGGGTTGCATCCTGCCTTGATAGAAAGAGGAAGTTGACTCTGTCAATCTCTTCCTCTGGAATGTGCTCCACCCCTTTTTGTTTCCATTGCTCAACTATGGTGTTAAGGTCCATTCCTTCTTGTTCTAGAGTGTCATTTAGGTCCTGATCCTCTGTGCCCACTTCACTTAGTGTCATTTCCTCGTCCCCTTCTGTGTCTTTCCTCAATCCTGGTTCTCAGAGAAAATCATCAATTGAGATTGGAGTTGGCATTTGGTTGTTCTGATCGTTCTTTTCTGGGATGTCCTGCCTTGATGTCAGTGTTTGGGTATCCTCCTCTACTCCAGTTTCCTCTCCAAGCACCTCAAAGGCGTTCATAGACCTTTTGTTGATGTTTCCTGTCTTTGGTTGGTTTCTTCTGTTAGTCCGGTGTCTGCCTATGGGTCGGACGAAACCATCCTGATTTTTGCTTGGGGGATCCTTAGCCTTCTCTATAGGCTTGTGCATGGGACATTCCCGGATTAGGTGGCCATGTTCATGGCATTTTCTGCATCTGAAAGGTATTTGTTCGTAGTCTATGGCTTGAAAGAAGACTTCATCTCTGTATTCCAACCATAGACCTTCATGGAGAGCACCTGAAACGTCCATTTCAACACAGATTCTAGCGCAAGATGTGTACCTTTTTTGGAGGGTCGCTTCTGACACTTGAATGAAGGTGCCTAATTTATTACCAATTTTCTCCAAGGCCGCGGGTCTCCAGTAGTCGATAGGGAGGGAAAACAAGCGGATCCACACAGGAACATGCTTGAATGTTTCCTGTTCTAGTGTGAAATTTGGTTTCCAGGGCCTCATGTAGAGGTCTGCCGAGGCATAGAAGTAAGGGCCTCCATCAAATATGCAGTCTCTGTCTTCAAGGTTTGCAAAGACTACCGTAAAAAATCCTTTGGCCCCCGAGTGGAGTGTAACATCTCCTTTCGGCTTCCATGTTTGCTTGATCCATTGGCAAAAGGCTTTTTCTGTGGGCCAAAAGCCCATGAACTTGCATATCACCGCATGAATAACCATGTGATCACTATAGGCTTGTAGTTCAGGGTCAGTGATGATAACCCTTAGGCTTTATGTAGTTTTTGGTTTACATCTCCCTTGGTCTCTTTGTTGTTTGTTTTCCGTGGCCGATTCTTCTGGGTCTGTGCCTTCTCAAGGGGGAGGTTTCAGCAGCCTCCGCTTCTTTGGTATTCTTTACTGCTCCTTGAGTGGGATCTGGTTTGTCTTTTCCTTCCAAAATTTTTATGCCTTTTGTCTGATGTGGAAACTGGGTTTCCTTCGTATTGCCATCCATTTTTGTCTTCTTGCTGAGCTCATTTTTCCCTATGGTTTTTGAACCTGTGATCTGCACCCCTTTCAAAGGACTTTTACCTTTGTCCATAATTATTTGTTTGTAAGAAGGGGTCCCATTGACCACTGCTTGCTTCATCCGTTGGGCCAGGGCAAGCCCCCACTATCTTAGATCTATGAACAGGGCACTGCCCCCTGCTAGAGTGGGTAACAGTGCGCAGACTGCGAGCAAAACCCTAGGTCAGAGAGTTGTAGAGCCGAAAAATCCCACACTACCCAGAAGACCTTAATAAACTGCCTATATCTTGTGTCCTTTATGTTATTATTATTTATGGTTTGGTAGATGTTTGACGAAGAAAACACTAATAATAATAAAGAGAAATAAGAATCCAATTAATTGAAGTAAAAATACAGCACAAACAATTATCAAGAGCATAACTCATTCTATATTGTTACCTCTAGATTTCTCAACATGGTATCAGAGCTAAGGTGATAAGACAACGAAGGGAAACTTAAAGAAGGAAAATCAAGGGATGAAACACTACAAGATCATCAATCATTCTTGAGGCATTCTACGCTTGAAGCATTCTTTGGAACCTCGCTCAACCATCACATCAAGAAGGAGACGTAAAAGACACTATCAAAGAACTACAATATGGAGCATCTTGAAGCCTCTCCATCAAAGAAATTCAAGAAGAAAGGCGTTGTTATCATCATCAAGGATTCAAGGTGATCTCCCTCTCCTTGAGTCAAGGATCATTTTTTTGAGATAAGACATCTTCATCAAGAAGTCATCTTCCACTATCAATATCATCATCAAGATCAAGAAGGCAACAAGTTGAAGATATTGTCATCAAGGAGTATCTTCACAAGTAAGTATATGTATGTCCACATATGAATCTATCAAAATGTCTTTTTGCAAGGAAAGCAACAAGTTGGTTGGGTCATCAAACTTTCTTGCATGGAAGAAGAGGACATATTTGATCCTCATAGAAAATGAAGTCGTGGAACATGTTAAGGGCTCAATCACTAAAGCTCCAAAGGAAGAAGCTCAAGCTCTTGCAAAGTACATGAAAGGGGAATTAAGGGCTCAAAGGATTCTCATAAACTACATTAAATATACCCTCATACCCTATGTATCAAAGTTGGAGACATCAAAATAAATATACGACAAACTTGTAGAATTGTTCTCCGTAAGTACTGCAGGAGAAGTGATCTCATTAAGAAAATAATTCTACAAGATGAAGATATCAAAAGAAGAAGGAATAACCTCATACTTTATGAGGGTGTCAAAAATTAGATACGAACTACAGAGTTGAGAGAAATAATGTCTGATAAGGAAATGACCACCATAGTGCTCAATTCACTACTAGAGGAATGGGGCAACTTTACATCAAGCCTCTTTGGAAAGAAGGAAGCTACCCCATTCAATGAACTTTGGTCATTATGTAAAATTGAAGAAACTAGGTTAAGGGAAAAAAGTGGTGCAGGATCAAATGAGCAAGCACAAGCATTTTCTGCCATGGATAAGAGAAAATGAGACTTTGGTCCTCGGAAAAAGAAGAAGAATATGTCAAAAATACAATGCTATGCTTGTCATGAATATGGGCACTACAAGAGAGATTGTCCAAAGCTCAAGAAGGACAACAAAAAAGGAAGGGAAGAATCCCATATCACTGAAGAAGTGGAATGAGCCGAAAAGAAGAAGTCAAAGAAGGAGGAAGTGAAAGATCTCTATTATGATTAAGATAATATTATCCACCAAGTTCTTTTCATTTCTTGTAAAGTATAGCTATCATGGTAGGAAATTATAGAAGCATGATAGGATGCATTATTTTAGGAGATGGCCTCATAAGAACTTATGATTGAAGCATGAACGCATGACATCATCTTAAGAAGCTTGAAAGATAGCTCAAGTAGAAGTGTAAAAATTAATGTGTAGATTTGAAATTGCTCATGAAATTTACTAAATCACAAGACTCAAAGCTACTCTACTGATCTGCAGAAGTTAATCCACCATCTAGAACATAAATAATATACATGCAAAAGGAAACATCACACATGCACAAAGATTTATCAAGGGGAAAGCAGCTACTCAAAACCCTTCCTATCTGTATTGCATTAATCAGAGAATAGAGATGAAATATGTATTCTTGCTCAAGGCTGAACACATGCTGCAAGTGTGTAGTCTATCCCTCTACTTGACTGACTGACTCTGGCCAACACTTAGCCAATTTTCAAGCCCTCCAAGCTCCTATTTCCTTGCGTTATTCCTCTGGAAAATTGGCCCCTATTAATTAGGAAATTCCCTCATCTGGATTGTGCAATTCCTTTAGGTCCTTCCTCTGACTGCATGCACCACCTGTACACATTGGAATAGTCTACAACTAATAGTACACTACCTTGAAATCTCCATATCAACTGGGTAACTCGAATTCTCTGCATGCATGAGCTAATTTAGGTTGATTAATTAGTTATCTGGATGATCACTGAGTGTGGTTGAAGTTCCACTTCCACAACTTGACCTTCCACTAGTTCCTCTAATAATTAGAACAAATTTAACTCACTATAACTCAATTTAATTGAATTAAATTGCTACAACTGAAATTAACTCAACCTAGGCTCCTAAAATTTAGGAACCCACTGCACACAACTAAACTTCATGTCCCTAACTCAAATTAATTGAGCTAGACTCCTATTTTTTAGGAATCAACTAAAGTAAACTGAACTTAACCTCATTAACTTGAATTGAGTGTTCTTAACTAAGTGACAAGAGCCATGTCACTTCAGTTAACTCCTCCAAGTTGTCTGTTGATGAGGAATTTCGAATTTCCTCAATTTGATTAAGGCAAAAATAAAAATTGAGACTTTCTTGCTGCATTTTCAACACTCACTCTCAGCAAAAGGGATTATCAACTACCCAACCGTGCACTTGTGGAATGTACTGCATGCAACCTCTCACTGTTGTTGTTGCTATTGCAACATCTCCAACTGAGAAAGATCCAGAAAAAACTAAATCAATTGTGTCTGCAACTGTCTATTGGGAAAATTGTGTTGTTATTGACTTTTCTACTGAACCTCCTACTCCACTATCAACACTCCTATGCACCCCTCAATATATGATTGACACTGATCCTCCTACTACTGAATACTATGGGCCCCTATAGCAAGGCAATGATCCATCAAGAGAACACCTCAATGGACCCTTCCCAAATTTTTGCAACTCTGGGACTAAGGATCTACATCACTCCACCTCACTCCTAGAGGTATAACTACATATGCTTCCTCTGCCCACTTAGCTCAAAATATCCTCTTACCGGATGTCTCTGACTGGTCCTCTTCATCATTATCCTCCTAGTTAGCCCAATTTCAAACTAGTTGAGGCTCCATCTTGAGAGATAAATCATCCTCCCTATGAAATACAACATCTCTAATCCCTACCTTTCTCCTCAAGTTTGTACATGCAACTTCCTCTAATGTGTAGAGGCCCTCGATCATGACACCAAATTGATTGATTTGACATGAATCAAGATGCTTGAGGTAGACCTTCCCATCTATGAAGACTACCTCATAACCTTTGTCTTCAATCCTCAATTTGTTCATTAGATCAAGTTTCTTGGCTTCATTGCTATTTCTGAATATCTCATTAAGGGTCTTCCACATAGAAAAGGGAGTCTCTTTGCCATGTAATTTCGAGACTATGTGGTCTCTCACACCCTCCAGGATGATCCTCCTGGCTCTAGCTACATATTTCTTCCACTGAGCAAGATTTTGGGCACCAGATGTTTAGGGTTTTGCTACATCTATCTTGATGTATTCTAGCAGCCCATTGTCATCCAATATTGCTTCCATGTGGTCCTTCCATGCAACAAAGTTTGAGGTGCCTTCCAAGGCATACTCGAGCCTGAGTCCATTGAAAGCCATCTTCTTAGTCCTAAAGAAAACCTACAACACTGATCTTCAAATTTGAACCTCCTGCAATGACAACTTCAAAATCTTTGCTCTATAGTGATTCCAACTTCGATACCATGTAGAAATTAATGTGTAGATTCGAAATTTCTCATGAAATTTACTAAATCTCAAGACTCAAAACTACTCTACTAATTTGCGGAAGTTAATTCACCATCTAGAACACAAATCATAGACATGCAAAAGGAAACACCACACATGCACAAACATTTATCTAGGGGAAAGCAACTGCTCAAAACCTCTTCCAATATGTATTGCATTAATCAAAGAATAGAGATGAAATACATATGGTTGCTCAAGCCTGAGCACACCCTGCAAGTGTATAGTTTATCCCTCTGCCTGACTGATTTACTCTAGAAAACACTTAGCCAATTTTCAAGCCCTCCAAGCTCCTATTTCCTTGCGTTGTTCCTCTTGGAAATTGGTCCCTATTATTAGGGAATTCCCTCATCTAGATTGCGCAATTAATTTAGGTCCTTCCTCTGATTGCATGCACCACCTGTACACACTAGAGTATTCTACAATTGATAGTACACTACCTTGAAATCTTCATCTGAACTGGGTAACTCAAATTCTCTACATGCATGAGCTAATTTAGGCTGATTGATTAGTTATTTGAATGATCACTAAGTGTGGTTGAAGTTCCACTTCCACAACTTGACCTTCCACTAGTTCCTCTAACAGTTAGAACTAGTTTAATTGATCATCACTCAATAAAATTGAAATAAATTGCTACAACTGAAATTAAGTCAACATAGATTCCTAAAATTTAGGAACCCACTACACACAACTGAACTTCGTGTCCCTGACTCAAATTAACTAAGCTAGACTCCTATTTTTTAGGAATTGACTCAAGTAAACTGAACTTCAACTCATTAACTCGAATTAAGTATCCTTAAATGAGTGACAAGAGCCACGTCACCTCAGTTAACTCCTCCAAGTTGTGTGTTGATGTGGAATTTCAAATTTCCTCAATTTGATTAAGGCAAAATCGAAATTGAGACTTTCTTGCTACATTTTCAACAAGAAAATTTATGGCAGTCATCATTAGAAAAAAGTAGCTCTTAGTAACCTCATTGATACTTATGGGTAGATGAAATTCATCTAGTGTAGAGCTCATCATACATCATTAGAAAGGAGCATTTGCAAAATGAGGATAATCAAGATCCTCTGTTGGAATCTTCACTAGCCTGGTCAATTTCTTGGAAGAACCAAGTGCCTCGGTGAGAATTCCACCTTGGATGGGATTCATTGTTTGAATGACGGTATTATGATAAATGAATCCAACGGGTTAAGACGATTTAAGTACTTTTAATCATGGTAAAGGAAGATACCGAAGTAAGACTAGATAACCAAAAGAAGAAAAGAGGTATGTATGCATATGTTTGATAAACACATGTCATGATTTAGTTGCAGAGAGCATGGGTAAGTTCTCCACCACATGAGCATGAAAAGGGACCTCTTCCTTTGGAAAGATGCATGAAGGCATGTTTCACATATTGAATATATTAAATCAACATAATATGTCCTCATATGGAATATGGGGTGGTTCACAAAGATGAAGGAAATATGATAAAAGTTCCCTAAGAACAATAGATGAAGAAATAAATAAGAGATAATCAAAGATGCAACTATGATCATGTAGAAAAGGAAATCAACATCCAATGACTATAAGAATTGACCATGACATCTCTAGGAAAAAGGTATGAAGACTCTAACAAAGTCTGGAAAGGAAGGAGACCCTTGACATTGAATATGATGGAGATGTGTCAATATGTATGTAGGATGTTGATACAAGCATGTGTCATGATGAACAAAAGGTAATTTTGATTTAATTTTTATTTTTTGAACAATATCTGGATAGGCTAATACAAGGCTATCGAAAGAGAGTAGTGGATGTCATCTACAACTAGTACTCATGTGGAAGGATGGAAGATCCTTAAGGATACATGATGTTAAAAAGGTACTTGTATGAAGAGAAACTAGATATGGACAAGCATACACTTTCCAATGAAAGGAAGGATGACATGAATGACATGGTTCATGAAGGAAAGTGATGGATTGTCGTTGCCCTACAATATGAAGGCTCCATAAAAATGAATATGAAATTCATGACATCGAATGGAGGAGCTATACAAGTAGCTGAAGGTCACATGATCTCCACCAAAGAATAGATAGTTGCTGCTGGAAATAAGTCCCTCATTAAGAGGGAGCTTGAAAGCAAGTCCCTAGTTAAGAGGGAGCTTGGACAAGTCATGGGATGAGAGGGAACTTGGGCACATTCCTTTTGTAATAATGGGTACATTCCTTTATATGAATGGGTATATCCACCCTAGTTGAGAGGGAGAGATAAACACAACATTCTTGTCTTCACTTTAGGAAGAAAGAATGGAGGATTCAGTAAGCATCTGGCATTTGATACTCTTTGAGGATGTGGTAGAGAATACAAGATAAGATTTGTTGTAGAGGATCGATATTCTTTGAGGACTGGGAGTTGAAGATAAGAATAGTCCTAGAAGGACATACCCTGTGAACACCCCGGTGGGGTATGTTCCTTGAGAGACAATGATGATGGTGTCTATAACTCATTGGTCTTGCCAACATTGTGCTCTGATCTTGTGGAGAGATAGAGTTGTTAGTCAAGGCATTGTTATGTGACAATGCTGATGATATGATGCTAAACAGATGGGTTTCCAATTCGAATCTTCTTGTGAGAATTATTCATATTGAGAATGTCCAAGTACCTTGTATGGATTATGAATACCTCCCTAGTTAAGAGGGAGTGTTGAAATATGTAACTATGTTCGGTCTTCATAATGACATATGTAATCATGACTTTATGTATTTAACGTAAAGAGAAAAATAAAATTATTATTGTTATTCTTGAGGCATGGGTTTCATGCTCAAAGAAAAATTTATTTTTATATCAAACTCCCATTGTGAAATCTTAGGGCTTGTCATTGAGTCTACAAGTCATTGTCATGTATGAAAGAGCATTTGCGGCATGTTACATATTGTAAAAGAAATTATTCGAGTCAAACAAACCCTCCAAGACCAACTCAAGTGTTATCAATCAAGTCGGCCTACACAAGCAAAAAGTTGGCCTAAGACAGTGCCAAGTCAACCTAATATCAAGTGAATGGAAGCCTATATATAGCGCATTTAGCCTCATCCTTGGAGACACACTTCACCACCAAGAGTTCAATCACAAGAAGAAGAAAAAGTATGAAGTAGAAGAGGATGAAGGAAGAAAATAAGGTTGAGATTTTTGGAGTAATCTTGGGTCACTTCTCTCTACATGTGTGAAGAAAATTATGGCTTCAAACTGTTGTAGGGAAGCCGAGTTGTAGTGCCATCAAAGTATTAAAGTATGATGTCAATAAGGATTGTTTTGAGGGTCGAGTTCGCTAGGAAGAAGAAGGAGGTCTAGCGAAGAGTAAAGAAGCAAATCTTTTCAATTTGTCTCTCACGTATGGCCTAGGGTTTCTGAATCAAAGGCCGAGAAGTTACAAAATTTGTAGGTAACTTGAAATTACAGAAAGTCAAGCCAAAGTCGCAGTCAAGTCGTTTAAAGGTCAAAGGTGAAGAAAAGCAAGGAAGCAACTATTTTGACCTGGAAAAGAGGCAAGGTTGACTTGGTCTTGGAGGAATTCTTGGTCAAGGGTCTAGGTCTTGGAATTCATTAATTGAAGATTCTATAAGAAGAAGAACTATTGTGGGTTTTCCTCTCAGAGTTGGAGAGGTTTTGGCTATGATCGATTGCCTATATCTTGTGTCCTTTTTCTTATTGTTCTTTATGGTTTGGTAACTGTTTGATGGGGAAAACACTAATAATAATTAAGAGAAAGAAGAAGCTAATTGATTGAGGTAAAAATACATCATAAAAAGTTATCAAGAAGAGAAATCATTCCATATTGTTGCCCCTATATTTCTCAATAAGGACGTGATGGGTATTTATGATTGGGGGCACAACTCACCCCTAGCATGCAATGACATGCATGGCACCAGATGGCCACCTTTTGTTATAAATTGGCTCTTGTGATGGCATACTGGCATTCTGCAAAGAAGAGAGGGGCAGAAGTGAGTTCAAGACCTCGACCTCCCTACTGTTGGTGGAAAGCATGTACATTTTTGCAGATTTAAATTTGTCTATGGGCGATTTTAGTGTTGTGATAGTGGGTTATTAGCTTGTTGAGGTTCTGTGGATGCGGTGGTGGGAGGGCATTGAAACTGGGTGTGTGGAAGTTGAGTAATGGATTACATTCTTGGAGGTCGATGGCTTATGGAGACGCTTCTCCTTCCTTAATGAGGTGGTGTAGGTCGTTTTCTCCCTAAACTTATTTTTCTTCCTTGCACTCTTGGTATATCCTAATTCCCATAGTTTACTGTAATTTTTTCCCTCTAGGAAACTCGTTTCTTTGTTTTTGGCTAATAGTGTTGGGGTATTTGGGTTCTAATGCTGGGATATCAACTTTTATGGGGGTTGAGATGGTGAGTCCTTCCAGTGGCGTGGTCTATCTGATGAGTCTAGGTGATGAATCTATAGGGTGGTGTTAAATCCCTGGGGGAGTTATGGTTGGTGCATTCTCCTGTTTCTTTGGAGGTCATGTAAGATATAACAACTTCTACATGTGTGACCCATATGTTGTCTTCATGTCACCTAAGAAATGAATGTATTGTGGTTGGGGGGGGGGGGGGTGGGGGAAGAAACCCGCAAGGTCATTATAGAGCGAGGATTTTCACAAAGGATATTTCTACTACGTATTTCGATGTTGTGCCACCTGAGACAAGAAGATAAATTGACAAGCTGGAAACCTAAGCTCGGGTGGAGAGGCAATCCCACTCGGATTCTAAAATTATGAATTAGGTATCTACTTGGATTTCCATACCTTAGTCACACCAAGGGACAAAAGGTGTTGTATTTGAACTTAGCGGCATAGCACTGGTAGATAAAATATCTGTTGGGGTTGGTTTTGCAAGGATAAACAAGTTGAGGTATACTATTTTTTCCTCCTTGGAGAACATTAAAATAATGTTGAGGAACTAACGCTTCACCCTAGATAGGATGGATGCAAGGTTTTCCCATGTGTAGGGACACTTATAATGCGACTCTAACACTACAACACCTCCAGGATTGAGTGTAAGAGGTCCAACTTCCATTTCTTCTTTTGAGTCTGAATGATTCTCTTGCCTGTAAGATTTTTAGTTCTTTGTTATGTATGGTTTGGACAACCTAGTAATAAGGGCTTTTATAATCTCTTTTATGATCCAAATCTAGTTGTATGACCTATTTTTGGACCAAAGTTTATTTATGAAAGTTCTGGTCTTTGGGAACCTTAGTAGCCCAAGAAATACACAGAGAAATCTTTCGCTGGATAGATGCTACAAACATTTATATCTGAGCATTTTTTGGTAATATAAAGTATTAATTTACAGCAAAAAAATATTTAATAAACATAATAAAACTATTTTTAAATATATAAATGTGGCCCACAGGGTAGCTCAATTGACTATGGTCAATATTATGAAGTATATGAAAAGTATTTCGGCGTAAATCACATGATAGTACATTTGTCGACGCGTTTTGAACCAACGAGTGTGGTGACGATGAACCACACTCATTGGTTCGAAACGCGTCGACAAATGTACTATCATGTGATTTACGCCGAAATACTTTTCATAAACTTGATATGGATCACAAAAGCCTTAATTCAACAATTATGAAGTATCATGTAAGCCATGAGATTCAATGTTCCAAACCAACCGGGTCAAAGCAACAAACACATATAGAGAAAGATCCATTTGACCATATAAATTAAAATAATGATTCATATTTATAACCATTATATTTCAAAATTTTATATTTAAGTTTAATTAATAAGGTATAGAAATTTAATATTTACAATAAGTTTTTTCGAAGGTATATATTTATCTATCTATTTATATCATCAATATTATGTATATCATATAATTATATATATATATATATATATATATTTAAACACTCGAAAAAAATACCCCACACACAAATAATTAGAGTTTAATATATATATATATATATATATATATATATATATATATAATCATAAAATTTCAAAATATACAATTAAGAAAGATATAAAACCTTAATAAATTTAATATATATATATATATATATATATATATATATATATATATATATATATATATAACAAAGATTAGAATGAATTCTCATGAGCTCCATAGTGAAACAGGTCGTTGGGCAGTTCCTAAAATGCCATGGATGGAAAGGATTTGCCATATATGTGAGAATAGGAACATCGAGGATGAAAACCACTTCCTCTTAGAGTGCCCCACGTACAACCACATTAGATCTCAGTTTCACAATCTTTGTTACAATACTGACCTTCCTAGCCTTTTACAATGTCAAAATTATAGTGAGCTCGGGAGGCTTCTCTCCAAGCTTTTTGAGCATAGGAATAAAATCTTAAATCAAAATAAATAATTTGTTTCTTTAGGTCTGATAGACCAATGTTTGGTCTCAGCAGACGTTAACCACCACCACCACCACCATCATCATATATATATATATATATATGTATGTATGTATAAAGGTTATAATTTAAAATTGATTTAAACGTATATAAATCAAAATTGGTTTGTTCATATAAATTAAAATGAAGTTTGCATTTTGAGAGTTTTAAACTCTCTCAGTGTTAAATTAAGATATATTATTTATAACACACGCATATATATAGGAGTAGCCTTTAAGTGCGATTTTTTAAGTTTCTCACAGATTTCTGGCCGGAATTCAACGAAAAAAATTGTGGCCAAATCTTGATTTGTGTTGTTTAAACTGGTTTTATTCGTGCATATATGGATTCAACACTCTCAAAAACCTCTAGGGCACTTCAATTGTGAAAAGTTCCCCTGTCAAACTTGTGATTTCAATAAATCCCTATTGAATTCTAGACAAATTAGATTAGAAAATAAATGAGAAAACTTTCTAAAAAATCACACTTAACTATATATATATAAAATTAATTTTCTTCATTATTATTTTTATAATTTAATATTAGTTATTTATTTAATTGAAATTATATTTTAAATATATAAAAAAACATGTTTTATAATTAAAATATTTATTTTAAAAATAATATAATTAAAAATTAAAAATAATATATTTATATTTATTTTATTTATAATAAATATGATAGTATCACTATGATAATTTATAGAGATATTAAAATTATTATAATCACAATTCATAAAGATACAAAAAAATATTATTATTATATTATTATTATCTAATTTTAAAGTCAAGGCCAACCTAAACACTAAATTGGTGATTGAGACTCTTTTATTTGTGGAACAAAAGATCTACCTCAATGTAGCGATTTGACTACTAAATCTAGAAAACACATACCAAATTGGTGATTAAAACTCCTTTATGTGTGGAACAAAAGGCCTAACTCAATGTAGCGATTTGACTACTAAATCTAAAAAACATACATATTCCACCCCTCTAATTTTAAACTTATAACTAAACATTTAAAAATTTTATCAGTCAAGATAATGAATAAATGATTACCTTTCACTATCATAATCACGTGTTTTTCCTAATAAATATATGGCCAATCACTATCACAACTCACATCGATATAAAAGTTGATTAGAGCATGGGAAAATAAATATTTAAAATTTGTGTGGTTACTTTTTCTAATAGTGTGTCATCGTAAAGTGGGTTATCAATGATTGAAACTTAAAAATAAAAGAAACGGTGTATTGAGGTAAAAAAGACAAGTTCCTTCACTAAAGAGCTGTGATGTCTCCTTTTACAACTTTATAAGGTTTAATAGTGCAATAATAGGTACGAGTTTAAAAAAAAAATATTTTTAATGAGTTAAGAATGATTTATTTTATTTTATTATTATTTTTAAAAATGTATTTTGAGAGTTTAATATTTTAATTAGGGTAGTTTTTACTTTTACTTTTATTTTTATTTTAATATTTTAATCAATATAGTTTTTCATTTTTTATTTTTATTTTTTTATCTGAGGAGTCTACGACTTGTCATCTTTTCCGTAAACTAGGTCATAACCGAGGGATTTGAACCTTGGATCGGCTTAATGAATGAATGCCCCCTTGGACATAGTTTTTCATTTTTAAAATATAGAAATATAATATTTTTTTAAAGGAAAAATCGTAAATTTTATTCACCCTGCAAAAAAAGGAACAAAGTTACATTCTGCAAATGCCATGAAGCATTTAATCATGTCAACCTTTCAACGGATGCACATAAAAGAAAAATAAAAATAAAAGAAAACTACATTAAAAATGCCAGGGATTAAGTGTGATAATAATCACTTAGCTCCCTGTTTTTGCCCTTCTTTTTTTGTACTTTTTGTCAAACCCCATGATTGGGATCACTTGTTACTATTACTAGTTGATGTCCAACTTCCTACAATGGGACTTCCTTCTTTGGATATGAGCTCTTAGATACAGGGGTTCTGAGCGTTTCCTCACCCGACAAATGTTTCTTTATTGACTATTGTATGATGATCTCAGTCGATGATGACCTCTACTTCTTTCTATAAGTATTGCTTGAGATTTCAATGAGGTTTCCAAGAACACTTATTCAATAGAATTTATTCCAGACATTCTTTCTGCTTCCCATGTCAAGAGCTCTTACTTCTAATGCTTCTATCATGATGCTATTTTCTAATTTGATGCATCCTATCTTATTTACATTGCTTCCTATCTATAAATTACAAGTGAAAAGTATCTTCTAGTGAAGAAGATCATCGTCATCATAGTATATATTTTTTACTTCTTCATTTTTACACTTCTTTGTCTCAGGCTCTTTCACTTCTTCAATAATGTGGGCTTCTTCCCTATCCCTCTTGTCCTTACTACGTTTAGGACAATCTCTTCTATAGTGCCCAAGTTCTTGACATCCATAACATCTTACCTTATCCATGTTCTTCCTTTTCTTTTGAGGACCGAACTTTCCAAATTTCCCTTTTCTTCTTGCCATAGCAGCATATGCTTTATTCCGTTTATTTGGTCCAACATCAATCTTTGCCTTCAGTCTGGTTTCTTCGATCTTATAGAGTGACCATAGATCTTGAAATGGAGTAGTTTCTTTCTTCCCATATAAACTTGAAGTGAAGTTACCCCCTTCTTTCGGTAGTGCATTTAGTATCGTTGTGGTCATCTCTTTATCAAACATGACTTCTCCCAGCTCTTGTAGTTGATCTCGAATTTATGATATCCTCATAAAGTATGAGGTTATTCCATCTTCCTTGGATATCTTCAATTTGTAGAGTTCTTTCCTTAGCGATATTACTTCTCTTGAAGTACTTACGGAAACAACTCTACCAATTTGTCATATATAGATTTTGCAGTCTCCAACTTTGATATATATGGGATTAGAGAGTCTTTTATAGATTCTATAAGAATCATCCGAGTTCTTACTTCTTCCTTCATGAATCTTGCATGTGCTTGAGTATCATCTTTTGGAGGCTAGGTAATTGATCCCTTGATGTGATCCATGACATCTTTCTCAATAAGATTAAGGTTTGTCCTTTTCTTCCATGTAAGGAAATTTGCAGCCCCAACCAATTTATTGCTTTCCTTGCAAAAAGACATTTTTTATTATTATCAAATATAGTCATAGAATTACTTGAGAGATTGATGCTTGCTTCTTCCTTAATCTTGATGCTGATAGAGGATTTGCTTCTTGAGAGATTGATAAGAGAGAGCTTGATTCACGATCCTTATTGAATGATTTAGCCTTCCTTCTTTCTTGAAGATGGTTTCAAGATTCTTGTAGATTTCTTTGATCTAGGGTTTTGAAGATCTTCACATTAGTTGCCCTTAAATCTACGACAATCACTGCTTGATGTCATCTTGATTGAATGCCCCTTCTTGACTTCAACACCTAAGCTCCGAAACCATGTTGAGAAATCTAGGGCATGAATAGTTAAAAGATTTCTCTGCTTGATAATTGTTTTGATATACTTTTACTTCTTAGCTTATAGTCTTTTATTCATTATGTTATTATTGTGTTTTATTCATCAAGACAATTACCAATATGCACAATAAAATACAAACGACACAGTATGTAGGCTTGTCAGCTAGGGCTAAAACCTCTCACCTCTTGAGAGGAAAACTCGATCAAAATTATTCTTCTAGATCTTCAATTGATGAGTACCAAGACCATGACCAAGACCCTTGATTCTAGTATCCTCCCAAGAACCTTGTTACTAACCTTGTTGCTCTACCTCTTCTCTTTCTCGACTTCCTTCTTGATCTTGAACTGCTCTCCTCAAATCCTTCTAAAGAAACTTGGTCTCTATACTTCACTCTGCTTCTTCTCGACTTCTCCTAGAGAATCTCGGTCTCTATGATCTTACTTGCTTCCTCTAGATAATCTCAGTCTCTAGACCTCTATCTCGGTTACCCAGAAGAACCCTCCTTTGTTGTCCGAGAAGAAAATTCCTTCGCTGGCCAGAAGAATCTTCCTTCACTGTCCTAGAAGAAAACTTCTTTGCTGCCCCAGAAGAATCTCTTCTTTGTTGTCACAAAATAATCTCTCTTTGTTGATGCCATAAGAAACCTTACTTCGCAATACCCATAAGAATCCTCCTTCGCTATACCTTCTTCGCACTTCTTTTGCTGGACTCTACTTCGCACTTCCTCTCGATCGAATTCTTGTCCAATTTCTTGCTTTGAGTGAGGCCAAGTGTGGCTTATATATACACATTTCCTCATTTACTTTAGGCCGACATGATTACTTGTAGTTAGGCCGACTTCTACTTGTAGTTTCTTCCATCGTTGTAGGCCGACTTGAAGAGGATAAGTGACAAGGTCTTGGAGGATACTTTACATAGACAAGTTTGACTCTATACAAAGTGTAACATGACTTCATTACATGACAATGACTCTATTATTTATGAGTAGATGACAAATAATTCCTAAAGACTATCTATGGCAGTCTTGACTCAAAAATAAAATCTCTTGCTCATGAAACCCATGAAGCAAGTCAATACAATAATAATTTTATTTTTCTTCTTTACATCTCATTAAATAAAATCATAATTACATGTCATTATGAAGACCGAACCTAGTTACACTTTCTAACACTCACTCTTAACTAGGGAGGTATTCATAATGGTACTTAGACTTTCTCAATCTGAAGAATTTCTCATAAGAAGAATTTGGATTGGTAACTCATTTGTATAGCATCATATCAACCAACATTGTTACATAGCAAGGCCTTGACTAACAAATCCTTATCTCACAAGATCTGGGCTCAATGTTGGTGAGACCAATGATTTATAGACACTCTCATCATTGTCTCTCTTGGAACATCCCCTACCCGGGTACTCAAGGTGTGTTCCATGGGGACTATTCTTATCTTGGACTCCCCAACCCTCAAAGAATATCAGTCCTCCATGAATACTCTTTTGCTGGATGCCCTATCTCATTCTCAAAGAGCATCAAATGCCAAATGATTACTCAATCCTCCATTCTGTCTTCCTAGGTGAAAACTAGAATGACATGTCTATCTCTCCCTTCTCAAATAGGGAGGACATATTCCAATAAAGGAATGTACTCATTCCTACCAAAAAGGAATGTACCTAAGTTCCCTCTTGGCTTAGGAATTTCCAAGTTTTTTCCAAGCGAGAAACTTCTTTTCAGGCCCCCTCTTAACTAGGGACCTACAACAACTCCTCAAGTGGAACAACCAACTGCTTGAAGACCTCCTCTCTTCTTCGATGTCTTAAATTTATTTTGTCATGGAGTCTTCATCTTTTGGGTCTCCTTCATAGGGCACAGACCATCCATCAAATTGGTCCATTATATTTCCATCTGGCTTTGGTTTATGTCATTATGCTTTCATGCCATATTTTCCGGAAGGATCTTACATCCCTCAATATGGTCCTCTTGGAAGTCATCCACAGATCTTCCCTTTGGAAGTCCTACGTAATCCCATCTAGATATTAGTTCAAAAATAAGGAATGAACACTTAAATCAAACATTACCTTTGTGATGGTATTTTATCATGACATCTTCCTATAGGTATCAACATCATGTATGTAGATTGACACATTTCCCAAAGATATCCATTGTCAAGGATCTTCATCTTTTTCCCGACTCCTGTCAGAGTCTTCATATCTTTCGAGGAGATATTCTAGTCAACTCTTCTTAGTCTCAGATGTTGAATGCCTTCTACCTTTGTTGCATATTTTCACTGTCTCTTCCTTTCTTTTCATACTTCATTCCCAGGAGCTTCCAATCAGAGTTCCTCAATTGTAGTCAGCTTCCTCGTGATTCATATGAGAACATATTATGTTGATTTCATCTAGCGTGACTTATGATTTTCTGCAATATTTTAGAGGAGGATATCCTTTCTTCTTTTGATCATATTTCCCAAGATTGAAATAATGATCCATATTATCTGCAACCATATTACATGACTTTCATAATAACCTATGTAAGCATACATACCTCATCTTTCCTTTCGGTCATCATGACTTCCTGTAGAAAATTCATTTTGAACGTAAGAACTTTATTCTTTAGACCTGATTTCCTACTATGTCATCATACCATCGTCTCTTGAATCCCATGAATTGGAATTCCTAATGAAACTCTTGCTTCCTTTCTAAATTGGTGAATCCTTTGATAAACATTCCATCACAGAAACTTGTGGATCTTTCATATCCTCACCAGGTAGATGTCTCTTTATTGACTATTGTATGATGATCTCAATTGATGATGACCTCTACTTCTTTCTATAAGTATTGCTTGAGATTTCAATGAGGTTTCCAAGAGAACTTATTCAATAGAATTTATTCTAGACATTCTTTCTGCTTCCCATGTCAAGAGTTCTTACTTCTAATTCTTCTATCATGATGCTATTTTCTAATATGATGCATCCTATCTTATTTACATTGCTTCCTATCTATAAATTACAAGTGAAAAGTACCTTCTAGTGAAGAAGATCATCTCAGTCATAGTAGAGATCTTTTACTTCTTCATTCTTACACTTCTTTGTCTTAGGCTCTTTCACTTCTTCAGTAATGTGGGCTTCTTCCCTATCCCTCTTGTCCTTACTATGTTTAGGAAAATCTCTTCTATAGTGCCAAAGTTCTTGACATCCATAGCATCTTACCTTATCCATGTTCTTCCTTTTCTTTTGAGGATTGAACTTTCCAAATTTCACTTTTTTTCTTGCCATAGCGGCATATGCTTGATTATGCTCATTTGGTCCAACATCAACCTTTGCCTTCAGTTTGGTTTCTTTGATCTTATAGAGTGACCATAGATAAGAAAATGGAGTAGTTTCTCTCTTCCCATATAAACTTTAAATGAAGTTACCCCGTTCTTTCGGTAGTGCATTTAGTACCACTGTGGTCATCTTTCTATCAAACACGACTTCTCCCAACTCTTATAGTTGATCTCCAATTTATGCTATCCTCATAAAGTATGAGGCTATTCCATCTTCCCTGGATATCTTCAGTTTGTAGAGTTCTTGCCTTAATGAGATTACTTCTCCTATAGTACTTACATAAATCAACTCTACCAATTTGTCATATATAGCTTTTGTAGTCTCCAACTTTGATACATATGAGATTATAGAGTCTTTTATAGATTCAATAAGAATCCTCTGGGCTCTTACTTCTCCCTTCATGAATATAGCATGTGCTTGAGTATCTTCTTTTGAAGCATGGGTAATTGATCCCTTGATGTGATCCATGACCTCATTCTCAATAAGATTTAGGTCTGTCCCTTTCTTCGATGCAAGGAAATTTGCAGCCCCAACAAATTTAATGCTTTCCTTGCAAAAATACATTTTGTTATTATCAAATATAGTCATAGACTTACTTGATAGATTGATGCTTGTTTCCTCCTTAATCTTGATGTTGATAGAGGATTTGGTTCTTGAGAGATTGATAAGGGAGAGCTTGATTCACGATCCTTCTTGAATGGTTTAACCTTCTTTCTTTCTTGAAGATGGTTTCAAGATTCTTGTAGATTTATTCGATCTAGGGTTTTTAAGATCTTGACCTTAGTTTCCCTTGAATCTCCTACAATCACTGCTTGATGTCTTCTTGATCGAATGCCCCTTCTTGACTTCAACATCTAAGCTCTGATACCATGTTGAGAAATCTAGGGCTTGAATAGTTAAAAGATTTCTCTCCTTGATAATTACTTGTGATATACTTTTACTTCTTAGCTTATAGTATTTTATTCATTGTGTTATTATTGTGTTCTTTTCATCAAGACAATTACCAATATACACAATAAAAGACAAATGACATAGTATATAGGCTTGTTAGCCAGGGCCAGAACCTCTCACCTCTTGAGAGGAAAACTCGATCAAAATTCTTCTTTGAGATATTCAATTGATGAGTAGCAAGACCATGACCAATACCCTTGATTCTAGTATCCTCCCAAGAACCTTGTTACTAACCTTGATGCTCTACCTCTTCTCTCCCTCAAATTTCTTCTTGATCTCGAACTATTATCCTTGGATCCTTCTAGAGAAACTCGGTCTCTATTCTTCACTTTGCTTCTTCTCAACTTCTTCTAGAGAAATTCGATCTCTATGATCTTACTTGCTTCCTCTAGAGAATATTAGTTTCTATACCTCTATCTCGGTTACCCATAAGAGCCCTCCTTCATTTTCCGAGAAGAAACTTCCTTTTTCTGCCTAAAAGAATTATCCTTCGCTACCTTAGAAGAAACCTTCTTTGCTGCCCCAGAAGAATCTCTTCTTCGTTGTCCCAGAAGAATCTCTCTTTGTTGATCCCAAAAGAAAACCTACTTAGCAATACCCAAAAGAATCCTCCTTCGCTATACCTTCTTCTCACTTCTTTTGCTAGACTCTACTTCACACTTCTTCTTGATTGAATGCTTGTCGAGTTACTTGCTTTGAGTGAGACTGAGTGTGGCTTATATATACACCTTTCCTCATGTCCTTTAGGCTGACATGATTACTTGTAGTTAGGCCGACTTCTTCTAGTAGTTTCTTCCATCGTTGTAGGTCGACTTGAAGAGGATAAGTGACAAGGTCTTGGAGAATACTTTACATAGACAAGTTTGACTCTAGATAAATTGTAACATGACTTCATCACACGACAATGACTCTATTATTTTATGACTAGATGACAAATAATTCCTAAAGACTCTCTATGGGATTCTTGAATCAAAAATAAAATCTTTTGCTCATGAAACCCACGAAGCAAGTCAATACAATAATAATTTTATTTTACTTCTTTACATCTCATTACATAAAATCATAATTACATGTCCTTATGAAGATCGAACCTAGTTACACTTTCCAACACTCCATATCTAATTTTGCATCCTGAGGTCTTTTGATATGTGGAAGATTAGTGGCAATGATGCTAAGAAAGGATGCAGAAAAGAACCTAACACACTCTATCAACCCCTGTTGTGGAAGGAAAGAGTCTTTTTTTATGAAGCAAGTCAATACAATAATAATTTTAATTTTCTTCTTTACATCTCATTACATAAAATCATAATTACACGTCCTTATGAAGATCGAACCTAGTTACACTTTCCAACACTCCATATCTAATTTTGCTTCCTAAGGTCTTTTGATATGTGGAAGATTAGCGAGAGAGATTGGGAACAATAACATTTAAACGGGCTGCACTCATCCACATGGACCCTCAACGCACCACCAACAAAGAAATAACATATATCTAAAGGGGAGAAATGCATACCCTCTGTCTAGAACTCCTTATAACAATGTAAAGCAAATTTAATGTGAAATAGCATATTTGCAACTGCATCGCATTGAAGAAGTTGTCTTTTCTCCGTATATGAAATCCACAACCATCCTTATTCTTTGCCTTGGGTAATATTGAACTCTTCAACCACTAGATTTGGTTCTCCTCTTGGTTCATAATCAAACTTGTGTTTAACAACTTTTTGCTCATCCCTGCATAAAGAAAGAAACCCATCTCCATGCCTTATCTCTTTACAAAGGAGAGCAACTACGATCTACACTTCATGAGTAGATGTGTCATCTAGGAGATAAACAAAGAAAAAACCCCTAGCTCCAATTACGTTCTCCATCACTCTCCCTCTTCTATCATGTTTATACTAAATAATTAAAATTTAATAAATTATGTTTTTTTCATTTATAAAATATGAAAATATAATAATTTATTTTAACAAATATCTAATGAAAAAATTTAAATAGAATTAAATCATGTGCAAATCTAGTGATCTATGAAATCTCAAAATTCTTTGTTACATGGATTTTCCTTCCCACCACCTTTCATTGTGCCAAGAGGTGCTCTACAACCAAATATGGGGGGGATGTTGAGGCGTAATATAAGTATATCAACATTTTTTAAATGTTGGCTCTATTACACATCACAATGAGAAAACATATGTATAAGGAAATTAAAGCTAAATAAAAAACAATAGCTTGCAATATTCTCAATGAAGTCTTTCTGGAGATAATTTTAAAGCATATTAATTTAATAATATGAATATGACCAATGGAATATTTGGTTTCATGAATCTTGGCACGATATCATCCAATTGAAACCAAGCCTAATTGGCCTGTGCGGCTTGCATATTTGATTCACTATATAACATTATATATAATAAATAATGCATTCTAAAACAAGCAAGAAGATTAATATGGATTTATTCAAGTTCACTTTAAGTAATACCAAGTTATTTGTTATTCCATCGTCTGCAATGGCTGCATAGATGTCAGGGAAGAGAAAGGCACAAGAATGCAACGATATGGTGAGGGTTCAAAGCTCAAATGCCAAAATATTCGAGGTGGACAAGGCGGTGGCGTTACAATAAGTGATTATAAAGAAGGCAATGGAGGACATGGGCACTCATAACCCCATTCCTTTTTCTAATGCCTCTAGTGAGATTTTGGAAAAGGTTATCAAATATTGTGAATATCATGTAGATCACCCACCATATTCGATAGAACAATAAAGGACGTTGACTACTGGGATGTTGAGTTCCTCAATGTTGTTCATTTAACTATATCTTACATTGCATGTGTTGCCCGCTATATGGATATCAAGAGTCCTTTGGATATTAATTTGCAAAACAAGTGGCTATACAATTATAAAAAATGCAATGTATTCTTGTTATGTGTTAAATCAATATTTAAATTACTTTAAAGGAAAGTTATAAATAACACATATATTTATAAAACAATTGTGGTGGAATAAACATCACAATTATGTTTATTGAGAGATGTTTTGATCCATTAAATAATTAATTTGAGATATGACTATATCCTCTTCTTGTGGGCACATGTTGTAGTACTCAACAACCCCCCATTTAATTTTTATTTAAACCATATAAGAAAATTTTGGGGACTTTTTTTGCATCGCATGTAGGCTTTGAGTGTGTTTACTTCATTTCAAGTCCAATGTGCCTTTTATTTACATTAAGTTTTTATTTTTATAGTTTTCCTAAGTTTGATTAAGTTTGTTTGTTAATAGACTTTGGAAATAATTTTTTGTTTTAAACATCTTAATTATTTAGATTAATGAATAAAACATAGTCTCCGAGACCAAGCTTGTGTTACAACATGTGGCAATGACTCTCTACTAAACAAATAATGAAACTTTAAGTTACCAGAGTATTATTTTAGAAACCTTTATAATCAAAGTTTGGTGATATATATTATAAAGTGGCTGTAGCTTATTGGAGACTCACATATCACGTAACCCTCCTCCGCTCCCTTATATAGGATAATTCCTTATCAGAGTTTTGTTATGTGTAACAACGAAAAACCTCCGATCTCCGATATGCGATAATCATTAACCTCTGATCTCCGATATCATATTTCCCCGATTTCCACTCCCTCTGATCGCTAATATCCCTAAAGGTCTCCGATCTCTGATTTGTGATAATCCAATTACCTCCGATCTTCGATAGGCCTTCACTCTGACCTCCGATACAATCCAATCTCCAATATACAGACCTGATTTGATTTAAATTATTGATAATTATAATATCGCGTCCCCTCCCATATCAAACTTCTGAAATGATACTATGACTTAACCCTCCGATCGTTGATTTAATTACGGATTTGATATAGTTATTAAAACGAATTAATTATGATTTCGCATCTGCTCCATATTGGAGCTACCCATATCGCAAATATTTTATGTTGTCTCATTTTAAAAGCTGTGATGAGCTTACCTCTGATTCCACTAAAATGCTGCCATGTGTCATTATTTGGTACGACTATAATATTTTAATATAAAAAAGCCATTTAATTTGTTTTAAGTCGGTCTCATGACTCATATTTAAGATTTTATAGTTTTCTTATACTTTGGCTTGATTTTCTCCCCAATTTCAACTAATTTTGGCCTTGTACTGGCAGAGAAGCTTCCAGAATGAAATATACTAACAGATCCAACAATTGATCCCTAAAAGAACTCCTCCGGGTGGACAAGCAGATCTAAAATGGGTAGGAAATCACTATGGTTGTTGAAGCAATTGAGTGCGGTCTTATTCGAACATGAGCTAAATTGGGAATCTCCTCAAGCCGTAGCTATTCATATTCTGCTAGAATTTGATCTAAAGGAATATTTCCGCTCTAGTTTTCCTTTATTTGCTCAATCTATTGAGAAAATCAAGGGAGACTGTTAGTATTCCCAGCATGTATAAATACCATCTCTCGGCTTTATAATAGAGGATTCGAATCATGGTAAAATCCTTCTCTACTTTGTAATTCAGGATTCTAAAAGCACTACTGTAATAGGGATTTAGGGCTATAGAGGAGACGAGAGTTTAATCTCAGATCTGAGGAATAGAGAGATTTATCTTTTACATATCTGAACTATGTATGATGAGCAGAGATTGCACTATTGCAGTGCCTGTTTCATTAACATAATTTATGATTTGCACAGGGCAGTTGGAGATAAAAGCAAGGGAATTGGACTTAATAAATTGGTATTCAAGATATTGTTGTTTTAAATACTAGTTTTATTTTATAATAGCAGAGACTTGTGATTTTCAGTCATATTTGTGCACTATTGTCTATGTGAGTGATTTATTGCAATTATCTATTGTTTATCTCTACTCTTATGTACTGAACTATGATTTCTGATTAACTACTTACTCAGAGATCAACCTTTTAATTCTGTCTTAACAAACAATAATATTATGTGAACTATTTTCTTGTATTATTGTTTAATCATTCGAGCTATTGGATTACTAATCATCATCATTTTTGTGAACTACTTCCTAGATGTTGTTGATTAATAATTCTAGTTAAAGGATCTTTGAACATGATATGTTTGGTAATCATAATATGAACTAATTGAACTACTTCGTTAACTTGATATTCACTATAGGCTAGACATATTTAAATATCAATTCAATTAGTTAGCTTGCTCTCGGTTGGGTTAGATCTACATCTTCCTAATCGAGATAGCTTTAGGTTTTCTATCCTTTTGATTGTATTCTAGTGCTAGTTTATATTTAAATTTAATTCTACATTCCTAAAAGTTCTCTTATCAAAGAGGCAAACTTTAGTTGTGGCTTGGATGAACCCCATATCAGCTTAAGGATAATTTTCTTACCTAATTAGCAAGAGGGCTGATCTAATGTCTCTTCTCTATTGGTAGGTTAAAGTCATATTTTAAGCCAGTGGAGATAGAGAGAAGGTAAATGGGCCTAGTTTAACTAGTCGGAACCACCATTTCAATGGAAAAGGAGCTACTCTAAGTTCCCGACCGAGTGGTCTCCCTTATAATGTTGTAAGCAAATATTTTTGAGCCTTCAACATTTTTGCTGCTAGAAGGAGGTCCAATGAATTGTTTTCTTTGAGTATTTTTTATTATTTAATATGGCCCCGTGTAAAAGACTTCCTTGGAGTTGCTTTATTGGACCTCTTCCAAAAATCACTCCAGTAAAGGCAGTTAAGATCCCGTCTCAGGTAAAATATAATGGTAAGACATATGCTTTTAATCATCTCCTTAAATTTATCTTAAGTTGCAATAATTTCAATATTGACGAAGATATTATTTGCAGAATATTTACTCTAACTTTGACAGGAAAAGTCAAAGGTTGGTGCTTGTCACTTCCAGTTGCCTCTGTACGTAATTGGGATGAATTTTGAAGATTTTCCTTCACGCATTTCAGGAATATGACTACAAAAAGGTGTGTGATCAGTTAGAAGAATTGTGTAGGGTGGAAGGTAAGACTTTGGATATGTTTTTATGTTAGATTTAAATTAATTTTAATGCAGTTTCAGTCCAAATATTTGCCTCCTCAATTCCAAATGATTGGATGGTTTAGGAATTTAGTGTCTCTATGCCATGATAACTATCAAGAACCAGAAAGTAAAGCCTTTGTTGATAGTGATACACTTTCTCTCAAAATGACAATTTTGATTTTTCACAAATTGAAATTACAAATGATAATGCAGGAATACTCCAAATTTACATAATACTAATCAAGTAGAATTTAAACTAAATCAACAACAATTAAATCAACCAAAGAATGTCGACAACGCACAGTCTACTACTGAAATTAATTCATAATATGCTGATAATAAATTGCAAATGATGGAGAAGCTCAACAACAATTTGCAAATCGATCAAATATATGAAAAATATGAATTGTCTATTTTGGAAAATCAGAAATCATCTATGCATAGAGAAACCTTTAGGTATATATCTTCAACTTCCTATTTTTCTCTCTACCCTGATATCTTTAACAATATTAATTTAATTCATAATCAATCAACAATTCCTTTGGATACATATTTAATATTAGAAAACAGAGGAACTGATTTTAATAATGAATTATTAATTTCTGATATTGGTAGAGAAAATTTAATCAGTAATTCAATCAATAAACCTGAAGATTCTCTTAACTTGATAATCAATCACTTGCCTGGTTCTGATTTATTTAATTCAAAAGAAAATAACACTTATGATGATGACTTGGAAAATGAAAAAACTCAACCTCTTTTCTCTTCGGAAATGATTTTGTCTGATTCCTTAGGTGAATCTATTTTTGAAGATAAAGAGAATTTTAATCAAGGATTTATTTCGGTCCATTCTAATTTTCAAACATTCAATCATCCTATTAATTTTGGTATTCAAGAACCTATCCCAATTTTTGATTCCTATGATGATGAAATGCCCTTTTTGGATCATAAGCTTGAAATCTTCCCATTCCTGCAAAAGAAAGCAAACAATGAGTTTAATTTTATAATTTCTATTGATGCTCATGGGAAAGAAATCTTCGCAAATGAATCCCAACCATGTTGTACCATTACTTGTAACATTAATGTAAACTTGAATCCACTCCATTTTTAGTTCCCTCAGTTTGAATTTATTTTTCTTTTGAATCTCATTTTTGAATTTCTGAGCACATTGTACTGGTATTTTGAACATTCAAACTCTAGACACTCATCAGGTGCATTAATAAGCATATATTAGAATCAATTAAAGAGTTTCAGGAAAGGACATCAGCTACTTTTTATTTTGAAATTTTATTTGTTTATGCTTGACCAATTTATTTCTCACTTTCAAATAAGTTCATCACAAATTCTGGCACCTGAGAGTGCACCATTTCATTTGGACCAATAATGGGACACTTCTAGAAACCTTTTAAGTGTTCATCCATTCTTTATTGATCCATTTGAAAAAAATCTGGAAGTTCCAGTCCGCAGGAATATTTCTGACTTTGCGAGTGTTCGACAAGCTTCAATAATTAAAAATGTATCATTCAAGCCCGGCATGATGTTTCCTATTCCTTCGAACTTCTTCCAATCATTCACTAAAATTCATGCTATTTTTTATGATGTTGTAAACATTTGGTTGGAATAATTTCAAGGTAAGAATTTTGTAAATAAATTTACTTTTCTAAATTTGTTACTTGTGCATAATAGGCTGAAATGTTCTTTTTTATAATTTAATTTCAGTTTTACTCCTGTTGTTTGACCTGTACATACATGCAGTAGTTAGAATGAGAAAATGGTTACATTGGAAGTATGACTATACCTAGTCATATTTCCTTCCACTCAGTTGGCAATAGGAATAGATTACTTTAGATTTAAATTCCTTTTCTGTTTGCTTTTATTTCATTATTTCAAATTTTTAATAAGCAAGTAATGAATCCAAGTTTTTCTTGTCATCTCCTTTCATTTTCTGGCAAAATGTCTTATTACACGTCAGAGTTCTTATATAGTCAGATCATATACACTTGTGATGTGCTTAATTACATTGCTTTTGTGAAACTTCATTGTATTGTTTTTGTAATGAAAACATGTATCAAGAAGTTTCAAGGAATTACTATGACTTGGCAATTTTGGATTCACAAGTATCTCTAAAGGCTTATTTTATCACTTTGATCCTCCGATGGAAATTTGAAGTGGATATGATTAATAGTTCATTACTTATAATTTTAAATTGAATAAATAAATGAAGCTTGAACATGAATCATTGTTTTAGTGCTTGCTTTAAATTGAATAAATTATGATTTTCGGCCAATGAAAATTACATTCAAAGCCACTTCTTCATGCTTTTACTTCCAATTAAAAGAAGAAGTTACTTTGGCTGGAAAAAAAACATTTTTTTCAAGTAAGATCAAACAAAATTTTCCAGTGGTAAGTTTCATATGTCCATTCCCATCCTTTCATTTTCTGCATTTTTCCTTTTGCTTGAATTCCTTGCTTCTGTTTTCTCTTCCAGTTATATTCCCTTATCCTTGTTTCCTCTATTTTGCAGGTTTATATTAGTTTGAGGATTCATTTTGTTTTTTTGGGGTTAAAGAAGCGAGGAAGAACAATCAAGGAGTTTCAAGAAGTTTCCTCTTCCCTTTCTTGTTTCTGATTTTCATTCCGATTGATGGTATTTTTCTTAAAGCAAAACAATATTTAAAAACTTGAAATTTAAATTTATAGAACACAAATTGTAAAAGGAGAAAGTCCCTAGAAATGAACAACAACAAGTTATCATTTGATAAGCCTCAATTAACAAATTTATTTAGAAGATAAAAACTCTATACTCTTTGCATACTTTTTATATCTTGTAAAAAAATTATGCAAAACTCATTCTCCTGATTGGCTTCCCTGCTGATTTGCTAAAATTTGGTGCTTTCCTTTTTGTTTCATTTCCACATAATCATATGTATATATGAGAGTGTTTTCTGTTTGTTGAAGTACCATTTCTTTTGGTTTTATACTTCCATCTGTGTGATCCAACGAAGTTCATTCCAAAAGGAAGATTATTAAAAGAAACATCATTATTCTATATTTCAGATTTTCACTTCACTATAATCTCTAACTATTTAATCATCATTCTGCTAAATGATCTTTGAACTTAACACTTTAAGGGTTAATTCTATCATATGATAAACTATAACATTTTTATCTACTAAATCAACAAAGTTCATCAATAAAAGTTTAGCATCTTATGACTCTTCTTGTCATCCCGATCTATTAAGTAGTGTATTTGTTTCCCCATCCATTAATAAAATATTTTAAGAGTGTAATTCAAAAATAATAAAAGACTTGAAAGATAGGGGGTCTCACCAAGAGCCAACCTACCATGATCATAGGCACTGATAGTGGTGACATTATCACAGTTGGTTACCAAACCAGGGTTATGGCTTGTAGCCAAACGGTTATAAGACAGGATGTCTCATCACGAGTCGCTTGTTCGCTATTATTAGTACTGGTGTATGACATTGTAATTATCTGGTCACCAAGCCAGGACAATGACTTTCACAGTAACTAAAAAGAAATAAAATAATTATTACTCATTCGTTTAAAGTATAAACTAATGGATGGGAGACTCATACTTCCAAGGGTTAAAAGGTGACCCCGTCGAGGCTATGGATGCCTAGTGGCAATAGTGGCACCACCTGTGACATTCGAGTATATATTTAAGCTGAAATCATAAATAAACTTTGTTTTCTTTAGTTCAAGCTAACATATATACATAGTTGTCTAAAATATGATTATACTCTTATATCTAATACAAGAGATTTTATGCATTTGTTGACTTGTAAATGGTTTTTACAGAGACATTTTTAGAAGGAAAAGCTGAGTCCTAGCATCTTATCTTTATTCCTTTTTATTTGAACTTGTTTGGTATTTTCCTAGAGATAATTGTTTCGCCCAGTGTGTCGCCAATTGTTGTAGTACTCAACAACCCCCCATTTTATTTTTATTTTAACCATATAATAAAATTATGGGGACCTTTTTTGCATTGCATGTGGGATTTGAGTGTGTTTAATTCTTTTCAAGTCTAATGTGCCTTTTATTTACATTTGTTTTATTTTTATTGTTTATCTAAGTTTGTCTACTTTTGTTTGTTAATAGGCTTTTTAAACAATTTTTTGTTTTAAAAATCTTAATTATTTAGATTAATGAATAAAACATAGCCCCTGAGACCAAGCTCATGTTACAACATGTGGCAATGACTCTCTACTAAACAAATAGCGGAACTTTAAGTTACCAGAGTATTATTTTGGAAACCTTTATAATCAAAGTTCGGTAATATATATTATAAAGTGGCTCTAGTTTATTGGAGATTCACATATCACATAACCCTCCTCCGCTCCCTTATATCGGAGAATTCCTTATCAGAGTTTTGTTATGTATCAACACTTAAAACCTCTGATCTCCAATATGCGATAATCATTAACCTCTGATCTCCAATATTGTATTTCCCCGATTTCCACTCCCTCCGATCTCTGATATCCCTAAACACCTTCGATCTCTGATTTGGGATAATCCGATTACCTTCGATCTTCGATAGGCCTTTGCTCTGACCTACGACCTCCGATAGGCTCCAATCTCTAATATCCAGACCCGATTTGATTTAAATTTTTGATTAATTATAATATCCTTGTCTGCTCCCATATCAGAACTTCTGAAGCGATACTCTGATATGACTTAACCCTTTGATCGTTGATTTAGTTATGGATCCAATATAGTTATTAAAACAAATTAATTATGATTTCCCATCTGATCCATATCCCATCTACCCATATCGCAAATATTTTGTGTTGTCTCATTTTAAAAGTTGTGATGAGCTTACCTCTGATTCCACTCAAACGCTGCCACATGTCAATATTTGGTACAGTTGTAATGTTTTAATAATAATAAAAAGATCCATTTAATTTGTTTTAAGTCGGTCTCACGGCTCATATTTTAGATTTTATATTTTTCTTATACTTTGGCTTGTTTTTCTCTCGATTTCAACTAATTTTGGCCTTGTATTAGCATATAAGCTTCCATGATGAAATATACTAATATATCCAACAAATGATCCCTAAAATAACTCCTCCAGGTGGCAAAGCGGATATAAAATAGGGAGGAAATCGCTATCGCTGTTGAAGTAATTGAATGCGGTCTTATCTGAACATGAGCTAAATTGGGCATCTCCTCAAGCTGTATCCATTCATATTCCACCAGAATTTGATCTAAAGGAATATTTCCGCTCTATTTTTCCTTTATTTTCTCAATCTGTTGAGAAAATCAAGGGAGACTGTTAGTATTCCCAGCATGTATAAATACCATCTTTGGGCTTTGTAATAGAGGATTTGAATCATGGAAAAAGCCTTTTCTACTCTGCAATTTAGGATTCTAAAAGCACTACTATAATAGGGATTTATGGCTGTAGAGGAGAGGAGAGTTTAATCTCAGATATGAGGAATAGAGAGATTTATCTTTTACATATCTGAATTATGTATGATGAGTAGAGCTTGCACTATTGCAACTCCTGTTTCATTAACAGAGTTTATGAATTGTAGAGGACTGTTGGAGATGAGAGCAAGGGAATTGGAATGAATAAATTGGTATTCAAGATACTATTGTTTTAAATACTAGTTTCATTTTATAATAGCAGAGACTTGTGATTTTCAGTCATATTTGTGCACTATTGTCTATGTGAGTGATTTATTGCAATTATTGTTGTTTATCTCTACTCTTATGTGCTGAACTCTGATTTCTGAGTAACTACTTACTCAGAGATCAACCTTTTAATTATGTCTTAACAAACAATAATATTATGTGAACTATTTACTTGTATTATTGTTTAATCATTCGAGTTGTTGGATTATTAATCATCATCATTTTGTAGAAAATCCTGTATATTCACAAGCTCATGCAATTTACTAAATAAAGAGACAAGAAACTACTTCTACTATCAACCAGCGGAAGCCAATAGATCGATGAAAACAATAATCGACAAGAGGAAGATAATCAAATACACATAACACAATAAGTATATGGGGAAAGCCACAACTCAAAACCCCACTATATGTATTGCATATATCAGAAATCCAAGATGATAATACAATGCTTGTTCTCACAAGAACAATCCCAACACTCAGTAAAATCAATCTCCAACTCACAAGAAAACTCTTGGCCAACACTTAGCCAATTCTCCTTCTCTCAAAGTCCTTATTTCCTTGTGAAATTCCTATGGCTGATCAACCCATATTAATGGGAGGCCAGTGCATCCAAAACTACGCAATCCCTTCAAGGTTTAGTTCTTGATTGCATGCATGATATATACAACTCAGTAAATCATACAATTGATAGTACATTTCCCTGAACTCTAGTCTCAACTAGGTCTTTCTTAGAATCGACATGCATGGGTTTCTGATGAGGGAATATTCAACTAACTGGAGTAGCACTAGTTATGCATTAGTGCACCAATTCACTGTTAACTCACTATTAGTTCCTCAAATAGTTTGGAACTAATTTAACTAAACTTAACTCAGTAATCTGAGTTATCTAATTACAACTCATACTTAACTCATCTTGGACCCCTATAAAATAGGGAGAACATATACATGACTTTAGAAAGACTTCCAACTCGAAATTCCTAAGCTAATTAAGTTAATTAAACTTAATTAACTATTTACAAGTTACTATGAGAATATAATTCGATTTTAATTCTCAGCTTAATTCAAGGACAAATTAAACTGGAATTTCTTGTTGCCATTTCTCAACACTCCCTCTCAACAAGAAAGGGATTATCAGCTACCTCGACCTCATCTCTGTGAAACTCTAATTTACATCTTGACAATGCCTTTGTCAAAATGTTAGTATCTTGCTCCTCCGTGGGATTGTACTCTAACAACATAATCCGCCTCAATACACAATCTCTGAGATGATGATATCATATATCAATATGCTTGGACCAATCATGAAAAACTGGATTTTCAGAGAGCTTTATACAACTCTGATTATCGCAGTAAATCATAGTTGGATCCATCTGCTGACCAAATAAACCCACAAGGATCTTCCTCATCTAGATGGCCTCACATGCTGTCTGACTCACATCCATGTACTCTACCTCAGCTAAACTGAGTGCAACCGATCTCTGTTTCCTACTGTACCAAGAAATTGCCATTGACCCAATACTGAAGATCCCTCCTGATGCGCTCTTCCTGTCAGAGTGACTCCCTACCCACTCTGCATCGGTGAAGCCTTGAAGCTTCACTACCTATGTCCTTTTGTAGCATCATCCGTACTGAGAAGTGCCCCTGAGGTATCTCAACACATGATTTTCCGCTTTCCAATATAGCTTGGTAGGCCTAACCATCACTTGACTAAGCTGGTTAACTGCATAGAACATATCTGACTGTGTGTTCACCAAGTACATGAGTGAACCCACAAGCTGCCTATAAACAATTTCTTCTACTACTTCCCCTGAAGTAGCATCCTCCTTCCTCCAGTTACCTACTAGAGGAGTCTTCGTGGGTTTGCTGCTCTCCATGTGAAATCCCCTGAATATCTCGTTGGCATACTTTCCCTAAGAATAGAAACAACTCTCCATCTCCATGCCATACCTCCATGCTAAGAAGGTAATGCATGAGCCCCATGTATTTCATCTTAAACTCTCTTGCGAGTTCCTCCTTGCAAGATTTGATCAATTGATCATCACCTGTCAGTATGAGATCATCAACATAAATTACAATGATCAACAGTTTACCTTCCACCACTATGTAGTACAGTTTTGCATCTGCTTCACTCTTTGTGAAGCCCAACCCGGTGAAGTAGCTATCTATCCTGGTGTACCAAGCACAGGGTGCTTGCTTCAAGCCATTACACTCTCTTGAGCCGACACACATGCAACTCACGATCAAAGGTTTCAAAACCTTCAGGCTACTCTATGTACACATCTTCCTCAATCTTCCAACCCATCTGTGCTGATAGTGCTAATATAGATCTGATTAATGAGTACCTTGCAACAGGAGAAAATATCTCATCATAGTCAATCCCCTCTACCTGTGAAAAGCCACGGGCCACAAATCTAGCCTTATGCTTCTCCACACTACCATCTGCAGCTTGCTTTACCTTGTAAAGCCAACGGGAGCTCACCACTGACTTGTCCTCCGGTCTCGGGACCACATCCCAAACACTATTACGAACTATGGAGTCATACTCCTCCACCATCGCATCAACCAAAATCAACTACTGCACTGCTTCCTTAAAGGAAGATGGCTTTGTCACAACACATTCTCCCATAAGATCCATGTAGCCAGTGTACCTCTCAGGTGACCTCCTCTGCCTGTGCTAAGAAGTGGGTGCTCCCACATTCTCCCGAGCATCATCCAACAATCTATCAACCTCTCTGGTGCACTTTCTTCCCTCTTTCGAAGACTCTGCCCGAGTGGATGTCTCCAATCCTGGATACTCTGCATGTGGCTGCTCCACATCAATCTGAGGCTCCTCAACCATAGGAGCTAAAAGATCCTCATCCGCATGTAGCTCAAGCTCCCTCTCAAGGGAAACTCGCATGGTCTTCTCCTCATCGAATTTGACATCCTTGCGAACCAATGTCATCCGACTAGTCGACATGTACACTCGATAGTTGTGAGGCATACCAGTGTACTCCACAAATATCCCCAACTCTGCTATTGGCTCAAGCTTCTTCCGTGCATCTTTGGTCACATGGAAATATACTGATGACCCAAAAATCTTGAAGTGACCAACATCTGGCCTCTTACCGGAATAATCCTACTCTCGTGTCTTCATCTCAAGTATCTGATGTGGCTACGGTTCTAAACATAAACCGCTTTGTTGCATGCCTCAATGCACAAGTGTAGTGGTAGGCCCTGATCATGCAACATTGCCCTCGCTGCCCCTATGCTTATGTTCTTCCTCTCAGCCACCCCATTTTGTTGAGGATTATGGGGTGCCATCAACTCTCGTTTAATCCCTTCTGCTGCACAAAAGTTCTTAAACTCGTTTGGGACATACTCACCACCGTTATCACTCCATAGAGATTTAACCTTCTTGCCCGACTCTTTCTCCACCAATTCTTTAAACTCACAAAACTTTATGAAAGTTTGATCCTTTTTTTGCATGAAAATGTCCAACATTTACGAGAATAGTCATTAACAAATATAACATAATACCTATGTTTGGCCGTGGATGCTATTGAGAATGGTCCACATACATCTAAATGGACTCTCTCTAGAATAAACTCTACTCGACTGTCTCTATCTCCAAAGGAAGACTTGGTGTATTTTCCCAAACTACACCCCTTGCATGTATCAACTTGCTCAAGCGTACCTTTGGGAAGACCGATAGAGATCTGCTGCAATATATTCAAAGCCCCATGATGCAAGTGTCCCAATTACCTGTGCCACAACTCGCCAACGTCTCAGCTCTGCATCCTTTCTGCTTTTGAGCTCAAAGCAACACACTCCACTACCTCCGAATTATATAGATTGTTCACCCAAATCCATATCTTCTTTACTTGACCTGTGGCTATGTGTGAAAGGAACACCTTTCCTTTTGAGAAGATAACATCATAGCCTCTATTGTCAAGCATGGCAACAGATACCAAGTTCTTCTTCAACCCGGGCACATACATAACCTTCTTCAATGTGAGTGAAGCCCAATGTACCCAATCCAGTAACACTATACTTCCCGTCATTACCCATCTCATTATGCATCTGGAGATCTTTCCCCTCTAGGTCACTGAATAACTATTTGTCGCAAGTCATGTGGAATGAAGCTCCACTGTCTAAGTACCATACATTTCCCATCATTGATGACACCATGCATGCAATGAGGGAAAAGTCCAATTCGAATTGAGAGGCCAAAGCCTCACCTGCTACTCCTCTTGAGGACTTCTTCTTGGACTTCTTGAGTGGACAATTTGTAGCAAAATGGCCCATCTCATGACAATGAAAGCACTTAACTTTTGTCATGTCTTTCTTCTTACCTCCATGATAAGAATCCGATTTGGAATGGGAATCTTTCCCTTTCCCCTTCTTCGCCTTAATCGCTAAGGCACAATTCTCTTCATCATCAGTCTTTGATGAAGAGCCATCCCTGGTGTTCCTCCTGATCTCCTCCTGCATCAAATCCGACCACAGTCGTTCCCAATCTAGCAACTTCTCCTGACCATTGATAGAGTCCTGATAACTATGCCAACTCTTTGGGAGTCCTAGAAGAGCAAGAATCACCATATCTTCCTCGGAAACTGTGATTCCAACACTTCCAAGTTCATCACGACATTGAGTGAACTTGGTTAAGTATTTGGAAATAGTCTCGCCTTTTTCGATTTTGATTTTTCGAAGTTTGTCCTCCAGTTCCAATTTCCTTTGGTCACTGCTGTTCTGATACAAGTCTGTCAATGTTTTCCACATAACATATGGAGTTTCCTTTCCATGGAGACTCAAGATAATGTGGTCTCGAACTCCCTCAAGGATTATCCACCTCGCCTTCGCCACGCACTTCTTCCATTTGGCCAAGTTTTGTGCATCCGATGCTGCTAGCTTAGGGACTTCTTGGTCAATGGATTCCTTCACGCCATTATCTTCTAGCACAACCTCCATTCTGTCCTTCCAAGCTATAAAATTTGAGCTTCCTTCCGAGGCATACTCAATCCGCAAACCGTAGAATGCCATATGCCGATCCTAAAGTATGAAATGAAAATTCAAATTGCCTATAACCTTAAACTAAAAACTTGAAAATCTCCTCTAGTATATTGTTCTCAGCTCCGATACCATGTAGAAAATCCTGTAGATTCACAAGCTCATGCAATTTACTAAAGCAAGAGACAAGAAACTACTTCTATTATCAACAAGCGGAAGCCAATAGATTGATGAAAACAATAATCGACAAGAGGAAGATAATCAAATACACATAACACAATAAGTATATGGGGAAATCCATAGCTCAAAACCCCACTATATTTATTGCATGTATCAGAAATCCAAGATGATAATACAATGCTTGTTCTCATAAGAACAATCCCAACACTTAGTAAAATCAATCTCCAACTCACAAGCAAACTCTTGGCCAAAACTTAGCCAATTCTCCTGCTCTCCAAGTCCCTATTTCCTTGCGCAATTCCTATGGTTGATCAACCTATATTAATGGGAGGTCAGCGCATCCAAAACTGCACAATCCCTTCAAGGTTAAGTTCCTGATTGCATGCATGATATATACAACACAGTAAATCATACAACTGATAGTACAATGTCCCTTCACTCTAGTCTCAACTAGGTCTTTCTCAGAATCAACATGCATGCGTTTTTGATGAGGGAATCTTCAGGTAACTGGAGTAGCACTAGTTAATGCATTAGTGAACCAACTGACTGTTAACTCACTATTAGTTATATTAGCATAGTTGTAGGCCAAGTCATGAGTAGGTTTTGGAATTTTTATTTGCTAGGATTAATTTTGTAAATTGCAAAACAAAAATCATGCACTATTGGAATTTCCGATAGCATCCAATTTTCTCGTTCAGACAGTCACCCCTGTTTTTCGGACAGTCTTTCTGTTATTGTTTTATTTCTTGTTTTCTTTAAAAATTTCCCGATGATACTGGAATTTTCGGTAGCGTTTCCTGTTTTTAAAAAATAAATCCGAAAATGCAACTGTTTTCGATTTTCCACGTGTCATAACGACGGAATATCTAGTCCAAATCATGAGATTTCATGATTGGATAGGTCACAAACTCCAAGTCAAGTCAAGTGGTAGTGATTAATCGTTTTGGTTGATCGTGTTTGCCAGGTGTCAATCACAACCATAGCCAGCCGTTGTCTACCCCACCCATCTTAAATAACTCGTGTATCCCAAAATCGTAAGTGTGTCTGCAGCGTGAGTCTCAGCCAATTGTTTGAATTCTGATGACCATTCTTTCTGTTCCGCGTAATGCACTACTAGAATTTCCAGCCAATCCGAATTAAAGCAGGAAAATTGCCAGATTTACAAGATTCTCGTACAACCACATGTAGCAGATAAGATGGACCCTCCAGAGTAGCTCGACTTCATCATTACAACTACATGCTGTCTATTATGAAATGAAATATTATGTAATCATGAAGGATTATATGCATGGGAGACTGAACCATAGCTTCATCTCAAATATTCGAAAGTGAAGGAAATGTCACCATTTCGAATTTCTGAAGTGCAGCTAAGGAGACACTGATTAAGGAGTTTAAGAACACATCCTATATTTTCAGGCAGCCTAATTCAAGATAGTTTCAATAGCTATTGGGTAAGCTTTCACACTTCGACACCTATTCTTCATAATCAGCAAGCAGATATTCTATGGCACCAAAGTCTAGGAAAGGTGGAAAGCTTAAGAGAATTGAACCCCAAGGAGCTGAGCTAGTTGATGCTAATTCGAAGGTCAGAAGGCTATTTATTCAGGCAGGTTGGTATCCACTCTGCACGAGGTTAGGAGACTCACATCAAGGTGTAGCCCGAGAGTTTTCTCAAACTTTCAATGGACAGGAAGCTACCATTTTTGGTTTTCAGTTGCAGGTTTCAGAACAATCAATTGCAGAGGCTTTTAACCTTCCCCAGGAAGGAGAAAAGTGGTTTAAAGGACAACTCATTACAGGAGGAGATCTCAATTCTTTTATCAGAGATGAATATAGAGATCCTAATTGGGCCAAAGGAATTCCCAGCAATTATCTGAAGAAAGAATGGGAAGAAACAGTCAAACTGGTTAAAATTTTCCTCACTGGTGAGAGAATATATATAGTAGTTTTTCTTTACCATATGAGGTTTCTTTTTCATTTTGTAGGTATGAGGACTCTTAATCTGCTTTATTTCATATTGAAGAGCATGACCAAAATGGCAGCCAGGATTCAAACGCATCAGGAATCATCACAGTACAGCTTGTATCATCAGGTAATTATCAAAGTTCTGGGTGAAGAAGAACTGAAAAAGAGAAACCAAACCTGGGACCATTTCTTGTTTTAGAGGGTAGGCCAACCTGCACCAAAACCCCAAGAAATTTCTCAATCTTCTTCAACACGGGTTTAGACAAAGAGGACATCAACTGCATTAGTTGAAGGAAGGTCTAAAAGAAAGACAAAGAGGGAAAGTGTGAGTAGAGGTGCCAAAAGCAGCAAAGAGAAACCCTTAGTTGCTGAATCTGAAAAGAGAAAGGAGCAAGGTGAAAGCTCTTCTGCCCAGAAAACAAAAAGCTAAAAAATGGTTCCTCCTGTTAGACCTTTTCCTAAGGTTTACATAAGAACTCAGAGAAGAAAACTTGCAATTGAAGAGAAAGCTAAAGCGCAGGTGTTTCCTGAAATTCCAGAAGCACATGAACAACAACAAGAAGACCAACCTCTTGATTCTGATGAGGAAATATTGAAGGAAGTAGGGTATACAAATACCAGTAAAAACAAGAAAGAAGAGCTAAAACCAGTTGCTGGAACTAGGAGGAGGCATACTTGGGAAAAGAACAAATACATACTGAAATCAAAGGCCCTAAATAATCCCAGTTTGCCAACTGAAGTAATAGTTATAGAAGAAAAACTGACAGAGTTGCAGACTGAGGATCCTTCAATTGCAGAAATCAAAAGATCCTTGAAGAAGCAAAGAGGTAAAGCTCCCATGGACCAGCCATCAGAGCCTTCCAAAAGAAGAAAGATCCAAAAAGAAGCCGAAAAGAAAGAGGCCATCATCAAAGGAGAAACAATAAAAATCACAAGGTCTAAATCTGCTAGAATTAAAACAAATTTGGATAAGCTTGCAGAGGCTGCAGCTCACATGGAATGAAAGGTATATCCGAAGCATTTCTATTAAAGTTTTGAAGTGGAAACGTTATCCTACTGAAAATGTTGGAAATGTTTCTAGTTTTTTCACTATTACAAGTATTTTCGGAATTTCCGGTAGCACCTGTCTCAATAGAAATATACAGTTGTTAGCAGCAAACCTCCGGCTAGTTTTGGAAGACAACAACTCATAACGATATGGATAAGAAAGATGATGGATATGAGACAGTTATGAGGTTGTTGAAGGTTATATTTAATGAAGACATATGGCCATTCAATAGGCAAGACCATAAAGAGAAAATTCAGCAGCAAAAGGGGCAGCCAGTCAGTTTTTCCAGCAGCAAAGTGTCATTCTTCCTCTTCTTCTCATCTACACTTGTAATTTTGGTTGTAATTCGATGGGAGATGTTATTATTATATGAAAGACACCCATGTAACAAGAAAATAGTGGAACCACCAATTTAGGAGAGTTGGAGTTGGTGCCTCTCTCCCTATATATATCTTTTGTAAATATCATTTCAGGGTTGGATTTTGGTTCACCTGAAGACTCAACTTAATAAAATAGCTTTTTCTACACTTCATGCTGGAGGATTTTGTGATTCAAGTCATATCTAATGTGTGGTTTGTCTATCCCCTGTTTTAAATTTTATGAATTATAAATTTGCAGTAGCTAGTATGGTATGAGTGAGAATCATTAAGAGGATCTGATGATGACTTATCTACTGTCTAGTTTTCTGTAAATTATAATATATGTTCAAGTAGAACTTGCTAGTGAAGGTTTCACAAAGGATTTGTGAGATACTTTATACATGTTTTTACTTCCTAATTGTTGTCTTCCTTGTCAAACCTGTTTTAATCTTTTAAATGATAAATTGCAACAACTAGTATAGTGTGAGTGAGAATCATTAAGAGGATCTAATGATGACTTATCTACTATCTAGTTTGCTGTAAATCATAATACCAGTTTAAGTAGAAATTGTTAGTGAAGGTTTCACAAAGGATTTGTGAAATAATTTATACATTTTCTTACTTTCTAACTGTTATCCCCCTTGTAAAAAAAAACAGAGCTTGTTACAAGGCTTGATGTAGTTGAAGTGACTGTCTTAAGATACTTAGTTTCTTAGGATAATTATCAGCTACCTGTTCTCTTTCCCTTGCTCCCCTATACTACTCACTTAACCATACAATTTGTGCTTGCCACAGCTTGCCAAATGCATGAAAGTTAAAGAGGAACACAATCATTTCAAAACTCCTTCAGAAAGCCATCCCACCACTCAAAAAACCCTTTTAAATTTTGAAATGAAATCATGATGTGTAAGGCTTACTCCTTTGCAGTCTAGGATTAACTCCTTGCGCTAACATCTTTGGCGCCATTGCCGGGGAGGTGAATTGAAGTTTATCCCTGGGTAAATGACAAATTTATAAGTCTGGTTCTGAGGTGTACAGTTCCAACTGTCTTTTTAGATTGTTTTATACCTGGCGACTCCATTGTTGAAGTTCTGGTTCCAAGAAAGGCTAGAACCAGGGCAAACCCATATTCTCCTTTGAAAAACCAAGTCCTTGATCCTGAGAAGCTAATCAATAAAAAGAGTAAGCGAAAGCTTGTTTCTTTTATTTCTAGTTTTTCAAAAGCTATTCCTGAAAAAGTAAAACAAATTTTGTCTCTTGATTTTACAAAGATTTCTATACCTCTCTCGTTTTCTAGTCAACAAACAACCTCTACATCGAGTGTTGGTGCTTCCTCATCTATTGTTCAAAACCCTAAAATTGTTATTCCACAAATCCCAGTAACTCTAATTGTTATTCCACAAACCCCAGTAACTCATGCCATGGAAGGTCCTAATCCACCCCCTAACCGAATGGATGCAATTGTAGCTGCTAGCTATGCTCCTTTAGTTTTACCTCAGCCTATGAATGCGTTACCTGTAGGAGATTATCTCAAGTATATGCGTAAATTTAATGGTGAAGGGGAGGTAACAGCTGAAGAACATCTTGTTGATTTTTATGCTTATGTTGATAATCTGAACATTGAGCATGAAGACAATTGGATGAGAGTTTTTGTTCAGAGCCTCGAGGGTGATGTAAGGAAATGGTTCAGATCTTTGACAACTGGTAGCATCATTGGAATTGAAGTCCTAGATGATACATTTTTAAGAAAATGGGGTGATAAGAAATATTTTTTGTATTATATCACAGAATTTGGTGTAATCAAAAGAAAAGAAGGAGAATCAATTTCTGATTTTTCTAAGAGATTCAATAAAATGTATAGCAAGATACCTACTGAAATCAAGCCTACTGAAGCTTCAACTAAAATCACTTATGTTGGTGCTTTTGATCCTAACTTTTGTTTATTGTTGAGAGAAAGAAGATCTGCTATGCTATCACAAATGCAGGACAATGCATTAGAGGTAGAATCAAATATATTAGCAGCTAATAGGCTTAGAGGAAGGATTGACAGAGAAAAAAGAAAACGAAAAGCTGAAGTTTTTACTTCAGGAACTTCTAACATAGATCCTAAGCTAGATGAGCTTACCAAGATGGTCAAATCATTGACTACTGATATGTCTAAGTTGAAGATGGAAGCAAGACCATCTACTACCAGAAATGTTTCATTTGATTTGCCAAATAGACAGTAGTTTAGAAGACCTAATGCTCCTCAAATTCTGCAGAGAGAAAGAAGAGATGTTGATGATCAAAAGGTGCAACCTCCTTTGCAGAATGTTATATTTGAAGATGAAGAAGAAGTTGAAGGGCTCGAAAGAGATGCTGATATAAATTGTCTTAGAGACAAAGAAGGGATGATTCATCTTACACAAGCATAGTATGAAGACTTTATGTCATATACTCAAAATAATGAAGTGAGTCCTAATCATTCCATGATTGCAGCTGATCATCAAAGTAGATACAATCTTAGATAAAAAAAAACTGATGACACTTCTAAGCCTGTTTTACAGCCAAAGAAGTATAAATATGCAGTTAAAATTCAGTTGAAAAATCTGGCAGATCGGAAATTCCGGTAGCATCCGATATTCTAGCAGAGAAACAAATGACCAAACCTGACAAATCGGAAATTTCGGTAGCGTCTGATTTTCCTTCACCTGAGGTAAAAATTGCTCACAAACCACACTCTACTTTCAATTTTGAAAATGAGATTCAGAAAATCAAGATTCCTGTTCCCCTTGTAAAACTCATGAAAAATCAAAATTTCAAAAATACGTTTATGAAAGCTTTGCAACCTTCAGCTACTGAAGTAGTCTTTGATTTTGTCAACCTTCAAGATGATAAGTCCACTGTTATTTTAGGTCCATTGGTAGAAGGTAGAGATGACTCTGCCCCTCCCTTTCATCTATCTCTGAATATTCATGAAAATAGCCTGCTTAATTGTCTTATGGACTCTAGAGCTTCACATAATTTAATGCCCAAGGTAGTAATGGATGAACTAGGTGTTGAGATAACTAGAGAGTACCAAGATCTCTATTCTTTTGATTCCCGGAAAGTCCAATGCCTTGGTGTCATCAAAGACCTTGCAGTAAGTCTTTTTCAGTTACCTATGAGAGGGATGGTAATGGATATCGTTGTAGCTGATATCCCTCCCAGATTTGGTATGTTACTTTCTAGGTCATGGATTAAAAGGTTGGCAGGAACCTTGCAAATGGATTTAACTTATGCTATTGTTCTAGTTTTTGGAGGAGAACAAAGAAGACTTTACAGAGAAGCTCAGCTGGCATATATCATTAGTGACAACAAAGACCCTACTAATCATTCGATATATGCTAGAACAATTGGAGTTGGTTCAAGCATTCTACATATGGATGACTCTGCCTTGCCTACATAAAGTTTTTAGATTTTAAAGCCCGCTGAAAATCAAATCAATCATGAAGGATCAAAGGTATGGCAAATGTTTTTTGATGGCTCATGTTCCAAAGAAGGTGCTGGTGCAGGATTGTTCTTATTTCTCCTTTGAAGGAAAGTTTCACTTTTTCTTTCAAACTTGAATTTGAGACAACTAATAATGTGGCTGAATATGAAGCTCTGTTAATTGGCTTAAAAAAGGCAAAAGATATGAATATATCAGAAATTTCTGTTTTTGGAGATGTTGAACTTATTATTCAACAAATCAGAAATGTTTATCAAACTAAGCATCCTAGACTCAAATATTATCGGAATGCAGTATGGGACATTGTAGAAGACTCCTTCCTGGCCTTTAACATTTCTTTTGTTCCAAGAGAAAGTAATATTCTAGCTGATTCACTCTCTATTTCAGCCAACTCATTCAAAATTCCAATGCCTATAAAGTTGAAATATGAAGTGGAAGTTAGGTTTAGACCTAGCATTCCTGATAATGTTAAGCATTGGAAAGTTTTTGAAGATGACCAGGAGATCAAAAAATTCATTGAAGTTGCTGAAGAGTTTGTTGTTCTAAATATTGATAAAGAAGAAGACCTACCACAAGTTGATGTTGATCATCAAGATTCTAGAAATCTAAAAAAACAAATTGCTGATCAGCCTATCATACAGCTGCCTACCAATCATATTCCCAAGGGGTTAATTCCACTTGAGAAACTTTTTGATCAGAATGATGTTGTAGTCAAGCCATAGTTAGCTGAAGTAGATGTTGAATTAGAAGATTACAACTTGGGTACAACACAAGAACCAAGGTATGTGAAGTTGTCAAAAGATTTACTAGATGAAAGAAAGATGGAATATCACAAGCTGTTTTGTGAATTTGTTGATGTTTTTGCTTGGAAATATGAAGATCTTAAGACATATGATACATCTATCATTGAGCATAGAATACCATTGAAAGATGGTACTAAACCTTTCTGGCAAAAGTTAAGGCAAATCAATCCACTATTGCTACTAGTGATGGAAAAGGAAGTGAAGAAACTGTTGGATGCTAAAATCATTATTCCATTGAGATACTCAGATTGGGTTGCCAATCTAGTGCTAATAAGAAAGAAAAGTGGTGAAATCAGATTGTGTGTGGATTTCAGAAATCTTAACAAAAGCTCCAAGAAAGATAACTATCCATTGCCGAAGATGGAGCATATTCTTCAAAAGGTGACTGGGTCAGACAAAATTTCCATGTTAGATGGTTTTTCTGGGTATAATCAAATATCTGTTTGGCCAGAAGATCGAGAGAAGACAACATTCACTACTCCTTGGGGTACATTCATGTATTCAAAGATGCCATTTGGGCTCATGAATGTTGGAGCTACTTTCCAATGTGCTATGGACTTTGCATTCATTGGAGAAAAGGACACATTCTTGGTCATCTATTTGGATGCCATTACTGTTTTTTCAGCTTTAGATCGAGAACACCGTCAATACTTGAGACAAGTATTTGTTAAATGCAGAAAATATGGTATATCCTTGAATCCGAAGAAGTCTCATTTTGCTCTCAAAGAAGGTAAGATGCTGGGTCACATAGTTTCTAGAAATGGTGTGAGGATTGATCCAAAAGGAGTGATTGCAATTCAAGATTTAACACTTCCAAGATCCAAGAAAGAGATTCAATCTTTCCTTGGTAAGATCAATTTTCTCAGAAGATATATCCCAAATTTTGCTGAAGTGGTGAAACATATTACTTGTATGCTAAGGAAGGACAAAGAAGTCAAGTGGACCGTTGAATCTAGAAATTAATTTGAGCTGATAAAAAAGGCTATCATTGAAGAACCTCAATTGGTAAGTCCTGAATATTCAAAACCTTTCTTAATCTTCTCTTTTGCTTCTCAAGACACCATTGCTGTTGTTTTGTTACAAAAAGATTCAGAAAATAAAGAAGCGCCCATAGCAATTTTCAGCAGATCTCTTAGAGAGGGAGACTTAAAGTATGAAATGTTGGAAAAACATGCTTATGCATTAGTTAAAGCTCTGAAAGCTTTTAGAGTTTATATTCTGCATGCTCAAGTGATAACTTATGTCCCTTCATCTGCTGTTAGAGAGTTACTGGTTCAGCTTGATATTGATGGAAAGAGAAGTAAATGGGTGACTAAAGTTCTTGAATTTGATTTAGAGATAAAGCCTACTAAACTAATCAAAGGTCAAGGATTAACTAAACTACTTGCTGAAGAAAATTGTAAACTGTTGGGTTTTAATTTCATGGATGATAATCTAGAAGGGCAAATTTCAGAACCTATTGACAATATGATAGTAGATTCAAAGCTTGCTGAGTGTAGCTAGTACAAAGATGTTGTTTATTTTCTGAAATATTTTAAACCCCCTCCAGAGTATGATAAAAGCAGAGTGAGATCTTTGAAGTTGAAAACCATTAAATATTGCATCAAGGATAACTGTTTGTATTGGAAATATCCCACAGGATTTTTGTTGAGATGCATTGATCCAGAGGAATCTAAAAATGCCATATTTGAAATGCATAGTAGTGTTTGTGGAGGTCATCATTATTGGAGAACTACTGCATACAAAATATTGAGAGCTGGCTATTTTTGGCCTAGCTTATTTTCTGATGTATGTGCTGAGGTGAGAGCATGTGAAAAATGTCAAAGGTTCACTAGTAAAAATCATCTGAAGTCTTTACCTCTCAAGCCCATAATTGTTTTTGCACCTTTCCAGCAGTGGGGATTAGATTTCATTGGTGAAATTCATCCACCTTCAAGTGGGCAGCATTGTTGGATTCTTGTTGCTACTGATTACTTCACCAAATGGATCGAAGCAATACCTACCAGGAATGCCACTCATAAAGTTATCATTAACTTTCTGGAAGGAATCATAACTAGATTTGGATGTCCATCAAGACTAGTAGCAGATAATGCAGCTGCTTTTAAAGCCACACCATTGGTAAATTTCTATGAAGATTATGGTATTCAACTTACTCATTCTACAACTTACTATCCACAAGGGAATGGTTTAGTTGAATCATCTAATAAAAGTTTGGTAAGAATCATCACCAAGTTGCTGGAGCAAAATAAGAAAGCTTGGGACTCAAAACTCAAATTTTGTTTATGGGCTAATAGGTTGACAATAAAAAAGTCTATTAATACATCACCTTTTCAGATGGTTTATGGGATTGATTTTGTTTTTCCAGTCCAATTAGCTATTCCTGTAGCCAAACTACTATAAGATCATGAAGTTGAACCAAATGACATGACCAGAAGAATTTATCAGATCATAGAAGTGCAGCGAAAGAGAGTATCAATATGATTTGGTAAGAAAATATCAACAAGCTGTGAAGGAAGTCTTTGATAAAGGGACTAAAAAAGAAGATTTCCAGATTGGAGATTTGGTGTTGAAGTGGGATGCACAACACCAAGATCCAGGTAAGCATTCAAAATTTGATGCTTTATGGCTTGGTCCTTTCAAAATTTCAAATGTCTTGCAGAAAAATACTTTTGAGTTGCAGAATCTTGATGGGACAGAACTGTATGTAGGCCCTTTTAATGGGCATTTTCTCAAAAAATCTTTTACTAAGGTTGTTGGCAGCCTCCGTTCACTGTAAATACCGGTGTGATTTCATAATAAGACTCCATAGCCCAATGACAAGGCACTGAAATTGCAAAAAAGTTCTTAGAGCCTCGTAGGGAGAGATTTATCCCCTGTGGAGCCAATGTTAGCACAGTTCTAGGCTAAGTCATGAGTAGGTTTTGGAATTTTTATTTGTTATGATTAATTTTGTAAATTTCAAAAAAAAAAGTTGGGTGTGGAGCCTGATTATCTTCTGTATTCAAAGGTATCGCCACATTGGACCCCAGTTCGAAATTGTTGCCGCCCGTAAAATATTCGCTGTAGGGGGGGTCCGGGGGGGGCGGATGTGACCTTTGGGGAGCCCCCCCTTGGCAGGGGGTTTCGGGGGCAGTGCCCCCGAAGCTAAAAACAGATGTAAAATTTCCTTGTAAAAGTATAGTAATTTCTAGTCAATCTGGGCCGTTCACTAGGCATATGATCTGACGGTAGAACTTATGTTTAGTTTAGGGTTTTTTTCCCTAGAAGGCAACCCCTCTCTTTGTATGAGGGCATTGTATTGAGTCTGTGTAATCTATGCATATTCTTCGAGCGAGAAGTAGAGAGGTGAGACTGTGAGAGAAAAACAGAGGATATTACAGCAGATCTGCTATAGGTTGTGTCTCTTCATTTTGCTGGATAATAGAAAGGAAGGACTGGCTGTTCGGGGTGGACGTAGCCCAAACTGGGTGAACCACGTATATCTGTGTCTCTCTTGTTTTATGCGTTTTCTGTGTTTATATCTCTGCAATATTTTATGTGTTCCATTGCTCCGTAATATATAATTTTCTAACAACTGGTATCAGAGCCGAAGGTCTATTTGGCTGATAAACTCATAGGAAAGAAGGGTTCCTCGTTTGAGTGGGAGCAATGGCGGAAGATGGTAAGTTTAGGGTCGAGAAATTTAATGACCAAAACTTCTTGTTGTGGAAGATGCAGATGGAAGATTATCTGTATCAGAAAGATCTGTACCTACCATTGGGCGGAAAAAAAAAAGATGCCGACGGGAATGACAGATGAAGAATGGAACTGTAGTGCCCACTCTAGTTTCCTGACCCTAATATGACATTATCTTACATACTTTATTCTTCGAGGACCTCAGATTGAGGATCTGGACCCATGACACTATTATTAGCGATTGAGATATTCATGGTTGTGATGTTTATGAATGCTTTCCATTGATATTATGATAGCATGAATGGTTATGTAGCTTATCTATCAGTATTCTGATGATTGCAATATTAAATAGTTAAGTTGGTCTCTATTTGAATTTATGATGAGGGTAGTAAAGAATATGTATGCGCTCTACTAAAAGCATAATGAGGATAAATTTGATGGATAGGTATATTTCTACGATGTTACGATGTTGATAGCTTAATGAATATGTATGTTTCCATTGATGATTATTGATGATAGCCATGAGGGATGTGTCCCCTATGTTACCTACTTCCTTTAGTTCAGACTTACAATGGACAATGATGTGAATGACCAGGAATTGTTAATGATGCTAGTATGATAATTGACTAACATTGAGAAACCTTGTTACTGATGATTATTGAGTATGGCAGGAAACCATCAAAGGCACTCGCATATGACATGTCGATGACACCTGGTTTGATGAAAATTCATATTATTTTACCTTTTAAAGTCTAAGTCGATCTTGAAATCTGCCATATATGTTTAACTATATTCTGATGATATGTTAATGGTTGCAGACACAGATTAGTTGCTTGACTGAATGACCCACATATGGGTGATGGGGTTGTACAAGTGGATGGAACTACATGGGAGGGGTGGGACAGTGTCCCTGATCTCAACCACTAGCACTCCCGCCGTGACTTGGGCTGGAAGGGTTGAAACACCTTCGCCTTGAAGATCACGATGCCATGAGGGCAGGTCCCAAAGTTGGGTCGCTCATGAGGACTTTACCGGGGGGCGTGCATCAAGGCGGATTCCTTGATCCCCGACACCATTAGTCTCACTATAGCAGGCAACATAGGAGATGATAGTGGTCTATGATGTTGCACGATACTTTCCCCTCGTAGTCACTGGATGCTTGAAGGGCAAGTGGTGTGGCACCCTTGGAACTTCAGGGGAATTTCTTGAAGGGCACGACCAACTTGGCACCCTTGGCATCAAAAATAAACTACTAGGTGTGGCACCCTTGGAACTTCTAGGAAAGTTCTTGAAGGGCACAACCAAACTGGCACCCTTGGCATCACAAATAAACTATTAGGTGTGGCACCCTTGGAACTTCTAGGGAAGTTCTTGACGGGCACAACCAAACTTGGCATCATTGGAATCATTAAAAATAAATAATAATAAATAAATATAAGTAAGGAATGAAAACTAGGTAAATTTACATCAAGGGTAAATGATGATTAGAAACCAATGTAATTAAATCAAAAATAAAACTTGGAATAAGGAGGATCATAGGAAGAATTAAAATAGAGTACCTTAAAAACTCTACCCTTCCCATTTTGGAAATACTAGGAAGATTATGTGGTTTAATTAGGAAAAAGGGGAAAGACAAACATAATGGTAAGGATAAAGATTAATCCTAAACTAATTTAAACCTAATTAAGAAAAGAGGAAGGTAAATTAAAATGAGAATAATAAATTAAATTTAGAGAAATGTAGAGAAGCTCCATGTGTCAACAACCAACATAAGAATATCCATCTAGGAGATAACCTGAGTTAAATTAGGGAGTAGATTGGGGATAAAATCTTGACTCATTAATTGACTTCAAGTAATGAACACAAATTAAGGAATAAAAGGGGGGGAATAAAGAGACAACTAGGAGAAGAAATAGGAATCTTGTTGAGGTGAGGAAAATATTAGTTTTCAATGAAAATTTAAGTAAATAATTTTGGGAGACCCTTGATGTGAGAATGACACATGGGTGGGTGAATAATCAAGCTATTGAATTATAAAAAAATAATTAATTATGCATGACATGACAAGTGTCACCTTGAGGACTCCTATAAAAGAAGGGGCAAGCCATGGAAGAAGGGACTTTTGGGAACCCTATTGTTGGATGGATGAGATGATGTCAGAGCAGTGATTACGAAGCTATACTGAGTTTGGTGAGGTAGAGGATTTTAGAGAGGGGACTCTGGAGCCAAGGTGTGCTCTCCTCTACCAGCTAGTGCTTTCCTCCATTGTACAACCCCATTGTAGCTCGGGGGTCCGCGGGGAAGAAGAGTACCCAAGGAGTAGGCTGGGAGGTTAACCGGTGGGTCTTCGCATTCGGATCAAGTGCATCATCATTCACTCGCGGAGGTGACCAGCCACAAGGGAATACTAGCAACAGCAGAGCAAGTGGAGTCTCGCCTTCTGGTGAACGGTACATATGTATTTCATTACTATTGATCTTAGTTAAAAGTATGAAAATGTTATGATATGTTTCCTGAAATGAGTGGCAGGAATGTGTGCGTTAAATAAATTTGAATTTCAATGCGTTTCTTTTCTGGTTGTATTTGCTAAAAAAAAAAAATAAAAATAAAAAATGTACACAGTCTGGATATGGTCCTTACATGAACCTTCTCTATAGAAAGGCACTTGGAACAATACAGTTGTGCCTTGCAGCGTCGGTCGCCTTCAAAATTTCGAAGGAAACAACGACAGAGGGTTTGATTAAGGCGTTGGAGAAACTATATGAAAAACCATCGGCCTTAAACAAGGTATTTCTTATGAAACGATTATTTAATATGAAGATGTCGGAAGGTGGATCTATTGTAGACCATTTAAATGATTTTAATACTGTTACAAGTCAGTTATGTTCTGTAGGGGTAAACTTTGATGATGAAGTTAGAGCTCTGTTATTCTTGTGCTCATTACCAGAAAGTTGGAATGGTTTAGTAATGGCCATTAGTAACTCTGTTTTTGGATCTAGTACTTTAAAGTTTGATGATGTTGTCGGTGCTATCCTTAGCAAGGAAATGCGACGGAAAAGCTCCGGTGAGACATCGGGTAATGCTTTGAGTGCAGAGTCTAGGGGAAGAAAAATGGAAAGAGGAAAGAGCTCAGGATATCGCAGTAAATCAAGGAAAGGAAAATCCAAGTCTAGATCGGGGATAGTGTGCTGGAAATGCAGAAAGAAAGGACACTTAAAGAAAGACTGTAGATCTCGGAAGGGAAAAGAAGGAGATGCACAACAAGAAAACAATCATGAAGCAAATGTGACAGGTGAGGTGTTACAAGATGCTTTGATTCTTTCTTTCGAAAATATTACTGATTCCTAGGTGGTAGATTCAGGGGCCTCATTCCATGCCACACCTGATAAGAAATACTTTCATGACTATGTTCAAGGAGATTTTGGACAAGTTCGTTTGGGTGATGATAAACCCTGTAAAATTGTTGGAATGGGTAAGGTTCTTGTAAAACAGCAGAATGGAAACCAATGGCTACTAAAGGAGGTAAGGCATGTTCCAGATCTAAAGAAAAATCTGATTTCAACAGGGCAGTTAGGCGGTGAAGGTTGTGTGACAACTTTCACAGATAAAGCTTGGAAGGTTACCAAAGGAGCCCTGGTAATAACAAAAGGCGAAAAGGTTGGTACATTGTATTTATGCAATGGCATTTCTAACTCTGTTAATGCTTTAACTTCCAAAGGAGTAGGTGCAGCATTATGGCATCATAGGCTCGGACACATGAGTGAAAAGGGGATGAAGATTCTTCACTCAAGGAATTTGTTGCCGGGTTTGAAGAATGTTGATTTGGACTTCTGTGAGAATTGCATTTATGGAAAATAGAAGAAAGTCAGATTTCTTAGAGTTGGGAAAGAAAAGAAGAGCGAAAAATTAGAGCTTGTGCATACAGATGTATGGGGAACTGCTCACGTATCATCTCTCAGTGGCTCTTGTTATTATGTTACTTTTATTGATGATGCAACTAGAAAAACTTGGATTTATTGTATTAAGAATAAATCTGATGTATTTGATACTTTCAAGAAATGGAAAGCTTTGGTTGAGATTGAGACAGGAAAGAAATTAAAGTGTCTCAGATTAGACAATGGAGGTGAATATTGCAGCAAAGAGTTTGATAGGTACTGTTTAGAGCATGGAATTCACAGAGAGAAGACAGTTCTAAGAACACCACAAGAAAATGGTGTGTCAGAAAGGATGAACAGAACAATCATGGAGCGTCCAAGGTGCATGAGATTACATGCAGGATTTCCTTTACAATTTTGGGTAGATGCTGTAGATACTGCTGTTTATCTAATAAATAGAGGGCCTTCAAGTTCCTTGGATGGTGGTGTTCTAGAGGAAGCATGGACAGGTAAAAAGGTAAACTACTCTTTTTTAAAGCCTTTTGGTTGTGAGGCCTTTGTCCATATTGATAAAGAAAATAGAACAAAGCTTGAGGCAAAGTCAAAGAAATGTACCTTTATTGGATATGGTGTTAATGATTTTGGTTATCGCTTACATGATTACGAAAATCACAAAATCATTAGGAGCAGAGATGTAATATTCAATGAAAAGGTCTTGTATAAGAATCAGTTGCAAGAAAAGAAACAGGAAAAAGAAAACAAGGAATACGCAGTTCTTGATGAAATCACTGAAAAAGTAAAGGTGCCTGAAAATAATAATAATCAACAACCACAATAACAACAACCACCACAACAGCAACAGGCACCCCAAACACTTGAAAGTGGTGTTAGAAGATCTACCAGGATAAGTAGACCCCCTGAACGATACTCTCCCTCATTATATTATTTATTGTTGACTGATTCTGGTGAACCCGAATGTTATGAAGAAGAAATTCAGGTTGAAAGCAGGAAGAAGTGGGAGGTAGCCATGGAAGAAGAGATGGACTCCTTAATGCATAACCAGATTTGGGACTTAGTCAGGTTGCCTGCAGGAAAAATTACATTGAAGAATAAATGGGTTTATAGGCTGAAGGAAGAAGATGGAGGAAAACAGAGGTACAAAGCTAGACTTGTGGTGAAGGGGTTTGCACAGAAGAAAGGTATTGATTTTGATGAAATATTTTCTCCTGTTGTTAAAATGACTTCAATTAGAACTATTTTAAGTCTAGTAGCAGTTGAAGATTTGCATCTTGAGCAGTTAGATGTAAAGACAACCTTTCTCCATGGGGATTTGGAGGAAGAGATATATATGCAGCAGCCACAAGGATATGTAGTGAAAGGGAAGGAGAAACTAGTGTGCAGGTTGAAGAAGAGCTTGAATGGCTTAAAACAGGCTCCAAGGCAGTGGTATCTAAAGTTGACAAGTTTATGTCTGAACAAGGTTATACTAGATGTCACTCTGATCATTGTGTTTATCTGAAAAAGCAAAATGATGGCAGCCATATCATATTGTTATTGTATGTAGATGACATGCTTGTTGCAGGGTCTAACATGCAGGAAATAAATGTGCTCAAAATAAAATTGGAAAATTCATTTGCAATGAAGAATTTGGGAGCTGCAAAACAAATCCTTGGTATGAGAATAACTAGAGACAGGAAAAATCATAAATTAACATTGTCTCAGAATGAGTACATACAAAAGGTGTTGAAAAGATTTAATATGCACAATGAAAAACCAGTTAGTACACCTTTTGCTAGCCATTTCAAACTTAGTAAGGAAATGTGCCCAAAGACCCAAGAAGACATGGATTATATGTCTAAAGTTCCATATGCATCAGCAGTTGGAAGCTTAATGTATGCAATGGTTTGCACAAGGCCTGATATTGCACATGCAGTGGGAGTTGTAAGAAGGTACATGAACAATCCAGGAAAGGAACATTAGATGGAAGTGAAATGGATTCTCAGATATTTGAAAGGTACCACAAATCAAGCATTATGATTTGGTGGTTCAAACATTTCTTTATAGGGATGTGTTGATGCAAATATGGCAGGTGACAGAGATAATAGGAGGAGCACTACAGGATATGTATTTATTGTTGGTGGAACAATTGTCAGTTGGGTTTCAAAAATCCAAAGTGTTGTTGCACTTTCAACAACAGAAGCAGAGTATGTTGTTGCTACAGAGGCTAGTAAAGAAATGATTTGGTTACAAAGGTTTATGGGTGAATTGGGTAAGAAGCATGATAAGGGCACGTTATACAGTGATAGCCAAAGTGCCATTCATCTTGCAAAGAACTCAGAATTTCATTCCAAGACTAAACACATACAACTCAAGTACCATTTCATATGATCAGTGTTGGAAGATGGAAAGTTGAAGCTGGAAAAGATACACACTAGCCAGAATCCTGCAGATATGCTAACAAAAGTTGTAACCAGGGAGAAACTGAAAATATGCTCAGTTTCAATTGGTCTTCAAGGATGATGATGAAGATGAGAAACAGGCAGGTCCAAAGAGGAGTCATTGTCCAGCAAATGAAGCAGCAGTGGAGTTGCTATAATCAGTCTCCAAGTGGGAGATTGTTGGGTGTGGAGACTGATTATCTTCTATATTCAAAGGTATCGCCACATTGGACCCCAGTTCGAAATGGGGCGGCAACGCCGCTCGTAAAATATTCGCTGCAGGGGGGTCCAAGGGGGGGCGACTGCGACCTTTGGGGAGCGCCCCCCCCTGGCAGGGGGTTTTGGGGGCAGCGCTCCCGAAGCTAAAAAAGATGTCAAATTGCCTTGTAAAATTATAGTAATTTCTAGTCAATCTGGGCCGTTCATTAGGCAGATGATCTGACGGTAGAACTTATGTTTAGTTTAGGGTCTTTTGCCCTATAAGGCAACCCCTCTCTTTGTATGAGGGAATTGTATTGAGTCTATGTAATATATGTGTATTCTCCGAGCGAGAAGCAAAGAGGTGAGACTGTGAGAGAAAAACAGAGGATATTACAACGAATCTGCTGTAGGTTGTGTCTCTTCATTTCGCTAGATAATAGAAAGGAAGGGCTGGCTGTTCGGGGTGGACGTAGCCCAAACTGGGTGAACCACGTATATCTGTGTCTCTCTTGTTTTATGCATTTTCTGTGTTTATATCTTTGCAATATTTTATGTGTTCCATTGCTCTGTAATATATAATTTTCTAACAAAAAATTCATGCGATACCGAAATTTCTGGTAGCATCCGATTTTCTCGTTCAGATAGTCTCCCATGTTTTTCGAACAATCTTTCCGTTATTGTTTTATTTCTTGTTTTCTTTAAAAATTTGCTGATGCTACCAGAATTTCCGGTAGCGTTTCCCGTTTTGAAAAATAAGCCGAAAATGCAACCATTTTCGATTGTCCACGTGTCATAACGGTGAAATATCTAATCCAAATCATGAGATTTCGTGATTGGATAGGTCACAAACTCCAAGTCAAGTCAAGTGGTAGTGATTAATCGTTTTGGTTGATCGTGTTTGCTAGGTGTCAGTCACAGCCATAGCCAACTGTTGTCTACCCCACCCATCTTAAATAACTCGTGTTTCCCAAAATCTTAAGCGTGTCTGCAGCGTCAGTCTCAGCCAGTTGTTTGAATTCCGACGATTGTTCTTTCTGTTCCGCGTAATGCGCTACTGGAATTTCCGGCCAGTTCGAATTAATGCAGGAAAATTGCCAGATTTGCAAGATTCTCGTACAACCACCTGTAGCAGATCAGCTGGACTCTCCAGAGTAACTCAACTTCATCATTACAACTACATGCTGTCTATTATGACATGAAATCTTATGTAATCATGAAGGATTATATGCATGGGAGACTGAACCATAGCTTCATCTCAAATATTCGAAAGTGAAGGAAATGTCACCATTTCAAATTTCTTAAGTGCAGCTAAGGAGACATTGATTAAGGAGTTTAAGAACACATCCCAGATTTTCAGGCAACCTAATTCAAGATAGTTGCAACAACTGTTGGGTAAGATTTCACACTTTGACACCTATTCTTCATAATAAGCAAGTAGATATTCTATGGCACCAAAGTCTAGGAAAGGTGGAAAGCTTAAGAGAATTGAACCCCAAGGAGCTGAGCTAGTTGATGCTAATCCGAAGGTCAGAAGGTTGTTTATTCAGGCAGGCTAGTATCCACTCTGCACGAGGTTAGGAGACTCTCATCAAGGTGTAGCCCGGGAGTTTTCTCAAACTTTCAATGGATAGGAAGCTACTATTTTTGGTTTTTAGTTACAGGTTTCAGAATAGTCAATTGTAGAGGATTTTAACCTTCCCCAGGAAGGAGAAAAGTGGTTTAAAGGACATCTCATTACATGAGGAGATCTCAATGCTTTTATCTGAGATGAATATAGAGATCCTAACTGGGCCAAAGGAATTCCCAGCAACTATTTGAAGAAATAATGGGAAGAAACAGTCAAACTGGTTAAGATTTTCCTCACTTGTGAGAGAAGATATACAATAGTTTTTCTTTACCATATGAGGTTTCTTTTTCATTTTGCAAGTATGAGGACTCTTAATCTGCCTTATTTCATATTGAAGATCCTGACCATAAAAACAGCCAGGATTCAAACGCATCAGGAAGCATCAGAGTATAGCCTGTATCATCAAGCAATTATCAAAGTTATGGTTGAAGAAGAACTGAAAAAGAGAAACCAAACCTAGGGTCATTTCTTGTTTTACAGGGTAGGCCAACCTGCACCAAAACCCCAAGAAATTTCTCAATCTTCTTCAACATGGGTTCAGACAAAGAGGACATCAACTGCATCAGTTGAAGGAAGCTCTAAAAGAAAGACAAAGAGGGAAAGTGTGAGTAGAGGTGTCAAAAGTAGCAAAGAGAAACCCTTAGTTGTTGAATCTAGAAAGAGAAAGGAGCAAGGTGAAATCTCTTTTGCCCAGAAAACAAAAAACTCAAAAATGGTTCCTCATGTTAGACCTTTTCCTAAGGTTTACATAAGAACTCAAAGAAGAAAACTTGTAGCTGAAGAGAAATCTAAAGCGCATGTGTTTCCTGAAATTCCAGAAGCACATGAACAACAAAAAGAAGACCAACCTCTTGATTTTGATGAGGAAATATTGAAGGAAGCAGGGTATACAAGAACCAGTAAAAATAAGAAAGAAGAGATAAAACTAGTTGCTGGAACTAGGAGGAGGCATACTAGGGAAAAGAACAAATACAAACTAAAATCAAAGGCCCTAAATAATCCTAGTTTGCTGATTGAAGTAATAGTTATAGAAGAACAACCAACAGAGTTGTAGACTGAGGATCCTTCAATTGCAGAAATCAAAAGATCCTTGAAGAAGAAAAGAGGTAAAGCTCCCATGGACCAACCATCAGAGCCTTCCAAAAGAAGAAAGATCCAAAAAGAAGCAGAAAAGAAAGAGGCCATCATCAAAGGAGAAACAACCAAAATCACAAGGTCTAAATTTGCTAGAATTAAAACAAATTTGGATAAGCTTGCAGAGGTTGCAGCTCACATGGAATGAAAGGTATTTCCGAAGCATTTTTGTTAAAGTTTTGAAGTGGAAATGTTATCCTACCAAAAATGTCGGAAATGTTTCTAGTTTTTTCGCTATTACAAGTATTTCCGGAATTTCCGGTAGCACCTGTCTCAACAGAAATATACAGCTGTCAGCAGCAAACCTCCGAGCCAGTTTTGGAAGACAACAACTCATAATGATATGGATAAGAAAGATGATGGATATGAGACAGTTATGAGGTTGAAGGTTATATTTAATGAAGACATATGGCCATTCAATAGGCAAGACCATTAAGAGAAAATTCAACAACAAAAGGGGCAGCCAGTCAGTTTTTCCAGCAGCAAAGTGTCATTCTTCCTCTTCTTCTCATCTACACCTGTACTTTCGATTGTAATTCGATGGGAGATGTTTTTAATATCTGAAAGACACCCATGTAACAAGAAAATAATGGAACCACCAATTTAGGAGAGTTGGAGTTGGTGCCTCTCTCCCTATATATATCTTTTGTAAATATCATTTCAGGGTTGGATTTTGGTTCACCTGAAGACTAAGCTTAATAAAATAGCTTTTTCTACACTTTGTGTGGGAGGATTTTGTGATTCAGGTCATATCTAATGTGTGGTTTGTCTATCCCCTGTTTTAAATTTTCTGAATTATAAATTTGCAGTAGCTAGTATGGTATGAGTGAGAATCATTAAGAGGATCTGATGATGACTTGTCTACTGTCCAGTTTTTTGTAAATTGTAATATATGTTCAAGTAGAACTTGCTAGTGAAGGTTTCACAAAGGATTTGTGAGATACTTTATACATGTTTTTACTTCCTAATTGTTGTCTTCCTTGTCAAGCCTGTTTAATCTTTTAAATGATAAATTACAGCAGCTAGTATAGTATGAGTGGGAATCATTAAGAGGATTTAATGATGACTTATCTACTATCCAGTTTGCTGTAAATCATAATATCAGTTTAAGTAGAAATTGTTAGTGAAGGTTTCAAAGGATTTGTGAAATACTTTATACATTTTCTTACTTTCTAACTGTTATCCTCCTTGTCAAAAAAAAACAAAGCTTGTTACAAGGCTTTATGTAGTTGAAGTGACTGTCTTAAGATACTTAGTTTCTTAGGATAATTATTAGTTACATGTTCTCTTTCCCCTGCTCCCCTATACTACTCACTTAACCATACAATTTATGCTTGCCACAGCTTGCCGAATGCATGAAAGTTAAAGAGGAACACAATCATTTCAAAACTCCTTCAGAAAGCCATCCCACCACTCAAAAAACCCTTTTAAATTTTGAAATGAAATCATGATGTGTAAGGCTTACTCCTTTGCAGTCTAGGAGTAACTCCTTGCGCTAACAAGTTCCTCAAACAATTTGGAAGTAATTTAACTCAACTCAACTCAGTAAACTGAGTTATCTAATTACAACTCATACTTAACTCATCCTGGACCCCTATAAAATAGGAAGAACATATACATGACTTCAGAAAGACTTCCAACTCGAAATTCCTAAGCTAATTAATTTAATTAACTATTTAAAAGTTGCTATGAGAATATATTTCAATTTTAATTCTCAGTTTAATTCAAGGACAAATTAAACTGGAATTTCTTGTTGCCATTTCTCAACACATTTTTGTGAACTACTTCCTAAATGTTGTTGATTAATAATTCAGGTTAAAGGATTTTTGAACATGATATGTTTGGTAATCATAACATAAACTAATTGAACTACTTTGTTAAGTTGATATTCATTATAAGCCAGACAAATTTAAATCTCAATTCAATTAGTTATCTTGCTCTCAGTTGGGTTAGATCTACATCTTCCTAATCGAGATAGATTTAGCCTTTCTATCCTTTGCTTGTATTCTAGTGTTAGTTTATATTTAGATTTAATTCTACATTCCTAAAAGTCCTCTTATCAAAGAGGAAAACTTTAGTTGTGGCTAGGATGAACCCCATATCAACTTAAGGATCATTTTCTTGCCTAATCAGCAAGAGGACTGATCTGATGTCTCTTCTCTGTTGGTAGGTGAAAGTCATATTTTAAGCTAGTGGAGATAGAGAGAAGGTAACTGGGCCTAGTTTGACTAGTCAGAACCACCATTTCAACGGAAAAGGAGTTGCTCTAAGTTTCCGACCGAGTGGTCTCCCTTAAAATGTTGTAGGCAGATATTTTCGAGCTTTCTACTTTTTTGGCGCTAGAAGGAGGGCCAATGAGTTGTTTTCTTTGAATATTTTTATTTATTTAATATGGCCCCATGTAAAAGAATTCCTTGGATTTTATTTATTGGATCGAATCCAAAAATCACTCCAGAAAAGGCAGTCAAGATCCTGTGTCAGGTAAAATATAATGGTAAGACATCTTCTTTTAATCATCTCCTTCAATTTATCTTAAGTTGCAATAATTTCAATATTAACAATGTTATTATTTGCAAAATCTTTACTCTAACTTTGACAGAGAAAGCCAAAGACTGGTGCTTGTTACTTCCAGTTGCCTCGATACGTAGTTGGGACGAATTTTCAAAGATTTTCGTTCACGAATTTTAGGAATATGATTACGAAAAGGTGTGTGATCAGTTAGAAGAATTACGTAGGATGGAAGGTGAGACTTTGGATATGTTTGATGTTAGATTTAAATTAATTTTAATTCAGTTTTAGTCCAAAGGTTTAACTCCTTAATTCCAATTGATTGGATGGTTTAGGCATTTAGTGTCTCTATCTTGTGATAACTATCAAGAACTAGAAAGTATATCCTTTGTTGATAGTGATACACTTGCTCAAAATGACAATTTTGATTCTTTGCAAATTGAAATTAAAAATGATAATGCGAGAAATGCTCCAAATTTACATAATGTTGATCAAGTAGAATTTCACCTAAGTCAGCAACAATTAAATCAACGAGAGAATGTCAACAACGCACAATCTACTGCTCGAATTAATTCACAATCTGCTGATAATAAATTGCAAATGATGAAGCAGCTCAATAATAATTTGCAAATCGATCAAATATATGAAGAATCAAAATTGTCTATTTTAGAAAATTAGAAATCATCTATGCATAGAGAAACCTTCAAGTATATATCTTCAACTTCCTATTTTTCTCTCTACCCTGATATATTTAACAATATTAATTTAATTAATAATCAATCAAGAGTTCCTTTGGATACAAATTTAATGTTAGAAAACAAAGAAATTGATTTTAATAATGAATGATTAATTTCTGATATTGGTAGAGAAAATTTAATCGATGATTCAATCAATAAACTTGAAGATTCTCTTAACTTGATAGTCAATCACTTGCCTGGTTCTGATTTATTTAATCTAGAGGAAAATAAAAATTATGATGATTGCTGAAATTTCTAAGCATTACCCGTTAGAAATTTTATCTGTATTCTCTAGTTTATTTCTCCTACTCGTTAGTTACGAACAAGTTATTTAAACATATAAATATCGAAATAAACACAATACAGTCTCAACCCTCTACAGAGCAACAATTGAAAGAAATAGCAAACACACAAGTGACACCGTTATTTTTGGACAACTCGTCCCCGTCAAATCCCAACTTGGGAAAACCGGTGTAACAATTATGAGGGTTATATTAATATGCAGTCCATCCTTGAGTACAAATAGGTGCTAAACTGGCTCACTCGACAAAGAATAATAACTAGCTGTAGTGCCTCTCTATTTGGAAATAGATATTCAGAAAATCTTCCCCACGAAACCCTCTCCGAAATAATTAAAGCACTGCGTCAGCCCTCCTGGCCTTGGTGTCAGCCTCAAAACCCTCTGCGTCAGCCCTCTGAGGCACTATGCAGCCTCTAAAACCTTCTACATCACTCTTGCTGCCCTCTACGTGGATGATGCAGGCCCTCTGGCCTCTGCGCTGTCTCAGCAAGCCTCTGCGTCTGCCTCTCTGCTTCTGTGCTGGTCTTCCGACACTATCTCTGCCTCCTTGCCTTGTACTCACTACCCCTCACTGCAACTCTAATCATTGGTTCGATTTCTCTTAGCAAACCCCACTCTAGAAAATCGAGTTGACTGATCACTCTGGTGTATCTCCAATTGACCCTCAAGCCTCCTCTTATACTTTTTCTGTTGAGTCTTCAATGACCGAGATTACGTCTCTAATCAATGTCTAAGATTAGATTTGGCTTGATCCATGTCGTTTAGAACCTTTTAACCCAGTTTTATATTAATACCCATTAATATTTTTATTTTCCTAAGTTTAGACTTAGGAATCCATTAAAAATATTAATTATTTTAATATCTCCTTCATCGAGCAGAATTTCCCCAAACCATTTCTGGGTCTTGGAGATCTCATGTGCTTTATCCTTTCCACCAATTTTCATGGCTAGATCACATCCCATGCTACCCCAAATCAACACTCCCTCTTAGCGAGGAATGTGCTCTAGTAATACTCCTCAACTGAGCATCATCCTGATTATACAACACTGGTACTTGTGCTGATGCTAGGCCTTCCTGCCCAACATCATTTGCACTACTGCATCCTGTACTGTTGCTCATGGCCCTACCACTGCCACAACTACATCCATATGGCAGCTCCCTCTGCATCTGTGCTGCTGCTGGTCCTTTCTCCCAACGCTGCATCTGCACTGCAGTTCTCTCTCATCATGCTGCATCATACTGCCTATAGCACTACCACTTCTATTATTGCACTGCAACTCAGTTTCTGAGAAGTAAGCAACTGATCCACCCAACTACTAACATCCTTGTCAGGCTAGAAACCCTCCCGATGTTGAAGCTCTCTCTGCTGCTATCCCGTGCTCCCTCTGTTGCCTTTGCGCTGCTGCAACAAGTTTGTGCCTCTCGCACCACTGCAAACCTCTCTGTGCCATCTTGCATTGCTGCAACCTCGTTTGTGCCTCTCGCACTTCTGCAAACCTCTATGCGATGCCTAGGATTGCTGCACTCTAGCACTCTCTGTCGCTTCATCCACATCCGTTTCTACGGCCATTCGCCATCTTGCTATTGTCTCTTCGGGGCTCCTGTAGCTGGATTTGATCCAAGAGTTTGGGTACCTCAAGGATCTAGCCCCTCATCACCTATCGACCTCCTGAATACAGCTCGATGTCTCCCCACCTCTTCTGTAGAGGTACATGAACACTCATGGCACACAGAACAAATAGGATCCCGACCTTCCAAATGACGAATTTGGATGCCCCATCCAACCTGTCCTGATCCCTTAGTCTGTTCATGGCCATCTCTCTGCTCCTCATGTCGACTCCTCCGAGTCTCTACTTCCCTCTGGAAGTTCTCTCTCTCCCTGTGAGTCACTACTTCCCGTCTGGAAGTTCTCTGCCAGACTCCCTTTGAGTCTCGATTTCCCTCCTGGAAATCCGTCTGTCAATCGTCGAGTCACCCCTCTTCGATCTCCTATGCACATGCAACACCGATCCAGATTCCTTGGCTAGAAATCTGCATTGGTAGCGACTCCCTCTACCTTGGTTTTGCCCCGTTAGGTACTGTTCTACCCACAACACCCCACCAGCTTCACTCCCCGTAATCTGCCCACAAGACCCCACCAGCTTCACTCCTCATAATCTGCCCACAACTTCCTATGCCCCAACAATTGAAGGAATGAGCCTCTAGGCTCTGCGCAATCCCAGCACTGGCTGAAATGCTCCCCTAGCCAACTGTGTCAACCCTCCTGGTGTTTGCGTGGCTCTGCGTAAGCCTTTTCCTACCCTCCTCAGCCTCTGCGCTGGCCTTTCTCTGGCTCAGACTGATGATGCAGTCCCTCTGCATCGATCCCTTCTTCTATCATTTTCTGCAAGGAACAACTTCTGCTAATCGGGACATCTGTTTCTATTGCAAATGTTCTGTTTCAGCTGGTGCCTTCAACTCTCCTATGATCGGCAACCACCCTCTAATACCATGTTGAAATTTCTAAGTATTACCCGTTAGAAATTTTATCTGTATTCTCTGGTTTATTTCTGCTACTTTTTAATTATGAACAAGTTATTTAAATATATAAATATCGAAATAAACACAATACAATCTCAACCTTATACAAATCAACAACTGAAAGAAATAGCAAACACACAAGTGACACCGTTATTTTTGGAGAACTTGTCCCCAGAAAAACCCAACTTGGGAAAACTGGTGCAACAATTCTGAGGGTTATATTATTATGCAGTCTATCCTTGAGTACAACTGGGTACCAAACTGGCTCACATGACAGAGAAAAATAACTCGTAGTAATGCCTCCTTATTTGGAAGCAGATATTCAGAAAATCTGCCCCACGAAACCCTCCCCGACATGACTGAAGCACTGCGTCAGCCCTCCTAGCCTCTGCGTCAGCCTCAAAACCCTTTGCGTCAACCCTTTGAGGGACTGCGCAACCTCTACGACCTTCTGCATCACTCCTTTGCCCTCTGCATGGATGACACAGGCCCTTTGGCCTCTGCGCTGTCTCAGCTAGCCTCTGCATGGATCCCTCTGGCTCTGCATCTACCTCTCTGCTTCTGTGCTGGTCTTCCGGCACCATCTCTACCTCTCTACCTCATACTCATTACCCCTCGCTGCACTCTGATCACTGGTTCAATTTCTCTTAGCAAACCCCGCTTTAGAAAATCGAACTCACTGATCACTCTAGTGTATCTCCAACTGATCCTCAAGCCTCCTCTTATACTTTTTATGTTGAGTCTTCAATGATCGAGATTACATCTCTAATCAACAACTAAGATTAGATTTGGCTTGATCCATGTTGTTTAGAACCTTCTAACCAAATTTTATATTACATTAATATTTTTATTTTCCCAAGTTTAGACTTAGGAAGCCATTAAAAATATTAATTATTTTAATATCTCCTTCACCGGGCGAAATTTCCCCAAACCATTTGTGGGTCTTGGAGATCTCATGTGCTTTAGCCTCTCCACCATTTTTCATGGCTAGGACACATCCGATTCTACCCCAAATCAACAATGATGACTTGGAAAATGAAAACACTTACCCTCTTTTCTCTGCGGAAATGATTTTGTCTGAGTCCTTAGATGAATCTATTTTTGAGGATAAAGAGAATTTTAATGAAGGATTTATTCCAGTCCATTCTAATGTTCAAACATTCAATTATCCTATTAATTTTGGTATTCAAGAAGCTATCCCAATTTTTGATTCCTATGATGATGAAATGCCCTTTATGGATCATAAGCTTCAAATCTTCCCATTCCCGTAAAAGAAAGCAAACAATGAGTTTTATTTTATAATTTATATTGATGCTCATGGGAAAGAAATCTTCACAAATGAATCCCATCCATGTTGTACCATTACTTGTAACATTAATGTAAACTTGAATCTGATCTGTTTTCAGTTCCCTCAGTTTGAATTTATCTTTCTTTTGAATCTATTTTTTGAGTTTCTGAGCACATTGTACTGGTATTTTGAACATTCAAACTCTAGACACTCATCAGGTGCATTAATAAGCATATATGAGAATCAATTCAAGAGTTTTAGTGACGCAAGGGTACCCCCACGTATACCAATAGTATGAATATAACTATGCATAAACTAATTTCCCTAGGAATTTTAGACTCTCTACCGAGTCAAACCTTCAATATATTAATGATTAAGGCCCTCTTTATTCAACTCTTATGCAAAATGATTTCATTACAATAGCCTAGTCTTTCCCTTTATTCAATCCTTCTATCGGGACTTTATAACTCACTCTCCATCTGACTTTAGTCAGTCCTTGATTAATTCTTTATTAAACCTTAAGCCACATATATATACAAACCCCCACTCTTTACTTTGGTAAAATATATGGATTTACCCATAAAACCATCTATCGCCCTTTATTCTATTATAAACCCTTTATAATAGAAATCCTTCGTAAACATACCTTTTTCACTTTAAATACGGTCTTTGCACATAATCTGAGATTTACCTTTATCGCTATTGCTAATCGCAATATCCGCGGGTACCATTACACATGAACCTTGTCTCCTCTGATATGTGATTAACATAACGGACTTCAAAACATATACAAGATGCGCCCATATAACCCTATCGGGTCTGCTCACTTCGCATGTCATATACTCCCGTGCCGATAAAGTACCATTGAATGTTTGTGATGCGATCACTTCGCTGATTGCATCGGCATCGCCCGTTGCACTTCTTTATGGCCCAAGGGTTATTCCTTATCTGAAATGCGATTAATTTTCCACCGTTGATCCTCTTCTTAGATCTAACGGTCCTCGTTCCATCGCTCAATTGCAAGTCGCAATCGCTAGTCGCTTGGGGTCGGGCTCGTTCACTTAATAAGTCACGATGCGATTCAAACTCTCTGATCTCTGCAATCTAATATCCACTGTTGATCTGTTAGATCCAACAGTCCCTGTGCACCGATTCTTCATTTCTTCGCTCCTCCGCTTCACTTAGATTTTCCGCCATTGCTTCAGTTTTTTGTGGTTTTCGGGTTTTCGATGGTTTCAACCTTTCACTCTCAATTCACTTCCGCTTGAGTTTAACTTCGTGATTTCTTTCATCACTGTTCTCTTGGCCCCTAATTGATCCTTCGAATGGATCAAAGATCCACACAATCCTCTGTCTCTTCTCCTCCTCTGTGTATCCGCCTCGATTCTGCCTGCATATATAAACTAAGCAAATCTCTGATTACATAATTCAATATTCGAATCACACACTTACACTCAGGATCGAATTATTTGTATATAAATATAAACCAAATGTTTACATATTGAGACTCTGCCTCTCTGGCTTGATCTTCTAATATCAGTGGCCTCTTTAAATTTTCACACTCTGCTTGCAGGCTTACAATCGCACTCTCCCTAGCTGGCTGGCTAGCTAACCTATCCAACCTCTCTCTTTTTTTCTTTTCAATACATTATTAGCAGTTTCTTTATAGTTGATGAAATGTTCCTTAGTTACTTTTCAGTTGCTCAATAGTTTCTTCAAACTAGTTCCTAACTAATCCTAATCCTCTCATGTTCTCCTACATTCAAGAACATTTACAAATATGTCTCACAATATCTAATTAATTCCTATTCTCATTGAAAATCACTCAAAGGCCTAAATATTTACATTAATTCAATACTTAGGAAACCAACTTCCCTAAAACACAAGACCCCCTATGTCTACTAATATACAATGATATTGTTGGGCTGAATGCTCCTGCATCAGACTCCCAAGGTAGAAAATATTCATGATCTCCTGATCATGTGTCTTCATATGTTGTTAGAAAACCTCCAGGGTCCCAAACTTTAGTTTGCAACCGCCCAAATGCTTTGCTCCTTTGTTGCTGCTGCATGTCTGCTATCTTTTGCTTTATCTTTCTCTCCTTGTCAATCAGGTTCATACTCTGATTGATCATCCTTCCTGTTGTTGTCAACCTCCTCCATATGGACTGCTTCATCATTAACTGCCATAACTCTTCAATCTCCATCTCTATCATATCTTTGGGCTGGTCCATATTCTGCCATTCACTGTTACCTCTTTCTCTCTACTTCAGGTTGTTGCTGTTGTCCACTAACTCTTCAAATTGCTGTTGGTTACTTCCATCGTGTAGTTGTTGGTTCCTTACTTGTTCCTCGCTTGTTCTTGATGCCTCCCTTTCATCCTTACCCTCTTTCACAGTTATCCCAGTTTGCACTGAATTCTGACTTTCCAGCATTCTCTCCAGTAATTGAAAATTTCTGTTCCATGGATTAAATTCTTCCATAGAATCTTCTTCTTTCATTTTTATTTGGCTGCTCATCTGTGCCAAATTTCCTCCAAAATATGCAACTAAACCCGCACTCATAAAATAATTGTTAAAATAAAAAACGTAAGGCCTTAGTGCCTCTTCTTCCTTTGGCAACAACTTAGGTTGCTGCTCTAATTCTTCCTCCTCTGTTAGCACATCAGTGTGTTGTTTTGAATTCTCAAAAGAATTCATGAGACTGTCAGCTAATCTCTCCTCCACATCATCTGCTCCAATGATGTCTTCCTGTCTTTGTTCACTGTAGTGAACTCCTTCTTCTGCAACTTCCACTTGCTGCTTCATATCCTTCTCCACTTCTTCTTTCTTTTGGCCATCATCATAAGCCAAACTTTCTTTACTCTTACCCCTTACAATATGCTGAAAAGCAATACTTTTCCCCAACTATGTATGGACATTTATATGAGACCTAGCTATCCCAACTTCTTTCAGAACAGAGTTTAGATTCTACATGTCTTCTTCCTCCTTGATGACAATGTCAGCAAATTGTCCTTCCTCACATGTTCCACTTATTCTGAGTAGTTCTTCCCTCAGTCGAGCATTCATCATTTGCTCTCTTTTCCTCTATAGCTCTTCTTTCAAAGCTATCCTTGTCTCATCATCTGCAGTAATATTCTCCTGCATTTGTTCTTCATCAATAACATTAATCAAATTCATTTGATTACCTTTCTGAGACAATATTCCTTCATTCTTCATTAGAATAAGATCCTGATCCCCCATCTCTATGACAACTTCCATAGACTCATCCATAGACTCTTTTTTCTGTATCCAGTCAAATTCTTCTTCTTCTGAGAAGTTTTCTTTGTCACCTTTTACTTCTAGATCTTCATCTATTCTAAATATATCTTCAAAAGGTTTCTTTTCTCTTGCAATACTTGCCATCATACACAAACTATCAATTTTAACAACATAAGACCTTGTGGTCTCACTTGATGCTTTAGTCATCATGTCTCCTTGCTGTTTTGAATCCTTCATGTGATTCATAAGATCTTCTACAAATCTCCAGTCTTCAACTTCACCCAGAATTTCACCCTGTTCTGGTTTACAAATGGATTCTTCCATTTCCAACTCAGCCTCTCTGAGTTCTTCCACCTGCCACTTTACTTTCTTCTGTTGTAGTCTTCTATGTAGCTTAGACCACTTCACTACCTTTTTCATGACATAACCATATTTATGGTCTGTTTCATTTCTCTGCAACATTTCCATTAATACTTCAAGTTGAACTGCTATCTCAACCTTCTCCCTCTCATATTCTTCATTAGTCCACTGCTTCCATATGCCATTTGCCTTGGCATCTTCTTCCTTCACTTTTCTTCTGCTATGGTCTTTCTTAGAACCTCTGTTACCTCTGTTATGCCTATTAGTAATCATCTTCTTCTCCATCTTCATGAGTTTCTCATTCATTCACTATGAGCTGCACTAAAGCCTCTGCAACAACAAGTCCTCATTGTTGCAACTTACCTCACCAAGCTTTCCTCTGAACTTGGCCTTTTGGCAAGCACTGGTTCTCTATCTCTAGAACCTCTTTGAGCACTTTTCTCTACTATTCTAGGCTTCAACTCATCTACTTATTCTACGAACACAACTGTCCTCCTGTACTTCAATCACAATTGAAATACTAGGTTCTGACCACCTCTTTTTTCACTCAGAAACTCTTACCAGCTTTCTTCATCCTTTAGCAATTCTGCCCACATCCTTTGTGGAATTGCCTTTGTGAGCTGCAACACTACCTCTGTGGTAACAAGTCTCCTTCTTGCTACATATGCCTCACTAATTTTCTCTCCTCTGAGCTCAGTCTGTTAGCATTTCTCTGGTTCTTTCCTCTTGAACCAATTGGGTACTCCTCGCTCTAGATTACTGCAACCTTCTCATCTTCTTATGCTGTCACCTATGTGTCAATATAAAAACAACACATTCTCCAATCTTCAATCAGATCAAAACAAAACATATGATCTCACTTTTTCAGGATCTCTGCATGATCTTGTTCCACCATTCTCCTACACTTTGAATGGATTGTTCTCTGCCTCCTTGCATCTGCAAGTTCTGCTGCACTTCACCTTTGTGTGCTTGCTATTTATCAGTTTAAAATTTGATCTCCTCTTGCCTGCAAAAATGTCTTAACACATAACTCTGTTCTAAATTTCTTCATAGAGCTTTAACTTGCTCTGATACCAATTGACGCAGGGGTACCCCCGCGTATACCCATGGTATGCATATAACTAAGCATAAACTAGTTTCCCCAGGAATTTCAGACTCTCTGCCGAGTCAAACCTTCAATATATTAATGATTAAGGCCCTCTTTATTCAACTCTTATGCGAAATGATTTCATTATAATAGCGCGGTCTTTCCCTTTATTCAATCCTTCTCTCGGGACTTTATAGCTCACTCTCCATTTGACTTTTGTCAGTCCTTGATTAATTCTTTATCAAACCTTAAGCTGCATATATATACAAACCCCCACTCTTTACTTTGGTAAAATATATGGATTTACCCATAAAACCATCTATCGCCCTTTATTCTATTATAAACCCTTTATAATAGAAATCCTTCGTAAACATACCTTTTCCGCTTTAAATACGGTCTTTGCACATAATCCGAGATTTACCTTTATCGCTATCGCTAATCGCAATATCCGCATGTCTCATTACACATGAACCTTGTCTCCTCCGATATGCGATTAACATAACGAACTTCAAAACATATACAAGCTGCGCCCATATAACCCTATCGGGTCCGCTCACTTCGCATGTCATATACTCCTGCGCCGATAAAGCACCGTTGAATGTTTGCGATGCGATCACTTCGCTGATTGCAGTGGCATTGCCCGTTGCACTTCTTTATGGCCCAAGGGTTATTACTTCTCTGAAATGCGATTAAGTTTCCAATGTTGATCCTCTTCTTAGATCTAACGGTCCTCGTTCCATCGCTCAATCGCAAGTCGTAATCACCAGTCGCTTGGGGTCGGGCTCGTTCACTTAATAAGTCACGATGCGATTCAAACTCTCTGATCTCTGTGATCTAATCTCAACTGTTGATCTGTTAGATCCAACGGTCCCTGTGCACCGATTCTTCATTTCTTCTCTCCTCCACTTCACTTAGATTTTCTGCCATTACTTCAGTTTTCTGTGGTTTTCGGGTTTTTGATGGTTTCAACCTTTCACTCTCAATTCACTTCCGTTTGAGCTTAACTTCATGATTTCTTTGATCACTGTCCTCTTGGCCCCTAATTGATCCTTCGAATGGATCAAAGATCCACACGATCCTCTGTCTCTTCTCCTCCTCTGTGTATCCGCCTCGATTCTGCTTACATATATAAACTAAGCAAATCTCTGATTACATCATTTAATATTCGAATCACACACTTACACTCAAGATCGAATTCTCTGTATATAAATATAAACCAAATGTTTACATATTGAGACTCTATCTCTCTAGCCTAATCTTCTAATATCAGTGGCCTCTTTTTCACACTCTGCCTGCAAGATTACAATCGCACTCTCCCTGGCTGGCTGGCTAGCTAACCTATCCAACCTCTCTCTTTTTTTCTTTTCAATACATTATTAGCAGTTTCTTTACAATTGAGGAACTGTTCCTTAGTTACTTTTCATTTACTCAATAGTTTCTTCAAACTAGTCCCTAAATAATCCTAATCCTCTCATGTTCTCCTACATTCGAAACATTTACGAATATGTCTCACAATATCTAATTAATTCCTATTCTCATTGAAAATCACTCAAAGGCCTAAATATTTACATTAATTCAATACTTAGGAAACCAACTTCCCTAAAACACAAGACCCCCTATGTCTACTAATATACAATGATATTGTTGGGCTGAATGCTCCTACATCATTCAGGCAAAGACATCGACTACTTTTTATTTTGAAATTTTATTTGTTCATGCTTGACCAATTTATTTTTGATTTTCAAATAAGTTCATCACAAATTTTGGCACCTGAGAGTGCACCATTTCATTCTGACCAGCAATGGGACACTTCTAGAAACCTTTTAAATGTTCATCCATTCTTTATTGATCCATTTGAAAAATATCTGGAAGTTCCAGTGCGCAGGAATATTTCTGACTTTGCTAGTGTTCAACAAGCTTCAATAATTAAAAATGTATCATTCAAGCCTGGCATGATGTTTCCTCTTCCTTCAAACTTCTTCCAATCATTCACTAAAATTCATGCTATTTTTTATGATCCTGTAAACATTTGGTTGGAAGAATTTCAAGGTAAGAATTTTGTAAATAAATTTATTTCGCTAAATTTGTTAATTGTGCATAGTAGGCTAAAATTTTCTTTTTATAATTTAATTTCAATTTTACTCTTGTTGTTTGACCTGTATATACATGCAACAATTAGAATGAAAAAATAGTTAAATTGGAAGTATGACTATACCTAGTCATGCTTCCTTCCATTCAATTAGAAATAGGAATAGATTAATTTAGATTTAAATTCCTTTTCTGTTTGCATTTATTTCATTATTTTCGATTTTTAATAAACAAGTAATGAATCCAAGTTTTTCTTGGCATCTCCTTTCGTTTTTTGGCAAAATGTCTTAGAACATGTCAGAGTTCTTATATAGTTAGATCATATACACTTGTGATGTGCTTAATTACATTTCTTTTATAAAAATTCATTGCATTGTTTTTGTAATGAAAGCATGTATCAGGAAGTTTCAAGGAAGTAATATGACTTGGCAATTTTGGATTCACAAGTATCTCTAAAGGTTTGTTTTATCACTTTGATCCGATGGAAATTTGAAGTGGATATGATTAATAGTTCATTACTTAGCATTTTAAATTGAATAAATAAATGAAGCTTGAACATGAATCATTGTTTTAGTGCTTGCTTTAAATTGAATAAATTATGATTTTGGGCCAATGAAAATTACATTCAAAGCCACTTCTTCATGATTTTACTTCCAATTAAAAGAAGAAGTTACTTTGGATGGATTTTTTTTTCTCAGGTAAGATGAAACAAAATTCTCCAATGGTAAGTTTCATATTCCCATTCTCATCCTTTTATTTTCTGGATTTTTCCTTTTGCTTGAATTCATTGCTTCTGTTTTCTCTTCCAGTTATATTCCCTTATCCTTGTCTTCTCTGTTTTGAAGGTTTACATTGGTTTGAGGATTCATTTTGTTTTTTTTGTAAAAGCAACGAGGAAGAACAATTAAGGAGTTTCAGTGAGTTTTCTCTTCCCTTTCTTGTTTCTGAATGATGGTCTTTTTCTTAAAACAAAACAATATTTAAAGACTTGAAATTTAAATTTCTAGAACAAGATTTGTAAAAGAAGAAAGTCCTGAGAAATGCACATCAATGAGTTATCATTTAATAAGCCTCAATTAACAAATTTATTTACAAGATAAAATCTCTAATCTTGACATACTTTTTATGTCTTGTAAATGTTTTACGTAGAACTCATTCTCCTGATTGGCTTCCCTACTGATTTGCTAACATTTGGTGCTTTCCTTTTTGTTTCATTTCCACATAATCATACATATATACCAAAGTGTTTTCTGTTTGTTGAAGTACCATTTCTTTTGGTTTTATACTTGGGCTATACTTCCATCTGTGTGATTCAACGAAGTTCATTACAAAAGGAAGATTATTAAAAGAAACATCATTATGCTATCTTTCAGATTTTCACTTCACTATAATCTTCGACTATTTAATAATCATTTTGCTAAATGATCTCTGAACTTAACACTTCAAGGGCCAATTCTATCATATGATAAGCTATAACATATTTGATTACTAAAGTAGCAAATTTCACTAATAAAAAGTTTAACATCTTATGACTCTTCTTGTCATTGTGATCCCTTAAGTAGTGGATTTGTCTCCCCATCCATAAAAAATATATTTTTAGAGTGTAATTCAAAAATAATAAAAGACTTGAAAGATAGGGGTTCTCACCAAGAGCCAGCCTACCATGATCATAGGCACTGATAGTGGTGACATTATCACAATTGGTTACCAAGCTAGGGTAATGGCTTATAGCCAAATGGTTATAAGACATGATGTCTCATCACAAGCCAACCTGTTCGCTATTATTAGTACTAGTGTATGGCATTGTCAAAAATCTGATCACCAAGTGAGGACAACGGCTTTCAAAGTAACTAAAAGAAAAGAAAATAATTATTACTTATTCCTCTAAATTATAAACTAATGGATGAGACTGATACTTCCAAGGGTTAAAAGGTGACCCTGTCGAGGCTATGGACACTTGCTGGTAGCAGTGGCACCACCTGTGACATTCGAGTATATCGTTAAGCTGAAATCATAAATAAATTTTGTTTTCTTTAGTTCAAGCTAACATCTATACATAACTGTCTAAAATATGATTATACTCTTATATCTAATACAAGAGAATTTTTGCAGATGTTGAATTCTAAATGGTTTTTACAAAGATATTTTTATAAGGAAAAGTTGAGTCCTAACATCTTATCTTTATTCCTTTTCTTTGAACTTCCTTGGTATTTTCCCAGAGACTATTGTTTTGCCCAGCGTGTTGCCAATTGTTTTAGTACTCAACAACCCCCCATTTAATTTTTATTTTAGCCATATAATAACATTATGGCTACCATATTTGCATCACATGTAGGCTTTGAGTGTGTTTACTTCATTTCAAGTCTAATGTGCCTTTTATTTACATTTGTTTTATTTTTATAGTTTGCCCAAGTTTGATTAAGTTTGTTTGTTAATATACTTTGTAAATAATTTTTTTGTTTTAAGTTTGATTAAGTTTGTTTATTAATAGTCTTTGTAAATAATTTTTTGTTTTAAACATCTTAATTATTTAAATTAATGAATAAAACATAGCCCTCGAGACCAAGCTCGTGTTACAAAATGTGGCAATGACTCTCTACTAAACAAATAAAGGAACTTTATGTTACCAGAGTATTATTTTGGAAACCTTTATAATCAAAGTTCAGTGATATATATTATAAAGTGGTTGTGGTTTATTGGAGACTCACATATCACGTAACCCTCCTCCGCTCCCTTATATCGGAGAATTCCTTATCAGAGTTTTGTTATGTGTCACCAATCAAAACCTTTGATCTCCAATATGTGATAATCATTAATCTCTGATCTTCGATATCATATTCCCCCGATTTTCATTCCCTCTGATCGTTGATATCCCTAAAGGCCTCCGATCTCTGATTTGCGATAATCCAATTACCTCTGATCTCCGATAGGTCTTCGCTCTAACCTACGACCTCTGATAAGCTCCAATCTCCGATATCTAGACCCAATTTGATTTAAATTTTTGATTAATTATAATATCACGTCCGCTCCCATATGGAAACTTCTGAAGTGATACTTCGATATGACTTAACCCTCCGATCACCGATTTAGTTACATATCTGATACAATTATTAAAACAAATTAATTATGATTTTGCATCTGCTCCATATCGGAGCAATCCATATCGCAAATATTTTGTGTTGTCTCATTTTAAAAGTTGCAATGAGCTTACCTTTGATTCCACTCAAATGCTGCCACGTGTCACTATTTGGTACGACTGTAATGTTTTAATTAACAAAAAAAAAGACATTTAATTTGTTTTAAGTCGGTCTCACAGCTCATATTTTAGATTTTATAGTTTGCTTATACTTTGGCTTGTTTTTCTCCCCAATTTCAACTAATTTTGGCCCTGTATTGGTAGAGAAGCTTCTAGGATGAAATATACTAACAAATCCAACAACTGATCCTTAAAAGAACTCCTCCAGGTGGCAAAGCAGATCTAAAATGGGCAGGAAATCGCTATTGCCATTGAAGCAATTGAATGTGGTCTTGTCTGAGCATGAGCTAAATTGGGCATATCCTCAAGCCGTAGCCATTCATATTCCACCAAAATTTGATCTAAAAGAATATTTCAACTCTATTTTTTTTTTATTTGCTCAATCTGTTGAGAAAATCAAGGGAGACTGTTAGTATTCCTAGCATGTGTAAATACCATCTCTAGGCTCTGTAATAGAGGATTCAAATAATGGAAAAAGCCTTCTCTACTCTGCAATTCAGGATTCTAAAAGCACTACTGTAATAGGGATTTAGGGCTGTAGAGGAGAGGAGAGTTTAATCTCAGACATGAGGAATAGAGAGATTTATCTTTTACATATCTAAACTATATATGATGAGGAGAGCTTGCACTATTGTAGCTTCTGTTTCATTAACATAGTTTGTGAGTTGTAGAGGATTGTTGGAGATCGGAGCAAGGGAATTGGACTTAATAAGTTGGTATTCAAGATACTATTATTTTAAATACTAGTGTCATTTTATAATAGCAGAGACTTGTGATTTTTAGTCATATTTGTGCATTATTGTCTATGTGAGTGATTTCTTGCAGTTATTTTTTGTTTATCTCTGTTCTTATGTGACGAAGTCTGATTTTTGAGTAATTACTTACTCATATATCAACCTTTTAATTTTGTCTTAACAAACATTAATATTATGTGAACTATTTCCTTGTATTATTGTTTAATCATTCGAGTTGTTGGATTACTAATCATCATCATTTTTGTGAACTACTTCCTAAATGTTGTTGATTAATAATTCTGGTTGAAGGATCTTTGAACATGATATGTTTGGTAATCATAATAACAACTGATTGAGCTACTTCGTTAACTTGATATTCACTATAAGCCATACATATTTAAATCTTAATTCAATTAGTTACATTTCTCTCGGTTGGGTTAGATCTACATCTTCCTAATCGAGATAGGTTTAGGTTTTCTATCATTTTGCTTGTATTCTAGTGTTAGTTTATATTTAGATTTAATTCTACATTCCTAAAAGTCCTCTTATCAAAGAGGCAAACTTTAGTTGTGGCTTGGTTGATCCCCAGATCAGCTTAAGGATCATTTTCTTGCCTGATAAGATGTCTCCTCTCTATTGGTAGGTGAAAGTCATATTTTAAGCCAGTGGAGATAGAGAGAAGGTAATTGGGCCTAGTTTAACCAGTCAGAACTACCATTTGAACAGAAAAGGAGCTATTTTAAGTCCCTGACCAGGTGTTCTCCCTTATAATGTTGTAGGCATATATTTTCGAGCCTTCAATAGCACACCATATAGATCATGTGAAACACTTGATATTTGGAATATTTCTTAGACTTAATCAAAATGAATTCGAGGTCAATAAAATGTGTCCTTGTAGAAGGTGTAGCCCATTCCTTGCTTAGGTGTTAGCATTGATTTATCATGGTTCCAGATCCCGGATCGATCTTTGCATTAATATTATGTTTATACCATGTTCTAATATTAAGTTTCATTAGCTTATAATATTATGTTATAATATTGGGTTATAATACAACAATAAAACTAATCTAATAAAATCTTATTGAGACGAGATGGCCTGGATTTGTAAACATTGAAGAACCATATGAACAGTGCCTATTTTTTCACCTTGAAGTCGTTGTAATCGTAGGTTTAACAATGAGATGGCCTGGATCTTTAGATGCCAACAAACTTTGTGAATAATTTATGCATTTGCTCCTTGAAGCTGTCATCACTGCCTTCGAGTTTATGAACCTCTCAACTTCTTGTGGGTTTAGGGGGAGTTTCATCACTTCAAAGTTTGATTTTTATTCTGTTGGATTGCTGCTGCAAAGGTAATACGAAAATTCATCATCAAGCGAGTGTGATATTACTACATAGTTTAATGCATGCATCATGATTTCCCCAACAAATTCTTGAAGAAGGCAAAATCAATCCCTTCTTTGGATCTGGGGTTTTCTACCACAGTGAAACAAAATGTGGCAACATTGAAATGAAAAGTGTTACTGGGAAATTTTATTGACCTATGCCCAAGTTATGATGCCATTAAAGATTGGGTTTCTGTTAAATTGGCAAATCATGAACCCTCAAACATTTTCTATATTGAAAATTGGTATTATGCATTTCTTATTGAAAACTAGAAAGATATAGACCATATCTATAAACAGGGTCCTGAGGTTTGTTTCTCACCAATTGGTGTCTGTAATTTAACTCCATGATGGAAATATCCTCTTCACCTGTGTGGATCAGATTGCCTTATTTGCCGGGGTCTCGAAATTTTTAGGGATATATTGAAGGCTCGAAAATCTCTGCCTACAACATTACAAGGGAGACCACCCGATCAGGAACTTAGACCAACTCCTTTTCCGTTGAAATGGTGCTTCCATCTGGTTAAATTAGGCCCAACTTCCTTCTCTCTTTGTCCACTGGCTTAAAATATGACTTTCACCTACCAATAGAGAAGAGACATCAGATAAGTCCTCATGCTGATCATGCAAGAAAGCGATCCTTAAGCTGATCTTGGGCTCAACCAAGCCACAACTAAAGTTTGCCTCTTTGATAAGAGGACTTCTAGGAATGTAGAATTAAATCTAAATGCTAATACTTGAATATAAGAAAAGGGATAGACAACCTAAAGCTATCTCGATTAGGAAGATGTAGATCTAATCCAACCGAGAGAAAGATAACTAATTGAATTGAGATTTAAATATGTCTGGCTTATAGTGAATATCAAGTTAACGTAGTTCAATTATTTGATATTATGATTACCAAACACATCATGTTCATAGATCTTTTAACCATAATTATTAATCAACAACATTTAGGAAGTAGTTCACAAAAATGATGAAAATTAGTAATCCTACAACTCGAATGATTAAACAATAATACAATGAAATAGTTCACATAATATTACTGTTTGTTAAGATAGAATTAAAAGGTTGATCTCTGAGTAAGTAGTTACTCAGAAATCAGAGTTCAGCACATAAGAGCAGAGATAAACAACAGATAATTGCAATAAATCACTCACATAGACAATAGTGCACAAATATGACTGAAAATCACAAGTCTCTGCTATTATAAAATGAAACTAGTATTTAAAACAATAGTATCTTGAATACCAATTTATTAAGTCCAATTCCCTTGCTCTGATCTCCAACAATCCTCTACAACTCATAAACTTTGTTGATGAAACAAGAGTTGCAATAGTGCAAGCTCTTCTCAACATACACAGTTCAAATATGTAAAATATAAATCTCTTATTCTTCAGATATGAGATTAAACTCTCCTCTCCTCTACATCCCTAAATCCCTATTACAGTAGTGCTTTTAGAATCCTGAATTGCAAAGTAGATAAGACCTTTGTCCATGATTTGAATCCCTTATTACAGAGCCCAGAGATGGTATTTATACATGCTAGGAATACTAACAGTCTCCCTTGATTTTCTCAACAAATTGAGCAAATAAAGAAAAAATAGAGCAGAAATATTCCTTTAGATCAAGTTCTGGCGGAATATGAATGGTTGCAGCTTGAGGAGATGCCCAATTTAGCTCATGTTTAGATAAGACCACATTCAATTGCTTCAGCAACGATAGCGATTTCCTACCCATTTTAGATATGTTTTTCCACCTGGAGGAGTTCTTTTATGGAAAAGTTGTTGTATATGTTAGTATATTTCATCCTAGAAGCTTCTCGACCAATACAAGGCCTAAATTAGTTGGAATCGAGGAGAAAAACAAGCCAAAGTATAAGAAAACTATAAAATCTAAAATATAAGCGGTGAGATTAGATTAAAACAAATTAAATGGCCTTTTTTTTTTTAAACATTACAACCGTACCAAATAGTGACACATGGCAGCATCTGAGTGGAATCGGAGGTAAGCTCATCGCAACTTTTAAAATGAGAGAACACAAAATATTTGCGATGCGGGTAGCTCCGATATGGAATGGATGCAAAATCATAATTAATTTGTTTTAATAACTATATCAAATCCGTAACTAAATCGACGATCAGAGGGTTAAGTCATATCAAAGTATCGCTTCAGAAGTTCTGATATGGGAGTGGACGTGACATTATAATTAATAAAAAATTTAAATCAAATTAGGTCCGGATATTGGAGATTGGAGCGTGAAAGAGGTCGAAGCGAAGGCCTATTGGAGATCAGAGGTAATTGGATGATCACAATTAGAGATCGGAGGCCTTTAGGGATATCGACGATCGGAGGGAGTGGAAATAGGGGAAATATGATATCGGAGATCAGAGGTTTTGAGGGGTGACACATACAAAACAAAATTCTCCGATAAAAGGGAGCGGAGGAGGGTTACGTGATATGTGAGTCTCCAATAAACTACAACCACTTTATAATATATCACTGAACTTTGATTATAAAGGTTTTCAAAAGAATACTCCGGTAACTTAAAATTCCGCTATTTGTTCAGTAGAGAGTCATTGCCACATTTTGTAACATGAGCTTGGTCTCGAGGGCTATGTTTTATTCATTAATTTAAATAATTAAGATGTTTAAAACAAAAAAATATTTACAAAGACTATTAACAAACAAACTTAATCAAACTTACGCAAACTATAAAAACAAAAAAAATGTAAATAAAAGGCACATTAGACTTGAAATGAAGTAAACACACTCAAAGCCTAGACTCTTCTAGAGTCTTCTACATCATAATCACATGGCTAGCCCCATATCCATGAATAATTGGGGATGACATGGCATCCTCTCAAATTATGGTGGTGAAAACTGGAAGGTTAACTTTTGAGTGACATAATTTTCGCATACACTCCGATTGATGCGATGCTTGTGTCGATGGAAAGACATCTGTGAGTAGAATAGGATAAAAAGGTGTTATGCGAAACTGACAAATTTTTAACCCCAAAAATCATTGTTTGATCCCTCAAAACGCTCCCAATAACTTTTAGACCTTGTTTTGCCAAATTTGGCCCCGATGGTAAAAATGGTCCTATGAGGTGATTCCTCCACTTTTTCCACTCTGAAAGCATCTAGATGGATGACAAACAATATAATGATCCAATTTAGATCAATGTTCCTCCACCTTTATCTCTGTTTCAAGTTTTTTTTTGTTGGTTAGCTTTGCCATCCTTGGTTTGTTTGTGTCTACTTATAAGATTCCATGGTGCCAGCTAATCCTCTTTCCCTTGCTTGCCACTTGTCAGCCTCCATGGCTGTAATAAAAACAAAATATATCCCAAGAAATAATCCTCCTCAGCCCTGAAATCTGTGCCCCTTGACTCAACTCAATTTTTTTTTACCATGCTTATAATAATTATAAGGGTAACCAGGGCTATTACAATAGACTTATAAAATCGTTGAAGGTTTAAGATCTTTTTGGCATTTCAAACACTCCTAAAAAGACATGAAACAATAATTTCGGTATCATCTATTATTCACTGAGGCTATAAGCATTTCTTTACATAAGTGCTTAGGTTTTCCTTCGTTTCCTTTTTTCTCCTTCCTCCCCAATTTTGGTTTGGTTACATCTTTTAATTTGAAATATTGTTGATTCAACATGCTTTTGAATTTCATATATTGTGTAATTTCCATATTAACTCCTCATGGTAAATGACTTATGTACGTGTATCCTTGTATGACACATTGAATTTTAGAGAGTAAGTAATACGTAGGGCGTGGTTCACGATATAAATTATTGTAAATTTTTATTAAGTTCATGCCCCATAGCTCATTGACGTAATACACCCTTGGCTTGTGTGGCTGCCATTAATTAGAAACATAGTTGTTTACGTAATTGCTCGGAGACAGAAAAGGTAACATATTGAATGAATCTATAGATACACGTATGCATACAAGGAGTTTTAATTAAAAACGTGGTTGTTGACATAATTACTTTGTGACACCCTATTATAATATTCATTCGAAAGGGTAATACATTGAATGATTGCATAGACACCCATGTGGAAACATATCTATAGAATTTATGTACCACATATGACCATGTAATGTATTAAGGGAGGTGTGACAGGTCTTGATTATGACATTCCTCATTCAATGCACTATGGTATGTTACATAAATAATTAATCTATGTCTTTACCGAATCTTTTGGTAACAAAGTTACTTTGTGCTAACTTGATATCTTAATCTTATTCAAAATAGCCCTGAAACACCATTATTTTCTTTCTCCATAAATTGCAAACACACTCAATAAATTGCAAACACACTCAAGGTACATGAAAGTAATGTTTTTTACATATATATATATATATTTTTTTTTTCTATAGAAAATTTGGGAAGATTTACTCGAAGTGATCACATCTCACCGACCAAACTAATCATAGCCTGTACTTGAGAGCGTTGAGAAAAATTGACCTGAAGACCTTCCAATGACAAGATGCTTTAGCAACGGGACCTCAAGCAATTGAACTAACCCGCAAAGGTGATATTAAACACAATATTATAATGTTTAAAATAAAATATTATATAATATTTAATATAATACTCTATAATAGTATGTTTAATATTATATAGCATTATGTAATATTGAACATTATGCCCATAGAAAAAGAGAAAGTAAAGTTTTTAAAAGAGATAAAAGAAGTTAGATTTAAAAGTCATCAAATCTCAAATAAGATATTATATAATATTTAATATAATATTATGTTTTATTATGTAATATTGAACATTATTACCCATAAACAAAGAGAAAGTAAGGCTTTTATAAGAGGTAAAAGAAGTTGAATTTATATAGTCATCCAATCTAAAAATTAGATAAAAAACAAGATAGCACAAATTACTGAAATTTTACTAAATTAAATGGGTAAACACATATGTAAGGTCTTAACTCCAATTTAGATTACTTTAATATTTTGTTGTTCATTGAAATAGATGTATTAATTTCAATGTAGATACTATTTTCTAATCCTATTTGATTGATTATACTTGATGCATTGATTTCAATGTAGATGCTGATTTCTAATCCTATTTGACTGTTTATAGTACATGCACATGCATTGATTCAGTGTAGATGCTAATTTTTTATTTGATGTAAATAGATCACTGATGTACATTGCTTTCAAAGTAATGAGATGTATTGTATGCATTGATTTCTATGTTATAATAAGCATCAACCTAGATCCATATTAAATAGAAATGAACAATAAAGGTCCTAGATCCATATTAAATAAAAATGAAAAACAAAGAGCAAGTCAATGGAGAAAGCACAAGAAATAACATCTAAGGAAGCATTGATTTCAATGTAAATGTTGATTTCTAATTCTTTTTGCACTAGATGCATTAATTTTAGTGTAGATGTCAATTTCATATATGACGAAAATAGACAGATGATATATGCATTTCTTTCAAAGTAATTAGATTAATAGTATCCATTGATTTTAGTGTATGCACAAAGTGTGGCGACATGCATTGATTTCTGTGTTATAATAATCATCAGCCTAGATCCATATTAAACATAAATGAACAATAAAAAACATAGGTTCATCTTAATCATTAGCCTAGATCCATCTTAAATAGAAATGGACAACAAAGAGCAAGTTGATAGAGAAAGGCACAAGAAATGATAATTGAGGAGTGTCAACAAGAAAGACACAATAAATGATAATGGAGGAGTGTCAACAAATGAAAACTAGACAACAACAAGAATAGGCGAAAGGAAAAAATGAATGACAAAGAGCATATCGACAAAGAAGGGCATAATAAATGACAACTAAAGAGTGTAAAGAGAAAAGAATACAAGAAAATGCACGACAAAGAGGAAATAAAAAAAAAGGTCAAAGAAATGATAACTGAGGAGCATTAAGAATAAAAGAAATGAAAATTTGTATAACAAAGAGCATATCAACAAAGAAAAAAACATTCAACCAACTCAAACATAACATTTAAAGATGAAAAATAAAATCCTATGAGAAAATATGCTTAAAACATATCTATGCCCAAGCTCAACTCATAACTCTTGGTGATATGAATATTGCACATTGAAAATTCATGATAGTATTTATCGATTAGCTCAAGTTCAAATATGTCATTTGTGTGGGGATTCATATGCTAGAGTTTAGGTATTTTATAAAAATATAGGTCCAATGTTTATGGGATATAGAAGATAAGAAACTCATCAAATTAATCTTTGACATATTTAAAATGATTACATTAATCATTTGTTCGACAAGTTTTGTGTGGCCTCACACAATTGAAACCATCCTAGATCCATTTTAACTCTAGATCTATCAAGCATTGAGAGGGATCAAATCTCTCGAGGTTCAAACCTTTACTCAAGTTTTGCAATCAGAAAAGAGGTTTGCATCTTGAGAGATTTGATCCCTCTCTACACTTGATAGATTCGGGGAAAAAGTAGTAAATGTGATGTAAGAAAATTAAAAGAAGAGAGATTGATATCGATCACATTGTAAACTATTTGTACTTGTCTAAAATATTATTTTTTGCTTTTTTCCATCATTCAACGTTGTAACTTTGTATTCAAAATTTGCCTTGAATGCTTGTATTAAAATGACTAGATTAGTTCCCACGACGCGTAGAATAGATAGTGACAAGGTGCTTTGTTAAGACACGTTGTGATGAAAAATGTCACTGATTTGAAACTCTATTGGAAAAAATCCAATCATGCTAAGGGCAAGTGTGGCCCAGGGCAAGTGTGGCCCAGGGCAAGTGTGATCCCTAGGTGATTTTGACGGCTTAGATGCCCTTGGGTCATGGGTACTTAAGCCACATGTTAGGCATGCCAGTCATCTCAAGGATGACATTACTTAACAAAAAAAATGACCAGATTAATATTAGAAATATTTAACATATTTAAAATGATAAGATTAATCATATGTTTGACACATTTTCCACGGCCTTGCACGATTGAAACCAACCTAGATCCATCTTAATCCTAGATCTATCAAGCACCAAGAGCTTGGATCGAATCTCTCAAGGTGTAAACCTTTCCTCAAATTTTGCACTAAAAAAAAAGGTTTGCACCTTGAGAGATTTAATCCCTCTCGATGCTTGATAGATCTAGAATTAAGATGGACCTAAATTGGTATAACTTGCAATGATCCCCTCTATATTTATGTATTAATAGAATATAAACTTATTAATAAAATATAATGATAAGAAAATATAATAAACTATTTATGTTTTTTCTAAATTTTCAATGTTTAAGATGTTTTTATTTATTTATTTTATAATTATAAGATTTTTAATCTTATTTTTTTATTTTATTTAGAAACAAAATTTTAAATTATAACATTTATTCTTTAACAGTTTTATGATTTCATAACGATTTAGAATACATTATTAATGATGACGTCAATAGTGTAACCATTTCATCCGTATGGGTGATACTTTTGAATTTTCTTTATCGTGGACATGGGGTCTTATTAAATATAAATTAAAATCTAAAGAATAATTGGTCATCCTTAACTTGATTGTACAATCAAGAGATTGAAGAGATGGCTTCAAACTTAATGGTTAATTTTGCAATTGACCCTTTAATCAAGTGAATGTATAATCACATTAAGTTTAAAGAGAATAATCTATGTTTTTTTAATAGAAATGCAATGCAACTCTTATAATGTTTTGGAAATTGATATTACAACAGATATACTTAAGACATATTGCATAAAGTTAGATACAAAATCCCAATGTAAATGACATATTTAAGACATAATACAATGATATCCCAAAACCAAGGTCCATTAAGATATTCAAGTGTACTTGGCTTGAACATTATGGAGCTACATTCCAACACCATAATATAGTCTATTCTCTAAAAATAAGTGTTTTATATGCGATTGGATTTGACTCTTTGAAGGTTTATCTCGTGAAATTACATGTTTAGTCACATGATGTCATTGCTAATAATTCCATGTTTTTTGCTTCCCTTATGTTTCTCACTATAATGCATTTGAAAGACTTACCCTTGTTGCCTCATATGCTCTCATATGGATAGTGAAATCATGTTCTACATAGTTTCCTTTGAAATAGAACATTTAACTTGCTCTTTGCTCACAAAAGATATTTGTATTGTCATATGTATCCTAATGTGTAGTGGTCCCATGCCCTTGGATGCATGCATACTTGTGAGTGTTGAATTTTGTAGCTACAGTTGGTTTTCATCATTCATATTTTAGCCCTTGAAAAATATATGTAATGAAAAAGGTAAGACATGTTCATGTCATTTTCAAAAGAAGAATTTTGAATTTTTAAAAGTGGAATTTTTGGCCCCAAATGACAAGTCGTCCCTCCAAAAGATGAAGTTAGCCTAACCCCTTTAGTGACACCAATTCAAGCTACTTAGATGACTAAATAAAGTCATTTCGTCCTCCTCCTCAAACCGAGCAATTTGGACCATTTGAGGCGGCGAATAAGATGAATCTAAGGCATAATAAAAGACAAATCAGAGGCAGAGTATTGGATGAATCTAAGGCAAAGTAAGGACAAATTGAAGGCAAATTCTAGGCATACCAAAATAGCAGGACCAAGATTCTTGGGTGTAGAGGTAGGCCAAATTTTGCCCCTAGTAGATCATATTAGGTTGAATTGTTTGGGCAACAGATTGACTTGTCTAGAGGGTAGTTTGATCAGGTGTGACCAAGGCTATGTTACTAGATAGGTTGAGTTTATGTTTAACTTTAGAATTAGATGTATCTTTGTTGAACTAAAAAAAATCTCTAAGGAAAAATTTGTTGGGTTTTCCCCCCATGTGGGTATTCCCAGGGTAAAATTCTTGTGTCTCTTGTTTAACTGTCTTTTTATGATCCTATTGGCATTTTGTTTCTAATGTTGATATCTTCTGTGTAATAACTTTATGGTAAATGCGAATGCAATAAAGGAATAAATTAAGAAATCATATGAAGTAATTATTAGTTTAGAAGACCTATGAAAAATAAACATGGTATTAGAGCAAGGTTAAAGAGTAGCCTTGAAGGAGTAAGGTCAAAATGAAACCACTTATCCCTAGTCCTCTTTTTTTTTTTTTTTTCCTGAAAAAATTATAAAGAATTGAAGTTTTATCTATAGAGGCCGGGGAAGTCTGAAAAATAGGTCGAAAAATGCCTCACCCTAACCACAAATAGAACGAGAAGGTCTCAGAGTTGGTTACAGGGGGCCGAGAGACCTCAGGGATGGCCTTAGATTACCTTTTGCAACCCAAAAGGCCTCAGATCAAGATTATAGGCAATGGGAGGATGAGAAACCTATGGTGTGGTGATCAAGAGAAGTTGACAGACTCAGGAAAATAGGTCTGAAATACCCCAGTCAATAGAAAGGCCAACATAAAATTGCTTCTTGTGCATGGGGTCTAATGAAACTTGCTTGTAAGCCTTATATTGTGGAAGACACTATACATATAAAAAGGACTTGATATATGTGTCACATGATCATTGAATGATATTTTGAAACTCATTATTAATTAGTTGAATTTCAATGCAGTGGAATGGACTATTGCAATGGAAAGTGATATTATTGTGGAATATTGAATTAGTTTGTAAGGACCAATTCTATACTATATATTTTATTTTTAAAAAAATAAATCACAATAAAATACAACCAAAAGAGGAAAAAAAAAACATTGAGAATTCAAATTTATCCAACACTGTCTAACACATCCCTAAATTTTATTTCACTGAACATATCATAAAATTTACATATATTTAACTAAGGCCATAAAGAAATCATACAAAATAATATTGCAACACATATGTACTGTTCACCAGAAGATGAGACTCCACTTGATTTGCCGTTACTTGTCTTCCCTTGTTGTCGGTCACCTCCGAGAGTGAATGACAACGTACTTGATCCGAATGCGATGACCCACCGGTTAACCTCCCAGCCTACTCCTTGGGTACTCTTCTTCCCCGTGGACCCTCGAGCTGCAATGGGGTTGTACAATGGAGGAATGAAATAGCTGGTAGAGGAGAGCACTCCTTGGCTCAAGAGTCCCCTCTCTAAAATCCTCTACCTCACCAAACTCACTATAGTTTCGTAATCACTGCACTGACATAGTCTCATCCATCCAACAATAGGGTTCCCAAAAATCCCTTCTCCCATGGCTTGCCCCTTCTTTTATAGGAGTTCTCATAGGTGACACTTGGCATGTCATGCATAATTAATTATTTTTTTATAATTCAATAGTTTGATTATTCACCCACCCATGTGTCACTCTCTCATCAAGGGTCTCCAAAATTATTTACTTAAATTTTAATTTAAAACTAATATTTTCCTCACCTCAACAAGATTCCTATTTCTTCTCCTAGTTGCCTCTTGATCCCCCTTTTTACTCCTTAATTTGTGTTCATTACTAAAGTCAATTAATGAGTCAAGATTTGATCCCCAATCTACTCCCTAATTTAGCTCAAGTTATCACTTAGATAGATATTCTTATGTTGGTTGTTGCCACATGGAGGTTCTCTACATTTCTCTAAAATTTAATTTATTAATCTTATTTTAATTCACCATCCTCTTCTCTTAATTAGGTTTAACTATTTTAGGATTAATCTTTATCCTTACAATTATGTCCCTCTTTCCCCTTTTACCTAATTAAACTACATAATCTACCTACTATTTTCCAACATAAGAAGGGCAGAGTTTTTAAGGTAACCTATTTTATTTCTTCCTATGATCCTCTTAACCCAAGTTTTATTTTTGATTTAATTACCTCGGTTTCTAACATCATTTACCCTTGATGTAAATTTACCTAGTTTTCATTTCTTGATTATATTTATTAATTAATTTATTTTTGATGATTCCAAGGGTGCCAAGTTTGGTCGTGCCCTTTAAGAACTTCCCTTGAAGTTCCAAGGGTGCCACGCCTAATAGTTTATTTGTGATTCCAAGGGTGCCAAGTTGGTTGTGCCCTTCAAGAAATTCCATTGAAGTTCCAAGGGTCCCACACCACTTGCCCTTCAAGCATTCAGTGACTACGAGGGGAAAGTATAGGTGCAACGTCATAGACCACCATCATCTCTTATGTTGCCTCCTATAGTGAGACTAATGGCGTCGAGGATCAAGGAATCCGCCTTGATGCACGCCCCCTGGTAAAATCCTCATGAGTGACCCAACTTTGGGACTTGCCCTCATGACATCGTGATCTTCAAGGCGAAGGTGTTTCGACCTTTCCAGCCCAAGTCACGGCGGGAGTGCTAGTGGGTGAGATCAAGGACATTGTCCCACCACTCCCATGTAGTTCCATCCACTTGTACAACCCCATCACCCATATGTGAGTCATTCGGTCAGGCAACTAATCTGTGCCTACAACCACTAACATCTCATTAGAATATAGATAAGCAGGTTCCAAAATTGACTTTGAATTTCAAAGATAAAATAATATAATTCTTTTCATCAAACCAGTTGTCGTCAACTCATCATATGCGAGTGCCTCTGGTGGTTTCCTGCCATACTCAATAATCATCAGTAACAAGGTTTCTCAATGCTAGTCATTGTCATAATAGCATCATTAACAACACCTAGTCATTCACATCATTGTTCATAGTAAGCCCGAACTAATGAAAGTAGGTAACATAGGGGACACATCCATCATAGCTATCATCATCAAAACATCAATGGAAACATACATATCCATCAAGCTATCAACATCGTAACATCAATAGAAATATACCTATTCATCAAATTTATCATCATCATGATTTTAATAGAGAGCATACATATCCTTTACTGCCATCATCATCATAAATTCAATAAAGACCAAACTTAACCATTTAATGTTACAATCATCATAATACCAATAGATAACATACATAACCATTCATGCTATCTTCATCATAATATCAATGGAGAACATACATAAACATCACAACCATGAATATCTCAATCACTAATAATAATAGCGTCATGTGCCCGGATCCTCAACCTGAGGTCCTCAAAGAATAATGTGTGGGCCTTAGGGCTAAATAAATGTTAGTGTCATATCACTGTTAGTCAACTAGAGCGGGCACTACATACACCCCCTCTTAATAATAGACTTCGTCTCGAAGTCCTTGGAATAGGTAAGGAAAACGGTGACACATCTCCTCGGCGTCCTCCCAAGTAGCTGAACTGGGACTATAATTGTCCCATTGGACCTTGACCTGGTCCACTAACCGTCGTCTAAGCTGCAAAGTTCGCTGGTCCAGTATGCAAACTGGTTCGGTCATCACTGTTCCCTCGTCCGAAACCTGCAAATGACCAAAGTCAATAACATGCGAAGGATCTGAAATATAATGACGTAAAACAGAAACATGAAACACATCATGCATACGTGCTAAAGATGGAGGTAAGGCAAGCCTATATGCCACCGACCCTTTCCTTTCTAAGATTTCAAAAGGTCCCACAAACCGTGGAGACAATTTTTCTCCCTTTCCAAATTTTATAGAGCTTTTTTGGGGCCTTACTCTTAGGAACACCCTATCCCCTGCTTCATAACTTCAGTCTACCCAATGAGCATCAACATAGCTCTTTTGTCGATATTGTGCTTCTTTTAGCCTCCTCCTAATCATAGTCATTTGTTCTTCCATCTCTTGCACCACTTCTGGTCCTATTAATACTTGGTCCTCTAGTCGGTCCCAACTGAGAGGTGTTCTGCAAGGTCTTCCATATAAGAACTCAAATGGCACCATCTTGATGGAACTCTGATAACTATTATTGTAAGCAAATTCCACAAGTGGTAAAAACTCCTCCCATCTCTTTTGTTGGTCCATCACATACATCTGAAGCATGTCTTCAAGAATTTGATTAGTCCTCTCTGTCTGCCCATCTGTCTCTGGGTGATAAGTAGTGCTGAAGTTCAATTGGGTTCCCAAAGCTTCTTGGAAACTGGTCCAAAATCTTCCTGTAAACACTGCTCCCCTATTAGATATGATCTTCCTAGGCACTCCATGCAATCTCATAATCTCATTAATAAAAACTTTGGCTATTTCTGGTGCCTTATATGTAGTCTTAACTGGTATGAAATGGGCGCTCTTGGTCAACATGTCCACCACTACAAATATGGAATCATGTCTTCTTGAGGTCATTGGTAGCCCCACAATGAAGTCCATTGATATAACTTCCCATTTAGATGTTGGTATCTCACGGGGTTGCAATAAACCTACTGGATGCCTGTGTTTAGCTTTTAGTCACTGACACTCTAAGCATCTTGCTACCAAGTTCACGATGTCCTTCTTCATCCCTTTCCAAAAGAAGAGTGGCTCCAGGTCCGCACTCATCTTCTTAACACCAGGGTGTGCCATGTATACTGCGCGATGTGCTTCATTTAAGATTAATTGGCGTATATCTTCATTCGGTGGTACATATATCCTTCCCCAAAATTGTAGTAGCCCATCATTATCAAGGGAGTATTATTCATATTTTGGGACCCTCATTTCATCCTCCCTCAAACTTTTTATAACCTCCTGATACCAGGTGTCTTTAGTTTGTAATTCAAGCAGTTTCTCCCTCAAATTTGTCTTTAAGGGAATCACTGAAAATATCCGTGGCCTCCTACTTAAAGCATCAGCCACCCTATTTACCATTCCTTTGATGTAAATGATATCAAAATCATATTCACTAATTAGCTCTGATCATCGTCTTTGCCTTGCATTTAAGTGATCTTGAGTGAATATGTGTTGTAGCCCACAATGGTCAGTCTCCAAATCTTTAGTGCATAAACAATTACTGCCATTTCTAGATCATGGGTTGCGTAGTTTTCTTTGTGGGTTCTAAGTTTCCTTGATGCATAAGCTATTAATCTTCCTTCTTGCATCAACACACAACCCAACCCTTCCTTGGAGGCATCAGTGCAAACTAAAAATTCTTGTTCCATATCCGGCACCTTCAAAATTGGTGTTGTTGTTAATAACACCTTTAACCTTTGGAATGCCTCTTTAAATTTTCCAGTCCAAATGAATTTCTTGTTCTTTCTTTGGAGCTCGGTAATGGGGTTTGCTATCTTTGAAAACCCTTTGACAAATCTATGATAATACCCTGCCATGCCCATGAAACTTTGTATTTCATGAACATTGGTTGGTGTTGGCCATTCCATGATGGCCTCGATCTTTACCAGGTCTACTGCGATACCATCCCCAGAGATAATGTGTCCAAGATAATGAATCTTGGTTTGGTAAAAGGAACACTTTGACAACTTCCCGTATAATTGGTTTTCTCTAAGACATTGTAGAACTATCCTCAAGTGTTCGTCATGCTCTTTTGGGGTCTTTGAGTAGATCAAAATGTCATTGATAAAGACTTGTATAAAATTGTCTAAGTAATCCTGAATATTCTGTTCATCAAACTCATGAAAACACCTGGGGCATTTATCAGTCCAAAGGGTAAAACTACAAATTCATAGTGCCGAAATCTTGTTTTAAAGGTTGTCTTCGAAATATCTTCTTCTTTGATTCTCAACTGATGATATCCCGACCTCAAATCTATCTTTGAAAACGCAGTCACCCCCCTCATTTGATCAAATAAGTCATCTATCCTTGGCAAAGGGTATTGATTTTTTATCGTCACTATATTCAACTGACGGTAAATGTAGAATCTTGTCTTTGCAATCTAGGAGTGCCTCATGTTGCTCCAACCAATCCATTCCTATAACTACATCATAAACTCCTAGAATTGTAGAGTACAAGGATACCTTGGTCTTACATACACCCAGGTCCACCTCACAATCCTTTACCATCTTTCCTACATTTCTTTTCATACCACATGCCATTTCTACATGTCTAAATTCATATTGTGGAGTTGCTTTATGTTTAATCATTGATAATGCATTTAGAGAAATAAATGAATCAGTAGCCCCTAGATCTATTAAAATGACAAAACTCATACCATCAATATTACCTGAGGTTTCCAACACAATGGACTGGTGTTTGACCTGACGATTGTTCACCACTGCATGGATGCGATGAGCCTTCCCCAGATCCCCCATTGTAGTTGCATTCTTAGTTGAGTTGGTATTACCTGTATTTTGAGGGCAATCCCTCTCGTAGTGAGGACCTCCACAAGTCCAACACCCCCTCTTAGGGGCTTGGCTCCTACTACCAACTGAACCGGGAGTTGGTCTGGAACTCTGCTGGAAAGAAGATCAGTGTTGAGGTGGTGTGACTTGGTGCTGTTGCATAGGCTGGTGCAGTTGTGGTTGACGAGTTTGTTGCGGTACCCTGTGCGGATGCTGAGCTGGATGCCTATATGGTGTTCTTTGATTTCTTTCTGACCACCTTTGATGATTGAGCGCAGGACCCCCTTGCAAATTGATACGTTCCATATTGTTTCCACTTGGTACTCCTGATCCCGTGGGCCTTGTTGACTTACTATGTTCACTGCTCATGATCTCCTCCTCTGCAATGATTGCTCGTTGAACTGCCTCGTGCAAGGTGCGAGGCATTAAGATTCTAACCTTGGTCCGAATGTTAACATTTAATCCATACACAAATTTGTTCACCTTGAGCTTTTCTGTGTTTAAGTGAGGGGCATAACAGAGTAATTCCATGAAACGTGCCTCATACTCTAGTAGTGAGCGACTCCCTTTCTTTAATGCATTGAATTCATTTAGTTGTCTCTCAAGGAACTCCTCTAACAGGTAACGATCTCTAAATTTTTCTTCAAATAGCTCCCAAGTTACTTCTGATATATCCATCCCCAATTGGGTTAATAATGTCTTCCACCAAAGTAGTGTGTTTCCCTTTAGCTGGAATATACCCATCTTGGCCTTCATATTTGAGGTGTAATCTCTTAGGGTAAAACACATAGCCATGTTTTCTAACCATGCCTCTACAGATTGACCATCTGTGGACCCCCAAAACTCTGGAAATTTTACCTTTTCCAAATCTCGACGTACATCATTTCTTGTAGTGTTTTGGGGTGCTTCGTTTTGTATGACAGATCCTCCATGCTCTCGTTCCAAACGGTTTATTAATGCCTGAAACATGTGTTGGAATGATCTCATTAAGTTCAACACTTCTCCAACTGGTATCTATTCCTGTGTTGAGATGTTTTCCCCATCATTAGGTGGGGTGGTAGGAGTTGGCTGTTGTGGTGGTGCCATGTTGTGCCCTTTAGTTGCCTCACTCCTTCTTGTACCTCTTCTAACCATGGTTCACCTACCACAATTTAATACGATTGTTCCTTATAAGATAAAAACTAATCAAATAAAAGTCACAACCAACGTGAGTGGTTCTATATTTTATTTATGACGTACTTCCAAAGGAACAATTTATGCATTTATAAGTTCTTGACATTCCTATAAAATTTAATCAAAAGAGTACCAACCTCCATAAATTTTAAATTTTAACACTTAGCTTCCATGTTAAACTTGTAGTTTAATTTAAATTAGAAAAAAACAAAGTTTCACTTACTAAAAACTAAGGTTTTTTTTTTTGGGTGGTTTCCTCAATTCATCAACAACATATGTGATTTCTAATTGCCCTCAAGCCCGATCAGGTGCCTTTATACTTATCAAGCTGGCAATCTTGAACTTGTCAAATTTTACTGCTACCCTCTTTCCACTGAGAGGGGTTAAATTCGCCGTTACCTGATTAAAGAAAGGCCAAGTCTCCAACTTTTGAGCTCTAAGAGTATCAACATTGATTGCTTGATAGATTTTCCCATTTGGCCTTAAAAATTTTGGTTGCTGACTCTTTAGAATTGTCATTGAAGTAGTGTACAAAAGCTCCCATTTTCCATTTAACAAGGGAGACTGAAGAGGTTATTTAGTTGGATTAATCACTTCTAGTTCTTGTGCAATTTGATTGATGCGGTACTTGTCCTCGGGAGTTGCTTCAGCCCCTCTGTCCAATGGTCCGATGGCTTCCAACAGCTCCTCTTTCACAACAGTTGTGTCTTTTCTCTTGTTTAGGAAGGGAAACAGAGATGCCTGTGCCTGCACCTGCGCCTTTAAAGGCCTTCCAAAACTAGAACCAAAACCTATCTTGTTGAAGCTTACGTTATTTCTAATTCTGCACACCTTTGATGGCCGAACCCAGGCTAATCTGGTATTCGATTCATTTAGAGGTACAACAGATTGAAGTGGGTGATAAAAACATTTCCCGGCCATGCTTTCCATGATTGAATAAAAGTAGTGACATGGACATAACACATGCAGCTATATTGAACTGTGCAGAGTCCTCGAAGAATTTGAATTCGAAGTCATTCCAACAAAATTGAATTTGGGCACTTTTTATTTAAAGAACAATTAAAAATATGGCGCAGAATGGTTATACGTGTCAATTCGAGGAACCCGGAAACCACACGCTGTAAAGTTGGCGAAAGGAGCGTGGCGCTAAGAGAAGATATTCAGAATTAAATATGCACAGAGAACACACAGTAAAGTTTGGTAAAGTAATGCTTCGGTGGTATAAGGTATTGGTTATGGTAACAAGCAGCTCAACTCAAGTTATATACCCAGAATTTATACTTTCTCTCTGTAAAACATGCGTACTCGAGTACCCAACCAATTGCGTCGATAAGTCTGGTTTCCGTGGAGTTTTAGCATAGTATTTCATCATATATATATATATATATATATATATATATATATATATATATATATATATATATATATATATATATATATATATATATATATATTTTACATACACAACCAGGCAATGTCCGGGGAACCCTAGAGCCTAATCGTGAGGCTTGTGCCACAATTCTGCACTCGGAAGAATTTTATGTCTGTGGCATTCTCCTAACAGGTTCTAACAGGGATCTACTAACACTTGTGTATGGTTCAATTAGTCAAGAGTGCAAGGAGGCACTTCAAGGGATGTGTTCAAAATTGCGGCATGTTGAAAGGATTCAAAATCCAAAGGGGGGTGAGCGTGATGCATACAATGAGTGGAACTATGGAATGATAATTTGTGTTGATGCAGACTGACCTAATCTTAGGAACATAGATTTTCCTTTTGGTATGCCAGAATTAACAGCCACAGGAAATAATGGAGCACTCTTCAACGATGGTGTGATAGTAATAGAACCGTCAATTTGTACCTTCCATCTAGCTACTTATGGATCATATCAATGACATAGAGCCATACGATGGTGGTGACCAGGGATTCTTAATGAAATATTGATATGGTGACATTGTCTGCCAAAACCCATGATCTTTTGAAACATTTCTGGTCAAGTAACTCAGGAGATAAGAAGCTTAAAACATATCTCTTTGAAGTTGATCCTCCAATCTTGTATGTTATGCACTAAGGAAATAAAACCATGGCTTTAGTTTCGATATTATGATTGCAAATTGGAATTTTGACATTCTTTAAAATTTTTCCAGTGATGTTGCCCATGCTTGATGGTGGAAGGTGCATGATTCTATGCTTAAAAACTAACAAAAATTTTGCTCGCTATGCTCTTGGAATGGGATAGAAGACAAACTGAAGCAGCAAAACTTCTTGATGAGTATTGAAAATGAAACATTGCTACACGTTTGAATATATGTGTTGAAAGATTCTACTTTTGGGAGAGAATGCTATGGCATTAGATTGTAGCAATCTACACAGAGAATGCCACTACTCAAACCCCTGCCATTACAGTTGCATTGTAACTATATCATTCTTAAAGTGCTCTGAAATGCTTAAACAGGGCATTCATTCACAGTATTTTGGGTTTTAGACTTTAGTCATGTGGTTTCATTTTTTTATTGCAGATACATAGCTCAGTCAATGGCCAGAACTTCAAGACAGTTATAGGTGAAATACACAACTATTGTAGTCACCTTGGTTACTTGAATTGATTTGCGTTTCAGATCAACACAAGAGATTCAGAACATGAGTTCTGGATACACTAATTTGCAAGTCTGGGCATATTTATGAGGCCACCAAGCTAGTTAATAGAATGCTATTTCGTGGGTGTGAGCCTGACGCTGTTACTTATGGTATTTTGATTGATGGGTTGTGCAAGAATGGAAATGTTGGGCAAGCTCGGGAGATTTTGATGAGATGAGAGAGTGGCTAAGGGATGTGTTCCTAACGTCATCACTTACATGACGTTGATTCCCAGGCTCTGTAAGGAAGGAAGATTGCAAGAGGTTGACAAGGTTTTAGAGGGATGTCTGAAAGAGATGATGTGCCCAATGTGGTGACTTACAATACGCTTATCCATGCTCTGTGAAAAGAGGGAAAAGTCCAGAAGGCAACTGATTTTCTAAATAGAATGTTGAGACAAGGTTGTGCTCCTGATGTAGTTACAATCAACTCTTTGATCAGTGACATGTGTCAAGAAGGCAGAGTGCAGGAGGCTTTGAAAATTTCAGAGGACATGCTATTGCATGGTATAATTGCAAATATTGTTACGTATAATTCTCTTATCAATGGGTTGTTTCAGGAAAGCAAGGTGCACAAAGCTCTAAAGCTAATAGATGAGATGACATTGAGGGGCTGTGTTGTTGATGTCATTACTTATAGTACGTTGATAAAAGGACTCTGCAAGGTTGGTGAAGTCGAGAAGGCCTTCGAACTGTTTGAGGAAATGCTGCGGAAGGGTATTACACCCAACGACATTACATACAATGTTTTGATTAATGGCGTTTGCAATGCAAACAGAATGGGGTGTTGAGAGTTGTGCTTCGGTATACAATGCACGCAGTGAAAATAACAGAGGAATTGCATAAATCCCTCTAAACCCCGATTATCTCAATTGAGAGACGCCATGAGCACTCAACAAAAATCATCATTGCTCAGGTTTGGAACAACAATTGCAACATTATAAATGTAGTAGATATTGAACAAAATTAGTCATGCATGCATGGGCCCATAGGTCTCAAGGGTTCAACATAGCTCTGATACCAAGTGTAAGGACCAACTCTATACTATATATTTTATTTTATTTTAAAATAAATCACAATAAAATACAACCAGAAGAGGAAAAAAACATTGGGAATTCAAATTTATCCAGCACTGTCTAACACATCCCTAAATTTTATTTCACTGTCTAACTTATGGTTGAGCCGATGCATGTGGCTCAACATGTGTTGAAATACCAACATGGTACAATTGGCTATGGAACATCCAATTATGGCTTGAGATATGTCTCAAACAATGAAGTACAACTGCAGAGATACATAGATTTAGATTGGGTAGAGAATGTGGAAGACATAAATAGTTCATCAGGATATTGCTTCAGTTTGGGATTTGTTATGATTTCTTTAAAGAGAAAGAAGCATCCATCTATCACACTCAGTATTGCAGAGGCCGAATATATTGTAGCTTGGTTGGCAAGTTAAGAAACAATATGGCTTTAGAAACTATTTGCAGGATTGTTTGATCAAGTGTAGGTGATGACCATGATGTCTGGTCAAAGCATAGTGAGATATAATACCAAGACATGGTACAAAAGGAAGCAATGTGGCTCCAATACTATTCTAAAATCAAGTAGATTTCTAACAAAGCATCTGTTCTGGGATGAAGTATGTATACTACAGGGACAATCTTAGACTTGTTGAGAATGCATTCCTACGTGACAGGGAGTATTGATGTGATAACATCAAGGACAAACATTCTCCCCAGGTCAAGTATGTTGGCCAGGATTAGGGAGAATGGTCCAACATAGGACATACATTCTTCCTTAGTCAAGTATGTTGACCAAAATTAGTAAGAATGGTCCTAGAGGCCCATAATTACTCAACCATAGAGTTGATTAGGTGCCTTTCAACATTAGGATCAAAATTACTCCCCATATAGGTTTTGTTGAACTCATTTAGCATCATGGCCTAGAGTGAGGCCTTTGGATTTGGGAATATATCACTCAAATGGATTGAGTGTGTCCCTAGGGTTTCACCATGAGTAAAAGAAATTGACTAGTTTGATGGTGAACTAAGAATAGTATGTATACCATAGGTTAGATGCACAAAAAAGAATCATGGTGACTCGTTGATGCTAATGATGTACCATGGGTCAAAGATGCTGACCAAAATCATGGTACCTAGTTGATTTTATAGATTTTTACCATGGGTCAAAGTTGTTGAATGGTATTATGGTAATTAAATGATGTTGATGTTGATGATGAATTGTTATAACCTTTTCTTTGAGAAATTTGTCAACAAGAGAACATCTGGATAATCATTATGAATACCTCCCTAGCTAAGAGGGAGTGTTGAATTTTGTAGCTATGGTCGGTCTTCATAATTCATATTTTATACCTCTTCATGTCATTTGTAATAGAAGAATTTTGAATTTTTAAAAGTTGAGTTTTTGGCTCCAAATGAAAATTCAGCCCTCCAAAAGATGAAGTTAGCCTGACCCCTCTAGTGACAACTATTCAGGCTACTTGGATGACTATATAAATTTATTTCCTCCTCCTCCTCAAAGCAAGCAATTCATACCATTTGAGGCAAAGAATAAGATGAATCTGAGGAATAATAAAAAACGAATTTGACGCAGAGTATTGGATGAATCTGAGGCTGAGTAAGGAAAAATCGAAGGCAAAGTTTCTGGGCATACCAATGCAGCAGGAAAAAGATTCTTGGGTCGAGAAGTAGGTCAAATATCGGCTTTAGCAGATTAGACCAGGTTGAATTTCTTAAACAAAATATTGACTTGTATAAAGGGAAAGTTGACTAGGTGTGACCAGGGCTATGTTACAAGTCCATTTGACTTTATGTTTGACTTGAAGAATTAGATGTATCTCTTTTGAACTAAAAAAATTCTCTAAGGAAAATGTTGCTGGGTTTTCCCCCATGTGGGTTTACCCAAGATTAAATTATTGTGTCTCTTGTTTGGCTGTCTCTTTATGAACCTACTAGTATTTTGTTTCTACTGTTGAGATCTTCTGTGTAATTTATTTATTATAAATGTGATTGCAAGAAAGGATTAACTTATGAAATCATAAGAACTAATTTTAAGTTTAAAAGACCTATGAAAAATCAACATTGAGATCCTCCCAAGATGCCTTCACATAGATTTAATAACATGTTTGAATGATTCAATATAGTATAAATGAAAAAGGATAAATACTTTATGAATTTGACATTTTTGGGTTTTCCATTACCAAAATCTAGTTAGTCAACTTTTTCCAAAATCACAGTGTTGGATTTAAAAAATAATATTTTTAATGCAAAAAAGGTTCAACACCCTCGAATACTTTTATTGCAACTAGATTGTGTAATGTTAACATCTAATATTTGCAATTCCATTGCCATCCAAAATGTTTTTTGTTGTATTTTAGGGCCAAAATAACAATTTCCCTTCCCATTATTTTGAGTGGTCAGGAAATGGTAAATTTTTGAATGGAGACTTATGTGAGTAGAAACATTTAGATATCCATCTTTTAGATCCATCACATAATTGAAATAATTTCTGACGCGTTTCGAACCATCTAATGTGGTTCATCATCAAGAAGTAATAGATGAAGAGATTCTAATATGACAGGGGTATAAAAAGAGCTAGGTTGAACGCAAGGTGAAAAGACAAACAAAAAAAGAGAATAGCCATTAGAAAATCATAGATATTAATGGCTAGAGAATTGATAATAAAAATTCTAAATAATTATAAAAAATCAAAATTAATAAAAATAAATAGACATAAATAAGGAGATAGGGATAATTTAATTAAATAAATAGTTTATATATATAAAAGAGAGAAAATAAGGGACAAAATTAGGATAATAATATAACCAATTAAATAATACTTTATTATAATATATATACACATGCAATTTAAGGAAAAGGGGTAAGTAAAATAGAAAAAGGAATAAACTAAAACATTATTTTAATTTAATAATTATAATAAATAAATATTTATATATAATAAATAAATATTTATATATAATAAATAATAATAAATAAAAACTCAAATTATTATATAAATATGATTCAATAAGAATAAATATAAATAAATAAGAATTATAATGAGGAGATAGGGGTAAGAAAATTTGGAGAAAAAATTAAATAATAATTTAATTATATAAATAGTTTATATATAAATATTAAGGAAATTAAGATAAAAATCAAAATCAAATAAAATATATATATATATGTATGTATGTATGTATATGTATATATGTATATATATATATATATATAAGGGGTGATAGGAGGGTGAGGGATTTTACGTGATTTTGTTGAATATTAAGAAGTTAAATTCACGTGGGGTTGGGCAAAGAAACCAACAATATGGAAAATTTGTATGGTATTTTCCTAGGTTTGTCCTTATCCAAGGACCTCAAAATCTCCAAAATCACTATTATCAGAGACTCTCTCATATCTATTCATATTTTGCAAAGCAACACACCCTCCAAATCCAACAAACTTAATCTACTTTTGCAAATGATCAAGAGCATCTTGGAGGTCTTCCATCATAAATTCTTTAATCACATTCTAAGAAGTTAGAATAAAATGGCAGGCCAACAAGCTAATCTAGCCTGTGGTTTGAAGAAAGGTCAAATAGAAGTTAATGGGAAAAGAAGTTGGCAAATCATCCCATGATTTAGCAAATGACCATCATGCATCTCTCTAAGTCCATTGATCTCAAACTTTACAGAGCCAACTGGTGCAATCATAATTTAACTTTCAAATCCAAGGACATTATTACAATTCAGGTGCATTCAATGCCAATTGAGGTGAGTCTCTTAATTGGAAAGAGTGTACAATGGGAGGGGGTGTTAGGCTAACACAATAATGATGTGCCCCATCGAACTGAAATTCTGGCTTATTAGCTCGATCGACCCTGGCCTTTAAATTCCAATTGTGAATTGCATGTGATATTCACATTAGTATTTGCAATAGGATTAGAGAATGATATTGAGCTCATGTGGAGAGATCAGAGATCCCATCACACATTCATGGAGGAGAGAAACACGTACGATAATATTAGTATTTATCTGTCAATAATGGGTCATCATTTGCAGAGTAAGGAAGCTAAGCTCCTTCTTTTCCCTTCTAGGAGTCTCCGCCATTGGAAGGCAAAGAAAGGATTCAAGTTCGACACGAATAGGATTGATACTTTTATATTTGCAGTTTTTCTCAATCCTAGAATGTGTCGTAGCAACCTCCAACAAAAAATGAATTGAACATCATTGCACACAACTCTTGACAGAGGGAAAAGTTGACCATACACCTAGCAGGATAAGCGACAGGGAAGGGATAGTAAGGATAGCTCACAAGTTCCTTCATCAAAATTGGTTTCTAATTTGGTAATATGCTGCTTCTAACTTTGGCTGACATAGTATTCCATTTTGGTCTATAATCTATTTAGAAGGAGTCATATCTATGCCACTTAATCTAAATTTCTGAGGGGCCTCTTAAGGCATGTTGAAAAGAGACAAGTTTGGATATAGAAGAAAGATCAACAATTGGGAACTAATGGAACCTCGAAGGCATGGTAATGATGAGGAATATCCCCAAGAATGTCCTCACCGCCCTCACCCATCTCTAGTCAACAATGACCCCCTTCTATAGTCCATTCATCAACTCTCCCTCTAGGTAGTTGATCAAGCAGATAGGTTGATAACTATGTAGCAGCAGATGGATCGCCAGAATGAATAAATCAACGCTCTCTGATGTCAAGTGGAGAGCATGCCAAGATGTAGTTCAATGGTGGAACTACAAACAACAAAAGGAGTTGAAGAAGTTGAAATAAAGAACAAAATTCCAAGAAACTCCCACGATGAATGAATAAATATTGTAAAATTCTCTTGCTCCGTGGACAATTTTGTAGGACTTATAACTGTAAAACAGTCAATATAAATGTTGTAGTTTTTAGTTTTGGTGATATGGAGGCTAAACATCCTAGAAATCCTTATGTTGTAATAGAATATGGTCTTAGAATTTTTCTAATCTTCTTAGTTTTTGCTGCGACCTGGGCACAAATTTTATAAAATCATTACTCATATATATATATATATATATGGAGTACGTAAAATTAGGAATAAGAATAAATAATAACATTATTATAAAGAAATAATCAAATTTAATAACTAGCACTTTAATAAATAAGAAGTATTATTATATATATGTATATGGAATAAATAATAAATCATAAATGATAATAATTGTAAAAATATATAATAGATCATATATATAGTAAGGAGTTAGGAGTTAAAGGCATGATTAAGAAAATAAATAATAAAAATAAAAAAACATATAAAAAGAGTTAGGGGCCAAAATAAGAAAATAAATTATTCCAGAAACACAGGATCAAATACCAAAAAAGATGAGAAAATAATGAAACTTAAACAGTGATAAATAATAAAAAAAATTGGGAAACAATAAAATGAAAGGAAATAAAAGGACATGGGATAATCAACAAAAATAAGGGGAACAAAAAAATAAAGGAAATCAAAGAAACAGGGAGGAAAATTAAGAACAATATATTAAGGAAATAGTAGGGATCCAATTTTACTGATTTTCCAGCTGTCACACCTTTTAAAGTTGTTGGCTATACATTTCTCAATCTTAATGGATTCCCTGAAATTTCTATGATGATAATGGGAAATCTTAGATAGGACACAAGTATCATCCATACAAATGTGATGCTTAGTGTTAGAAAAATGTTCAACAAGAGCCGAAGATCTAGATCGATTATGCTTGATGTCTGCAACATGCTCCTTAATTCTACGCTTGATGGAACAACCTGTCTCACCTATATAAGGCTTCCCACAAGAACATGGGATGATGTAAACCCCTTTAGAGTTAGAGGGGTCAATCCAGTCTTTAATAGAACTTAGGGAAGACAGAATGGTAGTAAGCGGCTTAAAGGTCATAGAGATATTTTGTTTCTTTTAATAATTCGAGCCAACCTGTTTGTGGTTCATTGAATAAAAGGAGGATGGGCAGTGGCAATGGGATTGTTGGAAACCATTTTAGATTTAGGCCCTTTAGTTGCATCAAGTTCTGAAAGCCTTCCAAATGGTAGAAAAGGAGGCTAAAGGGCCTACAACTAAAATTGATTCCAACAATCCCATTGCTACTATCCATCTTCCTTTTATTCAAGGAACCATAAATAGTTTTGGCTCAAATTCTTAAGAAAAACAATATCTTTGTGACCTTTAAGCCACTTACCACCATTCGGTCTTCCCTCAGATCTGTTAAAGACTGGATTGATCCCTTTAACTCTAAAGGGGTTTACATGATCCCATGTTCCTGTGGGAAGCCTTATATAGGTGAGATAGGTCATTCCATTAAGCTTAGAATTTAGGAGCATGTTGCAGACATCAAGCACAATCGATCTAAATCTTTGGCTCTTGTTGAACATGATGCTAAGATTGAGCATCACATTTGTATGAGGATGCTTATGTCCTAGTTAAGATTTCCCATTATCATCATAGAAGGTTCAGGGAAGCCATTGAGATTGAGAAACATGTAGCCAACAACCTTAATAAGGATGACGACTAGAAAATCAGTAGAAATTGGATCCCTACTCTTTCCTCAAGATATTGTTCTTAATTTGCCTCCCTGTTTCTTTGCCAATTTCCTTTGTTTTGTTGTCCCTCTTCTTTTTGTTGCTTATCCCCTCTCCTTTTATTTCCTTTCATTTTATTGTTTTTCATTTGTTTTTATTATTTATCACAATTTAACTTGTATTATTATTATTATTATTATTATTATTTTGATCCTATGTTTATGGAATAATTTGTTAACTTGTTTTCTTATTCTTGCCCCTAAATCTTTTTAAATTGTTTTTTATTTTTATTATTTATTTTCTTAATCAGGCCTCTAACTCTTTACTATATATATGATATATTATATATCTTTATAGTTATTATATGAATGCTTCACTGACAAATCAATACCATACCCCGTGCATTCATATTGGGGCATAAAAAAATGAGGAAAAAATGAAATAATCTATTGAGCATATAATAGGTAGGTAAAGGGTTTTTACATGTTGTATCACAATAAGTGTATCATAAAATATTCTATATAGAATACATTGTCCATGCAGAGGAAAAAAACAAGCGGGATGGAGAAATAGAGATTTAGAAGTATTGTGGGAGTATTAAGAGTGAGAGGGAGAAAGAAAACACTATAATAATATTAGGTCCAAAGTAGCCTAATATTCAAATCTATGACCCTAGCATTGATATGCAATTCATGGTAATGTTAAATTCTTGAAGTAAAAGTGACATTCTCCTTTATCTTTCATTTTCATCCTTTTACTTGCATTTTTAACATTGCCATGAAATGAATCAAGATGTTTGAGAGTGGTTCTGACCCCATTGGATTTCATATGGAGAAAGTAGAATTTTAGATCTCACTCAAAATCCAACAGACTTATCATTTTTTTCAGGATTCCAAGATTGGGGGGATTCCAATGTTTCCATTGGATTTTTTCATGTACTAGGGTATGGAACTCATATTTAATCAAGAGCACCAAGCCCTATATGTACCTTGATGTTAGTGACATTAGTTATTGAACTCCTCTATCATGACCCTACTAAAAATGTACCCCTCACTCAAATCTTGACTTGACAGGATACTTTTTTTCAATCTTATGTTAATGCTTAGAGGGCGATATTAATGACAATTCTCCCAAGCTAGGCAATGATTTTTATGATATGTACATATTCATTGTAGCATGATTTTTTGGATGCTAGAGGCCATCTAGAGCCTATTTGTTGATGAGTTTTAAGTTTAGAGATGGATTGCACTCGATGCTATTTTAGTTATGTGCACCCTTACATGCTATACAAATGAGAATTTGTAATTTGTGGACCTGTCGTTGATTAAGATTATAACTACTAGATGAACGATGTTATATGGTTTAATCCATGTTTTTATGTTTTTTTAAATCACTAGTTCATCATTACATGTGTTTTTGTTAACACATGTGCATCAAAATATATAAAAATATATATTATATAAAATTCGGTCCCAAAATCGCTCTCAACCTAAGAGCTTTTGAAAATGTCGCTCCCCGCTCCCGCTCCCAAGTAACCTTGCTCCAAAATAGACATGCATCACATTACTAATACCTCTATGATCTATGTCTAATGCATGTGTTAAGAGTTTTTACCTGTTGCTCATCCAATGATCCTCCCAATGATGGGGCAGTAGAGGAGACAACAGATATGGCACCATCACCTTTTCCTTACATTTGTGATGAACATGTTGAATGAAAGTACAAGAGACAGTGATATAGACTATTTCTTGGTAGAGGGAACATGCATGCCACAGGAGACAATGAAATAGACTATTGTTTGGAAGAGGGTGCATGCATGTTGAGGGCTCAGATATGCCACCTTCAATTAATTCTAATTTAGGTGTTGTTTTAGATTTAACAATTTCAATTTTGGATAGAGTTTTTCTATTATCAGAGCTTTGATTTTGTTATTTTTTAGCATGCATGATCTATTGTTATTAGAAGGGCGCAGATATCTAGTCAATTAGAATACTAATGCTGAGAAATTTCTTAGGTAGAGGACATAAATCTCAAGGAAGGGTTGCATGCTTTCATGCTCCAGTTCATCTTCTAATGGAGATGCACTTACTTGGCACTCTGACCATGAAACTATGGTGCACTAGGTGATCAAGTTAGGGCTACGATTTGACAAAGTCCACCCAGATAGGATTTTACACGTGTCCGTATTCATTGTGCTTTCTCTCCTCTTCCTATTGATGAAAGGTGTGCCATTGTGTTGGTTATCGAGGTTTTATTTTGAACTATTGTAGTGTATATTTTCTAGTATTCAATAGAAGATATATGTAATTGAGAGTTCAAATATGTGTATTTGCCATTCAAAGTTTCCACAATATGTATTTGTAATTCAACAAACTTATATATGCCTTTTTATATTGAAACTTTCAAGTTTTCAACTACCTAGTATTTAGGTTATTCTTTCTAAGTGCAGAATCTGCTTACCATGGTTAATGAAAATAAAGGGATATAAATATAAAGGGGTATAAAAAATGTTAATGAAAAAATGGATATCTAAAATATCTAGTGAAAGTAGGGGTTTTTTAAAATTGGGAAGGTGTATTGGATTTGTATTGGTAGGGGGTTAAATAAAGTGATTTTTAGAAGTATTTTCCAATATGTAGTCAAATTAAGGGTATTATTTAGTATGCCACGAACGCACACACTATGTTGGAGGTTCATTGAGTGAACCCTCGTGAGTTATTATCCCTTATGATTTATTATTTATTCCATATACATATATATAATTATACTTCTTATTTATTAAAATGCTAGTTATTTAATTGGATTCTCTATAATAATGTTATTATTTAATCTTATTCTTAATTTTACTTACCCTTATTCCCTTAAATTAGGTTTATATATATATATATATATATATATATATATATATAACATTATTTTTTTAATGTTATTTAATTTAATTTTTATTTTAATCCTAATTCCCTCAGTGTTTATATATAAACTATTTATATAATTAAGTTATTTGGCTTTGTTGGAGACATCAAGCCCAAGGAATGTTTACTATCAAAGAGGCTTACCACCTTCTTTCACACCATGGCGAGGTTCCTAAGGAAGCGTATTGGAAGAAGGTTTGGAGTGGGAGATTGTAGCCAAAGGTGGCTAGTTTTCATTGGCTGGTTGACTGTCGTCAACATCTAACTCAAAACCTTCTCCATTGCAAAGCCGTAGCCGACCCCTCTTAGTGCCCCATGTGTCAAGAACATGAGGAAACAACAAAACATTTGTTAAATACATGCCCCTAGATGGAATGCCTCTGGGACATCATCCAGAAAGTCTTTTGGAATTTGGACCAAAACATGCATAGCTTATGGGAAACTATTATAATGTGGCATGAAAAACCTTTTGATAGCCCCATAGTCAACACGGCTTAGAGATTAGCCCCAGGCCCACTTATATGGAATTTGCAGAAGGAAAGGGACAATATTATATTAAAAGATAATAGAGTCAATGGAGGAGAAATATGGGACAAAACCCATACCAATATCAAAGAATGGTGTTATTAGATATTTGGGTAGAGGAGGACTGGAAGGCAGAGGGGTAGGAAGTCCAGATATTGGGGAACCTAGAAATTACTTGGGAGCGTGTGTCCCATCTCCCGGCTAAGCTAGTGGAGAAATTGAGTCATTCGCCTTGAGCCTTCACCCTTCCTCCGCGAGGATTTGTCATGCTAAACTTTGATGGAGCCTCCAAAGGAAAACCAGGTCCAGTGGGCTGTGGAGGAATCTTCTTTGACGACATTCACTGACCTCTAGGAGTTTTTGTGAGCTACTATGACTGCATGAGAAACAACGTTGCTTAATTCTTGACTCTTTCCCAAGATCTATCGATTGCCCTAGAGAATGGCTATGGAAAACTACATTTGGACGATGATTCTCCACTAATGATATCGGTAGTCGGGAAACTGTTAAATGGATCCCCAATTCAGAAGGTTATCAAAAGTCAGCATCTAGATTTAATAGCTTAGAGGATCCAAAATTTGGTATGATTTATTCCCTATGTCACCACCACCCACTCGTTGCGAACTTGAAAGAAGTTGGCAGACGTGTTAGTTGACTGGGGAAGCCAAGCTCCTTCTCTTTTAGGATTTAAGCCTTGGCCCCTGTAAGACAAAACATAATGGTCTACCCAACTAGAACACACAGTTGTAGTTGACTTGGAGACCCCGATGGGAGTGACTGATCCAATAGCCCTGGAAATACTGAATGTCAGAAGGAATGAAGTTTACAATTAATATGGAACATGGAAAGGGCTTGGGCAGCGACCAAGCCAAGTGGAGGAAGCGAGACAGAACAATCAAGAAGGTTAAGGAAGTTTATAAAATTGGGAAGGCTAGTGTTCTCCACGTCATTCGACATTTTGGTATGGGAGGGAAGGTAAACAAGGTTACTCTGACTGATTGTGTATAGGATCCTTCCCTATGGATCTCCTTCGGTCCTGGTGGTGTGACTGTGCTTTGATATGATGAAAGGGAGTATGAGTTCAAGGAGTTAGTGGTTGCGGTGAAGAGTTGGGCGGTGTGGGATCTAGGTGCTTGGCACAAGGGTTGCTTGTGGCCTAGGAAAGTAGTGTAGAGGGTTGGCTTTGTCTCAAATAATATGAAATTCTCTTTCAAACCTGCTAGCATTTGTTCTACAGAGGGCGAAATTTGGGTAAGTGTATGTTTCTGTTATTTCTTTGTGCATGGTTTTGTTCTCGAGAGCTATTTGGAATTTATGGTCCTTATTTTCTCTTTGGGTGGCGTCCCTTTTTGTGGTTTGTCCTGGTGGGCTGGGTGTTTGTTTGAGTGGGTTAAGTGTGGTGGTTCGGTGGACCTAGTTAAGGTCTTGTGGGTGTAGGGTGGCGACATCCATAAACTCCAATCCATTAACCCTGGACTAGAACATAATCATAGTTCCCTTGATCGGATCTACAAAATACCATGGGTAGAAAACCATCATGCCCAAAACCATGTGCAAAAACCATGCACAAAACCATAGGTAGGTCTGCCCATTTAATATAGGGTCCAAAAAAAATTTCCCCGGGGCACTGCTCTAGACCCCGTAGAGAGGGGGGTTGTTGCGCCTAGTGCAACAAACAAGGGGGGCTTTCACCCTCCCTGTGACACCCCCGCACATGGGAATAGTCATAGAAAGAATATAACACACACTCAACATTCCCCCACTTGTTGTTTTATTTCCATAGGAGAGCTTAGTCATTGGTCCACCCTTGCAACACCCATTGTTTCTCTACACCAAGAGAACTTCTCAGTGCTCACAAACTTTGCCAAAGCATCTGCGATATTCTTCAAAGTGTCCACCTTTACCAGCAACAACTTTTTGTCCTCAACCATATCCATCACAAAGTGATACTGAACATCAATGTGCTTTGTCTTTGAATGATAAGCATGGTTCTTTGCCAAGAAAATTACACTTTGGCTGTCATAGTCTATCCTTATAGCTCACTGTACCAACCCCATACTTGAACACAATCTCTACAACCAAACTGCTTCCTTGCTTGCGTGAGTGCCTGCCATTTATTTTGCCTTTGTAGTTGAAAGTGCCACTACAGACTGTCTCTTGCTCCCCACTGACTGCACCTCCAAACAGGTTAAATACATACCTACTTATAGATCTTCTTTGATCCAGATCTCCAGCCCAGTCTGTATCAACAAATCCACGGATGTCCAAAACTCTATCCAATCCTAGTCTTCCTTGGTAGCACATACCATAATCACTAGTGCCACAAAAATACCTGAAAACCCGCTTCATTGTTGTCCAATGCTCCTTCCCTAGTTTTGACATAAACTTGCTAAATACTCCCACTGCATGTGCAATGTTTGGTCTAGTACAGACCATTGCATACATCAGGCTACCAAATGCACTTGCGTATGGAAAACTAGACATGTCCTCTTCCTCTTCCTGTGTCTTGGGACACTGTTTAATAGATAGTTTTACGCTAACAGGAATAGGAACCTTCATTGGTTTACTATCCTACATATTAAACCTCTGCAATATTGTCTCGACATACTTCCTATGGTTTAACTAGAGCTTCGTTTTTGCTTGATCTCGTTTAATTTCCATGCCCATACTATAGTTTACAACACCAAGGTATTTCATGTCGAATTTGGAGGACAATTGGGTCTTCAATTCCTAGATAATTTCTTTGTTATTTCCAATCAACAACATGTCATCCACATACAAGCCCAAATAAATAACACGGTCACCAATTAATTTAAAATACACATAGTGATTTTCTTTGCTTCTGGTGAAGCCAAGTCCCTGTATATATGTATCAAATTTCTGATACCACATCCTTGGTGACTGTTTTAACCCATACAGATACTTTTTTAACCTACATACCAGTTCTTTCTTACCCTTCACCGCAAAGCCTTCAGGTTGCTTCATGTAGATCTCTTCTTCTAGATCCCCGTGAAGAAATGATGTCTTCACATCTATCTGTTCTGCCTCAAAATCAAAGGAAACAACAACAGATAAAAACAAATCTAATAGAAGCTACCTTGGCAACAGGAGAAAAATATCACCAAAATCAATTCCCAGCACCTAGGAATAACCTTTTGTTACCAACCGAGCTTTATATTTCTCTACCTTACCTTATACATTCATCTTCTTCTTAAACACCCATTTACTGCCAATGGGTTTCCTTGCAGTCGACAACTCCACCAGATCCCAAGCCTCGTTTTTGTGCAAAGATGCCATTTCATCAACCATGGCCTCTTTCCAGAGTTTGCCACGCTCTGAATCTACTACTTCCCTGACAGTTTTGGGATCATCATCAGTAATAGATAAAGAATTTCAACAGAAAGCAGCTGGACTATACGTTTCTGGATGCCTTCTTTCTCGAACTAATCTTCTCACAACCGGAGTTTGTGGCTCTTCATCCTCTGATTCCTCTTCTGTTGTAGAGTATGATTCCTCCTCATTTAGCTCAAACTCTATCTTCTCAGGTTCCTTTGGTAGGACTTCATGTTTAATAACATCTTTCACCTCTCTAAACACCACATCGCGGTTGTACACAACCTTCCTTGTTTCTGGGTTCCAAAGCTTATAACATTTTAAACCATCCTTATACCCAATAAAGATGCACCTTTCAGATTTACTATCCAACTTGGTTTTTTTCTCCTTTGGAACATGTACATATGCATCACATCCAAATACCCTCAGATGTGAAAGAGAGGGTTTCTTACCAGTCCATACGTCTTGTGGAGTGTTATCCTCCAATGCTAATGAAGGTGATCTGTTGACCAGGTAACATGTAGTCTCCACCGCCTCTGCCTAGAATTCTTGTCCTAACCTGACACCACTGAGCATGCTTCTTGCCTTTTCCATCAACGTCTTGTTCATTCTTTCTGCAACTCCATTTTGCTGAGGTGTGTATGGAGTAGTCTTCTGTTGTGTTATACCGCACTTCTTATATAACTCTTTAAATTCCTTCTTGCAAAACTCTCCACTGTTATCTGTCCTGAACACCTTGATCTTCTTCTCTGTCTGGTTTTCCACCAGAGCATTAAATTATTTAAACCTATCAAAAAATTCAGATTTCTTCCCGAAGGAATATATCCATGTATTCCTTGAGGAGTCATCTATAAATAATACATAATACACAAACTTACCCAGTGATGGAAATAACATAGGTTCAAACACATCACCGTGCACAAGCTCTAATATCCGTTTCGCCCTCTTAGCACCAGAGGGGAAACTCACCCTATTATGCTTCCCATGTACACAACTTTCGCAGAAATCAAAATCCATGGAGAATTTAGACATACCTGCTACCATACCATTACCATGAAGTATTAGAAGGCCCTTCTCTCCAATATGTCCAATCCTTTGATGCCATAGCATGGTCTTTTCTCCAAAGACCACTAGATTTTCTGCTCCATGTTTAGGAACCACAGAGCTGTTGCACCCATCAATAATAGTTCTACCCTGAAGCTTGTATAGAGTTCCAATCTGAACTCCCCGCATCAATACTAGTGCTCTCCGAACCATATTGCAAGTATCTTTCTCGAACACTGTTTTTACACCTGCATCATCCAGCTTGCTTACAAAAATCAGATTTCTGGCCAATGCAGGAATATGCAAAACACCAAGAAGTGTTCTAATCCTTCCACCTTGCAACTTCAACTTGAATTTTCTGTGACCAACGATTCTAGCCTTCCTTTCATCCCCTAAGAAGATATCACCGCCATCATATTTATCATACTCGTAGAACCACTCCCTGTGGGGAGTGAAGTGAAAGGATGCACCTAAGTCAATCAACCATGCCTCGTGAACTACATGTGTACTTGAAGAAGAAGCCAAGTACATATACCCACCTTCATCTGAGGTGGTTTTCACCTTTACAGAAGGAGCATCATCAGATCCCTTTCCTTTCCCAGGAGATTTAGATCTACAGTCCTTTTTGAAGTGCCCTTCATTTTCGCATTTCCAACACACCTTTATGAGTTTTCCTGGATATTTAGATCTCCCTCTAGATTTAGATCTCCCACTCGAGGATTTTTTTTTCTTTCTATTATGGGATTGTCCTTGTACAGAGAAGGCATCATCATTCTGGCCCTCTGTATTTTTCCATCTCATCTCCTTCGACAACAAGGATGGGACTATTTCATTAAACTGCAAGGCAGTCACATTGCTACCTATTGCAACAACCAGACTATCCCACAAATCTGGTAGAGAACACAACAAACTGATGCACTTATCTTCATCTGAAATTTTTATATCAACAGATAACAACTGACTTACCACAGTATTAAAGGTGTTCAGATGCTCTGTCACTGAGTCTCCATCCTTCATCCTCAGGTTATACAACTTTTTCCGTAGGAACAATTTATTCACTAGAGACTTAGATTGGTACAAAGTCCCTAACTTTTCCCACAAAGCCTTCGCCGAAGCTTCCCCTAATACATTCAACAATACTGAATCTGAGATACACAACCATATTGTGCTCTTTGCCTTCCGATCCAACTTTGTCCAGTCTTTAGCTGACATTGTCGTTGGTTTAGTACCCGGATCTACCGCGATCCACTAATATTTTTCCACCAGCAGATCCTCCATCTTGAGTTTCCACAACTTAAAACTTTGACCATTAAATTTATGGATCTCTATCTTTCCATTGCTCGCCATCTTATTTCACCATAAGAATCAATCCCGCAGATCTCTCACTGAACATGGTCTACCAAAGGCCCGAGAAAAACCCCTTACCAGCAAAGGCGTCCCCTTGAATCCAAAACAACTCTAATACCAAATGTAGGTTTTAACCCCGTATAGAAATTACCTTCACACGAATTCTAAAAACATAAAATAAAAAATGGCAAGAGCATAAAACATAAAATAGATATACACAGAGATTTTCCCTTGGATCCCAAAAGCGGGACTACCAGATTGCTTTTTAATTATATTCCTTTTAATGTTACAATATATATATATATATATATATATATGCCAAAGCATCCATAAACCCTGGATTAGAACATAACCATAGTTCCCTTGACCGGATCTACAAAATACCATGGGCAGAAAACCATCATGCCCAAAACCATGTGCGAAAACCCCACACAAAACCATAGGTAGGTCTACCCCACCTAATATAGGGTCCTAATATAGTGTGTGGGGCTAGTCGTGGAAAGAATATAACACACACGCAACAATTTATCCATATATCCTTGTTATATTTCTTATTTATGTCTATTTATTCATATTAATTTTGACTTATTATAATAAGTTGACTTTTTATAATTATTTGGAATTTTTATTATTAATTTTCTAGCTGTTAATATCTATTATTTCATAATGTCTATTTTTTTCACCTTGCGTTTAACCTAACTCTTTTTATACCCTTGTCAAATAAGAATCTCTCCATCTATTACGTCCTGATGATGAAACACATTAGATGGTTCGAAACACATCAAAAATGATTTCAATTATGTGATGGATCTGGAAGACAATTATCTAAATGGTAAATTTGTAGATTATTTATACAACAACCACCTTAACTGTGGTTTCTTCACACACACCTTTATTTAATATGCTTAAAATGATAAATGCTACTTATATTCTCCCATTAGTAAGTGGATGACCCATCATCTATTGGTAATGAATTATGGGCAATGTAGACATCTGGCGTGGTATATGATTACAATATAATGTGATACAACGGAGGGAACTTCAATGATTTCTTAGTTAACACATTTTGTGGGCATTTTAGGACATGACACGATGCAAATTTGTAGCATAAATTGTGCAATAAATGCACAAATCCACTACCATGTTTGATGATTGAACTTCACTATGTAGTAGTTATAAACATATGTGGATAAATTCACAATATTGGTAGCTCCCTCACATCAAATGTTGTCATGGAAAAAAATGTTATAAAGGACATTTATCTAGAGAAATTTGTAAATTTGGGTAGCTCCACGTTAAATTTCATTGACAATAGTTTATAGAAGATGAAAATACTCATTAAATAAACATATCCTTAGTAATTGTGTTTTAATAAAATATAGTGATCTTATTATGACATACAACAATCTTGTGAATGAAATGTGATGTATTTTTCAATGTTTTGTGAAAACAAGTGCTATACATTGTCTTTTTATCCATGTAATAAAGCACCCCACCGTCCAACCCATAGGCAAGGCTAAGATATTCTTTAGCGCTTGTTGATATTTTTTTTTATTAAGGTAAAAATTGAACCTCTTAGGGCCAGAGTGCAGGTCCCTCTACGTTTTTAGAGAGGTGGCACTCCTTTTTATGAACACACTCAAATAAATTTGAAGATTAAAACATCAACATGTACACCTGTGAGTGGACTAGGTGTTTTCTTAAGAATACAAGGAAACATTAGTGAGAGATATAAAGATTAAAATTTAAATATGATATAATCCCATAGGAGGCAACTTTATTAGCGATGACTGTGTTATGAAGAATGACATAAACCAAGAGATTCAATGTTCAAATCTCTCATGGGTCAATCCAACAAAAAAATAAATTTAAGTACGATATCCATCCATTCCATCACATCAAGAAATTATCATTGAAGCATATCAAAAGGGAGACACAAGATAATGAAGTTTAGATATCAGAGGGCTATAGAATAACTTCATTCATTTAAAATCATAAAGAGAATGGGAAAAGCATTCATGAGACTCGTACAACTTTAAATCAAGTTTCTGAATCACAAATGAAATGATTTCAAGAAAGGTAGCTCTTTGTGAGAGTAAAACATATTACAAATTTAAGTTTAGAAAAAATGTTTGGTGCTTAAAGCACTCAACATAATCCTAATACTTAATCACAAATTTAAATGCATTTTTCCCAAGGGGGGACTAGGATTGGGCTCCCGTGAATCGTAACATAAATAAGATACATGGAAGAAAATAAGTGCTATAGTTATGGATCAACTTACATGATTCAATATATGATCAAGAAAGCTTAATGATCAAATACTAGTAATAAGGAAGGGAATGCTTCAAGAATTAAAATATTCACAAAATGTGGAAGGATGGAGTCTCACTTTGCTGAAGTATTTGTTGTCCTTTATTGTTGAAGATGAAGTTGTTGTAATAACTATTTAATAGTTAGTTGGGATTAGCAACTTCTTCGAGCGATTTCCTTAACAATTCTTCAATATAATCTTTCATTCGAGGAATAGTCATGTCCATTTTGACACATTGATTAAATATCTCCTCCTCAAATTCCTGGGCATCTTCTTGAAACTGTGCAACTTGGGTAGATTGATCTTCATTTACATTAACAAAAGTAATGAACTATTTTTTAATTTTCTCTTTAGAAATATCAATTATATTATCGAATTTTGACCCATTGACATTTTAGATCATTCAACTCAACTTTCAACATGTCCTTCATAATTAATGCAGAATCTCGTATCAAAGGAGGACCATGCAGATCATAAAAAACTTTGATTTCCTTGAGAAAGGCATCACTTCTTCTATCATTAATTTTATTGAATTCAAAAATAATCTCCTCTAGTATATTAATTTTTGTAGACAATCCAACTTGGATTTTCTTTAGTCGTTTAGGTCCAGGGATATTTTGCTGTGATCTACATAATTTACTGTGTGAATTGAAATTTTGAACAAAAGGAGATAATTCATTATCTACTTGATCATGCTCGAGGTCCTTCTTGTAACAACCCTGGTAAAAAATCCATGTAAAAGTTAATAAAGGAAAAATATTTACCAAGGTCATGGGACACATATTCCAAGCTGAATGTTGGGCAAAAGCATAGTGATGGGGATCACTGGTGATTGATTAATGGCTAAGGAAATTGAAAAAGGCAATGGAAAAGGCTTTGGAAAGGAAAAGTGGCATTTTGGCACATTTATTTATGAAAATAATGGAAATTAGGAGAAAAGGGAGGTGAAAGGTCACATGTTGCATGTGAGGAGGAAAATGAAGGAAAATAATGGAAACATGAAGAAAAATAGAGGCCTTTTTGATAAAAAGTCTTCTAAGGATCAGTAGGTAGTTTTTTTCTCAATTTAGTTTTGGAGCTCTTATTCTATTCTCTCTCTCTCTCTCATACTCTTGGACACATAGTTTTTCTTGGAGCACTCTTAGAGAATGTGGCATACTTGGATGCTTGGAGCAAGAAGTCAAAGGAAGAGCGGGAAAGCGCAAGAGGACATTCGGATCGACAGGTACAACATATTTTGCTTGCAGGTACTAAATTGCATGTACGTTTTCCTCATTAGTTTTGGCATGCATGCATACACATGTGGTTTATTGGTCATGATCTTTCATTGGCATGATGGATTGCCTAGATTGACAGTGGATTTTCCTAGCCTTTTCATTTTCAGGATAGCCATGGTGTTGTGGGTTCATTTCTTTGTTTTTCTGGTTGGTTCTCATGTTTCCTTTAGCTTGGGCTGAGTTATTAGTTCTTGGAAGCCTTGGTTGGACAAACAATCTGGAAGCCCTATAACAACATGGGTTGAGTTACTAAACCTAGAAGCCTTGGTTGGACAAACATGTTGGAAGCCCTCGGTAGGTTGAGTTACTAGTCCTGGAATCCCTGGTTGGACAAATGCTTTGGAAACCCAATGACATATATGGGTTGAGTTACTAGTCCTGGAATCCTTGGAAGGCTTGGGTAGAGACTAATTTGGTGATGGTTTGTGATGTCAGACCGTGAGGTGGAATCATTGTTTGATGGGTTGAGGTGGTTTGGCCTCTAGAATCGCTGGTTCAATTTTAATGGATTGTTCCATGAGACCCACATTCATGCTTGAAATATGGCACGGGGGTGACTGGCTGAAGAGAGATTTGGCTCAACCATGTCTATGGTCGGGTGGTACGTGGAAGTCCCATACTTGGTTGCATTTTTCTTGTGGAAATAAAAGATATTTCCTATGGTATTGATGGGTAAATATGCTTATTGTTATGTGGCTTATATGGCTGTTCTATGCTTATCATCTTTGATTTTTATATGCTAGTTATGAATGTGTTTTATGACTGTCATGATGTTTGGATCATATCATGTTTTTACTTGTAAGTGAATGAACAATGTACCTATGGCCTAATAGATGAAATTGTAGCTAATGTGTTAAGGCATCAATGCTTCTTAGTGATTTTCAGATAATTATGTGACCCCTATGCTTAGTCATGCTTCTAAGACCTATAACTTTCATGTTTGTGACATGTTTGATGAAATACTTGTCATGGCTAGTAGGGGTCCAGTCTATTCCTTGTTGATGTTTTTGCAAATGTATCTTTGATCTGATGTGAAATTTAATTTCTAAACCTGTCATTGAGTTCTGGGCAGTGACTCAGGTTATGGGCTTCAAAAAGTGGCACAAATCCCGGAGTTGATGGCACAACACTAAGGGAAAAAGTCCCCAGAAGCTCCCTTTCCCTTACTGTGGGAGCTTTTGGAGCCTCCCAGACGCACCCATGTCCATATAAAGGGAGCGTCCAAGGGTTTGATGCACTAAAACTTCAGCTGGTCTCCGGGGCTACTTACTTAAGTGGTTGGGATGGATCCTAGGAGTTCTCTTGCTGATGTGGGAGGTTTGTGTGATGTGTTCCATCGGTTCCACTTCCTTAATTGACACATAGGGAGTCAAATAATATCATAGTAACTTCTCGTCACATGTTTACCCCGGTTGGCCGGTTACTTGGGTAGATGTGGGGGGAAGGTGTTACAGAGTGGTATTAGGGCATGGTTCACCCCTCAGACTGGATGGGCTATGTGTTGGTCATGCATTCATGTCAGTTGCATATGTGTTTTTTGTGTTGTAAGACCATGTGCTTGTTGCATTTGTATGGTATGGGTTATGGTTGCAGTGAGGTCTCCATGGGAAGTTGGTGGTGTCATTATGGAGTGTGTCAACATGAGTGTGTGTTTGATTATGCATTGTTTATGCACGTTAGTATTCACATGTGGTCAAGTGTATAGTGATGTGGTGGTTGTTGTCATGCATGAGGTCATGGTATGTGTAGTTGATATGGTCATGCATTGATGAATGGAATCTAGCTAGAATGATGGTTATATGGTTATATGCGTAAGTGTTATATTTCTATATGTTGTCATGATTATGCTATACATGTATTATGATGATTTTTTGATCCTGGAGACGAGGTATCCTCCCCAAATTATGCTAAGGAATGTTGTTTTATTGTGATTTGGTTTAGCTGACATGATATAACTTAAAGGAAGAATATCAAAGATGACTAGCAAGATGGTAGAATGTACTTCCTGAGACTCTCCCTATGGATCAAATGAACAACGTGGTGTTGGGCACTCTTCTGATTTAGCAGACGCACTGAGAAGCTTAAAGGAAGAAATAAGGAGTTGTAAGGTAGACAATGACATAATCATACATGCACAGGAGAAATAAGCAAAGGTAAATGCAGTTATACTTCAGAGTTTGTTAGAATTGCAATGACAGGGACCACTTCAGTTCAGCCATGAGCAAGAGGAAAAAACTAATGGGGCATATGGTAGCATGTCTCATGGTGAGTACATGATGGATAAAGAGAACACAATCAGAGATAACAGGTCCTTGGACACTCCAGATAGGAGAGGTGATGGACACATGTACTATTCTAGGTCTGGTTGTGACATGCATTATGATCGACATCGTTATCATCCTTATAGGAGGAGTGACATGGTATATTTGACGAACAAGTTTAAGAAAGAAAAGGAACCTACATTTGATGGAGAGAAGAAGAAATCACAAGATGCAGAGGCATGGTTTCTTGGTATGAGGAAGCTATTCAGGTTGCATGAATATTTAGAGAACCTAAAATCCAAAATAGCTACATTTAGCATCAAAGGTAAAACACATATTTGGTGGGAATATGTGAAGAATGTCAGAGATATTCATGAGGAGGACTTGACTTGGAGTGAGTTCGAGAGGCTATTCTGAAAGAAGTATCTATTGGAGAGATACTTTGATGACAGGGAAAAAGAATTCTATGAGCTAAAGATGGGATTGATGATAGATGAGGAGTACACTAGCAGGTTCTTGGAGCTATTGAGGTATGTGCCTTACCTCAAGGAGGAGAAGGCCAAGATTCAGAGATTCATTAGTGGATTATCGATTGCATTCAAAGACATGATTGAGTTTGATGAGCCTAGATCATTGGAGGAGGCCATCTGAAAGCTAAAGCATTGCTATGAGCAATCGAAGCGCAAATCTGAGACTAAGAAAGATTGGAAGGGAAATTATAAGAACAAAGGAAAATGGGACAAGAAGCAAGCAAGACCTCAGGATTAAGGTAAAAAAGAGAATGTTGCACCACCTAAGAAGTTCAATACATCTGGAAAAGGACAGGGACATCAATCTGAGGAGAAAAATAAGGATGAAGGTTAGAAGCCTTTGCAGTGTCAGACTTGTGGAGGAGAATATCGTAGGAGAGATTGTCCATAGGATCAGGGTTGTAGACCACAGATCTACAGTGCTCAGGAGGCACAGACAGTGGGAGAAGTTGGGAATAGTATTCCTAGGATCTATGTAGCGTTGAATAACAAACAGACATATCACCAGGAATCTATTATTGAGATGGACAGTAAGATTTGTGATCAAGGTATTTATATTTTGATTGACCCTAGATCTAATTATAGTTATATTAATCCCGACCTGGTGGATAAGTGTGGTTTGAATAAAGAAGTGCATGCAAAGTCTTGGTTAATGTAGTTGGCTACAAATACCAAGAAGAGAGTTCATCACTAGGTAAGAGCTTGTACATTTGATTTGAATGGTATGCCTACCTTAGCACATTTGAATGCATTTCCATTGGGGTCATACAATATGTTGTTGGAAATGGATTGGTTGCACCTTCATAGAACCAAGGTGGATTTTTATTACAAAGCCATTGAGTGCTTGGATGACAATGGGGAACAAAGAGTCTTGCAGGGTAAGAAGAAAGCAACATTAGTTAGAATGGTGAAAACTATGTAGGTTAAGCGTAGTTACAGAAAAGGGTATGTGTTATTTGCAGTGCACATTTCTAGTGACAAAGGTAAGGAAGTTGAGGATGCAGATGTTTTGAGCAGGTACCGAATTCTACAACAATTTCAGGATGTATTTCCTTAAGATATTTCAGAGTTTCCACCTCACAGGGAAGTAGAATTTTCTATTGAGTTGTTTCCAAGGGAAACTCTGACATCAAAGGCACCTTAAGGATGAGTACACCTTTGTTGTTAGAGTTGAAGTTGCAGCTGAAGGAAATTCTTGACAAGGCGTACATTAGGCCAATTGTATCGCCATTGGATGCACCAATATTGTTTGTGAAGAAGGATGGTACTCGCAGGCTATGCATTGACTACAAGCATTTAAACAAAGTGACCATCAAGAGCATGTATCCATTACTAAGGATTGAGGACTTGTTCGATCAATTGAAGGGAGCAACAGTGTTCTAGAAGATTGTTCTGAGATACGGATATCATCAGGTACGCATTGAAGAAGAGGACATCTACAAGACAACTTTCCGGACCAGGTATGGGCATTATGAGTCTGCTGTAGTTCCATTTGGTTTAACTAATGCTCCAACTACCTTTATGTGCTTGATGAATAGCGTGTTGTGTCTGTATTTGGACAAGTTTGTTATTGTGTTCATTGATGATACATTGGTATATTCAAAGAATGAAGAAGAGCATGTCGAGCATTTAGCAGCAGTGTTGAGATGGTTGAGAGAGCATTAGTTGTATGCTAAGCTTAACAAGTATAGTTTCTTTCAGACCAAGGTACACTACTTGGGACATGTGGTTTCCAAGGATGGCCCTAGCAGTGGACCCAAAAAATGTAAGAGCTGTCATGGATTGGGTAGCTCCCAGGAATGTGGATCAGGTGAGATCTTTCATGGGGTTAGTAGGTTATTATAGGAGGTTAATCAGGAACTTCTCACAAATTGTTTATCCTATCACATCATTGTAGAGGAAAGGTAAGAAGTTTGAATGGACAGAGGAGTGTGCGGCCAGTTTTGAGTAGCTCAAGAAGTTGTTGACACATGCACCAATGTTAAAGATTGTAGATCTGGACAAAGAGTTTGTAGTATGTAAAAATGCTTGCAAGAAAGGACTTGGTGGAGTCCTTATGCAGGATGGATAGGTGGTATGCTATGAGTCATGGAAATTGAATGAGCATGAGTAGAACTACCCGACACATGATCTTGAGTTGGCAACGATCATACATGCATTGAAGATGTGGAGGCACTATCTTCTTGGTAGGAGGTTTGTATTGATGAGTGATCACAGTGGTTTGTGGTATCTATTTGACCAACCGAATCTGAATGGCAAACAGGCTCGATGGTTGGCAACAATCAGTGAGTTCGACTTTAAGATCATGTATATCAAAGGCAAAGAGAACAGGGTGGCAGATCCTCTTAGCAAGCGGATATATGTAAATCACATAGCAGATATGAGCTCCTATGGGATAGATTTATTGGATAGGATCTTGCAGGCAAGTCAGCAGGATGATAGGTATATGGAGATTGTGCACAGGTTGCAACAGAGTACAGGTACATGTATAGGTACATGTAGTGGTTCAGTTACAGGTACATATGCAGGTGCACAGGATGTGGATTATCATCTCATGGCAGATGGATTGGTTAGATTTAGGGACATGATATATGTGCCAGATAACTGTGAGTTCAAGAAGGTGATCTTGACGGAGTTTCATGCGAAACCATATTCAGGTCACCTAGGTTATCAGAAGACGTTGAAAAAAGTGAATACATTCTATTATTGGCCAAATTTGAAAGATGTAGTAGAGTTTGTGGCTAGGTGCTTGGATTGTCAATAGGTGAAGGCAGAGTGTAAGCATTCAGGTGGACTGCTACAAATGATTTCGATTCTAGAGTGGAAATGGGAGGTCATTTCCATGGACATTATCACAGGTTTGCTGAGGAATGTGAGACAACATGATTCCATCATGGTAGTGGTGGACAGGTTGACAAAGATAACACACTTCATTCCAATGAAGTCTACATTCTCAATGAGTGATGTAGCACAGGTCTTCATCAAGGACGTGGTCAGATTGCATGGATTTCCAAAGAATATTGTGTCAGACAGGGATGCGAAGTTCACTTCCAAGTTTTGGAAGGAGTTATTTGCAGGTTTGGGAACAAAGTTGGCCTTTAGTACAACTTATCATCCGTAGACAAATGGAAAAAAAGAGAGGGTCAACAAGATATTGGAGGACATGTTGAGGATGTATGTGATGCATCAACAATGGAAGTGTGAAGAGTACCTTCCACTGGTAGAGTTCACTTACAACAATGGGTACCAGGAGTTACCGAGGATCCGTATATTTGAGGCATTGTATGGGTGGAGTTGTAATACTCCCATAAGTTGAAGTGATCCAGTTAATAGGGTGTTGATTGGACTAGACATGTGGGTATACATGGAGTGGGAAATGCAGGTAATCAAAAAGAATTTGAACAGCACATGATAGGTAGAGGAGCTATGCATATCATAATAGGTTGTTCAAGGAGTTCCAGGTTGGGGAACAAGTGTACCTGCGCATCAAATTGAAGAAGAGCTCCTTGTAGATTGGATCACGTGCCAAGCTAGCACCCTGGTTTTGTGGACCTTTCAGGATTATTGAGAGGATTGGGGTAGTATCCTATTGACTTGCACTGCCTCCGATAGTGAAAGTCCATGATGTTTCCATGTGTCATTACTTCAGAAGTATTTAAGTATGGGGGATTACGCAGTGCATTATATTAGATATCATTTTTGGGATTCAACTGCGTTAAGTAAGTCATTCAAACGTATGACCATTTCCATGAGAGGTAGTCGTAACTGACTAATTTCTCATGATTTTTGAATAGTTCACTTAGCACTCATTGCATCGGGTGATGCTCACAGGGGTGAAGAAGTGGGATTGAAACTAGTGAAATGTGGAGAACGAATCACATAGCATCAATCATCACTTTTGGGGCTTGCACCCGGTAACCAGGACTTCCCGAGGTCACCCATCCCAGAACTCCTCTGGCTCAAGCGCGCTTAACTGTGGAGTTTTCCCCACAATCAAGCCCACTTAGCTTGCTACCCCATTTGCAAAACCTTAGCAAGTATTGTGCCTCATGAACCATTCAAGTAGAGATCCCTTGACTCTTTTTGAATTTAAGTATGGGGGATTACGCAGTGCATTATATTAGATATCATTTTTGGGATTCAACTGCGTTAAGTAAGTCATTCAAACGTATGACCATTTCCATGAGAGGTAGTCGTAACTGACTAATTTCTCATGATTTTTGAATAGTTCACTTAGCACTCATTGCATCGGGTGATGCTCACAGGGGTGAAGAAGTGGGATTGAAACTAGTGAAATGTGGAGAACGAATCACATAGCATCAATCATCACTTCCGGGGCTTGCACCCGGTAACCAGGACTTCCCAGGAGGTCACCCATCCCAGAACTCCTCTGGCTCAAGCGCGCTTAACTGTGGAGTTTTCCCCACAATCAAGCCCACTTAGCTTGCTACCCCATTTGCAAAACCTTAGCAAGTATTGTGCCTCATGAACCATTCAAGTAGAGATCCCTTGACTCTTTTTGAATTTAAGTATGGGGGATTACACAGTGCATTATATTAGATATCATTTTTGGGATTCAACTGCGTTAAGTAAGTCATTCAAACGTATGACCATTTCCATGAGAGGTAGTCGTAACTGACTAATTTCTCATGATTTTTGAATAGTTCACTTAGCACTCATTGCATCGGGTGATGCTCACAGGGGTGAAGAAGTGGGATTGAAACTAGTGAAATGTGGAGAACGAATCACATAGCATCAATCATCACTTCCGGGGCTTGCACCCGGTAACCAGGACTTCCCAGGAGGTCACCCATCCCAGAAGATTGAATGGTCTATATTGTAGGTGATTGAAGAGGCTTGATTAGAATGTGCTTAGGAACCTGCTACCATGATCTGCGGGGTCCCAAAATGTACCCATACTCGTTCAAAGAAGAGTTTGGCAATGTCCTCTGCTATGATACTCTTCTTGCAGGCTGCCAATATAGCCATCTTAAAAAATCTATCCACAACCACAAATACATAGTCATTACCATGTGTTAGCGCTTGAAATTTCACCTCAGGCTGAGAAAGGTAAACCTCAAGGCTACATCAAACCATTTAGCCTCGTAGCTAGCCCTACGGGGCAGGAGAAGGCTCTCTCCGGTCTATCTCGTAAAATCTTCAATAGATGAGATGACCAATAAGGTAACACTGATATTAGGCTAGTAAACTGATCAAAGAGTTGATTTGGGGTTTTTAGGGTTTTTGGTGGCAAATTGAGGGGATGGCAATTTTGGGTGCGGGGATTGGACACAGTTTCTGCAGGGGGTTCTTTGGGGCGAGGTAGGAGACAGTGTTGATGCCTTTGATTGAGGTGGATGGTCAGGAATGAAAGGTGAAGAGCTAAAGAGAGCAAACAATAACTTTGAATTCTCTTTAGACAGTAGAAAACATTGAAATTAAACAAACTTAAAAGCAGAGCATGGCAGGCATGAATTTTTACTTTAACACTTCATTTGTTTAATGTGCAGAAGTAAAAGAAAGGAAATGAATCACACAACAAGCTTACAAGTACATTGAGAAACACACCATCAACACATGAGTCCACAAGAATCCCAAAGAGGACTGCAAAACCCTGGTCTTCCTTAGCCAAAAATTGCAGAGATACAGTGAATAATACAATGATAGCTTCTCCCTCAAGAGTCCAACCATGAAAATGAGCAAGAAAGTACATAATATAGATGATCTAACCTCTTTCCCTGCCTCCATGGGTCGAGCTCACTATCCTAGGAGCTGTTTCAACCACTTCTAAACTAAGCACTACAAACTAGGCAGTCAAAACAACTTGCCTCTATAAACTTGGAAACCAATTCATACATCTAATTTTTACCCTTTTCATAAATGAATCTTCTAGAAGAGTTAAAAAAGGGTAAAAGTGTCACATTTACATCAAAGAGGACCATCATTAACCTCAAAAAGTCAAACTGAGTCAAATCTGCGTTTTCTGGGCTGTACAGTGCATTTCTGGACAAATCTGCCTGACGGGTCGCGCCCCTTTGGAGCTCTGTTTGGGGTACTTTCAGGTGGCCAAATTGAGCAAAAGTGGGCTTGTTGGAAAGGTCTGTGAGTCTACTTTCCAACCCAACTGGAATTTTTGAATTTGGAGTTCATTTGCCCTGTCAAAAACCAATTCTCCCAAGACAGCTTTCTGCAGTTCAAAAAAGTGGCAGAAAGTCAAATTTTGCATGTATTTTGACCTTCTGGAGGCCCAAAACTCCATAAAAACTCAAGTCCATCCATGGGCATATGTAACTTTGCATGAAAAATCAGGAAATGCTGAGTTTTTTTGAAAAGGAGTTGCCATGATGAAGGGTCGCACGCGGGGTGAGACTCGTTATTGGGAAAAACTTGCAAATTGCCTGAAAATGTCAAAATTTACCCAAAATTCTCAAAATTTCTTGGTATTTGTGCTGTGGCTAGGCTATTTAGTGCCTTGATCCTTGAGTGAAGCCTCAGCCAAGATGCGGAGTGGATTGGGCCTCTTTCTCCTCTTGAGTGCCTCGGTCAACCGCCTTTGAAACACTTTCATTTTTGCTTTGCACACTTGCATTCTTGCCCAATAATGATTTTTCATGTTTCTTAGCAGCCTCTTGTCTTGGTTGGCCTTCGCCAACAGCTTCTCCAAGTGTGCACTGACCCGGATGAGCGTAGACTCTCTCTCCTTAGGCAATAGGTCACCGGGCCTCCTTCGGTTCAAGGTTCGGTCACTGCGAATCCTCCATAGCTCATCAAGGACTTTTTCCTCCTCCAACTGCTTGTTGCGCTGTTCAAGATAATTTATGGTCCATTGTGCCCCCTCTAATCTCCTCTGTTCCTCAACCTCGGACACTGATGCTTGGTCATCACTTTGCTCATATGTTCGGTTTCTGACATGTTTGAGGAGCAGAGTGGACAAAATGTACTGCTGTTTCTGCTTGTAAACGTGCTGAACTCTATGCTGTTTCAAGGGGACAATGACATGAGGGAAATGTTAGGGGAGGGACCTCTTGCACAAGGAATTGGGAATATATGAATAACAGGGAATTTAGGGAATACATTGCAAACAAATATTTGCATATATACAGGCATACATGTACATAATAAGGATATAGGGAATCATTTGCAAAATCACTGCATATAGGAATACATGTATAAACAGTGAACACAAGGGAATACATGTATGTAACAAAGGGATATTTGGAAACTTATTTACAAAACCTTTTACATATTCACCAACAATTCTTGTGTTTATAACATGCATATGGTGAAGCAAGAGTAGGGTTTGAGTTTTTGATGTTTTGGGAGGGGGTAGGGTTTGTATTTTAAGTGATTAGGGAGAGGGGAGGGTTTGCATTTTGTTTACAACATAGCATGGGAAAATAAATATAAATGCAAATGTGAGTAAAAAGGGAAGGAGGGAAACAATTTACAAAGGGAACAAAACCTTGAAACAACACAAACCCCAGCACATTCAACCATTAATATTGCAGTCATATATTGTCTCTTCCACTTGCATGATTTGAGTTTTAAACACAAGCATGATGGCCTTCACTCATAACCAACAACCAACTTGAAGTGTAGAGAGCCTACCTTGAACAAATTTGATGATTTGGAGGAAGATTGAGCAAGTTTGAAAGGAGGTTGCAGCGAACAGGTTGACGTGTCGCGCGCCCCTCCCAACGGGTTGCGCCCGTTCAAAAAATGAACTGCTGGATGGCTTCTGACAGGTCGCGCGCCTGTCTTGAGCCCGAAATTCGACCAGTTTTCGCCCAAAGCTCTTGATGTTTGCTCACTCTCTCTCAACAATGCCTTGGATGCACAATGAGAATAATAGGAAGGAAATTGAGCTTTTATAAACTCCATTTGAAAAAATTTCATGCTCAAACCCACTTTCTAAAGTTTATCTTTGACACTTTATAAAACTTACTTTTTGGCTTCCTTTGTCCTGAAATTGACTCTTTTAGTGCTTTTTCTTGATTCTTTTTGTAGGTAGATCATCTGAGGGATCTTGGCAAGGGGACCAGGGTTGCATTTTGTTCGCTGAAGACTTTTGAAATTTCATCACTTATTTACAAAAACTTGGAAAATGACCTTGGCTTTAAAAACAGAGTTTTTAAATCCAAGGTGAAGATTAGCTTTACCAGATAAGAAATCTTGAAGAAACACTTTTACAATCATCCCTCTGGCTTGCTGAATACTCATTGACTTTTCAGACACATGACCCTGTAAACATATTTGACCAAAACCCTAGACCTAGGAAATTGACCTCAAGACAAGATAAGATAAGCTTGAAAGAGCTTAATGACTGAAATGACCTGAACCAGCAATGCCAAGAGGGGTACAACACACCAGCTCCTCCATCAGGGTTATGGCATGCCTAACGGGATGCAAAAATTGACACTGATGAGACACCTACATATGCAAATGCAAAGAGTTTTGATCGCTGATGGAGGGCTTAAGACCGACTCTAACACCATGCTTGGTAGAAGGTAGGCCAAACATATAGTCCATGGAGATGGAGTCCCACGGCTGGCTGGGAGTAGGTAGAGGAGTGTACAAGCCTTGCTTCTTGATAGTTGGCTTGGCGATAGCGTAGGTAGTGCAGGATCTGATATATTTCCCAACATCCAGTCAGAGTTTGGGCCAATAAAATTACTTTTGTAGTACACCCACAGTTTTCTCCACACCAAAGTGTCCTCCGACCTGACTGTAGTGTTCCTCCCAAATCATCTTGGCACGCTCACTTGAAGGAACACAAAGGTGGCCTAGGTAGCATAATAATGCATCCTGGAGGTGGAAATCAGGAACTTGCTTGCCAACTACTAGCATTTGGTATGTTGAGGCAAACTTTGGATCATTTTTGTATAGCTACGTCCATCCAGAGGTCTCGTGACGACAAGAGTTGAGAAAAATAGTCAGTGTTGCAACTGGGGGCCGACTAAGGTAGTCTGCAACATGATTGGTGCTACCCTTTTTGTATTTAATGTTGAAGCAGAATTGTTGCGGATATGTAGAAGACTTCTAATCGCAATTGTTCCGCAACTTCCCTTGTGTCTATATAAACTGAATAAGTTGGTGATCGGTGTGGATGATCGTCTCCTTCCCTAGAATGTAGTGCTTCCATTGTCAGCAAGCCTACATGATGGAATACATCTCTTTATCATAGGTGGGGTACTTCCGAATTGTATCAGAAAGTGTCTCACTATGATAAGCCACTGGATGCCCGTGCTAGGTGAGGATTGTACCAATAGCATAGTCTGAGGCGTCTGTCTTGATTTCAAATGGCTGTTGTAGGTCTGGAAATGTGAGTACTAGTGCAGAGCAGAGGTGGTGCTTCAACACAACGAATGCCTTCTGTTAGGACTCAGACAAGGAAAACTTTTCTTTCACCCCACCCTTTGTAATCTGACTCAAAGGCTAAGTGATATGGGAGTATCCCAACACAAACCTTCAATAGAAATTTGCAAGACCCAAAAAGCTACGAAGCTCCATTAGAGTGGTCGGGGCCGACGAATCCTGAATGATTTGGATCTTGGTCGGGTCCACATGCACACCACGTTCATCTATGATGTAACCCAAATATTGGACCTGGCTCATGCCAAAGGTGCATTTCTCCAAGTTGGCACATAGTTTGTGCTACTGAAGGGTTTGAAGGACTTGCTGAATGTGTTGCAAGTGTTCTTCCCAACTCTTCCTGAAGATGAGTATGTCATCCAGATAAACCACCACAAACGAGTTGGTGAAGGGCCGCAAGATGTCATCCATTAGCCTCATAAAAGTAGCAAGGGCATTTGTCAACCCGAAGGGCATAACCAACCATTCAAAAAGGCCCTCCTTGGATTTAAAGGCGATCTTCCATACATCTGTGGGCTCTATTGGAACTTTGTGATCACCAGACTTCAGATCGATCTTGCTAAAATACTTGGCCCCCTTCAGTTGGTCCAGCACGTCATCAATCTGTGGGATTAGATACATGTTCTTGACAGTGATTTTGTTTAGTTCCCAATAATCAATGCAGAGCCTCCATGTCCCATCCTTCTTCTGTACAAGTACAATCAGGCTCCCACAAGGTGAGGGACTTGGTCGGATGTGCCCTTTCTACAACAATTCCTAGATTTGCCACTTGATCTCTTCATTTTCTAGAATGGAGCAGCAATATATCGACTCGTTGTGTAGAGGTGCTCTGGGAGTCAGATCGATTGAATGCTTGACCTGACAATGCAAGGGCACCCCTGTGGGTGAGGAGAAGATTTACCTATATTCTTCCACAATTGTATCCACCTGCTTCTGATTCTTGGAGGAACCCTTCACGGGGGCCATGTATGTGGATACGAACTTCCCCTTAGTTTGAGAGAATCAGAAAGAAAACAAATTTCCCAATATGGAAGATGACCTTACTGCATCACTTAGTAGAGATCAAAGAGATGGCGGTAGGTGGGGCTACCTTCGGTATCCTGTATATCTTAGTAGGCAAAGAAATAATAACTGAGCAAGGTCTAGACTCATATACAACATGTCGCTTCCATAAGTATGGTTGTCCTTATAATACATCACAAACTTCAATAGGAGAAACATCACACAACACCTCATCTGTGAAGGGCTTGATGTTGTAGGGAAGGCGACATTGCTGGCTGATGCAGAGATATCGTCCTTGGTGAAGCCACTCGATGGTATACGACTGAAGATGTGCTATATTCGGTAGGCCCAACTACTTCACGACCTCTATTGAAATGAGGTTCTTTTAGCTCCTATTGTTGACAATGAACTGCAGTGGAGAACCCTTCACCCATATCTGTGAGTGGAATAGGCACTCCCCCTCTTCTGGATCTCTAGGTTCAATCTTCTGGATCTTGGTGGTGGTCATAGTGGCACTGGGCTCCACGTAAATGATCTGCTTCTCTTTGTCATTCCCCTTGTCAGGTTTTGACTAAGAGTCGGAACATGATTCAGACTCAGAAGCCTTCAGCTAGGCCACCAGTGACTACTTGGTCTGACACTCACTTGTGTTGTGAGTGGAGCTCTTATGGAACTCACACCACTTTCCCGTGTCCTTCTTTGTCTTCGTGGTGTTGTTATTTACTTGCGGCTTCGGCCGGTTCTCTTAGGTCACCTCGCCTTGTCCTTGTACTTTGCTCTGCAGTTTGGGGACACCTTTCCCTTGCTTCAGATTCACAGATCCAAAGTCTCAGTGTTTTCTGTTTAAGCTTCTACTTGATCTTGACAGCGTACCGGTACGCAGTGCCAAGTGAGGAGATATCCAAGAACTCCATATCATCCTGGATGTACCTGTGTAGGCAACTGCTGTACTTGAGTACGAAATGTTTCTCAGAATGCTTGATATCCAACTTCGTGCGAAGAGTATGAAAAACATTGATAAACTCCAACATGTATTGGTCCCTTCCCAGTCGTATTGTGGTCCACTTTATGTATTTATCCTCATAGCTCCCAACAGGGTAGTATTGTTCCTTAATGGCGTCCCAAAACGAATCGTAAGTGGGTGCAGCTGAAAATAGTAAGGGCGTACTTTCATCCTTCTGCTCACAATAGGTTTCCCACCAGTCCTTGACGCGGGGGGTCACTTTGGGAAGAGAAAAAGTAATTTTTTCCCGGCTAGAAAAATCATGAACAAAAAAATATCCTTCCAACAGATTTAACCATTTATCTACGACGTCCGCATCTATCTGGCCCTAAAATATGGGAATGTCAAAGTTAACTTGTACCTTAAATGGTGTGTCGCTTCCAGAGCAGCTGCTAGAAGTAGATGCGTCGCCCTTGGGTAGCCGCTGAAGGATCTGGGCAAAGTTGTCCATCATCGCATTGCTGTGTCGCTCAAGGGATTCTTTGAGCAAGATTTTGAAAGGATGTCCTACCTCCTCCTCTTTCTTTTCTTCCCCCCATGGGAGGTCGTCTGGATTTGTGAGGCTGGTCTTGCAAAGGTTCAACCAATTTAGGCCCTAACTCCTTATATCCTGACCTCGTTGGGGACATGTAAAGAAAAACAGAGAAAGAGCAGACTGCTCTGATACCACTGATCTGAATTTATACAGGAACGCAACAAATTATAGATATAACCATAAAAAAAAAAGATGCAGCAAAAATAACACTTCATTTCATTAATATCAGATACCAAAATATGCTTACAAACAGAATGGAAATGAGACTAGCTTAGGCGATGGTAGCTTATCTCTGAGAAGAGATGTGGCGGCTACATGCCTCTAAACTCTGTTACAATGAGGCTCCAAGCCTATTTATTATTGAGAAACTATGGGAACCCCTAAACATCTAGAAACCTCCTAGGAGATGAAGCGCCAAAACTGTGGGCCCTGTTTGGGTAAATTGGTACATTAGTTTCCCGGGGTCGTAAATTTGGTATACGGTCTTCGTTTGGCTATAATACCTCGTTTCAAATATCTCAAAGAATAGGATAGAAACAAATCAAAAATTTTATTTGGGGAATTTTTGGTTTCTCTGCTTTCCCTAAAACCGTCTCATAGGGCCTAAAAATGGCTCTGGAAGTTCAGGACCCCAAAAACTGCAAAAAATAGTAAATTGTGCTACAATTAAGGAAATTGAAAAAATGAAAGAGAGAGTGTTGGGGGTCCAAGTGGAATAGGAGGGTGGCCACCAATATCCACCTGAATCAATCCTCCCTCCCTTAGTAAGCAATGGTCCCCATTGCATTGAGTGCCTCCATGAGATGGGAAAACTTATGCTGAATTTGGTCCTTGGTGAGCCATTTGCCTTAGTGCAGGAGTTGGCCAACTCTAACAACCCGACACAATTGGATCTTTTGCTGGCGAGTGTTCTTGACCTATGTGTCCATAATCTGATTAGTTGTGGTTTGTTCCATGTAGTCTGGGTTTAACTCTGTTGGTGTGAGCTGTTCTACAATGTCTAATGTGTCGAGCAATGGTGGGAAGTATGGTCGAAGGCGGTCCACATTGAACACTCAACGCATGCCAAGGAATGGGGGAATGCTGAGCTCAAAAGAATTGTCTCCCAAAGCCTTGGTAATAGTGTAAGGACCATATCAGAGTGGCCTGAGCTTTCGATGGGCTCTCGTAAGGCGTTATTTATGCAAATGCAACTAAACTTTATCGACCACCAAAAACTTGTGTCGCACCCGATGTTGATCATGTCGTTGCTTGTACTTGGAATTTGACTTCTCCAGGAATTCTTGAACCTGCTGGTGGATGTGTTAGATGCGTTCAATAAATATGATCTCTTTATCAGCCTTAGACAATAAATGTGTGGATTCTATCTGCGTAGTCGCATGAGGCATGGCAACATCAATCAGACACAATGGTTGAAATCCTAGACCCACTTGAAAGGGACTGCGACCAATCGAGTTATGGAGAGCTCTATTATAACTGCGCTACACACATGGAAGACTCCCATCCCATATTCGAGGATGCTTGGAGTTGTACATGCGGAGTATGTGCACCATCAGCCTATTGACAACATCCATTTAGCCATCAGTATGGGGATGGAAGGCGGTCGATTTGGTGAGCTTGGTGCCCAATAGGGTCTAGAGGCTTAACCTAAATGTGCTCAAGAACCTGCTACCTTGATCTGATATAATGGTCTGTAGAATCCCAAAATGTACCCATACTCGTTTAAAGAAGAGTTTGGCAGTGTCCTCTGTTGTGATACTCTTCTTGCAGGTCGCCAATATAGCCATCTTAGAAAATCTATACACGACCACAAATACACAGTCATTACCATGCTTGGTAGAAGGGTGGCCAGAGATATAATCCATGGAGATGGATTTCCACGGCTGGCCAGGAGTAGGCAAAGGAGTGTACAGGCCTTGCTTCTTCATGGTTGGCTTGGCCATGGAAAATGTAGTGCATGATTTGATATATTTCCCAACATCCAGTCAGAGTTTCGGCCAATAAAAGTAATTTTGTAGTACAACCACAGTTTTCTCCACACCAAAGTGTCCTGCGACCCGACTGTAGTGTACCTCCCAAATCATCTTGGCATGGTCGCTTGAAGGAACAAAAAGGTGGCCCAGGTAGCATAATAATGTGTGCTGGAGGTGGAAATGAGGAAGTTTCTTGCCAGCTACTAGCATCTGGTATGTCGAGGTGAACTCTGGATCATTTTTGTATAGTTGCGGCCATCCAGAGGTCTCATGACCACAAAAGTTGAGAACAGTAGTTAGTGCTCCAACTGGGGGCTGGCTGAGGTTGTATGCAACATGATTGGTGCTACCATTTTTGTATTTGATGTTCAAGTGGAATAGTGGCAGATATGTAGACCACTTATGATGGCAATCGTTTTGCAACTTCCCTTGTGTATGAATAAACTGAAGAGGTCGGTGATCGATGTGGATGACTCATATGATATTCACCCTATGAGTGACATCAGTTAAAGATTTATTAAACTAAGGTATTACAGACTCATGTGCTGGTGTGTGTTATGTGTTATTGAAACAATGGATCGATCAGATTGCCAATACACAGACAATAAAATGGAAAGACAACAGAGAAATACAGTAAGCAACACAAAGACAAACAATTTTAAAAAGGAGTTCACCCTATTCTCTAGGGCTACGTCTCTGGTCTAGCTTTCAGTGGTGGCCTTGTTTTATTGTGCCTTTGGGCAGAGAATTTACAATACAGGGACTCAATGTGAGTTCACCTGAAGCAGGTTTCTCTTGGCAGGGTGGTCATGGGATTCCCCAAGCCACTGGAGTACACAAACTCTTCTTCTTCCTACCAACTCTGTGACCTTCTGGTGTACAGTGGAAAGAGCCAAATGTGATGCTCAGTTCGGACAGATTCCTCTATGGGATGGCTTGAGTTTTCAAGCTCTCTGGTGCTCAATGCTGCCGCTAGTCATCTCGGCCCTCTGTCTCTTCTGCTTTGCTTTACTATTCTCTGTGTTCAATCCTCCTCTCTGGGTTCACTATTCCACTTCTTCGTCTCTCGACTTCTGTCTCTCTGTGTCTAACTTGACTCCTTCAACTGTCTCTGTTCATGGATTTTAGCCATTTGATCCCTATGCCTATTCGGTTCCTCTTCTGCCTCTATCGATTCCCCTTCTGTAGCTGCGCCTAGAGTTCCCTGTTCGGCGTCATCATGAACGCTCAGGGAGTGGCCACTTGTCCTCCTCTAAATGGCGCCAGCCTGCTTCGTTTCTTCAGTTACATCGTGGATGCGTTCTTCCTCCACCGTGGTGGTCAAACAGATTCCAAATCCCTTGAAAATGTAGCTTAATTCCCTGTCGATTTCACTTCCTCCATCGGGCGCAATCTCAGCCTTCCGATTTGGGCCCTCCAGATCCGACACCATACGCACGTTTCGCATGGTTTACTTGCTTGACCAATAGCGCGTGATCAATGGCATTTTTCTCTCACCTCCACCTGCCACACGTCGATCAGAGTATGGAATCGCTCCGCTCTCGTCCAAAACCTCTTACCATTTAAGGGCACCCCGATCAAAACAGTCGGTTTCCAGAGCGTAGGTCCCACCTTGTACGTTCAACGCTTTTTCCCTTTTTTGCCCGCGGTCCTCCGACTTCCCCACGCGACCAAGTGCTCGGGCTTTTCCATTATGGCCCTGTTCGCCAAGCACTAATCTCGCATCAAATTCCACCTCCTTTTCCCATTCCGAGGCTCCCAGGGGCTACTTTGACCTCCTGCGCAGTCTCCATGGCCATCGGTCAGCGCGCTCTGAACGAGGTCCTCGTCGTTCCACGTTGGCTGCCATTGCCACTGGTTCAGGGTGTTTTTGATCGATGTTTTGGATTTCTTTAGAGATTTGTTCGACCTGATACAGTCATGGTTCTTTGACAGTCTTCTATGGATCTGATTCAGATCAATGACCGTCTCCTTCCACAAAATGTAGTGCTTCCATTGTCGGTAAGTCTGCACGATGGAATACATCTCTTTATCATAGGTGGGGTACTTCTGAATTGTATCAGAAAGTTTCTCACTATGATAGGCCAATGGATGCCCATGCTAGGTGAGGACTACACCAATAACATAGTCTGAGGCGTTTGTCTCGATTTCAAATGGCTGCTGCAGGTTTTGGTAGTGTGAGTGCCAATGCAAAGAAGAGGCGGTGCTTCAACTCAACATATGCCTTATGTTGGGTGCTGAACCAGGAAAACTTGATTTCGCCCCTCCCTTAGTAATATGACTCAAAGGCCAAGTGATATGGGAGAATCCCAACATGAACCTCTGATAGAAATTTGCAAGGCCCAAAACGTTGTGGAGGTCCGTTAGAGTGATCGGGGCTGGCCAATCCCGAATGAATTGGATCTTGGTCGGGTCCACATGAACGCCACGTTCACCTATGATGTAACCCAAGTATTGGACCTGGCTCATGCCAAAGATGAATTTCTCCAAGTTGGCACAAGTTTTGTTCTGTTGAAGAGTTTGAAGGACTTGTCGAATGTGTTGCAAGTGTTCTTCCCAACTCTTTCTTAATATGAGGATGTTGCCGAGATAAACCACCACGAACGAGTTGGTGAAGGGTCGCAAGATATCATCCATCAGCCTCATAAAAGTAGCAGGGGAATTTGTCAAACTGAAAGGCATAACCAACCATTCAAAAAGGCATTCCTTGGATTTAAAGACGGTCTTCCATACATCTGTAGGCACTATTGGAACCTGATGATAACCAATCTTTAGATCGATCTTGTTGAAATACTTGGCTCCCTTAAGTTGGTCCAATCGGTTATCAATTCGTGGGATTGGATACCTGTTCATGACAGTGATTTTGTTTAGTGCCCGATAATTAATGAAGAGTCTCCAGGTCCCATCCTTCTTTTGTACAAGTACAATCGGGATCCCCCAAAGCGAGGAACTTGGTGGGATGTGCCCTTTCTACAACAATTCCTAGATATTTCGCTTGATCTCTTCATTTTCCAAAATGGAGAGATGATGTATCGACCCATTGGGTAGAGGTGCTCCAGGAGTCAGAGAGATTGAATGCTTGACTTGGAAGTGCAAGGGTACCCATGTGGGTGAAGAGAAGATGTCCCTATATTCTTCCACGACCGTAACCACCTATTTCTGCTACTTGGAGGAATTCTTCCCGAGGGCCATGGTTCTGGCTATGACCTTCCCCTTACTTTGAGAGTGAATAAAAAAGAAAAAAAATTTCCCAGTCTGGGAGATGACCTTACTCCATTGCTTGGCATAGATCAAAGAGATGGCGATAGGTGGGGATACCTCCAGTATTCTGTATAACTTAGTACGCAAAGAAATAATAACAGAGTGATGTATAGAATCATACAACATTATGCTTCCATAATTATGGTTGTCATAATAATACATCACAAACTTCAAGAGGAGCAAAATCACACAATACCTCATCTGTGAAGGGCTTGATGTTGTAGGGAAGGCGACACTCCTGGCTGACGTGAAGATCTCGTCCTGGGTGAAGCCACCCGATGGTATACCACTGCAAATGTGCTATAGTCGGTAGGCACAACTGCTTCATGACTTGTGTTGAAATGAGCTTCTTAAGGCTCTCGTTGTTGACAATGAATTGCAACGGAGAACCCTTCACCCACATCTGTGAGTGGAATAGGCGCTCCCCCTCTTCTAGATCTTCAGGCTTAATCTTATGGATCTTGAAGGTTGGCACAGTGGCACTGGGTTCTGCGTCAATGATCTACTTCCCTTTGTAATTCCTCTTGTCGGTTTTTGACTCAGAGTTAGAACATGCTTCAGATGTAGAAGCCTTCAGCCCGACCACCAGTGACTACTTGGCCCGACACTCACTTGTGTTGTGAGTGGATCTCTTATGGAACTCACACCACTTTCCATGTCCTTCTTTGTATTTGTGGTGTTGTTCTTTACTTGGGGCTTCGGTGGGTTCTCCTGGGTCACCTCACCTTGGCCTTGCACTTTACTCTGCGACTTGGGGGCGCCTTTCCCTTGCTTTGAATTCGCAGATCCAAAGTCTCGCTTTTTCTATTTAAGTTTATGCTTGATCTTGACAGCGTATCGGTATGCCGCATCGAGTGAGGAGATGTCTAGGAACTCCATCTCATCCTGGATGTACCTGTGTAGGCAACTGTGGTACTTGAGTACGAAATGTTTCTCAGAATGCTTCATACCCAACTTTGTGTGAAGGGTATGAAAAACATTGGTAAACTCCAACATGTATTGGTCCCTTCCAAGTCACAGTGTGGTCCACTTTATTTATTTATCCTCATAGCTCCCAATGAGGTTCTTGTGGCTCCCACTGCCAAATATGAATTGCAGTGGAAAACCCTTCACCCACATTTGGGAGTGGAAGAAGCACTCCCCCTCTTCTAGATCTCAGGCTCAATCTTCTGGATCTTGGTGGTGGCCACAGTGGCACTAAGATGCGCATCAATGATCTGCTTCCCTTTGTCACTCCCCTTGTCGGGTTCTGACTCTGAGTCGAAACATGCGTCAGACTTAGAAGTCTTCAACTTGACCACTAGTGATTTGGCGTGAAAATCACTTGTGTTGTGAATGGAGCTCTTATGGAACTCACACCACTTTCCCGTGTCCTTCTTTTTCTTCATAGTGTTGTTCTTTTCTTGCCACTTCAGTGGGTTCTCTTGGGTCACCCGCCTTTCCCTTGCCCTTTTCTCTACAATTTTGGGGAGCCTTTCCCTTGCTTCGGATTCGTAGATCCAAAGTCTCACTTTTTTTGTTTAAGCTTCTACTCAATCTTGAGAGTGTATCGGTACGCCGTGCTGAGCGAGGAGATGTCCAGGAACTTCATCTCATCCTAGATGTACTTGTGTAGGCAGTTTCAGTACTTGAGTGCCAAATGTTTCTCAGAATCCTTGATACCCAACTTCGTGGGAAGCGTATGAAAAATATTGGTAAACTCCAACACGTCTTGGTCCCTTTATGTATCTATCCTCGTAGCTCCCGACAAGGTAGTACTGCTACTTGATGGCGTCTTGGAATGAATCCCAAGTGGGTGTGGCTGAAAATAGTGAGGGCATACCTTCATCCTATTGCTCACAGTAGGTTTCCCACCAGTCCTTGACGTCGGGGGCGGATTTGAGAAGAGAAAAAGTAATATTTTCGTGGCTGGAAAAATCATGAACAAAAAAATATCTTTCTATCAAATTTAGCCATTTATCTACAACATCCGCATTTATTTGACCCTCAAATATGAGAATGTCAAAGTTAACTTGTACCTTAAAGGGTGTGGCGCTTCTAGAGTTGTTGTTAGAAGTAGGTGCGTCACCCTTGGGTAACCGCTGAAGGATCTCGACAAAGTTGTCCATCATCGCGTTCCTCTGTCGCTCGAGGGCTTCTTCGAGCAAGATTTTGAAAGGATCTCTTGCCCCCTCCTCTTTCTTTTCTCCCCCCATGGGAGGCCATTAGGATTTGCGAGGCTGGTCTTGCAAAGGTTCGACCAGTTCAAGCCCTAACTCCTTATATACCGACCTCGTTGGGGACATGTAAAGAAAAACAGAGAAAGAGAAAACTTCTCTGATACCATTGATCTGAATTTAAACAGGAAAGCAAAAAATTACAAATATAACCATAAATACAACGATGCAGCAGGAATAACACTTCATTTCATTATTATCAAATACTGAAATATGCTTACAAACAAAATGGAAATAAGACTAGCTCGGGCGATGGTAGCTTATCTCTGAGACAAGATGTGGCAGCTACATGCCTCTGAATTGTGTTACAATGAGGCTCGAAGGCCTATTTATTATTGAAAAACAATGGAAAACCCTAAACATCTAGAAACCTAACCCTAGGAAATGAAGCGCCAAAATTGAGGGCCCTGTTTGTGTAAATTGGTACATCAATTTCACGGGTTCATAACTTTGGCGTACAATCTCTGTTTGGCTATCATAATACCTCGCTTCAAAGATCTCGAAGAGTAGGCCAAAAAAAAGCCAATGATCTTGGTTTGGACTTTTATGGTATTTCCGTTTTCCCTAAAAACATCATTTAGGGCCTAAAAAAGGCTCCGGAAGTTCACGACCTGAAAAACTGGCAAAAATAGTAAACAATGCTATAATTAAGGAAACTGAAAAACTGAAAGAGACAATGTTGGGGGTTCAAGTTCAATAGGATGGTGGCCATCAATATCCACCTGGATTAGTCTTCCCCCCTTAGGAAGCAATGGTCCCCATTGCGTTGAGGGCCTCCATGAGATGGGGAAACGTCTGCTAAACTTGGTCCTTGGTGAGCCATTTTCCTTGGTGCAAGACTTGGCCACCTTTGACAACCTGATACAGTTGAATATTTTGTTAGCGAGTGTTCTTGAGCTATGTGTCCATAATCCGATCAGTTGTGGCCTTTTCCATGTAGTCTGGGTTTAACTCTATTGGTGTGAGTTGTTCTGCAATGTCTGATGTGTCCAACAATGGTGGGAAGTATGGTCAAAGGCGATCCACATTGAACACTGGGTGCAGGCCAAGGAATGGGGGAATGATGAGCTCAAAAGCATTGTCTCCCACAACCTTGATAATGGTGTAAGGACCATATCGGAGTGGTCTGAGTTTTCGATGGGCTCCGGTGAGGTGTTCTTTCTACAAATGCAACCAGAATTTGTTGCCCACCTGAAACTTGTGTGGCACTCGATGTTGATCATGTCACTGCTTGTACTTGGCATTTGACTTCTCTAGGAATTCGTGAACTTGATGGCTGATGTGTTGGATGCGTTCAATAAATCTGGTCTCTTTATCAGCGTCAGACAATACATGTGTGGATTCTGTCTGCGTAGTCGCATGAGGCATGGCAACATTAATTAGACACAATGGTTGAAATCCTAGACCCACTTGAAAGGGACTGCGACCAATCAAGCTATGGAGAGCTCTATTATAACTATGCTACACATATCGAAGACTCTCATCCCAGGTTCGAGGATGCTTGAAGTTGTACATGCAGAGTATGTGCACTATCATCCTATTGACAACCTTTGTCTGACCATTAGTCTGGGGATGGAAGGCAGTCGATTTGGTGAGCTTGGTGTCTAATAGTGTCTAGAGGCTTGAAGAGAATGTGCTCAGGAACCTGCTATCCTGATATGATATAATGGTCTTCAGAATCCCAAAATGTAACCATACTCGTTCAAAGAAGATTTTGGTAGTGTCCTATGCTGTGAGACTCTTCTTGTAGGCCACCAATATAGCCATCTTAGAAAATTTGTCCATGACCACAAATACATAGTCATTACCATGCTTGGTAGAAGGGAGGTGAGGCATATAGTCCATGGAGATGGATTCCCACAACTGGCTGGGAGTAGGAAAAGGAGTGTACAAACCTTGCTTCTTGATGGTTGGCTTGGTGATGATGCAGGTAGTGCAGGATCTAATATATTTCCCAACATCCAATCAGAGTTTGGGCCAATAAAAGTACTTTTGTAGTACAACCATAATTTTCTCGACACGAAAGTGTCCTACGACCCGACTGTAGTGCGCCTCACAAATCATCTTGGCACGCTCGCTTGAAGGAACACAAAGGTGGCCCAAATAGCATAATAATGCGTCCTGGAGGTGGAAATGAGGAACTTGCTTAACATCTACTAGCATCTGGTATGTCGAGGTGAACTATGGATCATTTTTGTATAGTTGCGGCCATCCAGAGGTCTCGTGACCACAAGAGTTGAAAACAGTAGTCAGTGTTGCAACCGGGGGCTGACTAAGGTAGTCTGCAACATGATTGGTGCTACCCTTTTTGTATTTGATGTTTAAGTGGAATTAGTGCAGATATGTAGACCACTTCTAATCCCGATCAATTTGCAACTTCCCTTGTGTCTATATAAACTGAAGAGGTCAATGATCGGTATGGATGATCGTATCCTTCCCAAGAATGTAGTGCTTCTGTTGTCGGCAAGCTTGCACGATGGAATACATCTCTTTATCATAAGTGGGGTACTTCCGAATTGTATCGGAAAGTGTCTCACTATGATAGGCCAATGGATGCCCGTGCTGGTTGAGGACTGCACCAATAGCATAGTTTGAGGCATCTGTCTTGATTTCAAATGGCTGCTGTAGATCTTGCAGTGTGAGTATCAGTGCAGAGCAGAGGCAGTGCTTCTACTCAACGTATGCCTTTTGTTGGGACTCGGAACAGGAAAATGTTCTTTTGCCCCACCCTTATTAATTTGACTCAAAGGCCAAGTGATATGGGAGAATCCCAACATGAACCTCCGATAGAAATTTGCAAGGCCCAAAAAGTTGCAAAGCTCTGTTAGAGTGGTTGGGGCTGGTCAATCCCGAATGACTTGGATCTTGGTCGGGTCCACAAGCAGGCCATGCGCATCTATGATGTAACCCACGTATTGGTCCTATCTCATGCCAAAGGTGTATTTCTCAAAGTTGGCACACAGTTTGTGCTGCTGAAGGGTTTGAAGGACCTGCCGAATGTGTTGCAAGTGTTCTTCCCAACTCTTGCTGAGGATGAGGATGTCTTCCAGATAAACCATCATGAATGAGTTGGTGAAGGGCTACAAGATGTCTTCCATTAGCCTCATAAAATTAGCAGGAGCATTTGTCAACCCGAAGGGAATAACCAACCATTCAAAAAGGCCTTCATTGGATTTCAAGGCGGTCTTCCATGCATCTGTGGGCTCTATTGGAAACTGGTGATAACCAAACTTCAAATCTATCTTGCTTAAATATTTGGCTCCCTTGAGTTGGTTCAGCGGGTCGTCAATTCGTGGGATTGGATATTTGTTCCTGACAATGATTTTGTTTAGTGCCCGATAATCAATGCATAGCCTCTAGGTCCCATCCTTCTTCTGTACAAGTACAATTGGGCTCCCGCAAAGCCAGGAACTTGGTCGAATGTGCCCTTTTTGTAGCAACTCCTGGATTTTTCGCTTGATCTCTTCATTTTCTAGAATGGAGCGGTGATATATCGGCCCGTTGGGTAGAGGTGCTCGAGTTAGATCGATTGAATGCTTGACCCGACAATTCAAGGGTACCCCTATGGGTGAAGAGAAGATGTGTCTGTATTCTTCCATGACCATATCCACCTGCTTCTGCTGCTTGGAGGAACCCTTCTCGGGGGTGATGGATGTGGCTATGACCTTCCCCTTACTTTGAGAACGAATAAAAAAGGAAACAAATTTCCCAACCTCAGAGATCACCTTACTACTTTTCTTAGCATAGATCAAAGAGATGACAGTAGGTGGGGCTACCTCCAGTATTTTGTATAACTTAGTACCCAAAGAAATAATAGTAGAGTAAGGTCTAGACTCATATACAACAAGTCGCTTCCATAAGTATGGTTGTCCTAATAATACATCACAAACTTCAAGAGGAGCAACATCACACAATACTTCATCCGTGAAGGGCTTGATGTTGTATGGAAGGCGACACTGCTGGCTGACGTGAAGATCTCGTCCTTGGTGAAGCCACCCAATGGTATACGATTGTGGATGTGTCGTAGTTGGTAGGCCCATCCACTTCAAGAACTCTGCTAAAATGAGGTTCTTTTGGCTCCCGTTGTCGATAATGAACTACAACGGAGAACCATTCACCCATATCTATGAGTGGAATAGGTGCTCCCCCTCTTCTGGATCTTTAGGATCAATCTTCTGGATCTTGGTGGTGGGCATAATGGCACTGGGATCCACGTCAATGATTTTCTTCCCTTTGTCATTCCCCTTGTCGGGTTCTAACATAGAGTTAGAACATGCGTCGGACTCAGAAGCCTTCAGCTCGGCCACCGGTGACTACTTGGACCGACACTCACTTGTGTTGTGAGTGGAGCTCTTATGGAACTCACACCACTTTCTTGTGTCCTTCTTTGTCTTCGTGGTGTTGTTCTTTGCTTGTGGCTTCAACGGGTTCTCTTAGGTCGCCCCACCTTGGCCTTGCCCTTTGCTCTTCAATTTTGGGGCGCCTTTCCTTAGCTTCAGATTCGTAGATCCAAAGTCTTGCTTTTTTTGTTTAAGCTTCTGCTCAATCTTGACAGGGTATCGGTACGTCGTGATGAGCGAGGAAATGTCCAGGAAATCCATCTCATCATGGATGTACCTATGTAGGATGTTGCGGTACTTGAGTACCAAATGTTTCTTAGAATCCTTGATATCCAACTTCGTGCGAAGGGTATGAAAAACATTGGTAAACTCCAACATGTCTTGGTCCCTTTCTTTTCATAATGTGGTCCACTTTATGTATTTATCCTCATAGCTCCCAGTAGGGTAGTAATGTTCCTTGATGGCGTCCCAGAACGAATACCTAATGGGTGCGGATGAAAATAGTGAGCGTACTTTCATCCCTCTGCTCACAATAGGTTTCGCACCAATCCTTAACATGGGGGGCGGCTTTTAGAAGAGCAAAAGTAATCTTTTCCCGATTGGAAAAATCATGAAAAAAAAACCTTCTAGCAAATTTAACCATTTATCTCTAACATCCGCATCTATCTGACCCTCAAATATGGGAATGTAAATGTTAACTTGTACCTTAAATGATGTGGCGCTTCCAGAGTAGCTGTTGGAAGTAGATGCGTCGCCCTTGGGTAGCCGCTGAAGGATCTGGGCAAAGTTGTCCATCATTGCATTCCTCTATCGCTCAAGGGCTTCTTCGAGCAAGATTTTGAAAGGATCTCATGCCCCCTCGTCTTTCTTTTCTTCCTCCATGGGAGGCCGTCGGGATTTGCAAGGCTGGTCTTGCAAAGGTTCGACCAATTCAAGCCCTAACTCCTTATATCCCGAATACGTAGGGGACATGCAAAGAAAAACAGAGAAAGAGCAGACTTCTCTGATACCACTGATACGAATTTAAATAGGAACGTAAAAAATTACATATATAACCATAAATACAAAGATGCAGCAGAAATAACACTTCGTTTCATTAATATCAAATACTTAAATATGCTTACAAACAGAATGTAAATAAGAGTAGCTCGGGCGATGGTAGCTTATCTCTAAGAAGAGATGTGGCAACTACATGCCTCTGAACTATGTTACAATGAGGCTCCAAGGCCTATTTATTATTGAGAAACAATGGGAAACCCTAAACATCTATAAACCGAACCCTAGGAGATGAAGTGCCAAAACTGTGGGTCTCGTTTGGGTAAATTGGTACATCAATTTCCCGGGGTTGGAACTTTGGCATTCGATCTTTGTTTGGCTATAATAATACCTCGTTCGAAGATATCGAAGAGTAGGCCAAAAAAAAATAAAAAATTCCTTGTTTAAAAAAACCAATTTCCTTGTTTATAAATTTTGCAGTCTCTTCGTTTTCCCTAAAAACGTCATTTATGGCCTGAAAACGGCTTCGAAAGTTGAGGACCCCAAAAACTGCCAAAAATAGTAAATTGTGCTACACTTATGGAAACTAAAAAATTGAAAGAGACAATGTTGGGGGTCCAAGTGGATTAGGAGGGTGGCCACCAATATCCACCTAGATCAGTCCTCCCCCCTTAGGAAGCAATGGTCCCCATTGCGTTAAGTGCCTCCATGCGATGGGGAAACTTCTACTAAAGTTGGTCCCTGGTGAGCCATTTGCCTTGGTGCACGAGTTAGCCAGTGTTGACAACCTGATACAGTTGGATCTTTTGTTGGCGAGTGTTCTTGGCCTGTGTGTCCATAATCCGATCAGTTGTGGCTTGTTCCATGCAATCTGGGGTTATCTTTATTGGTGTGAGCTATTCTGCAATGTCTGATGTGTCCAACAATGGTGGGAAGTATGGTTGAAGACGGTCCACATTGAACACTGGGTGCAGGCCAAGGAATGGGGGAATGCTGAGCTCAAAAGCATTGTCTCCCACAACCTTGGTAATGGTGTAAGGACCATATCAGAGTGGTCTAAGCTTCTGATGGGATTCGGTAAGGTGTTCTTTCTGCAAATGCAACCAGACTTTGTCACCCACCTGAAACTTGTGTGGCACCCGATGTTGATCATGTCACTGCTTGTACTTGGCATTTGACTTCTCCAGGATGTCGTGAACCTATTGCGGATGTGTTGGATGCATTCAATAAATCAGGTCGCTTTATCAGCCTCAAAAAATACATGTGTGGATTCTATTTGTGTAGTCGAATGAGGCATGGCAGCATCAATCAGATACAATGGTTGAAATCCTAGACCCACTTGAAAGGGACTGCGACTAGTCGATCTATGGTGAGATATATTATAACTGTGTTGCACATATGGAAGACTCTCATCCCAGGTTTGAGGATGCTTGGAGTTGTAAATGCGGAATATGTGCACTATCATCCTATTGACGACCTCCGCCTGGCCATCAGTCTGGGGATGGAAGGCAGTCGATTTGGTGAGCTTGGTTTCCAATAGTGTCTAGAGGCTTGACTAGAATGTTCTTAGGAACCTGTTATCCCAATTTGATATAATGGTCTATGGGATCTCAAAATGTACCCATACTCGTTCAAAGAAGAGTTTGGTAGTGTCCTCTACTGTGATACTCTTCTTGTAGGCTGCCAATATAGCCATCTTAGAAAATTTGTCCACAACCACAAATACATAGTCATTACCATGCTTGGTAGAAGAGAGGCTAGACATATAGTCCATGGAGATGGATTCGCAAAGCTGGATGGGAGTAGGCATAGTAGTGTACAAGCCTTGCTTCTTGATGGTTGGCTTGGCGATGATGCAGGTAATGCAGGATTTGATATATTTCCCAAGATCGAGTCAGAGTTTGGGCCAATAAAGTACTTTTGTAGTACAACCACAGTTTTATCTACACCAAAGTGTCATGCTGATGAAAGGAGATTTTGGGGTATACCAATTTCCCCTTTATTTATAAATTTCGACCTTGAGGCCTATGGGTTATGGCCCACAAACCTATCAGAAGCGTTATTCATGGCCTTAGCCTTTAAAAACCGGGACCATATAACTTAGTTGACTTTTCTTTATAAATCGGGACCACAACACTTTATCAGAAATACACGGGAAAACACACAGTCGAAATCATGGACGAACTTCAAAAAGAATGAACCCGCATTCATAAATCATTGGGTCCGCACATCCAGTCCATCGGTACCCCGCTGCACTCTCCATTCATCGATCTCCATCGTCCATTACTTTCCTGGATCCAACGGTCAACATTCACTCCGAATATTCAAACTGGCACGCCAATCCTCCACCATCGATCTGCGCTTAGTGGATCCGATGGTCCACATCGATTTCGGGTGGACAAATAGCATGGGGATTAACCACCTGATAAAGCAATTTCCTCTCTCCTCCTCGCTGCTACGTGTCAATCACTAAGTGGAATCGGGTGCTCACCATTTAATACGACTTACCACTTTTCTCTCGCCCGAAATACCACTTCCACTGTTGCGAAACCACTTTTTTTTCGCGAATTAACTTCCGCGCTCTTCCACCGTGCGATGATCGTCGATCTGTTCCATCAGACGGTTCTGATGGTTCCTTCAGGTTCCTCTGTATTTTGATCTGGACCATTGATCTCTGAGATCCAACAGATCCTGTGCATTCTCTCATTCGTCTGCCATTTGATGGATTCTGCGCTTAAAACACAGTTCTGCCACCGACTATATCTACACACGACACACCATATATAACAATATTTTCGTTAATCAATGGATCGCCATCGATCCTTATAGTGATCGATGGTCGATCAACAATCTCGCAACACAGGAATTAAGCCATCATTGCATATATATACAGATAACATGAAAAGGCATTATTACATATACACACACGGAAATCCACACAATATCAACACTGAACACACTTTATATTATACACGATATGGTTATAGATCTAAGGCATTTCAACCTTAGGAACAAATTCCCCTTCAACTACATTTTGATCGCTCTGTTCTCACAAATTTACTCTGTTCTCACTCTGTCCTATTTAATACGCAGGCTCATCATTTATAAACACATTGGATCAGATCATTGAAAGGATCCGATCAAATCCTCTCCATGAATCACTCAACTGTCCCTAATTCTCTCTACATGCATACATACATATGGCAGATTACATTAAATAAGTCTTCTAGAGAGTTTATCCATTCCATCAAACTAGCTCTATTTTAACAGAAATGTCCCCTGTTTACAGCGATCATCCACGTCGTCCTCCTTGCTCTGCTTTGGATTCCTCGTTTGATTAAGAGTGCCGGATGCTCCTGCATCAGAATCCCGAGGCACAAAAATTTATGACCTCTTGGTCATATGCTTCTCCTTGTCCTTAGCAATTCTACCCACTTCTCAGTGGAATTGCCTTCATGATCTTCTGTGAGCTACAACCAACCTCTGCAGTAACAGTCTTCCTCTACTACATGATACCTCACCAAGCTTTCTCCTCTGAGCTTAGTCTTTTGGCATCCTTCTGGTTCTCTCCTATGGAACCAATTGAGCACTTCTTGCTCTAGATTGCTGCAAGTCTTCTCACCTTCCGCTGCTGCTATCTGCACGACAGTAAGACCATAACTCTCAGCTTTAAACAACTGTACCTCCTTCTCCTTCTTCTTGCACTCTTTCGCAGGAAAACTTTCCTTTCCCTTAACCTTTACCTCTTTAAACCTTGGTTACATATATTTTAACGCATAAACCTTCTATCGACACTATTTTCTTAATAAACCATTTACAAAGGAAATATACGCACACCGTACCTTTTTCGCCTTGTTACGACCTTGGCACATTTACCGAGGTTTACCTTTTCGCTTATCACAATCGCTATAGTCCGCGGGCCACATTAACATGTGGTTCCCCATCTCCTCCGATATGTGATTAACCTCTAGAACTCAAAACATATTAACTGCGCCATATAACCCCATCGGGTCTGCTTACCCCACATTTTGCATTCTCCTCCTCCCTTCTTCGATCAAACAACTTGAATATTAATCTTCCACCGTTGATCTACACTTACTAGATCTGACAGTTCACCCCAATTTCAGATTGAGCACAAGCATGGGGTTTAACCGCCCGATGAAGCGGTTTCCCTTCCCCACTTCTCTGCTACGTGTCACGTTATGAATGGAATCGGAACCAATCGGTAAAAACCAATTACGGCCCTATCTTCTGCCCAAAATCCACTTTCCTGCCTTTGAATACTATTCTTCGCCAATTATCCTCCGCACTCCTTCAGCATTCGATGACCGTTGATCTATGAGATCGATGGTTCTCATTCCTTGTCTCCTGCGCCGTTGATCTGTAAGATCCAACGGTACTTAAACTTCAACGACTCGCTTCTTCCCTCGTCCTTTTCTTTATGTTTTTCATTGTTTCTTTAGCGTTTCTCTATGGTTTTGGGTTATTTCTTCAGGGTTTTGACTTCTGCTCTTCTACTTGCTCAACTTTCTCTGAGCTTAACTCCTTTGCGAATTCTCGCTTCGCAGCTTCTCCAGAGCTTCACTCTGATCTTCTACTGGATTCAAAGATCCCTTTATGATTCCTCTGAATCATTCTACTTCTCTGCGTGTCCTTCAGAACTCTACCTGCAACCCCTGTTACAAAACCTATGAATTCACATATAATTCATTCATAAATACTCATTTCCCACAATTACACAGTTAGGAATAAACCTTTGTATATACAAGTATAAACAAATGATTACATTCGAGACTCTCTGTCTCTCACAGGCCTAATCTTCAATATCAGTGGCCTTCCCCTTGTTCTTTTACTCTGCTTGTAGGCTTACATTTATACCAGAAAAGGTTCTTTTGAACTAATTCTGGTTCAAATCCTAAATCTACTGAAATGACTCCTAAATCCTCTATGTCCACTTCTAACTTCATTTAATTCCTAAGAACTCGCTCTAGTTCCTTAATCATGAAACTGCTTTATGAGTTATAATTGACTTTTAACTCTTTTGTCATTATTAGCTACTCATGTTCTCCTTTATTCGAGAGCATTTACAAACATCCTCACATTATCTAATTAATTCCTATCCTACTAACTCAAAAGTCTAAATATTACATTAACTTAACACTTAGGAAACCAACTTCCTTAAAACACATGACCCCCCCTATGTCTACTAAAATACAATGATTTTCCTTGGGTTGAATACTCCTGCATCAGACTCCCAAAGTAGAAAATATTCATGATCTCCTGATCATGTGTCTTCTGATCTTTGTCTTCCTAGATCCCATACTTTGTTTTGTAATTGCCCAAATGCCTTGTACCTTTGCTGCTGCTATATGTCTGTTGTCTTCTGTTCCATCTTCTTCTCCTTGTCAGTCAGGTTCAAATTCTGATTGATCATGCTTCCTGCTGCTATCATTTTCCTCCTTATGGTCTGTTTCATCATTAGCTGCCACAATTCTTCAATTTCCTTTTCCAGCACATCTTTGGTCTGGTCCATATTTTGCCACTTACTTCTGCCTCTTTCTCTTTGTTTCAGGTTGTTGTTGTTGTCCACCAACTCTTCAATCTGTTGTTAATCTTCTTGGAGTTGTCGAATGCTATCACTTACTCTAGCTTGTTCTTTGCTTATCCTAATTTCCTCCCTTTCATCCTTACCCTCTTCCATGATTATCTCTTTCTGTATTGAATCCTGACTGTCTAGCATTCTTTCCAGCAATTGAACATCTCTGTTCCGTGGATTGAATTCTTCCACAAAATCTTCTTCTTTCCTCTTTATTTGGATGCTCATCTGTGCCAAATTTCCTCCAGCATCTGCAACTAAACCTGCGTTCACAAGACACTTGTTAAAATAAAAAACATAAGGCTTCTGTTCCTTATCTTCCTTTGGCAACAATTCAATTTGTTGCTCTGTTTCTTTCTCCTCTGTCAACACATCAGTATGCTGTTTTGAATTCTCAAAAGAATTCATGAGACTGTCAACTAGTCTCTCCTCCACATCATCTGCTCTAATGATGTCTTCCTATTCTTGTCCACTATAGTGAACTCCTTCTTTTGCAGTATCAATTTGCTGAACTTTCATTACCATCTCCTTTTTCTTATGATTGTCATTCATGACAATTTTTTTGTCTTCCTTTTTCAACAATCTATCTTGAACATCTATCCTCTATTTTTCCAACTGCCTTCTTTGAAAGTCTAATTTTCTATATAACTCAATAATTTCAATTGGAGTAGAATTTGGAAATTTCACACAATTTTCCATACCTTCCTTTGTTATTGATAAATCATCAAATGTCCTTTTTCCCTTTGCTAAGTTTTTTGCATAGACTTCTTCTTCCTTAACATCTTTCAGTAGATATCCTTCTCCTTTAGTACATTTTGCCTTGCTATCCCTCTGTAACTCTTCTCCCAGAGTTATCCTTGTCTCATCATCTTCATTAATACTCTCTTGCAATACTTGCCATCATACACAAACTATTAGTTTTAAAAACATAAGACCTTGTGGTCTCACTTGATGTTTTAGCCACCATATCTCCTTGCTATTCCAAGTTCTTTTTATGACTCAGAAATTCTTCGATGGTCTCCTTTTCAATCTCCTCAAGCCCTTCACTTGGTTGCTTGATATCTTTCTCGAACTGTAGTGCACCTCCCAAATCATCTTGGCACACTCGTTTGAAGGAACACAAAGGTGGCCCAGGTAGCATCATAATGCGTCTTGGAGGTGGAAATAAGGAACTTGCTTGCTCTCTACTAGCATCTGGTATGTTGAAGTGAACTCTGGATCATTTTTGTATACTTGTGGCCATCCAAAGGTCTCGTAACCATAAGACTTGAGACTAGTAGTCAGTGCTCCAACTGGGGGCTGGCTGAGGCAATATGCAACATGATTGGTGCTACCCTTTTTGTATTTGATGTTCAAGTGGAATTGTTGCAGATATGTAGACCACTTATGATGGTGATAATTCTGCAACTTCCCTTGTGTTTTTTAAACTGAAGAGGTTGGTGATTGGTGTGGACGACGTCTCCTTCCCCAGAATGTAGTGCTTCCATTGTCGGCAAGCCTGCATGATGGAATACATCTCTTTATCATAGGTGGGGCACTTACGAATATTATCGGAAATTGTCTCGCTATGATAGGCGACTGGATGCCCATGCTGGGTGAGGACTGCACTAATATCATAGTCTGAGGAATTTGTATCGATTTCAAATGGTTGTTGTAGGTTTGACAATGTGAGTACCGGTGCAGAGCAGAGGCAGTGCTTCAACTCAAAATACGCCCTTTGTTGGAACTCGGACCAGGAATCTTTGCTTTCGCGCCGCACTTAGTAATCTGAATCAAAGGCCAAGTGATATGGGAGAATCCCAACACGAACCTCTGATAGAAATTTGCAAGGCCCAAAAAGCAGTGGAGCTCCATTAGAGTGGTTGGGGCTGGCCAATCCCGAATGACTTGGATCTTGGTCGGGTCCACATGCAAGCCACACCCATCTATGATGTAACCCAAGTATTGGTCCTGGCTCATGCCAAAGGTGCATTTCTGCAAGTTGGCACATGGTTTGTGCTACTGAAGGGTTTGCAGGGCCCTCTGGATGTGTTGCAAGTGTTCTTCTCAACTCTTGCTGAAGATGAGGATGTCTTCCAGAAAAACCACCACAAACGAGTTGGTGAAGGGCCGCAAGATGTCTTCCATTAGCCTCATAAAAGTCACTGGGGAATTTGTCAACCCGAAGGGCATAACCAACCATTCAAAAGGCCTTCCATGGATTTAAAGGCAGTCTTCCATACATCCGTGGGCTCTATTGAAAATTGGTGATAATCATACTTCAGATTGATCTTGCTAAAATACTTGGCTCCCTTGAGTTGTTCCAGCAGGTCACCAATTCGTGGGATTGGATACATGTTCTTGATAGTGATTTTGTTTAGTGCTCGATAATCAATGTAGAGGCTCCAGGTCCAATCCTTCTTCTGTACAAGTACAATCAGGCTCCCACAAGGTGAGGAACTTGGTCGGATGTGCCCTTTCTGCAGCAACTCCTGGATTTTCCACTTGATCTCTTAATTTTCTAGAATGGAGCGGTGATATATCGGCCCGTTGGGTAGAGGTGCCCTGGGAATCAGATCGATTGAATGCTTGACTTGGCAAAGCAAGGGTACCCCTGTGGGTGAAGAGAAGATTTCCTTGTATTCTTCCACGACCATATCCACTGGCTTCTGCTGCTTGGAAGAACCCTTCCCAGGGACAATGGATGTGGTTACGACCTTCCCCTTACTTTGAGAATGAATAAAAAAGAAAAAAAAATTCCCAGTCTAGGAGATGACCTTACTGCTTTGCTTAACATATATCAAAGAGATGGCAGTAGGTAGGGCTACCTCCAGTATTATGTACAACTTAGTACCCAAAGAAATAATAACAAAGCAAGGTCTAGAATCATATACAACATGCTGGTTCCATGAGTATGGTTGTCCTAATAATACATCACAAAATTCAAGAGGAGCAACATCACACAATACTTCATCCATGAAGGGCTTGATGTTGTAGGGAAGGTGACATTGTTGGTTGACGTGGAGATCTCATCCTTGGTGGAGCCACCCGGTAGGTCCAGTCGCTTCACGACCTCGATTGAAATGAAGTTCTTTTGGCTCTCGCTATCGACAATGAACTACAGTGGAGAACGCTTCATGCACATCTGTGAGTGGAAGAGGTGCTCCCCCTCTTTTGGATCTTTAGGCTCAATCTTCTTGATCTTGGTGGTGGGCACAGTGGCACTGGACTCCGCGACAATGATTTGCTTCCCTTTGTCATTCCCCTAGTCAGGTTCTGACTCAGAGTCGGAACATGCATCAGACTCAGAAGCCTTCAACTTAGCCACCAGTGACTTCTTGGCCCAACACTCACTTGTGTTGTGAGTGGCACTCTTATGGAACTCACACCACTTTCCCATGTCCTTTTTGTCTTCATGGTGTTGTTCTTTTCTTGTGGCTTTGACAAGTTCTCCTTGGTCGCCCCACTTTGGCCTTGCCCTTTCCTCTGCGGTTTGGGGGCACCTTTCCCTTGCTTCGGATTCGCATATCCAAAGTCTCGATTTTTCTGTTTAAGCTTCTGCTTGATTTTGGTAGTGTATCGGTACATCATGCTGAGTGAGGAGATGTCCAGGAACTCAATCTCATCCTAGATGTACCTATGTAGGAAATCTAGGCAGTTGAGTACCAAATGTTTCTTAGAATCCTTGATACCCAAATTTGTGCAAAGGGTATGAACAACATTGGTAAACTTTGGCACGTCTTGGTCCCTTACCTATCGCAATGTGGTCCGCTTTATGTATTTATCCTCATATTTCTCGAAAAAGTAGTATTGTTCCTTGATGGCATCCTGGAAAGAATCCCAAGTGGGTGCGGCCGAAAATAGTGAGGGCATACTTTCGTCCTTCTGCTCACAGTAGGTTTCCCACCAGTCCTTATTGTGGGGGGAAACTTTGAGAAGAGCATAAGTAATCTTTTCCCGACTGGAAAAATCATGAACAAAAAAATATCCTTCTAGCAGATTTATTATCTACAGCGTCTGCATCTATCTGACCCTCAAATATGGGAATGTAAAAGTTAACTTGTACCTTCAAGGGTGCGAAACGTCTAGAGTAGCTGCTAGAAGTAGATGTGTCGCCCTTTGGTAGACGTTGAAGTATTTGGGAAAAGTTGTCCATCATCGTGTTACTCTGTAGTGCGAGGGATTCTTCGAGCAAGATTTTTAAAGGATCTCCTGCCCCCTCATATTTCTTTTCTTCCCCCATGGGAGGCCATGGGGATTGGAGAGGCTAGTCTTGCAAAGGTTCGACCAGGTGAAGCCCTAACTCCTTATATCCCGACCTTGTTGGGGAGATGCAAAGAAAAGCAAAGAAAGAGAAGACTGCTCTCATACCACTGATCTGAATTTAAACAGGAACACAACAAATTATAGATATAACCATAAATACAAAGATGCAGCAGAAATAACATTTCATTTCATTAATATCAAACACTGAAATATGATTATAAACAAATTGGAAATAAGAATAACTCGGGAATGGTAGCTTATATCTGAGAAGAGATGTGGCAGCTACATGCCTCTGAATTGTGTTACAATGAGGCTCCAAGGCCTATTTATTATTGAGAAACAATGGAAAAACCTAAACATTTAGAAACCTAACCCTAGGAGATGAAGTGCCAAAAATGTGGGCCCCGTTTGGGTAGATTGGTACATCAATTTCCTCGGGTCGTAACTTTGGCATACGATCTCCGTTTGGCTATCATAATACCTCGTTTCAAAGATCTTGAAGAGTAGGTTAAAAAAAAAATTGACTGCTCCATTTGTAAATTTATCACTCTCACCATTTTCCCTAGAAACATCGTTTAGGGCCTCAAAACGGCTTCGGAAGTTTAAGACCCCAAAAACTGCTAAAAATAGTAATTTGTGCTACAATTAAGGAAACTGAAAAAACTGAAAGAGACAGTGTTGGGTGTCCAAGTGGAATAGGAGGGTGGCCAACAATATCCACCTACATCAGTCCTCACCCCTTAGGAAGCAATGGTCCCCATTGCATTGAGTGCCTGCATGAGATGGGGAAACTTCTACTGAACTTGGTCCCTAGTGAGCCATTTGCCTTGGTGCAGGAGTTGGACAACTTTGACAACCCGATACAGTTGGATCTTTTGTTGGCGAGTTTTCTTGATGTGTGTGTCCATAATCTGATCAATTGTGGCCTATTCCATGCAGTTTGGGTTTAACTCTGTTGGTGTGAGCTATTTTGCAATGTCTGATGTGTCTAGCAATGGTGGGAAGTATGGTCGAAGGCGGTCCACATTGAACACTGGGTGAAAGCCAAGGAATGGGGGAATGTTGAGCTCAAAACATTGTCTCCCACAACCTTGGTAATGGTGTAAGGACCATATTAGAGTGGTCTAAGATTCTGATGGGCTCCGGTAAGGCATTCTTTGTCGCCCACCTAAGACTTGTGTGGCACTCGATGTTGATCATGTCGTCGCTTGTACTTGGCATTTGAATTCTCTAGGATGTCATGAACCTGCTGGCGGATGTGTTGGATACATTTAATAAATTTGGTCGCTTTATCAACTTCAGACAATACATGTGTGCATTATGTTTGCATTGTCGAATGAGGCATGACAACATCAATTAGACACAATGGTTGAAATCCTAGACCGACTTGAAAAGGACTGCGACCAATCGAGCTATGGAGAGATCTATTATAACTGTACTGCACATATGGAAGACTCTCATCCCAGGTTCAAGGATGCTTGGATTTGTACATGCGGAGAATGTGCACTATCATCCTATTGACAAACTCCGTCTAGCCATCACTCTGGGGATGGAAGACAGACGAATTGGTGACCTTGGTGTCCAATAATGTCCAGAGGCTTGACCAGAATGTGCTAGAGAACTTTCTATCTCGATCTGATATAATGGTTTGCATGATCCCAAAATGTACCCATAATCATTCAAAAAAGAGTTTTGCAATGTCCTCTGTTGTGATACTCTTCTTACAAGCCGCTGATATTGCCATCTTAGAAAATCTGTCCACGACCACAAATACACAGTCATTACCGTGCTTGGTAGAAGGGAGGCCAGACGTATAGTCCATGGAGATGGATTCCCACAGTTGGCTGGGAGTAGGTAGAGGAGTATACAGGCTTTGCTTCTTGATGGTTGGCTTGGCAATGGTGCAAGTAGTGTAGGATCTGATATATTTCCCAACATCTAGTTAGAGTTTGGGCCAATAAAAATACTTTTATAGTACAACCACAATTTTCTCCACACCAAAGTGTCCTGCGACCTGACTGTAGTGCGCCTCCCAAATCATCTTGGCAAGCTCACTTGAAGGAACACAAAGGTGGTCCACGTAGCTTATTAATGCATCTTAGAGGTGGAAATCGGGAACTTTCTTGCCAGCTACTAGCATCTGGTATGTCGAGGTGAAATTTGGATCATTGTTGTATAGTTGCGACCATCAGAGGTCTCGTGACCATAAGAGTTGAGAACAATAGTCAGTGCTGCAATTATGGGTTGGCTGAGGCAGTATGCAACATGATTGGTGCTACCCTTTTTGTATTTGATGTTCAAGTGGAATTGTTGCAGATATGTAGACCACTTATGATGGCGATCGTTCTCCAACTTCCCTTGTGTCTGTATAAACAGAAGAGGTCGGTGATTGGTGTGGATGACCGTCTCCTTCCCCAGAAAATGTGCTTCCATTGACGCAAGCCTACACAATGGAATACATCTCTTTATCATAGGTGGGATACTTCCAAATTGTATCAGAGAGTGTCTCACAATGATAGGCCACTCGATGCCCATGCTGGGTGAGCGCTGCACCAATAGCATAGTCTAGGCTTTTGTCTCGATTTCAAATGGTTGTTGCAACAGTGTGAGTACCGGTGCAGAGAAGAGCTGGTGCTTTAACTCAACGAACACCTTCTGTTGGGACTCAGACCAATAAACTTTGCTTTTGCCCCCCCCTTAGTAATCTGACTCAAAGGCCAAGTGATATGGGAGAATCCCAACACGAACCTCCGTTAGAAATTTGTAAGGCCCAAAAAGCTGCGAAGCTCCATTAGAGTGGTCGGGGCTGGCCAATACCAAATGAATTGGAACTTGGTCGGGCCCAAATGCACGCCATGCTCATCTATGATGTAACCCAAGTATTAGACCTGGCTCATGCCAAAGGTGCATTTCTCCAAGTTGGCACACATTTTGTGTTGCCAAAGGGTTTGAAGGACCTTTCGGATGTGTTGCAAGTGTTCTTCCAAACTAATGATAAAGATGAGGATGTTGTCTAGATAAACCACCACGAACAAGTTGGTGAAGGGCTGTAAGATATCATCCATTAGCCTCATAAAATTAGAAGAGGCATTTGTCAACCCAAAGGGCATAACCAACCATTCAAAAAGGCATTCCTTGGATTTAAAGGTAGCCTTCCATACATATGTGGGCTCTATTGGAACCTGGTGATAACCAGACTTCAGATTGATCTTGCTGAAATACTTGGCTCCCTTGAGTTGGTCCAACAGGTCATCAATCCATGGGATTGGATACTTGTTCCTGACAGTGATTTTGTTTAGTGCTCGATAATCAATGTAGAGCCTCCAGGTCCCATCCTTCTTCTGTACAAGTACAATTGGGCTCCCACAAGGCAAGGAACTTGGTTGGATGTGCCCTTTCTGTAGCAACTCCTGGATTTGCCACTTGATCTCTTCATTTTCTAGAATGGAGCGACAATATATCAGCCCGTTGGGTAGAGGTGCTCCAGGAGTCAGATCGATTGAATGCTTGACCTGACAATGCAAGGGTACCCATGTGGGTGAGGAGAAGATGTCCCTGTATTCTTCCATGACCGTATCCAGCTGCTTCTACTACTTGGAGGAACCCTTCTCGGGGACCATGGATGTGGCTACGACCTTCCCCTTACTTTGAGAGAGAATCACAAAGAAAACAAATTTCCCAGTCTGGGAGATGACCTTACTTCATTGCTTAGCAGAGATCAAAGAGATGGCTGTAAGTGGGGCTACCTCCGGTATCCTGTATGACTTAGTACTGAAAGAAATAATAACAAAGCGAAGTCTAGACTCATATACAACATGTCGCTTCCATAAGTCTGGTTGTCCTAATAATACATCACAAACTTCAAGAGGAGAAATATCACATAATACCCCATTCGCGAAGGGATTGATTCTGTAGGGAAGGTGACACTGTTGGTTGATGTGGAGATCTCATCCTTGGTGAAGCCACCCAATGGTATACGACTGCAGATGTGTTGTAGTCAGTAGCCCCGGGCGCTTCACGACCTCTGTTGAAATGAGGTTCTTTTGGCTCCCGTTGTCAACAATGAACTGGAGCGGAGAACCCTTCACCAACATCTATGAGTAGAATAGGTGCTCTCCCTCTTTTGGATCTTCAGGCTCAATTTTCTAGATCTTGGTGGTGGCCATAGTGGCACTGGGCTCCGTGTAAATGATCTGCGTCCCTTTGTCAAGTTCTGACTTAGAGTCGGAAAATGTGTTGGACTCAGAAGCTTTCAACTCGGCCACATTAGGGGATTTTTGAGGTTTTAAATGGGCCTCATAAGGAAATTATAAAATAATAGTGGAAATAATAAAATAAGATTAGATGACATCATCAAATTTTAGAGGGAAAAAAGAAAAACTATTTTTTCAACTCGTATTTTCAACTTATCTCCATATGGGTTTACTCAAATTTCGAGCGGAAACACTCGTTAGATGTATAATTTGATTCCTCATCTAAGGAGCACCCATGTTGCATACTTTCGATGGACTCTACTATATGAAAACTGAGAAATATATGAAAACCTTGATTGCAATCACGTTTTTTCATGTATTTCTCATTTTTCGTGTAGTAGGGTCCATCGAAAGTATGCAACATGGGTACTCTTTGGATGAGAAATTACATTTTGCATCCAATGAGTACTCCTGCTCAAAATTTGAGTAAAACCTTAGGGATATAAGTTGAAAAAGTAGTTTTATTATTTTATTATTTTTTAATCTTTTTACTTTTTTACTCCAGAAATGGTGAATCATTCCCCATGGTTGACATCATCATCTTGAATCTTACTGGTTCTTATAAAGTTTATTTTGGTTGTACATTTTTCTTAGGAGGCCCATTTTAGACCTCAAAAGTCCCCTAATGCTAGTGACTACTTGGCCCGACACTCGTGTTGTGAGTGGAGCTCTTATGGAACTCACACCACTTTCCCGTGTCCTTTTTATTCATGGTGTTGTTCTTTGCTTGCGGCTTCAGCAGGTTCTCCTTGGTCGCCTCGCCTTGGCCTTGCCCTTTTCTTTGTGGTTTGTGGGTGCCTTTCCCTTGCTTCAGATTCGCAGATCCAAAGTCTCACTTTTTTTGTTTAAGTTTATGCTTGATCTTAACAACATATCGATATGTTGTGCCAAGTGAGGAGATGTACAAGAACTCCATCTCATCCTAGATGTATATGTGTAGGAAACCATGGTACTTGAGTACCAAATGTTTCTCAGAATCCTTGATACCCAACTTCACGCGAAGGGTATGAAAAATATTGGTAAACTCTGTCACGTCTTGGTCCCTTCCCTGTCGCAGCATGGTCCACTTTCCTCATAGCTCCCGACAAGGTAGTACTATTCCTTGATGGTGTCCCGGAATGAATCCCAAGTGGGTGGTCCAAAAATAGTGAGGGTGTACTTTCATCCTTTTGCTCACAGTAGGTTTCCCACTAGTCCTTGATGTGGGGGGAAACTTTGAGAAGAGCAAAAGTAATATTTTCCTAGCTGGAAAAATCATGAACAAAAAAAATCCTTTTAGCAGATTTAACCATTTATATACGGCGTCTGCATCTATCTGACCCTAAAATATTGGAATGCCAAAGTTAACTTGTACCTTAAAGGGCGTGGCACTTCCAAAGTAGTTGTTGGAAGTAGATGCGTCACCCTTGGGTAGTTGTTGAAGGATCTGGCCAAAGTTTTCCATCATTGTGTTCCTCTATCGCTCGAGGGCTTCTTCGAGCAAGATTTTGAAAGGATCTCCTACCCCCTCATCTTTCTTTTCTTCCCCCATGGGAGGCCGTCGAGATTTGCGAGGCTGGTCTTGCAAAGGTTCGACTAGTTCAAGCCCTAACTCCTTATATCCTAACCTCGTTGGGGACATGCAAAGAAAAACAAAGAAAAAGCAGACTGCTCTGATACCACTGATCTGAATTTAAACAGGAATGCAACAAATTACACGTATAACCATAAATACAAATATGCAGCAGAAATAACAATTCATTTCATTAATATCAAATATTGAAATATGCTTACAAACATAATGGAAATAAGACTAGCTCGGGCGATGGTAGCTTATCTCTGAGAAGAGATGTGGTGGCTACACGCCTATGAACTGTGTTAGAATGAGGCTCCAAGGACTATCTATTATTGAGAAACAATGGAAAACCCTAAGCATCTAGAAACCTAACCCTAGGAGATGAAGCGCCAAAACTGTGGGTCCCGTTTGGTTAAATTGGTACATCAATTTTCCGGGGTCGTAACTTTGGCATACGATCTCTGTTTGGCTATCATAATACCTCGTTTAGAAGATATCGAAGAATAGGTCAGAAAAGAATTGGTTTCTTTATTTGGGATTTTTCTGGTCTCTCCGTTTTCCCTAAAAACTTTGTTTATGGCCTTAAAATGACTCTAGAAGTTCAAGACCCGAAAAATTGCCAAAAATAGTAAATTGTGCTACAATTAAGGAAACTGAAAAATTTAAAGAGATAATGTTGGGGCTCCAAGTGGAATAGGAGGGTGGCCACCAATATCCACCTGGATCACTGAACTTGTCATTGAGTTCTGGGTAGTGATCTGGGCTCTCAGCTTGAAAAAGTGGCATAAATACTAAAGTCGCAAGCACAACACTGGGGAAAAAATTCCACAGAATCTCCCTTGCCCTTGTTGTGGGAGCTTCTAGAGGCTCCCAGATGCGCCCTTTTCCTTATCAAGGGAGTCTCCGAGGGTTTTATGCACTAAAACTTCAGTTGGTCTCAAGAGTTGGTTACCTGAGTGGTTGGGATGGCTCCTGGGAGTTTTGTTGGTGATTTGGAAGGTCTGTGTGATGTGTTCCACTGGTTCCACTTCCTTAACTGACACACAGGGAGTTGAATCATATCATAGTAACTTCTCGTCTCATGTTTAGCCTAGTTGACCGATTACTTAGGTAGAAGTGGGAGGAGGGTGTTACACTTCTTAATCCTGTTAATAAGGGAAGAATTTTTTGTGTGCTAGATTTCTCAAATGGGAAGCTACTTCCCATACATATTCAATAACGTTCAATGTTTTACCAATATTATTAACAATATAAAATTTAACTCCATTAAGGACCTAAGCTTCTTTTTTAATTATGTGGAGTGTGTCAGGGGTGGATATTGGTGCTACTCGTGCTTGTATGGCAAGATGAGTCATAAATAAAGGAATATGATTAACAGCTTCTTCAAGCTCTTTTATTCTTCTTTTTAACCTCATATTCTCTACCTTGTGTTCAATAACCAAGTGAATCCATACTTCTCTTGTGGGCTGATGTAATTTCATGAACCATGTGGCTCTAACTTCAGAAACATCAATACCCATTTGAGTCTGCCAAGTAACTCTTTTATGCTGAACCTTCATCCTTTCAATTCTTAACTTCTTATTTCTCCTGCCATTTTCTGCATTATGTAAGGTGATACATTGGTCTTTGAAAGTGGTTGTATATGCAACAATTTCTTCTATCATTCTTGGGTTTTCAGCCACGCAAATTGAAACCCAATCAAGAAGTGTATAACTATCAAATTCAACGTCCATAATTTCTTCCATGCTCTATGTTTCCTTTGAACCTTTAGCTTTGGATGATTGAATAGTGTGTGACCTTTCAGGCATCAATCTCCGAGAGGGCTCTTCCTCATCTCCACCACCTGGGAGCCTATCACTACTCTGCCTTCCACTCAAAAGAACATTTCTTTTCCATTGAGTTAAAGATGAAATCAGGGGAGTTTGAGGTGTGGAGGTGGGTCTGTCGGCTTCTTTCCTCTTTCCTTGTATCTTCCTCCCATACTTGTTGTGGTTTCAACAATGGGTTCTTCAATATGACTAGGAAATTATTGGTCTCTTGATGGACCAATGTGAATTTCTCAGTTTTCTTCTATAATTCTCGTGAACAGATTGCCATATATGACTGTAGTCAAGTGCTTAGAAAATATTCCTTCTGGGTCAAAAATTTATATAGCTTATGCTTCATTTAAATGAAAGGAATTCAAAAATTGAGCAAATTCTACAAAATGGGTGGCATTTTTCACAATTATCTTTCCAACAGAAGAAGGCAAGGAAATAAAATGCATTTTCTTCTTCCACTCGAATAAAATCAACCAGGGGTGGTACTCTCTGCAAACTTCAACAAGAAAATATTTTCCATGACAAATTTAGGAAAAAACAATGGCTTGTCTTGGAATCCATAGATTCAAATTATGGTATTGTCTTATCTTTTTGTTGACGCGTCGAATGTTCGCTATGCCAACAAGGGGAACTAACCCGATTGCAGACCCCAATCAGATCTGCTTTCGTTTGTAATGGCTAGTTCCGACGGGTTTTAGAGGATCCCATAAACTGTTATATGTGCTGAAAGATTGCTTCTTGGAGGAAGACTTCAATTAAATCAACAAACTAAACAGCTAACCTATATGTATTAGATCCTATCTACACTAGTTCTAACTACTTCTGCTAGTCCTAACTATTCTAATCTATCCTGCAGGAGCATAACAAAAGGAAGTTAAACATCATATATAAATTCCAAGTTCTAATTAATCAATCACTGGTTCACAGATGAACAAGGTTGTATTAAATCTTAATTGCAACCTAATTACTTATACACGAATACACATTCCTTTCCATACAAATAAAACTTGCAATTGATGTTTAACAAGGTCTAGAATCAGCAATCACTCATGAATTAACCATGATAACAGATCATATTTGAATAACCAAGACTAGTCACAAACTGTTTGTTATCGATATGCACAAAAAAAATCACACTTATATTTATGCCAGCAACAACATCCTGATTCTAAACACATGAAAGGAGAGGAAAATGAATTTGAAAAAGGCTCTTTCTCGACCAAACAGTCCTCTTTATTCACAATAAATCAAAAGTTGTTATGCCCAAAAAAAGTCCTCCCTTCATCTCCGGAGGTAATATTTATGCAGAAGGAACTGACCCTTCGTCTCCCTTAACCTTTCACCTCCCTCATCTTTTCAATATACAAATATGAATATACAATCGTAGAACAGTCAGTGTAACCGCTGACACATAGAGGGCATATCTACTGGAGTGCTTCATTTCCTGTGGAAATGAATAGACATTGATTAAAAGGGGCGGCTGCGTGTCATTCCTTCGCACCTGTATTGAGTGGACGTTATTCCCTATCATTTCCTTAAGGAAATTGAAGACACTGCACTCGTCATCCCACATCTGGCATGATTGGCGGTGAGTTTGGAGGTAATAACATCTTGATGTATCTGTGTTGTGCTTCCTCTTGACATGGTGCGTGCCTCCATTATGCACTATGGCAGTTCATATCCCTTTCCGCAGAATATGTCTGTGCAATATCGACACCGGTGGTGCAGAGGTGTCATCTTGATATAAACCACCTTTATCAGCTACCAAGTCCACTCGAGCTCGCTTGCAGAAATAATTCATATTAGCTATGATTATGAGAACTATGACAAACATGCTCAAAAAAAAACCTTGCGTTCAACCACAGTTTCTATTTAATCTTGCAACGCAGAGCAACTATAATTATCAGACCACCGAACTTGTTGTGACATGTATTCTCGTTGCCCACAATATGCAATTTTACTCAAGGATTGCTTTAACAATGCTTCACAAGCAGACCATTCACTCCATGGGATTTTCCTTTGAAAACCTGGACCACAACATTTTATCGAAAAATATGGGAGAACACAGGAAAACCCGCGGCCGGACCATAAGGCCGGACTTCAAATAATATACCCCTGGATTAATAATCCCATCGGGTTCGTTCATCGCATCTCCTCTCATGTTTAAGCCTTGGGCTTTGCCGATTGCGCTTTGCAATAGGTCGGACCCGAAATATATATGAGCTGTGGTTAATAATCCCATCAGGTCCGCTCATCGCATCGACCCTCATGTTTAAGCCTTGGGCTCTACCGATTGCGCTTTGCGATAGGCCGGACCCGAAATATATATGTGCCACGGTAAATAATGTTGGCGAGTTCGCCATATCGCATTGCGTTTTATATATAAGCCCTGGCTCCGACGATTGCGACTTGCGATGGGCTCTGGACCCAAAAATGTATATGCTGCCCTTAATAATATCGGCGGGTCTGCCATATCGGGGAACACCTTGCGTATGGGCCTTGGGTTCCGCCGATTGCAATTTGCGATTGGGGAGCGAACCCGAAAAATATCTATGCTGTGATTAATGATCTCGATGGGTTCGGTAGATCACGGTGTGCCTTATATACGAGCCTTGGACTACATCGATTGCAATATGCGATGGGCTCTAGACCCGAAGTAAATATGTGTTATGGTTAATAATGCTGGCGGGTCCGCCATTTGCGGAACGTTGAAGCTTGGGCTTTGGGTATTTGCAAGGCGCGATTGCGATAAGTGATAAAAGCATGCAAAATGTGTGAAGGCTGAGGCAAGGCGGAAAAGGTAAGATTTACGTGTATGCGGAGTGTTTTTATTTCTAAAGCATTACTATAGAAATAAGGATGTTTTAGAAGGTTTTGCAGGTTGGATCAAAAAAACCATAGTAGAGAGTGGGGGGTTGGTGAAGGTTTATGAGGATTGAAAAAGCCCCGATGAAGGATATGAATGATGGGCTAGAGAGGGTTATAGATGAATCATGCGGCATAGATTTATTAGGGGGCCTTAACCATTAAGAATTGAAGATTTGACTCGGCACAGAGTTGAAACCCCTGGGATAGAAACAGATCATTCAGAAAGTAATCATTTGAAGAAATGAAAGAGAAAACCTCTAAGGGACCCATTCAAATTTGCTGCCAGAGCAGGTTTTAATAGGGTGGTGGTTGTGGCCACAACAAATGGCGAACCATTGGGCGAACTAGTTATCTCTGTTTCCAAGTAAACCTTGGATTAATAGAACATCGGGGTGTTAAAATAAACTTGAAATGCAAACTGTATAGATGGATAGGCATGGGTTCCACTTCAACGTTAATTGCTTCAGGTGGGATAAAGACAAATAGCTTCAACTTACTGATAGGGTTTTGACAGGCATTCTCCAATGGTAGTATTATGGGATTTATTGACCTTCCTTTACCTGTTTTCTACTTTCAAAATCCTTTCAGGGCCATCACCGGTCTGCCAATCCCTGTTTAGGTGTGTACCTCAACTCTTTATTGCATCATCAAACTTGACGTAGATATGTTTATCTGCACTTTATGTAAGAATTTCAGTGCTATATTTTCATATGATTGAATGGGGCGCAGTCATGGATCATGCCATATTTTCAAACCGCTTAAGCAAGGTTGGGCTTGTTGTGTCAACTAGTACTCTGAGCCCAGCAACAGTCCCTACTCCAACCGGCTTCCGAAACAACCTGTCCTTCCAGATTGGCACAAGGACTCAACATTTCATTTTCTTTTACACAAGTCCTTCCAGTTTCAGACACAAGGACTAGAGCACAATTGGATTTGCCATGGGGTATATGACAGTGAGCTTAGCCCATGAAAGGAGGTTTACTTGTGGATGACAAGTATTAGAAAACTTAGTGTGGTGGATGGGACCAATGGAGAATAACTGCAAACCTTACAGGCTAGGTATGAGTGGGATTTTTAAAAATGCAGCGTTCCGCCATGCCTGTCCAGCTGTGGTTACACATTTTTTCATTTTATAAAGATGCCCCCACATGCTCCAGGTATCCAGGTTATCAACTAATCTTACCTAGTTCCCAATAGATGCTAATGAGTGGCTTCGATTTGAATCCCGCAGCTGATTTTCAAGTTCTCGTAGGCTCATTGAAAGTTTGCTTGATTTGCAATGTAACGATGAATTTAGGATTGGCAGACTCATCAACAGGTTAATGAGGGAGGCAAAAAGTTGAAGGTGGTGAATGAGGGCAATCTAAAGAGAGTTATAAAGGTGAAGACGACACTGAAGGACCAAAATTGATTGGTTGAAAAGGACTGAAATTCAAAATGAAAATAAACTTTGCGTAAAACAGGAAAGGATAGGACAAAATTGTAACTAAGCTAACAGCAAAATAAAATGCATCCTAACCTACTCAGGAGGTAACCACCATGTGGTGGCTACTGGAAGTATCTCTTAAGATGTTGGCCATTAACAGGGAGTTTCTCAGTGTCTCCCTGTAAATTTTTCAATCTATAAGTTCCCTGACCAATTTTTTCCTCAACATGGAACAGGCCCAACCATAAGTGTTGGAATTTCGCGTGCTTACCCTCTAGGGTGACCCTATCAGCCCAGAGGGCATTTGTTAGAGCGTTATGCCAATTCCTCCGGTTGTCGGCCACAGATGTACGGATTTCACGGATGAGGTTTTTATTTGAGGACTCTACAACTCCATTTCCCTGGGGGTAATAGCTTGACGCATATCTTATGCGAATTGATTTATCAATAGCAAATTCGGTCAACTTTAGTGATGAAAGATAAGAAGCGTTATCAAACATGAGAGCGTCAGGGATGCCAAACCCGTTGACAATAAATTTCTCCATGAAAGATATTACCTCGTCTTTACTCTCATACATGAGCTTGTCATGCTCTTTTTCATCAATGGGTGCATTTTTGAATGTCTTCTCACAATGCAGGAGCTCAAGGATCTGCTCGTCACCTTTGAATGCCTACTAATTTGAGATGTTATCAGGTACAGATGGTCTGAAAATCAATTCAACATAATATTTATTCTTTTTTAATCTAAGATCAGGCGAAAGTTTTGCAACCATAACAGTCATCAGATTGGCATCTTGGTTTTTCCATCGAGGTATGTGTAAGATATTAAAAGAATCAAAATTGTCAATAAAGCTCCATACCTCATGTTGGTATCTTACCAGGTGTGGTGAATTGCAATGTATCCTTTTCCTTACCTGGTCCACAATTATCTGTGAGTCACCAAAAGCTTTAATATTTCTCACCTTCATATCAATGGCTTTTTTCAAACCCTGTAGCAAGCCTTTGTATTCTGCCGTGTTGTTGGTGCACGTGAACTCCAACCGGCTAGCCATCGAATGTTGGTCCCCTTGCGGGTTAATGAGAATGCTCCCAGCACCTGCACCTTCTAGGCAGTTAGAGCCATCAAAATAGAGTGTCCAAAACATAGAATCTGATGTTATATCAAATGAACTGCCTTCTATGAAATTGGCCCTATCATCTACCATATTACAGGGTAGCTCATCAGTCGAACTACGGGGGAGAGCTTCCAACCATGTGTTTACTACAGTTTCTTCAACTGTCTTTGCATGGAATTCTCTGAAACAAGTTTCAATGGCACAAACATCGAAACTATAATTCCCAAGGATAGAGTTGGTAAACATTACAGGTTCATTGGGGTCGTTTAGTTTTGTCACTACATACTTCATGTATCTTTCTCGATCAACTCTCAACATGTCACCTTTTCCCTTCTGAGGCAACAAGAGATGGGACCAATTAGTTGAGAAATACCCATTCAGATTTGCTGACCAGTCCCTACTAAGTAGCATCCCATATGCCTTGGGTATGTCGACTACCACTATGTCAATGACTTGTGTGTACTGTGGTTTGGAAACCACCCGAATCAACACATCTTTCTATTCTCCAATTACTTTCACATTTGTTCTGTCCAGTTGCATAATTCGAGTTCCAGTTTTCTCAGGTACTGCATGAAGTCTTTTAGCAACAACGTAAGGCATAACAGTGGACGAGGCACCAAAATCTTCCAAGAAATTGTATATGTTCATGTTAAAGATTTCAAATGTGATAAGGAAAGGTGGAGCAATGGATTTTGATTTCCTTCCTATCATGGCTGCACTAACATCTTGTGGGGTTCGATTCGTTTTTAATAGAGTGGCTTCCATGGCTGATGGCGTTTGGGCTATACTGGAGGTACTAATGGGTCTGGACACCGAAGTTTTGGTTTGACTACTTGGATTGGTGGGGTATTTGCAATTTCGTTCATTCATAGCTTTCAAGAGCAGATCTCTTTGATGCGTTAATTTTAGCAAATCGAAGTGTGTGATATTAACTCAGGATTTCTTAAGATCATCCACAATATTGTAATCAATGTTATAAATAGGGTAGGGCAGAGTAAACATACCTGTTTTGCCATTCTTAGGTGGGAGTTTACCATTTTGAGTCGCCTTCATTGCAGTCGGAGATGTATTATCTTTCTGTGGACAATTCACAACTGGAGTACTCTTGGAATCACCACTAGGTCTACCCTTCTCAATAGGAACTTTGGGAGCAGATGCCTTCAAAGGGCGAACACCTTTCTTTGTCTGGTCTACAGGCTTCATCACGCCCACAAGTGGCCCCTTACTTCGTGTGTGGATTTCTGTTGTACTATCTCCTTCGTCGTCATCATTCTCATATGTATAGAAATCCCACAGTACATTGATTTGAGATTCTTTGTCCAAGGGCTCTTCTAATTGGTATTCTTCCTCATTTTCTTGTTTTGGCTCTAGCTCCACTATAGGTTCTTCGTTTTTAAGGAGCGATCCAATAAGAGCCAACTCTTCCATATTTAAATTCCCTTCATTGGGTGGAGCAAACAGTGCAAGTTGACCCTGACCACCTTCTGTCTTCTTACGATAGAAAGGTTTGAAAGATTTTCTATTGTTATAATCTCCTCCATTCCCGCTTGTACTCTCTCTAGAATTCCTTTTCATATCGATGACTGTGTTTGTCAACTTCTTAATGATCCGATGCAAACCTTCCACATCTGTGGTATCCTTTTCTTTGATTTCAGCCCCTTTGTTATCACTCCCATTATTCTTCTTGGATGCTTGAGAGGCTTTCTTTTCTCCAGTTGTATGATGACATGCTGTGAGACTGATCATTTCATTCTCGACTTTTACTGCTTCATCGATAGAACCCTGTAAGGTTTGTGCGTTACTCCTTTTGAGCCACATCGTAGTAGGGACAGGGAGAGCAGTGATGTAGAATTCCATGAGAACCTCCTTAGTGGGTCTAGCATTAGCCAGGATTTTGTTGAACAAAGTGTTGAACCAGATGTTAAAATCCTTGACCTTTTCTTTGGTTTCCATTTTCAAATGGGATAGTTCTAAAACTAAGGCTGTAGGATTTTTTTCATCGCCATACTTGTCTAAAAATGCCTGTTGAAAGGCAGCCCACGAGGTGATCGATCCTGTTCTCAAGCTAAAGTACCATATGGAGGCCGCACCAATCAGAGTAAAAGGGAATAGGCAACATACTATATCTTCATCGGCTACCCCCAACATGCGCACGACCAAGAAGAAAGAGTGAATATGGTTATCAGCGGTGTCTCCCCGCTCGGGGTCGAATTTAGGCAGTACTCTTTTTGCATTCTTGGGTAAGGGATGTTGCTACCCAGGTACCGCTACGGAATCCTGAGCGAGCCAGGGAGGGAGTTCTCTCGGAGGAGGTGGGAGTTGGTTCCCACCCGATTGAAGCTGATTCCCACCTAGAAGAGGAACGTTAGTCATATTATGGATAGGGAGGTTCTGATTGAAGGTTCCTTCGAGGCGTTCTTTATTAGGATTTCCCAAATCGGGCCAAGGATTACCTTCAGAGAGTGTATCCTCAGGAATTTCTTCCCAAGGAGTGTCTATATTTTGGAAGGACTCTAGCACAATATCTTCAAGAGACGGGGCTGCAAATGTCTCTTCGTTTATGGAACAGATCCTTGGCTTTCTTTTAGCTGTCAGAGGTAAAGAGTGAAAGATGGGAAGCTGAGAGAGGGAACGAGCATAAGTCTGAGTAAATACTCTGACTGGTTGTTCTTGAGTGACAGGATACTCCCACAGTGTCTCTTCTTCGGGTGACCCAAGCACGAGACTTAGAGGGATCTCTGTTTCTTCAAAATGAGGCTTTTCCAAATGGGAGGAAGGATCTTTTCGACCTTTATGATCCATGCATTAATATTTTCGAATCCATGCGCGACATTTATAGATGAAATCATAAAAAGCTGTGGACGGTGGTTCAGGCCCTCCTTCTAGCGCCAATTTGTTGACGCGACAAATGTTCGCTATGCCAACAAGGGGAACTAACCCGATTGCAGACCCCAATCAGATCTGCTTTCGTTTGGAATGGCTAGTTCCGACGGGTTTTAGAGGATCCCATAAACTATTATATGTGTTGAAAGATTGCTTCTTGGAGGAAGACTTCAATTAAATCAACAAACTAAACAGCTAACCTATATGTATCAGATCCTATCTACACTAATTCTAACTACTTATGCTAGTCCCAACTATTCTAATCTATCCTGCAGGAGCATAACAAAAGGAAGTTAAACATCATATATAAATTCCAAGTTCGAATGAATCAATTACTGGTTTACAGATGAACAAGGTTGTATTAAATCTTAATTGGAACCTAATTACTTATACAGGAATACACATTCCTCTCCATACAAATAAAACTTGCAACTGATGTTTAACAAGGTCTAGAATCAGTAATCGCTCATGAATTAACCATGGTAACAAATCATATTTGAATAACCAAGACTAGTCACAAACTGTTTGTTATCAATATGCACAAAACAAATCACATTTATATTTATGCCAGCAACAACATCCTGATTCTAAACACATGAAAGGAGAGGCAAATGAATTTGAAAAAGGCTTTTTCTCGACCAAACAATCCTCTTTATTCACAATAAATCAAAAGTTGTTCTACCCAAAAAAAGTCCTCCCTTCATCTCTGGAGGTAATATTTATGCAAAAGGAACTGACCCTCCGTCTCCCTTAACCTTTCACCTCCCTCATCTTTTCAATATACAAATCTGGATATACAATATTAGAACAGTCGATGTAAACACTGACACGTAGAGGGCATATCTGTTGAGTGCTTCATTTCTTGTGGAAATGAATAGATGTTGATTAAAAGAGGGTGGTTGTGTGTCATTCCTTCGCACCTGTATTGAGTGGATGTTATTCCCTATCATTTCCTAAGGAAATTGAAGACATTGAGCTCATCATCCCACATCTGCATGATTGGCAGTGAGTTTGGAGGTAACAGCATCTTGATGTATCTGTGTTGTGCTTCCTCTTGACATGGCGCGTGCCTCCATTATGCACTATGGCGGTTCATATCCCTTTCTACAAAATATGTCTGTGCAATATTGACACCGGTGGTGCAGAGGTGTCATCTTGATATAAACCGCCTTTATTAGCTACCAGGTCCACTCGAGCTCGCTTGCAGAAATAATTCATATTAGCTATGATTATGAGAACTAGGACAAACATGCTCACAAACAAACCTTGCGTTCAGCCACAGTGTCTATTTAATCTTGCAACGCAGAGCAACTATAATTATCAGACCACCAAACCTGCTGTGACATGTATTCTTGTTGCCCACAATATGCATTTTTACTCAAGGATTGCTTTAACAATGCTTCACAAGCAGACCATTCACTCCACGGGATTTAACTTTGAAAACCCGGACCACAACATTTTATCGAAAAACATGGGAGAACACGAGAAAACCTGCCATAAGGCCGGACTTCAAATAATACACCGCTGGATTAATAAGGCTGAACTTCAAATAATATACCCCTGGATTAATAAAGCCAGACTTCAAATAATATACCCCTGGATTAATAATCCCATCGAGTCTGCTCATTGCATCGCCCCTCATGCTTAAGCCTTGGGCTCTACTGATTGCGCTTTGCGATAGGCCAGACCCGAAATATATATGAGCTATGGTTAATAATCCCATCGGGTCCACTCATCGCATTGCCCCTCATGTTTAAGCCTTGGGCTCTGCCAATTGTGCTTTGCGATAGGCCAGACCCGAAATATATATGTGCCACAGTAAATAATTCCGGCGGGTCCGCCATATCGCATCGCGTTTTATATATAAGCCCTGGCTCTGTCGATTGTGACTTGCGATGGGCTTTGGACCCGAAAATGTATATGCTACGCTTAATAATATCGGCGGGTCTGCCATATTGGGGAACATCTTGCGTATGGGCCTCGAGTTCCACCGATTGTGATTGGGGAGCGGACCCGAAAAATATATATGCTGTGGTTAATGATCCTGGTGGGTCCGGTAGATCGCAGTGCGCCTTATATACGAGCCTTGGACTCCACCGATTGCGATATGTGATGGGCTCCAGACCCAAAGTAAATATGTGTTATGGTTAATAATGTCGGCGGGTCCGCCATTTGCGGAACGTTGAAGCTTGGGCTTTGGGTCTTGGCAAGGTGCAATTGCGATAAGTGATAAAAGCATGCAAAATGTGTGAAGGCTGAAGCAAGGTGGAAAAGGTAAGATTTACGTGTATGTGGAGTGTTTTTATTTCTAAAGCATTACTATAGAAATAAGGATGCGGTAGAAGGTTTTGCGAGTTGGATAAAAACAACCATAATAGAGAGTGGGGGGTTGGTGAAGGTTTATGAGGATTGAAAAAGCCCTGATGAAGGATATGAATGACGAGCTATAGAGGGTTATAGATGAATCATGTGGCAGAGATTTATTAGGGGGCCTTAACCATTAAGAATTGAAGATTTGACTCAGCACAGAGTTGAAACCCCTGGGATAGAAACAGATCATTCAGAAAGTAATCATTCGGGGAAATGAAAGAGCAAACCTCTAGGGGATCCATTCAAATTTGCTGCTAGAGCAGGTTTTAATAGGGTGGTGGTTGTGGCCACAACACTTTCTTCATGAATTCCATTTACCCATAGCAAAGCTTGTGCTTGTCTCAATATCCTTGTAGGCTCTCTTGCAGTTAGAATGTAGTTAGCTTCTTTTACAAACAAATCCTGAATTTGACATAAATGAAATGGAGCTTTGCGTCTCCATAGTACTGGATACCATAATTGGGTTTGTTCTTCATCAGGATTGAAGTTACTCTTATGGGGTAGGCCATTGAAAACATGGCAGGACACGAGAGTTGTTATCAAATACGTTGTCATGAAAAAATTATGGGTCTTTGACAAATTTACTAATTGGAAGGATAACTGATGCAGGAGCATCCGACACTCTTAATCAAAAGAGGAATCCAAAGCGGAGAGCAAGGAGGACGTGGACCATCGAAAAAAACAGGGGACAATTCTATTTAAACAGAGCTAATTAGGTGGAATGGATAAAAGTCTCAAGGAGACTTATTAAATGGAATCTGCCACATATGTACGCATATAGAGAGATTTAGGGGTTGTTAGAGGATTGATCGGATCCTTTCGTGATCCGATCCAATATTTCTTATATATTATGAACCTGTGTGTTCAATAGAATAGGGAGAATACAGAGTGATATAGGTAGATAATATACAGGAGAGAGTATTCACAAATGTAATCGAGAAGGAACTTGTGCCTAAGGCTGAAATGCCTTAGAATGTAACTATGTTGTGTATAATAGGAAAATGTGTGTTCAGTGTGAAATTGTGCGCCTGTGTGTATTTCATATATATATATATATATATATATATATATATATATATATATATGCGTTAATGGCTTGAAGTCCTGTGTGGTAAGCGTGTTGATCGACCATCGACCATTGTAGGATCGATGGCAATCCAAAGATATTGAGTTAACTATTGTATAGAGTGATGTCATGCGTAATAGAGAAATGGCAGAGAAACTGTGTTAAAACGCTAAGTCCAAGCAGAACAGAAGGAAAACCCGATCAAACTTGAGCTAAACCCGAAGTGAGCGAGTACCATCCGATGGAATAAATCAATGGTCATCACAAAGCTTAGATGTGTGAGAGTTAGCGCGCGAAGGAAGTAGTTTCGCCACATGAATGGTATTTCGGACGAGGTCATAAGTGGTAAGTGGTAATTTGGGTTGGCACCCGATTCCACTTAGTGGTTGACACGTAGCAGCGAGGAGAAGAGAGGAAACCGCTTATCGGGTGGTTAATCCTCGCACAAGTTGTCCGGCCGAAATCGATGTGGACCGTCGGATCCACTAAGCGCAAATAAACGACAGAGGAGTGTCATGCTAGTTTGATGAGCAGGAAAGACATCAGTTGTTGGATCGTAGAAGAAATGGACGGCAGAGATCAGCCGATCGGAGATTGGAGATATAGAAGGACAGCGGGAAGGCGATGGATCGAGAGCAGACCCGCCAATATTTATATACATGGGTCTATAATAATTGAAGGCCGGTTATGTGTTTCAGAGCGGGTATTCCCGTGTATTCCTTTGTATTGCGTTAAAGTGATGTGGTCTTGGTTTTTAAAGAAAAACCAGAGGAAGTGTATGTGCTCAGCTTTAAAGCCAAAGCGCTATTTAAACGCTTCCGATAGGGTTTAAATAATTGAAGTCCAGTTATGTGTTCGAAGCAGGGTTTTCCCTTCATTCCTGTGTATTTCGATAATTTTGTTGTCCCGGGGTTTTTATGGCAAGAGCGCATCAATGAATGCTCCTGATAGTGTAGTAGGCTCCGATAAGTTAAGTGCTTCCGGTTTTAAAGGCTTAAAGCTTTAGTTTACGCTTCCGATAGGTTTGTGGGCCATAACCCATAGGCCTCAGGGTCGAAACTCTAAATGAAAGGGGAATTTGGTTTACCCCCAAAATCTCCTTTCATCATTTGGTATCAGAGCAGGGAAAGGTTAAGGGAAAGGATTTCCTGCGAGAAGGAAGAAGAGTGCAAGTAGAAGGAGAAGAGGTACAGTTGTGTTGAAGACTGGAGAGTTATGGTCTTTACTGTCGTATAGATAGCAGCAACAGAAGGTGAGAAGACTTGCAACAACCTAGAGCAAGGAGTGCTCAATTGGTTGCATAGGAGAGAACCAGAAGGATGCCAAAAGACTAAGCTCGGGAGAAAGCTTGGTGAGGTATCGTGTAGCAGAGGAACTCTGTTATTGCAAAGGTTGGTTGCAGCTCACAAAATATCATGAAAACAGTTCCACTGAGAAGTGGGTAGAATTGCTAAGGACAAGGAGAAGCATATGACCAGGAGGTCATAAATTTTTGTGCCTCGGGAGTCCGATGCAGGAGCATACGACACTCTTAATCAAAAGATGAATCCAAAACAGAGAGCAAGGAGGATGTGGACCATCGAGCAAAACAGGGGACAATTTTGTTTAAACAAAGATAATTAGGTGGAATGGATAAAAGTCTCAAGGAGACTTATTAAATGTAATCTGCCACATATGTACGCATATAGAGAGATTTAGGGGTTGTTAGAGGATTGATCGGATCCTTCCATGATCCAATCCAATATTTCTTATATATTATGAACATGCGTGTTCAATAGAATAGGGAGAATACAGAGTGATATAGGTAGATAATAGACAGGAGAGAGTATTCACAAATGTAGTCGAGAGGGAACTTGTGCCTAAGGCTGAAATGCCTTAGAATGTAACTATGTTTTGTATAATAGGAAAATGTGTGTTCAGTGTGAAATTGTGTGCCTGTGTGTATTTCATATATATATGCGTTAATGGCTTGAAGTCCTGTGTGGTAAGCGTGTTGATCGACCATCGATCACTGTAGGATTGATGGCGATCCAAAGATATTGAGTTAATTGTTGTATAGAGTGATGTCGTGTGTAGTAGAGAAATGGCAGATAAACTGTGTTAAAACGCTAAGTCCAAGTGGAATAGAGGAAAACTCGATAAAACTTGAGCTAAACCCGAAGTGAGCGAGTATCGTCTGATGGAAGAAATCAATCATCATCGCGAAGCTTAGATGCGTGAGAGTTAGCGTGCGAAGGAAGTGGTTTCACCACATGAATGGTATTCGGACGAGGTCACAAGTGGTAAGTGGTAATTCGGGTTGGCACCCGATTTCGCTTAGTGGTTGACACGTAGCAGCGAGGAGGAGAAAGGAAACCGCTTATCGAGCGGTTAATCTTCATACAAGTTGTCCGGCCGAAATTGTTGTGGACCGTCGGATCCACTAAGCGCAGATCAATGACAAAGGAGTGTCGTGCTAGTTTGATGAGCAAGAAAGACATCAGCCGTTGGATCGTAGAAGAAATGGACAGCGGAGATCGGAGATATAGAAGGACAGCGGGAAGGCAATGGACCGAGAGCGGACCTGCCGATATTTATATATACGGGTCTATAATAATTGAAGTCCGATTATGTGTTTCGAAGTGGGTATTCTCGTGTATTCCTTTGTATTGCGTTAAAGTGATGTGGTCCTAGTTTTTAAAGAAAAACCCAAAGCAGTGTATGGTCCCGGCTTTAAAGCCAAAGCGCTATTTAAACGCTTTCGATAGGGTTTGTGGGCCATAACCCACAGGCCTTAGGATCGAAACTCTAAATGAAAGGGGAATTTGGTTTACCCCAAAAATCTCCTTTCATCAATAACTCATTTGAAATGAGGTCCACCCAATCAAACAAAGAGTCTCTTTTATACGAATAGTAGAGAACATAGAGTATGGAATTCAAGACATTAGTTTTTGTTTCTTGCCCCATTATTCGAGCGAAAAGCCAAGGAAAATCTCTGAAAGGTTTTGCATATAAGGAAAAATCTAAAAAGGAAATGTCAGAGCGAACCTCCAAAGATGATGACATGAATTCCTGAATTACATTTATTCTACCAATTTGAGTGTCCAAGAAACTGTTGGCTTCTAACAACTTCATTAACTTATTCAACTTTGGCAACTTATATATCCTTTTGAACACTTTAAGGTTCAGAGGAATTGGGTTCCTCTTGACTCCTACTCTAATCTTTCTTGTCTTGGGATCAAAATGCAGTGAACAAAGATAAACAATAAACTACTTCCTTGAAGTCGAAGACTTGAAGAACACAAGCAACATCCACCAACCCACTAGTCCAAATTTTGTTATTCTTTTTATGCTCAACCAATAAATTCACATATCATTGGCTTGCAACCAACCAATGAAATTTCTTATCCTGGCGGGAAAGCAAGTTAAAAGTATCACTGCAAATTGCTTCATTCCTTCCTTTGGTAGCTATCTTTCATTTTTACTTAGGAATAGGTGAGAATTTATTGACACTCTTAGTGCCAATTAGTTGTAAATCCCTTGTTCCCTAATATAATTACTAGTTGTTAGTCTTTTGCATGTGAATTTTGTTGGATGAGACATGCCAATATATAGAAACTTAATGCATTAATGCCACCGTTGGTGGAAGAGGATGGAGACATATCTAGAAGTTTTAAAACTATCATGCCTATCTAACTTGGAGATTGATCCACTTTTAATATTCTTGATATTGGTACCATGAGCATCAAGAAATTAATGAGGTGAGGTAACAACTATCCTACAAAATCTTTATGACCATGACGGTTAGCGTACATATAATTAATTGTGCGGAGTGGGGAAGTGCATGAGAAATAAGATGTGTGGAAGTAAGATGTGAGGAGGAAGGAGTTGTGTGGAGAAGGGGGTTTTGTGGAGGGAAGACATGTACAAGAAGAAGGAATGTGTAAAGTGCGGAGAGGGGAATGTGTGGAGAGGGGGTATGAACTTTCTTCTGCACACTTAAAATTTAACTAAATATCAAATACTTAAGAGGGTGCAACTTTGGGGGTCAACATGGCTCAAGGATATTCAATAACAAGGCTTGAAGCCATTACAAAAATATACTCAATATGAGCTCATCGTGTCACTCATCGGAATTGAACCTAGGTGGGGATGATAATAGTATTTCCTCCAAACCACCCAAGATAAACCCAATTGACAATTGCCCAATAATGACTTGTGTCTTCTAGCAAAGTTCTATGCTTGCACCTCGTGGGTGTAAATAGTCGGTTCTTCATGTACACTTGCAATTATATTGTTAGATTTTACATCTACAAACTCAATTATTAATGATTTTCTAACAATAAAATTATAGGATCACCAAATTTTATAATTGAAATATCAATTGTTAGTGACTTTCTAACAATAAAATTATAGGATCACCATATTTCAAAATACATTCCCTTCTTAATCTTCTTCACCTTTGCATCCAATTATCACATTCCCTTCTTACTCTTCTTAGCTTGCAATTATAACCCTTCACCCTTTTTTTTTTTTCCTCTACAAAGTATTTTTTCTTTTTTTGTGTGTATGGTGTATATATGCAATTGTAAGGAAGGCAATTGTTGGTAATAATTTAAATTATTGAGTTTGCATAGTTAAAGGAAGTATAGGTGTGGTATAGGATTCATGTTTTAATTAGTGTTAGAAGAATATGTAGGCAATATAAAAAACCTATTGGCACAAACAAATAACATAGAAACATTTAACCATTACACAATGATTTCCTAGGGAAACCCTCTAGGTCAAAAAAAATTGCAGTCCAAAGCAAGCTCAATGTATTATTAACAACTAACAACTATTATAATACACTTTCAAAGTTATTTTTCTTTTAACATGAGCAATCAACAACATATAGGTTTTAAATAAATTTAGGTAGCATAGTGGTAAGTTCAGTAACCTCATAAAATACCTCCAACCCAAAAACGCAACATATAGACATAACAAAACTATAAACCTTTTATGATTTCTAACTCATCATGCAAGAAACCACTAATAATTTTTGGATTTTACTAAAAGCATTACTCCATGCATAGGATAATTACCACAATGATTTTGGATTTTACTAAATTCTATCCATGGGATAACTGCCACAACGTTTTTGGCTTTTACTAAAAACTATCTATCACAATGTTTTTGACTTTTACAGGAAACTATTATTGCCACAAAGTGGATTGCATGCATCCCCAATCTGATTGAAATAAATGCAAGGTGTATGTCATACCTATCCTAACATGAAGAAGTAGATGATTTAGAGTGCTTTGTTTACCAAACAATGATGCTCAACCTTGTTCAAGTATGCATGGATTCCATCAACTAGACATAGGTATACATACAACCACCCTTCTTATATATATAAAATTCTACATTATAGCATAACTATGACACCTTGGTTGACTACTGCTTATCACACATGCTAGGCTATTTCCTATACTCATTTGATTCTTATACACATTACTTAAGCAAAAATCAAGGAGCATGGAGAGTGACCTTGGTCAATTGCAACATATCTTGGAAGAAAGGAATTTTGAATTATAGGCTTGGGTTTTAGTTGTCGAGTATATGAATACTCAAGGAAATGAGAAATACACATCCAATAGTACATAGGTATCATACAACGTACAAAATCATGGAAGGGACAATTTCTAAGAAAATTTATTGCAAAAGTGTTTATATCTTTTAAGCACCTAAAAAAACATGTGCTATTCTATATCCTACTTACAATTTCAATAACAACTATATCTAAAGCATCATTTTAAAGTATAAAATTGAGATTTAACAATTGTTGTAGAATTTGGATACTAGGTACAAGCCAAAAAAGTTGAGATTCAGGTGAACCCATTACAAAAGAGCAAGGATCTTGAGTTTTCCACAAAGGAGATGGGTAGCCTAAGCCTTAGATGATTCCTTTGCATTTAACACTATTGATCATGGTAAACTCATTGGGCATTAGGAATCTTGCTTGAATTTGGTGAACTATGTCAACCATTTTAGAGGATAGGTGGACATAAAATTAAAAATAATGGAAGATAGGTGGACAAGAAATGCGGTTTCCAATGCTTGTGGTTTATGGTGACCAAGTTTTGGGTTGATTCTTTCCCTTATTACATGCCTTTGACATAAGTAAACTTTTACACAAAGTAGAAAATATATATTAATATTTAATATAATTGATTATATGACTTGATATAATAAAAAATAAATTGTATAAATAAAATTTGAAGAGACATATTATGTGAAAAAATATAAGCATTGAAATTGAACACTTTATTAAAATAATTATGGTTTTCTGTGATATATTTGAATAATATAGATAAAGGGATTAGATCAATTAGTTGTGGTTAATTTTGTTGGGAATTTAGCTAGTTATGTGCTTGTAGGTACTCAAAACAAGTACCCAAGGTGAGGTGCACTAATCTACACCCATGGGTTTACTAAAGGTGCCATCTATAATGTGGGGACACATCTCTTGAATTTTGGTACAATCTTTTTCCTCGGGGAAAATTTATAATATATTTTTGTATATTAAATATTAATCATTAGTCATTTCAAGTGCTTATGTTTACACTAACATAAACACTAAGCTATGGCTAATATTTTCTTTTCAACATTTATTTAATTAGATTATTACAAATAGTACATAGTAATTTGTTTCACATATTGGAACATGAATATTTTTGGCACGGGCACTTATAATACACGTGTAATAATCCAACTCTACTAATCATGCTTACATGCCACAAAGGCAAAAAGGCCTTGTATGGCTAGTTGTTTGGGAGGTCTCATGGACACCTTCTTTGACTCTCAATTCCTTTGTGAGTCAACACTCAAATCCCATTTAGAAGCTCATGTAAATCCAATGGGTGTGATAACACCACTGAGCTATAGAAATATTACAATGCTTCTTGGAAGTTATATTATTTCCCCCCTCTACAAATGCATGAATATTAGTTTTAGGGTATAGTTGGGGCACCCAATTTATTTCTTTCCTAATGCTAATTTTTCTTGGCATGGAAATATGGCTATTGTATGGGCACAACAAAGGGATAATGTGATGCTTTGGGAGGGAGTATTGGACATAGAGCTAAACCAAGGGAATAATGGATCAATTATATCCATTCAAAGGGAAAAAATTCACCTAAGTTGAAAAAAAAACACTTTTTTTAAGTAAACAATTAAAGGATGACAAATTGTTGGTTGATTGCATAATCTACAAAGAATTAACCTGGTGTCTTATTCCTTGCCAAAAAGGTGGCATGCAAAGTTATGTAAAACACATTATTAAGAAAACTATTACCTTGAAGGTAAAGCGGTTAGGCACCATTATCATTGCAAATGATTATAATCTCCAAGAAAAAAAGGGTATCCCTCTCAACCAACAAACATAAATATTTGTGAGGAAGTACCTAGAAGATGGTGTAACTTAATTTTATAAGACTTTGAAGTAGTCAACCCTACGCATGGTGCCTCATCTCCATAGAGGCCCCTAGAGAAATTGGGAAGCCTCCTCCCTAAGACTGCAAAAGTTTATTTATCTAAAGGTGTTGTCAAAGGTAAAAACAACTTGATTAACGATATTGTTATTCATTTGGAAAAACCCTTGGTAGTGTTAAATTTGCTACAAGTTTAAATCCAGATTATTCTCCCCTACATCTTGAGAATGCCCCTATCTTGTCCTTCTAAGTAAAGAACAACATGGGTTACAGGGAAAGAGGATTATATTTTGATAGATATAATGATATGTATGATTATTGAATTACGACCATTATTGAAAAAAACTCCAAAAAATGGATTACTAAGTCCCTAGGTTTTTTTCTTGAGGATACAATGGTGGTCCATCCATATGCATAAGGTTTTTATGTTTTGGAATTTGTCTCTAAGTTCGATAGAGCACATGCTACTGATAAAGGGCATCAATTTATGGACAAAGCTAGGATCTTTAAGAAACCACCAAAACTTGTTTTAACTCATTTTGGATATTAATTATTAGAGGTATTGATTTGGGGAAGAATGCCTTGTCTCAATTTAGAACACTAGGGCTATAATTTATTTCAACCAATAACAGTGGCTTACGTGAGTTTCTTACCCTAGTCTAGGGATTAGGGACTTAATTTTTAAGAAACTTGGGATTTGGTTTACAATACCTCCACCTAGATCTACATTTACATTGATTTGAACAAAGGTCTTCTTGATAAAACTTTGCTACATAAACCATACTAGACACAACTATTAAATTGTGGAAACATAGCTTTCGACTATAGGTTTTGTTTTGAGGACTGAAATTGGTGGCTTCTTTTCCAAAGAAAAAGGTTTCATAGGGCACAAAGTTGGAAACAAAAAACTTCCATGGAGGAAAGATTTAATGACATGTTACTATTAAGTGGATGTAACTAAGAGAATAGAGATATCTACGCCTTTAGTTTTTGCAAATGATCCCACCCTACCCACTAAGAAGTGTGGTAGATATATTGATATAATTATGACACAAGGGTCAACCTCCGGCTGCTAATATTTTTACATTGTGGCACCTTTGGGAAGAGGTAGAACATGCATGAGTTAAATGATTTATAGAAGGAAAATGAAATAGAGCCTTTGACTTCACCTAAAACTAATACAAATGTCAGAAGCTCCAACAATGTCCATTCAACTCATTAGATGGATTGCATTAAGGATAAAGGAAAGAAAAATGGAAAACCTATTGATGTGCATGATCCTATGAGGGATTTTTTTTATTTTTTTTTGAAATAATGTAAAGAAACCTACCCAATAAACATTTTTTATGGGCAAAATTTATAGTTGATCATTTAGATACATACAAAGGGTTAAAAGTCGAATATCTAACTCCATATATGGGATTTATATGAGTAAGAGTTAATATGTTGAATATTAAACTATGAATAAAGTAGAAAAGATTGTAAATTTATCATATTGATAATACATTTTTTTCTATGTGGTTCATGATCTCCGAAGATTGGTGATTGTTACTTGATCTATGACTAGCCAAAAGTGAAAAGGTTGCAAAAAGCAACAGCTATCCCTTTACTTTCTACAGATCGTACACAAACCCTAATGTGATTTGTTGTTTGTTCGTTTCTAATATGTGTGCACATACTATGTTGCCTTTATTTCTTAGTGTTGGTAATATATTGGGAGAATTGGTTTCAGTTCCTATCTCACCCACTCCTATGTGGTAATTGATGTCCATGGAAATATTTGTACCAGACATATCTACTCGAAAGGATCATTTCCTGTCGGCTCAACCACAGAACTTGACCCTAAGAGTGTCAAGAGAATTGAATTCGTGACCTCTCAATAATATAGGTGCTTTAACAATGTGGACTTGAACAATTGAGCTAACCCTCGAGGCTTATATGGATATTACAATTATATAAGTGGACCATTTTTTTTCATCCATTCCATATAAATTGGACTTTCATCAATATCTACATTTATCTTTAGCCATACTTTTCAATTTCTTTTATTTTTATATCATTTTTTTCCTTTTATATTCTTCTCTCAATTTTTGTTTACAAGATTGTTAACATTTTCAAATTGCTTCGATAATAAGTGTTCTCTTGTTCATGCCAAACATATTGAAAAAATTGACTTGAAAAATTTTTACATGTAAACTTTTGAATTTTTAAGAAGTGAATTAATAAATAGAGAAACTCAACATTTCTAATGAGTCTATATTTTGCTAGTGAGGCAAAGATCTACCTCTGTCTACTTAATTTTTTGAAATTATAAAAATTTGGTTCATCTTAAAATGGGCCAAGATTTTTTAGGACAAAGTTTTATGGTCACAATTCCCATCAATCATGTAAAATTATAAACTTATAGATAATTTTCTAATGAATTTGGGGACAAATTTCAATAAGAAAACCATCTATATATATCTATATATATATATATATATATATATATAACTTTTTGCTTCATATATCATTATATAATATTCCTTAAGATAGATGTGACTTTAAAAAGACATTTATGACTTATCTCAAATCTAATAAATGCTTCCTACAATGCTAAGGGTGATTTTAATGTGATATTATAATGGATAACCTCTAATAAGGTTTGGATGATTAATTTTAGAGAGATAAATTATGATTATATATATCTCTCGGTGATTTTATATTAAATAAATATATATATATATATATATATATATATATATATATATATAAAACACAAAATTTATTTATAATATAAAATCATTGGGCAAAGCTAGCAAGGAAGAATACAATAAGCTAAATCAAAATTACTGGTTTAAACGGGCTACTAACAATCGGATATAGTATGTTAATTCTTTTTTAGGTTAGAATTTGTATTACAAAATTCATTTCAACACCAAAAATAACACATATTTTCTATGTTATGTAGCTAAAGATCACAAAATTACTATGAGCATAATCTATATTAAATTGCATCATGCGAGCTTAAGAAGTCTTATTGTCACGCTGTGCTGCCACTAGAGAGTGTACTACTACATGATTAACCAAGCCTACTTATGCCATTTGAGCATAACCTAGAGCAACAAGTGTTTGAAGAGCTTGGCACACCCACAACCTCATTTCCTTGACTTTTGCTTCCAATAAAGAAATTGGCCTAGTTTGCTAGAGTAATATGGACATGATAACCTCAATTTTTCACTTCCAAGTGGCTTCCCAATCAACAATTAAACACCTAAGCACTACCATTTCCTCTCCTACAGCTTCAATTACTTTTTCATGCTCTGTAAGAGCTCGCTTGGTAGCACACAATTTGGTTAAATCCATAATCCTTAATGGAATTCATGTCCATATTACCAAATGTTGTTGACTTGGAGAATTCAACCCCTCCTTAAACCATCTTTTGAGCGATGACTATCAGTGATGGGACCAACCCGTTTATAAACCTTAATTAATCAAATAAATGTTGATTACAATGATTTAAGAATATTTGTGTTATTGATCAGGGTTTAGCGCAGATATTTTAGTTTGGGAATTGATTGCTGTATTAGTGTCTTTGTACGCCGAGAGGACAAATATCAAGGCCTCGGGTTTCTGTCCCGCGTTTGGCTAAACGCTAGGGTGTTGGGTTCTCCCGGTCATTTTCACTATGCGCTGTTGCTTGTGAACTCTGCGTCTCTGTGAGGGTTTGTCACTGTTCTGCAACTATGTTTGCCTGCGTCGATTGTGGATTCTCCGTTGGTAAGTTATAGCTGTGCATCAAAATTTTCCTTGGTCTACGCGCTTGCTGGCTTGGCTCTGCTAGTCTTTGGTCGAACTGTGTGAGGTTCTCTTCTTCTTTGGACTGCTCGATATTCTCTGCTTCTTTCTGGTTTCTCTTTGGTTCTTTAAGTTAGTTTACAGTTCCTCTGCTACTTATATGGTTACATTATTTGTTGTTTGGGTCTGCATATGCTTGTGTTCAGGTTGCAGCCTCAATGGGACCCTTCTGTCCGACGACTGCTTTCTCTAGAAAGGTAAAATGTCTCTCTCTGCTAAAAGTTATATTCTCAGTTTTTCTTTGCACTAACAGTCTCGGCTCCTTGCGAGCACGGTTCTCGTTTAATGATGGCCGCGATCAATTGTAATTCTCCTTGTCCAGCTTTGTTGTCGAGAGGGTGAGCTCATCCGGCATTCACGTTCCCTTTTTATTAGTCTTCATGTTTGTTGTCTGGTCTTCAAACCCACGATGCTAACACCTTGTCGTATTCTCCTTGCAGGTCACTAGTCTCTAGTTGGAGTATTCCCTCAACTCCTTCAAATGGAACCAGTAGGATCTTTCCTTGTCGTCTCTGTTTGGTCAAAGGATTTCTGGTTGTGTTTCTATTGTACTCGACCTGGTTCGGTTGCAATGCATTCAATTGTGAAAAAATTTAGTTTTCTGGTTTGTTGACTGTGTAATGTGGATTCTGCCGTGGGCTGTAAAGAACTTTGTTTTAAGGGTTTGAAACCCTAACCCTCTTTCTATTACTCTGTTTCTGGAGGGTTTCCTCGCATTCAAAACCGCTTGCTTTAAACTTGTAATTACATATTTGAAACCCCAATGTGGACTGTTGTGATATTTGTGAAAGATTAATGAAAAAAAATAAATTTTGTATTATCATGCACAGGGTTACCTCTTGCTTGTATTCGATGCTGGAACTGTATTTGTGGATAATGATTTACTGTAGCATATATTCACGCCTCTGTAGCCTCTTAGCGTGCACAGGGACTAAGTGCTTGTCTTCATTTTGTATATCTGTGTCTCGGCTATAGTTATGCCTCTGCTTGACTTTGCATTCAGAAACTTGCTTCTGTTCAGGAAGGAATTTGACAGAGTGTTTGTCTGTTCTTATATTGCATGTAACAAGAATTAGATTATAGGAGATACATTAGTCATTCAGATGGATGCAGGAAAATGAAATAATGAAAAGAAAATATCTTTGTTTCGTATTATTATTCTCTGTCCAAAAAAGAACGAACCCCGTCCATGTTGTGTACAATTGTTTTATAATTCCTTGCAATACAGTTAAGCAAATTATTGGCAGTTGCTTGTTTAGTTATGCAGTTGTCAACTATCTCGCTATTTTGATTCTTTCGTTCTGTAAAATACAATGATAATATTTTCTTTCCTGTTACTTTGTTGTTGTTGTTTTTTTTAAGTAAATAACTAGAAAGTTAAACTAAACAAGAGACCAGACAACTAGGTGTCTGCAATTGCTTCTAACTGACTGTACTATCCCTAACTGTACTATCCCTAACTACTCACTAACAAATAGAAACAAAACATAAAACAAGCTCTTAATACTGTTCTTAATTAACAAACACAAATGAAATTCAAATTGTTGATGACCTCTCCTCCTCGACGCCCTTAGCTGGATGCTCCTGCATCAGGCTCCCGGGGTAAGAAAAATTCATGACTCCAGTCCATGAGCTTCTCAATTGAATAACCTGCCTGCTCTATTTGTCTGGCGTCAAGCCACGAACTGTCCTCAATAGGACAGTTCCTCCACTTGACCAAATATTGCAGATACTCTTTCCGCCGAGTTCGCTTGGCCACCTGAGTATCGAGGATCCTCTCGATCTCGAGGGGCTGAATGTAAGGCATTTGTCTCATCCAAGTCTCACTTCCATCTTGGGTGTCCCGTGTAAGTCGTGTGGTACTGTCTTCCTCTGAACCAGCAGTGTATGGAAACAGGTCTGCTACATTAAAGATGGGTGAAATGCCTATTCCTGGTGGCAGTTGTATTTCATAGGCATTCGCTGAAAATTTCCAGAGGACTTTGCAGGGACCTATCTTCTTGTACTTTAGCTCTTGTATGTACCTCTAGGGAAGCGTTCCTTGCGCAAATGCGCGAGGACTTCATCCCCCACGTTAAACTGCACTTCTCTCTGTTTCAAATCTGCTTGCTGCTTATATTTTTGACTGCCGTCCTGTAATTTAGTTTTCACCTGCTCGTGTAAATCTTTCATTGCGTTAGCGAAATCTTCCCCGTCAGCACTTCGCCTTTCCTGTTGTCCTAGATCTCGCAACTCATGCACTCCGCGAGGATGCATGCCATATAAGATCTGAAAAGGACTACAACCCGTGCTGCGATTGGGCGAGTCGTTATAAGCGAACTCTGCCTGGGAAAGTACTCGATCCCACATCCACGAATTTTCACCAATCAAGCTTCGTAGCAGGTTTCCCAGACTTCTGTTTACCACCTCTGTTTGCCCGTCGGTCTGCGGGTGATAAGCAAAGCTATAACTCAACTGTGTGTCCATCTTCTTCCACAGGGTGCGCCAAAAGTTCCCTATAAACTTCACGTTCCTGTCAGAGAGAATAGACTTAGGAAAACCATGTTGCCTGACAATTTTTGTAAAGAACAAGTGGGCCATGTGAGTGGCATCGCTGGTTTTTCTGCAAGGGATGAAATGCGCCATTTTCGAAAACCGGTCCACTACTACCATCACTGAATCATAACCCCGTTGTGTCCTTGGTAGACCCAAGACGAAGTCCAAGCTGACTAAGTCCCACGGTCTACTTGGAATGGGAAATGGTGTGTAAAGTCCCGTGTTTTGACTGTGTCCTTTTGCCAACTGACACACTTTACATCCGGTCACAAATCTCTGCACATCCCTTCGCATTTTTTGCCAGAAGTAAAAATGGTTGAGTTGCTCTAATGTCTTGTCTATGCCGAAATGTTCGGCTAGACCTCCACTGTGCTTCTCCCGAATGATATTATCTCTCATTGAGCAGTCAGGAATGCATAGTTGTCCTCCTCTAAACAACAGCTTCTCCTGCAAGTTATAGTCCAACCATGGACTATTGTCTCTCACCAAAGGATTCTGGCACACTTCGTAAGCCTCCTTAAAATTTGTGTCCGTCTGATACAAATCTTTCAAGTGCTCAAAGCCCAGCACTTGTATACTACTCTCCTGGAAGAGTAAGGCTCTTCTACTCAATGCATCCGCCACCTTGTTGGCCTGCCCGCTAATGTGTTTCAACACAAAGGTGAAACTCTGCAAATATTCAACCCATTTAGCATGTTTGTGATTCAACTTGTGCTGTTGCATCCAATGTTTTACAACTCGGACTCGGACTCGGACTCGGCCGAGGATCGACTCCGACTCGGACTCCGACTCGGTAATGACTCGGCCGACTCGATTTCAATGACTCGGTCGTTGTAAAAAATACATTAAATATTTATTTTTTTTATAAAAAAACATAATTTTAAATATTTTAAACATAATTTTAAAGATTTTCATTCAAGTTTCCAAACACACAACATTATAATATACATGGAAGACAACATATGATCAAAGTAGGCTCATGAACCAATCCATTATATCAAAATGGTACCCAATGGCAATAGTAAATACATAGTCAACTGTAGTCTGTCATACATGATCAAAGACTCAAGAGTCAAAACAAAATACAAATAACCAAGGAGGCTAGTAGCTACTGCCAGAGGAGCCAAGATCATCTCGACCAATCTCTGGATCATCATCATCAGAGTCAGACAAGGGGCCCCATGGCTCCTCCTCATCATCATCGTCTCCAACTGCAACTGTAGAAGTGGTGCCAGTACCACTAGGCTGTGCAGCAGATGCAAGCTGAGATAGAGTACAAATGCGGCTGCGCTTCTGTCGTGGCTGAGCAGAGGAAGGCGAAGCACCTACAACTGGAGTCCTACTAGCTGGCTGTGAGACTGAGGCTGGTGGATCGGGATCTGCATTCAACTGAACAGGCTGCAGTGCATGTTCAACATCAAGTTGATCAATCTCAAGATCCTCATCAGGATCAAACTCTGGTAGACGACTCTCCACTACCCAATCTGATGTTGGATCAATGTCTTCCAACACAATGGGATCTGAATCAGGTCTTTTGTTCAGCAATTGGTTCCGTCTGAGCCGAAGGTTGTATTGGACAAAAACTAGATCATTCAACCGTTTTTGCTCCAAACGGTTTCTCTTCTTTGTGTGAATCCTCTCAAAGACAGACCAATTGCGCTCACACCCAGATGCACTGCAAGTTTGACTCAAAATACGAATTGCAAACCTTTGCAATTCAGGGCACTGGCCACCAAAGGCCTCCCACCATTGTGCTGCAAAAAACATAGGAGTGTAATGAATTATGAGTTAGATGAAGGCTGAAGCTCAACAAAATTACAAATTATATCTAACTTTCAAATTATAAATGATTTAACAAACTTTAATAAAAAAAGTAAAACCATTAAGAAATTGAAAATTGAAATTTTTGTTTACCTGGCTCATCTGCTTCTCTTGCAATCTTTGCTAGGTTCTTCCCAAAGGTACCTGTTGCATTGCTGAAGGATGTGACCTGTTGATGTATCAGCAGCTGATCAGACTCCGATGGGACCATGCGCTCAATGCAATCAACCAGTCCATCTCTGACCTCCCCCCTCAAAGCTCCTGACTCCTTAGCTTTATAATGATACCGTGGGTTCAAAAAATACCCAGCTGCATGTATAGGGCGATGGAGTTGATTGTTCCATCTTTCATCAATGATTGCCCAAATGGGCCCATACTTTGCCACTCTATCCTTGTATGCTGTCTTTATTTGCTCCTTTGCTTGATCCATAGCCTCATAAATGAAGCCCATAGCCAACCTTTCCCCATCCACCAACCGCAACACCTTAACTAGTGGCTCAGCAAGCTTCACAATCTCTGCTGCCTTTCTCCAAAAAGTTTCATCATGGACTTTCCTTTTCAATTCTCTGCCTTCTGGTTTGTTAGACCAACTGCTTTAATTCCAATCATCACTGGAAAACATCTTTTGCAAGTTTCTATGTTGGGAAAGCATAGATTGCAATGTCAAAAAATGTGTAGCAAATCTAGTGATGGCAGGCCTAATAATATCCTTGCCTCCAGTGTGTTTCCTCATGAGACTCAAAACCAGTGTATGATTGTAGATAAATTTTGTTATGCTTTTGGCATTATCTACAGTGTTTCTGACCCAATCTAATTTTCCAATATCCTCAAGCATGAGGTCTATGCAATGTGCAGCGCATGGGGTCCAAAAGATGGTCTTGTGTTTTTCCTCTAACAGTCTACCAGCAAGAACATAGTTAGAGGCATTGTCTGTGATGATTTGAACAACATTAGCCACCCCCACATCCTGAATAACCTCATCCAATAGCTGAAACAACAAGTGGCCATCTTTTACCTTATCAGATGCATCAACTGATTTTAAAAACATGGTTCCCTGTGGGCAGAAGACAAGAAAGTTTATGATGGTACGATTTCTTTGATCAGTCCATCCATCTGACATGATGGTACACCCTGTTCTTGCCCATGATTCCTTGAAATCTTGCAAATACTCATTAATTGATTTAATTTCTTTCTGCAAACGAAACCCCCTTAGCTCTTGCATAGTAGGGCCTTTGAAGCCTTTTCCAGCAGCATGTATGGCCTCAAACATAGGCTCATAATATGGTGAACGAGCAGCATTAAAGGGGATATCAGCATCATACCACCATCTAGCTATGTAGTCACAAGCAGTCTCCCTCAATTCTTTCATCCAATGGTCATCTAAAGTGGGCTGAGAAAGACCTTTACTAATACTAACTTCAGGACCATGTGCATCTGATGGAGAGGAGCCTGAGTGAGTGAAAAAACTTTTGATAGTCCCATCACCCTTCATTCTACCCTTTCCCTTATCTTGAACAGAAGCAAAAGAGGGAGGAACATAACGGAAAGGGTTTGATGCATCAGTTTGAGGGATAGAGGAAGAACCCTCAAACTCATAGTGGGGGTTGGCAGCCATCATTCTTTGTATCTCCCTCTTCCTCCCAATTTCAGCCTGTATCTCTTTTTGCCTAGTCTTTTCTTCTTTAAATTTTTCAAAGCTTTCCAACAAATTCTTTCTAATCTCCCCAATTTGATCAGAGGGACATGGAGTAATATTGCCTTTAATCCCTGCCAAGTGTTGTTTCAGCCTATGAATCCCCCCAGGACCTGACTTAATTTTCCTATGGCAAAACTTGCAACACACCTCATTATCAACCATTTCAACATATGCCCAAGCAGGATCTTTTGCTCTAGGTGCCATTTTTTGACTAGGAAAACAATCTGAAAATGAAAAAAAAAAAAAAAATTGATTCAATGTTCATTTATTTGACTAAAAACACTCTCTAAGCTATCTTGATATGCACCTAAAATTTACTAAGTAAAAACAGATTTATAGAGGTGGAAAAAAATACCTCCAGGCACAAACTGCCTCCTCAAGCTTGCTCCAAGAATCAGCTCCTCAATGCTGCTCCAAATGGCTGCCCAAGAAGCTCCTCACTCCAGCTACAATGCTCCTCCAAGACTCCTCACTGCTGCTCCAAAACAAGCTCAAGAACTGCTCACTAACTCTCAAAGAAGACTCTCACTCAAATGCATAAGATTGCTGTGAGTGAAATGAGAGCATTTGGCTGTCTTAAATAGAGTTTGGGAGGGGGAAATGGACCCCAAAAGCATTTAACAATATTCCATTACCCTTTGGAATCCACAAACCCTACTTAACTTTACCAAATATCAGCAAAAAAATGAATTTTTTTTATAAAAACCGCTGCCCAGCCGTCCTTTCCATGACTCGGCCGAGTCAATACGGACCCGGCCGGGTTGACCGAGTCAGCTATGACTCGGCCGAGTCGATGACTCCGAGTCATAGCTGACTCGGTCAGCCGAGCCGGGTCATTGGGCTGGCTATTGAAACGGTCCGAAACGGCCGTTTCGGTTTCAACTCGGCCGTTTCGTAAGACACTGGTTGCATCACATACTGCAGTGCAGAATTATCTGAGAACAAAACAAATTCATTCCCCAGCAAATAGTGTCTCCAATGCTTCAGCGCTTGGACGACAGCATAGAATTCCTTGTCGTAGGATGAATACTTCTGCCTGTTTTCATTCAACTTCTCGCTGAAAAATGCAACAGGTTTATCCTCTTGGCTAAGTATAGCTCCAATAGCCGTACCGCTTGCATCACAACGAACCTGAAAAAGCTTTTTAAAATCTGGCAATCTCAGGATCGGTCTCTTTGTGATCTTCTTCTTTAGTAGCTAAAAATTCCTTTATGCTGCCTCAGTCCATCGAAAAGGCTGACTTGCCTTCTTAATAGTGTCCAACATAGGTGCGCAGATTTCGCTGAAATTTCTTATAAATTTTCGGTAAAAACTCGCCAACCCATGAAAACTATGTACCTCAAATAAGCTTTTCGGGGATGGCCAGTTGACTATCGCTGCAATCTTCTCTAGGTCCATCTTCAACTCGTTTTCTGTAATCACAAAACCCAGATAAACCAACTCTTTTTGCATAAAAGTACACTTTTTTAGATTTATCAGTAGCTTATTCTACAGCAATTTTTCCAACACTTTTTGAACATGTCGAAAGTGTTCTTCTTTTGTCTTGTTGAAAATTAATATGTCGTCCAGGTACACTATCACAAACTTCCCGATGTATTCTTTCAGCATTTCATTCATTAAACGCATAAAGGTACTGGGCGCATTGCTCAGTCCGAATGGCATTACCAACCACTCATACAGTCCCTCGTTAGTCTTGAAGGATGTCTTCCACTCATCCCCTTCTCGGATTCGAATCTGATGATACCCACTCTTTAAATCAATATTGGAAAAATATGTTGCCCCACTCAGGCAGTCCATCATGTCGTCCATCCGTGGCAGTGGAAATCTATACCAGATGGTGATCTTGTTGATGGACCTCGAATCTATGCACATTCGCCATTCTCCTCCTCTCTTGTGAGCGAGAACTGTTGGAACTGTGCAAGGGCTCAAACTCTCCCTTATCAGCCCTTTATCTAGCAATTCATGCACCTGTTTTCTAATCTCCTCATTGTCTTTGGGGCTCATTCGATATGCTGCCTTATTCGGCAAACTTGCTCCGGGTATAAAGTCAATATGATGACTTATACTCCTTTTAGGGGGCAGTTTATCTGGCAAGTCATCCACCACTATATCGCTAAACTCCTGCAACATCTGTTGAATTTCTGTGGGAAAATCTAACACCTCTATGTGTAGCAGCACCGTCTTTTCTCTTCTTACAACAACATAGCTCACCTTGTTGTCTTCAACTTGTTTCAAAAACTGTTTTCCGCTCATTAACAACACTCTCGTCTCACTTGTCCCCGTTGTCTCTTCCTCCTTGATGGGCACAAGCGTGTGCTTGATCCCATCTTTGACAAACTTGTAACAGTTTGTCTTCCCGTCATGTACCACTTTCCTATCATACTGCCATGGCCTGCCTAGCAGTATGTGACATACATCCATCGGCATTATGTCACAAATGACTTTATCCTTATATCTGCCGATATGAAACTCCACTTCGCACTGCTCATCCACCAACAGCTGATGGCCTTTTTGCAACCATGATACCTTATAAGGAGTGGGGTGTTTCAATCGCTTCAACCCCAACTTTTCCACCATCTCCATGGCTACCAGGTTATCTGTACTCCCACTATCGATAATCAACTTACAACACTTACCGTGTGATTTACAAACTGTCTGAAACAAAGCTTTCCGCTGAGTTTGTTCAGCTGTTTCTTTGGCTGGTTTCAGCAACACCTTGTTCAAAACTAAGGCTTCCCCTGTTTCCGGCACATTTTTTGCTTCTTGGGGAGGTGCCTCTGCTTCTTTTGGTTGTGCGACATACGCACCCCTCTATCCAGCTTGTTCCGCCTCAGGACACTCAAAATATCTGTGCCCCCACTTGTGGCACCTGTAACATTGATAACTAGCTCCTATGCCTCGGCCATTTCCCCTGCCTCACTGGTATGGCCTACCACCTCTCGTGCTATCACCTTTTTCTACTGTTCCGGAAGCTTTAGAACTGCTGCCCTCTTCATTACTGCTAGCAGTTCGCCCTCTGCCATAACATTGTCCTCTTCCTCTACCGGTTCCCCATCCTCTCCTAGCATTTTGTTTCCTGGTGATCTTCTCCTCTGCTTTCATAGCACTCTGATATGCTTCTTCGATGTTTTTCGGGGAAAAAATACTAATTTCATCTAATATTTCTAATCTCAAACCATTTACATACCTGGCGGTTTTCTCCGAGGTGTCCTTTGTATAACCGGCCCTTAAATTCACTCTGTAAAATTCTTCAGTGTACTCCCTTACTGTCATCCCTTTCTGCTTCAGATTCTGCACTTGCCTGTGTAGTGCAATCTGGTAATCCTTAGGCAGAAATTTGCCTTTCAACTTGGCCACCATCCTTGACCATTTCTTGATCGGCAACTTGTTCAACCTCCTTCTCTCTGTTTGGACACTGTCCCACCACAGGGCTACATGTCCTTTCAACTTTGTCGCAGGAAATTGACCCTCCGGTCTTCACTAACCTCTTCACACTCAAAATACTTGTCTAGCTCACTGATCCAGTCCAACAGAACTTCTGTGGACAAGTTGTCGTCATAATTTGGGAGTTCTGGTTTGGGCTTGCTGCTCACCAACAGGACTGACCTCAACAATCTCATCTCCGGCCCTTCTTCATCCAATCCATCTGTTGTCACTACAGCTTCTTCTTCACTATCATCTCCTACCTCTGGATCCCTTCTTCTCCCTGCTTCTACTGCCTCCAAACGTGCAGTAAGGATCCTGATCTCCTCCCGCAATCCTTCCTCTGCTATCCTCCGAGCACCTCTTCCACGACCTCGTCTTCCTACCTCCATTTCTCAAGCCAATTCTAAATCCTGCTCTGATACCACTATGATGGGACCAGCCCGTTTATAAACCTTAATTAATCAAATAAATGTTGATTACAATGATTTAAGAATAATTTTATTATTGATAAGGGTTTAGCGTAGATATTTTAGTTTGGGAATTGATTGTTGTATTAATGTCTTTCTACACCAAGAGGACAAATGTCCGGGCGTCGAGCTTCCGTCCCGCGTTTGGCTAAACCCTAGGGTGTTGGGTTCTCCTAGTCATTTTCACTATGCGCTGTTGGTTGTGAGCTCTGTGTCTCTGTGAGGGTTTGTGACTGTTCTGCAACTATGTTTTCCTGCGCCGACTGTGGATTCTTCGTTGGTAAGTTATAGCTATGCATCAAAATTTTCCTTGGTCTACGCCCTAGCTAGCTTGGCTCTGCTAGTCTTTGGTCGAACTGTGTGAGGTTCTCTTCTTCTTTGGACGGCTTGATATTCTCTGCTTCTTTCTGGTTTCTCTTTGGTTCTTTAAGTTAGTTTACAGTTCCTCTGCTACTTATATGGTTACATAATTTGTTGTTTGGGTCTACATATGCTTGTGTTCAGGTTGCAACCTCAACGGGACCCTTTCGTCCGGCAATTGCTTTCTCTGGCAAGGTAAAATGTCTCTCTCTGCTGAAAGTTATATTCTCAGTTTTTCTTTGCACTAACAGTCTCGGCTCCTTGCGAGCACAGTTGTTGTTTAATGATGGTTGCGGTCAATTGTAATTCTCCTTGTCCAGCTTTGCTGTCGAGAGGGTGAGCTCATCTGGTATTCACGTTCCCTTTTTATCAGTCTTCATGTTTGTTGTCTGATCTTCAAACCCACGATGCTAACACCTTGTCGTATTCTCCTTGCAGGTCACTAGTCTCCAGTTGGAGTATTCCCTCGACTCCTTCGAATGGAACCGGTAGGATCTTCTTGTTGTCTCTGTTTGGTCGAAGGATTTCTGGTTGTGTTTCTATTATACTCGACCTAGTTCAGTTGCAATACGTTCGATTGTGAACAAATTTAGTTTTCTGGTTCGTTGACTGTGTAATGTGGATTCTGTCGTGGGCTGTAAAGAACTTTGTTTTAAGGGTTTGAAACCCTAACCCTCTTTCTATTACTCTGTTTCTGAATGAGGGTTTCCTCGCATTCAAAACCGCTGGCGTTAAACTTGTAATTACATATTTGAAACTCCAATGTGGACTGTTGTGATATTTGTGAAAGATTAATGAAAAAAAAAAAAATCTATTATCGTGCACAGGGTTACCTCTTGCTTGTATTCGATGCTGGAACTGTATTTGTGGATAATGATTTACTGTAACATATCTTCGTGCCTCTGTAGCCTCTTAGCATGCACAGGGACTATGTGCTTGTCTTCATTTTGTATATCTGTGTCTTGGCTATAGTTATGCTTCTGCTTGACTTTGCATTCAGAAACTTGCTTCTGTTCAGGAAGGAATTTGACAGAGTGTTTGTCTGTTCTTATATTGCATGTAACAAGAATTAGATTATAGGAGATACAATAGTCATTCAGATGGATGCAGGAAAATGAAATAATGAAAAGAAAATATCTCTGTTTCGTATTATTATTCTCTGTCCAGAAAAGAACGAACCCCGTCCATGCTGTGTACAATTGTTTTATAATTCCTTGCAATACAGTTAAGCAAACTGTTGGCAGTTGCTTGTTTAGTTATGCAGTTGTCAACTATCTCACTATTTTGATTCTTTTGTTCTGTAAAATACAATGATAATATTTTCTTTCCTGTTACTTCGTTGTTTTTTTTTTAATTAAATAACTAGAAAGTTAAACTAAACAAGAGACCAGACAACGAGGGGTACGCAACTACTTCTAACTTACTGTATTGTCCCTAACTGTACTGTCCCTAACTGTACTATCTCTAACTACTCACTAACAAACAAAAACAAAACATAAAACAGGCTCCTAATAATGTTCTTAATTAACAAACACAAATGAAATTCAAATTGTTGATGACCTCTCCTCCTCAGCTGAGACCAACACCCGGTCATGGCGCCCTTAGCTGGATGCTCCTGCATCAATCAGCAGTGAAAGTAAGGTTGACAAGCACTGAATATTGGGTCAAAACCAAAGAAATTCTCCTTGCCTTAATAGAAAATCCCATCTTCCCATTCAAAATTCCAAGGAATAGTTGTAGGAGAGAGCATCAAGGGAAGATACATAATGTTAGGTATCATGGTTGTGGGAATTATCCTACCTACAAGCATGGGAGATATTGTAAAGTACATTTTCCCCATTATGGAAGTGATTTTAAACATGGGAACAAGCTTATGACAAGAGATCTTATCTTATTCGTCTCATCCAAACAACATTGAGGGACTTATACAGGTGATCATCCTTGTGTATATTAAGTATGATGACATACAGATAATTAGGGAATGACTTGATAATAAATATGATCATTAATGATCAAAGATGCAATTTTTTCCCCTATAACCTTGTTTGTTTGAGAACCAGTGAAGGTATTATTGCCTCATAAAATGTGGAACCATTTTAACATTTCAAATTCTTTTTAAATTATGAATTCACTAAAGATCAAATTGAAATGATTATCCCTCAAATCCATGGCTTTAAGCATATGTTGTAGGATAAGACTTTAGTCATGATGGATAATGAAATGGGAAATGCCATTCTTTTGTATGAGGACAAGTCCTTAAAAAAGAGTGTAGGCTTCAACCTAATAATTTGTCTTGTCTCCATTACTCCAAGCAAAACTATGTTCTATAATTCCTCTAGGGTTGAAGAAATCCCCTCTCGCACTTGTTGGACTCAGATTCCCTTTAGCTCCATTGAAAAAAAAATGGTGCTCTTGTTTTTCCAAGAGAGAAAGTCTAAGGACTTGGACAATTTTTCCATTGAAATGGGCCAAGGTTGGAAGGAGGAGAAATGGAAAGTGAATAAGGTTACTTACTTAAAGAGTCCCATCACTTATACTTGAGACTATCTAATTCCTTAGATTTATGGATCTATAGTCATTGCCTCACTAGATATTCCTTCATCAATGTTTTGTCTTCGTTGGAAACTTGAGGCGAGGGCATGATCTTTTCTTGAAAAATGGCTTTATTTCTTGCTAACCAAATACTCCATTCTACATACTTCACAATAGATAACCATACTTTCTTGAAAGAAGGATTGGATTTAAAGGATCTTGAGTATTGATAGGTCCATTTATTAAATATTGCTTCCAACTAAATGGAAGTTTGAGGTAGTGCTCAAAGCTTGAGAGAACTGATCACCAAACTTGCTTGGAATATAAAGCACACTTAGAAATAAATGCTTTGATGATTCTCCTGTTATTTCATAAAGAGGACATCAATAAGTTCCAACAATTACCCACATCATAAGATTATTTGTTGTGAGAATTTTATTGTGCACAAACAACCAATAAAACATGTTGATCTTTGGCAAGTTGGCAACCCATCTGACTGCCAATTTTTTTTTCCAAGAATGAGATTTGGGCATAAGAGGAAGGAGGGAGATTTTTTGATGATATCATTATTTAAAAAATTAAGATAATGATCCCAATCCACTACAATCCTTTTTGTCCTCGAACATGGAGTGCATCCGAATAACATCTATTCTAGTGCAACTAATGGCAAATGGAGATAAGCTGGAAGTTGGCCAAAATTCCATCTGGATTAATTAATTGTCACTTGCCAATCTGAAATGTCATACAAAAAAAATTCTATTATGATTAGTTAGCCACTCATAAATATCATACGAAGTTGAAATAGATGACATAGGTGGATTGCCAAAAATATTGTTTAAGCTAAAGAGAATGCATTGATTATTTCTTAGAATACATGTAATCTTTGGAAGGATTATTGGTATGGATACCATTATCAACTTCCATATTTGAGACCTGATTGAGATAAGAAATAACTTTCAATATGACATAATCTTGATCCAGCTGAATATTTTTTGTGAATAATTTGTTTCCACTAAGCTTTCTTGCTTGTAACAAGTTTCCATAAAAAAAATTCACCCGTGGCTAGATTCATAATTGTATAAATTTTAATTACTATATCCCCATTCCTCTTTGGAGCTCTTACAATGTTCAAGTTAACAAGATGGAACTTATTAGTTGTATATTTATTGTCTCACCATAGAAATTTTCGAAGAGCATGAGAGATCTAGTGTTGAATTCCCATTGGAGTGAGGAGACTTGTAACCCTGTTGACGTGGCTATTGTACACCTAAGTCAACAAGGGAGGAATAGCCCAGATCGAGGCTCTTTAATAGCCCAAGTTGTTTGGTATGGCTACCCTCGACAAGTTTATAGGCTCTGTTGGCCTTGGATCCTTTCCTTTTACAAATAAGTGAATCAGGGAAAAACTAATCCTAATCTAAACTACAGTTATGCTATACTAATCCAAAACTATATCTGAACTAAATTATGATTGAAATAAAGTATAAGTAAATTATCAGGTTAACTATACAAATTTAGAGAGGAAAATCAAACAACCTAAACTTGATATGAGTATGAAAGCAAAAGGTTGAATGTTTCATTGTTAATGAACTATGATATACTAAGTAATTCTAATTTGTACATTTCATTTAGAAACTAGAATTAAGAAATATAATATAATTTCTTTCCTATTGAATCAAGCTATAATATAAAATGTACATAATTATGTTACAAGAAAGAAAGCATGGCCATCATAACATAACTAGCTGAATAGAAAGATGCATTGTTGATAAACTTTTCAAAATGTATTTATGAAATAAAATCAATTTCTCTTTCTATATGCAACTGCAAATTAAATCAAAACTAATTCTTTATGCACATAGTGAAAGAACATGTAATTGTTAATTACAAATTCCTTAGTCTCGTAGACAAACACAGATCAACTATGTTTACTTTCATATTTTACATCAAGAATAAATGCAAAGGCTAACTAATATATAATAATAACTACTGCTTGGCCAAGGCAAATAGAAAGGGATAACTGTAAATGATCTCTTTTAAAATTTATTTACTTTAATCATTGATTTATGAAAACAATCAATAAACCAACAACTAAAGAAATGATATAAATGAGACAATCATTTACAACTAAAACAATAACTTAATTTGTAAATAGAGGTTGACATTTACTGTAAACTTGAATATCTGGAGTACGTTCATAGAAGTTTACACCGAACAAGTGTCTAGATCAATATCGCTTCTTAGGACAGGTGTCATTGAAGAAGAATAACAATCAGATCAAGATATTGCAAATTGAAATAATGCTTTATCAACAAAGAAATGCAATATGAACAATTATTTGCTTAAGAAATAAAATCATCAAACAAATGACATTTATCATCTAGATCTCGAAAATAAATAAGCAAAGAACTAAGAAGATATTAAATATGACCATGGACTTTAAAAAGAAAGAGAAACAAACTAAATGAAATCAAGCCGATAAACTTGTATTAATAGTATTCCACCATCACAATTTAGCCTACATTTTCTTGTCCAAACTTCCCCCCTATTATCATCAAAACCAAGGGTATATATACATAGGCCCTTCAGCGTCTAGATATCAAAATAATACTAAAAATTGTCTTTGTCGGCCAGTTACAAAAATAAAAGAAATTTGTATTTTTAGGCCTCTGGATTGAATGACAAAGTTGAAATGAAACAGGTGGCAGGCAATGTTTCCACACACAACTAAGAACAAGCACATGGTGATCGAGAGTACCCCGAATAGTGAAGCTCAAGATGATTGTCTTGCATACGTGGAAGACATGTCATAAATACAAACTAAAATTAAACAATCTCATAATAATACTAAAACGAGGCTGCTACAAAATCTCAAATTCTGTAGCAACCATTTATTCAAAAATAGAAAAACAGATAAAACAAAGCATACTTGAAACACTTCACACGTATAGATAAAAACAAATTCACTATTTATCTGCATCTGATCCTTCTAATTCTGAAGAAATAGTGACTTTGAGATTTGGAGATTTAATCACGATGTGGGTGTCCTTTGACTGGGTTTTACCCTCGACATTGGATGACTTATGTTCTTTAGATTTGTCCTTCGCTTGGAACGAGGCTCTCAGCTGATTATTTTCATAAATTAATTGGTTGATCCGATATTCCAAACGAGGAACAGTAACCATGTATTGTTGTTTCCAATACATACTAGCCATAATTTCATTCGAATGAGAGAAGAATAATCACAATAAGCCATCTCGTCGTGATAAAAAGGAGCTCCCTGAGATTGGGGTTTTTTCTTTTTCAACGATGGCTCGAAATTGGTTTCCAAATCAACCAAGGGGACATTAACATGGGGATTTTTGTGCCTAGTTCTTCTGGCTCGAGCAATTATCCTTTGAAGTTTCTTTGCCTTGACCATGTCATGTTTATTTTCATTTATTTGTCCAATTACATGTTCTTGTGCAGACTGGGAAGACTGGTTCGGGCTGATGAGACTCTATGGAGGGTTTCAAATCATGCACTTTTTCCACACTTCTAGTAACATGAAGGGAGGTTAAAATTTTCAATACTTCAACCCGGCTATCTTCAGAAAGAGGTGACCCTGGTGCTTGAACAGATTCCTCACACTCATCATGTCAGAAGTCATCAACAAAAGATGGAGTTGAACGGATAGGAGATGGGTCAAGAACCATTGTAGCAGAAGATTGAGCAGGGCTAAATGACAGAGGCTTATCATAACCGTTACGAGAAAAGAAAGAATCCCAGTTATCACCCAATTGAGCCAAATGATGTTTAACTAATATGCAAATCAAACTATGATGGAACAAGGACCTTTCAGGGTTCTTGTGATCAGATTGATAGGCCCGAGACATTTTCATTACTCTTCATCAAATAATAGGGAAAGTTTAGCTTTTGGCCTAGGAAAACCATTAAAATCCTGATATGATACATAAACACTATGCTATACTGCCCTTCACAGGTTATATACTGACAAATCAAGTGCAACAAATCACATCATTTGGGCTTTAAAGATAAGACATGCATACCTTTGACATGGTACTCACATTCCTTATTGGTGAGGAGCTTCCTCCACGGAACATTTTAGACTGTGACATTCTTAGACCAACATTCACCTTCAAGAGGGTGCATCATTGCTGCTACGAATTCCAGGTTGATTTTTATTTCCAAGTTTCCCACATGGGCTCTCCTCCCATTGAAAGAGGCAACAAAGGCTTTAACCACTTTGTCATTGTACCTCTGAAACAATTGTAAAAATTCCCACCAACTGACTTGGTGAAACAGGGCTAGACATTTGTCATTGGCCTCAACAAGTTTTGCCTCAATGAGCTTGGTTCGCACTACAGGCAACTTGCTGTGGAGAAAGGGCTACAAGCCGAGGTGAAATTGAGTTTAGCAAAACGCAACATGCCAAACATCAAAACCCTAGGTTGCAGAGCCTTCTGGGCATAGCGAGAAGGAGAACGAAATGGTGTTGTTTGGAGAACCCTCTCGAAAAACCCTAGTAATGAATTCAACTGTTAAATACTGGCTTGAGTTAGAGCCATAATAACCTTGAGATATGGGAAATGAACAATCATTGTGAACATATAGTTTGTATGACAATTGACATCACAATAAGTTGACACATAGGACTAGGATTTAAATCAATTGATGTGTAATCCATATAACATGATCAACACAATCCGTCACCCGAAAAATCAATACTTTTCATAAGTGTGAATCCAAAGTTCTAAATGAAACAGATTGACGAAAATCCCTAAGGTTTTAGAATTTAATTCAGGATCAATGGACCACTATATTAATACATATCCAAGTTTATCGTAATAATCCAACATTTGAATATAAATGAAATGTTTTCAAAACATATAACACCACTGATGTATAAGATATAGCATGTATACCTTAGGTTATTGCCAATCATTCAACCATCAAAACATTTGCACTTACATGTTATTACAAGGAAACATAAGGATTGACATAAAATTCATCATGATAGTTTATGAAAATTAATCTATTAGCATTATAAAATCAACTAAGGCTGTTACAAAATATCTGATTTTGTAGCGGCCTTTGAACTTTAAACATTTTCCTGCTACTAGGAGTGATAATAGATTACAACTAATCATAAAAATCAAAGGAAATAATTCTTATATCATCGATGAATGAAGAATAGACCCTACAGTGAAACACCCATCATGAGAAAAAAATTGAATTCATCATAGAAATCAAAATGATGGTTAGTAGAAAGGATGCAGAGATCGAACCAATACCAATACTAATCCAATCAAATCAAAACAACCAAATTAGTAAAATTTCTAGGAGGGGTCCTTTATTTTTCCAAAATAAAAGGGAGTAGGTTGGCCTGCCAACAAAACCTAAAGATGGGTAGGGTAGACAAGACATACTTAAGAAGAACAAGCATGGTAACTAGATTAAGCCAATGTGCCTCCCATTGACCAAGCTCCTTTTTTATTTTGTCAAGAATATTCTGCCAAAGAGGAGAGGAGGGGGCGGAGAGACAAAAGAAAATAAAATTATATTAATGTTCACAAACGATCAAAATAAGTCAATAGGGATAGATATTACAAGAAGTCATAATGGTTATGTGGGAATTATGAAGGAATCTTTTAAACATAAAATAACTAGAAATAGAAAGAGTACAAAGGGGTAAATAAAAAAAGTAAACCCAATAAAAGAAATATAAATATATATTGCTATATGTAAGAAATAATAGTTAGTTTGCACCAAAATAAGAAAAAGAGCTAGCATCATCATCAAAAGCATCACAAAAGTACTAACATAAAGAATGAGGATTTCTCTAAGAAATGGTGTAGATTGAGTGAAATGGGCTAGATAATATCGTAGTGAAGTCTCAGGTTACTCAATAGAGCTATTTTAATATTTGAGGGTGACGAGAGAAACTTATGATGGACACTTGACTACTTGAAAAAGACTAGGAAACAATCCCATGTTTGAGTGAAGTGTTGGAATGAGTATGCCTTAACGATCTTACAAGAAAGGTAAGTGGATTCCTAATAACACCATAGAGGAGGCATCAACCCATTAATCTACTACTATATATGTCCATGGTGAAATCATTTACAAGGTGCTCAATTACTTCATTCCCTAAAATAAGCTGGAAAAAGGAAGTAATCAACCAAACATAATTGAGCTTGGTAGGTTTCTTAGGAACTATAATTCAAGATTCACTAGTAGCCTCTTAGAGAAAGAAAGAGCTAAAAAACTATGGTGCAACTAACGAAAAATGTAGCGAAAGACCCTCCTAGACTCTACCCTTGGATCTCATAATATGGGACATCTAAGAATGAAGAGCTTACATTTTGTTTTAATGCCATGAGGAGGAAAAAAGTAGCATATCATGTAGATGTGGTGATTGGACTCAACACACAATTAGTTGGAGCAAGCCCTGAATTGGTTAAAGGGTCAATCCTAACATCTATGATCAATGTCATCAAAGGTCGTTAAGATGAACTATGAGATCATTAGTTAGTTTTAAGAAATGCTCAAAGTGGGGAAGGCCATATGAGGATGAAATGGCTATGAGATAATCTAAGTGATGTGGATACACCACCATGGTATATCCCTTTGGACAACCTTATTAACCTCCCCTTTCGAAGGGAGGTGGTGTCTAGTGATGCCCAAAGAGTAAATGGAAGTGGGGAGACACTTAAAAGAGATGTTGATAGATTGATGAAGCAAAAAAGTCTTAGAAATAACATTGTATTTAACGTAGACAATCCATGAAAGCAATCTCCTCTTAAGGAATGTAAGGCTTGTTGATTTGGGGTGGCATCGCATGTGCTCTAAGCCTCAAATTTTGTAGGGAGGCTTGGACACATGCATTCCAAAGAAACCAGAAACCGTTTTGGGAAATTCCACCCAAAGATGATTATATTAAAATAATTAATATTTTTAATAAGGTTCTTAAGTCTAAACTTAGGAAAATTAAAATATTAATGGGTATTACTCTAGTTGTGGGTGAATCTTCTAGAAAAAGACGAAGATCAAGTCAAAACAATCTGAGCCTTTGATTAGGAGTTAATCTAGGTCGTTGGTTGTCCAGCAAGAAGATATAAGAAGGGGTTTGAGGGTCATTTAGAAAATACACCAGAGGCAGATACTCAGTTACCCGAGTAAGATCACTTTTCTCACTGGTCGAAGTTCGGCAAGAGAAAATAGATTCAGAGGGAGAGTTGCAGTGTGAAAATTCTATCACTGCAACAACTGATTTATTTTACCTACTTATTTCCCAATAAGTTATTTACGGAAACTCTTCAGTAAACATTAAAATAAATTCTTCTGTGGATATCACACCATAATACAAAAACAAATACATGCACAAGAATCAAACACATCAACATAGATATTTTGGACAATTGTCCCCGGAAAAACCCAATGCGGGAAAATTGGTGCAGCAAAGGAGGATTTTATTAATCAACTATTCTTCAGTACAACTGGGTGCCAAACTGGCTTACCCAACATAGATAAATTCTCCAGCACTTCTCCCAGACTCAGCATTAGTCTTGCTGGCCTCTGCGTCAACTCCTGCCTCTCTGCGTCAACACTGGACCTCTCTGCGTCACCCATGCAGGCCCTCCAGTGACTGCGCAGTCCTGCTGCCTCCGTGCCTGCCTGAGAGGCTCTTCGTCTGCCTCTCTAACCTCTGCGCTGATCTTTTGGTGTTGTTCCCGACTCTCTGTTCCGTACTCGCTACCTTTACTGTGCTCCAAACCTCTAGTTCGAATTTCTCGGTTAACCCTGCTCCAGAAATAGAACAGACTGGTCTCCCTCAGTGTATCTCCAATTGACCCTCAAGTCCCCTTTTATACTTTCCCTATTGACGAATCAACAGCCAAGATTGAGTCCCTGATCAATGACTAAGATTAAAATAGAATTGATCCTTATCTTTTGGAAGCTTCTCATCCTTATCTTTATTAATACGCATTAATATTTTTATTTCCCTAAGATTAGACTTAGGAACTCATTAAAAATATTAATTATTTTAATAACTCTTCAACCGGATGGATTTTTCCAAAATGATTTCTGGGTTTTGGAGATCTCATGTGCTTTAGCCTCTCCTCTAATTTTCATGGCTAGAGCACATCTGATGCTACCACAAATCAACATGCAGGTGAGACAGAGAGAGAGGGTATTAGCACATTCAGAGAGTGCAATGAAACAAGACACGGAGCAGGAACAGGGTGACACAGAAAGAGGCAATGCAGAGGCAGTTTGACGCATAGCCTACATGGGCAGCTTCACGTTGTGCTTGGGAGAGCAGTCTGACGCAGAGAAGGTCAGAAGGATTCCAGGAAAGAAGAAGTACTTCATATGGGGTAGAATTTGGTCAATAAGTGTTTGTAAAATTTCTCATTTCTATTTTGCTAGCTGTAATTTGTAAAAGAGAATTTGCTGAAGAATAATAAAACCCTCATCTGTTGCACCGATTTTCCCACATTGGGTTTTTCCACGGACGATTGTCCAAAAATAACTGTGTCATTGTGGTTGCATTTATGCCAGTGTATTTCCTTGCATTTACTTTCTGCAATGTTTTAATTGTGAAGACTGCAATAGAATATATTTCGATATTTGTCATAAGAGTATTGTAGATAACTTATTTCTGAGGTAATAAGTAGAAGAAATAATATTAATCACTGCAGTAGGATTTCTATTTAGAAATTTTCACATGATATCGGAGCTATAGGGAAGCAGAAGAGAGAAGTTGGAGGACCCAACATTGAAAGGAGAAGGGAATTCAAAATTCGAAACTCTCAGAGGATTGCGCAGTTCAAGCCAGTGAGATTGGATTTCTTGGGAAAAAACTCTCTGAGCGAGTCGACAGAGAGGTAGGTCTTTCCAATCGAAATTTATCAGTGGTAGAGGGTACATCGCAACAAAAGATTCAACAGGATGGTTGTCTCTGTGAAAATTCCTAGATCTGACAAGCTCAAGAATCCTATTGTAACCAACTGAATCTTCTTCACCTAGATCGTAAATTACATTACAAACTTATTTTAGATTTCTTCTTGAAGCATTCAAGTAAATTACTAAAGCAGCCTACAAAAAATTAAATATGATTCTAAAACATAGAAACTGGGCAAGGAAATACAAAAACATAGGACACTGCTATTTTTGGACAAATGTCCCTATAAAAACCCAACTTGGGAAAATTGGTGCAACAGTGAGGATTTTATTTTATTATGCAACTGTGAAATCTGAGTACATCTATGGATGCTCAACTAGCAACCCAAACAACAAGAAAACATGGCAGAGATATTACTTAAGCAACCCTGACACTCGTGTTGCCTGCACTCGCGTTCCTGCACTTGTGCGTTCCTGCACTTGCACGTTCCTACACTTGCACGTTCCTGCACTTGTGTTCCTACACTCGCGTGTTCCTGAACTCACTCGTTCCTGCACTCACGAGTTACTGCACTTGGGCGTTCCTACACTCACGTGTTCCAGCACTCACGTTCCTGCACTCGTGTGTGGCTGCACTCACGAGTTCTTGCACTGGGAATAACTCAACCTCTTGCTACTGCCTCTCTGGATCTAGAAATCTTTCTCCGGATCACTATCCCTGCCCCTCTACTACAAAAGATCTCTTCGATCAAAATTTCCTACTGAGAACTTCTCACTTCATAAATTTGATCTCTTGATCTCTAGGTGTTTTTTCCAAATGACCCTCAAGCCCCTTATATTTTCTTGTTGGACAACCAACGACCTAGATTAACGCCTAATCAAAGGCTTAGATTGTTTTGACTTTATCTCCATCTTTTTCTAGAAGTTTCAACCACAATTAGATTAATACCCATTGATATTTTAATTTTCCTAAGTTTAAACTTCGGAACTTCATTAAAAATATTAATTTTTTTAATAAGATCGTCTCTGGGTGGAATTTCCCAAAACAATTTCTGGGTTCTTTGGAATGCATGTGCCCAAGCCTCCCTACAAAATTTGAGGCTTAGAGCACATCTGATGCTACCCAGAATCAACAATCCCTCTTAGCGAGGAATGTGCTCTAGCAATATACGTTGTTGCATACTGCTCTGATTTTGAAGCATCATCATTTGTGCTGATGATGTCTGACATGCTGTCCACCAACTACTGCGCTGCTGGTGCTACTATCCTGCTGCCTTTGATACTGCCACTGCCAATGTTACATTTGTACTACAAATCCCTCTCAAATGTTGCATTTGCTATGCTGCTAGCAGTGCCACTGCTAACACTGCATCTGTACTGCAACTTAGTTGCTGAGAGAAGCAACTGAAAACACCCAAAACTGGATAAGTATCTTGTGGATACACCTTGGTGCTGAAAGTTTGACTGCTGCTAGACCCACATTGTCTTCTGAAGCTCTGCACTGTGCCTCCACGCATTGATGCCTCTCTACTATGCGTTGCTCACGTTCTGGCGCTACTAACTACTGCATCTGTCGAAACAACACTCCATGGCACCAACTGAGAACTCCTCCATCCTGCAACTACTAATCACGGGCTCCCGTAGCAAGGTGATGATCCAAGAGGTGGGCTCCTCAAGGATCCTACCCATCTGTAACTCTATCAAACTACAGTTCTATATCAGGCCACCTCCCTCCTAGAGGTATCTTGGTTGTCATGGAAAACTCCTCCTCCTGTTCGATCTTTGCGGCTACAACCTTAGGATTGTGCATCTCATCCTTGTCCTTTTTCTTCAAAGGACACTAGGATGCATAGTGGCCCATCTCGCCACATCTGAAACACTTCACTTTGGAGACATCCTTTTTTCGCCTCTGTTGCCCCTGCTACCCCTTTGATGCAAGCGCTACATTATCCTCCTCCTCTACTTTGGGCTTCGACCCACTACTACTTTGACCTTGACCAGGTCTCTCCTCAACTCTTCTTGTTTTAGAGCTGCCCACATCTCATTCCAATTAGGCAATGCTGCTCTGCCCAGGATACTCTGGGCAAATACTTGCCACTCATCCGAGACAAAATTTAGGGCCAGTCTCACTAACTCTGAATCCTTGGGTGTATGCCCCACAACTGACAACTCATCAGGGGTCTCCTTCAGCTTCGTGAGGAATGGATCCACACGTTATCCCTTCTGCATCTACGCAGATCTCAACTTATGTTCCAAGTACATCTTCCATTGCTCAAAAGATCCCTAATACAATGTGGCCAAGGCATCCCACATCTCCTTAGCAGACCCTCTGCTAGCAATGTGACACACCACGTGATCCTTGACTCCATCCAAGATCATCCTCTTGGCCTTTGCCATTTCAACTCTATACTTCTTTAGAGGATCTGCATCTGCAGGGACGGCTACCACCACTATCAACATACGTTTTGAGGGCATGCTCATCTAGAAGGAAGGACATTCTAGCCTTCCAGATGACGTAGTTGGAAGCTCCATCCAACATGTCCTGATCCCTCAAGCCACTGGTTTCCATATCCTCCGAAAACTGTCGAACAACTCCCTCTTTCTCCTTATAGCATAACTTCTAGGCTAGATTACGCACTCCCTGATGGAGCTGGTAAGTCTACTGCTCCTCCGCTGCTCAGCAAATGAGAAATATTGATTTCCTCAGCAAGAAACTATTGAGAAAGTATTCCCTCACTATGCGATCTGCTTCCTTTTCGACAACTTTTCTGCCCATCACTCGGCTTGCAGAAAATTGCGTCCCTCTAGCTCTGCGCTAATGCTCTGCGTGGTTCCCTCTACCTTGGAAAATTCTCGATTCAATAGTCTTACCTCTTTTTCAACTCACTTAGAGAGAGACACCCACGAAAATATAGCCCTCCTAGCTAGAACTGCGCAATCCCTCAGGGGATTCAAACTGCTGCCTGCTGCAGCAAGTTGGCCCTTGCTTCAGTGCTAGACCCACTTTTCTTGTTTCACATCAACAGCTCTAATACCATGTGAAAATTGTTAGATCTAACAATCTCATGAATCCTACTACAACCAACTAAATCTACTTCACCTAGATCGTAAATTACATTACAAACTTATTTTGGATTTCTTTTTGAAACATTGAAGTAAATTACTAAAGCAGCCTACACCAAATTAAATATGATTCTGAAACATAGAAACTGAGCAAGAAAATACAAAAACATAGGACACCGCAATTTTTGGACAAATGTCCCCGGAAAAACCTAACTTGGGAAAACCAGTGCAACAATGAGGGTTTTATTATATTATGCAACAGTGAAATCTAAGTACATCTATGGATGCCCAACTGGCAATCCAAACAACAAGAAAATATGGCAAAGATATTACCTAAGCAACCTCGACACTCGTGTTGCTTGCACTCATGTTCCTACACTTGCGTCCCTGCACTCGCGTGTTCCTGCACTCGCTCGTTCCTGCCCTCGCGCATTCCTGCACTCACGTGTTTCTGCACTCGTGTCCCTGCACTCACGAGTTCCTACACTGGGAATAACTCAACCTCTTGCTACTACCTCTCTAGATCTAAAAATCTTCCTCCGAATCACTATCCCTACCCCTCTACTGCAAAATATCTCTTCAATCAAAATTTCCTCCTGAGAACTTCTCACTTCATAAATTCAATCTCTTGATCTCTAGGTGTGTTTTCCAAATGACCCTCAAGCCCCTTCTTATATCTTCCTGTTGGACAACCAACGACCTAGATTAACTCCTAAACAAAGGCTCAAAACGTTTTGACTTGATCTCCGTTTTTCTAGAAGTTTAAGCCACAATTAGATTAATACCCATTAATATTTTAATTTTCCTAAGTTTAGACTTAGGAACCTCATTAAAAATATTAATTTTTTTAATAAGATCGTCTCTGGGTGGAATTTCCGAAAACAGTTTCTGGGTTCGTTGGAATGCATGTGCCTAAGCCTCCCTGCAAAATTTGAGGCTTAGAGAACATCCAATGCTACCCCAAATCAACACTCCCTCTTAGCGAGGAATGTGCTCTAGCAATATATGTTGCTGCATACTGCTCTGACTCTGAAGCATCGTCATCTGCGCTGCTAATGTCTGACATGTTGTCCACCAACTACTTCGCTACTACTGCTACTGTACTACTGCCTTTGATACTGCCACTGCCAATGCTACATATGTACTACAACTCCCTCTCAAATGCTGCATCTGCTATGCTGCTAGCACTGCCACTGCTAACACTGCATCCATACTACAACTTAGTTGCTGAGAGAAGCAACTGAAAACACCCAAACTGGATAAGTATCCTGTGGATACACCTTGGTGTTGAAATTCTGACTGCTGCTAGACCCACGTTGTCTTCTGAAGCTATGCATTGTGCCTCCACGCATTGCTGCCTCTCTGCTCTACGCTTCTCACATTCTGGCGCTACTAACTACTGCATCTGTCGAAACAACACTCCATGGCACCAACTGAGAACTCCTCCATCATGCTACTACTAATCATGGGCTCCCGTATCAAGGTGATGATCCAAGAGGTGGGCTCCTCAAGGATCTTGCCCATCTATAATTCTATCGAACTACAGTTCTATATCAGCCCACCTCCCTCCTAGAGGTATCTTGGCTATCATGGCGAACTCCTCCTCTTGTTAGATCTTTGCGACAACAACCTTAGGATCGTGCTTCTCATCCTTGTCCTTTTTCTTCAAGGGACACTTGGATGCATAGTGGCCCATCTTGCCACATCTAAAACACTTCACCTTGGAGACGTCCTCCTTTCGTCTTTGTTGCCCCTGCTGCCCCTTTGATGCAAGGGCTGCATTATCCTCCTCCTCTACTTTGGGCTTCGACCCACTATTGTTGTTGCTGCCGTCAAGTTTGACCTTGACCAGGTCTCTTCTCAACTCTTCTTATTTTTATAGTTGCCCACATCTCATCCCAATTAGGCAATGCTTCTTTGCCCAGGATACTCTAGACAAAGACTTGCCACTCATCCGAGACAAAATTTAGGGCCAATCTCACTAACTCCAAATCCTGAGGTGTATGCCCCGCAGTCAACAACTCATCACAGGTCTCCTTCAGCTTCGTGAGGAATGGATCCACACGTTCTCCCTTCTGCATCTGCGCAGATCTCAACTTTTATTCCAAGTACATCTTTCGCTGCTCAGAAGATCCCTAATACAATGTGGCCAAGGCATCCCACATCTCCTTAGCAGTCCCTCTACTAGCAACGTGACACACCACGTGATCCTTGACTCCATCCAGGATCATCCTCTTGGCCTTTGCCATTTCAGCTCTGTACTTCTTTAGCAGATCTGCATCTGCAAGGACAACTACCACACTATCAACATACATCTTGAGGGCATGCTCATTTAGAAGGAAGGGCATTCTAGCCTTCCAGATGACGTAGTTGGAAGCTTCGTCCAACCTGTCCCGATCCCTCAAGCCACTGGTTGCCATATCCTCCGAAAACTGTCGAACAACTCCCTCTTTCTCCTTACTATGTAGCTTCTAGGTTGGCTTATGCACTCCCTGATGGAGGTGGTAAATCTATTGATTCTCTGCTGCTAAGCAAATGAGAAATATTGATTTCCTCGGCAAGAAATCACTGAGGAAGTCTTTCCTCACTATGAGATCTGCTTCCTTCTTTCGACGACTTTTCTGCCCATCACTCGGCTTGCAAAAAACTGCGTCCCTCTAGCTCTGCGCTAATGCTCTGCGTGGTTCCCTCTGCCTTGGAAAATTCTCGATTCGGCAGTCTTACCTCTCTATCAACTGACTCAGAGAGAGACACCCACAAAAATATAGCCCTCCTAGCTAGAACTATGCAATCCCTCAGGGGATTCAAACTGCTGTTTGTTGCAGTAAGTTGGCCCTTGCTTCAGTGCTAGAATTTTTCTTCATGTTTCACATCAACAACTCTGATACCATGTGAAAACTCCTAGATCTAACAATCTCAGGAATCCTACTACAACCAACTGAATCTACTTCACCTAGATCGTAAATTACATTACAAACGTATGTCAAATTTCTTCTTGAAACATTGACGTAAATTACTTAAGAATCCTACACCAAATTAAATATGATTCTGAAACATAGAAACTAAGCAAGGAAATACCAACACATAAGACACCATTATTTTTGGACAAATGTCCCCGGAAAAACACAACTTGGGAAAACTGATGGAGCAGTGGGGGTTTTACTTTATTATGTAGTAGTGAAATCTAAGTACATCTATGGATGTTCAACTGGAAATCCAAACAATAAGAAAATATGGTAGAGATATTCCCTAAGAAACCTTGGCACTCATGTTGCCTGCACTCGCATTCCTGCACTCACACGTTCCTGCACTCGTGCATTCCTGCACTCGCGTGTTCCTGCACTCGCGAGTTCATGCACTGGAAATAACTTAGCCTCTTTCTACTGCCTCTCCAAATCTAGAAATCTTCCTTCAGATCACTGTCCCTACCCCTTTACTGCAAAAGATCTCTTCTATCATAATTTCCTCCTGAGAACTTCTCACTTAAGAAATTCGATCTCTTGATCTCTCGGTGTGTTTTCCAAATGACCCTCAAGCCCCTTCTTATATCTTTCTGTTGGACAACCAACAACCTAGATTAACTCCTAATCAAAAGCTCGGATCGTTTTGACTTGATCTCCTTCTTTTTCTAGAAGTTTCAGCCACAATTAGATTAATACCCATTGATATTTTAATTTTCCTAAGTTTAGACTTAGGAACCTCATTAAAAAAAATATATATTTTTTTAATAAGATCGTCTTTGGCTAGAATTTCCCAAAACTGTTTCTAGGTTCTTTGGAATGCATGTGCCCAAGCCTCCTTGCAAAATTTGAGGCTTAGAGCACATGCGATGCTACCCCAAATCAACAGTCTTAGGTGGGACACAATTTTTCCTTCAGCTGTTGCTGGGATAGGTTAGTGTCAGAAATTGGCACAATATGGATACTCAAAGTGTCTCAGATTTATCTATCAGATTAGATGAAGAATTCACATGCCTAGAAAATTCAGCATCTGCAGATGTTTGGTACATTGATAGCGGGGCTTCAGCTCATATGACTGGAGTACAATAACATTTCTCGAGCTATGAAGAAGAACAAATGGACTTCCAAATAACTATGTGAAATAGAACAAAATGTAATCCAATAGGGAGAGGCACCATAGATTTTCAAACAGAAGCACGAACCAACATCCGAGCCACCAATGTTCTACATGTGCCAGGATTAGGAATGAAATTAATTTCAGTGTCCTAGTTACGGGACAAGGGATATGATGTATACTTCATAGGAAAGAAGGCATACATCAAGCATCCAAGATGGAAGAAGAAAAAACAAATTGGGGTTCGAAGCAACAAGTTGTATGGGTTGCAGCTCGAATCACCAATGGCACTGATAGGTAACAACTGTAATGATGAGAAGGAGCGAAATGAATTATGGCACAGGCGAATGGGGCACCTACACCATGGAGCACTGAGGATGCTCAGAGAGACTGATACAGGGGTACCAATCCTTAGTAGTGAACATGATGACTTGTGCAAAGGATGTGTGCTAGGAAAGTATGCTAAGGAAACTTATTCCAGAAGTAACAATAGAACAGAGTGTGTATTAGGATTAATACACTCAGATATTTGTGGTCATATGTCCACAAGGGCTCTTAGTGGTGGTGAATACTTCATCACCTTTATCGATGATCACTCTAGAAAATCTTGGATCTATTTCTTAAAGACCAAGGATGATGTCTTTGATCGTTTTGAGAGTTTAAGGCTCTTGTTGAAAATATGACCAGAAAGAATATAAAGGTATTGCGATCAGATAATGGTGGAGAATACACAGACAAAGACTTCACAGACTTCTGCACAAAGGAGGACATCAAAAGAGAGTGGACAACTCCATATAATATGGAGCAAAATGGAATAGTTGAACGAAAGAACAGAACTATTGTTGGGGCAGCCAAAGCTATGTTTTATGATCAAGATCTACCTAGGTATCTATGGGCAGAAGCTTGCAACACAGCAGTATATATCCAGAAAATAACTCCTCATAGAGCATTAGGAAGAGAACATCCGAAGGACTTTTCACAGGGAAGACGGCGGAAGTCAGTCATCTCAAGATATTCGGAAGTGTGGCTTATTGTCGCATTCCAGATGAGAAGTGCATTAAACTGGATCAAACTGCAAAAAATGGGTATCTCATAGCATACAACGAGACCTGAAATGCATATAGAATCTACATTCTTGGCAGTAGGAAGATTGTAGTAAGACGAGATGCAAAGTTCATAGAAGACAAAGCTTTCAGGAAATCTCGAGAGATGCCTACAGAAGATCAGTCATGAGATGTTCCATTAGTCCAAGAGCAGCAGGGGTAGTAAGATGGGCAGATAGGAGGACATACACCTGGATCGAGTACAGTGACCAACACCAGTATCTCCTCAGAAGGAGGAAATGCATATGCTTCTCAACAAACGGAACAACATGATCAGGAGGAAGAGTTAGCTGAGCCTCCCACCACCAATGGTAGAACTAGCATAGAAGTACGACAGACACTGAGGGACGCATAGGATTTTCTTGGAGCTCTTAGAGCCGAGAAGAGGTAGCATGGACAACCAGATAGATACCAAGCATTGGTAGTTTAGGTTGAAGAATCCTCTAGCTTTCAAGAAGTTTTTTAACACCAACTATGGGTGGATGCCATGGTGTAAAAATACAACTCCATCATGACGAATGATGTTTGGGAAGTAGTACCTAGACCAAAAGATAGATCAGTTGTAGGTTCATCAATGGATCTACAAGATCAAGTATGTTGTAGACGACAGCATAGAGAAGTACAAGGCAAGGTTCGTGGCAAAGGGGTATGCTCAGAAAGAAGGAATAGACTATGAAGAGACCTTCGCCCCAATTGCTCGATACACCTCTATCATATCTGTTATATCCCTAGCAGCTCAAATGGGATGGGAGATTCACCAGATGGATGTCAAGACAACATTCTTGAACAAAGTGATAGAAGAGGAGGTGTATATAGAACAACCCGAAGGCTTCGAAACTCATGAGAAGAAAACTCATGTTTGCAAGTTAAAGAAAGCCCAGTACGAGATCAAGCAGACACCTAAAGCATGGTATGGTCGGACTGATAGTTACTTGCAGTAGTTGGGATTTTTCAAGAGTGATGTTGATCCCAATCTCTACTATTTGTTGGTAGAGAATGAGCCACTTATTCTGGTATTATATGTAGATGACATGTTCCTAACTAGGTCATCCAAGCTCATCCAGGATTGCAAGAAGAATCTTGAAGTCGAATTCGACATGAATGACTTGGGATTGATGCATTATTTTCTGGGGTTAGAAGTTCCGCAGAAGAATGGGGAGATCTTCCTTGGAAAAGGAAGGTATGCTACAGAAATTCTAAAGAGATTCAGAATGCGGGATTGACAAACCATGGCTACTCCCATGATCACCAACTCGAAGAAAATAGATGCATCAAAAGATAAAGAAGTAGATCCCACCGTGTACAAGTAGCTCATTGGGTCGCTTATGTCTCTGGTCAACACTAGACCAGACATTTGTTTTGTTGTCAATACTCTTAGTCAGTTCATGGTGGAACCAAAAAGAGTGCATTGGGCAGCAGTAAGACACATTCTTAGGTATGTACGTGGAACAATTGGATAAGAGTTGAAGTACTCCAGAGGGGAGGATGTCAGCTTGAATGGGTTCACTGATGCAGATTGGACAGGTAATTCAGTAGACCAAAAAAGTACCTCGGGGTACTGCCTCAGTGTTGGATCAAGGATGATATCTTGGTGCAACAGGAAGCAGAAATCGGTAGCACTAAGTTCAGCAGAAGCAGAATATATGGCAGCCAACATAGCTACATGCGAAGCCATATGGCTCAAAAAATTGCTTGTGAGCTTATTCAGAAAAATGATGGAAGCAACCAAGGTTTACTGTGATAATCAGAGTTGTATCAAACTCTCTGAGAATCCAATATTTCATGATCGGTCGAAATATATAGATATCCATTGTCACTTTATCAGAGACTGTGTTCAGTGTGGGGCAATACAACTACAATATGTCTCCATAGGAGAGCAAGTGGTCGATATACTCACAAAGGCTCTTGGAAGAGCTAAGTTCACTCAGTTCAGAGAGCAGATGGGTATGGTTGAAAATATGTTTCAGTTGCAACAACAATTTGCAGTGTAGGGATAGTTGGCAGTGGCAGTGCCAACAACATCACAGATGCAGACATTCAGAGGGAGGTGTAGTACAAATGTAGCATTGGTAGTGGGAGTGTCAAAGGAAACAATACAATTGCAGCAACAACACAGTAGTTGGTGGACAACATGTCAGGCATCAACAACGCAGATGACGATGCTTCAGAGTCAGAGCAGTATGCAATAGCAGAGTATTGTTAGAGCACATTCCTCACTAAGAGGGAGTGTTGATTTGGGGTAGCATCGGGGGTGCTCTAAGCCTCAAATGTTGCAGGGAGGCTTGGGCACATGCATTCCAAAGAACCCAGAAACCATTTTGGGAAATTCCACCCAAAGATGATTATATTAAAATAATTAATATTTTTAATAAGGTTCCTAAGTCTAAACTTAGGAAAATTAAAATATTAATGGGTATTAATCTAATTATGGGTGAATCTTCTAAAAAAATATGGAGATCAAGTCAAAACAATCTAAGCCTTTGATTAAGAGTTAATCTAGGACATTGGTTGTCCATAAGAAAGATATAAGAAGGGGCTTGAGGGTCATTTGGAAATACACCAGAGACAGATGCTCAGTTACTCGAGTAAGATCGATTTTCTCACTAGTCAAAGTTTGGCAAGAGAAAATCGATTCAGAGGGAGAGTTACAGGTGAGACAGAGAGAGAGGACATCAACACATTCAGAGAGTGCAAGACAGCAAGACATAGAGCAGGAACATGGTGACGAAGAAAGAGGCAACGCAGAGGTAGTTCAATGCAGAGCCTGCGTGGGCAGCTTGACGCTGAGCCTGGGAGAGCAGTCCGATGCAGAGAGGATCAGAAGGATTCCAGGGAAGAAGAAGTACTTCATCTGGGGTAGAATTTGGTCAAGAAGTGTCTGTAAAATTTCTCATTCCTATTTTGCTAGTTGTAATTTGTACAAGAGAATTTGCTGAAGAATAATAAAACCCTCATCTGCTACACCAATTTTCCCACATTGGGTTTTTCCGAGGACGATTGTCCAAAAATAACTGTCATTGTGGTTGTATTTGTGCCAGTGTATTTCCTTACATTTACTTTCTGCAATGTTTTAATTGTGAAGGCTGCAGTAGAATATATTTCGATATTTTCCATAAGAATACTATAGATAACTTATTTCTGAGGTAATAAGTAGAAGAAATAATATTAATCACTACAATAGGATTTCTATTTAGAAATTTTCACAAGGCCAAGTACAAATATCTCTTCCATCCTATAGATGAATAACCAAAAGTACAAATTATATGAAGAAAAGAGATAAGCTTAAATATGCTCTCAACATACAAGGGGTGGATGCCAAAATTGTCATGGCTAATAACCTAAGTAACCCTTTGTTTACAATAGATCATATGTTGAAGTATAATGAATTGAAGTCTCTCTAGCTATGCCAAATGAACAAGATGTACAGTCAGTGCCAAAACCTTAGATAATCATGTCAAAGAGATCCATCTTTAGGAGCATGTTCTAAAAGCATATAAAGAATTATTGGCACATAAATAGGGTAAGACATTTATATCCCTTATTGAGTTAGGGATAGGATACAAACATCAAGCTAAATTTAAACTTGATAAACTGGACCCCCAAGTAAGTAAATGTATAGTAATCTTGATTACCCCCACTTTGAAGAAGTGAAATCACATATAGTTCTTTTAGAGGTGTTATATATTAAACCTTCAACTAAGATAAACCACAAGTTATCCGCAATTACAAAAACTAACAAGGGCATCAAGTTGCCTTTAAAAACCCTTTAGGAAAGACATTATAAGAAACACACTATCCACAAATAAGAGTAATGTAATCAAGATGTGATGTAAGGTGCAACCATCATTAACTTATGTGTTCTCTTGATGTACTCCTCAAGCTCATCAATTTAAATCCTAAATGAAGTTAGGAAGAATGAGTATCCATATGTAACCCTAATGGTGCTCTTGATGAGAGACTCCATGTTGTTCAAAACTGATCCACAACAATGTTGTAGTATCATAATAACAACAATGAGATATTTAAAAGTCCATTTACCACAAAACCTTTGAAACAAAGAGTATCTTGGCACAAAATGAAAGACCTTTAGGAAGTCCACAAAACACCAAAAGACCTTAAAAGACTATTGCCTAGCCTCTTCAATGATAACTATAAGTGTAAGGATGTGATTAATAGGCATGTAGTTTCTTCTCAAGCTTACACCCTTTGGCTCTAAACTTGTTTCTCTACAAATGCTCACATAGCCATGTGTTTGGATTTGTGGTGCAAAGCTTAGAAGAAGTATATAAAATTATAATAGTTTGACAAATGTTTGGTTTGAAATTGTCACCTTATTTAAAGATAGGGTGAATAATATATTTTGACACTAAAGGAGGAAACTTTGCAAAGGCTAAGTCATTAAGGGGATTGATGATATGAAGTGTAAGAGAGTCAATACGATACTTGAAAATCTCAACTTGAATCCCTTCACCACTAGCAATGTTGCTAGTACTCAAATTCTAGATAGATCTTTTAATATCCCCAAGGGTAAATAAATGGTACAAGATTGGAGGAGGAGAAACATGTATGAAGGACTAGAGAGACACATCATAAAAGGGAGGCGGCATGAGAAACCCAAGATGTAATAATATTCAAGGTGGGGGAGGTCCTTTTATGAGAAAAGGGTATGCCAAAAGGTTTTAGGGGAAGTGCAAAGTGCTAAGTATAACTCATGTTTTCTCAAAGTATAAAAATCTTGTTTCTTATTCTAATGGAGACACATGTTTTCTATATACAATTGAAATATAACATGAGTCATAGACAAAGAGTTCTAAATGTAGTGTATGAAAATTCTATTCACATGAACATTCTAATTTGACTTTACAATAACCTTTAAAATTATTGATAACCAAATACTTTTAATTTTTTTAGAATAACTAAATATTGATCTAGTTTGAAGTAGCTTAAATCTAATTGTTATTTTAAATATCTTTTAATAGATTTGAAACCACAATTTTTGTATAATTGGATCTTTGAATTCCATATAAAAATGGTAGTAGTTACTATTATTATTATGTGAATCCTTTTCAAATTATGAATAAAGTAATTTCTTTAATTTACATTTAATTTTTCTTAAAAGCTGGTCTCTTCTACCTCATCAATAAAAACCTTTTAAATTCCTTTCTAGTATTATAAAAAATCCAATTCCTTATTTAAATTCACATTGTTTTGATAATAATAATTTTGACTTAATTCCTTATTTAAAGTCACATTGTTTTGATAATAATAAGTAAAAACATATGAATAATATTTTTTATTAAATTACAACTAAATCAAAATGTTAAATGCTAATCATATTACTGCTCGTCATGATACTTTGTTACTGCTTATCATGATACTTTGTTTTGTTTCTTTCGGATGATTTTGAGGAGTTGCATTTTCACAATATGAAATTCTACTGCAATATCAAAATTATTATTGAATTTCCACTGCAATATTAAAAACAACGATATCATAATCCAAAATTTACAACTAATATCTTTATATTTTCAACCTATAAAATTCAAATAAAACAAGCTCCATCAGTGAAACGTTAATGAAGAGCTGAACTCTCGGTAAACCTTCCAAGTAAACCAAGCTCCATTGAATTGACTAATTAACAAGCTGTTGCCAGTTTCATTACCATTTTTCGAATTTTAGTTCAAATCAGTGATATATCACTATGGTATTATAGTTTCCATTATACTGTGCGAGTCCTGCGTGTGTCATCAACTTGAATGTAGTTGACTGCACAAAGAAGTGGGATTACTGAAAAAAGCCCAACTACACCAAGAAGTGGGATTACTAAAAAACCAGCGATATAATGAACCAAGAAGTGGGATTACTAAAAAACCAGCGATATATCATTATAGTAATATAGTTTCCAATATACTGTGCAAGTCCTGCGTATATCGTCTACTTGAAATTTGAATATAGTTGACAAGCAGAAGTGGATTAACGGTTAATGAAATGATATTTTAACGTCCACCGGACTTTTTTTTATGGGACTAAAACAGTTAATTTCTACAGAAAATGCAAAAACAACAGAGTTTTGAAGGGAATTACGGGAGCTGAAGGGGAATTTGACCAGAATCACTAAACCACAGGTAAGTCATACCTGAATAGATTTCTCTGTCAAGAGCCATTCAGAGTTTGCTCTGATGTCTGCCGGACGTGCTGCCTAATGCTTTTGCTTTCTCTCTTAGCACATTTTTTTGAACTTTTCCTGTTGCAGTTTTCGGTAACTCTCCAAATATAACAGTTCGAGGAGCCATAAACTGCGGCAGGCGTTCACGACAGAAAGCAATGATGCTTTCAGGGGTAGCTTGTTTAGTTTCCTTCAGCTTCACAAAAGCACATACTCTTTCCCCCCAGTAATTGTCTGGGCGTCCCACAACTGCGGCTTCAAGTATCTCTGGATGAGTGTACAAAATTGATTCAACTTCTATGGTGCTGATATTCTCACCACCAGAGATGATAATGTCTTTGGAACGGTCTTTCAACTCAATATAGCCATCAGGATGCATCACCCCTAAATCACCTGTATGATACCATCCCCCACCAAAAGCTGCAGTGGTTGCTTCAGTGTCTTTTAAGTAACCATTCATCACCGTATTTCCCCTGATCATTACCTCGCCAAGTATTCTTCCATCACGGTCAACACTTTCCATTGTTTTAGGATTCTTGACATCTATTCCATTAAGACCCAGATGAGGTACCCCTTGTCGGGCCTTCAACCTTGCTTTTTCTTCCTTTGATAGAGAATCCCATTTAGGCTTCCATACACACACTGATGCTGGCCCATATGTTTCTGTGAGGCCATATGAATGAGTCACATTGAAACCAAGACTGTCCATCATGGATATGATCTGGGAGGGTGGTGGTGCCCCACCAGTGACCACTTCAACAGTCTTGTGGAGAGGTTTCCTCTCATGTGGTTGGGCATTTGCAATTATGTTCAATACAGTTGGTGCCCCACTTAAGTGGGTGACTTTATGCTTCGCAATAGCGTCAAATATGGCCTCTGCAGTCACATTCCTCAGACACACATTTGTGCCACCCTGTGCAGCCATGGCCCATGCAAAGCACCAGCCATTGCAATGAAATAGTGGCAGTGTCCAAAGGTATACAGGCATTGACGTCATTCCACACATCAAAATAGAAGCAAGAGCATTAAGAAAAGCACCTCTGTGACTGTATACAACACCCTTTGGATTAGCAGTGGTACCAGACGTATAGTTTAAGGCAATAGCTTGCCATTCATCTTCGGGCCATCTTATTTTGAAATTTTTGTCTGCATTGCTCAAAAACCTTTCATACTCCATACCTGAATGATATCCTTTAGCAGTTTCGCTCCCATTCAATTCATGAATCACGACAAGAAAAGGCATCTTTGCCTTTGTTTCAGAGAGAATGTTGAAAGCCGCACGTACAACTTCCAAGAACTGGTAATCAACAAAAACCACCTTTGCCTCAGAATGCCTTAAAAGAACCGACATTGTGCGAGTATCGTGGCGAATATTCATGCAACAAAGCACTGCCCCTGCCATTGGTGCACCGAATTGTAACTCATACATTGCTGGAATGTTTGGAGCCACTGCCGCAACCTGTCAGATAATTGTGACTGTAAAAATAGAATAGATGGATTTGGCAATATCTTTAACCATGTTTTCCTTGGAAAAAAACCATGGTTGTTAAGACATTGATTGTTATCAATTTTGCATAATCTCACTCAAATTTTATTTATCTTCAATCTTTTAAAACAAACATAAATAAGAATTGATCATGGTGAGCTTCAATGTTCATAATGTACTCGCAGTGTTCCACGGGGTCGCGTCCCCCCACCTCAGGGCGAGTTTCCTAGCTCCCTCGCGCTCCGGGGACTTGGGGACGAGAGGAGGTCATTTCCCCACGCTCCCAAAAAATAGGGTACGCAAGGAAACTTGAAAGGGGTCATTCCCTCCAATTGGGGTCGTTTCCTAGGCGAAAGGGGTCTTAAGGGGGTGTTTCCTTAGAAAAAATTCACAATTTTTTTTAATGAAACAAAAAATCGTAATTTTTAATATTTGTTGACCGACCGGGAAGGGTTTACGTTATGTTCATTTCGCATTTCATTTTCTGTTTGCTCTTGATTTTAAGGGGCATTACCTTGAGCAATTATGCTCATTTTATCTTTTGATATGTTCTTATGTTATTTTGACTCTATAAAATTAAAAAAATTGGCTCTTGATGTATTAGACTTGACTTTTATAATTTTATTTCAATATTCAGTGTTCAATGTTCATAGTTGGAAGCGGAACATCAATATGGTTTAAAGTTTGAAGTTTAAAATTTTAAACATCTATAAATTTATAATTTATTTTCATTGTGCATTGTTAGTAAGTTAGTAGACTAGTAGTTACAGTGTACAATTACAAACCTACATGTATGATGTGTGATTATAATTTATATGATAATGATATCAATGATCATGCTTTTCGTTTTAAATTTGTTTCAGTTATATGATTCATCGATTTATATTTTATATTTATATTTTAAGTTTTTAATACCTCGACATCCCCCCATGTTTCCTAAAAATTGGTGGAGAGCTTTTGCATAGGCCGCTCCTGCGTATCCCCGCTCCCTCGCCTCCTCGTCCCGGAAACTTGGTGGAACATTGTAATGTAGGCATCATTCATATGCTATTTACCTGGAGAATTATACAAATTTTATTAGCATCTAAGTTGCAGGAAGCACTGGCAGGGGAGGAGTTTCCGTACGGAAACGGAAACGAAACGTGGAAACGCGTATGGTACAGCCCAGAAACGTGTTTCTGGCTGTACTGGCACGTTTCTCGAGGTGGAAACGTGACCAGTACAGCCAGAAACGCGTTTCTAGGCCGTACGACGCCGTTTCCACATGCAACTTGACTTTTTTTTATTTTTTTTTTAATTAATGTCTTCTAATTTTTAATTAGGTTTTTCTAATGCCTTCTAGTTGCTTCTAGATGCCTGTCTAAAGTTATAAAAGTGAACTTTTGCCCTAGTGTTGATATGCAGTTCATCAGGAAGTTTGAGGCATATGCAGTTCATGGTAATGTTAAATTCTTAAATTTTTAACATTACCATGAAATGACTCAGGATGTTTGAGAGTAGTTTCGCCCTCATTGGATTTCATATGGAGAAAGTAGAATTTTAGATCTCACTCAAAATCCAGCAGACTTATCTAGTTTTCAGGATTTCAGGATTGGGGGGATTGCAATGTTTCCATTGGATTTTATCATGTACTAGAGTATGGAACTTGTATTTAATCAAGAGAACCAAGCCCTCTATGCAGGGGAGACTCCCAATAATCAAGAGCATGTAGGGTACTAGGGTATGAAACTTGTATTTAATCAAAAGCACTAAGGTCGTTAGACTATGTAGGAGGAGACTCCCAATCAAGCACGAGACAAGAAATTAGAAATTTCTCGTGGCTGATTTTGAATATTTCTATTTTCATTATGTGATCATTCATGAGTAAATGTGATGTAAATTTAGAGACTTATAGTTTATGCATTGACAATTGACAATTTTATCATAATGTAATAAATTAGAATGTATCATATATGCTTTATGATTGCACATATTTCTTAAATGTCCTAAAATATATATATATATATATATTCGCGTTTCCCCGTTTCCAAAATTTGGGGGGGTCACATTTTGTACTTGTGCCCGTTTCGGAAACTCGTACCCGTTTCCCCGTTCCGTGCAACCTTGATTAGCATGCTTGTTTTTTAAATAAGGTGAGTCCTAATAGCATTAAATGATCTTCAATGTATGGAGGTTGATGTCAAAAGGCAACCAATATACTCAGGGTACTTATCATCATATTGATTAAATTCAAGGAAAAGTGTATGCTGCATTTTATAAATAAAACGATATTTTCAAAAACATGAATTCATAAATACAGAATGGAACAACAAGAAAAAACACTGAAGTTGGAAAGAAATTTGTACAAGGCAGTGTAGGAAATAGTAGCATGGGTCCTGCTACCATCCATATACATGGATAACCCTAGGAGAAAATTTGTCTTCTATGGTGCAGTTTTCCAGCCAGCAACTACACATGTTCTTCCTCCTTCCACAGTTCATCCACATTGTAGTGATGATGACCAACATTCTCCACATATAGCAACCCCTCAAATGCCTTTTTCTTAGCTCATCAATAGACTTATCCGATGATGGTGATTTAACACACATGAGATACTTTAGTCATTGTTTCATACTAAGTGTTTACATTTAATGTATTAGGAATCTAAGTAAGGATCATGGGTCGAAGTCAGAGAATGAATCATGATACTTGGAAATTATCTTGTTGCCTTATTTCACCTTGGTGGTTATTAATTCCTTATAGTCAAGTGTGACTATCCTCGGGTTTTTCTTTCACTGACAAGGAGGGGTATGAATAGGAAGTCTAGATTGAGATAGTGTGACCATCCTCGAGTTTTTCTTTCACTGACAAGGAGGGGTATGAATAGGAAGTCTAGATTGAGATAGTGTGACCATATCCTTCTATACTAACACTTTTCACTTGTTCTTCTTTCTGTTGTCCTACCTATTGAGTTGGTTGCCGTTAGTCATTCGTACTGGTTCCTTGCTTGTCTTATCCTATGAGAAGGGGTTTGGAAATGCCCAAAGGTTGATGCAGCTGTAAGAAAGAATAAAAAATCATATCCTAAATGTTAAAATACAAAATAATGACAAGGGATGAATTGTAGTTAAAAGCCAAGTTAGCTTGAGTTGTACCCCCTCATTTGACCATCACCCTAGCCCTGTGCATATCATGACTATCAAATTAAAAGATACTTAAAAGAACATCCCAACCCTATGAGCAATAAATTGCCCATACTAAAAGGGGTATTAAAAAAAATCAATGAAGCTTGCAAAACAAGTTAGTCAAATAAAAGTAAAAAGGCTATTTAAGGGATGGAAAACACAACGTCAACCAAAGGGTAACTCAAGTACCACAAATGCTCCCTCTACAAAGGCACTCATGGATGAAGGTCTTGCATAACCCATGTATAACGCTATGATGCCACTTATGAAGTCCACCCCTCACCATATCATTTCTCACATTCACCTATCAATTGAATGGTCAACATAGGAACTATTCCTTCCTTTATGGCTTTTTCTTTCAGAGTCATTTGAAAACACATAATAAGGGTAATTGATAACCGTCCATACTTAGATTTGGAAAGTTGCATAAGGTCATATGATAGTGTGAAGTGTGAAGTTTGAAGAAGATACCTAATGTGATCTACTCACATGGCTTGTGCATTAAATATGATTCACTCTTTATGTCATATCAACTCTTGTATGTATGTTGGTTAATCTCACTTGATTCCTTCAACCATGTTTGATGATGTCACGTGCCCCTTTACTTGGAGCCTTGATGATGAGAGTTGGATGATGTGATGACTTGGCACCATGTTGGGCACATGCCCTCCCACATTGGACCATGGACGTTGCATCCACCTCTCTCATGGGGTATAATCAGATGTATGTGTCCAATTCCTGCACCCATTTCCTGATAGAACTCCTAACTGATCCATCAAAGCAGGTGAGGGTTATTTTTCCCACTGTCCTCTGTATGCCTTGCCTTGGCTGATCTCCCATGAGTGATGTGAATGGATTCAACCTCGTGACATGCTTAACTCTAGGGTTTTTGTCATGAGGATGAGAATGGCTTCGATTTATCCTGTTATGCTCTTAACCTGCAAGATGATACAAGAATACCAAATATGCGCAGAAATATACCCAGAACATAGAATAGTGAGAAATAACAGCAGGTATTTTATTATTCAGAAAGTAATGTTCACTTGCCTCTTCGAGGGGGCAACCTCCAATAAAGCAGAGCTCGATTACAAAATAAGACACGATGCTCCTCGCATGGAGTCTCTATATTTTATATATGACTCATACATGTAATACCATAGAGCAATACCATGGTTCTTATTAATACCATCTATCTAATACCATGGCCCATTTGCAACTAACTGTGGTCCCGTCATTAAATGTGGGTTAACCACTTACAATTATTAATATGGTTTTATTGACTCTTTACTTAACTATAACTATGACTCGATCCTATTACATAAATAAGGGGGTTAGGGTGGGACCCTAACATCCCTCCTCCTTAAGAATAGCCTTGTCCTCAAGGTTGAAGCTGCGGAAATTGCTGAAGAATAGTGGCTAGTTCCCAGGTTGCATCTTCCGGAGAGGTGTCTTTCCACTTGACGAAGACTTCCTTGATCATGCAGCCACGCAGGTGTCGTTCTCGTGTGTCGAGGACCTGTTCAGGTTGGAGCCAGATTGACCCTTCGTCATCCAATTCAGGTAGACTGGTTTGAATTCTGCAATTGTTCCCAGTCACTTTCTTGAGGCATGAGACATGGAAAACTGGATGGATTTTTGCAGTGGGTGGCAAAGGTAGCTTGTAGGCCACTTCTCCAATGCGCTGAAGTACTCGATATGGTCTGTAGAATTTTGGAGATAGTTTCTGACAACCCTTGTCTTTGAGTGATGTTTGCTTATATGGTTGCAGCCTCAAAAATACCTGATTCCCTTCTTGAAATTGTCGTTCTGAGCGATGCTGATCTACCTGTTGCTTCATGCGGTTTTGAGCTTGATGAAGATTCTCTCTAAGATGGGCGAGCATGGTTGTGCGGTTCTTTAGGAGTTGATCCACTGCTTGTACCTTTGAACACCCCTTGATATAAGAAGTAGGGGAAGGAGGGAGTTGACCATAAACTGCTTCATAGGGAGTCACTTTGGTGGTGGCATGATAGTTGGTGTTATACCACCATTCAGCTAGAGGTAACCACTATACCCAAAGATGTTGCTTTTCTGAAGTGAAACACCTAAGGTAGGTTTCCAGACATTTGTTGACTGCTTCAGTTTGACCATCCGTTTGTGGATGATAGGAAGTACTGAGTTTTAGTTGGGTACCTTGTAGCCTAAAGAGTTCCTGCCAAAAATTACTGGTGAAGATCGGGTCACGATCAGACACAATAGAAGTGGGCATGCCATGTAATTTGAAGATCTGATCCATGAAAGATTGAGCGACCAAAGTTGGTGTAAAAGGGTGGGGTAGGGCGCAAAAATGAGCATACTTAGAAAGTCGGTCCACGACCACCATGATGACTGACTTGTTCCCTGACTTTGGAAGACCTGTAATGAAATCCATAGAAACCTCCGTCCATATTGATGCCGAGATGGGCAATGGTTGTAATGTGCCTGGTGCTTTGATTGTCTCCCCTTTGTGGCGCTGACAGACATCGCATTCCGCTACAAAAGTAAGAATGTCCTTTTTCATGCCTGTCCAAAAAAATGATCTTCTAGTGCGAGCATACGTCTTCTGAAAGCCTGAATGTCCTGCAGTGGGGGATGAGTGCAACTCCGCCAAAATGCGGCTTTTGAGGGTGGATGTGGGTTATATTACGACTCTGTCCTAGTAGCGAAGAATCTCGTCTTGCCACGAGTAGCCCTTGGTGGATTTTGGATTCGCCTGCAATTGAGTAATGAGTTGAGAGAGCCAGGGATGTGAAAACCATTCCCTGCGAGCCTCTTCAATCCATTTTGGAATGGGAAGGGAAATTGCGAGCAGGGTACTTTCCTCCTCAAATTGGCGAGATAATGCATCTGCTACAATATTTTCGCGCCCTAAATGATCTCATAATCATATCCCAGCATTTTGGTGAGCCATCTATTTTGTTGTGGTGAGGATAGGCGTTGCTCCAAAAAATATTTAAGACTATGATGGTCTGTGCAGATTTGGAAACGTCACCCCAATAAGTAAGGTCGCCAGGTATCTACTGCATGTAAGATGGCCATCATTGCCTTCTCATAGGTAGATTGTCCCAGATTCTTCCCACTTAGTTGTTGGCTTGTGAAGGCCAAGGGTCGACCTTCCTGCATTAAGACCGCCCCAATACCCATACCCGAAGCATCACATTCAATGACAAAAGATTTGGTGAAGTCGGGTAGTGTTAAGACTGGAGTGGAACACATGGCATTTTTTAGAGCTGTAAAGACCTGTTGTGCTTCATCGTTCCAGAGGAATGAATTTTTCTTGAGTTGAGTAAGGGGTTTCGCAATGCGACCATAATTGCGGACAAATTTGTGATAGTAGCCCGTGAGACCCAAAAATCCTCTCAGGCTCTTCAAGGTCTTAGGTTGAGGCCAATCCTGCATTGCCTGGATCTTTTTGGGGTCCACCCTGACACCTTTACGCCCCACAATGTGGCCCAAATACTCAACTTCTTCCATGCCAAAAGAACACTTAGACATCTTAACAAATAATTTATGTTTGCGGAGCAGTTGCAAGAGCAGATCTATATGCTGAAGATGCGTAGCCCAAGTGCAACTGTAGATGAGGATGTCATCGAAGAAAACAAGGACAAATTTTCTGAGATATGGTTTGAGGAGGTGGTTCATAAGGCTCTGAAAAGTAGATGGGGCGTTACAAAGACCGAATGGCGTGACCAGGAACTCATAATGGCCTTCATGAGTTCTGAATGCAGTCTTTGGAATGTCGACTTATTTCATGCGAATTTGGTGGTATCCTGAGCGAAGATCCAGCTTAGTGAAGAATTGAGCCCCATTTAGTTCATCCAGCAAATCATCAACAACCGGGATGGGAAATTTATCTTTGACGGTCAACTTATTAAGGGCCTTGAAGTCTGGACACATACGCCATTCCCCATCTTTCTTGAGCACCATGACCACCGGTGATGAATAAGGACTAATGCTGGGACGAATGACTCCTGCTTCCAAAAGTTCCTTGATTATTTTTTCTATTTCATTATTTTGGGCGAATGGATATCGATATGGGCGCACATTTGGTGGTTGGGCCCCTGGGACCAAAGTGATGCTATGATCATGTTCCCCTCTCGAGGGTGGAAGCTCATGAGGCTTGTCAAAGACTGGCAGATGGTTATTTAAAATCTGTTGCATCTTAGGATGAATCGGAAGCGAATTGGGTTCGACGGCCTGGATGGCATTAAATTGAGCTATAACTCCATGATGGCCCTTTTTTAACAATTTTTCCATCCTATGTGAGCTGATGATAGAGGGAGCTCCCACCTGGAGTCCGCGGAGGGTATGTGTGGAGTTGTTTTGCTTAAAGCTCATATATAACTCTTGGAAATCCATTATGATTGGCCCAAGTGTGCGAAGCCATTCAGCACCGAGGACAATGTCGCACCCTCCCATGTGTATGGCAAACATGTGGGTCTTCAACTAATAATCCCCCATTTGAAGTTTGACATTTTCACAGCGACCTTCACATTTCATTGTTCCCCCATCCGCAATTTGGACTTGGAAGTTAGAAACGGCTCGTACAAAACAATGCACTACTTCCGTGACTCTTTGATGGATAAAATTATGTGTGCTTCCACTATCAATCAAGACTACTACTGGGCGGTGCTTAATAAAACCTCTGATTTTGAGAGTTTGAGGTGAAGAAATCCCTGCCAAAGCATGCAGCGAAATAACTGGTTCGTCAGGGACATTGTCCTTCTGGTTGTCTTCTTCGTCGTCCTCAAGTTCCTCAAGTGGTGGGGCTTCCTCCGATGAGCTATAATCAGTAGCATCAATTTGAAAAAAATTGGGCTCCTTGCATTTATGACCTGGGGAGTATTTTTCATCACAGTAGTAACATAATCCCTGCTTTCTTCTTTCTGCCATTTCTGCAGGTGACACCTTTTGAACCTTAAGTGTTTGAGTAGTGTTGTGAGCCTGTGGGGGGCAACCCTTGGCAGTGAAATTTGGGCGATTGGACTGGGCCGCTAACGCACGTTCAACTTCACGAGCTACCCTGCAAGCCTCCGACCATGTGGGAGGGTGGTGCAGTCGGACGTGAGCTTGTATGGCCTCTTTAAGACCACTGATAAAACATTCTGTGTAGAACGCATCTTGGAGACCCGTAGTGCGGAAAGCTAAGGCTTCAAAGGCTGAAATATATTCATCCACTGTGCCAGTCTGTCGAAGCTTAGTGAGACGACCCAAAAAAGCAGAGTCATGATCAAAGCGCTCTATAAGAGCTTTTTTGAAGGTGTCCCAAGTCAAGAACCTTCCATTGCAACGTTGATGCCATTGCCACCATTGCCATCTTTCATTGTCCAAGTACATGCTCCCCACCATAAGCTGAGTCTCATTATCTAAGATGTAATTCAGATTGAAATACTGCTCCATGTGTGCTACCCATGCTGCCGGGTGAGAACCATCAAATTTATGCATATCCAACTTGGGTGGTCGCAGACGGGATTGTTGGTGGGTGCCCCAGAGGTGAAGAGAGTGGCTAGACTCACCCTCACTGTGTTCATTGCCAATATACGCCTCCTCGCGGGCTTCCACCTTGCCCTTTGAGAGTGCATTAGTTAGTGTCGTCAGCTGATCTTGGAGTTCTTTCAAGGATTGTTCAAGTTTGTCAAGCTTCCAATTGGCCATAGCTTGAGCTCTAGTTTCTACCATGCACCGATCCGATGTACTTGAAATTTGGGACCGCCCAAAAATTTTTGCACTAACAGTTGAATGGTACCACCTTGCTCAGCTCGTCATCCTGATTCTTATGGGCTAGATCACCAATAATCCCCAAAATGTCAATGCTGCCAAAAGTCCTGCGAAAATCACGCCCCAATATAGGAACCCACACAACTACTCAGATCTGGATGGCGGCTCTGGTGGATCTAAGAGATCTGAATGGCTGATCGAATAAATCTGAGTGGCGGAACAGATTGCTGCTGCGGATCTGATGGATCGGAGCTATGGGACTGATTTCTGCTGCTGCTGCAAACCCCACTTGCGAGATCTGATCTGGCAGAGATTATGCGTGCTCCAGAGATAGAAAAGGGAACTATGGTCTCAAGGAGTGTCAGGTGCTACAGATCGCAATATACATAAGGGTTTGACAGTAGTACTCGGCCCAATTTTTCAGGGCACTAACCAAGGAGGATCAATCGTACCCTTAGCCGTACAACCCGACTACCCTATCGTATGGGCGAGTAATCTCTCCGAGTGCTGTTCTCGGTGTACTGTAGCAGCCAAACGGCCGACGTTTTATCTATGGCGAGGTTTCAAGGGAGCTAGGGGGCTTCCGATATACCAGAGGGTACTTGGAAGATAGTCCGTGCGCGGTTCTGTCTAATGCGCTACTACTCGAAGGGGTACCCACAAGGGTTACAAGGGAGTCCAACAAGCGTGACCACCTCTTGTATTTCCTGTGTGCATGCCTCCCCAAATCCGCAGGTTTATGCACTCAACGACAGATCCCGTGGTTTAAAGACGCCGGAACACGTCTCTAGCCAAAAAAAATTTGCTAAAAAATGGAGATCCCACCGGCCCTGGAAAGCGCTCTAATACCACTTGTTATGCTCTTAACCTGCAAGATGATACAAAAATACAAAATATGCGCAAAAATATACCCAGAACATAGAACAGTGAGAAATAACAGCAGGTATTTTATTATTCAGAAAGTAATGTTCACTTGCCTCTTCGAGGGGGCAACCTCCAATAGAGCAGAGCTCGATTACAAAATAAGACACGATGCTCCTCGCAGGGAGTCTCTATCCTTTATATATGACTCATACATGTAATACCATGGAGCAATACCATGGTTCTTATTAATACCATCTATCTAATACCATGGCCCATTTGCAACTAACTTTGGTCCCGTCATTAAATGCGGGTTAACCACTTACAATTATTAATATGGGCTTTATTGACTCTTTACTTAACTATAACTATGACTCGATCCTATTACATATATAAGGGGGTTAGGGTGGGACCCTAACAATCCCCTTAATGCTACTCAACTGGGCCCATAATTCTTTTAGTTTCTCATCGTTTTATTTTAGTATCTCATTGTTTCTATTGATCTCCTCCATGAACCTCTGTGTACGCCATCTTCCTTGCATCACCGGTCCATAGTTTCACCCATCATTGTACATGCATCTGGCCAAGATCATGCTCTGATACCACTGTAATGTTCCTAATTGAAAAAAACAAAAACAAAAACAAAAAAACAAAACAAAACAAAAACAAAAACAAAAACAAAAACAAAAACAAAAACAAAACAAAAAGAAACAAAAAACAAAAACAAAAAAGTGAATAATAGAGGCATGCACTAAGCTACAACAATAAGAAATTCACACATGCATGCATAATCAATAGACCGACCACAAAATATGAGCAGTAAATCTGAGCCGTTTTATTAATATCAATGTTGGAACTGAGTACAAATAGAGTGGAATGATGGAATTTGGGCTTGCTTCTACAAGCATGCAAACCGAAAATGGCTCAAACTAGTAACTCACACTGCCTAGAAATTCTGTTGCTGCTGTTGGAGATGAACTATGATTTATGTCCTCAAATCTGCTCCAAAAATTCTACAAAATTAACTGGAGGCTTCTCTCACCCAAATCTACCAAACCCAGAAGAAACTTGGGTTAATTCCAATTGATCCGGAAAGCCCCAATTTAGTGTGAAAATCCCAGACTGCCCAACTCTATATCCAACAAGAAATCACCTCAACAAATGATCCAAATCCACCTCCGGAAATAGCTGAAAATCACCTCCAAAAATAGATCCAATTCCCAGCCAACTCCAAACTCCTGCGTAGATTCTGCCTAATAACCCCAGTGTAGACTCATAAAAGAAGAATTCAGCCTAGCAATATACCATTGTCTCAACCTTGTAAATTGGTGCCAATCCCCTCCTCCCGTTAAAAGAAAAACTCCTACAAATGCCCAAAACCTACAAACAAAGAGAGCTGCTCCAAATGATCATTGTAGTTCTCCTTCTGCGCCTAGGTAGTGTGAATGGCTGAGGGAAATCTCTGCAATTATCTCCAATGGAAGTCCTGAAGTAGACTCCCCAAGGCCTCACTAGGGAGACACTCAAAGTTCTCTGAAATGAGGGTGGAATTTCCGCTTGGAATTCTTGTGCTAAACAACACTTTTCTTCTTGTGCTAAACAACCCCAAGAGAAGATGAAAGGTGAAATGTAATAGACAAAAGATGATCAACAAATGAGTCCATCCTCCTTTTATAATTTCTCCCCATGCTTCTAAACTCCCTTTTTAATTATTATTTTATTGGTCGGGGCAATTTTCCACTAGGTGACTTTTTCCTCCATTTTAATAAAATAATAATTTGCCACCAATCTCCATTAAAATAATATTTTGCTTCTCTTCCTTCAATAAAATATTATTTGGCCACCATTCCATTAAAATAATATTTGTTATCTTTTCTCACAAAATAATGCTTCCCCCCTTTTAATATTATAAAAATTAGCAAAACTTATTGATTTTAGCATGCACAAAATTGGGGACATGACATTATGTACATGAAACATCAGAGTCTTAGACAGAGTGACTTGTGCTAAAGGAGTGAAGCAAGAGATAGCAAAGGCAAGCAAGTGTGCAGGGGCTTGGAGAAGAATCAATTCTTAGTCCGGGATCTTCTAACGTTATAAAGATATTCTGTTGTTGTCCATCAGCTATTACAAAATACACATAGATAGGACTAGGTACAAAGGCATCCTATGACAAGGTTTATGAGTTGGATAGCATACTGTTTACAAGGAAACTAATATGGTCTATTTCTTTGATAATCATTTAATCAAAGATTAAAGTATGTCTTCCTCCTAGTTGAGATGCAGAAAATTGGATTCGGAGATGGTTTCAACAAGAGAGGATAAACTTTTTAAGCAGATGTTGATGCCCCTTCAAACAGTGGAAAGTTATACCTGAGTGGAAATCCTTAAAAGTTGTTGCATGGATGCATATACATTTCGGAAACAAATATTAAGGGATTTCTGCCCCCTTTTCTGTCAAGAGCAATGTTGCAGGAAGCGTCCCCCCCCCCCCGGTTCTAAGGCCCGAAGTGCATCCGATACGGATTTGTACAGGAGGCGTCCCCGGAAGCGCGACTCCAAAATTCGGAAGCACGCTTCCGAATCTCCAAAGCGCACTTCATACAGCGCTTCGGCCGTACGAAGCGTGGCGCTTCGGAGGGCGAAGCATATGCTTGTCGTACGGTTCCGTACGATTCCGGAAAAGTGCCGCGCGAAAGGGAAGAAATGCGATTTTTTTTTTTTTAATTTTAGCTGACTTGGCATAAAGGGGGTGGGTCCACCTTGGGTTAGGGTGAGGTTAGGGTGAGGAATGAAGGGAATAAAGCCCCCATTCATTCCTCATTTGCTCACTTTGAGTTTATGAGAGTTGGAGAAGAGAAGAGAGGAGAGGAGAAGAGAAGAGAGGAAAGGAGAGGAGAAGAGAGGAGAGCTTGGAGGAGTGAAGGAGGAGGAGCTAGGAGAAGGAGGAGGAGCTTGGAGCAAGAGCTTGGAGGACTTCATCTACAAGAGCTAAAGAGGTAAATTCAAACCCCAAACTCCCTTATTTTTTTGACATTTTTTTTTGTATTTTTCTCCTCCCTCTCCTACTCTTTCCCATTGTTTCTACTTGCTCCTTTACTTGCAGGTTGTCCACCACCTATATCCATATTCCAAGATGGTGTTCTTTTGGCTTCTATGTATCATTCCACTCTTGGTTTTAATGATGGTAAGGGGGAGTAGGAATAGAAGGGAAGAAGCACAATAGGACAGTGGTCCCAATATGAGTGACCCAATGTATGATGAGGAGAAAGGGTTTGAAGAGGAAGGGGATAAACCTGAAGGGGAAACTGAAACACTAGAGGGGAAAGCTGCATTAACACCCTTGTGGAACTATGTGACCAAACTTGATGGGGGAAAGGGTGGTGGAACTTACAAATTTGTGTGCCCTCATGGTTGTCATTGAGAAAAACCATATTGTGGTTCATATACCCGTGTGAGGAAGCATCTTTGTGGGGTGCTGGACAGTGATGATAAAAAGGGTCCTGTGGAGATACAAATTTGCCCAAACATTTCATCTGAATAAAGAAGAAAATACATCCAAATAGAGGAGGCTGCACAACAAAAAAACAAGAAACAAAAAACTTACTCTGAATCAAGTGCAACCTCTAAATTTGGTAGCTCATCTCCTCATGGTACTTCTGCAAGCTCTGGAGGTAGAAGAACAATAGGGGATTTCCTTAATGTTGTTGGGAGGGATGATGTGGACGGAAAGATAGTCCGTTTTCTTTGTGCTTGCGGTGTACCATTCAATGTGCTTCGCTCTCCCTATTGGCATGAAATGGTAAAGGCCATCAATGAAGCCCCAAAAGGATACAAGGCCCCCAACTATGAGAAAGCTAAAACACTGTTATTAGAAAAAGAAAAAGCTAAGGTTCAAAGAGCTTTGACACATTTTACAAATGAGTGGGTAGATTCTGGGGTATCCATTGTATCAGATGGGTGGACAAATATTAGAAACCAACATTTGATAAATGTTCTTGGTGTTTCTTCTAGTGGTGCAGTATTTATTACATGTCATGACTCCTCCTCCATCAGTGCATCTGCACAAAACATTGCAGATCTCCTATTGCAATCAATCAAAGATGTTGGTCCGAATAATGTGGTTCCAGAGATCACAGATAATGCAGCAAATTGTAAGGCAGCAGGAAAAATTATAGAGCGTACGCATCCACACATCTTTTGTTCTAGGTGCCTGGCTCACACATTGAACCTTTTGATGCATGATATTGTGAAGCACAAAGAATGTGGGTGGCTTACTGAGCTTTACAGGAGAGGGAAGCAACTCATTAAATTCATCACAGGGCATACAAGGGTAAACTACTTCTATGGCACTTACTCCAAGTTGCAGTTGCTTAAACTTGAAAAGACAAGATTTGCCAGTTATTACCTCACCTTTAGGCGGCTAGTGAAGGTGAGACAAGCTTTAACTAATCTGGTGTGTGCTGAATCATGGGATGAAATTAACACTGACAGAGATGGTGCTAATGCAGTCAAGGACACTGTTCTTGACATTTACTTTTGGTCACAGGTTAAATATGTTTTGCAATTCACCAAACCAATTTATTACATGATCAAGTTTGGAGATTCAGATCGACCAATAATTGGGGACGTGTATGAGCAAATGGATAGCATGTTGGGGCAGATTAAAGACATTGTTGAGCCTAGAGATATCAATTTGTACAATTATATTCGTGTAGAGGTGGAAAACCGATGGGAAATGCTAAATGTTTCATTGCATGCATTAGCATATGTTTTGACACCTAAATACTATCATCCATCATGGCTTTCAACACCAGCACCTAGGGGGGGAAGCATGAGAAAACCACACCAAGATCAAGAGGTTCACAAAAAATATATGGCTGCATTAAGTAAATTAATCCCTGATGAGGAGGACGCTACATTGGTATGGAGACAGTTGAGCAACTATACGCTTAACATTGGTCCATTTGGGAGCATGCATGCAATTAGAGATCGAGAGACTTTTTCTTCTCTTGAGTGGTGGAACATGCATGGAGGGGCTACTCCACTTCTATAGACTTTGGCATTGCGAGTGCTATCACAGGTGGTAAACACTTCTTCTGCAGAGAGGTGTTGGAGCTCTTATTCTTTCATCCACAATGTTAAAAGGAACAGGTTGAGTTTAGACCGGGCAGAGAGCTTGGTTTATGTTCATTACAACTTGCAATTGTTGTCCCATTACTGTGAAGATGCAAAGTCTAATAAAGACATGTTGATTTGGGACAAGAATCCAGAGGAGCCCAATTTGGAGGATGGAGTGTTACAATTAGAGCAATTAGAGGATGCTCTTATCTAGGTATGTCCATTGTGGTATAAATTTTCCTTATAAAGCATTTCTCTAATTCATGTTTTTAATATTTTTGTTAACTAGTGTTTTTTTTTTGCATGAATTTTTTGAGCGATTCTAGGATGATGATGATCGTGTTGATATGCCACCCCCACCCCCATCTAGTCCCTTGGTTCCTAGGTTCCATGGTTCAACACCAACAGCAGGGATTCTTCTTCATCAGTTACAGTGCCACTGCCACAACTTCCACAAGCACCATCTTCTTCATTGCCACCACGTGGAGGCCCGCCGCCACGTTCTCTTCGTGGTGGAAGGAGGAGAGATTAGTAGATATATTCACAATTTACTACTTTTCTCATAGATTACTCATTAGACTTGTAGGCTTGTGAATTTGAATTTTGAACCTTTTTTGTCTTGGAAGTTGGTGGTAACCAAGTGACATATTTTGTAAACATTATTATTTGAATTTTGGACATGACAAATGTTGACAGTTGCTCACTTGCTAGATAAATCATAATATGCTCTATGTTTTATGTTTTATAATATGCTTAAATGTTTTATGTTTTATAATATGCTTAAAAATTTGATGTATGTTTGTAATCGCTAGAATATAGATGGTTGATGTACATACTAGTAACTACAATGGAATCATGGATGCCATATCTATCTTGATTTATGCAAAAATATGCATGTTTTCATGTCTTCTACAACTAATTTGGTATATGGGATGTTTGTTTTGAGTATAAATGCAAAATATATATATATATATATATATATATATCGCAGATGCTTCGCTTCCTAGATTTTTGGAAAATGACGCTTCCGCATCCCTGCTTCGAAAAAACGTCCCCGCTTCGTCCAACATTGGTCAAGAGTTCACAGTAACAAGTGTAGAACTATATGACTATTGACATCATCAAAGACAACAGTTTGGAAACACATTGGAGTAAATCTGATGTACATGAAACATTAGACAAAGTGAAAAAATGTGCAAAAGACTTGAAGGGTAGCAAAGGGATATATGCATGCAGGGGCTTGTAGAAGAATCTGTCTGTTCCAATGTTTTACATGTATTCTATCATACATCATCCAGTTCAATATTACTTGAACATTGTTAGGAGAAAAAAACGCCTGTAATGGGATTTTGGTGATTGAACTCACTGGAGGCGATTTGTGTTTCAATTTGTCACCGTATAAATTGATAGCTTCCTATTTATAAAGTAACTGTATTGCTTTGGTAATCACATTTCACAAAAGTTTTAAGGGTGCTTTCCTCTCAGTTATACACGCAGAAAATTGGACTTGTTACAAATAAACTAGGAAAAAGCAATGAGGCTTTCAAGGGCAGCCAATATTATGATTGAACTTTTACAATGCAAGTAAAGACAAAATTTCAAAAAGACAAGTAATCAAGGTCAGTTAAGCTCAGCGATACACAATTTGAACTCATAATCACTCACAAGATGCCACCCCATTAACTACGAGAATTTAGAACAGACATGGTATTAACATTTTCAACTTTGGGATATGTGCAATGTAAAGACATTTCTAGATATGAAGAGCAACTTACAACGTCTCCAGTTGAAATATTAATAGAAGAAAGAGCAGAAGCAAGCCTGAGGCAACGGTCAAAAGTCTCTGCCCATGTAAACTGCCCAGAACCGTATATGATAGATATATGTTCACTGTACACGCTGCCTGCTCGCTCCAGAAAAGTTATAGGAGACAAAGGAACGTAATTGGCTGGGCAACGATTAAGTTTCTCCATTTTTTAAATTTCTCCCGTGAGATCAAATCCTGCAAAAGAATGAATGGAGCTGTCAAATAATACTTGGGAGGTGGCCAATAATTCTAAGACAAAGAAAATAGGCATGATGGAAAAACACCTTCCTAACACCTAGCAAAGAAACCTCAAAACTTTGTCAACTTTTTTTCTTTTCAAATTTCTAGTTTCGAATGAGAATAGTCAGTTTGGGCAATTAATTCTGTAGTCCAGAATTTATGTTATGCATTTGGAAATTTCCAAGTACATTGGAATTTTCAATAGATGAGTTATTTCTCAATTTGTTCATTAAGAAATTATTAAATAGATTCTTAATTTTTACCGAAAGACCAAATGCCCCTTTGGAATTGATACATTACAATGATTGCATTAGTTGCTATTTCAAAACTAGTTTGCTTCTATCTTGAGTCTGCATGATGAGTTCCCTAGGTTATCTACATGGATTCCAAGCTGGAGTTATTGGAAAATATTTTTCACTACCCAGCCAACGGATATGGGTACCTAAGGATGGAGCCGAAGCTGAAGTCCTTTCAAAATGTGTTACATTTCCATACTGAAAAAAATATATTTCTCAGATCAATGGGCAAAGTTTAACGTTTGGATACAAAGATAACCTATCCTCTACAACTTTGACAATATTTCCAATTTCTAAATGAAAGCAAAGAAATCCTTATAGTTGTTGATGCTTGTAGCTTGGGTAGGTACTTCCACACAGGCCTAAGTGTCTAGGTGTGTGGAAGTCACCTAATAGACCCTTAACTGTAGCCATTGCTTTAGCTATTAAAGTAATTCCTTTTTATAAGATAAAGTGAGTTAATCTAATGAAATGCAAAGGTGATTTGCATTAGTGAATTAGGTGAATCTCAATCATTGATCTCAAGTGATGTTGAGATCTAATCTCAACCGTCAATAGTTTTGGAGATTAGTGTTGTGGATTCAGTGAATGGAAGGCTAGGCTAAGGGAGAACACACAAGACATCTTGAGCACATGATACAGTGAGAGTGAAATCTCAATGATTGGGCGGAGAAAGACTTCCATTCAAGTGAGCCGGATTCGAGGAAGGTGCAAGGAGCAGCAAGGGATATCCAGATTAGCAAAGCAAATCGAAGGACAGATCTAGGGCTTGATCAACTGGACTAGTTCCAAATTCATGTTTTATGTATTTTCCTCATGGGCCATTATCCTAGGAAGGGAGCCCTTGTAAGTTCGGAATTTAATAAATGAAGGACTGATATGAAGGGAAAAAATCTAATCTTGTGTGCATGCGATTGTGAGATTGGAACTTAATTTGCTCCCGCTGATTATAATTGTTAAAATTCTAACCGTGTTATTATTCACTAGATCTGATTTGCAAAGAAGTAATTAACAAAGCGCTAGGGTTAGAAAATTAACAATAGTGACAGTCAAAATTTACCATATCTGAACGTAAAGAGTCTTATCATGTTAAAAGAGGGGAAAATGAGCCTCTCTGGATAGAAAGAAAGACTGATTTTGGCAATAGACAAAATCTATCATTTCTTAGCAAAAGAGAACCAAATATTTCATTTCTGATTAATATTTTATTTTCTTGTGTGAAAGAAAACAGTACAAGAGTAAAATCTAGAATTACTTAGTCTATGTAAACTGATTCCTTGACAAACAGAGGAAAAACATGCTTTCATGCTGCAATTGTTATATGACTCTTCTAAATCTACTCAGTCTGAGTCTGCTCTTTCATTAGACTGAGCCAAGTCAACTCCTCTGAGTCTGACTCAGACCTGCAGGTAAAATGTTAGTCAGATTGATTCATTGATTTTGACACTACTTTGGCTTGCCAGTCTCACTAGACCCCATACCCTGTGTATTGAAAACAGGAAAAAGAAAAGCACTCATTTTTTTCAACTCAATTTCACAGTAAACAACTAACAGACCTTGCACTAGTCCAGAATCCATGTCCTTAGTATATAGTATCATCTCTGTATGGTAAACTTTTGTTAAAGATATCATTTTTCGCTAGAATTTAGTGTTTTTGTATAATCTAAATTCTTTTTTTATTCTTAATTTCCCAAATCAACTGCAAAATTTTTCCTGGGTTGGAATGGCTATCGAGATTGTATTTTTTTTTTGTAAGCTAAATTCATTGATAATATTCAAAATTACATAAATTACATAATCAGAAGGTGACTGTTGGCCTCTGTTCTGCCACTAGGGAAACCAGACCATTGGCAGAACGGTAAACCTTTTGCCAAATAGTTTTTAAGTCCAAGATTAAGCAAAAGTAAATAGATTTCTTGAGTCTAGACTCTAAACCAGCGAACACTTAAGTCTGACATAGCAGAGCTTGCCTATGCTATATGATCTATAAAAAATGAAAAAACTAAAAAGTCAATGGTTTCCTAAACATCCTAAAAACTAGGAATGAGACAGAGTGATCCACCTCAATGGGAGCAGTAGCACGTTTCCTGTTGATTCCTGAACCAGAACCTGGTGTCAAGCCTGCCTTGATGAACTCCAATCTGCTGTCCAGAGCCTTCATCTACAGCTGCATTTCATCCATCATTAACAATATCTTGTCCTTGGCATCATTTTTCTCTAGAAGAGCCATGCCCAGGAGGGTCTTCATTTTCCAATAAAAGTTGATAGAATATACATACTGATTTTGGTCGCCCTTGGTGTGCCCAGTGTCTAAAACCTAGGCCACTACTTCAGCAAATACATCAGAATCTTAGTGACAGTCTCGCTCTTGAACCACCTCCTCTTCAGCTTCCCTGAGCACCTATCGTATCTCTGACGAAGTATGATTATGAAATAAATGTGCTAAGGCTTCAGCTCTGTAGTGTGCGCGTGAACCAACCTGAGAGTCCCAACCTCCATTTGCCTTGGCAGCTCTGCATTTGGTGCCTAGTCAGCTGTAACATGGAGGACGAGATGTGACAAGAGGGGACACTAGGGGGAGTGGGAATTATTATCACAATTTTAGTTGTTAGTTTTTAAAAGTGCTGACAGTTTCAGTGTCAGCGCTGACTTGTAATAGCCAAGGTTAAAGCGCTGACAACAAGAGTGTCAGCATTATTGTGTGTTTGAAAATAAAAAAGGAAAATGCGCTGACAACGGGAGTAGTAGTGCATTTTTGTAAAAAATGTCAGTTAAAACTCTGTTTTTTCTTGTACACCACATTAATTTCAGGCATGATTTCCAAACAAATGAGAAAAAAAATTTCAAAAGCGAAAGAGGTTTTTGTCCATAACGGACCCATTTAAAAAAACCTCTGTCGGTTTTCTAACAGCTATCACGGTTTTGGAGTTTCAAAGGGATCACTGGACACTATTTTTCAGGAATTAGTGAGGAAAAAGCTCATGGACAGTTGTCAACTTGGATGCCACCTTCTCAAATTCGACTAGGTGATCCTTATCTCCAGCCATGACTCCAGCAACAGCATGATCTTTAGATGCAGATAAGATTGGAAAGATGTTTATGTGCATGTATTTGAGAGACACGCTTTATCTCTTTTATTTTAGCAATTTGTAATTAAGTATGAAGGAAAAAATGGGTTTAGTTTGTAATTTTCTTATAAAGCAAGGCTATGTAATGTAACAGGGGTTGGGTTCTGAAGAATTCAGGGCCTTGTATTCTTCAGATTTTGATTAATTGAGACTGTAAGATCATAAGTACTTATTCTTTGATGCAAAGATTCTTGTGCCAGCAATTTCCTGTCTGTTTTTTCTTCTATGTGATTGTTTTTCCTTTCTCAGTTAATTCATTTAATGTTTCAGCTTCAGTATTTGAGTAGAGATAAATGAATCAGAATTCTTCACTGCTCTGTTTCAATAGTACTAAGATATTTATCACCCTTGTCCTCTAAAGCTTCTTTTGGATTCATCTTGTATGCCCAACTGTAGTGGATTGTTTCCTTCCTTCAACCTTCAGCTACAATGATAAATTGATGTCTAAGAAATTGTTGTCTACCTTGCCATTGCTAATCATTGACCATATAACCAGCATCTTGCAGATCTTTGTTATTTCATGTGCCTGACTCCATTGTCCAATGGATTGTCTTTATTTCCCAACCAAACTCCTTTTTTCAAAACCCCTCACTCTACATATGATCTAGCCATCAAGCTCATCAAATAGACAATCAGTTTTGGTTGAATTATAGAAGGGATCCCCCTTTGGATTGAAAAGGCTAGCTTTCAATTCAAGAGATTGGTTAGAGGTTACCTTAGAGTTTTTCCCTAACAGCCAGGGTTTTCTTTAAGTGATAACAGGAATGATGAGGATTGCACTAAGGAAGAAACTAAAGGCTGCAAGAAGGGACAAGGAATCTAACGGACCCTGCCAAGAACTAGCAATGGAGCCAACCTAGCAACCTAGAGATGGGAAGGAAACATCCTCCCCGCCCTATTAAAATGTCAGAGGAAAGGTGGAGGGGCTAAAAAAGCCTTACAGCTAGAGAATAATGGATGGAGGAAGGAAGCCTCCATCATAATCTGAAGCAAAAGAAAGCCTAGTACCATCTAGGAACAAGCGAGAACCGAGATGAGTGAGGTCACCTAGTTTAATTTCCATCAAAACCAAAGATGGCGGGCAAAGAACATGTACTGGAAAGTGAGTGAGGGGTAGCATGGTGCCTTGACCTGACTCATTTCCAGGGGTGACAATGGCTATGCCCTCCCCCCATATTGCACTTCCCTTCTCACCCCATAAGGGGAAGAAGTGTTTGCTCTTGCCAAGTCTTGTCACGCTCTTGATGTCTGGCTGCTACTACGCAACTCTAATGCTACATCTGTGTTGTCGCTGACACTGCCATATTGTTGCCAACACTGCATCTGCACTGCAACTCCCTTTCATTTGTTGTTGTTGCAACTGCAACTATTGCAACTGAAAAGCATCCACAATACTAAATCAACTGTGTTCAGTATGATGCATCTGTCTCCTGAGTCTCTGAATGCTACTAGCATCTGCACTGTCACTGAAGAATCTGCGTTGGTGCCAACTCTACACTGAGCCACCTACTCTGCTGACAAGACTGCACAATGCTCCTCGGCATCTGACTACTACTAGTCTGCAACTGTCACTCTAGTACTGACTGCATCAACTGCCACTAATCCATCCTACTACTTAATATCGTGGGCCCCTGTAGCTAGGTACTGATCCATGAGATGGACTCCTCAAGGACCCTGCCCAAATTTGTAGCTCTCTGGGGCTACAACTCCAAGTCACCCCACCTCACTCCTGGAGGTATGGCTGCCAACATCGCGAAGTCTGATCACTCGTACTATTGTTGCTACTGCTCAACTAATGCTTCCACACAACTGTTGCAACTACTGCAATAATGAGTATGATCTCCCTAGATGTTGGAGTACTAGCTTCCATATGGATGCTCCCTCTAAAACTAGACTCCCTCTGAGTCTCGATCTCCCTTTGGGAAATCTCTCTGCTCCCTCCTGGCAACTCGCATTGTCCTCCTGCATTGGAAACTGGACTGCGAAGTTCTGCACTAGGAATCACCTGGCTAGAACTGCACCTGCATACTGCAACTGTGCAATTCGCACTGCCTATGTCATTGCATCTAGCTTTGCAACTGTCTCCTGGGTACTGACTGCAACTAGATTTGCAACTGTCTAATGACAGATTGCATATGTTGACACTGAACCTGCTACTATGATATTGTGGGCTCCTATAGCAAAGGTGATGGTCCCGCTGCAACAAACTGGAACTGATCTGACTGATCTCCTTGTTGCAACTGAGCTGGACCCTGCCCATCTGACAAACTCGAGTCTCATACTCCTCTTCCTCCCGAATTTGGTGCCCACTATCTCCTTTCAAGCCTAGTCCCTCGCTGGGACCCTTCGTTTCTTTGTAACTCGCACTTCCTCCGACACTTGTTTCCGACAACTGGATGTCGAATTGCTGCCCAGTTCTGCATTTTGGCTAACTCGCACGACCTCCTCTGGTAATCTCGTACGGTCATCCCTACAGAGCTGCAAAATCTGTAAACTCAAAACTGAAGAAAATAAACATGAATCTGCCTCTATCCCTCTGCTTGCCTGTTGGATCTTCTATATGCACTGGAGTGAGGAAATTTGCACTCAGCTACTGCCAATCCTCTTGGAAAAAATCGAACTTCTGAAACTCGAAGTCCCCTGTGAGAAATATTCCCTCTGTTGTGTGTGCTTTTCTCTTCCACCCAACGCGGATTCTGCTTCTGCAACCTGCAACAAAACCCTCTGCGTCCAACCAGAAATCTACTCAGCAAAAATCTAAGCTACAGTTGCTCCTTTTGACTGTTGGAAGCAACTTTGAATTTTCTGCACACCTGCAACAGAAAATCAAACCGCTGTCGAGTAATTCGAACTTCCAATCTAGGTACTGCTCAGCCTCTGAGAATTTCGGCATGTTGCTCCCACTGAACATCAAAATTCCCTTCCCCGCTTTTGAGTTGTCCGGCTGATCACTTACGCTTTGATACCATGTGAAAATTCTCACAACTGGAAATTATTCTCCTAATTGTTAATTAATTTTAACAATTTATTTGCTACGACAAACACTTAATAAATCACACTGCAACCTTCACAAATAAAATACTATGGAAATAATAGCGCTAGAAACTAAGAAAATACTAGCACACGCACACAATAAAATGACACCGTTATTTTTGGACTGTCCTCGGAAAAACCCCAACTTGGGAAAACCGATGCAGCAATTGAGGATTTTATATTAGTAAGAAACAATGAAAATCTCAGTACAATCTGGATGCACAAACTGGCAATCCACTATAGGAGAAATTGGCCACAAAAATTAGTGAGACAAATTTTGTCTCACCCGGCACTGATCTAGCTCCAAAACTGACTCTGAATGGGCTCCACAAAACCCCTGTGTCAGCCTCTATGTCAAGCCTGCGCAGCCACCGGTATGCTATGCCTGGAACTGCAACTGATCAAGTCGTCTGCCCAATCCAGCCTCTGAGAATGACTCGTTGGTCCCTTCCAAAATTCTTCCTGGCCTCCAGCAACTGAATCAGCCCTCTGTTTGGCCAAATTGAATTGTTGCCTTTGAAGCTTCTGCGCAGCCTCACTAAGGAAAGTCGACCCTCCTATAGCTGATTCTCCAGATCTAGAAAATCTCCTCTGAACTCACTATCCTTGCCCCTCACTATCTCTGGCTCTTCGACAACTAACTGTTGCTACTCTAGAAATCGATCTGCCAAGGAAATCAAACTTCTGGTATTCTAGTGTATTTTCTCCAAGTGCCTATCAACTTCCTCTTATAATCCACTGTTAGAGCACCATGACCAAGATTAAAAACTTAATCAATGGCTAGGATCATCTTGGTGTCTATCCGTGTGAGTTCCTAGATGATTTTCACATTTTCTCAATTAATATTGATTAATTAACCATATTCCCTAAGTTTAGACTTAGGAAATATTTTAAAAACGGTTAATAATCTAATTGAGACACTTCTAGGTGGAATTTCCAAAAACGATTTCTAGGTTTTGGAGATCTCATGTATTCTAGCCTCTCCTCCAAATTTCGTGGCTAGAACACATCCGATGGTACAAAAACTAACATTCAGCTTGGATTTAAAAAAAAATAACTTTTGCAGAAAAAGGAACATGGCTATACCTTCAATAAAACTTGCTTCATTCCACCATCTATGGGCTTTGTCTTGAAAGGATGGGTTCGTGAGCCAGAAGCTTTGGAACCGGAACGGAAAATTTTTTGGATTGGATTTGATGCTTAAATCTAGGCAGACAGGCCAGTGATTTGATCCTCCACATGGCAAGACAGAGACTTCAAGATATATGTCCTCCAAAAGTGATTTATAAACTATGAAGTGATCTAGTCATGACATGCTCTATTGTATGCCTCCTCTATAATTTTTCCAAGTTAAGAGCCCATGATAGTGTCCAAATTGATCAATTTTAGTTGCCTCATCATATCTTTGAAGTGATTTTCTTCAATATCCAATCAACGTAGCCCTTCCAACTATTCCTCTATGGATTTGATTAAGTTAAAGTCCCCTCCCACTATCTAGGGGCCATTCGTAGTGTAGTGCTTGAGGTTGCATAGGGTCTTGACGAAGTTAATTTTTCCTCCCGCAATATGAGGTCCATCAACATTGTTTAGAATTCCTACTTCCACCAATCCTATTGGCTGGAATTTGGCTGATAAGATCTAAGAATAGGCAAATAAATCTGAAATGATTACCTACCCTAGGTTCCGTAATAGAGTGAATCCTCCTGATTTTCCAATAGCATCAGTTGTTATAGATTGGCAGCTAGCCCAACAACAAGAATCTATGGTTGCAACTTTTTCATTGGTACATTTGGATTCATGTATCATCATAATAGCTAGTTGTTACTTGCGAGTTCTATTTTTGAGAAGTCTTTGCTTGTCTTTGCAATTAAGGCCTTTGATGTTCCAAGAGATAATATTCATTGAAGGTTAGGAAGATTGGATGAAAATGCCTTTGTCATGACCATGATCCTCCTAGAGTTTATCAGCATTTTCCCCAATTACTGAATTTGTTTATTGCTTCTTCTACCTCTTTTCTTGACGTCTTTTTAAGCGTTTGGGGGATCTTTAAGAGAATGAGTTTGCATTCCTAAATGGGGATTTGAAGAACTTGTATCTGAGAGATCTTGGGTTCTCTGAGTCTTAACTTTGAGAAGAGATTTGCATAGAATTTTCACTTGATGCTTTGGGATAGATTAGGGGTCCTTTCCTTGTCGTGTCGTCGCCATTGATGGGAGATCCAAAGCATCTAGATCCATGTCTTTAGCAGTTTCCTGTGTATTTTTGTTCATCACTTCAGTCATTGTTGATTTATTGGTTGTTGGGTCCATGGAGTTTACTCAGAGTTTCCTTGCTATCCAGGGATGGATTCAATTGAGGTTGTTGCAAGGCCTCGATCTTATCTGCAATTGGATCAGCCTTGGGATGATCTTTAGGCTAGAAGTCTTCATTGGAAACCAAGGTTTCAAACTATTGTGGTTTCTAAAACCTTTGTTCGAAGTCGAAGAGGGTTGGGATCAGGGATTTGAACATCTGGAGGAGGGTTTTTCAAAACCATTTGGATCTTTTTGAGAACCGGGGTTTGGGGGAGGTTCGACAGAATTGAGATGACAATTTCTAAAGTGGTGGCCATATTCATGACATTTCCTGCATCTGAAGGGAATGTGCTCGTAAGCCAAGGATTGTTTCCACACCGTGTCATGATAAGAGATATCAATGGAGGCTGAAAGGGGTTGAGAGATGTTCATGTATATGGAGAGCCTCACATATGAAGTATATCTCTCTTATTTCGGGGATTTAGAAACTTTGACAAATAAGTCAAAAGCATTGGTTATTCCCACAAAGGTTTCTTATTCCCAAAACTCTTTTGGGAGGGAGAAAAGATGAACCCAAACTGGAGCTGCTAAAAAGTCCTTTTTGGGCTGAAGCATTCGGTCCAGAACCTAAGAGATAGTCCAGTGGAATTAATGAAATAGGATCCATTTTCAAAAACCTTGATTGGATCTTCCAGATTAGCAAATATATATTACTATGAAGAAACTCTTTGCCCCAAATTTGAGGCTGATCTGTTCTTTGGGTTTCCATTTGTTCTGAATCGACTAGATCAAATTCTTTGCCAGATCCCCATAAATTTGTCAATGAAGGAATGATCTTGCATGCAAACTGAATATATTCACCTATGCAACTAGATTTCACCTCATATTTTGGATTCTCAGCCACTTTTGGCAAACAGCAGCCTGGGTTGCGACTTTGGAGACAAACCCCCGCAGGCTTGCAATTGAGTGATTAGAAGCTGATAGAATGGACGGGCCGGCCGTGAGCAGATCCCAGTCACAATATTGCGGTAGGAAGGAACCGAGCTTCCCCTGCAGCACGAGCCATTAGAAAGCAGCACAGCAAACCCTAGGAGAGCCAAAGCATGACTCTTAATAACTGAATCGATACAACGAGTGAACTATTGCACGTGGTTGTCGAGATTGTTAACTTTCATGAAAGATATCATTTTCCGCAAAATTAGACTCTGTTTTTCTGAATTTCCCAAATCAACTGCAGAAATATTCCTGGTTCAGGGTCAACTATTACTCTTTAGCTTACGCAAGTTATTCTCGAATGGAATCTGGTAATTTTCCATGTGCCAAACTGAAGGAAACCAAATTCTGGAGGTCGAATCTGGTAACTTTACATTGCCGAGCCCAGGTGGTTTCATTGTAACTGCCTCTATCATGATCATGATCCTCCTGCTTCAAAGAGCTGATTTCTGTAACTATCTGGAAGTATTATATATCCTCAATATAGTACAATATTGCTTTTTCTCTCTCAAAAAACTTTACATTGCCGAGCTAAAGGAAACCAACAGGCAGACAATTTTCACAGCCTCGTAGAAAAAATACAACAACACATATGCAGGGGCGAAACTTCAACATTTCTTCGACAAAAGCACAATCCGTAGAGAAAACGCAACATAATACCTCTGAACAAAAGCGAACAATTTATTTTGACAAACACGATCATTTCTAAGCTTAAGGAAATCAATCCTTCCGCAGACATGCAATTATTTACCGTTTCTGGACTGCAAAAATAACATTTAAATAGATGGAAGAAATTTACCCTTTCTGGGCTGAGCCACTAGACAGAAGAACAGCAATATACAGTTCCTGAGGAATAACAAATCAAAAGTTACAGAGACGGACCAAATTATAACTCTCTGGATGGAAACCAGATATATCACAAGAATGTTTGTTTCCCCAGGCATGATCTTTTCCCGAGAAATTTATGTAGCAGTTGCCTTATTTGGAGGATGATACTCGGTTGAGTTTGAAATAGTTATTTTAAAATGCATTTCTAGAGGTATAAACAGATTCAAATATTCAAATGTACAGATTTAAAGATTCAAAGTCTCTGGCATTCGATCTGTGTACAGATTTCACAATTCAAATATATTAATAATTTAAAACCAATTTTCAAAGAAAATTCATAAAAATATTAAATTCAAATATATCAATTAATTTTAAACCAAATTACAAAAAAAATCAAAAAAAATATTAAATTCTTACTTACTAATGATAAATCATCTAAATACCTGCAGCTATTTGCCTGGACATCAATATAATCCTAAATTTCTTCTGAAAGCCAAGATAATTCATAGAAAACAGTAATATTAAAACGCAAACTTGAAGAAATTAACAGTAACCAATTTCAAAGGAATTTGTTTTCTGTTATGAAAAAGGAAAAACAACGTGCCTGAAAGTCAATACTAAATTTCTTCTGGAATACACTGATGAAAAATAACCTATATATCGTCAAGTCAAAAGAGTTGTCAGATATCATTGAAATCTATACAGAAGCTCTCAAAGTCCGAAATTTCCTTAAATAGTTACTCTTTAGATAAGACTTCAAAAAATGCTAATCTTTCAATGGAATATTCAATTAACAAAGGAAAATGATTTCAAATTTGGCACAAGATCATAAAGTTCGTTCAAGTGCTTGAATTTAGCATGCCAAATCCTCACAGGATCTTGGCAAATACATCAAATTTGCAATGAATTCAGGTTTAGAAAAACACAAAACTTAACAGAAAACGCGAATTTATCTGTGGATTCCAAATTTAACTTCTTTTGTTTCCCTGAATTGCGCTTCCACGCTCAAATTTGCTAATTTCTCGTAGAAAAGTTTAAAAGACGGCCATCGAAGCATTTTATTCTTCCACGCTCGTCTTCTTCAACTTGGTTTACGACTTCTCAATGCTACCTCGTGGTGAGATTTTCGATCTCCACCCACGTTAATTCTTGTTTAGTGTGCTCAGCATTATTTTTAACTCTCTCAATATTTATGAAAGAACACACATCTATTTTTGACAAGTTTTGAAAATAATTTACAATATTAACTTGAAAAATTTTAACAATAATTTATTATATTATTTGTTGGGTGATTGTATATATATATAAATGATATTTTAAATATGAAATTATTTTTTATATAGATTTACTTTTATATATGCTTTTATGAGAGATTTTTCGGTGTATCATAAGACATTTCATTTGTCGACGCATTTCAAACCAACTAATGTGGTTCATCTAAAATTATTATGTCATTTTTTAAATAAATATTCTTAAGTCATAATGAGAAATTTTTAACAAAATCTATTTTAAGTCTTACTACTAAAACTCCAATACTATTGCAATAACTACCAAAAAATCCAACAAACACATTTGTGATTTTCAATCACTTCCTATATCAATAGAAAGATATTTTTGAAAATGCAATCTAAGTTCTCTCTCTAAACTGTCACTGCATTTGAGCCCCTACATTAATACAACTTATTTAGATAGATGATCAAAATTTGAGTTGAAATATATATATATATATATATATATATATATATATACAGCTTGAGTGGGCCTAATGGTTAAGAGCATGTGTTTCCTCCTAAGAGGTCATAGGTTCAAAACCAGAGTGGGGTAGAGTATGTATGTTTTTGTAGACTTAGCAGTCAAATCCCTGCGGGGAGGTGGGTCCCTTGTCCCTTGTCGGCCTAATGGTTAAGAGCATGTGTTTCCTCCTAAGAGGTCATAGGTTCAAACCTAGAGTGGGGTGGGGTAGAGTATGTATGTCTTCATAGACTAAGCAGTCAAATCACTGCAGGGTATGTCTTCATAGACTTAAGCAGTCAAATCACTGCGGGGAGGTCTTGTCCCTTGTGGGCCTAATGGTTAAGAGCATGTGTTTCCTCGTAAGAGGTCATAGGTTAGGTTCAAAACCAGAGTGGGGTAGAGTATGTAGAGTATGTATTTCTTCGTGGATTTAGCACTGAAATACACCAATTTAATGTCCCTTGTCCCTTGTCGGCCTAATGGTTAAGAGCATGTGTTTCCTCCTAAGAGGTCATAGGTTCAAACCCAGAGTGGGGTGGGGTAGAGTATGTATGTCTTCATAGACTTAGCAGTCAAATCACTGCAGGGTATGTCTTCATAGACTTAAGCAGTCAAATCACTGCGGGGAGGTGGGTCGCTTGTCCCTTGTGGGCCTAATGGTTAAGAGCATGTGTTTCCTCGTAAGAGGTCATAGGTTAGGTTCAAAACCAGAGTGGGGTAGAGTATGTAGAGTATGTATTTCTTCGTGGATTTAGCACTGAAATACACCAATTTAATGTCTGTGACCTTAAAAATGGATATTATTATTATTATTATTATTGTTTTTTACATTCATAAATTGATTTCTAATTGGAAATGATAATATAGTCTCAATTTTACATTTATTGTTATATAATATATTAATAACTTAAAATCTCCCAATACTTATAAATATTTTTCTATTGTTATTATAAATTTTTATAACTCTGTGGTATTCTCCTAAGTCAACTTGTCTTTTCATATTTAATTATGTGTTCCTTTAATATTATATAATATTTTTATTTCAAACATTTTTACTTACCTTTAATAGCTACTTTGATTTTATGGGCTAGGAGTCATATAATCACTTAAAATATCAAGTTGTCAAATAATGCAAGATAAAGACTTAGAAACATTTGTAGATGGGTTAGTTATTTAAGAATATAGACAATAACAAAAGCCAATTGATGTCATTTGTTGTGTAAATTTTTGTTATAGATAATTTTAATGTAAAATAGAAATTTCATTGTTTTAATTAACACTCACTGTATCTTAACTTTGTGAATTCAACTATAAAAATTTCTCTACTTAAAAATTTTAACAGTTTTATTTATTTTAATATTTTGAAAATTTGTTTATTCAAAAATTGAAAAAGATCTAAATTATTATAATGTCACTTATAAAATAGACCTTGCAAATCATAAATTTTAGTAATTAAAAATTTAAAAATATTATACTGAAAAAATAATCCTGAAATCAGGCCAACCATATTGACATGCCGAAAATAAATCCCCACCAACCATAGTCATCTCTGACTCTCCTGGCTAGCTATAGAAAAACTGGTTCGTCCTGCGTATCTAAATTTTGAGCCCCATTTTTTGTCGGGAAGTCTAACGGGGCGGAGGAATTGCCCGGACGACTAAAAGTGACCGAGCCCGGGTAAAAAAATTTCAAAAAATCTTGTAGATGTAGTGTTTGAATCGTGTTTTTGATAGTGGAAATGGGTTCAGCACCATCAAAAACGTCTAAAACACCTAAAATTTTGAAGTTTTACAACTATAACTTGGATTTACAAAAATTCTTGCCAGATTTTCTCTAAATATGACCCGAATTTCCATAACTCCGCCACTTCATTAAAATACGCATTTTTGGTCATAATATTACATGACCCGGGCCTCTATCTTCAACTTAAACATCTACTGTATGGCCGAGCTTAAATAGATTTCATGAACGCATGCACTACTTTGGACATGTCGTCCATTACCTACTACCAGGGATGAATATGTACACGAATAAACATAAAATGAAGTTGAACTCACAACCTTTACAATCTTATCTAATTCAAATGAAGTTGAACCCAGAATCCCTACCATCTTATCTAATTTTAAATTAGTCATAGTAACATATCCAACAATGTTGCTACGTAGTTCTGGTTATTTATGATATTGGGAATGTGATTTTTTCCGAAAATCTTTATTAATTAATTAAAAAATAATTGATAGTTAAAAAAGGTAAAAACAAAAAATAGGTAAATATTTTTTAATTAATAGAAAAATAGAATTGTTTTATTTACATAGTCATTTGTTGAATGAATTGATAATCATTTTAACTTTGGGCTAACAATTTTTTATAAGTGTGTAGTTCTTGTTATTTATGAGTGTGTAGTTCTTGTTATTTATGATATTGGCAATGTGATTTTTTCCGAAAATCCTTATTAATTAATAAAAAAAATAATTGATAGTTAAAAAAGATAAAAACAAAAAATAAGTAAATATTTTTAATCAATATCAAAAATAGAGTTGTTTTATTTACGTAGTCATTTGTTGATTAAATTGATAATCATTTTAACTATGCCCATTAACAATTTTTTACAAGTGTATTTATGTAGTACTTGCTATTTACATAAAAAAAATAATTGATATTAAAAAAAGGTAAAAACAAAAAATAGGTAAATATTTTTAACCAATATTAAAAATAGAGTTGTTTAATTTACATAGTTATTTGTTGATTGAATTGATAATCATTTTAAGTATGGGCAGTAACAATTTTTGATAAGTGTATTTATTTATATCTTGTTTTTATCTATTTTTATGTAAATACTTGCTTAAATTATGGTGGATAGTAATTAATAGTAAATATATAAATATTGCAACTGCATCCAAAATAATAGTAAATATATTATTTAATCATCACATAAATATTGCAAGTGCATCCAAAAATTATGGCAGTGATGCATTGTGTTATGCAAACACTGTGTAATATCCCCCTTTAATGTAAATATAATTTCTTTTACTGCAACCAAACAAACTATTATTTTTCTCAAAATGTAAATTGTTTTTGAATTAAGTTATGAAAAAGAATTTTGCAGTTATTAGTGAAAAGAATGTTTCTTTAATTAATTACTTAAAAGAAAGAAAACCAAATCTTGGAAAGTATTTGAGGAAAAAAATGATCTAGAGGAGGGGGATCTGAGATCAAGAGAAAGAGGAAGAGAATTGTGCTGAGAGGTCAGGCAGTTGTGCAAGTCTGGTTAACACCAGATATTTGGAGACACTCTTAGTCTTTTAATGAGAAAGGATTCCCTTGAACAGGGATAGCACGAGGGAGATCTACTATTATAGTAAATCTCATGGTAGGGAACACAATGCAGGTCTATGTGTAGACCAAACAGGAGCAACTAAAGACTGATAAGTTGAAGATTTGGTTATAAGTCATAACAAACAGGAGCAACTAAAGACTGATAAGTTGAAGATTTGGTTATAAGTCATAACATCATATAAGTGACACTCTTTGTTTAAAGCTTTCAACTTACATAGTTTAATGAATTTTAACCTATGAAGTCCAATAAGTATTATTCAGTAAGTTTAATTTCTTATGGTTATCCTAGAGATTACATTAGTATAGAGTCTTTTAATAGAGGCAATGAACTCTGTGCAAAACTATTTAATTAAAAATACATGAATAAGTATCAGAGCAAATAACTCCTTTATTACCTAATGTAGAATATAGTAAAATGGTAGATTGCAGTAAATATGTAACTTGCAGCAAATATGTAGAATGTTGTAAATATCTAAATTGCAGTAACTAGCTAGAAAGACAATGCATGTAAACCCTATGATAGACGAGATAGTAACAAGCTTAGATAAATAGATATTGTCTTAAGTGTGATGGGTATTTTCAGTAACAAGCTCAGATAAATATATATTGTCTTGAGTGTGATGGGTAGCAAATTCAGTTGGAAGAAATTACGATATTTTATTCATAGAGAAATCTTAAATTTAAAAGGTAGTCGAACAAATTACATAGGGAAGTAAAGATTATTTTCCTAAAAGAACAAAGGAAACCATACAGGATTTAGTACTTAAATACAAATAATAACAAGCATAACATCGGAAAATCTCTCAATAGTTCAAACCCTAGTTGTTTTCCCTAACTCCAACAGAACTGAAGCCAGAAGAACCTAACTCTAACAGAACTGAAGCCAGAAGAATTAGCAAGTATGTCGAATGAGTTTGACACTCCCCGAGGGATTCCATGCGGACGGAATAGCCTATAAAAGATTAGTGGGCTTAGTACATAAATTCTAAAAGAACTGAAGGCAAAGGAATTAAAAATGCCAAATATTCCAGGAATTCCGAGCCATAGCCAAAATTTGATATAGCTTCGTTATAAACAATATAAATGCTAGACAAAAACTGAGGAAAACCATTTAATCCTTCACTATAACGAGATTAAAACAGAGATTTTCTTTTGAAGAGAAAGTCCGAACATGCTTGACATTATCATCATTCCATAACGCATCAAAAATATATATGATTTCCACTGTAAATGTTCATAGCATCAGCCTAGATATAACATAGAGTCTCGACAGAGAACTGAGAATGGTATAAACCAAATTCATTCATTATACAAACTCTAGTTATGTGAAAACTGCATGTAATAAAGACAGAACCAGGACTACAAGCAATGGTCAGGACATGTTAATTTTAAAATACAAAATCGGTATCACGGTGGAACTCCGGCTTCCATAATCTGAGAGCGAAATGTAGAACTATCAACACAACAGAAAAGCTACATAGTAAGTCGTCCTTCTGGCCATAGAAACCTTGAATACGAGATAACTTAATAACTGAAATACTTGGTATTTGGAAAATTCTTCCTACAGGAAGACGAAACCTAAAATGGAGTCTCGGCCTCATTATCCTCTGAGGGTTGTGATACCTGGAAGGGGTATTTGCGTAGTCATAGCAAGAAAAACTAGAGATTAGCATTATCTTATAAATATATATAAACTTCTGTAATGTAGAAAGACATGCAAAATAAAAATGAAATAGTTACCACTGTATAACCACCCAAAAACCCTGATGTCGTAGCTGAACTCCAACTCGCCTAAGCGTTGAAGGCAATAGACCAGCAAAACCGGAGGCAAACCAGGAGCTGAGCAACAAAACCACAGAATAGGCAAGCGCTCACATCAGGCAAGGAGATCCATCGTAACAGGTTCCCAATCAGTGGTCCAGAGCAGAGCCGAAGCCCATCAAGGTTGCAAAGAAGCACAATAATGAACAGGACCAAAATTGCAAAAGGGTAAATGTCAAAACCCTCGAGAACCGATTCCCGAATGATCATCCCAAGTGACAAGGGTTGTTTATGAGGAAAGCCAATCCCAAGAAAAATGCTGCAGGTAGCCCACGTGGTGTATAATAGTACGCCACCTAGGTCAGGACAGCCAGGGCCTTTAATAAAGCACAGACAGATGGCAAGGCTTAAGCACATGAAATCTAAGGAGTAATCAATTGTATTGAGAGCTAAATAAATTGCAAACGAGTGCATTAAAGGTTAATTACCATCGCATGTATAAGTTATCACCATTGTGTATGTAAGACCATATGAACTTGATTCTAAGTTTTTAATTCATGTCTTCCTTAAATAATTGCCGAAAATTGTAAATAGAAAAGTAAATAACATGTTGGGTTATATGGTAAGTATGGTGGTAAGTAGGTAAATAATTCCAAATCTTTATTTACTATCACATTATTTTTTTTATATATACGTTGTTTTATATACGGATGTGTTACATATGGTATCAGAGCGGACTCAGGTTTCCAAAACTGAGACCTCTGCGATAAGAAATAACAATTTTGATGATATGCACATAGGAGGTAGCAAAGTTCAGTATGAGGCGAACTGGGAATCCACTACATGGCTCTGTAATGGGAGCAGGACCAACACCATTTCAGGAAAAAAAACCTTGAGGTCTGGGTGTAGTTGGGGGATGAGTCACAAAATCCCAATACATACATTCGGATGATTGTACAAGAATTGAAAGGTGAAATGGCCCGACTCTGGGCAGACAATGAGAGATTAATGCAGGAACAAGAAAATATTCTGAAAATCCTATCGGATATGCAGAATCATCAACCATTAATCCCCAACCCAGAGCACGACCATATGACCAGGGAACAAGAATTCCGAACAGAAAACGTGGAAACAGAGAGAGGTGAAGAAAACCAAGAAGACAAATCAAGTAATGTGTCCGATCATAAGGCTCAGAAAAAGTAGAAAATTGAACTCCAAGGAGAGTTTTGAAAAATCAAGCCTCCTCTCTTCGATGGAGAGCAAGAAGAGGCGGTAGAAGCATGGTTAATTAACATGAATAAGTACTTCTAGCTGTACGAGTATGATTTCAATCTGAAGGCCCGTCTGGCCATTTTCCAGCTTCAAGGGAAAGCCACGTTATGGTGGGAGGAGGTAAAAACTGTCCATGGGGTCAATGAGAAAAATATAACATGGGAGAAATTCCTAAAAAAAAGTAAAGAAAAATATCTAACCGAAAGGTTTTACGATGAGAAAGCAAAAGAATTCCATGATCTCTGCCTAGGCCAAATGACCATGGATGAATTTATAACCAAATTTACATCATTATTGTAGTATGTCCCTTATATTCATGAATAAAAGGCCAAAGTACAGCGTTTTATCAACAACCTACTCCTGTTCATGAAGAAAAGGCTGGAATTCGACAACCCAAAGACTATGGACAAAGTTATTCGGAAAGCAAGAATCTGCTATCAGCGAAATAAACCAAAAGGTGATTCGAGTAAAAAGTGGGCTGATAAAAAAAGAATTAAATTTAATCCCAACCATAAGGGAAATAAGGGCATTAACAACAAAGGCTCATATAAAGGACAAATTAACCGAAGTATGAATAAACCCAGATTTAAAGTACCCGGTGAGATCAAGACAAATGAACAGGCTGGCAGAAATGAAGCCGAATTTATTAACAGACCACCTGTGCAGTGTTGGGGGTGCGGAGGCCCACATTACATCAAAAATTGTCCTCACCGCAAGGGAGCAGACCAGATATCTCAAATTCAAGAGGCATCTACAGTAGGAGAAGTGGCTAGAAGTCTTCCAAAAATTAACACATTGATGGAGGATCACCAGGCATGAATTTAGTCGATTATGGTTGAGTTTTAAGGTACTATTTTTGACCAGAATTGTTCTATTTTAATAGATCCTAGGGCCACTTTAAGTTACATTAGTCCCAGGATAGTGGAACGATGCAAATTACAAGCTGTTAAATTTAAAATTCCATGGTTAGTACAGCTAGCCATAGGAGCAAAAAGAAGAGTCTTATCCAAAGTAAGTAATTGTCCTTTAAAAATAGGTAGTCAGCCTATTATAGTTGACATGAATGTGTTACCACTGGGGTCATACGACATTCTCATAGGTATGGACTGGTTGGAGAAACATTGGTCCCTCATAAATTATAAAACAAAAACTGTTAGTTTTCGGGATGAAGTAGGGGTGAGACAGGAAATTCAAGGTGTGTAGAAACCTTTACAGTTAAGGCCTATAACAGCCTCCCAATTAGCCAAATGCATAAGAAAAGGTTGTCAAGTCTATGATATCCAAGTGGGGTATGATGACTCCAAGGATAAATCTCTATCCCTTGAGAACATACCTGTGATACAAAAATTTCCAGATGTATTTCCTAAAGAAATACCAGGTTTACCCCCAAAAAGAGACATAGACTTTACCATTGAGTTAATTCACAGAGTTGCCCTAGTTTCTCGAGCACCATACCGAATGATTATACCAAAACTAATGGAATTAAAGATGTAACTCCAGGAGTTGCTCGAATAGAACTATATCTATCCCAATGTGTCCCCTTGGGGGGCTCCGGTATTATTTATTAGAAAGAAAGAGGTAACCCTGCAAATGTGCATGGATTACCGCCAGCTAAATGAGCTGACTGTTAAAAACAAATACCCCCTTCCCCGTATAGACAAGATTTTTGACCAAGTGAAGGGCACAACCGTCTCCTCAAAGATCGATCTCTATTCTAGGTATCATCAGATCACGATTCAGGAGGAAGATATTGCAAAAACTGTTTTGAGGACACGTTATGGTCATTATGAGTATGTGGTTTTACCTTTTGGACTAACTAATGCCCCAGCTACCTTCATGTGTCTCATGAATAACATTTTCCATTAGTTCTTGGATAAATTTGTATTAATCTTTATCGATGACATACTGATCTACTCTCGGAATATGGAGGAGCATAAGGAACATCTTCACATTGTACTGCAGGTCCTAAGAGAACATCAACTGTACGCTAAGTACAGTCAATGTGACTTCTTTAAGGAGCAGATCCAATACTTGAGACACGTCATCACCTAGGACGAAATTGCAATTGATCTGAAAAATATAAGAACCATTATGGAGTGGCCAGTGCCAAAGGATGTGGCCGATATAAGATCATTTTTGGGCCTGGCTGGTTACTACCAAAGGTTTGTGGAGGGATTATTTAGAGTGGCATATCATATTACCTCCTTACAAAAGAAAGGAAGAACTTTCAAGTGGATCCCTTATTGTCAAAGGAACTTTGATCAGCTCAAGCATCTTCTTACCACCTCACCCATTCTAAGCATTGCTGATCCCAATAAGGAATATGTGGTTTGTACGGATGCTAATAAGGAAGGATTGGGTGGCGTACTTATGCAAGAAGGCAGAGTGGTGGCTTATGAATCTAGAAAACTGAAAGAATATGAATAAAAATATTCAACATATGATTTGGAATTGACAGTGGTCATTCACGCCTTAAAAATGTGGCGACATTACCTATTAGGTAAGAGATTTTTATTAATGACTGACCACCATAGTTTGATTAATTATTTCAAGTAGCCAACTTTAAATGTCAGGCAAGCTCGTTGGGCAGACTTACTGAGTGAATTCGATTTCAAAATCAAACACATAAAAGGGAAGGAAAATCAGTGGCAGATGCTTTAAGTCGAAAGGTAATCTATTTATATGAAATTTCTTATAGTGAATCCCGAACGACCTTTTTTGGGCAGATTCAAGAATCAGCCATGTAGGATTCTACATATAGACATTTATGGCAGCAAGCAAAAATTTCTTACAACCATGAACAACAACTGGGTTATCAAAAAAATGCTGAAAATTTACTAGTTTATAGGAAAAGAATATATGTGCCCAACCAATAGCATCTCAAAAATTTAATTTTGGATGAATACTGTTTAGTCAATTTAGTGTGTCCTAAATTGCTACATTAATTATCAATCCGAGAGTCATAAATTGATGAAGTGTGGTGCACTATATGTGCAAGACAACCTCTTTCTTACTTTTATTGTTTTCAATTTTTATCTTGTTTTTAGGGTTTTGTCTTTGTTGATCTCCTAAGGTGTCTAATGCAAATGGAAATCTTATTCTCAGGTTTTAAGAATACTTTTAGAGGGCAAGTATGGATGCAGATTTAAGACAAGGTTTATGTCTCTTATGATAATTTCCAGAACTTAGCACTTCAAAAGATCTCAAAACATGTTATTGATAAAATCAGTACTTGAACAGGAATGTAAATATGCAGCTATTTAAATCAAACAAAAGATGAAATACTGATCATGAGGTCACTGTCTCTGCTTCCCATCTAATTACAGAAATAAAATCTAAACTATTGCACTCAAAACCAAAAATTGCAGACTAATGAAAGCAAGCTTAATTTACTTCACTTATAATCAGATAGCTTGCCAATTAACTTCTCGGGTTAAGCCATGGCACCGAAGATAACGTCAAATAAAATGAAGAATTGATATCTAAATTACCTATTTGTAGATTAATGAAAGCAAAATCAAATTACTTCACTTATAATCTAATAGCTCGCCAATTAACTTCTCGGGTTAAGCCATGGCACCGGAGATAACGTCAAATAACATGAAGAACTTGATATCTAAACTACCTACTTGCAGATTAATGAAAGCAAAATCAAATTACTTCACTTATAATCCAATAGCTCGCCAATTAACTTCTCGGGTTAAGCCATGGCATCGGAGATAACGTCAAATAACATGAAGAACTTGATATCTAAACTAGCTAATAGCAGCAAACAAATCTCACTGAAATCAAAGCATAACAACTGAAATTTAAAAGCTTAAAAAGTTTAGCAGAGAAGCAAATCTCATATCACTACTTGATGCAAAAATTATATGAAAAAGCTCGAGCATAACCTATCCTAAAACACATTGATCAGTGTTAGTGAAAAAGTATGCAATGCTGCAAAATCATGTACAGGAATAAAATGATTAACACCATAAACAAATTATGAGAAATATAAAGTGGAAATAAGAGAAAAGATGCATGAAAACTTTACAAAAATGAAAAGCAAAACCTCAGCTAGCAGGGGCCCTCTGCACAACCTTTGGTTAACATGCTGTCACCTCAGAACCACGCTTTACACAGTCATAAGAAAACAAAGTTTTTATATTGCAAAACAGAGAGTATGTCTTCTCATTACAACAGAAAAACGAAAGCTAAAACAATAGCGTCAATCCTAATATCTGAACTAGCTACTTGCGTTGCAAATGCTTTATTTATACAGTAAAATAGATAATTGTTTTTCTGAGAGAAATCTTCGATAGAGGACACGTAAACAGGACAGAACCCGTAAGTTCAGCCTCTTGGTTGCCATAAGCATTCAATCTACAAAAAGTGGGTGTTCGATTTGCGTCATGGAAACGGCTTGCAGCTGTCAAGAGGGATCCACGAATCTAGGAACAGTCTCGGACTTTTCACTTGCTGAAACAGAGACCTATTTGATGTAGGACTCCTTGTTTAACCAACCTTTGACTAATGCCTTTCTTCACGAATTCGACTGAACATATAGGACCTTATCCATGTGTAGATCATTTTTGAGCTGCCCACGTGCCTCGTTTCACCTGCCGACACCTGTAACCTACAGAACAATGAAAGTAGCTGTGGAATTGCGAGTCAGCTGTGGAAAGTGGCTACATTCTGTAGCTGATGAACAAAATCTAAATCAAATAGCACACACAAGGATATAGTTAGAAAACCACTTAAATGCACTCCTAGAATCAATATGTAACAATCTTTGATAGCTTATGAGGCACTGATGTGGGAAAATGGAAGAGAAAAGGTCTAGGAAAGTATGTAGAAGAGAGGTAGTTCTAGGGCTCAACAAATACCACAAGATTCTTTATGCAGGTCGTCCCGGATACCAAAAGATGATTTCTACCCTGTGAAAGGAATTTTTCTGGCTCGGTATGAAGAAGGAAGTGGCAGAATACTTGGCCAAATTCTTGGAGTGCCTACAAGTGAACGCTGAGCACCAACATCCAGAAGGGTTACTTCACCCTCTACCCATTCTGAAATGGAAATGGGAAACGATATCTATTGATTTCATCATCGAACTGCCTAAGTCAAGAAAACAAAATGACTTCATCATGGTGGTGGTGGACAAACTAAGAAAATCATCTCATTTTATACCTGTTCAATCAACTTATAGAGCAGTCCAAACTGCTAATAATTTTATGCAACACATTTTTACACTGCATGGAATTCCCAAGATGATCATTTTCGACCGAGATGTAAAGTAAAGTTTACATCAGCTTTTTGGAAATCCCTCTTTGAAGGTATGGGGACACAACTGCACTTCAGTACAACTTATCATCCGCAAACGGATGGGCAAACTGAATGAGTGAATCAAGTTATCGAAGACACATTGCGTGTTTATGTCATGCAACAACCCACTAAATGGGAAGACTATCTTCACCTGGTGGAGTTTGCCTACAATAATGGGTACCATGCGTCCTTACGAATGAGCCCCTTCGAGGTACTATACGGGCGCAAGTGTAGGACACCCTTGAGTTGGAGTGGACCGGAGGATAAGTTGTTGCTAGGACCAGACATGTTAGAAGAGATGGAAGAAATGGTGAAAAAGGTAAGAATCAATTTAAGAGCTGCTCAGGACCGGCAAAAGAATTTTTTCGATCGGAAGAGAAGCTTCTGGGAATTCCAAGTAGGGGACCATGTCTACATTCGAGTTCGAGCCAAGAAAAGTACCTTACAATGGGCCGGGTGTGCTAAATTAGCACCCCGATTTTGCAGACCCTTTCAAATCCTGGCTCGAATCGGACCAGTGGCTTATCAACTTGCCTTACCCAGTCACATTCGTGTACACAATGTCTTCCATGTCTCTCTACTTAAGAAATATATTTATGTTTTTGATGTTTGTAATCAAATGGCAAGACATCAGGGTAATATATAAATATGTTTATGGTTTCCCTTTAGGAATATATATTAAACAAACTGGTTAAGACTTGACAAAAAAAAAATTTATGTTCAGGTTGAACCGGAAGGCGAGTTCCTGGTTGAACCTCTAGTTATACTAGATCGGAGAGAAATAACGCTGCGGAAACGAGTTATCACCCAGGTTAAAGTGCAGTGGCACCATTATGGGCCATAAGAGGCCACTTGGGAAGATGAGTAGGTCATGAAAGAAAACTTTCCAGGCTTATTTGCAGGAGAAGAACATTGAGATAATGTTCCATCATGGGGGGAAGATGTAATATCCCCCGTTAATGTAAATATTATTTCTTTTACTGCAACCAAACAAATTGTTATTTTGCAGAAAACATAAACTGTTTTCTAATTAAGTTATGAGAAGGAATTTTGTAGTTATTAGTGAAAAGAATGTTTCTTTAATTAATTAGTTAAAAGAAGCAGTTACATATTCCAAGAAAAGAAAACCAAATCTTGGAAAGTATTTGAGGAAAAAAATGATTAAGAGGAGGGGATCTGAGATGAAGAGAAAGAGGAAGAGAACTGTGCTGAGAGGTCAGGCAGTTGTGCTAGCCAAGTCTGGTTAAGACCAGGTAGCTAGAGACACTCTTAGTTTTTTAATAAGAAAGAATTCCCTGGAATAGGGAATGCACGGGAGGAGATCTATTGTTATAGTAGATGAAATGGTAGGGAGGTAAACACAGTGCAGGTCTATGTGTAGACCAAACGGGAGCAACTAAAGACTGATAAGTTGAAGATTCAGTTATAAGTCATAACATCAGATAAGTGACACTCTTTGTTTAAAGCTTTCAACTTACATAGTTTAATGAATTTTAACCTATGAAGTCGAATAAGTATTATTTAGTAAGTTTAATTCTGATGGTTATCCTAGAGATTACATTAGTATAGAGTATTTTAATAGAGGCAATGAACTCTGTGCAAAACTATTTAATTAAAAATACATGAATAAGTATCAGAGAAAATAACTCCTTTATTACCTAATGTAGAATATAGTAAAATGGTAGATTGCAGTAAATATGTAACTTGCAGCAAATATGTAGAATGCTATAAATATCTAAATTGCAGTAACTAGCTAGAAAGACAGTGCATATAAACCCTATGATAGACGAGATAGTAATAGAGTATTTTCAGTAACAAGCTCAGATAAATATATACTATCTTACATGCAATGGGTAGCAAATTTAGTTGGAATAAATTACGAGATTTTATCCATAGAGAAATCTTAAATTTAAAAGGTAGTCGAACAAATTATATAGGGAAGTAAAGATTCTTTTCCTAAAAGAACAAAGGAAACCCTACAGGGTTTAGTACTTAAATATAAATAATAACAAGGATAACATCGGAAAATCTCTGAATAGCTTCATGCAATAAAAAGGATTTTCGAATTCAAACCCTAGCTGTTTTCCCTGACTCCAACAAAACTGAAGCCAGAAGAATTAGCAGGTATGTCGAATCAGTCCGGCACTCCCCGAGGGATTCCATGCGGACGGAATACCCCACGAAAGATTAGTGGGCTTAGTACATAAATTCTAAAAGAACTGAAGGTGAAGGAATTAAAAATGCCAAATATTCCAGTAATTCCGAGCCATAGCCAGAATTTGATATAGCTTTGTTATAAACAATATAAATGAAAAACTGAGGAAAACCATTTAATCCTTCACTATAACCATATTAAAACATAGATCTTCTTTTAAAGAGAAAGTCTGAACGTGCTTGACATTATCATCATTCCATAACGCATCAAAAATATATATTATTTCCACTATAAATTTCCATATCGTCACACTAGATATAACACAGAGTCTCGATAGAGGACTGAGAATGGTATAAACCAAATTCATTCATTATACAAACTCTAGTTATGTGAAAAATGCATGTAATAAAGACAAAACTTGGACTACAAGCAATGGTCGGGGCCATTTTAATTTTAAAATACAAAACCAGTATCATGGTGGAACTCTGGCTTCCATAAGCCGAGAGTGAAATGTAGAACTATCAACACAATAGAAAAGCTACATAGCAAGCCGAACTTCTGGCCATAGAAACCCTGAATACGAGATAACTTAATAACTGAAATACCTGGTATTTGGTAGATTCTTCCTCCAGGAAGACAAAACCTGAAATGGAGTCTCGACCTCATTATCCTCTGAGGGCTGTGGTACCTGGAAGGGGTATTTGCGTAGTCATAGCAAGAAAAACCAAAGATTAACATTATCTTAGAAATATATATAAACTTTTGTAATGTATAAAGACAGGCATAATGAAAATGAAATAGTTACCATTGTATAACCACCCAGAAACCCTGATGTCGTAGTTGAAATCCAGCTCGCTCGAGCATTGAAGGCAATTGACTAGCAAAACCGGAAGCAAACTAGGAGCTGAGCAACAGAACTGTAGAATAGGTAGGCACTCACATCAGGCAAGGAGATCCATCGTAACAGGTTCCCAGTCAGCAGTCAAGAGCAGACCCGAAGCCCATCAGGGTTGCAAAGAAGCACAATAATGAACAGAACCAAAACCACAAAAGGGTAAATGTCAAAACCCTCGAGAACCGAATGATCATCCCAAGTGACAAGGGTCGTTGATGAGGGCAGCCAATCCCAAGAAAAATGTTGCAGGTAGCCTGCGTGGTGTATAACAATACACCACCTAGGCCATGACAACTAGGGCCTTTAATAGAGCACAGATAGATGGCGAGCCTTGAGCACATGAAATCTAAGGCGTAATCAATTGTACTGAGACCTAAATAAATTGAAAAAGAGTGCATTAAAGGTTAATTACCATCACATGTATAAGTTATCACCATTGTGTATGTAAGACCATATGAATTAGATTCTAAGATTTTAATTCATGTCTTCCTTAAATAATTGCCGAAAATCGTAAATAGAAAAGTGAATAACATGTTGGATTATATTGTAAGTATGGTGGTAAGTAGGTAAAGAATTCAAAAGCTTTATTTACTATCACATTTTTTTATATATATATATATATATATATATACATTTTTTTATATATGGATGTGTTACATATGGTATCAGAGCGGACTCAGGTTTCCAAAACTGAGACCTCTGGGGTAAGAAATAACAGTTTTGATGATGTGCACGTAGGAGGCAGCAAAATTTAGTATGAGGTGAACTGGGAATCTGCTACATGGCTCCGTAATGGGAGCAGGACCAACACCATTTCAGGAAGGAAACCCTGAGGTCTGGGTGCAATTGGGGGATGAGTCACAAAATCCCAATACAGACATTCAGATGACTGTACAAGAATTGAAAGGTGAAATGGCCCAACTCTGGGCAGACAACGAGAGATTAATGCAGGAACAAGAAAAGATTCTGAAAAGCCTATCGGATAGGCAAAATCATCGACCCTTAATCCCCAGCCCAGAGTGTGGCCATACGACCGGGGAACAAGAATTTCGAACAGAAAACGTGGAAACAGAGGGAGGTGAAGAAAACCAAGAAGAAGAATCAGGTAATGTGTCCGATCATAAGGCTCAGAAAAAGCAGAAAATTGAACTCCAAGGAGAGTTTCGAAAAATCAAGCCTCCTCTTTTGATGGAGAGCAAGAAGAGGTGGTAGAAGCATGGTTAATTAACATGAATAAGTACTTCCAGTTGTACGAGTATGATTTCAATCTGAAGGCCTGTCTGGCCATTTTCCAGCTTCAAGGGAAAGCCACGTTATGGTGGGAGGAGGTAAAAACCGTCCATGGGGTCAATGAGCAAAATATAACATGGGAGAAATTCCAAAAAAAAATTAAAGAAAAATATCTAACTGAAAGGTTTTACGATAAGAAAGCAAAAGAATTCCATGATCTCCGCCTGGGCCAAATGACCATGGATGAATTTATAACCAAATTTACATCATTATTGCGGTATGTCCCTTATATTCGCGAAGAAAAGGCCAAAGTACAACATTTTATCAGCAACCTACCATTGTTCATGAAGGAAAGGCTGGAATTCGACAACCCAAAGACTATGGACGAAGTCATTCGGAAAGCAAGAATCTGCTATCAGCAAAATAAACCAAAAGGTGATTCGAGTAAAAAGTGGGCTGATAAAAAGGGAATTAAATTTAATCCCAGCCACAAGGGAAATAAGGGCATTAGCAACAAAGGCTCATATAAAGGACAAATTAACTAAAGTATGAATAAACCTAGATTTAAAGTACCCAATGAGATCAAGACAAATGAACAGGCTGGCAGAAATGAAGCCGAATTTATTAACAGACCACCTGTGCAGTGTTGGGGGTATGGAGGCCCACATTACATCAAAAATTATCCTCACCGCAAGGGAGTAGACCAGATATCTCAAATTCAAGAGGCATCTACAGTAGGAGAAGTGGCTAGAAGCCTTCCAAAAATTAATGCAATGCTGGAGGATCACCAGGCAGAATTTCAGCTGACTATGGTTGAGTTTGAAGGTACTATTTTTTACCAGACTTGTTCTATTTTAATAGATCCTGGGGCCACTTTAAGTTACATTAGTCCCAGGATAGTGGAACAATGTAAATTACAAGCTGTTAAATTTAAAAGTCCATGGTTAGTACAGCTAGCCACAAGAGCAAAAAGAAGAGTCTTATCCAAAGTAAGTAACTATCCTTTAAAAATAGCTAGTCAGCCTATTATAGCTTATATGAATGTGTTACCCCTAGGGTCATACGACATTCTCATAGGTATGGACTAGTTGGAGAAACACTGTTCCCTCATAAATTGTAAAACAAAAACTGTTAGTTTTTGGGATGAAGTAGGGGTGAGACAGGAAATTCAAGGTGTGCAGAAACCTCTATAGTTAAGGCCTATAACAGCCTCCCAGTTAGCCAAATTCATAAGAAAAGGTTGTCAAGTCTATGCCATCCAAGTGGGGTATGCTGATTCCAAGGATAAATCTGTATCCCTTGAGAACATACCTGTGATACAAAATTTTCCAGATGTATTTCCTGAAGAAATACCAGGTTTACCCCCAAAAAGAGACATAGACTTTACCATTGAGTTAATTCCGGGAGCTGCCCCAGTTTCTCGAGCACCATACTGAATGAGTATACTAGAACTAATGGAATTAAAGATGCAACTCCAGGAGTTGCTCGATAAGAACTATATCTGTCCTAGTGTGTCCCCTTGGGGGGATCCAATATTATTTGTTAAAAAGAAAAATGGAACCCTGCGAATGTGCATGGATTACCGCCAACTAAACGAGTTGACTGTTAAAAATAAATACCCCCTTCCCCGTATAGACGAGATTTTTGACGAAGTGAAGGGTGCAACCATCTTCTCAAAGATCAATATCTATTCTGGGTATCATCAGATCAGGATCAAGTTGGAAGATATTGCAAAAGTTGCTTTCAGGACACGTTATGGTCATTATGAGTTTTTGGTTTTACCTTTTGGGCTAACTAGCACCCCAGCTACCTTCATGTGTCTCATGAATAGCATTTTCCATCAGTTCTTATATAAATTTGTATTAATCTTCATCGATGACATATTGATATACTCTCGGAATATGGAGGAGCATAAGGAACATCTCCGCATTGTACTGCAGGTCCTAAGAGAACATCAACTGTACGCTAAGTATAGTAAATGTGACTTCTTTAAGGAGCAAATCCAATACTTGGGACACGTCATCACCAAGGACGGAATTGTGGTTGATCCGGAAAAGATAAGAACCATTATGGAGTGGCGAGTGCCAAAGGATGTGGCCGATATAAGATCATTTATGGGCCTGGCTGGTTACTACCGAAGGTTTGTGGAGGGATTCTCTAGAGTGGCATATCCTATTACCTCCTTACAAAAGAAAGGAAGAACTTTCAAGTGGACCCCTGATTGTCAAAGGAGCTTTGATCAGCTCAAGCATCTTCTTACCACCGCACCCATTCTGAGCATTGCTGATCCCAACAAGGAATATGTGGTTTGTACGAATGCTAGTAAGGAAGGAGTGGGTGGCGTACTTATGCAAGAAGGCAGAGTGGTGGCTTATGAATCTAGAAAACTGAAAGAATATGAACAAAAATATTCAACATATGATTTGGAATTGACAGCGGTCATTCATGCCTTAAAAATGTGGCGACATTACCTATTAGGTAAGAGATTTTTATTAATGACTGACCACCATAGTCTGATTAATTATTTCAAGCAGCCAACTTTAAATGCCAGGCAAGCTCGTTGGGTAGACTTCCTGAGTGAATTCGATTTCGAAATCAAATACATAAAAGGGAAGGAAAATCGAGTGGCAGATGCTTTAAGTCGAAAAGTAAGCTACTTATATGAAATTTCTTTTAGTGAATCCCGAACGACTTTTTCTGGGCAGATTCAAGAATCATCCGTGCAGGATTCTACATATAGACATTTATGGCAGCAAGCAAAAATTTATAATAGCCATGAACAACAACTGGGTTATGAAATAGATGCTGAAAATTTACTAGTTTATAGGAAAAGAATATATGTGCCCAACCAGCAGCATCTCAAACCAAGTTCTTCTTCAATCGAATCAAAGCCGATCGATTATAGATCAAGTTTGAGAGAATCTGGTCTCCCCAAACTTCTTGCCTGCTCCTGACGTTGTTGCTGAAGATGCAATAAGTGACCAAACTTGAAGAAGTGGTGCGGTAACAAAACTTGTTTACATTTTCTATCTGAGAATATCCAAGGCCATATCATCTTCCTCTGGCGGTATTGACTAACTCACTCGGTCTCTTCCCGTCCCGTACCATACCTTCCCATACTGTACCGTCCGTTGTACCACCCCAGCCCACCCCCAACAATATGTGTTCTATCAATTGAATCAATCAATCAGTCTCCGGTGCGACTTCTGGCGATGTGTGCTGTTGTGCCCTGGCAAGGCTCCTCGGTGGGAACAATAGGTGATAACCAACCCAGAAGGTCATAGTGGTACCAAGAAGAATTCATAAGGTAAGGTAGTAGGGTATAGGGTTCATAGTAAGAGTGCCTGCCTGCAAAAGAGACTGAGTAAAGGTAAGGACCCGGAGGGGCTTGCGCTTCCTAGTGCAAGGTAAGGTTTGATTTTATACGTAATACTAGGAAGAGGGGGGGGGCTGCTTACCGAGAGGAACTATTCGGTGGGCCCACGCATATATATAGGCCGATGTGCTTTGCTGATTGCAGCATTGAATTGATGTTCCCCCCTGCATTGAATGGTGAGACTAGGCTTGAAAGCTGGCATCTATATTTCCTTGCCCCCGGAGGGACAAAATTTAATTTTGGATGAATACCAAAAGATTCCTTATGTAGGTCATCCCGGATACCAAAAGATGATTTTTGCCCTGCGGAAGGAATTTTTCTGGCCCGGTATTAAGAAGAGAGTGGCATAATACTTAGCCAAATGCTTGGAGTGCCAACAAGTGAAAGCTGAGCACCAACACCCAGAAGGGTTACTTCACCCTCTGCCCATTCCAGAATGGAAATGGGAAACGATATCTATTGATTTCATCACTGGACTGCCTAAGTCAAGAAAACAAAATGACTCCATCATGGTGGTGGTGGACAAACTGAGCAAATCAACTCATTTTATACCTGTTCAATCAACTTATAGAGCAGTCCAAATTGCTAATATTTTTATGCAGCACATTTTTAAACTGCATGGAATTCCCAAGATGATCATTTCCGACCGAGATGTAAAGTTTACATCAGCTTTCTGGAAATCCCTCTTTGAAGGTATGGGGACACAACTGCACTTTAGTACAGCTTATCATCTGCAAACGGATGGGCAAACTAAATGAGTGAATCAAGTTATCGAAGACATGTTGTGTATTTATGTCATGCAACAACCCACTAAATGGGAAGACTATCTTCACCTGGTGGAGTTTGCCTATAATAATTGGTACCATGTGTCCTTACAAATGAGCCCCTTTGAGGTACTATACGGGCGCAAGTGCAAGACACCCTTGAGTTGGAGTGGACTGGAGGATAAGTTGTTGCTAGGACCAGACATGTTAGAAGAGATGGAAGAAATGGTGAAAAAGGTAAGAATCAATTTAAGAGCTGCTTAGGACCGGCAAAAGAATTTTTCTGATCGGAAGAGAAGCTTCCGAGAATTCCAAGTAGGGGACCATGTCTACATTCGAGTTTGAGCCAAGAAAAGTACCTTACAATGGGCCGGATGTGCTAAATTAGCACCCCGATTTTTTAGACCCTTTCAAATCCTGGCTCGAATCAAACCAGTGGCTTATCAACTTGCCTTACCCAGTCACATTCGTGTACACAATGTCTTCCATGTCTCTCTACTTAAGAAATATGTTTATGATGCTAAACATGTAATCAAATGGAAAGACATCCAGGTAATATATAAATATGTTTATGGTTTCTCTTTAGGAATATATATTAAACAAACTGGTTAAGACTTGACAATTATTTTTTATGTTCAAGTCGAATCGGAAGGCGAGTTCTTGGTTGAACCTCTAGTTATACTAGATCGGAGAGAAGTAACACTACAGAAACGAGTTATCACCCAGGTTAAAGTGCAGTGGCAGCATTATGGGCTGGAAGAAGCCATGTGGGAAGATAAGCAGGTCATGAGAGAAAACTTTCTGGGGTTATTTGCAGGAGAAGAACATCGGGACGATGTTCCATCTTAGGGGGGGAAGATGTAATATCCCTCGTTAATGTAAATATTATTTCTTTTACTACAACCAAACAAACTATTATTTTTCTGAAAACATAAATTGTTTTTGAATTAAGTTATGAGAAGGAATTTTGCAGTTATTAGTGGAAAGAATGTTTCTTTAATTAATTAGTTAAAAGAAGCAGTTACATATTCCAAGAAAAGAAAACCAAATCTTGGAAAGTATTTGAGGAAAAAAATGATCAAGAGGAGGGGGATCTGAGATCAAGATAAAGAGGAAGAGAACTGTGCTGAGAGTTCACGCAGTTGTACTAACTAAGTCTGGTTAAGACCAAATAGCTGGAGACACTCTTAGTCTTTTAATGAGAAAGAATTCCCTGGAATAGGGATAACACGGGGGGAGATCTACTGTTATAGTAAATCTCATGGTAGGGAGGTAAACACAGTGCAGGTCTATGTGTAGACAAAACAGGAGCAACTAAAGACTGATAAGTTGAAGATTCAGTTATAAGTCATAACATCAGATAAGTGACACTCTTTGTTTAAAGCTTTCAACTTACATAGTTTAATGAATTTTAACCTATGAAGTCGAATAAGTATTATTCAGTAAGTTTAATTTATGATGGCTATCCTAGAGATTACAATAGTATAGAGTGTTTTAATAGAGGCAATGAACTCTGTGCAAAACTATTTAATTAAAAATACATGAATAAGTGTCAGAGAAAATTTCTCCTTTATTACCTAATGTAGAATACAATAAAATGGTATATTGCAGTAAATATGTAACTTGCAGCAAATATGTAGAATGTTGTAAATATCTAAATTGTAGTAACTAGCTAGAAAGACAGTGCATATAAACCCTATGATAGACGAGATAGTAAGAGAGTATTTTCAGTAACAAGCTCAGATAAATATATATTTTCTTACGTGCGATGGGTAGCAAATTCAGTTGGAAGAAATTACGAGATTTTATCCATAGAGAAATCTTAAATTTAAAAAGTAGTCGAACAAATTACATAGGGAAGTAAAGATTATTTTCCTAAAAGAATAAAGGAAACCCTACAGGGTTTAGTACTTAAATAAAAATAATAACAAGGATAACATCGAAAAATATTTGAATAGCTTCATGCAATAAAAAGGATTTTTGAATTCAAACCCTGGCTATTTTCCCTGACTCCAACAGAATTGAAGCCAGAAGAATTAGCAGGTATGTTGAATCAGTCCGGCACTCCCCGAGGGATTCCATGCAGACGGAATACCCCACGAAAGATTAGTGGGCTTAGTACATAAATTCTAAAAGAAATGAAGGCGAAGGAATTAAAAATGCCAAATATTCTAGGAATTCCGAGCCATATCCAGAATTTGATATAGCTTCATTATAAACAATATAAATGCTAGAAAAAAACTAAGGAAAACCATTTGATCCTTCACTATAATGAGATTAAAACATAGATCTTATTTTAAAGAGAAAGTCTGAACATGCTTGACATTATCATCATTCCATAACGCATCAAAAATATATATGATTTCCACTGTAAATGTCCATATCATCAGACTAGATATAACACAGAGTCTTGACAGAGGACTGAGAATGGTATAAACCAAATTCATTCATTATACAAACTCTAGTTATGCGAAAACTGCATGTAATAAAGACAGAACCAGGACTACAAGCAATGGTCGGGGCCATTTTAATTTTAAAATACAAAACTCGTATCACGGTGGAACTCCGGCTTCCATAAGCTGAGAGCGAAACGTAGAACTATCAACACAACAGAAAAGCTACATAGCAAGCCGACCTTCTGGTCATAGAAACCCTGAATACGAGATAACTTAATAACTGAAATACTCGGTATTTGGCGGATTCTTCCTCCAGGAAGACGAAACCTGAAATGGAGTCTCGACCTCATTATCCTCTGAGGGTTGCGGTACCTAGAAGGGGTATTTGTGTAGTCATAGTAAGAAAAAACAAAGATTAGCATTATCTTAGAAATATATATAAACTTTTGTAATGTAGAAAGACAGGCAAAATGAAAATGAAATAGTTACCATTGTATAACCACCCAGAAACCCTGATGTCGTAACTGAACTCCAGCTCGCCTGAGCGTTGAAGGCAATTGACCAGCAAAACCGGAAGCAAACCAAGAGTTGAGCAACAGAACCACAGAATAGGCAGGCGCTCACATCAGGCAAGGAGATCCATCATAATAGGTTCCCAATCATGAGCCGAAGCCCATCAGGATTGCAAAGAAGCACAATAATGAACAGGACTAAAACTGCAAAAGGGTAAATTTCAAAACCCTCGAGAACCGAACGATCATCCCAAGTGACAAGGGTCGTTGATGAGGGAAGCCAATCCCAAGAAAAATGCTGCAGGTAGCCTGCATGGTGTATAACAGTACGCCACCTAGGCCAGGACAGCCAGGGCCTTTAATAAAGCACAGACAGATGGCGAGCCTTGAGCACATGAAATCTAAGGCGTAATCAATTGTACTAAGAGTTAAATAAATTGCAAACGAGTGCATTAAAGGTTAATTACCATCGCATGTATAAGTTATCACCATTGTGTATGTAAGACCATATGAATTAGATTCTAAGATTTTAATTCATGTCTTCCTTAAATAATTGCCGAAAATCGTAAATAGAAAAGTGAATAACATGTTGGGTTATATGGTAAGTATGGTGGTAAGTAGGTAAAGAATTCTAAAGCTTTATTTACTATCACATTAACTTTTTTTATATATACTTTGTTTTATATATGGATGTGTTACACACTGCAATAACAATCATTATTGTTATACTCCGCAAAAAAAATAAAAAATAAATAATATAATTTTTATATTGTTAAATGAATTTTTGGCAAATAGAAAAAAAAAATAGATTCTCTATTTTTTAACTACATAAAAATAGTCACCAACAAAAAATTACATTTTTTTTTTCTCCAAAATAGTCAGTATAATATATATATATATATATATATATATATATATATATATAACTTTAATAAACTTCATAAAATCTGTTTAAAAATTTCAAAACTAATTGAAAGTCAAGTTTTTTACGGATAATCAATGTTAAGGCACTCCTTGATGTGAAGTGACTGGTTCAATTTCCCGCACTGATCGGGGTGATGAAGGTGTAGTCCTACCAAGCTTAAAAAAATGACCAAAATAAAAATTAATCCAATATAAAAAGAAGTGCATGTTTTGTAAAATAATGTGGAAAAGGTATGCAAAATATATATTCCATATGCACATGACATATAACATAAATTAAGTTAATATAACATTTAATAATAATAATAATACAATATAAACCATATTTGTTTTTTATAATTAAAATAGGAGTAGTCTTCAAATGTAGCTTTTTGGAGTTTCTGAGGATTTCTTACCAAAATCGGACTTCAAATCTTGATTTGTGTTGTTTAAACTAGGTTTTTGACTACATAGATGGATTCAACACCTTCAAAAATTGTAAAGAGTTCACCCATCAAACTTGTGATTTCAATGAATCCCTCTCAACTTCTAGACAAAGTAGAATATAAAATAAACCAAAACACTTTTTAAAAAATCTCACTTAAAGAAATACTCAAAAAATATATATATATATGAAAATGATTTTTTTAATACAAATGTGAAAAAATATTTAGTTTATAATAATAATTAACATTCAAATATATATAAAAATGAAAATATATTTTTTTAACAAAAAATTGAAAAATTATTTGATTTATAATAATAATTAACATTCATAAAATAAGGTTAATAAATTTTAGTTATTCACATTCGATAAATCCTAAATTTAAATTCATACGAATATCCAAAAATATATATACTCAATATGCACATGACATATAGCATAACAGGGTTTGTTTTTAGTGTAATTTTTGGACTTTCCGATATGTGAATCCACTGAAAAATTTGAAGCGAAATCTTGATTTGTGTTATTTAAATTGGTTTTTTGACTATATATATGAATTCAACACTCCCTAGGGCACTTCGATTCTGGGTTACCCATCAAACTTGTGATTTCAATCAATTCTTACTGATTTTAGAGAAATTAGACCACAAAAATCCACCAGAAAACCTTCCAAAAAGCCTCATTAAAAATAACTCATAACATAAATTAAGTTAATATAATATTCAATAATAATGATAATACAATGTCAACCATATTTGTTTTTTATAATTAAAAATATATATATATAAATGAAAGTAAACTTTTAATTTGAAATAGAAAAAATAATTAATTTATAATAATAATTAACATTCAAATAATAAGATTAATAAATTAAATTTAGATTCATATGAATACTTATATATATAATTTAAATTCACACCTATATATATATATATTTATATTTGTTTTATATATATATATATATATATATTTATATTTGTTATATATATATATATATATATATATATATATAACAAATATAAATATAAATATAAATATATATATATATAATATATATATATATATATATATATATATATATATATATATATATATATATATATATATATTTGTTATATATATATATATATATAAATGAAAATAAATTTTTAATATGAAATAAAAAATAATAATTAATTTATAATAATAATTAACATTCAAATAATAAGATTAATAAATACATCGGAATTCATTTGTCGACGTGTTTCGAACCAACTAGTGTGGTTCATCGTCAGGACAAGATGAAGAATCAGATCAAGGGCACAAGTTAAATAAAGAGATCCATCATTCAACAGCTATAAAAATGACTATTTTAGACCAAGGAAACGACTACTATTGACCAAGGAAACAACTACTTTTGACCAAGGAAACGGCTACAAGGGATTGGGTAGCAGCTACAATTGACTGGACCGAGAGACAGGAAAAGGAATAAAACTAATTTAATTAATTAAATAAATAAACATTTAGTTTGTTAAATAAGAGCAACAAAAATATAGAAGAGACAACCATTTACAGTCCCACATCTACACCTCTCTTGGTCATTAGATCTCTATTTCCAAGAACTTATTAAGGCCAAGACAGTTGGAAATTTTGGAAGCCAAAGAATAGGAAAATGACTCAAAATTTCAGAGATCACACTTGCAAATCGATGTTTAGTGGAAAATAATAGAATTTTAAAAGAAATTGTAACAATGTTACACGAGGCTTTAGAGATAGGAAAACAAGAATGGAAAAATTTGAAGACATCATAGCAAACCATGAAAGAATCAATAACAAAAAACAAGGATGTGATAATTTCTAAAGAAACTCAGGTAGATACAAAAATATCTCAGCAAGCAGTGCTTTCAGAAGAGAGCAAAAAGGAACAATAGGAAATACATTCCAAAATAAATCAAAGCTAGAGTTGAGGACATCAATGGTTACATAAGGATGAAGGAAGAAGAAGATCTAAGTGCTCATAAAGCACAGGAAAGAGAACACAAAGAAAGAAAGGATAGGGAAGCAAACTTTATTATTAGGGTAATAAGAGATTATGGGAATAATGAAAGAATTCTTAATTTGACAAGGGGATTTCTGAAAGAGAAACTACATTAGAAGGGACAATTTTTCCAAGCAAGGAGGGTGGGAAAGATATGTGAAGAGAGGCCTTGACCCATAAAAGTCATCATGGAAAGTGTGCAAGACAAACACCATCTCTTAAGAAAAAGGAAACTCTTGAAAGGCTCACACTTCTTCCTAGATGAAGATTTAACCAACAAACAACAAGAGGAGAGAAGGAAAGAAGTGGGGAAAATTAGAGCAATGAGAAATGAAGGGAAAAGGGCATGGTTGTACAATGATAAAATGGTTATTGCAGTGTTTGGGCTTCATGGAAAAACAGGGAAACAAGTTGGTAGTAAAGGAAAAAAATTAATTCTATAATAGGGAGGAAAACAAAAAGATCATCATGGATGAAAATGGGTGAAGACTCAAATTTGAGTCTTGTGTGCCAAATCATGTAGCGGTCAAATCTTACCCAGGTTTACCTAAGTCTAGTTTGTTGGAACTGTAGGGGTTACCCTTGGAGGAGGGGACCTATTGCAGAAGGTAGAGACATAATTTGTCACATGGAAACACATGAACATGATGGTTTCAAAACTCATATGTTTGATGGTTATTTGAAATTAGCAGTTTGGAACAAGGTAGAAGAAAATGGCAAAGGGTATGGGGGAATACTGGGGTTAGTGAAAGAAAAAAAGGTCATCACATTTAGTTAATGAAAGAAGATGCAAATAAACAATATTTATGGTTCAAAATATCAGATATTGGGAATCACATTAGAATTGCAGCATGTTATTTTGCCCCTCAAGTCTCGAAAACTTACAAAAATAAAGGGCTAGACAAAAAGGATCCATATGCAGCTTTAAAGCAAGATATTGCCACGTATTCTCAGCAGGGAGAAGTTATTTTGATGGGATATTTCAATGTTAGAACAACATATCAACAAGTTAGTATTATGTGTTGCAAAGAGGATCACAATCCTATTTGGCTCACTGAAGAGAAGAATCTCCAATGGGCAAGATGTTCAAAAGATGACAAATCTAGCAATCATTTTGGAGAGGAGTTGCTTACATTGTGTGGCGCTTTCAACACAATTATTTGCAATGGTCTATATAGATGGAAAAGGTCTAGGAACTTCACTTGCAACACATACAATGGGGCAAGTGTCATTGACTATGTGATTTGTTCACAAAGATTAATAGAAAAGATATATGAAGTTAAGATTAAAGATCATATTTGAGACTTGAAATCATATCATAACCAAATTTATATAAAGTTATCGTTGTTAGAAGAAAGGCAACATAGGAGGAACACCTAATGTTCTCGACAATCAGTATCAAGGGGAAAAATTATTCTAACACAAGAAAATTGTACTATCTTCGAGACAATGCTAGAGAGATCAATCCAAAAGGAGAAAAATGGTTCCCAAAGCTTCAAAAATCATGAGTTAACAAACATAATTCAAAGTGTGCTTGAGAAGTGAAAAAGAACAAAAAATAGAGAATCAATTTGTTTTCCTGTAAATGCTTAGTTTGATGAGGAATGCAAAATGGCAAGGAAAACCTTGAAAAACGAAAGCAAGGAGAAGATGAATGTAAAGTTATATAAGTAGATCTTAAAAAGGAAAAAAGATGAGTTCATGCAAATAAGGTGAAAATAGTTAATATATCTAGGCAAGTGATCCGGATTTAAACAGGAACGCAACAAATTACAGAGATAACCATATACACAAAGATGCAGCGGAAATAATACTTCATTTCATTAATGGAAAATACTGAAATATGCTTACAAACAGAAATGGCAATAAACTAGCTAGGGCGATGGTAGCTTATCTCTGAGAAGAGATGTGATGGCTACATGCCTCTGAACTGTGTTACAATGAGGCTCGAAGGCCTATTTATTGTTGAGAAACAATGGACAACCCTTAACATTCCAAAACCTAACCCTAGGAGATGAAACGCCAAACTGTGGGCCCCGTTTGGGTAAATTGGTACATCAACTTCCCGGGGTCGTAACTTTGGCATACGATCTCTGTTTGACGCGTACAATAGCTCGTTAGAAAGATCTATCCGAGCACTACCACTTTGGGAAGGGCAACATCGGTCCATGGACCCATGTTGCCCCAGATTTCCCAAAAAACGTCGTTTAGGGCCTCAAAACGGCTCCGGAAGTTCAGGACCCGAAAAACTGCTAAAAATAGTAAGTTGTGCTACAATTAAGGAAACTGAAAATGCTGAGAAAGACAATGGTGGGGGTCCAGGTGGACTTGGCAGGTGGCCACCAATATCCACCTGGATCATTCCTCCCCCTTAGGAAGCAATGGTCCCCATTGCGTTGAGCTCCTCCATGAGATGAGGAAACTTCTGCTGAACTTGTTCCCTGGTGAGCCACTTGCCCTGCTGAAGGAGTTGGCCCGCTTTGACAACTCGATACAGTTGGATATTCTGTTGGCGAGTGTTCTTGATCTGTGTGTCCATGATCCGATCAGTTGCAGCTTGTTCCATGCAATCTGGATTTAATTCTGTGGGTTTGAGCTGTTCTGCAATGTCGGATGTGTCTAACAATGGTGGAAAGTATGGCCGAAGGCGGTCCACATTAAATACTGGGTGCAGGCCAAGGAATGGGGGAATGCTGAGCTCAAATGCATTGTCTCCCATAGCCTTAGTAATGGTGTAAGGACCATATCGGAGTGGTCTCAATTTTCGATAGGCTCCAGTAAGGCGTTCCTTTTGCAAATGCAACCAGACTTTGTCGCCCACCTGAAACTTGTGTGGCACCCGATGTTGATCATGTCGCTGCTTGTACTTGGCATTTGATTTCTCAAGAATGTCATGGACCTGCTGGCGAATATGTTGGATGCGCTCAATGAAGCTGGTGGCCTTATCTGTTTCGGACTGGACATGAGCTGAATTCATGTGAGTAGCTGCAAGTGGCATGGCCACATCAATGGGGCATAGTGGCTGGAATCCCAAACCCACCTGAAAAGGGCTATGGCCAGTGGAGCTGTGAAGAGCTCGGTTGTAGCTGTGCTGAACGTAGGGGAGGCTCTCGTCCCATGTGCGTGGATGCTTTGAGTTATACATGCGCAGAATGTGCACAATCATCCTATTGACAACCTCTGTCTGGCCATCAGTTTGAGGATGGAAGGCTGTGGACTTCGTGAGTTTGGTGTCCAGCATTGACCAGAGACTGGACCAAAAGGTGCTGAGGAACCGACTGTCCCGATCTGAGATGATAGACTGTGGGATCCCAAAGTGCACCCACACTCGTTCAAAGAAGAGTTTAGCAGTGGCTTCTGCTGTGATATTCTTCTTGCAGGCCATCATAATGGCCATCTTTGAGAACCTGTCGACGACCACAAAAACACAGTCATTTCCATGCTTAGTGGAAGGAAGGCCTGACATGTAATCCATGGAGATGGATTCCCAAGGTCGACTAGGGGTAGGCAACGGGGTATAGAGGCCTTGCTTCTTAATGGTCGGTTTGGCAATGGCACAGGCAGTACATGATCGGATGTACTTCCCAACATCCTGTCGAAGATTCGGCCAATAGAAATAGTTTTGCAGTACTGCCACTGTTTTCTCGACCCCGAAATGCCCAGCAGCCCGACTGTAGTGTGCTTCCCAAATCATCTTGGCACGCTCGCTTGAAGGAACACAGAGGTGACCGAGGTGGCATAATAGGGCATCCTGGAGGTGAAAATCTGCAACTTGCCGACCCTCCAAGAGTGTCTGGTATGTGTGGCCGAATTCTGGGTCGCTTTTGTAGAGAAGTGGCCAATCAGAAGTCTCGTGCCCGCAAGAGTTGAGCACGGTGGTTAGCGCCATGATCGGTGGTCGACTGAGGCAATCTGCAACATTATTGGTGCTGCCCTTTTTATACTTGATATTCAAGTGAAACTGTTGCAGGTATGTAGACCACTTCTGATGGCGATCATTCTGCAATTTCCCTTGGGTCTGTATGAACTGCAGAGGTCGGTGGTCTGTGTGGATGACCGTTTCCTTCCCCAAAATGTAATGCTTCCATTGTCGGCAGGCCTGTACAATGGAATACATCTCTTTATCATAAGTGGGGTACTTCCGGACTGTGTCTGAAAGTGTTTCACTGTGATATGCCACTGGATGTCCATGTTGAGTAAGGACTGCCCCAACAGCATAGTCAGAGGCATCTGTCTCGACCTCAAATGGTTGTTGTAAATCTGGTAACGCGAGCACTGGTGCCGTGCAGAGGCGATCCTTCAACTCCCTGCGGTAGAAGTTGGCAAGACCTAGAAAGCTGCGGAGCTCTGTTAGAGTGGTTGGAGAGGGCCAATCCCGAATGACTTGGACCTTGGCTGGATCGACATGCACCCCTGTTCATCAATGATGTATCCCAGATACTGAACCTCGGTCATGCCAAAAGTGCATTTCTCCAAATTGGCACATAGCTTGTGTTGCCGCAGTGTTTGGAGAACCTGTCGGATGTGGTGGAGGTGCTCTTCCCAACTCTGGCTGAAGATCAGAATGTCATCCAAGTATACTACTACAAAGGAGTTGGTGAATGGCCGCAAGATGTCATCCATTAGCCTCATAAAGGTTGCAGGAGCATTCGTCAATCCGAAAGGCATGACCAACCATTCGAAGAGGCCCTCCTTGGATTTGAAGGCAGTCTTCCACACATCTGAGGGTTCAATTGGTACCTGGTGATATCCTGACTTCAGATCGATCTTGCTGAAATATTTCGCCCCTTTAGTTGGTCTAGGAGGTCATCAATCCGCGGGATCGGGTACCTATTACGGACAGTGATCTTGTTCAGTGCCCGATAGTCAATACAGAGTCTCCACGTCCCATCCTTCTTCTGTACCAACACTATCGGGCTACCACAGGGCGAAGAACTCGGACGGATGTGACCTTTCTGCAGGAGCTCCTGAATCTGCCTCTTGATTTCATTGTTCTCCAGAACGGAGCGCCGATAAATTGGTCCATTGGGTAGCGGCGCACCTGGGGTCAGATCGATGGAGTGCTTGACTTGACAGTGCAGAGGAACCCCTGCCGGGGAGGTGAAAATGTCTTCGTACTCCTCCACAATCTTGTCCATCTGTAGCTGCCGTGCAGAGGAACCCCGTTTGGAGGCCGTGGCCACTGTCTTCTTCTTCCCTTGAGGGCGTATCATCAGGAAAACAAATTTCCTGGTTTTGGAAATGATCTTACTGCATTGTTTTGCAGTAATCAAAGAGATGGCGGCAGGTGGTGCTACCTCTGGTATCCTGAACAACTTATTTCCCAATGTAATAATAACAGCACGGGGCCTTGATTCATACACAGCATGTCGCTTCCACAAGTATGGTTGTCCTAGTAATACATCACAAACTTCAAGGGGAGCAATGTCACACAATACCTCATCCGTGAAGGGCTTGATGTTGTATGGAAGGCGACACTGCTGGCTCACGCGAAGATCTCGCCCTTGGTGAAGCCACCCAATGGTGTATGGTTGTGGATGTGCTGTGGTCGGTAAGCCCAACCGCTTCACGACCTCTGCCGAAATGAGGTTCTTTTGACTCCCGCTATCAACAATGAACTGTATCGGGGAGCCCTTTACCCACATCTGGGAGTGGAAGAGACGCTCCTCCTCCTCTGGATCTTCGGGTTCATTTTTCTGGATCTTTGCGGTAGCAACAGTGGCGCTGGGATCCGCATCAATGATATGCTTCCCTTTTTCATACCCCTTATCGGGTTCTGACTCAGAGTCGGAACATGCATCTGATTCTGAAACCTTTAGCTCAGCCACCAGTGACTGCTTGGCCCGACACTCACTTGTGTTGTGAGTGGAGCTCTTATGGAACTCGCACCATTTTCCAGTGTCCTTTCTCGGCTTCGCGGCGTTGCTCTTTGCTTGCAGCTTCGGCTGGTTGTCTTGGGCTGTCCCGCCTTGGCTTTGTCCTTTGTTCTGTGGTTTAGGGGCACCTTTCCCCTGCTTTGGATTCGCAGATCCAAAGTCTCGCTTCTTTTGTTTAAACTTCTGCTCGACCTTGACGGCATACGGTATGCTGCGCCGAGCGAGGGGATGTTTAAGAACTGTATTTCTTCCTGGATGTACTTGTGCAGGCAGCCACGGTATTTGAGTATCAAATGTTGCTCCGAATCCTTGATACCCAACTTTGTGCGAAGGGTATGGAAAAGATTGGTGAACTCCGGCACGTCTTGGTCCCTTCCCTGCCGCAGCGTGGTCCACTTTATGTATTCATCCTCATAGCTTCCGACAGGGTAGTACTGCTCCTTGATGGCATCCCGGAACGAATCCCAGGTGGGTGCGGCTGAAAATAGTGAGCCAGTACTTTCATCCTTCTGCTCGCAGTAGGTTTCCCACCAGTCCTTGACGTGGGGGGCTGCTTTGAGAAGAGCAAAAACAATCTTTTCCCGACTCGAAAATTCATGAACAGAAAAATAACCCTCTAGCAGATTTAACCATTTATCTACGGCATCGGCGTCTATCTGACCCTCGAATATGGGGATTTCAAAATTAACTTGTACCTTAAAGGGTGTGGTGTTTCCAGAGGAGCTACTGGAAGCCGATGCGCCGCTTCTGGGTAGCCGCTGAAGGATCTGCGCAAAGCTGTCCATCATCGCGTTCCGTTGTCGCTCGAGCGCTTCTTCGAGCAAGATTTTGATGGGATCTCCTGCCCCCTCGTCTTTCTTCTCGTCCGCCATGTGAGGCCGTCGGGATTTGCGAGGCTGGTCTTGCAAAGGTTCAACCAGTTCAAGCCCTAACTCCTTATATCCCGACCTTGTTGGGGACATGCAAAGAAAAACAGAGAAAAAAGCAGACCGCTCTGATACCACTGATCCGGATTTAAACAGGAACGCAACAAATTACAGAGATAACCATATACACAAAGATGCAGCGGAAATAATACTTCATTTCATTAATGGAAAATACTGAAATATGCTTACAAACAGAAATGGCAATAAACTAGCTAGGGCGATGGTAGCTTATCTCTGAGAAGAGATGTGATGGCTACATGCCTCTGAACTGTGTTACAATGAGGCTCGAAGGCCTATTTATTGTTGAGAAACAATGGACAACCCTTAACATTCCAAAACCTAACCCTAGGAGATGAAACGCCAAACTGTGGGCCCCGTTTGGGTAAATTGGTACATCAACTTCCCGGGGTCGTAACTTTGGCATACGATCTCTGTTTGACGCGTACAATAGCTCGTTAGAAAGATCTATCCGAGCACTACCACTTTGGGAAGGGCAACATCGGTCCATGGACCCATGTTGCCCCAGATTTCCCAAAAAACGTCGTTTAGGGCCTCAAAACGGCTCCGGAAGTTCAGGACCCGAAAAACTGCTAAAAATAGTAAGTTGTGCTACAATTAAGGAAACTGAAAATGCTGAGAAAGACAATGGTGGGGGTCCAGGTGGACTTGGCAGGTGGCCACCAATATCCACCTGGATCAGCAAGAATAACCCAAAGCTTTTCTGGCAGGCACTTCAACCAAGGAAGAAGCAAATAAAAAACAATATTACATCGAATCAATGGTTTGATTATGCAAGACAACTCTATGAGAAGGTTTCATACGTCGAGCCTCCCTCCACAATTAACACAACTGCAAAACTTTTCACATTACAGGAGGTGGGAATTGGAATTAAGAAGTTGAAAACAAGAAAGGAAAAGGACTTGTTTGAACTCCAATAAAGTATCTAAAATGGGGAATGAGTAGTCTTGCACCGCACATCATGGAAATATTCAACAACATCATTCAACAAGGATTCCCAAGAGAAGGACAACTAAACTAACAACACCCCTTTTAAAAGTGGAGACATTAATAATCCTTCCAACTATAAAACCATTATGATCAATCCTTTATGTGAAAATATTTTCGGCAGCATAATAGAAAATAGAATCAGTAAGTGGGCAGAAGAAAAATAAAAGATGGAAAAAGGGCAAGGGGATTTTAGGCTGAAGCATTCTACAGTGGATCGTGGTATCACACTTACACATTATTGAAAAGGTTTTGGGTGACAAAGAAGAAGTACTTTGTTGATTTCAAAAAGGCATTTGTCACAGTCCTTATAGATTAGTTGTTGCATACAATGGAAGAACTTGAAATTTATTTGCATTATAAAGTCATTATCCATAGGCTCTATGAAGAGGTGAAAGTGAAAATTATAACTTCAACAGACCTTTCATAAATCTTTAGAAGTGACATTGGAGTCAAGCAAGGCTGCCCTTTATCCGCTACTCTTTTTTGTTTATATATTGATAAACTGGAAGAGTGGTTGAATTTGCAAGGTGGAGATGGTGTTCGGTTGGGGGAGTTTGTGATAAAGCTTCTTTTGTATGTTGATGACCTTGTATTGATTGCTAAATTATCCCATGGATTGTAGAGGCACCTATATGCCCTTGAGCATTTTTGTAGAGCAATGAGGATACAAGTCAATACTAGCAAGACCAAAATAATGATTTTCTCTAACAAAAGGAAGCAGCACCAACATACATTCTTCTTTGAAGGCAACATGCTTGGAGAAGTAAATGATTACAAGTACCTCGGGATTGATTTCAACAAAAACTTAACTGAGAGGATTGTAGAAAGAAGAGAATTTTAGGAGGGTAGAAAGCATTATATACTCTTCAAAATAGATGCAGAGAGGTAGAGTTATGGGATTGGAAAATGATTAATGTTGTTTTTGGACTCCTAGTATATCCAATGATGCTATATGGGTGTGAATTGTGGGCTAGAAAAAACCCTGTCTCAAAATGGAAACAAATTGGGAAAATCCAAAAACGCTTAATCATGAGCAAGTTCAAAATAAAAAGTTTGGTTCCTTATGAGATAATGTTGAGTAAAACAGGAGCAATTCCCATCGAAGCAATTTCTATGGTGCATCTCATAAGATATCTAAAAAGAATTGAGAAAATGGGAGGAGGTAGATGGCCTAATGTTATCTTCAATGAAGGCATGAGTGAAAGAAAGAAAACATGGATGAGACAAAACTACACATGGATGCAAAAAATGAATATCTACCTCAATGGATGTCCCACAAATAGAAAGGAGCTAAAGAATTTTGTTATGGAGAAGTTCCATAAACATATATGGGGAAAAGGGTTGGGTAGAAAGAAGAAGTGCTATGTCGAGGAATTCAACCCCACTTGTGATCTCCAACAAAAAGAATACATTGGAGCTAGCATTCTGTGGAGGGCAAAGGTTCTTATTGCTCAATTAAAAACTAACTTTCATCGGCTTTGGTGTGAAACAGGATAGTGGAAAAGACCTAAAGAAGCTTGGGAAGAACGGGTGTGTACATTTTGCATGTCTGGGACAATAGAATCGGAAAAACATTTCATTTTGGAATGTGATGCTTTCAAAAACATCAGGGACAATTATGGGAATATGTTAGCATCGGTTCCTTGGCATTGTCTTTTCAGCAAGGGGACTGTTAGAAGGTTGGGTCAGCTCATCATCAATTTGAATAAGAAAAGGATTGAATTGCAAAAGGCAAAAAGGAGGGAGATTAGTGGTCCCATAGACTATTTTTAGTCTTGTAGACGTTAAAATATCATATCATTTCATATAATATGATGAGTATGTATCAATACATGATATTCATTTAATCGATTAATTTGATTTTAAACTAATCACGTAACATGATTGTGACTAGAGGTACAACATGCATGTATCAAATCAACATTGTAATTAATATTTTGGATAGGTGTTAGTGTGAGGTTTTTTTTTGTTCTTTTTTTTTAATGACAAATGAAATTCAAACCCCATAAAATTAGTCATAACAATGTCCTCAACCAATCATAAAATTGGAATATAATTTGAAAATTATATTTATAATTAACAAATATTTAGTTTAATATTTGAATATTTCACAACTATTATAAAAATTTAGAAAAATTGGTTTTATTCAAAAAATTAATTGAAAGTCAAAGACGAGTTTGACAAACTAATTACAATATACTCTTTCTTTGGTAAGCATAACAAGCAATTGTAAGAAACTTCAGAAGTTCTTAGAGCAATTCTGACAAACATTAATTGAAAAAACAATACAATATTTCTAGTAACACATTAGTCAAATTGAATCATTCCACGTGTGAAAGTGTATATCATGCTTCGCTGACAGACCTGACCCTTTTTAAGAAGTCAAATTCAACTCGACATGGAAGCAAAATCGTGTTTCGTAATCTAACAATGCTTCAAATTTTCCCATAAAATCATGAAAATTTTCGGCAAAATTTTGATAAAATCCGACATAATTTTTTGTAAATTTTGGTTATAGCTAGCAAGCTTCAAGATTTTGGGTTGTTGAGAAATCAATAGGGACAACACTTAGGGTGATTTCTCTTTCTTGATAATTGCTTGTAAAGGTATGTTGGCTTTATTATTACTTTTATTATGTTATGTTCATCAAACAATTACCAAAACCAAAAACAATGAAGATCACAAATAGACAATGAACATATAATATATGATCCAAGCCAAGGCAAAACCCCTTTAAGGGGAAAACCCAAAAAATTCTTCTCTTCTTATAGAATCAGATCAAATGAGGAATCCAAAACCCAAACAACAATACCAAGACCATCAACAAGACCCAAGTCATCCCTCCTCTCAAACTCTTCTAGCAAGACAAGGTCAACTCAAGTCAAAATCTCCAAAACAACTTTCAACTTCAAAATTTTGGCCCTCAACTTCAAAATTTCGGACCTACATTGAATCTGCAACTTCAACCCTGCAACAACTTTAGAATTTCGCTAGGGCAAATTTTAAGATAGAAACTTCGATTTTCCTTTCTTCTTTATCTCTCTTTGCTTCCATCTCATTCTTCTCTTGAATTTCACACTTCTTCTCTTAGAGATTGAACTTGACTTGGTGGTGCTTCAAATGAGGTCGAGCTCTCTCTATTTATACATGTCCTGGAGGTCGAAATACTCCTTTTAAGGCCGACTTGAAGAGGTAGGACGGACTTGGTCTTGTAGACAAAAAAAAATACATTTTTGACTGAAATAATTTATTTTTTCCCATTTTCTCTTCAAAGTCCAAATGGGACTTGACTCAAGGACAATAATTTGACTTATGACAAATTTTCATTTTACTTAATAAACCCAAGAAGCATAAAGAACATGCTTGATCTAAATGACCAAATAATTTGAGCATGAAACCCATGCTTGAAAAATAATATTTCTTTTTCTTCTTTTGATTTTTACATGAAATATACAATAGTATAAGTACAATAACAATTATGAAGACCGAACCTAGTTACCTTTTTTAACATGGGTGCCCCAAGGGTTTTTAATAGTGTTGAATCCATGTCCACCATCAAAAACATGATTCAAACACTCATACTGTCAAATTTTTTGAAAAAAAATTGTTCAATTCCAACAACTTTTGGTCGTCCAGGAAAATTTGATGCCCTGGGTTACATCCTTTTTCTTCCACTCTACTTCATTTATTTGTTCACATGGCTACCTTTCCTTTCTTGCATCATCTTTCATCTTATTTAATCACCATGGTATGTCTTTTCGATAATTACATTCCAAGCATTTCCCTTACTCTTCCTGTTCGCTTTGGGCCATAGATAATTCCTTTTACTTTAGTAGTTGTTGAACTAATTCATTGCATTCACAGTACCCCCAAATTGTTAGGATGAGATGGAAGGTGTAAGTGTAGCACTGTTAAGAGCACTTATTCCCATCTTGTTATTCATGGATGGCGTAGTTTGAGGGAAGGCTCAAGATGGCTCAGCCCCTACTCCAGCTCCCATGGGCAATGGTAAGATAAGTGGAAAGCCACCTTCCATGTGCCTATGCCACTTAATTTATCATATGTTGTGATAAATAGTATTAAAATCAATTTTCTTTCTAGAAAAGTACATAATATACCCAATTTTTGTTCTAATTGATTAATATTTATCTATTGTTATGGTGATTTATATGTAGGAATTGATCAACTAGGGAATGACGTACATTCTCATTGAGGTCACATTGTTGCTTACTTATGTCCTTCATTAATCCTAAAGACTATCAATTTTGTGTGGATGTCATTCATAGATTTACTATTACTTGGTTCATCCAGTCAAACCCACCTACAACCACGTGGATGGATGCATTCTGTTAGGATATTCCGATGCATAGGAAATAATTAAGTATAACTTTGTCTAGTGTATATTTAGGTAAAATGTGTTTCTTTAGTATGTACTTTTTGTAACTTACAATCCGACGATCACGATATGTTTTAGACATGAAGTGATTCGACGGTTCATTCTCTCCTCGGTATTACCGACACTTGATATGTGGCTTAACCCCCGATTGGTCCATGATCTCTATTTAAAGAGCATGGAGGGTCATTTCTTATGTGACCATTCATGAGAGAAGCTTATGTAAACTTTCTTTCTTTAAAATTAATAAATTCCCTGAAGTGGTTGTGTTGGCTCAGGTTGTGGACTGTTTCCCTTTTTGAGGGTTTTAACCACGTCAAGAATACTAGTGTACTGATCTATGATTTTTTTGTGAGAAGTGTCCTATGGTGTTCTATCTAAGGAACTTATCTTGTAAATTCCTACATGGTATCAGAGCCATTTTAAGGCCGCATCCGTTGGTGATCCAAATCTGAAGCCAATACAACTGCATCTAGTTGTTGTTTCCTAGATCTATTGTTTCTAACTGCTTTCGAGCTGAGAGGAATGCTCTATTGTGTTAGGAGCATCTGCTCAGTGCAGAACCCCTTTCGTTTCATGTGAAAAGGTTTCTGGTAGCCATAACTACATCGTTTTTAAGATCTGGAGGTATATAGTCTTTATTTGCAGTTATCATTATTTATCTCTCTGTCTATTTCAGTTTATAGTGATATATAATTGTTTTTATTATCAGATCTATACCTTTCATTTCTGCGTATGCTCTTTTCCACACAACTCTGTGTGATCTGGGCAAACCAGAAACATAAAGAAAGGATTTTTCTCATGCGTATGCTCTTTTCCGTTGCGCCTTAGTGTGATCTCAGAAAATCAGAAACATTGAGGAAAATAGCTAGTTTTTGGCCAAATATAACTTTAAGCCATAAGGTTTGGAAACTTTTGCTTGTTCGTTTGGTTTGTGTGGTTGTTTTTTTGTTTTGTAGGCAAAAAGGGGTTTTTCAAGTAAGCACGCACACCAAAGTTTCAAGGAGCCAAAAAAAAAACCCCCTTCTTCCTTTCCAACAATTACTAACATTTTAAATTAGCTCACTTGGTCTAAATTTACTTTATGAGAATATAAGTCTTTGGTTCAAGTCTTACATTCACATGGTTTGTTTGCATATCCAACAACTTTTCTTCAAAAATCCATAACTTCTTTATCCAAAATCTATTTTCAGAGCCATTTTTTTTAATCGGCTTAATTTTTCAAGATATTTCCATTTGAACACTTAGTTTCATCATATACAGCTTTAGTTTATTTTAAAATGGAAATTTCATTCCTAGTTGTTCTTGACAGCACCAACTACTTCCAATGGCTATCCTACATGGTGGATTTACTTACAAGTAAAGGTCTTTATAGCATAGCCTCAGACCAAGAGTCTAAACCTTAAGATGAAGATAAGCCAGCCAAATGGGAAAATAAGCAAGATCAAGCACGTGGGTTGATAGGGATGTTTATTTCTCCTAAACTTAGATTCCATATCATAGAAATTGATACCCCTGATGAAGCAATGAAAAAGCTCAATAAATTTTTTGGAATTAAAAATGAAATTAGAGCCCATCAACTCGAAAATGAGTTGCTTACGTTGGACCCCAATAATTTTTGTTCCATTGAAGAATTTTTGTCCAAGTTCAAGACCATTAGACTTCTCTTGGAAGGTATTAAGGTTAATAAATAAGATGGTAACCTTATCTATTCCATTCTTACTAAGTTAGGATCAACCTACTCTGTGTTTGTTTCCACCTTCCATTCTACTAAGGAAGCCTTTATTTCTCAAGGACAAGCCTACAAGTCCCCCTCTTTTGATGCCTTTTATGATTCTTTAATAAGAGAGCAAGAAAAACTCTTACATCTTGGTCTTCTTACCACTGGAAACTCTTCTAAGAAAGCCTTAGCAGCCCAACAACAACCAAGTTCAAAGAATACTAAGAAGAAGTGTCCTAAAAAGAATGGTCTTAAACCAAACAAGGGTCCTGAGCAATTTTAGTCTCACAATGAAAAATCAACTCAACAAAATGATAAGGCAACTAAAAACAAAGGGAAGAAGACTGATAGACATTTCAACTTTTGTAATCGTGATGGCCACTTAGAATCCAAATGCTTTAAGAAGATGGAAGCTTTGGAAGAAGCAATAAAGAAGCATAACATACATTTGGAGCACTCTTCAACTTCAACTTCATCTTCAAGAATAGCACTTTATGCATGTGGTTGTCAAGCATCTCGGCCTGGTTATGCACTAAATGTATCTTCTTCTTCTCATTCTCATGAGTGAATCATTGATTCTGGAGCTTCTTATCACATGGCCAAAAACAAAGCCATGTTTTCTTCTTTAAGTGATTGTAACACCAAAAATATATATGTTGGTGATGATAGATCTCTTAATGTTTTAGGGATTGGAACTATTCATCTAGACAATGGTCAATTTAATGATGTATTATGTGTCCCTACCTTATCCTACAACCTTCTATCTATATATAAGATGACTCATTCAAGTGAAGGTAAAACCATTGAATTTTAACCTCGTGATGTTGTAATTAAGGACCTAAGAGATCCTAGACAAATTTTAACTACTGGCATCGCTGATGATTCTATAAGGTTGTATATGTTTAACAGCTTTGGGTCATCAACTCTTCCATCAGTGTTTGTTTCTCATAATGATGAAGTAAGAAAACTTTGACATGAACGATTTGGTCATGTTATCACCCCAAGAAACTCTCCTAGGTTGTATCTCAGAGATGCTCGGGAACATTACAAACTCAACAAAAATGTTGGAAATGGGTGGATGAATGGAAGGAATGATGCATATTCAAGCCAGATAACCACTTCTAATATGCTTAACCCCAGACATGGGTGAACACCCCCAGACTACAAGGCTTTAGACCACCAATTACTCACAGTTTGAGGAACAGGTGAAGATGGAGAATACTGACCACACCGGCAGATGCACAGGACCCTGTGATGGCCAGCTGCAACCAGTTAAAAGGTCTGTAAATCTATTTCCTAATGTACAGACATGATGACAGCTCTCTGGCATTAAAATAACAAAAACCTGCATACACATTCAATGATACATACTAGATTCTAACACAGAGGTGGGATGACAGCCCCTCTAATGCTAAACATCAAGAGCACATGAAAAATGCAGCCTAGAACAAAGAAGAAGTGGAAAGTGAGCAATTAACAACAAAAGAAGCTTGTATTAGCTGAAAATGAAGACTAGATGTTGTAGGTATCACAGTAGTTACAGTCTCCAGAAGTTTAACCTTACATCAAAACAAGAACCATCAACCTTGATTACATCTGTGTTCTGGGTATATATAGAGTTTGTGTACAAAGATATTATGTTGTTCTATGCGTGGATGGGTCATAATGGACCACCAACCACTTTAACTCTCTGATGGAGTGTCTACTACAATCTGCTGGCTTTAATGAACAAATCTGATCCTTCGAATTATTGACCGGAGAATCCACAGTATGAACATTTTTATACCAACGTTTCAAATCCAAAATGGGATCCATCATCAGGGTTAAGAATGATGATAAAAGAAGAGCAATCAAGACAGATCTCTTAAATCCAAATATGATCCTTTCTGATATTCTGTCGTTCTTCTCGATCAGGTGGAGTGTTGACTGAAAGAAGCCCCATAACTGGTTAATGCTTTGATCTGCTCGCGGCTCTCCTTCCCTTCTCGGCCATGCTTTCTTGTTAAATGTAGTTGTTGAGGATTTATTACACTGAGAGCTGAAAAACTGGCCACCTTCTTCCTTCGGAAGCAGAGAACAGTCGAGGGTGGTACAAACAGTATGGCGGAGGCGTGAATATGACAGGAACAATTATTGGCCGTCGGATCGCGCGGATGAACGGCGGAGATCAAATCGGAAGGATCTATCGGGAGGAAATGCGGACGGACAAACGTGGGCCGTCGGATCGCAGTCGGGAAAATCCGACGGTGATCGGAGGTCGAAAGTACGCGGGGGTTAGCGAGAGGGAGACGGGTGGGATGGTGGTAAGCGGTATTCCCCGCACCACCTTTGGAGCTGCAGTGGTTTCCGTATAAACCCGCGCGATCCCACTCAACACGCAACACGTGGCTTCTGCGATAGGCGGGAAACCGCTTTCCCCGCACGTTAACAAGTGGACAACTCACGCAATCGGGAGGAGCGATTACCGTCCGATCGCGCGATGAATGGTCAGATGGTGGGGAACGCGCACGAGTTTTAACGTGCGGAAAAAAAGGGTTGTGGTGGCGGGGACCGTTGGATCAGGATGATCAACGGTGGGGATTAAGGCGGAGGGTTATATGGGCGCGAGTTCGTGTGTTAAGCGCCCGGGGCTAAAGAAATATGGGTTATGCAGAGTTTAGAAGAATAAAACAGAGGCAGCGGGGTAAAAGGAATTAAGCGGGGAAATAGGGAAAGGTGAGGAATGAAGAGGTTTTAGGAGAAAAACAGAGATACGAAGGGCTAAGAGAGTATGAGGAAGCTGAAGGAGAAGAAGGTAAATGACTGCTGCGAGCTCCCTTTTCTGCATAAACACATGGCCAAGCTGATATTTGGTCCTCCAAATGCTGAAGTTTGTAGCAGAGCTAACACTGGCTCCTTCCAGGGATGAGATCCTCCCTGTGAGGTCTCAAGAATTGCAGACCAATGCCTTCATACAAAACTAGCTTAAAAACAGTGCCTAGTTTCCATCGGGCATGGAGTACAATTAAGTCTATACTAAAACCTGTAAAAGAAAATGCTTACAATCATTAAGGCCTGAAGACCTTAAACAACATAAATATTCAAAAACTGGCCAACTGATGGGCCATCAAAATTGTTTCTTCTCCTCTCAGCCGGTTCATCATAGAGCTGCAAAACTAGATTTATTTGATCATCTACCTCAAAAAGTTTAGGACATTTGAGCTTAATAGGTAGATATGGATCAAATTTCATCTCCCTTCTGCATATTCTCATCCTCGGATGTTCTACATGGGAGTCTTTGTACACCTGCTGGATAACCATGAATGCTATATACTTCTCTGTGTCATCTGTGGCCTGCACAACTAATATGAATGGTGAACCAATGTACTCTTGTGCAGGGGACACAACGACATCATCTGCTCCTTCATCTTGCTTAGAATAGTCTTCATCCAAGGAGGAGTCCCAAAACTGTGCACCCTCTTCCTCTGTCATCTGACAAGCTGCCCTTTCAATCTGCGTGGAGGCTACCTGAGTAGGTTTCAGAATATCAAAACTGAGGTGATCAGTCTCAGCCTTGATAATAGAGCTATTACCTGCCTCAGTGCCTAGTGGGAAACTATGGGGGATTCTCTTTTGAGCAGACAGAGAAACATAAGATGATGGGGAGCTTTCTTCTCCCTTATTGATCACTAGGCAGGGGACAAAAGCAGGTTGGTCAATTTACATATCTGCGTAGTCATGGGAAGATTGGTTGGCTTCAGGCTCTTCGAGGATGGTGGGACTTGCTGCTGGCTACTTCTGCTGATAAGCTTGTTGTTCTGCAGGTACGACAAACTTACAAGCAGTGCCTTTGGATAATGCTTCTTCATAGGCAACTCTTGTTAAGAAAGGGGCACTGCCCTTATCTTCCAAACCATGGACCTCCTCCTCTTCTTCAGACTGCTCTTCCTCCATGGCTATACTCTGACAAAGGCTCTTCACCCTTTGATCTTCATTTGCATCTTGATTTCTTTGCAAAAACTGCAAATGCTCCTGTCCTCCTCTATATGGATTTGGAGTTGGAAGAGGAAAGTCATAAGGAGCTCCTGCTTCTTCAGAATACTGCTCAGCTTCTAGTCTGGAAACTTCAGAGGCTAATGCCTCTATCATCCTAGCCAATATTTTGATCATAAGATCTGAGGATGATGATGACTCTCCTCCCTGTCTTCTCCTTTCAGCCTCACCTTCAAGTTTTTTTGCAGCAATGATGTTTGATTCTACTTCAAAAACTGCATTTTGCATATCAGCCAAAGAAGCACATCTTCTTTCTCTTGATAGCAAGCAAAACTAAGAATCAAAGGCATTGGCATAAGAGATCATAGCAGAAGTAGGGGAAGGTTTTATTTCACATGGTATTCTGTTGTACATATGGTTGAATCTCTTGTTGAAATCAAACAACAGCTCACCATCTTCTCTCTGCAAGTTCCCAAATTCAGTATGATAATAGAGCAGATCTTTATTATGTCCCCAGTGCTTCAAAAACACATCATCTAAGGCCTCAATATCTGCTATAGACCTAGGGGGTAATTCTCTGAACCATTTTCTAGCTTCCCCATCTAGGCTTTGGACAAAAACCCTCATCCACACATCCTCTTCATTGATATCCAGGTTATCAACATAGCTATAAAAGGCCTCAAGGTGCTCTTCAGCTGTTACTCCTTCTGTACCAGTAAACTTTAAGCATAAATTCTTGATAATCTCCTGCAGGCATGGCATTTAAAGGGGCAGGCAAGACCAAGGGCCCATACCTAGCAGCAACGGTTCTTTCTATCTTTGTAAGAGCTTGCTGACCTGCCATGACTGGGGTATATGAAAGGATACTGGTAGGTTGAGCAGTATGAAACAATGAAATGGATGACAGAGACAAAGGAATGCTATGGACTGTATGGGAAGCTTTCTTTGGACTGAGATTCAAAGGGGAACTAGGTGGACAAGGAGCTTTATGAATCTCTGCAGGTGTTTGGTCAGTAGCAACACTAGGCTTTAAGTCTTCAGATTATGTATTCTCAATTAAAAACTCCTCATGCAGAGACAAATAAGATTTCTTGGGCTTACCTGATCCTGATGCTCCTTTCTGTGATGTTTTCTTTGACTTGACAATCTTCTCAGGGTCAGGCACTGATTCAGGTGGTGATTTCTGAGGATTTCTTCGAGTATGTCTCACAAACCGAGTCAGGACTATACTGTGGAGTCGCCAGATAGATGATTACAACCAGAAATGTGTGTCCAAACCTTGTCTATCATCAAATCTTGGAGCTATGAAGTTCTCCCAGGGAAGCTGAGCTCCAATCTCCTCTCCTCGACAACGGTGCCAATTAATATTATCACCCCAAGAAACTCTCCTAGGTTGTATCTCAGAGATGCTCGGGAACATTACAAACTCAACAAGAATGTTGTAAATGGGTGGATGAATGGAAGGAATGATGCATATTCAAGCCAGATAACCACTTCTACTATGCTTAACCCCAGACATGGGTGAACACCCCCAGACTACAAGGCTTTAGACCACCAATTACTCATAGTTTGAGGAACAGGTGAAGATGGAGAATACTGACCACACCAGCAGATGCACAGGACCCTGTGATGGCTGGCTGCAACCAGTTTAAAGGTCTGTAAATCTATTTCCTAATGCACAGACAAGATGACAGCTCTTTGGCATTAAAATAACAGAAACCTGCATACACATTCAATGATACATACTAGATTCTAACATAGAGGTGGGATGACAGCCCCTCTAATGCTAAACATCAAGAGCACATGAAAATGCATAACAGGCACAGCCTGGAACAAAGAAGAAGTGGAAAGTGAGCAATTAACAACAAAAGAAGCTTGTATTAGTTGAAAATGAAGACCAGATGCTGCAGGTATCAGAGTAGTTACAGTCTCCAGAAGTTGAACCTTACATCAAAACAACAACCATCAACCTTGATTACATCTGTGTTCTGGGTATATATAGAGTTTTCGTACAAAGATATTCTGTTGTTCTATGCGTGGATGGGTCATAATGGACCACCAACCACTTTAACTCTCTGATGGAGTGTTTGCTACAATTTGTTGGCTTTAATGAACAAATCTGATCCTTTCTGATATTTTGTCGTCCTTCTCGATCAGGTGGAGTGTTGACTGAAAGAAGCCCCATAATTGGTTAATGCTTTGATCTGCTCGAGGTCATCCTTCCCTTCTTGGCCATGCTTTCTTGTTAAATGTAGTTGTTGAGGATTTATTACACTGAGAGCTGAAAAACTGGCCACCTTCTTCCTTTAGAAGCAGAGAACAGTCGAGGGTGGTACAGACAGTATGGCGGAGGCATGAATATGACGGGAACAATTATTGGCCGTCGGATCACGCGGATGAACGGCGGAGATCAAATCAGAAGGAGCTATCGGGAGGAAATGTAGACGGACGAACGTGGGCCGTCAGATCCCAGTCAGGCAGATCCGACGGTGATCGGAGGTCGAAAGTACGCAGGGGTTAACGAGCGGGAGACGGGTAGGACGGCGGTAAGTGGTATTCCCCACACCGCCTTTAGAGCTACGGCGGTTTCCATATAAACCCACGCGATCCCACTCAACGTGCGACACGTGGCTTCCGTGACGAGCGAGAAACCACTTTCCCCGTGTGTTAACGAGTGGACAACTCGCGCAATCGGGAGGAGCGATTACTGTCCGATCGCGCGACGGACTGTCGGATGGCAGGGAATGTGCACGAGGTTTAACGTGCGGGAAAAAAGGGTTGTGGTGGTGGGGACCGTTGGATCAAGACAATCAACGGTGGGGATTAAGGAAGAGGGTTATATGGGCGCGGGTTCGTGTGTTAAGCGCCCAGGGCTAAAGAAATATGGGTTATGTAGAGTTTAGAAGGATAAAACAGAGGCTGCAGGGTAAAAGGAATTAAGTGGGGAAATAGGGAAAGGTGAGGAATGAATAGGTTTTAGGAGAACAACAGAGATACGGAGGGCTAAGAGAGTATGAGGAAGCTGAAGGAGAAGAAGGTAAATGACTGCTGCGAACTCCCTTTTCTGCATAAACACATGGCCGAGCTGATATTTGGTCCTCCAAATGCTGAAGTTTGTAGCAAAGCTAACACTGGCTCTTTCTGGGGATGAGATCCTCCCTGTGAGGTCTCAAGAATTGTAGACCAATGCCTTCATACAAAACTAGCTTAAAAACAGTGCCTATTGTCCATCGACATGGAGTCAAATTAAGTCTATACTAAAACCTGTAAAAGAAAATGCTTACAATCATTAAGGCCTGAAGACCTTAAACAACATAAATATTCAAAAACTGGCCAACTGATGGGCCATCAAAATTGTTTCTTCTCCTCTTGGCCGGTTCATCATAGAGCTGCAAAACTAGATTTATTTGATCATCTACCTCAAAAATTTTAGGACATTTGAGCTTAATAGGTAGATATGGATCAAATTTCATCTCCCTTTTGCATATTCTCATCCTCGGATGTTCTACATGGGAGCCTTTGTACACCTGATGGATAACCATGAATGTTGTGGACTTCTCTGTGTCATATGTGGCCTGCACAACTAATATGAATGGTGAACCAATGTACTCTTGTGCAGGGGACACAAAGACATCAAATGCTCCTTTATCTTGCTTAGAACAATCTTCATCCAAGGAGGAGCCCCAAAACTGTGCACCCTCTTCCTCTTTCATCTGAAAAGCTGCCCTTTCAATCTGTGTGGAGGCTACTTGAGCAGGTTTCAGAATATCAAAAGTGAGGTGATCAGTCTCAGCCTTGAGAATGGAGCTATTACCTGCCTCAGTGCCTAGTGGGCAACTGTGGGGGATTCTCTTTTGAGCAGACAGAGAAACATAATATGATGGGGAGCTTTCTTCTCCCTTATTGATCACTGGGCAGGGGACAAAAGCAGGTTGGTCAATTTGTAGATCTGCGTAGTCATGGGAAGATGGGCTAGCTTCAGGCTCTTCGAGGATGGTGGGACCTGCTGCTGGCTGCTTCTGCTGATAAGCTTGTTGTTCTGCAGGTACGACAAACTTACAAGCAGTGCATTTGGATAATGCTTCTTCATAGGCAACTCTTGTTAAGAAAGGGGCACTGCCCTTATCTTCCAAACCATGGACCTCCTCCTCTTCTTTAGACTGCTCTTCCTCCATGGCTATACTCTGACAAAGGCTCTTCACCCTTTGATCTTCATTTGCATCTTGATTTCTTTGCAAAAAAGGAAAATGCTCCTATGCTCCTCTATATGGATTTGGAGTTGGAAGATAAAATTCACAAGGAGCTCGTGCTTCTTCAGAATACTGCTCAGCTTCTAGTCTGGAAACTTCAGAGGCTAATGCCTCTATCATCCTAGCCAATATTTTGATCTTAAGATCTGAGGATGATGATGACTCTCCTCCCTGTCTTCTCCTTTTAGCCTCACCTTCGAGTCTTTCTGCAACAATGATGTTTGATTCTACTTCAAAAACTACATTTTGCATATCAGCCAAAGAAGCACATCTTCTTTCTCTTAATAGCAGGCAAAACTGAGAATCGAAGGCATTGGCATAAGAGATCATAGCAGAAGTAGGGGAAGGTTTTATTTCACATAGTATTCTGCTGTACATATGGTTGAATCTCTCGTTGAAATCAAACATCAGCTCACCATCTTTTCTCTGCAAGTTCCCAAATTCAGTATGATAATAGAGCAAATCTTTATTATGTCCCCAGTGCTTCAAAAACACATCATCTAAGGCCTCAATATCTGCTATAGACTTAGGGGGTAATTCTCTGAACCATTTTCTAGCTTCCCCATCTAGGCTTTGGACAAAAACCCTCATCCACACATCCTCTTCATTGATATCCAGGTTATCAGCATAGCTATAAAAGGCCTCAAGGTGCTCTTCAGCTGTTACTCCTTTTGTACCAGTAAACTTTAGGCATAAATTCTTGATAATCTCCTGCAGGCATGGCATTTAAAGGGGCAGGCAAGACCAAGGGCCCATACCTAGCAGCAACGATTCTTTCTATCTTTGTAAGAGCTTGCTGACCTGCCATGACTAGGGTATATGAAAGGATATTGGTAGGCTAAGCAGTATGAAACAATGAAATGGATGATAGAGACAAAGGGCCATGGACTGTATGGGAAGCTTTATTTGGACTGAGATTCAAAGGGCAACTAGGTGGACAAGGAGCTTTATGAATCTTTACAGGTGTTTGCTCAGTAACAACATTAGGCTCTAAGTCTTCAGATTGTGTATTCTCAACTAAAAACTCCTCATGCAGAGGCAAATAAGATTTCATGGGCTTACCTGATCCTAATGCTTCTTTCTGTGATGTTTTCTTTGACTTGACAACCTTCTCAGGGTCAGGCACTGATTCAGGTGGTGATTTCTGAGGATTTCTTCGAGTATGTCTCACAAACTGAGCCAGGACTATACTTTGGAGTCACCATATAGATGATTACAACCAGAAATGTGTGTCCAAACCTTGTCTATCATCAAATCTTGGAGCTGTGTTGTTCTCTTAGGGAAGCTGAGCTCCAATCTCCTCTCCCCGGCAATGGCACCAATTAATGTTATCACCCCAAGAAACTCTCCTAGGTTGTATCTCAGAGATGCTCAGGAACATTGCAAACTCAACAAAAATGTTGGAAATGGGTGGATGAATGGAAGGAATGATGCCTATTCAAGCCAGATAACCACTTCTACTATGCTTAACCCCAGACATGGGTGAACACCCCCAGACTACAAGGCTTTAGACTACCAATTACTCACAGTTTGAGGAACAGGTGAAGATGGAGAATACTGACCACATCGGCAGATGCACAGGACCCTGTGATGGCCGACTGCAACTAGTTTAAAGGTCTGTAAATCTATTTCCTAATGCACAGATAGGTTTACAACTCTCTGGCATTAAAATAACAGAAACTTGCATACACATTCAATGATACATACTAGATTCTAACACAGAGGTGGGATGATAGCCCCTCTAATGCTAAACATCAAGAGCACATGAAAAATGCATAATAGGCATAGCCTGGAACAAAGAAGAAGTGGAAAGTGAGAAATTAACAGTAAAAGTAGCTTGTATTAGCTGAAAATGATGACCAGATGCTGCAGGTATCACAGTAGTTACAGTCTCTAGAAGTTGAACCTTACATCAAAACAACAACCATCAACCTTGATTACATCTGTGTTCTGGGTATATATAGAGTTTGTGTTCAAATATATTCTATTGTTTTATGCGTGGATGGGTCATAATGGACCACCAACCACTTTAACTCTCTGATGGAGTGTTTGCTACAATCTGCTGGCTTTAATGAACAAATCTGATCCTTTCTGATATTTTGTCGTCCTTCTTGAGCAGGTGGAGTGTTGACTGAAAGAAGCCCCATAACTGGTTAATGCTTTGATCTGCTCGAGGCCATCCTTCCCTTCTCGGCCATGCTTTCTTGTTAAATGTAGTTGTTGAGGATTTATTACATTGAGAGTTGAAAAACTGGCCACCTTCTTCCTTCGGAAGCAGAGAACAATCGAGGGTGGTACAGACAGTATGGTGGAGGCGTGAATATGACGGGAACAATTATTGGTCATCAGATCGCACAGATGAACGGCGGAGATCAAATCAGAAGGAGCTATCGAGAGGAAATGTGGACGAATGAACATGGGCCATCGGATCGCAATCAGGTAGATCCGACAGTGATTGGAGGTCAAAAGTACGCGGGGGTTAATGAGCGGGAGACGGGCGGGATGGCGGTAAGCGGTATTCCCCACACCGCCTTTGGAGCTGCGGTGGTTTCCGTATAAACCCACGCGATCCCACTCAACGCACGACACGTGGCTTCCGCGACGGGCGGGAAACCGCTTTCCCCGCGCGTTAACGAGTGGACAACTCACGCAATCGGGAGGAGCGACTACAGTCCGATCGCACGACGGACGATCGAATGGCGGGGAACGCGCACGAGGTTTAACGTGCGAGAAAAAAGGGTTGTGGTGGCGGGGACCGTTGGATCAGGATGATCAACGGTGGGGATTAAGGTGGAGGGTTATATGGGCGCGGGTTCGTGTGTTAAGTGCTCGGGGCTAAAGAAATATGGGTTATGCAGAGTTTAGAAGAATAAAACAGAGGCAGCGGGGTAAAATGAATTAAGCGGGGAAATAGGGAAAGGTGAGGAATGAAGAGGTTTTAGGAGAGCAACAGAGATATAGAGGGCTAAGAGAGTATGAGGAAGCTGAAGGAGAAGAAGGTAAATGACTGCTGCGAGCTCCCTTTTCTACATAAACACATGGCCGTGCTGATATTTGGTCTTCCAAATGCTGAAGTTTGTAGCAGAGCTAACAGGTCACCTAAACTATCGCTCCCTTCAAAATCTATGTAAAGAAAATATGGTGACAGGCCTTCCTATGGTATCTTGCAGAGATGGTGTTTGTTCCATATGTGTACTTGGATAACATCATTAGGATAGTTTGGAGAAACGTGCCTCTTGGCACGCCTCAACCACTTTACAGCTTGTGCATAGTGATTTATGTGGTTTACTTCCAGTTGTTTCATTCTTTGACTACAAGTATTTCTTAACTTTCATTGATGATTTCTCTAGAGGCACTTGGGTATACTTCTTAAAACTCCAGAGTGAAGTCTTTAACATTTTCTTGGCCTTTAAGGCCTTTGGGTATACTATCAAATTCTTAAGCTAAGATCTGATAATGACAGAGAATATGTTAACAACAAATTCATCAACTCTTTCACTGAGCATGGAATTCAATTGCAACATACAGTTCCATATACTCCACAAAAAAATGGTGTAGCTGAAAGGAAGAATCACACCTTAAAGGAAATGAATAATTGTATGCTTCAATCTAAAGGACTTAGTCTTAATTTTTGGGTAGAAGCAATTAACTGTGCTAATTACATAGTAAATCCCACTCCTACTAAGGTTTTAAAGAATATCACTCTAGAAGAAGCATGGAGCTCAATTAAACCAAATGTAAGTCACTTTCGTGTTTTTTGAAGTGAAGCATGGGCCCATATTCTTGATGAGAAACATAAAGCCTTAGAACCTAAGAGTGAAAAATGTATTTTTTTTGGATATTCTAAAGATGTCAAAGGATATAGACTTCTTTCACCTAAATCAAAAAATGTTGTCATTAGAAGAGATGTAAAATTTGTTGAAAATATATTGGCCTACGAGCCTAGTTAGGCGGATGTGCCACCTCTCTCTATCCCTTCTACTTCTGAAAATATTCCTTCTTCAGATGATGACAACGAGGATGACACTCCTCCCCCACCTTCTTGGTATCCTCCTTCAACTCCTCAGCTTTCGAAATGGGTCTGCGCTACTCGGGACGCAGCAGGTTCTCTTGCAGGTGATCCTATAGATCAACGTCAGACACATTCTCAGTTTGATAGAGCCTCTTCTTTACTGGCTCAAGCTTCAGTGAATTATGATCCTGACACCTTTGTAGAAGTTTCAGGCCATCCATATTGGGACGCAACTATGAATGAATAATATCGTTCATTATTGACAAATGATACATGGTACCTTGTTCCTCTTAGAAAGGGACAAAAGCTTGTTAGATGCAAATGGACCTACAGAACCAAGTTTGGACCAGATGGAAAAGTTGATAAACATAAAGCTCGTCTTGTTGCTAAGGTTTTTTCACAAGTTGAAGGCATTGACTATACTAAAGCCTTCTCCCCTGCTGCCAAAATGAACTCTATCCTCCTTGTTCTTTCCCTTGCTGCCTCTTTCAAATGGGAAGTCCATCAGATGGATGTTAAATCCACCTTCTTTCATGGAGAATTGCATGAAGAAATATATATGGAACAATCTCCTGGATTTATACAAACAGACTCCAGCCTTGTATGTCGGCTTAGGAAATCCCTTTATGGTCTCAAGCAAGCCCCTCGGGCTTGGTATGCCAAAATGGATAGCTTTATTTTAGATACTGGCTTTTCTAGGTGTCATTCTGATAATACTATCTACACCAAGAAAGTGGGTAAGTCTCTTATCATTCTTATTCTTTATGTTGATGATCTTATCCTTACTGGTAGTGATCCCAACCTTATAAACCGTTTGGAGTCCAGCCTTAAAAGGCAGTTTGAAATGACAGACTTAGGAAACTTGCATTATTTTCTTGGTCTTAAGTATTTTAATCCAAAGAACGTATTTCCCTTTCCCAGTCCAAGTATTCCTATGATCTTCTACGCCACTTTCACATGGAAGACTGTAGGCCAACCCCTTCTCCCTTTCAGTATGGAGCCAAACTTTCAGTCATTTGTACTTACCCTGAAGTTAATGCTACCTTATATCATCAGCTTGTTGGAAAAGTTTTGTATCTGACTCATACTTGTCCTGAGCTTTCCTTTGTTGTTGGCCTTGTTGCTCGGTTTATGCAAAACCCTCATGAAAGTCATTGGAAAGCAACTAAAAGAATAATTCATTATGTTCGAGGTACAATTTAGTTTGGGATTCATTACAGTGCAAAAGCATCTCCTTTATTGGTTGGTTTCATTATTCTGATTGGGCTCGTGACCCTAATGATCGGAAGTCTACTGCAGGTTATCTCTTCACTCTTGGTTCTGGACCTATTACATGGGCTTGCAAGAAACAAAGTGTCATTTCTCTTTCTTCATTAGAAGTAGAGTATCGTGGTGTCGTTGAAGCTAGTAAGGAAGCCCTGTGGCTTCATCAGATCTTGTCAGAGTTTGGTTTTCAGTAGCAGAATTTGACTACACTTTGGTGTGATAATTAAAGTTCCATTCAACTATGCAAAGATCTAGTCCAACATCATCGCAACAAACACATTGAACTACACATGCACTTTATCAGAAAGCTCATTCATGACTATGTTCTTGAGGTGCAATATTTTTCAATTGATGATCAAGTTGTAGACATCTTTACAAAGGCTCTCACATAGGCGATGTTTACTAAACTTCGATTTATGGGTGGATTTCATGAAGTTGTCACTAAGGGGGGATAGGCTCTAATGCCTCCTTCCTTCTCCTATTGTGTCATCTTTGTACATCCTTCAATCCTATCCCAAGTTGTTCTTGAGGGGGGATGTTAGGATATTGCCACACATAGAAAATAATTAAGTATAACTTGGTCTAGTGCATAGTTAGGTAAAGTGTGTTTCTTTAGTATTTACTTTTAGTAACTTACAATACAACGATCACGATATGTTCTAGACATGTAGAGATCTGACATTTCATCCTCTCCTCGGTATTACCGACACTTGATCTTTGGCTTAACACCCGATTGGTACATGATATTTATTTAAAAAGCATGGAGGGTAATTTGTTATGTGACCATTCGTGAGAGAAGCTTATGTAAATTTTCTTTCTTTTACATTAATAATTTTCCTAAAGTGGCTGCGTTGGCTCAGGCCGTGGACTATTTCCCTCTTTGAAGGTTTTAACCACGTCAAGAATACTGGTGTACTGATCTGCGATCTGTTTGTGAGTGGTGTCCTTTGGTGTTCTATCTAAGGAACTTACCTTGTAAATTCATACACATTCTTCCCTTCCATTGTTATAGTTCAAAGCACTTGATTTGGCTAGTTGGCTTCCACTATGAAACTTGTTCATATATTAGATTGCAGTTTCATTTTTTCCCTCTTTGTGTGTATAACAATTTTGTACACATATTTTGATTAATGATGATCAGCTCGTTATCATTGATTCCATTTTTCTAGATTTGTTGTGGTAAATCTATGCTTTCTCTTTAAATGGGTTGATTTGAATAATTAATCCATTTGTTCTTCTGCCAACCAACTTATTAAGCATACAATGAATTTGCACAAGAAACACATTTTGGTGCTACTTTTCACTTAATTGAGATTTTTCGTGAAATAATAAAATGTTATAAACCCTTTTTCCCAATCATATCATAACATACAATATCACATCAATATGGATATCTCTCTTAGGTGAATATAGATCTATAACAGTATATCAGATTTGATGAAATAAACTATACATAAGCTTGGCTTGTACGCGGAAATGGTCCTAAAACTTGTACACTAATTATTTCTAATTCCATAAACCAATTATTTATAAGTCTTGTAAGTTCATAATCAGAGTGCAAGGAAAATTTGGCAAGTTACATTATTTTTGGTTTTTGGTCAAAAATATTTAACTTCTATTAAAACCAAAAAATGCTATAAATTTTTTATAATGTTTTTCATAAATTTATATTAATACAAATTTTTGAAAAGAAAATAAATTACTTTTTAATTTTTTATATAAATGAAATTTCTGATTTTTAATTGGTTGTTGATAATTTCAAGTAGCAATTATAATTCATATAGCAACATTATAATAATTATATACAGTGTTATGCTATAATTGCTTTAAATTTAAAATATTTTTTTGTAATAATTAAAATATTTTTAATATAATAACTCTATATTATACCACCCTATAATTATTCTCATGGAGATTATTCTGCTATCAATTACTTTTTGCATAAGAGGTAGGTACTGTTAGTGTCGGTCTTGAGCCCTCCATCAGTGATCAAAAGCTCTTTGCATATGCATAGGTAGGTGTCTCATCAGTGTCAGTTTTGCATCCCGTTAGGCATGCCATAAAACTGATGGAGGAGCTGGTCCTTGTCCCCTTCTTGGCTTTGCTGGATCAGGTCATGTCAGGTATTAAGCTTGTGTCATATTTGTTTTGTTTTGTCTTGAAGTCCCAAGTCTTAGGTCTAGGGTTTTGGTCAAAAATCACTGCAAGGTCATGAGTCAAAGGTCCATGAGTGCCCAGCAAGCCAGAAGGAGGTATGTACATATGTTCCATTGATATTTTTCATCAGGTACAGCTCATTTATACCTTGGATTTAAAAACCCTGTTTTAAACCCAAGGTCATGTAATATTTGTAAAAAATAAGGAAAATTTCAAAAGTCTTCAAAATGCCGGCAATAACCCTGGTCTCCTCGCCAGAGTCCATCAGATGGTCAACCTGCAAAAAGAATGAATTTAAAGCGCCTCAAAAGCTAAATTCAGGACAAAGCAACTCAAAAAGCAGTGTTAAAAGTGAATGCCAAAATAGAACATTAGAGAGTGGGTTTTGTGATTTAATTTTTTCAAATTCAACCTACAAGAGCTAAATTTCCCTCTAAACATTTCATTATGCCTCTATGAGCTAACAAAGAGGAGCAAGAGGGCGAAAATAGTGAAGGAGGTCGAATTGCAGTGAAATTGGAGAGTTTCTCTGGTGCGCGACCACTCGGGCAGGGTGTGCGACCACCTGGGCGGTGCGCGACCACTCGAGCCCTCCTCCGCAGTGCAAATTTTACACTGGCGCGACCACTCGAGCTGCGCGCGACCACTCCAACCCTGCGCGCGACCACTCGAGCTGTAACTTGCAGAACCGGCCCAAACTCACTCAAATTGCCTTGTGACTTGTAAATTGCTCGAGGTAGGCCTCTCAAATGTTTTGAATGTTGAAAATAAGGATGATGAGCTTGTGTTTGTGCATTTTTATCATCAAAATTATGAAGAGAAATAGGTTAAGTGATTGCTTGTTCTTGTAGGCAATTTTGCTAGGGTTATGTTTGATTTCAAGGTTTTTAATTCCTTTTTATTCCCTCCATTACTCCTATTAGATTTACACTTGTCATCATGTGTCTCAATCTCATCTCATTTGCAAAGAATGAATCTCAATTCCCCATTCCCTACACCTAAAACCCTAATCCCTCTCATATGCATCCCTAAACCCTAAACCCTCTATACAAATCTGTCCCAAAACCCTAATTCATTCCCCACAACAATATCATTATAAAAATATGTAAAACCACAGCAAAGATCAAATAGTGATGTGTAAAAGGAAAGAGCAATTGCAATGGTAAAAATAATAAAACAAAAAAGACAAAAAACAGAGGAAAAGATTACTATGTGTAGCCAAGCCATTGCAAGAACAAAAGAAACTTATTGTTGTGCATAGTCCTCACAAATACAGTGAAAAGAAGGCTGTGTTATTCAAAGCAAAAATAAAGCAAATACAGCTGTACATATTTGTTTGCCTTGAAATATTGTTTGTAAAGGAAGATTGCTGTGTTTTCAGACCCAAACCTATGTATCTTTTTTCCTTCTATTCCCCTAGATGCAATGCATCTCCTTTCTCTTTTGAATTTGTTAAGTAAAGCCCTCCTCCCCTTATGACAAATGTAAATTAATCCCTTATTGCCCCTTAGCATCAAAAGTACATCAATTCCTTGGAAAAACAGAGTATGCTTCAAAATGTACAGTCAAAGGACATAATTAAAAAGCAAGCTGTTGATGCTAGTTATCATTGTTGCCCTATACCCCTGTATCATGCTATCCTTTACCCCCTGTTGAAAATTGTATTGTCCTTTCCCTTGGTGACCTTATTACATGTCTTCCCTAATAAAGATATTTCTTTGCAAATGATTTCCCGATGATGAGAGATGAGATAACATGTTTGACATTTTGTGAATTATTCCTTAAAAGTTCCCTGTTTTTATATATTTTCCCATTCCTTATGAAAAAGTCCCTCCCCTAACATTTCCCTCATGATTTTTTCCCCTTGAAAACAGCATACTTCTCAGCATTTTGCAGGCAGGGCATCAGTCAACTTTGTCTATTTTCTCCACCTTGCTCAATAACACCATGTCAACCACTGAAACTAATGAGCAAGGTGATGACCGGTCTTCTTCTACGGAGGTTGAGGCACAGCAGAGGCCTTGTAGGGGTGGCAAAGGTGGTCATCATAGGAGAGAAGAGCCCACATCTTTAGCAGAATTACAGGCTTGCCCATTGGCAGTGACTTGTTTCTAGTACATGTCATGTTTCCAGTTTTGCGAGAGGCTTGCCCAGATTTAGCACCACAGGGAGTTGGCCCAGCTATTTGTTTTGCGCCTTCATGATGGGCAGGTTACTCTTGCAGGGGTGAATTTTGTGTTTTCTCCTGAGATGATTTCAGAGGCTACCGGGATACCCAATGTGGGTGAGGTGTGGCCAAAGCGCAAATGGCTGGATTTTGTTTATTTTGAGCCATATGTCAGGCCAGCATTCGTACATCACTTGTCAGGGAACTTTCCTTTCAGATTCCTCCGAGAGGAGTATGCTCCGATCATGCGGCTTATCATGCATTACTTCACATGTGAGGGAAGGTTTTCACGAGTCTTTGCTTGTCACATTCGCCTGTTGATGCACTTTACCCGAGTGAGGATGATGAACATCCCGGTTTACTTCTTCCAGGACATTCAGAGGATGGGGTCCGTGTTTCAGAGGCAGTCCCCAGCTCAGCAGCATAGGAGTTTGTGCCATCATGGTCTCATCCAGCTCATTGTTTCCCATCAGTTGAGTCAGCAGGGCATTCCATGGGCAGACTTCATTTCTCATGAGTTCTTTACAGTGCCACCACAGCCACAACCAGAGCCAGAGGCCATTCATGAGGTGGGAGGTCCATCACACCAGCCCGAGATTATTGTTCCGAGACATGCTGCTTCCCCACCGCAGCTTACATATCAGAGGGGTCATAGGACCTTATTTGCAGCAGCTCGACGAGTGTTATCTCCACACCAGGTGGAAGGGGCCTCGCATTCTTCATCAGCAGAGGCAGTACGGGAGGGCAAGCAGCCCATGATTGAGGATGAGAGAGCTGGTGATACACATGATGATTTCATTGGTCGTGATGCCCGCTCTCCTTCTTCAGATTTTTATGAGATTATCAGGCAGAGAGAGGAGGAGAACCTCGTGTTGCAGCAAAAGCTCCAAATGGCTCAATGGACCATCACTTATCTAGAACAGCGCACCAAACAATTAGAAGAAGAAAAAGAACTTGATGAGCTATGGAGGATCCGCAGTGATCGAACTTTGAACCGTAGGAGGCCCGGTGACCCATTGCCTGCTGACCGGGAGTCCATGCTTATCCGTGTGAATGCACACTTGGAGAGACTGTTGGAGAAAGCCAACCAAGACAAGAGGCTGCTACGGAACATGAAAAATCATTATTGGGCGAGAATGCATGTTTGCAAAACAAAGATGAAGGTACTCCAAAGGAAGTTGTCCGAGGCCCGCAAGAGGAGGAAGAAGACCAACCCGCTCCGTATCTTGGCTGAGGCCTCTCTTACTCACCATGATACTCATTAGCCTCCTCCTGGCAGCAAACTCAAGAAATTTTGAGAGTTTTGAGGCATTTTTGGCATTTTTGAGAATTTTACAGGTTTTAGCCATTGGAGTGGTCTCACCCCGCGCGCGACCACTCGGGGGGACAGCTCAGAATGAGAAAAGCTTTGCATTTTTGGAATTTTCATGCAAAAATACACTTGCCTATGCATGGGGTCAAATTTTTATGGAGATTTGGGCCTCCAAAAGCTCAAAATACATGCAAATTTTGACTTTCTGCCCCTTTTTTGAGTTGCAGAAAGCTGTCTTGGGAGAAATGACTTTTGAGGGGTCAAATCAACTCCAAATTCAGAAATTCCAGTTGGGTTGGAAAGTAGACTCACAGACCTTTCCAATGAGCTATCTTGCACCTGATTTGGACACCAGGAAGGCCCTCAAACATAGCTGCCAATGCGCGCGACCACTCCAAGGCAGGGGCGCGACCACTCAGGGAAATTTTGCCAGTTTGACCATTTCGGCCTGCAAAACTCAGTTTTTACTATGGTTGACTCTTAATGCTTGTAAATGATGGATTTTTGGATAATTTTCATGGCACATGGATACATTTACTCTCCTTTAACACTTCTAGAAGTTTCCTTGATGTAAATAGTGAATATTAAATGCATGGATGGGTTACCTAAGTTTTAGAGGCAAGTTGTTTTGACTGCCTATTATCTAGTGCTCAGTTTAGAATTAGTTGAAACAGCTCCTAGGAAGCTGAGCTCGACCCCTAGAGGTGGGGAAAGGAGTTAGATCATCTATATTATGCCTTCTCTTGCTCATTTTCATGGTTGGACTCTTGAGGGAGAAGCTCTATTGTATATTTTACTTGTATCTCTGCAATTTGAGGAAAAGGAAGGCCAGGGTTTTGCAGACATCATTGTGGATTCTTGTGGATTATTGTGTTGATGGTGTGTTTCCTACTTGTCATTGTAAGTGTGTTTATGTGTTCCATCTCTTATTCTATTGCTGCTAATTAAACAAAAGAAGTGATAAAGTTTGAATTCATGCATGCCATGCTCAGCTTTTAATTTTGTTTAATATTTATGTTTTCCACTGTCTAAAGAGGATTCAAAGTCATTGTTTGCCCTCTTTAGCTCCCTCTCTTTCTTCCTTGATCATCCATCTCAGCTTAAGGCATCAGCACAAACTCCTTCCTTGCCCCAAAGACCCACCTGCAAAAACTGAGCTCAATCCCCACACCCTGAATTGCACCCCCTCCAATTGCCACCAAAAACCCAAAAACTTTAAATCAACCCTCCTTATCAGTTTACTAGCCTAATATCAGTGTCACTATATTGGTCATCTCTGTCCATTGAATATTTTACTGAGATTGACCGGAGAGAGCCTTCTCATACCTCGTAGGGCTAGCTACGAGGTGAAATGGTTTGATGTTGCCTTGAAGGTTTACCTTCCTCAGCCTAGGGTGAAATCTCAAGCGCTAATAGGTACTAAGCAACGTTGCATATTACAATTTTTTTAATGACTCTTTTTGCTTCACTAGCTTAAAACATTTTAAGAATAACCATCACAATTTTTAAATCAAGATAGTTGGCTACATATTTATGTAATGTAAAGTTGTAATGTAAAGCTATAGAATACAACGTAATAGCAAATAAGTTACACTATGAGATAAGGGCCTTTGAATTTGAGATTTCCATATACATGGATTTTGTATAAAAGTTATACCTAAGATAAGTGTTTGTTGAATTTGAGATTTTCCTATGAATTTGTAAAAAGAAATCTTGAAAAAAGAAACAAGTACTTTCATTCAATAATAGATAGAAAATACATTTTGTATATACACACTAAAAAGTGTGAATTCTCCATGGATCAACTCATCCATGAGTGGCGAAACATAGGTCAAAATTAAATGCCAAATGGTTTAGAAGATACATATAAAATAGTAATAAAAAAACAAACAATAAGTAAATAATGAGGAAGATCACAAAACACTAATCTTCCCCTTCTTCCCTTTCTTTTTCAAGACCTGCTACAAACCCCCATGCTGGTACCAATTGGAACCAAGGCCAAAGAACCCTTAGATATCTCTGGAGGATGTTCCTTGTCTGAATTAGAGCCTTCAGAAACATGAACATGTTTTGTGCCCCCTAATTCATACTCCATATGTGTCTCATTAGTCTAATGTTCAATAACCAGGAGCGTTTCGGATTCTACCATATTTTTTTTAGGAGAAACAACATCATGAGTCACTACACCCCCATATGAGTATAAGCCATTTTGTGTCAGCGCCTTCTGTTTTGTTTGGAGAGTAATTTTCCAAGATTTCCTCAACCTCAACAACTAAGAGGTGTGGATCAATAGTTTATAACAGACCTTTACAAAAGGGAAATCGCCCTGCGTGGTGAATGTTTATTGTAGATAACAGACATGGTTTAAATTATCAGACTCTCAATGAACACCCTGCGTGGTGTGAAGCAAGAAATCCGCACCATTTTTTACAAAATAGAACTCCATTTTTTACTATGGCTCATAGAGATGGAAAACAACCAATGAGGCATATGCTGAAAGGCATCTACTACATGTAATTTTTCAAACATAATGAAAGATTATGATTTTTCCAGTGGAAAAAAAAGAGGTGTGGATCCATATATTGCCAACCTTTTTGTTTATTTGTTAGCCCATTCTTCTTTTGTGGGTACTTTTGGCCTGGGGACACGTGTTCTGTAAATGGAAAGTTTGAAAATATTCTTGACATATAAAAGTCGTTTTCTCATAATATAAAACTTGTGTCCAACTGAGGTCTTTATGTTTCATTTGTATATAGCCAAAAAGGCCTTTACTAAGGTCAATCTCTACACATATCCTGGAAAATGTAAAGATGTCTTTCTCTGTCCTTTCATTGTCCATTTTCTTGAATTTTCCAAGTGTGTTCTCAATATCCTCTGTGACCCTGGGGTGCTAGGGGAATGAGAAGATTTGGGAGTCTCACCTAAACCAACATAGTAGAAACCACCATAGTTGTGGCATCAAATTCTAGGAACCATGGTGTAATGAAAAGGCCCACATTACCCCAAAACCATGGTCCATCATTTAGCACAATATCCATTTCTTTTTGTGTGTCAAATTGTATAATGAAAATACCTTTGGAGCATAAGTAAATGTCACAGTTTGGTGTCCAAAGGGTTAATATCCATTGGTGGATAGCCTCAAGTTTGGACCAAAAACCATTAAATCTACAAATGAAAACCTTTGTTTGAAGAAAAAAAAGTGTGTTTACCTCTAAAAGGTTTACATCCATGAGAGGATCCTTCTCCTTATGTTCAACAATGTAGAGGCCAAGATTGTTTCGAATCTGAGGTCCAGTGCTATTTTGAGGTATTCTTGAAGGAAGGAAAGATTTTCCCTTCACAACATCTTTGTATGAATCAGATGCACGAAACGGATCCATCTTGAGCACCCCTCCACAACCGCAGATCCAGAATAATGAGTGAATCCTTGTAGGTCCCATTATCTTTGATCTGTGTGTAGTCCTCGAGTAAAATCCCTAAATAAATGAGGTTTTGATATTCAACGGGTATATACCATTTATTCCTGATACTTTGTTTCCATGGATGGTGTATGTGACGTGTTTCCATGGATGGTGTATGCGTGTGTTTCCATGGATGGTGTATGTTGCGTTTATAAAAAACAAAGTAGTGTCCCCATGTACGCTCTTAATGAAAACCTAAAAAGAAAAAACTCCCTCCCGAGATAGAGGAACGTCAGACTCCATCCAGAGAGTGTGATTTTCCATTTTATTTGGGTTTATAGCCTAACAAGAGCCAAAGTCGTTGACCTTGATTCACTCTGACACTCAAATATCTATGCCCGTAGAAAACATAGAGGGGTCTATGTAGGAATTTAAAGGGTAAGTTCCTTAGATAGAACACCAAAGGACATCGCTCACAAATAGATCACAGATCAATACACCAATATTCTTGATGTGGTTAAAACACTCAAAGAGGGAAATAGTCCATGGCTTGAGCCAACACAGCCACTTTAGGCAATTTATTAATTAAAGAAAGAATATTTTAATAAGCTTCTCTCATGAACGGTCACCCTACAAATGACCCTCCATGCTCTTTAAATAGAGATCATGGACCAATCGGGTGTTAAGCCATGGATCAAGTGTCGGTAATACCGAGGAGAGAATGAACCATCAGATCACTTCATGTCTAGAACATATCATGACCGTCGGATTGTAAGTTACAAAAGTATATAGTAAAGAAACACACTTTACCTAACTCTACACTAGACCAAGTTATACTTAACTATTTCCTATGTGTCGAAATATCCTAACATCCCCCCTTAAGAACAACTTGGGATAAGATTGAAGGATGTACAAATATGACACAATAGGAGAAGGAAGGAGGCATTAGAGCCTATCCCCCTTAGTGACAACTTCCTGAACTCCAACCATAAATTGAAGTTCAGTAAACTTTGCCTCTGTGAGAGCCTTTGTAAAGATGTCCTCAACTTGATCATCTGTTGAACAATATTTCACTTCAAGAACATGGTCATGAATGAGATTTCAGATGAAGTTCATGTGTAGTTCAACTTTTTTTTTTTTGCGTTGATGTTGGATTGGATCTTTTCATAGTTGAATGACACTTTGATTATCACACAAAAGTATAGTCGGATGTTGCTGCTGAAAGCCAAACTCTGACAGGATCTGACGAAGCCACAAGGCTTCCTTACTAGCTTCTACGGTGCCACGATACTCTGCTTCTGCTGAAGAAAGAGAAATGACACTTTGTTTCTTGCAAGCCCATGTAATAGGTCCAGAACCAAGAGTGAAGACATACCCTGAAGTAGACTTCCGATCATCAGGGTCACTAGCCCAATCAGAATCAGTGAAACCAACCAATAGAGGAGATGCTTCTGCACTGTAATGAATCCCAAACTGAACTGTACCTCGAACATAAAAAAGTATTCTTTTAGCTGTTTTCCAATGAATTTCATGTGGGTTTTGCATAAACCAAGTAATAAGGCCAACAACAAAGGAAAGGTCAAGACAGGTATGGGTCAGATACAAAAGTTTTCCTACAAGCTGACAGTATAAGGTATCATCAACTTCAAGGGAAGTACAAGTGACTGAAAGTTTGGCTCCAGAATGAAAGGGAGAAGGGGCTGGTTTACAGTCTTCCATGTGAAAGTGGAGTAGAAGATCACATGCATAGTTGGACTGGGAAAGGGAAATACCTTCCTTGGATTGCAAGACTTGAAGACCAAGAAATAATGCAAGTGTCCTAAGTCTTTCATTTCAAACTGCTTTTTAAGGCTGGAATTTACATGATTTATAAGGTTGGGATCACTACCATTAAGGATAAGATCATCAACATAAAGAACAAGAATGATAAGAGACTTACCCACTTTCTTGGTGTAGACAATATTGTCATAATGACACCTAGAAAAGCTAGTATCTAAAAGAAATCTATCCATTTTGGCATACCAAGCCCGAGGGGCTTGCTTGAGACCATAAAGGGATTTCTTACGTTGACATACAAGGTTGGAGTATATTTGTATAAATCCAGGAGGTTGTTCCATATATATTTCTTCATGCAATTCCCCATGCAAGAAGGCAGATTTAACATCCAATGGACTTCCCATTTGAAAGAGGCAACAAGGGAAAGAACAAGGAAGATAGAGTTCATTTTGGAAATAGGGGAGAAGGTTTCAGTATAGTCAATGCCTTCAACTTGTGAAAATCCCTTAGCAACAAGACGAGCTTTATGTTTATCAATTTTTCCATCTGGTCCAAACTTGGTTCTGTAAACCCATTTACATCTAACAAGTTTTCTTCCCTTTGGAAGAGGAACAGGATCCCATGTATCATTTGCCAATAATGGATGATATTCTTCATTCATAGCTGCGTCCCAATCTGGATGACCTGAAGCTTTTGCAAAGGTTCCAAGATCATAATTCATTGAAGTTTGAGCCAATAAAGACAAGGCTCTATCGAACTGAGAACGTGTACGTCGATGATCTGTAGGATCACCTGCAAGAGAACCTGCTGCATCCCGAGTAGCGCAAACCCATTTTGGAAGATGAGGAGCTGAAGGAGGATCTTGAGAAGGTGGGGGGGATTGTCATCCTCGTTGTCATCATCTGAAGAAGAAATATTTTCTAAAGTAGAAGGGATAGAGAGAGGTGGCACATCCATCGAACTAGGCTCATAGGCCGATATATTTTCAGCAAACTTTACATATCTTCTAATGATAAAATTTTTGAATTTAGGTGAAAGAAGTCTATATCATTTGACATCTTCAGAATATCCAACAAAAATACATTTTTCACTCTTAGGTTCTAAGGCTTTATGTTTCTCACCGAGAATATGGGCTCATGCTTCACTTCCAAAAACACAAAAGTAACTTACATCAGGTTTAATTGAGCTCCATGTTTCTTCTAAAGTGATATTCTTTAAAACCTTAGTAGGAGTGTGATTTACTATGTAATTTGCACAGTTAATTGCTTATGCCAAAAAATTAAGACTAAGTCCTTTATATTGAAACATACAATTAACCGTTTCCTTTAAGGTGTGATTCTTCCTTTCAGCTACACCATTTTGTTGTAGAGTATATGGAACAATATGTTGCATTTGAATTCCATGCTCAGTGCAAAAGTTGATGAATTTTTTGTTAACATATTCTCCGCCATTAACAGATCTTAGCTTAAGAATTTGATGTCCAGATTATTTCTCAACAAAGGCCTTAAAGGTGAAGAACATGTTAAATACTTCACTCTTGAGTTTTAAGAAGTATACCCAAGAGCGTCTGGAGAAATCATCATTGAAAGTTAAGAAATACTTGTATCCAGATAATGAAACAATTGGAAGTGGACCACATAAATCATTATGCACAAGCTGTAAAGGGGTTGAGGCGTGCCAAGAGGCACATTTTTCAAAACTATCTTGATGATGTTTTCCGAGTACACATCCTTAACAAACACAATCTCTGCAAGATACCATAAGAAGACTTGTCACCATATTTTATTTACATAGATTTTGAACGGAGCAATAGTTTAAGTGACCAAATCACTCATGCCAAAGTTTGCTCACTTCATCATTATGAGCAACAAATACCAAGGGAAGAGTTGATGACCCAAAGTTGTTAAACTTATACAACCTTGTAAAATCATCAGCAATTCCAATAGCTAAAGTCTGTCTAGGATCTCCGAGATCCTTAATTACAACATCATGAGGTGAAAATTCAACGGTTTTACCTTCACCTGAATGAGTTATCTAATATACAGATAGAAGGTTGCAGGATAAGGTAGGAACAGATAATACATCATTAAATTGACCATTGTCTAGATGAATAGTTCCAGTCCCTACAACACTAAGAGATCTATCATCACCAACATATATATTTTTGGTGTTACAATAATTTAAAGAAGAAAACATGGCTTTGTTTTTGTCCATGTGATAAGAAGCTCTAGAATCAATGAGACACTCATGAGAATGAGAAGAAGAAGATACATTTAGTGCATAACCATACTGAGATGCTTGACAACCACATGTAGAAAGTGTTATTCCTGAAGATGAAGTTGAAGTTGAAGAGTGCTCCAAATGGATGTTATGCTTCTTCATTGCTGCTTCCAAGGCATCCATTTTCTTAAAGAATTTGGATTTTAAGTGGCCATCTCAATTACAAAAGTTGCAATGTCTATTAATCTTCTTCCCTTTGTTTTTATTTGCCTTATCATTTTGTTGAATTGATTTTTCATTTTGAGACTAAAAGTGCTTAGGACCCTTGGTTGGTCTAGGACCATTCTTTTTAGGATGCTGCTTCTTAGGATTCTTTAAACTTGGTTGTTGCTGGGTGACTAAGGATTTCTTAGAAGAGTTTCCAAGAATCACAAAAGGAATCAAAAGAGGGGGACTTGTAGGCTTGTCCTTGAGAAATAAAGGCTTCTCTGGTAGAATGGAAGGTGGAAACAAACACAGAGTAGGCTGAACTTAACTTAGTAAGAATCGAATAGATAAGGCTACCATTTTCTTTCTTAACTTTAACACCTTCCAAGAGAAGTCTAAGGGTCTTGAACTTGGACAAAAAATCTTCAATGGAAGAAAAATTATTGGGTCCAATGTAAGCAACTCATTTTCGAGTTGATGGGCTCTAATTTCATTTTTAATTCCAAAATCTTTATTGAGTTGTTTCATTGCTTCATCAAGGGTATCAAGTTCTGCGATATGGAATCTAAGGTCTAGAGAAATAGACATCCCTATCAACCCATGTGCTTGATCTTGCCTATTTTCCCATTTGGCTGCCTTATCTTCATCTTTAGGTTTAGATTTTTGGCCTGAGGCTATTCTATAAAGACCTTTACTTCTAAGTAAATCCATAATGTAGGATAACCATTGGAAGTAGTTGGTGTTGTCAAGAATAAATTGGCATGACCTTTCCATTTTAATAGAAACTGAAGCTATATATGTTGAAACTAAGTGTTCCAATGCAAATATCTCGAAAAATTAGGCCGATTAAAAAAAACGGCTCTGAAAATGACTTACAGCTGAAGAAGTTATGGCTTTTTGAAGAAAAGTTATTGAAGATGTCGACGAAGTACGTGAATGTGCATAAGTGAATGATAATGTTATATTTATAAAAAAAACCCCCCCATTTCCAAACTTAATCTAATTATCTCACTTAAAAAAAAAAATATGTGACCCACTTTTATAAATAAGTGAAATTCACTTTTACAATGGTACTTTATGAGCTATCCACTAAATTGTAACTTAAATAAAAGATAAAGAGACTTTAGAATTATAAGTGACTCACTTTTTATAATGGGTGAGAACACTTTTACATAAAGTAACTTTAAAACATGAGTTACATGTGCTTTTTGAAAAAGTAACTAAACAAAAAAAAAGATTTGAACCCAAGACCTTTATTCTCATAAAGTAACTTTGGACAAAGTGAACTAGTTTAAAATGTTAGTATTTTTTGGAAAAGTGGAAGGTTTTTTTATTATTCATTGAAGCTTTGGAGTGTGTGCTTACTTGAAAAAAGCCCTTTTACCCTACCAAACAAAAAACCACACAACCCAACACGGACATGCAAAAAAAACCAAACCTTATGGCTTGAAGTTAGCTTTCGCCGGAAACTAGATATTTTTCTCAATATTTCTGATTTTCCGAGATCACACTAAGGCACGACAGAAAAGAGCATATGCATGAGAAAAATCCTCCCTTTCTGTTTCTGATTTGCCCAGATCGTACAGAGCCGCGGGGCAAAGAGCATACACAGAAATGAAAGGTATAAATCCGGTGATAAAAAACAGAGAGCTAAATAAACCGAAACAAACAGAGAGATGAATAACTAAAACTGTAAATAAAGACTATATACCTCCAGATCTTAAAAATGACGTAGCTAGGGCTACTGAAAACCTTTTCACGTGAAACAAAAGGAGTTCCTCACTAGAACAGATGCTCCTAACACAATAGAGTAGTCCTCTCAGCCCGAAAGTAGTCAGGAATAGTAGATCTAGGAAACGACAGTCGGATGGAGTTGTTCCGGCTTCGGATTTGGATCACCAACGGATGCAACCCTCAACTAGCTCTGATACCATGTAGGAATTTACAAGGTAAGTTCCTCATATAGAACACCAAAGGACACCACTCACAAACAGATCACAGATCAATACACCAGTATTCTTGACGTGGTTAAAACCCTCAAAGAGGGAAACAGTCCACGACCTGAGCCAACACAACCACTTCAGACAATTTATTAATAAAAAAAAGAAAATTTACATAAGCTTCTCTCATGAACGGTCACCCTAGAAATGAACCTTCATGCTCTTTAAATAGAGATCATGGACCAATCGGGTGTTAAGCCACAGATCAAGTGTTGGTAATACCGAGGAGAGAATGAACCGTCGGATCACTTCATATCTAGAACATACCGTTACCGTCGGATTGTAAGTTACAAAAGTACATAGTAAAGAAACACACTTTACCTAACTCTACACTAGAACAAGTTATACTTAACTATTTCCTATGTGTCAGAATATCCTAACATCCCCCTTTAAGAACAGCTTGGGATATGATTGAAGGATGTACAAATATGACACAATAGGAGAAGGAAGGAGGCATTAGAGCCTATGGTATCCCTTGACAGTTCGGCAGCCAAAACAGTGACATTCTTATGTATTGGGGAGAAATACAAAAGTAAATTTACTTGCTCCATCCCTCTCAATCGATAAAACCATGTTTTCTATACAATGGAAAGCCCATATAAAAATGAAAAGTATTCAAACTTATGATACCACAGTCTCCCATGTCGCAGCCGCTCCAGAACAACAGAGCATATGTTTTTTGTATTTTCGTCATTTTGCGAGTAGTTATCACTAGAACAAGGAGTTGTTAGGTGGATAAATCCCTCTTGATGACAAGAGAGATCTCCCTAGATCCTAAAAGGAAACTAGAAACAAACAGACAATCAATCTAATTCCTTCCTCGAATCTATCTTTTATTGAATCATAAGCTAACAAGGTGAGAAATGGAAATTCATACCTTATTATGACATGCTTGATGAAGATCCCTCTTTGTGCTTCAATGCAGCTCCTCCATGCTTGAATCTAGACCTGCACACATGGAAACAACAAAGGATCAAAGACATATGCAGCATAAATGATTTAATAATTCAAACTAGTGATCATGGAGACTAGTAACAAACATCATTTCAGAACATCATTCCAATGGAAAAATATAAATAACATAAACCATCCATAAAATTGATCAATTAATCCATTAAACAATGAAGTGAGAAGAAATGCTTGCTTGTATTAATTTCAGAAACATAAAGGAGCTACAAAACTTGTGCCTTGATGTTGTGAAGCTCCTCCCATTGATCTCAATCCTCTCCAAGAATGATAAGCTCTCCAACCTAATTACTCCAGCATAACTTTACTATCAGTAGTCTCCCCCCATTCCCCCACCTATGGCTTGATAAATAGGCCAAAAGGAAGTAGTTTGAGATCCTTAGTCCAAGGATGAGATCCACTAAAAGATGATGAGGGCTCCTGAAGAATGGGAATTAGTTCCATAAAAAATGAGGTTAGGCTCAAATAAACGTGAGTTTGAGGCTTTCTGTTGGGAATGATTCACCCAACAATGCTTCTAGATCTCGCTTTTTATTTTTACTTTTTATTGATTTACCTGCACAGTTTTTGTTCAGAAACTATAGGAATTTACAGGGTAAGTTCCTCAGATAGAACATCAAAGGACACTGCTCACAAACAGATCACAAATCAATACACCAGTATTCTTGACGTGGTTAAAACCCTCAAAGAGGGAAACAGTCCACGGCCTGAGCCAACGTGGCCTCTTTAGGCAATTTATTAATAAAAGAATGAAAATTTACATAAGCTCCTCTCATGAACGGTCACACTACAAACGACCCTCCATGCTCTTTAAATAGAGATCATGGACCAATCGAGTGTTAAGCCACGAATCAAGTGTCGGTAATACCGAGGAGAGAATGAACCGTCAGATCACTTCATGTCTAGAACATATTGTGACCGTCGGATTGTAAGTTACAAAAGTACATAGTAAAGAAACACACTTTACCTAACTCTACACTAGACCAAGTTATACTTATGTGTCTGAATATCCTAACATCCTCCCTTAAGAACAAATTGGGATAGGATTGAAGGATGTACAAATATGACACAACAGGAGAAGGAAGGAGGCATTAGAGCCTATTCCCCCCTTAGTGACAGCTTCCTGAACTCCAATCATAAATCAAAGTTTAGTAAACTTCACCTCTGTGAGAGCCTTTGTAAAGATGTCTGCAACTTGATCATCTGTTGAAACATATTGCACTTCAAGAACATGGTCATGAATGAGCTCTCTGATGAAGTGCATGTGTAGTTCAATGTCTTTGCTGTGTTGATGTTGGACTGGATCTTTGCATAGTTGAATGGCACTTTGATTATCACACCAAAGTGTAGTCGGATGCTGCTGCTGAAAGCCAAACTCTGACAGGATCTGACGAAGCTACATGGCTTCCTTACTAGCTTCTACGACACCACCATACTCTGTTTCTGCTAAAGAAAGAGAAATGGCACTTTTTTCTTGCAAGCCCATGTAATAGGTCATGAACCAAGAGTGAACACATAACCTACAGTAGACTTCCGATCATCAGGGTCACTAGCCCAATCGAAATCAGTGAAACCAACCAATAGAGGAGATGCTTATGCACTATAATGATTCCCAAACTGAACTATACCTCAAACATAACGAAGTATTCTTTTCGCTGCTTTACAATGACTTTCATGTGGGTTTTGCATAAACTGAGCAATAAGGCCAACAACAAAGGAAAGGTCAGGACGAGTATGGGTCAGATACAAAAGTTTTCCTACAAGCTGACGGTATAAGGTAGCATCAACTTCAGGGGAGGTACAAGTGACTGAAAGTTTGGCTCTAGAATGAAAGGGAGAAGGGGTTGGCTTATAGTCTTCCATGTGAAAGTGGCGTAGAATATCACATGCATACTTGTACTGGGAAAGGGAAATATCTTCCTTGGTTTGCAAGACTTGAAGACCAAGAAAATAATGCAAGTGTCCTAAGTCTGTCATTTCAAACTTCTTTTTAAGGCTGGACTTCACATGGTTTATAAGGTTGGGATCACTATTAGTAAGGATAAGATCATCAACATAAAGAACAAGAATGATAAGAGACTTACCCACTTTCTTGGTGTAGACAGTATTGTCAGAATGACACCTAGAAAAGCTAGTATCTAAAAGAAAGCTATCCATTTTGGCATACCAAGCCTGAGGGGCTTGATTGAGACCATAAAGGGATTTCTTAAGCTGACATACAAGGCTGGAGTCTGTTTGTATAAAGCCAGTAGGTTGTTCCATATAGATTTCTTCATGCAAGTCCCCATGCAAGAAGGCAGATTTAACATCCATCTGATGGACTTCCCATTTGAAAGAGGCGGCAAGGGAAAGGACAAGGTAGATAGAGTTCATTTTGGAAACATTGGAGAAGGTTTCATTATAGTCAATGCCTTCAACTTGTGGAAAAACCTTAGCAACAAGACGAGCTTTATGTTTATCAACTTTTCCATCTGGTTCATACTTGGTTCTGTAAACCCATTTACATCTAACAAGTTTTCGTCCCTTTGGAAGAGGAACAATATCCCATGTATCATTTGCTAATAATGAGCGATATTATTCATTCATAGCTGCGTTCCAATCTGGATGGCCTGAATCTTCTGCAAAAGTGTCAGGATCATAATTTGGTGAAGCTTGAGCCAGTAAAGAAGAGGCTCTATCGAACTGAGAACGTGTACGTCGCTGATCTATAGGATCACCTGCAAGAGCACCTACTACATCCCGAGTAGCACAGACCCATTTTGGAAGATGAGGAGCTGAAGGAGGATCTTGAGAAGGTGGGGGAGGATTTTCATCCTCACTATCATCATTTGAAGAAGAAATATTTCCAGAAGTAGAAGGGATAGAGAGAGGTGGCACATCCGTCGAACTAGGCTCGTAGGCCGATATATTTTTAGCAAACTTTATATCTCTTCTAATGATAACATTTTTGCACTTAAGTGGAATAAGTCTATATCCTTTGACATCTTCAAAATATCCAACAAAAATACATTTTTCACTCTTAGGTTCTAGAGCTTTATGTTTCTCATTTGGAATATGGGCCCATGCTTCACTTCCAAAAATACGAAAGTGACTCACATCAGGTTTAATTGAGCTCCATGCTTCTTCTAGAGTGATATTCTTTAAGACCTTAGTAGGAGTGCCATTTACTATGTAATTTGCACAGTTAATTGCTTCTGCCCAAAAATTAAGACCGAGTCCTTTAGATTGAAACATATAATTAACTATTTCCTTTAAGGTGTGATTCTTCCTTTCAGCTACACCATTTTGTTGTGGAGTATATGGAACAATATGTTGCATTTGAATTCCATGCTCAGTGCAAAAGTTGATGAAATTGTCGTTAACGTATTCACTGCCATTATCAGATCTTAGCTTAAGAATTTGATGTCTAGATTGTTTCTCAATAAAGGCCTTAAAGGCTAAGAAAATGTTAAATACTTCACTCTTGAGTTTTAAGAAGTATACCCAAGTGCGTCTGGAGAAATCATCAATGAAAGTTAAGAAATACTTATAGCCAGAGAATGAAACAACTGGAACTGGAGCACATAAATCACTATGCACAAGTTGTAAAGGGGCTGAGGCGTGCCAAGAGGCACGCCTTTCAAAACTATCCCAATGATGTCTTTCAAGTACAAATCCGGAACAAACACCATCTCTGCAAGATACCATAGGAAGACCTGTCACCATATTTTCTTTACATAGATTTTGAAGGGAGCGATAGTTTAAGTGACCAAATCGCCCATGCCAAAGTTTGCTCACTTCATCATTATAAGCAACAAATACTAACGGAAGAGTTGATGACCCAAAGTTGTTAAACTTATACAACCTTGTAGAATCATTAGCAATGCCAGTAGCTAAAATCTGTTTAGGATCTATTAGGTCCTTAATTACAACATCGTGAGGTGAAAATTCAATGGTTTTACCTTCCCTTGAATGAGTTATCTGATATACATATAAAAGGTTGCAGGATAAGGTTTGAACACATAATACATCATTAAATTGACCATTGTCTAGATGAACAGTTCCAATCCCTACAACACTAAGAGATCTATCATCACCAACATATATATTTTTGGTGTTACAATCATTTAAAGAAGAAAACATGGCTTTGTTTTTGGCCATGTGATAAGAAGCACTAGAATCAATGAGCCACTCATGAGAATGAGAAGAAGAAGACACATTTAGTGCATAACCAGACCGAGATGCTTGACAACCACATGCAGAAAGTGTTATTCCTGAAGATGAAGTTGAAGTTGAAGAGTGCTCCAAATGGATGTTATGCTTCTTCATTGCTGCTTCCAAGGCTTCCATCTTTGCATTTGGATTCTAAGTGGCCATCTCGATTACAAAAGTGGCAATGTCTATGAGTCTTCTTCCCTTTGTTTTCATTTGCCTTGTCATTTTGTTGAACTGATTTTTCATTTTGAGACTGAAATTGCTTAGGACCCTTGTTTGGTTTAGGACCATTCTTTTTAGGATACTGCTTCTTAGGATTCTTTGAATTTGGTTGTTGTTGGGTGCCTAAGGCTTTCTTAGAAGAGTTTCCAAGCTTGATAATACCAAGATGTAAGAGTTTTTCTTGTTCTCTTATTAAAGAATCACAAAAGGCATCAAAAGAAGGGGACTTGTAGTCTTGTCCTTGAGAAACAAATGCTTCTCTAGTAGAATGGAAGGCGGAAACAAACATAGAGTAGGCTGGTCCCAACTTAGTAAGAATGGAATAAATAAGGCTACCATCTTCTTTCTTAACCTTAACACCTTCCAAGAGAAGTCTAAGAGTCTTGAACTTAGACAAAAAATCTTCAACGGAAGAAAAATTATTGGGGTTCAACGTAAGCAACTCATTTTCAAGTTGATGGGCTCTAATTTCATTTTTAATTCCAAAAACTTTAGTGAGCTGTTTCATTGCTTCATTAGGGGTATCAAGTTCTGCGATATGGAATCTAAGGTCTGGAGAAATAGACATCCCTATCAACCCACGTGCTTGATATTGCCTATTTTCCCATTTGGCTGCCTTATCTTCATCTTTAGGTTTAGTTTCTTGGCCTGAGGCTATTATGTAAAGACCTTTACTTCTAAGTAAATCCACAATGTAGGACCACCATTGGAAGTAGTTGGTGCTGTCAAGAATAATTTGGCATGGAATTTCCATTTTAACATAAAGTAAAGTTGTAGATGTTGAAACTAAGTGTTCTAATGGAAATATCTCGAAAAAATAGGCTGATTAAAAAAAAAATACTCTGAAAACGGCTTCCAGATGGAGAAGTTATGGATTTTTGAAGAAAAATTGTTGAAGATGCCGATGAAGTGCGTGAATGTGTGGAAGTGAATGATAATGTTATATTTAAAAAAGCCCCCCCTTTCCAAACTTATTCTAATTAACTTATTAAAAAAAAATTCGTGACTCACCTTTATAAATAAGTGAAAGTCACTTTTACAATGGTATTTTATGAGCTACCCACTAAATTGTAACTTAAATAAAAGATAAAAAAAACTTTGGAATTATAACTGACTCACTTTTTATAAAGGGTGATAACACTTTTACATAAAGTTACTTTAAAACATGAGATACATGTGCTTTTTGAAAAAGTAACTCAACAAAAAGAAATATTTGAATTCAAGGCCTCTGTTCTCATAAAGTAACTTTGGACCAAGTGAGCTAGTTTAAAAGGTTAGTAATTTTTGGAAAAGAGGAAGGTTTTTTTTTTTTTTAAGTCACTGAAGCTTTGGAGTTCGTGCTTACTTGAAAAAACTCTTTTTTGCCTATAAAACAAAAACCACACAACCCAACACAGACATACAAAAAAAACAAACCTTATGGCTTGAAGTTAGCTTTAGCCGGAAACTAAATATTTTCCTCAATGTTTCTGATTTTCCGAGATCACACTAAGGCACGACGGAAAAGAGCATACGCATGAGAAAAATCCTTCCTTTCTATTTCTGATTTGCCCAAATCGCATAGAGTCACGGGGCAAAGAGCATACGCAGAAATGAAAGGTATAGATCTGGTAATAAAAAACAGAGAGCTCAATAAACTGAAATAAACAAAGAGATGAATAGCTAGAACCGCAAATAAACACTGTATACCTCCAGATCTTAAAAATGACGTAGCTAGGGCTATTGGAAACCTTTTCGCGTGAAACAAAAGGGGTTACTCACTGGAACAGATGCTCCTAACGCAATAGAGTAGTCATCTCGGCCCGAAAGTAGTCATAAACAGTAGAACCAGGAAACAACAGTCGGATGCAGTTGTATCGGCTTCAGATTTGGGTCACCAACGAATGCGGCCCTCAAATAGCTCTGATACCATGTAGGAATTTACAAGGTAAGTTCCTCAGATAGAACACCAAAGGACACTGCTCAAAAACAGATCACATATCAATACACCAGTATTCTTGACATGGTTAAAACCATCAAAGAGGGAAACAGTCCACGGCCTGAGCCAACACGACCACTTCAGGTAATTTATTAATAAAGAAATGAAAATTTACATAAGCTTCTCTCATGAACGGTCACACTACAAATGGCCCTCCATGCTCTTTAAATAGAGATCATGGACTAATCGGGTACTAATCCACAGATCAAGTGTCGGTAATACCGAGGATAGAATGAATCGTCGAATCACTTCATGTCTAGAACATATCGTGACCATCAGATTGTAAGTTACAAAAGTACATAGTAAAGAAACACACTTTACCTAACTCTGCACTAGACCAAGTTATACTTAACTATTTCCTATGTGTCGGAATATCCTAACAAAAACAAAGCGCAGTTTTACAATGGAAGAAACTGCACATGTGCAATTTTTGTTCAGAAAAGCCGAGTCAATGCTCAAAAGCAAGGTTTTGTACCAAGAGATCCAGAAGTTCCACTTTATTCAAGGTATATAAGATGTTGACTTGTAAGGGAGTGTTTCATGACACTTAAATGGATGGTGAGAGATCCAATTTTGATGATTATTTGTCATGGTGTTAAAATGAAGTGTAACAGGAGCCTTTCATGATGAAGACTGTCCAAAGCTGATAGCGTAACGTTCACCCACCGATTTTGGTGCACCACCGCATAGGGATAGCCAAAATCCCTAATCCAAAGGTCCAAGAAATACCCTACTTTGGGCCAATGTCGAGAAGGGCATCGCTGCACCACTCCAAAGACCATTGAAAACATCCAGGGCAAGGAGAAACATGTCAGCGGTGCATCCATCATTCCTGCAACAAGACGAAACCCTAGATAGTCTCTCCATCGCCTCACAAAAACCTCTAAATACAATGTTTTTCAATTTGTAATTATATAGGTATATAAGTTATAAGGTGGATATTTTCATATATATATATATATATATATTGAGTGGGCCTAATGGTTAAGAGTATGTGTTTCTTTCTAAGAGGTTACAGGATTAAAACTTGATGGGGTAGAGTATGTATGCCTTCGTAGACTTAGCAGTCAAAAATTGGATATATATATATATATATATATATATATATATATATAAGGTGAGATAAGTGTTATTGAATTTGACATTATTGGATTTATAAATTTAGATGGGTGATTTTGAATTTAAGATTTTGATTTTGTAATTATATATATAATTTATTTTATTTTTGTCACTGTAGGAAAAATTATTATAATTTAATTGTCAAATTAGTAAAATCAATAGTGGGGATCATTATTACTAGTTGCTATTCGCAACTATAGGCTAACTCATCATTGTTATTCAAAGAAACCTACACCATGTAGAATTACAAGTTGGTAGCCTATAAAGGAGGGACCTTTTGGTTCATTAATATATTTACTTATATATGAGAAAAGCGAGTTCTTACTTTAAACCCAAAAATTGAAAAACTTTAAATTTAAAAATTTCATATAAATTTATAATATCATAATTATAGTTATATATATAATTATGAGTTATAAATGTTGTTGAATTTAGCTCTCATATATAGAATAATTATGTAACTATGAGAAATTATTGTTATTTTTATTTTTACTCTTTAACTTTATAAATGATATAATAATTATTATATTATTGTTAAATATTTTAATTCACAATATTATTTAAATAATTTTAATTTTATATTTTAAAAACTCATTATAATTAAATAAATTTGATTTTTTATTACTTAAAATGCCTTTAATGGTTTAATTTAACCTTTTTACATAATTACATAATTGCGAAACACTTAATAAGGGCACATCTCTATCTTTTTTATTTTTTCATTGTTTACTCATGTTTGGTTAGTGTTTTATGGATAAGGAGCTTTTGCCTTTAAAAAAAATATCAAAAAAATAAAACTCATTTAATGTATTTTTTTTATTTTTTCATTGTTTACTCATGTTTGGTTAGTCTTTTATGTTGAGATCATACTTAGTTTTCCGGGAAAATTTGAATTATCCTTTGTTTGGTATTTGGAAAAGTTATTAGTAATTAAATTAAAGTTTATGTTTTTTATTAGGGTTTTCTCATAGCAAAAGAAATAAGAGGAAATCAGAGTAAATTTTTTGATTGACATAGGAGGTCTAAATATAATTATCAAATTGATGGTCTTGAAACTAATCCATTTTATAATAAACTTGTTTCAATTATAACTAGAATAAAAAAAAAAGTTTTTAACTTGCATAAGGCCACATTTTACTAAGTCTTAGGGTAACCCAACTATCAAGATAATTCCCTAGCTAATGAAGTTGTCACTCCTAAAATAGGTGCATTTTGGAAAAGTGGGGGATCACACCTTCATGCAATATCTTAACCCCCTTAGATTATGGACATGAAGACTTATAACATCACCAATAATCACTATTTGTCACATAGCCACTATCAACAAATATCAAGCAAGGAACTTATGTTTGAAAGGACTAATCTACCCCCCTTTGGCATGCTCAAAATTAACTTCTTGAATTCCATAGCAAAAATTTTCAACGACAAGGTGGGATAATGAATCACTATGTAGGAGAAGTTAACAATGTCTCACGGAGAAAGACCATTCAACTATAAATTAATTTGGTAAGAGCCTCTCACGATCTCTGAATGGTATTCTAAATTTTTTGTTTGTTGGACATAGTATTAAGGCATACTCAATATGCAGTTATTCATTTATTTTGGCTCCTAAAATATGGGTTTGCTTAGTATGTGGTTTCCTCTTTCAAGTTATTCATCTATTTTTTGACTCCTTTGCATTCTTGGATCATATTTGGCACATACCCTCCTAGTTATTTTGCTTTAGTTCTAGTCAGTGGTTATCTCGTGGAATCTTGGACCCTCCCCATTGGGGGTATGGTTCTCTAGTCTTGTTGACCACCGGTCACTCTAATATACTCAATTATGGTCTCAAAATGTTACACTCTCTTTGCACCTAGGTAGTTTTGTGGAGTGGCTTATGGAGCAAGGGACCCTCTTTCATGTGTTGGAATTAGGGCTACCTTTGTAAAAAAAATTTTTTTTTGCAAAGTTTGGGTAGTTAAATACCCTTGTTAGGGGCTAGCATCAAAGTTTTCTTCCACGTAGTCTAACGAGGCGGAGGAGTTGCCCGAAAAATTATAGAAATTCCGGTCATATTTAGAAAAAATCCGGCAAAGATTTTTGTAAATCTAAGTTATAGTTGTCAAACTTCAAAATTTTAGGTGTCCTTGACATTTTTGATGGTGTTGAATCCATTTCCACCATCAAAAACATGATTCAAGCACTGCCTCTACAAGATTTTTTGAAATTTTTTGCCCAGATTCCGACCACTTTTAACTGCCCGGGCAATTCCTTCGCCTCGTTAGATGACTCCGTTTTCTTCTATATGTCACACTCATGGATTATAGGGAAGCCTAAGAGTTCAGAAGGGTTTTACAAAAAGACATGAAGAGTTCATACAACACAACAAAAACTTCATCTTTTCAGTGACTTCTAAGGTTCAAAAAAATGAACACCAGTGCATTTCAAACACAGTGATCAACTTACCAAGAACTGCACCCTCAAAACAAGAACTTAGCTCTCAAAAACCATTTTTTTGCATTAAAAAAACACCAAAATCGACCCCTAAATAAAAAAGTAGTGCTACTGGTAATGCCCTTTTTTTAAGATTAGAATTACAACAATTTTCCACCATAGCTTTAAATCCTTGTAAAATTGCAAAAAAAACTTTTGTAGATGACCTGCAAATCAAAACGTGGTGCTCACAACATCAACTTTATTTTTTTCAAAGTTAAAATTACAATTTGTTTGAAATACTAAGCTTGAAAATTAATATCATTATGAACAAAAACCTTAAAATTGACCTCACAAAGAAACACTAGTGCTCATGATAACACATTTTTCACTGGAGTTAACATGATAGCTTATTTCGAATTGTGACTTTCACAAGTGATAATATGACTAACATAGATCCATCTTAATTCTAATGTGCCATGTATCAATAGGGATCAAACATCTCAATGTACAAATCTCTTTTTGAGTGCAAAACTTGAGAAAATGTTGCATCTAGAGAATTTTAGTTTCAGAATTAAGATGCATCTATATTAATTCCTAATAACAATACTTTTGCACCCAGTATGGAAGAGATGTTGTAATGTCCTATTATGTTATGTATTTAATATTATTGTTATTATTAAATTTTTTATCTAGTTTGTTGTATTTGACTTTAACTAAACTTGTCTTTTTTGTTTTGATTTATTTTGTCTTATTATTTATTATTTTTGGATCTTTATTTTTCATAATTAAGTAGAATTTATTGAAGATTATTTTTAATATTTTTAATCCTAGGGTTTTCAATTTTTATTATTATTTAATTTTGATTTGTTTTTATTATTCTTATTTTGCATGACTTCTAATTAATTTTTAATTATATTTTGACACACATACATACACATATATATATACTTTTTGACCTTGTAATATGAATGGTTGTGTTTTTACACCTAGGTGGAAAAACCTATCAACTCAGGTGTCAAAACCAACAGTGAGGACAGCCATCTCTGGCTGCTATCCGCGAATGTCGGTTTGACTCATCACAGTTAGATAGGAAAACCACGCCACCTGAAATAACCCGCTGGTGGTCCATAAGGGAGCAGGCTCATCACTCCTGCCAGATGCCTCTGGGTCTTGGGCCGTTAACCTGTTTCCTTACGTCCGAGGAAGACAAGCTCTTAGCCAAACAGAAGCAGTTTGATTTGATTTAGTCATTATTTTTTAATTATTTTTATTAATATCTGAGTTCAATATTTATTATTAATATATTCTTGAATGTTATTTAGTTATTTAGTATTTTTTTGTGACCATGTTTTTCAAGTGTTTGACTCAGTCTTCCCTATTTATTCTCTTTCTCCGCCCAGGGATTTGATTGCTAAGCCTACGAAGGCATACATACTCTACCCCCTCTGGGTTTGAACTTATGACCTCTTAAGAAGAAACACATACTCTTAACCATTAAGCCCACTCATATATATATATATATATATATATATATATATATATATTTCTTTGACATGTTTTATAAAAAAAAAAAATGTATGATATGCATAGCATTGATAATATATATAAATAGATGTATAACTTAGATATAAATTTATTATAAATATAGTTTTGTTTTGTTTTTTTTTTTTAAATTAAATTTAAATATAAATTTCTCAATATAAAAGATTATTTTAATATATATTTAATAAATTTGTTAAGTTTTTATGTGTTTTGAAATATTATATATATATTTTGTAGAAAAAATGGTTTGTAATTTTATTAATCACAAATTGAATGGAAAGTTTTATTATTATTATTTTTTCATTTAATATTATGTTTTACTATTATTATTTCATTTTATACTTCATTTTAAAGACATTACAACATGTCTTAATGTTTACACTTATTTACAACACTACAACATCCACCCCATACTAGCTTGTACAGTGTCTATGATGCAACAATAAAATAAAGAATAGGAAAAAATAATTTATTCCATAAAGTTCAAAAATCATATATTAAAAAATCATATATATATATATATATATATATTCACAACCTTATTATATTGATAGTTGTGTATATTTTGAAATAGGATAAGAACTTCCAAATTAAAAAATAGAAATACCTTCAATTCTTTGATTCTCTTCTACTCTACTATGACTTTCTACTTGATTTTAATGTTGGATAGGTGTAAAGTAAAAGATAATAGGAAAATTGAAAATATTTCTATTGGACTTTGTTTGTTTGTTTGTTTATATATATATAACATTTTTATCATATTTTTATATTGAGAACCACTTTATGGTTCAAGGCTAGATCTAATATAAACAAGTACACTGTTATGCTCTTAACCTGCAAAATGATACCCAAATACAGAATATGCGAAGAAAAGATACCCAGAACACAGAATAGCAATGATTTTATTATTCAGAGAGTAATGTTCACTTGCCTCTTCGAGGGGGCAACCTCCAATAGAGCAGAGCTCGACTACAAAATAAGACATGATGCTCCTCGCAGGGAGTCTCTATCCCTTATATATGACTCATACATGCAATACCACGGGCCAATACCGTGGGTTTTGTTAATACCATCTATCTAATACTACGGCCCATTTGCAACTAACTGTGGTTCCGTCATTAATTGCGGATTAACCACTTACAATTATTAATATGGGCTTTATTGACTCTTGACTATGACGTGATCCCATTACATAAATAAGGGGGTTAGGGTGGGACCCTAACATGCCCTCCCCCTTAAGACGAGCCTTGTCCTCAAGGTTGAAGCTGCGGAAACTGCTGAAGAATAGTGGCTGGTTCCCAAGTTGCATCTTCCGGAGAGGTGTCTTTCCATTTTACGAGGACTTCCTTAATCATGCGGCCGCGCAGTTGCTTGTCTCGTGTGTCTAGGACCTATTTGGGTTGAAGCCAGATGGACCCTTCTTCGTCAAATTCAGGTAAACTGGTTTGAATTCTACAATTGTTCCCAATCACTTTCTTGAGGCATGAGACATGGAAAACTGGATGGATTTTTGCAGTAGGTGGCAAGGCCAACTTGTAGGCCACTTCTCCAATGCGCTGAAGTACTTGATATGGTCCGTAGAATTTGGGAGAGAGTTTCTGACACCCCTTGTCCTTGAGTGATGTTTGCTTATATGGTTGTAGTCGTAAAAAGACCTGATCCCCTTCTTGAAATTGGCGCTCTGAGCGATGCTGGTCTACCTGTTGCTTCATGCGGTTCTGAGCTTGATGAAGATTCGCTCGAAGATGGGTGAGCATGGTTGCGCGGTGTTGTAGGAGTTGATCCACTGCTTGTACTTTTGAGCATCCCTTGAGATACGAAGTAGGTGAAGGCGGGAGTTGACCATATACTGCTTCATAGGGAGTCATTTTGGTGGTGGCATGATAGTTGGTGTTATACCACCATTCAGCCAGAGGTAACCACTGTACCCAAAGGTGTTGCTTTTCTGAAGTGAAACACCTAAGGTAGGTTTCTAGACATTTGTTGACGGCTTCGGTTTGACCATCTGTTTGCGGATGATAGGAAGTACTGAGTTTGAGTTGAGTGCCTTGTATTCTGAAGAGTTCCTGCCAAAAATTACTGGTGAAGATTGGGTCGCGGTCGGACACAATAGAAGTGGGCATGCCATGTAATTTGAAGATCTGATCCATGAAAGTTTGAGCATCCAAAGTTGGTGTAAACGGGTGGGGTAGGGCACAGAAATGAGCATACGTCGACAGTCGGTCCACAACCACCATGATGACTGACTTTTTCCCTGACTTTGGAAGACCTGTAATGAAATCCATAGAAACCTTTGTCCAAATTGATGCCGGAATGGGCAATGGTTGTAATGTGCCTGGTGTGTTGACGGTTTCCCCTTTGTGGCGTTGACAGACATCACATTCTGCTACTGTTACACAGTAATTTGTCACCATCCCTGTTACTCCTCTTGTCGTACCTTGGAGGACCCATCCCGGGAGTTATAAGAAGTGACAAAGTCTAAAAACACCTGCATTATGTTCCCCTGAGTATGTACTCCATGTTCCCTGAAGACACCTTCTGCAGATCATCCCTAAAAAATGCTCTTTTTCCATTGGCGCAAGTCCACAGTATCCTACCCGCGCCAATGATGGAGATCCTCAAAAGGGGGCGCGACCATTGGCGCTCTATCTTAGAGCAACAGTCGCGCCAACCAAATTTAGTCGTGCTTTTTGCCTTAATGCACGTCCGACTGTTGTTTCCTTCATTACATGGAGCTTTTCTGAGGATAGAAAATCAGTTTTTTGTCAAGCTTTATCCATCTTTATGGCTTTTGCTAATTCCACAAAAGGTGTCCCGGTTCATCGCATCCTCCTCCCTTCTCCATCTATATAAGCTTGTCATTATGCATTGGACAAGCTAGTGCTAGAGAGAGTGTTGGTGTTAGTGTTATGCTAGTGATTTGGTAATTGAGTTATAGTAGTGATGATTATTGGTCATGGAGATAATGCTAATGAGTGCTAGAGAGGTTATGCTGCCGGAGAGGAGATGCATGTCAAGACACATATAGTTACTCACCCAGCCAGGAGAAGGGTCGACGTCAGAACAATGGTTGTAACTTTTCCTGTTTATTAATTGATGAGCGACTGCTATTATAGTTCCAATCTCATTATCTGTCATGGTGATATGTTGATTTATTTCCTTTCTGACTGAAATATAGTTGTGCCTTGGTAGTTTTTATGTTGGTATCTGTCTCTTCCTTTGTATGTGCAGGTATTCGTTATGATCTGTTGGAGCAAGGGAGCGAGGATATCAACTCTGCTTCAATCATAGCGTTGGACTCCAGGTTAGTCTTCTTGATTCACCTTTGAGGCATAACTAGGAACTTGCGTAGCAGCGTGGTTTGTTTGTGGCTAGTTCTGTCATAGGCTAGTGGGATCACCTCTGTCCGCAGAGGGGATTTACCTTACCAACAAATTGGCGACTCCGCTGGGGAGTAACTCTTTGATTTCTGTCTTGCATGTTAATTTTCTTCTGCTTGCTTGAGTGCATGAGCTTCCTGAGTCAGTTCTGAGTTGATTCTTTACTGTTTGACCCATCTGAGCACTGTCAACCCGACCTGAGGTCGTATCTTTTATCTTTTTAGTTGGCAAGCTTAATTGGCGCGGTTATTTCTCTGACAGTCGCGCCAGTTGGCTCACGTTGCTCAAAAGCAACTCGCGCCAATTCTGTGGTAGCGCAACTTGCAGGCTGACAGTCGCACCACATCTGTAAATTTTGCCTGTGTGTGGGTGGAAAGCTCATTCAGTCTCTTTATATATCTCTTTCAGCCTCTGGAACTGTGTTGAACCTCTGCTTGACTGGTTTTAGCCTGTATCCCTCAGCTGTTTGCTTATTTCCAGTGACTTTGCATGTCTAGCCTTCTGTGGGAAGTTTCGGTCTCTTGATCATCCAGTCAGCTTGTTGATTGTTCTACACCTATCCAGTGCTTTGTTAAAGCTTGATCTTCTATACTCTGAATACTTCACTTCTAGCCTCTTTGAAGTTCACTAGTTTTTGTGTTTTTCCTTGCTTGCATGGTTCGTTTTGTGTTTTAGAATTGGTTCTATTTCATTGACTGAACTTGGATTGTGCATATCTCTTAGAATTTGTTTACATGCATCATGCCATCTTAAAGGAAAGAAAAACAAAAAATCTCTTGCATTATAGTAGTTAGCATTTATTGTTATTTGTTGCTATTGAAAAGAAAAAAGACAAAATTTCGTTTCTTGTTATTAGCTGCATTAGGATCTTTGTTCTTTGTTGAAGTGATCATTTCGTTTGTGAAAAAGATCTCAACCCTCCTGTAGATAGAATTCATCGAATCAAATGATTTAATTTCGGCATATAGCTTGCATGTAAGAAGTTTTCGAGATATCACATACGGTAGGACCAAAAAACTGAAACATAATCAAAGATAAACTTTAAAATGAACTCAATGAACATAACAACGCATTGGAACCTAACACAAACACTCTAGCGGTCTAGGTTAGAGACGTGTTTCGGCGTCGTTAAACCTGGTAGTTTATCGTCGAGTGGTTGGGTGATTCCTCCACGGTGAAACGGTAGCTGCCAATACGGACTGTGCTCCCACGTACCGTCGAGTATATATTGGGAGACCCCTATAGGAATAAAGCCTTTATCCATAGGAAGCCGTGTCAGCCGCCCTACGATTCGCAATGCAGTGAACACAGCATTCACGAAGATCGACCACCCGTACCCTAAAAAGTATTCTGTGGTTTTGCGAAAAGTTTGGCACACCCTCTACCTAGAATTCCAGAGCAGTCACTTTTGATCCTTTTCGGACTCCCTAAACGAAAAGGTGCCTATGAGCGTCTTGTCACTTCGTGCTCATTAAATATTCGAAGGAGACTAGAGTCATCTTTTACCCTTTTCTCGACTCTTAAAAAATGAAAAGGTTAAGTTCAGTGTCTTAAAAATTATTGGCCACGATAACATCTACCCAATTAGATTTTGCGTGCGTTAGCTTGAGTAGGGTTAATTCTCGTTCAATGGCAGCCTTTCCGGTGCCCACCGGCCAAGGCATTCCTCCTGATGGGTACCCTCGCCCATTTCCTTCTGTTGGAAATGTTGGTGTTCAGTATATCGCAACATTGTCTTTGCCTGGGTTGACCATTGGTTTACCCGTATGGTTGTTTTCAAACTCGGTGGTCTCAAGTGTGATGAATCCTGTCCCACCACCACCTCCTCCACCCGAACAACACCATGTTGATTCTAAGGTGGACCCCTTCCCTTCTTCGCCTATTGCTGCATCCTCATCTTCTACTTCGCCTGGTGAAACCTTGGATTTCGCTAACCAGGTGGCTAAGAAGAAGAAGAAGAAGACCAAAAAGAAGAAGTCTCCTAAGGGAAAGGTCGTATCTACCACGAAGCTATCAGAAGTGGAACCACCTTCTGCTCCTCCGCGGAAGCTTCGGTCTCCTTGTCGATTATGCAAAGGGGATCATTTTCTTTCTGATTGTCCTGGCATTCCCAGGATCCTAGATATATGGTCCCGTGACCCGACTCGCCCCTTGCTGTCGCAAATTGACGATACCTTACTAGTTGGTAACAGGAAAGGGAAGGTTCGTTTCCCTTGTCGACTTTGTGAAGGTAATCATCTCCTTCGACTTTGTCCACTGATGGATGAAGCTTCCCGTCTTTTGGCAAGTCTGTCGGATTCCTTACCCCAACTACCCGCTGGATATCAGCGTCTTGTTACACCTGCAGAGTGTCTCTCCACTAACCAAGAGATCAAGCATGATTCCTCTTTGGTCCAGCTTTCTCTTCCTGAACCTACCTGTGCTCAGCCTTTTCCAGACCAGTACCTGGTCGGAAAGAGTGTTGCTCAGCCTATTCCAGACCAGTACCTGGTCGGAAAGAATGTTGCTCAGCCTGTTCCAGACCAGTACCTGGTCGGAACAAGTGATTTATGTTCATCATCTACGCACTACTTGATCATCAAAGATGAACCTCCTGAGTCCAAACCGACCGAAAGTCCACAGTTCAAGCTTACAAGTAACCCGGTCTTTCAAAAGGTCCAGCTTACAAGTGACCCGGTTTTGCCTACAGAAGTTCCATCTTTAGCTGCTCTTACATCTGAATCTAAACCAGACGAAAGTCAAAAGGTCCGGCTTACAAGTGACCCGGTTTTGCTTTCAGAACTTCCACCCCTAGATGATCCTACATCTGAATCCAAACCAGACAACAGTCAAACGGTCCGGATTACAAGTGACCCGGTTTCGCCTTCAGAAATTACCTCCTCAGATGATGTTATCACTGCCAAGAATGACGAACCCACCGTCCAAATTCTATTCATTGACATAGACGTTAATGATCAAGTGAGCATCCCTCTCATTTCTTCACAACAAGAAGAAAGTCCATTAGAGGCATATCCGGCTGTTTATCCAGTCCCACCTCCGAGCAACCTAGTTATTTCCTTTAATTGGGATCAACTGGTCAATCCTCGGTTACCAGCCTCCATACCATTTCGAATTATAGTTCAAGTCTATCGCATGGTTATGGCTGGTACAATTATTGATGAAGGATCTCCTGTTAGTATCCTTTCTTCAACAGCTTGGGAAGCACTTGGTTCCCCACTGCTTCTGCCTGAGATGAGAAGCCTTGTAGGTTTCCATCGAGAAATCACTCGACCTTTAGGAATTCTTCCCAATGTACCTATCACGTTAGAAGGGAAGACTATCCAAATGGGTCTCATGGTAGTCCAAGGTCCGTTAGATTACAATTTACTCCTTGGACGAGATTATATTTATCGCATACGTGCTATTGTGTCCTCACTCTTCAGAGTGATGTGTTTTCCGCATGAAGGAAGAACGATCAAAGTCGTAGACCAACTTTCATTCCCCGGTTCACACTTCACATATAGCCATTTGCCATTCCTAAATGGTCTTATTTCCACAGGAAATGCCCCAGCACCCACCCCGTCATTCTGATGATGGCAGCTCACCCGGGCGCGTGACTGAAGCCCGGGGGGCATCCTCCAATCGAGTCTTTCCAAGTAAACCTTCATTCCATCCACTCCGTGAATGCCATGAAGCTTGGGGGGCATGTATCTCGATTGGTATAATCATGCTGGGGGCATGCAACAATTTTTTTTTTTTTTTAACAAGCATAGTTTTTCATTTCAAGCTTGTGTAAACATGAAACCGAACCCACGCATAGTTTTTCGTTTCAAGCTTGTGTAAACATGAAACCGAACCCAAGCATAGTTTTTCGTTTCAAGCTTGTGTAAACATGAAACCGAACCCAAGCATAGTTTTTCGTTTCAAGCTTGTGTAAAAATGAAACCGAATCCAAGCAAAGTTCTTCATGGTTCAAGCTTGTGTAAAAATGAACCCAGTTACATCCCGTGATTGCCTTTTATCCGCTAAAATTCTGCTAGATGAGCCTTGGTTGTTTCATTCCATCGCCACCATCTTTTTGGCCGATCATGTGCTTTCACTTGGTTGTTTCTCCTTTCCTGAGGAACCGCAGCGATGAGTGGTCTTGTTAGCCAGCCTCTTAACCTTTACGTGTTTCAAGTAAAGTTCCACCATTACCGGAACCAGTTGCTATCCCTTATACCACTCGTTCCTTCAGGACGAGTCGCCTTTACGCTCTTTTCTGACTCGTAAAATATGAAAAGATTATCGAGTATTTTTCCCTTTTTTACTCGTTAAAGAAAATAAAAATGAAGGTCCGCTTTCAGCTCTTTTCTGACCATTTAAAGAGGAAAAGATTGCCGAGTCGATCCTCTTGACTCGTTAAATGGTGATAAGGGGCGGTCGTTTTAAGTTCTTTTTGTCGACCGTTAAAACATAAAAAGATTATCGGGTTTTTGTCGTTTCAAACTCATTAGTGGTTACGAAACGACGTGGTTTTGACTGCTTTTTTACTTTTTCAGGTCGAAATCACTAATCATGAAAAGTACTCCTCGATCGTAATGATTGGGCGGTTCTTTCGGGTATTATTTTATACTTTTTCGGGCCCGAGAGACACAACTTTACGAAAAAGGACATCCCTGGAGTTTCCTTTTCCGCTGTCTTTTCAAACTCTCTAAACAAGAAAAGGCGCCGAGTTCTTCCTTTGTCAGACTCGTTAAAACTTAATGACATCGGATTTTGTCACAACGCAAGCATATGCTATCCCCATCAAGCTTGTTAAAAATAACTGGGGTACTTGCCAGAAATGGTGGGGGAAAATAAAATTTTTTGAACCATAATTATTACCGTAACGGCAGTATGTCGCTCTTGAACATGGCACTTTTTGCTTTCGTGTCCAGGGTGGGGATATTTCATCTCATATCTTTCACTTGCTTCCATGGATTTGGGTACCCTATTTGACCTCTCATTCACTCATTGCCTCGTCATAATGACCTTTGATACATTGATGTCAAATACTGCCAATTCCATTAATGTGCCGCCGATATGTTCAAGAGAAGTTGACCGCTGCAAATAAACAACCTCCCTCTGATAGTTCGCACAATCTTGATTCACGACATTATCTCTCTGTCTCGTGTCGATGATGTGGGAAACATTATGGCCCACCTTCGATCAAGGTCACTCCCTGTCGACTTCAGCTCATTATCCAGGAAGTTGACCTAGAGACTCCCTTCCGGTGCCTTGGAGCCTGCATGCCTCAATGGCAGGTTCTTCGTGTTCGACGTGAGGTTTTCATCATTGGCCTCCGATCGAATGGTTCTACGGGTGTTCGACTTCAGCGCATTGATTCACACGCCGTAGATTGTACCTATAGTACCTTGAGGGCCATTGTCATTATTGGTGGTACCTCTCGCGTCTGTTAACAGTTTCCATTATTGACTGGTAATCAGGCGATGTTCATGCATGTTCGACTTCAGCTCATATATTCACATGCTTGGACTTGTACTCTTGTTCGGGTCGAGATGGAGCGCAAGACCCTGGATTGTGTCTGTTGTAATCCAGGCGTGTTTCTTGATACTTGACTCATTCACTGGATGGCTGCGACCATACCTGAGTCAAATCATTGATCCTAACCAGATGGCTGCGTCCATACTATGGATCTAGATTATTTATGTACTCTCTTATGGATGGCTGCGACCATACCACGTACATCTTGTAATTGAACTATCAGTCATGTCTATTAATACAGCTCCACGACGGCAGTAACTATATGTGCTCTTGTGTGCTCTTATGTGTGTGTTCTTGTAAAGCATTTCACCCCTCTCCACCTCTTGGACTTCATGCTTTAGGGGGCATCTGTTACACAGTAATTTGTCACCATCCCTGTTACTCCTCTTGTCGTACCTTGGAGGACCCATCCCGGGAGTTATAAGAAGTGACAAAGTCAAAAAACACCTGCATTATGTTCCCCTGAGTATCTACTCCATGTTCCCTGAAGACACCTTCTGCAGATCATCCCTAAAAAATGCTCTTTTTCCATTGGCACAAGTCCACAGTATCCTACCCGCGCCAATGATGGAGATCCTCAAAAGGGGGCGCGACCATTGGCGCTCTATCTTAGAGCAACAGTCGCGCCAACCAAATTTAGTCGTGCTTTTTGCCTTAATGCACGTCCGACTGTTGTTTCCTTCATTACATGGAGCTTTTCTGAGGATAGAAAATCAGTTTTTTGTCGAGCTTTATCCATCTTTATGGCTTTTGCTAATTCCACAAAAGGTGTCCTGGTTCATCGCATCCTCCTCCCTTCTCCATCTATATAAGCTTGTCATTATGCATTGGACAAGCTAGTGCTAGAGAGAGTGTTGGTGTTAGTGTTATGCTAGTGATTTGGTAATTGAGTTATAGTAGTGATGATTATTGGTCATGGAGAGAATGTTAATGAGTGCTAGAGAGGTTATGCTGCCGGAGAGGAGATGCATGTCAAGACACATATAGTTACTCACCCAGCCAGGAGAAGGGTCGACGTCAGAACAATGGTGGTAACTTTTCCTGTTTATTAATTGATGAGCGACTGCTATTATAGTTCCAATCTCATTATCTGTCATGGTGATATGTTGATTTATTTCCTTTCTGACTGAAATATAGTTGTGCCTTGGTAGTTTTTATGTTGGTATCTGTCTCTTCCTTTGTATGTGCAGGTATTCGTTATGATCTGTTGGAGCAAGGGAGCGAGGATATCAACTCTGCTTCAATCATAGCGTTGGACTCCAGGTTAGTCTTCTTGATTCACCTTTGAGGCATAACTAGGAACTTGCGTAGCAACGTGGTTTGTTTGTGGCTAGTTCTGTCATAGGCTAGTGGGATCGCCTCTGTCCGCAGAGGGGATTTACCTTACCAACAGCTACGAAAGTAGGGATGTCCTTTTTCATGCCTGTCCAAAAAAATGATCTTCTGGTGCGAGCATACGTCTTCTGAAAGCTCGAATGTCCTGCAATGGGAGATGAGTGCAAGTTTGCCAAAATGCCACTTTTGAGGGTGGATGTTGGTGATATTACGACTCTGTCCTTGTAGCAAAGAATATTATCTTGCCACGAGTAGCCCTTGGTGGAATTTGGATCTACCTGCAATTGAGAAATGAGTTGGGAAAGCCCGGGGTGTGAAAACCATTCCCTGCGAGCCTCTTCAATCCATTCTGGAATGGGGAGGGAAATTGCTAGCAGAGTACTTTCCTCCTCAAATTGGCGAGATAATGCATTTGCTACACTATTGTCTTTCCCTTTCTTGTAAATGATCTCATAATCATATCCCAGCATTTTGGATAGCCATTTATTTTGTTGTGGGGAGGATAGGCGTTGCTCCAAAAAATATTTAAGACTGTGATGATCTGTGCGGATTTGGAAACGTCGTCCCAATAAGTAAGGTCGCTAGGTCTTGACTACATGTAAGATGGCCATCATTTCCTTCTTGTAGGTAGATTGGCCCAGATTCCTCCCACTGAGTTGTTGGCTTGTGAAGGCCAACGGTCGCCCTTCCTGCATTAAGACTGCCCCAATACCTGTACCCGAAGCATCACATTCAATGACAAAAGATTTGGTGAAGTGAGGTAGTGCTAAGACTGGAGTGGAACACATGGCATTTTTTAGAGCTGTAAAGGCCTGTTGTGCTGGCTCATTCCAGAAGAATGAATTTTTCTTTAGGAGTTGGGTGAGGGGCTTCGCTATGCGACCATAGTTGCAGACAAATTTACGATAATAGCCTGTGAGACCCAAAAATCCTCTCAAGCTCTTCAAGGTCTTAGGTTGAGGCCATTCCTGCATTGCCTGGATCTTTTTGGGGTCCACCTTGACACCTTCACGCCCCACAATGTGGCCCAAATACTCTACTTCTGCCATGCCAAACGAACACTTGGACATCTTGACAAATAATTTATGCTTGCGGAGCAGTTGCAAGAGTAGATCTACATGCTGAAGATGTGCGGTCCAAGTGCAACTATAGATGAGGATGTCACCGAAGAAAACAAGGACAAATTTCCCGAGATATGGTTTGAGAATGTGGTTCATAAGGCTCTGAAAAGTAGAGGGGGCATTACAAAGACCAAATGGCATGACCAGGAATTCATAATGGCCTTCATGAGTTCTGAAAGCAGTCTTGGGGATGTCGACTTCCTTCATGCGAATTTGGTGGTAGCCTGAGCGAAGATCCAGCTTAGTGAAGAATTGAGCCCCATTGAGTTCATCCAGCAAATCATCAACCACCGGGATGGGAAATTTATCTTTGACTGTCAACTTATTGAGGGCCCTGAAGTCGGGACACATCCGCCACTCCCCATCTTTCTTGAGCACCATGAGCACTGGGGATTAATAAGGACTAATGCTGGGACGAATGACACCTGCTTCCAAAAGTTCCTTGATGATTTTTTCTATTTCATTCTTTTGGGTGAACGGATATCTGTATGGGCGCACATTTGGGGGTTGGGCCCCTGAAACCAAGGTGATGCTATGATCATGTTCTCCTCACGAGGGTGGAAGCTCATGAGGCTTGTCAAAGACTGGCAGATGGTTATTTAAAATCTGTTGCATCTCAGGATGAATTGGTAGAGGCTTTGTTTCGACTGCCTGGATGGCATTAAATTGAGCTACAACTCCATGATTGCCCTTTTTAAACAATTTTTCCATCCTATGCGAGCTGATGATAGAGGGGGCTCCCGCTTGGAGTCCACGAAGGATATGTGTGTAGTTGTTCTGCTTAAAACTCATATATAACTCCTGGAAATCCATTGTGATTGGCCCAAGAGTGCAGAGCCATTCAGCGCCGAGGACAATGTCGCAACCCCCCATGTGTATGGCAAACATGTGGGTTTTCAACTAATAATCCCCCATTTGAAGTTTGACATTTTCACAGTGGCCTTCACATTTCATTATGCCTCCATCCGCAATTTGAACTTGGAAGTTAGAAACTGCTCGTACAAAACAATGCACTGCTTCTGCGACTTTTTGATGGGTGAAATTATGTGTACTTCCACTATCAATCAAGACTACTACTGGGCGATGTTTAATAAAACCTCTGATTTTGAGAGTTTGAGGGGAAGAAATCCCTACCAAAGGATGCAACGAAATAACTGGTTCGTCAGAGACATTGTCCTTTTGGTTGTCTTCTTCTAGCGGCTCCTGTTCCTCCAGTGGTGGATCTTCCTCTGTTGAGCTGTAGTCAGTGGCATCAATTTGAAAAAATTTAGGCTCCTTGCATTTATGACCTGGGGAGTACTTTTCATCATAGTAGTAACATAGGCCTTGCTTTCTTCTTTCGGCCATTTCCGCAGGTGACACCTTTTTGACCTTAAGTGTTTGAGTCGTGTTGTGAGCTTGTGGGGGGCGACCTTTAGCGGAGAAATTTGGGCGACTGTATTGGGCTGCTAATGCACGTTCCACGTTACGAGCTACCTTGCAAGCCTCCGTCCATGTGGGAGGGTGGTGCAGTAGGACTTGGGCTTTGATAGCTTCTTTAAGACCGCTGATAAAACATTCCGTGTAGAACACATCTGAGAGACCCCAAGTGTGGAAGGCTAAGGCTTCAAAAGCTGTAATATATTCATCCACTGTACCGGTCTGTCAGAGCTTAGTAAGACGACCCAAAAAAGATGATTCCTGGTCAAAGCGGTCTTGAAGAGCTTTGGTGAATTTGGTCCAAGTCCTAAAAGGTCCAGTGCAACGCTGATGCCATTCCCACCATTGCCAACTTTCATTGTCCAAGTACATGCTCCCCAACATAATCTGAGTCGCATCATCGAAGATGTGATTCAGTTTGAAATACTGCTCCATTTGTGCTATCCATGCCAACGGGTGAGAACCGTCAAATTTATGCATATCCAACTTGGGAGGTCGCTGACTGGGTGGTGGGTGGGTGTGCCAGACGTGAGGAGAGTGGCTAGACTCACCCTCATTGTGTTCAGTGCCATTATACTCCTCCTCGTGAGCTTGCTCCTTGCCCTTCGGGACTATTTTCTTGACCATGCTACATAGTCTGGTAAGCTGAAGGTGGAGGTTGTGCATTGATTCTTCAAGTTTTCCCATCCTTTCATTGGCCATCGCTTGAGCTCTAGTTTCTACCATACACCAACCCGATTTTTTTGAAAATTGGGACCGCCTAAAAAATTTTCACTAAGAAGTGAATGGTACCACCATGCTCAGCTCATCGTCCTGATTCTGATGGGCTAGATCACCAATAAGCACCCTGAAAGATCTCAGACTCCTAACGGAGTTTTACTCCTTCCTTATCAATACTGCAATGGCCAAATCCTCAAAATGTCAATGCGACCAAAAGTCCTGCGAAAATTATACCCCGGTATAGGAAACCTTCACAACGACTCCGATCTGGTGGATCTGAGAGATCTGAATGGCGGATCTGATGGCGGAACAGACTGCTTCTGCAGATCTGATGGATCTAATAGATCGGAATGGCTGATCTGCGAACTCGAGACTGATGTCTGCTGCTGCTGCACCCCTTTGCACAGGTGGATCTGGAAGAGATGTTGTGTGATCCCCTGATAGAAAAGGGAACTATGGTCTTGAGGAGTGTCAGGTGCTATAGATCGCAATATACATAAGGGTATGGCAGTAGTACTCGGCCCAATGTTTCGGGGCTCTAACTAAGGAGGATCGACTGTACCCTTAGCTGTACAACCCGACTACCCTATCGTACGGGCGAGTAATCTCCCCGAGTGTTGTTCTCGGTGTACTGTAGCCGCAAGACGACCGACGGTTTATCTATGGCGAGGTTTCAAGGGAGCCTAGGGGGCTTCCGATATACCCAGAGGGTACGTGGAAGACAATCCGTGCGCGGTTCTGTCTAATGCGCTACTACTTGAAGGGGTACCCACAGGGGTTACAAGGGAGTCCAACAGACGTGACCACCTCTTGTATTTCCTGCGTGCATGCCTCCCCAAATCCGCAGGTTTATGCGCTCAACGACAGATCCCGTGGTTTAAAGACGCCGAAACACGTCTCTAGCCAAATTTTTTTTTTCTAAGAAATGGAGATCCCACCGGCCCTGGAAAGTGCTCTGATACCACTTGTTATGCTCTTAACCTGCAAAATGATACCCAAATACAGAATATGCGAAGAAAAGATACCCAGAACACAAAATAGCAATGATTTTATTATTCAGAGAGTAATGTTCACTTGCCTCTTCGAGGGGGCAACCTCCAATAGAGCAGAGCTCGACTACAAAATAAGACACGATGCTCCTCGTAGGGAGTCTCTATCCCTTATATATGACTCATACATGCAATACCACAGACCAATACCGTGGGTTTTATTAATACCATCTATCTAATACTACAGCCCATTTGCAACTAACTGTGGTTCCGTCATTAATTGCGGATTAACCACTTACAATTATTAATATGGGCTTTATTGACTCTTGACTATGACGTGATCCCATTAAATAAATAAGGGGGTTAGGGTGGGACCCTAACATACACAGGATACAAAGCGAAGCTATTTCAATTGCACACATGAAATACAAAACTAAGAGATTGCATGAGCTTCGAACATGCCAAAGTGCTGAGCTTTGACAACTCGAGGAGATCCCTAGCAGGAAAAAAATATTTAAATAAATGAAAACACAATTTCCAAATTAAGGTACCTTCGTTATCTTGCACCCACACAAATCTCGTCTTCCACTCCGACCACTTGGAATAATGCTTACAATAGTATGTAGGTAGGATTGGTTTGTTAAGTGGATTGTCTTGTTGAGATATTTTCTCAACAATAATCTCTCAGTTTAGAAATTGTTGGATCTCATAATGCACTATTTATGTGGCATGTATCTAGGGTTTGTGATTGAATATTACAAATTGTTTTGAGCAATATGTGTACCATGTGTATTTCTCAAAATTCCTTTTTGGTATCATAGATTGTATGAGCTTGACTCCCTAATGGGAGGGCCTGGGGAGATGAAAAACATGTGAGGATTGCTTTTATGTTCATAAAGTAGGCATAGGTTTGAGGTAGAGTGTGAAAGTACATAGTCTTTTAATGTGCCAAATTATTATTATTATTTTTTTTTGGTTTTGAGTTGCGAGGAGCAACCGTTGCTTGAAGGAGAAGCACACTAGTAAATCTATAAGGAAGAGTCTACGTCTGATCTCTAGTGGTTGTTTCTATGGATTTTGTTAGCATATTTGGATGCGTTATCCACGGAGTTAGAGAGTAGTAAGACGATGCTAATTCTACGATGATGGTGTGTTCGATTTGGCAACTCTGATCATAATCCCTAGCATAAGATGAAATGGGTCGGAGAAGTCAACAGTGGCAACTTTGACCTACATTTTAATTCCTGCCAGTTTTTTGGATAGATTGGTTTGCTGCTAAGCCGAAGAGTGTACTTGTGTTTGTTAAAATCCTCGTGGAGCCCAGTTAGGACAGAGTAAAAGGTTTTATCTTTGGAATTTTGGGCGTTAACGCTGGAGATGAGATTTCATTTCTACTTCAGGTTTTAATCTCAATATTATAAGACTTGGTTGTTATCCTTGGGTTACTGCACGCAGTGTAAGTATGACATTGGTTCATGCTAGCAAGTTCCTGCATTTCATTATTTTTGGTCTGTAATGACGTTCTGTTGTATGCTAGTGTCTTACCTCGGATCCTCCTGGCTTCCTATACAGACGGTAAAGGGAGAGTTCGTTCTGCCAAAAAAATTAGACTAATGTTAGTGCATATGGATTACATTTGTCCATACCACGATGGTGAGTTTACATCATATATATATTTAAAGGGTATCTATCTCTTAATAATTAGTGCATACCCGCAATCAGAGAACAACATTTGGTTTTCAGTATCACTAGTTGCAAACACGAAGTGTGCTAATCAACATACTATCTTAATTGTCGAAGTGCTTCATTTTACAGTGGAAAATGGTCATTCCTCATGTTCAATAGGAGGATCACATATTTAGCAAGGGACTTACGTTGCATCGGACATATATGGTAGCGAGGGGCCATTTGAAACTGCTGGCTATTTTTAAAGTTTTGTTCTGATTTACTGTGCATAATATTGTTTATGGTCATGTGTGGAAGATTGGTTTCATTTTTTTTATGGTGTTTAAAATTTATGTGCTTGTACGTGAGTTTGCAAAAGTGCAGAACCAAATAATGAACAGAGGAATATAATTAAACTAGTGATTCTCGACGTTCTTCGGTGTTGAGAGAACATGTCACTAATTTGATTGTGTGAGTATGTTATACGTTGATGGGTCTTGTTGTGCTTCAGGCTTCAAGAACATCAGTTACAAGTTATTTTATGAGATCCTTGTGTGGTATACAGGTCAAATTGTATGGTCAAATTTTGAACACATTCAGTACCTAGACAACTATCCTAGATAATTGTCAGACACAATGAGCTATGTTGTCTGATAGATGAGAGCTTGTCCATAGGATGGTTCATTACTTGGCTACTTTTTCTTACAATTACAATGAGCTATGTAATTTGGCAGAATAAAGTATCTCAACATTGTTGATCATGCAAGTTCGTTAAAGATGGTCAAAGGCATTTATGTTTTAAATGGAGTTCAAGTGACAACTTGAAGATGAGGTGGTGAAGAAAGAACAATGTTTGCGAGATTCCAGAGTGGATGTGAGTGCTGATGAATACTGTCCAGACATATGTGTCTATATGTAATTTATGATTCTTTTAATAATCTTTGTAATGATGTAATTTAAGCATTAAAGGAGGGACTTAGAAAAATGCTTACATTAGTATAAAGGTAGGATTGGTTTGTTGAGTGGATTTCCATGTTGAGATATTTTCTCAACAATAATATCTCAGTTTAAAAATTGTTGGATCTCATTATGCACTATTTATGTGGCATGTATCTGGATTTTGTGATCGAATAATACAAATTGTTTTGATCAATCTGTGTACCATGGAGGTGTTGAGATTTGACAGCTCGAGGAGATCCCAAGCATGAAAAAAATATTTAAATAAATGAAAACACAATTTCCAAATTAAAGTACCTTTGTTATTTTGCACCCATACAAATCTTGTCTTCCACTCTAACCAATGCAACAAAATATGGTAAAACCACTGGAATTACCATCCAAATGAATCCGTTGGTTTCAAGCCAATTTCATGTATGCTTTTATTTTATTTAAAAACTTAAAAACTCTTTTGTAGTCTTAACGTTGTGGTTTCTCAACAATTAAATTTTATTTATATTTTTAAATTATTTAGAATTAGATTTTCATTGCTCATTCCTTTGGCGTTATGTATAGAGTTATTGCAACATTGAAAAAAAGGTTCACCCATGGTTTGAGAATTAGTGTGAAGTAGTTCTTGTTATGCATAGAAGATTGCAACAATTAAAAAAAAAGGAGAAAAGTTTACTAACGAGTTTGAAAGTTGGTGTGAACTAGTTTGGTTGATGGGCTTGTTAGTGTTTGTTAGCCATTTTACTTATACGGTTGTGTTAGTTGTAAAATACTAGCATAGTTCCATGTTAATCTTAGATCTGTAAATAGTCAAGAGGAATCGAACTTCTTGAGGTGCGAATCTTTTTTAGAATGCAAAACCTTAAAGAAAGGTTTGCACCTTGATATATTTGATCCATTTCAGCGATTAATAGACCTTGAATGAACATGGATATATGCTAGCTCTTTATATATGCCATATGTCAACTCATTACACATCTATTTCATCTTGAACAACACATTTATAAAATTATTGAAATGCCAGGCTAGGTGAGTAACTCCACGAATGAATTGTTATTTTCATTAAGAGATCATTGATATATACATTGAAGGGAGACTCTTGGAAATCAAATTACAGTGTCTCTTCACCTTCCTTATTTTCCTATTTACAATATTTACATAATTTTCCTAATCCCAAAGATTAGGTGTCAACATTCCCCCCTTTAATCTGAAGGGATGTTGGTGAGTCTAAGCATCATTCCGAATCTTTCAAACTTTTCTCTTCCAAGCGCTTTGGTGAAGATGTCTGCAATCTGCTAATTTGTGGAACAATGTTGTAGATGGATAGTTTTGGCCTCAAAATGATGTCAGATCAGATGATACTTTGTATTGATGTGCATGGTTCAATCATGGAACTTTGGGTTCTTGGCCAACTTTATTGTAGAAGTGTTGTTAATCAAAAGAGGATTTGAATGCACTTGTTTCTCCTGCAAATCTTCCAAAATTTTCTTGAGCCACACAAATTCCTTCGTTGCTTCAATCATTGCCACATATTCTACCTTAGTTGTGGAATCTGATGGAACTAATTATTTGCGTGACCTACAAGAGACAACTCCTGATCTAAGACTCATAACATAACCTGAAGTAGATACTCCAATTTATTTATCTCCATCAAAATCTTAATTAGAGTATCCAATCAAGCTGAAGTCATCCACTTGTGTATACTTGAGTCCAAAGTCATGTGTTTCCTTCAAGTACTTTAGAATTATTTTTGCAGTAGACCAATGACCCTCACAAGGCTTTTGCATAAATCTCGAGAGAATTCTAATAGCAAATGAAATGTTTGGCCTAGTAGTAGTCAAGTAGTTGAGGCTTCCTACGAGTTGTCTATACTTTCCTCAAATTCATTTCCTTTGGTGGATGTGAGCTTTAAATTTTGTTCCATTGGAGTAGTCAAAGGATTGCACTCAGCCATGCCAAACTTGTTCAACAAATCTCCAATGTACTTCTTATGAGAGAGGAATATAAAATTCAAACATTGGGTTACTTCAATACCAAGATAGTAGTGCACATAACCCAAATCTGTCATTTCAAAACCTTTCCTCAGTTCTTTCTTTATGGATGCAATGTTATTCTCATTGTTCCCTGTCATCAAAAGATCATCTACATACACCACAAGTTACACAACTATTTTGCCAAATTTCTTACCAAACAAAATTGCATCATCAAGATCACAGTGTCTGAAATTGAGTTTCAGAAGATGCTCAGTCAATATCTCATACTAGGCTCATGGTACTTGTTTGAGGCCATACAAGGATATGACAAGCTTGCATACTTTGTGTTCCTGACCCTTCACAAAAAATCCATCTGTTTGGGACATAAGAACATTCTCTTTCAGATCTCCATTGAAGAAATCAGTTTTTATATCCATTTGATGGACTTTCCAACCATTCTGAGCTGCCAAGGCAAAGAGAGTCAGGATGGTAGCCCATTTTGTTGTGGGGGAAAAATTATCCTCATAATCGACCCCTTCTTTATGTGAAAAACCTTTTTCCACGAGCCTATATTTATGCTTGTCAAGTGAGCCATCTACTTTATACTTGTTCTTGAAGACCCACTTGCAGCCAATCGGTTTGGTCCCCAATGGAGGATCAACCAACTTTTAGGGGCCATTCTTTATCAAAGCATCATATTCTTTCTGCATCGCTTCTTTCCATTCATCATGAGAAGTAGCTTCTTTGAAGGAAGTTGGTTCGAAATATGTAGACAAATTTAATTCACAATCATAAGAAACATTCATATCAACAGGTGAATCAGGATCCTCTACATCACCTCCATTTTGTCTAACATAGCTTCTTGTCCCTATCTTTCTAACCTCATCAAGACAAACACTTTCAAATGTCTTTGTGAAGCATTTTGGAGGACCTTTTTGAGATGGCCCAAGCTTCTCTATTGAATGAGATGGGGATGAATCAAGATTTAGCCTCCAAATTCTCTCAATCACATCACTCAAAGTGTATTCTTGATCAGTGGTTGGAGCTTCATGAGGGAGAGAGAGTGCTTCAGAAGGAGATTCCATAGATTGATCCAGTATATATATCCCCCCTTCAAGATGTGGAATCTCATTATCAAATTCTTGAAAAGACTGTGCTTTCCCGAATTTGTCCAAGTGATCAAGTTGCCTGTTAACAACATTGACCTTCTTGGAAGATTCAAGAAATATCACATCTATAGATATTTTAAACTTCTTATTTATTTCATCATAGAGACAATATGATTTGGAGGTATCTAATTACGCCATGAAGATATTTTTACTCCTTGCACCAAGTTTGCTTCTCTATTCATTAGGTATCAAGGCATAACAGGTGGAACCAAAAAACTTGAGATGCCTCACTAAAGGAATGTGGCCATACCACATTTCAAAGGGAGTCTTGTTTTTGATAGCATGATATGGACAACTATTTTTTATATACGCAATACATAAAACTACATCATCCCAAAACATTAGCTTAACATTCTTGAAAAACGTCATTGAACATACTATATTTTAGATTGTCCTGTCCATTCTTTCAGCTACACCATTTTGTTGGGGATTATAAGGCACGATTGTTTGATGTTTGATACCATGATGATGAAGATAGTTTTAAAATTCATTTGAAGTATATTCTTTTCCATTATCAGCATGAATAGAGCCAATATGAGATTGTGTATCATTTTCAATCCATGCATGAAATTTCTTGAATGTTTCAAAAGCTTCATATTGTTCTTCCATAAATAAACCCAACACATTCTGGTGTAGTCATCAATACATGTCATCATGCATTTATTACCATTTGCAAAAGAAACATGCATTGGGCCACACATATCAGAATGAATAAGTTCATGCTTTTTATGTGCTATGGAATGAGAATCATGAAATGATTATTTGTTTTTCTTTCCTAAGATACAAACATCACATTGCTTAAGTTTCCTAGGAATTGTTGGAAAATTATTAACACCATTTTTCTTCAACAAATGAAGGTTATCATAGTTCAAATGTCCAAATCTAGCATGCCATAAAAGACTTGATGGAAGTGTACCTTCATCATAGTGAGAGCTGTATGAAAAGTCTTGTGCATGAGCAGAGGTTCCTTGCAGCTTCATAAGTCTTTATTCTTTTATCCCAGTCATGAAAAGTGAGTTATCTGATGTTTTTCTGACATCAACCTTGCCACCAAATATGTGAATGGAGTGTCCTTACTGGTTAATGTGGACCAAAGACAACAAGTTTCTCTTCAACTTCGGAAGGTATTTTTGGGTGTGTGTTATATTCTTTCCATGACTAGCCCCACGAGCAGGGCAGGGGGGGTCACAGTGGGGGTGAAAGACCACCTTGTTCGTTGCGTCAGACGTAGCAAGGGGGTCACAGGGGGGGCGACAGCCCTCCCTATCGGGGGGTTTGAGAGGGGCGATAGCCCCCCTCTACGAGGTCCGGGGTAGCGCCCTAGGGAATTTTTTTTTGGATCCTATATTAGGTGGGCATACCTACCAATGGTTTTGTGCATGGTTTTCGCACATGGTTTTGGGCATGTTGGTTTTCTACCCATGGTATTTTGTAGATATAGTCAAGGGAACTACGGTTATGTTCTAATCCAGGGTTAATGGAATGGGGTTTATGGATGCTTCGGCATGTATATATATTTATCGTAACATTAGAAGGAATATAATGAAAAATCAATCTTATAGTGCCAGTTTTGGGATCCAGGGGACAATCTCTGTGTATATATGTTTTATGTTTTATGCTCTCGCCATTGTTTATTTTCTGTTTTTAGAATTCGTATGCAGGTAATTTCTATACGGGGTTAAAACCTACATTTGGTATCAGAGTTGTTTTGGCTTCAAGGGGATGCCTTTGCTGCTGAGGGGTTTTGCTCGGGCTTGTGGTAGACCCTATTCAGTGGGAGATCTGTGGGTTCGGTTCTTGTGGTGAAAGAAGATAGCGAGTAGTGGAAAGATAGAGATCGATAAATTTAATGGTCAGAGTTTTGAGTTGTGGAAACTCAAGATGGAGGATCTGTTGGTCGATAAAGATTAGTGGATCGCAGTAGATCCAGGTACAAAACCAATGATAATGTCAGCTGAAGACAGGGCGAAGTTGGATCGGAAGGCAAAGAGAAAAATATGGTTGTGTATCTCAGATTCAGTATTGTTGAATGTATCAGGGGAAGCTTCGGTGAAGGATTTGTGGGACAAGTTAGGGACTTTGTACCAATTTAAGGCTTTGGTCAATAAACTGTTCCTAAGGAAAAAGTTGTATAACTTGAGGATGAACGATGGAGGCTTGGTGACAGAGAATTTAAATTCCTTTAATACTGTGGTAAGCAATTGTTATCTGTTGATATAAAAATTTCAGATGAAGATAAGTGCATCATTTTGTTGTGTTCTCTACCAGATTCGTGGGATAGTTTGGTTGTTGCAATAGGTAGCAATGCGACTGCCTTACAGTTTGATGAAATAGTCTCATCCTTTCTATACGAGGATGGTCCTAGAACATAAACAAAAATAAATCCTCGAGTGGGAGATCTAAATCTAGAGGGAGATCTAATTCTCCAGGAAAACCTGTAAAGGTGTGTTGGAAATGCGGAAAGGAAGGGCACTTCAAAATGACTGTAGATCTAAAGCTCCTAAGAAAGGAAAGGGATTTGATGATGCTGCTTTTGCAGAGGTGAAAACCACCTTAGATGAAGGTGGGGATGTGTACTTGGCTTATTCTTCAAGTACACATGTAGATCATGAGGCATTGTTGATTGAATCAGGTGCATCCTTTCACTTGACTCCCCATAGGGAGGGGTTTTGCGAGTATGATAAATATGATGGTGGTGATGTCTTCTTAAGGGATGAAAAGAAGGCTAGAATCATCGGTCGCGGAAAAGTCTAGTTGAAGTTGCAAGGTGGAAGGATTAGAACACTTTTGAGTGTTCTGCATATTCCTGCATTGGCCAGAAATCTGGTTTCTGTAAGCAAGTTGGATGATGCAGGTGTAAAAACAGTGTTTGAGAAAGATACCTTCAAGATGGTTCAGGGAGCACTAGTATTGATGCGGGGAGTTCAGATTAGAATTATGTACAAGCTTCAAGGTAGCAATGTTATTGATGGGTGCAACAGTTTTGTGGTTCCTGAAAGTGGAGCAAAAAATCTAGTGGTCTCTGGAGAAAAGACCATGCTATGGCATCAAAGGCTTGGACATATTAGAGAGAAGGGCCTTCAAATACTTCATGGTAATGGTATGGTAGAAAGTATGTCTAATATTTATCTTTGGGTTTTGATTTCTGTGAAAATTGTGTATATGGGAAGCAGAATTGGGTGTGTTTCCCCTCTAGTGCTAAGAGGGCGAAACAAATATTAGAGCTTGTGCACAATGATGTGTTTGGACTTGTGGTGGTTCCATCACTGGGAAAGTCTGTGTACTATGTATCATTTATAGATGACTTCTCAAGGAATACATGGATATATTTCCTTAGGAAGGAATCTGAAGTCTTTGATAGGTTTAAAGAATTTATGGCTCTGGTGGAAAACTAGACAGAGAAGAAGATAAAGGTGCCAAGGATAGATAATGGTGGAGAGTTTTGCAAGAAGGAATTTGAAGAGTTCTGTAAGAAGTGTGGTATAGCATAGCAGGAGACTACTCCATACACACCTCAGAAAAATGGAGTTGCAGAAAGAATGATCAGGACGTTGATGGAAAAGGCAAGAAGCATGCTAAGTGGTGTCGGGTTAGGACAGGAATTCTGGGCAGAGGCGGTGGAGACCGCATGTTACCTGGTCAATAGATCACCTTCATTAGCATTGGAGGATAAGACTCCACAAGAGTTATGAACTGGTAAGAAACCCTCTCTTTCACCACTGATGGTATTTAGATGTGATGCATATGTACATGTTCCAAAGGAGAAAAGAACCAAGTTGGATAGTAAATCTTAAAGGTGCATATTTTTTGGGTATAAGGATGGATTGAAAGGTTATAAGCTTTGGAGCCCATAAACAAGGAAGGTTGTGTATAGTCGTGATGTGGTGTTTATTTGAAAGATGTTATTGAACATGAAGTCCTACCAAAGGAACCCGAGAAGATATATTTTTATCTAAAGGAGGAGGAATCAGACTCTACAGCAAAAGAGGAATCATAAGATGTAGAGCCACAAACTCCAACTGTGAGAAGATCAATTCGAGAAAGAAGGCATCCAGAAAGAATTGTTAGGGAAGTAGTAGATTCATAGGATGTCAAACTCTGGAAAGAGGCCATGGTTGATGAAATGGAATCTTTACACAAAATAAAGCTTGGGATCTGGTGGAGTTTCCGACAGGAAGGAAACTCATTGGAAGCAAATGGGTGTTTAAGAAGAAGATGAATGCAGAAGGAAAGGTGGAGAAATACAAAGCTCAGTTGGTAGCAAAAGTTTATTCCTAGGTGTTGGGAATTGATTTTGGTGATATTTTTTCTCCTATTGCCAAGATAGCTTCTATTAGATTATTTTTATCTGTCACCGTTGCTTTTGATTTTGAGGTAGAACAAATGGATGTGAAGACAACATTTCTTCACGGGGATCTGGAAGAAGAGATCTACATGAAGCAACCTGAAGGCTTTGCGGTGAAGGGTAAGAAAGAATTGGTATGCAGGTTAAAAAAGTCTTTGTATGGGTTAAAACAGTCACCAAAGATGTGGTATCAGAAATTTGATACATATATATGGAGACTTGGCTTAACCAGAAGCAAAGAAGATCATTGTTTGTATTTTAAATTAATTGGTGACCTTGTTATTTATTTGGTCTTGTATGTGGATGATATGTTGTTGATTGGAAATAACAAAGAAATTATCCAGGAATTGAAGACCCAATTGTCCTCCAAATTCAACATGAAACATCTTGGTGCTACAAAATATATTTTGGGCATGGAAATTAAACAAGATCGGGTAAAAAGGAAGCTCTGGTTAAACCAAAGGAAGTATGTAGAGACAATATTGCAAAGGTTTAATATACAGGATAGTAAACAGATGAAGGTTCCTATTCCTATCAGTGTAAAGTTATATACTGAACAATGTCTCAAGACATAATAAGAGGAAGATGACATGTCCCATGTTCCATACGCAAGTGCAATCGATAGCCTGATGTATGCAATGGTCTGTACTAGACTAGATATTGCACATGAGGTGGGAGTATTGAGAAGGTTTATGTTAAAACCAGGGAAGGAGCATTGGACAACAGTGAAGCAGGTTTTTAGGTATTTGTGTGGCACTAGTGATTATGGTATGTGCTACCAAGGAAGACTAGGATTGGATAGAGTTTTGGACATCTGTGGATTTGTTGATGCAGATTGAGTTGGAGATCTGCATCAGAGAAGATCTACAAGTGGGTATGTATTTAACCTATTTAGAGGTGCAGTAAGTTGGATGAGACAGTATGTAGTGGCACTTTGAACTATGGAGGTAGAATACATGGTAGACACTCATGCAAGAAAGGAAGCAGTTTGATTGCAGAAATTGTGTTCAAGTATGGGGTTGGTACAACGAGCTATAAGGATAGATTGTAAAAACCAAAGTGCAATTTTCTTAGCAAAGAATCCTGCTTATCATTCAAAGACAAAGCACATTGATGTTCAGTATCACTTTGTGAGGGATATGGTTGAGGACAAAAAGGTGTTGCTGGTAAAGGTGGACATTTTGAATAATGTTGTAGATGCATTAACAAAGTCTGTGAGCACTGAGAATTTTTCTTGGTGTAGAGAAACAATGGGCATTGTACTGCTGGACCAATGACGAATCTCTCTTATGGCCCCCATGAACAGAAAACAACAAGTGGGAGAATGTTGGGTGTGTGTTATATTATTTCCACGACTAGCCCCATGAGCGAGGGGGTCATGGGGGGGCAGAAGCCCCCCTTGTCCGGGGGTTTGAGGGGGGTGGTAGCCCCCCTGTATGGGGTTCGGGGTAGCGGTGGGAAATTTTTATTTTGACCCTATATTAGGTGGTCAGACCTACCTATGGTTTTGTGCGTGGTTTTCACACATGGTTTTTGGCATGATAGTTTTCTACCCATGTTATTTTGTAGATCCGGTCAAGGGGACTATGATTATGTTCTAATCCAGGGTTAATGGATTGGAGTTTATGGATGCTTTGACATGTATATATATGTATTGTAACATTGAAAAGAATATAATGAAAAATCAATCTGGTAGTCCTGGTTTTGGGATCCTAGGGAAAATCTCTATGTATATATGTTTTATGTTTTATGCTCTCACCATTGTTTATTTTCTGCTTTTAGAATTCGTATGCAGGTATTTATGTACAGGGTTAAAACCTATAAGTAGAGTACATTATGTAGAGAAAGTCTGGAAGACCAAGTAGTTTTAACCTAATGGTTCCAAGCCCCGATGGCTTGAGTTTTGACTTATCTGCAAAGGAGATTTCTCCATCAACATTTTTAGTGAATTCTTCAAAGAAATCTCTTCTAAAATTAATGTGGCAAGTTTCTCCTGAATCAAGCAATCAAACTATTTTCCATGAAGCAAGTGAATCATCCAATAAGTCTTCAGTTACTCTAATGTTGCAATGTGCTACAACATAATGAGCGGATTCAGGTGCTTTTACTTTCCCTTTATTTGATGATTTTCCTTGCTCTTCAACCCTTTCATGTCTAATCCTATCCCATGAGAGCTTAGATGTGGTAGCATCATGACCATTTATGTTACATCATATGCAATGAAAATAAGACCTTTCTCCTTGGAAATGTCTTCCCCCTCTGCCTCTAAAATTCTTCTTTCCTCGTCCTCTTTGGCTACCTCTTCCTCTAAAAGAATCTTGTCTCTAATTCTTCTATTTTTGTGCAAGGCATAAAAATTCATTAGGAGACTGAGTTGTTGTCTTCTTCTTCCAAAAATATTTCTCTCTTTTAGCGAACTTTTCCACAAGAGAATCAAAGGAAATATTCGAAAGTTTAACACTTTCTTGTAATGACTCAAGATAATGGGAATAAGTGGGATACAATGCCTTGACAAAAGCAGTGAGAGGAACATCCATTTTAACACCAATGGATTCTATGTCATGAATAATGGCTCTTATTTCATAGGATAAGGCAAGGGGGTCATCATCCTTCAATGATAAATTAAACAACTTGATCATTAATTGAATAACTTCAAGCTCAGAGTGTGAGTCATATAAATCCTTCAACTTCTTTAAGGCTTCAAAAGAATTTGTGAATGGTATAATATAGCGACTCACCTCTTCATTGATTGATGCTGCAATTAAGGCATAAGCCTTGTTGTTCTTGTTCTCCCATATGGAAAGCTCCTTATTAGAGTGGGATTTTCAGGAGGATTGCCTCCTTCTCCTTCACAAACTCCTTTCCACATCTCATTAAAAATTACAGTGTGTTTTATCTTCTTGGACCACTCATGGTAATTCTCTTTCCTAGAGAGAACCACTCCAACTATAGAAATAAGTGAATGCATCATAAAATGTGATCTACGCCCTAAATAGTCACAAATCTTAAATATCTATACAACTACAGTCTTTGATTAAATATAACATACAAGACTTCATCGCTTGTGTAGCAGGATGGCAGTTGGTAGGATCACCAGTCGAGAGGGTTTTTGACCAAGGAAATTCGACAACTTTGTTCTCGACGACAGATTTCCATTTCATGGATTTCCTCTTGAGGATGAGCATAGCGAAATTTATCATTCGAATATCAGAACCCGAGTATTTGCATGCTCCCGACAACTACTTTTGACGTTCTCCATGATGGAAAAAGCACTGTAACAATTCGCACTGTAACTAGGAAAGCACTGGAATTGGACCACTCATGGTAATTCTCTTTCAAGGAGAGAACCACTTCAACTATAGAAATAAGTGAATGCATCATAAAATATAATCTACGCCCTAAATAGTCACAAATCTAAAATATCTCTACAACTATAGTCTCTGATTAAATATAACATACAAGACTTCATCGCTTGTGTAGTAAGATAGCAGTCGGTAGGATCACTAGTCGAGAGGGTTTTTGACCAAGGAAATTCGACAACTCTGTTCTCAATGATAGTTTTCCATTTCATGGATTTCCCCTTGAAGACGGGCATAGCGAAATTTATCATTCGAATATCAGAACCCGAGTATTTGCATGCTCCTGATAACTACTTCTGACGTTCTCCATGATGGAAAAAGCATTGTAACGATTCGCACTGTAACTAGGAAAGCACTGGAATAGCCACAATAGGATGATTTGATAGGTGGCATATGAGAGAGGGTAAGTGTTGCAGGGCTCGGGTAGTGGAGAGAGGGTTCGCCCAAAACAGATTTTCAGACACAATATTTGTCTGAATCTTATCAAGAATATACCCAGAAAAAATAGAAGACATGGCCTCTATTTGCGGCAAGGAAAAAAAAGGAAAAACCACCATTCAAACATAGCAAAGAAAGTGCAAGGAGGATCAGATCACATGGAGGAGGAGAAGACTGAAAATTTGTTCGCCAGATTTCTCGCTCCTTCCTCTGTTTGTCAGTCCGATCAGACTTCGAAACTCAAGACCAACCCAAATGGTAAGCCCCTGGCCATGCCTAAGCTGGTTGAAGTCCCGAAAGGAGCGCTTAAGCGGGACAAGCGACCAACCACACAAGAAGAAAACAACACAGAAGCCGGAGAGAAGGAGGGTTTTGTGGAAACAAATCAGTTGGGTCAAGTCAAAATTGCTTCAACAGAGAAAACATGAAAGTGGATTTGGGTAAATGCAAAGCAATATTGGGGCATTTTATGGCATAGGCTTGCTCGCCTTATATGGGAACAAATAAGATTTTGGAAGCCAAAGAATAGGAAAGGGACCGCAAAATTTCAGAGATCATAGTTGCAAATCAGTGTTTAATGGAAGGTAATAGAATTTTAAAAGAACAAGTAACAATGTTACAAGAGGCTTTAAAGACAAGAAAACAAGAATGGAAAATCATGAAGACAGAGTGGAAAACCATGAAAGAATCAATAGTAGCAAACAAGGATGTGATAATTGCTAAAGCAACTTAGGTAGATACACAAGTATCTCAGCAAACAAACATTTCAAAAGAGAAGGCAAAAAAGAACAATAGGAAAGACAGTGCAACAAAAATCAAAGATAGAGATGAAGACGCTAATGGTTACATAAGGACAAAGGAAGAAGAAGATGAAAGTGCCTGTAGGGCACATGAAAACACAAAGAAAGAAAGGACAGGGAAACAAAATTTATTATCAGGGGAATAAGGGATTATGGGAATAATGAAAGTACTCTCAATTTGACAAGAGAATTTCTGAAAGAGAAACTACATTGGAAAGGGAAAATTTGCCAAGCAAGGAGGGTGGGGAAGATATGTGAAGAGAGGCATCGACCCATAAAAGTCACCCTGGAAAGCGTGCAAGAGGGACACCAACTCTTGGGCAAAAAGAAACTCTTGAAAGGCTCACACTTCTTCCTTGATGAAGATTTAACCAGCAAACAACAAGAGGAGAGAAGGGAAGAAGTGGAGAAAATCAGAGGAGCAAGAACTTAAGGGAAAAGGGCATGGTTATACAATGGTAAAGCAATTATTGCAGTGTTTGGGCCTTCCGAAAAAACAGGGCATCAAGCTGGCAGTAAAGAAAAAAAAGAGATTTCGATGATAGGGAGGAAAACAACAAGATCATCATGGATGAAAGGGGTGAAGACTCAAATTTGAGTGTTACGTGCCAAACTGCGTAGCAGTCAAATCCTACCCGGGTCTACCTAAGTTTAGTTTGTGGGAATTGTAGAGGTTACCCTTAGAGGAGGGGACATGGGCCAGGGCCTATTGCGAAAGGTCGAGACATAATTTGTCTCAAGGAAACTCATGAACATGATGGTTGCAAAAATCGTGTGTTTGACGGTTATTTGAAGTTATTAGTTTGGATCAAGGTAATAAAAATGGAAAAGGGTATGGGGGAATACTAGTTTTAGTGAAAGAAAAAGAAGGCCGTCACATTCAGTTAATTAAAGAAGATGCAAATAAACAATATTTATGGTTCAAAATATCAGAGAATGAGAATCAAATAAGAATTGCAACATGTTATTTTGCCCCTCAAGTCTAAAAAACCTACAAAAATAAGGCGCTAGACAGCAAGGACCCATATGCAGCTTGAAAGCAAGATATTTCCATGTACTCTCAGTAGGGTGAAGTTCTTTTAGTGGGAGATTTCGATGCTAGAACATCAAATCACCAAGCTAGTATTCTTTGTTGTAAAGAGGATCACAATCCTATTTGGCTCACTGAAGAGGAGAATCCCCAATGGGTGAGGTGTTAAGAAGATGACAAAGTTAGCAATAATTTTGGAGAGGAGTTGCTTACACTGTGTGGGGCTCTCAACTTAATTATTTGCAATGGTCGAGATAGATGGAAAAGGTCTGGGAACTTCACTTGCAACACATACAATGGGGCAAGTGTCATTGACTTTGTGATGTGTTCACAAAGCTTAATAGGAAAGATAGATGAAGTTAAGACTGGAGAGAATATTTGGGAATTAAAATTAGATCATAACCCAATTTATATAAATTTATCCTAGTTAGAAGAAAGACAGAATGGGAGAAAAACCCAATGCTCTCGGCAATCACTATTAAGAGGCAAAATTCTTCTAACACAAGAAAAATGTACTATCTTCGAGACAATGTTAGAGAGATTAATTCAGAAGGAGAAAACTGGTTTCGAAAGCTTCAACAATCATGAGTTAACAAATATAATCCAAAGTGCACTTGAGAAGTGCAAAAGAGCAAAAAAATAGGAAATTAGAATCAAATTGTTTTCCTGTAAATGCTTGGTTTGATGAGGAATGAAAAATGGCAAGGAGAACCTTGAAAAAGGCAGGCAAGGAGAAGATGAATGTAAAGTTATATAAGCAGATACTAAAAATGAAAAAAGATGAGTTCATGCAAACAAAGCGAGAAGAGTTAGTATATCTAAGCAATAATAACCCAAATCTTTTCTGGCAGGAACTTCAACCAAGGAAGAAGCAAATCGAAAATAATATTACAACCAATCAATGGTTTGAATATGCAAATAAAATCTATGAGAAAGAATCAGAGGCAGAGCCTCCCTCCAAGATTAACACAACTAAAAGCTCTTCACATTATAGGAGGTGGAAATTGGAATTAAGAAGTTGAAAACAGGAAAGGGAAAGGACTTGGTTGAGCTTCAAGCAGAGTATCTAAAATTGGGAATGAACACCCTTGCACTGCACATCATGGAAATATTTAACAACATCATTCTTCAAGGATTCCCAAGGGACTGGACATCTAGCCTAGCAATACCCCTTTTTAAAAGTGGAGACATTAATAATCCTTCCAATTATAGAACCATTATTATCAATCCTTTGTTTGAAAAGCTTTTTGGCGACGTGACAGAAAATAGAATCAGTAAGTGGGCAGAAGTAAAAGAAAAGAGGGCAAGAGGACAAGCGACTTTTAGGCCAAAGCATTCTATAATGGATCATGGTATCATGTTGAGACACATTGTTAAAAAGGTTTGGGAGAACAAAGAAGAAGCATTCTGCTACTTTGTTGACTTCAGAAAGGCATTTGACACAGTCCCTAGAGATAAGTTGTGGTGTAGAATGGAGGAACTTGAAATTCCTTTGCATTATAAATTTTTTGTCCATAGACTTTATGAAGAGGTGAAAGTCAAAATTAGAACCTCAGTAGGTATTTCAGAAAGATTTAGAAGTGACATTGGATTCAAGCAAGGTTGCCCTCTATCTCCTACTCTTTTTGTCTTATATATTGATAATCTGGAAGAGTGGATAAATCTGTAAGGTGGAGATGGTGTTCGGTTGGGGGAGTTTGTGATAAAACTTCTTTTATATGTAGATGATCTTGTATTGATTTCTAAATTGGCCCATGGATTGCAAATGCACCTCTATGCCCTTGAGCATTTTTTTAGAGAAGTGGGGATGTAAGTCAATACTAGCAAGACCAAAATAATGTTTTTATCTAATAAAAGGAAGCAGAGCCAACATATATTCTTCTTTCAAGGCAACATTCTTGAAGAAGTAAATTAGTACAAGTACCTAGGGATTGATTTCAACAACAAACTTAATTGGGAGGACTACAGAAAGAAGAGAATTTTAGGAGGGTGGAAAGCATTATATGCTCTTCAAAACAGATGTAGAGAGGCTGAGTTATGGGATTGGAAAATGACTAAAAAACTTTTTGGACTCCTAGTTTGTCCAGTGATGCTAAATGGGTGTGAATTGTGGGCTAACAATACCCCCATCTCAAAATGGAAACAAATTGAGAAAATCCAAAAATGCTTGATCATGAGAAAGTTCAAAATAAAAAATTCGGTATCTTATGAGATAATGTTGAGTGAAATAGGAGCAACTCCCATTGAAGCAATTGCTATGGTGCGGCTCATAATATATCTAAAAAGAATTGAGAAAACGGTAGTAGGTAGATGACCTAATGTTATCTTCAATGAAGGCATGAGTGAAAGAAAGAAAACATGGATGAAACAAAACTACATATGGATGTAAAAATGGAATATCTACCTCAATGCATGTCCCACAAATAGCAAAGAGCTAAAGGATTTTGTTATGGAGAAGTTTCATAAATGGGTATGGGGAAAAGATTTGGGTAGAAAGAAGAAGTACTACATTGAGGAATTCAACCCTACGTGTGATCTACAACAAAAAGAGTTCATTGGAGCTAGCATTCCGTGGAGGGCAAAGGTTCTTATTGCTTAATTAAGAACCAACTTGCATCAACTTTGGTGTGAAATAGGACGGTGGAAAAGGCCTGGGAAGAACGGGTGTGTAAATTTTGCATGTCTGGGACAGTGGAATCAGAAAAACATTTCATTTTTCAATGTGATGCATTCAAAGACATTAGAGAAAGTTATGGGAATATGCTAGCATCGATTTCTTAGCATTGTCTTTTCAGTGAGGATATTGTTGGAAAGTTGGGCCAACTCATCATCAATTTGAACATGAAAAAGATGAATTGCAAAAAATGAAAAGCAAGGAACTAAGTCCCATAGATTATTTTTAGTCTCGTGGATGTTAAAATATCATTTCATTTCATATATAAACCTTCCAACTTCTAAAACATATAATGACTTAAAAACTCAACACCTCCCTTTAAAAATTCATATCAATGCCTATCATATAACATTAAAAAATGAACAACACATTTCATAGATTTTATGAACCATACCACAACCATTTAAAGGTTATCATATGAACACATTAAAAGTGTTTAAAAAACTTAAATGCACCATAGAAGATTCGCCAAATGCATGGCATAATACACCATATGCATTGCATGTCAATGAACGAATTTTAAGGCACCAGATTTACCTCAATGCAACAGAGTTATTGTCCTCTAGTTCAACATTCATGGCTTCAACAACACATAATTCAGGGACACAGGAGCAAGTTTGTAACACACGCTCAGGTTTGTAACAATGCATAGTCATAAAAAATTTCAATGCATAGCTTTCAAAAACATATACACACTCACCAAACGTAGGAAAACAAACAATAAAGGAGCTGATGGGGAGTGCACCAGTCAAATTTTTGGCAGAGGGGCGACAATTTCCTCTCTTTTTAGGAAATCATTAAAAAAACATCCACACACAACCCACGGTCTTCACAACATTCTCACAGTCTTAAGCATATACCAAATTCATAAAACTAAATTTGGGACCTGTGCTCTAAAAACCATGTCAAGCTAAGTAAGTAAATCCACGAATGAATTGTTATTTGTATTAAGAGATCATTGATAATATACATTGAAGGGAGATTCTTGGAATTTAAATTCCAATGTCTCTTTACTTTCCTTATTTTCATATTTACATGATTTTTCTAATCCCAAAGATTATGTGTCAACATGAACTAAGGCTTCTGAGATTAAAATTGTTTAGAAATACTTCTTAAAAATATAGGTGAGGGACCTTGTGATAAAAAGGGCTAGTCAAAGAATGTAAAAAATGGTTGTCAGAAAAATATAAAAAAATCATAGTAAACCATATTGAAATAACAAAAAAAATAAAGATTAATAATATTATTTATATTAATAATTAATAATAATAAATCGTAAAATTTGTTTTAATTAATAAAAATTTAGAAAAAAGGAGTTTAATAAATCAAAACATTAATTAAAGAGGAGAGCCCTTGGGGATATTTAATAAAAGCATAATAATGATAAATTACAAGAAAAAATAAAAGAGAGAATTATTATTAATAAGAGGGAAAACTTTTAATACTAGTATTAGAATGGAAATATTACAAATTTAATTAATAATATGGGTACTTAAAAATCAAATACTAATAATAAATAAACCCTTGTAATGAATAGAAAACATAATTAATAACGGGGGAAATATTATTGATGGTGTCCATTAAAACTAATAACATTCCTAATATTAAAAGAAATCTTAAAAATAATAACTTATATTAATAATAGGACGAAGAGTCAAATAATAAAATAAATATTAAATGGAGAGGTAAGATTAATGAATAAGGATGACAATATCAAAATATAGAAGAGATACAGATAATTAAGAAGTTAAAAATAAGGACAAAATGTAGTAAGGAGAGGGAACTAAAAGATTGTAATAAGCTAAAAAGGGGAGAAAAAGGAACAAAAAAGGGGCAGTCTTAATGAAGTAAATCTAGTGGAAATGGCAAGGATCCAGTTTCGTCTAATTTTCTAACCAATATATCTATTCATATTGTTGGTTCATTTCTTAATTTCAATAGCTTCTCTGAACTTTTTATAGTGGTAAAGATCTACATTAGCCAAGACGCGAGATTCTTCAAGACAAATACGGTGCTTCGTATTCACTGAATGTTTAGCAAGGGCTGATGAGTGAACATGATTGTGTTTGATATCAATGAACACTCTTAAATTCCGAGTTTAATGGAATGACCAATCTCACCTACATAAGGCTTATTTTTTATAATAATCACCTTGAAATTAGGAAAGCTCATATTGTGAAGGTCTTTAAGAACAACGAGAACAACACACACCTAGGCATCAAAGCCGTCCAGAAAGCTTATAAAGGACCCAAAGAGAAGGAGGACTCCAACAATCCTATTGCTAAGGTTCAAGTTCCTTTCATTCAAGGGACTACTGATAAGCTTGCTCATATTCTCAGAAAAAGAATGTCTTTGACTTTTAAACCTCTCCACACCATTCGATCCTCCCTCAGGTTTGTCAAAGATCCCATTGACCCTTTAAACATGAAAGGTGTTTATAGGTTCCCTTGCTCACTACTACATATGGGCGGAAAAACTGACGCCTTACTCCAACAATATTGATAAAATTAGTCGCACTGTCAGATTTTATTTGGATTTTTTGAAGCCTCGAATAGCGTCAGATATCCAAAAAATTGCATAAATGTGTCGGCTATATGATAGGTTTGTCGGATATCCGACACATTTTTATTACGTTGGATACATGCTATGTATGTAACATTCATCGGATTTCTAAAATTTGACTAGGTCGACCATAATAATGTTGGAATACTGACGTTGGACGAGGTCAATTTTTTTTTACAGTTATACAACGTCTCTCCATAATTTGTGTATGTTAGAAATATAACAATTTCTTTTTATATATAAGCCCATTTTTTTGTTGAAAAATAATTTATTAATTTCATTACAACTAGTTAAACTGCGGTTGATTTTTTAAGGTAATCAATATTGAAAGTTTGGTAAGGAAAAATGGGTGATGGAAAATGTTATTGTCCTTGTATGAAATGCAAGGGCTATAATAGGTGGAGAATTTTAATGAAAACAACTAAACATTTTAGAGAATTTTGACACCTTGAAGGTGGGCTTGAATATTCTCCCTTGGTAAGTTATTCATTATATGTCTTTATATTGCATATTTGTTTTTGTAAATTTAGCGTTTATGGTTTAAGGGGTTTAGGGTTAGGGATTAAGGGGTTAGGGTGGCTTAGGGCTTAATATTTTATGGGATTAGGGGGTAAGGGTTATTGGTTAGGTGTTATTGATAACTTTTTCATCAAGTAGCCTAGTTTTCAAGTAAAGTCCTTGTCTACATGTGCTAGTGTCCTAGTTTTCACATTTAGACCTATTTAATAGGAAATATAAAATGAGGTCTAAATGTCAAAACTAGGACACTAGCATAGTTAGACAAGGGCTTTGCTTGAAAACCATGTTACTTGTAACACCCCCCCTTCGATCACTAGTCCCAGCCAAAGGTAGTAGGAGGTAGTTACTAGAATGACCCAACATCCAAAGCCCAGTTATGGAAATGGGTTCTAAATTTTTTGACCTTTTTCGACTTCCTCAAAAATAGAAACATATTACATATTTATGTTCGTATCATCAAGACCTTTCTAATGATATAAACTTTGTCTCCATTTGATTCTCGAATCAAGAGATATAATGATTTTAAAAAGATAGCCTATCAAATAGTGCCACATCATCTACTTGCCACGTGGTGCCCACATGGTCCCTACATGGCTATCCAAGTCGTGGGCCACATGGTCGTTGTTGACTCGGTCATACTAGTTAAACCTCTTTAGCAAGGCCCATTACATAATACACATATATTATGGGCACATTATGCAGTGCAGGTTCCTCTCCCTACCACCTCATCCTAAAGATTAAATCTCAAGAATTACTTAGGAAACCTCTCAATAGTTCTTATGGGGTAAGAACTTATGGGATTTCGTGGAACCTCGTAGACCCCATCACTAATGTGGCCAAATACCTATGTCACAGCTACGCGCTCAGCTCCTCATCACCCCTAGTCAAACTCTCTTCGACACATGCAACACTACCAGGATGACTTGGCCTTTTAACCCTCTGGGGTGACACAGACAACCTATAAGGGTTCCTTGCTCTAATCTAATGAGTTCACTAGCCCGTCTGGCCACATCCTCCCGAAAGTGAAATCCCGTGAGTTTTCCACAGTTCCTTTGCTTGAAACCTTTAGGGTCTAGGATATCTAGGTGACATCATCACAATTCAAACACTGGGGTTATGTTGAATGATGTCATACCACCCACGTGGCCTCCTCTAGGAGTGCCACATGTCACATAATTTAGTCCCCCTTGGACCCATGAAAGCAATAAAACAAGGTGGCACATGGCATGCCACAAGGGCACCATGTCACCTCTTTGCCATGTTATATGCCTCATCAACCTGGGTCCCACCACAAGCTTTTACCCCTTGGAATGCACATGTTCATGTTATCGATGATTCAAGTATTCAATGCTTCGTGCAAGGATGTTCAACCTGCCCCACTACGCCAAGTCAACCTAAGAATAAAATCCTGGGAGTTTCCACTGGGGTTCCCCTCGAAACCTTTGAGAAGAAATTTCTGGGGATTACCCAACAACGAGAATACGTTTAACTCTCAATGTTCAAGATTTCTCTTAGACGTTTGGTCACTACACCTGGTCACAGGGTTGAAGAGGGTTAAACCATCTCCTTCCAAATTCATGTGCATCGACTTGAGAATTCCATCTTGATGCCTTACAACTATTAATACTATGAGGACCTTTCATTACATAGCCTATAATATTCAAGAATATACGCAGACCCTTCCGGCTTATCCCTTCAAGGCTTTACAGGGACTAATCCATGGAATTTAGTTCACTGTCCACACACACACACACACACACACACATATATAACACAATGTTGTCTCTTATGAGCTTACCAAAATCTTGTTCCAACTCGGGTTGTGCCCTAGAATCATATATACATATAAAATTTCTAATCCTCATAAGCTTACAATTTATAAACCAAAGCCCATTGGCCTCATTATTTTTATACATACACTCAACTATTTAAAAAAGGTTGTCTACCTCTTTATACACAAGTGATTTAGACCAATTTGCAGGCTCAAGAAAGATACGAGGTATAAACCATTTTCCTAAGGGAAACATTTATGAGAACCTCTACATAAGATTTTACATTCCTTATTGTTTACATGAGCAAGTTATTAAGACAGTGAACAAATTGATCGAGGTGGATGTTGATGGCCACCCACCTATCCCACTTGGACCCCCACAACTGTCTCTTTTAGTTTTTCAGTTTCCTTATTTGTAGCACAATTTACTATTTTTCGCAGTTTTTCAGGTCCTGAACTTCCGGAGCCGGTTTGAGGCCCTAAACGACATTTTTTGGGAAAATTGGGAGCAACATGGGGCATAAATTGATGTTGCTCACTCAAAAGTTGCAATCCTCAGATAAATCTTTCTAACGAGGTATTGTGTGCGTCAAACGTAGATCGTATGCCAAAGTTACGACCCCGGGAAGTTGATGTACCAATTTACCCAAACGGGGCCCATAGTTTGGCGCTTCATCTCCTAGGGTTAGGTTTTTGGATGTTTTGGGTTTTTCATTGTTTCTCAACAATAAATAGGCCTTCGAGCCTCATTGTAACATAGTTTAGAGGCATGTAGTCGCCACATCTCTTCTTAGAGATAAGCTACCATCGCCTGAGCTAGTCTTATTTCCATTTCTGTTTGTAAGCATATTTCAGTATTTTACATTAATGAAATGAATTATTATTTCTGCTGCACCTCTGTATTTATGGTTATTTCTATACTTTCTTGCGTTCCTGCATAAATCCAGATCACAAATATAGCAACAAGTTAGTACAAATAATTATTCACTAATAGAGAATGTTATCTCTTCATGCTCAGGCAGTCTTAGGACTACTTTCAAGCTTAGAATATCCACAAGAATGAACCATTCTATAAATATTTACACATGATAATGACATCCCTTACTCATGCAGGAAACTGACACTCCTCAGCATTAACATAACATTATTTTCAACACAATGAACATAGGCATAATAATGATAAGAAAAAAACATAAGAGCATACTTATCTTAGAAGAGATCTGGGTATTGAGAGTGAGACTCTAACTCTCCACCCAACCATAGATAAGATACAACCACAATTGTCACCCCCAAGCTAAATTCAAGTGCTTGAGGTGGAGTGATTTTGAGAGGAGATTTAACCAATATGGATGGCTAAAATAGGATGTCACAATGCCACTTTGCCTTCACCCACTATCTACACAAGCTTCTACTCAATCTTTATAGACATGTTTAACATCCATGCCAAGATACCACAGTACAAAGAGTCTTAACTCACTTTCAGGAGAAGAGAGTCCACATCAAGGGAAAGTTCATTAGTGGATAAGCTACTAATGGGTAAAGAGATCACCTCTCCATGTAGTTCATCAATGAGTCAAGCACCAGAGCTTTAGCCCCAAGGCAACTCCTGGTGGTTCATCAACCCTCACAAGTACCTGAGTGTCTCTTCCCAATCCAGTAGGTTCATCAATCCATAAGCTTCTAATGGGTTCTTCAACCTTACACACAAGTCGTTACTCTCTATAATGTTTTTCACCCAGTAAGCCTCTGTGAGGGTTCTTCAGCTGGTTCACCTTCTCCCAAGGTGGATAATTGCGAGACAGATCATTGCTCTCTACGCGTTTTTCACCTCTTCCCTTGGAGGATTTTTTCTTGCAGTGTTCTTCACAATTTTCTTCCACTGCATATGCGTGAGAAATTGATATTTCTTTGCTTCCCTATGTATGCACTCTCGATGTGTTTTCCATACCACCCTTGCGTGAGAGAATGAGAATGTACTCTCTCCCCCAACTTGGTTTCATGCTCCAAACAAATCAACCATTTTTCATTTTCTGAGGTTTCACATAGTCAACTGCATAGACAACGCAACCCATTCATTCCTTAATGTTTTTGTCCTTTGTTGCTTGTTGTTAGTGTCAACAGACACATGGGCTTGTCATTGTAATTTCAGTTAAATTTATCACCTAATCAACCCATTAACTTCTCAACCAACCCATTTCTGATACATTTAAATTAACCATTTCCTCAAGCGATCTCCTTCCCCAAACAACTAGAATTTATGTCCCTTTCTCTCAACCTTTTAAATAATTACAATTATTTACAATGGGAAAATATTAACTAGGGGATGTCACAGTCCCCTCCCCCTTAGGGGGAACACCATCCTCGTTGTTCAATAACCATATACAAATAATGCAAGCTTTAAGGCCAAGCACAACTGATATGGAGCTTTAAACATACAACTTTGTACAACATTTACAATTGCTTTATTCAACAAATAAGAAAGAATATGTTGCCTGGATCTGGTCATCTATTTCCCACGTGGCTTCCTCAGGCCCAAAATGCCTCCACTGCACTTTGAATTTCTCTATTGCTCGATTTTGGAGCGTGAGCTTCCTCTAATCTAGTACACATAGAGGTTCTAGTTGGAACTCTCACTCTAGTTCTACCTGTAAAATAGCGTAATCAATAACATGATTGACATCCTGCACATACCTTTTAAATAATGAAACATGAAATACATCATGAACTCTTATTGATGGAGGCAAAGCTATCCTTTAGGCCACTAGCCCTATTCTTTTGAGCACTTCAAAAGGCCGACAAAATCATGGTGATAGCTTGGCACATGACCCAACTTTTAAGTAGTTGTTCTTGGGTCTAACTCTCAGGAAAACATGTTCCCCAACTTGGAATTCCTTGTGAACCCTATGATGGCATGCATAGCTTTTTTTCCTATCCCGCGCCACTTTTAAATTTTGCTTAATAGCTTACATTTCTTGTTCCATTTCCTTCAACATATTAGACCCAATAAGGACCCTATTCACCAGATCATTCCAGCTGATAGGAGTATTACAACTCCTCCCATAAAATGCTTCAAATGGGCTCATTTTCAGCGATTCTTGATACCCATTATTGTATGTAAACTCTACAAGTGGAAGTTATTCTTCCCACTTCCTTGTCTGGTGCATTACATATATCCTTAACATGTCCTCAAGAATCCCGTTAGTTCTTTCTGTTTGTCCACCAGTCTGTGAATGGTAAGTTGTGCTAAATGCTAGCTCAGTTCACAATCCTGCGAATAGCTCTCTCCATAAATTTGAAATGAACTTGGCATTTCTATCCCAGATAATCTTCTTAGGAACTCCATGCAATCTCACAATCTCCTTACTGAAAATTTGAGCCACTTCACTAGTTAGATTAGTAGACTTAACAGCTATGAAGTGAGCCATTTTTCTCAATTTTTCTACCACTACCATGATTGCATCATGTTGTTTAGAAGTATTTGGAAGCCTTGCAATAAAGTCCATGGTGATCACTTCCCACTTCCCTTCTGGAAAGGGAATAGGTTGCAATAAGCCAACTAGGTGCTTGTACTCAGGCTTTACTTGTTGACACAATATGCAATTGGAGATGAAATCAACCACCTCCCTTTCAAATAAGGCCAAAAATATAATTTCTTGATAGTTGATAGAGTATTTTGATAACCCGGGTGAATGAAGTATGGCTTTGCATGAAACTCTTTTAGTATGAGTTTCTTCAAGTCATTGTCATTTGGCACATAGATTTGCTTCTTGAATATCATCCCATCATTTGTAAGGCAATATTCCTTATCCTTTTCACCTTCACATGCTTGTTGCAATTTCTCTTTTAACTGCTGATATTTTTCATTTTACTACCTATCATTTCCGATCCTTCCTTCAAGGTTGATTCCATAGGAACTTATGGCTGTTATATAGTTCATTTGCACTCTCCTTCTAAATGCATCAAGCACTTTGTTCTCTTTTCATTTTATGTATTTGATTTGAAAATCAAATTCACTGAGTGTGGCCAACCATATAGCTTTCCTTGCATTTAACTTGGGTTTTTCAAACAAATATTTCAACCCTCCATGATCAGTCTTTAGAGTAAACCTTCGGCCAAAGAGGTAATGCTTCCACATTTTCAATGCATGGATGATGGCAGTCAATTCCAAATCATGAGTTACATAGTTATGCTCATGTTCGTTTATCTTTCGAGATTCATAATAAACCACTTGGCCTTCTTGCATCAATACTCCACCAAGTCGCTCCTTGTAGGTGTCTGTGCAAACCAAAAAATCCTTTTATGTGTTTGAAATTCTTAATACTAGTGCATTGATTAACAATTTCTTTAGTTGATCGAAGCTTGTTGTATAATCAGTTGTCCATTCAAACCTCTTCCCTTTCTTTTGCAGAACAGTAATTGGGTGGAAAATTTTGGAGAAGTTCTTGATGAACCTTCTATAATAGCTTGCCAGTCCCTGAAGGACCTAACTTTAGCCACATTCTTAGGTGTTGATGGCCTTAACCTTTTCTAGACTAACTGCTACCACTCTTTTGAGAATGTGTGCCAAATAATGGATTTGTGATTGGAAGAAGTAACATTTAGTAAGCTTTGCATATAGCTTATGTTCTCTTAACAAATGTAGTATTGTGGCCAAATTCTCTTCATGTTCCTCCTTGGTATTTGAGTATACTGAAATTTCATTGATGAAAACCACCATGAACTTACCCAAGTAAGGGTGCAACACATTGTTCATGAGGCACATAAAGATTGAAGGAGCATTAGTAAGCCCAAAGGGCACTGCCATGAACTCGTAATGCCCATACCTTGTTCTAAAAGTTGTTTTATGCATATCTTCGTCCTTAATGGACACCTGGTGATAGACTAATCTCAACTCAATCTCGGAGAAGATTGATACTCAATTTAACTGATTGAATACATCATCAATTTATGGCAATGGATACTCGTTAGTGATGGTCACCTTATTCAATTGCCTATAATCAATGCACAACCTGAGTATGACATCCTTATTCTTCACGAATAGAACTGGTGCTCCCCATGGAGACACACTTTGTCTTATGTATCCCTTGTCCAAAATCTCCTTGAGCTGTAGCTTTATCTCAATTGATTCTGGGGTGCTCATTCTATATGGAGCCTTGGATGTTGGAGCTGCTTCTAGCACTAATTTTCTAGATAAATCCACTTCTCTATGAGGAGGAAATCCAGACATCTCCTTAGGAAGAACATCTGAAAATTATTTTGAAACAGGTTATTTCCTCAAGATATCACTGTCATCATTCCCAGTGCTACAATTAACTTCAACGCTACTCAATATTTGAACAACAAATAAAATACATCCCTTTTTGCGGCTTCTTTTGCTTGATTAATGGAAATTAATCTCACAGAATTAGGTTTTAGTTTTCCACCCAATATTCTATGCTCTTTGGCTTCATCAAGGCATTCGATGGTCTTCTCAAAACAATCAACCTTGGTGCGATGCAGGTACACCCATTCCATGCCCAGCAGTATGCTCTATGCTCCCAACAGTAGCACATTAAGGTTTGTAACATGTGGCATCCCATTCAATTCTATTGGCCAAGCCCTTACCCAATGCTTAATTATTATTTTCATCCCTATGTCTAGTTGAACTAGTAAGACCTCATCGTGTGCCTCTTTCTTTAAAGCACATTTATCAACAATAGAAGGATTGATGTAACTAAAATTTGAACCAGGGTCAATCAAAACTGAAATGTTTTGGTCACAGACCATACCTTCCATCTCTATAATCGTTGCATGGTGATCAACCTGATGGTTATCCACTGTTGAATAAATTATGGGTATATTATGAGCCACGTCCTTGACTATCTCTACTTCCTATGCGTTATATAGTCTCAGACTAGTGTGCTTGTGTTGTGGGCAATATTTCCTTCAGTGATTTCCTCCACAAGTCCAACACTTATATGGAACCTTCTCATAACTCTTGGATTCTTCTTGAGTAGAGCGGCCTCTGTTGGTAATGTTGTACCTCTGTTGATGTTCTTGGTTGACGAGAGTCATAATCGTTCCTTTGGTTGTTTTTTTCTTTTTTCTTTAAACTTGACATTGCTTTTAAATTTCTATTTAACTTATGCTTGGGTTTGTGCATAGACTTCTCACAACAAGGCTTGAAATTTCGAATTGCATCCTCTAATGCTTTGTGCTCATTAAACACAATTCTATCGCTACAAAAAAAGAGGCCATAAGCACCAAAAATTGATGTATTTGAGCCTGCGAGTTGGGTTCAATTGGTGACGTGAAACCCATCGCTACAATGCATTCTCACTTGGGCACTGGAAATAGTGCCAAAAATATTGTCGGGTTAAGCACTGAGAATTGTTTCTTCCATTCTTGCTTCCATTGTTGCATCCATTTGTACTTCTATTTTTGCTCCCAATTGTGCTTCATGTTTTGCTTTTGGTATGGCATCGAAAATAACTTCTTTTTTGGCTTCCTAATTTACGCCAAGTTATGCTTCCATTATAACGTCGTTTGTTGCTTCAAGTTTTTCTTCCAATATGGCATCACTTGTTGCATCTAGCTTTGCTTCCATTATGGCATCTTCTTTAGCTTCTAATATGGCTTCTATTATACTGTCTTTTATTGCTTTTAATATTTCTTCCATTATTACTTCTTGGTTTGCTACCTGATTGGCTTCTTTGTTGGCTTCTTAGGTAATTTCAAGTTTGGCTTCTAATATTGCTTCCATTATTACTTCTTTGTTTGCTACCTGAATTGATTCTATTTTTTCTTCTCAGGTAATGCCAAGTTTCGCTGCTAGTATTGCTTCCATTATTACTTCTTTGTTTGCTACCTAAATTGTTTCTCTTTTTGCTTCTTAGGTAATGCCAAGTTTTGCTTCCAAAATTGCTTCTACTGTGCTTCTTAGGTAACTCATGTTGCTTCCTTGATAGGTTCCATTTATTGATTTAATATTTTTTTGTAACCATCCTCCTCCCACATTTACCTAAGCTAATCGGTCCACTGGGGTAGACATGTGATGAATATTTACTATGATATGATTCAACTCCCCAAGTACAATTAAGGAAGTAGAACTGACATGAAAAGACCAATCTGACCTTCCACACATGCTATAGAACCTTCAGGAGCCAACCAACCCTTCTAGGTGAGCAACCCCTGAGACAACTTTCATTTTCACTACCATAGAGCCTCATTCGCTCCCATGACAAGGCATGCATGCGAGTGGGACCCTCCAATAACTCCCACAACAAGGAATCCATGAAATTGTGGCATTTTTTAGGCAGTTTTGTGATAGAGACCCCATATTTTGTGCTAGCAACCCCAGATTTTGTGCCACTTTTTCAAGGCCAGGACTCAGGCCACTGCCCAGAACTTCATGAAACTTCCAGAAATGATAAATAACATAGAAACAAGGGTACTAATGCAAACACTTGAACAATGACTTGACTTGACCCCTACTAGCCCTAACAGACATTTCCTCAAACATATCACAAACATGTAATCTAGAGGTCACAAAAACAGATCTGAGCATATGGGTCTCATATTTACCTGAGAATCGTAAAAAATGACTGATATCTCCTTAGAATAGCTGCATTATTATCTATTAACTCATTCATTCACTAACATTTAATTAACCAAAACATGAGCCATGCATCATAACTGTCATAAAATATACTTATAACCATCAAATAAATAAAGATATATCAATGAGAAAACAACCATTAAAGCCACATAATATCAAGCACATTTACTCATGAAAGTACCAAGGAAAAGGAGCTCTTATTAACATATGAAAATCCAACCAAGTCAGGGAATTCCATGTACCACCCGACCATAGATCGGGCTGAACCAAATCTCTCTTTCAACCAATCACCCCCACGCCATATTCCAAGCATGAATGTGGGATCTCATGAAACCAATCAAACAAACAAAAACATGGCTTCCATAGGCCAAACCACTTCAACCCTCAACCATTGATTCCACCTCACGGTCGGAAATCACTAACCATCACAGATTGGTCTCTACCCAAGTTATCTAGGGCGTTAGAGCGTTTTTTCCAACCAAGGCTTCCAGGACTAGTAACTCAACCCACAACTGTTGCCGGGCTCCAGAGCATTTGTCCAACCAGGGCTTCCAAGACTAGTAACTCGACCCACTAAGGGTGTGTTGTGGTACCCAACAATCCCCTATTATTTATAGATAGAACATTTAAATAATGGGGACCCTTTTAAAATTTTTCTTTAGGTCTATATTCCAAAAATTCAAAAAAACCTCAAAAGATGTCATGTTAGGTTATCATTTAGGCTTAGATCATAGTTGAATAACTTAGGTTTTCTTTTAAAATAAAATCTCACATGGCAAAACGATTAGGAGTCATGATGAAAATCCCTTAATAAATGTTGCGATACGAGATATCATTTACAAAATAAAGCTTCTCTTAATAAATGAAGAAAACAAAGAAAAAGTGCACTCCCACACATAAATCCTTGTTGAACCCGTCACAATGACACGTCATTATCGCTGATCGCAGATCGCAAGTCGCACATCCGTACTGGCTCTTTATTAATATCACCCATCTCTATGTTGTGATTGAAATATGAACAAAACTCTACCTGATCTCTTATTCATATATGTGATATTTCATATCGTAAATCGTGCATTGCAGATCGCAACATCACTCCAAAGAAAATATTTCCACAGAATATTTGCGATGCGAAATTGCTGACTAAGCTCCACTGAATGATGATCTGTGTGAACTTAGATTTTCATTAAATTTGAAATCTAATGGTTTTAATGTTCCTTGGTTGACGAAATTGATTTAATTGGCGAGTTGTTATTTGAAACATATGTATTTGTCCTGCGTTTCCTTTCATTCTTGGAAATCTAAAACTTTCCTCTGTATTTCCTTTTTGCATGCTAATACTAATTAATGACATTCCGTTGAAATGTCCAAAGCAGGAAAGAAAGGAAAAGGGTCATCTGTTCAATCAGAAGTAACTCAATTCAAATAAGAAGCAACAGAGATGGCTCCGTTATTCACATGCACCACATGCATGATTGACTCTGGTACTTATTCTTGGGAATAAATGTATAAACTATTTGAATAAGAAGAACAAAGAGTAGAAGTTTTTAAACAAGCAACAATTGATGCCTCATCATCATCTGAAGCTAAATTCTCTAATGTCGCCAATTATTTTCTTCACCGAATTGCTGCACGGCCTAAAATATTACCCTATGCAGATATGATTAAGTGGATGATTGATAATGTGAATATTGAAGACATAAAATTCTTGACCTCAAGGCAAACGATAGTAGGATCCTTCAGAGCTTAAGTTTTGAAGAGGATGTATCATTTGCCAGACCCCCAGAAGATTTACGACAAGCAGTTTCTCAAAAAAATTGCAGTGAAAAATAAATTAGAATCGAAGCCTATTAAACAATGGAGACAAGACCCAAGTAAGCACAAGCATGATAGTAAGGGTATGTATTATCTAGCTTCTCTTGTCGATCTGTTTTGTTATGCTGCTGCTATGATATGTAGACTATTCGGTTCCATGAACACACAAAAATTTACAGTTGAATGGGTTCCCTTGATTCAAGCTGCTTCTAATTATGAAGTAATGGATTGGGATACTATCTTGTCCAATAATATTGCAACCAAAATATTAGAATATAGGCAAAATAACAATGTCTCAGAAAGATCGTACCAACTTTTTATATGAGCGCCTATATTATGGATGCCATTTGTTTTTCTTTTGATTTTCCTTCAATGGGATGGAAATGGACACTCGAAGACCCTACACCAATTCACATAGATCATGATATTATATGGGAATCTAAGTACCAACCTCATTTTTACAGAAACCCATTTTTGGTCGATATCCACCCAAGTTGTCTCAAGAAGCCATGACAGACTTCAATGCTATTGGCAGTTGGTTTACTGAAGAAAATTTCACTTATGTCAGATTTTTTGGGAGTCTTGTAGCCCCACATGTTCTTCCTATTTATGTTCTCGATAAGCTTTTGGCCCGGGAAGTTTCCTATCAGACCATAGGTCATGGTATAACTAAAGTATTGAAGGACTCCAAAAAAGCTATTTGGCCACAATTTCCTATTCAATGTGGAGTCTATGCTCTTGATAACTACAATCATGTTGTCCTAGAAATCAAACAAATTGAAATCATGCAACTCCCCACTATTCCTCCTAGACAGTACGACCCCAAAAAGGTCATTCATGATTTCACTACTCAGGTTAAAATAAGGCCATTTGTTCATGAACCTAATGATTTTGATTATTTGTTTGAGACATGTAAGTCATATAGACAGGTGGAACATTTAGAACAGATTCGGGTGGGCCTCGATGATTTTGTCTTATTCCAAGAATACATAAATAAAAGGCTACAGAAACTGCCTTCTGAATGCCTAATTGCTTTATAGTCAGAATTGCCTACAGGAAAATATTTACCATCATCTTCAAAAGAAACAAAAAAGACACCCACTATTGCACTCTCAGAGAAACAATAGCTCCTATCTACTAGTGATTTTGATAAATTCTGGGATCAGTTCAACAGAGAACTAGATAACGCACAGGAGAAAGAAGTCCATCATTCAATGAAAATGGAGATAGAAAAGACTCTTGTAACCAATAAGGCAAAGCCTCCTGTAAAGGGGTCATCAAGTCAAATAATGGATAAATAAGTTATCTCGGCAGTTCCCACCTCCGAAATCGTCCCTAGAGTATAAGAGATTCTGCCTCTTGATATTTTTTATTGTCCTGAACATCGTGTTGTTGTGAGTCGACAAAAAAAGAAAAGAAGAATGAAACATTCTTAGGAACTTCTTCCTAGAAGAATTCCATTAGATGTGGTATGGAAAGATTATCAAGCTAACTCGTCTGATGATTTAGCTAAGCTTTCGCAATATGCAGGAGCCTATGCTACGACCACCATTTTCAAAGCTACTGAAGTTCAACAACTGGTTAAAGAAAAATAAGACAAAATTTTGCAATTAGAACAAAAAATACTTAATTCAAGACATAACATGGAGCAGGAATGGCAACTCAAGTTGTCAAAATTACAAACTGAGTTTGATCAATTAAAAGTTCAAAACGAAGCTGATATTCAGAGCAGAAATGCACAAATTGACTAGCTTCAACTTAGAATAACTCAGATTTAGAAGGACACCGATATTGAAGGATTCAGAAAAGAAGCTGGAGAGATCAATGCTCTCCTAGCACAAAAACAAGTGAACTTCTGTAAGAAGTTAAATATTATCAATGACCTCTGCAAAAACAGTGACTCATTGACTGATCAAATGTCTGAATTAAGAACATACTATGAAGATATCAACAACAAGATTTCTGATTTCATCACTTGGCAGGACAATTCAAATGGAATAAAAGAAAATCTCCCCAGAATACAAGAATCTTACAAAGATCTTCTTTTTGGAGATTGGGATATCAGAATGAAGCAGGCTGAAGAAGCAATTTACAGAGCAAGAGACTTAGCAGGACAGATTACCAAAACTGTTAGAGAAATTCTTACAAATGCTAATCTTATTACTAATTTCCCAAGAGAATGCTTTCCAGATACTCGGTCACTCATATAGTATTGGCATAACAAATCAAAAGAAAAATAAGATAGCATCAGGAAATTACCTAAGTTAAATCTTGAATATCATCAACAGTTTTTGGTAAAATCTTATGGACAATGGTTAATTCTTCGCAACCTTGTTAATGCAACTGAGTACATGCTCCCACCTCTTTCAGATGCCTTGTTTGCAGGACATATGTGGATCAAGCCAGCTCATCCCCCAGAATTGAAGCCGATGGAAGCTATTTACAGGTTGCGAGAACAAATGGGAGAGAAGTCAACTTCCCATCTTTAGTTTCTTGTTAAAACATAAGCTATTTTTATCTTTTTGTTTCCTATTTCAAGGAGTGTTTGTTTCAACCTCCTCAACAAAATATGCATTTTTTGTTTTGATAATATGAATTTTATTTATAAATACCTTCTCATGTTTTTAGAGAAGGGGTTCAAAATTTTTGTAAGAAGACTCAAGGAACTTGCACTTCTGTATTTCTTTGATAATTTTAATAGAAAGGTTGGGCTAGAGACTGTCTTCTTCCATAAGCTGAGCATTGATATATGTGGTATTATTATATTTTATTAATGCTATGTTCTATGATTGAATGGCAGTTAAATTTTATCATTGTCTTATTATATGCAATATCACAACTCAATTAAGCATTATTTCACTACTGAAAAGTGTATTAATTGTTATCTTAAGTTGTATGTATGAAATGGTATAATTTTTATGCGATATGTGCTTAATAATTAAATTGATTAACTATTTAATCAATTTAATTATCTTTAATTTGTTTTAACTCTTTTAAGTGTTTGATGATCTATATTATCTTTCATTTATAAATAAACCTTTATAAAATCGCATATGTAAAGTTTGTTATATTCCCAGGAATTAGATAGATAGATATAGATTTACTTATTTGAATTCATATTTACTCAATCAAATAGTTTTCACCTCATCTATATCACACCCCAAATTCGGTTATATATTTGAACGGGAAACTGGTCCCTATATCCCCAATCAGAGCCGCTATCCCAAATGGAAAAGGAACAGTATTCAAGTTCACGACCGGGTGGCTTCCTTGATGTTGAAGCAAGGACATTCAGAGCCTTCAACAGGGTGCCAGAGTGTTTGTACAACCAAGGCCCAGGACTAGTAACTCAACCCAAGTTGTTACAGGGCTTCCAGAGCGTTTGTCCAACCAAGGCTCCAGGAACTAGTAACTCAACCCACAACCATAAGGAACATGAGAACAACCAGAAAACAAAAGGAAAGAAACCCACAACACCATTGCTATCTAGGAAATGGAAAGGCTAGTCTAAGCCACCATCAATCTAGGCATTCCTCCATGCCAATGACAAATCATAACTAAGAAACCACATGCATGTGCCATGCATGCCAAAACTAGCAAGGGAATCATACATGCAACTTGGTACCTGGAAGAAAACCCTGTTGTTGTTGCTGATCCTGATGTCATCTTGCACTTTCTTTCTCAACCTTTGCCTTCTTTCTCCAAATCCCAAGAATGACACACTCCTCCAAGAGTGCTTCAAGAAAACTCTGTGTCCAAGAGTATGAGAGAGAGAGAGTAGAAAATGAGAGATGCAAAACCAAACTAACAAAAAACTAACACTGAAAAAATCCATGAACTGATCCTTAGAAGCCTTTTTATCATCGAGGCCTCTATTTTCTTCAATTTCCATTATTTTCCCTTCATTTTACTCCTCGCATGCAACCTATGACCTTTCACCTTCCTTTTCTCCTGATTTCCATTATTTTCATAAAGAAATGCCAAATAATGCCTCTTGCCTTTCCAAAGTCTTTGCCATTGCCTTTGCCATTTTCCTTAGCCATAATAAATTGAAAGTGACACCCACTAGGATGTTTTTCCCACCACTCAACTTGGAATACATGTCCCATGACCTTGGTCTTATATTTTTCACATGGAAATTCAACTAGGACTTACATTTTTATTTCAATTAAGTTAGTTAAGTATATCATGCCTCTTAAATAGCTTATATGATTATAGAGTAACTCATATTGTATTTGAAATATTTTGTAGTATACCATTTATAAAGATTTTTTAGGGAAATGGACATCCATATAAACTAACAACATCATTATACTTATTAAATCTCCATCAAAATAAAATCTACAACATCCATTTTTTTGTTTGAAGTTCATCACTGAATTATTGGAATAGAGTATTACAAATAGTAATAGGCTTTCCCACTGGCTTGCCCGCTGGGAAACTAGTCCAGTAGCAAAGGTTTAATGTCTTGAGAATACAAAATTTCTATCTACTATCTACTAACCAAACTTTAGGATGAAATTTCCTCTAATCACATTGAGAGCCATGGGCCTCCACTATAGCAGAGAGCAGATAGCCATGCCATGGGTTCCTCCAACACCATTCATTGCTCGCTTATGTATAACTTATTTGATGATGATGATGCACCTAGACCACCTTTCCCAACCGGCTAGACACTTGCACCACACACTTGGCAATTGATCTAGGGCCCAGATGGGGTTTTGTCTCACCATGGGAGACAAGGGAGGGCTTGCATCATTGTTCTATCCCTTGTAGATGGGATACATGCTTGTTTGATTTAGTTGGAGACCCATGAGGATGCTTTTGTGCCCCCACAACCACTTGGGAGCACCACAGGTCATTTTCTTGGAGATCAAAGGGCCATCTCCTTCATCATTATTTTTGAAGCCCTTTCATTCATTTTGGCACATGTTGGACTTCACTAGGCCTTCCAATGGCCCTCCTAGCTATTGTATTATAATTTTGGTCCTCTTGAGAGGCTTATTTTTCATATTATGGAGCTATTTGGTGGGAATTCCACCAAAAGGTTGTTATTTTTATATTATTTTATTATTAGGGATATCATTAGGCCTAATTAGGCAATTCAAATCCCTTAGAGGATCATATAAATTGATGAGAGATTCATTTCCTTCCCCAGCGTCACTTGTATTTGGGATATATATTTCTAAATATTTCAGATCTGCATTTTGTGGAATGATTTGGATGATTAAATGCATTTTGATGTGTGGAATATTTTCGCTATCTCTCTTGGAGCTTCTATCTGGAAAGTTTATGGATGGATATAATCTTTTTGTCATGTAAGTGCTCTTTTCATGTGAATTTCATAATGTTTCATGTCTAATGTATGGAATTATATGTCATGATTTTACTTGTGCCCTAAAAATTAATGCGAATTTATGAAACACTTGTAATCTTGGCTCGTTGCATATGTTATTCATCTTGGCAAGAAGAATGGATTTTCCTAGGGGTAGGTTGTGCACCTTTTACCTTGAAACTCCATCAAATATTGCATATCAAAGTATAAAAGTTTAAAGTTGTTGTGAACCTGCATCCACAAAGAGCGTAGCTGCTTCTTTAGGCCTCCTTGAAGAGTGAAGTTCCTAAATCTTAATCATTTTGACTCCAATCTTCCCAATAGCCAGGCATTGGTCCTAGATCCTTGGTGATCACATTAACTTAAAGGAATATCATTCTTTCATCTTTTTTCTTCCTCTTTTTTTCATCCCCTAAGGATAAGGATATTTTCTAGGGTTTAGTGCAAAATTTTAAGATTCCGTCCAGACAAGTTTCTTCATTTATGTCTCCTCTTGGCATCCTCTAGTTTCAAACAAATTATGACTGTGAAATTTCAAATAAATTGATTCCCTAGCTATCACACCAAGAGGGAACCCTTCAAGATGCTTTGACTTGGGGATTTATCGAAGGTTTTCACTTTGTAGTTCATCATTCAAAACATTTTCTCTTAACTATATGTGATCATTGGATGAACCTTTACCATGGTATATCTCTCAACCCTTGGTCTCTTCTAGTATTTCTCTCAAGGGTTTTTTTCGTGGATATCTTTCCATTGAATGAGTCATCCTTGTCTCACTTTGAACCCTAGTATAAAAAAATCAATCACAATTGAGGGATTTTGAAAGTTTTGATCTTAGGAATTCACCATTATTGAATATTCCTAAGCCTGAGGTCATCCTTCATAGATCATTCTTGGGGAGCCTTTTAACTTTTATTTAAGCATTTGAACCATTAAGTGAGCCTCTCCTTTGAATGGGCCTTGGAAATCATGTTATACCTTGCCATTGATCCTATCATTCAAGTGATTTCCTCCATACTGGGACTCCTCCCATTGGTGAAAGTCCATAAAGAGAAAGGCACATTGACTAAGGTGACAGTGGGTCCTTGTCCCATTGTTTCCATTTGGTCTAGTAGTTGTCCATTAGGTACTCCTCCTAGGGCCCCTACTAGATTGAGCGGTAACATTTTTGGCACCATTATCAGGGAAATGAGATGCGTGTCTTGTTACCCTTACAACATCGTTGATACATCATTCTTGGCGACTCCGTTGGAAGAACAAAGCCCTAGTTCTTCATTGAACTTTAAGGTCAACGCTTGCAGGGTGGAGCAAGCATTTCTCTAGGCATCTCTAAATTCATTATGGCGACTTCTACATAATTTGCATGTATATCTCAATAGGATGTCTTTATTTGATGATTTTCCTACTTTGGACATCACTAGCATCCCTGGGCACCCTAATCATGTCACAAGGAGGATGGTGCGTGGGGTGCCCTTGTTGGATGGTGATCGAATCTATGCAATTGATCATGTAGAAATATTTATTGCACATACTTCAAAGATGAAAGTGTTCCACGAGGATGTCCTTACATTGTTTCTCATGAGATCCCTCGATGGACATAATTCATGGTTGCATAATCACGAACCTAGGAGGATCTCATCTATTGAGGAATTCTTTGATGGATTTCTTAGACATTTTTAAGTATGCCCTTCACTAAACATTTAGGAGGAAGCCTTAATCAAACATCATGATGACCTTGGGAATTTAGATGATGAGTAAGAAGGAGGGTCCTCCATGGGTCCACATGACAAAAAAGGTGATCAAGATAATTTTCAGAACATGTGTGATAGGGAAGATGAGTTTGTGGAAAGTGAAGTTGAAGTTAACCCTACCTTTTTCGAGGATACTATTTTTGATAGTCCACTCTTTGAAGAACTTGGAGAAGGTGACCCCATAACCCCTTCAAACATTGATATCAATGATTACTTACATATTGAAGAAGGGAAATGGGAGGTTTGTGGGAATCGTTTTGTCAAGGCCCCTATCTATGACACTGATGATGAGGATATCAATAGGACCCTTGTCTCTCTTCACAATCTTAGGGTTGTAGTTGAGTTGCATGTGGACCCTTTCCTCAACCCCTCTTGTAATAAAGAATCATTTCTCTTGCTTGGATATGATCATCATGAGAAACCTGTTTGTTGTGTCTCCCCATGTCATCGGTCTCCCTGTTCATCCAATCAAGACCCTAGGGTGGCCGTAAAGCACAATATGAATGATAAAGACCATGATGGGGATGTTATGCCTGAGGTTTCCATCCATAAGAGGTTTATGAGCTTGATTTTTGGTATCTCTATCTTTTGGTTGGAAGAAAGGATCAAGTGAAGTAGATTACATCCCTTTTCTCCCTTTTCCCCCATGATACGAGTCTGCGTGTGGTCATATTATTTTCCCACCTCCTGCCATTGGGACCTTCCATATAGCCATTCTTTCCCTTGCCTTTGGATCTATTGCATGAGTAAGAAAAGGGGTAATTGTTCTCATATTGACTGGATGATATGTTGGTTGCATTGAGTCTATGATTACACTTAGTATTTGTATGATGTAATATGCATATTAGAGTAGGATGCATTGCATGTTTATTTTCACATTAGAACTAATATTATATTCTTTTAGCATGCTAAACTAGGTGCATTTAGATTATAATTGCATTTAAAATTAAAATTTTTATTTCCTGTTGATTTTTATGGCTTAACAAATGCATGGGCGATCATAAGACGCCACAAAACCCTGTTGCCTAGTGTGTTTGGTCTTTGATGTGTAGGTAACAGGTTTGTGGTCCCAAGATATTGTTGGTGTTCTCATGCCTCCCCCCCATTCAAGTGTGTTTGTGTACTCTAGTAAGAGATCATGCCCTAGTTGGACCTAGATGTTACCCACCACCTTTAGGTGACGCCAATAGGAGAAAATTTTCTCCTAGATTGTTTTCAGCCGGTAGTAATCAACCCCTTGTAGCCCCCAGATAGCTCGATGTGCCACCATCTCTGCCACCTAAGCCAACCATTATACACCCTCACCCATTTGTCAAAATCGTATGTTTGAAGGTGGGCCTTCCAACCCTAAAGGTATGACTTTCATTATGTAGTTGGGTATTTTTGCTTCCTTATCATGGACACTTTTGGGCATGGATTAGTGGGGGGAATTAGAAGAAAGAATGGGCTTGGTTTGTACTCTTGTCTCCTTGTTCGACTTGGTGGTTAACCTTATGTCCTAGTCCCGTGGGATCTCCTTTATTGGATAGTAGCTTTAGGAGTGGCACTACATGGGAAATCTCGAGTTGGTCATTATAACCATTTTTCACATATTTCCCATCCGATTCTACATTTTTCCATTGGGTCCACAAGGATTTAGCCTTACCATCCCCTTGTCCACACTTTGGGTCGGGCCTGAAACTATGCCATAGAGGTTGATGCAACTAAAAAGAAAGTAAAATTCACAGGTCATTCTTAACAGGAAATGTACCATAAAATGCAAAATATGGTCGGGACATACAAATTTAGCTTGTGGGAAAAAGACAACATGAGCTCTACCCCTATCATCATGGCCATCACCCTGGTTCCTGGGGCCGCTCATATTGGCCCCTGCATCATTAAGAAACCCATGATTGTACCAACACCTAGTGGGCGATGAACTGCCCAAACTTAAAGGGGTAATCACTGCTATATCTTACACACCATGCTCTCATTCCCTGGAGCCCTAAGCAATTATAAAATAAAAATCAACAAAATGCAAAAGGCATATGAAGAAGGGTGAAAAAACAAATGCCAGGGTAACTCATGTACCATGATTTCTCCCTCCTTAAGCTATACACCCAAGTGCGGGTCTCCATCATCATAGCTACCCTTGTACCATGGCATGTGGCTTGAAGCCTTCCCCTGATCCCCCACTTTGTTCCATCATTATATCACATGAAACAAACCATATAAAAAATGTACCATGGACCTGTCACTCCCTTAGAGGTTGAAACCACATAATAGGGTCCTTGATTAACCTCCTCCTTGAACTTGGGGACACCTGTACATTCTAAAAGCCCATTATGGAAGGGCATGCCACTATGAAGTGCTCACTTGAATCCATGATTTGTAAGTTCATTTGCTAAATTGCACTAATGAATTTTTGGACTGGAAAGTGAGGAGACACATTGGATATTATACAAGATTACAGGTGGGTCTTCATTTTGGGGTTTGGTCTCCCTATAAGGGGTCCAAGCCCTCCAGAGTGCCCAGATAGGGTGTGCGTTGAGAGTCATGGGCCTCCACTATAGTAGAGAGCAGATAGTAATGACATGGGTTCGTCCAACACCATTCATTGCTCACTTGTGTTTGACTTATTTGATGATGATGATGCACTTGGACCACCTTGCCCAACCAACTAGACACTTGCACCACAAACTTGGCAGTTGATCCAGGGCCTAGATGGGGTTTTGTATCATCATGGGAGACAAGGGAGGGCTTACATCATTGTTCCAACCCTTGCAGATGGGATACATGCTTGTTTGACTCAGTTGGAGACCCATGAGGATGCTTTTTTTCCTCCACAACCACTTAGGAGCACCATAGGTCATTTTCTTGGAGATCAAGGGGCTATCCCCTTCATCACTATTTTTGGAGCCCTTCCACTAATTTTGGCATATGTTGGACTTCATTAGCCCTTCCAATGGCCCTCCTAACTATTGTATTATTATTTCGACCCTCTTGAGAGGTTTATTTTTCATATTAGGGAGCTATTTGGTGGGTTTGTCACCAAAAGGTTGTTATTTGTACATTATTTTACTATTAGGGGCATCATTAGGCCTAATTAGGAAATTCAAATCCCTTAGAGGATCATACAAATTTATGAGAGGTTCATTTCATTCCTCATCATCACTTGGATTTGGGATATATATTTCTAAATATTTTGGAACTGCAATTTGTGGAATTTTTTGGATGATTAAGTGCATTTTGATTTGTGGAATATTTTTGCTATCTCTCTTGGAGATTCTATTTGACAAGTTTATGGATGGATATACTCTTTTTGTAATGTAAGTTCTCTTTTCATGTGAATTTCATAATGTTTCATGTCTAATGTATGGAATTCTATTTCGTGATTTACTCATGCTCTAAAAATTAATGTGAATTTATGAAACACTTCTTATCTTGGCTCGTTGCATATGTTATTCATCTTGGCAAGAAGAACAATTTTCCTAGGGGTAGGTTGTGCAGCTTTTACCTTGAAACTCCATCAAATATTGCATATCAAAGTATAAAAGTAAAAAATTGTTGTGAAGCTGCATCCACAAAGAGTGTAGCTGCTTCTTTAGGCCTCCTTGAAGAGCGAAGTTCCTAAATCTTAATCATTTTGACTCCAGTCTTCCTAATAGCCACACACTGGTCCTAGATCCATGGTGATCACATTAGCTTAATGAAGTGTCATTATTTTACCTCTTTTCTTCCTATTTTCTCCATCCCCTAAGGATAAGGATATTTTCTATGGTTTGGTGCAAAATTTTAGGGAGGAAGAATTTTAGGATTCCATTAAGAGAAGTTTCTTCATTTATGTCTCCTCTAGGCATCCTCTAGTTTTGAACGAATTCCAACATTGGAATTTCAAATAAATTGATGCCCTAGCTATCACAACAAGCAGGAACCATTGAAGTTGCTTTGACTTGGGGATTTCTTGAAAGTTTTCAATTTGTAGTTCATCATTCAAAACTTTTTCTCTTAACTACAGGTGATCATTGGATAAGCCTTTACCACGGTATATCTCTCAACCCTTGGTCTCTTATAGTATTTTTCTCAAGGGGTTTTTCATGGAAAGTCACCCTAGATTCTTCCAGAGCTCACACTTTAATTGAATCTTTCCATTGAATGAGACATCCTTGCCTCACTTTGAACCCTAGTATAAAAACATCAATCACAAGTGAGGGATTTTGAAAGTTTTGATCTTAGGCATTCATAATTATTGAATATTCCTAAGCTCGAGGTAATCCTTCATAGGTATTTCTTGGGGAGCCTTTCAACTTTTCTTTAAGCATTTGAACCATTAATTGAGCCTATCCTTTGAATGGGCCTTGGAAATAATGTTGTTATCACAATTTTAGTTGTTAGTTTTTAGAAGTGTTGACAGTTTCAGTGTTAGCGCCGATTTGTAAAAAACAATGTTAAAAAGCTGACAACGAGAGTGTTAACGCCAATTTGTAATAAACAGGTGTTCGGTGATTTAATTGTGAGTTAAATCCATATGATTTAATTTGTCAACCAGGGGTTTCATAAAATAACGAGGTATACCTGTACTATATGTACTAGGTGGTTATCTTTTAGATTAGATTAATCTAATGCTATTAAAACTAAGAAAATAAATAAAACTAAATCCAAACCAAAGAAATTGAAATCACACTTGCATAAGGGAAATCACACCACACTTGCATAAATGAAAATCACACTTACATAAAGGAAATCACACCACGCTTGCAAGAATTGAAAATTACACTACACTTGCATAATTGAAATCACACTTGTGGAAAGGAAATCATACTCATACTTGCATAATTGAAAGCACACTTGCTGAAAGGAAATCACGCACACACTTGCATAATTGAAAGCACACTTGCTAGAAGGAAATGAAACGACAAAACTATACTATGTTACCAATATATACAAAGATATGCAAAATGTGGTTGATGGGGGCCTTCCATACCTCAATATGCACACCGAACAAGTATCACATCTTGGAGATCAAAAAAACAACTTATATTTCATAAATATGGAGAAAAGCTCCAAAAAGTTTACAAGATAGATGGATACATAGATAGGTAATACATTAGATACATGGTCTCCTTTGAAGTATGCACCCCTATTTATACAAAAAATAGGGATAACTGATCAATTAATACATATCTCTCAAATCTCTCCTAAATCCACATTTGTCTCAACCAATCTCCTAAAAATACATGATACAAATCCTCTCCAAATTCTCTCATAGTTTTGATATGGACACGTATCAAAACCTCCATGATTCTTCTCCTTTGAATGTGCTTAGCTTAATGATCCATATCTTCCTCAAATATTCTACAAATCCTCATGAGTTGGTATTTGAAATTCAAATTTGTATTTAGGAGGCCAAGTAGGACCCTTATACAATCTTCAAGTAGGCCTACCATGTCATAAAACTCATAACACTTATATATATATATATATATATATATATGAAAATATGTTAATTTCATAATAATTAATCACAAATTCACTTAAAATATTTAAAATTAATGAATTTAGAAAATAATAGTAATAAACCCATATGGTCATGAAAATAGTTACTAATGTAGGGTTTATAGAGTTACAGAGTTACAGAATGAGGGTAAAATAATGGAAAGAAAGGTGAAAGTGGATGAAATTTTGGAGACCCAACAACAGGTTAATGCACCGACAACGATAGTGTTAACGTTATTGTAGTTTTGAAAATTTAAATTTGTGTTGACAACCAGAGTAGTAATGTGAATTTTTTAAGATAGTCAATTAAACTCCGACAGTTGGAAAATCAACGCCAAATGAAAAATTCAAAATTTTTCATGACCAAAGAAATGCGCCAATGGAATAACATGTTTAATCTCAAGTGTTTCTGGATGGTGGAAGTACTTATATTACCATGAGTTAAAAGTTGTGCAGAGTTAATCATTTGTATTGTTTTATCCACCGAAGTAAAACAATTGTTATCCCACATTCTTGTAATAAAATCCCACTCCCATCTTTGTTGCCTATGTTTTTGGACAGTGGAAGTTATGACACAAGCTCAGCATTCAAAGGGAAAAGGTGCCAAAGCATATTTGTTTTTACTTGATTTAAACTCTTTTTTTTAGACTGTTTTTCCTGAACAACACAATAATTTTGGGCATAGTTTCCAAACAAATGAGAATGATTTTTTCAAAAACGAAAGAGGTTTTTGTCCAGAACGGACCCATTAAAAAAAAACCTCTCTCAATTTTCTAATAACTATCACAGTTTTGGAGTTTCGAACAGATCATTGGACCCTATTTTTAAGGAATTTGTGAGGGAAAAGCTCATGGACAGTTGTTGACTTGGATGCCACCTCATCAAATTCAACTTGTTGATCCTTATCTCCAACAACAACATGATCTTTAGATGCAGATAGGATTAGGAAGTTTTCCATATGCATGTATTTGATAAAGTACATTATTATTTTTAGATTTTGTAATTAAGTTTGGCTAAACAAATGTTGTGAGTTATGGTTTGTTCTATAAAGATAGTTTCTATAAAATGAAAGAGGGTTGAAACTTTTGAAAGATAACCTTTTTATGTATTGTGTGATCAAATTATAATGAAGGAGCCTATGTGAGTAGTTTTGTAGAAATTCCTACATCATAATCCTTGTATGTCTCTTGGTTTAATATTTTCTTCAATATCTAAATGCTATGTGCTTTGAAATTGGAATTCATATTGTTGTGCTCCATTTTATTTATATTTCAGATATTTAAATACTTGTTTTTCACATATATATCACATTGATTTCCTTCACTATCCTCCAACTTCCTAAAAATTGTCAAAAGAATTGTTACTCTCTCGCTTTTGTTATGTTTGCTCACTGAACCTGTGATTATATAAAGCTGATTGGAACTAGACTCCATGCCCAATGGTGAAATTTTCCTACAGTCCAACCAACCTTAGTTTTTCTTAAATAAATCTGACCATAGGACTTATTGCAAACCTTCTACCATTATGACCTTGGGTAGCTGAGTTTTAGGGAGAGATCCCTCTCCAGGTTGAAGGGCCAACTTTCAACCTCAAAGCAGTTTGAGGTTACCTTAGAGTTTTTCGCAGCCAGGGTTTTCTCTAAGTGATAACTTTTTGGCGCCATTGTCGGGGAACGAAATATATATTGTCCCTTAACGATCTGATTGTTTAAAATCAGATCTCTGAGAGTAAACAAAGATTTGAATATCAGTTTGGCTACAAAATTTTTCTCGCGACTTCATTTTCAAACGAATCCAGAGGTTCAGAACATTCATGGCGACTCCACTGTTAAAAGGATTTGTAGCTCAAAGAATTCATTGGTGACTCCATTACACTAATGAAGGACTTCCATGCTGCTACAATCATTTCAAGGTATGCATGTTTGTACTTTTCAAAATGGTTTCCATAATCCTTTACCAAAGGATGAGTTTTTTTTGAGGAACAACTCAAAATTTAGTGGAGAGGATTTGAGCTTGACTTTGAAACATATTTCAAATTTTCGTGACTTTACTGACCTTCTTAGAGTCAAATATGAAGATGTCTTTATCAAGTTTTTTTATGATTCATTCCAAGGAAAGTGCAAAAGTTGGGTTGAAGGTTTACCTACAGAATTTATAAGATCTTTTTTAGCTTTTTGGCTCATCTTTTTGGAAACATGGAAGGAGAAAATAGAGTTTGTGGCAGGCCTAGTTTCCATTCAAGGTTTCAAAGAATGGAATAATATGTACACTGATGATGAAGTGAATGAATTTTTTTCTTCATTTTTGTCTTCTTATTTTTTTAGAATAGTTGGCCAATGACATTGAAGCTTTAGAAGATCAGAATTTACCCCAAATTTTTCTATTTCAGGATCTTTCTTTTGAAGTTTCATTTTAGTAGAAGAAAAAAGTTATACTGCTGCCCCTTGGTTTTGAGAATGGAAAATATTATGAATTTAATCATGAGCTTGACAGTTTACAGCTAAAACAAAAGGAACAAATAGATCATCAGACAATATGTGGTTTTTATGATTTCAGAGATCCTGTAGTTATTTATATGGAGGAATTTTTTAGACTACATTCTCAATCATATTTTCACTGTGAAAACTAGTTCCATTATCAGTTGTCATTGCTGTTATATTTTCTAGTTTTTGTTTTGTTGAAACATAGTCAAGGAGCTACATTATTCGAGAAACTACTTGATTGGCTATATTGGCATTTTTGTGTCACTTGACTTGACAATTATTTAGCATGTTAAAGTAGGATTGTGTGTAATAAGCTTGTTGGGGAAAACATGCATTTCAGTTTGTTTTTTCAGCAGTGGGTTTTTCAATTTTAGTTTTCATTTTGCAGTAAGTTGTGTGTGGTTTTCAGTTGCAGAGTTAATTGATCACAAGTAAGTTTGTCGGTTTCAGGTAAAAGGTTGAGAGCATCCAATGGATTAGGCTTCAGGTCTATAGGGGTTCTTGCTGCCATCTATGATCAACAACATCCCCATGAATCCTACTGTTATCACAATTTTAGTTGTTAGTTTTAGAAAGCATTGACAGTTTCAGCGTTAGCGCCGATTTGTAAAAAACAATGTTAAAGTGCTAACAACAGGAGTGTCAATGCCAATTTGTAATAAACAGGGTTAAAGTTCTGACATGGACAGTGTTAGATTTATTGTAATTTTGTAAATTTAAAATTGTGCTGAGAACCACAGTAGCAACAAGAACTTATGAAGACAATCAATTAAACTCTGACAATTGGAAAATCAATGCCAAATTTAAAATTTAAACCTTTTCATGACCAAAGAAATGCATTGATGGAATAGCATGTTTAATCTCAAGTGTTTCCAAATGGTTGAAGTACTTATATTACCATGAATTAAAATTTATGTAGAGTTATCATTTGTATTGTTTTATCCGTCGAAGTAAAACAATTGTTATTGCTAAAATTGGAAACTAGGGCCAAATTACACCTTAGGATAACTCATATGATGGAGATGATTATTGCATTGGATTCCTCTTTTGGAGAGGTACAATTTTGATATAAAGATCATCTCATTATGGAAAGCAGAAATGGAATTATGAATTTATTCTTCTTATGGACAAATTGTCAAGGTAGACTCGAGTCAAATGTAGGCTCATGAAGCCCAATAGATGTGTCTCTTCACCCTCAACGAAGTGTATAAATAGAGGAGACCTTTTCCTCATTTCGACATCATCTCATCACAACATCTTATCTCTCTTGATTGGTTCGTACAACATTGGAGGCATCTCTTTTTCTTTGCACATGTGGCAGATCTCTCTCCCTCTCCTTCGCATGTGTGGTAGAAGGTTGAGTTTTTCTGGGCAAGCAGGTTGAATTTTTCACGGCATTGACCAACATTGAATTAGGGTGATTTGACCATCATTGATCTTGTTTTTTGGGCAAGAAGTTATATTGTTCTAGGCCACATATATTGGCATGAAAATCGAGAAGTTTGGGACTGGTTGTCCAACATTGACTTCAGGTTGACTTTAGATTTGACTGCTGAAAATTACAACAATGTTTCTCTCTCCTTTGAATGGGTTCGACTAATTTGTTTTGGGTTGATTTTGACACTCCTGGAAGGCTGAATTGATCTGCTATTGACCGAGCTGATTGGAGGACATTTTGGGAAGCTTTGACCACTATTGACTTTCTGGTTAAGGTTGCATTATCTGTTGATTTGGAAGATATGTTTTGGGCTCACATTTATGATATTTCTACTCTCTCTCTCTCTGTGCTGAACTATTGAATAATAATAAGAAGATTTGATCAAAGGGTTTCCCCACATTGGAGTTTGTCCCTGACATTCGCCACATCTTGTGTCCTCTTGTCTTAGCTTATTTTCTGCATATGATTTTATGTTCTATCTGCATTTACTGTCAATGTTTATAAGTTAATGTGATTGCTATTGGATATAATTGGAATTTGTCATTAAGTTGCTAAAGGAATATTGAAGTAAATTGTCTTAAGCATATAACATACCATTGTTATCTAAAATTAACATGGTATCAGAGCTGAGGTGAAGATAAAGCCCAAGGAAGAGTGAAGCAAAGCAATCACTAAGGGAAGTTGTTGGACAAGGACTTGGAACCAATCCCAATGAAGACTACATCTTTCTTCAAATATGAGGACAAGCTGAAGGACAAATTCGACTATCATGCATGAAAGATGACTTTGGATTTGACTTTGGAAGAAAATGATGCCATGGATTATGTCAAAGGAAGAATAACATAGCCCCCTTCAAATTCATCCCATGCTGCTCAAGCCAAGTACAAGAAAGGTGAGGTAAAGGCTAAGAAGATTAATGTTGATTCTATTCATAAGCCTTTGGTTGCATATATTTTTGATTTGGAAATATCTAAGGAGATGTATGAAAGGCTAGTTGGGATGTTCAAAGTGAACAATGCAAATCAAATTCTCTTTCTTAAGAACAATTTTAAAGACATCAAGATGGATAGAGGAAAATCCATCTAATCCTACTTCATGAGGATCACCGAGATCAAGAATTATCTCTTATCTATTGGAGAAGTCATTGGTGACAGGGAGATCACTCTTATTGCACTTGGAGGTCTTACAAGAGAATGGGATGTGTTCAACACTAACATCCTCAACAATGACAAGATTCTGGGATTTGAGGATCTATTGTCCAGATGCACTCCAGAAGAAATAAGGATGATGGAAAGAGACAAACCCTCAAATGGAAACAATCCTATTGCCTTCTCCGCTCATTCTAGAAGAAGGAACAATACTGGTCCAAGGAATCAAGGACAAGGGTTCAAGGAAGGAAGAAAAGGAAGGTGCTTCAATTGTAACAAGTTTGGCCACTTTGCTAGAGAGTGTCCTCACAAGAAGGATACTCCAAGAGATGATGAAAACAATTATAACAAAAACTTCAAGGGCAATGGCAATTGAAGTAACAACAAGTTCAATAACAAAGGAAAGAGGAATTCTCTTGCTACTCGAAATGGAGGTGGTCGTCCTCCCAAGAAGTTGAGAAAATCCAAGTATGATGAAGCTAATGTTGTAAAGAAAAATGAATGTTATCTTATTTCTGCCCTCTTCATTGCCTCTCCTCTAGATACATTAGACCATTGGTTGATTGATAGTGGTGCCTCAATGCACTCCACTGGGTACAAAGAATCTCTCTAAAACTCTATTGAAAAGGAGACAAATATGGAGATTATACTTGGGGATAATTCCACTTATCCCGTGAAAGGAATTGGGACCATTACTCTTCACTTAAATCAAGGTCAAACCCTTCATCTACAAGAAGTGTTATATGTACCTGACTTGAAAAAGAACTTGGTTTCTATTTCTGCGATGGAAGACAAAGGTTTTAAAGTGTCATTCATTGATGGGAAGGCTTGTATTTGGCAAAGGAATCCTCACTCTAGGATTCAGGGTTAAAGGTCTCTATTAGGTTGGAGGAAGTCTGTTGGGAGCAATGATTTATGAAACCTCTCTTCAATTCGAATTATGGCATCGAAGATTTTCTCACCTTCATTTCAAAGCCTTACCCAATGTAAGGAAGATGGTCACGGGGATGCCCGAATTCAACTTAAATCATGAAGGTGTTTTTCAGGGATGTGAAGCTGGAAAACATACAAGGGGACTATTCCCCTCAAGTAAAACTCAAACCACTGATATTTTTCAATTGGTCCATTCTGATCTATTAGATATGTTTCCTATGACATCTTTGGGTGGATATTTATATAATGTTATTTTTGTGGATGACTTATCTCTCAAGACATGGATATATTTCTTAAAGAAGAAGAACGAAGTATTCAAATGGTTCCTCTCCTTCAAAGCCTTGGTCGAGAATCAAATAGGGATGAAGATCAAAATTATGAGGACTGATAATGGGACCGAATATGAGTCTAATGAATTCAAAGAATATTGTAGAGAAGTTGGCATTAAGAGGGAGACTACTGCCACATATATTCCTGAAAAAAATGGTGTTTCCGAAAGGAAGAAACATACGATCATAGAAGCCACTCGAGCTATGCTTCATGATCAAGGTCTTCCGATGTTCTTATGGGGAGAAACTTCCAACACCGACGTGTATGTCCAAAACTGATGCCCACATCAAGATTTAGAATTCAAGACACTCGAAGAAGTATTCACTGGTAAGAAACCTGATGTTTCTCATTTTAGAATTTTTGGTTGTCCCGTATATTTTCATGTGCCAAAAGAGAAAAGAAACAAACTAGATGCATCTCGGAAGAAAGGAACATTCGTGGGCTATAGTGAAACTTCGAAGGCATATAGAATCTATGTGCCTGGTCAAAGGGAAGTGGAATTAAGTCATGATGTCACTTTCGATGAAGATTCTGCACTTAGAAAGATTCAAGATCTTCCTATTCCTAGGAAGGCTAATGATGATGATGATGCAGAAAAGTAGGATGAATCTTCGTCCGATGAACTGATGCCCGATGTTGAAGGTCAGATGGATCCCATTGATCAATCTCCTAGTGAGCCCTTTACTATAAGGAAGAGACCTTTGTGGCTCAAATATACTCTTGAAGATGCTGAGAAAGACATTGCACCTAGGGGGAAATTTCGTGAAAGAAAGAAGACGAATAGGTACCAAGGGTACTTAGCTGCCATCAGTACCATTGTACAATATGAGCCTTGTACATTCAAATAATATGTGAAGCAACAAGTTTGGAAATATGTGATGAATGAGGAGTATGAGTCAATCATGAAGAATGATGTTTGGGATTTGGTTCCTAGACCCAAGGATAAGTCTGTGGTCACTTTGAAATGGCACTACAAGATCAAACATGGATCTGATGGGAGCGTTGAGAAAATCAAGGCCATATTTGTAGCTTGAGGATTCTCTCAAAAGCTAGGAGTAGACTACGATGAGATATTTGTTGGCATTATGATACAAGTGTTGTCCTTGATGGCAACTCACTCAGATAATAGATCATAGTGCAGCAGGTCAAGAGCAAAGAATTAATGATTAGAGAGAGGTATACGCAGGTTAACCTTGATGAAAGTGCGTATACACACGAGTTAGAAGAAAAAAAGGCACATATACGTACACACGTAGTTCAACAGAAGGAAAGGTGCATACATGTTGGAAAACTAAGTTTTGGCATGTGGTTTTGGGTCCATGGTATTTTGGTATTGGTCCATGGTATTTGGTCCGAAGTATTGACCCCAGGTGTTGGGTCCAAGGTATTGGTTCTACGTGGTTTTGGACCATGGTATGGAGAGAGGCCTAAACCTATATAAGGATAAGAAGGTCATTAGGCCAAAGGGCAAGTGTGAAAGTAATGAATATCTGATGAAGTGTGAGATCTAGTATGCTGGTTATGCGTTTGTGATAATTTGCTTGATCTGAAACAAGGAGGCACCTATGTGGTTGATAAAGGTTGATGGACAGGGATCATGAAGACTAAAATGCATTATCATTATATGGTATGATCATGAATAGATATGAATACTGACGCATGTCTTATCCTTTATATCTTATGTTCTGGGTATATCTGAAGTTGAAAATTGCAGCGAAGGTATAAGTAATTATTTTCAGATCTGTACGCGGGTTCTTTGTGGTGAAAGGGTGTATACACGCTGGTTTGACACAGTCAAGTAGCATATACATTATGAGATTTGATATTTTAGGTTGTTGCTGGTTCTAGTGATTGTTGCAGATTTCTAGGCTCTGGTCTGTGTTTTGGTGACTGTGTTTTGATGACAGGTTTCAATGATTCAGTTGTTGGGTGATTCAGAGTTAATGATTGTACTGCAGTGGTGATTGTTTTGTATTTATGGATCTAGTATGAAAATTTATGAAACGTGGTCCCTGGAAGAAAAGAGAAGGTTGTAGCCTTCTGTAGGCCATCACCTACATACTAGTACATCAGCTAGTACAAGAGCTAAGGGGGTTGTAGCTCCCTTCCAGGAGAATCTGGAGAACGAGAGAAGGTTGTAGCCTTCTGTAGGTAGAAGCCTGCGTACTGGTATAAGACTGCACTAGTACAAAAATATTGTAAAAAGAAGTTTCTTATTAAAAGAAGATAGGGAGGGTTTTCACCCACATTGGGTTTCCACCTTATATCATGGTGTTCATGTGTGCTTCTTATGTGTGATGATCTGTTTTGTTTTACTACACCTGTTCATTGTTCATATGGTTAATAATGTTCCGATGCAATCATTAAAGATCAACTAACTAAATTATAAGTTTACTGGATATATGCTAGTTGCATTAAACACAGTTTCGTATACACGTGGGTTGCCTTAACTGAAGTAGCATATATGAATCTGATAATGGAAATGAAAAGATTATTGATTTGCCGATACTGATTCACCCCCCCTCTTAGTATTATTTCCAACAATTGGAATCGGAGCAGGTCCTTCAGAAGAAGATTGATTGCTTGAAGGAAGATCCATTAGGATGAGTAATCATGAAAGAGAGGGATCCATCAGACCACCAATCTTCGATGGGAGCAATTTTGTCTACTGGAAGATAAGAACCACAACATATCTACAATCGCTTGGAACGGATGTTTGGGGAATCGTGGAAGGAGGATATACATATCCATTAGCAACTCCTACAGATACGGCAGGTAGAAAGCAATATGAACTCAATGCCAAAACTGTTAATATCTTATTGGGAAGTTTGTCACAATTAGAATTTGTCAAGGTCATGCAGTTCAAATCAGTGAAAGAAATATGGGATAAAATCATTCTAAGGTACAAAGGAGATGATCAAGTAAAAAATGCTAAGCTTCAAACTATCAGAATACGGTATGAAACTCTTAAGATGCATAGTAATGAAAGCATAGCTAATTACTTCCTGCGTATAGATGAGATTGTCAATTGTATGAGGAATTTGGGTGAAGAAATTAAGGAAGTTGTCTTAGTTGAAAAAGTTTTGAGATCCTTGTCTACAAAATTTGAATCTAAAGTGTCTGCCATAGAAGAAAAGGAGGATCTGCAGAAAATCACTATGATGCAGCTTCACGGAATCTTAACTGCTTTTGAGATGAGAAAATAAGGACCATCAGATATGAGAGAAGCCACATTTAAAGTATCAAAAAATGGAAAAGAAAAACTCAGTGAATCAGGATACATTTCAAAAGAAGAATATGAGGTAAATTTTGTCAAGAATCTTGAACGGGGATCTGGAAGGTTCAAAGGTAAGCTACCTTTCAAATACTTTTCTTGTGGTAGAGTTGGTCACTACGTTGCTAGATGCCCTCATAACAAAGGAAAGATGTCTGAAGAAGGTAATAGAAGTTATTATACTCATGATAAAAGTAATGACTCATCCAATAGTGATGAAGACATTAGACTTCTCATGGCATATGAAAATAAGGACGTAGAAACAGAAGAAGTTACCAGATTAAAAGAACAGCTGGAGACAATAACCAGAGTAAGGTAGCAGCTGCAGGATGTAGCAAAAGATCAGAGCATAACAATTTAGAGACTTGAATCTAAGATCCTCTCTCTAAAAGAAGATCCTAAAGAATCAAAGAAGCAGAATAAAGAAGCTCTTGAAGAAAAAGAACATGAAGTGCTCGAATTAAGGCAACAAGTGGAAGAAGGAAGAAAAACTGAAGAAAACATAAGGAAGCAATATCTGGAAAAGGAAAAACAACATCAGGTTGAGGTAAATATCTTAAAAGTAAATTAGAAGAAAAGGATAAACTGTTACGATTTCAAGACAGTACTAAGATTTTGAATGATATTCTTAGTAGTCAAAGATCCCCTGCTATCAAAACTGGTCTTGGTTTTTATGAAACTGTCGAAGGTGAATCTAGCTCACAGGGTGAGGAAAGGAATTCTAATATAAAATCTGAAATGATAAACAAGGAGATAAGTGGTCAACCCTAGCAGCAACCAAGGAAATATTTTGTTCCTAACGGTGGAAGTGATCGACGATTATTTCCTCCGATGAATAATGTTGAATGTTATGTATGTCATAATCTTGGAAATGTTGCAGCGAGATGCAGAAGTAGAATGGTTCAATATCGTCACACAAAAATATCATCACGTTTCAGGTACTTCAAGGGATATTGTTTTCCTTGCAATATGTTTGGTCACAAAGCCATTGACTGCTATAGGAGGAATATGAAAAATGTAAGATGTTATGCATGTAACAAGTTTGGACATAAAGTAAGGGAATGCAGGAGAAAAATTTGAACTCCAAAGCAAGAGGATCATACATCATCACAATTCCAGGTATTGAAGAAGACAAAATTAGAGACAGAAAGATGTGGCATAACTCAGTTAGCTAACATAACAGACATAGGGGAAACTGAAAGCGTAGACCTTCAGTATTCCAATTTGCATATGCAGATATTATGAATATAAGTCGCGTATATACGCGAGTTATAGACTGCAGAGTCACGTATATGGAGCTCTGAAGAAAAGGCAGCAGAACAGACTCAGGAAATGGTTCAGTCATGGTATATGATGATTGGCATAGGCTCAGGAGGAGCATATGCTTCGAATAATGCATTGCTGGCATTATGGTTAGAAGTCTTTGGTGATGATGCTTATTGACAAGGCAGCAGAACAGACTCAGGAAATGGTTCGGTCATGGTATATGATGATTGGCATAGGCTCAGGAGGACCATATGCTTCGAATAATGCATTGCTGGCATTATGGATAGAAGTCTTTGGTGATGATGCTTATTGACACATCTTGCTACTGATTATTGTTTGACCGAGAGAATGGAATGGAGGTTACAGGTCTGGATGCTAGTGACAGATGCTTATGGTGTAGGTCATACGGTGTATGATAGTTGCTGATAACTATCATGGTCTCGTTTAGGTCCTTGGTCTTTGTAAATCATATGATGTATTTTGTTACCCCACTATGCATGGGATGGATGATGCAATGTTTCTTGTTTTTGAGTCATGTATAAACATTTGGTATATCCCCACTTGGTTGGGTGAATGAGTCAAAAATGGTGTATTCTCACTTGGTTGGGAGATTGATGTATGTATAGAGTCATGGTATGATTTTCCAGACCTTGCATTTGCTCAAGGGGAGCATGGACGGATTGGTACATCTTGGCATGTACAAAAGGGGAGCTCAATCAGAGATTTCAGCAGGTACTTAGGGGGAGTATGGATAGCAGAAGGTATATCAAGGAAGAGAATATCTTGGTCCGCCCTTTGCCCTTGATGTCAAAGGGGGAGAGTGCCTTGGTGTGGTTGTTGCCATCAAGTCCAAAGGGGGAGATTGTTGGCATTATGATATAGGTGTTGTCCTTGATGGAAACTCACTCAGATGACAGATCATAGTGCAGCAGGTCAAGAGCAAAGAATTAATGATTAGAGAGAGGTATACGCAGGTTAACCTTGATGAAAGTGCGTATACACACGAGTTAGAAGAAAAAAGGCACATATACGTACACACGTAGTTCAACAGAAGGAAAGGCGCATACATGTTGGAAAACTAAGTTTTGGCATGTGGTTTTGGGTCCATGGTATTTTGGTATTGGTCCATGGTATTTGGTCCGAAGTATTGACCCCAGGTGTTGGGTCCAAGGTGTTGGTTCTACGTGGTTTTGGACCATGGTATGGAGAGAGGCCTAAACCTATATAAGGAGAAGAAGGTCATTAGGCCAAAGGGCAAGTGTGAAAGTAATGAATATCTGATGAAGTGTGAGATCTAGTATGCTGGTTATGCGTTTGTGATACTTTGCTTGATCTGAAACAAGGAGGCACCTATGTGGTTGATAAAGGTTGATGGACAGGGATCATGAAGACTAAAATGCATTATCATTATATGGTATGATCATGAATAGATCTGAATACTGACGCGTGTCTTATCCTTTATATCTTATGTTCTGGGTATATCTGAAGTTGAAAATTGCAGCGAAGGTATAAGTAATTATTTTCAGATTTGTACGCGGGTTCTCTCTGGTGAAAGGGTGTATACACGCTGGTTTGACACAGTCAAGTAGCATATACATTATGAGATTTGATATTTTAGGTTGTTGTTGGTTCTAGTGATTGTTGCAGAGTTCTGGGCTCTGGTCTATGTTCTGGTGATTGTGTTTTGATGACAGGTTTCAGTGATTCAGTTGTTGGGTGATTCAGAGTTACTGATTATATTGCAGTGGTGATTGTTTTGTATTTATGGATCCAGTATGAAAATTTATGAAACGTGGTCCCTGGAAGAAAAGAGAAGGTTGTAGCCTTCTGTAGGCCAGCACCTACGTACTAGTATATCAGCTAGTACAAGAGCTAAGGGGGTTGTAGCTCCCTTCCAGGAGAATTTGGAGAACGAGAGAAGGTTGTAGCCTTCTGTAGGTAGAAGCCTGCGTACTGGTATAAGACTGCACCAGTACAGAAATATTGTAAAAAGAAATTTCTTATTAAAAGAAGATAGAGATGAATTACAGCAGGTGGTTTTCACCTACATTGGGTTTCCACCTTATATCATGGTGTTCATGTGTGCTTCTTATGTGTGATGATCTATTCTGTTTTACTGCACTTGTTCACTGCTCATATGGTTAATAATGTTCTGATGCACTCATTAAAGATCAACTAACTGAATTATAAGTTTACTGGATATATGCTAGTTGCATTAAACACAGTTGCGTATACACGCGGGTTGCCTTAACTGAAGTAGTGTATATGAATCTGATAATGGAAATGAAAAGATTATTGATTTGCTAATACTGATTCACCCCCCCTCTCAGTATTATTTCCAACAATATTTGCACCAATTTCCCGATATACCACCATTTGTTCGATCATAGCCCTTGTTGCCTCACAAGGATGGAACCTTCATAAGATGGATGTCAAAAATTCCTTCTTGCATGGTTTCTTTTAAGGAGGAAGTATATGTGGAACAACCCGAGGGGTTCGAGGTTCAATATTGTGAGACACATGTATGCAGGTTGAAGAAATCCCTTTATGGGTTGAAGCAAGCCCTTAGGGCATGGTATGAAAGGATCGATAGCTTTCTTATGAAGCTAGGATTTACGAGAAGTGATGTTGACCAAAACCTTTACTTCAAGGTTGAAAAGGAAAAACCTCTCATTCTAGTACTTTATGTGGATGATCTCTTTCTAAGAGGTGATGACCCTCTCATTCATCAATGCAAGAGGGAGTTGGCTTCTGAGTTCGAGATGAAGGACCTAGGTTTGATGCATTATTTCCTAGTGTTGGAGGTATGGAAAAATCCAGGTGAGATTTTCCTTTCTTAAGGAAAATATATTGTGAAGCTACTTGAGAGATGTGGGATGGTGGAATTCAAGTCTGTGACTACTCCAATGAAACTCAACTTTAAGAAGTTATGTGGAAGTGCGGTTGGGCCTGAATTGGCGAACCCTACCGAGTATCGTCAACTTGTGGGGGCACAGATGTTCTTGGTAAACTCTCGTCCTGACATATACTTCGTTGTGAACAACTTGAGTCAATATATGGTCGAGGCTCATCACATTCATTAGATTGCTGCCAAGAATCTCTTGAGATATCTCCGGGGCACAATCCACTATGGATTGAGATACAACGTCAGGGATTTGAGACTACATGGATATACATATGATCACTTGGATGGCAGTGTGGTGGATTGTAAGAGCACATTTGGGTGCTACTTCTCCTTGGGGTCTGATTCTATATCTTGGATGAGCAAGAAGCAGAAATCGGTTGCATTAAGCACTGCCAAGGCCCAATACATTGTTGCAAGTATGGCCTATTGTGAAGTAGTTTGGTTGAGGAAGCTCTTCAGTGATCTATTTGAGCATGCGCTAGATAGCACCGTGATCTTCTACGACATTTAGAGTGGGATTTTTCTATCATAAAATCCTATGTTCCACGATCACTCCAAGCACATTGATATCAGGTACCACTTTATCCGAGATATGGTACAATGGGGAACAATTAAGCTCCATCACATCAGGACAAATGAGTAGGTTGCAGATATTCTCTTGAAGCCTCTCAGGAAGGTAAAATTCCTAACCTTCCGAGACAGACTTAGATTCGTGGAATGACCCTCTTATGAGGGTCTTGTATGAGTTGAACACAGAGCTCTGGGAGCTCCTGGGGGCGTGGGCATGAGCGACCATAGGGTGAGTGGTTCACCTTCCCCTATGATACCCCATTATGGTTGACATGTGTGTAGGGTGAGTGGTTCACCTTTCCCTACATGGAGACATGTATGTAGGGTGAGTGGTTCACCTTCCCATATGATTGACATATGCATAGGATGAGTGGCTCACCTTATCCTATTGCATATGAGCAAGATGAGTGGTTCACCTTCTCTTGTTGTTGCCCCGACACACATCCTACCCATAGAGTCCGAGACTCATGGGAAGTACCTCTCATCTGGCCAATGAGTTGGGAAAAGCTGGTTAGGGAACATAGCACTATCAATGGATGCATCGTGTACTGTCGCACTCCCAATGAATAGGATGCATTGTGTTCAACAACTTGATCTGGGATCAAGGACTGACTTTAGTAAGTGGAGAGTGGTATGATACACTCTTGACCACTTCTTCTTCATTATTACTTCATGGTTCAGAAGAGTAGAGAAGAGCAGGGCAGTGATGGCAGGGATGGTTCAGGATGACAGGTTGGCATGATGATGGATTGGCAGGTGAAATTCTCCCTAGTTGAGAGGGAGTGTTAAAATTGGGAACGAGGGCCAAATTTCACCTTAGGAAAACTCATATGATGGGATGATTATTGCATTGGATTCCTCTTCCGGAGAGGTATAAGTTTGATATAAATATCATTTCATTCTGACAAGAAGAAATGGAATCATGAATTTATTCTTCTTATGGACCAATTGTCAAGGTCGGCTCCAGTGAAATGTAGGCTCATGAAGCCCAATAGATGTGTCCCTTCACCCTCAATGAAGTGTATAAATAGAGGAGACCTTTTCCTCATTTGGACATCATCTCATCACAACATCTTATCTCTTTTTATTGGTTCGTACAACATTGGAGGCATCTCTCTTTCTTCGCACGTGTGGCAGGTCTCTCTCCCTCTCTCCTTTGCACATGTGGAAAAAGGCTGAGTTTTTCTAGGCAAACAGGCCGAAGTTTTTAGGGCATTGACCAACGTTGACTTAGGGTGATTTGACTAGTGTTGACCTTGGTTTTTGGGCCAAAAGTTTTATTTTTATAAGCCTCATTTATTGGCATGAAAATCGAGAAGTTTGGGATAGGTTGACCAATGTTGACTTTAGATTTGACTGCTGAAAATTACAACAATGTTTCTCTCTCCTTTGACTGGGTTTGACTAATTTGTTTTGGGCTGATTTTAACTCTCCTGGAAGGCCAAATTGAACTGTTGCTGATCGAGCTGATTGGAGGACATTTTGGGCAGCTTTGACCACCATTGAATTTCTGATTAGGGATGCATTTTCTGTTGATTTGATAGATGTGTTTTGGGCTCAAATTGATGATATTTTTACTCTCTCTCTCTCTCTCTGCTAAACTATTGAAGAATAATAAGAAGATTTTATCAAAGGGTTTCCCCACATTGGGGTTTGTCCCTAGCATCCGCCACATCTTGTGTCCTCTTGTTTTGACTTGTTTTCTACATATGATTTTATGTTCTATCTTCATTTACTGTCAACATTTATAAGTTAATGTGATTGCTACTGGATATAATGGGAATTTTTTGTTGGGCTACTAAAGGAACATTGAAGTAAATTGTCTTAAGCATAGAACATACCATTGTTATCTACAACTAATAGTTATCCCACATTCTTGTAATCAAATCCAACTCCCATCTCCATTGCCTATGTTTCTGGATGGTGGAAATTATGAAACAAGCTCAACAGTCAAAGGGAAAAGGTGCCAAAGCATATTTGCTTTTACTTGAAAAAAAACTATGTTTTTTAGGCTGCTTTTCTTGTACAACACAATAATTTAGGGCACGGTTTCCAAACAAGTGAGAATGAATTTTTCAAAATTGAAAGAGTTTTTTTTTTTTTTTTTCTGGAACAGACCCATTTAAAAATAAACTATTGGTTTTCTAACAACTATCACGACTTTGGAGTTTCGAAGGGATCGCTGGACCCTATTTTTCACAAATTTGTGAAGGAAAATCTCATGGACGATTGGTCACTTGGATGCCACCTCATCAAATTCGACTTGGTGATCCTTATCTCCAGCCATGACTCCAGCAACAACATGATATTTATATGCAGATAGGATTAGTAAGTTTTATATATGCATGTATTTGATAAATTACGTTATTATTTTTAGATTTTGTAATTAAGTTTGGCTAGAAAAATGTTGTAAGTTATGGTCTGTTCTATAAAGAAAGTTTCTGAAAAATGAAAGAGGGTTAGAACTTTTGAAAGATAACCCTTTTATGTACTGTGTGATCATATTATAATAAAGAAGTCTACGTGAGCAGTTTTTCATAAATTATTGTCTCATAATTCCCTGTCTGTCTCTTAGTTTAACAATTTTCTTCAATATCCGAATGCTAAGTGGTTTGAAATTGGAATTCATATTTCTATGCTCTATTTTATTTATGTTTTAGATATTTAAATACTTGTTTTTCACATATATATCACATTGATTTCCTTCACTATCCTCCAATTCCTTAAAAATTGTCAAAGGAATTGTTATCTCGTTTTTGTGATGTTTTCTCACTGAACTTGTGATTATATAAAGTTGATTGGAACTAGACTCCATGCCCAATGGTGAAATTTTCTTATAGTCCAAACAACCTTAGTTTTTCTTAAATAAATATGGCCATAAGACTTATTTGTAAACCTTCTACGACTGTGACCTTGGGTAGCTGAGTTTTAGGGAGAGATCCCTCTCCAGGTTGAAGGGCCAACATTCAACCTTAAAGCGGTTTGAGGTTACCTTAGAGTTTTTCCCATAGCCAAGGTTTTATCTAAGTGATAACACACGTTATACCTTTCCATTGATCCTATCATTCAAGTGATTCCTCCATAACGGGACTCCTCCCATCGATGAAAGTCCGTAAAGAGCAGGGGACATTGACCGAGGTTATAATGGGTCCTTGTCTTGTTGTTTCCATTTGGTCTAATAGTTGAGTGTTAGGTACTCCTCCTAGGGCCCCTTCTTGACTGAGTGGTAACATGCACAAATAGGAACAACCGTGAGGACGTCAATGACGAAACGAGTTTTGATTAACCAACGAGAGGTCCCATTATACAACACATCCCAACGAAGGTTCTATAGACGGTGAGAAGGTGTTCACATAGGTGAACCTCCGTGATGACTAAGCACTGAGCTAGCATGGAAAAATGGAGCAACAACAAAGAACCAATGATCCTGACATGGGGAACATGTGGCAGTCACAATAAAAAAATGGCTCAAAACCCTTAGTTTTTAAATAAAGGGAATCAATGAAAAACCAAGGCCCGCATAGCCCTTTCTCTCTCCTCGCCCGCAGACACGTGGTAGTCTTTTATTGGTTTGAGTTGACATTAGCATGATGTCAGACCTGGGACACATGACATGCATTTTTTTCATTTTTAGGTGGTCAAAGGGGCCAAATCTAAGTGACACGTCACCACTCATATGACACCATGTCGCTTCAGTGATGTGAGCATGATGTCACACTGGAAGGTTTTTAGAGGTGCACAAGCTATGGTATTCGAGCTGACTAGGCACTATGGTAGTTGTTAGAGATAACTCACCTTGGTCGGTCGTTGATTGGTCCAAAATATTTATGGTGGTACCTATCGAGACACCTCATCTTGGTCCACGGACCCTAGAAGATTTCAAGTGAGTGCAGTAGAGGAGCTTCGGGCTAACAAAGAACTGAGAGATGGTGGCAGGTGATGACAAAGCCGATGACCAATGAGAAAAGAACACAAGTAAAAATAGTGCCAGACCCACTGGACACCTAATCCCGGAAGGAAATAAAGTTGGGGGATAAAAGCCAAGGATTGAGTCAAGGTTTTGTTGTGGTGTGAAGACAAAGCACACAAAGAAATATAAAAGAGTTCTACGTCCTTAGGGATTAAAGTGAAAAAGGTCTGACAAAGTTATATTTGGCAATATTTTCTAATCCCTCAAGGCTATATTGCAATGGGCCTGTAGAGTAATAAGCAACAACGTTTTATTAAAGCGCTTGGACCTATATTGAAGGCTTAAGTATGAACGGGTCGACAACACAAAGTTTAACATTATATGCCATATTTGGATGGATGAGTTAGTAGCTTGGTGTTTTATTAAAAGGCATTGGGCCTATGTGAAGGTTCTTGGAGCTATGTTTAAAGGCTTTAAACATGAATGGGTCAGCAACATAAGATTTGGTATTGAAATTTGGTGTTTATCCAAATAAAGAGGAACACTAAAAGTTAATATAAAAAGGAATGAACGAGTTGGCAACAATTATGTGGCAGTTTGGCTAAACTTGGAACTGCGCCAAATTTAGCATCAGAGAAATTTTGAGGTCAAAACTGGGCCTCATAAGGAATATTATAAAATAATAGTGAAAATAATCAAGTAATATTAGATTACCTCATCAAGTTTTTGAGGGAAAAAGAAAAAAACTATTTTTTCAACTTATCTCCCTATGATTTTACTCAAATTTTGAGCGACACTCGTTGGATGTGAAATTTAATTTTGAATCCAAGGAGTGCCCATGTTGTATATTTTCGATGGACCCTACTACACGAAAAATGTGAAATACATGAAAAACATTATTGCATTCATGTTTTTTCATGTATTTCACTTTTTTCATGTAGTAGGGTCCATCAAAAGTATGCAAAATGGGTACTCCTTGTATGAAAAAATAATTATGCATCCAACAAGTGCTCTCGCTCGAAATTTGAGTAAAATTGTAGGGAGATAAGTTGAAAATATGAGTTGAAAAAATAGTTAATATATATATAAAATGGTGAATCATCCCCCATAGTTGACATCATCATATTGAATCCTATTGGTTCTTATAAAGTCGATTTTTGTTGTGCATTTTTATTTCGAGGCCCATTTTTTACCTCAAAATTTCTCTAATGAAAGTCCTAGCTAAATCCTGTAAAAATTCCAGAATAGTAAATTTAGCAGTTAAGCTCAGTTTTTCTTGCAGAAATAGGTAAGGAGAGTTAGAAGACTTGGAGAGAAAGTTAAAAAGACATATTTGAAGGAAAAAGGAAAAAATAAAGAGTCATGCAAGCAAGAAAGTGCAAGATAACTAAAGAGCAAAATACTAATATCGGTCCAAAATCTATATAGGTAGAATCAATTTTGTAATGATGAATGGATGAGTGTGTGACATGGATTAATGTTGCTGGTGTGTTTGGTGATTTGTTCAGTGATAAGAGGTTGTTGAAGGTGTTTGTATGGTGATTTGTTTAGTGATTAGAGATTGATGAAGGTGTTTTGTGTGGTGGTTTTGGTGAGTGATTGATGAGTCAAATTTATTTGTTTATGTACGAAAGTGGCCTTCATGATTTGAGTATGAAAATTGTAAGAAAGATGAATCATTAAGGTCATGCAAGTAGTAGCATGAATATCATGGGTTGTAGCTCTTTCCAGTAGTTGCTGGTAAATACTTAGGGGTTGGAGCTCCTTTCAGTGGTAGCTAATAAACTTAGGGGTTGTATTTCTTTTCAGTTGTAGCTGATAAATAAGGGAATAGTTGCTTCCTATTGGTTGTAGCCAAAGAACTTTGTAACGAGAAGTAGTAGCTTGCCTTGTGAACAGATTGTAGAAAAGTTGAAAAAAAATTGTGTGATATCTTGTGTGTCTTACATTGATTCTTACTATGCTCATATGAATTAATTGTTGAAGTATTAATTGGTGTCCCAATATCTTATGCAAGTAAAATAAAGTTGTAAAATTCCTCCAATATTGATTCACCCCCTCTCAATATTGTCATGGTTTTTAACAATAAAATGTGGAACCATTTCAACATTTCAAATGTTTTTTTATTTATGAATTCACTATAAGATCAAATTGAAACGATTATCCCTCAAATCCATGGCTTTAAGCTTATGTTGTAGGATATGACTTCAATCACCAAGGATAATGAAATGAGAAATTCCATTCTTTTGTATGAGGATGAGTCCCTGAAAAGGAGTGTAGGCTTCAGTTTAATCATTGTCATGTCTCCATTGCTCCAAGTAAAAATGTGTTCTAGAATTCCTCTAGGGCTAAAGAAATCCCCTCTCACATCTATTGCGCTCATATTCCCTTTAGCTCCATTAAAAAAAAATAATGGTGCTCTTTCTTGTTTTTCCAAGAGAGAAAGTCTAAGAACTTAGAAAAATTTACCATTGAAATGGGACAAGGTTATAAGGAGGAGAAATGGAAAGTGAATAGTCTCACTTACACAAAGAGTCCCATCATTGATACTTGAGACTAACTAATTCCTAGGATTTGAGGATCTATAGTCATTATCTCACTAGATATGCCTTCATCAATGTATTGGCCTTGTTGGAAACTTGAGACTAGGGCATGATCTTTTCCCAAAAAATGGCTTTATTTCTTGCTAACCAAATACTCCATTCTACATACTTCATAATAGATAACAATGCTCAGTTGAGATAAGGATTGGCTTTAAAGGATCCATAGTATTGATAGGTCCATTTATATTCCTTCCAACTTGAGGGGGGTTTGAGGTGGTGCTCAAAGCTTGAGATAACTGATCACCAAAATTGCTTGGAATATAAAGCTCACTTAAGAAATAAATTCTTTGATGATTCTCCTATTATTTCACAGAGAGGACAACAAGAAGGTCCAATAATTACCCACACCATAAGATTATTTGTTGTGAGAATTTTATTGTGCAAAAACAACCAAGAAAAAATTTTGATCTTTGGCAACATATATGAGTGCCATTTTTTCCCCAAATAAGAGATTTCAGCAGAAGGGTCCAACGGGCCTCCACCCCCATGGGCCCGTGGGGGTGGAGTCCTGATTCTCAGAATCGGGCCTCCACCCCACGGGCCTGATGGGCCACGGGGGTGGGGTGGCAGGGGTGGACCATTTTTTTAATTTATTTTTTAACTTATTTTAAATTATTTTTTAAAAGGTTATGTTTTACAAAATTATTTATGATTTATGATTATTTATCGTTTTTAGATTTTTTTCGTTTTGTTTGTTTATTTAAGCGTTTGTTTATTTTTGTAATTTACTAATTTATATATATGTGTATATTTTTTGCAGGAAAATGGCATCAAGGAAGATTTCTGTGAACCTTTCTGGACCAAAGACTACTAAAATTAAAGGTGGATCCTCAAAAAACACTACTGAATGAACCAAACCTGAGCTAATAACTACAAATCTATCAAGTGCCTCAAACGATAAGAAGACGATTTCATACTAGAAGAAATCAAAAGAAGTGAAGCATACAAAAAATTTATGGTATGTGAAAGATAAAGAAGGCGAAAAACATCTACAAATATATCTATATGTTGATATCCCTAACGATAGTGGACTTTATGAGGTGCTGGGAAAAGTACTAGACATCTGTTTGATACCGGACACTGAAGTTGTTTATGTACTTACAAAACCGCCCAAGTCACATGACAAGATTAAATATCAGTTATCATTGTCAATGTATGACATGACAGAGGAATCTACAAAGATGTGTAAACAAATCATAAATGAGATTGCACAAGATATGGTAAGTATTGTTATTTATATTTATGTGTTTTGCATTATTATAACCGTATCATTATATTTTTATAGCTTAGTTTTTATTGACATATGATATTTTGTTTGACATAATTTTATTGAAATTCTTTCAATTATGTTGGGAGGAATTCATTTCACAGAGCAAAATATTATGAATGTTGTCAGCAGTTTCTGATCAGGGTCAGAAGAAGATATGGCAAACAAGCAAAAAATACTAATTCATGATGCTACAAAACTACATCCAAGGGATCATAAATATAACAAAGGTAGATAGGCTACTTTTGAAGATAAAGAAGTTGAAACTAACGTTGAAGAATATGTTGTCATTACTGAGGATGAGATCAAAACTAATGTTAGAAATGAGAAGAGCCATAAAAGACCAAAAGTAAAAATGCCCAAGAATGTCTCTTTTCTAGTTAATGATGATAATGTTAATTATCTAGAAGAAAAGAGGAGGAAGAAAATGAAATTTAATCATTCTCAAATAGTCAATGCCAATAGTGAAGATCCTAGTGAAAATTCAAAAGAAAGTAGGGAAATCATTACATTAGGAGCTGATTTAGAGGATGGCATTATTAAAACAAAACAAAATGCCATTCAACATAACTTGACAAATACAAGCTTAATTGAAGGTGGTCGTACATTTCAACTTAATGTAAGACAAATCTATAAGCCAAGTGAAAGACAATTTAAATATCAAATCAGAAAGACACACCACCTGCATGTTCACAACTTGAAGACATTGACGAGGTACAATCTATATGCTCATGTGGTTAATTATGTGCTTCTTGTTAATCCAATTCAAATTCCCAACAAAAAAACATTTGATAAGTCAAAATGTTTTGAATACAATTATTAAGTGCTTGGGGGGAACCATTCTATAGAAGCTCAAAGGCAATTGATGGAGGAATATCTCAATAACCCACGTTTTGAAACAATGAAATGTATTAGTTATGCTGGTTTATTAGATACAAAAGCAAAGTTATTGGCATGGGATCATAATACAGATAATGAGTATATGATGTCTATGGCTTTCATCCAAAAGATTAGATTTATTCATAATGAATTTGAAGAAAAATGTGGTGGGGATAAGATAAATGTTACTGTAGAATTTCGAAACGAATGTTTTATGGAAATAGGCTATCAAATTGAGGAAAAAATCAATTCAAAAGGCGACAAAGTACATTTTGATATATTCAGAAGTATTGATAACATTTTCCAGTTGGCATTTAGAACTGGAGAGATATGGGAATTGATTAATGAGATTTTTAGCATGTGGGAGAACATTGGCATTAAAAACCAGAAGGTCAAAAATTCTAAACCATTGATATGTAGCAATAGTAAATCAGGTCCTGAAATGAAGCAACCTCCAGAAGATATGACTATCAAACCTTGGAGAGCATTGCAGGGAGTGAAGGATGAAAAACTTATCAAAACAATATTATCTCGTGTGAAGTTGGGGGAACTATCATTGGACGAAATGTGTGAAGAATTTCAAAAGTAAGTTTGTTGAAATATTTTTACTTATTTCTAGATTATAATTTTCTTTTAAATATAACATATTGTTCTTTGTAGTATTTGTTATATATATCATTATATAATCTTTTTTTACTTTATCTATTCAGTCACAAAGTTTACATGAAAATAAAAAAAACAAATGGTTAAATTGTTGAATGAATATAGTTGGGATGATGTTGTACGCAACTACCCAGATTCAAGTTCTACATCAACACTAAAAGATTTTTATCTTGCATTTAAAAAGGTATGTTGATTTATACATTCATTTTTATTCATCTGTATACTATTTTTATTTTATAACTTATACATATATTTGTTTATTTTATTAAAGATGAGGAAGGATGCAAATGGAGCACTAGATAGTTTCAGAAGCTTTATTGAAAAAATTAAGATCGAAAGACTGAGAAAGCAACGTCTTAGGAATGTTGAACTTGATCCAACTCTTACTCATTTCATTTGGAATGGGCTTGACACTATTCAATATCAAGTAATACAAGGTGACTGTGAAGACATTGCTAAACTCATACCTAAAAGGGATTATTCCCTAGTTATTGTAGATATTCCCCATGGTTTCAATATCCCAAACATTGACTATGATAGTGACCCTTATACTTATCAAGCTCTTAGTAAAGTGGTTGCAGGATTTGTAGAAGTCACATCATCACCATTATGGAGATTTGTGACATTTCATTCAGACACACAATTGACAATGTTATTGACAAGCTTCAAGGGGAAAACAAACTCAAGGATGCAGCTTACATGATAAGACGTTGAAATTGTATGTTTGATTAATGTTAAAAAATTAATTTATGTACAAGTTATTTGAACTTTTACTACTTCATGTTACAGGCAAAAGTCAAATCTTTTTAACTGTGAAGATTAACCAATTATAAATGATTGTGAGTTCATCGATATTGATAGTTGAACAAAAGATGATAGCTATAAGTCTATGCTTCTTAATCGGATAGATGGATAGATTTATAGCCAAGTACTGGTTTATGATGTTGTTGTGAAAAAACTAACATATGAAGATAAAGAAGCAAAATGAGAGATAGTTAACATTTATAAAAAACCACAGTCATTGACTAACTATCTTATATAGTTATGTTCAAATGAAGGAGATTGGGTTTTCAGGCCCAGGTAAGTTTTATTATATAGAATTGAATTTCCATATATTCTTTCTTAATTTATATGTCATTATACAATTTACTTCATTATTTCTTTTGTGCTTGATAATTAGGTACAACACTAGCATGTTGCCTACAAAAAGGAAGATATTGCATTTCCATTGAAAAAGACCCAATACAGTGAAAATATATTCAACAAAGAGTTAATGCTCTTCAATTTATTTTAGATGCAATGCAAAAAATTGGGTTGGGGAAATGAGATTTTAATGAATCACGTGTGGCAAAAAAATGTAAAGGAACCTCAACCACCATTAGATGGAATGATTGGAAAGGCATAGATTGGGAGATTCGCGGACATAAAAAATCCATCAGAAGAGGAAAATGAACAAAATGAAGCATAAAATATTGTGGAAGAAGACAATGATGAAATTCTAGAGGATGAAGAGTTTGGTTTACGTGATATTGTTGATTAAATTTAAGTTATGCTTGGAAATCAGCTCATTTTTTGTAACTATTAATTAGTTATACTTGTAATATTTTGACTTTGACATTTTATGAGAAGAATAAGTATTCAGTTAATGTTGTTATATGTTGTATATTTGTATTATGTGATTTTATGTGAATCATTATTTTTTGAAAAAAATTGTGATTTTGACATGTCATTTCTAGCAAAAAATTAGCAAAATATGTAATCTTTTAGTTATATTTATGTTCAAAATGATTATTTTTATGTCAGTTGTTAAAAATTATTGTTTTTTTAGAGATAATTATTTGATGCGCATTGAAAAATTAATTAACGATATATAAATATGTAGAATATCGAAACTTTAAAATATTGACTTTCTTCTTTAACTATGCAAAAATATAAAGACCTCACTACAAAAAAAATTAAAACTAAAAGAAAAACAAGAAAATATGAAGAAGAAGACTATTTCAAAAATTGTTAAATTTAGAAAATAATTATTCACATTTAATACATTAGAAAATTTAAAGTAAAAAAATAAGTCTTTTAAAAAATGAATCAACACTTTTTAAAATCAACATGTAAATCATTAACATTCTAAAACTAATGTACATAAAAAAATTTAAAGTGTAAAAAACTATGCTATATATATATATATATATATATTCTACATCACCACTTTTCAAAATCGGTTGATTTTTTTGCTACCTCAATGAAATGGGTAATCGTATCAGTTCATGTTTCAAAGTTTACGTTGTTATGAACAGGAAGCAGAAATCGATTGCTCTAAGCACCGCCGAGGTCAAATACATTGTAGCTAGTATGGCTTGTTGTGAAGCTGTTTGGTTGAGGAAGCTCTTTAGTGAGCTATTTGAGCATGTGTTGGATACCACCATGATCTTTTGCAACAACCAAAGTGGGATTCGTCTTTCAGAGAATCTCGTATTCCACGACCTCTCCAAGCACATTGATATAGGGTACCACTTTATCCGAGATATGGTACAACGGGGAGCTATAAGGCCCCAACACATTAGGATTGATGAGAAAGTAGCAAACATCCTCACTAAGCCCTTAGGGAAGGTCAAATTCTTAGCCTTCCGAGAAATACTTGGAGTCATGGAAAGATCCTCCCATGAGGGTCCTGCTTGAGTTGGACACTAAGCTCTGGGAGCTCTTGGGGGCTTGGGGTACTTCTTGGAGCTATGAGCGGCCATAGGGGGAGTGGTTCACCTTCCCCTATTGGTGTGCTATGTACAGGGTAAGTGGTTCACCTTCCTCTGTGATACCCCATGATGGTTGACTATGTGTAGGGTAAGTGGTTCACCTTCCCCTATGATTGACATATGCATAGGATGAGTGGTCCATTTTCTCATATGTCATATGAGCAGGATGAGTGGTTCACCTTCTCGTACTGATGCCCCAACATACATCCTATCCATGTAGTTTGGGACTTATATGGGGAGTACCTCTCATTTGGCTAATGAGTTGGGAAATGTGGATAGGGACCATAGCACTACCGATGGATGCATCGTGTACTGTCGTACTCCCTATGTTTAGGATGTATGGTCTTGAACAACTTGATCTGGGATCAAGACTGACATTTGTTAGTGGAGAGTGGTAAGGTCTTGTGACTCACTCTCGATCGATTCTTCTCCATTATTCATACCAGTGTTCAGCAGAGCAGAGATGAAATGGGATGCAAAGATGGTACATGATGACATAATGGCATGATGATCAATGATTGGCAGGTGGAATTCTCCCTAGTTGAGACGGAGTGTTAAAATTGGCAACTAGGGTCAAATTCCACCTTGGGACAACTCAATTGATGGAGATGATGATTGCGTTAGATTCCTCTTTTCGAGAGGACCAAAATTGATATAAATATCACCTCATTTGGACAAGCAAAAGTGTGATTTTGAATTTATGCCCACACATGGGCAAACTGTTCAGGTCAGCCACATCATCATGTAGGCTCATGAAGCCCAATGGACATGACTCTTCACCCACGACGACTAGTATAAATACAAGTGACCTTTCACCTCATTTGGCATCACCATCACTCACACATTCTTTCTCCTTCTCTCATTGGTTTGTACAACATTGGGCATTCTCTCTCCCACACACGTGTGGCATAAGAAGGATGATTTTTTGGGTTGAGTTGCAGGGCCGAAAATTTCAGGAAGTAGACCAAGTTTGACTAGCGTTGACCAGGGTTTCTTTGGCCAACTTTGAATGTGATTTTTGGAGGATTGTTTCTGTCTTTTTAGGCTGCATTTATGGGCATAGAAATGGATAGAATCTGGGTAGTTTGACCAACACTAACTTCAGGGTTGACTGCAATTTTGACCATAGAAAATTACAACAATTTTTCTCTCTCCTTTGACTAAATTTGATTAGATTGTTTTGGGCTAAGTTTGACCAACAAGGAAAGTCAAGTTTGACTGTGGTTGACCAAGCTCAAGGAGGCAAGTTTGACAGTTGCGTTGACCATCTTTGACTTTTTGGTTAGGGTTGATTTGACTACAATTGACTGTAGAATTGACAAGGAAGTTTTGACTTTGAATTTGGCAAGTCAATTTGACTTTTGTACTCTCTCTCTGCTGAAAATTCGATATAATAATAAGAATAATTGATCAAAGGGTTTTCCCCACATTGGGGTTTTTCTCTGGCATCCACCAAATCTGGTGTCCTCTTGTCTTGGCTTGTATTCTGCATTTTTGTTTCACTTTCTATCTACTTTTATTGTTAGTGTGATTAATGGTTAATGTGATTGCTATTGGAAATCTAAATTGGAAATTGTAATTGGGCTGCTAAAGGAACATTGAAGTAATTGTGCTAAGCATAGAACATACCATTGTTATCAAAATTTAACATATATCCTTGTTGACAACCTTATTAATCTCCCCTCTCAAAGGGAGGTGGTGTCTAGTGATGCCTAAAGAGTAAATGGAAGTGGGGAGACATTTAAAGGAGATATAGATAGATTGATGAAGAAAAAAGTCAAAGAAATAACATTTTATTTAACCAAGAGAATCCATGAAAGCAATCTCCTCCAAGGAATGTAAGGCCAAGTACAAATATCTCTCCCATCCTATAGATGAATCACCAAAACGGAAAATTATATGAAGAAAAGAGATAAGCTAAAATATGCTCTCAACACACAAGGGGTGGATGCCAAAATTGTCTTGGATAATAACCTCAAAACCCTTTGTTCACAATAGATCATATGTTGAAGCATGATGAATTGGACTCTCTCTAGCTATGCCCAATCAACAAGATGTACACTCAATGCCAAAACCTTAGAAACAAAGAGAATAGTGGGCTTGATAATCATGTCAAGGAGATCCATATTTAAGAGTATGTTCTAAAGGCATATAAGGAATTATTGGCGCACAAATAAGGTAAGACATTTATATCCCTTACTGAGTTAGGGCTAGGATAAAAAGATCAAGTTAAATTTAAACTTGATAAATTGGACCCCCAAGTAAGTAAATTTATAGTAATCTTGATTACCCACACTTTGAAGAAGTGAAAATCACATATAGTTCTTTTAGAGGTGTTGTAAATTAAACCTTCAACAAAGATAAACCACAAGTTATCTGCAATCACAAAAACTAACAAGGGCATCAAGTTGCCTTTGAAGACCCTTTAGGAAAGACACTATAAGAAACACACCATCCACAAATAAGATTAATGTAATCAAGAAGTGATGTAAGGTGCAACCATCATCAATTTATGTGTTCTCTTGATGTACTCAAGCTCATCAATTTAAATCATAAATGAAGTTAGGAAGTGTGGATACACCTATGTAACCCCAATGGTGCTCTTGATGAGAGACTCCAAGTAGTTCAAAACTGATCCACAACAATGTTGTAGTATCATAATAACAACAATGAGATATTTGAAATCCCTTCACCACACAATCTTTGAAACAAAGAGTATCTTGGCACAAAATGAAAGACCTTTAGGAAGTCCACAAAACACCAAAATACCTTAAAAGATTATTGCCTAGCCTCTTCAATGATAGCTTAAGTGTAAGGATGTGATTAATAGTCATGTAGTTTCTTCTCAAGCTTACACCATTTGGCTCTAAATTTGCTTCTCTACAAATACTCACATAGACATGTGTTTGGATTTGTGTTGCAAAGCTTGGAAAAAGTATGTACAATTATAACAATTTGATAGATGTTTGGGTTGAAATTGTCACCTTATTTAAAAATAGGGTGAATAATATATTTTGACACTAGAGGAGGAAACTTTGCAAAGACTAACTCATTAAAGGGATGGACAATATGAAGTGAAAGAGAGTCAATATAATACTTGCAAATCTCCACTTGAATCCCTTCACCATTAGCAATGTTGCTAGTATTCAAATTCTAGATAGATCTTTTAATATCCACACAGGTAAATAAATGGTACAAGATTGGAGGAGGATAAACATGTACAAATGACTATATAGGTACATCATAAAAGGGAGGTGGCATGAGAAATCCAAGATGTAATAATATTCAAGGGCTGAAGGGCTTTTTATGAGAAAAGGGTATGCTAAAAGGTTATAGGGAAAGTGCAAAGTGCTAAATATAACTCATGTTTTCTCAAAGTACACAAATCTTATTTCTTGTGCCAATGGAGACACGTATGTTTTCCACATATAATTGGAATATAACACTAGCCATAGACAATAAGTTCTAGATATGATGTATCAAAATTCTATTCACATGAACATTATAATTTGACTTTGCAATAACCTTTAAGATTATGGATAACCAAATACTTTTATTTTTTCTAAAATAACTAGATGTTGATCTAGTTTAAAATAGCTAAATGTTGATCTAGTTTAAAATAGCTTAGATTTAATTGTTATTTTAAATATCTTTAAAAAAATTCGAAACCACAATTTTTGTATAATTGGACATTTGAATACCTTAAAAAAAATTATAATTGCTATTGTTATTATGTGGAACATTTCCAAACTGTGAATAAAGTAATTTCATTACTTTACATCTAATTTTCCTTAAAAACTTATCTCTTGTACCTCATCAATAAAACCCTTTTAAATTCTTTTATAGTGATATCAAAACTCCACATCTTTATTTAAATTCACATAGTCTTTTATAAAATTGATAATAATTTTGACTTAAAAAGCATATATTGTTTTTTCTTAAATCTAGCTTTTTATATAAAGGATAAAGTTATATATATATATAGATCGAAATCAAATTGTTAAATGCTCATCAGGTTAGTGCTCAGCATATTACTTTGCTTCTTTAAGATAATTTTGAAGAGTTGCATTTTCACAATGTGAAATTCTACTGCAATATCAAAATTATTATTGAATTTCCACTGCACTATAGAAACAACGATACCATAACCTAAAATTTACACATATTATCTTTATTTTCACATATAGCATTCAAATAAAACAAGCTCCACTACAATATTAAAAAGAGGAGATCATAAACCAAAATTTACACCTAATATCTTTCTTTTCAACATATAGCATTCAAATAAAACAAGCTCCATCAGCGAAACGTTAATGAAGAGCTAAACTCTCGGTAACCCAAGCTTCATTGAACTGACTAATTAACAAGCTGTTGCCAGTTTCATTACCATTTTTCGTGTTTTAGTTCAAATCGGTGATATATCACTATAGTAATATCGTTTCCAATATACTGTGCGAGTCCTGCGTGTATCGTCAACTTGAATGTAGTTGACTGCACAAAGAAGTGGGATTACTAAAAAAAACCTGACTGCACCAAGAAGTGGGATTCCTAAAACTCCAGCGATATATCATTATAGTAATATAGTTTCCAATATACTGTACAAGTCCTGCGCATATTGTCTACTTGAATGTAGTTGACTGCACCAAGAAGTGGGATCACTAAAACATGGCAGTTGCAGCTTTGTAACGACACATTTGACAGTTAATTTCTACAGAAAATGCAAAAACAACAGAGTTTTGAAGGGAAGAATGGGATCTGAAGGGGAATTCGACTTTTCAGAATCACTAAACCACAGGTAAGTCATCCCTGAATAGATTTCTATGTCAAGAGCCATTCAGAGTTTGCTCTGATGTCTGCCGGACGTGCTGCCTAATGCTTTTGCTTTCTCTCTTAGCACGTTTTTTTGAACTTTTCCTGTTGCAGTCTTCGGTAACTCAGCAAATATAACAGTTCGAGGAGCCATAAAGTGCGGCAGGCGTTCACGACAGAAAGCAATGATGCTTTCAGGGGTAGCTTGTTTAGTTTCCTTCAGCTTCACAAAAGCACATGCTGTTTCCCCCCAGTAATTGTCTGGACGTCCCACAACGGCGGCTTCAAGTATCTCTGGATGAGTGTACAAAATTGATTCAACTTCTATGGTGCTAACATTCTCGCCCCCAGAGATGATAATGTCTTTGGAACGGTCTTTCAACTCAATATAGCCATCAGGATGCATCACCCCTAAATCACCTGTATGATACCACCCCCCCTCAAAAGCCGCAGTGGTGGCTTCAGTGTCTTTGAAGTAACCATTCATCACCGTATTCCCCCTGATCATTACCTCGCCAAGTATTCTTCCATCGCGGTGAACACTTTCCATTGTTTTAGGATTCTTGACATCTATTCCATTAAGACCCAGATGAGGCACCCCTTGTCGGGCCTTCAACCTGGCTTGCTCTTCCTTTGATAGAGAATCCCATTTAGGTTTCCATACACACACTGATGCTGGCCCATATGTTTCTGTGAGGCCATACGAATGAGTCACATTGAAACCAAGCTTGTCCATGGTGGATAGGATCTGCGAGGGTGGTGGTGCTCCACCAGTCACCACTTCAACAGTCTTGTGGAGAGGCTTCCTCTCATGTGGTTGGGCATTTGCAATTATGTTCAATACAGTTGGTGCCCCACTTAAGTGGGTGACTTTATGCTTCGAAATAGCGTCAAATATGGCCTCTGCAGTCACATTCCTCAGACACACATTTGTGCCACCCTGTGCAGCCGTGGCCCATGCAAAGCACCAGCCATTGCAATGAAATAGTGGTACTGCCCAAAGGTATACGGGCATTGACGTCATTCCACACATCAAAGTAGAAGCAAGAGCATTAAGAAAAGCACCTCTGTGACTGTATACAACACCCTTTGGATTAGCAGTGGTACCAGACGTATAGTTTAAGGCAATAGCTTGCCATTCATCTTCGGGCCATCTTATTTTGAAATTTTTGTCTGCACTGCTCAAAAACCTTTCATACTCCATACCTGAATGATATCCTTTCGTAGTTTCTCTCCCATTTAATTCATGAATCACGATCAGAAAAGGCATCTCTGCCTTTTCTTCAGAGAGAATGTTGAAAGCCGCACGTACAACTTCCAAGAACTGGTAATCAACAAAAACCACCTTTGCCTCAGAATACATTGTGCAAGCATCATGGAGTATATTCATGCAACAAGGCACTACTGGTGCACCGAATTGTAACTCATACATTGCTGGAATGTTTGGAGCCACTGCCGCAACCTGTCAGCTAATTGTGACTAAAGTTAGAATATATGGATTTGGCAATATCTTTAACCATGTTTTCCTTGGAAAAAAAACCATGGTTGTTAAGACATTGATTGTTAACAATTTTGCATAATCTCACTCAAATTTCATTTATCTTCAATCTTTCAAAACAAACAGAAATAAGAATTGATCATGGTGACCTTCAATGTTCATAATGTAGGCATCATTCGTATGCTATTTATTAGGAGAATTATACAGATCTTATTAGCATGCTTGTTTCTGAAATAAAGTGAATCCTAATAGCTTTAAATGATTTTCGATTTATGGAGGTTGATGCCAAAAGGCAACCAATATACTTACGGTACTTATTATCATATCGATTAAATTCAAGGAAAAGTGCACACTATATTTTATAAATAAAACGATATTTTCAAAAACATGAATTCATAAATACAAAATGGAACAATAAGAGAAAAAGACTAAAGGTGGAAATAAATTTGTACAAGGCACTGTAGGAAATAGTAGCTTGGGTTCTGCTACCATCCATATACATGGATAACCCTAGGAAACAAATTGTCTCTATGGTGCAGTTTTCCAGCCAACAACTACACGTTCTTCATCCTTCCATAGTTGATCCACATTGTAGAGATGATGACCAACATTCTCCACATATAGCAGCCCCTCAAATACCTTTTCTTAGCTCATCAGTAGACTCATCCGATGATTGTGGTTTAACACACATGAGATACTTTAGTCATTGTTTCATACTAAGTGTTTACATTTAATGTATTAGGCATCTAAGTAAGGAACATGGGTCGAAGTCAAAGAATGAATCATAATGCTTGGAAATTATACTTGTTGCCTTATTTCACCTTGGTGGTTATCAATTCTTTCTAGTCAAGTGTGCCCATCCTCAGGTTTTTCTTTCATTGTCTAGGAGGGGTATGAATAGGAAGTCTAGATTGAGATAGTGTGACCATATCCTTCTATACTTAACACTTTTCACTTGTTTTTCTTTCTGTTGCCCGAACTATTGAGTTGGTTGTTGTTAGTCATTCGTATTGGTTCTTTGCTTGTTTCATCCTATGAGAAAAAGGGGCTTGGAAGTGCCCAAAGGTTGATGCAGTTATAAGTAAGAATAAAAAAACATATCCCAAATGTTAAAATGCAAAATAATGACAAGGGATGAATTGTAGTTAAAAGCCATGTTAACTTGAGCTCTACCCCCTCATTTGACCATCACCCTAGTCCTGTGCATATCATGACTATCAAATTAAAAGAGACTTTAAAGAATATACCAACCCTATGAGCAATGAACTGCCCATACTAAAAGGGTATTAAAAAAAAATCAATGAAGCTTGCAAAACAATATAGTCACATAAAAGTAAAAGGCTAATTAAGGGATGGAAAACAGAGTGTCAAAAAAAAGGGTAACTCAAGTACCAAAAATGCTCCCTCTAAAAAGGCACTCATGGATGGTGGTCTTGCATAACCCATATATAATACTATGACGCCACTTATGAAGTCCGCCCCTCACCATATCATTTCTCACATTCACCTATCAATTAAAGGGTCGACATAGGAACTATTCCACCCTCTAGGGCCTTTTCTTTCAAAGTCATTTGAAAACACGGTAAGGGTAACTGATAACCCAATCCATACTTAAATTTTGAAAGTTGCATAGGGTCATAAGATAGTGTGAAGTGTGAAGTTTGAAGTGGATACCTAATGCAATCTACTTACATGGCTTGCGCATTAAATATGATTCACTCTTTATGTCATATTAACTCTTGTAGGCATGTTGGTTAATCTCACTTGATTCCTTGAGCCATGTTTGATGATGTCACGTGCCCCTTTACTTGATAATATACTTTGGAACCTTGATGATGAGAGTTGGATGATGTGATGACTTGGCACCATGCTAGGCACACACCCTCCCACATTGGACCATGGACATTGCACCTTAGAGACAAAGCATTGCACGGATGAGTCGGGGGAGAGGGCATGAAGCTCCTTGATGATATTGAGGCTTGATTTAATGACATGGCACTTTATGATGATCTTACACCTCTTTGGAGAGGCAATACACTTTTTTCCTTTGATGATGTCATGATGACGGAGGACATTACACACGTGATGGGACATCACACTTGATGGGGCATTTCTTGATGAGGAGAGTCACCCTTTTGATGATGTGTCATGACTTTTGATGGAGAAACATGACCTTTTGAGGATACCTTGCATATTTTGGGGAGAAGCATGTCTTTTGGAGCCTTTACACCCCTTGTTGGAGATAATGTCATCTTCTACACTTACACATGTGGCCTTCTGGAGGATATTTTCATGTTTTAACATTACATTTTTTTATGTTGGAGGCATATTTGGGGTCGCCTTGAGACTCATACACCTTGTATCATGGATTGTTATGTTTTAGGGGCTTTCAGGCTTAATTGAGGTAAAGCGCTTGGTCGCCCTAGTATAAATAGGGGATTGTTAACCTCCTTTGGACTATTGCACATTGTGGAGACACACTTATTAATTATTAGACTTTTTCTCTAGTGCGCTATGGATGCTTGTGTAGAGCGACCTCTTTGGAGGAGTTGCTAACATGGATTTTTCACTCCTTCTTGGATAGATTATGGTGAAGCTTGGGCAAATGCATGAAGAACTAAGTGTGTGCACTTCTTTTATCTTGTTATTGTTTATGGATTATGGTGATTGAATATTAAGAAAGCGTGCATGGTATTTTAATTGTCATTATCTCTTTTAGACAAACCCTTTTTTCAAGTCATTGAGAAAGTAGCAAGCGGGCTCCCTACCTTATCTCATCCTTGAAGATTGAGAGCCTTGATTTAAACCATAGGGAGAGTGAGTGTACTTACCTTAGTTCTTTGAATCTTGATCTACTTCATTTTGTCTAAGTCTATTGATCCTTGACTCCATTAGCCCTAGATTGAGAAAGGCACTAATCCTCCGTCTCTTGTGGCAATCACCTATACTACACAAATTAATGTTTTTTAATTGTTTTAGAGTAAACTAGGTTTTAGGTATATTCTATTTTCAGCATTTATTGGCTTAGATGTTACTGTCCTATAGTTAGAAATTTCTTTGAAATATATTTGAAAACCTAACTTATCATTTGAAGTGCATTTTTCAGCCATTTATGCTCTTTTAACCACATAAAATTTTTGTAATTAATTCTCTTATTTACTCTTTGTGAAATTTTAGCTACCCAAAAGGAGCTATTAATCTAGTTAATTATTCTGATTACTTACACAACAAATTAATTTATCCGCTGAAAATGATGAATAAAAACATAAATAACAGCATTCACCAAATAAAACTGCAGTGAAATACACGAGAAATCAATCACACAAATGACAAATATTTTTGGATAAATGTCCCTGGAAAAACCCTAATGTGGGGAAACTAGTCTTCACTCTGAGAGTTTCATTATTAATCTTCAGCAAATCTGCTATTGAGAAATTGCATAAACTGCTCCGGCAAAACTCCGACAAATTTATCTTCACCACTGCTAATCAAATCGAACTAGGAAAACCCCACGACTTCCCTTCTGCAAATCACACTACTTCTCCAACAACTTGCACAACCTCCCTAGCAATTCGCACTGCTTCTTGGCTAACTAGCACAACTCCCCAACTTCACTCGCACTGCCTTTGGAAAACTTGCATTGCCTTTGGAAACTTGTTCTAGCAACTCATGTTGTCTCTAGCAACTCGTACTGGCTAATCTGGAAATTTGCATTGCCTCTGCAAAATTCACACTACCTCCAAGAAATAACTCGATCTTTTCAGCAGATAATAAACTGGCCAACAAAACTCCCTCTGAAACTTAGAAGATGGAAGTCTTCTTCTCAGATGAAGAATAAACCCTGCAAAACTTTCCTCAATCACTGTTGTTGAAACCCTCCTCGTGTCTTACTAAAAACTCACCCAACTCAACTCAACTCGATGCGTCTCCAAAGCTTCCCATCAACTTCCCTTTATAATCTCTCATTCACAAATGAACGACCAAGATTAGAAGTTAACTTGATCCAATCGATGGCTAAGATCAACTTAGAAACTTTCTTGAAGCTTCTAGAGGTAAATCGATCTTATCCCAACTAATGTCAATTAATTATCCACTTTCCCTAAGTTTTAACTTAGGAAATATTTAAAAATCACTAATTGACTTAATTAAGACATTTTCCCTAGGTGAAACTTAGGAAAAATTACATGGGCTTGGAGATAATTAATTCCTCTATGTTCCTAGCCTCAATGACACCTCTCAAGGCTAGAACACTTGTCCGAGCTACAATATTTAACACTCCCTCTTAGCGAGGAAGGTGTTCTCCACAACACCCAACTTATCCCTGAAGAAAACAAACTTTGCTTTATTATGTCTACCACTTGCTGATTTGTAGTCACACACTATAGTCGAATTGATCCGCGTTGTACACAAACCCTGATGAAATGGTATCGCCTATCAATATGTTTCGATCGATCATGGAATATTGGATTCTTAGATAGCTTAACGCAACTTTGATTATCACAATGAATGATGGTTGACTCTATCTTCTGACCAAACAGTGCCACTATTAACTTCTAAAGCCATATGGCCTCACATGCTGCCATGTATTCTGCTTATGCAGAGCATAATGCAACATAATTCTGCTTCTTGATGTACCAAGAGACAACCCCTGATCTTATACTGAAGCAACACCCTAAAGTTCTTTTTCAGTCCACTACATTACCTTCCCAATCTGCATCAGTGTAGCCAATCAACCTAACACCATCACCTTGAGTATATTTCAAACCATAGTCAATTGTACCTCATAGATATCACAACACATGCTTTGTTGTGGTCGAATGCACTCTCTTTGGTTCCACCATGAACTGACTAAGAGTGTTTACTACAAAGCAAATGTTCAGCCTTGTGTTGACCAGATACATGGGGCCCACTGCCTCTTTCTTCGATGCATCAATCTTCGTCCAATTGGTTATCATAGGTGTAGACATAGGTCTACAATCCAAAATCCTGAATCTCTTCAAGACCTCCCAAATATATCTCCCTTAACCAAGGAAGATTTCCCCATACATCTGCCACACCTCGAGTCCTAGAAAATAGTGCATCAACCCTAAGTCCTTCATCTCAAAGTTCGAACTCTGCTACTAAGTGTGAAATTTTAAATATTGTTGCAATTACTAGTTATTATTGTTAGTTTCTGTAGCATTAGATGTGTTCTAGCCATGAAATTTGGTGGAAAGGCTAGAATATATGAGATCTTCAAAACCCATAAATCGTTTATAGAAATTCCACCTAGAGATGGCTTAATTAGATTATTAGCCAATTTTTAAATATTTCCTAAGTCTAAACTTAGGGAATATGGTTAATTAAGCAAAATTAATTAAGTCAAGGTGAGAATCATCTACAAACTCACACGAATCCGTTTCAAGATGATCCTAGCCATTGATTAAGATTTAATCTTGTTAGTTGGAGTCCCAACAAAGGATTGTAAGAAGAAGTTGATGGCCACTTGGAGAAGGAGCACCAAAGTCACTTGGAGAATTCGATTTTCCAGAGTACAGCAGTTAGTTGCCGGAGAGTTCGAGCTTCAGTGAGGCAACAAAGATAGTGAGGGGAAGGTGTTGATTTGTGGTCGCATCGGATGTGGTCTAGCCATGAAAATTGGTGTAGAGGCTAAGGCACATAAGATCTCCAAGACCCATAAATCATTTGGGAAAATTCCACCTAGATGGAAAGATATTAAAATAATTAATATTTTTATTGGGGATCCTAAGTCTAAACTTAGGAAAATTAAAGTATTAATATAAAATAGGTGAGAAAGTTCTAAATGACGAGGATCAAGCCAAATCTCATCTTAGCCATTGATTAGGGACTTAATTTCGGCCGTTGAATCGTCAACAGGAAAAGTATAAGAGGAGGCTTGAGGGTCAATTGGAGATACATCAAGTTGATCAAGAATTTGATTTTCTAGGGCAAGGTTTGCTGAGAAATCGAGTTAGTGATCTGTTGCAGCGAGGGGAAGTTTGGCAGAAGGCCGAGAATACATATTAGAGAGGCAGAGAAAGTGCTGGCGAAACAGCGCAGAGCCTTGGAAGGCTGACACAGAGGCAGCCAAGACTGACACAGAGGTTGAGTGGGCCAGTGCAAAAGACGCAAAGGGCCAAGAGGCTGACGCAGAGGCAGTAGAGGAGAGGCTAACAGAGTTGACGCTGGGCTGAAGAGGCAGCATTGAGGGATTTTCGTGGGGTAGACTAGGAACTGAGAGGCAGACGCAGAGCAGAAAAGGGTGATGCAGTTCCAGAGAGAAGCTTGGATCAGTTTTCGCTGTCCAGCTAAGGAACTATCGAAGTTGCTGTGGGATCAATCATCTGGTCGCTGATCAACTGGATTATCTGTCTCCGAGGAGAGGTACTTCTGCCAAGGAAATTCTCTGAAGGGTGAGCCATTTATGGCACCCTAGTTGTATTCAGAAACAACATAATAATAAAACCCTCATATTTGCTGCACCGGTTTTCTCGCATTGGGTTTTTCTGGGGACGTTTGTCTAAAAATAACGGTGTCCCTTGTGTTGTCTCAGTTGTTTCAGTTGCTGATCTGTATATGTGTGAAGGCTGCATTTGTGTTTATCTCAGTATTTATATTAATAAATAACTTGTTAATGGAAAGAACAAGTAGGAGATAATAAACCACATAATGCAGTAGGGATTTCTAATGTCAGACTTAGAAATTTCAACATGGTATCAGAGCATTACATATCACAGGAGAACTAAAGATGCCAGTAGGAGAAATCTGAAGAATTAGCAGCAGAAGCAACTATCCTGAGAGACAACGTTGTTCCAGAGCAGAAGCAGCAAGAGAGGAAGTGACGCAGAGCTTGCATCATCATTTCGAGCTAGGAGGAGGGTCAGCGCAGAGGCAGAGAGTGGCAAATCAGACTTACGCAGTGCCCGGTCATCTTTCTCAGCCAAGAAGGATCGACGTTGTGGCCAAGAGGAGTAGATTCAGCCTTTGCCGGGATTGCCCAGAGCCTGAAAGGCTTAGTTTCTTTGGTTGCGGAGCTGTGGGAAGATTGTGATTTGAGGAGCTGGTGGGATGCTGTTTCTGTCGAAGCAGAATAGTGTCTAAGGAAGTGGGACCAAGGTAGAGGGAATCCCTACCTCGATGGATTTCTAGCCAAGGAATCTAGATCCGAGTTGCAGTTGCAAGGAGGATTGGAGAGGAGCAATTCAACAGTTGGCCAAAGGATTTCCAGAAGGGAAATCAAGACTTAGAGGGAGATTTCCAAGAGGGGAGTCGAGACTCAGAGGGAGTCTAGAAGAGGAGCTGAAATGGCAGTGAACGAACTAAGGGATTAGGACAGGTTGGATGGGGCTTCCAACTTTGTCATCTGGAAGGCCAAGATCCTGGCAGTCCTGGATCGACATCGCATTAAGGAATTTACCTTGAAAACCATGGCTATCCCAGTTGACCCAGTTGAGAAAGAGAAGTATGAGGATGCAATGGAAAGGGCGAAGTGCATGATCCTAAACGGGGTCAAAGATCATGTCATACCACACATTGTTGAGAAGAACACAACAAAGGAGATATGGGACACCCTGATCACCTTATACCAGGGCTCTTCTGTGCAACGGAAGATGCTATTGGAGAATTAGCTGCGGTCATATTAGATGTAGAAGGGAGAGAGGATAGATCCATTCCTTCTCAGGTTGCAGGAGATTTGCGACTAGCTTACTTCCGTGGGGTCTACACCGGATCCATAATTTATGGTCAGGACTGCCCTGAATGTAGTCTCTGAGTAATGGGAGACATTTGTCCAAAGTATTTTGGGCAGGGCTACTCTTCCCGGTTGGGAGGAGATGTGGGCAACTCTTCGCCAGGAAGAGATCAGGAGGATGACCAAGGCGGGGAGTAGTGGCAAGGGAGGTTGAATCAAGAAAGAGGAGGAGGAGGATGCGACTCTAGCATCTACGAGACAACAAGGGAAGAGGAAGAAGAAGGACATATCCAAGGTTAAGTGCTTCCATTGTGGGGAGTTGGGACATTATGCATCCCAGTGTCCCAGGAAGAAAAACAAGGGAGAGGCTTTCGATTCAAAGGAAGCTCCAGCTAAGGCGGAGAAAGAGGTCGAGACTGATGACGATTGTGCCATGAGTGCTCATGCACCTCTAGAGAAAAGGTGGGGTAACATCGAGTTGTAGTCAGGAGGACTACATACTAAGGGCAGGATCCTTGAGGTGCCAAAACTCTTGGATCACATTCGACTACGGGAGCCTTAACGATAGTAGCATGATGACAGATGTCGGGTGGAGCAAAGTGTGATGGAGCAGCAAGGCAAGGCTAGAGTGCAGAAGTCTGTAGCAGCGCAGCAGAGGTTGCAGTAGTGTGAGAGGCACAAAGGTGTTTGCAGCAGCGCAGTGGCAGCAGAGGGAGCACAGGTTAGTAGCAGAGGCAGTTTCAACATCACGAGGCTTCCAGACTGACCGGGATGTCAGTATTTGGGAAAGTTAGTTACCTACTTCTCGGTAACTGAGTTGCAGTGCAGCAGTTAGTAGTGGCAGTGCTAGGGGCAGCATGGGCAACATATTGAGAGGGAGTTGTAGTACAGATGTAGCAGTGGCAGTGGCAGTGTCATGGGTAGCAGTACAGGGAGCAACATTGCAGAGGATGTGAGGCAACAGGCCAAGCATCAGAACAAGTATTGGTGCGAAGGATCAGTGTGATGTTTCAGTGGTGGAGCATTACTAGAGCACATTCCTCGCTAAGAGGGAGTGTTGATTTGTGGTAGCATCGGATGTGCTCTAAAAATGAAAATTGGTGGAAAGACTAAGGCACATAAGATCTCCAAGACCCATAAATCATTTGGGGAAATTCCACCTGGACGGAGAGATATTAAAATAATTAATATTTTTATTGGGGTTCCTAAGTCTAAACTTAGGAAAATTAAAATATTAATGTGTATTAATATAAAATGGGTGAGAAAGTTCTAAATGATGAGGATCAAGCCAAATCTAATCTTAGTTGTTGAGCAGGGACTTAATCTCGGCCGTTGAATTGTCAACAGGAAAAGTATAAGAGGAGGCTTGAGGGTCAGTTGGAGATACACCAAGTTGATCAAGAATTCAATTTTCTGGGGTAGGGTTTGCTGAGAAATCGAATTAGTGATCTGTTGCAGCGAGGGGCAGTTCGATAGAAGGCCGAGAATACATATCAGAGAGGCAGAGAAAGTGCCGGAGAGACAATGTAGAGCCTTGGAAGGCTGATGCAGAGGTAGCCAGGACTGACGCAGAGGCTGAGAGAGCTAGCGCAGAAGACGTAGAGGGCCAAGAGGCTGATGAAGAGGCAATAGAGGCTGCGCAGAGGCTAGCAGAGCTGAAGAGGCAGCGCTGAGGGATTTTCGTGGGGTAGACTGGGAGCTGAGAGGCAGACGCAGAGCAGAAAAGGGTGATGTAGTCCCTGGAGGGTGACGCAGTTCCAGAGAGAAGCTTGGATCAGCTTTCGCTATCCAGCTAAGGAACTGTCGAAGTTGTTGTGTGATCAATCAGCCGGTTGTTCATTAGCCGAAATATCTGTCTCCGAGGAGAGGTATTTCTGCCAAGGAAATTCTCTGAAGGGTGAGCCATTTGTGGCACCCTAGTTGTATTCAGAAACAACATAATAATAAAACCCTCATATCTGCTGCACTGGTTTTCCCGCATTGGGTTTTTCCGGGGACGTTTGTCCAAAAATAACGGTGTCCCTTATGTTGTCTCAGTTATTTCAGTTGTTGATTTGTATATGTGTGAAGGTTGAATTTGTGTTTATTTCGGTATTTATATTTATAAATAGCTTGTTAATGGAAAGAACAATTAGGAGATAATAAATCGGATAATGCAGTAGGTATTTCTAATGTGTCAGACTTAGAAATTTCAACAGCAGGGACAATGATCTGGAGGAAGTTTTCCAGATCCAGAGAGGCAAAAGCAAGAGGGCCGAGTTATTCCCAATGAGGCAATGTAGAAGTTTGCACGGTTGCTTCAGAGAAGTAGTTTGATTTGCTGGAGAGAAATTCGTTCTCAGTTCCAGAGGTCAGGCAGAGGGTCCAAAGTGTCAGAGAGGCAATTTCCTCAGCAGAGACTGGAAAAACGTCTTCATCCGAGGCATGTTGGAGGCTTGACATTAGAGGGTTTGGGAAAAGCAGCGCAGAGGGTCTAGAAGGCCGAGTTTTCTGAAGGAAATTATGTCAGGATTTCTTGTGGAAGAAGGGTAATTCCCTTAAAATAATTTTGCCCATATTTTCTCGCTGTTTGCATTTCCAGTTGGGCATCCACAGATTGTACTCAGATTTTCACTGCTGCACCGGTTTTCCCAAGTTGGGTTTTTTTCGGGGACAATTGTCTAAAAATAACAGTGTCATTTTTATTGTGTAGTATTTTATTTGTGAAGGTTGTAGTGTGCTTATTTCGATGTTGTCGTAGCAATAAACTGAATAATTAATTTATCAGTTAGAAGAAATAATACCAGTTGTTGCAACAGGATTTTAGTTTTGGAATTTTTACATGGTATTTGAGTGTAAGTGAATACCCAGAAACTCAGAAGCGAACGAAATAATTTCGTTGCTCAGAGGGAGAAGCAGGTCGAAATTCTCAAAGGCAGCACAGTATCCAGACGAGCAGGCCGAATTGTTGGGGCAAAAAAATTTGATTTTCAATTGCAGGAGTGCATAAAAGTCGAATTGCACGGGATTGTAATTACAATAGTCAGAGGGAGCAACTGCAGCGTACATGTTTGCTGAGCAGATTCCTAGTTGGACGCAGAGGGTTTTGCTGCAGGTTGTAGAAGCATAATCTACGTTGGGTGGAAGAGAAAAGCACACATAGCAGAGGGAAAATTTTCCTCGGGGAAATTCGAGTCTCGGAAGTTCAAACTTCCAGTTGCAGATTAGTAGTAGCAGCTAGCAGAGTCACGCATTCCAAGAGGGTGTGAATAATAGAGCAGCAATTGAGCACAGGGAAAGAGGGAGCTTTCGACAATTTCAGAGATGGCCATTACAGGGCTTAGAGATCAGAATAGGTTGGATGGAGCTTCCAACTATGTCATATGGAAGGCTAGAATGTTCTTCTTTCTAGATAAATATGGCCTCAAAACCTACATTGATAATGTAGTGGTAGTTCCTCAAGATGCAGACCAGCTCAAGGAATATAGGAAGGAGATGGCGCGGGCGAAGCAGTTGATCCTGGATGGAGTCCAAGACCATATTGTCTCACATATAACGACCAAGGGAACGACCAAAGAGATGTGGGATGCTCTCTCCACATTATACCAGGGTACTTCCGAGCAACGAAAGATGTTCCTAGAGGAGAAGTTGAGATGCATTAGGATGCAGAAGGGGGAAGGCATAGATCCCTTCCTCACCAAGATTCAGGAGGTTCGAGACCAACTTTCAGCTGTTGGGGCAACGCCTCAACCTTCAGAGCTAGTACGATTGGCACTCAATAGTATCTCAAAGGATTGGCAAGTCTTTGTCCAAAGTATATTGGGTAGAGACACGCTACCAGGATGTGACAGAATATAGGCCGATTTGCAGCAGGAGGAATTGAGACGAGCTCTATTGAAGAGTTCCATCAGTGGCAAGAGTAGTAGTGGATTGAAGGTGGTGAAGGAGGATAATGTGGCACTTGCATCAAAGTGTCCCAGTGAGGGGAAGGGGGAGTAGAGAAAGAAGAAGGACCTATCAAAGGTCAAGTGCTTTAGGTGTGGTGAGCTTGGTCACTACAACACGTAGTCCTCTAAGAAAGAAGGACAAACAGGAGAAGTAGGACCAACAGACAACGTTAGATGAGATCGACAAGCTGTCCTCTAGGTTAGAGGAAGACTTCACGATGATGGCAGCCATACCTCCTGAAGTGATGAGGGGTGACTTGGAGTTGTAGCCTCAGAGAGCTACAAAGATTGTGTAGAGTCCTTGAGGAGTCCACCCATGGATCATTACCCGGCTACAGGGGCCCACAATATTCAATAGCAGAATGGATCAATGGCAGATGATGCAGTCAGTACCAGGGTGATAGTCAGGTGTTGGGGAGCGCAGTGTAGAGTTGGCAGCAGTGCAGAGTCAACACCAATGCAGATTCCTTGGTGGACAGTGCAGTCGCGAGTAGCAGTCAGAGACTCGAGAGATAGATGCATCATATTGAACACAGTTGATTCATTATTCTGGATGCTTCTCAGTTACAGTAATTGCAGTTGCAGCAACAACAGATGAGAGGGAGTTGCAGTGCAGATGCAAAGTTGGCAATAGTGTGGCAGTGTCAGCAGCAGCACAGATGCAACATCAGAGTTGCGCAGTAGTTGGTGGGTAGCAGCAGCCAGGCATCAACAACGTGATAGGAGGTGATACAAAGATAGGGTGTTGTAGCAGGATGTGCAGCACTAGAACCCATTCCTCGCTAAGAGGGAGTGTTAGTTTCTGTAGTGTCACATGTGTTCTAGACATGAAATTTGGTGGAGAGTCCAGAATACATGAGATCTCCAAAACCCAGAAATCGTTTCTAGAAATTCCACCTAGAGATGGCTTAATTAGATTATTAACCGATTTTTAAATATTTCCTAAGTCTAAACTTCGGGAATATGGTTACTTAATCAGAATTAATTAAGTCAAGGTGAGAATCATCTAGAAACTCACACAGATCTACTTCAAGATAATCTTAGCCATTGATTAAGATTTAATCTTGGCCATTGGAGTCCCAACAGAGTATTACAAGAAGAAGTTGATGGGCACTTGGAGAAGGAGCACCAAAGTCACTTGGAGAATTCGATTTTCTAGAGTAGCAACAGTCAGTTGCCAGAGAGTTTGAGCTTCAGTGAGGCAATAGAGATAGTGAGGGGCAGGGACAGTGATCCAGAGGAAGTTTTCCAGATCTAGAGAGGAAGCAGCAAGATGGCCGAGTTATTCCTAGTGAGGCAGCGCAGAGGTTTGCGCAGTTGCTTTAGAGAAGCATTTTGATTTGTTGGAGAGAAATTCACAGTTCTAGAGGTTGGGCAGAGGGTTGACAGTGTCGGAGAGGCGATTTCCTCAGCAAAGATAGGCAAAATGACTTCATCAAAGGCAGGTTGGAGGTTTGACGTGAGAGGGTCTACGCAGAGCAGCACCGAGGCTGACGCAAGGGTCTAGGAGGCCGAGTATTCTGAAGGAAATTGTGCCAGGATTTCTTGTGGAAGAAGGGTAATTCCTTTAAAATATTTTTTCCCAAATTTTCTTGCTGTTTGGATTGCCAATTGGGTATCCATAGATTGTACTTAGATTTTCACTACTACATAATAATAAAAACCCTCGCTATTGCACCGATTTTCCCAAGTTGGGTTTTTTCGGGGACAATTGTCCAAAAATAACGGTGTCATTTTTATTGTGTAGTATTTTCTCAGTTCCAACGCTATTTTATTTGTGAAGTTTGCAGTGTGTTTATTTTGATGTTGCCGTAGCAATAAACTGAATAATTAATTTATTAGTTAGAAGAAATAATAAGAGTTCCTGCAATAGGATTTTAGTTTTGGAATTTTCACAACTATTCTCCTATCTATTTAGATTATTTGTCTTCTCTAAAATACTTGTGGCAAATACTGAATAAATCACTATTGCAACTTCACAAAAAATAATTAACCACGGGAATTGAGAAAATTATGCACACACAAATAATGAACACCAGTATTTTCAGACAAATGTCCCTGGAAAAAACCCAAAGGGAAAACCAGTTTTGCAGATGAGGGTTTTATTATTATTATTCAACAAATTAAAGAGTACATCAACCACTTGCCTGACATTGGCAAAGCTCTGGTAATTTATTTGATCTTCACTTCATGTGGCTGCCTAAGTCACCTGACACGGGGATTCGGGATTCGAGATTCGTGGTGTCGGATTCGGACACGTTGACCCCCCGGAACAGGTCACGTAGGATTCGTTATATATTATTTTATTAAAATATATATATATATATATATATTAAAAATTAGATATTTCTTACACAAATTTTAATTAATGATACAAATTTATTGATTTCAAACATAGATCTTCATCTATAGCTATTAGCATGCATAGTACATACAAAATTCAAATACATGTCAGTGGTACTGGTCACATAAATCATGATTCATAATTGATAACTGAAAGACAACTTACAACTACAAGATAGTAAGATAAACACACTGACAACTGTAGTTTTCTCATTAAGTCATCAAATCAAAATGTGTTACATAGGTAGTGCTAGTGCAATGCCAATGGCAAATAGAAATAGAAAATATAGAACAACTACAGGTATACAAGCCTCAAGGCATCAATCAGCATCAGAATCAGCATCAATGTCCTCATCATCATGGTCCCCACTGCTCTCCTCTGCATCCTCCTCCTCCCCTATATCCATAGTCGCCTCTGCATATGCTGGTGTGGAGGATGACCCCTCTAAGTCATCAAATCTAATAGGCTCTAGCACTGCATAATTGAGATCCATGTTGGCCAATGCCAACTCAACACTGGTGTCTAGACCCATATCATCAGGAACAATGTTACTTGGGAGCGGGAGCGAAAACGGGAGGGGGAGCGACATTTTCAAAAGCTCCTAGTTTGGTGCTCTTGATTAAATACGAGTTCCATACCCTAATACATGACAAAATTCAATGGAAACATTGCAATCCCCCAATCCTAAAATCCTGAAAAACTGATAAGTCTGCTGGATTTTGAATGAAATCTAAAATTCTACTTTCTCCATATGAAATCCAATGAGGCCGGAACCACTCTCAAACATCCTGAGTCATTTCATGGTAATGTTAAAAATTTAAGTAAAAGGATGAAAATGAAGATTAAGGAGAATGTCACTTTTACTTTAAGAATTTAACATTACCATGAATAGCATATCAATACTAGGGCCTAGACTTGATCATGAAGCTGCCCAAACACTTGCCAAATGAAAATGTGCGTGGTTGTAATGACCAAATGCGGCCTTTTCATACCCGCGTAGGTCACTTCTTGAGCCTAGCGAGTCCTGGAAAATAGGACACGATTCCCAAAAACGTGACATGCTGAGAAAATCGTGACACGGAGTTGGATTCGACGTGTCAAAAAAGGACACGATGTGTCACATTGGGTTTTGGACACAAATCTGGAGAGAATCGCGTCGAACATGATGGATTCGGGATTTGTGGGGCCTATAGGACGAATCCGGTTACTTAGGTGGCTGCGAATTCCTGCAGCTGCGATTTCTATAGTTGTGAATCCCATATCTAGGAATTCCAGTAACTGCGAATTCCTATGGTTGTAAATTCCAGTAAAGAATTTCCTCTAATAAATCGCTTCTCAATTTCTCCTACTGTAATCCTTCTGTTGGTATCCCTGCGCTGCCTTGGCGCCCTTGCCATCAATGCAAATCTGTGTCTTCGTCTCTTCTCCAAATGCCCTTCGATTTCCTCTTATAATCTCTTGTTAACAAATCAAAGGTCATAATATAAACTCAATCGATGGCTAAGATTATCTTGACCCCATCAAGTGACTTTTCTGGAAGTCTCTAGAGAAAAATCAATTTACCCCAATTAATACTAATTAATTAAGCTTATTTCTCTAAGTTAGACTTAGGAAAATAGTTGCTTAATTAAATCTAATCAAAGCCTTTTCTTGCGAAACATTTTCTAGGTATCGGGGAAAATGTGTTCCCTAGTCTCATAGACACAATTTGAGACTAGAATACTTGTCCGAGCTACACAAACTAACACTCCCTCTTAGTGAGGAAGGTATTTTGCAAAACACCCAACTTGTCTCTGAAGAAGATGAACCTCGCCTTCCCCAAAGCCTTTATCAATATATCTACTAGTTGTTGATTTGTAGGTATATATTATAGCTGGACAATCTTGTGCTGCTTGATGCCACCAACTGCATCATGCTTGATCTTATAGATCTAGCCTAATCCAACCATTGTTTTATCTGTTGGTCTCGGTACAACCTCCCACACATCATTCTGCATTATTGAAGAATACTCCTCAACCATAGCATACCGCCACACCTGTTGTTGTGTAGCCTCCTAATAGCTGGAAGGCTCGCTATCTACCAACTGATTGACCAACGCCATGTAGGCAGGTACCAATCTTATTGTCTCTACTCTCTGTTGCCCATCCTAGGAGTCCCCACAAACTCTTGAGCATCCCTGAGTGTTTGTTGAACCTCATGGTTCCTCCTACCAACAGTGGAGTTGGGAATATCCACCTCCATATCCTCCTAATGCATCTCCCTGATCTGTTGCAATTGCTGCTCTGTGCTTTACGAAGCCTCCAGAGCACTCACACCTGAACTTGTGCTCATACTAGTCATTGTACCTGTGCTCTACTGCTGCCCCTGATTCTACTGCTCAACTCTAGGTGCTTCTGTTGGTTGTTCACTCTAATCTTTAGCTGCTGGAAACTCTTGACATTATGTACACCTTGTCCTCCATGAACTTGACATCCCACTTGACTATAATCCTCCTACCTCTTGGATGAACATTGTAAAGACTATACAACCATTGTAAAAGCAGTAAGGATTTCTTAAAAATCATCATGAGCCTATGATAAAATTTCCTGAAATTTTACAAATTTAACTGACATAATGGATGAGAGTACCTACCTATATTCCTGCGGTTGATGATGCCTCAAGCTGCTCCTGCTTCGGTTACCAAAAGACCGAAACCACCCAGCCAAACTAAGCAAAACCTCGCTACTCAGTCCAGTAAGCTTCTCAGTTGAAGCAGACTGTCCCCCTTGCCCAGAAACCTCAAAACAAGCAAGGCTCAATTGTTCCTGATGAAAAACTCTGTGTACAAATTTTCCTCCTGTTTCTCCCCCTTTCAAAATTGTTCTCTGCTCCCTATACGCTGTTTCTTGGCGGTGGTCGCTCCCTCCACCTGCAACCCACCGCTTCTCCTTATCGTGACACCCTTTGCATGTCACGTGATATATATATATTTCTTTTAAAGTTATATTGATTTTTTTGTTTAATATCCTTTTTGTTTGTTTTTAATATAAAGGTTTAGGTTCATATTAAATACTTTATCTTTAGTTTATTTTTATTAATTTATTACTCTAAGATTTATAATTATATAACCATCTTTTAAAATTAGTTTAATTTTTTAACATCTATCTTTTATAATTATTTTTACGTTATACACTTTAAATTTATATCATTGGTATTTGCCCATTAATCATGATGCATTAAGCAATATGGATGTTGATGGGTGAATATAACTTCTATTTGAAGGAGTGTCATGATATTTAATATTTATAGTTAATTTAGTATATAAATACTAGTGCAGTGCATGCGATACATGCATACGTAGATATCATATGCATGCTAATATTCTTTTGTTCTCTATATTATAGATAGGTCATTACATACACCGCCCCTTCAGAAAACTTCGTCCCGAAGTTAGAGTTTTTATCTTATATGAATATTTATGATAGCCATTAGTACATTCTTTTTAGTATTGTGTATTGAGGTTAAATTTTTACTTAATGTGAGGGCACTATAAAATTGGTGTTTTGAATACTTTTAGGTTTATAACTGTAATGATCATGTTTTACTTCATCAGGTTCCCCCGGCTATCACAAAATCAATCTATCCTTCCTAATCTCTTCCGCTCCCATCCTATCCGTCCTCTACTGGAGTATGCCATGGCGTCAGTTATACTGACGTAACCATTCATAAACTCCAAAGATGACAGCGTCGGCTATACCGCGCTGATCCCTAGTAGGCATCCGACAGTGATCATCACACGTCTAGGGGAACGTGACTCGCACAGTCCTCCCATGACTCCAGGGTTCGGAGGATAAATGGTGGGCAACACCTCCACCCCTCTCAGTAGAATCAGGGTTAATACTCTATCATGGAATCTCTTTGAGCCTTAATTGTTCTGAAGTTTCTGTCATCACGTGGTCATTTTGGTAACGGATATTATCTGCAATCATAAACACTTGTCCATGCATTTACAAAATGTGCATTACATATTCAAAAACAAATAGCTTATGTATAATTCATACATGTCAACTACAGTATAACATCTTTGCCATATCCTATTCATGTCATTATCTTTCATATTAAAATGTAATCATTCTTTGATTTTTATCTCATCAATCATATTGATATGCATAAATGAAACAAAATTATAATATCTTAATTCTCATCAGAAGCAAAATTACTCAAATATTTAAACTTTACTTTGATAACTATAATTTAGTAAGATCAATAACATATTCCGTCTTGGTATCCATGTACTAATGGAATTAAACAGATATTATGTCATAAAAATTCATGTTTATATATGATCATTTCAAAATGGTTCTGAGTCTCTGATTTAAAGTAAAGTAAATATATACAAAACATGGTTTAAAGTTCTTCAAAATTGACACAAGTTGGGGTATTTTTGACATATGATCTCTGTATCTTCCCAAGTAGCTGATTCAGGGCTATACTTGTCCCACTGTACCTTAACTTGGTCTACCAGACAATTCCTAAGCTGTCAAACCCTATGTTCTAGTATACGTAATGGTTCGACCGATATGGTTCCTTCGTCCGATATCTGCAGTTCCTTCCATTGAAGATTATGAGATCGGTCAGCTATGTAATGCCTTAATACAAATACATGAAATACATTATGAACTTTATGCAAGTGAGGTGGCAGTGCAAGACGATAGGCGACAGGTCCAACTCTTTCCATGAATTTAAATGCTCCAATAAATCGGGGTGATAACTTTGTCCCTTTTCTGAATCGAATAATACTTTTATTCACTTTGATGCAGATGAAAACCTGTTCCCCTACCTCATACTTTTTATCAGTTTTGTGAGTATCAGCATAACTCTTTTGTCTATCCTATGCTTCCTTTAACTGCTGTCTAATTTGTTTTACCTGCTCCTCCATTTCTTGTATTAATTTTGGCCCTACTATCACTCGATCTTCTAATTTGTCCCAACTTAATGGTGTTCTGCAAGGTTTGCCGTATAATTCTTCAAATGGAGGCATTTCGATTGAACTGTGATAACTGTTATTGTATGCAAATTCGACTAAGGATAAGTACTTTTCCCAGTGTGATTACTGATCCATAACATACATCCTCAACATATCTTCAAGTACTTGATTTACCCTTTCTGTTTGCCCATCAGTTTCAGGATGATAAGCTGTGCTCAAATTTAATTGAGTTCCTAAGGCTGACTGCATGCAAGTCCAGAATCTTGAAGTGAATCATGAATCTCTATCTGATATAATTTTCTTAGGTACTCCATGAAATCTGATAATTTCATTTATGAATACTCGCGCTACGTCAGCACCTTCATAAGTATCTCTTACGGGAATGAAATGGGCACTTTTCATTAATTTATCCACTACTACTAGAATGGCATTGTGTCTTTGAGAAGTAAGAGGTAGCCTAATGATAAAATCCATAGAAATGATCTCCCATTTGGTCATAGGAATGTCGTGAGGTTGTAAGAGACCTGCTGGATGACAATGATCAACTTTTACTTGTTGACATTCTAAACATCTTGCAACGAATTGAATGATATCATGTTTCATGTCCGACCAAAAAAAGAGTTTTTGGTATCAATATACATTTTCTTTACTTTAGGATGTGCACAATATACTGCTCTGTGGGCTTCTTTAAAAATGGTGTCTGGAATATGCCTATTATCAGGAATATACATCCTTCCATGAAATTGTAAGATTCCATCATCTTCTAGTTCATATCCTTCAAATTTAGATTCTTTTGGCTCTCTACTTTCAAGACTAGATCTTACCTTTAAATACCAACTATCTTTTATGAGATGTTCTAGTACTCGTTACCTTAAGTTTACTTTGATAGGTATGAGGGAGAATATCCGGGGTCTTTTGCTTAAAGCATCTGCCACTACATTTTCTTTTCTTTTAATATATGATATTCCAAAGTCCTATTCACTTAGGAATTTACTCCATCGTCTTTATTTAGTATTCAAGTCTCTTTGGGTCGCTTTTAAGTGTAAAACTTTGCCCCACTAGATAGTGTCTCCAAATATTTAAAGCTACTACTACAACGGCTAACTCTAAATCGTGAGTAACATAGAGTTCTTCATGAGGCTTTAACTTTCTGGAGACATATGCTATTACTCCTCTATCCTGCATTAATACTGCACCTAATCCATGTTTAGATGCATCAGTACATACTGTAAAATCTTTGTCCATATCAGGGACTCTTAAGATTGGTGCACTGGTCAGTAGTCTTTTAAGTTTAGAGAATGCTTTATTACATTCCTCAGTCCATTCATACTTAATACCTTTATGCTGAAGGGTTGTAATCGGCTTTGCAATTTTGGAGAATCCTTCCACAAATCTTTGGTAGTAACCGGCTAAACCCATAAAGCTTCGTACTTCATGTGCGTTTTTCGGTATTGGCCATTCCATGATTGCTTTTACCTTTTCAGGGTCTACTGAGATCCCTTCACCTGATATGATATGACCTAAGTAATGAATCTTTTCCTGAAAGAACGAACACTTGGATAGCTTTCCATACAACTGGTGTTTTCTGAGGCAGGATAATAGTATTCGTAAATGGTCTTCATGTTCTTTCTCATTCTTGGAGTAGATGAGTATATCATCTAAAAATACTTGCACAAATTGATCAAGATATTTGCGAAAAACACTGTTCATAAGGTTCATAAATACTGCTGGGGCATTTGTTAATCCAAATGGTACCACAATAAATTCATAATGTCCAAAGTGTGTCCGGAATGCAATCTTAGAAATATCGTTTTCAGAAATCCTTAGCTGATGATAGCCTGATCGAAGATCATTTTTTGAAAAGACAGCAGCTCTTTTCATTTGATCGAAAAGATCATCAATTTGAGGCATAGGATATCGATTCTTTACTGTAGCTCGATTCAAATTTCGATAATCTATGCATAATCTTAAGGATCCATCTTTCTTCTTGACAAAAATTACAGGAGCACCCCAAGGTGATATACTGGGTCGAATATGTCCTATATCCAATAGTTCCTTCAATTGAATTTGTAATTCTTGAAGTTCTGGAGCTATCATTCTATAAGGTGTTTTAGAGATTGGTTGAATACCAGGTTTCAATTCTATTGTGAGATCTAGCTCTCTTTCAGGGGGTAATCTTGGTAGTTCCTTTGGAAATACATCTGGAAATTCGGCTAACACCGGATATTGTTCTAAGGATGGTCATTTTTCTTTACTTACTTCTTGAATTACATATGCCTGACAACCTTTTCTTAAGCAACGCTTCATTTTCATTGCTGATATGTAGTGTAAAGATACTTTTCTCTTGATTCCTTGAATTTGAATCGCTTCTCCTTCATCATTTATACCTAGAATTCTTTTCCCATAATAGTCTACCCAAGCTTGATGAGCTTCTAGCCAATCCATACCTATGACAAGATCATAAGTCCCTAAGGTTGTGACATAAACTTTCAATTTAGTCGAACAGACCCCTAGGTCAATTTTGCATTGATCCACACTTAAGTCTACGGATTGGAGTTCTCCTGAGGCCATTTCTACCTGTTTGAAATCATTTTGTCTGCGAGCTGCCAACCCACATTTGTTTAATGCATATGATGAAATGAAACTATCTGTGGCACTAGTATCAAATAAGATTTTGAGTTTTATACCATTAATAATACCTGAAGATTCCACTACAGTGGATTGATGTGCTGCTTGATTGTTGTTGACTAATGCATGAATTCTATGATTGCCTTGGTTATTTGATATTGGTTCCTTACAGTCCTATGCAATATACTTGATGAAGCTTCTGGACAATCACGTTGAAAATGCGGTCCTCCACATCTCCAACAATTAACCTGTGTTGGTCCTCTTGAATCAGGACGTGAGTTTCTAGATAAAGAGCTTCCTCCTCTCATGTTGTTTCCTCTCGAATTTCTTCCTCTATTAGTAGTTCCACGAGATTTCCATGGACTGGTGTTTGATGATTCAGCAGCTATAGTATTAACTACCATGGGAGCTCTTGTTCTTGGGATAAATCTATTACCATAACGTGGTCTTGAGCTACCTCCCCTGAAGAAATTTCGGGGAATTTTTCCTGAAAACCGTGATTGTAAAGGTTCTGCTGGCCCTACATCCTTTTTGATTCATAGATGTTCTTTTGCATAACAACCACATTATACTGCCTCAGCTACTGAAGATGGTTTCCACATCCTAACCAAGGCCCTGATGCGAGGGTTTAACCCAAATATGAAGCGTTCAGCTTGACGTTCATCAGAATCTAAGTAGTGAATGTATTTCACAAGTTCCATAAACCTTATCTCGTATTCCTCCACTGTTTTATTACCTTGAACTAATGTATGAAAGGCTCCAGCTTCTTGTTTTTGAAAATATGGAGGTAAATACTTAGCACGGAATCTTTCCTCGAACAATTCCCAGGGGACATTATCCGTTGTGAGGTGTAGTTGTTTTTCCAAATTTCCCCACCAAATCAAGGCACTCTCCTTTAATTGAAATACAACAATTTTTGTTTTTGCAGAAGAAGAGTATTCTTTTAATTTAAACATCTATTCATTCCTTCTAACCATGCCTCAGCATGTTCTCCAACTCGACCTCCTAAAAATTCTGGGAGTTTAATTTTCTGAAGCTCCCTAGAAATATCCTCCTTTGATCTTTTATACTCAAAATTCTTTGGTTCCGCTGAATTGGTTGCTAAGGGTTGAAGTTCTTCTTTGGCCTTAGCCATAATTGACCCTTTTAATGTTTCCAATAAGGCGTCCAATGAGTTCATTATCACAGTCAACTCTGGTGCTAAAGCGATTAGTGTTGATGATGGTCTCGATGGAGGCGATGATGATGGTGGTGGCGATGGAGATGGTGATGACGACGGTGGTGGCATTAATGACGATGATGCTGCCCGATCACGTCGTTGTCGCTCATATGTCTTTACCATCATAATGTTGCCTGTATACATAACAAAATTTGTAAAAAATTTGAGGTATACATTCGGATTTAACATATAGTTTTGCAATTTCACATTTACAAACAGGTATAATTTTTTTGCTATTTTTACCTGCTAGGCAGGTCTTATTGGTACCGAGGTCAAGGAGGGTGGTCTCGCAACCTCCTTGTCCTAATGCAGGGAATCCTATCTTAATGCGTAACAATACTTTTCTAATGCATGAGTCTTTATAAATCCTCTTTTAACATTGTAACATAGCCTAACTATGTAATATAATCATTTTATTATTAGTGGACTAATTTTAATCTATTTTCTTTTAAATGTAATATTTATAGTAAACGATATAGATAATATCATTACTTTACATTACTGATTAATTTAAACAGTTTTTTTTTTTATGACGAAAATCACATTAATATATATAACCGAATTTAAATTATGAAAATAACATATAATAATTTAATGTGACGGCAATGACACAATAATTCTAAGTACATATATAAAATCAAATCAAAATTAATAATATTAACTAAATAATTAAAAACTTCAATCATTTTAAAACCAAATAAAGCCCTTAAAATATATGACTTAAAATTATCAAAACCATTTTGTTAAGTACTCACTATCATTTTAAAGTCAAAACACTTCACATTCTCAAAACTACACTTTGATACAAAATAATAAAAATCTTGCTGATTTGGTTTTAACTCTAAAATCACTGTATTAAATAATATTTTCAATATTATATTTATATATATATATATATATAATTTAAATTAAAGTCAAAATATAAATTTTAAAAATTAAATAAATGATACTATTAAAACATTAATTTTAATTAAAATAAAACTAAATAAATGAAAATCCATACAGCACCTGTCTCAAATATTTAACATCCACTATTCTTCCGTTGTCTTCGTGATCATGCTTATAAACCGCACCACTAAATGGAGCCCACATGCACCTCCGACAAGTCCGGCTGTCGTCTGTCTATTACCTCCCCTGTTGTTCATTATAATACTACCATTTATGTAGGAAAGAGTTAATCCTTAAAGTTACATTAATATGCTAAAATGTTTATGGATCCAAAGGTTCATCATTGAAGTTAATTTGGAGTTGTCCTTAAACGGTATTTATATTTGTAGACATTAAAAACAGTGACCCGATCTCTTATTATAAAACATTCATTGATTCATTTATACAATGGCTTTATATTATGTATTATAGTCTTTAACGTAAGAGCCCACGGAGTATGCATACCCTTACGCGTCGATAAGCTATAAAACTCACGCCATATCCTAGCACGCAGTTGATTAACTGGGCGGGTGTCGGATATAACCCTGGCCTCGTGTTTACCTCTAAGCTTTAAAGTCCAATTAATTTCTGATTTTTAGCGCATTTCAGTTAGCGCGTTTCAGTTATATCATGACTCCTGGTATTGGGGCCACGTTCCTGCTGGGGAGCTTATCATGGAGGGCATTTGGGAACAAAGGGTTTTTCGATGTCATTACTTATTATCTTATTGGTACAAGAGCTCTTCATAGGACGACGAAGGAAGCTAGAGGTGTATCTACGTTCATTAATCTGGATTGATTTGGAATTAAAAAGCGTACAACTCTGGTTGCCTAAAGTTTGCAGACGCTAGTTTTCTGCAAAACGTTGGAATCAATCGATCCGACAAGCGATTAATTAAGAAAGATCAATATTCGACGCAAGTATTGATCTTATTGGCAATGACTTCTTCTTCAATGGAAACACAAGCATTTCCACCGGTGAGCATTTTATTTTCATGTATAATCGATGGGTTATCAGTAGCATTAATCTTCGCTTTCTATCTCAGAAGAAAAAGCAATGAAGTGAAGGCGGCGGTGGCCCAATTGCCTCCAGAGAACACCAATAGTGACAAAGTTTCCAGGCCTTCAACCCACGCCAGGAACAAATCTCATTCTCACTCCAAGCCTCATGCTTCTGCTGCTGACAAGGGGCGACGTCATCACCCCTTGAATCTGAACACGCTGAAGGGTCATGGTGATGGCTCTGTTTCACATCAGATGGCTGAATAGCTACAAAACTGAAGCTAAAACAGAAAGAGGCTAAAGGAGTTGCAGAGAAAAGGAAAGGAAGATGAGGGCCAAGCAGTGTTTTTAGTTCTGGAGCTGCTAGATGCTTATGTGCTTTAGGCTCCATTTTTGGGTTAGGTGGGATAACATTCAGAAATCTTTGGCAGCTGGGATTTGTTGCAAGTTTTTGCACAAAGCTTAGTGATACAATTTCCAGTGATATTGAGAAGGCCTATGGTAAAACAATGACAGGGAGGTTGCTGAGCAACTAATAAAAGCTATGAAAGTTCATCTAGATGAAGTCCTAAACAGACAATGAGTGCTATAAAATTTATTACTGGGTGCATGATTTAAATGGCTTTAGCACAACCTTATTTCAATAAATTTAAATCCTTAACAAACTTAACAGGTCCAAGAGTTTGAACCTCCCCTGATACCAAATGTAAAGACTGTACAACCATTGTAAAAGCAGTAAAGGGTTTCTTAAAAATCATCATGAGCCTGTGATAAAATTTCCTGAAATTTTACAAATTTAACTGACAGAATTGATGAGAGTACCTACCTGTATTCCTGTGGTTGATGATGCCTCAAGCTGCTCCTGCTTCGGTTACCAAAAGACCGAAACCACCTAGCCAAATTGAGCAGAACCTCGCTACTCAGTCCAATAAGCTTCTCAGTTGAAGCAGACTGTTCCCTCATGCCTAGAAACCTCAGAACAAGCAAGGCTCAATTGTTCTTGATGATAAACTCTGTGTACAAATTTTCCTCCTGTTTCTCCCCCTTTCAAAATTGTTCTCTGCTCCCTATATGCTGTTTCTTGGCGGTGGTCGCTCCCTCCACCTGCAACCCACCGCTTCTCCTTATGGTGACACCCTTCCCATGTCACGTGATATATATATTTCTTTTAAAGGTATATTGATTTTTGGTTTAATATCCTTTTTGTTTGTTTTTAATATAAAGGTTTAGGTTCATATTAAATACTTTATCTTTAATTTATTTTTATTAATTTATTAATATTCTAAGATATATAATTATATAACCATCTTTTAAGATTAGCTTAATTTTTTAACATCTATCTTTTATAATTATTTTTACGTTATACATTTTAAATTTATATCATTGGTATTTGCCCATTAATCATGACGCATTAAGCAATATGGATGTTGATGGGTGAATATAACTTCTATTTGAAGGAGTGTCATGATATTTAATATTTATAGTTAATTTAGTATATAAATATTAGTGCGGTGCATGTGATAGATGTATACGTAGCTATCATATGCATGCAACGTATGCATGCTAATATTCGTGTATTCTCTATATTATAGATAGGTCGTTACAAACATCCTGTATGCCTTCAAGGTTTCATTGTACCCAACAAAGTAACCTCGCTCTATAGTCTGATCTAGCTTCGAACATGTTTCCCCTAGAATGTAATAGTACGCTAAGTAGCCAAATATCCTAAAATGAATGACATTTGACTTCTTCCTGGTAAATGCCTCCTCGAGTGTCATCTTTCCAAGTGCTCTTTGTGGGACCCTGTTCTGAATATAAACCGTCGTATTGCATGCCTCATCCCATAGATAATGTGGGAAATCCTAGTCATACAACATTGCTCTTGTTGCCTCCAAAATAGACTAGTTCTTCCTCTCAACAACCCCAATTTGCTATGGGTTGTAAGGAACTGTAACGAATATAAATTATATAAAATATAAATGAATATATAGTAAACATAATTATAGTTAATTAATTGATTAGTTAATGAAGAGGCATGTTCTAAGGCACATGACCAGTTTGTTGAATTTTCTAAGTCTATCCATTAGAAAATTAATTTGTATTCTACTAGTTTATTTCTTCTACTTGTTTAAATCCGAACAAGTTATTTAATACATTTAAATACCGAAATAAACACAATACAGTCACAACATCTACAAATCATCAACTGAATGAAAACAAGCATACAAGTGACACTGTTATTTTTGGACAATGTCCCCGAAAAATCCCATGCGGGAAAACCAGTGCAGCTATTCAAAGGGTTATATTATTATGCAGTCTATCTGAGTACAACTGGGTGCCTAACCGGCTCACCCGACAGAGAAAAAATACACGGCAACAATACCTCTATATTCGAAACAAGTATTCAGAAAACCTGTCCCACGAAACCCTCTCCGACACAACTGAAGCTTAGAGCTGGCCCTTCTGGCCTCTGCGTCAGCCTTCTGCTGACCTGCGTAAATCCCAGGATCCCCGCGTCAGCCTTCTGCTGACCCGCGTAAATCCAGGACCCCTGGTGTCAGCCCTCTGAGGCACTGCGCAACCTTTGGGACCCTTTGCATCACTCCAGCGGCCTCTGCGCTGTCTTTGTTGGGCTCTATGTAGCCTGCACTGGCTGCTGCTCTCGCTCTCTCTGCTTCTACGCTGGTCTCTCAGTATTGTCTCTGCCTCTCTGTCTCGTACTCACTACCCCTCGCTGTTGATCACTGATTCAACTTTTCTTAGCAACCCCGCTTTAGCAAAATGAATGACTGATCACTCGTGTATTCTTCAACTGACCCTCAAGCCTCCTCTTATACTTTTCCTATTGGTCCTTCAACGGCCAAGATTAAATCTCTGATCAACGGCTAAGATTAGATTTGCCTTGATCCAAGACTTTTGGAACTTTCTGACCCAATTTTATATTAATACCCATTAATATTTTATTTTTTCTAAGTTTAGACTTAGGAACTCCATTAAAAATATTAATTATTTTAATATCTCCCAAACCAGGTACAATCTATCCAAACCATTTCTGGGTCTTGGAGATCTCATGTGTTTTAGCCTCTCCACCAATTTTCATGGCTAGAGCACATTCGATGCTACCCCAAATCAACACTCCGTCTTAACGAGCACTGTGCTCTAATAATACTCCTCACTGAGCATCACCCTGATTATCCGACATCGGTCCCTGTGCTGATGCTAGGCCTCCCCTCCCAACATCCTCTGCATTGCTGCACCCTGTACTGCTGCCCATGGCTCTTCCACTGCGACTGCTGCATCCGTACGACAACTCCCTCCGCATCCGTGCTGCTACTGGTCCATCCTCCCAACATTGCATTTGTACTGCATCCCCTCTCATCATGCTACATCGTGCTACTGCATTGCAGCTCAGTTACTGAGAAGTAAGTAATTGATCCACCCAACTTCTGACATCCCTGTCAGGCTAGAAGCACTCCCGATTCTGAAGCTCCCTCTGTCACTATTAAGTGCTCCCTCTACTGACCTCTGCGCTGCTGCAACAATTCCCTGCATCTCGCACTGTTGCACACCTCTCTGTGCCATTTTGCACTGGTGCAACACTCCCGTGCTTCTTGCACTGTTGCAGCCTGCTAGCCTCGCGCTGTCTGAGGACCCCTGCATTGTAGCACTCTCTGCCACTTTATCTGCATCCATCTCTACCTACATCCGCCAATTCTGCTACTCCTCCTTGGAGCTCCCGTAGCAAGGTATAATCCAAGAGGATGGGTACCTCAAAGATCCTGCCCCTCATCCCTTATAGTCCTTCTGACTACAGCTCGATGTCTCCCCACTTCTTCTCAAGTGGCACATGAGCACTCATGGCACAATCGTCATCCTCCTCAACTTCTTTCTCCGCCCTCACTGGCATTGCCTTTGAATCAGAAGCCTCTCCCTTGCTCTTCTTCCTCGGACACTGGTTCGCATAGTGACCCAGTTCCCCACAATGGAAGCACTTGACCTTGGAGAGGTCCTTCTTCTTCCTCTTCTCCTGCTTTCCCGCAGATGCTAGAGCCGCATCCTCTTCCTCTTCCTTCTTGATCCTGACCCCTTTGCCGCTACTTCCCGCCTTGGTCAGCCGTCTGATCTCTTCTTGATGACGAGCCACCCACAGCTCTTCCCAATCCAGAAGACTCATCCTACTCAGTATGCTCTGGACAAATGTCTCCCAATCCTCAGAGATTGCGTTCAGTGCAGTCCTTACCATCAACTCCTGATCCGCCATGGCCCCTATGGAAGTTAACTTGTCACAGATCTCCTTCAACCGACCGAGGAAGACATCAATCTGCTCTCCCTTCTGCATCTGGTATGACCTTAGCTGATTCTCTAGGAGCATCTTCTTCTGCACTGAAGTATGATGGTACAATGTCTTCAAAGTGTCCCACATCTCCTTTGTCATTTCTTTCTTGGCAATATGTGGTACCACATGATCATTGACCCCATCAAGGATGATGCACTTTGCCTTAGCCATTTCCTCCTCGTACCTTTCATTAGCTACCGGGTCAGCTGGGATAGCCATCACTCTCAAGGTGAATCCCTTGATACGATGTCTGTCTAGAATGGACAAGATCCTGGCCTTCCAGACCACAAAGTTGGACGCTCCATCCAGCTTGTCCTGATCTCTCAGCCCATTCACGGCCATCTCGCTGCTCTTTTGTCGACTCCTTCGAGTCTCTTTACTTCCCGCCTGGAAGTTCTCGTTCCAACTCCTGCTGAGTCTCTCTACTTCCCGCGTGGAATTTCTCGGTTCAACTCCTGTTGAGTCTCTCTACTTCCCGTCTGGAAGTTCTCTTCTGGACTTCGTCTGAGTCCCGATTTCTCTCTTGGAAATCCTTCTGCCCACTGTCAAGTTGCTCCTCTCCGATCATTTGTGCAACTGCAACACTGATCCAAATTCCTTGGCTAGAAATCTGCCTCGACAGCAACTCCCTCTACCTTGGTCTCGCTATTGATTTGGGGTAGCATCGGATGTGCTCTAGCCATGAAAATTGCTGGAGAGGCTAAGGCACATGAGGTCTCCAATACCCATAAAGGGTTTGGGCAGATTCTAAACAATTTTGGAGATATTAAAATAATTAATATTTTAATGGAGTCCCTAAGTCTAAACTTAGGGAAAATAAAATATCAATGTGAATTAATATAAAACTGTGTTAGAATGGTCTAAAAGTCATAGATCAAGCAAGATCTAATCTTAGCCGTTGATTAGGGACTTAATCTCGATCGTCGATTTGTCAATGAGAAAAGTATAAGAGGGGGCTTGAGGGTCATTAGGAGAATACACCAAGAGATCAAGATTTCAACTTTCTGGGGCTGGATTTGCTGAGAAAGTTGAGAAAGTGATCAGAGTTGCAGCTAAGGGGCAGTGTATACAGAAGCAGAGAGGCAGAGATAGCACTGGGAGAAACAGTGCAGTAGCCGGAGAGAGGGACGCAGAATCAACCAAGGGTTCACGTAGAGCCAACCAGGGCTCACGCAGAGGCAGCTAGGAGCTGCACAGTGCCTCAGAGGGCCAGCGTGGGTGACACAGAGGGCTAAAGGACTGATGCAGTGCCTCCAGAGGCTGACGCAAGCCAAGCCAGGGTGACGCTGGGCTAACGCAGGGCCAGAGAGAGGCTGACGTAGGCCAAGCCAGGGTGACGCTGGGCTAATGTTGGGCCAGAGAGGCTGATGCAGTCCCTAGAGGCTGATGCTGGGGTTTCGTGGGGCAGATTGGAGCTGTGGAGTTGCTGGAGTGTTTACCTGGGGTTTTAGCAGGAATATCTGCTTCCGAGTAGAGAGGTACTACTGCTGAGAGTTTTCTCTGTTGGGTATGCCGGATTTGGCACCCAGATTGTATTCTGAAACTGCTTAATAAATCAAACCCTCAGATAGCTGCACTGGTTTTCCCGCATTGGGTTTTTCTGGGGACATTAGTCCAAAAACAACGGTGTCACTTGTGTGCTTGTTTCTATTTTCTTCAGTTGATGATCTGTAATGTGTTGAGCATGTACTTGTATTTATTTCCAATATTTACATGGTAAATAACTTGTTAATTAACAGAACAAGTAGGTAGGAATAAATTAGTAAAGTGCATGAAGGGTTTCTAATGTGCCAGACTTAGAAATTCCAACATGGTATCAGAGGCAGGTTGCAGATCACAGGAGAACGAGGACATCAACCGAACAGAGCAGCAGCAGTAGAAAACAGTTGTCCCGGGTGACAAAAGTTGTTCCTAACAGAGTAGCAGCAAGGAAAGGGGTGACGCAATGCCTGCATCATTAAGATTGAGCCAGGAAGAGGCAACGCAGAGGCTGAGGGAGGCAAAGGCAAGCTCACACAGAGGCCAGGAGGGCTGACACAATTGGCTAAGGAAGCTAATTTGCTGGTGTCGGGATTGCGCAGAGCCTAGGAGTTCTAACCTTCAGTTTGTTGGGGTTTAGGAGGCTGTGGGTAAGTTGCAGAGTGGAGCTGGTGGGGTATTGTAGTTAGAACAGTACCTAACAGGGAAAGGCCAAGGAGGAGGGAGTTGCTGCCGAGGTGGATTTCTAGTCAAGGAATCCGAACCAGTGTTGATGTTGCACAGACAATCGGAGAGGGGCAACTTGACGTTGGTAGAAGGATTTCCAGGTGGGAAATCGGGATTTAGAGGGAGTTCAGAAGAGAACTTCCAGACGGAAGTAGAGAGACTTAGCAGGAGTCGAACCGAGAACTTCCAGATGGGAAGTGGAGAGACTCAGCAGGAGTCGAACTAAGAACTTCTAGACCGGAAGTAGAGAGACTCAGCGGAGTCGAATCGAGAACTTCCAGACGGGAAGTAGAGAGACTCAGCAGGAGTCGAACCGAGAACTTCCAGACGAGAAGTGGAGAGACTCAGCAGCAGTCGAACCGAGAACTTCCAGACGGGAAGTAGAGAGACTCAGCAGCAGTTGAACCGAGAACTTCGAGACAGGAAGTGGAGAGATTCAGCAAGAGTTGAACCGAGAATTTCCAGGCAGGAAGTAGAGAGACTCAGCAGGAGTCGAACAGAGAAATTCCAGATGGGAAGTGGAGAGACTCAGCAGGAGTCAAACAGAGAACTTCCAGACGGGAAGTAGAGAGACTCAGCAGGAGTTGAACCGAGAACTTCCAGATGGGAAGTGGAGAGACTCAGCAGGAGTCGAACCGAGAACTTCCAGACGGGAAGTAGAGAGACTCAGCAGCAGTTGAACCGAGAACTTCCAGACGGGAAGTGGAGAGATTCAGCAAGAGTTGAACCGAGAATTTCCAGGCAGGAAGTAGAGAGACTCAACAGGAGTCGAACAGAGAAATTCCAGATGGGAAGTGGAGAGACTCAACAGGAGTCAAATAGAGAACTTCCAGGCAGGAAGTAGAGAGACTCGGAGGAGTCAACAAGAAGAGCAGAGAGATGGCCATGAATAGGTTGAGGGATCTGGACAAATTGGATGAGGCATCCAACTTTGTCATCTAGAAGGCCAGGATCCTTTTTGTTCTGTGTGCCATGAGTGCTCATGTTCCACTTTAGAAGAAGTGGGGAGACATCGAGCTGTAGTAAGGAGGACTACAAGCGATGAGGGGCAGGATCCTCGAGGTACCAAGCCTCTTGGATTAGACCTTGCTACGAGAGTCTCGAAGATGAGTAGCAGGACTGGTGGATGTCGGTAGAGACAGATGCAGATGGAGCGACAGAGGGAGCTACAATGTAGGATTCCCAGAACAGCACGAGGCTAGCAGGCTGCAACAGTACGAGTGGCACGTGAGTGCTTCACTAGTGCAGGATGGCACAGAGAGGTGTGCAACGGTGCGAGATGCATGGAGTTGTTGCAATAGTGCAGAGGTCAGAGAGGGAGCACTTGTCAATGACCGAGGGAGCTTCAGCATCGGGAGTGTTTCTAGGCTGACGGAGATGTCAGAGTTGGGAGATCAGTTACTTCTCAGTAACTGAGTTGCAATGCAGCAATTAGCAGTGGCAGTGCTATGGGCAGTACAATGTAGCATGATGAGAGGGGTTGCAGTGCAGATGTAGCAGTGGTAGTGGCAGAGCCATGGGCGGCAACATGGATGCAGAGGGAGTTGTAGTACGGATGCAACAGTTGCAATGGCAGGGCCATGGGTAGCAGTACAGGATGCAGCAATGCAGAGGATGTTGGGCAGCAGGCCTAGCATCAGCATAGGGACCGATGTCGGATGATCAGAGTGATGCTCAGTGAGGAGTATTACTAGAGCACAGTCCTCGCTAAGAGGGAGTGTTGATTTTCGGTAGCATTGGATGTGCTCTAGCCACGAAAATTGGTGGAGAGGCTAAGGAACATGAGATCTCCAATACCCAGAAAGGGTTTGGGTAGATTCTAAACAATTTGGGAGATATTAAAATAATTAATATTTTTAATGGAGTCCCTAAGTCTAAACTCAGGGAAAATAAAATATTAATTTGCATTAATATAAAATTGTGTTAAAATGGTCCAAAAGTCATGGATCAAGCCAGATCTGATCTTAGCTGTTGATTAGGGACTTAATCTCGGTCGTTGATTTGTCAATGAGAAAAGTATAAGAGGGGGCTTGAGGGTCACTTGGAGAATACACCAAGAGATCAAGGTTCGACTTTCTGGGGCTGAGTTTGCTGAGAAAGTTGAGAGAGTGATCAGAGTTGCAGCTGAGGGGCAGTGAATACAGAAGCAGAGAGGTAGAGATAGCACTGGGAGAAACAACGCAGTAGCTGAAGAGAGGGACGCAGAATCAGCCAAGGGTTCATGCAAAGCTAACCAAGGCTCACGCAGAGGCAACGAAGAGCTGCGTAGTGCCTCAGGGAGCCAGCGTGGGTGACGCAGAGGGCCAGAGGACTGACGTAGTGCCTCCAGAGGTTGACGCAGGCCAAGCCAGGGTGACGCTGGGCTAACGTTGGGCCAGAGAGAGGCTGACGCAGTCCCTAGAGGTTGACGCTAGGGTTTCGTGGGGCAGATTGGAGCTGTGGAGCTTCTGGAGTGTTTATTCGGGGTTTCAGCCAGAATATCTACTTCTGAGTAGAGAGGTACTACTGCCGAGAGTTTTCTTTGTTGGGTATGCCGGATTTGGCACCCAGATTGTATTCTGAAACTGCTTAATAAATCAAACCCTCAGATTGCTGCACCGATTTCCCGCATTGGTTTTTTCCGGGGACATTAGTCCAAAAACAATGGTGTCACTTGTGTGCTTGTTTCTATTTCCTTCAGTTGATGATCTGTAATGTGTTGAGCATGTACTTGTATTTATTTTTAGTATTTACATGGTAAATAACTTCTTAATTTACAAAACAAGTAGGTAGGAATAAATCAGTAAAGTGCATGAAGGGTTTCTAACGTGTCAGACTTAGAATTCCAACACTTTCCCTGTTAGGTACTGTTCTAACCACAGTACCCCACCAAGTTCGCTCTGCAAACTACCCACAGCCTCCTATGCCCCAGCAACTGAAGGATTGACCTTCTTGGCTCTGTGCAATCCCGACACCGGCAAAACAACTCTTCAGCCAACTGTGTCAGCCCACCTGGCCTCTGCGTGGCTCTGCGTGAACCTGTTTCTGCCCTCCTCAGCCTCTGTGCTGCCTCTCTCTGGCCTAGGCTCATGACGTAGTCCCTCTGCGTCAACCATTCCTCTGTCGCTTCTGCAAGGATCAACTACTGTCTCTCGGGACAGCTGATTCTGCTGCAAACGCTCTGCTCAGCTGATGCCTTTAGTTTTTCTGTGATTTGGAACCACACTCTGTTACCATGTTGAATTTTCTAAGTCTATCCGTTAGAAAATTAATCTGTATTCTGTTGGTTTATTTCTTCTACTTGTTTAAATTCGAACAAGTTATTTAATACATTTAAATACCGAAATAGACACAATACAGTCACATCTACAAATCATCAACTGAATGAAAACAAGCACACAAGTGACACCATTATTTTTGGACAAATGTCCCCGGAAAAACCCAATGCGGGAAAACTGGTGCAGCTATTCAGAGGGTTATGTTATTATGCAGTCTATCTAAGTACAACTAGGTGCCTAACCGGCTCACCCGACAGAGAAAATACATAGCAGTAATACCTCTATATTCAGAAACAAGTATTCAAAAAACCTGTCCCACGAAACCCTCTCTGACACAACTGAAGCTCAGCGCTGGCCCTTCTGGCCTCTGCGTCAGCCTTCTGCTGACCTGCGTCAACCCCAGGACCCTCTGCGTCAGCCCTCTGAGGCACTGCGCAGCCTCTGGGACCCTCTACGTCAATCCAACAGCCTCTGCGTGGATGACGCAGTCCATCTGGCCTTTGCGTTGTCTCTATTGGGCTCTGTGTAACCTGGACTGGCTGCTGCTCTCGCTCTCTCTACTTATGTGCTGGTCTCTCAGTATTATCTCTACCTCTCTGTCTCCTACTCATTGCCCCTTGCTGCTGATCATTGATTCAACTTTGCTTAGCAACCCCGCTCTAGCAAAATGAATGACTGATCACTCTGGTGTATTCTCCAACTGACCCTCAAGCCTCCTCTTATACTTTTCATGTTGGTCCTTCAATGGATGAGATTAAATATCTAATCAACGACTAAGATTAGATTTGGCTTGATCCATGACATTTGGAACCTTCTAACCTAGTTTATATTAATACCTATTCATATTTTATTTTTCCTAAAGTTTAGACTTAGGAACTCCATTAAAAATATTAATTATTTTAATATCTCCCAAACCGAGTACAATCTGCCCAAACCATTTCTGGGTCTTGGTGATCTCATGTGCTTTAGCCTCTCCACCAATTTTCATGACTAGAGCACATCCGATGCTACCCCAAATCAACACAGTCATTGAAGGGGCAGCGACCTACGTATATAAGCATGCCCTCATTGTAACATTCAACACTATTGTACTATTCATCTTATTAATAAAAATATTACTACAATACATTGTGTATTTACAATTAAAGCACAACAACTCTAAGTTTTGTTGCTACAGTGGTATTGGAGCCATTTGAACCATTAGATGTTATCCGCTGCACAATCAACCATTAAGCTTAGATCCTGAAATCATGGGAATTTTGCCTAATTTTGGTGATATTAAGTGAATTAAGTTCCATTCAGCAGTCAACAACAAACATTGTTAGAGGAGGGCGCAGTTTACCCAAGACCATTTCCACCACTTGGGTCTGTGATATATTTCTGGGTTTTGTTGGAGCTAGTGTGGAGAGCCTACATTTAATTTTACCGAATTTTTGGAGTAGATTTGAGGGCTGAAATCTCAGTTCACCTACAGCAGTAGTGGCAATAATTTACTGGGTCAGCGTTGAGGTTTTTTGTGGATTCATTTTAGTACTTGGGCATCACAATTCCAACGTGGGTTTTGCGTAGCTTGTTGTAGCAAGCCCAAGTTCCTATTTCCATACTCATTGTACTACATTATGCTCAAAATAAATAAAATGGCTCAGAGATTTGGTGCATTTCCTCTTGTGTTTTGATTTCCTATGTATGTATTGAATTTCCTAGTTGTTGCTATAGTACATGTTTTTGTTATTCACTTAATATTTCCATTAGGAATATTATAGTGGTGTCAGAGCCATGATCTTGGCTAGCTGTGGGCCTTAAGCCAAGTGATGACAAAACCAGAATAAAAAGTTAAGAAACCATGGGATCCAAAGAAAGGTTAAAATCAAACAACATGGCAGGAATCTTGAATGAGATGATTAGGATGCAACAAATGATCATTGAAGTGGGGCAGAAGTTGAATCATACCACAATTGGGAATCAGGACCATTCTCAATTATACAACAAATCCACCATGCCCAAAGTTATGGATAATGCATCAAGATGGCAAGACATGATTGCAACTAATGTGGAGTTATTGGCAGCAAGTTGGAGGGCATACCAATAATTGGGACATGACATTCCAATGTCCCTCTCTTTTTGGCAGTTATGTGAACTAAGAGACATGCATACATCAATGGGAATCCAGTGGAATTATGCAGGGATGATGAGGAGGATCGAAGTAGAAGATGAAAAAGTAGTGAAGGGGCCATGGTTGGCAAGGGGAGAGTAGAGCACACACCCATAGGGCCATCCATTGACGAGGTGCCAAGAGACATAGAGGTGTCCACCATTGAGGAGGTGCCATTCGTTGTTGAGGTATCCATTGATGAGGTGTTCGGGGTTGTGTCTAAGTTTTTAGGTGATAGCAATGCACATTAGATTGGTGAGGTGCCTAGAGACATATCCAACTTTGGTGAGGAGCTGATAGTTACAGAGGCATCTAGATCTGTGAAAAAGTTTCTAGACAGTAGCTACCTATCGTTGATTGTTGAGGATGTTATGCATGATGAGCTATCTGTGGAGGGGCAATTAGTGGCTCATGTTGAGCCCATGGTGGAGGAGGATGAGCAACCATCCTTGGAGTCAACCATCAATGAGGAGCAGTTAGGTTCATTGGAAGCTAGTCATGCTTTTAGACAACAGTCCCCTTCAGGCATACATCAATGGGGCTTGCAACATTATTGGGCCGCCTCCTCGTGTTGGTGAGAGAGAGTTCGCGTTACCTAGGCAGATTACATGGTTTGGCCAGACTAGTGAGATGAGGCGACACGAGTTGCGCAGGGTGCAACATTTGCAGGATGGAGGACTTGTTCCGTGTATGGTTGTTCGTGCATTTGATCCCTCTCTCGAGGTTGGATGGCGAGAGATATTGAGTTGGTATCTGGTGGAGTTGGCTAGGAGGTTAGATGCATCCATGGCCACAGATCAATAGAGGCTATGGATTACCAGAGGGGCTCGAGGGCCAGACTGTTGTTGGGATCCAGGTGGGATTCTCCATCACATCGTGGAGTCGGTAGGTGATGGTAGTAGCTGCATGATGGACTTGGTGGTTGGGTGCACACACCTTTTCATATCCCCTTCAGAGTTCTTGACAGCACTAGTGACAAGATGGATTGACAGGGGAGCAGGTAGAGTTCATGAGTTGTCATGGCATGTTGGGCATACATGGGATTGTAGGATGATTAGCCTACTCTAGCAAGAGTTGGTAGGAGGAGGTGGTATTGGTAGGCCACTAAATAGGGTATTGTATGGAGACCATGCTCTCTCACTGGTATATTGCACACGGGAGCTACTGAGGATAGGATCAGTAGTGTCATTCACGTTAGCATGTGAGGAGTTAGGCCACTCAGGTCTATCTAGGGAGATGAGGAGATATAGCTCACATCGTGGAGGGCTTACTAGCAGAGTGGTGGATGCGTTGGCGCATGCGGGATGGCATATGATACAGGGTGGTACGACAGTAGGCAGTGGTACCCAAGGGTGCACAAAGATATGCCGCAGAGTCCAGTGTTATGCAGAGGGATGCGAGCTGATGCATACAGACCCAATTTTAGACCCTAGCATCTAGTGTTGTATAGAGGTATGCACTGACGAGTAGCGGCTTGTAGAGAAGCATGGAGATGCATGGTTGTTTGTTGTAGCATGTTGGTTTGCATTGAGCGACTCACATCGCATCGAGTACAAGCAGGATATGAGATGGTACAACAGTAGCACGGGGTATCCAGTGGTGTACAGGGATAGGCTGTAGGGTACAGTGCCAGGTCGAGGAGTACAAGGATACTCGGTGGGATGCAGGGGCATATGGTGCTGCACAACGAGGTCTTGGAGGGTTGCCTCTAGGGAGACTTATGGACGAAGACACCGAGCATACCTTTGGGTGTAGTTCACCCAGGATCGACGGGGATGCAGATGAGCGATACTCGATGGTATCCATGGGGACTCACACGCTTGTCCCTCTTATACATCACTTATAGGCACAAACAATTTGGTTGTTGTCCTTTGACACTCTGGGCACGAGCAGCGGGGGACAGGGAGCTCACCCGAGATATTGGGATGACACTCAACACACTAGGGGAGAGACTTCTCAGCGGTGGCATTGGGTCGGTGCACGAGTTGACAACCATAGGTTGCTGAATGAGGTGATCATCTGCAGGGGCGACATATCGTACATTAGTGAGCCTACGCCTGGGGAGCTAGTCACGAGGGAGACATGTGTCACTCTTTCCACAGGGCATGTCAAGATCATGCATGAGTAGAGGATACTATGTACAACTAAGGAAACTTTCCAGTATGTGTCCGACCTCTAGACATTGTATTGGCACATTATCGAGAGGGCGGATGGTAGACTCAGTGTTGATGGTTGGCAAGAGCAGGACAGGTCCGCATACACTGAGTCGATTGCGAGTATCAGATACCCATTTATTGGTTGCCTTCAAGGGGTAGTTATTTGGCACGTGTGGCTTCCAGTAGTGATTGGTACCATGCAGTGGTCGACATAGGGCAATTTACATGGATCAAAATAGCTCATGATATATGGGGCCTATATGTTGGTTGCATGCAGGGACTATGGACGAGGAACAAACGGATTCCAGTAGTTGTTAGAGCTATGCCACAGTAGGTCTGGCTAGGGGATCCAGGGATTCATTTGGTTGACAGGCCACTCCATCTCGTGAGGAGCATGGCCATAGTAGAGGATGATCTAGCTCACTTTGGGGTTGACACATGGGGGATCACTGAGGCCTCCATTGTTTGGCGAGGCAGGCTTCTTCAGTTGCAGCTCAAGATCGAGACTAGCGATGGGTGGGTAGATATTGACATCATAGAGACATTTAGGCAGGATGAGCTTGGCCTTCGTCGATATTTCGCCTCCAGGTTTCAGGGGAGGAGGCTGCAGTGTGCACACAATGGGCAGCCTATTCGAGTCAGAGTGGCGCAGCGACAACATGGTGGCGCTTTTCTAAGACGAGCATGGGACCCGAGCATCGCAGTACTAGACAACTCAACAATCTTTAGGGATGAGTTGGCTGTTAGAGGAGGAGATCAATCAGATTTTCCATTTGGCTTCAGTGACTCGTTGATGGTGTGGGGGACTTCTTCAGCATGGTAGGTTGGTCGGCAAGAGGATATCAGGAGGAGCTCATGTGGGAGAGACTTTGTCCCCACAGGGATTGGGTTGTATCTTTAGGAGTTTACTCTTGGTGTGCATGAGGTGGACTACTTGGTAGGGAAACTTCATGGAGAGTTGGACAAAGTCCTACATTATCATGATGATCTACTTAGTATGCAGAGGGCTTCTGGAGCTTATACCTGGTTGGATGGTGAGTGGAGCAAGGGGTGCTTCACATTGATCAGAATGCCTTGGGATCCTGGTATTGAGAGTTCCTTCATGATCAGTCAGTGTAGGGATCGGGGCTGAATCAGTAGCACATTTGGGACCTTGGTATTACTGGTGATGATAGTGGTGATTCGCAGGTGGAGGGGGCGCTTGTTTTGGCATTACTTGAGGACAAGCAATTTCTGGCGGGGAGGATTGTAATACCCCAATTTTGTGAGCATGGGAATTTTGCCTAATTTTGGTGATATTATGTAAAAGCGGCAAATATCATTTTGGAGAAAGGTGGCAAGTATTATTTTATTGGAGATTGGTGGAAAATTATTATTTTATTAAAATGGAGGCAAAAGTCACTTAGTGTAAAATGGCCCCCACCAATAAAATAATAGTTATAAAAAAGGTCTAGAAGCATGGGGAGAAATTATAAAAGGAGGATGGACTCATTTGCTAATCATCTTTTGACTATTACATCACCTCTCATCGTCTCTTGGGGTTGTTTAGCACAAGAAGAAAAGTGTTGTTTAGCACCAGAAATTCCACGCAAAATTCCACCCTCATTTCGGAGAACTTCGAGTGTCTCCCTAGTGAGGTAATTTAGGAGTCCAATTCAAGGCTTTCTTTGAGCTTCATTGCAGGAGCTTTCCCAGCTATGTGCATTTCCCGGGCACGGAAGGAGTTTGTGGCACACAATTTGGAGCCACTGTAGTTGGTTGGAGACTCCAGGATTTTGTTGAGACATTCTTCATAGTTAAGGCCAAAGATTTGGAGCATTTTGCAAGGCAGTGAGTGAGGTTAGAATTTGGGACGAATTTCCCCTCTTTTTGATAGTGAGCAAAGCTCACTGGCTCAAGTCTGCATAGGAGTAGGAGGTGGCTTCTTTCCGAGGAAATTTGGGTTCGATAAATCAAACATTTTCCAAAGGGGATCTTTGCAGGACTTTGGGAGGCTTCCAGTGTCATATTTTGGGCATCCTGCAACAGTTCCATTTTGTGGGGCGTTTTCGGGCCAAATTGGGTAATTCACACTTGTTGAGGGTCACAGGGGGTCGGTGGATTCAACCCAAACCCTTTCTGGGTTTTTGCGGGTTTGGTGAGAGGAGGCTAGAATTAATTTTAAAGAATTTTCTGAACACTTATGAGTGCAAAATTCCTAGTTCCATTCAGCAGTCAACAACAAAAATTGTTGGAGGAGGGTGCAGTTTATCCCTGGACCATTTCCACCACTTGGGTCCGTGAGATATTTCTTGGTTTTGTTGGAGCTGGTGTAGAGAGCTTACACTTAATTTTGAAGAATTTTTGGAGTAGATTTGAGAGCTGAAATCTCAGTTCAGCTACAGTGGCAGCGGCAGTAATTTACTGGGTCAGCGCTGAGGTTTTTTGTGGAGTCATTCCAGTACTTGGGCATCACAATTCCAACGTGGATTTCACGTACCTTGCTGTAGCAAGCCTAGGTTCCTATTTCCATACTCATTGTACTCCATTATGCTCAAAATAAATAAAATGGCTGAGAGTTTTGGTGCATTTCCTCTTTTGTTTGATTTCTTGTGTATGTGTTGAATTTCCTAGCTGTTGTTATAATGCATGTTTCTGTTATTCACTTAATATTTCCATTAGGAATATTGCAGCATTCCAAGATCATCCAAGTAGCATGTAACGAGGCTGTCCATGTATGAATCAATATAGCCCAAAAGCACCATGGAGGATGAGACCTAGGCTTTGGGCCACGTGAGCTGCCTCAAAGAATGTGTAAATGCCCAATGATCAGAATGAAGCCAACTGCCCAAGAAGTTTCATGCCACATCATCCAAATCCTCTATCTCAGCAGTATCACTGAATACAAGTAAATGCCCCTGCCATCAAAGCTCAAAATACAAGGGCTAATGAATAAATTCATTAGGGGTGCCACCATCAAAATGAGGGGTAACAGCTAGATGATTTGAAATGTTTGAAGGCAGATTTGCACAGAAACCAAGGCAAAATTATATATAAGTCTAAATTTGCTATGCACTTGATGTTTGTTACCAGTTTTAACTTTTAAGCAATTACAAAGTCTTCGTTTTGACAGAACTGCAAGAGGTTTACACAGATCTGAAGCTGTATTTCTAAGCAAAAATCGAATTTTAGTTTCAAATCACCTAGGGATTCTCCCGTGAGGCTTGCAAGCACTAGCATGGAGTGCAGAGGGAATGTATTGAGGAGACAATGTACCTTCCCTAGCTACCTTTTAACCTGGCAGCTTTAAGCATTTACAAGTATCTCCACTGCAGATATGTGGCGCAGGTGCATAGAACAACTCCAAGTGGAGCTTCAATACTGGAAGTATAAAGATCTTCTTTTGCTGGTAAGTTGACAGCTGTCTCTAGCATACTCCAGGATACCCATGTTTTTTGTCTCCTGCTGGCTACCTATTTGAACTCGATTGCCTAAATTGGAGAAAATTTTGAGGTCCTTTCTTTGAGCCACATATAGAAGGAAAAGAGGACCAATGGTTCATTGGCATGTTTGCATCCTTCCTAAGAATGAGGGTGCATTGGGGTTGATAGATGTCACATTTCAAGGAAGAGTTCTTATGGCCAAATGGGTTGTTAGATGTTTGAATGGTAATGCTCCAAGGCAAGTTCTATTGAGACACATGATCCTATAGGCGCAGTGTAATGTCCAGGTGGCAGACTATTTTGGTCTGTAAGATGCCATTGCTTTTCTGCATATGTTTAAAATCTGAGCTTCCCTTTTTCCAAAAAGTATTTGAGAAGTGTAGTGGGCAGTAGCCAAGCACCTTTGTTGGAACTTCTCCAGTAGCAGAGTTGGGGGACTTAACGCAAACATGGCCATTTGGAGCTGGAAACTAGGAAATCAATGTGTAGTTGAAATCCCCAGATTTCCTGCTCTCAGACTTAGCAGAAAGGTAACTTCTTGTGGAAATATTTGCAAGATGTTGACTATAGACCAATGTTACATTTATTGTTATCGGCAGTGTGGAAAAAATCTGCAAAAAATCGGGATTAAATCCTAAAATTGCGATTTTTTCAACAAAACGATTTAATCCTCCGATTTTTTATAAACTTTTTCAGAAATGAAAAAATCGCGATTTATTCGTTATATGCCCAATTTTATTGGGAATCGACCGAAAAAGTCGGCCATCTCTGCTAAATGTGGGATATGACAGTGGTGTTTAAGGGCTATCATATAGTGATTTGATAAGCAAAATTACTATGAGTTGCCACTACTCTTAGAGCTGTTATACAATGAATTTAACAAGGCAAATTTGCTGTGAGGAGGTTGAACAATAAGGTTTTTGGACAACTAGTATTCAGTGTCTTAGAAGGGCCAAACCATTGTGAGTTGATGATATACTTTGATTTTTTTTGAAATGATCGGAGAATCCACAGTAGAATTATTTTTGAACCAACGTTTCGAATCCCAAGTGGGATCCATCATCAGGGTAGAAGAATGATGATAAAAGAAGAGCAAACAGGAAGAATAAATACTAAGGAGGAAAAATTCAAATGGAAGAACAACAGTCGGCTAGAACCCTAAATTTTATGAAAAATTAATTTTTATTTCATATTAAATGTTATATATTATTAATAATTATCATTTAAAATAAAATAAATTAATATAATAATAACTTAAACATTAATTAATATAATGTTAATAGGATAATGATCAACTATTTTAATTTATAAATAAACCAAATTAATAAATATTTGATTTTATTGACAATGAAATATAATTACTTATTAATATATTCATTTATATCTTAATAAAATGGCTAATATATAAATCAATAATAATTATTTTGTAATAAATAATCATGGATTACCCAAGGTAGATATTATATACTTTGATGTTGATTGTATAGTGATTTGGTGGTCAAATCCACTTAAAAAGTAGATCTGGTTAGGGCTAAGTATATTGTGTATTTTGGAGCAGCAAATACTCAGTGAGCAATTGAAGGCAAATGAGGCAAAGGACCTGCCAGGTGTCAAGGATAAAAAATGCAGAAAGGGTTGATCTAGATGGGCTGCTTCAACAAGTAAGCTATATGTTTGTTCTTGTCTATTTCTCATTAGTTAGATTGCAGATCTGATGTTGCAGACTACAAGCCCTAATGGACTGTGGATACTCTAGATGTTAAAAAGATAAAAATAAATGAATATTTTTGTGTTTTTTTAATTTCGCAGACTTTTTGCTGACTTTTTCAAAAACTCCCGACTTTAACGAGTTTTTCAACTTTTAAACCCTTGCCGATTTAATCCCGACTTCGACTTTTTCCACATTGGTTATCGGCAATTTATTGCCAGGGGTCCAAAATTTAAATTATCGGCAATATTGGGGAAAATATTGGAAATTGTCGGGAATCCTAAAAAAATACAAATATAATATTTTTTTTTCAATTTTTTGAACTTATAAAGCAACATCAACATCAAACAAACTCATTGCTACATAAATATGAAAATAAAATCAATATATAAGATGTCAAGTGTCACATCAGATATAAATATTGAAATATGATATTTTTCCTAAGCCATGAGATCTAATAGAATGATACAAATCATATGAAAACAAAAATAAATGTATCCCATGAGATGACTCGTGGCAATGAAAACAACAAATTTCCCCTTGTTTTCTTGATGGAAAATGGTCACATCATCCTCAATAATGTTATCACAACTGGGCCAAAAGGTTGGTCAGCCAAAAAATACATAAGATATTCAATTTTTGAAAAGAACATAAAATTCATATGCATCCATATGAATCCAAATTATTATACACAAATATGCAAAATTTCTCGTGTGTATAGCAAGTGTGCATATAACCAAAATATCACCAAGTGCAATCCATCTCTAAATCAAAATAGATCAATAGAGATTGAGAGGCTCTAAATGGCCTGCAAAATCCAAAGAAAATCATGCCACAACAAATAACTACATAACATCAAAATCACTGCCTATATTGGGATCCTACTCATCAAGATCACCCACTAATTAAAATAAGATAGAAAGAGCTTAACATCCTAATCAATGATTTTACTTGTGAAGTGTACATTTTTACAAGGGTCATGAAAGAGGAGCTCAGTAGTCAATGCCACCAACATTGAGGTACATAGACAGCTTGGTGATCTTGATTAAATGTTAGTTTCATGCCCATATATATCACAAAATCCAGTAGAAATGATGCAATCCCGCCAATCCTGAAATCCTGAAAATTGTCAAGTTTGTTGGATTTTGAGTGAGATCTAAAATTCTACTTTCTCCATATGAAATCCAATGAGGTCGAAACCACTCTCAAACTTCTTGAGTCAATTAATAGTAATATTAAAAATTTAAGTAAAAGGATGTTACTTTAAGAATTTAATATTACCGTTAACTACTAGGGTATGTATCTCATGAGATGAATCTTTGGAAATGAAAACAATATATTTCTTCTTGTTTGCTTGATGAAAATAAGCATAGTGTCCTCACAACTCAATCCCCTAATTCACTTTTAAAAAATTAGGGTTAAAGGAAAAAAAATGGTGATAATTTGCAGCTGACAGAAAACAAGGCAATAATTTCGAAAATATCGCGATAATTATCTAAATTATTGCGATAAGTTCAAAACAGACAAATTATCGCAATAATTGAAGGCAATAATATTGGCGAGGGGCAGTTCGGCGATAATATCGTGATATGTGCAACACTGCTATATACTCTAGATCATGGACAAAATAGAGAACTCTTGCTCAACAAAAGGCCCTTATAGCTTCTACGTTCTAACAGATTGACTATTCATGAGATTAAGGATTTCATTTCATTAGAGGATGAATTCAAAACCAATGTTCAGCTATATGAAGAAATTTCGGGTTGTCCAAAAGGGAGGATCCTTTAAAGCTGGCCTCATAGCATATAGTTGACACTTGGCATAATTGTACCTCCAAATCTACCATTATTCAACATTCTCATAACTCTCAACACCTCATCTGTTTTGACCAAACCAAAATTCTAACCACTACTCCACATTCCTTAGCTCACATCATCAAAGAAGTTGTGGAAATTCAAAAGAACCCTAATAATTTCAATCAGGAAGATGGCTACAAACTCAACGAGTCTTGGAAACCAATAATTCATCCACTCATTCAATAAGTATCCTTCTTTATCTCTTTTGTCGCTCTTTTCAAAGATTCTTTCTTTGTCCCCCTTTTTTCATTTTTTATTTCTTTTTGGCCTTCTCTCCTTCCCTCCATCTCTAGCCTTGCTCCCCTTCCCATCCTCTATAACTTTAAGTTTTTATTTATTCCTTTTATCCAGTTAACTCCTCGCTCTCTTCTTCAATTTTTTGTTTCTCTTATTTTAATTTTTTTACCCTCTTACCTTCTTTTCTCTACATTCTTAACCTCAACCAGGGTTGTGAAGGAGGGCCCCCCCAAATCCGCACTCCAAGCATGCTTCGAGTGGAAGCGCACTCCCACAAAAAAAATTCACACCATAGCTTTCTTCGCAATTTTTTTTTCACAAAGATGTTCCAAACACATTTTTTTTTCAAAGAAACAAGAGTTTTAGAGTAGGGCATCCTAATAGTCAAGCCTACGGCCCTAGTATTGATACGCAATTCATGTTCTCTTTAGTATTTCATTTTCCTCCTTTTATTTAAATTTTCAACATTACCATGAAATAACTCAGGATGTTTGAGAGTGGTTTTGATCTCATTGGATTTCCAATGGAGAAAGTAGAATTTCAGATCTCACTCAAAATCCAGTAGACTTATCAGTTTTTCAGGATTTCAGGACTAGGGGGATTGCAATGTTTCCATTGGATTTTGTCATGTACTAGGGTTTGGAACTCTTATTTAATCAAGAGCACCAAGCCCTCTATGTACCCATCACTCAAACAAAATATTGACTTGACATGCTACGTTTTTTCTATCTTATGTTAATGCTTAGAGGGTGATATTAATGACAAAGATCCCAAGATAGGCAAATATTTTGATGATATGTAGGTATTTGTTGTAGCATGATTTTTTTGGTTGTTAGAGGCCATCTAGAGCCTATTTGTTGATGTATTTTTAGTTCAGAGATGGATTGCACTCGATGCTATTTTGGTTATGTGCACCCTTACATGCTATAAAAATGAGAACTTGTAATTTGTGAACCTGTGGTTATGAATATTATAACTACTAGATGAATGTTGTTATATGGTTTAGTCCATGATTTTATGTTTTTATCACTAATTCATCATTTTACATGCTTTTGTTAATGTATATGCATCAAAATATATAAAAATATATATTATATAAAATTCGCTCCCAAAATCGTTCCTGACCCGAGAGATTTTGAAAATGTCACTCCTCGCTCCTGCTTCCCACTCCCAAGCAACCATGACCTCAACATTTTTTCCCCGCCTTTATATATTTTTTATTTTTAACCCTTTAGTTTCAAATTTTTTTATAATCACTAAACCCCTAATTAAACTTTTCCTTAATCTGATCATTATTCTTTTCCTCCTTTATCATCTTTTATAAGAATTCTTGCTCCATTCCCTCCAATCCTTTAATTTAATTTAATGTATAAATTTTATTTTAATTTAATTCAAATCTTATTTTATACTTTTTAACCTTTTTCAACTCAATGGCTGCTATTCCATCTCTCTCAATGGTTGATTTCCTTTCCTTTTCTCTATATGTCTAAATCCTAGCACTCTCTTCAAACATCTTTGTGTAACGTCCCTTCTCAATAAATTTTGCCAAAGGAAGAACTACAATTTTGCAATTTTGAAGTCAACACAATTTTGGGCACCAACTTAGGAAAAGTGGGTCGAAATATTTGAGTTGGTGGAATGTGGGGGCCACCCCCACATGAAATACACACCCCTTGGAAGAGAAATCGATTTTGCTAAGGGAAAGTTGAAATATTTGGTGGAGGGACCCACATGGGGAAGGAAGGCAGCAAGTATAAATAAGAGGAGGATGGCAACTATTGGGACTTTTTGATAACTTGACATTTACCATTGTTGCTCAAGTTGTTCAGCTGAGTCACAAGTGTTGCTTAGCACCAGAGTTTTCCAAGGAGAAAACTCACCCTTTCTTTGATGGACCTTGAGTGCCACCCTAGGGAGGTATTGCTAAGTTCAGTGGAGGGAAATTGGTGGGAGATTGTGGGACCATTCAGCCTTTTTCCTCAACCAATTCGTACTCCAGGAAGGACGCAAGAGCCAAGTCTATGAAAAATTCTGAATCTAACAAACCAGAAATCCTACTGCAGTAAACTAATTTACATTACCTACTTGTTTTCTTCATTTAACAAGTTATTTTTAGAAATATTCAGAAAATGTTAATGTAAATACATTGTAGCCTACACCACTATACAGATCAAGTACTAAAAAATAAATGAGACAACCATGCAAAGGACACACTTATTTTTGGACTCAACATCCTTGGAAAAACACAATGCAGGAAAACCGGTGCAACAACTCTGAGGGTTTTCTATTAATAAGCAGAAGTTCTAAATACAAATGTTGGTTACACTACTAGCAAATCAGTGACAGAGAAATACAATGGCAAAGAACTCGAGTGAGTTTTACCTCACTTCACCTAGCAGAATCCCGTTGATCCGGCAACAAAACTGGCTGGCCCCAGCTACAACTACGTTGCCCCTTCGTAGTAATTGCGTGGGCCTACATGGAGCTCTCTGAGGCTCTGCGTCAGCACTTCTGCCCACTGCATTAGCTTTCCCGACTGTTCTGGCAGTTTCCGGCAGCTCCCCGGCTTTTTGCGTGGAAGGCAACTCTTCTTCTACACTGGCCCTCCTGGCTCTACGTCAAGGCTGCATGGGCCCAGACTGGCCCAACGTCAGCTCTCTCAGCTACTACACTGCTTCCATTAGCTTCTCTCCGCCTCTTTGTCTGTATTCCTGAACTATCGTTGCCCCTCAGCTGCAATATCTCCCCAATCGATTTCCTTCCTGAGAACTTCTCACCTCAAAAAATCGATTTCCTCAATCTCTCTGTTTGTGTTTCCAAATGAACCCCAAACCTCCATTTCATACTTTTCCTATTGAGTCTTCAACGGCTGAGATTAAGTCTCTAATCAACGGCTAAGATTAAAACATGACTTGATCTGCCTTCTAGATCAATCTCACCCATATTTTGATTAATACCCATTAATATTTTAATTTTCCTAAGTTTAGACTTAGGAACCCCATTACAAATATTAATTATTTTAATAAAATACAATTCGGGTGGAATTGCACCAAACGGTATCTGGGTTATTTAGAACTCATGTGCCTTGGCCTCTTCACCAATTTTCAAGGCTACACAACTTCCGATGCTACCAAAAACTGACACTCCCTCTTAGCGAGGAAAGTGCTCTAGCAACAATGTCCACCTGCATGCTGCTCTGTTTCTGAAGCACCTCCTTTTTGCATTGTTTTTGCCACCAACACTATGTTGCTACTGCTATTGTACCGCTACCCATGACACTTCCACTGTGACTGTTGCATCTGTACTACAACTCCTTGTCAAACGCTGCATCTGCTATGCTGCTAGCACTGCCACTGCTAACACTGCATCCACATTGCAACTCAGTTGCTGAGAGAAGAAATTGAAAAACATCCAAAATTAGTTGAACTTAACTACGTTTAACATAATACAATGAATGTTGGAATCTGACTGTTGCTGATTCTAACCCTCTGAATCTTCTGCGCTGTTGTTAACTCCTACACTGCTGCCAACCTTGCTTTGCGTTGATCAGTCTCTAGTCCCAAGCTACTACATTTGTCCTCCAAACACTCCACTGCATCATCTGACACTAAGTCCATCTCGCTACTACTAAATCCTGGGCTCCTGTTGCGAGGAATTGATCCAAGAGGTGGACTCCTCAAGGATCCTGCCCACATGTAGTCCTCTTAAATACAAATGTTGGTTACACTACTAGCAAATCAGTGACAGAGAAATACAATGGCAAAGAACCCGAGTGAGTTTTACCTCACTTCACCTACCAGAATCCCGTTGATCCGGCAACAAAACTGGCTGGCCCCAGCTACAACTACATTGCCCCTTCGTAGTAATTGCGTGGGCCTACATGGAGCTCTTTGAGGCTCTGCGTCAGCACTTCTGCCCACTGCATTAGCTTTCCCGACTGTTCTGGTAGTTTCCGGCAGCTCCCCGGCTTTTTGCGTGGAAGGCAACTCTTCTTCTACACTGGCCCTCTTGGCTCTACGTCAAGGCTGCATGGGCCCAGACTGGCCCAACGTCAGCTCTCTCAGCTACTACACTGCTTCCATTAGCTTCTCTCCGCCTCTTTGTCTGTATTCCTGAACTATCGTTGCCCCTCAGCTGCAATATCTCCCCAATCGATTTCCTTCCTGAGAACTTCTCACCTCAAAAAATCGATTTCCTCAATCTCTCTGTTTGTGTTTCCAAATGAACCCCAAGCCTCCATTTCATACTTTTCCTATTGAGTCTTCAACGGCTAAGATTAAGTCTCTAATCAACGGCTAAGATTAAAACATGACTTGATCTGCCTTCTAGATCAATCTCACCCATATTTTGATTAATACCCATTAATATTTTAATTTTCCTAAGTTTAGACTTAGGAACCCCATTACAAATATTAATTATTTTAATAAAATACAATTCGGGTGGAATTGCACCAAACGGTATCTGGGTTATTTAGAACTCATGTGCCTTGGCCTCTTCACCAATTTTCAAGGCTACACAACTTCCGATGCTACCAAAAACTGACACTCCCTCTTAGCGAGGAAAGTGCTCTAGCAACAATGTCCACCTGCATGCTGCTCTGTTTCTGAAGCACCTCCTTTTTGCATTGTTTTTGCCACCAACACTATGTTGCTACTGCTATTGTACCGCTACCCATGACACTTCCACTGTGACTGTTGCATCTGTACTACAACTCCTTGTCAAACGCTGCATCTGCTATGCTGCTAGCACTGCCACTGCTAACACTGCATCCACATTGCAACTCAGTTGCTGAGAGAAGAAACTGAAAAACATCCAAAATTAGTTGAACTTAACTACGTTTAACATAATACAATGAATGTTGGAATTTGACTGTTGCTGATTCTAACCCTCTGAATCTTCTGTGCTGTTGTTAACTCCTACACTGCTGCCAACCTTGCTTTGCGTTGATCAGTCTCTAGTCCCAAGCTACTACATTTGTCCTCCAAACACTCCACTGCATCATCTGACACTAAGTCCATCTCGCTACTACTAAATCCTGGGCTCCTGTTGCGAGGAATTGATCCAAGCGGTGGACTCCTCAAGGATCCTGCCCACATGTAGTCCTCTTAAATACAAATGTTGGTTACACTACTAGCAAATCAGTGATAGAGAAATACAATGGCAAAGAACCCGAGTGAGTTTTACCTCACTTCACCTAGCAGAATCCCGTTGATCCGACAACAAAACTGGCTGGCCCCAGCTACAACTACGTTGCCCCTTCGTAGTAATTGCGTAGGCCTACATGGAGCTCTCTGAGGCTCTGCGTCAGCACTTCTGCCCACTGCATTAGCTTTCCCGACTGTTCTGGCAGTTTCCGGCAGCTCCCCGGCTTTTTGCGTGGAAGGCAACTCTTCTTCTACACTGGCCCTCCTGGCTCTACGTCAAGGCTGCATGGGCCCAGACTGGCCCAACGTCAGCTCTCTCAGCTACTACACTGCTTCCATTAGCTTCTCTCCGCCTCTTTGTCTGTATTCCTGAACTATCGTTGCCCCTCAGCTGCAATATCTCCCCAATCGATTTCCTTCCTGAGAACTTCTCACCTCAAAAAATCGATTTCCTCAATCTCTCTGTTTGTGTTTCCAAATGAACCCCAAGCCTCCATTTCATACTTTTCCTATTGAGTCTTCAACGGCTGAGATTAAGTCTCTAATCAACGGCTAAGATTAAAACATGACTTGATCTGCCTTCTAGATCAATCTCACCCATATTTTGATTAATACCTATTAATATTTTAATTTTCCTAAGTTTAGACTTAGGAACCCCATTACAAATATTAATTATTTTAATAAAATACAATTCGGGTGGAATTGCACCAAACGGTATCTGGGTTATTTAGAACTCATGTGCCTTGCCCTCTTCACCAATTTTCAAGGCTACACAACTTCCGATGCTACCAAAAACTGACACTCCCTCTTAGCGAGGAAAGTGCTCTAGCAACAATGTCCACCTGCATGCTGCTCTGTTTCTGAAGCACCTCCTTTTTGCATTGTTTTTGCCACCAACACTATGTTGCTACTGCTATTGTACCGCTACCCATGACACTTCCACTGTGACTGTTGCATCTGTACTACAACTCCTTGTCAAACGCTGCATCTGCTATGCTGCTAGCACTGCCACTGCTAACACTGCATCCACATTGCAACTCAGTTGCTGAGAGAAGAAACTGAAAAACATCCAAAATTAGTTGAACTTAACTACGTTTAACATAATACAATGAATGTTGGAATCTGACTGTTGCTGATTCTAACCCTCTGAATCTTCTGCGCTGTTGTTAACTCCTACACTGCTGCCAACCTTGCTTTGTGTTGATCAGTCTCTAGTCCCAAGCTACTACATTTGTCCTCCAAACACTCCACTGCATCATCTGACACTAAGTCCATCTCGCTACTACTAAATCCTGGGCTCCTGTTGCGAGGAATTGATCCAAGAGGTGGACTCCTCAAGGATCCTGCCCACATGTAGTCCTCTTAAATACAAATGTTGGTTACACTACTAGCAAATCAGTGACAGAGAAATACAATGGCAAAGAACCCGAGTGAGTTTTACCTCACTTCACCTAGCAGAATCCCGTTGATCCGGCAACAAAACTGGTTGGCCCCAGCTACAACTACGTTGCCCCTTCGTAGTAATTGCGTGGGCCTACATGGAGCTCTCTGAGGCTCTGCGTCAGCACTTCTGCCCACTGCATTAGCTTTCCCGACTGTTCTGGCAGTTTCCGGCAGCTCCCCGGCTTTTTGCGTGGAAGGCAACTCTTCTTCTACACTGGCCCTCCTGGCTCTACGTCAAGGCTGCATGGGCCCAGACTGGCCCAACGTCAGCTCTCTCAGCTACTACACTGCTTCCATTAGCTTCTCTCCGCCTCTTTGTCTGTATTCCTGAACTATCGTTGCCCCTCAGCTGCAATATCTCCCCAATCGATTTCCTTCCTGAGAATTTCTCACCTCAAAAAATCGATTTCCTCAATCTCTCTGTTTGTGTTTCCAAATGAACCCCAAGCCTCCATTTCATACTTTTCCTATTGAGTCTTCAACGGCTGAGATTAAGTCTCTAATCAACGGCTAAGATTAAAACATGACTTGATCTGCCTTCTAGATCAATCTCACCCATATTTTGATTAATACCCATTAATATTTTAATTTTCCTAAGTTTAGACTTAGGAACCCCATTACAAATATTAATTATTTTAATAAAATACAATTCGGGTGGAATTGCACCAAACGGTATCTGGGTTATTTAGAACTCATGTGCCTTGGCCTCTTCACCAATTTTCAAGGCTACACAACTTCCGATGCTACCAAAAACTGACACTCCCTCTTAGCGAGGAAAGTGCTCTAGCAACAATGTCCACCTGCATGCTGCTTTGTTTCTGAAGCACCTCCTTTTTGCATTGTTTTTGCCACCAACACTATGTTGCTACTGCTATTGTACCGCTACCCATGACACTTCCACTGTGACTGTTGCATCTGTACTACAACTCCTTGTCAAACGCTGCATCTGCTATGCTGCTAGCATTGCCACTGCTAACACTGCATCCACATTGCAACTCAGTTGCTGAGAGAAGAAACTGAAAAACATCCAAAATTAGTTGAACTTAACTACGTTTAACATAATACAATGAATGTTGGAATCTGACTGTTGCTGATTCTAACCCTCTGAATCTTCTGCGCTGTTGTTAACTCCTACACTGCTGCCAACCTTGCTTTGCGTTGATCAGTCTCTAGTCCCAAGCTACTACATTTGTCCTCCAAACACTCCATTGCATCATCTGACACTAAGTCCATCTCGCTACTACTAAATCCTGGGCTCCTGTTGCGAGGAATTGATCCAAGAGGTGGACTCCTCAAGGATCCTGCCCACATGTAGTCCTTTTGAATACAACTCGATATCGCCCCAACTCCCGCCTGGAGATGCATGGGAACTCATGGCAAACTCATCCTCGTCAATCTTTGCTGAAGCAGCCTTAGGATCATATTTCTCATCCTTTTCCTTTTTCTTCAAAGGACACTGGGATGCATAGTGGCCCATCTCGCCACAACTGAAACATTTCACCATCAAAATGTTCTTCTTTCGCTTCGACATATACTATCCCTTCGATGTTAGAGTTGCGTTTTCCTCCTCTTCCTTCACCTTTGTGCCACTCCCACTGCTGCTATTGAGGTTGACCTTCACTAGGTCCCTCCTTAACTCCTCCCGTTGAAGAGCCGCCCACATCTCCTCCCATGAAGGTAGTTTTTCTCTGCCCAATATGCTTTGGACGAAAACTTGCCATTCATCTAAGACTCCATTCAGGGCTATTCTTACCATCGCGTTTGGCTGAGGAGTGGACCCCACTGCAACAAGCTAGTCTCTAGTGTCCTAAAGATGTTGAAGATAGAGGTTCACCCCTTCTCCTTTCTGCATCAAATTCTGCTGCAACTTCTGCTCCAAATACATCTTCCACTATTAGGAAGAGCCTTCATACAGAGACAAAAAGGCTTCCCACATCTCTCGGGCTATATCCTTGCCCTGCAAGTGTGAGACCACATGATCTCGAACTCCATCGAGACTGAGCCTCTTTGCCTTCCCCTGCTCGGCTTTGTATTTATTCTTTTAATCGTTGTTAGCGGGAACAACTACAACACTATTAACGTAGGCCTCAAGATCATATTCCTCCAAAACAACTAAGATTATGGTCTTCCATATGACATAGTTGGAGGGTCCTGATCTCTGAGCCCATGCAATGTCGTCTTACCCAACTGTCAAACTGACTCTAGTCATTGCTCAGCAAGTGAGAAATTCAAACTTTTTGGCAAAAAGCTCTCTGACAAGAAAATTCCCTTTCTACGTGTCTTCTTTCTTTTCCAGCAGAAATTACACCCTTCAAGCACTACACTAAGCCTCTGCGTCACTCCCTCTGCCTCTACAAACTCGCGAACTGGAAATCGTACCTCTCTGTCGTCTCACTCAAAGAGATATTTCCTCAGATTTGCTTCCCGACAAGGACTGCACAATCCCTTCAAGGGGATTCAAATTGTTGCCAAGTGTAGCGTTCAGCCTCATTGCGCAGCACTGGATCTACTCTTCCTGTTTCAAAATCAATGCTCTGATACCATGTGAAAACTCCTACACTCGAAGGAACCCCTACTGCAGTAAACTGATTTACATTACCTACTTGTTTTCTTCATTTAACAAGTTATTTTTAGAAATATTCAGAAAATGTTAATGTAAATACACTATAGCCTACACCACTATACAGATCAAATACTGAAAAAGAAATGAGACAACCATGCAAAGGACACACTTATTTTTGGACTAAACGTCCTCGAAAATCCCAATGCGGGAAAATCGGTGCAGCAACTTTGAGGGTTTTCTATTAATAAGCAGAAGTTTTGAATGCAAATGTTGGTTTCCCTCCCGGCAAAACAGTGACAGAGAAATACAATGGCAGAGAACCTGAGTGAGTTTTACCTCACTTCAACCAGCAGAATCCGACTGATCCGGCAGCAAAACTGGCTGGCCCCAGCTACAACTGTGCTACCCCTTCGCAATAATTGCGTGGGCTTGCGTGGGACTCTCTAAGGCTCTGCATTAGCACTTCTGCCCACTGTGTCAACTTTCTCGGCTATTCCGACAAATTCCGACAGCTCCTCAACTTTCTGCATGGAAGGCATGTATTCCTTTGCGCTGGCCCTCCTGGCTCTGTGTCAAGGCCGCGTGGGCCCAGATTGGCCCAACGTTAGCTCTCCCGGCTACTGCGCTACCTCCATTAGCTTCTCTCCACCTCTCTGTCTGTATTCCCGAACTATCGCTGCCCCTCAGCTACAAGATCTCCCCAATCGATTTCTTTCCTGAGAACTTCTCACCTCAAAAAATCGATTTCCTCAATCTCTGTGTGTGTGTTTCCAAATGAACCCCAAGCCTCCATTTTATACTTTTCCTGTTGAGTCTTCAACGACCGAGATTAAGTCTCTAATCAACGGCTAAGATTAAAACATGATTTGATCCGCCTTCTAGATGATTTTCACCCATATTTTGATTAATATCCATTAATATTTTAATTTTCCTAAGTTTAGACTCAGGAACCCCATTAAAAATATTAATTATTTTAATAAAATACAATCCGGGTGGAATTTCACCAAACGGTTTATGGGTTCTTTAGAACTCATGTGCCTTAGTCTCTCCACCAATTTTCAAGGCTAGAGCACTTTCGATACTACCAAAAACTAACAAAGTCGTACCACTCAGTAGAGTGAGTTTCTAGGGCAATTTTGGCCGGAAAATTTTGAAGGAATTTCACTAGGGGTGGACCAACACTTCTGGGAATTTTCAGAGTTGGAGGTTGCTGCTTTTGAGAGGGTCGAATTTGTCATTTCTGGGCCTGCGCAGGGGGTCAATGGGAAAAAATTCGTGGAGCTAGGATCAACCCTCTTGTGCGAGATTTTGGGGAAGAAACTCACTCACTCTTCCGGGGATAATTTTTGGAGCATTTCTCTAGCAAATTGAGGAGAGATAAGGCCACATTCAGCAGTGGTGGATTTGGGGGACGCAGTTTTCTGGCAAGGAGGGCGTAGCATAAAATTGGGTAATTTTGGGAGGTCAGAATTAGCCCAATTCCTTTTTGGGTTTTGCTAGACTAGCCCCAAGGAGCACACACCTAATTTTGCAGAATGTTTGGTGGTGTACAACAGTAGTGCAAAAATTTATGGGTGCAACATACAGCCTGTTGGAGCCATTTGTGTGGGATTTTTCAACTATCTTCACCTGGGTATTTGCTTGCTTTCATAGCAAGCCCAGGTGCACACTTTCCACCACCTATTGTAATCAAATTCCAGTACATCATCAATAAAATGGCTCAGATTTCTTATGGTTGCATTATGGGTTTTTAATGTGTGCATGCTTGTGTCAATTTCCAGAATTTTATACTTGTTCATATGTTGTAGCTAGTGCATGTCTTTGGTATTCTACTAAATATTTCCATTAGGAATATTACAGTGGTATCAAAGCATGTTCCTGGCCAGTGTGGGGAACAAGAGCAGGTGATGCCACCAAGGTACCAAGGAGTGGTTTTCCAGAGGGGCCGTGGAAGAGGAAGAGGCAGGATTCGAGGCGTGGAAAACATCAGGGGTCACATGGATAACCAAGAGGACAACGAGCATCCCAGACAAGGGGGCCAAAACAATATTTTAGAAGAGTTGCTGAGGACAAACCAGCAGATGTTGAGGCAGGGGCAACTCATGATGGATATGATGCAACAGGTGATGGGCCTGCAGGTGAATGGGAGACTAGAGGGAGAGCACCAAGGTGACAGGTGTTCCAGAGTCGGGGGAGGCATCAGTACATTACAACCCCCACACACCCCTTTTCGTGGTCAGGTCGACTGTCCCACCATGCCTCATTTCGTGGACGAGCCAGAGCATGAGAGGGAGCCAGACCTAGTTGCAGATTTAGTCCACTCAATTGCATTAGGCATTGATGAGTACGAGGGGATAGATGCCAGGATTAAGAGGGTGATGTCCTTTGGGGAGTATATTCAACTCAAGGAGAGGCGTACCACTGGGGCCAAGATTCACTATAGAGGGGGGCAATCTAGCGAGGAGGTACAAAAGATAGCGGGGAAGGTTACACTCCCCAACTTCAATGGGATGACTAAGAGTTCAGCCAGGGCATGGGTTTAGAAGCTAGACACATACTTCCACTTGAACCCCATGCGTGAGACAAACGCTATCCGGTTTGCTACTCTACATCTGGAGGGTGATGCACAGGAGTGGTGGTACCACGCGCTGATTACATTGGGGCACATTCACATCACTTCTTACACCGAGCTCACTTGGAGACTGGTTAAGAGGTTTGAGAGGAAGCACCCTGAGCTACATTTCAGGGAGTTGGCCCACCTGAGATAGAATGGCAGTGCAGAGGTCTATATTTCAGAATTTCAAAGGCTGGTCGTGATGGTGATTGATATCTCAGAGACCCGGTTGATTATGTTGTTTGTGGAGGGGCTTGCTGAGCCATTACGTGGTTGGGTGAGGGCCTACAAGCCCATGTCCTTATTGGACACTATCTCTAGGACCCAGGACATGATTGACGCAGTGCCCAAGACCCGGGCCTTAGTACCCACCAGACCCATTTCCCTGCAGGGGAATCGAGACACTTGGCCATTTCAGAAGGATGGAAGGTGTGGCCAATTGGATGAGGAGACCAGGAGGGATCTCAGGAGGAGGAAGTTATGCTTCACGTGCCAGGAGCCTTGGGCACCTAGGCACAAATGCACCAAGGGAAAGGCCCATTACATTGAGGTGTATTTAGACAGTGAGCCGGATGAGGAGTTGAGCTAGGCACAAATTAGGGAGATGAGAGGGCATAGTCATCAGGGGGAGCACCACCACCACGACCCGATGGAGGAGGGCAATGCGCTCCATCTAGGGGAGTTCTTCTTCACTTTGGGGAAATCTGAAGTACTTGACACTCAAGATCAGAGGGATTGTACAGGGGCAGCGAGTGTCAGTTCTAGTAGACAATGGGGCCACCCACAACTTTATTGATGCCCAGATGGTGGAGCGAAGGGGCATTCACACAGAGACATTTGAGGGGTTCTCGGTGTTGGTGCCAAGAGACCGGACGATGCAGTGCATGAAGTATGTTCCCAACTTGACTCTGACGATGGGGAACTACTCCGTCACTGACCATTTCTTTGTGGTTGATGTTCCAGACACCAATGTGGTGTTGGGTGTCCAGTGGTTGTACTCGTTGGGGAGGGTCACCACTGATTGGCAAAAGCTAGTGATGGAGTTTACGGGCCCAGATGGGAAGCCAGTAGTGTTGAGGGGAATGCACTCTTACCCACCCCAGATAGTCTTTGCTCATTGGATGGAGGCAGATTTACAGCATGGGGACATAGAGTGGGCAGTGGAGCTTAGGATTTCAGAGACGAGGACTCAAACACGACCTGTGCATCTAGACATATTAGCCTTGTTGGAGAGACACCAGGGGGTTTTTGGGGAGATTCCTCCAGATAGACCACTAGACAGGGGATTTGAGCACACTATTGAGTTGGAGGAGGGGGTGCACACAGTCATTACTACTCCTTATAGGCACCCCAAAGCCTATCGGGATGAGATTGAGAGGGCGATACAGGAGTTGCTGAGATTGGGGCACATCAGGCCTAGTTCAAGTCCCTTTGCTTCTTCCATGGTGTTGGTGAAGAAGAAGGACGAGACTCTCCGCATGTGTATCGACTACAGGGCCCTCAACAAGAAGACCCTGAAAAATAGATACCCAATCCCGCACATTGATGAGCTGATGGATGAGCTTAGAGGAGCGAGATACTTTTCTAAGATAGATTTGCACTTGAGGTATCACCAAATTTGGGTGAGGGAGCAGGACATCCCCAAGACTTTCTTTCGCTGCCACTATGGACACTTCATGTTTTTGGTGATGCCCTTCGGGCTAACCAATGCTCCTATAATGTCCCAAATGAGAAAATTTTGGAACAAGCTCGAATTTTTAACACAGAAAAACTCCAGATAAAAATATTATTCATAAACAGAAGATTGTCATGTAAAAATAAACAAATAGAGCACTGCAATCTCACAACATAATAAACAAGAAAACTCTAAGCTTTATTATATTAGATGACTGGGGTTTTACATGCACATACAACCCATACAGCTGAGATAATCGAGCCTCAAACAAATCTACAATAATGCCTTAAATCGGCCTCCAAACAAATGAAAAACGATACACTGCAACCTGTGAACCCTGAATGGATTCACCAAGGGAAGATGGGTGCTTGTCCAATCTCTCTAAATCACCCGAGGGTTTCTGTCCTGGGGCCACTGTTGGAGTAGAGAACTGGGTTCTCAACCTCTCATAAAAGAAATAATATGAAATCCAAGATATCCTCCAATGGCCTCCTCCTCCTATTTTATAGATCTGATGGACCCCTCTAGAATCTTCTATTTTATTATTATTTTAATCATAGAGCACTTTTCCCGCTTTTATTTTAATCAAAATATTATTTTTAATGTGGGAAAATGGGTAAATTGGCCACCATGTCTCCTTAGGTCACTGAAACTCCCATCCAAAAGTCCCATCATGTAGATCTTCTCATTTTGGTTCCAACGAGCTATTACACTGAGGTGTTCCATCAATTAATCTCCCTGAAATGCCACCTCGAGCTTAATTAGTTAAGTTATGCCCAATAATAATGCAGATTTTTGAAAGTTGTCGGAATCCAATGGAACGAAAGGAGAACTGTGCTAATGATGGAATATGCCAAGCGAACGCCATCAAATCCCATAAAACCTCCTCAAAACTCCATCGGGACCCCTAATGACATAAACTTGCTCCACTGATCTGGCCATCCCCTGTACTGGAAATCCACCCTGGTTGTACTATGAAGGAGACTAAAATTGGGGACATGACATTCCTCCCGCCCCAAGATTGCTTGCCCTCGAGCAACCAAATCTGTGGACCAATCTGGTGACCCAATGCCCGGATCCCATACAAACCACTGGTCCATGTGACGTCTACAAGCTATCGAAACATGACTGGATCCTCCAATGCCTGGATCCCATGTCCATCTCCGACTCAACCTGCTGCCAATAGATCCACTTGGATCCCAATGCCACCAAGAAGGAGCATTAATGCTACAAGGCTCCTGCTGTGCCGTAGCTCTGGCTGCGAATGCTGCCCTACCAACTGCTTACCAGCTCATCACCTCTCTCCAATCCAATCCTTGGCATACCCCAAGGTCAGTCTCACCATACTGATGCTGCGTTGAGATACTGATGAGTGGCCAACCCACATTCTGTTGTCGACTGGAGCATGTAATATCCCCCACCTCTAAGGGCTCCTGCAGTACACTGCTCTCGACTAAGAATGATACTCCATCAATAGGATACCAACTCATGATCTCCTGCCAATCTAAGTCATGGACTCCTGTGTAAGGAACAAGTCTATTATGCTGATGTTGGTCCATGCTCAACTCATGTTGCCCTATCTGGTTGGTCAGCAATATCCATCGAGAAAGTCCTGCCTCTCTCCTTGTAATGGGTACAAGTAGCCAAACTGTGCTGCAAGCCCTGTCTATGTACTCTTGGAGAGGGCTGCTGTCTAAAAATGTTGCAGCTCAGCTAGCTTCCACTACACCTGTTTGCACCTTATCAATGGGTAGACCCAAAGATGGATGCACTACCATCTCCCTCGCCTAATAGGAAACTCCACGCTCTTCGAATCTACCAATCTCCTGCCTAACTGTCCTGTCATACGCCAACATCTCCTGAGGACAAGTTGGTGGCCTGGGTGCAGGCGATATAGACAAACGACCAAAACCTGATAAAATTTCTTCTAATTCTGGTGGTGTTCCTTTTGCTACCTATTAGCGCTTGAATTTGGCCTCAGGCTGAAAAAGACAAAATCCAAGGCAACATCAAACCACTTAGCCTCGTAGCTAGCCCTACGGGGACAGGAGAGGGCTCTCTCCGGGTCTATCTCGGCAAAAGGTCTTCAAAGGGCTGAGATGACCAATAAAGAACACTGATTTTAGGCTAGTAAACTGATAGGGAAAATTTGATTTTAAATTTTTAGGGTTTTGTTGGAAAACTGAGCACAACAATTTTGGGTGCGGGGATGAGACACAGTTTTTGCAGAGGTCTTTTTGGGGCAAGGTAGGAGATTGTCTTGATGCCTTTGAAATAAGTGAATGGATAGATATGACCGGTGAGGAGCTAAGGAGAGCAAGAAACCATCGAGAGTTCTCCTTAAACAGATGAAAACATAGATATTAAGCAAATTTAAAGGCAGAGCATAGAAACCATGAATTCTACCTTAACACTTCATTTACTTAATTTGCAGAAGAGAGGAGTAGGAAAATGATACACATAACAAACTTACAAGTACATGAGAGAAGCACACCATCAACACAAATCACCACAGGAATCCCAAATAGTGCTGCAAAACCCTGGTCTTTCCTTTGCCAAAATTGCAGAGATACAAAGAGTAAAACAGTCTAAGCTTATCCCTCAAGAGTCCAACCCTAAAAATGACTAAGAAAATACATAATATAGGCAAGCTAACACATTCCCTTGCCTCTAGGGGTCAAGCTCATCATCCTAGGAGCTGTTTCAACCAATTCTAAACTGAGCACTACCATCTAGGCAATCAAAACAACTTGCCTCTATAAGCTAGGAAACCAATTCATTCATTAATTTTTTGCCATTTTATGAATGAATCTTCTAGAATAGGTAAAAAAAAATGTCATGTCAACATAAAATTACATCAATTACATCAAGGAGGATGAAAAATCCCACCAAAAAGTCAAAACTGGTCAAATGCTGCGTTTTCCTGAGCTGGAGGTGAAAAATTGAGAAAATGTCCTGATGCGTAGCACGCCATTTCTCAACGCGTAGCGTGCCTTTCAGCCCACTTTTGAGGCACTTCCCGGCATCCAAATGAGGCACAAGTGGGCTTGTTGGAAAGGTCTGGATGTCTACTCTCCAGCCCAAGTGGAATTTCTCAATTTGGTGGCCATTTGCCCCTCCAAAAATGCAATCTCCCAAGACTGCTTCCTGTGTGTCCAAAAAGTGGCAGAAGGTCATTTTTTGCTTGTTTTTTGACCTTTTGGGGGCTCAAATCTCCATGAAATGTCTTGGAAGTGGCTGAGCAAGTGTAATTTGTCATGACAAATCCAAAAATGCTGAGTTTTTGTGAAATGGACCTCCCCAACTTAAGGGTAGCGCGCGACGCGCTACGCGTTGAGCCAAAACCCTGATGCGTAGCGCGCCTGAGTCCTGCGCGTAGCGCAACTTTCAGATGCTTTTTGGAGGCCTTTCCGGTGTCCAAATTGGGCGCAGGATAGCTCGTTGGGAAGGTCTTTGAGTCTACTTTCCAACACAACTGGAATTTTTCAATTTGGAGTTCAGTTGCCTTGTCAAAAATCAAATCTCCCAAGACTGGTCAAAATGTGCCAAATGAGGCTGCTTCAAGGCAGAATGCTGTTGCAGTCAACTTTTGAATGCCTTCCTCAACTCCAAATTGAGCTCATGATAGGTCATTGGAAAGATCTTTGTGTCTAGTTATCATTTGACTCATCAAGAAAGTCATTTGGCCAACCAAGCTAGGAGAAAACTTGATTTTCCCAAGGTCACTCCAGAGGTGCATTCGATTCTCCTGAGGCAACGATATTTTTGACATTTCTCTAAAACCATGACACCTATGTAAAAAGTGAAGGAGGTTTTTCTTCTTTGGCATGTTGTGGAAAAAAACCTCTCTCAGTTTTCCAAAATTCATCTTTGATTGCTCTGAAACATCTTTTGAGTGAAACTTATCCCGATGTGTGAAACAAGGGATTTTGTCGAAATGAAGCGAAATGAAGGGGATAAGAGGCTTCTAAATTCTTGGGGAAATTTTTGGAAGTAGGGAGGGATGTTAGGAAGCAGGGGAAAGTGGAATCTCAGAGATTGAGCGAGGGGAAGGGGTCCAAATGGGCAAAACACAGGCCCAACCTAGAAAATTGCCAAGTTGTAGCAAGAAACTAGGGTTTGTGCGAAAATGAGGAATTTGCGGGATCTCAGAGATGGGAAGTGTTTGATAAGGTACATGAAGGATAGGGGAAGGTGTATGAACATCTGGATACAAGTTTTGCTAATGATTTGACCATCCAAGAGAAATTGCCTTCATAACCCTAGGAGAGGGAAATGAACCTTGCCTAGGCGCAACTGAAGCATGAACAAGGTGTAAAATGACCCAATGAAACATGACATGATGATGACAACCTCTAAATGATGATAGACTCAGCTAAATAGTGACATAGACTAACATTTGGGCAATTTTGAAAAGAGTGAAAGCAAACCCTAGACCTAATGCCCAGTGACCAAATTTTGCTTGAAGACTCTTTGAAATGACAAAATTTGACCTTGACACTCTGAGACCACTTTATAAGAGCATATTTGATCACTGGAGGAAGGCTGGAAAGACTGACATTAACATTGGCTCCAATGGGGATGGTAGCTCCTTCGAGGTGCCAAGAACCGCAGATCTCTGTAAGAGCTAGACAGTGCCTTCATCCATTGGGCGATGGAGTCATTATTTAACAAACAATACAAGACTTTGACTCATTTATTGACTGAAACTTGATTCAAACCGACTCAATTATGAAACCTACATGACTGAAAACTGACTCACAAATGACTCATGACTGACTTATCTAAACAAGAACTTACAAAGCTTATTGAAGGGCAGCAGTCCATCAAGATTTAAAATCATGATGATAACCACCTGTGTTTCTTACAAGACAATATACCATCAAACTATATCAAAATGCCAATGCAACCAATCAAGCAGATGCCTTCTTGATTGATTCTTCTTATCAGATCTTCTGGTCAACAGTACAAACCTATCACTGGGCATCCAAAAACATAGTTGACCATGGCTGCAACAAAACACTGTAATAAACACTTTCACTGCTGGCTGCAACAAGCTTGCTAGAGGATCGTAAAAAACATGAAGATTTGCCATTGCCACCTCCTGCTGAAAGATCAAGGTTTCCTTTGTTTCAAATTCTGATCTGCCTTCATCATGTGCTTCGGTAAAAGTATGCTCATGGGCTTCAAAAAATTCTGAACAAGTAGATGAGCAGATCTCCTCTTGAAATAACATTTCAAAACATGAGACATATGAGGAAGAATCTGAAATGGAATCCTGAATGGTCTGATCTTTTGTAGTTTGAATATATGGTAGGTCATCCTCATATGATATGACAGCCAGATTTTCATGTTCCTTATTACATTCTTCAATCATAAGAAAAGAAATTTCAGATGTTTCGTGAAACCCAACACTAACATTTCTATCAGCTATCATAGATTCATCTAGAGAAACCTTTTCACTTACTTGAACGAAGATCTTGTCTTGTTTTTCACAGAGGCAATGAACTACCTCCTCATGAAGATCTAGTGCTGGTGAGATGAGAGCATTTAAGTTTGCTACTCCATTTTCTTCATTTGAGGCAGCCGCGACAATACAACTCTCTTTTATGAGATCCGAAACAACATGTTTTGCCTCATCACAATTTATCTCTCGATCTGATTTATCATCATCACTTTCTGAGATTGGAACATTACTTTCCTGCGTTACCTGCATGCTGTCTTCTTCTATGGACAGATCTGAAACAACATTTTCTCTTTCCTCATTTTCAACCATATGGAAATCTTCAGCCTGCTGATCTTGACAAGTATCCTCTAAGATTTCTGTGTGCTGCTGAAACGGATTTTCATACAGGGCTTCCATGATCTCTTCATCCATGAAATTATCATCTTCATAAAACTTCTCAAGGCTTTCAATAAAACTATAAGCATGCTTGCAACAGTCTTGAACTAAATTTAATGATGGATAAGAGTCCTTATATCTTTCAATGAACATAGCATGAAAATCCTTTAAACAGTAAATACAAGCAGGCGGCAAACTTTCATACCAAGATTGGGCTTTACCTTCCAGAGTGGCCAAGAATATCTTCATCAAGCAATCTTCAGGAAAATCAACCTTCAACTTGCGAATATGCATGTGAAATCTAACCAGATGTAGAGCAGCGTCCTTCCTACCATCATCTTTAAATGTAGGCAAATTCCTTGACCAATCTACCTTCGGAATTTTATTTGGAAAACCAGGGATGTGATCTCGGCTCATGGGAGCATATCTTCTTGCAACCCGATCCATTTTGAAAAGCTCAAAGCTACTAATCTTCCTGCAGTGAAGTCACCATGAAGCATTGATCTCTGGAGTTTTCAGTGAAAGAGTCGCCAGTGAATGATTTCAGCCTTGTCAGTGTCTGATCGTTGTCCACGATCAACAATCAGATCTGAACTTGATACATGTACTGGGGTAATTAACAAGTTAAATGTCACGTTTACAAGCTAGACCGGAGATTGACTGAAGCAGCATTTATCTACTTCCGCTAATGCAAAGCAAAAGCGTTTCGAAGACTACCTGGCATAACTTCAGGCTCCGTCTGTAGCTTATAAAACAAATGACATCAACAAGCAAACCATCTGTTCTCCCCAGTATGGTCACAAATATGTTAGCGCTTGAATTTGGCCTCAGGCTAAAAAAGACAAAATCCAAGGCAACATCAAACCACTTAGCCTCGTAGCTAGCCCTACGGGGACAAGAGAGGGTTCTCTCCGGGTCTATCTCAGCAAAAGGTCTTCAAAGGGCTGAGATGACCAATAAAGAACACTGATTTTAGGCTAGTAAACTGATAGGGAAAATTTGATTTTAAATTTTTAGGGTTTTGTTGGAAAACTGAGCACAGCAATTTTGGGTGCGGGGATGAGACAGTTTTTGCAGAGGTCTTTTTGGGGCAAGGTAGGAGATTGTCTTGATGCCTTTGAGATAAGTGAATGGATAGATATGACCGGTGAGGAGCTAAGGAGAGCAAGAAACCATTGAGAGTTCTCCTTAAACAGATGAAAACATAGATATTAATCAAACTTAAAGGCAGAGCATAGAAACCATGAATTCTACCTTAACACTTCATTTACTTAATTTGCAGAAGAAAGGAGTAGGAAAATGATACACATAACAAACTTACAAGTACATGAGAGAAGCACACCATCCACACAAATCACCACAGGAATCCCAAATAGTGCTGCAAAACCCTGGTCTTTCCTTTGCCAAAATTGCAGAGATACAAAGAGTAAAACAGTCTAAGCTTATCCCTCAAGAGTCCAACCCTGAAAATGACTAAGAAAATACATAATATAGGCAAGCTAACACATTCCCTTGCCTCTAGGGGTCGAGCTCATCATCCTAGGAGCTGTTTCAACCAATTCTAAACTGAGCACTACAATCTAGGCAATCAAAACAACTTGCCTCTATAAGCTAGGAAACCAATTCATTCATTAATTTTTTGCCATTTTATGAAAGAATCTTCTAGAATAGGTAAAAATGTCAGGCCAGGGTAACTCCAGAATGGGCAGAAGAAAACTGATTGATTATTTCATTAGATAACTATTGTTTATATACATAAAATGGACGGATCAGTTCATCTTCTTGATGACTGTTCACGTTCCTGTTTACCCAACCGTTGAAGATTAGGTGTGAACATTCCCCCCCTTAATCTGAAGGGATGTTGGTGAGTCCAAGCATCGTTCTGAATCTTTCAAGATTTTCTCTTCCAAGCGCTTTGGTGAAGATGTCTGCAATTTGCTCATTTGTGGAACAATGACGAAGATGGATTGTTTTGGCCTCAACATGATGTCGGATCAGATGATATTTAGTATTGATGTGCTTAGTACGATCATGGAACTTTGAGTTCTTGGCCAACTTTATTGCAGAGGTGTTATCAATCATGAGTGGAGTTGATTGTACTTGTTTTACCTGCAAATCTTCAAGAATTTTCCTGAGCCACACAATTTCTTTCGTTGCTTCAGCTGCTGCCACGTATTCTGCTTCTGTTGTGGAATCTGTTGGAACTGATTGTTTGCGTGATCTCCAGGAGACAGCTCCTGATCCAAGACTCATAGCATATCCTGAAGTAGATACCCCAGTTTCTTTGTCTCCATCGAAGTCTGAATCAGAGTATCCAATCAAGCTGAAGTCGTCCACCTGTGTATACTTGATTCCAAGGTCTTGAGTTCCCTTCAAGTACCTTAGAACTCTTTTTGCAGCAGACCAATGTCCCTCACAAGGCTTTTGCATAAACCTGGAGAGGATTCCAACAGCAAATGAAATGTCTGGTCTGGTAGTAGTGAGGTAGATGAGACTTCCTACAAGCTGTCTATACTTTGTTGCATCCTCAAATTCCTTTCCTTCAATAGATGTGAGCTTCAAGTTTTGTTCCATTGGAGTAGAAAGAGGATTGCACTCTGTCATGCCAAATCTGTTTAACAAATCTCCAATGTATTTCTTTTGAGAAAGAAATATGGATTTTGGATGTTGGGTTACTTCAATGCCAAGATAGTAATGAACATAGCCCAAATCAGTCATTTCAAAACTTTTTCCTAATTCTTTCTTTAAGGATGCAATATAGCTTTCATTGTTCCCTGTCATTAAAAGATCATCTACATATACCACAAGATATACAACTGTTTTGCCAACTTTCTTGACAAATAAAGTTGCATCATCAAGATCAAAATGTTTGAAGTTGAGTTTCAGAAGATGCTCAGTTAGTTTTTCATACCAGGCTCGTGGTGCTTGTTTGAGGCCATACAAGGACTTCACAAGTTTGCATACTTTATGTTCATGTCCTTTCACAGCAAATCCTTCAGGCTGGGACATAAAAACATTTTCTTTTAGATCTCCATTCAAGAATGCAGTTTTTACATCCATTTGATGGACTTTCCAACCGTTCTGAGCAGCTAGTGCAAAGAGTGTCCGGATGGTGGCCCATTTTGCTGTGGGGGCAAAAGTTTCCTCATAATCGACCCCTTCCTTCTGTGCAAAACCTTTTGCCACAAGCCTAGCTTTGTGCTTGTCAAGTGAGCCATCAGCTTTGTACTTGTTCTTGTAGACCCACTTGCAGCCAATTGGTTTGGTTCCAAATGGAGGATCAACCAGCTTCCAAGTGCCATTCTTTATGAGGGCATCATACTCCTTCTGCATCACTTCTTTCCATTCATCATGAGAAGCAGCTTCTTTGAAGGAAGTTGGTTCAAAATCTGTAGACAAGTTCAATTCACAATCATAAGTAACATCCATATCAACAGGTGAATTAGAGTTATCTACATCACCTCCATCTTGTCGGTTTGTATTTCTGGTTCCTGTTTTTCCAATTTCATCAGGATGAACACTTTCAAGTGTCTTTGTCAGCCACTTTGGGGGACCTTTCTGAGATGGTCCAGGCTGCTCTATTGATTGAGTTGGGACTGAATCAAGATTGAGTCTCCCAATTCTATCAATTACATCACTTAAAGGATCATCCGGTGTTGGAGTTTCATACAAGGGAGATTGTTCTTCAGAAGAAGATTCCACATGTTGATCTAGTATAGGAATCCCCCCTTCAAGATGTGGAATCTGATTATCAAACTCTTGAAATGATTTTGTTTTTGTGAATCTATCCAAGCGATCAAGTTGCCGCTCAACAACACTGTCAGATTTGGATGATTCAAGAAAAATGACATCTCTAGATACAACAAGCTTTTTATTTACTTCATCATAGAGACAGTGTGCTTTAGAGGTGTTTGAATACCCCAGGAAGATACACTTACGACTTCTAGCACCAAGTTTGTTTCTATGTACCTTTGGTATTAAAGCATAACAGGTGGAACCAAAAATCCTGAGATGTTTTACCGAAGGAACATGTCCATACCACAATTCATAAGGAGTCTTGTTTCTTATAGCACTAGATGGACATCTATTCTTTATATATGCAGCACATAGAACAGCATCAGCCCAAAACATTATCTTTACATTTTTGAAAAAAAGCATGGATCGTACCATATTCAAGATTGTTCTATTCATTCTTTCTGCTACACCATTCTGTTGGGGATTATAAGGTACAGTTGTTTGATGTTTGATCCCATGTTGGCGAAGATAGTTTTCAAATTCATTTGATGTATATTCTTTTCCATTATCAGTGCGAATAGACCCAATATGAGATTGTGCATCATTTTCAATCCACTTATGAAAATTCTTGAATGTTTGAAAAGCATCAGATTTGTTCTTCAATAAATAAACCCAACACATTTTGGTGTAATCATCAATAAATGTCATGATATATTTATTTCCATTTGCAGAAGGAACAGGCATTGGACCACATAAATCTGAATAAATGAGTTCGAACTTCCTATGTGCTCTTGAATGTGAATCATGAAAAGACTGTTTGCTATGCTTTCCTAGAATGCAAGCATCACATTGCTTATGTTTTCTAGGAATTGTAGGCAAACCAGCAACACCATTTTTCTTCAACAAGCGGAGACTATCATAGTTTAAGTGTCCAAATCTAGCATGCCATAATAAACTTGATGGAAGTGTACCTTCTTCATGATGAGAAATATATGAGAAATGTTGTGCATGAGCAGAGGTTCCTTGCAGTTTAAGAAGTCTTTCTTCTTCTATACCCCTCATGACAAGTGAGTGGTCAGATGCCTTTCTTACCTCAAGCTTGCCATCAAACATATGAATGGAGTGACCTTGCTGGCAGATGTGGACCAAGGACAACAAGTTTCTTTTGCGCTGTGGGAGATATAGAACATGATCCAGAAGAAAGTCTGGAAGACCAGGCAGTTTAAGCCTGATTGTGCCAAGCCCTGATGGCTTGAGTTTTGACTGATCTGCAAAGTATACTGCTCCATCAACATTGTCAGTGAAATCTTCAAAAAAATCTTTCCTATGAGTCATATGACAGGTTGCTCCTGAATCAAGCAACCAATCATTTTTCGAAGAAGCAAGTGAAGCATTAAACAAATCTTCATTTACTCCAATGTTACATTGTGCCTCAATATAGTGAGCGGATTCAGGTGCTTTACCTTTGTCTGTGTCATCAGTTTTACCTTTCTGCTGGTTTCTTCTCTGCTCAATTTTGTCCCATGGTAGCTTGCATGTAGAAGCATCATGTGATCCATTTCGTTTGCAGCGAATGCAATGCAGATCTGCCTTTTCTCCTTGAGAATGTCTGCCCCCCCTGTCTCTGAAGTATCTTCCTCTTCCTCTTCGTCCACCTCTTCCTCTTGTAGAATCTTGAGCAGGATGCTTTTCTTTATGAGCAAGGCAAACAGTCTCTTCAGAAGATTCAGGGACTGTCTTCTTTCCAAAGGCTTTCTCTCTTTCAGCGAACTTTTTCACAAGAGAGTCAAAGGTTATATCTTTAAGATTTCCATTTGCTTGTAATGACTCAAGATAATTGGAGTAGGTAGGATAGAGTGCTTTGAGAAAGGCAATAAGAGAGATATCCAGCTCAACCTTAGTGGATTTAATATCATGCATTATAGACTTTATTTCAGATGCAAGAGCAAAAGGATCATTATTTTTCAGTTCAAGAGTGAAGAGTTTAATCATGAGCTGAACAACTTCAAGTGCAGAATGTGAATCATAGAGTTCTTTCAGCTTTTGTAAAGCTTCAAAAGCAGTGGAATAGGATGAAATATGACGACTTACTTCTTCATTTACAGATGCTGCGATCAATGCATAGGCTTTGCTGTTCTTGTTTTCCCAAATGACAAGTTCTTTATCTGATGTAGGCTGCACAGGGTCTTTGTCTTCTTCTCCGACACACACTCCTTTCCACAACTCATTGTAGATGAGGGTGTGTTTTACCATCCGAGACCATTCAGAATAGTTCTCCTTGCCAGTGAGAACTATTCCTACCATAGAGATGATTGAATGCATTCTGTAAAAAAATACTTCTGCTGATAGAAAAAAAAAATACTTCTGCTGGTATACAGTGAAACTGTACTCAAAAGGGCATTCTCAAAAATTTCAAATCTCTTCCAATATGTACCTCAATACTTCAAGCTGCAACATATTTTCTCCAAATTTATTTCTTCAAATCCCTCCAATGTTTGATATAAAAGCATCCAGTATTTCAAATATTAAGTATTACATATCACTTCAACCTTTTAAATGTAATAAATGCCCATAAAATATTACATATTACTTCAACCCTTTAAATGTACTGCAGGACAGATTAACAAAATATGTAGGAGCTTGATGTCAATGCTCAGACAACCAATTTTTAGAAATGGGTAAACCACTCGGGAGGAACCGCACCACAGGAATTTTTTAACCTAGAAATTGATGCTCAAGTCGAGATCACAAATGCGTTTCACATTATACTTATTACAATGACACAACAAAATCGATGTCGCACTTATCGACTGCAGCTCTTAGTTATAGGACTGAATCTTTCCACACACCTTTGGTTCCGATTTCGGTGAATGCTTTTCTCGGCCACGCCTTTAACGCCTGCATTGAGCCGCTGGATCTCGACATTCAGGAATTGGATCCGGGACGCTCACCTTTGGTTCCGATTTCGGTGAATGCTTTTCTCGGCCACGCCCTCACCCAAACTGCAAACCGCAGATCGAACATCGCTCCTCTTTGTGCAAATATCTCAAAACTTATTTCTGATTCCCTTTAGCTGCTTCAAAAAACTTCTGTCCAAAATCCGCTGCGACTGCTCCTTTGTCTGGACGGAAGTTTTGAGGGCTCCGGGCTCTTCAACAGGCGGCAGTCTTCGCATCCAAGGCAGAGGCACTACTGAAGCTCCGAAGATTAGATGAGGCAGCGTATACAAAGGAAGCAGTGGGAGGAAGCGATATTGAATTGGAGGTTCAACATAGACGAGTGTGTAGTATAAAACACATCGTGGTATAAAAACCGATCGAAAAATCGGTATGGAAAAGCCCTTGGTAGCATCCAGTAATTAAAAAAACTCGAAGTTGTAATGGTATATCGCACAGTGGTATGGGAATAACGTTACAAACGAGTTTAACACAGTTGAGCAATGTTAGGATGAGGAGTTAACGTCTGAGCGGTGGCAGGTATGGTAGTTTTAACCTATGTATGGATTAGCCAAGGAAGTCGAGTGGTAAAGGGCGCGCAGGTATATAGGAGAACCGGTAATGGGAGTCAGTTGTTGTAAAATCACAATGGAGAGGCAGCGAAAAGGGCTCATAACCGATGCGCAGAGAATCAATGAGACGCAGGACAGAGGCAGCGCTCAGGACAGAGGAGCGCTCAGGACAGAGGCAGGAGTTACAACTATTTTTAGAACCTGGGACCTGTGCTCTGATACCATGTCAGGCCAGGGTAACTCCAGAATGGGCAGAAGAAAACTGATTGATTATTTCATTAGATAACTATTGTTTATATACATAAAATGGACGGATCAGTTCATCTTCTTGATGACTGTTCACGTTCCTGTTTACCCAACCGTTGAAGATTAGGTGTGAACAAAAAAAAAATGTCATGTCAACATAAAATTACATCAATTACATCAAGGAGGATGAAAAATCCCACCAAAAGGTCAAAACTGGTCAAATGCTGCGTTTTCCTGAGCTGGAGGTGAAAAATTGAGAAAATGTCCTGATGCGTAGCGCGCCATTTCTCAACGCGTAGTGCGCCTTTCAGCCCACTTTTGAGGCACTTCCCGGCATCCAAATGAGGCACAAGTGGGCTTGTTGGAAAGGTCTGGATGTCTACTCTCCAGCCCAAGTGGAATTTCTCAATTTGGTGGCCATTTGCCCCTCCAAAAATGCAATATCCCAAGACTGTTTCCTGTGTGTCCAAAAAGTGGCAGAAGGTCATTTTTTGCTTGTTTTTTGACCTTTTGGGGGCTCAAATCTCCATGAAATGTCTTGGCAGTGGCTGAGCAAGTGTAATTTGTCATGACAAATCCAAAAATGCTGAGTTTTTGTGAAATGGACCTCCCCAACTTAAGGGTAGCGCGCGGCGCGCTACGCGTTGAGCCAAAACCCTGATGCGTAGCGCGCCTGAGCCCTACGCGTAGTGCGACTTTCAGATGCTTTTTGGAGGCCTTCCCGGTGTCCAAATTGGGTGCAGGATAGCTCGTTGGAAAGATCTTTGAGTCTACTTTCCAACACAACTGGAATTTTTCAATTTGGAGTTCATTTGCCTTGTCAAAAATCAAATCTCCCAAGACTGGTCAAAATGTGCCAAATGAGGCTGCTTCAAGGCAGAGTGTTGTTGCAGTGAACTTTTGAATGCCTTCCTCAACTCCAAATTGATCTCATGATAGCTCATTGGAAAGATCTTTGTGTCTAGTTATCATTTGACTCATCAAGAAAGTCATTTGGCCAACCAAGCTAGGAGAAAACTTGATTTTCCCAAGGTCACTCCAAAGGTGCATTCGATTCTCCTGAGGCAACGATATTTTTGACATTTCTCTAAAACCATGACACCTGTGTAAAAAGTGAAGGAGGTTTTTCTTCTTTGGCATGTTGTGGAAAAAAACCTCTCTCAGTTTTCCAAAATTCATCTTTGATTGCTCTGAAACATCTTTTGAGTGAAACTTATCCCGATGTGTGAAACAAGGGATTTTGTCGAAATGAAGCGAAATGAAGGGGATAAGAGGCTTCTAAATTCTTGGGGAAATTTTTGGAAGTAGGGAAGGATGTTAGGAAGCAGGGGAAAGTGGAATCTCAGAGATTGAGCGAGGGGAAGGGGTACAAACGGGCAAAACACAGGCCCAACCTAGAAAATTGCCAAGTTGTAGCAAGAAACTAGGGTTTGTGCGAAAATGAGGAATTTGCGGGATCTCAGAGATGGGAAGTGTTTGATAAGGTACATGAAGGATAGGGGAAGGTGTATGAACATCTGGATACAAGTTTTGCTAATGATTTGACCATCCAAGAGAAATTGCCTTCAAAACCCTAGGAGAGGGAAATGAACCTTGCCTAGGCGCAACTGAAGCATGAACAAGGTGTAAAATGACCCAATGAAACATGACATGATGATGACAACCCTCTAAATGATGATAGACTCAGCTGAATAGTGACATAGACTAACATTTGGGCAACTTTGAAAAGAGTGAAAGCAAACCCTAGACCTAATGCCTAGTGACCAAATTTTGCTTGAAGACTCTTTGAAATGACAAAATATGACCTTGACACTCTGAGACCACTTTATAAGAGCATATTTGATCATTGGAGGAAGGCTAGAAAGACTGACACTAACACTACCCGCACTAGAGTATCAGTCATCTATCTCTAGATACACTGTTCATAAATTTCCCTTTTTTTTTCAAAATCACCATGCTTTCCTTGTTAATCACCCCAACCCTTGTTATCGGCACAATTTATATCACAGAGGCTTCTCTTCACTATCGGAGCTGTAATTCCTTAAGAATTACGAAATACACTATCGGAAGGATTTTTAAGTGGATTTAACACTATTGTGTATAAAATACACTATCGGCCCTTTTAACACTACCATAGTGCGTTTACCCATGGAAATACACTATCAGCGGTTATAAATGGTCATAGTGCTATTTCCCAAGAATTACACTATCGGTGGGTTTTACAAAGGGAAATACTAATACCCAGAAATCCACTATCGGTGTGGTTTTCAAAGAAATTCATTATACGCAAATAACACTATCGGCACTTTAAACTATCGGGCCCTTGCAATGCTCCTTCCCCGATGCGATAACACGTAGTGTTATCGGAAATCGCAATCGGTGATTTCAATGCCTCTTGCCAAACTCCTCCCGCTTGGGTCTTGCGATCCGATAAGCCGTGCGGACCCGACAACTTATCCACCCTCCTTTATAGTATTTCGGGTCTGAGCTATCGGAGCTTCGGACTTTGGCGATTCCAAAGGTCCTTCCTGCTCCACTGTGGTTCTGCAATGTAATAATGGTTCGAACCCGATATGGGTATGAGCCAGATTTAATAAAATTTCAGGTCCGGAACTCCATTCCGGCTAAGTCTTTTCACGGTTTTCCTATGTAAAACAGAGTTTCCGCTTGCGAAACTCAACAATGCTTATAAGGGAAACAAGGCGTGCCGATATAAGAGAAAGCCACACCAACAAGCTTAAATCAAGTATTAATAGGAAAACAAGGCCGAATCACTATTAATAAGGTTCAAAAGAAAAGAACCGAAACCAAATACACATACAAATACCAGTTAACAACAAACATAGTTCTGATGCACAGAAAGGCTTTCGGAGGTCACCACACCTCCGAGATCGACCAATACACAGAGATAAACCCCTCTTCCTTTGGAAAATATGCGATAAAGGCATGCGGTCAAAATCCTATTACAATAGCATCAAACTTACATATATACTGGTTTGTATTAACAACCAGATTCTTAAAACAAAGGCTTAATTTAATACAACTATTAGTTTGAGCGAGACATCCTCCTCGAGAACCTCCATTATGCTTTAACTAACCCTATCTATTCAGCGAGGTATTCTCCTCGAGAACCTCCACTATGCTTAACTATTTGGCATTTATTACAACATGATTTATTCCTAAATTCTATCTCTATGCTAACTAAAAAACATGGAAATTGATGGCTAAAGGATCCCACTCCTTTGCTTGTAGATTTTTTTGTATTTTTGGAATAAGTTGGAAGATTTTTCCCTCCAAGTATTATGCTCCTGCATCAGAATCCTGAGGACAAAATTCTTCATGGGCTCCTGTCCATGAGCTCCTCTACAGAACTGCCCAACTTCTGTAGCATGCTTTCTGTTACCCAAGTAGCTTTAGCAGTTGGCTGATCCTTCCATTTTACCAAATACTGAAAGTACTCCTATCCTCTGGTCTTCTTGAACACCTTCTTGTCCAAAATCCTTTCTGGTTGTAACTCTTTTGCTGTAGGTAACTGTTTTACCCAGTCAATCTCTTGTGTCTCTTGATCTTGTGCTGTATCATTTGCAGTTTCACCTTCATACTTGTACAGGTCTGCAACATTGAAAATTGGAGATATTCCAATGTCCGGGGGTAATTCAATCTCATATGGATTTGCAGAAAACTTCCTTAATACTCTGCATGGTCCAATTTTCTTGAACTTTAATTTATTATACTCCCTTTTTGGAAATCTTTCCTTTCTGAGGTGTGCTAAAACCAAATCTCCAACTTCAAAGTTTACCTCTCTTCTTCTCATGTCTGCTCTGGTCTTGTACTTGATGTTGCTATCCTGCAGCTGTTGTTTCACTTGTTCATGTATTTCTTGCATTTCTGAAGCAAAATCTTCTCCCTCTACACTTCTCATCTCTTCTTTTCCCAAGTTTCTCAACTCAGATACTCCTCTTGGATGCATTCCATAAACAATATGGAATGGACTTTGTCCTGTACTCCTATTAGGTGAGTCATTATATGCATATTCAGCTTGTGCCAACACTTGATCCCACTGTTTTGGATGTTCTGCAGTAAGACTTCTCAAAAGATTGCCCAAACTCCTGTTCACAACTTCAGTCTGTCCATCAGTTTGTGGATGATAGGCAGAACTGAAACTCAATTTAGTTCCCAATTTCTTCCATAATGTCCTCCAAAAATGTCCAACAAATTTGGAATCTCTGTCTGAGACAATACTCTTAGGCAACCCATGCAATCTTACTATCTCCTTGAAAAACAAATTAGCAATGTGAGTAGCATCACTAGTTTTATAGCATGGAATAAAATGTGCCATTTTTGAAAATCTGTCCACTACAACAAAAATTGAATCATTACCCCTTTGAGTCTTTGGTAAGCCCAAAACAAAATCCATACTTACCATATCCCAAGGCCTATCTGGAATTGGTAATGGAACATACAAACCTGTGTTTTGGCTTCTTCCCTTTGCATATTGACAGATTTTACAAGTTCTCACATACTTTTCCACATCAGATCTCATTTTTGGCCAGAAATAAAATCTGTTCAACTATTCATAAGTCTTCTCTATACCAAAATGTCCTGCAAGTCCTCCACTATGTTTCTCTTTGATTAAATTCTCTCTCATAGAACAGTTTGGTATGCACAACTGATTTCTCTTAAACAACAGTCCATCTTGTAAGAAATAATCCAACCATTTACTCCTATCCATCAAAACAGGATTCTTACAAGTTTCAAATGCCTCTTTAAAATCTGAATCTGTCTCATATAATTCTTTAAGAAAATCAAAACCTAACACTTGAATTTGACTCTCTTGAAGTAATACGTTTCTCCTACTTAAGGCATCTGCAACTTTATTTGATTGGCCATTTATGTGTTTCAAAACAAAATGGAAACTTTGAAGATACTCTACCCATTTAGCATGTTTTTGGCTAAGCTTTGGCTGCCGCATAATATACCGTAGTGCATGGTTATCTGAATAAAGGATGAATTCAATGACTGCACAACTGCATAGAACTCCTTATCATAAGAAGAATACTTCTTTTCGCAATCGTTCAGCTTTTCACTAAAATAAGCTATAGGTCTGTCTTCCTAACTTAAAACACCTCCAATAGCTTCTTCGCTGGCATGACACTTCACGTGGAAAGGTTTATTAAAATCAGGTAGAACCAAAATAGGCTTTTCAGTGATTTTCTTCTTCACCAGCTGAAAATTCTTTTCTGCTTCAACAATCCATCTAAATGGTTGTTTATCCTTCTTTATGGTCTCAATAATAGGTGCATTGATCTTACTAAAATTCTTTGTGAATTTTCTATAAAAACTAGCAAGACCATGAAAACTTACCTCAAAAACACTTTTAGGTGAAGGCCACTCCATGATTGCCTTGATCTTTTCTGGATCCATCTTCAGCCCTTCAGTAGAAATAACAAAACCCAAGTACACTAGCTCTTCTTTTATGAATGAACACTTCTTCAAATTCAACAATAATTTCTCTTGCTGTAGCCTTTGTAAGACATAATTCAGATGTTTCGTGCTCCTCCTTAGACCTGTTGCGCACTAATATATTGTCCAGATATACTATCACAAATTCACCAATGAATTCTTTAAGAACTTCATTCATGAGTCTCATAAACGTACTTGGTGCATTTGATAACCCAAAAGGCATTACTCTCCACTCATACAATCCCTCATTTGTCTTAAAGGCAGTTTTCCACTCATCCCCTTCTCTTATTCTTATCTGATGATACCCACTTTTAAGATCTAGTTTTGTAAAATACTTTGCCCCACTCAAGCATTCCATTAAATCTTCAATTCTTGAATCTGTACACATTCTCCAGCCTCCATCTTTCTTTGGACTCAATACTGTTGGTACTACACAAGGACTCAAGCTTTCTCTGATCAGCCCTTTGTCAAGAAGTCCCTGCACCTGCTTCCTAACTTCTTTATTCTCTGTAGGAGTCATTCTATAAGCTGCTTTGTTAGGTAGACTTGCTCCAGGAATTAAATCTATATGATGGCTGATTCTTCTAATGGGTGGCAACTCATTAGGCAAATCATCAACAATGATATCACAATAGTTGTCCAACATTTCTTGAATTTCAATGGGTAAATCAAAAACTTTAGTGGAAGTCATTATTACCTTGGGCTTGCAGATTACAGCAAAATTTACCTCATTCTCTTCAATCTGCTGCAAGTATTCCTTTCCTCCCAATAACAGAGTTTTTGGATCAGTCTTCTTTCCTGATGCATCTTCTTCTTTCATAGGCAGCAACGTATGATTGATGCCATCTTTACCAAACTTGTAGGTGTTTCTCTTTCCATCATGCATAGCTCCTCTGTCATATTGCCAAGGTCTTCCAAGCAATATGTGACACACATCCATTGGCATCACATCACATACAATTTTGTCTTTATATTTTCCCAACTACAATTCCACTTCACATTGTTCATTTACTAACAGCTGATGTCCCTTTTGTAACCATGACACCTTGTAAGGTGTTGGATGTTTCATTGTCTTCAGCTTCAATTTCTCCACCACTTCTGTAGAGACCAAATTATCAGTGCTACCACTATCAATGATCATCTGACAGCATTTCCCTTGAACCTTACACATTATTCTGAACAAGGTCTTTCTTTGTGATGGTTCAGCTATCTCCTTTGCTGGCTTGAGCAAGACTTTATTAATTACCAAAGATTCTCCTCTCTCTGGTATATTTTCTTCTTCTGCCACTGCTGCTACTGGTGCTTCTCCCTCAACTTGAGCAACAATTGCATTCCTCTGGCTTGTTCCTGCATTCTCTGGGCACTCAAAAGCTCTGTGTCCCAGTTTGTTACATCTGTAACATCTTACTTCTTTTCCTCTTCCTCTGCCTCCTCTTCCTCTAGAAAAACTCCCTCTGCCACTTGCATCACCATGCTGGGTTGAGCTGCTACTAGCTCCATCTTTAGGTGTTGTAGATCTTCCTCTACCACCTTGACTTCCCCTTCCTCGGAAATTACCTCTCCCTCTGGCAGACTACTTTCTCATGAGTTTTTCTTCAGCTTTCAGTACCATCTGATAAGCTTCCTCTACTATTTTAGGAGACGGTATACTTATCTCATCTTGAATGTCCATCCTTAGAACATTCACATATCTAGCCACCTTCTCATCTGTATCTTGAGTTTGTCCAGCTCTTATGCTTACCTTATAGAATTCCTCTATGTATTCTTTTACTGTCATAGACCTCTGTCTAAGATTCTGCATTTGTCTAAACAAGGTTTGCTGATAATTACTTGGTAGAAACTTACCTCTTAGCTTTGCTACCATCCTGCTCCAATTTTTGATAGGTTGCTTTCCAAGTCTCTTTCTTTCTGCCTGCACACCATCCCACCAAAGCGCTGCATGGCCTTTTAGCTTGGTGACAACAAACTTTACTTTCTTCTCATCTTCTGTTTCTTCATAGTCAAAGAATTTCTCCATGCCATTAATCCAGTCTATCAATTCTTCTGGATTCAGTCCTCCTTCATATATTGAAACCTCAGTCTTCGGCCTAGCTATGGATCTCAACATTGACTGGAAGAATCTCATCTCAGGAGTAACTGCTACAACTTCCTCCTCTCCTTCAGCTTCAACCTCAGGCTCACTAACATCCCCATCATCTATATTTCTCCCTGTTGTTAATGCCTCTAATCTTGCTTGCATCTGTTGCACAGCTTCCATCACTTCAGCATTTGCAATAGGCCGTCCTCTTCTACCACGTCCTCGTCCAACTCTGAAAGCCATATTAACTTTCCTTCTTCCGCTTCTGAGATTCAATTCAGTGTCAAAAGGTTGCTCTGATACCACTAATGGTGGCCTGGGTGCAGGCGATATAGACAAACGGCCAAAACCTGATATAATTTCTTCTAATTCTGGTGGTGTTCCTTCTGCTTCCCGCACTGGAGTATCAGTCATCTATCTCTAGATAGACTATTCATAAATTTCCCTTTTTTTTTCAAAATCACCATGCTTTCCCTCTTAATCACCCCAACTCTTGTTATCAGCACAATTTATATCACAGAGGCTTCTTTTCACTATCGGAGTTGTAATTCCTTAAGAATTACGAAATACACTATCGGAAGGATTTTTGAGTGGATTTAACACTATTGTGTATAAAATACACTATCGGCCCTTTTAACACTACCATAGTGCGTTTACCCATGGAAATACACTATCGACGGTTATAAATGTCGTGCGAGGCTGCTATCTTACAAGCTTTGCGCAACACCAAATTCTCCTTTTGATGGCACAACGACAACATTTGGCTCCGATGTGAATGTTGCCCCCGGTGTCGTTTCTTGGCAATTTGTGACTTGGGCCGTCTCTCAGGCATAGGGTGGCTATGATATTTATGACGGACACTACCAGTCACAAATGAGAATAGAATTTTTTTCAGAACAACTTACGTCCAATGCCACCACACTTAATATATTCTGGTTTGATCGACTCTTCTTTAATCTTTAACACTTCTATCTCCCACGCACTTGGTCACTTTAACCTTCTGTCTCTCCTCGAATGAGTTTATGGTCCCACAATAGAAATCGGATAGAAATCAGCCTTGGGAATAAGTAGATGGCTACAAATCGAACCTCGTACCTTAGACTTAAAAAATTATATAATAATGCGATGGCCCCTTTTTAAATAAATTATGATTCTGCTGCAAACATAGGTTTTTCAACTTCTCCAGCATATGCCTCCAATAACCGCTGCAACTAAACACTAAAAACCTGTAGGCTAAGCCATGATCAAGGCTCTGATACCACTGTAATGTCCCAAATGAGAAAATTTTGGAAAAGCTCGAATTTTTAACACAGAAAAATTGCAGATAAAAATTTGATTCATAAACAGAGGATTGTCATTTAAAAATAAACAAATAGAGCATTGCAATCTCACAACATAATAAATAAGAAAACTCTCAGCTTTATTATATTAGATAGCTGGGGTTTTACATGCACATACAACCCATACAACTAAGATAATCGGGCCTCAAAAAGATCTACAATAATGCCACAAATCGGCCTCCAAACAACTGAAAAACAATACACTGCAACCTGTGAACCCTGAATGTATTCACCAAGGGAAGATGGGTGCTCGCCCAATCTCTCTAAATCACCCGAGGGTTTCCATCCTGGGGCTACTATTGGAGTAGAGAACCGGGTTCTCAACCTCTCATAAAAGAAATAATATCAAATCCAAGATATCCTCTAATGGCCTCCTCTTCCTCTTTTATAGATCTGAAGGACCACTCTAGAATCTTCTATTTTATTATTATTTTAATCATAGAGCACTTTTCCCTCTTTTATTTTAATTAAAATATTATTTTTAATGTGGGAAAAGGGGTAAATTGGCCACCATGTCTCCTTAGGTCACTGAAAATCCCATCCAAAAGTTCCATCATGTAGATCTTCTCGTTCCAGTTCTAATGAGCTATTACACTGAGGTGTTCCATCAATTAATCTTCCCGGAATGCCACATCGAGCATAATTATTTAAGTTATGCCCAATAATAATGCTAATTTTTGAAAGTTGTCAGAATCCAACAGAACGAAAGGCGAACTATGTTGATGATGGAATATGCCAAGCGAATGCCATCAAATCCCATAAAAACTCCTCAAAACTTCATCGAGACCCCTGATGACATAAACTTGCTCCACTGACCTGGCTATCCCCTGTACTAGAAATCCACGCTGGTTGTACTACGAAGGAGAATAAAATTGGGGACATGACAGCTTTGTGAAAATTCTATTACTGCAACAACTAATTTATTTTACCTACTTATTTTCCAATAAGTTATTTACGAAATCTCTTCAATAAATATTAAAATAAATTCTACCACAACTATCACACCATTATACAGAACAAATACATGCACAAGAATCAAACACATCAACACAGTTATTTTTGGTCAATTGTCCCCAGAAAAACCCAATGCGGGAAAACCGGTGTAGCAGAGGAGGATTTTATTAATCGGATTTTCTTGAGTACAACCAGGGTGCCAAACTGGCTCACCCAACAGAGATAACTACACGGCAATAATACCATCAAATCCTCCGGTGCTTCCCCTAAGCTCAACGTCAGTCCAGCTAGCCTATGCGTTAGCACTCTGCGTTACTGCGTCAGCACTTGGCCTCTCTGGGTCACCCACGCAGGCCCTCTAGTCACTGCGCAATCCGCTGCCTCTGCATCTTTCTCATTGGCTCTGCGTTTGCCTCTCTAATCTCTGCGCTGGTCCTCCAGTTCTATCCCTGCCTCTCTGTTATGTACTCGCTGCCTCTCATTGCAATCCAGACCTCTAGTTCAAATTTCTCAACAAACCCCGCTCCAGAAACCGCACTGATTGGTCTCACTATGGTGTATCTCCAACTGACCTTCAAGCCTCCTCTTATACCTTTTTTGTTGAGTCTTCAACGACCGAGATTACATCTCTAATCAACAGCTAAAATTATATTTGGCTTGATCCATGTCATTTAGAACCTTTTAACCTAGTTTTATATTAATACCCATTAATATTTTTATTTTCCTAAGTTTAGACTTAGGAACCCATTAAAAATATTAATTATTTTGATATCTCTCTCACCAGGTAGAATTTCCCCAAACCATTCCTGGGTCTTGGAGATCTCATGTACTTTAGCCTCTCCACCAATTTTCATGGCTAGAGAACATCCGATGCTACCCCAAATCAACACTCCCTCTTAGCGAGGAATGTGCTCTAGTAATGCTCCACCACTGAACATCACTCTGATCATTTGACACCAGTACCTATGCTGATGTTTGGCCTTGCTTCCCAACATCCTCTGCACTGCTGCATCATGTATTGCTGCCCATGGCACTGCCACTGCCACTGCTACATCTGTACAGTAGCTCCTCTGCATCTATGCTACTGCTGGTCCTTCCTCCCAACTCTGCATCTACACTGCAGCCCTCTCTCCTCATGTTGCATCGTGCTAGCTATAGCACTACCACTGCTACTGCTGCACTGCAACTCAGTTACTGAGACGATGGTAACTGATCTACCCAACTACTGACATTCTTGTTAGGCTAGAAACCCTCTTGATGCTGAAGCTCTCTCTACTGCTATCATGTGCTCCCTCTGTTGCCTCTACACTGCCACAACAACTCTGTGCCTCTCGCACTGCTGCAAGCACCTTTGTGCCTTTCTACATTGTTGCAACCTCCTCTGTGCCTCTCGCACTATTGCAACCCCCACTGCACTGCTACAGATCCCTGCACTCTAGCACTCTCTGCTGTTCCATTCGCATCCCCTTCTACCAACATCCATCATCTTGCTACTATCACTTTGGGGCTCCCGTAGCCGGATATGATCTAAGAGTTTGGGCACCTCAAGGATCTTGCCCCTCATCTCCTGTAGTCCTCTTGAGTACAACTCGATGTCTCCCCACCTCTCTCCTGGAGATGTGACTTCCATCTCTGCCAAAATGTCGAATTGGTTCCCTTCTCCCTCTTTCACTGCTGCCCCAACAAAACTTGGATCTGGATTTCTGTGGTGCAAGAAACCCTCTAAGGAACAAGCTCCTCTAAACTCCCTCTGAGTCTCGACTTCCCTCCTGGAAGTTCTTTTCTAAACTCCCTCTGAGCCTCGATTTCCCTCCTGGAAATCCTCTCCTAGACTCCCTCTGAGCCTCGATTTTCATCTGGAAATCCTCTTGCCAACTGTCGAATTGCACCTCTCTGATCCCTTTTGCTCCTGCAACACTGATCGGGATTTCTTGGCTAGAAATCCACCTAGGTAGCGACTCCCTCTACCTTGGTTCTATCCTGTTAGGTACCGTTCTGCTTCGGAGATGGTTTCATCAAGAGAGGATAAACATTCTAAGCACATGTTGATGCCCCTTCAAACAGTTGAAAGTTATACCTTAGTGGAAACACTTAAAGGTTGTTGTATGGATGTGTTACCCACCATTTTATGGGTGATATCCCTAGGAGAATTTATTTTCTCCAAGATGGTCTTCAGCCGGCAGCCAGTAGCCCCTTGCAGCCACCAGCTAACTCATTGTGCCATTTCTCCACCACCTGAGCCAGCCATGTGGTCCCTTGCCCATCTGCCATGATCGTATGTTTGAAGGTGGGCCTCCCAAACCTAAAGGTATGCCTTGTCATTTGGTAATTGGGTATTGTAGTTTGCTTATCATGGACACTTCTAGGCATGGATTAATGGGGGGATTCGACAAAAAGAATGGGTTAGGTCTATGCCCTTGTCCCCTAAACCCCTTTTGGATATTAACCTTGCATTCTAGTCCCGTGGGATCTCTTTTACTGACCATTTGGCTCTAGGGATGGTATTTCATGGGAAACCCTGATTTTGATTGCGTGGTCCCGCTCCCTTGTCCGCTTATATTACTCTCTTTCCACTCATTATTACCCTATTCATCATTTCTCCCACCTGGGTCCACATTCCTCCACCGGGTCCACATAGGGTTAGCTTGCCCCTTCCCCTTGCCCACACCTTGGATCATAGCTTGGAACGATGCCCGAAGGTTGATGCAGCTAAAAAGAAAGAAAAAAGCATATTTGGCCACATTCAACAAGAAAATGTACCACAAACTGCAAAAGATGGCCGGGACAAACATATTTAGCACGTGGGAAAAACCCAATACATGAGTTCTACCCCATCATCATGGCCATCACCCTAGTTCCCACAGGTTCTATGAACCTCCTTCATCATATAGGAACCCATGATTGTCCCAACCCCTGGTGGGAAATGAATCTCCCTACCTTGAAAGGGAGTACTCACTACTATATCTTATGCATCATGCTATTACCCCTTGAGCTTCGAGCAGTTAATAAAAAAAAATCATAAAAAGGCAAAAGGAATATAGAGAAGGGTGGAAAAATCAAGGTCAGGGCACCTCATGTACCACGATTGCTCCCTCCTATACATTATAAACCCAAGTGTGGACTTCCCTTTTATTAGCTACCTTTGTACCCTAACATGTGGCCCAGAGTTGCCCCCTTCTCATCTGCCACTTCATTCACCTATCTGTGACATGCCACCACTTTTTGAAGGATGTACCTTCAATATATTATCCCCTTTAGAAGTAGAAACCACCTAATAGGATTCTTAGTTAACCCTGTTTGGAGTTTAGGAGACATTGGCGCATCCCGAAGCCCATTATGGAAGGGCAGGCCAATATGAAGTCCCCATCTGTGGTCTATGATTGGTAAGCTCATTTACTCAATTTTTGCAATAACTTGTTGTATTGGAAGGCTAGGGGACACATTTGATCTTATGCAGGATTGTAGATGGTCTCCATCTTGGGTTTGGTCTCCCTATATGGGGTCCTAATCCTCCAGAGGGCTACATTGGCACATGTAGGGTGTGCGTTGAGAGCCATGGGCCTCCACTACAGTAGACAACACTCCATGGATCCCCGAGGATGGTCAGCGATGCTCGAGATACTCCAATTGGACAAGGAAGATGTGCCTAGTTCATTTTTTGCCCAGCGAATCCCACAGATGTATCATGCACTTGGTAGCTGACCCAGGAATTGTTGGACGATGTGGCATCCCCTACATCATCATCAGAGCCTGTGCTGATGATATACAGGCATTTTCGACTCATTTTGGAGACCCATGAGGTTATTGATGTGCCCCCACACCCATTGGAAGCACCATAGGTTTATTGTTTAGAGAACAAGGGGCCAACCCCTTGTCCATCACTTTTGAGGGTCCTACTCTTCATTATGGCACCCATGGACCTCATTAGGCCTCTTAGAGGGCCCTACGACATGCATAGATTATTATTTGACCTCTTGAGAGGCTTACTCGATCATTTATGAGCTAGTTTGGTGGGCTTGTCACCAAAAATTAGATTATTAGAACATTATTTTATTTTTGGGGCTTATGTAGACCAAGGAGGCTAATTCGAACTCCTCATTAATGTATAAATACAAGTAAGATGAGTTCATTATCTCATCGTCACTTGGGATTGCATCTTTTCTCTCTTGAGAATTTCACGTTTTTTCTAGAGGATGAATTGGAGCTTTATGGATGAATTTTGATTAGTGGATATTGGTCTATCTTATCTTGGAGATTCTCTCTTATCAATTGTGGATGGTTGGATATATTATGTTACATGCAGTACATGGTTTTAATGTTATTCTTGTTTTACTCTGTCATATACATTGGATTGGTATTTTCGCTATTTTTAGGACTAATTGTTGCATGCATTTACTGCTTTAAATTGTGGAATTTTGTCTATATTATAGCATCTCTCAATGTATGGGCCATGTAATGTGAATGAAATCTCATAGGGGTAATTCCATTAATGAATTGACCTTGATAAGCCATCTCCTTTGCACATCGAAGTATAAAAGCTGCAAGATTGCTTCCCTTTGACCTAGAAGGCTAGTGAAGTAGTCTTGAGGCCTCCTTGACCAAGAACCAAAGGTCCTCACTCATATTCATCATAGACTCCATTCTCCCAAGACTAAGGCACTGATCTACCAAGAGGTGGTCACCTAAAATCATACCTTTTTCACCTTCTCCTAGGTCTAGCCAAATTGGGTCACCTAGGGCATCATTTTCCCGAAAAAATATCCCTCCAAAAAGTTCAATCTCCTAGCCTCTCCTACGTTGGTGTTTCCTCAAGACCTCCTCCAAATTTGAGGCCATTTCGATGACGGAGTTGTGAGAAAAGCCAAGCCCTAGCTCTGAGATCAAACTTTGCCCTAACATCGCTAAGGCTAGTGGCTCATAGGATCAATTCAACACCTTTAAGTGAAAATTCTTTCTTTGATCCTTTCCCCCACCTTGTCTAGGGTAAGAACATCACTGGTTTCCATACTCTTTCCTCCTACCCTAGACTGAGTCCACTTGATCCCCTGTGGTCCCGTTCATTTAAAAGACAATTCTTCAAGAACCATCCAGGATACCAATTTCAATAAAGATTTTAGGGATTGGGAAATGAGAAAATCCTAAACCCAGAATCCCTATTGCAGCAAACTGATGTTACTTCTCTTACTTGTTAATCCATACAGGTGATTTACTGTGTTCTACGGTAAATATCGAAGTAAATACAACTGCATCATTCACTATTTAAAATAATATGCTGAAACAAGAAACTAAACAGAAAAAAGATACAACACAATGACAGTTATTTTTGGACAAATGTCCCTGGAAAAACCCAATGCGGGAAAACCGGTTCAACAGCGCTGAGGGTTTTTATTATTATGCAGTAGTAATGTTAGGTTTTGGTAGCATCAGAAGTGCTCTAGCATTGAAAATTGGTGGAGAGGCTAAGGCACATGAGTTCTAAATAACCCAGAAACTGTTTGGTGAAATTCCACTTGGATTGTATTTTATTAAAATAATTGATATTTTTAATGGAGTTTGTAAGTATAAACTTAGGGAAATTAAAATATTAATGGGTATTAATCAAAATATGGGTGAGAATGATCTAGAAGGCGGATCAAGTCATGTTTTAATCTTAGCTGTTGATTAGAGACTTAATCTTGGTCATTGAGGACTCAACAAGAAAAGTATAAAATGGAGGCTTGGGGTTCATTTGGAAAAACACACAGAGAGATTGAGGAAATCGATTTTTTGAGGTGAGAAGTTCTCAGGAAGGAAACCGATTGGGGAGATCTTGCAACTAAGGGGAAGAGAGAATCCGGGAGAAGGACTTTCCGGAAAATACAGAACAAAGAGGCGGAGAGAGCTTGCAGAGAGGCAGCGCAGTAGCCGAGAGAGCTGACACAGAAAAGCTGTCTGTCACGCAGAATCCAGAACTGTTAGAACAACCGAAACTGTTGGGAATTGCCGGAGCTGCCAAAGCAGCCGGGAAAGTTGACACAGAGGCAGCGCAGTAGCCGGGAGAGCTAACGCAGAAAAGATGTTTGTCACGCAGAATCCAGAACTGTCGAAATAGCCAAAACTGTCGGGAACTGTCGGGAGAGCTGACGGAGAGCTGACGCAGAGGGCAGAGAAGGTGACGCAGGGATGACGCAGATCCAATGTAGAAATAGCCAGGGTTAGCCAGTCTTGTGCCGGATCAGCCGGAATTTTGCCGGGTGAAGTGACGTAAAACTCACTTAGATTTTCCGCCACTATTTTCTCTGTAAAGGATTGCTATATGAGCATCCTAGATTTGTATTTTGATATTTTTCTTGCTTAATAATAAACCCTCAGAGCTACTGCACTGATTTTCCTGCATTAAGTTTTTCCGGGGACTATTGTGTCCAAAAATAAGTGTGTCCTATGTATCTTGTTCTATGCTCTGTTTTTTGTTTCATGAGATCAAATATTTAATTAGTGTAGGTTGTAGAAGTAATTTGCTTCAGTATCCAGAAGAATAACTTGATGAATGTAATTTAAAAAATCAAGTAGATGAAGTAGATTCAGATTTGCTGCAGTAGGGGTTCCTTCGAGTAGTAGGAATTTTCACATGGTATCAAAGGATTGATTTTGAAACAGGAAGAGCAGATCAAGTGCTGAGCAGTGAGGCCGAAAGCTGCACTTGGCCGCAATTCGAATCCCCTTGAAAGGATTGCACAGTCCTTGCCGGAAGAAAATCCGAGGAAATCTCTCTCTGAGTGAGACAACAAAGAGGTACGATTTCCAGTTCGTGTGTTTGCAAAAGCAGAGCAAGTGACACAGAGCCTCAGCGCAGTGCTTGAAGAGTGCATTTTCTGCCGAGGCAGAAATCGCTGGAAAAGAATGAAGACACGTAGAAGGGGAATTTTCTCCTCAGAGAACTTTCCACCAGAAAGTTCGAATTTCTCACTTGCTAAGTAGCTAAGCAGTGCTAAGCAGTGACTAGAGGAGTCAGTTCGACAGTTGGGTAAGATGGCATCACATGGGCTCAGAGATCAGGACAGGTTGGAAGGAGCTTCCAACTATGTCATATGGAAGACCAGAATCTTAGTTGTTCTAGAGGAATATGATCTTGAGGCCTACGTCAATAGTGTTGTAGTTGTTCTTGTTGACAACGATCAAAAGAAGAAGTACAAGGCCGAGCACGGGAAGGCAAAGAGGCTCATTCTCGATAGAGTTCGAGATCATGTGGTCTCACACTTGCAAGGCAAGGATACAACGTAAGAGATGTGGGAAGCCTTGTTTTTGTTGATTTTGGGTATCATCGGATGTGCTCTAGCCATGAAATTTGGCGGAGAGGCTACGGCACATGAGATCTCCAAGAGCTAGAAATCGTTTGCAGAAATTCCCCTCGGATGAAGAGATATTAAAATAATTAATATTTTTAATGGGTTCCTAAGTCTAAACTTAGGAAAATAGAAATATTAATGTGTATTAATATAAAATGGGTGAGAAAGTTCTAAGTGACGAGGATCAAGCCAGTTCTAATATTATCCGTTGATTAGGGATTTAATCTCGGTCGTTGAATCGTCAACAATAAAGGTATAAGAGGAGACTTGAGGGTCAGTTCGAGACACACTTGAGAGATCAGTTAGTTCGATTTTTCTGGGGCGAGGTTTGCTAAGAAAATCGAACAAGTGATCTGTTGCAGCAGAGGGGCAGGGATAGTTGAGGTTGGAGGATCTTCTCCAAGACCTCGAATACACAGCAGAGAGAGGCAGAGAGACGCCAGAGGAGGCAGCGCAGACCCAGGGAGACTGACGCTGGGCCAGGAAGGGCCCACGCATTTCCAATGCTGGGGTAGAGCCACCCTCCAGCAGAAATTCGAATTCAACCAGGGAGCAATAGGATCAGCAGAGAAGGCTGACATCAGAGATCCAAGAGGCAAAGGAGGCAGCGCAGTGCTGACGCAGTGTCCTAGTGTGCTCCACGCAGGTCCACGCAGCTACTGCGAAGGGGCAACGTAGTTGTAGCCGAGGACAACCAGTCCAGTTGTCAGAACAGAGAGATTTTTTCGGGTGAAGTGAGGAAATATCACTTAGGTTTCTACTAGTATATTTTTATCTCTGTAACTGGATTGCTGACAGGGCATCTAGAGTTGTATTTAGAAATACTGCTTAATAATAGAAAACCCTCAGAGCTGTTGCACTCAATGTTGCACGAAGCGGGAGCGAAGCGGAAGCGCGAAGCGGAAGCGCGAAGCGCGGAAGCGTCATTTTCCAAAAATCTAGGGAGCGAAGCGTCCGCGGAAGCGTCTGCTATATATATATATATTTTTATATATTTTTTTGCATTTATACTCAAAACAAACATCCCAAATACCAAATTAATTGTAGAAGACATGAAAACATGCATATTTTTGCATAAATCAAGATAGATATGGCATCCATGATTCCATTGTAGTTACTAGTATGTACAACAATCATCTATATTCTAGCTATTACAAACATACATCAAATTTTTAAGCATATTATAAAACATAAAACATTTAAGCATATTATAAAACATAAAACATAGAGCATATTATGATTTATCTAGCAAGTGAGCAACTGTCAACATTTGTCATGTCCAAAATTCAAATAATAATGTTTACAAAATATGTCACTTGGTCACCGCCAAGCCAAAAAGGTTCAAAATTCAAATTCACAAGTCTACAAGTCTAATGAGTAATCTATAGACTATGACAAAAAGAAGTAGATTGTGAATATATCTACTAATCTCTCCTCCTTCCACCACGAATAGAACGTGATGGCGTGCCTCCACGTGGTGGCAATGAAGAAGATGGTCCCTGTGTAAGTCGTGGCACTGGAACTGATGAAGAAGAACCCCCTGCTGTTGGTGTTGAACCATGGAACCTAGGACCAGATGGGGGTGGGGGTGGTGGCATATCAACACGGTCATCATCATCCTAGAATCGCTCAAAAAATTCATGCAAAAAAAAAAAAACACTAGTTAACAAAAAAATTAAAAACATGAATTAGAGAAATGCTTTATAAGGGAAAATTGGAAAATTCATACCACAATGGACATACCTGGATAAGAGCATCCTCTAATTGCTCTAGTCGCAACACTCCATCCTCCAAATTGGGCTCCTCTGGATTCTTGTCCCAAGTCAACAAGTCTTTATTAGACTTTGCATCTTCACAGTAATGGGACAACAATCGCAAGTTGTAATGAACATAAACCAAGCTCTCTGCCCGGTCTAAACTCAACCTGTTCCTTTTAACACTGTGGATGAAAGAATAAGAGCTCCAACACCTCTCTGCAGAAGAAGTGTTTACCACCTGTGATAGCACCCGCAATGCCAAACTCTGTAGAAGTGGAGTAGGCCCTCCATGCATGTTCCACCACTCAAGAGCAGAAAAATGCTCTCGATCTTCAATTGAATGCATGCTCCCAAATGGACCAGTGTTGAGCGTATAGTTGCTCACCTGTCTCCGTACCAATGCAGCCTCCTCATTATCAGGGATTAATCTACTCAATGCAGCCATATATTTTTCGTGAACCTCTTTATCTTGGTGTGGTTTTTTCCTGCTTCCCCCCCAGGTGCTGGTTTTGAAAGCCATGATGGATGATAGTACCTAGGTGTCAAAACATATGCTAATGCATGCAATGGAACATTTAGCATATCCCATCGCTTTTCCACCTCTTCACGAATATAATTGTACAAGGTGGTATCTCTAGGCTCAACAATGTCTTTAATCTGCCCCAACATGCTATCCATTTGCTCATACACCTCCCCAATTACTGGTCGATCTGAATCTGCAAACTTGATCATGTAATAAATTGGTTTGGTGAATTGCAAAACATATTTAACCTGTGACCAAAAGTAAGTGTCAAGAACAGTGTCCTTGACTACATTAGCAGTAGCACCATCTGTACACTGGTTAATTTCATCCCATGTTTCAGCACACACCAGATTAGTTAAAGCTTGTCTCACCTTCACTAGCCGCCTAAAGGTGAGGTAATAACTAGCAAATCTTGTCTTTGCAATTTTAAGCAATTGCAACTTGGAGTAAGTGCCATAGAAGTAGTTTACCCTTGTATGCCCTGTGATGAATTTAATGAGCTGCTTCCCTTTCCTGTAAACCTCAGCAATCCACCCACATTCTTTGTGTTTCACAATATCATGCATCAAAAGGTTCAATGTGTGAACCAGGCACCCAGACCAAAAGATGTGTGGATGAGTACGCTCAATAATTTTTCCTGCTGCCTTACAATTTGCTGCATTATCTGTGATCACTTGAACCACATTATTCGGACCAACATCTTTGATTGATTTCAATAGGAGATCTGCAATGTTTTGTGCAGTTGCACTGATGGAGGAGGAGTCATGACATGCAATAAATACTGCACCCTTAGAAGAAACACCAAGAACATTTATCAAATGTTGGTTTCTAATATTTGTCCACCCATCTGATACAATGGATACCCCATAATCCACCCACTCATGTGTAAAACGTGTCAAAGCTCTTTGAACCTTAGCTTTTTCTCTTTCTAATAACACTGTTCTAGCTTTCTCATAGTTGGGGGCCTTGTATCCTTTTGGGGCTTCATTGATGGCCTTTACCATGTCATGCCAATAGGGAGAGCGAAGCACATTGAATGGTACACCGCAAGCACAAAGAAAACGGACTACCTTTCCATCCACATCATCCCTCCCAGTAACATTAAGGAAATCCCCTATTGTTTTTCTACCTCCAGAGGTTGCAGAAGTACCATAAGGAGATGGGCAACTACCAAATTTAGAGGTTGCACTTGATTCTGAATGAGTTTTTTGTTTCTTGTTTTTTTGTTGTGCAGCCATCTCTATTTTGATGTATTTTTGTCTTTGTTCACTTGAAATTTTTGGGCAAATGGCTACCCCCACAGAACCCTTTTTTTCATCACTCTCTAGCACCCCACAAAAATGCCTCCTCAGACGGGTATATGAACCCGTATATGGTTTTCCTCCATGACAATCATGAGGGCACATCCATTTGTAAGATCCACCACCCTTTCCCCCTTCAAGTTTGGTCACATAGTTCCACAAGGGATTTGATGTACCTTTCCCATCTTGTGCTTCAGTGTCCTCTTCAAGTTCATCCCCTTCCTCTTCAAACCCTTCCTCCTCATCATACATTGGGTCACTACTATTAGGACCAAGTTCATCCCTTCCTCTTCCCCTCTATTCCTCACCCTTGCCATCATTAAAACCAAGAGTGGAATGATACATAGAAGCCAAAAGAACACCATCTTGGAATATGGATATAGGTGGTGGACAACCTGTAAATAAAGGAGCAAGTAGAAACAATGGGAAAGAGTAGGAGAGGGAGGAGAAAAATACAATTTTTTTTTCAAAAAAACAAGGGAGTTTGGGGTTTGAACTTACCTCTTTAGCTCTTGTAGATGAAGTCCTCCAAGCTCTTGCTCCAAGCTCCTCCTCCTTCTCCTAGCTCCTCCTTCTTCACTCCTCCAAGCTCTCCTCTCTTCTCCTCTCCTTTCCTCTCTTCTCTTCTCCTCTCCTCTCTTCTCTTCTCCAACTCTCATAAACTCAAAGTGAGAAAATGAGAAGAGAATGGGGGCTTTATTCTTTTCTAAAGTCACCCTAGACTCACCCTAAACTAACCTAACCCACCCCCTCATGCTAGTTAAGTCACATATTAAAACAAATTTAAAAAAAATAAATTAAAAAAAAGGAGGCCGCGGGGTTGCTTCCGGAATCGCCTGGGTGGCGTGCGGTTCCGGGCCGGAAGCGTGGCGCCACCCCGTGCCCGAACCGCCCTCCGATCCGCGGTTCCGGGGTGGCCGCAACCCAAAAGGCAGGAATCGCATTTAAATTCCGGAACCGCGCCACCTCCTCCTCCGAATCGCGCTTCCAAATTGGATTCCGGGACGGTTCGCTCCGATCCGCGGTTCCGGGTTTGGATCCTCCGGGGGGGGGGCGATTCCTGCAACCCTGGTTGCACTGGTTTTCCCGCATTAGGTTTTTCCGGGGACGTTCGTCCAAAAATAATGGTGTCCCTTGTGTATTTGTCTCATTCTATTTTCAGTTTATGATCTGTATGACAGTGTAGCCTGCAGTAGTGTTTTTCATCAATAATTAAATAAGTTGTTGAACGTAAAAACAGGTAGGAGGTGATAAACCAGTGACTGCAATAGGATTTCTAATGTGTAGATTAAGAAATTTTCACATGGTATCAGAGCGATTGCAGATCATAGGTGACTGAAGGCATCAACCAAGAAATCTGAGAGTTTTCAGCAGAGAAGCAGTTGTCTCGAGAGACAGTGTTGTTCCAGAGCCAGAGATGTAGAAGGAGTGACGCAGTGCAGAGAAGGTGACGCAGAGGCTCACGTAGTGCCTGCGTTAGCATTCTGATCTAGGAGAGCAAGACGCAGTAGCTGGGAGGAGCCCACGCAGTAGCTGCGACTGCGTCAGCTGTCCAAGCCAACGCAGAGGCAGAGGGGGGCAGATCAGGCCTACGCAATGCCAAGATATATTTCTCAACCAGGAAGGATTGACGCAGTGGCCAGGAGGAGCTGATCCGGCTCTCACTGTGATTGCGTAGAGCAAGAAGGGCTCAGATTCTTCGAGTTGCCGGGGCTAACAGAGCTGTGTAGATTTTGATTTGAGGAGCTCGTGGGACGTTGTTTCTATCAATGCAAAACAATGTCTACGGAGACTGAACCAAGGTAGAGGGAAACACTACCTCGATAGATTTCTAGCCAAGAAATCTAGATCTCGGTTGCAGCGGCAAAGGAGGATTGGAGAGGAGTGATTTGACAGTTGGCCGGAGGATTTCCAAGAGGGAAATCAGGACTCAGAGGGAGTCTAGAGAAGAGGAGCAGAGATGGTAGTGAACAGATTGAGGGATTAGGACAGATTGGACGAGGCTTCCAATTTTGTCATCTGGAAGGCCAGGATCCTGGTAATCCTGAATAAACATCAGATCAAGGACTATGCCTTGAGAACAGTAGCTGTCACAATTGACCCTGATGCAAATGAGAAGTATGAGGAGGCCCAGGCAAAGGCGAAATGCATGATCCTAGACAGGGTCAAGGATCATGTAATACTACATATTGCTGAGAAGAACATAACAAGGGAGATGTGGCAGACCCTGACCACCTTATGCCAGGGCTCTTCCATGCAGCGGAAGATGTTATTGGAAAATAAGTTGAGGTCATATCAGATGTAGAAAGGAGAGGAGATAGATCCCTTCCTTCTCAGGTTGCAAGGGATTCGCGACCATCTTACTTTCGTGGGGTTTACACCGGATCCAGAGTTCATGATCAGGACTGCCTTGAATACAATCTCCGAGTGGGAGACATTTGTCTAGAGCATCTTGGGCAAAGCGACTCTCCCCAGTTGGGAGGAGATGTGGGCAGCTCTTCGACAGGAAGAGATTAGGAGAATGACCAAGGCAGGGAGTAGCAGTAAGAGATTTCGAATCAAGAAGGAGGAGGAGGATGCAACTCTCGCATCAGCAGAACAGCAGGGGGTTCAAAAGAGGAAGAAGAAAGACATCTCCAAGGTCAAGTGCTTCAACTGTGGGGAGCTGGGACATTATGTATCTTAGTGCCCCAAGAAGAAAGGCAAGGGAGAAGCTTCTGACTCAAAGGCTGCTCCAACAAAGGTGGAAAAATATGTCGAGATTGATGACGATTGTGCCATGAGTGCTCATGTGCCTCTAGAAGAGAGGTGAGGAAACATAGAGTTGTAGTCAAGGGGACTACAGAACAGGGGCAGGATCCTTGAGGTGCCCAAACTCTTGGATCACATTTGTTTACGGGAGCCCTTAAAGACAGTAGCTTGATGACAAATGTCGAGTGGAGCAAGGTGTGATAGAGCGGCAACGCAGTGCTAGAGTGCAGAAGTCTGTAGCAACGCAGTAGAGGTTGCAACAGTGCGAGAGGCACAAAGGTGTTTGCAGCAGCGCAGTGGCAACAGAGGGAGCACAGGATAGCAACAGAGGTAGCTTCAGCATCACAAGGCTTCCAGACTGACCAGGATGTCAGTGTTTGGGTGAAGTCAGTTACTTACTTCTCGGTAACTGAGTTGCAGTGCAACAGTTAGCAGTGGCAGTGCTATGGGCAGCATGAGGCAGCATTTTGAGAGGGAGTTGCAGTACAGATGTAGCAGTGGCAGTGGCAGTGTCATGGGAAGCAGTACAAGAAGCAACAGTGCAGTGGATGTGGGGCAGCAGGCCTAGCATCAACACAGAGGACCGATGCCGAAGATCAGTGTGATGCTTCTGTGGTGAAGCATTGCAAGAGCGCATTCCTTGCTAAGAGGGAGTGTTGATTTTGGGTAGCATCGGATGTGCTCTAGCCATGAAATTTGGTGGAGAGGCTAAGGCACATGAGATCTCCAAGACCCAGAAATCGTTTGGAGAAATTCCACCCGGATGAAGAGATATTAAAATAATTAATATTTTTAATGGGTCTCTAAGTCTAAACTTAGGAAAATAAAATATTAATGTGTATTAATATAAAATGGGTGAGAAAGTTCTAAGTGACGAGGGTAAAGCCAATTCTAATCGTAGCTGTTGATTAGGGACTTAATCTCGGCCGTTGAATCGTCAACAAGAAAAGTATAAGAGCAGGCTTGAGGGTCAATTGGAGACACTTGAGAGATCAGTTAGTTCGATTTTTTTGGGGCGAGGTTTGCTGAGAAAATCGAACAAGTGATCTGTTGTAGCAGACGGACAGGGATAGTTGAGGTTGGAGGATCTTCTCCAAGACCTCGAATACACAGCAGAGAGAGGAAGAGAGAAGCCAGAGGAGGCAGCACAGACCCAGGGAAACTGACGCTGCGCCAGGAAGGGCCCACCCATTTCCATCGCTAGGGTAGAGCCACCCTTTAGCAAAAATCCGAATTCAGGGGGGAGCAGTAGGATCAGCAAAGAAGGCTGACATCAGAGCTCCAGGAGGTAGAGGAGGTAGCGCAGTGCTGACGCAGTGTCCCAGTGTGCACACAGGCCCACGCAACTATTGCAAAGGGGCAACATAGTGGTAGCTGGGGACAGCCAGTCCAGTTGCCGGGATAGAGAGATTTTGCAAGGTGAAGTGAAGAAATCTGTTGGGTCCTTATAATACTAGTGATTACCCCATTACTATTGTAGTTATACCCCTTATTAATATTGTTGTGCCCCTATTGCCTCCATATTGTTATTATTGTGCCCCATAGAATCCCTCTATTGTTATTTTTATGGCTTTATATTATTATTGTTAGCTCAGCTGGATTATATTGTGACTCCTTAAACTCCTATATATAGAAAGGAGGTTTTGTCATTTGTATCATCCAAGAATTGCTCATTTACGTAATGTAAAGGAGGTTGCCCCCTCGAAGAGGCTGAATTCTAAGGCGTTGATCTATCTTTTCTATCTTTTCTTGAGCTGGTTTCATAACATTTGGTATCAGAGCTTTGGATTCTAGGGTTTCGCTGCTCCAAACAGGTCATCGTGGCATTTTCGCTATAACTTTTTTTCTGCGACGTTTCAGAAGTTGCAAAAAAAACCCATTTGAGAAGAAATCGCTCTGAACCTCGAGTCCAAATTTCAGATCTTTTCGCGATATATCTGCGGAGATATGATCTGAGGAAGTTGGTATTTTTGCAGACTCCTGAATTACATTCCAAACAGGTGACCTAGGGAAAATCGTCATAACTTTCTCTCTGGGGATCGGATTGAAATTTTGTAAAAAGGTACAGAAAGAGGACGGGCTGCAGTTTCTTGAATGCATTTTCAGATCCAAAGGTCGAAACAGTGACTCATGGCACGTCGTACAAGTTCGCTCTACTGAACTAGTCTATAATCAAGTCACTGTGGGAGATTTCGCATAACTCTTCCTTGGAGAATCCAATTTGGGTCAGACTTGTGGCATTGGAAAGAGGACACAGAGAGCTACTACCGGGCACAAATTCAGAACTAGATGATTGGAAAGTACAAAGATACATCAGAGGCAATATCGAGCTCCTACAAAGTGAAAAAAGTGTGTAGATATTTTTTTAAATTTTTGCTTAAGCTTGGTTTGAAAATTTATTTTGAAGGAATTCAAAGGGCATAGTAGAGCATTATTATCGGTAACTGATGCCCCGAGGAAAGAAAATGCAAACACCTAGTAAGGAACCTGAAAGCTCTAGCATGACTCATGAAGAAGAGGAAGTATTGTTACATGATATATCAAAATTACAAGAACAAGTGCAACAAATGTCACGCTCACAAAAGTTAACAGAAGCTAAGATAAATGGCGTGGAAGCTAAGATGAATGCCATGGAAGCTAAGATGGACAATTTGAAGATAGATTTGAACACAAATTTGAAGACAGGCATGGCAGATTTGAAGACAGATTTGACAAATTTTCTACAAGAAATACTTACGAATGGTGAAAAGGTAGTAAAGGAAACTCATGATGAGAACAAAAGAAATGTTAATCATGATTCCATAGATGCTAATGTTGGATCGAAGACTCAGCATATTCCAAAAATCGATATGAGGAAGTCTGATGGCAAGGATCCCGCCACATGGATATTACAGATGGAGCAATTCTTCGATCTCAATAATGTGCAAAACACACAAAAGGCACATATGGCAACTTTATATTTGGAACCAAATCAGTTTGTATGGTATCAATGGCTTTGCTCTCGTAAACAATTTATCACTTGGGCAATTTTTACGGAAGAATTGGTAGCACATTATGAGGATACAAAAAGCAACACTTTTTTTAGCCAATTGATAAGTCTCAAACAAAAGGGTTCAATAATGGAGCACATTGAGGAGTTCCAAAAATTGAACATAAGGGTAAAAGATATTCCAGAGGAGCATAGAATTGATGTGTTCATAGAGTCTTTAAAAGATAATATCCAACATGATGTTCGCCTTTGGGAACCTGATTCATTAGAGAAGGCATTCAGGTTAGCAAGAAAAATGGAAAGCAAAATTATGGCAAACCAGGAAGCATACCACTCACAACTATAAAGACGGAAGTGTTGTTGCCCCTAGTCTTCCACAACCTAAAAGGTTGACACCACAACAATTGGAAGAAAAAAGAGCAAAAGGGCTTTGTTACAGTTGTGATAGCAAATACACTAAAGGTCATAAGTGTGCTGAGAAGAAATTATTCTACATAGATTGTGAAGAGGAAGAAGAAAAGGAGCAAGAAAGGTCAAAAGAAGAGTATATACTCCAGGAACAAAGCCCAGATGAAGAACAAATAAATCCGACCATATCTTGTAATGCATTGGCGGGAATTACTACTCCTCAAACCATCAAGATAGAAGGACAAATCAAGAAGAAACAGGTAATAGTGTTGATTGATTCAGGAAGCACCCACATTGTAAGGTAGCAAAAGAATTGAATTGCTTCCTATATCCAGCACCAGAGTGTCAAGTGATGATTGCAAATGGAGGAACAATAAATTGCTCTGAAAGGTGCCATAATATCAAGCTATCCATGGGAGAATATGTATTGACTAGCCCAATGCTTTCCATTCCAATGGGAGGTGTTGATGTTGTACTAGGAGTCCAATGGCTACAATCCTTGGGTACAATAGCTTTTAATTTTCAAGAACTTTTCATCAAATTTTCTACGGAAGGAAAGGAAGTTGAATTAAGGGGTATTGCAGGGAAACCAGGAAAGATAATCAGCTCTAATGGTATGACAAAGCTTCTAAAAAAGGAGCAAAGAGGTGTAATTGCACAATTATGCTCGCTAGATGTTTCCACATCGGAATCATCTATTTCTCCAGATCTCCAAAAAGTCCTGGACAATCATTCCAAGGTATTTGAGACTCCCAAAGGTCTCCCACCTATGCGTGATCATGATCATGCTATTCATCTGATTCCAGGAAGTGTTCCTCCAAACATCAGGCCGTACAGATATCCCTATGTCCAAAAGAGTGAAATTGAACGTATGGTTGCAGAAATGCTAGAGGCTGGTATAATTCAACCGAGTCAAAGTTCTTTCTCTGCTCCAGTAGTATTGGTGCACAAGAAGGATGGATCATGGCGCATGTGTCCAGATTATAGGGAGCTCAACAAGCTCACTATTAAAGATAAGTTCCCCATTCCTGTCATTGATGAATTACTGGATGAATTGCATGGATCAATTTACTTCACCAAGTTGGATCTTCGTTCAGGATATCATCAAATCAGAATGAAGACTGAAGACATTCCGAAAACAGCATTTAGAACTCATGAGGGTCATTATGAATTTTTGGTCATGCCTTTTGGCCTTACCAATGCACCTTCAACATTTCAAGGTTTGATGAATTCAATTTTCAAACCATTCCTTAGAAAATTTGTGTTAGTATTTTTTGATGATATACTAATCTACAGCAAGTCTTGGAAGGATCATGTTGAACATGTTGACAGGGTGCTACAACTATTGGAGGAGAAACAATTTTATGCAAAAAGATCCAAATGTTTCTTTGGAGTCCAGGAGGTGGAATATTTGGGTCATATTGTATCTCATGAAGGAGTTAAGGTAGACCCTAGCAAAATTAAAGCCATTAAGGAATGGAAAATCCCCACATCCATAAAGCATCTGCGAGGATTTCTCGGGTTGACAGGGTATTATCGCAAGTTTGTTAAGAATTATGGGAGAATAGCAGCACCTCTAACAACATTATTGAAGAAAAATGCATTTTCATGGACTCTGGAAGCAACAAAGGCCTTTGAACATCTTAAAGAGGCAATGTGCCAAGCACCGGTCTTAGCTACACTGGACTTCACAAAAACCTTTATTGTGGAATGTGATGCTTCAGGAAATGGAATTGGTGCTGTTCTAATGCAAGATGAAAGACCCATTGCTTTTGAAAGTCGTCCAATCAAGGGAAAGTTTTTAAGCAAAGCTATTTATGAGAAGGAAATGTTGGCAATACTCCATGCACTTAAGAAATGGCGACCCTACCTAATGGGAAGACACTTCAAGGTAAAAATGGATCATGATAGCCTTAAATACTTTTTAGAACGAAGATTATCCTCTGAAGAGCAACAAAAGTGGGTCACAAAGATGTTGGGTTATGACTTTGAAATCATCTACAAAAAAGGGAAGCAAAATGTGGTGGCAGATGCACTCTCAAGAAAGGATGAGGATGTGGAAGCATTGTTGTGCGCCATTTCTATTATCCAACCAGATTGGATAAATGAAGCAAGGGAGGAATGGAAGAATGACGAAGAAGTGTGGGCACTTATTCGAAAGTTACAACAAGATTCCAGTACGTCTGATACATTTAGCTGGAAAAATGATTCGTTATGGTACAAAGATCGTTTACATCTCTGTAAGAATTCCCAGCTAAAACAAAAGATTCTTGTGGAATTGCACACTTCTCCCTTAAGAGGGCACTCAGGATTTTTAAAAACTTACCACAGGGTTAAGAAGGAATTTTTTTGGGATGGCCTTAAATCAGATATTCAAAAGTTTGTGGCGGAATGTTTGGTTTGCCAACAAAATAAAGTTGAAACAATTAAGACACCGGGTCTATTACAACCTTTATCCATTCCAAGCCAACGTTGGGAGGAGGTTTCAATGGATTTTATCACAGGTTTACCCAAGTCTGAGGGAAAGAGTGTCATCATGGTGGTAGTTGACAGACTTACCAAGTATGCACACTTTTGTGCATTATCACATCCATTTAAAGCCAGTACAGTTTCTACTACATTTATGGAAACAATTCAAAAGCTACATGGAAACCCAAAGATTATTGTAAGTGACAGAGATCCCATTTTCACTGGAAATTTTTGGACAGAATTATTTTCTTGTCTTGGTACTCAGTTAGCTCCTAGCTCATCTTGTCATCCTCAATCTGATGGGCAAACTGAGATAGTAAACAAATGTTTGGAATGATATCTTCATTGCTTTGTATCTGATAAACAGACACAATGGGTCAAATGGTTGCCTCTGGCTGAATGGTGGTATAACACTTCCTTCCATACAGCAACAAAAATGACCCCATTTATGGCACTTTATGGGTATCAACCACCATCCATCACATCATATTTAAGAGAAAATTCTAAGGTTCAGGCAGTGGAGCATCACATCGAACATCAACAACAAGTCCTCCAAATCTTAAAGGATAACCTCGTGTTGGCACAGAATAGAATGAAACAACAGGCAGATCAACATCGCAGTGAAAGAAGTTTTGATGTAGGTGATTGGGTATTCCTACGGCTACAACCATATAAGCAAATGTCCTTCAAGCAAGCTAAGAAGGATAATAAATTATCACCAAAGTATTATGGTCCGTACAAGGTGTTGCAAAAGATTGGTACTATGGCATACAAATTGGAACTTCCTACAGCTTCTCGATTGCACCCAGTTTTCCATGTTTCATGTTTAAAGAAGGTTATAGGCGACAAACTCCTAGTTCAAACAATATTGTCAGAACTTGATGAGGAAGGAAAAATTATATTGAAACCGGAAGCAGTCACAGAAACAAGAACTTGACAGCTACGAAATCGATCAATTTCAGAGTATCTTATCAAGTGGAAGAACTTATCCACTGAAGATTCCACATGGGAGGATGAGAATTTTATGCAGAAGTATCCAGAACTACTCAAGCGTTGAGGACAACACTTTTTTGAAGGAGAGGGGCATGTTGGGTCCTTATAATACTAGTGATTACCCCATTACTATTGTAGTTATACCCCTTATTAATATTGTTGTGCCCCTATTGCCCCCATATTGTTATTATTGTGCCCCATAGAATCCCTCTATTGTTATTTTTATGGCTTTATATTATTATTGTTAGGTCGGCTGGATTATATTGTGACTCCTTAGACTCCTATATATAGAAAGGAGGTTTTGTCATTTGTATCATCCAAGAATTGTTCATTTATGTAATGTAAAGGAGGTTGCCCCCCTCGAAGAGGCTGAATTCTAAGGCGTTGATCTATCTTTTCTTGAGCTGGTTTCATAACAAAATCTCGGGTAGGTTTCTGCCAATATATTTTTATCTCTGTAATTGGATTGCTAAGAGGGCATCCAAAGTTGTATTCAGAACTACTGCTTAATAATAGAAAACCCTCAGAGCTGCTCACATATTTTCCCGCATTGGGTTTTTCTGGGGACGTTTATCCAAAAATAACGGTGTCCTTTGTGTATTTGTCTTGTTCTATTTTCAGTTTATGATCTGTATGACAGTGTAGTCTACAGTAGTGCATTTTATTAGTATTTAAATAATTAAATAACTTGTTGAATGTAAAAACAAGTAGGAGGTGATAAACCAATGATTGCAGTAGGATTTCTGATGTGTAGATTCAGAAATTTTCACAATCTTTTCTGTATGAAGTCTCTTCCGAACAATGGAAGATGTATTTAGAGCAGAAGTTGCAGCGGACCTTGATGCAGAAAGGAGAATGAACCATCAAAACTGATAGCTTATTGGCTTGAATGTAAAAATACACAGAAGTACTTTGTAATAATAATTTATTATATAAAAATGTACAAGTGATGATTGTTACAATGAAGAACCGCATATATATACTTAAGCATGTGTCCTTTTGTGACTGCGCATGTTTTTTAGACATGCCTTTTCACTTAACTTAATGACTACTTAACATAACCAATATTTGATTATTTAATATTTACATTTATTTTATTTATTTACTTGTTATGAATTATATTCATAACATAGCCCCTTCCTTCAGAAGCTTTGACTTCAATGCTGTATTGCTAACAATTTCTTCATCTTTGTGTTTGTCTTCTCGGCATATGTAATTCATTGTTTTTCATGTTGTGTTTGTCATCTCGGCATATGCAATTTGCTGGAACACTGTCTGAATCCCAGGGTGTTATCGATTTTAAATAATAATAATTTTGTTTTTAAATAATAATAAAAAAATTTATAACTCTAATTTTTTTTTGAATAATAATTTTTTTTATAAATAATATTTATATATATATATATTGATAAACAAAAAAAATAATAATAATATTTATTTATTTATTGATATAAATAAATAATAATAATTATATTATTATTATGATTTTTTTTTTATATACAACTATATTAAAATTATATAATATAGTTTTTAACAACTATATTAATAATATAGTTTTAATATATATATACTTTTTTACGATGTGCATATTTTATTTTATTTTAAATGGTTGAATGGGTTACCGATTTCGAGCTGTTCAACGGACACGTTGGGTGGTCACGCTGTTTGACTAACACAACGATTAAACAACGATGAAACGTGTCGGGGAGTGTAAGGTCCCCGAGTTGAGCCGGGCGCGGTTGGGCGAGCGGGCGCGGATGGGTGCGAGCGAGCCGGGCCGCACAACGGGGGAGAGCGCGGGCACGGGCGCGGGCGCGGTAGACGGGCACGGGCGCGGTGCGACGAGCGGGCGAGTTGACATGGGCGCGGTGCGACGAGCGGGCGAGTTGACATGGGCGCGGTGCGACGAGCGGGCGAGTTGACATGGGCGCGGGCGCGGGCGTGCGGTGCGACTTGCGGGTGAGCGCACACGGTGGCGACTCACGACAGAAATGCGACATAACATATGCGACGAAACTTGCGATGGAAAGCAAGTGTGATGGGTTTATACCATCCGTGGAGCGTTTAAGGTGAAAGGGTGGCCGACCTACGACGAGGGGGTGTGGCCGACTTGATGAGCGCCCAAACGATGCAATGGAGGGGTGTGTGGGCGGTCGGCTAGGCAGCCCCACCCACACTTACAACACATATATATTGGAGCGTTTTGGAGCTCATTTGCATTCAACAAGTTCGATCAACACATCTTCTACGATCTTGGAGATAAGTGCGCAGTTTAGAAGGAGGCTTGAGTGCATAGCTCATGCGCACTCCTTGAGGACGCACTTGTGAAGATTGCTCATGGTGAGAGGTGAAGGTGTTGGGCAAGACGTGCCCGGGTTGGTTGTACGGTTGTGATATTGTGCCAGGACTTGGCGAGGGTGTCTTGGTGGCTCGGGTGAGCACCCACCCATCGTGCAAGGTGTGCACAAGGTTGTAAAAGGCAGGGTTTCCTCTGATTGTAAAATTGGTTAAGTATGAGACTTGGTCTTGCCAAGACATACTTGTATATTGTAAACTGATATTCGTAATATATTATCAGGCAAACTCATTGTTCAGGGAGTTTCCCCTCCCTTTATACTGTGCAATTGTTGTTCTCTTTTCTAATTGCTGATGATAATGAATGAGTATGGGTGTTCATTAGTATAAAGGATAAAGATAATATTGCTTAGTTGCGAAACACAAACTAAGGAAAAAGTGTAATAGGCGTAGTCCACAAACATTAGTATTGGTGAAAAGAAAGTGTTCGGTGGTGCCGCACCTCGCTATAAGCGGTTGGAAGACTACCGCAGGTGTAGGGGCGTGACAGGTGGTATCAGAGCTTCGGTTTGAAGCCAGTGAGCAGGGTTGCTCGTGACAGGTACTTGCACGTGAAGGAAGTTGTTTCACATACAAGTGGAACAAGGGCTGGTTCAGGGTTGCAGGTGACTTGGTGAACTTGGGAATGGCTGAAAAGGCAGAGGTGGTGGATGAACCTACGATAGGTGAGTCTAGCCATGATGCAGTTAAAGCCTTCCGGTACAAAGTGTTGGAACAAATGAGTCAATGGAGTTCTGATTGGGTTTCGATGAAAGCTGAGAACATGAAGATTCGGGAGAGCTGTTCGGAACTAAGGAGGGAACTTGAAGAACTCAAGAGCCAATGCGAAAGTACGACAGATGTTGAACTCAAGGAACTTGATGAGGAGATCCAACAGAGTGGTCTTGATCTTCAAGAGCTCTTTGATGAAAGAGCCCGGTTGAGGAAGGAAAGTGCCAGGGTGGAAGCCGAAATCAAGTAAGTTGAGGAAGAGATAAAGAAAAAGATTCTTGGTAAGAAGGTTGTTGTGATTGAGCAGGAAGAGCTCGACTACATTGATAGGTTGGGAACTCACTACCGAGATCATCCAGAGGACATTCGGAAGTTTAGTTCTATGAACTTGGTCAGTGGACACTTGGTTGGTGCACTTGAGCAGAATGCGATGGAGGGCAAGCTTGAAGGAAGTCAAGCTAGACCAGGATCGGGTTGCTTAGAAGAGCCAAGCAGGGAGGTGAAGTACCTTAGAAGGAGAGTCAAGATGGAGCATGAACCAATTGACACTTCTGAGGCCGAGTTCTTGAAGAAGGTTGTTGATGTAAGGCGCAAGACAAAGCCAACAGAAGGAGGTGATTCCTTGAAGCTAAGTTTTGTGCAAGTAACCGTGAAGGGCAAGAGATTTGCAGCTTTGGTGGATACAGGAGCTACTCATAGCTTCTTAAGCAAGAAGGCAGCAAAGTCTTTTGGGAAGAAAGCAAAGATGGAGAGGGAATGGAGTGCTTTCAAAGCAGTAAACTCTACCATTAGAGCTGTTGATGGTGTGTTGAAGGACACTCAGGTGAAAGTAGGATCGTGGTTTGGGAAGTTGGACTTGAGAGTTGTGGACATGGATGATCATTCTATGGTGTTGGGGCTGGACTTTTTGGAGCTTGCACAAGCCATACCAATGGTGGACCGGGACATTCTCTTGATCACAGCTGAAGGAAGAACCATGATGGTACCGATGAATAGAAGGAGTTGCTTGGGGTATAGGCCAAGGATGACTTCTATGGTTTTGTATCCCAAAGATCCAAATGTGAAGCATGAGGATGTGGAGCAAAGAGGACTTGGGAGTGTGACTCAAACAACGAAGGAAAGGAAGTTGGTTGACTTCGTTGCAAGGGCTGGAAAGAAGAATGAAGAAGGTGAGAAGGCAACCTCACGAACATGGAGACACTTGATGGGAGCATCTTCTACTGATGATCTTCACAATGGAGTTGCAAATGAAGGGAGTCCGAGTACTACTTCAGAGGCAGTGGTTGATGAGGATTATGGAGGTAGAGATCCTGCTGGGATAGTGGACTTTTGCAGATATGCTATGGGCATATATGACTTTCAGTTGACAAAGGACAAGCTAGGTGAGCTTGGATGTACATGTGAGGAGATTGAGGCTGTGCATAGATACTTGAGGACACAACATCAATCTGACACATGGGTGGATGAGAGTCAGGGAGGAAACTTCCTGGCCCTCCTTTCTCTATAGACAACCTTGGAGATAGGTTGGTGTGGAGGCCTTGATAGGGAGGAACCACACCAACTTTGCAAGGGGCCTTGGAGGAGGCTTCTTTATGACAGATTATAGGCTTGGACATGTTGCAGATGGGATGGAATTTCCATGGACCTGAGCATGGACTAATAAATTCCTGATGAGTCTGAGATGTAGCAGAAGTCAGGGAAAGACTTGTGGTGGCATAAGGATGTGCATTCTTATGATTTGGGCGTATGGTTGGACTGATCACCCGACTAGTTCGAGTCATGAGGGGTACCAATGTGCAGAGATGTGTTGACATTAGTCAAGACATGGTAACACATGATACAAATGTGTTGGCATCTGACAAGAGACTACATGGGGAAGGACACATGATGAGGTCGGCACGAGATGTTGCAATGGAGATTGTGACAGAGGGGTCGATGATCATGGATCGAGATGATATCCGATATACATACCGATGAGGTGTATACCTTGGTATGGAGAGCTTGGTGGCAATGGGTCACCAAGTTGGAGACATGATGGAGATGGAGTTCTACATATGTTGCAGGGATGTTTGCCTTATGTGGAGGAGTTGACATCATGGATGATCTTGGTGGATGGCTACCGAGATGGTATGTTGTCGAGGACGACAACGATTTCAGGTGGAGGAGGATATAAAGTCCCCGAGTTGAGCCGGGCGCGGTTGGGCGAGCGGGCGCGGATGGGCACAGGCGAGCCGGGCCGCACAATGGGCGAGAGCGCGGGCACGGGCGCGGGCGCGGTGCGACGAGCGGGCGAGTTGACACGGGCGCGGGCGCGATGCGACAAGCGGGCGAGTTGACACGGGCACGGGCGCGGGCGTGTGGTGCAACCTGCGGGTGAGCGCACACGGTGGCGACTCATGACGGAAATGCGACATAACATATGCGACGAAACTTGCGATGGAAAGCAAGTGCGATGGGTTTATACCATCCGTGGAGCGTTTAAGGTGAAAGGGTGGCCGACCTACGACGAGGGGGTGTGGCCGACTTGATGAGCGCCCAAATGATGCGACGGAGGGGTGTGTGGGCGGTCGGCTGGGCAGCCCCACCCACACTTACAACACATATATATTGGAGCGTTTTGGAGCTCATTTGCATTCAACAAGTTCGATCAACACATCTTCTACGATCTTGGAGATAAGTGCGCAGTTTAAAAGGAGGCTTGAGTGCATAGCTCATGCGCACTCCTTGAGGACGCACTTGTGAAGATTGCTCACGGTGAGAGGTGAAGGTGTTGGGCAAGACGTGCCCGGATTGGTTGTACGGTTGTGATATTGTGCCAGGACTTGGCGAGGGTGTCTTGGTGGCTCGGGTGAGCACCCGCCCATCGTGCAAGGTGTGCACAAGGTTGTAAAAGGCAGGGTTGCCTCTGATTGTAAAATTGGTTAAGTATGAGACTTGGTCTTGCCAAGACATACTTGTATATTGTAAACTGATATTCTTAATATATTATCGGGCAGACTCATTGTTCAGGGAGTTGCCCCTCCCTTTATATTGTGCAATTGTTGTTCTCTTTTCTAATTGCTGATGATAATGAATGAGTATGGGTGTTTATTAGTATAAAGGATAAACATAATATTGCTTGGTTGCAAAACACAAACTAAGTAAGGAAAAAGTGTAATAGGCGTAGTCCACGAACATTAGTATTGGTGAAAAGAAAGTGTTCGGTGGTGCCGCACCTCGCTATAAGTGGTTGGAAGACTACCGCAGGTGTAGGGGCGTGACAGGGAGGGTGGCCCAGCGACCGGACTTCCTACACAGTGGTTCAGTGCCCACACAGTGGTTCGGTGCCCATGCGGCTGATCATTCTCACAATCACCCGACAGCCTATTCAGGTTGTGTTTTGGCATTCAACAACCTCAAGACATGTAATCCTCCCTCTGCAAAAAACTGCCTGATCAGCTGTCTTATCATTTCAGCATAATCTTCACAATCACCAAAGGGCCTAATAATTATTGATTTTTCTTGATGATCCTCAAATTCGTCTCTCATGCCTAAGGATTCAATAGAGATGGGTGTTTTATCTCTGCAATTCTCTCTGATTTCCGACCCCTTATAATCTTTATAACTTCTCTGGCTGATCTTAGACTCTCTGGATGTGGAAAATTCTTGTCTAGACTCTCTCAAGCTGAATTGGGCGAATCTGAGAATTGATAATATATCTCTCCAACTAGATTTTGGCTTGTTTACAGAGCCTCTACATATGTTTTTTTCTTTTCCCCATGAACTTTTCTGACCCTTTGTTTCATTATGCCTGTCTGTTTCATTATCTCTAATAGGCATTGGTATTTCAGTATTAGGACTCTTGTGGTTGGTTTTAAATTTTCCTTGTCTTGGTTTCTCAGCTCTATAACTTTCATGGCTGATTTCAAAGTCTCTGCTAGTGGTTATTCTATCTCTAAAACTTTTCTGACTGATTTCAGAGTCTTGTCTAATGGGTATTCCATCTGTATGACTATTCTGACTTCTGGTTTCAAAATCTCTGCTTCTAGGTATTCCAACACTATAGCTTTCATGTGAGCTTATTTCAGATGCTTCTCCATCGTGTTCAACACTATAATTTTCATGTGAGCTGATTTCAAATTCTTCTCCATCATGTTCAACACTAAAGGTTTCATGTGAGTTGATTTCAGATGCTTCTCCATCATGTTCACTCATTGTGTATTGTTTCAGACTGCACTCTATCATAGCTTCTGTGAATGAATATTCCATCTCTGCAACTGCTATGCTGATTGCTTGTTTCACTATCTTTAATGGCGATCGGTATTTCAAGTTTACCAGTCTTGTGACTACTTTCATATTCTCTGTATTTTTGTTTTTCATCTCCATAACTTACATGGCTGATTTCAGAGCCACCTGTGCTACTGGTTATTACATGTCTACAAATTTTGTGACTGTGGGTTTCACTCCTTGTCAAGCCCATTGTTATTTCAATTCTATAACTTTTGCTACTAGTCATAGATTCTGTGTCATTCAGTCTGTCACCTCTCAATTTTTGATGGCTGAATTCAGAGTCTCTACTCCTGGGTGTTCCATCACTGCTCAATTCTTCTCTGCATTCTCTATAAATTGTCTGGTTGCTGGCTTCAGAAATATTTTGTTGCATTTCTGGGGGTAGGGTTAAATAGCGTGGAACTGCTTTCACAGGCCCAACCTGATCAACCATGTTCTAAATCTCTTTTGTAATTTTCTTGCATGCATCTTCTATTTCCTCTTGTCTAGTAAGAAAAACAAGTATGTCCCCAGGTGTCTCACATGTATGTATCTGTACAACTGTCCTATGTGCTCTTATGAACTCTTCAACCATGAGACTAAGATTACCTCTAGTTACACGATGACAAGAGTTAGTGAAAGGATGCACTGGAGTGATTATGGGCATTGCTTCAAAATCAATTGATACAAGGGAGTGTTCAGAATCTGAAAAGGAATCATACTCTTCATCATTACTCTCGTAATTATGATATCTAGATTGTCTTTGCACATCTGGTGGACCAATTTTGGATGCATTTGACATTACTCCTTCAGATTCCTCTTCATTTTCAACTATCCCAGATGAGCTTCCTGACCTTGTTATTGAATTATATCCATTGTCACCTTCATCTGGATCATCATCTTGATTGATATCATTATCTATTACATCTTCATTTTCATTATCAACATTGCGATCAAAATCTTCTTCTCCTGCTTCACCTTGTTTTGTTTCTTCATTGTCGCTATCATCTTTCTTATTATTGATTTCCTTTCAACATGCTTTAACTTCTGCATATGATTTTTCTAAACACTGAAATGCTTCTTGAATTTTACTAAACTGTTCAACGCATTCAAGACGTGAACGTAACGGCACATTGTGCGGCGAACAACGTTCAAAGTCTCACATGATTATATTGTGTGCCATGGCTCTAATACCACTGAAGCATCAAAACTGATAGCTTGTTGGCTTGAATGTAAAAATACACATAAGTATTTTGTAATAATAATTTATTATATATAAAAATGTACAAGTGATGATTGTTACAATGAAGAACCGCATATATATACTTAAGCAGGTGTCCTTTCGTGACTAGGCATGTGTTTTAGACATGCCTTTTCACTTAACTTAATGACTACTTAACATAACCAATATTTGATTATTTAATATTTACATTTATTTTATTTATTTACTTGTTATGAATTATATTTAGAACAGAGAAGGGGTGAACCTCTATCTTCAACGTCTTCAGGACACTAGAGACCAGCATGTTGCAGTGGGGTCCATTCTTCAGCCAACCGCAATGGTGAGGATAGCCCTGAATGGAATCTTGGATGAATGGCAAGTTTTTGTCCAAAGCATATTGGGCAGGGAAAAACTACCTTCATGGGAGGAGATGTGGGTGGCTCTTCAACAGGAGGAGTTAAGGAGGGACCTAGTGAAGGTCAACCTCAATGGTAGCAGTGGGAGTGGCATAAAGATGAAGGAGGAGGAAAACACATCTCTAGCATCGAAGGGACAACAGAAGCCAAATCGAAAGGAGGACATTTCGAAGGTGAAATGTTTCAGTTGTGGCAAGATGGGCCACTATGTATCCCAATGTCCTTTGAAGAAAAAGGACAAGGATGAGAAACATGATCCTAAGGTTGCTTCAGCAAAGATTGACGAGGATGAGTTTGCCATGAGTGTCCACGCATCTCCAGGTGGGAGATGGGGATATATTGAGCTGTAGTTGAGAGGACTACATGTGGGCAGGATCCTTGAGGAATCCACCTCTTGGATCAATTCCTTGCTACGGGAGCCCAAGATTTAGTAGTAGCGAGATGGACTTAGTGTCAAATGATGCAGTGGAGTGTTTGGAGGATAGATGTAGTAGTTGGGGACCAAAGACTGATCAACGCAGAGCAAGGTTGGCAGCAGTGCAGTTGGTACAGTGCAGGAGTCAGTAATAGCGCAGAAGATTCAGAGGGTCGCAACAGTCAGATTCCGACATTCATTGTATTATGTTGAACACAGTTAAGTTCAACTAATTTGGGATGTTTTTTTGTTTCTTTTCTTAGCAACTGAGTTGCAGTATGGGTGCAGTGTTAGCAGTGGCAGTGTTAGCAGCGTAGTAGATGCAGCGTTTGAGAGGGAATTGTAGTACAGATGCAAAAATGGTAGTGGCAATGTCATGGGCAGTAGTACAGTAGCAGCAACATCATAGTGTTGGTGGCCGCAGCAATGCAGAAAGGTGGTGCTTCAGAAACAAAGCAGCATGTAGGGGGACATTGTTGCTAGAGCACTTTCCTCGCTAAGAGGGAGTGTTATTTTTTGGTCGCATCGGAAGTGTTCTAGCCTTGAAAATTGGTGGAGAGGCTAAGGAACATGAGTTCTAAATAACCCAAAAACCATTTGGTGAAATTCCACCCGCATTGTATTTTATTATAATAATTAATATTTTTAATGGAGTTCCTAAGTCTAAACTTAGGGAAATTTAAATATTAATCGGTATTAATCAAAATATGGGTGAGAATGATCTAGAAGGCAGATCAAGTCATGTTTTAATCTTAGCCGTTGATTAGAGACTTAATCTCGGTCGTTGAAGACTCAACAGGAAAGGTATAAAATGGAGGCTTGGGGTTCATTTGGAAACACACATAGAGAGATTGAAGAAATCATTTTTCTGAGGTGAGAAGTTCTCAGGAGGAAAATCGATTGGAGAGATCTTGCAGCTGAGGGGCAAAGAGAATCCGGGAGGAATTTCCAGAAAATACAGAACAGAGAGGCAGAGAGAGCTTGCAGAGAGGCAGCGTAATGGCCGGGAGAGATGACACAGAAAAGTTGCCTGTCACGTAGAATACAAAACTGTCGGAACAGCAGAAACTGTCGGGAACTGCCGAAACTGTTGGGAATTGCCGGAATAGCCGGCAGAGCTGATGCAGAGGCAACACAGTAGCCGAGAGAGCTGATGCAGAAAAGATGCCTATCACGCAGAATCCAGAACTACCAGAACAACCGAAATTGTCGGGAACTGCCAGAACTACCGGGAACTGCTGGAACAGCTGAGAGAGCTAACACAGAGGGCAGAGAAGGTGACACAGGGCTGATGCAGAGCCAACGCAGAAATAGACAGGGTTAGCCAGTCTTGTGCCGGATCAGCTGGAATTCTTCCGGGTGAAGTAAGGTAAAACTCACTCAGATTTTCAACCAATATTTTCTCTGTAAAGGATTGCTAGATGAGCATCCTAGATTTGTATTCAAATATTTCTCCTGCATAATAATAAACCCTCAAAGCTACTGCATCGGTTTTACCGCATTGGGGTTTTCTGGGGACTATTGTGTCCAAAAATAAGTGTCCTATGTATCTTGTTCTTTGCTCTGTTTTCTGTTTCATGAGATCAAATATTTAATTAGTGTAGGATGCAAAAGTAATTTGCTTCAGTATTTAGAAGAATAACTTGATGAATGTAATTTAAAAAATCAAGTAGGTGAAGTAGATTCAGATTTTCTGCAGTAGGGGTTCCTTCGAGTAGTAGGAATTTTCACAAGTAAATCTTAGTACAATTCGTTGTAATCCCAACTGGTTATCTGATACAGAGAGAAACTGGACAAGACAAATAGTGAGATGATCTGACCCTGTCACTGGAAGAATTTGACCCTGATCTCTCTAGAAGGAGGTTCTGCGTCCCTTCTACATCAGCCTCTGTGCAGATCTGTGACAACCCTACGCAGTCTCTTCGTCACCGCAGTTGGGGACTGCGTTGCTCTTCCTGAGATCCTCTGCTACCGAGAAGCTTTGATTTCCAGCCTCCCAATATCACACCCTGGCTCCCGGCTTCTGAAACTCGATTTCCTCAGTAGGAATTCGATCTTCCTCTAGGCTCTGTGTTGCCACTGCGTCAGCTCTACATGGGCCAACGTTAGCCTCTCTTTGGACGTCGTTCCGCCCTCTCTACTTTGAACTCTCCGGCCCAGGAAAACTTCCCTCTTCCAAATACTCTCTCTACCCCTCACTGCAAAAGATCACTATAAAACGTCTCTCTGGCAGTTGTTCTGCTTCAGCAAATCGAACTTCTGATCTCTCTCTGTGTGTCTTTTCCAAGTGCTCATCAAGCCTTCTCTTATAATCCTCTCGTTGATCAATGAACGACCCAAATTAGATTGTAATCAATGGCTAGGAGAATATTGACTTGATCTCCGCCTTCTTCTAGAAGTTTCACCCATAGTTTATATTAATACCTTTTAATTATTTTAATTTCCTAAGTTTAGACTTAGGATCTCATTAAAAATAATTAATTATTTTAATATAATTGTCTCCGGGTGGAATTTCCCAAAACTATTTCTGGGTATTGGAAAATACATGTGTCTAAGCCTCCTTGTGAAATTTGAGACTTAGATCACATCTGATGCTACCAGAAATCAACACTCCCTCTTAGCAAGGAATGTGCTCTAGCAATGCAACCTGCTAAAGCATCACTTTGTTTTGTAACATCTCCTTCTGCGCTGCTGATGTCTGACATCCTATCCACCAACTACTGCGCAAATGTTGCATCTGTACTGCTGCTAACCCTTCCACTGTCAACACTGCATCCGTACTGCAACTCCCTCTCAACTCTGCATCCGCGCTGCTGCTAGCACTGTTGCTGCAAACTAGATCTGCACTGCAACATTCTCCAATTGTTGCTGCTACTGTATCAAAAATGGAAAAGCATCCCAAATTACTGAACTGGTGTTCAGTATGATGCATCTCGCTGCTGGAGTCTGACTGCTGCTAGTCTCTACACTGACCCTCTGAAGACTCTGCACTGCTGTGTACCTCTGCTCTGTGCCATCTGCATTACTGCCAACTCTGCTTTGTGTTGCTCAGTCTCTAGTGCTACTAGCCACTGCAACTGTCACTCCTACACTCCTCTGCATCAACTGGCCCGGTCCATCTTGCTACCTCTGTTCTGGGCTCCCGTAGCAAGGAATTGATCCGAGAGGTGGGCTCCTCAAGGATCCTGCCCATCTATAGCTCTTTTGAACTACAACTCTAAATCAACCCACCTCCCTCCTGGAGGTATCTCAGCTGTCATGGAAAATTCATCCTCCTCGATCTTCACGGCTGCAACCTTCGGATCATGCTTCTCATCTTTGTCCTTCTTCCTGAGAGGACACTGTGTTGTGTAGTGACCGAGTTCACCACACTTGAAGCATTTGATCTTCGAAATGTCCTTCTTCCGCCTTCATTGCTCCTGCTGCCCCTTGGATGCAAGGGTTGCATTTTCTTCCTCCTCCTTGGGATTCAGCCCACTGCTGCTACTTCCGTCAAGTTTACACTTGACCAAGTCCCTCCTCAACTCCTCTTGCTTAAGAGCTGCCCACATCTCATCCCAGTTTGGCAAAGTCGCCCTGCCCAGGATGCTCTGGACAAAGACTTGTCACTCCTCAGACACTGAATTTAGGGCTAGTCTTACCACCTTGAAACCTTGAGGTGTTGACCCCACAGTTGCCAATTCATCTCGAGTCTCTTGAAGTTTCGTGAGGAACAGATCAATGTGTTCCCCCTTCTGCATTTGCGTAGATCTCATCTTTTGCTCCAAATAAATCTTCCGCTGCTCAGAAGATCCTTGATACAACGTCGACAATGCATCCCACATCTCCTTGGCAGTGTTTCTGTCAGCTATGTGATAGACTATATGATCCTTCACTCTGTCAACGATCATTCTTTTTTTATTCACCATTTCTCCCTTGTACTTCTTGAATTGATTTGGATCTGTGGGTTCAGCTACCACGCTGTCGATGTAGACTTTGAGAAAATGTTCATCCAGAAGGCATGACATCCTTGCCTTCCAGATCACATAGTTGGATGCCCCGTACCATCTCTTCCAAATGAAAAAGTCAAATAGCCTCCTCTCTCCTCTACGCCGCACTGGACTGGCCTACGCACTCCCTTCTGGAGCTTGTATATTTTCCCCTCTCCGCTCCTGCTCAACTAGTAAGAATTCAGATTCCTTGGCTGGAAGTCCTCTAAGGAAGAATTCCCTCTACCGTGTCTCTCTCTTCCCTCTGATGAATTTCTGCCCGACAACTGCCTGCAGAAAACTACATCACACTAGAAACCCCACTTCGTTGAAGCTACTGCTACGCTACTCCCTCTATCGTTGACATATTTCGATCTGGAAATCCTACCTCTCTATCGACTCACTTAGAGAGAGATTTACCACGAAAATCTCGCTCTCCTGGCCTAAACTGTGCAATCCCTCTAGGGATTGGATTTGCTGCCTATGCAGCACTTCGACTTCCCTTCTTCCTTCAGCGATGGGCTCTTCCAGCACTGCTCTCTTGTTTCGCCTGCAGCTCTGATACCATGTGAAAATTCCTAAACCTGGAATCCCTACTGCAGCAAACTGATGTTACTTCTCCTACTTGTTAATCCATACAAGTTATTTACTGTGTTCTACGGTAAATATCGAAGTAAATACAACTGCAACATTCACTATTTAAAATAATATGCCGAAACAAGAAACTGAACAGGAAAAAGATACAACACAATCACAGTTATTTTTGGAAAAATGTCCCCAGAAAAACCCAATATGGGAAAACTGGTGCAGTAGCTTTGAGGGTTTTTATTATTATGCAGTAGTAAATCTATGTACAATTCGTTGGAAGCCCAATCGGCTATCTAATACAGAGAGAAACTAAACAAAACGAATAGTGAGATGATCTCACTCTGTCACTGGAAGAATCTGACCTTGATCTGGCTAGAAGGAGGCTTTGCGTCCCTTCTACATCAGCCTCTGCGCAGATTTGTGTCAACCCTACACAATCTCTGCATCACCTCAGTTGGGGATTGCGCTGCTCTTCCTCCAGATCTTCTGCTACCCAGAAACTTCGATTTCTAGCCTCCCAATCTCACACCCCGGCTCCCGGCTTCTAAAACTCGATTTCCTCAGCAGGAATTTGATCTTCCTCTAGGCTCTGAGCTGCCATTGCATCAGCTCTGCGTGGGCCAACGTCAGCCTCTCTCTGGACGTCGTTCTACCCTCTCTGCCTTGTACTCTCCAGCCCAGGAAAACTTCCCTCTTCCGGATACTATCTCTGCTCCTCACTGCAAAATATCACTATCGAAAATCTCTCCGGCAGCTGTTCTACTTCAAAAAATCGAACTTTTGATCTCTCTGTGTGTGTCTTTTCCAAGTGCCAAACAAGCCTTCTCTTATAATCCTCTCGTTGATCAATCAACAACCCAAATTAGAATCTAATCAATGGCTAGGAACATATTGAATTGATCTTTGACTTCTTCTAGAAGTTTCACCCACAGTTTATATTAATACCCTTTAATTATTTTAATTTCCTAAGTTTAGACCTAAGGTCTCATTAAAAATAATTAATTATTTTAATAAAACTGTCTCTGGGTGGAATTTCCCAAAACGATTTCTAGGTATTGGAGAATACATGTGTCTAAGCCTCCCTGCAAAATTTGAGACTTAGAGCACATCCGATGCTACCAGAAATCAACAAGAAACTCCTTCACAAGTCATATCCCATAAACCTAACCCTCAAATCCTCCCTTCCTTTCCCTAGAAGACATTGTACCTTACTTAGAAAGCAAGCAAACTCTATATTCCTAACTTTTCTAGGAAGGGGATTATTTGGGTCACTCCACATCCTTTCATTGATTAATCCTTCATTGGTGACTCCATAATATACCGGGTCTCCTCGTATTAGTGAAAGTCCGTAAATAGAAGGGAGCCTTAGCTGAGGTGATAGTGGGCTAAATCTCCATCTGTTGCCCTTGGTCTAGCATTTCCTCCTTTAGGTCCCCTGCTAGTTTGAGCAATAACATTTTGGCGTCATTGCTGGGGACACGAAACATGTGTTTTGTTCCCCATACGACATATTGACATATCATTATTGGCGACTCCATTGGAAGAACGAAGCTCTAGTTCTTCATTGAACTTTACGGTCGATGCTTGAAGGGTGAAGCAGGTATTTTTCTAGGTATATTTAATTTCACCCTCGCAACTCCTACATATTTTTCATGTATACCTCTAATAGGTTGTCTTCCTTTGATAAATTTCCTACTTTGGACATTGCTAGCATCCCTAGGCATCCTAATCATGTCGCAGGAAGGATAGTACATGGGGTGTCCGTGTTTGATGGTGATCCACTCTCCATAATTGACCACATAGAAATATTTAATGCACATGCTTCAAGAGAGAAGGTTGTTCACCAAGATGTCCTTATGTTATTGTTCATGGGATCTCTCGGTGGTCATAACTCATGGTTGCATGATCATGAACCTAGGAGTATCTCATCTATTGAAGAGTTCATTGATGGCATTCTTAGACATTTTCAAGTTCACCCTGCTTAAGCATCCAAGAGGAAGCCTTCATCGAACATCATCAAGACATTAAGAATCTAGGTAATGAGCAAGAAGACGAGTCCTCCTTGGGTCCACATGATGAAAATGATGATTTTTAGGACACGTGCTAGGAAGGATGAGTTTATGGAAAGTGAAATTGAGACCAACCTTACTTTTCTCAAGGATAATAGTCCCGATGAATGTTATTTTGAAAACCCTGAGAAAGATGATCCCAGTAGCCCCATGGACAATGATATTGAAGATTATTTCCACATTGAAAAGGAGAAATAGGAAATTGTTGGTCCTCAATTTGATTGTGCTCCCATATATGACACCGACAAGGAGGGTGAGGATGAGATTGATCTTCCCTTCCCCTCAGGTACTACTTACAATGACATACCCATTGATACTGTTAGGAAGGAGAATCTTCATTTGCCTTTGCATAAAGAGGGGTAGTTGGAAGTGATCAATTTTCCTTTTAGGAGAGACCCAATCTTTGATACTAAGGAAATTGATAAGGCTCCCACTTCTCCTAAGTATGATTCTATGTTCAAATCACTTGAGCCTTTAGATTATGATTTTGGGAAAGCAAAACCCATTGAATACAATACTTCTTTCTCCCTTTTTCCTATTGGTCATCATCTTGGGTCTTCATCAAGTGATTCCCTCACCCCTGGTCATATGATCTCAAGTAACTGTGAGTCCTTTCCCCCTCTCGAGTATAGTGTCAAGGAAAAGCCCATCTTTTCCTCCTTGGACACACCCTCAGGGTTTTGCTCACTCCATAGTCTCCCCTCTCTAGTGTAATCATCATGTGCAACCTACTTGTGTTTCTCCATCACGTCGATCTCCCTTTCCTGCTAATCATAACCCGATGAAGGCCATAAGCCATAACGTAAATAATAAGGACAATGGTGGAAGCAGTGTTACTTGGGAGCAGGAGCAAAAATAGGAGCGGGAGTGACATTTTCAAAAGCTCCCGGTTTGGGAGTGAATCCCGGAGCGATTTTTATATATATATATATATATATATATATATATATATATATATATATATATATATATATATATATATATATATATATATATATATATATTATATTTTGATACATATATGTCAACAAAAACATGTAGAATGATGAATTAAATATAAAAAACATAGATTGATCATTGAACCATATAACATCAATCATCTAGAAGTTATAATATTCATCAACCACGTCCACAATTAGTAACACACATATTACAACATATTGAGTCTCGTGAATCATGATTCATCAATCTTAAAGTTTCAACTTCAAGCTTTCAAAATTGAAAATTCAATATATAACATTTATCATCATTGATCACCAAAGTTGTACTTGTAAGCTAAGTTTAACCATTACAAGAAATAATATCTAACTGTTAACATGAAATGAAATGTTATAAAATGAATTATGAAATGAAATGAAACAACTTTCACGAAGCATCATATTCATAATTCAGATTCATTACCAATGAGTTATAATTGCCAACTTCAAAGTTCAAACTTTCATTGTCATAGTCATATATTGTTTACAAAAATTATCATTATGATATGAAAGAGTCAAGACTCAACAGTTATGAAAACTAATAGAAACTAGAAAAGACAAGTAAACTGTAAATCTATTATCTACTACTACATGTGGCCCTTGCCACAAGAAGTGTCTAATGTATGAGCAGGTCGTGGTGGTCTTCTAGGAGTCTCCTGCACAGACCGACGACCAGAACTAGAAGGCACATGCCCTCCACGTGAGGGTGTAGATGGAGGTGGCGACAGCAAAGGAACAAGACTCGGAACTCGAGCACTGCTACTGGATGGTGGAGGTGGCATGGCTGCTGCTTCATCTTCCTCTCTTATAAGTTCCTCTTCCAGTTCTTCAAGATGTATAGTGCCATCCTCCAAATTGTCATCCTCTGGGTGGTTGTCCCAAATTTTATATGTTGGATCCTCATAAGCCCAATCACAGTAATGACTCAACAACCTCAAGTTGTAGTGCACATAAACCAAGCTTTCTGCCTGGTTTTCATTGAGTCTGTTTCTTTTCACATTATGTATGAAGCTGTAGGTGCTCCAACACCTCTCTGCAGAAGAAGTATTTACAACCTGTGAGAGAACTTTTTTTGCCAATTTTGGCAAAAGTCCATGGCCGCCATATGATTCCCACCATGTGAGAGCATCAAATCTGTCTCTGTCTTCCATTGCATGGAAGGTACCAAACAAACCAGTGCCACTGAAGTATCTGCCTATTTCAAGACGCACACTAGCACATTCCTCCCTGTTAGGTATCAACTTTTCTAATGCTTCAAATATCCTTTAGATACCTCTTCATCTATATGGGTTTGGTCCTAACCCCACGCCCTGGTGCAAGTTGGCCCAACCAAGATGTAGAGTAGTATTTTGGCATAAGGATATATGCCAAGCAATGTAGTGGAACATTAAGTTTATCCCACCATACACACACACAATCGTGAATCAGTTTGTACAAGTTGGGATCATTGTTATGAACAATATCTTTTATTTGCCCCAACATGGTATCCATCTACTCATACACCTCGCCAATCACTTGTTTATCTATATCTGCAAACCGAATCATGTGATAAATGGGCTTGGTGAAATCCAATACTTGCATCACACGTGCCCAAAACATACCATCAAGAGCGGCCTCCTCCACCAGTTCAAAACCTTGCCTATCAGCTACATTTGTAGCCCTTTCCTTTAATACCTGCCAGTGTGGACTTGATACCATGCTAGCCAATGACTCTCTTACCTTCAAAAGGCACCTAAAGGTGAGGTAATAGCTATCAAATCTAGTCCTCGCAATCTTCAACAACTCCAATCTTGAGTGACTACAGAAAAGGCCATAGGTATTGCTATGATTTGTAATAAATTTTATCATTTGTTTGCCTTTCTTGTACAAATCACCAATCCATTTGTAATGTTCGTTTTTGTTCTTAACAATATCATGCATCAAAAGGTTCAATGTGTGAACCAAACACCCAGACCAAAATATGTTGGGGTATTTATCCTCAATAATTGCTCCCGCTGCCTTACAATTAGGAGCATTATCAGTAATGACTTGGATGACATTGTGTGGCCTAATATGGTCAATTGTTTCAAGTAATGGTTCTGCATTGTTGATGGCGGTCTTGAACTTGTCTAAGTAATCATATGCTGAAAGAAAGATGGCACCACTAACAGACACAGCAAGAACACTTATCAATGGCTTGCCTTTTACATTTGTCCATCCATCAGATACAATGGACACCCCATGGTCAGTCCAAGAACTTGTCATTCTATTCAAAGAATGTGATATTTTTGCTTTTTCATGATCAAGTCCAACGGTTCTTGCCTTGTCATACCCAGGGCTCTTGTATCCTTTAGGGGCATCATTTATGGCAGAAACCATTTCGTGCCAATAAGGTGAGCGAAGAACATTGAATAGTATCCCACATGCATAGAGAAACCTGTAAACTTTTGAATCCACATCATTCCTACACCCTTCATCAAGGAAATCTGATATGGTTCTACGCCTTAAACCTGGTGACCCTGTGCCCCCATATCCACTGCCTTAGGAGGATGCTGAAGGAGTTCTTTGTGAATGTGATTGTAAGCTTGGTTCAAAGAAACCCTTTGATTTTTTAGATTTGTATTGGGCTTCCTCCTCTTCCCTTATGTATTTGGCTCTATCTGTTGCTGACACACGTGTACAAGTTTTGATTCCTATTTGTTTATCTCCATCCCATGGCATTTTCCCACAAAGGTGTTTTCTAGCACCGGTGTATGAACCTGTGTAATTATTGTTGCAATGGGGGCAATAAAATTTAGTGGTTCCACCCCCTTTCCCTGCTTCAGGCCTGTTAACATATTTCCACAATGGGGTTTGGTCTTGTTTAGTTTTTTGAGCTGAATCATGTTCACTCTCCTCCAGCTCCTCCTCACCGGGGTTTTCATCAAATCCACTTTGTCCCCCTTCTTCATCCCCTTCTTCATTTTCAACCCTCCTTTTTCTACTCTCCAGCACCATAATAACCAGAAAAGAAACCAAGAAGAAGAAAATGCCAAGAAATATAACCATGATGTTTGAAATTTGAAGTTTTGAATCTGCAAAATTTAATAAAATGGAATGGGAATGGGAATGGGAAACCGAAATAGAGAAAAAATTATTTATTTATTTAGAAATTAGGAATAATTTAATAAACATTAAAAAAAAATTGCTAAACATTCTATTCAATATTGTAGAGCAGCGAACCTACCTCAAATGCGTCCAATCTCCCCTTGCTCCTTGCTCCTTGCTCTTTCCTCACTCTCTCCTTGCTCCTTGCTCTCTCTCAGTCTCACTCTCTCCTTGCTCCTTAGTCCTCACTCTCACCCTCTCAATCTCCCTCTCTCAATCTCAGATTCTCAAATGAGCCTCTCACTCAACTCTCACAATCACAATGAAACCCTTTTGCCCCTCCCTCCCTCAATTTATAAAAAAAAAATCGATTTTTTTACCCGCAGAAATTTTTTTCCGCGTAAATCACTCCCACTCGCCGTTTCCGTCGCTCCGGGAGAGAATTTTATAACCCGGGAGCAGTCAGGAGCGATCGCTCCCTGACTGCTCCCGGGTTATAAAATTCTCGCTCCCAACTGCTCCCGGAAAATTCGCTCCCGGAGCGACGGGAGAAACGCTCCCTAATCCGCTCCCGAAATTGGTAGGGAGCGCAAATTTTTTTACCGGGACCGTGCTCCCGACCCGCTCCTGAGTCGCTCCCGCTCAGAGCGCGGATTGGGAGCAGGATCAGGGGGGGCGCTGTTGGGTCCCTATAATACTAGTGATTACCCCATTACTATTGTAGTTGTACCCCTTATTAATATTGTTGTGCCCCTATTATCCCCATATTGTTATTACTGTGCCCCATAGAATCCCTCTATTGTTATTTTTGTGGCTTTATATTATTATTGTTAGGTCAGCTGGGTTATGTTGTGCCTCCTTATACTCCTATATATAGAAAGGAGGTTTGATCATCCAAGAATTGTTCATTTATGTAATGTAAAGGAGGTTGCCCCCTCGAAGAGGCTGAATTTTAAGGCATTGATCTATCTTTTCTATCTTTTTCTTGAGTTGGTTTCATAACATTTGGTATCAGAGCTAGATTCTAGGGTTTCGCTGCTCCAAACAGGTCATCGTGGCATTTTTGCTAGAACTTTTTTTTCTACGACATTTCAAAAGCTAAAAAAAAAGCATTTGAGAAGACGTCGCGCTGAATCTCGGGTCCGAATTTCAGAGCTTTTCGTGCTATATTTGCGGAGATATGATCTGAGGAAGTTGGTCTTTTTGCAGACTCCTGAATTACATTCCAAACAGGTGACCTGGGCAAAATAGCCATAACTTTCTCTCTAAGCATCGGATTGAAATTTTGTAAGAAGCTATAGAAAGAGGACGGACTGTAGTTTCTTGTATATCTTTTTCAGAGCCAAAAGTCGAAACAGGGACACGTGGCACGTCGTACAAGTTTACTCTACTGAACTAGTCTATAATCAGGTCACTGTGGGAGATTTGACATAACTCTTCCTTGCGGGGGAGCGCCTGTTATGAAACTGTCGGGAACTACCGGGAAAGCTGACGCAAAGGGCAAAAGAGGCTGACACAGTCCCTAGAGGCTGACGCCGGGTTTTTTCGTGGGGCAGATTGGAGCTAAGGAGCTGCCGGAGTGTTTATCTGGGGTTTCAGCCAGAGCATCTGTCTCCAAAGGAGAGGTACTACTGCCGAGATTTTTCTCTATTGGGTGAGCAGGATTTAGCACCCAGATTGTATTCTGAAACTGCTTAATGAATCGAACCCTCAGATAGCTGCACCGGTTTTCCTAAATTAGGTTTTTCCGAGGACATTAGTCCAAAATTAACAGTGTCATTTGTGTGCTAGTTTTTGTTTCCTTCAGTTGATGATTTGTAATGTGTTGAGCATGTACTTGTGTTTATTTTCAGTATTTACATGGTAAATAACTTGTTAATTAATCAGAACAAGTAGGAAGAAATAAATCAGAAAGTACATGGAGGGTTTCTAACTGTTAGACTTAAAATTCCAACATGGTATCAGAGTGTGGTTATAGATCACAGGAGAACCGAGGACATCAGCCGAGCAGAGAGGCAGCTGCAAAAAACAGTTGTCTCGAGTGATAGAAGTTGTTCCTAGCAGCAAAACAACAAGGAAGGGGTGATGCAGTGCCTGGGTCATCAAGTTCGGGCCAAGAAGAGGTTGCACAGAGGCTGAGGAGGCAAAGACAGGCTCACGCAGAGTGCAGGAGGGCTGACACAGTTGGCTTAGGGAGCTAGTTTGTTGGTGCTGGGACTGTATAGAGCCTAGGAGCTCTCACCTTCAGGTTGCTGAGGTTTAGGAGGCTGTGGATAAGTCGGAGAGTGGAGCTGGTGGGGTACTTTTATCAAAACAGTACCTAACAGGGCAAGGCCAAGGAGGAGGGAGTTGCTACCGAGGGTTTCTAGCCGAGAAATCTGGATCAGTGGTGCGGTTGCACAGACGATCAGAGTAGGGGGCATCTCGACATCGGCAGAAGGATTTCCAGGAGGGAAATCAAGGCTCAGAGGGAGTCACATCGAGAACTTCCAAGAGGGAAGTAGAAGAGTAGCGGAATGGCACTACACGGAGTAAGAGACCAGGACAAACTAGACGGAGCCTCAAACTTCGTAGTCTGGAAGGCTAGAATCTTATCCGTACTTGACAGAAATCGTGTCAAGCACTTCGCCTTGAAGACGATAGCGGTCCCAGTTGACCCAGCTGACAATGACAAGTATGAGGAAGCAATGGCAAGGGCCAAGAGTATCATTCTTGACGGGGTCAAGGATCATATAGTACCACATATTGCCGAGAAGAATACAGCACGGGAGATGTGGGAGGCCCTGACCAAGTTGTATCAGCATACTTCCGTGCAGAGGAAGATGCTCCTAGAAAATTAGCTGCGGTCATACCAGATGCAGAAGGGAGAACAAATCGACACCTTCCTCGGTCGATTGAAGGAGATTCGAGATCAGCTGACTTCCATAGGGGCCACACCAGATCCAGAGTTGATGTTGAGAACAACCCTGAATGCAGTCTCAGAAGACTGGGAGGTGTTTTTCCAATGCATCCTGTGCAGGGCAACCCTTCCAGATTGGGAGGAAATGTGGGCAGCTCTTCGCCAAGAAGAGATCAGGAGGGTAACCAAGACGGGAAGCAGCAGCAAGAGGATTAGAATCAAGAAGGAGGAGGAGGTGGATGTTACCCTAGCATCTGAGGGTAAGCAAGAAAAGTGGAAGAAGAAGGACCTCTCCAAGGTCAAATGCCTCCATTGTGGGGAGCTGGGTCATTATGCGACCCAGTGTCCAAGGAAGAAGAGCAAGGGAGAGGCTTCTGAGAACAAGGCAACGCCAGCAAGGGTAGACAAGGAAGTGGAGACAGACGATGTCTGTGCCATGAGTGTGCACACACCACTTGAGCGAAAATGGGGAGACATCGAGCTGTAGTCAAGAGGACTACAAAAGATGAGGGGCACGATCCTCGAGGTACTCAACCTCTTGGATTATACCTAGCTATAGGAGCCCCGAAGAGGAGTAGCAGGACTGGCAGATGTCGGTAGAGACGGATGAGGATGGAGCAACAGAAAGAGCTACAGTGCAAGATTCCCCGAACAGCGCGAGGCTAGCAGGCTGCAACAGTGTGAGAGGCACGGGAGTGTTGTACCAGTGCAAGATGGCACAGAGAGGTGTGCAACGGTGATAGATGCAGGGAGTTGTTGTAGTAGCGCAGAGGTCAGAGAGGGAGCACTTATCAGCAATAGAGGAAGCTTCAGCATCGAGAGTCTCTCTAGCCTGACAGAGATGTCAGAGTTGGGAGATCGGTTACTTACTTCTCAGTAACTGAGTTGCAGTGCAACAGTTAGCAATGGCGGTGCTATGGGCAACACGATGCAACATGATGAGAGGGGATGCAATGCAGAAGCAGCAATGGCAGTGGCAGGGCCATGGGCAGTAGCACGGATGCAGAGGTAGCTGTCATACAGATGCAGCAGTGGCAGTGGCAGAGCCATGGGTGGCAGTACAAGATGTAGTAGTACAGATGATGGACAGAAGGTCTGTCCCTGATGCTGGATGATCAAAGTAATACTCAATAAGGAGTATTGCTAGAGCACAGTCCTCGCTAAGAGAGAGTGTTGATTTGGGGTAGCATTGGATGTGCTCTAGCCACGAAATTTGGTGGAGACACTAAGGCACATGAGATCCCCAATACCCAGAAAGGGTTTGGGTAGATTATAAATAGTTTAGGAGATATTAAAATAATTAATATTTTTAATGGAGTCCCTAATCTGAACTTAGGGGAATTAAAATATTGATGTGAATTAATATAAAACTGTGTTAGAATGGTCCAAAAGTCATGGATCAAGCCAGATCTAATCTTAGTCGTTGATTAGGGACTTAATCTCGGCCGTTGATTTGTCAATGAGAAAAGTATAAGAGGAGGCTTGAGGGTCACTTGGAGAACACACCAAGAGATCAAGATTTCGACTTTCTGGGGCTGGGTTTGCTGAGAAAGTTGGGAGAGTGATCTGGAGTTGCAGCTGAGGGGCAATGAATACAAAACCAGAGAGGCAAAGATAGTGTCGAGAGGATCAATACAGCAGCCGGGAAAGCTGACGCAGAGGGCAGAAGCCGGAACTGCCGGGAACAGTTGGAACTGTCGAGAACTACGGGAACTACTGGGAAAGCTGACGTAGAGGGCAGGAGCCAGAACTGCCGGGAACTGTTGGGAAAGCTGACGTAGAGGGCAGAAGCTGAAATTCCCAGGAACAGCCGAAACTGCCGGGAACTGCCGGAACTATTGGGAAAGCTGACACAGAGGGAAGAAGCCGGAACTACCAGGAACAGCCGAAACTGCCGGGAACTACCGGAAAAGCTGACGCAGAGGGCAAAAGAGGCTGACACAGTCCCTAGAGGCTGACGCCGAGTTTTTTCGTGGGGCAGATTGGAGCTGAGGAGCTGCCAGAGTGTTTATCTGGGGTTTCAGCCAGAGCATCTGTCTCTGAAGGAGAGGTACTACTGCCGAGATTTTTCTCTGTTGGGTGAGCCAGATTTGGCACCCAGATTGTATTTTGAAATTGCTTAATAAATCGAACCCTCAGATAGCTGCATCTGTTTTCCTACATTAGGTTTTTTCGAGGACATTAGTCCAAAAATAATGGTGTCATTTGTGTGCTTGTTTTTGTTTCCTTCAGTTGATGATCTATAATGTGTTGAGCATGTACCTATGTTTATTTTCACTATTTAATGGTAAAAACTTGTTAATTAATCAGAACAAGTAGGAAGGAATAAATTAGAAAGTACATGGAGGGTTCCTAACTGTTAGACTTAGAAATTCCAACATCATTTATCACGATTTCTCCCTCCTATACATTATAAACCCATGTGTGGGCTTCCCTTTTATTAGCTACCCTTGTACCCTAGCATATGGCCCAGGGATGCCCCCTTCTCATTCCCTACTTCATTCACCTATCTATCACATGCCACCACATTTTGAAGGATGTACCTTGAATATATTATCCCCTTTAGAAGTAGAAACCACCTAATAGGATTCTTGGTTAACCCCATTTTGAGTTTAGGAGACATTGGCACATCCTAAAGCCCATTGTGGAAGGGCAAGCCATTATGAAGTCCCCACCTGTGGTCCATGATTGGTAAACTCACTTACTCAATTTCTCTAATGACTTATTGCACTAGAAAGCTAGGGGACGCATTGGATCTTATGCAGGATTGCATATGGTCTCGATCTTGGGTTTGGTCTCCCTATACGGGGTCCTAATCCTCCAGAGGGATACATTGACACATGTAGGGTGTGCATTGAGAGTCATGGGCTTCCACAACAGTGGAGAACACTCCATAGATCCCCGAGGATGGTCAGAGATGCTTGAGATACTTCCATTGGACGATGAAGATGCACCTGGTTCATTTTTTGCCCAGCCAGCCCCATAGATGTATTATGCACTTGGCAGTTGACCCAAGACTTGTAGGACGATGTGGCATCCCCTACATCATCATCAAAGCACTTGCAGATGATCTATAGGCATCTTCGACTCATTTTGGAGACCCATGAGATTATTGATGTGCCTCCACACCCATTGTGAGCACCACAAGTTTATTGTTTGGAGAACAAGGGGCCAACCCCTTGTCCATCACTTTTGAGGATCCTACTCTTCATTATGGCACCCATGGACCTCATTAGGCCTCTTAGAGGGCCCTACGACATGCATAAATTATTATTTGACCTCTTGAGAGGCTTATTCTTTCATTTATGAGCTAGTTTGGTGGGCTTGTCACCAAAAGTTAGATTATTAGAACATTATTTTATTTTTGGGGCTTATGTAGGCCAAGGAGGCTAATTCGAACTCCTCATTAGTGTACAAATAAAACCAAGAAGAGTTCATTATCTCATCATCACTTGGGATTGGATCTTTTCTCTCTTGAGAATTTCACACTTTTTCTAAAGGATGAATTGGAGCTTTATGGATGAATTTTGATGTGTGGATATTGGTCTATCTTATCTTGGAGCTTCTCTCTTGTCAATTGTGGATGGTTTGATATATTTTGTTACATGTAAGTACATGCTTTTAATGTTATTCTTGTTTTACTTTGTCATATACATTGGACTGGAATTTTTTCTATTTTTAGGGCTAATTGCTACATGCATTTATTGCTTTAATTGTGGAATTTTGTCTCTATTATAACATCTCTCAATGTAATGGCGATGTAATGTGAATGAAATCTCCTAGGGGTAATTCCATTAACAAATTGACCTTGATAAACCATCTCCTTCGCACATCGAAGTATAAAAGTTGCAAGATTGCTTCCCTTTGACCTAAAAGGCTAGCGAAGTAGTCTTGAGGCCTCCTTGACCACGAATCAAAAGTCCTCACTCATATTCATCATATACTCCATTCTCCCAAGACTAAGGCACTGATCTACCAAGAGGTGGTCACCTAGCCTCTCCTGTGCTGGTGTCTCCTCAAGACCTTCTCCAAATTTGAGGTCATTCCGATGGTGGAGTTGTGAGAAAATCCAGCCAAGCCCTAGCTCTGAAATCAAACTTTTCCCTAGCATCCCCAAGGCTAGTGCCTCATAGGATCAATTCAACACCTTTAAGTGAAAATTCTAGGCTAGTGCCTCATAGGATCAATTCAATACCTTTAAGTGAAAATTCTTTTTTTGATCCTTTCCCCCACCTTGTCTAGGGTAAGCATCATTGGTTGCCATACTCTTTCCTCCTACCTTAGACTAAGTCCACTTGGTCCCATTCCTTTGAAAGACAATTCTTCAAGAACCATCCAAGATACCAATTTCAATAAGGATTTTAGGGATTGGGAAACTCCTTCACAAGTCATATCCCATAAACCTAACCCTCAAATCCTCCCTTCCTTTCCCTAGAAGACATTGTACCTTGCTTAGAAAGAAAGCAAGCTCTATCTTTCTAACTCTTCTGGGAAGGGGATTATTTGGGTCACTCCACATCCTTTCATTGATTTGTCCTCAATTGGTGACTCCATAATATACAGAGTCTCCTCCCATCGGTGAAAGTCCGTAAATAGAAGGGAGCCTTCGCTGAGGTGACAGTAGGCTAAATCTCCATCTGTTGCTCTTGGTCTAGCATTTCCCCCTTTAGGTCCCCTGCTAGTTTGAGCGGTAACAGGATGCATATACATTTCGGAAACAAATATTAAGGGATTTGTGCCCCCTTGTCTGTCAAGAGGTCACAGTAACAAGTGTATAACTCTATGACCATTGACATCATCAAAGACGAGTTTAGAAACACATGGGAGTAAATATGATGTGCATGAAACAATAGATAAAGTGGAAAAATGTGCAAAATACTTGAAGGGTAGTAAAGGGATATATGCATGCAGAGGCTTGCAGAAGAATCTGTCAGTTCTGATGTTTACATGTATTCTATTATACATCATCCAGTTCAATATTACTTGAACATTGTTAGGAAAATAAAATGCCTATAATGGGATTTTGGTGATTCAACTCACTAGAGGCAATGTGTGTTTCAATTTGTCACCATATAAATTGGATGGCTTTCTATTTATAAATATAAAGCAACTATATTGCTTTGGTAATAACATTTCATGAAAGTTTTAAGGAAGTTTTCCTCTTAGTTATACATGCAGAAAATTGGACTTGTTACAAATAAACTAGGAAAAAGAAATAAGGCTTTCAAGGGCAGCCAATATTATGATTAAACATTTACAACACAAGGAAAGACAAAATTTCAGAAAGACAAGTAATCAAGGTCAGTTAAGCTCAGCGATACACAATTTGAACTCATAATCACTCACAAGATGCCACCCCATTAACTATGAGAATTTAGAACAGACATGGTATTAACATTTTCAACTTTGGGATATGTGCAATGTAAAGACATTTCTAGATATGAAGAGCAACTTACAACATCTCCAGTTGAAATATTAATAGAAGAAAGAGCAGAAGCAAGTCTGAGGCAACGGTCAAAAGTCTCTGCCCATGTAAACTGCACAGAACCGTATATGATAGATATATGTTCACTGTACACCCTGCCTGCTCGCTCCAGAAAAGTTATAGGAGACAAAGGAACGTAATTGGCTGGGCAACGATTAAGTTTCTCCATTTTTAAATTTCTCCTCTGTGAGATCAAGTCCTGTAAAAGAATGAATAGAGCTGTCAAATAATACTCGGGAGGTGGCCAATAATTCTAAGACAGAAAATAGGCATGATAGAAGAATATAAAGAAATCTAAATGCCTTCCTAACACCTAACAAAGAAACCTCAAAACTTTGTCAACTTTTTTTTATATTCAATTTCTAGTTTCAAATGAGAATAGTCAGTTTGGGCAATTAATCCTGTAGCCCAGAATTTCTTTTATGCATTTGGAAATTTCCAAGCACATTGGAATTTTCAATAGGCAAGTTACTTCTCAATTTGTTCATTAAGCAATTATTAAATAGATTCTTATGTTTTTACCGAAAGACCAAATGCCCCTTTGGACTTGATATGTTACAAAGATTGCATTAGTTGCTATTTCAAAACTAGTTCACTTCTATCTTGAATCTGCATGATGAGTTCCCTAGGTTATCTACATGGATTCCAAGCTAGAGTTATTGGAAAACATTTTTCACTAGACAGCCAACGGATATGGGTACCTAAGGATGGAGCCCAAGCTGAAGTCCTTTCAAAATGTGTTACATTTCCATACTGGAGAAAAATATTTCTCAGATCAATGGGCAAAGTTTAACGTTTGGATACAAAGATAACCTATCCTCTACAAGTTTGACAATATTTCCAATTTCTAAATGAAAGCAAAGCAATCCTTATAGTTGTTGATGTTTGTAGCTCGGGTAGGTACTTCAGTCTTCTGCACAGGCCTAAGTGTCTACGTGTGTGGAAGTCACCTAATAAACCCTTAACCATAGCAATTGCTTTAGTTATTAAAGTAATTCCTTTTTATAAGATAAAGAGAGTTAATCTAATGAAATGCAGATGTTATTTGCATGAGTGAACTAAATGAATCTCAATCATTGATCTCAAGTGATGTTGAGATCTAATCTCAACTGTCAATCATTTTGGAGATTAGTGTTGTGGATTCAATGAATAACTCAAACATATAAATGGAAGGCTAGGCTAAGGGTGAACACACAAGAAATCTGGAGCACATGACACAGTGAGAGTGAGATCTCAATGATTGGGCGGAGAAAGACTTTCATTCAAGTGCGCCAGGTTCGAGGAAGGTGCAAGGAGCAGCAATGGATATTCGGATCAGGCAAGCAAATTGAAGGACAGATCTAGGGCTTGCCACTTGATGAACTGGATTAGTTCCAAATACATGTTGTATGTATTTTCCTCAGTGGGCCATTATCCTAGGAAGGGAGCCCTTGTAAGTTCTGAATTTAATAAATGAAGAACTGATTTGAAGGGCAAAAATCTAATCTTGTGTGCATGTGATTGTGAGATTGGAACTTAATTTGCTTCCGCTGATTATAGTTGTTAAAATTCTAACCATGTTATTATTCACTAAATCTGATCTGCTAGGAAGTAATTAACCAGGTGCTAGGGTTAGAAAATTAACAATAGTGACAGTCAAAATTTACCATCTCTGAACATAAAGAATCTTATTCATGTTAAAAGGGGAAAATGAGCCTCTATGGATAGAAAGAAAGACTAATTTTGGCAATAGACAAAATCGATCATTTCTTAGCAAAAGAGAACCAAATCTTTCGTTGGGGATTAATATTTTTCTTTTCTCATGTGAAAGAAAACAGTACAAGAGTAAAATCTAGAATTACTTAGTTTATGGTAAACTGATTCCTTGACAAACAGAGAAAACACCTGCTTTCATGTTGCAATTGTTATAGAACTCTTCTAAATCTACTCAGTCTGAGTCTGCTCTTTCATCAGACTGAGCCAAATCAACCCCTCTAAGTCTGACTCGGACCTGCAAGTAAAATGTTAGTGAAATTGATTCATTGATTTTGACACTACTTTGGCTTGCCACTCTCACTAGACCCCATAGCCTGTGTATAGAAGACAGGAAAAATAAAAGCACTCATTTTTTTCAACCCTATTTCACAGTAAACAACTAACAGACCGGGCACTAGTCCAAAATTCATGGCCTTAGTATATAGTATCATTTGTGTATGGTAAAATTTCGTGAAAGATTTCATTTTTCCTTAGAATATAGTGTTTTTGTATAAATTTAAATTCTTTTTTATTCTTAATTTCCCAAATCAACTGCAGAATTTTTCCTGGGTCCAAATGGCTGTCGAGATTGTATTTTTTTTGTAAGCTAAATTCATCGATAATCTTCAAAATTACTTAATCAGAAGGTTACTGTTGGCCTCTGGTCTGCCACTAGGGAAACTGGACCATTGGCAGAACAGTAAGCCTTTTGCCAAATAGTTTTTGAGTCCAAGATTAAACAAAAGTAAATAGATTTCTTACGTCTAAACCAGCGAACACTTAAGTCTGACATAGCAGAGCTTGCCTTTGCTATATGACCTGTAAAAACTGGAAAAACTAAAAAGCCAATGATTGCCTAGACATCCTAAAAACTAGGAATGAGACAGGGGGATCCACCTCAATGGGAGCAGCAGCACTTTTCCTGTTGATTCCTGAACCAGAACCAGGTGCCATGCCCACCTTGACGCACTCCAATCTGCTGTCCAGAGCCTTTATCTACAGCTGCATTTCATCTATCATTAACAATATCTTGTCCTTGGCATCATTTTGCTCTAGGAGAGCCATGCCCAAGAGGGTCTTCATTTGCCAATAAAATTCAATAGAATATAGATACTGATTTTAGTGGCCGTTGGTGTGCCCAGTGTCTAAAACCTAGGCCACTACTTCAGCAAATACATCCGAATCTGAGCGACAGTCTTGCTCTTGAACCACCTCCTCTTCAGCTTCCATTACCACCTGTTGTATCTCCGAAGAAGTATGATTAGAAAATATATGTGCTAAGGCTTCAGCTCTGTAGCATGCGCATGAACCAACCTGAGAGTCCCGACCTCCATTGCCTTGGCAGCTCTGCACTTGGTGCCTAGTCATAGCTGTAACATGGAGGAGGAGATGTGACAAGAGGGGATGCGAGGGGGAGTGGGAACAATGAGGATTGAACTGAGGAAGAAACTAAAGGCTGTAAGAAGAGACGAGTGTTCTAATGGACCCTGCCAAGAACTAGCAATGGAGCCAATCTAGCAACCTAGAGATGGGAAGGAAACATCCTTCCTGCACTACTGAAAAATCAGAGGAAAGGCAGAGGGGATAAAAAAGCCTTACAGCTAGAGAATAATGGACGGAGGAAGGAAGTCTCCATCATAATCTGAAGCAGAAGAAAGCCAAGTATCATCCACGAACAAGCAGGGGCTGAGATGAGGGAGGTCACCTGGTTTAATTGCCATCAAAACCAAAGCTGACAGGCAGAGAACATGTGCTGGCAAGTGAGTGAGGGGCAGCATGGTGCCTTGACCTGACTCATTGCCAAGGGTGACAATGGTCATGCCCTCACCCCATCTTGCACTTCCCTCTCACCCAATACAGGGAAGAAGTGTTTGCTCTTGCCAAGGCTACACAATCCTCTTTCAGCGTGTAAGCCAGAAGATCAGCCCAAGTGCTGTTGAGTGGAGGAGCAGAACAAGAACACCCTTCATTAGCTAGTTGGCCTGCTATTTTATTGTTGTTTCTACGAACATGGGAGATGATTACAACTGGAATTTTTGGAAGGAGGACTGCAATTCAGGCCAAGCAGCTCTCTAGGCACCAATTATGAGAGATTTTGCTTGGAGTTGTACCATGTGTTAGAAAATTATATATTACGGAACAATAGAACACACAAAATATTGCAGAAATATAAACACAGAAAACGCATAAAACAAGAGAGACACAGATATACGTGGTTCACCCAATTTGGGCTACGTCCACCCCAAACAGCCAGTTCTTCCTTTCTATTATCCAGCAAAATGAAAAGACACAACCTACAACAAATCCGCTGTAATATCCTCTTTTTTCTCTCACAGTGTCACCTCTCTGTTTCTCGCTCAGAGAATACACATCTATTACACAGCCTCAAATACAATGCCCTCATACAAAGAGAGGGGTTGCCTTCTAGAGCAAAAAACCCTAAACTAAACGTAAGTTCTACCGTCAGATCATCCACCTAATGAACGGCCCAGATTGACTAGAAATTACTATACTTTTACAAGGCAATTTTACATCTGTTTTTAGCTTCGGGAGCGCTGCCCCCGAGCCCCCAGACCCCCCAACCGGGGGGGATAGGCCCCCGCGGGGGGGGGGAAGTCCCCCCCGCGTGGAGGGGTGTACAAACTTCCTGGGGTATACATCCAGCTGAAACAAAGACTCTGAACAATCATGCTCCACACACAACAATCTCCCACTTGGAGAATGATTGTAGCAACTCCACTGTTGCTTCATTTACTGGACAATGACTCCTCTTTGGACCTAGCTGTTTCTCATTTTCATCGTCATCCTTGAAGACCAATTGAAACTGAACATGTTCTCAGTTTCTCCCCGGTTACAACTTTTGTTAGCATATCTGCAAAATTCTGGCTAGTGTTTATCTTTTCCAGCTTCAACTCTCCATCTTCCAACACTGATCATATGAAATGGTACTTGAGCTGTATGTGTTTAGTCCTGAAATGAAATGCTGAGTTCTTTGCAAGATGAATGGCACTTTGGCTATCACTATATAACGTGCCCATATCATACTCCTTACCCAATTCACCCATAAACCTTTGTAACCAAATCATTTCTTTACTAGCCTCTGTAGCAACAACATACTCTACTTCTGTTGTTGAAAGTGCAACAACACTTTGGATTTTTGAAACCCAACTGACAGCTGTTCCACCAACAATAAATACATATCTTGTAGTGCTCCTCTTGTTATCTCTGTCACCTGCCATATCTGCATCAAGATATCCCTGTAGGGAAATGTTTGAACCACCAAAGCATAATGCTTGATTTGTGGTACCTTTCAAATATCTGAGAATCCATTTCACTGCCATTCAATGTTCCTTTCCTGGATTGTTCATGTACCTGCTTACAACTCCCACTGCATGTGCAATATCAGGCCTTGTGCAGACCATTGCATACATTAAGCTTCCAACTGCTGTTGCATATGGAACTTTAGACATATAATCCATGTCTTCTTGGGTCTTTGGGCACATTTCCTTACTAAGTTTGAAATGGCTAGCAAAAGGTGTATTAACTGGTTTTGCATTGTGCATATTAAATCTTTTCAACACCTTTTGTATGTACTCATTCTGAGACAATGTTAATTTACGATTTTTCATGTCTCTAGTTATTCTCATACCAAGGATTTGTTTTGCAACTCCCAAATCCTTCATTGCAAATGAATTTGCCAATTTTATTTTGAGCACATTTATTTCCTGCATGTTAGACCCTGCAACAAGCATGTCATCTACATACAATAACAACATAATATAGATGCCACCATTTTGCTTTTTCAGATAAACACAATGATCAGAGTGACATCTAGTATAACCTTGTTCAGACATAAACTTGTCAAATTTTAGATACCACTATCTTGGAGTCTGTTTTAAGACATACAAGCTCTTCTTCAACCTGCACACTAGTTTCTCCTTTCCTTTCACTTCATATCGTTCTGGCTGCTGCATATATATCTCTTCTTCCAAATCCCCATGGAGAAAGGTTGTCTTTACATCTAACTGCTCAAGATGCAAATCTTCAGCTGCTACTAGACTTAAAATAGTTCTGATTGAAGTCATTTTAACAACAGGAGAAAATATTTCATCAAAATCAACACCTTTCTTCTATGCAAACCCCTTCACCACAAGTCTAGCTTTGTACCTTTGTTTTCGTCCATCTTCTTCCTTCAACCTGTAAACCCATTTATTCTTCAATGTAGTTTTTCCTGCAGGCAACCTGACTAAGTCCCAAGTCTGGTTATGCATTAAGGAGTCCATCTCTTCTTCCATGGCTACCTCCCACTTCTTCCTGCTTTCAACCTACATTGCTTCTTCATAACATTCGGGTTCACCAGAATTAGTCAACAATAAATAATATAATGAAGGATAGTATCGCTCAGGGGATCTACTTATCCTGGTAGATCTTCTAACACCACTTTCAGGTGTTTGGGGTGCCTGTTGCTGTTGTGGTGGTTGTTGTTGTTGTGGTTGTTGATTATTATTATTTTCAGGCACCTTTACTTTTTCAGTGATTTCATCAAGAAATGTGTATTCCTTGTTTTCTTTTTCCTGTTTCTTTTCCTGTAACTGATTCTTATACAAGACCTTTTCATTGAATACTACATCTCTGCTCCTAATGATTTTGTGATTTTCATAATCATATAAGCGATAACCAAAATCATTAACACCATATCCAATAAAGGTACATTTCTTTGACTTTGCCTCAACCTTTGTTCTATTTTCTTTATCAATATGGACAAAGGCCTCACAACCAAAAGACTTTAAAAAAGAGTAGCTTACCTTTTTCCCTGTCCATGCTTCCTCTGGAACACCACCATCCAAGGAACTTGAAGGCCCTCTGTTTATTAGATAAACAACAGTATCTACAGCATCTGCCCAAAATTGTAAAGGCAATCCTGCATGCAATCTCATGCACCTTGCACGCTCCATGATTGTTCTGTTCATCCTTTCTGACACACCATTTTCTTGTGGTGTTCTTGGAACTGTCTTCTCTCTGCGAATTCCATGCTCTGAACAGTACCTATCAAACTCGTTGCTGCAATATTCACCTCCATTGTCTTATCTAAGACACTTCAATTTCTTTCCTGTCTCAATCTCAACCAAAGCTTTCCATTTATTGAAAGTATCAAATACATCATATTTATTCTTAATACAATAAATCCAAGTTTTTCTAATTGCATCATCAATAAAAGTAACATAATAACAAGAGCCACCAAGAGATGATACATGAGCAGGTCCCCATACATCTGTATGCACAAGCTCTAATTTTTTGCTCTTCTTTTTTTTCCCAACTCTGAGAAATCTGACTCTCTTCTGTTTTCCATAAATGCAATTCTCACAGAAGTCCAAATCAACATTCTTCAAACTCAGCAACAAATTCCTTGAGTGAAGAATCTTCATCCCCTTTTCACTCATGTGTTCGAGCCTATGATGCCATAATGTTGCATCTGCTCCTTTGGAATTTAAAGCATTAACAGAGTTAGAAATACCATTGCATAAATACAATGTACCAACATTTTCGCCTTTTGCTATTACCAGGGCTCCTTTGGTGACCTTTCAAGCTTTATCTGTGAAAGTTGTCACACAACCTTCACTGCTTAACTTCCCTATTGAAATCAGATTTTTCTTTAGATCTGGAACATGCCTTACCTCCTTTAGTAGCCATCGGTTTCCATTTTGTTGTTTTACAAGAACCTTATCCATTCCAACAATTTTACAAGGTTTATCATCACCCAAACGGACTTGTCCAAAATCTCCTTGAACATAGTCATGAAAGTATTTCTTATCAGGTGTGGCATGGAATGAGGCCCCTGAATCTACCACCCAGGAATCAGTAATATTTTCGAAAGAAAGAATCAAAGCATCTTGTAACAACTCACCTGTCACTTTTGCTTCATGATTGTTTTCTTGTTGTGCATCTCCTTCTTTTCCCTTCCGAGATCTACAGTCTTTCTTTAGGTGTCCTTTCTTTCCACATTTCCAGCACAGTATCCCCGATTTGGACTTGGATCTGTCTTTCCTTGATTTACTGCGATATCCTGAGCTCTTTCCTCTTTCCATTTTTCTTCCCCTAGACTCTACACTCAAAGCATTACCCGATGTCTCATCGGAGCTTTTCTGTCGCATTTCCTCGCTAAGGATAGCACCAACAACATCATCAAACTTTAAAGTACTAGATCCAGAAACAGAGTTACTAATGGCCATTACTAAACCATTCCAACTTGCTGGCAATGAGCACAAGAATAACAAAGCTCTAACTTCATCATCAAAGTTTACCCCTACAGAACATAACTGACTTGTAATAGTATTAAAATCATTTAAATGGTCTGCAACAGATCCACCTTCCGACATCTTCATATTAAATAACCGTTTCATAAGAAATACCTTGTTTGAGGCCGAGGGTTTTTCATATAGTTTCTCCAACGCCTTAATCAAACCCTCTGTTGTTGTTTCCTTCGAAAAGTTGAAGGCAACCGATGCTGCGAGGCACAACCGTACTGTTCTGAGTGCCTTTCTATTGAGAAGGTTCCATTCTTCATCTGTCATACCCGTCGGCATCTTTGTTTTTCTGCCCAATGGTAGGTATAGATCTTTTTGATACAGATAATCTTCCATCTGCATCTTCCACAGCGAGAAGCTTTGGCCATTAAATTTCTCGACCCTAAACTTACCATCTTCCGCCATTGCTCCCACTCGAACCAGGAACCCTTCTTTCCTGCGAGTTTATCAGTGAAATAGACCTTCGGCTCTGATACCAGTTGTTAGAAAATTATATATTATGGAGCAATAGAACACACAAAATATTGCATAAATATAAACACAGAAAACGCATAAAACAAGAGAGACACAGATATACGTGGTTCACCCAGTTTGGGCTATGTCCACCCCGAACAGCCAGTCCTTCCTTTCTATTATCCAGCAAAATGAAGAGACACAACCTACAGCAAATTCGTTGTAATATCCTCTGTTTTCTCTCACAGTGTCACCTTTGTTTCTCGCTCAGAGAATACACATCTATTACACAGCCTCAAATCCAATGCCCTCATACAAAGAGAGGGGTTACCTTCTAGGGCAAAAAACCCTAAACTAAACATAAGTTCTACCATCAGATCATCCGCCTAATGAACGGCCCAGATTGACTAGAAATTACTATACTTTTACAAGGCAATTTTACATCTGTTTTTAGCTTCGGGGGCGCTGCCCCTAAGCCCCCAGACCCCCCCGCCAAGGGACCACTGGCCCCCGCACCCCCGCGGGGGGGGGGGGGAAGCCCCCCCCGCACCCCCCCACGTGGAGGGGGGGGAAAGCCCCCCCGCACCCCCCCACGTGGAGGGGTGTACAAACTTCCTGGGGTATACATCTGACTGAAACAAAGACCTCTGAACAATCATGCTCCACACACAACACCATGGACAATTTTCCTGATCAAAGATAATACGTTTATGAATCTCCTTCAGCAAATAGCTTTGAGAAGTTTCCCCTGATCACTTGTCGGAGGCCAAAATCAAGAGCATAAAGCTTAGCTACATTGTTGCAATTGAACCCAAGAGCTTGCATAGATATGAAACATGGAACATTGATCATCTCTCAAGACAGCTCCATAGCCTGCAACCTAGATTACCTTTAGATGTACCATCACAATTGAGTTTAAAGAAGCCAAGGGGGAAAAGACTAGAAATCTAGGGAGGGAAGAAGAGAGTGGCTTTGTTGATGAGGGGAAGTAGAATGATAGGGAGAGAGTTACAGGAGCTGAAGAATGGCTGATTTAGCGGCATTGGAATTCCAGTACAGTGTCAACCAAGTATGAAAGAGAACTGATTCCCAAATGTAAAGCAGGATTTTTTTCCAAATTGAATCCGTTGCCGCAAAATCTAGCAGGCCTTGGAGAGGGAAACTCTACAAAGTATAAACTAGACCTATAAGAAACAATGGGGTAGTGGTCGTAGTATCCTATGGTAATTTTTGACCTGGGTTTTCAGGTATCTAGGGTTTTCAATGAAATTTCCTTTACTCATTCAATAAAAAAACAATCAACTCATTCAATAGAACAATAAGATCTAATCCACTCTATGTATCATTACACATTTGTCAACAACCATATCACTATTCATTAAGTAACAACGTCACTATTCATGTAATGAAATTCAACAAACCAACGGAGAGTTCCAAGTAGCACAGAAAATAACCAATGTTTATGCACTAATGACCTGAATGTGAAAATTTGGTTGCCCAAATTTCTACTGCAGCAGCTGATTATGTTTCTTCTATTTGTTAATTACTGAACAACATTATTTACTATTTCCTACAGTAGACACCGAAACTAATACACTGCAGCCTTCATCATTTAAATAAAATGCGGAAACAAGAAACTGAACAAGAAAGAAATACAACACATCTACACAGTTATTTTTGGACAAATGTCCCCAGAAAAACCCAATGTGGGAAAACTGGTGCAGCAGCTGAGGGTTTTATTATTAAGCAGTAGTAATTTATGAATACAATCTCTGGATACCTTCCCGACAATCCAAATACAAAGAATATCACTGAAAGAGAGATAAGTGAGGTTACCTCACACTATCACTGGAAATCCTGGCTGATCTAGCCACTGAACGAACTGCCCTTAGCTGCCTCTGTGCTACCTCTGTGCAGTCATTGCGTCATCCCAACGTCACACCCTCTAGGGACAGCGTCACCCCTTCAGCTGATCGATTTTCTGCCCAGGAACTTCAATTTGCACCTCTCTGCCTCACACCCTGACTTCCGGCTTCTGCAATCGATTCCTTCAGCAAATTTTCGGATTCCCTCTTGGCTTCTGCGCTGCCTCTGCTGGATCTCTCTCTACCTTCTCTATTGAGTATTCTCCGACCGGGAAAGATTTCCCTTCGGATACTATCCCTGCCCCTCACTACAAAAGATCACTATCGAAAAATATCTCCGGCAACTGCTCTGCTTCAGAAAATCAAACTTATGATCTCCCCTCTATGTGTGTTCTCCAAGTGCCCCTCAAGCCTCTTGTTATATCTTTATGTTGGACAACCAACGGCCCAAATTAACTTCTAATCAATGGCTTAAATCATTTTGGCTTGATCCTCGTCTTCTAAAAGTTTCACCCACAGTTAGATTAATACCCTTTAATTATTTTTATTTCCTAAGTTTAGACTTAGGGTCCCATTAAAATAAATAATTATTTTAATAAAACTGTCTCAGGGTGGAATTTCCCAAAATGATTTCTGGGTATTGGAGAATGCATGTGTCTAAGCCTCCCTGCAAATTTTGAGACTTAGAGCACATCCAATGCTACCATAAATCAACACTAAATCCACCTAAGCACGAGTATTCTTGTAGATTTTGACCAAGAAACTAAAAATGACTATCCTCAAAACTATATCTACTACAGGATGCTAACGCCTAGTTCCAAAGACCTATGGGCACCTTCCAATCACTTCGCAATCTTGCCTCAAGGTCTACACCAGACTCGCTTAAGGAATTGTCAGCTTCTGCCAGGATTCTTAGACTTATTCAAGCTGCTAATTCGGCCCAACCTCACACTATCCAATGAAACTCGGAGGCCTTCCTCAGGCTGTGATCTATGGCTATAGGATTCCACGTTAATCTGCTTCATTGAGTCTGTTTCTTCTCACATTATGTATGAAGTTGTAGGTGCTCCAACACCTCTCTGCAAAAGAAGTATTTACAACCTGTGAGAGAACTTTTTTTGCCAATTTTGGCAAAAGTCTCATGCCGCCATATGCCTCCCACCATGTGAGAGCATCAAATTTGTTTCTATCTTCCATTGCATGCAAAGAACCAAACAAACTAGTGCAACTGAAGTATCTGCCTAATTCAAGACGCAGATTAGCACACTCCTCCCTATCAGGTACCAGCTTGTCTAATGCTTAAATATCCTATAGATACCTTTGCATCTGTATGGGGTTTGACCCTAACCCCACCTCCAGGTGCAGGTTAGCCCAACCAATATGGAGAGTAGTATTTTGGCATAAGGGTATATGCCAAGGCATGTAGTGGAACATTAATTTTATTTCACTGTGTACACACACAATTGTGAATCAGTGTATACAAGTTCGGATCATCTGTTTGAACAATATCTTTTATTTGTCCCAACATGGTATCCATTTGTTCATACACCTCCCCAATCACTGGTTTATCTGTATCTGCAAAATGAATCATGTAATAAATGGGCTTGGTGAATTCCAATACTTGACTCACACATGCCCAAAACTGACCATCAAGAGCGGTCTCCTCCGCTTGTTCAAAACCTTGCTTGTCAGATTCATTTGTAGCCCTTTCTTTTAATACCTGCCAGTGTGAACTTGATACCATGCTAGCCAATGACTCTCTTACCTTCAAAAGGCGCCTGAACACTTATCAATGGCTTGCCTTTTACATTTTTCCATCCATCAAATACAATGGACACCCCATGCTCAGTCCAAGAATTTTTCATTATACTCAAAGAATGTGATATTTTTTCTTTTTCATGATCAAGTCCAACAGTTCTAGCCTTGTCATACCCAGGGCTCTTGTATCCTTTAGGGGCATCATTTATGGCAGAAACCATTTCATGCCAATAAGGTGAGTGAAGAACATTGAATGGTATCCCACATGCATAGAGAAACCAGTAAACTTTTGAATCCACATCATTCCTACACCCTTCATCAAGGAAATCTGATATGGTTCTACGCCTTAAAGAGATGTTTGGTGACCTTGTGCCTCCATATCCACTGCCATGGGAGGATGTTGAAGGAGTTCTTTGTGCATGTTGATGTGATTGTGAGCTTGGTTCAAAGAAACCCTTTGATTTTTTAGATTTGTATTGGGCTTCCTCCTCTTCCCTTATGTATTTGGCTCTATCTATTGTTGACACACTTGCACAAGTTTTGATTCCTATTGCTTTATCTTCATCCCATGGCCTTTTCCCACAGAGGTGCCTTCTGGCACGGGTGTATGAACCTGTGTAAGTTTTGTTGCAATGGGGGTAGTGAAATCTAGTGGTTCCACCCCCTTTCCCTGCTTCAGGCCTACAAACATATTCAATGGGGTTTGGTCTTGTTTAGCTTTTTGGGCCAAATCATGTTCACTATCTTCCTCCTCACCAAGGTACTCCTCTCTGGGGTTTTCATCAAATCCACTATAAGCCACTTCTTCATCCTCTTCTTCAAGATCAACCCTCCTTCTTCTACTCTCCAACACCATAATAACCAAAAAAGGAACCAAGAAGAAGAAAATGCCAAGAGATATAACCATGATGTTTGAAATTTGAAGTTTTTGAATCTGCAAAAAAATGGAGGAATGGGAATGGGAAGTAGAGAAAAAATTTATTTATTTATTTAGCAATGAACATAAAAAAAAATGCTAAATTAGAGTGTATATCCTACCTCTTTGGCCTTCAATCCCAAGCTCCAATATCCCCTTCTAAGCTCCTCTCTCACCAAGCTCCTCTCTCCGAGCTTCAAACTCTCTCTTGCTCCAAACTATCTTGCTCCTCTTGCTCTCAATAGATGAAGTGAATAATGGGAGGGGAGAGAGTCTATTTATTTTTCCCCCTCCCTTTTCCCTCCCTTTCCTCTCTCCTCTCCCCTTTCCCTCCCTTTCCTCTCTCCTCTCCATCATCAGCCATCGCCCTCACTCTCGGCCGTGCGACCTTTTTTTTCGCCGGACGGGAGCGTTTTTTTAGAGGGGGAGCTGTCGAGAGAAATCGGTCCTGACTACTCCCCCTCTGAAAAACACTCGTGGAGCATATGGGAGCGGTCAAGGACCGAACACTCCCTAAAACGCTCCGGAAAAACCAGTGAGTGTTTTTTTTTTGCCGGGAGCACGCTCCCAACTCGCTCCAGCCCGGAGTGTGAATTGGGAGCGGGGACGTGAGGGGGAAGCACTCCCCCGCAACCCTGCTCCCCATCATGAATAGATCGGTATATCTATGTTCCCTGAGCAACGCAAGGCATCTTGAATGTTCATCCTCTAGAAGATGTGTCATGTAATGGGAAAAGAGTCCATTTTTCACTTTGTCTAATACCTTTTGCTCGCTGCTCTGGTGCAAATATCTGGCAACTCTTTCCTTCTCATGTATGAGAGATTCATCTACCCTTGACATATAGTTCGTATTGGAATTTTCTAAAATCGGTGAATCAACCTTCCGAGAATAGAACTCTCCAGTATGTTCCAACATGGCCATTTCAAAATCAGTATAGAAATCCATGTCAAGCTCCACAAAAATGCCCACAACATCCTTCAAAAGAGTCCCATTTCTTGGTTGTCCTTCACACACTTCATCAATAAGAAAATCACTGCATTCTTCACATTATTTCCCATTTCCCAAAAACCCAAGGCTCAGAAGTGCTTTATTCCAACTTCTCTGACTGAAGGAACGGAGGGAAACTTACTAAAGCAGAGATCCAAATGTTGGAAGAAAACGACCATCCAATGGAGCCTCGCCTTGTAAATTTTCTAGTGTTTGACAAGTTCTCTCAACAATAGTTGATCATCATTTTGTTCCCTTAAAGCCGATGAAACCATTAAGGTGATGCACTCTTTAATGGAATCCTGGTATTTACTATAGAGGTAGATGGGGTAGGATGGTTTATTATAACAAACTTGTTCAGAATAGGATGGTTTCTTGTGAATTATGTAATCACACATATAGGAGGCGATAGTGCCAATAACCATTCTCTCATCCGTAGTCAACTGACAGTTGAGATCTTCTTCTGATTGGCTTCTTAGTTGTAATTTCTAGGATAGCTTTATAAATAATAGCCCAAATTTTTCCCATATGAAGGATTTTGTCTTTCCTGGTGCTATTGACAATAGCCCATCCTTCCTGGACATTTATGATATTGCCGCTGCTCCTCGTCATTTTGAAACGCAAGCCAACCATTTCCTTAAGCATCGAATGCTTAATGATCAGAAGGTTTGACACCCTACAGAATTTTACAAATCCATTTGTCTGAGGGGGCAGCTTTACCACATTAGCCAAATTCCTCTCATGTGTGGACTTAATGTGAGCTTTTAACTTGTATTCCCCTGCATATCTTTTTCCACATTCTTCGAATGGACAAATATGATAGTTCTTTGGTGAATGTGTTCGCATATGTGCACACAAGTTAAAATCCAAAGAAAATGCCTTACCACAAACTTCATGTGAACATGTAAAATGTTTTTCTCTCGTATGGATGAGAAAATGTCTCTTCAACTTGGAGCTATCTAGAAATTTCCTACCACATCCTTCATAATGACAAATATGTAGTCCCTCCTCGTGCACATGTGAATGCTTCCTCAAAGCATCTGTAAAAGTCTTTCCACAACCTTTATAGCTGCAAAGGGAAACCCTTGGGAAAGTGATTTGGGCCTTGGCTCCTTCTCTTGCTACCCTAGAGAGATGATAACACCCTAATCTTCTTTTTCTTACTTAATGGTGTCAGTGTTTTCTTCTTCCATGGAATCACGACTTATGTAGTTAGATTGACCAGTCCAGACTCACTGTACTGTATCTTTTCCATATTCAGCATTTGTAACTGCTAAACGATCTCAGGCAGATATTTGAAAATCATCAGCATGCTACTTTTCTTCTTTTACTAGATTTCCGCAGGCATTTGTCTGCTTCTTGTATAGCCATGACCACTTTTCTGTTGAAGAATGTAACTAGTGTCGGTCTTCATAATTGTACTTCTCAAAAGAAATTTTATTATTAAAGAAAATGACTTATTAAAGCATGGGTTTCATGCTTGGGTCAATGTTTTCTAGGTCAAAGCATCCATTGAAGGCTTCTAGGTTTTGTCTTGAGTCAATAAAGTCATTGTCATTTTTATTAGACCCTTCTTGGGCTTTTCTATCATGTAAAAAGAATTATTTTTGAGTCAAAAAGGGTATTTGTCACCTCCACACCAAGTCGGCCCTGTCCCCATGAAGTCGGCCTACATTAGGGAAATTCGACCTAGTAGAATGGCTATATATAGAGAGGTAGTTCGACTTATTTGTAGCACTCACTCAAAAAATTCGATATACAAGGAAGAGAAGTAGAAAAAGAGAGCGAAGTAGTTGGAGAAGGACAAAAGACGCTGGGAAGACCTGAAATGAGTTTTTGGCCTATCTATCTCTCACACATGCGAAGTTTCTAGGGAATTCCTGGGGGTCGAAATTCTAAATCTACTGTAGTTCTGAAATTCTGTAGCCGGGGGCCGAAAATTTGTTGCTAGGGGCCAAAATTCTGGATCATAGCTGCTACCAGGAAGCTGTCACTTGGAGACTTTGACAAGGATCATCTATTGGAAGGAAGGGTTGACTTGGTGGTTGGAGGAGGTCTTTGTCTAGGTCTAAGAGGTCTTTGATTTTATCAGCTTGATTTGAATCTACTAGTGGAAGAGTTGGATTGGGTTTTCCGGTTGAAAGGGTTTTTCCCTGGCTAAGTGCCTACATCTTGTGTCTCTTGTTCTTGTGGTCTTCGTATACATGTAATTTAGTATTTGCTTGATGAAAGATAAACTAATAAAGAAGTAAAAGAAGACAACATAATTCACAAGTAATTATCAAGAAAGAGGAATCAAACCCTAATTCCTATAAGCATTGATTTCTCAACATGGTATCAGAGCTAAGGTGGAAGAAGGTTGAAGATCACTTTGTTGGCTATCACTTGAAGAAGGGAAAAGCAGTCTTGGAAGAAAAGGTTACTCCCTCTATGGAAAGTTATTTGAAGATGGGTCTCAATATCATGAAAGTTGTAGGAAGCTGGATTGGAAGGATCATCTACAATCTATCTAGGAGAGTCAAGAGTGAAGGATTCTTGGTTGCACTTATAGGTACTCTTGATGATGACAATGCATGGATCATTGATAGTGGAGCCTCAAGACATATGACAAGAGAAAGTGGACAACTTCATACTCTATCAAGGGAACCATCATCACATGCAGTGGAGCTAGGAGACAACAACAGTTATGCAATCAAGGGCCTTGGATCTACATCATTAAAGCTGGAAAGTGGAGCAAAGCTACACCTCAACAACATACTCTATGTCCCAGGTTTGAAAAAGAATTTACTTTCCATTTCGTGTTTAGAAGATAAACGAGATAGGGTTGTTTTTGTAGATGGTAAAGTTTTGGTTTGGGGAAAGGATTCAAGTATTGAAAAAGCAAAGGTCATTGGAGTTCATGAAAGAAGACTATATAGAGTTATAACACCATCTCTTCAAGCCCCAATTCACATGGAAATCAACCCTATCGAACTTTGACATAGAAGGTATGGGCATGCTGTCGCCTGGATTGTATAGGCACTGTGACAACCGCTCAGGGAGGGGATTGTCACTCTGATCCCCACCCACTCCATTCTAGTTGTCTCCCAACAATAGCCTATGGGGGATAGTCTGTATGGAATGAGGTGAAGGAAAACGAGTTGGGAACCAACTTGCTTGGGAGACACGGATGAGTGGCCTAGCTACTCAGTAGAATTTAACAAGATTAATGATTAGATTAGATTTTAAGTATGAGACCAGTGCCTTATGGAGTCACAATTCTTGCTTATTATAAATTGAAACCAAGTAACCGTATGGACACCTGCCGCTTCATATGATAGACTATCCTATATGATATGCAATTCCTAAGAGCTAGGTGTGATGCAAGGATGTTGGTTATTTTTAGCTTAAATGCCTAGTCTAAGTTGAACCTCCCTTAACTGTTTTGAGAAATAGTCTTCAGAGTAGGTTGTGAAATGGAAGCCAATGGGAAGCAGACAATGGCCTCTGGTGCTGTAGAGGCTGTGGCTGTGACGACTACAAAGTCATTGTGTTAACCACTAAGAAGTGTTAAATCCCTCAAGCTAATTGGAAAAGGGTTGCCCTAGGAGTCTATCAACCAAGCTTATGCTTGGAGGTAAAATTATTAATGCAAACTAAGTCCTAGGATGTTTGTGCAATGATTATGAGTGAAAATTATCTTGAGTTAAGATTTGTTTATGTTATTTAAGTACTTAATGTGAATTTTCTTATAGAAATAGTACTTAACAATGGCAAGATAACAATCATAAACAAGATAAGTGCTTTAAGATATAAGTGCAAGTTTCAACTATAGATTAATCCACAAGATGCTTTAACCAATTAGATTAATTTATCCACTTATCAATTAGCCACAAAGTTATAATATGTCAATCACAATTATGAAAGATGTTTCCAAACAAGATTATGTGTGATCTTATTATTCAATGCCAATTATTAAGAGAAAATCAATCAGATTCACAAGATCCCAATATGCCCAAGAGAGTTATCACCAAGATGATTTATGATCTAAGTGCTTTTAGTGAGTGAGCCAATTTAGATGTGAAATATGAATAAACTCACAAGAAGAGAACAATGTTAGTCACTTCCACAATGTAAATGCTAGGAACAAGTAATAACAAAATGTAGATCCATGAAAGCACTTATATACTTTATGTTCCAATGACCCTTTTATGAGCAATAAGTGACTATTATGACAGCAGTAAGAAAATTATGACAACAGTAAGGAAAACACCTTAGATCTAAGAGATAACAAGCCAAATAGTGACTAGATATGATCAGTGAGATGCCCAATAACTTGCCAAAGTAAAATAATGATTTTTAGCCCACTTTAAGATAGAGTATTCAGTAAACCTTAGATCTGATATCACTTATTACGACAGTAAGTAAATCAGCAGATCAACAAGCTAATGATGCCACAACAAATGCAAAAAAGTGCCCAACTTGAAAAAAATTGCCAAAACTGAAAACTTAAACTTTTGAGCCCTTTTAGATATGTGATTCAGAAAAGGGTTCAAGGCACTTTATCAAGATCTTGAGGAAGAGGATGTGCGGCCCCTAGAATGTTATCAAAATTTAAGGGATGAAGCACACATTGCACCCATGGTAAGATTATCTTCCTCATGCTAACCCTATCTACGGAAGGAGTGCTAGGGGATCCCTCATCTCTTCAGTGGTATGTTAGAAAGGTTTGGGTATCAACTTCCATGCTTAAAGAATTATTGGGGTCGGCATAAGAAGATCTAACTTCTTGTCGGAAAAAGCACCTCTTCGAGTGGAGGGAAGCTTAAATGCTTCAATCTAGGGGAAGGTCGACTCGCTTGCTCCCTATCAATGACGCCAAAAATGTTGCCGCAAAATGTAGCAGGCCTTGGAGAGGGAAACCCTACAAGTTATAGACTAGACCTATAAGCAACAATGGGGTAGTGGCCCACTGTCACCACAACCAAAACCCCCTGCTCTTTATAGACTATCACCGATGGGAGGATTCCCGGTAGGAAAGAGATCACTTATGATATTCTAGGGTTAAAGTATAAAATGATCTCACTAGGAGGTCTTCAAGAAAAACACAATTTTGATTCAAGGCCTCACAAGGAAGCAATTCACTTTCCATGAAGAGTCCTAGAAATAAGGGCACAAGACCTAGGGTTTAATTCATTTGACTTAGCTCTCTTCTCTAGCCTTTACAGGACAAAAATTTACGAGAGAAAATGTGAGAATGATCACCAACAATATGGATTAGTGCCTTGTTATTTAGGCATATGTGGTCAAGGATGTGTTATATTAGCCAATCTTGTTTCGAAGGAGGGTGGAGTGTGACAACCTAGCAACAAATTTCAAGTTTTTACCAACTCAATGAATTAATGGAGTTTTATTGGAGAGATACTAGGAGTTCACCACTAGGACAATTCCTAATATGTCATGTATGAGTAATGCATGCAAATATTCATCTAGCTAGCATGCAAATATTCATCTAGCTAGCATTCAATTAATCTTCAATAAAATTAGGGCACAATTTTAGCATGAACTAGAATCAATCATTCCATACATTAGACATAGAAAATAGATCTTCAACAATTAAGAGTACTTACAAGACAATGTGCAAGAAATCCATCCATTAATCCAAAGAATAGCTCCAAACATCAAAATGCATCCAAGATGCAATATAGTCCACAAACGAGAAACTGCAAGTTTCTCTATGAGGCTGAAATTCCAAGCGTGATGGTGATGAGAGATCAAATGAGATATCTCTAATATATATATGTGCTTTATCATGTCCTATTTTAGCCTACAAGCCCCTCTAATCATAAAATAATATGCAAGTAATGGCCTAGGTCACAAGCCGACCTAGTAACTTTTGCACATATAATATTATCTCCACTAATGCAAGTGAAATCCCGACGTCATGCTTGTTGTGTAGGCTTCTTGAGGGATGACGTTAAGGCATTTTGGTGCCACGATAAGTGTAAAAGGCCTCTAAAATCAAGATCTAGGGGTTGGCCCCTGTATCCCGGTGCAAATCATCTTGTGGACCCCAAATGTGGGTTTGGGACACAAAACTAGGTCTCATAGGTCTCCAAGTGATAAATAAGCATGAATATGCTCCAATGTTGAAGGCATTTAGAATAGTGCTAGCCCACCCATGTCTCAAGGCATGAGACAAACCTCATCTAGGCCCTGGATCAACTGCCTGGCCCTAGAGTACTACTAAGCCAGTAGGGGGATGTTATGCATGCTGAAGGTGCCCATGGCTATGAATGATGCTCTGCAACTATGTAGAGTCCCATGGCTCTCAACACATCACTTGTGGGTGTCAATATGTCCCTCTAAAGGACCTAGGCCCCAATTAATTTTCCTAGACTAATAGATAGAACCATCTACCAATCACACACAATATCTAGTGCTGCAACTTTCATCATCAAGTACATTAAACCAGTGAAGACAATATCGCCAAAATATCGCGATATTTTCAGGGAGACGAGATATCGCCAAGGAAATATCGCGATATTTTGTCTCCCCGAAAATATCGCGATATTTCCGAAATATCGGCGATATCTCGGGGAAATATCGCACTACGATCTAAAATATCATTGGGCATAAGCAAAAAATGCCGTCGCGGCTAGAAAAGTCCAATTTTGTTTTTTTTTTTTCAATCATTTTCATTTCTAATTGCTGGAGAAGGAAGGGGAGAGCTATGTGCTCGCTGCCAAGCAGGTTTGAGTGTTGAATAGCCATTATTGCCACCAACAACGAAGATTTTGTTGATCTAAGCTTGAAGAACAGTGAGACAATTTCATTTCTTCCATTAACGGGTATGTTCAAATAAACCCCTATGTTAATGAATTTTTTGATACTTTTAGGATTATTCTTGCTTGCCTATTTGCCTACAATCATTTTGCTTGTTTTTTTTCCATTTGCTGTGATTTTCATGCCCATGAGCAAATGCAAGGGTTTTCTCCATATTTGGAGAGAAAACTCCATTTTTTTTTAAACTTTCAAATACACCCTCTTATTGTCATTCATGGTTTTTCATTGTTTGAGTTAGCTCACTACAAAATTCAAATATGCCAAAAGCCTTGGACCCATTTTGGGAGTATGGGGAGCCTGATGGTGGGACAAATCGGGCATATCTTACATGCAAATTGTGTGGGACCAGGATGACAGGAGGGGTTACACGATTGAAATACCATCTGGCTGGACTCACTGGACATGATGTTGGGATTTGTACAGTTTCTAGTCCGGAGCTTATACAAAAAGCTCTTGAGGCAATTGATGAAAAAGACCAAAAGAAGGAAGAGACAGAAAGAAACAAGGCTGAACGTGCAGGTAGACCTTGAGGGATATCTTCTCCTGATTTTGACGCTGAGGGTAGTGGGAGGGGCTCCACAGCATCACCTGCTACTGCTAGTGCGAGGTCATCATTTTTTTGTTTCACGAACAGGACATGGATCACAACTTGGCATAAAATCACTTGTTAAAAAGGAGAAGCAAGAAGCAGATAAAGTCATGGGGAGGTGTCTTTTCTGGAGCGAATTACCTCTCAGTATCACCAAAACCAATCCATTTTGGCAGCCAATGTGTGATGCTATTGCTGTTGTGGGCCTAGGGTACAAAAGTGCTACATATGAGGAGTTGCGGGGGCCAATTCTTCAAGCAGAAAAGCAAGACATCAACTCTAGATTGGCGGAGTTGAAAAAAACATGGGAAGTTACTGGATGCACAGTGATGTCTAATAATTGGACAGATACGAAGAGTAGGACCCTTCTAAATTTCTTGGTACATTGTCCTAAAGGTACCATGTTTATTAAATCAGTGGATGCATCAGAAGATATCAAAGATGCAGCAACGATATGTGAGTTGTTAGATGGGTTCATTCAGGAGATTGGTGTGCAGAATGTGGTGCAAGTCATAACAGACAATGCAACTAATTATGTGTCTGCTGGCAAGATGCTTATGGAGAGGCATCGCACATTGTTCTGGACTCCGTGTGCAGCACATTGTCTCAATTTGTTGCTTGAGGATATGGGGAAACTCTCCTTCATCAAGGAGGTGGTTGATATGGCTAGGAGCGTCCCCAAGTTTATTTATAACCATGCTTTTGTTCTTAGCCTCATGAGGAAGTTCACTAGAAACAAGGAGTTGCGGCGTCCTGCAATCACACTTTTTGCCACAAACTTTATTACTCTTCAGTATTTGCTTTGATGTCAGTTCGAGTTGAAGAAAATGTTTGTGTCTAATGACTGGCGTAATTGTAGATACAGCAGGAGACAGGACGGGAAAGCCATTGCAAAAATGGTGTACTCTGAGACGTTTTGGCGTGGAGTAGAAGAAGCTTGCTCAATTAGTGAACCTATAGTAAAAGTTCTTAGATTGGTAGATGGGGAGAAGCTTGCAATGGCTTATTTGTATGAGGCCATGGATAGGGCCAAGGAGGCCATTCGTTCTTATTATGCAAACAAGGGTTCTGATGGCCTTGATAGGCATATGATGTTATGGGATGTGATTGATAGTCGGTGGACAGGGATGCTTCATCGACCCATTCATGCAGCAACACTCTTCCTCAACCCCACATTTTCATACAAATGCGGCTTTGATTTTGATGGCGAGCTGATGGAAGGGCTCCATTCCCCGTATTCATAGGATGGTACCTAATCCTAAGCTTCGTAGCAAAATCAATCACGAAATACAGTTTTACTGGGATTGTGTTGGCCTATTTGGCTTTGATGATGCTATTAGGGAAAGGACCCTCTTCATGCCACGTAATTGACAAGTCATCACTTATTAGAAATTAGAATTTACAATTTAGAATTTCCTTACTTATAATTCTATTTTTTAAAATTCAATTATGTAACTTTTATTTGAAAGTTTAATTATGTTTTAAGTTTTTGAATTTTTTTATTTCTTTATTTTGTTGTAGATATTTGGTGGCGAAGCTATGGTGCAAGGGCACCAAATTTGCAGAAATTGGCCATAAGAATCTTGAGTCAAACATGTAGCTCTTCAGGGTGTGAGCGCAATCGGAGTGTATTTGAGAAAATACACGCAAAAAAGCGCAACAGGTATAACTTTGAGCTTCAGCCTTCAATTCAGCAATTACACTTATTGTAAATTTTAATTTTTAATTTATGACCTTCAAGTGTCAAGTGTCAAGACTCATTAGTTTTTTTTACTCTCTTACAGGTTGGAGTTCGCACACCTCAATGATTTAGTGTATGTGCATTACAACATCCGACTTCGAGTGAGGCAAATCGAAACATCAATGGATCCAGATGCCATTTCCTTAGACAATATTGATGTATTGTCTCAAGGGAGGGCGGAGTCTGAGGAGCCCATCTTGGAGGAGTCACCTTCATGGTTAAAGCCAGATGATCCATTAGAACAGGGGCAGCGAGAGGAGGAGGACTCAAAGGAGGAGCAGCACTTGGAGGAGGAGCAAGAGGAGGAGGAGGAGGACACTGTGGGAGCATCAGCAACAACACCATCTGCTATAGATATAGGAGAGCATAGCGCCATACCTAGCACTCATTATTTGACACTAGGTGCAAAGGCAGGGTCAAGGCCTTCTACTACTAAGGGCAGGCCTGGCAAACAGCATATCATGTTTTCCCGTAAAAGGGGGAGAGGGCAGTGATTTCAGATAGATAGCTGCTAGTTTTATTTGTTATGCTACATATAACTCATGATGATGAGATACTTTTATATATGTGATGTTATTTTGTATTGGTTCTCCACATTTGAGTCCTTGAATGGGCAATTATCAGGGATCAGCAAGATTTGGTATCGCCTTTCATGTATCATTTATATTTGACATCATATATATCAGTGCTTTCTTCATATTTATGTGCCAATGTGTTTATTTCATGTTGATATTTCTTTATATGTTTAAAAATCTGAAGAAAAAAAATGAATATATTATGCATTTTTTATGCTTGCCGATATTTGCTGATAAGATGTTTTCTAGACCCTCGCCGATATTTTGCCGATACCAATATTTTCAACACTGCATTAAACATTTTTGCATCTAAGTGAACCTGTTGACCACAACAGTGTCACCTGAAGATTTTTTGAAGCCTCCATGCCCAAGGGTGTATTAGAAGCTTCAATGTACCAGAGTTCATCATGTCATCAGAGTTTTTCAACTCTATTTCTTCTTCTCATCTTTCTCTGTTGTACTCAAATTCCACAAGCCCTACGGGGACAATGTAAAAGTGATACTAGTATGAGGAGTCGAGTCATGTAACAAGCCTAGGTAACTTGGGACCTTGTCATCAAGTGAGTTTACTCTGGGAGGTTTCTTTTACTTGGTTAATTATCATATCCTTAAGAGGACTTAATAATTAATTGAGTTTTTTCCTCCAAACATAACCCCAAAGCTGGAGTGTGGTTTGATGGTGAGGCCTTGGGTGAGTCCAAGTGTCTAGGTTCATTGTATATTGCCATACTAGATCACACAAAAAAATCGTGGAATTTTATTAGGTCTAGGGGTCAATTTTTTTTTGTTATTTCCCGCAGCGCAGAAATTTGAATAAATTTTGAAAATAATTTGTAATAACTAATAAGTGATGTCTAGAGAAGTTGTATAAAGTATTTGTGCTCAAAATTACACCTCTCACCCTTAAATTTCTAAATTTCTACTATGACACACCTTGAGAGGTAAAAAAATAAGTTCTAAACCCTCAAAACCCACTTTTCCTAAGTTCTGTGGAAAATGTGGCAATAAATTAGCCCAACAATTAAATAAATTGAGAAAATACATAGCTCCATGTGACAAAATGACATGGAAATGACTTGGAAATTATCTCAAGTCAAAAGAATGAGTCAAAGAACAAGTGGAGGATGATTTGGCACCTTGCATCATAAATACATGGCCCACTCAAGGAAATTGAATTTTTAGCATTAAATGAGGAAGCTGCTTACTTGGAAATTCGAACTTAAGAAGATAATGCACATTTGGAGATTTTTGTGGGAATTTGTCCCCACATGGGTTCCCACCCATCTACACTTGTCATTTCATCAGGGAATTGGATTTTTCTTGAGGGATTCTTGATGGGAAATTCGAATTTGCATGAAGGAGCATTGGGATTGTCACCCATTTGCTTTGGGATTTTCACCATTTGCCTTTGGATTGGCCCCCAAACTTCTATATAATAGAGCCTTGGGCTCTCACTATGTATCCATTGAAAACAAGCTATTGTATTTGGGGAATCTCTACTCTTATGTACACTTATGTTCTATTGCAATAAAAGACTTTGGGGTTCACGTATGAGGTGTTGTTCTTCTTGAGAATGGTAATACCTTGATCATTGTATTTCATTTTCTACTTATGCTATTGTATTCATTAGCTTCCATTATGATTTCAGAGATTTGTTAATGTGTAGCTATCTCACATTGGCATTTGGTTTTGAGAATTTACTCTAGATAGAAAAAGTTTTAGTTGATTTTCCAATAAATCTCTAAGATCTTTTTATCATTGTATTTCTTTAACCCATGTGGATCTAATATGTATCTGAAGTTGTGTAGAGACATCTCTTGGATCAAGCCTCAAGCATAAGGGGAAATTCTTGGAGGAATCATCCCACTCTTGAGCAAATTCATTAAAGAACCTACATTTTTCATCTCCCAAAGCCTCATCATACGATTTGGTGTTGCAGGGATCCTTGGCCTTTAGCTTGTGTTTCAAAATCCAATTTCATTTAAAATCCTTTGTCTCAATTTCTTGTGCTAATAACGATTTTATTTTTCTATTGAAAAGCATGTTGAAAATTAGGCAAAAATCATAGTTTTGCTCCAATTCCTTAGTCTAAATTTTGTAGAATATTTGTAGACTATATTTGTTAACATTTTCTCTCTCCTTTCCACTAAGTTTGAGTGTTGGTTTTGTAGAGAAAATTCAGATTTATTTATGGACTATGCTTATGTGAAAATTCCTACACTCTGAAGGAACCCCTACTGCAGAAAATCTAAATCTACTTCACCTACTTGATTTTTAATATACATTAACCAAGTCATTCTTCTGAACACTAAAGCAAATTACTTTTGCAACCTACACTAATTAAATATTTGATCTCATGAAATAGAAACTAGAGCAAAGAACAAGATACATAGGACACACTTATTTTTTGACACAATAGTCCCCGGAAAAACCCAATGCGGAAAAACCGGTGCAAAGTTCTGAGGGTTTATTATTATGCAGGAGAAATATCTGAATACAAATCTAGGATGCTCATCTAGCAATCCTTTACAGAGAAAAATACTAACGGAAAAACTGAGTGAGTTTTACCTCACTTCATCCGGCAGAATTCCAGCTAATTCGGCACAAAATTGGCTAACACCGGCTATTTCTACGCTGGCTCTATGTCAGCCCTGCCTCACCTTCTCCGCCCTCTGCGTCAACTCTCCCGGCTGTTCCAGTAATTCCCAACAGTTCCAACTGTTCCGACAGTTTTGGATTCTACGTGACAGGCAACTTTTCTGCGTCAGCTCTCCCAGCTAGTGTGCTACCTCTATGTCAACTTTCCTGGCTGTTCCGACAGTTCTCGACAGTTTCTGGCAATTTCGACTGTTCCGACAGTTCTGGATTCTGTGTGACAGACAGCTTTTCTGCGTCAACTCCAACGTTGCAGGAATCGCCCCCCCCCCCCCCCCGGATCCTAGGCCGGAATCGCGTCCCGTACGGAAGCGTTCCGGAACCTCCAGGCGAAGCGCGATTCCGGTTTTTTGAAACGATTCCTGGAATATGGGTTGCGTTGCCCCGGATCCGCGCTTCGGAGGGCGCTTCGGGCCTCCGGAAGCGCCACGCTTCGGGCCCGGAAGCGCACGCTTCACGAGCTCCGGATCCGCGCTTCCGGAAATTTCCGCGCGGGCAGCAATGTAACTTGAATTTTTTTTAATTTTTTTTAAAAGTTAACTTGAGTTTGCATTGAGGGGGTGGGTTAGGGTGAGGTTAGGGTGAGTTTAGGGTGAGTTTAGAAAAGAATAAAGCCCCCATTCTCTTCTCATTTTCTCACTTTGAGTTTATGAGAGTTGGAGAAGAGAAGAGAGGAGAGGAGAAGAGAAGAGAGGAAAGGAGAGGAGAAGAGAGGAGAGCTTGGAGGAGTGAAGAAGGAGGAGCTAGGAGAAGGAGGAGGAGCTTGGAGCAAGAGCTTGGAGGACTTCATCTACAAGAGCTAAAGAGGTAAGTTCAAACCCCAAACTCCCTTGTTTTTTTGAAAAAAAAATTGTATTTTTCTCCTCCCTCTCCTACTCTTTCCCATTGTTTCTACTTGCTCCTTTATTTACAGGTTGTCCACCACCTATATCCATATTCCAAGATGGTGTTCTTTTGGCTTCTATGTATCATTCCACTCTTGGTTTTAATGATGGCAAGGGTGAGGAATAGAGGGGAAGAGGAAGGGGATGAACTTGGTCCTAATAGTAGTGACCCAATGTATGATGAGGAGGAAGGGTTTGAAGAGGAAGGGGATGAACTTGAAGGGGACACTGAAGCACAAGATGGGAAAGGTACATCAACACCCTTGTGGAACTATGTGACCAAACTTGATGGGGGAAAGGGTGGTGGATCTTACAAATTTGTGTGCCCTCATGGTTGTCATGGAGGAAAACCATATACGGGTTCATATACCCGTCTGAGGAGGCATCTTTGTGGGGTGCTGGACAGTGATGAAAAAAAGGGTTCTGTGGGGGTACAAATTTGCCCAAACATTTCAACTGAAGAAAGAAGAAAATACATCCAAATAGAGATGGCTGCACAACGAAAAAACAAGAAACAAAAAACTCATTCTGAATCAAGTGCAACCTCTAAATTTGGTAGTTGCCCATCTCCTCATGGTACTTCTGCAACCTCTGGAGGTAGAAAAACAATAGGGGATTTCCTTAATGTTGCTGGGAGGGATGATGTGGATGGAAAGATAGTCCGTTTTCTTTGTGCTTGCGGTGTACCATTCAATGTGCTTCGCTCTCCCTATTGGCATGACATGGTAAAGGCCATCAATGAAGCCCCAAAAGGATACAAGGCCCCCAACTATGAGAAAGCTAGAACAGTGTTATTAGAAAGAGAAAAAGCTAAGGTTCAAAGAGCTTTGACACGTTTTACACATGAGTGGGTGGATTCTGGGGTATCCATTGTATCAGATGGGTGGACAAATATTAGAAACCAACATTTGATAAATGTTCTTGGTGTTTCTTCTAGTGGTGCAGTATTTATTGCATGTCATGACTCCTCCTCCATCAGTGCAACTACACAAAACATTGCAGATCTCCTATTGAAATCAATCAAAGATGTTGGTCCGAATAATGTGGTTCAAGTGATCACAGATAATGCAGCAAATTGTAAGGCAGCAGGAAAAATTATTGAGCGTACTCATCCACACATCTTTTGGTCTGGGTGCCTGGTTCACACATTGAACCTTTTGATGCATGATATTGTGAAACACAAAGATTGTGGGTGGATTGCTGATGTTTACAGGAAAGGGAAGCAGCTCATTAAATTCATCACAGGGCATACAAGGGTAAACTACTTCTATGGCACTTACTCCAAGTTGCAATTGCTTAAAATTGCAAAGACAAGATTTGCTAGTTATTACCTCACCTTTAGGCGGCTAGTGAGGGTGAGACAAGCTTTAACTAATCTAGTGTGTGCTGAAACATGGGATGAAATTAACAATGACACAGATGGTGCTAATGTAGTCAAGGACACTGTTCTTGACACTTACTTTTGGTCACAGGTTAAATATGTTTTGCAATTCACCAAACCAATTTATTACATGATCAAGTTTGCAGATTCAGATCGACCAGTAATTGGGGAGGTGTATGAGCAAATGGATAGCATGTTGGGGCAGATTAAAGACATTGTTGAGCCTAGAGATACCACCTTGTACAATTATATTCGTGTAGAGGTGCAAAACCGATGGGAAATGCTAAATATTCCATTGCATGCATTAGCATATGTTTTGACACCTAAATACTATCATCCATCATGGCTTTCAAAACCAGCACCTGGGGGGGGAAGCAGGAAAAAACCACACCAAGATAGAGAGGTTCACGAAAAATATATGGCTGCATTGAGTAGATTAATCCCTGATAATGAGGAGGCTGCATTGGTACGGAGACAGGTGAGCAACTATACGCTCAACACTGGTCCATTTGGGAGCATGCATGCAATTCAAGATCGAGAGCATTTTTCTGCTCTTGAGTGGTGGAACATGCATGGAGGGGCTACTCCACTTCTACAGAGTTTGGCATTGCGGGTGCTATCACAGGTGGTAAACACTTCTTCTGCAGAGAGGTGTTGGAGCTCTTATTCTTTCATCCACAGTGTTAAAAGGAACAGGTTGAATTTAGACTGGGCAGAGAGCTTGGTTTATGTTCATTACAACTTGCGATTGTTGTCCCATTACTGTGAAGATGCAAAGTCTAATAAAGACTTGTTGACTTGGGACAAGAATCCAGAGGAGCCCAATTTGGAGGATGGAGTGTTGCGACTAGAGCAATTAGAGGATGCTCTTATCCAGGTATGTCCATTGTGGTATGAATTTTCCAATTTTCCCTTATAAAGCATTTCTCTAATTCATGTTTTTAATTTTTTTGTTAACTAGTGTTTTTTTTTTTTTGCATGAATTTTTTGAGCGATTCTAGGATGATGATGACCGTGTTGATATGCCACCACCCCCACCCCCATCTGGTCCCTTGGTTCCTAGGTTCCATGGTTCAACACCAACAGCAGGGGGTTCTTCTTCATCAGTTCCAGTGCCACGACTTACACAGGGACCATCTTCTTCATTGCCACCACGTGGAGGCCCGCCATCACGTTCTATTCGTGGTGGAAGGAGGAGAGATTAGTAGATATATTCACAATCTACTTCTTTTTGTCATAGATTACTCATTAGACTTGTAGACTTGTGAATTTGAATTTTGAACCTTTTTGGCTTGGCGGTGACCAAGTGACATATTTTGTAAACATTATTATTTGAATTTTGGACATGACAAATGTTGACAGTTGCTCACTTGCTAGATAAATCATAATATGCTCTATGTTTTATGTTTTATAATATGCTTAAATGTTTTATGTTTTATAATATGCTTAAAAATTTGATGTATGTTTGTAATAGCTAGAATATAGATGATTGTTGTACTAGTAAGTAACTACAATGGAATCATGGATGCCATATCTATCTTGATTTATGCAAAAATATGCATGTTTTCATGTCTTCTACAATTAATTTGGTATTTGGGATGTTTGTTTTGAGTATAAATGCAAAAAAATATAAAAAAATATATATATATAGTAGACGCTTCCGCGGACGCTTCGCTTCCTAGATTTTTGGAAAATGACGCTTCCGCGCTCCGCGCTTCCGCTTCGCTCCCGCTTCGTGCAACATTGGTCAACTCTCCCAGCTTCTACGCTGCCTCTCCACAAGCTCTCTCCGCCTCCCTGTCAGTGTTCTCCGGAAAGTTCTTTTCCTAGATTCTCATTGCCCCTTTGCTACAAGATCTCCCCAATCAATTTTCCTCCTGAGAACTTCCCACCTCATAAAATAGATTTCCTCAATCTCTCTGTGTGTATATCCAAATGAACCCCAAACCTCCATTTTATGCTTTTCCTGTTGAGTCTTCAATGGCCGAGATTAAGTCTCTAATCAACAACTAAGATTGAAACATGACTTGATCCGCCTTATAGATCATTCTCACCCATATTTTGATTAATACCCATTAATATTTTAATTTCCCTAAGTTTAGACTTAGGAACTCCATTAAAAATATTAATTATTTTAATAAAATACAATCCAGGTGCAATTTCACCAAACGGTTATGTGTCTTAGCCTCTCCACCAATTTTTAAGGATAGAGCACTTCCGATGCCCTGCAAGTGCGAGACCACATGATCTCGAACTCCATCGAGAATGAGCCCCTTTGCCTTCCCCTGCTCGCCTTTGTACTTCTTCTTTTGATTGTTGTCAGCAGGAACAACTACAATACTTTTGACGTAGGCCTCGAGATCATATTCCTCCAGAACAGCTAAGATTCTGTCCTGATCTTTGAGCCCATGCAATGCCATCTCACCCAACTGTCGAATTGACTCCTCTAGTCACTTCTTAGCACTGCTCAGCTACTCAGCAAGTGAGAAATTCGAATTTTCTAACAGAAAGAGGAGAAAATTTATCTTCTACGTGTCTTCGTTCTTTTCCAGTAGATTTCTGCCCTGGCAAAAACTGCGCCCTTCAAGCACTACGTTGAGGCTCTACATCACTCCCTCTGCCTCTGCAAACTCACAAACTAGAAATTGTACCTCTCTGTCATCTCACTCAGAGAGAGATTTTCTCGGATCTGCTTCCGGCAAAAACTGCGCAATCCCTTCAAAGGATTCGAATTGCTGCCAAGTGCAGCTTTCGGTCTCTCTGCTCAACACTAGATCTGCTCTTCTTGTTTCAAAATCAATCCTCTGATACCATGTGAAAATTCCTACACTCTGAAACAACCCCTACTACAGCGAATTTGAATCTACTTCACCTACTTGATTTTTAATATACAATAACCAAGTTATTATTCTGAATACTAAAGCAAATTACTTCTGTAGCCTACACTAATTAAATATTTGATCTCATGAAATAGAAACTAGAGAAAAGAACAAGATACATAGGACACACTTATTTTTGGACACAATAGTCCTCCGAAAAAACCAATGCGGGAAAACTGGTGCAGCAGTTCTGAGGGTTTGATATTATGCAGGAGAAATATCTGAATACAAATCTAGGATGCTCATCTAGCAACCCTTTACATAGAAAAATACTAGCGGAAAATCTGAGTGAGTTTTACCACGCTTTACCCGACAAAATTCCGGCTGATCCGGCATAAGACTGGCTAACCCCGTCTATTTCTGCGTTGGCTCTGCGTCACCTTCTCTGCCCTCTGTGTTAGCTCTCTCGTCTGTTCCGGCAATTCCGAAAGTTCTGGATTCTGCGTGACAAACAGCTTTTCTATGTCAGCTCTCCCGGCTACTGCGCTGCCTCTGCGTCAGTTGTTCCGGCAGTTTCGGTTGTTCCGACAGTTCTGGATTCTGTGTGACAGGCAGCTTTTCTACGTCACCTCTCCCGGCTTCTGCGCTGCCTCTCTACAAGCTCTCTCCGCTTCTCTGTTAGTGTTCTCCGGAAATTCCTTCTCCCGGATTCTCACTGCCCCTCTACTGCAAGATCTCCCTAATCGATTTTCCTCCTGAGAAGTTCTCACCTTAGAAAATCAATTTCCTCAATCTCTCTGTGTGTTTTTCCAAATGAACCCCAAGCCTCCATTTTATACTTTTCCTGTTGAGTCATCAACGACTGAGATTAAGTCTCTAATCAACGATTAAGATTAAAACATGACCTGATCCGGCTTCTAGATCATTCTCACCCATAATTTGATTAATACCCATTAATATTTTAATTTCCCTAAGTTTAGACATAGGAACTCCATTAAAAATATTAATTATTTTAATAAAATACAATCCGGGTGGAATTTCACCAAACGGTTTCTGGGTTCTTTAGAACTCATGTGTCTTACCCTCTCCACCAATTTTGAATGCTAGAACACTTCTCATGCTACCAAAAACTAACAACTCACCCTTTGTATTGACAGGATTAAGGAAGCTAAAACTTGAAACGCTAACTACTTGTTGTAGGACCCCAAGAGCACTTGAGCATCAACTTTAGGGAGTTCGTGGGCAATCTTGGATAGCAAAAAATTAGCTTGGTCGTGGGCCTTTGGGCACTTGTAATTTTCAGATTTCAAGAGTTGTTCATTGGCCATTTTAGTTGCCACTTCTTGGACAGAGATCTTGGTTCTTATAGACTCCTATTTTGTAATTTTTCCTTCCATCTTTTTGGCAGCCCATTAAGGGGCATGTTACCACTCAAACTAGCATGGGACCTAAGGGGAATCCCTAAAGGGAAAATGTTAGGCCAAGGGCAACAAATGGAGTCTTAGCCCACTGTCACCTCAGCTAGGGCTCCCTTCTATTTACAGACTTTCACCGATGGGAGGAGACCCAATATTTATGAAGTCACTAATGAATGATAAGTCAATGGATATGAGTGACCCAGACCCTTTCCCAGAAGGTTTTGAAGGATGGAGGTTGCTTGCTTTCTAAGTAAGGTACCATGTGCTTCTAGGGAAAGGAAGAGGATTTTGGGGGTTAAGGGCATGAGAATAGGCTTTGAAACGAGTTATCCACACCCTAAATCCTTGTTAGAATTGGTATCCTGGATGGTTCTTGAAGAATGGTCCTTTGAAGGTGCGAGACCACACGGGGCCAAGTGGACTTGGTCTAGGGTATGAGAAAGGTATGCCACAATCAATGATATTCTTACCTTAGACAAGGTGGGAAGGATCAAAGAAAATATTTTTACTCAATGATGTTGCTTTGACCTTGGGAAGCGCTAGCCTTGGGGATGGCAGGGCAAGTTTTGGTCCTGGAGCTAGGGCTTGGCTTTTCTCCCAACTCCATCGTCGGAATGTCTTCCAATTTGGAAGAGGGTTAGAGGAAAGGCCAGCGTAGGAGACCATAGGAGATCGAATTTTTTTAGTAGCCAACTTGGCGGGAAATTGATGCCCTAGGCATCCTCATGTGGCTAGACGTGGGAAAAGGTGAAAGAATGTGTGTTTTGGTGACCACTCTTGGTAGATCAATGCCTTAATCCTTGGGAGAATAGAGTCTATATTGATTATGTGTAAGATTTCTTGGTTCCCAGTGAAGGAGGCCCCAAAATTACTTCATAGACCCTTTAGGTCAAGTGAAAGCAATCTTGTAGCTTTTATACTTCGAATGCACAAGAGGAATGGCTTATCAAGGTCTGATTTTACCCCTAGGAGATTTCTCTCACACCACATGGCCCAATACATGGAGAGAATGTTATAATAGAGACAATCCCACCATATTAAGCAATAATTTTTGTGCAACAATTAGCCTTAAAAACAACAAAAATCCCATCCAGCATATATGACAAACATAACAAGAAAAACATAAAAAATTCGTACTTACATGCAGTAAAGTATATCCAACCATTCACAAATGACCATAGAGAATCTCCAAGAGAATATAGACCAATAACCATACATCAAAATTCATCCATAAATGCTCCAATTCATCCTCTAGGAAAAAGTGTGAAATTCTCTAAAGCAAGAGATCCAATCCAAAGTGATGATGAGAAATGATCTCACCTCACTTGTATTTATACACAACTTAGAAGTTCGAATTAGCCTCCTTCGCTTACATAAGCCCCAAAAATAAGATTATGTTCTAATAATACAACTTTTGGTGACAAGCCCACCAAGCTAGCTCATAAATGAAAAGATAAGCTTCTCAAGATGTCAAATAATAATCTATGCATGTTGCAAGGCCCTCCAAGAGGCCTAATGAGGTCCATGGGTTCCATAATGAAGAGGACCCTCAAAAGCAGTGGGCAAGGGGCTAGCGCCTTGTAATAACCTGTAGTGCTCCAAGTGACATCTAGGGGCACACAAGTGTCCTCATGAGTCTCCAAACAAATTGAAAATGCATGTAGGTTGCCCTCAAAAGCTAGGATGATGGTGTAGGTGATGCCACATCATCGTGGAAGTCTTGGATCATCTACCAAGTGTATTGTGTAGATATGGGGTTGGTTGGGCATGATGGATCAAGTGCATCCTCCTCATCCAATAAGTGAACCACGAGCAATTTCTGAATGGTTGTGGGGATCCATGGAGTGGAATCTACCACTGTGGAGGCACATGGCTCTCAACACTCACCCTACATGTGCCAATGTAGCGCTCTAGAGGATTAGGACCCCGTATAGAGAGACCAAACCCGAAATGGAAACCATCTGCAATCCTGCATAAGATCCAATGTGTCCCCTAGCCTTCCAATAGAACAAGTCATTAGAGAAATCGAGTAAATGAGCTTACCTAGTCATGGACCACAAGTGGGGACTTCATAATGGCCTGCTCTTCCATAATGGGCTTTAGGATGTGCCAATGTTTCCGAAAGTCCAGATGGGTTAACCAAGCACCCTATTAGGTGGTTTCTACCTCTAAAGGGGATAATATAGTCAAGGTACATCCGTCAAAAGGTGGTGGCATGTGATAAATAGGTGAATGAAGTAGGGGATGAGAAGGGGCAGCCCTAGGTCAGATGTTGATCGCTGCAAGGGGTTGTTGGCTGCCGGTTGAGGGCCATCTTGGAGGAAAAAAATTTCCTAGGGATATTGTTGAAGAAAATGTAACTAGGTTCGGTCTTTATAATAACATGATCTTTGTAAATGATGTAATAAAAGAGAATAAATTATTTTTGTATGCCTTGCTACATCGGTTTCATGAGCAAGATGTGTCATAGGTCAAGAGGCATCTTCTTGATGTCTTTAGGATTTTATTATTCTGTCAAAGAGTCATGTCACATGTAAAGGAGCTCTTTAAGAGCCTATGTAAAATGTATTTAAGTCAAAGTAGCCCTCCAAGACCAAGAACAATCCTCGATTGGCATGATCAAGAAGTCTGCAAGCAAAACAAAATAGAGATCATGATTGTTGGCTTCAATGAATAAATTAAATATATATTTAAATGGCACGTTGGCTCCACACAAGGTCATGTCGATTCAGAGGTTCACGTCGGCTTGCATATATGACACAACCACTATAAATACCCGTCTAGTGTATCCGCAATTGCAATGTACATAACTCGCAAATTCTCTCTGAAATTTCACATATACTAGAAGGAGCAGAGCCGCAGGCATTTTCTGTGAAGGGCTTGACTGCACCTCGGATGGGTATAAGGTGCAGTCAAGCTAGATCGCGGTTGGATAGATTAGAAGGAACCTCGGATGGATTGATGGTCTCAACATAAAGATATCTCTGCTCTTTTGGAGGTACAATATTGACATAATAACTAGCCGCAGTAACAACAGTGATCCTACAGTTGCTATGACAATCTCGGCATACATATATATATCTATTATCTCAGTCACTGTCTCGGTATACATTCTCGGCATAATCATGACAACCTCGGCATTACAGTGAAGGGTATTCAATCTCAGAAGCAACCTCGGATAAGGGTTTGGATCTGCCTCTAGTAACCTTGGCATTCTCTCCAAGCATAACTTCAGTCTCGGCATATCATTGATGGAGTGGATCTAGGTGATATTCCTGTAGCAGTCTCGGCATAATGAACAGCAATGAAGTAGGGCTACATTCTTAGCATCACTATATAGAAGATCTTTTCATATACCATCTTGGAATTCAGATCTGTAATGATATTAACATTCAAGTTAGACGCAACATATGATCACTATATATATTGATATCAAGGAATGATCTTTGTGATATATAGTGTTATGATAGTTATAGGATCATGAGTCCTGATCTTGATATAACTCTCTGAATGGTGGTATAAAAGATGATCTCACAAATTTGATCTCAGTGGCACTGATGTGAATATACATCAATGATGATCTCAACGAAAGGAAAAACAAGTGAAGACACAACAATAGGGTGTTAACATAAGCATAGTAGCAGTGATGATGATGATCTCAATATTGGCAGAATAAGGGATTGATGTCTTGGTCTTGGAGAGGCAAAATGTGTCAAGGGTCATGGTATTTGTATTCTTCAATTGGAATCTCTATAAGAAGAATTTTGTGCTGGTTTTCCTCTCCAAGAGGGAGAGGTTTTGGCCCTGGCAAAAAGCCAAATATTTGTGTTCTTGTCTCTTTTGTTTTAGTAGCAATTTGATGAAGTAAACACTCACACTAATAATGAATGGAAGATCAAGCTAAAATTAATTGTTTAAATACTTCACAAATTGTTATCAAGATAAGAAGAATCCACTTAATTTTGTATGCCCTAGATTCTTCAACAGATATTACCCACAAAATGGTAGGTAACAAGGCCTTCTACTCATTGTAAAAAAATGCTAAAAAAGATCTAGTTTTCTTGTGGGAGCTTGGGTTTTACCCATGGCATCCCTTCTCTCCATTTAGGGAGAGAAATATGTGGGTGGATTAACTTTTGCATTCTCTTGTTTCCATTTTAATTGCATGCTCAAAATTTACACAACCTTACTCATCACATTTTTATTTTGTTTAGATAAGTTTGTTACAATTCAACTTAAGGCTTTGCATTCTCTATTTTATATATTGCTTTGAGCTACAAGCACTTTACTTTGAAAAATCTACTCTTCACATGCAAGCATTTCCATTTCTAGCAAACCTTAATTTTGTTTACTAATTCATTTCCGTTTAGTGTAACAAATTGTTTCATGTATACTTGAGTTCATGCTTCATTTCTAATGCTACATTGTTATCTTGAGTATTGGAGCTTTCTATTGTCTACTTGAAACAACTTTGTTTCTCAAGCAAATTGATTGCATCATTTCTAATTTACCTCCAAGCATAATCTTGGTTGATAGACATTATAGGGAAAAGAATTTCTTGGAAAATTCTTTCAACTGGTACAAAGTAAAGTAAAGAGTGTGTGACCCTACAGTTATGAAGGTGGTGTGTCCCCTTGTAGGAATCAAGGCACATGTTGGCTAGTAAGAATGATGGGAAGAGTATCGTTAACGACACCATCATGTCCTCAACCCCTCTTTCTTACAGTCACCCCAATTTTTACCCTTTGGAAAGAGTTCAAAAGGAAGATCTCTCACTTAGATTAGGCATCTAGCTTAAAATTAACCAAGATAATTGCATCTAACCTTAGTTAAGTGCATTTTATATTAACACACCTTACTTGTCAAACTATTTTACTTGCAAATTATTTATATACTTGTCATGATGAAGATGTTTTGAATTGATTATCTCACTTGAGCAAGTACCATATTGTTCATTTTGCGAAGTGAAGTTTTAGCTTGTTTCATGATTTTATTTGCCTCCTTACATGCTCTAGCATTGTGAATGATTATATTTTGAAAGAATTTCTTTGGAAGCAATTTTAAATCTTGCTAACATCTTCTTGATTGACAGGGTTACTTGTGTTTCACTTTGGAACATTTCATTTTAGAGCAAGTGTTATTTATTTTAAAGCAATATAGAAGGCAATGGTCTTATAAGCTCATCTTTATTTATGTGTTGATAGTTATTGAAGTATGTTTCATTTCATATTGCTCATTATATTTTCTCATAATCTCAAGTAATCCAAATTAATCTTAACATCTCCTAGAAACCTCACATCACCTTTTAACTTAGCTTTTCAATTAGGGACCACCCCCCTCAGCTTACCTAGGAGAGAGCTTAAAAAGAGAAAGTTGGGAATAGGTGTCAACCTCATCTCTTAATTTTGCCACAAACCACACCTTGTGGGGTTAAGGAATTTTCTCAGTAACTTAGGTGTGTGTGCAAGGCGGCAGCAACAGAACCAAACTTGAAAGAAATGGGCATAATAACACTTCATATATGGCTTCTTTTCCAAAACTGGGGCCTTAGTAACGTAACGATGTTACCTCCCTAGGTAGGAGTGGTTAATAGACGACCCTATTAGGTGTTCCCAACCCCCAAAGGGAAGTGACATGTTCTCAGTTCCCCCTTCAATCGATAGGCACCATTTGAATGATGATAGAACGGAGGGGAAAGAACTCATGGCTAAGTTCCATGGTCAAAGGGACCAGCTATGATAGAATACCTCATCTTGGGCGTATAGATGCAAGGAGGGAGAAATCGTGGATGCATGAGTTGCCTCGGCCTTTGTTTTTCCACCCCTCTATATTGCCTTTTATTTTTTCTTGATTTTTCCTTATATCACTGCTCGTAGCTCGAGGAATGAGAGCTTGCTTTGTATGATGTATAGCAATTATCATCCCCTTTAGGAAGGGGCAATTCATCACCCATCAAGAGTTGGGACATGCAAGGGTTCCTTGTCTTCCATGAGATATGGCAACATTAGCCTAGGAACCAGGTGATGGCCATACGATAGAGGTAGAGCTCATGTTTGGATTTTGCCCACATGTTAATTTATAAGTCCCAGCCATCTTTTGCATTTTTATTTTTCTTTGTTTTTCTCGTGGACATCTTATGCTCTTTCTTTTTCTTTTAGCTGCATCAACCTCCCAACATGCATTTCCAGGCCCTACCCAAGTATAAGGATGTGTGTTTGCCAAATTCCAATTAACCAATGGTCAGTTGATTTGAAGAAAGGAGGTGGAATAGGGACTCATAATGTAAGATGGAAAGTGGTACGTGTGGAATAGGGATAGATGGGACTACATTGTCTCAATCATGGCTTCCCGAGTAGAGCCCCTTCACAGTGGCATAAATATGAATGGCACGTCACATTGGCTACAAAGTGGCTTGTCGCCACACAACCTAAAAGGCCCCTAAGAGGGGAACCTTTGAGACAACTGCTAGACCAAATGACAACAATGAGACATGTTACCACTCAAACCAGCAGGGGACCTAAAATGGGTTCCTAAGAGGGCAACTGCTAGGTTAAGGGAAACGGTGGAGGCTTAGCCCACTATCACCACAGCTAAGTCTCCCTGCTCTTTACGAACTTTCACCGATGGGAGGAGTCCCGGTAGTTTAGGGATCAATTGTAAAGTATGTGTCAATGGATAGGTGGAAAATGACCCTGGAAATCCTTTGCCAAGGATGGAGTGAAGAATGGAAGTTGCTTGCTCTTTAAGCAAGGGACTTGGTCCTCCAGGGGTAATGGGTGAGGATTGGAGGGTTCTGGGAGAAGGAATAGGCTTATAGACAAGGTTCTTAATCCCTATAATCCTTAGCAAACTTGGATTCCCAAATGGTCTTCGACAAATATTCTTTATTGAGAAGTGGGACCACACCAGGCCAAATGGACCTAGGCTAGGTTCGAGGATGGAATGTAGCAACCAATGATGTTCCTATCCTGGACAAGGTGAAAGGAAAGGACCAAACAAGAATATTTACTTCAAAAGGTTGAATTGATCCTGTTGAGGTCTAGCCTTGGGGATGCCTAGGAAAAATTTGATCCTAGAGCTAGGGATTGGGATTCCCGGAGATTCCACTGTTAGAATTGCCTCAAATTTGGAGGAGAGGGAGGGGACCCACCAGCGCAGTAGCCTGTAGGAGATCAAAATTTTTCTTTGGGTCAATTCCAGGGAAATTGATGCCCAGATGACCTAATGGGACTAGACCTAGGGAAAAAGGGGAAAAGGGTAAAAAGAGGGTTAAAATGATCACCCTTTTTGAGGGATCAGTGCCTAATTCACTTGGGGATATGGAGTCAAGGATGGTGATGAGTAAGAACTTGGTTTCTTGATCAAGGAGGCCCAGAAAGTCAACTTCATCCAATGTTGAGAGAAAGAAAAGAAAAGTGACCTTCAAGCATTTATAATTCAAATAAAATGATGCAAGCTTATCGAGACAAATAATCTCTAGGGCATTTCATTCACATAACATTGGCCTATACATTAAATTAGCTAAAACATGCTTAATTCCACATTTCAATTATGCAGCAACTAGCCCTAGTTTTAGCAATATGCAGCAACAAGAATAACAACATTAAAATTTACTTACAATGTTATAGAATATATCCAACCATCATTTCGTTTGCAAGACAAAGCTCCAAGACAAGAAAACTAGCCCAAATCCATACGTCAAAATTCATCCATCATCCAAAATAATCCTCCAAGGAAAAAGTGCGAAGTTCTCTAAAGATAGAGAAATCCCAAGTCAAGTGATCATCCAAATGAATGTATCTAACATCAATATATAGCCTCCTAAGGAGTTCGAATTAGCCTATGGGCCTTCATTAGCCCATAATGATAAAATCATGTGCAAATAAAACCCCTATTGGTGGCAAGGCCACCAAACTAGCTCACAAATGGAAAAATAAGCCTCACAAGGGGCCAAATAATAATATGTACATGTAGTGGGGACCTCCAAAGGCCTAATAATCTCCAGAAATTCCATACTGACAAATAAGTTCCTCGGAATATGATGGACAAGGGGGTGGTCCCTTGTTCATGGTGATCCCAGTGAGTCCGAGGGCACATAAATGACCCCATGGGTATCCATATGAATCGAAGATGCCTGTCGAACCTCTTCAAGGGTCTAAGTGGTGGAATGAATGTTGTCATGACATTGTATAAGTCCTGAGACACCTACCAAGTGTGTGGGGCTCCTGTGGGGGCCTGTTGGGCATAATGTACCAAGCATATCACCATCATCCCAAAAGTGGATCGCTAGTAGTCTCTGAGCATCCATGAAGACCCGTGGAGTGTTGTCCACTATTGTGGAGGCCAATGGCTCTTGATGCACACACTATATGTGCCAATGTAGACCTCTGGGGTTAGGATCCCATGTAGGGAGACCAAACCCAAATGGAAACCACCTATAATCCTACATAAGATCCAATGCGTCCCCTAGGCTTCCAATACAACTAGTCATTAAAATAATCAGGTAAAAGGGTTTACAAATCATGGATAACAAAGTGGGCACTTCATAATGGCATGTCATTCAGTAGTGGGCTTTGGCATGTGCTAGTATCTCCAAGCTCCAAAGGGGGTTAACCAAGTACATTATTAGGTGGTTTCAGCAAGGTACATCCCTCTAATGGGGGTGGAAAGTGATAAATAAGTGGAATGGAGTAGGGAATGAGAGGGGCAATCCTGGGCCACATATTGGGGCATAGGGGTAGCTAGATAAGGGGAAGCCCACACCTAGGTATGTAATGTGTAGGAGGGAGCAATCGTGGTACATGAGGTGCCCCGACCTTGATTTTTCCACCCTTCTTTATATGCCTTTTGCCTTTTATGAATTTTCTTTAATTAACTGCTCGGGGCTCAAAGGACAAGAGCATGATGTGTAAGATATAGCAGTGATTACCCCCTTTTAGGTAGGGCGGTTCATTGCCCTCCAAGGGTTGGGACAATCATGGGTTCCTGAATGATAAAGGAGGCTCATCTAGGGCCTATGGAACCAGGGTGATGACCATGGATTGGGGTAGAGCTCATGTATTGGCTTTTGCCCACATGCTAATTATTTTGTCCCAGCCATCTTTTGCATTTTGTGGTACAATTTCCTGTTAAATGTGGCCAATTATGCTTTTTCCTTTTTCTTTTAGCTGCTTCAACCTCCGGGGCATCATTCCAGGCCTGACCCAAGGTGGGGGAGGGAATAAGGAGGATGGCCCTATGTGGACCCAAAATGGACCACATGGATGGATCAGGTGGTAGAAAAATTTCTCCTCGAGATATCACCCACGAAGTGGTGGGTAACATCTGGCTCCAACTGGGACGTGATCTCTCGAAGAAGTGGACAAGGTTGCTCGAACGGGAGGTCATGTGAACTCCAGCAATCTCTTGGTCACCGTAGACTTGTTATCTGCACATGTCAAAGATCAAAGCCACGGGGCAGCATGCTTTTCACGGTGCCTTGTGATCACCCATGCTTAATGTTAGCCCATTAGCCAACAAGAAATTAAATATGCAATATATATATATATATATATATATATATATATATATAAACCTAAATGCAATCTAATCTATCATGAGAAACATCATATGATGTTATTTCTAATGCAAAAATCAGCATGCAATGCATCCTACCCTAACATGCATGTGATAATGGTAATGTTAAGTGTAATCATAAAACCAATGCAACCAACATATCATCGTATCAATATACATGTCTGCCAGTATGACTACTTATGTAGAAAATCCCAAAGCGAATGCAAATCCAAACACATGAAGGATGTTGTGGGTGGGAGGTGGGAAAATATGATGCTCTCCTATGGATGATTATTTGAGAAGAGGTGGGAAAAGGATGTGATCTAGTCCATGGGATCTTCTCTTGCAACCAAAATATAGAGATGTCAACAACCAAGCTCCTAAACTTTCGGTGGATGATGACCTTCGGCATATCACTTCCACCATTGTCCTTATTATTTACGTCATGGCTTGTGGCCTTCATCGAGTCATGATTAGCAGGAAAGGGAGGCCGACGAGATGGAGAAACACAAGTAGGTTTTACATTATGATTACACTGGAGAGGGGAGACTATGGAGTGATCACAACCTCGAGGGTTCGTCCAAGGAGAAAAAGTATAATCAGTGATGGGATTTTCCTTGACACTATACTCGGCAAGGGAAACAGGGTCACAGTTACTTGAGATCATATGACTAGGGGTGAGGGAACCCCCTGATGGAGACCCAAGATGATGACCAATAGGGAAAAAGGAGAAAGAAGTATTGTATTCAACGGCTTTTGCTTTCACAAAGTCATAATCGAAAGGCTCAAGTGTTTCGAACATAGAATCATACTCAGGAGAAGTAGGAGCCTTATCAATTGCCTTAGTATCAAAGATTAAGTATCTTTTAAAAGGAAAGTTGATCACTTCCAACTACCCCTCTTTATGCAAAAGCAAATGAAGATTCTCCTTCCCAAGGGTATCAATAGATATGTCATCATAAATAGTGCTTGAGGGGAAGGGAAGACCAATCTCATCCTCATCTTCCCTGTCGGTGTCATAAATAGGCCCGCAATTAGGACCAACAATTTCGCATTTCCCCTTTTCAATGTGGAAATAATCTTCAATGTCATCTTTCAAGGGCTAATGGGATCATCTTTCTCAAGGTTTTCAAAAGAGGATTCATTGGAAGTAATATCCTCGAGAAAGGTAGGGTTGGTCTCAATTTCACTTTCCATAAATTCATCCTCCCAGCACATGTGTCCTCAAAATCATCATTTTCGTCATGTGGACCCAAGGTGGACTCGTCTTCTTTCTCATTACCTAGATTCTTGATGTCTTGATAATGCTCGATGAAAGCTTCCTCTTGGATGCTTAATGTAAGGTGTACTTGAAAATGTCTAAGGAACCCCTCAACGAACTCTTCAATAGATGAAATGCTTCTAGGTTCGTGATCATGCAGCCATGAGTTATGACCACTGAAAGACCCCATGAACAACAACATAAGGACATCTTGGTGGACAACCTTCTCTTTTGAAGTATGTGCATTAAATCTTTCTACATGGTTAATTGCGGAGATTGGATCACCATCAAACACGGGCATCCCACATAGCATCATTTCTGCGACATGATTAGGATGTCTAGGGATGCTAGCAATGTCCAAAGCGGGAAATTTATGAAAGAATGACAACCTATTTGAGGTATACATGAAACATATATAGGAGTCACCAAGGTGAAATTAAAGATGCCTAGAAAAATGTTTGCTTCACCCTACAAGCATCGACCATTAAAGTTCAATGAAGAACTAGGGCTTCGTTCTTCTAATAGAGTCGCCAATAATAATATGTCAATATGTCAAATGGGGAACAAAACACACCTATTATGTCCCCGGAAACGGTGCCAGAAATGTTACCACTCAAACCAGCAGAGGACCTAAAATGGGTTCCTAAGAGGGCAACTGCTAGGTTGAGGGCAACGATGGAGGCTTATCCCACTATCACCACAACTAAGTCTCCCTGCTCTTTATGGACTTTCACTGATGGGAGGAGTCCCGGTAGTGTAGGGACCATTTGTAAAGTATGTGTCAATGGATAGGTGGAAAGTGACCCAGGAAACCCTTTCCCAAGGATGGAGTGAAGAATGGAACTTGCTTGCTCTTTAAGCAAGGGACTTGGTCCTCCAGGGGTAAGGGGTGAGGATTGGAGGGTTGAAGGAGAAGGAATAGGCTTATAAACGAAGTTCTCAATCCCTATAATCCCTAGGAAACTTGGATTCCCAAATGGTCCTTGACAAATACTCTTTATTGAGAAGTGAGACCACACGACAAATACTCTTTATTGAGAAGTGGGACCACACAGGGCTAAGTGGACCCAGGCCAGGTTCGGGGATGGAATGTAGCAACCAATGATTGTTGATTTGGGGTAGCATCGGATGTGCTCTAGCCATGAAAATTGGTGGAGAGGCTAAAGCACATGAGATCTCCAAGACCCAGAAATGGTTTGGGCAAATTCTAACCAGTTTGGGAGATATTAAAATAATTAATATTTTTAATGGAGTTCCTAACTCTAAACTTAGGAAAAATAAAATATTAATGGGTATTAATATAAAACTGGGTTAGAAGGTTCCAAAAGTCATGGATCAAGCCAAATCTAATCTTAGCCGTTGATTAGAGATTTAATCTCTGTCGTTGATAGACCAACGAGAAAAGTATAAGAGGAGGCGTGAGGGTCAATTAGAGAACACACCAAAGTGATCAGCCATTCTATTCTCTAGAGCGAGGTTTGCTAAGAGAGATAGAATCAATGATTAGCAGCGAGGGGCAATGAATACATAGCAAAGAGGCAGAGTTGGTATTAGAGAGACAACACAAAGCCCGGAGAGGTTGACGAAGAGGTAGTTGGGTGCTACGAAGAGGCAACCAGGCGTTGTGCAGAGCCAGGAGAGGCTAGCGTGTGAGACGTAGAGAGTCTAGGGGCTGACACAAAAGCTCCAGAAGCTGACGCAGAGGCTAGCAGAGCTGACGCAAGACCAAGAGGCAACGCTGGAAGGATTTCATGGGACAGACTAGGTGCTGGTGAGCTGGGAAGGGTGATGCAGTCCCTATCAGAATGACACAGAGCAGTGGGAGCTGCAATTGTTGCTATGGGATCGTTCATCCAGTGATTGATCAGCCGGAATATCTATCTCCGAGGAGAGGTATTACTGCCGAGGGCATTCTCTGTTGGGTGAGCCATTTCTGGCACCCTGGTTGTATTTTGAAAACTGCATAATAATAAAACCCTCTAAATAGCTGCACAGGTTTTCCCACATTGGGTTTTTCCAAGAACATTGGTCCAAAAATAATGGTATCACTTGTGTGCTTGTTTTCTTTCAGTTGATGATCTATAGATGTTGATACTGTACTTGTGTTTATTTTCAGTATTTACATGGTAAATAACTTGTTAAGTAATTAAACAAGTAGGAAGAAATAAACCAGATAGTACAGGAAGAATTTCTAACGAGTTAAACTTAGAAATTCCAACATGGTATCAAAGCGTGGTTGCAGATCACAGGATAACTGAAGGCATCAGCCGAGTAGAGCATTTGCAGCAGATTCAGCTGTCCCGAGTGACAGAGCTGATCCTTGCAGAAGGCGACAGAGGAAGGAGTGACGCAGAGGGACTGTGTCATCATTCTGGGCTAGAGAAAGGCAGCGTAGAGGCTAAGGGAGGCAGAATCAGGCTCACGCAGAGCCACGCAGAGGCCAGGAGGGCTGACGCAGTTAGCTAGGGGAGCTGATTTGCCGGTGTCGGGATTGCGCAGAGCCAAGTAGCTCAATCCTTCAGTCACTGGGGTATAGGAGGCTGCGGGTAATTTGCGGAGCGAATCTGGTGGGGTACTGTGGTCAGAACAGTACCTAACAGGGCAAGACCAAGGAGGAAGCATTTCCAGAAGGAAAATCGAGACTCATAGGGAGTCGAACCGAGAACTTCCAGACAGGAAGTTGAGAGACTCGCAGGAGTCGAAAGAAGAGCAGCATAATGGTCGTGAATGGACTGAGAGATCAAGATAGATTGGACGGAGCATCCAACTTCGTGGTCTGGAAGGCCAGGATCTTGTCCATTCTAGACAGATATCACATCAAGGACTTCGCCTTGAAAACAATAGCGATCCTAGTTGACCTAGCTGAAAATGAGAAGTACGAGGCGGCAATGGCCAGGGCGAAGTGCATCATCCTTGATGGGGTCAAGGATCATGTAGTGTCGTATATTGCCGAGAAGGACATGGAAAATGAGATGTGGGATGCCCTGAAGAAATTGTATCAGCATACTTCCGTGCAGAGGAAGATGTTACTTGAAAATCAGTTGCGGTCATACCAGATGCAGAAGGGAGAGTAGATAGATGTCTTCCTTGGTCGATTGAAGGAGATCCGTGACCAGCTAACTTCCATAGGGGCCACGCCGGATCAGAAATTGATGGTGAGGACCACATTGAACGCAGTCTCAAAGGATTGGGAGGTATTTGTCCAGAGCATACTGGGCAGGTCGAGCCTTCTAGATTGGGAGGAACTGTGGGCAGCTCTTCGTCAAGAAGAGATCAGACGGGTGACCAAGGCAGGGAATAGCGGCAAAGGGGTCAGAATCAAGGAGGAAGAAAAGGATGCAGCTCTAGCATCTACGGGGAAGCAAGAGAAGAGAAAGAAGAAGGACCTCTCCAAGGTCAAGTGCTTCCATTGTGGGGAACTGGGTCATTTTGCGAACCAGTGTCCTAGGAAGAAGAGTAAGGGAGAGGCTTCTGAGACCAAGGCAACGCCAGCAAGGGCAAAGAAAGAAATCGAGGCGGATGACGATTGTGCCATGAGTGCTCATGTGGCACTTGAGAAGAAGCGGGGAGACATCGAGCTGTAGTCAGACAGGCTACAGGCAATGAGGGGCAGGATCCTTGAGGTACCCAACCTCTCGGATTATACCTTGCTACGGGAGCCCCGAAGAGGAGCAGCAGGACTGGCGGATGTCGGTAGAGACGGATGCAGATGGAGCGGCAGAGAGTGCTACAGTGCAGGAGTCCCGAGACAGCGCGAGGCTAGCAGGCTGCAATAGTGTGAGAGGCACGGGAGTGTTACACCAGTGCAGAATGGCATAGAGAGGTGTGCAACAATGCAAGATGCAAGGAGTTGTTGCAGCAATGCAGAGGTCAGTAGAGGGAGCACTTGTTAGCGAAAAAGGGAGCTTCAGCATCGGGAGTGTCTCTAGTCTGACAGGGATGTCAAAGTTGGGTGGATCAGTTACTTACTTCTCAGTAACTGAGTTGCAGTGCAGCAGTTAGTAGTGGCGGTGCTATGGGAAACACAATGCAGCATGATGAGAGGGGAAGCAACGCTGGGAGGATGGACCAGCAACAACACGGATGCAGAGGGAGCTGTCGTACAGATGCAGCAATGGCAGTGGTAGGGCCATGGGCAGCGATATAGGATGCAGCAGTGCAGAGGATGTTATGCGGGGAGGCCTAGCATCAGCATAGGGACCGATGCTAGATAATTAGAGGATGCTTGGTGTGGAGTATTAATAGAGCACAATCCTCGCTAAGAGGGAGTGTTGATTTGGGGTAGCATCGAATGTGCTCTAGCCATGAAAATTGGTGGAGAGGCTAAAGCACATGAGATCTCCAAGACCCAGAAATGGTTTGGGCAAATTATAACCGGTTTGGAGATATTAAAATAATTAATATTTTAATGGAGTTCCTAAGTCTAAACTTAAGAAAAATAAAATATTAATGGGTATTAATATAAAACTAGGTTAGAAGGTTCCAAAAGTCATGGATCAAGCCAAATCTAATCTTAGTCGTTGATTAGAGATTTAATCTCAACCGTTGATGGACCAACGAGAAAATTATAAGAGAAGGCTTGAGGGTCAGTTGGAGAACACACCAGAGTGATTAGTCATTCTATTCTCTAGAGCAGGGTTTGCTAAGAGAGAGAGAATCAGTGATCAACAGCGAGGGGCAGTGAATACATAGCAGAGAAGTAGAGTTGGTACCGAGAGACAACGCAGAGCCTGGAGAGGTTGACGTAGAGGCAGCTGGGTGCTACGAAAAGGTAGCCAAGAGTTGCGCAGAGCCAGGAGAGGCCAGCGTGTGAGACGCAGAGGGTTTAGGGACTGACGCAGAAGCTCCAGAAGCTGACATAGAGGCTAGTAGAGCTGACGCAGGGCCAAGAGGCAACGCTGGAAGGATTTCGTGGGACAGACTGGGTGCTGGTGAGCCGGGTAGGGTGACACAGTCCCTATCATAGTGACGCAGAGCAGTGGGAGTTGCAATTGTTGTTGTGGGATCGTTCATCTGGCTGATCAAGCTGACGCAGGACCAAGAGGCAACGCTGGAAGGATTTCGTGGGACAAACTAGGTGCTAGTGAGCTGGGTAGGGTGACGCAGTCCCTATCATAGTGACGCAGAGCAGTGGGAGCTGCAATTGTTGCTGTGGGATCGTTCATCCGGTGATTGATCAGCCAGAATATCTGTCTCCAAGGAGAGGTACCACTGCCAAGGGCATTCTCTGTTGGGTGAGCCATTTCTGGCACCCTAATTGTATTCTGAAAATTGCATAATAATAAAACCCTCTGAATAGCTGCACAGGTTTTCCCGCATTGGGTTTTTCCGGGGACATTCTTCCAAAAATAACGGTGTCACTTGTGTGCTTGTTTTCTTTCAGTTGATGATCTGTATATGTTGATACTGTACTTGTGTTTATTTTCAGTATTTACATGGTAAATAACTTGTTAAGTAATTAAACAAGTAGAAAGAAATAAACCAGATAGTACAGGAAGAATTTCTAATGGGTTAAACTTAGAAATTCCAACAATGATGTTCCTATCCTGGACAAGGTGAAAGCAAAGGACCAAACAAGAATATTTACTTCAAAAGGTTGAATTGATCCTGTTGATGTCTAGCCTTTGGGATGCTTAGGTAAAATTCAATCCTAGAGCTAGGGCTTGGGATTCTCGGAGATTCCACTGTTAGAAGCCTCAAATTTGGAGGAGAGGGAGGGTACCCACCAACGCAGTAGCCTGTAGGAGATCGAAATTTTTCTTTGGGTCAATTCCCAAGAAATTAATGCCCTAGGTGACCTAATGGGGCAAGACCTAGGGAAAAACAGGAAAAGGGTAAAAGAGGGTTAAAATGATCACCCTTTCTAAGGGGTCAATGCCTAATTCACTTGGGGATATGGAGTCAAGGATGATGATGAGTAAGTACATGGTTTCTTGATCAAGGAGGCCCGAAAAGTCAACTTCATCCAATGTTGAGAGAGAAAAGAAAAGTGGCCTTCAAGCATTTATACTTCAAAGAAAATTATGCAAGATTATCGAGACAAATAGTCTCTAGGACATTTCATTCATATAACATTGGCCCATACATTAAATTAGCTAAAACATGCTTACTTCCACATTTCAATTATGCAGCAACTAGCCCTAACTTTAGCAATATGCAACAACAAGAATAACAACATCAAAATTTACTTACAACGTTATAGAATATATCCAACCATCATTTCGTTTGCAAGACAAAGTTCCAAGACAAGAAAAATAGCCCAAATCCATACGTCAAAATTCATCCATCATCCAAAATAATCCTCCAAGGAAAAAGAGCGAAGTTCTCTAAAGATAGAGAGATCCCAAGTCAAGTGATCATCCAAATGAATGTATCTAACATCAATATATAGCCTCCTAAGGAGTTCGAATTAGCCTATGGGCCTTCATTAGCCCCTGATGATAAAATAATGTGCAAATAAAACCCCTATTGGTGACAAGCCCACCAAACTAGCTCACAAGTGGAAAAATAAGCCTCACAGGCGGTCAAATAATAATATGTACATGTAGTGGGGCCCTCAAAAGGCCTCATAATGTCTTGAAGTGACATCTTGAGGAATAAATTCCTCGGAATATGATGGACAAGGGGGTGGTCCCTTGTTCTCCAAGTAGTAGACTTGTGGTGCTCCAAGTGGATTTGAGGGCACATAAATGACTCCATGGGTATCCATATGAATCGATGATGCCTGTAGATTCTCTGCCTAAGTTACCAGAAAAGGGATACGGGTACGGGGTTTGAAACGGATACGGCAAATTTTCAAAAAATCTGGATACGATACGGCAGGAAACGGCACATAATAAATATATATATATATATATTAAAAATAAAAAATTCATATTACCATTCATATTTCAGAATCTAAATTATCATCTATGATCTATCATGATTCATGATTCATCATCATCAATTCAAGTTTCAACTTTCAACATATGCCATATGGCATAAACATTCAACATTGCCATCATCATTAACGATTATTATAACATTCATGATTCAAGTTTCTAGTTTCAACATATCATCAAGTTTTTGTTTCAAATTTCAAACATCAAGTTATCTAATATCAAGTAAGTTCATTTACTGGTTTGCCTAGAGGATTACATGACGTGAATGCATGTAGCAGAAACACCAGCAATAAAGAAAAAGGTACCTCAGCACTGAACATGAGCAAACACTTTCCCACCACATATATTACCATCATTTTAGATAAATTTAAGATCTTACTTAGCTGCAAATAGTTTCACAACTCTCTTTTAAAGTTTAATAATCTTTTTTGAATATCAAGATGTTGACTGTACTTTTAGATGTATGTGTTCCACAGTTCCACTTTGTCGATTCAAGATTGAAGACTGAACTTTGAAGTTTGAAGTCTGTACAGTGTAAATTTGTCTGTACAAGGTTACCATGGAAATGCCAATTAATGGCAATGTGAATGTACATTATGAAAGTTGAAACATTCAATGGCTATTATCTTGTGACAAAAATTTGGGGAACTGCTGTACAATATGAATTTGGCATAGAGTCTGGAGTCTAAAGATTGTCCCAACAAAGTGGACACACCAACCCCCAACAAAACAAGATACCTCAGCATCTCTTTCCTTTCAAAGTACACACAAAACACATGAACTAAACTCAGCTCAGAAAACGGGTCAGCTCTAAGTATATATGCACAGGTTGGCCTAGCAGTTCTGAATATAATCAATCCAAGTTTTCAAAACCTAAGGTTAGGTCACCTAAGTATGTTTTAGCCTTTAGGACAGCTCATTTAACCCTTGAAAAAAAATCACTGCCGCAGTATATAAGTTCCTCCAAATAAAATGGCCCATTCAAAAAAAAATACCATCAAAGGGTTTGAATTTGCCCCTTCTACAAATTCTGAAATATGAACAGTGTGCAGGCCTCACACTTTGGACAGAGGTTAGATATCTGTGTGGAGGTTGGATTTTGCATCCAATCTGGTCATTCTTCACTACAGCAAGGCCCTGAAACGTATTTTTTTTTTAAAACGGGAGGTTTTTTTCCGGAAAATGCCTGGAAAAAGGCTAGGGAAAAAACGGCCCGTTTCCAAATCATAAAACGGCACCCAAAACGTTTTTAAGCCGTTTTTTTGCCGTTTCCGTACTGCATACGTATCAGAAACGTAAAACGGCGTTTCCTGTGTTCAGGTAGCCGTTTCCGGTAACTTAGTTCTCTGCAAGGATCTGAGTTGTGGAATGAATGCTATCATGATATCATACAAGTCCTGAGACCCCTGCCAAGTGTGTGGGGCTCCTGTGGGGGCCTACTGGGCATAATGTACCAAGCATATCACCATCATCCCAAACGTGGATCGCTAGTAGTCTCTGAGCATCAATGAAGACCCATGGAGTGATGTCCGTTGTTGTGGAGGCCAATGGATCTAGATGCACACCCTATATGTGCCAATGTAGACCTCTAGGGTTAGGATCTCGTGTAGGGAGACCAAACCCAAATGGAAACCACCTGTAATCCTGCATAAAACCCAATGCGTCCCCTAGGCTTCCAGTACAACTAGTCATTAAAATAATCGGGTAAAAGAGTTTACAAATCATGGATAACAAAGTGGGTACTTCATAATGGCATGCCCTTCCGTAGTGGGCTTTGGAATTTGCTAATGTCTCCAAGCTCCAAAGGGGGTTAACCAAGTACCTTATTAGGTGGTTTCAACCATTAAAGGGGATAGTATGTCCAAGGTACATCCCTCTAATGGGGGTGGCAAGCGATAAATAAGTCGAATGGAGTAAGGAATGAGAGGGGCAATCCTGGGCCACATATTAGGGCATAGGTGTAGCTAAATAAGGGGAAGCCCACACCTAGGTATGTAATGTGTAGGAGGGAGCAATCATGGTACATGAGGTGCCTCGACCTTGATTTTTCCACCCTTCTTTATATGCCTTTTGCCTTTTATGAATTTTATTTAATTAACTACTCGGGGCTCAAAGGACAAGAGCATGATGTGTAAGATATATCAGTGATTACCCCCTTTTAGGTAGGGCGGTTCATTGCCCTCCAAGGGTTGGGATAATCATGGGTTCCTGAATGATAAAGGAGGCTCATCTAGGGCATATGGAACCAGGGTGATAACCATGGATTGGGGTAGAGCTCATGTATTAGCTTTTGCCCACGTGCTAATTATTTTGTCCCGGCCATCTTTTGCATTTTGTGGTAAAATTTCCTGTTGAAAGTGGCCAATTATGCTTTTTCTTTTTTATTTTAGCTGCTTCAATCTCCAAGGCGCACCATTCCAGGCGTGACCCAAGGTGGGGCCAGGGAATAGGGACGTTGGCCTTATGTGGACCCAGAATGGAAATGTGGACCCAGGTGGGAGAAATGATGAATGGGGTATAGTGAGTGGAAAGGGAGTAATATATGCGGATAAAGGAGCGGGACCACGCACCCAAAGTCGGGGTTTCCCAAGTAGTACCACCCTAGAACCAAATGGTCAATAAAGGAGATCCCACGGGACTAAGATCCAAGGGTAACATCCAAAAGAGATGAAGGGGACAAGAGCACAAACTAAGCCCACCCTTTCCGCCAAATCCCCCCATCAATCCATACCCAAAAGTATCCATGATGCTAATATAATGTCCTGACCATTTTTTGCATTTTGTGATATTATTTTCTTTTGTATGTGGCCATGATATGCTTTTAATCTTCTTTTTTTAGTTGCATCAACCTCTGGGGCAACATTTCCAAGCCTGACCCAAACATGCAAACATGGGGAGGGGGTGTGCCAGAGCTTTGTGAACCCAGTGATCATGTGGACCCTTAGGATTAGATGGCCCACCTTCAAACATATGCTCTCGACAAATGGGCGAAGGGACATATTACTAGCTCAGGGAGCGGAGATCAAATGTCACAATATATTGGCTGCATTGGTGGTTGTCAGGGGCTACTAGCAGTCGGCTAAAGACAAATCTAGGAGAAAATTTCTCTTATGGGTCACCCACTAGTGGTGGGTAACATGGTTCTCAGGGATGCTGGCTAGAAGAGATGAATAGAAGAAAAGTTTCTCCTAAGTGTCACCCACTTTTGGTGGGTAACAAAATTGACTCAAAAGCTTTGGTAGTGAAAGATACAACAATTGTGCTCTTTCCAAAATTCCCAAAGGAGTAATCCTAGAAGGAGGCTCCATGCCCTATTTAGAATGACATTAAGAAAATAAGTTGATCTCCAATTTACCACTATGTTTAGGACATTGTTGTTATCTCTATTGGAATGCCTAAGGAGGAGATTTTCTTGAGTCCATAAGGATTTAGATAAGGGGAAAACATTGAAAAGGTTCTCAACATGCTCGGAACTTAGGTGGTAGAGATAAATGTTGTTGCAAAATCAATAGGCCCGATGCAAAGCCTCACTAGGTGGAGCTGGAACTTATCGCAGCAAGAGAAAGGGTTGCCACTATCATCTCAACAATCTTTCTCTTGCTCTTAAGTGGCATTCAACCACAGGGGAGGTTTCCCTATTAGTATTAGAATATTCTAATACTATGGCTCAAGGTGATTGTTGGGTCTCCAAAATGTCATCCACTTTCACCTTCATTTCCATCATGTTACCCTCATTCCGTAACTCTATAGCCCCATAACCTTACATTAAGTCACCATTTTCATCATTACATGGTTTATCATTATTATTTTCCTAGTCATTGATTTTAAGTATTATAAGTGAATTTGTGATTAAATGCTAGGAAATTAACATATTTTCATATATATCTAAAAGTGTTATGAGTTTTGTGATATTGTAGGCTTACTAGAGATTCTAGAAGGGTCCTACTTGGCCACCCAACCACGAATTCGAATTTCAAATTCCAACTCATGAGGATTTGTGGAATAATTGTAGAAGATGTGGATCATTAACTATGCACATCCAAAGGAGAAGAATCATGGATGAGAGGATTTGTATCTTACATTTTTAGGAGATTAGTTGTAACCACAAGAGATAAATGTGGATTTAGGAGAGATCTAAGGATCTATATTTATTGTATAGTTATCCTCAATTTTTGTATAAATAAGAGTGCACCCTTCATACAAAAGGTTGTCAGTTGTAAGTAACTCGTTAGTGTTGTTGTTAGTGTTAGTGTTAGTTTCTAGTTGGTGGTTCCAAGTTCCATCCATGTCGTTTGTAAAGTGAGAGGAGAGAATTGTTGTAATATCTTGTAACTCATTTTATGAAATACATACTGCCACTTTGATCTCCAAGATCTGATAGTTTGTTTAGCATGCTTGTTGAGGAATGGAGAGCCCCCATCAACCATAGTTTGCACACCTTTGTACATATTGGTAACATAGTGTAGTTATTTTATTTCATTTCTTTTCAGCAAGTGTTTTCATTTTATGCAAGTGGGTTTTTCCTTTCAGCAAGTGTGATTTCATTTCCGCAGGTGTGAGTGTGATTTCAATTCTGCAAATGTGATTTCATTTATGCAAGTGTGGTTTGATGTCAATTCTGCAAGTTTGATTTCAATTTATGCAAGTGTGGTGTGATTTCAATTCTGCAAGTGTGATTTCAATTTCAAGCAAGTGTGATTTCTTTTATGCAAGTGTGATTTCAATTTCTTTATGTTTGGTTTGGTTTGGATTAGATTGATTTAACTTGTTTGGTAATTAGTTTTAACTGCATTAGATTAATTTATTATGATAAATAACTACCTAGTACATATATTACAAGTATACCTCGTCAGTTCTACGAACCCCGAGTTGACAATTAATGATAGGGATTTAACTCGCAATTAAATCACCCAACATTTTGGCGCTGTTGCCCGGGAGGTATACATAGGTGTTTATCTTGAAATTTAGACAACTCATTATAGTTGCATTCATTCTTAGATGCATGATTAAAAGAATAGTAAAATCATTTAGGATGCATATTAGATTTCAATAATTTTTCAATACTTTGTACTAATCTGTGTGCACGACAAAAATTATCAACCAAATGGAGCAATTCACAGACAATTAAGAGTTTGAAGAATGTTCTTCCACTAGATTTCTCGAATCTTAGCAATAGCTGGGATATCTACCTCTCAGGAAGAGTTTATTTTAACTGCATGCAAAAACTTGTCTATCTCTCCACCTCCACAAGAGGATCTTCAAGTCTCTTTTGATTCCTCTTGTCAATCGGTTGAAGAGACTAAAGAATCATGCAATACTTTTGATGAGGAGCAACCAGTAGAATATAAGATTGAAGAATGCATAATAAAGGAGGATATTCAATGTGATTTAAACCAAGAAAGGAATCAGGAATGTCATGACCTTATTGAAAGATGGTTCCAATCAAGGATCAAGTCACATCACTCTTTCATTCTTCCTTACTTCTTGATTGTATTATCAAAACAATTCGTCTTTCATGCTTTGATGTGTTTTAATGCATATTTTCAGAACTAAGCAGGAATATCTTTTTACTTCTGTTACGCACATGATTACACTGGAAATATGCATACACTTGATCAATTCTTCTATTTCTAGTAGAGTGAGTAGCATAGAATTAATGAATAAAACCAAGTTTGGTGAGAGCCACAATTTAAATTTAGAGAACAAAACCTTTTGCTTTGTCTTTTAATTTCACATTATAAATGAATAAAGAGCTTCAATATCGCTGAGTATGCTCTCTTCTTGTGCTCTCTGCGACCTGGAAGATCAGAAAACACAATTGAACAAAGTTAGTTTTAAAATTTTGCAATAAAAATTGGATAAGAAATCTAAATTCATAATCAAAAGTATAATTACAGGATTTTAGAAAGCTCAAACAACAAAACTAATGCCTCCAATGGATCCAGCACTGTCGAAAACCCCTGTTTTGACTCTTTTTGCACATCATTTGGCCAAAAATTGAGAAAGATCTCACTGTTTTAAGTTTTTGCCAAATTCTTATGTTAATAAGCCTACAATTCGACCCAAACCCGGCTTGTGCGTCCAGAAAACGGGAACAGTGCATGAATATGGCCTTCCTGATCGGCGATCGAAATTGTAGGGTAGTTAAAGTTAGCCCCCAGTGTCGAATTTTCTAAGTCTATCCATTAGAAAATTAATCTATATTATGTTGGTTTATTTCTTCTACTTGTTTAAATTCGAACAAGTTATTTAATACATTTAAATGTCGAAATAAACACAATACAGTCACAACATCTACAGATCATCAACTGAAATAAAACAAGCACACAAGTGACACCGTTATTTTTGGACTATAGTCCCCGGAAAAACCCAATGTGGGAAAACCGGTGCAGCTATTCAAAGGATTATATTATTATGCAGTCTATCTGAGTACAACCGGGTGCCTAACCGGCTCACCCGACAGAGAAAAATACACAGCAGCAATACCTCTATATCCGGAAACAGGTATTCAGAAAACTTGTCACACGAAACCCTCTCCGACACAACTGAAGCTCAACGCTGACCCCTCTAGCCTCTGCGTCAACCTCCTGCTGACCTGCGTCGGCCCCAGGACCCTCTGCATTAGCCCTCTGAGGCACTGCGCAGCCTCTGGGAGCCTCTGCATCACTCCCTCTACCCTCTGCGTGGATGACGCAATCTCTCTGGGCTCTGCCTAGCCTGGACTAACTACTGCTCTCGCTCTCTCTGCTTCTGTGCTGGTCTCCTAGTATTGTCCCTACCTCTTTGCCTCATACTCACTGCCCCTTGCTGATGATCACTGATTCAACTTTTCTTAGCAACTCCGCTCTAGCAAAATGAATGACTGATCACTCTGGTGTATTCTCCAACTAACCCTTAAGCCTCCTCTTATACTTTTCCAGTTGGTCCATCAACGAATGAGATTAAATCTCTAATCAACGGCTAAGATTAGATTTGGCTTGATCCATGACTTTTGGAACCTTCTAACCTAGTTTTATATTAATACCCATTAATATTTTATTTTTCCTAAGTTTAGACTTAGGAACTCCATTAAAAATATTAATTATTTTAATATCTCTCAAATCGGGTACAATTTGTCCAAACTATTTCTGAGTCTTGCAGATCTCGTGTGCTTTAGCCTCTCCACCAATTTTCATTACTAGAACACATCCGATGCTACCCCAAATCAACACTCCCTCTTAGCGAGGACTGTGCTCTAGTAATACTCCTCACTGAGCATTACTATGATCATCCGGCACCGGTACCTGTGCTGATGCTAGGCCTCCCCGCTCAACATCCTTTGCACTGTTGCATCTTGTACTGCTGCCCATGGCCCTGCCACTACCACTGTTGCATCCATACGACAGCTCCCTCTGCATCTGTGTTGCTGCTGGTCCATCCTCCCAACACTGTATCTGCACTGCATCCCCTCTCATCATGCTGCATCGTGCTACTGCACAGCAACTCAGCTACTGAGAAGTAACTAATCCACCCAACTTCTGACATCCCTGTCAGGCTAGAAACACTCCCAATGCTGAAGCCCTCTTGGCCGCTAACAAGTGCTCCCTCTACTGACCTCTACGCTGCTACAACAACTTCTTGCATCTCGCACCGTTGCACACCTCTATGCCATCCTGCACTGGTGCAACACTCCCATGCCTCTCGCACTATTGTATCTTGCTAGCCTCGCGCTACCCGGGGACTCCTGCACTGTAGCACTCTCTGCTGCTTCATCCTCATCCGTCTCTACCGACATTGCCAGTCCTGCTACTCTTCTTCGGGGTTCCTGTAGCAAGGTATAATCCAAGAGGTTGGGTACCTCAAGGATCCTGCCCCTCATCGCCTGTAGTCCTCCTGACTACAGCTCGATGTCTCCCCACTTCTTCTCAAGTGGCACATGAGCACTCATGGCACAATTGTCATCCTCCTCGACTTCTTTCTCCGCCTTCGCTGGCGCTGCCTTCGAGTCAGAAGCCTCTCCCTTACTCTTCTTCCTCAGACACTGGTTCACAAAATGACCCAGTTCCCCACAATGGAAGCACTTGACCTTGGAGAGGTCCTTCTTCCTCCTCTTCTCTTGCTTTCCTGCAGATGCTAGAGCCGCATCCTCTTCTTCCTCCTTCTTGATCTTGACCCCTTTGCCGCTACTCCCCGCCTTGGTCAGTCGTCTGATCTCTTCTTGACGAAGAGCCGCCCACAGTTCTTCCCAATCCGGAAGACTCGTCCTGCCCAGTATGCTCTGGACAAATACCTCCCAATCCTCGGAGACTGCGTTAAGTGTGGTCCTCACCATTAATTCCTCATTCGGCGTGGCCCCTATGGAAGTTAGCTGGTCACGAATCTCCTTCAACCGACTGAGGAAGACATCTATCTGCTCTCCATTCTGCATCTGGTATGCCCTTAGCTGATTCTCTAGGAGCATCTTTCTCTGCAAGGAAGTATGCTGGTACAGCGTCTTCAAAGCGTCCCACATCTCCTTTACCGTTTTCTTCTCGGCAATATGTGGTACCACATGATCCTTGACCCCATCAAAGATGATGCACTTTGCCTTAGCCATTGCCTCCTCGTACCTATCATTTGCTACCGGGTAAACTGGGATAGCCATTGTTCTCAAGGCAAAGCCCTTGATGTGATGTCTAACTAGAATGGACAAGATCCTGGCCTTCCAGACTACAAAGTTGGATGCTCCGTCCAGCCTGTCCAGATATCTCAGCCCATTCACGGCCATCTCACTGCTCTTCTCTGACGACTCCTGCGAGTCTCTCTATTTCCCTCCTAGAAGTTCTTCGTTCAACTCCTGTTGAGTCTCTCTACTTCTCGTCTGGAATTTCTCTTCTAAACTCCCTCCGATTCTCGATTTCCCTCCCGGAAATCTTTCTGCAACGTCAAGTTACCCCACTCCGATCATCTGTACAACTGCAACACTAATCCTGATTCCTTGGCTAGAAATCCAGCTCGGCAGCAACTCCCTCCACCTTGGTCTTCCTTGTTAGGTATTGTTCTGACCACAGTACCCCACCAGCTTCGCTCCACAAACTACCCACAACCTCCTATGCCCCAGCAACTGAAGGATTGAGCCCCTTGGCTCTGCGAAATCCCAGCACCTGCAAAACAGCTTCCTCAGCCAACTACGTCAGCCCTCCTGGCCTCTGCGTGTGCCTGTCTCTGCCTTCCTCAGCCTCTGCGCTGCCTCTCTCTGGCCCAGACTAATGATGCAGTCCCTCTACATCACTCCTTCCTCTGTCGCTTTCTGCAAGAATCAGCTCTGTCACTCGGGATAGTTGAATCTGTTGCAAATACTCTGCTAAGCTGATGCCTTCAGTTTTCCTGTGATCTGCAACCACGCTCTGATACCATGCTGAATTTTCCAAGTCTATCCATTAGAAAATTAATCTATATTCTGCTGGTTTATTTCTTTTACTTGTTTAAATTCAAACAAGTTATTTAATACATTTAAATATCGAAATAAATGCAATAGTTTTAAAATTTTGCAATAAAAATTGGATAAGGAATCTATATTCATAATAAAAAGTATAATTACAGGAATTTAGAAAGATTAAACAACAAAACTAATGCCTCCAATGGATCCAACACTGTCGAAAACCCCTGTTTTAACTCTTTTTTCACCTCATTTGGCCAAAAATTGAGAAAGATATCATTGTTTTAAGTTTTTGCCCAATTCTTCTGTTAATAAGCCTACAATTCGACCCAAACCCGGCTTGTGCACCCAGAAAACGGGAACGGTGCGTGAATATGGCCTTTCTGACCGGTGGTCGAAATTGTAGGATAGTTAAAGTTAGCCCCCAGTGTTGAGTTTTTGACGCAAGGCAACTTGAAACAAGGCTACTCGCGTAAATCAATGGTTAAGGCCCTTTTCTTAATCCCCGCGGAATAATTCATTACAATAGCCCAGCTTTGAACAATTAGTGTTATCGGAACTTTATAACACAACCCTTAACGTTACGTAATCCTTAAGCTGCATATAAAACAAACCCCACTTTATAGGTATGGTAATGTTGGACTTACGCATAAATCCTTCATATTAGCATTGTACTTATTATATATCTTTTATAATAGAAATACGCCATAAGCATGCGTTTTCCACTTTTAACGCGACTCTGCATAACTATCGAGGCATACTTTTATCACAATCGCAATCTCCTGCATTCCTCTTTAACACTTTCCTCCTCTGCTTCTGATATACGATAAACGCAATCGGACTTCAAGCCATATACGTTGCATTTATAACTCTATCGGGTCTGCCACAACGCATGTCGTATCCCTTTTCTGCCGATACAACACTGCTATGTTTTGCGATGCGATATTTTAAATCCCCGCCATTGATCCTCTTCACAAATCCAATGTCCTCGCTCTATCGCTTGATCGCAATCGGGCATCGATTGAGGTCGGGGTTATTCATGCCTCTATTCTCCTCCAATGCAATACTTATCTCCACCGTTAATCTTCCGCCATCAGATCAACGGCTGGTGTCTTCTCCGAACAAACACAACTTGCCCGATAGTTCCCCACCGTAGATTTGCACTTAGTGGATCAGGCAGTCTACAAAGATTTCGGGTGAGATACAAGCACGAAGAATACCCGCCCGAAATGTGCGGTTTTCTCTCTCCACCCGACTGCTACGTGTCGAACGATAAGTGGAATCGGGTGAACTCCACTAAAAACCACTTACCATTTTTACTCCGCTCGAAATTCCACTTGTTATTTTAAATCTGCCCTTCGTCTTGATTTACACCCGGACTTGTTCAAGTTTTCTGTGGTTTTGGGTTTTCTTCGGGGTTTCAGGTTCCTCAATGGTTCTAGCCTTCCACTATTCCGTCGTGCAACTCTTCTCTCCTGAACTTAAACTCTGTGATTCTTTAATCACGAATGCTTCAAACATTTCTTTGGTTCTTCCTTTGAATGGATTCAATGATCCATCATGATCCTCTGCCTCGTTTCCATTCTTTCCTCTCTGTGTATTCGCTCTCCTCTTTGTGTTCGCCGAATTCGCCTGCACATATATATATTGTACAGAAACCCTGACTCACATTACATTCAACATTCAATCACTCGAAACTTACATTTATACTGATTTGAATTAATCTCTGCATATAAAAAATAAACAAAGGATTACATATTGGTACTCTGTTTCTCTCTTTGGCCTGCTCTTCTAATATCAGTGGCCTCTTTTACACTTTGCCCATAGGCTTACAAACACATTCTAATTTGTCTAAAAAAAAAAAGAAAAACCCCTCCCTCTCTTTCTCTCTTTCTTTTTCAATACATTGTTAGCAATTTCTTTTACAGTTGAGGAACTGTTTCTCAGTTATTTTTCGGTTGCTCAACAGTTTTGAACTAATCCTAACTTAATATGTTTGCCTAATTTAAGAACTAACAATGGCTGAGTCAGCCTTAATTTTAAATGAAACAAAATAAAACAGAAACAAAAATATTTCCCAGTTGTCGCCTCTTCATTCGAATGCTCCTGCATCAGGCTCCCGGGGTAAATTAAATTCATGGCTCTTGTCCATGAGCTCTTCAATAGAGTACCCGACGCTTTGAATCTGGCGAGCATCTAACCAAGAACTATCTTCAATAGGGTGACCCTTCCACTTGACTAGGTACTGCAAATATTCCTTCCTTCGAGTCCGTCTGGCCACCTGGGTATCTAGGATCTGTTCGATCTCTAGAGGCTTTGCTGGGGGCATTTGTTTAATCCACGAATCATTCTCTTTCTGGGTGTCCCGTGTTCGTCTTTCCGAACTGTCTTTGTCATCTGCCACAATGTAGGGATACAGATTTGTCACATTGAAAATTGGTGAAATTCCAATACCTGGGGGTAACTACAGTTCGTAAGCATTCGCAGAAAACTTTCAAAGAATCCTGCAAGGCCCAATTTTTTTCCATTTCAACTTGTTGTATTCGCCTTTAGGAAACCTCTCCTTGCGTAGGTGTGCTAATACCATGTCTCCTACGTTGAATTGTACCTCCCGCCTTTTCAAATCTGCCTTCTGCTTGTATCTTTGGCTGCTGTTCTGTAATTTTAATTTCACCTGTTCATGAAGATCACTGATTGCCTTTGCGAAATCTTCACCATCAGCACTCCTGTGTTCCAACTGTCCCAAATCCCGTAACTCATGTACTCCATGTGGGTGCATTCCGTATAGAATCTGGAAAGGACTACTGCCCATGCTTCGGTTGGGCGAATCGTTATAAGCAAATTCCGCTTGTGCAAGCACACGATCCCACTGTCGAGAATTTTCTCCAACCAAACTCCTCAATAAATTTCCTAGACTTCGGTTCACCACTTCGGTTTGACCATCGGTCTGCGGATGATAAGCTGAGCTGAAGTTTAGTTTGGTGTCTAATTTTTTCCATAAGGTTCGCCAAAAATGTCCTGTAAATTTAATGTCTCGATCCGAAACAATAGACTTTGGCAAGCCATGTAATCTGACTATCTCGGTAAAGAACAAATGCGCTACATGTGTGGCGTCACTGGTTTTCCTGCATGGAATGAAATGTGCCATTTTGGTGAAACAATCCACCACCACCATGATGGAATCGAATCCCATTGTGTCTTTGGCAGACCTAAGACAAAGTCTAAACTGACTGAGTCCCATGGTCTATTCGGAATGGGTAAGGGTGTATACAACCCTGTCTTTTGGCTGTGTCCCTTTGCAAGCTGACACACTTTGCACCTAGTTACAAACCTTTGTACATCTCTGCGCATCTTCGGCCAATAGTAAAAGTGGCTCAACTGATCCAAGGTCTTGTCTATGCCAAAATGCCCGGCTAAACCTCCATTATGCTTTTCCTGGATTAAGTTCTCTCTCATAGAACATTCCAGAATACAAAACTGCCCTCCTTTGAACAGCGATCATTCCTGCATATTATAGTCCAGCCATGAACTGTTATCTCTCAACAATGGATTTTGGCAAGCTTCATAAGCTTCCTTAAAATCTGCATCTACCTCATACAAGTCCTTAAGATGTTCAAATCCTAGTACTTGTATTGTACTTTCCTGTAGGATCAAATTCCTCCTGCTTAACGCATCTGCCACTTTGTTGGCTTGACCGCTGATGTGTTTCAACACAAACGTAAAACTCTGCAAGTACTCCACCCACTTCGCATGTTTATGGTTCAGCTTATGCTGCTGCATAATATACTGCAACGCAGAATTGTCCGAAAATAAGACAAATTCATTGGCCAACAGATAATGTCTCCAATGCTTTAGCGCTTGAACCACTGCATAAAATTCCTTGTCATAAGACGTGTATTTCTGCCTACTTTCATTTAGTTTCTCACTAAAATAGGCTACTGGCTTGTCCTCTTGACTGAGTACTGCACCAATGGCTGTCCCACTGGCATCACAACAAACTTGGAAAAGTTTGTTAAAGTCTGGTAACCTCAAAATTGGTTTTTTGGTAATTTTCCTTTTGAGCAGCTGAAAACTCTTCTCTGCCATTTCTGTCCAATGGAAAGGCTAATTTGTTTTCTTAATGGTGTCCAGCATGGGTGCACAAATCCCACTGAAATTTTTAATAAATTTCCGATAAAAACTCGCCAATCCATGGAAACTTCGTACCTCAAACAAACTTTTGGGAGACGGCCAGCTAACTATGGCTGCAACCTTTTCCGGATCCATTTTTAGTTCATTCTCAGAAATCACAAATCCCAAATAAATTAACTCTTTCTTGAAAAAAGAACATTTCTTCAAATTTATCAGTAATTTATTCTGCTGCAATTTTTCCAATACATACCTCACGTGTCGAAAATGTTCTTCCTTCGTCTTGCTGAATATAAGTATATCATCCAGATATACAATTACAAATTTACCAATGAATTCCTTCAGCATCTCGTTCATCAACCGCATGAACGTGCTAGGGGCATTGCTTAACCCAAATGGCATAACCAGCCATTCGTACAAGCCTTCATTAGTCTTGAAAGTTGTCTTCCACTCGTCACCTTCTCAAATTCTGATTTGGTGGTAGCCGCTTTTCAGGTCTATCTTTGAAAAGTACGTTGCTCCACTCAAACAATCCATCATATCATCCATCTGAGGTAAAGGGAATCTGTACCTGATGGTGATCTTGTTAATGGCCCGGGAATCCGTGCACATTCTCCACTCACCTCCTTTCTTGGGAGCTAAAACAGTCGGAACTGCACAAGGGCTTAAACTCTCCCAAATCAGTCCTTTGTCCAACAACTCCTGCACTTGCTTCCGAATTTCTTCATTATCCTTTGGACTCATCCGGTAGGCAACCTTGTTTGGCAAACTGTCCAGTAGATCATCTACCACAATATCACTAAATTCTTGCAACATGTTCTGTATCTCTTCAGGTAAGTCAGTGACTTCAGTATGGATCAATACTGGTTTTGGCCTTCGCACAACTGCGTACTTCACCTCATCATCCTCCATTTGTCACAGAAACTCCTTTCCACCTAACAATAGTGCCTTTGTTCCACTAGTTTGCACATCCTCTTCCTTCATGGGCACTAGGGTATGCTTAATCCCATCTTTTACAAACTTGTAACAATTTGTTGCCCCGTCATGGACGACCTTCCTATCATACTGCCATGGTCTGCCTAACAGAATATGGCACACGTCCATAGGCATGATATCACAAGTCACCTTGTCCTTGTATTTGCCAATATGAAACTCTACTTCACACTGCTCATCGACCAGCAATTGGTGACCTTTCTGCAACCAAGACACCCTATATGGAGTTGGGTGCTTCAACTTCTTCAAACCCAATTTTTCCACCATTTCAGTAGCTACCAGATTATCAGTACTTCCACTATCTATAATCAATTTGCAGCATTTCCCATGCGACTTGCATACAGTCCAGAACAATGCTTTCCTCTGTGTCTGATCAGCTACTTCCTTAACTGATTTTAATAATACCTTGTTCAACACGAAGGCTTCCCCCGTTTCTAGTATATTCTCCACCTCCTGTGGTGGTGCCTCCGCTTCATCGGGCTGAGAAACATATGCTTCCCTCTGCCTAGTTTGTTCATTTTCAGGACATTCAAAGGACCTATGTCCCCACTTGTGACACTTGTAACACTGATAGGCATTTCCTCTGCCTCTGCCATTACCTCTTCCTCGCTGGTATGACCTTCCTCCTTTGGTGTTACCTTCCCTTTCACTATGTCCCGAAGTCTTCGAACTACTACCCTCTTCATTGTTGTTGGCAGTCCTACCTCTGCCAAAGGTCTGTCCTCGCCCTCTACCAGAACCACGTCCTCTTTTGGCATTCTATTTCCTAGCAATCTTTTCCTCCGCCTTCAAAGCACTCTAATAAGCTTCCTCCATGGTCCTAGGGGAAAGAATGCTAATCTCGTCTAGGATCTCCATCCGTAGACCATTTACAAACCTCGTTGTTTTCTCAGGGGTATCTTCTACATAACCAGCTCTCAGGTTAATTTTATAAAATTCTTCAGTATATTCCTTCACAGTCATCATTCTCTACTTCAGGTTTTGTACTTGTCTATAAAGGGCAATTTGATAATCTTTAGGCAGAAACTTGCTCTTCATTCTAGCAACCATCCGATCCCATTTTTTAATCAATGGTTTGTTTAATCTCCTCCTTTCTGCCTGTACACTGTCCCACCATAATGTTGCATGTCCCTTCAATTTGGTGACAGCAAACCTGACCCTCTTGTCTTCGCTAATTTCTTCATACTCAAAATATTTATCCAATTCACTTATCCAGTCTAACAAAGCCTCTGCGGACAAACTGCCATCATAATTAAAGAGCTCTGGTCTTGGCTTGTTGCTAGCCAACAAAACTGACCTCAATAGCTTAATTTTCGGTCCTTTGCTATCTGTCCCATCTGTCGCGGCTATGTTTTCCTCCTCACTATCATCCCCACCTTCCGGATCTCTACCCCTTCCTGCTTCCACCGTTGCCAAACGTGCGGTTAAATTTCTAATATCTTCTCGCAAACCTTCATCTGCTACTCTCCTGACGGCTCTTCCTCGACCCCTTCTTCCTACCTCCATCTTTACTGAGAGAAAGGAACAACCTAGCTCTGATACCAAAATTCACGCAGGGCAACCTGAAACAGGGCTACTCGCGTGTATCAATGGTTAAGGCCCTTTTCTTAATCCCCGCGGAATAATTCATTACAATAGCCCAGCCTTGAACAATTAGTGTTATCGGAACTTTATAACACAACCCTTAACCTTACGCAATCCTTAAGCCGCATATAAAACAAACCCCACTTTATAGCTATGGTAATGTTGGACTTACGCATAAATCCTTCATATTTGCGTTGTTCTTATTATATATCTTTTATAATAGAAATATGCCATAAACATGTGTTTTCCGCTTTTAACACAGACTCTGCACAACTATCGAGGCATACTTTTATCACAATCGCAATCTCCCGCAGTCCTCTTTAACACTTTCCTCCTCCGCTTCCGATATGCGATAAATGCAATCGGACTTCAAGCCATATACGTTGCGTTTATAACTCTATTGGGTCTGCCACAACGCATGTCGTATCCCTTTTCCGCCGATACAACACTGCTATGTTTTGCGATGCGATATTTTAAATCCCCGTTGTTGATCCTCTTCACAGATCCAACGATCCTCGCTCTATCGCTTGAGAGCAATCGGGCATCGATTGAGGTCGAGGTTATTCATGCCTCTGTTCTCCTCCAATGCGATACTTATCTCCACCGTTAATCTTCTGCCATCAGATCAATGGCTGGTGTCTTCTCCGAACAAACACAACTTGCCTGATAGTTCCCCACCGTAGATCTGCACTTAGTGGATCAGACGGTCTACAAAGATTTCGAGTGAGATACAAGCACAGAGAATACCCACCTGAAATGAGCGGTTTTCTCTCTCCACCCGACTGCTACGTGTCGAACGATAAGTGGAATCGGGTGAGCTCCACTAAAAACCACTTACCATTTTTACTCTGCCCGAAATTCCGCTTGTAATTTTCAATCCGCCCTTTGTCTTGATTTACGCTCGGACTTGTTCACGTTTTCTGTGGTTTTGGGTTTTCTTCAGGGTTTTGGGTTCCTCAATGGTTCTGGCCTTCCGCTATTCCGCTGTGCAACTCTTCTCTCCTGAACTTAAACTCTGTGATTCCTTAATCACGAATGCTTCAAACATTTCTTTGGTTCTTCCTTCGAATGGATTCAATGATCCATCATGATCCTCTACCTCGTTTCCATTCTTTCCTCTCTGTGTATTCGCTCTCCTCTTTGTGTTCGCCGAATTCGCCTGCACATATATATATTGTACAGAAACCCTGACTCACATTACATTCAACATTCAATCACTTGAAACACACATTTATACTGATTTGAATTAATCTCTGCATATAACAAATAAACAAAGGATTACATATTGATACTCTGTTTCTCTCTCTGGCCTGCTCTTCTAATATCAGTGGCCTCTTTTACACTTTGCCCATAGGCTTACAAACACATTCTAATCTGGCTAAAAAAAAAGAAGAACCCCTCCCTCTCTCTCTCTCTTTTCTTTTCAATACATTGTTAGCAGTTTCTTTTACAGTTGAGGAACTATTCCTAAGTTATTTTTCGGTTGCTCAACAGTTTCTTCAAACAGTTCTGAACTAATCCTAACTTAATCCGTTTACCTAATTCAAGAACTAACAATGGCTGAGTCAGCGTTAGTTTTAAACGAAACAAAATAAAACAGAAACATTAATATTTCCCAGCTGTCGCCTCTTCATTCAGATGCTCCTGCATTAGTTTTCTAAGTCTATTCATTAGAAAATTAATCTATATTCAGTTGGTTTATTTCTTCTACTTGTTTAAATTCGAACAAGTTATTTCATACATTTAAATATCAAAATAAACACAATACAGTCACAACATCTACAGATCATCAACTGAAAGAAAACAAGCACACAAGTGCTACCGTTATTTTTGGACAAATGTCCCTGGAAAAACCCAATGCAGGAAAACCGGTGCAGCTATTCAGAGGGTTATACTATTATGTAGTCTATCTAAGTACAACTAGGTACCTAACTGGCTCACCTAACAGAGAAAAATACACGACAGCAATACCTCTATATCCGGAAACAGGTATTCAGAAAACCTTTCCCACGAACCCTCTCTGGCACAACTGAAGCTCAGCGCTGGCCCTTTTGGCCTTTGTGTCAGCCCCAGGACCCTCTGCATCAGCCCTATGAGGCACTATGCAGCCTCTGGGAGCCTCTGCGTCACTCTCTTTGCCCTCTGCGTGGATAACGCAGTCTCTCTGGGCTCTGCGCCGCCTCTGCGTACCCTGGACTGACTGCTGCTCTCACTCTCTCTACTTCTGTGTTGGTCTCCCAGTATTGTCCCTGCCTCTCTGCCTCGTACTCACTGCCCCTCGCTGCTGATCACTGATTCAACTTTTCTTAGCAACCCCGCTCTAGCAAAATGAATCACTGATCACTCTAGTGTATTCTCCAACTGACCCTCAAGCCCCCTCTTATACTTTTCCTGTTGATCCATCAACGGCCGAGATTAAATCTCTAATCAACGGCTAAGATTAGTTTTGGCTTGATCCATGAATTTTGGAACCTTCTAACCCAGTTTTATATTAATATCCATTAATATTTTATTTTTCCTAAGTTTAGACTTAGGAACTCCATTAAAAATATTAATTATTTTAATATCTCCCAAACCGGGTACAATCTGTCCAAACCATTTTTGGGTCTTGGAGATCTCATGTGCTTTAGCCTCTCCACCAATTTTCAAGGCTAGAGCACATCCCATGCTACCCCAAATCAACACCCAGGGCCAAAATTCTTGGTCACGTGGCGCCATGCGACCACATTGGGTGTCGAAAATCAAGGGCTAATCTCCATTCCTCCGTTGGCACATTTAACTTAAGCACTTGGTCATATGTGGTTGCATGAGACCGTGGGCCAGGCTAAGGCCTAGCCCTCGGCTCCTGCCCGTGTTCCTATGGCGCTGGAGGGCCAAGGGCTAGGGCTTAGCCCCAGCCTCTCACCCAAATAGTGCACGCATAAACCTTAAATACATATTTGGGGAATTTATTAACAAGAAACATGTTAGCCGAGTTGATTAAGCGCTTTGATGGTAGGTTCGAGGTTGTGGTTTCAATTCTCATGGAGTTTTGTTTGACCCTACACAAAATTTTGGCCCACCACGAGGAGGCCACGTGGTAACCATTGGTTCGTCCATGTGGCACTCTCTCGTTGGCCCTCCACAGCAAACTGTTAACCAATAAAAAAACAACCACATGTCAACGAGTAAAATAGTGCCAAGTGTCAACCGCTCATTGGCCAATGAAGTTCTAGTCAACTTGCCAAGTGTCATGACCCAGTCAGCGTACGGACTGCTGACTGGGCATTCCTGCAACTCAAAATTCATTTTTTTAGCTATTTCACAAAACGATCAATACGCGATTCCGGGAGCATCCGAAGTCGGATTTCAGTGAAACGAAGTGCATTGGATTCAGAGGGACGAGATCCATGCTTTGGCGCTGGTTTCAAGCGAATCCAAGAATTTTGAATTTTGAGCATTTTCTTGACCCACGAGATCATGGAAAAGGGTGGAGCTTTAGAGAAAAACGACAAACGCAGTTACAAACTTAGACTTTCAGAAAAACATGCAAATATTTAAAACTCTAACCGCGATAATTGAAAAAAACACCATCCAAGTCTAATTGCAGGTTGTAAAGCGGCAAGGCAATGCAATGATCCGTCTTTTGGTAGCTGCAGAATCGACACAATTCAGTAGCCTATGAAAAATTGGTTTATCGTTTATTGATGAAGCATTAAGTGTGTGGAGAAGATGTATCAAGCTCAAAATTGGTTAGAAACACAATGAAGAAGTCACCAACAAAACAATAACAGGTGATCCATGGTACTGATCAGGTAAAAGTGCATTTAATTTTTCGTTCTTGAATTTGTTTTATTAGTATTATTTCTGAGTTTTTTGTGTATATATAAAATGAAGAGGGACTAATCACCTCTCTCTTTTGATAGTCTTACATTTTATTACAGAAAAATTGCTAAGTTTTTGCAGGTTCTAGGACGATGAAGGAAGATGAAACTATATGCATGAGTACCTTTTTAAAGACCAAGTTTCTTTCAGAAGAGCATGATCATTCAATGTAAAATCAGATCCACTACACCATTGCTACTAAACACATACCAATTTTACCATTTCTACACATTTTAAGCCTGCAGTCGATCCATAATTGTCCATCTCCCTACTACCAAAAACTCATTTCCCTTTGCAATCTTCATATTTTCCTGCCCAATTTTCACTCACCCTTAACCCAAAAATAAAGTCATTCAACTCCCTTACAAAGTTGAATCATCCCATTTTCCATTTCCTTCCCGTCAAATAAACCTTGCTTCAATGCAAATTTTCCATCTATAGTTCTTCAAATTATTATTTCATACTCATGTTAGATGATGGAGGATTCATTAAGGCCTCCCTTCTAACAAGTTTTGACCCATCGACTCCAACACATCATCTGGGATCAAAACTAGAGATCTTTCAAGTACCTTGAGGCTTGCATGCCTTAATGGCAAGTTCTCTCGCCAATAAACAGTGGGAATACATCAATGTCCCCTGTTTGTCGGATCTTCTAGGTGACTCGACTACGACACATCTATTCGTACCTAGTAAGATGTACTTAGGCATCTTGACTCTCATTGACATCAATGGTGAGTAGTCTCGTGTTGGTTAATGGCATTCATTAATGGCTAGTAATCCAACAATTTATTTTCTATGTTCGACATCGACACATCTATTCACATAGATAAGAATTATGCCACTGAGTGGGAACGAATGAAGACTACATGATTTCAATAGTTTGCAGCAGGACTCAATTCAGCAGCCATAGCAATAAAGATTCCAATCTCATCCTCAATTCATACAACCAAGAGAAAGAAGAAGCAAGATCAGATTCTTTTACTTCATATTCCATGATCCAGCAGCAGCAACCACACTCTTTGATATACATAGCTTGTCCACTTTTCAGGTAAGTGAAGGTATGTAATTTTCTAATTTTTAATCATGTAATTCCTTAAATGCTAAAATTATGATTTTGGAAAATCCCTCACCACATTCATATTTCCTTTCTCATTTGCAAGAAAACTGAAAAAACCTTAAGTTGGGGGGAAGGGATATTCATATTTCATGCCACATGTCACATTTCATTTCATCCTAACCAACATATTTTTCCCAAATCAACTATTATTGCATTTTGATTCAAAAAGTTTATATGTTTTGCAATGATCAATTAATGAGCACATTAAATGGCTAACAACTACTATGGGAATTCTCAATGTTTTCAAGTATTTTGATGCAACAAAAATAACAAAAGTATTGTTACACAAGAACCAATACTCATAAAATTTTGGTTGTCACACAAGAACCAACCATAAAAAATATATGTTGCAATCAAATGTATTTCAAAGTACACTTTGCAAAAAGAATAAAATTGTCAAATGATATGATTATGCAAAGTTAAAAGAGAATCAATACAAAGCCAAAGCTCATATAGAAGCAAAACATTTCAAGAAGATCAACTTATGATTAAGGGAATCAATGCAATAGTTGCATGAGGACATGCAACATCTTCAGTTGGGGGGTATGTTGGGTCTCCAAAATGTCATCCACTTTTACCTTCATTTCCATCATTTTACCCTCATTCCGTAACTCTATAGCCCCATAACCTTACATTAAGTAACCATTTTCATCGTTACATGGGTTTATTATTATTATTTTCCAAATCATTGATTTTAAATATTATAAGTGAATTTGTGCTTAAATGTTAGGAAATTAACATATTTTCATATATATCTAAAAGTGTTATGAGTTTTGTGATATTGTAGGCCTACTTGGAAATTCTAGAAGGGTCCTACTTGGCCACCCAACCACAAATTCGAATTTCAAATTCCAACTCATGAGGATTTGTGGAATAATTGTAGAAGATGTGAATCATTAACTATGCACATCCAATGGAGAAAAATCATGGATGAGAGGATTTGTATCTTACATTTTTAGGAGATTGGTTGTAACCACAAGAGATAAATGTGGATTTAGGAGAGATCTAAGGATCTATATTTATTGTATAGTTATCCTCAATTTTTGTATAAATAAGAGTGCACCATTCATACAAAGGGTTGTCAATTGTAAGTAACTAGTTAGTGTTGTTGTTAGTGTTAGTGTTAGTTGCTAGTTGGAGGTTCCAAGTTCCATCCATGTGGTTTGTAAAGTGAGGAGAGAGAATTGTTGTAATATCTTGTAACTCATTTTATGAAATACATACTGCCACTTTGATCTCCAAGATCTGATAGTTTGTTTAGTGTGCTTGTTGATGAATGGAGGGCCCCCATCAACCACAGTTTGCACACATTTGTACATATTGGTAACATAGTGTAGTTATTTTATTTCATTTCTTTACAGCAGGTGTGTTTTTCCTTTCAGCAAGTGTGATTTCATTTCAGCAGGTGTGAGTGTGATTTCAATTCTGCAAGTGTGATTTCATTTATGCAAATGTAGTGTGATGTCAATTCTGCAAGTGTGGTTTCAATTTATGCAAGTGTGGTGTGATTTCAATTCTGCAAGTGTGATTTCAATTTCAAGCAAGTGTGATTTCCTTTATGCAAGTGTGATTTCAATTTCTTTATGTTTGGTTTGCTTTGGATTAGATTGTTTTAACTTGTTTGGTAATTAATTTTAATTGCATTAAATTAATCTATTCTGATAAATAACTACCTAGTACATATAGTACAAGTATACCTCGTCAATTCTACGAACCTCGGGTTGACAATTAATGACATGGATTTAACTCGCAATTAAATCACGCAACAGTGATGAATAAGAGGTCTTCAATATTGGATAGAGTACTAGCAAGGCCTAGAAAGCCCTAGATGTTACTATACTAGGGTTCAAATACATTATGCCTAAATCAAATATAAGGCTACTATGAGTTAGGGTTTGATTGTGCAAAATGCATATAGCTATCAAAGGCTCTAATGATAATCAACAAGGGAACAAAGGCCTTCTAATAGAGGCAATGGTTAGGTTAGGAATTTGATTTCTATCACTGTTAGGTATACATACGCAGCAAAGGAAAGATGATAACAAACCCCAATTGAGGAGAGTTAACCACGCACTATGCTAGATTTTGCCTTCATTTTATTTGTAGATGCAAGTCCTAAATTATGAGCCAAAAACATCCAACTAAAACTCATTTTTATGCATAGATCTTCCCTAGAAACCCTAGCGGCTAACACTAGACATTTGAGAATGGGAAAAAATAAGATAAAATTTAATAAAAATTGTGGATGATTAGCACATCAATGATTAGTGCCTTATTGTACAAGGGCTTAATGGGGCCTTTTAGGGCTAAATTTCAAGGGAAATACTTTGATGGAGGGGGAATGACAAGGGAATCCACTTTTAAAACCATAGCTATTATTCTTGTGAGGGGATAAATTAAATATAGGGAACGCACATTTAGAATTTTCCTATAGGCCTTAAGGAGAACAATTTTGCATGCAATAATGTAGCAAAATTTCAACATAAATAAAGCATTTAGTCATGGAACAATAGAAACCCTACTTCATACATTTAATATGCAAAATATCAATAATAAAGGAATAAAGTTACAAGATCCTCCATAGAAGCACTTTCGATCCCAAAATAACATATCCATGCAAAAATCAATTCCACAAGAAATTCACACCATAAAAAGATCACATCTTTCCATTGTAGCAAAAAAACTAATAAACTCTCTTTTTGGAGAGGAAAATAGAATGTGCGATGATGAAAATGAAATGAGGGGAGTCTCTATTTATATGAGACTTATCCCACTCATTTCTACAATAATACATGTAGCAATCCCTAATTGCAAGTTTACTTTGAGAGTTATACAAGAGAGATGAGATAAATTCCCACATGTGTGGGAGAAAATCCTCCTCCATTATGACGTCACCCCCTAAATGAGCTTTAAATGCCACAAGTAAGTGCCAAGTGGGCTAATGAGTTCTGGATACTCGAAGAAATAGCTCTAAGATCATGGGCATGGCTCCAAACAGTCTCCATACCAAGATGTCATCTCCATGGTGCCCAACATCACTATATAAAGGTTAAAAGGGGTGATGTGACACTCTCCTACTCAAGCATTAGGGCTAAAAAGTGATGTGAAAGCCCTCCCTTATCATCTCAAGGATGACCATCATTATTCAAGCTCTGGAAAAAGCAACACCCATCAAACAATGTCAAGGCCAGCCTTGGGGCATCTTGGGTATGTTTGGTCAATTTAGTGTTGTCTAAATTGCTATCATAAATTGTCAACCCGGGGCTCGTAAGCTGATGAAGTGAAGTGTACAATATATACTTAAGCAGCCTTTTCTAGTTCTTTTTGTCGTTTTTTTAGTTCATGTGTCACTTATCTTCCTAATGTGATGTGATGGAGTTATAAACAAATGAGTGAGTGTGTGTGCATATGGTGGTTTCTAAATGCTTCTTGAACTTTTTAAAGAGAAAGCTTGAAAAGTGACTTGCAATGGAATTGAAACTTCAAATGAAAGCAAAGCATTAAACAAAGTGACTAATGGCACTAGTCCACTATCTATGCTGCTGATAAGAACAAAAATAACATCTATGTTAACTCAATGGAAAGTGAAAAACACTACTTTAACTGCAAAACTTAAATGACAAATCATAACACTTCATTCTTCCTTAACTTTCTGCCTCTAGCTGAAATTGTTCATGTGAAAAATAGTTAAGAAGGAATCAGTAATATGAGTCCAAAAGCTAATCAAACCAAGCTGCCACTCAATGATATTTTGGTCCAATAAAGGTTAGTCAATTATGATGAGAAGACCATCAAAAGGTTAGTAAGCAACTTGTCAAAAACTTGATAAAGTAAACTAGCAATAAAACTAAGTAAGCAAGGTAAAAATCAGCAGCTAAGACAAGACAACTTCAAATACCATCAGTGATAAAAAGAAATAAAAACACACTATCCCGGGCTCCTAACACACTTGCATAAACAAACTGATCAGTTCTGAAAAGTGCTGGAAATGTAAAGGCATGAAATCAAACTGTACATTATTATACATGTTCAAAGAAATGAAAAACTGCAGAAATCAAACTATACATTATTGTACATGTGAAAATGAAAACAAAGAAAGGCAGGAAAATAAAGTTAAATGCTACTGTACATAGGTTGTGGCAGATGGGGGCCCTCCATCCACTCAACCAGCTAAAGATCAGCTATGTAGAGATGAACAGGAACAGTCTTCTTATATTAAATCAGCATGTCAAAATACAATGAAAAAGTGCTGTAAAAACAGTCTTTAAAACAGAGTTTGGTAACCAAAATAATTACAGCAATTACAATATTAAAAAGCTAATCTCTAAGCGTTGGCAAACGCTTTATTTATAGGCACAGGGACAAACTGTCCTCTGCGTAAACTAAGCAACTACAGTCTTGACTAATTAACTATGCAGCAACACGCAGGTAACTCCGTGCACGTTTGGAGGAAACGGTCATCATGGGGAGTAAATCTATGGTTAGATCCTGTCCCTTGCTGTCTTCGTGGCGTGGAGGAAGTGCCAGCTGTGGTTCCGTGTCTCATTTGCTCACGCAGAGCCGTGCCACCGCTTGGAACCTTGCTGTTTGACCGTGGTTACATCTGCGTTGACCGAGGGTATATATGAGCGAGTTGGCTTAGCTGATAGCACACAAACCATGTACACAGTCATACCAACCTGCCCATGTGGCCCTTTCCTTTGGAGGACACGTGGAACATAGCAAACAAGAAAATGGCTGCGGAATCTCTGATCGGCTGCGGAAACGTTGTATTAGCTGCGGAATTGCAGCACTTGTACCAAAATCTAAACCAACAGTCAATCATTAGCATAGTCAACAAATCATGTTAAAAAGACATATAATGCAATGAATTGAACAAGTTGATGGAGGAAATGATGACAAAAGAGAAGTGAATAGGGAAAAGCTGTTGAGAGGATAGGTAAATGAGTGCAATGTTGAGGCTCAACATACCCCCACTGTGAGGGTGTTGCATGTCCTCATGCAACCAAAACTTTGTCATAATCTTTCAGTCCACATGTTCAGATGCCTCTGCCAAGACATCCAACCTTCTCCTTTTTCTCCCTATTGTCAAATTTGTTCTTGGTTTCCTAACCAAGCACCTGAATTTCAAGTTAACCAAGGCCCTGCTTAATTTCTTGCATTTCCTCTTTAATTTCCTGTTCTTTCTTTGCCAAAGACCCAAATGAAGCATTGTGTTGTCGTGGACCATTTTGTCCACTTTGCTCTGTTGTCTCAATGCTTCGTTTTCCTGTTTGATATGGCGATTGAGGACTTCTAGCTCAAATATTTCTTGCTTCAGAGATTGAACCTGTTGTTCAAGGGGCAAGACAGTACTAGGACCAGCAACAGATTGCTCTAATGTTTCCAAATAATCATATGCCTTCTGCTGGACAGGGTCAATGTCAGGTATTTGTCTTGGCCTAAATTCAAATCCTTGAAAACTGCTTTCTCTCTCTTGCTGGAAAGGACTTTCCTCTCTTGGAGGACTTAGCTCAATATCTAGTCGAATTGGAGTCTTCTCAGGTGTGCCTAAGTCAATGAAATGGGACTGTTTTTCTTTAGTCACACTCTTCTTCTCTATAAGTCTACTGCTTCTTCTCACTTGCAGGCTAGTACTCTTTGGCTTTTGCTGTTTTTGCTTTTGTTTCTTTTTGGAGATGGCAGTTTCATGGAGCTGAGCAAGCCTATGAGCTAATGTTTGGGTATCTTCTTCAATTGAGGGCTCAGGTGAAGGGTATGACTCTTGCAAAATGGCTTTCCCTTTATCCCTCTTTTGTCTTTTAGTTCTGCCTCCCTTTTTCTTTTTCTCTTGAACAATTTCTTGGACAGTTTCTTGGGCAATTTCTTGAAGAGTTTCTGCAACAATTTCTTGGGCAGTTTCTTCAACTTCTACAGCAGTTTCTTGGGCAGCAGTTTCTTCTATAGCAATTTCTTGGGTAACCATTTCTTTCCCTTTTCTTCTACTTCTCTTTGGTACCCTAGGAGAGCTACTAGAGGCTTCAGCTGCCTCTTGAAAATGGTTTCTAACAAGGAACTTCTCCCATGTATCCTTTTTAATTTTTAACTGCTCCTCAATCAAAATTTTAATGAGTCCATGGTGATATAAGTGGGGCTCAATGTTTCCCACGTGTTTCTGAACAGTGGCACTCATTTTTCTTAGACTAGCTAGCAAGAAATAAGGGAGATTGATGGTATGTTCACCCATAAAATGCATCATTATCTTTGCATGATAAACATACATTATACCAAATCTGCCTTCACATGTTAAAAATTTCTGAACTAGCAAAAGTAAGGCAGTCCATTCCTCTTTAATGACACTCACAGGTATTCCTTTGGTGAAGATAGTGGTATCCATACCTGGATTTTTCAACATGTTCTTCCACTCTTGGTCTTCAACAGTTCGATTTTTGAACCAACGTTCCCCAGTACGAGGCAAAGCAGTTGCTTGAGCCAAGCTGCTCTCTGTGACAGTGAACTGCAGGTCTCCTACCTCCACAGTATTTGTTTTTCCATTAAATGATCGGGCAAACGCTTTGGTAACTTCTTTGTGATATCCTTTGAATTTCTGAATAAATTTTAACCACTTGGCCTTCTGCAGGGCATCCTTTGTTTGTGGGTAACCGTCTAGAAACTTAGAACCTTCCGGCTCTGCTCTTAATAACTTGCCCATTTCGGTTACCAGCTCTCTTGCTGCTCTGACAGCGCTGTTTGAATACTGGAGGAGAGAGCTATACGGGAAAACAGTGCTCAGCAGTGGGTATTACGGCTACAACAGAATGGCCGTGATGCAATTACAAGACTGGTGGTCAGGGTTTTGAGTGGAGAGGTGAGGAAAATAGAACAGAGAATGTTTACGGTGAAACAGAGTAGTGAATGAAACCGAGAGTGAGAAACGGTGGAATGAGGGAGTGAACAGCAATAGAAATGGGGTTATGCATGCGTAGAAGGGGAGTTATGAGTAGAGGATACAACGGCCAAATCCCTGAACGTCGGGTGGCTGCGTACACTTGGCTGTGGAAATGATCATTTGGAGAGCCGTAGTACACCAGTACACGTCACTGAGGTACGAGTAGTTAATGGAAGAGCAGCTCGTATTAAGTTCGAATCAACAGCAATTAGGGAACCGTTAGGAAGGTGGTGAGGTGGATTACGCAGAATAATGGATGAGGAGTGGACGGGGATCTTGTCAATCATTACATTAAGTGCCTCATACCATAATCCGAAAACCATACATAAATGATATAACTGTTAGTTAGAAATTTAGAACATACCTTCGTGTATTTGCATTTTGATCCCTTTATTGATTATGGTGGCTAACCTTTGATTTGTTGCTGCCTTTGTATATGCTATGTGTCCTTGCTCTTTAATGATGCTGGTGCTTTTGACTGCAGATTTTTTCTTTTTGAAACAGAGTTTGTTTTTGTTGCAGGAACAGAGTGTATTAGCTGCGGAATCTTGATATCAGCTGCGGAATTGGCTCCTAGCTGTGGAAATTGCAGCAACACTTTTCTGCCTGCACAAAGAGGATTAAAACAACTTGACTGAATGGAATAGTCCTAAGAGGGACTTTATTTGGTGAAAATGAGATGGAATGAATGGACTGGAAGAAAATGAAGTGGAATGAAAATGATGAGATGGATGAGATGGATGAGATGGACAGAGAAAGAGAGAGATTTTTTTTTGGAAAATATAAAGTGTCAGGTGACCCTGATTTTCACTTCATATTTTCTGCATAAGACCGCCAATCCAAGATTGGTTTTCAGGCTTATACAAGAGATTTTTTTCTTCTTTTTTTTTCTTTCTTTTTTTTTTTCTTTTTTTTTTTTTTTTTTTTTTCTTTTTTTTCAACTGAAAGAAACAAAGGTTAGGCTGATGGAGGAGAAGAATTCTTCTCCACTAGCCTCATTGCAGAATCTTCTTGGAACATTTTAACAAATTCCTCCCTTGAGAGTGGCTTATGGTAGACTTTCAATCGGTGGCCATTCACAATGAGAAGAGTCTGAAGCTCATCAATGGTCTTCACTCGAACTGCTCCATTGTTAAAGACTTCATCAATCTCATATGGCCCAAGCCAATGAGTTTGAAATTTTCCTTTGAAGTCCTTAAACTTGGAATCAAACAATAGTGCCCAATCTCCCTTCTGAAACTTTCTTTCTTTGATGTGTCGATCATGCCACTTAGTTCTTTGGTGCTGAACTAGATCGGTCCTTAGAATTGCATCTTATCTTATTTCATCTAGCTCATTTAGCTGGTCCATTCTGTGCTTTTGGGCTTCTGATAGGCTCATCCCCAATTGAACTGCCATCTTGAAGGTCTTGATTTGGAACTCAATGGGGAGCAGGACTTCTTTCCCATAAACAAGTTCATAGGGAGAATGTCCTGTTGTGTTCCTCCATGTAGTTCTATAGGCCCATAAGGCTTCAGGAAGCCTTTCTGCCCAATCTCTTCTATGAAGATGAACAGTCTTGGTGATGATGCTTTCAAGAACTTTATTTGTAGATTCCACTTGACCATTTGCTTGCGGATGGTATGGAGTAGATGTTCTGTGCTTGATTTTGTATTCCTCCATCAGCTTCTCCATCAATTTAGATGTAAATTGACTTCCCTGATCTGTCACAATTTCTCTTGGGACACCAAAACGAGTAAAAATATCCTCAAAAAGAAATTGAACAACTGAATTTTCAGTGGCGGAAGGCAATGCCTTGGCTTCTACCCACTTAGTAACATAATCAGTGCAAACCAATATATACTTCTTTTGCTTAGATGGTGGATTAATAGGTCCAACGAAATCTAGAGCCCATTTCTCAAAGGGTTCGATGCATACCTGTGGCTGTAGTGGCATTTCATTTGAAGGAGTTGGTCTCCCAACTCTTTGGCAGCTGTCACACCTTCTAACATATTGCTTTGCATCTTTAAAGAGAGAAGGCCAATAATATCCTAAAGAAAGGATTTTATAGGCCGTCCTCTTGTCAGCAAAGTGTCCGCCGCACGGTTCATCATGACATGCCTTAAGGATGTCAGGCATTTCATCTTCCCGAACACATCTTCTGATCATACAATCTGGCCCTGTTTTGAACAATTCATTAGAAATCCAAGAATAATGTGAACTCTCCTGAATGATTTTCCTTTTCTCATTAGGAAATAAGTGTGGAGGTAGCTTCCCTGTAACTAGATAATTAGCAATATCTGCATACCAAGGAGTCTTGGTAGTTACTGCAAACAAGTATTCATCTGGAAACTTATCCTCTACAGGAGAATCTTCGTTAGTGTTTTGGATTCTAGACAAGAAATCAGCTACTGTGTTTTGTTTCCCTGGTCTATCTAACACAGTAATGTTGAATTCTTGTAAAAGTAAAAGCCATCTTGTAACTCTGCCATTAGTAACAGGTTTGTTCATGAGATATCTAATTGCAGAGTGATCAGTATGGACAAAAGTTTCATAGCCGGTTATATAATGTCTAAACTTGTTGATTGCATGAACAACGGCTAAGAATTCTTTTTCAGTCACAGTGTAATTTAACTCAGTGGGAGTCAAATTTTTACTGGTGTAATAAATGGCATAAGGGACCAAATCCTTTTGTCCCAAGACAGCTCCTAGAGCTGTATCTGAAGCATCAGTGGAAATGTGGAAAGGGAGTTTCCAATTTGGCCCTCTCAAAATGGGTGCTTCAGATATTCTAGTCTTTAAAGTTTCAAATGCAAACTGACATTCAGGATCCCATTTGAATTCACAGTCTTTGGTAAGTAATTTGAAAAGAGGAGATGCTATCTTAGTGAAGTTTTCAATAAATCTTCTATAATACCCAGTAAACCCAAGAAAACTTCTAACATCTTTCTGGCAATTTGGAACAGGTAACTTGGAGATGACTTCCACTTTGGATCTATCAACTTTAATTCCATCTCCTGAAATATGATGTCCTAAAACAATCCCTTCAGTAAACATCATAAAACATTTTTCATGACTTAATGAAAGATTTGCTTCTTTACATCTAATTAGGACTTTTTCCAAATTTTCTAATGCTTCTTCAAATGTGTTACCATAAACTGTGAAATCATCCATGTGGACCTCTACACAATCATGAATTAGATCTGAAAAGATTCCTAGTACAGCCCTTTGAAATGTAGCGGGTGCATTGCATAATCCAAAAGGAAGTACTCGGTAAGCAAAAGTTCCCCAAGGACAAGTAAATGTGGTTTTGTCCTGATCTTCAGGTGCTACCTGAATTTGATTGTAACCACTAAAACCATCCAAAAATGAGAAAAACTTTTTACCTGCTAAAGTATCTAATACTTGATCAATAAAGGGCAAAGGAAAGTGATCCTTCAAGGTTGCTTTGTTCAATTCTCTGTAATCAATGCAAACCCTCCATTTACCATTCTTTTTAGGTACTATAACCAAGGGAGAAACCCATCGGCTATCTGAAATAGGGTAAATGAAGTTTACATTGAGTAACTTCTGGAGCTCTTCTTTCACTATCTCCCTAAGGTTTGGATTCATCCTTCTTTGAGGTTGTCTGATTGGTCTACTGTTTTCCTCAATGTAGATGTGATGAATGCAAGTCTTAGGGTCAATACCTTTCATGTCGGTATACTCCCATGCAAAAGCAGTAGAATGTCTTTGCAAGACTTTGGTTAGCTCTTCCTGTTGGGATTTTTCCAAGTTTTTGTTAATGTTTAATGTTTTTCCTGGAAAGATCTCAATGGCAGAACTACCAAATTCTTCCATAGAGAAAAGAGACATTTGTCTAGATGATAGACACTCTATGTCAGAATCTAACTGAAATTGTGTAGAGTCATATTCTGAAGATGGTTCAAAATTTTCTAATGTATTCAGAATTTGACTATCTTCACTAATCTCAGAAATGGTAAAGACAGGTTGTATAGTATCTTCATCATCAATCCACTCATTATCTCCTATTTCTGTAATTGCTTTCGCTGGAGGATACAGATTGAACTTCTTTGTTGAATTGCCATCAGAAATATACATATCCCCAGACCTACAACTTATGAAAGCATCAGCTGTGGCTAGCCAAGGTCTTCCTAAAATAAGAGGATGTCCTCCTAGATTGTTCTTGGGAGTTAAAATCATAAAATCAACTGGATATTCCCAAGAGTCTAGGGAGACTGGAATGTATTCCAATACACCATCAGGTTTAATGATTGATCTATCTGCAAGTTGCAGTAAAGTAGGTGTAAAGAGAAGGTTAGGAAGTTTTAACTGGTCCATGGTCTGTCTACTCATAATGTTGATAGCAGCGCCTAAATCAGTCAAAGTATTTGGTATTTCTACCCCATTGATATGTGTTTTGACAATTGGACTACCGGGGTCTACATATTTCTGCATGGTAATCTTTCCCATCATGATATCTGCAATTTTTCCTACCAGGTGGATCCTTCTGGTATCTCTTGGTTTCCTTCCTGGTCTTTTAAGGCTCAACTCCTTTATTGTTTTTGCTAGAATGGGAATCTCTTTAATGGCTTGTAACAAGGGAATCTTGATACAGACATTCTTCAATTCATCTAGAAAATTATAGTCAGGCAACCAAATTTGCTTTTCCACTCCTTTGTCAATTTGTAACCTTTCAGGAAAAGGAGGTGTGGCCAAAGATGTAGGTTGTTCAACTATGGGAGTTGTGGGGGTTGATTCTTTTTCTTTTTCTTTTTGAGTGTTTGGGTTTTGAAGGGATGCTTCAGAACCCTTATTAGCTTTAAGAGATTCTTCCTTAGAAATGCTTGGCTGTTGAACATTTATAGAAGGTTGATCTAGGATTCTACCTGATCTGAGTTGTACTTCATTGAGAGGAACAATCATATAGGTAGGGAATGGTTGACCTTCCATCATGTAAGCATTTTGAGGGTTCCTATTATTGGGGTTTGGCAATGGCTGAGAAGGAAGTTGATTTGACTTCTGTTGGGATTGGAGCAAGAGTTGAGAATTTTGATTTTGTGGAGAAGGTTGTTGTTGTTGAGGGAATGGCAATGATAGTTGTTGACTTTGATTTGGAAGTTGTGGAGCTTGCTGGTTTTGAAAAGATGGAGGATATTGATAGAATTGAGCAAATCTCCCATAAGGATTTTGCATGCTTTGCATCCATGATTGAAAAGGATTTTGAGGTTGAGGCCAAGGTTGTTGCCAAGGATTCCAATTTGGTTGGGGTTGAAAATTCATAGAGTTGTTAGACCCTTGATTTTGTTGCCCCTGCCAAGGTCTCCTTGCAACAAAACAGAGAGATTCAAGTGTATTTGGATCTTCTTGAAAGACTGCTTTGAGCCCAGGGATTGAAGGACAATCCTTGGTCTCATGGTTTTCTGAGCAAATTACACATGTTTCCGCAACTTGTGCTTCCAAGGGACATTCCCTTAAAGCATGTTTCTTCCTACATTTCGGGCAAAAGATGGCCAAGGCCTCGGCTTCTGCTTTCTGTTTATTGTGGATCTTAAGGGTGTCTAATTGTTCACTAAGACTCCCTAAGATGTCAGTTTTGAATTCATCAAGCATATTGCCGATCTCAGCCCTACTTACTGATCCAGTTGCAGATTTATTTACCCTGAGGAGAGAAGGATCTCTAGGCCCTTTTTGAGTTTTTGATTTTCCCCTTGAGAGATGGATACATAGCTCTGCTATATCATTGAGTGAAAGTTGAGATATATCTCCTTTCCCCATCATGTTCAGAATGTCTATCCATTCATCTCTAATGGCTTTTAGTAGGAGGGCTTTCAAGGTCTCCTCATCCAAGCTACTCATTTTTGCTCTTTTCTGGTTATATTGAAATCTTTCGAGTAAATCCTCTAAGTTCTCATCTTCTCTTTGTACCATTTTAAATACCTCATCCTTGTGATTGGTGGGCATACAATAGTCCAGGTACCTATCCAAAAATGTCTGTTTCATATCATTCCAAGACCTAATGGATTGAGTGAGTAACCCCATGAACCATTTCAAAGCTTGTCCTTTCAATGTGGAAGGGAACAATTTGAGTTTTTGAGTGTCATCCAGATAGTCATAAGTTCGACATACGACTTCAAACTCGAATAAAAATGTTTCAGGGCCCTCAGTTCTTAACCCATGGAAGTTTGGGAGGACAGATGGTGATATGTTTTTCATAGTGGCTCGGGAATCCTCATCAACGATAGGAAACCCAAATGAGTTATCCCCATCTCTATTTCCTCCAATGTGACCTCTACCTCCTCCATTGTTTCCTCCTCCTCCTCCTCTACCTCTACCTCTACCACCTCCTTCCTCTGTCATAATGGTTTCCCTAGAGACTTCAGAATCTTCTGGTTCTTCTACAAAGGGTGAATGAGAAGGAATTTCTCCCTCTTCCTCAGATGATTCTACTTCTTCAATTACAATTGGTCTTTCTGTAGAAGAAAGGAAAGGATCTCTTTCTGATTCAAATTCAATAGAAGGTGTGGGAGAGTCAATTCTTGCCTCTTGAATTCCAGGAATCCTAGGGCTAGGAGTGTCAGTTGGAGATGAGGGAGGTGTCTCTTGTCTATTCCTTGAAGTAGATGGACTTGTAAAAATCGAACTCTTGGCTCTAGCTAAAAACCTTCCCCTAGAATCTCTAGCTCTATGCATGTCATTTTTTTATTTTTTCTTCAAGTCAGGCTAATAATTCTCTTTCTGATCTTCCAGGTCACTCTAGGTGCAAGAAGAGAGCATACTTAAGAAACTATTAAACCAATAACTTTCTCTTTTCTGATCCTCCAGATCACTCTAGGTGCAAGAGGAGAGCATACTTTGAGAGGTTATCAATTTCCCTTTCTTGAAATTTTCTTAATTTTTTTTTTTAGAATTGGCTACCTAATTTCACTTCCCCGGCAATGGCGCCAAAATGTTTGGTCAATTTAGTGTTGTCTAAATTGCTATCATAAATTGTCAACCCGGGGCTCGTAAGCTGATGAAGTGAAGTGTACAATATATACTTAAGCGGCCTTTTCTAGTTCTTTTTGTCGTTTTTTTAGTTCATGTGTCACTTATCTTCCTAATGTGATGTGATGGAGTTATAAACAAATGAGTGAGTGTGTGTGCATATGGTGGTTTCTAAATGCTTCTTGAACTTTTTAAAGAGAAAGCTTGAAAAGTGACTTGCAATGGAATTGAAACTTCAAATGAAAGCAAAGCATTAAACAAAGTGACCAATGGCACTAGTCCACTATCTATGCTGCTGATAAGAACAAAAATAGCATCTATGTTAACTCAATGGAAAGTGATAAACACTACTTTAACTGCAAAACTTAAATGACAAATCATAACACTTCATTCTTCCTTAACTTTCTGCCTCTAGCTGAAATTGTTCATGTGAAAAATAGTTAAGAAGGAATCAGTAATATGAGTCCAAAAGCTAATCAAACCAAGCTGCCACTCAATGATATTTTGGTCCAATAAAGGTTAGTCAATTATGATGAGAAAACCATCAAAAGGTTAGTAAGCAACTTGTCAAAAACTTGATAAAGTAAACTAGCAATAAAACTAAGCAAGGTAAAAATCAGCAGCTAAGACAAGACAACTTCAAATACCATCAGTGATAAAAAGAAATAAAAACACACTATCCCGGGCTCCTAACACACCTGCATAAACAAACTGATCAGTTCTGAAAAGTGTTGGAAATGTAAAGGCATGAAATCAAACTGTACATTATTATACATGTTCAAAGAAATGAAAAACTGCAGAAATCAAACTATACATTATTGTACATGTGAAAATGAAAACAAAGAAAGGCAGGAAAATAAAGTTAAATGCTACTGTACATAGGTTGTGGCAGATGGGGGCCCTCCATCCACTCAACCAACTAAATATCAGCTACGTAGAGATGAACAGGAACAGTCTTCTTATATTAAATCAGCATGTCAAAATACAGTGAAAAAGTGCTGTAAAAACAGTCTTTAAAACAGAGTTTGGTAACCAAAATAATTACAACAATTACAATATTAAAAAGCTAATCTCTAAGCGTTGGCAAACGCTTTATTTATAGGCACAGGGACAAACTGTCCTCTGCGTAAACTAAGCAACTACAGTCTTGACTAATTAACTATGCAGCAACACGCAGGCAACTCCGTGCACGTTTGGAGGAAACGGTCATCATGGGGAGTAAATCTATGGTTAGATCCTGTCCCTTGCTGTCTTCGTGGCGTGGAGGAAGTGCCAGCTGTGGTTCCATGTCTCATTTGCTCACGCAGAGCCGTGCCACCGCTTGGAACCTCGCTGTTTGACCGTGGTTACATCTGCGTTGACCGGGGGTATATATGAGCGAGTTGGCTTAGCTGATAGCACACGAACCATGTACACAGTCATACCAACCTGCCCATGTGGCCCTTTCCTTTGGAGGACACGTGGAACATAGCAAACAAGAAAATGGCTGCGGAATCTCTGATCGGCTGCGGAAACGCTGTATTAGCTGCGAAATTGCAGCACTTGTACCAAAATTCTAAACCAACAGTCAATCATTAGCATAGTCAACAAATCATGTTAAAAAGACATATAATGCAATGAATTGAACAAGTTGATGGAGGAAATGATAACAAAAGAGAGAAGTGAATAGGGAAAAGTTGTTGAGAGGATAGGTAAATGAGTGCAATGTTGAGGCTCAACAGGGTCCAATAGGCACATCATCAATATCTCCAACACCAAGCATCATGGGCTCAACGTTTCAGCATTTGGGGGTACTTCAGAGTGTCAATTACCATGTGGGGTCATCAAGTAGCCCAACGCTCTACTCTGGATAGGCAACGTTGCATCAAGGTCACATCTTCTCTCTGGAATGGGTAAAATGAACTTTGTAATCTTGTTGAGAAGGAGGATAGTTATCTCTCAGGAGGCCTTTGTTGCTATGAAAATAACACCTAACAAAAACCCTCTCAAGATCAAGTGAAAATCAACATCATAGTGGACCATATCTAATGTTAGGGGCATAGTAATATTTCACATAAACTTCACCTTCAAATGTCTAATTTAGTTAAGTCTCGTAAACAAGTTACCTCCTTATGTTAGGGATGGTTAGATGGATAACTCTATTAGCTATTTCTAGCACCCAAGGGGAAGCGACAACTCCCAACTTAGCTCATCAATCCACAGGTGTGTGTGAAAATGGTGGCAGTGAAGTGGGAATGACTTCAGGGAAAGGTGCCATAGTCAATTGACCAGCTAATGGATGTCCAGCATCTTGAGTGTATAGATGTAAGGAGGGAGCAATCATGGAGGCATGTGTTACCCCTTTCCTCTATTGAAAAGTGTAACTAGGTTCAGTCTTCATAATGACGTGTAATTGTAACTTTTGTAAATGATGTAGTGAAGAAAATAAAATTATTATTGTAAGCCTTGCTTCATGGGTTTCATGTAATATACCTAGGGGGGATAATATGGGGTACAAAGGGAGGTACCCAAGAGAATAATGTAATAATGGGATGGGTCATAGTAATAAATAAGGTGGTTAACCTGTATCATGTAAGAGACCACAAGTAGTTAGTAATAATGTAATGGGCCCATGGTATTAGATAGATGGTATTGAGGGGACCATGGTAATGACCCAAGGTATTGTATGTATGACGCCTATATAGAAGCTAGAGACTCCCCATTGAGAGATGTCAAGGATTATTGTATGAACAGGCATATGGCTTGTGGAGTGTTCTCCTTCCTTAAGGAGTGAATATATGGTGTTGCCCTACCTTAAGGGTTTGATTAATAAAGTGAATCATTTCTATCTATTTCAATCTTGTTATTTTTGGGTTTATTTCTATTTCTCATATATTTTCAGGTCAGATCTATAAAAAATGGTATCAGAGCTATAACAAGTGGTATCGGAGCACTTTCTTGGGCAAAAGTGGAGAATTTTTTTAATTATTTTTTGCAAGAACTTTCTGGGGCGGTGAGTTTGCAGATCAGATCTGTACGTTTTGGGGAAAAATCTACAAAATCTAATTGCAGATCTGGATTCTTTGTGAAAAATTACCCAAGTTCAAAAAAAAATCGGCCGAATCGGAGTCCGGATGAAGGAGATATCGTTGATCTAAAAATCAGTGGTGTTGCAGACATTTTTCGGGGCGGCGAATTTGCAGATCAGATTTGTACGTTTTGGGGCAAAATCTGAATAATCTAATCGCAGATTTGGATTTTTTGTGAAAAAATACCCGATTTCAAAAAAAAAATCGGCCGAATCGAAGTCCGGATGAAGGAGATCTCGCTGATTTAAAAATCAATGTTGTTGCAAACATTTTTTGAGGCAGCGAGTTTGCGACGCAGATCTGTACGTCCTGGTGCAAAATATGCAGAATCTAATTCCAGATCTAGATTTCTTGTGAAAAAATACCCAAATTCAAAAAAAAAATCAGTCGAATCGGAGTCCGGATGAGGGAGATATCACTGATTTAAAATCAGCTCCTTTCTCAGAAATTTTGGTGACGGCGGGAGAATTGCAGCGCGGATCTGAAATTCCAGTTCCTAGATCGGGATTTCTACCACATGAGAAGATGCAAAATGATGGTTCCATTTCGGAAAACAGGTCATAATAGGGATTCTGAGAAATATTGACGGAATTGTGGCCATTTAAAATTGTAAGTGAGTTTTTCCCAAACCCTCTTCATGGAGAGGCTATGTTTTACAGGAAAAGATGATAGCCCTACTATTGAAGGATTCATACAGAGACAAAAGTCCACATATGAGACACTTTGGAAGATTACAGTGGGGCTTAATATGAAAGATGAGGCTGACAAATGGTGGTTATCACTTGACTACAAGTAGTTGCCCAAACTTCCAGATGCAGAATTTGAAAGAGTCCTTTTAGACAAATGGTCTCGGGCTAGAAACAAGGAGAATGAGACACATAAGGGGTTATTTGCTATGGGTGTCTCCTTATTGCAGGTTCATGGATTGATTTAGAAGGAGAAGATGATTGTGTCTATAAATCCTAGTTGCAAGCATAATTTTATCAATGTCGATTTGGCAAAAAAATTGCAAGTTCCAGCCAAACACATTGAAAACAAACAGGTTGATGATGAGGATGTTCAAGTTTATAAGGATTTGAAGCTTTCTATGGATAAGTATGTGTCGCATGGTGATTTTTATACTTCAGATATGGATAACATGGATGTTGTTTTGTGATATCCTTGGATGGAATCTGTGGGTACTATCAATATTAATGTGCAGAAGAAATTCCTGAAGCTCTGGTATAAAAAGAAGAAAATTACATTACAAGATATTTCCATCAATAAACAGGTGGAGTCCAAGGAGGCTGAAGCAGAAGATGTTCCAGGGACTGACATATTAGATGATGAACTTTTGATGATCGACAATCAAACACAAACAGAGGCTGAAGCAGAAAAGGTTACAGGTGTTGATACATCAGATGAAGGCTCAGCGGTTTAAGTAATATTAGAAGATAAGACACCACAGTAGGGTGAATTAAAGAAAAAGACACTGTGGGTTAAAACTTCAACATATCATCACCCACATCACCCCACAAGAAAACAACCAACAAGATGGCAACCAATTAGCCACAAGGACAACAACCCCCGCATGACAGATAGCGAGGAGCGAAGATCCACCTACTACACATCAACACAGAAGAGCTGCCACGGTCAACTTCCATCTCAAGCGAGCGAGGCACCAGTGAGATCGAGGGTTCACCTTTCTCTTGGATGGCTAGATGCACGTGCATGGTGCCATTGGAATACTTTTTTGAGTAGATCTTATTATTTGTGTTCTTCCCATGTTTCGATGACGAAACATGTTAAGGGGGGTGGAATGTAATATACCTAGGGGGGATAATATGGGGTACAAAGGGAGGTACCCAAGGGAATAATGTAATAATGGGATGGGCCATAGTAATAAATAAGGTGGTTAACCTGTATCATGTAAAGGACCACAAGTAGTTAGTAATAATGTAATGGGCCCATGGTATTAGATAGATGGTATTGAGAGAACCATGGTAATGACCCATGGTATTGTATGTATGAGGCCTATATAGAGGCTAGAGACTCCCAATTGAGAGATGTCAAAGATTATTGTATGAACAGGCATATGGTTTGTGGAGTGTTCTCCTTCCTTAAGGAGTGAATGTATGGTGTTGCCCTACTTTAAGGGTTTGATTAATAAAGTGAATCATTTCTATCTATTTCAATCTTGTTATTCTTGGGTTTATTTTTATTTCTCATATATTTTCAGGTCAGATCTATAACAAGTGGTATCAGAGCTATAACATTTCATGAGCAAGTGATTTTATTTTAGGTGGCTCCCATTGAGAGCCTTAGGATTTATCATTAGAGTCATAGAATTAATGTCATGTATAAAGAGCTCTTTTTGAACATGTATACCAGTCAATAAAGGTGTTTAGAAGCCTTCCAACGACAAGCACTAGTTCCACTCTTCATGTCGCCCTTAAAATGAATAAGGATCTCATGTCGGCTCACAATATAGAGACACATCCCTTCATGCACTCAAGTCGACTTATGTATGATGGGAAACCACTATATATAGGATCAAGGTACTTCGCATTTCTTAAGTTTAGAATTTGGATCATCCTCTGAATTCGGATGGGTAATAATAATATACGGTTCAGATCTCTAGAACACAGACTAATTCGGATGGAAGGAGCAGCGAGTAAAAATGATGATGGAACAGTAGGGCTAGGTACAAGTACAATGATTCGGATATCTCTCTCTGAAGTTAGGATAAGGCTACAGTCATCAAAGCTCGGATCTCTGAATTCGGATGGACAGAGGTAGAATAAGGTTCGAATACATCTCTATGTTTTTTGGATGGGCAGTGGCAAGATATCTCTGTGGAAACTACAGTACGGTGCTGTCTCATAATCAAGGGAATTTGGATCCCTCTGAGATTCAGATCACAGAGAAGGGAGAACAGTTCAGATGGGTCAGCAAGGAGTGATGAAGGGATAGCAAAATTTTGGAGCTATTGTTTAGTGTTGTATCACTATGTTTCAATGTTGTTGCAAAGGTCACATTTTGGTGACACTACATTGACATGTCTCAGTGCCATCTTCAATGCATCTACAGCTCGTTGAGGAGATGATCTCAATGTTAAGTAGGTCAAAGAAGAAGAGGAATCAAGAAGAAGAAAAGAGCAGAGAACTAGTGTCTTGGTCTTGGAGTGGCTTATAGGTCAAGGGTCTTGGTCTTGGTATTCGTCAATTGAAATCTCTATAAGAAGAATTTGTGTGGGTTTTCCTCTCAAAGAGTGAGAGGTTTTGGCCTTGCATGATAGCCTACATGTTGTGTCTCTTGTCTATTTTTTCATGCATTGGTTACTGTTTGATGAAGAATAACACTAATAATCTAACATGAAGAAGATCCTAATCTAAACAAGTAAAAAGCATTCACAAACAGTCACTAATCGAAGAGAAATCACCTAATGCTAATGCCCTAGATTTCTCAACATGGTATCAAAGCTAAGGTGCTAAAGTCAAAGGAAGGGCATCTAATCAAAGAGACACTCAAGGATCAAGTTTCAAGAAAGGCATCTAAGCAAGTCGAAGGTTATCAAAGCAAAAGATCAAGATCTACATTGAAGAATAAAACCCTAGATCGAAGAAGCAATCTACAACATCAAAAGTTTTGGACCCTCTAGTCATCATCAAAAGACCATAAAAACCCTCATAAAGTTATCTACAAAGCAAGGTAGCTCGAAGGACTTTAAAGACAAAGATCACATCATCTTGGAAAAAGTCGAAACCCTAGAAGCAATTCTAATCTGCAAAAGGAGCAATATTCTATTGATTTGGGATAGCATCGGATGCGATCTAAGCCTCAAATTTTGCAGGGAGGCTTGGGCACACGCATTCCAAAGAACCCAGCAACCGTTTTGGGAAATTCCAGCCAGAGATTATTATATTAAAATAATTAATATTTTTAATGGAGTTCCTAAGTCTAAACTTTGGAAAATTAAAATATTAATGGGTATTAATCTAATTGTGAGTGAATCTTCTAGATAAAGACAGAGATCAAGTCAAAATGATTTGAGCCTTTTATTAGGAGTTAATCTAGGTTGTTGGTTGTCCAACAAGAAGATATAAGAAGGGGCTTGAGGGTCATTTGGAAAATACACCGAGAGATCAAGAGATCGAATTTCTGAAGTGAGAAGTTCTCAGGAGGAAATTCTAATCAAAGAGATCTTTTGCAGTAGAGGGGCAAGGACAGTGATCCAGAGGAATATTTCCAGATCCGGAGAGGCAATAGCAAGAGGCTGAGTTATTCCCAGTGCAAGAACTCGCGAGTGCAGGAACGCGTGAGTGCAGGAACACGAGTGCAGGAACGCGAGTGCAGGAACTCGTGAGTGCAGGGACTCGAATGTGCAGGAATGCACGAGTGCAGGAACACGCGAGTGCAAGAACGCGTGAGTGCAAGAACTTGCGAGTGCAGAAATGGACGAGTGTAGTAACGCGTGAGTGCATGAACGCGAGTATAGGAACGTGCAAGTGCAGGAACGCAATTGCAGGCAACACGAGTGCCGAGGTTTCTTAGGGAATATCTCTGCCAGATTTTCTTGCTATTTGGATTGCCAGTTGGGCATCTATAGATGTACTCAGGTTTCATTGCTGCATAATAAAATAAAACCCTCAGAGCTGCTGCACCGGCTTTCCCACATTGGGTTTTTCTGCGGACATTTGTCCAAAAATAATGGTGTCCTATGTGTTTGTATTTCCTTGCTCAGTTTCTATGTTTTAGAATCATATTTAATTTGGTGTAGGCTGCTTCAATAATTTACTTGAATGTTTCAAGAAGAAATCTGAAATAAGTTTGTAATGTAATTCACGATCTAGGTGAAGTAGATTCAGCTGGTTGTAGTGGGATTCCTGAGATTGTTAGATCTAGGAATTTTCACATGGTATCAGAGCAGTTGATGTGAAACAGGAAGAGCAGATCTAGCATTGAAGCAAGGGCCAACTTGCTGCAGCAAGTAGCAGTTTGAATCCCCTAAGGGATTGCGTAGTTCTAGCCAGGAGGGCTATATTTTTGTGGGTGTCTCTCTCTGAGTGAGCTGACAGAGAGGTAAGACTGCCGGATCGAGAATTTGCCAAGGCAGAGGGAACCACACAGAGCATCAGCGCAGAGCTAGAGGGACGCAGTTTTCTGCAAGCTGAGTGCTGGGTAGAAAAGTCGTCGGAAGAAGGAAGCAGATCGCATAGTGAGGGAATACTTCCTCAGTGATTTCTTGCTGAGGAAATCAATATTTCTCATTTGTTGAGCAACAGACTTACCAGCTCCATCACGGAATGCGTAAGCCAGCCTAGAAGCTACGCAGTAAGGAGAAAGAGGGAGTTGTTCGACGGTTTTTAGAGGATATGGCAACCCGTGGCTCGAGGGATCAGGATAGTTTGGACGGAGCTTCCAACTACATCATCTAGAAGGCTAGAATGTCCTTTCTTCTAGATGAGCATGCCCTCAAGACGTATGTTGATAGTGTGGTAGTTGTCCCTGCGGATGCAGATCCGCTAAAGAAGTACAAAGCTGAGATGGAAAAGGCCAAGAGGATGATCCTGGATGGAGTCAAGGATCATGTGGTGTGCCACGTTGCTAGCAAAGCAACTGCTAAGGAGATGTGGGATGCTTTGGCCACATTGTATCAGGGATATTCCGAGCAGCGGAAGATGTACTTGGAACAAAAGTTGAGATCTACGCAGATGTAGAAGGGAGAATGTGTGGATCCATTCCTCACAAAGCTGAAGGAGACCCATGATGAGTTGACAGTTGTGGGGCATACACCTCAGGATTCAGAGTTAGTGAGTCTGGCCCTAAATTCTGTCTCAGATGAATGGCAAGTCTTTGTCCAGAGTTTCCTAGGCAAAGCAGCATTGCCTAATTGGGATGAGATGTGGGCAACTCTAAAACAAGAAGAGCTAAGGAGAGATTTGGTCAAGGTGAAACTTGACAGAAGCAACAACAACAATGGGTTGAAGCCCAAAGTAGAGGAGAAGGATAACGCAGCCCTTGCATCGAAGGGGTAACAGGGGCAAGAGAAACAAAAGAAGGACGTCTCCAAGGTGAAGTGTTTCAGATGTGGCGATATGGGCCACTATGCATCCCAGTGTCCCTTGAAGAAAAAGGACAAGGATGAGAAGCATGATCCGAAGGTTGCAGCCGCAAAGATTGAACAGGAGGAGGAATTCGCCATGACAGCGAAGATACCTCCAAGAGGGATATGGGCTGATATAGAACTGTAGTTCGATAAAGTTACAAATGGGCAGGATCCTTGAGGAGCCCACCTCTTGGATCATCACCTTGCTATGGGAGCTCATGATGTAGTAGCAAGATGGAGGAGTTTTCAGTTGGTGCCATGGAGTGTTGGAGGGACAAATGCAGTAGTTAGCAGAGCCAGAACTTGAGCAGCGCAGAGCAGAGAGGCAGCAGTGCATGGAGGCACAATGCAGAGCTTCAACAACGCAGTGGCTTTAGAAGACAATGTAGGACTAGCAGTAGTCAGGCTTTCAGCACTAAGGTGTATCCACGCGATACTTATCTAGTTTTGGGAGTTTTCAGTTACTTCTCTCAGCTACTGAGTTGCAGTGCGGATGCAGTGTTAGTAGTGGCAATGCTAGTAGCATAACAAATGCAGCATTTGAGAGGAAGTTGTAGTACATATGTAGCATTGGTAGGGGCAGTGTCAAAGGCAAAAATACAGTAGCAGCAGCAGCGCAGTAGTTGGTGGACAGCATGTAAGACATTAGCAACGTAGAGGACGATGCTTCAAAGTCAGAGCAATATGCAGTAGGAGTGTATTGCTAAAGCACATTCCTCGCTAAGAGAGAGTGTTTATTTGGGGTAGCATCGGATGTGCTCTAAGCCTCAAATTTTGCAGGGAGGCTTGGACACATGCATTCCAAAGAACCCAAAAACCGTTTTGGGAAATTCCACCCAGAGACGATTATATTAAAATAATTAATATTTTTAAGGGAGTTCCTAAGTCTAAACTTAGGAAAATTAAAATATTAATGGGTATTAATCTAACTGTGGGTGAATCTTGTAGATAAAGAAGGAGATCAAGTCAAAATGATCTGAGCCTTTGATTAGGAGTTAATCTAGTCCGTTGGTTGTCCAACAAGAACATATAAGAAGGGGCTTGAGGGTCATTTGGAAAATACACCGAGAGATCAAAAGATTGAATTTACGAAGTGAGAAGTTTTCAAGAGGAAATTCTAATCGAAGAGATCTTTTGTAGTAAAGGGGCAGGTACAGTGATCCGAAGCAAGATTTCCAGATCCGGAGAGGCAGTAGCAAGAGGCTGAGTTATTCCCAATGCAGGAACGCGTGAGTGCAGGAACGCGAGTTCAGGAACACGCGAGTGCAGGAACGCGCAAGTGCAGGAACTCGTGAGTGCAGGAACGCACGAGTGCAGGAACGCACGAGTGCAAGAACTCGCAAGTGCAGGAACATACGAGTGCAAGAACGTGAGTGTAGGAATGCGCAAGTGCAGGAACGCGAGTGCAGGCAACATGAGTGTCGGGGTTGCTTAGGGAATATCTATGCCAGATTTTGTTGATGTTTGGAATGCCAGTTGGGAATCCATAGATGTACCCAGATTTCACTGTTGCATAATAAAATAAAACCCTCAGAGCTGCTGCACCGGTTTTCCCAGATTGGGGTTCTCTTGGGACATTTGTCAAAAAATAATGGTGTCCTATGTGTTTGTATTTCCTTACTCACAGCTTCTATGTTTCAGAATCATATTTAATTTGGTGTAGGCTGCTTCAGTAATTTACTTCAATGTTTCAAGAAGAAATCTGAAATAAGTTTGTAATGTAATTTACGATCTAGGTGAAGTAGATTCAATTGATTGCAGTAGGATTCCTGAGATTGTTAGATCTAGGAATTTTCACATCTTCTTTATTGAAGAAAGAATTTTCATTTGAAAGAAGATCATCCAAAAGGAAGCACTAAATACATCTTCTTCAACCATCATCAAAGCGATCAATTTCATCTTCACTTGTCAAGTAAGTATCTTTCATTCTTTAATCAAATTTGGTAAAATGACTCCGTGTTTGCAAGGATATCTATAAACTGGTTGGGTCATCAAAATTCCTTGCATGAAAAAGAAGGATAGACATAGTCCTCGAAGAAAGTGAAGTCATTGAACACATCAATGGAAAAGGTCACCTCTGAAGTCATGTAAAGGGATTCTTATGAAAGGTCCCCTCATAGAGCAATATTGGAGACATCAAAGAGATGTATATGATAAGCTCGTAAGAATATTCTCTGAAGATGTGATAAAGAAGGTCACATGACTTAGATTTAATATACAAAAAAGTGAAGGTAGCAAAGAATGAAGGGATATATTCATAAGATTTCAATTGCAAGATCTGGGAGAGATGATAAGAAGATAATCATCATTGTTCTAAATGCACTAACTGATGAACAAGGTAACAAATGTCCATGGGGATAAGAAAGTTACCTCATTCGACAACTTGTGGTTTCTATGCAAGATAGAAGAAGACAAGTTGAGGGAAAAAGTGTTGAAGGTTAAAGGACTCAAACATTTGCAGGAAGGAAAGGGAAGTTTGGAAAATTTTAGTCCTCAGAAAAGAAAGAAGAGCATAGTTGAGATTCAATGCTATGGATGTAAAAATTATGGACATTACAAGAAAGATTGTCCTAAAGAGACAATATCAAAAGAGGAAGAGAAGAAGCCCATATCACCAAAGAAGTGGAGCCAAAGAGAAGAAGTCCAAGAAAAGAGGAAGTAAGAGATCTCTACTATGCTGAGATAGTCTCCCTCATAAAAGGTCTTGTCATAGCTTCTAGATATTTTATAGGATATGGATATATTAAATAATAAGATTCACTATGGCATCATGGAAGCATTAGAAACAAGAGCTCGTGACATCACCATACAGAATCATGATGGACAGATGGAACAAAATCCATGGCAATCAAATATGAAGGATATAGCTCTTGCGAACCTCATTTCAAACTCAAGAAAAGGAAGAAGTCATCTAGGACAAGGCTCATCATACATCAAGACAAAAAGGAGAAACATCTGCTATATAGGGATATACAAGATCCTCAAGATTCTCTGATGGAAACCTCATCGGAGGGTTCACCGATCTAGAGAGGAAGCAAGTGTTTCATCAGGAACTCCAACTTGTGGAGTTCATGGGATGATGGTATGATGACATAAGAGATGTAGCAAATAAAGGGGTTGAAGATCTTTTCAATCAAGGAAACTGCTGAAAGAAGCCTAGATGACATAAAGGAAAAAGAGGTATGTATGCTTGTATTTAATATTATAATGTCATGTTGTATGGTTGCAAGTAACATGGGTCACTACTTCTATCTTGAGAAGCATGATCAAGGGAAAAGGATCTCCTCTTCTGAAAGGATGCAGGAAGGCGTAAGTCACACTAGATGAAATCAACATAATATGTCCTCATATGAAGTATGAGGTGGTTGACTACAATTAAGGAATTCTGATTGGAAGCTCTTGGGAATGGAATGTGTGAATAAAGGAAAGAAGAGATCGTGTGATATGCAACCATGATAAAGGCAATCAACATCCAAAAGAACAAGAAGATTTGATCGTGAGATATGCAACCATGATAAAGGCAATGAACATCCAAAAGAACAAGAAGATTTGACTAGGAAATCTCCCGGAAAGATATGAAGATTCTGATGGAAGTCTCAAAAAGATGGAGACCCTTGACAATGGATATATTTGGGATATGTGTCAACATGTATGCAGTATATTGATACCTACAAGAAGATGTCATGATGAAAGACCATCACAAAGGTAATTTTGATTTAAGTGATTTCCAAGAGGACCGTACAGAAGGATGTAAGATCCTTCCTAAAAATATGGCATGAAGCAATGCCAGATGAAGATTGATGGATGACTTTGTGATGAAAGGAATGATGACATGGATGAAAGTGATGGAGGGTCTGTGCCCTATGTAGAAGCCACCAAAGATGAAGAATACTGGACAAAGAAATTCATGACACCGAAGGAAGGAGCTCTTCAAGCAGCTGGTCGAGGAGCTATTGTAGGTCCCTAATTAAGAGGGAGCCTGGAAGCAAGTTTCTTACTTGGGAGAAACTTGGAAATTCCTAAGCCAAGAGGGAGCTTAGGTACATTCCTTGTGTAGGAATGAGTACATTCCTTTATTGGAATAGATATGTCCTCCCTAATTGAGAGGGAGAGATACACACATCATTTTGGTCTTCACCTGGGAAGACAGAATGGAGGATTGGGTAATCATCTGGCATCTAATACTTTGAGGGTGAGATAGGGCATCCAAGATAAAAGTAGTCGTGGAATGATATTCTTTGAGGACTGGCTATCCAAGATAAGAATAGTCCAAAGAAAGTCATACTCTTTGAACACCCAAGTGGAGTATGTACCTTGAGAGACAATGATTTTGGTGTCTATGAATCATTGGTCTCGCTAGCATTGTGCTTTGATCATGTGGATAGAGTTGTTAGTCAAAGCCTTGCTATGTGACTAATCAAGGGAATTTGGATACCTCTGAGATTCAAATCATAGAGAAGGGAGAGCGGTTCAGATGGGTCAGCGAGAAGTGATGAAAGGACATCGAAATTTTGGAGCTATTATTCAGTGTTGTATCATTTTGTTTCAGTGCTGCTATAGAGGTCACATTTTGGTGACACTACATTGACATGTCTCGGTGCCATCTTCAGTGCATCTACAGCTCGTTGAGGAGATGATCTCAGTGTTAAGTAGGTCAAAGAAGAAGAGGAATCAAGAAGAAGAAAAGAGCAGAGAACTATTGTCTTGATCTGAGTGGCTTATAGGTCAATGGTCTTGGTCTTGGTATTCGTCAATTGGAATTTCTATAAGAAGAATTTGTGCGGGTTTTCCTCTCAAAGAGTGAAAGGTTTTGGCCCTGGCTGATAGCATACATGTTGTGTCTCTTGCCTATTTTGTTCATGCATTGGTTACTGTTTGATGAAGAAGAACACTAATAATATAACATGAAGAAGATCCTAATCTAAACAAGTAAAAAGCATTCACAAATAGTCACTAATCGAAGAGAAATCACCTAATGCTAATGCCCTACATTTCTCAACATCCTCGGCCTACTTTTTCCACCCCTCTAGTGCGCCTTTTACTTCTTTATTATTTGCTTTGATTTGGGCGTGTTACCCACCATTTTGTGGGTTATATCCCTAGGAGAAAAAAGTTCTCCAAGATGGTCCTCAACCGGCAGCCAACAGCCACTTGCGGCCACCAACTAGCTCGTTGTGCCACTTCTCCGCCACCTAAAACAGTGATGTGGTCCCTCACCCATCTGTCATGATCATATGTTTGAAGGTGGGCCTCCCAAACCTAAAGGTATGCCTTGTCATTTGGTAATTGAGTATTGTAGTTTACTTATCATGGAGAGTCGAGACTTTTGGGCATGAATTAATGGGGGGATTCGGCGGAAAGAGTGGGCTAGGTCTATTCTCTTGTCCCCTCTATCTCTTTTGGATGTTAACCTTAGACCCTAGTCCCATGGGATCTCTTTTACTAACCTTTGATCTTTAGGGAAGGTACTACATGGGAAACCCTAATATTGGTTGGGTGCTCCTGCTCCCTCATCCACATTTATCACTCCCTTTCGCTCATAATAACCCCATCCATCATTTCTCCCACCTAGGTCCACATAGGGTTAGCCTTCCCCCTCCCCTTGCCCACACCTTGGGTCGGGCCTGGAATGATGCCCTAGAGGTTGATGCAGCTGAAAAGAAAAGTAAAAGCATAATTGGCCACATCCAATAGGAAAATGTACCACAAAATACAAAAGATGGTCGGGACAAACACATTTAGCACGTGGGAAAAATCCAATACATGAGCTCTACCCCATTATCATGGCCATCACCCTGGTTCCTATAGGCCCTAGATGAGCCTCCTTTATCATTTAGGAACCCATGATTGTCCCAACCCCTGGTGGGCAATGAACCGCCCTACCTTAAAGGAGATATCCACTGCTATACCTTACACATCATGCTCTTATCCCTTGAGCCCCGAGCAATTAATTAAAGAAAAATCATAAAAGGCAAAAGACATATAAAGAAGGGTGGAAAAATCAAGGCCGAGGCACCTCATGCACCACGATTGCTCCCTCCTATACATTATATACCCAAGTGTGGGCTTCCCTTTTACTAGCTACCCTTGTACCCCAACATGTGGCCCAGGGCTGCCCCTTTCATTCCCTACTCCATTCATCTCTTTATCACATGCCACCACCCTTTGAAGGATGTACCTTGGACATACTATCCCCTTTAAAGGTAGAAACCACCTAATAGGGTACTTGGTTAACCCCATTTGGAGCTTGGAGACATTAGCACATGCCAAAGCCCACTATGGAAGGGCATGCCATTATGAAGTGCCCACCTGTTGTCCATGGTTTGTAAGCTCTTTAACTCGATTTCCTTAAATGACTTGTTGTATTGGAAGGCTAGGGGACGCATTGGATCTTATGCAGGATAACAGATGATCTCCATTTTTGGTTTGGTCTCCCTATACGGGTCCTAACCCTCCAAAGGGCTACATCGACACATGTAGGGTGTGTGTAGAGAGCCATGGGCCTCCACAAAAATAGACATCACTCCATGGATCCCCAGAGATGTTCAGATATTGCTTGAGATTCACCTATTGGACGAGGAAGATGCACCTGGTTCACCATGCCCAGCCGGCCCCACAGTTGTACCATGCACTTGGCAGATGACCCAAGACTTGTATGTTGATGTGGCATCACTTACATCATCATCTGAGCCCTTACAGATGGTCTACAAGCATCTTCGATCTACTTGGAGACCCATGAGGTTACTTGTGTGCCCTCACACCCATTTGGAGCACCACAGGTTTATTATTTGGATAACAAGGGGTCAACCCCTTGTGCACTACTTTTGGGAGTCCTATTCATCATTGTGGCACTTATGGACTTCATCGGGCTTCTTAGAAGGCCCAACGACACGTATTATTGATCATTCGACCTCTTGAGAGGCTTAATCTTTTCTTTATGAGCTAGTTTGGTGGGCTTGTCACCAAAAATTAGTTGTTTTGCACATTATTTTAGTCTAGGGGCTAATGTAGGCCCAAGTAGCTAAATCGAACTCATTTATAAATAGAAGTGATGAGGATTCATTCTAGCATTATCACTTGGATTTGGAATTTATATCTCTTTAGAGATTTTCGTTATCCTTCTTGGAGGACAAATTTTTGGAGCATGGAATGAATTTTGATGTTTGGATTATTTTCTCATGTCTTGGAGCTTCTTGAATGGCAAATTTTGGATGGTTGGATGTATTCTTACACATGCAAGTACAATTTAATGCTATTCTTTCTTTCTATTTTTGTCACATACATTGTTGTTGAGATTTCTCTATACTAGAGCTTATTTGTTGCATCTCTTTATGAGAAGTTGTGGAAATTTTGTTTCCGGATAGTGAATGCTTCATGTATGGGCCATGTATAATGAATGAATATTCCTAGGGATGTTTCATTACTGAAATTCATCTTGATAAGCCATATATCTTGCAAAACGAAGTATAAAGTCTTTGAAGTTGCTTTTGTTGCTGCCCTAGTGCTAAGCGAAGTGGTCTTTGAGGCCTCCTTAACCTAGAAAATTCCAATATCTATAGTCATAATTCTACCTAACTCCAATCTCCCCAAAGGATTAGGCACTAGTCCACCCAAAGGTGATCACCTTAAACCTTATTCATCCAACTACCTCTCCTTTTCTAGGCCTAACCCATTAGGTCCCCTAGGGCATCATTTATCTTGCAAACCACCCATCAAAAAAATTCGATCTCTTGGCCCCTACTGTGTTGGTGTGTCTCCTAGGTGCCCTCCAATTTTGAAGAAATTCCGATGGTGGGATTTTGAGATATCTCAAGCCCTAGCCTCGAGATTGAATCTTGCCCTTGGTTTCCTTAGGCTAGAAGCCTCATTGGGACCCTCACATTGTCTTGCATTAAAAATTCTTTCTTTGGTCCCTTTCTCCCTCTGGAATAGGTCAAGCATATCATTGGTTGTTAAACCCTACCCCCCTTGACCTCTCCCCGTTTCCACTTGGTCCCATACACTATTAAGGGTAATTCTTCAAGGATCACTTGGAATCCAAGATTTCACAAGAATTTCAAGGCCTAGGAATCTCCATTATAAGATATATACCCTAAACCTAAACCTTGAAGTTCCCCTTAATCCCTTCCTTGAGAGCTTTAAACCTTGCCTCCAAAGCAAGCAAGCCACATATTTGAGCCTCTCTTGTGAATAGGCTTCCAGGATCACCCCTCACCCTATCATTGGTCTATCCATTTCATGATCCTCATCATAACGGGTCTCCTCCCATCAATGAAAGTCCGTAAAGAGCAGGGAGCCTTAGCCGAGGTGACAGTGGGCTATTGCTCCATTGTTGCCCTTAGCCTAGTAGTAGCCCTTCAAGGATCCCCTTTTAGGACCCCTGCTAGTTTGAGCAGTAACAAGGTGCATAGCTCAGGACCCCAAGCTTACATTTTTGAGAGTTTGTATTTAATACCCTTTGAAGATGAGTCAATTTTTTGCTCATCAAGGTTGGGACAATACAAGAATTCCTTTTAATAGATGAAGCATCATGTGCTTGAGTAACTAGATGATGAATAATGAAGGGGATAGAGCTCATGTTAGGCTTTTGTCTACGCACTAATTAAATGTCCCAACCATATTTTGCATTTTATTATTTTCTTTCATTATGGTTTTCTTATGCTTTCATCTTTCTTTTAGCTACATCAAATTTTAGGGCAAATCTTTCCAACCCAAACTCAAGGATAAAGATGAAAGGGTTCTAATCCCATGACCAATGAACACCAAACTAAAGAATAGAAATGAATACACGAAAAGATGGAAAGTGTTAATTATGGAATATCATGGACATGATACTTCAATCAGAGCTTCCCTAGTATAGTCCTTCCTAAAACACTAAAGCCTCAGAGGAGGTCCCATGGGAACAAGAATATAATCAAAATCAATCAATCATCCAGTTTGCTCAATCCATTTTAGTATGCCCAAAACATTAAGTGAAAGTACATGATTACAAAATGGTTAAAGTACTTGCCGATGGATGACCTACCTTGCTTCAAGAAGGAATGCCAAATGGGAGAGAAAAATGTGATCGGAGAAAGAAGTGGAGGATCCTAGCATCATGTCATGTGTTGATCATGTAGGGTTGTTGGTTGGCTAGCTGTCCAAGGAGAAAAAATTTCTCCTAAGAGTTAACCACTTTTTGGTGGGTAACAATGACAAAAGGACATACCCTCAAATCCTCATCTAATTAACTTGTCCCAAGTTAAGAGTTTTCCTTTGGGCAAGAAGCCAAATGAAATGAGAGACCTTGGGCTATAAGTTTTGCTTCTAGACCTTATGCCAAATTTCCTGTTAGAGGATACTGGCATGGCCTACCTCCAAATGATAAGCTTATTTCACGATGATGTTCCCTTGGGACAATATCCCCATCTAAGTTTATCTTTGTCCTTTGATTTCGTAATGTTTGTCTATTGCAAAGTCTCCCAAAAGAGCAACCAGTCAATAGTGTCAAGCAATAGTAATCATGCTTCTTTAGGTAACTAGTTCCTCCATATGTTTTCATGAAATGCCTCATACCAATAACCAGCCACTGATTGACGATTTTTGGATAGAATTATGGCCCAAAGTTCTTGAAGGGATTCTTGATCACTAAAATTGGGGAATTGATACCAAGAGTCATCCTAGAAGAGTGAATCCTTTCCATTCCTTACTTCCTACAAACAATGATTTTGAATGAGGTGTTTCCTACACTTGACTAGATTCCATATGGAGGAGCTTGGATTGGAATGTTCCATTCAAATCATGAAGACCCAATCCTCCTTGAAGCTTGGGTATACAAAGATTGTCCCAAGAGACTAAGGACCATTTTCTTTCCCTCGAAGCACCACCCCATAAGATGGAACGTTGGAGGTTACATACTGACAGAAGTATACTTTTTGAAACTGCAAGAGTTGAGACTGAATAGATGGGAAGAGCTTGCAGGACATATTTCAAAAGCACTAGTCGACTTGCGATGTTAAGAGAATGAAAAGTCCAACTATCAAGCTTATTAGCCATCTTTTAGAGCAAATTTGACCAAGGTTTTGTCATGAGGGAATCGTCTATTAGAGGAGCTCCATGATATTTAGTAGGAAAAGAGTAATGCTTGTAGCCTAGCTAATGAGACATACGACCTTGAATTGACAAAAGGGAATTAAAGAAGAAAATTTGAAACTTTGAATGGTTGATCAAGGAGCCAGAGTCCTTCGTGAAATATTCAAGCACTTGGCCAAAAACATAGGCTTCACGTATCCTAGGGTTGCCTATTAACATCGTGTCGTCAACAAAATGTTGATAGTAAATTGGAAGATCCTCCCCAAAGAGGTGAAGGCCTTTGATTTTAACATTTGAGATTGCTTCCTTTATAGCCCTTCCTAGCCCCTCAGCTGGTAGGTTGAAGAAAAAGATGGAGAGAGGACCACCCTATCAAATACCTTTATAGGGATTAAACATGACAAAAGGTGGACCATTAAAGAGGATGACAAAAGAATGTTGAAGATAGCAAAGAACTTACCCATTCTATCCAGGATTCAAAGAAGTTGAAAGCTAGCAATATCTGATGAATGAAAGAGCAACTGAGTTTATCAAAAGCCTTAAACATACCCAGTTTAACGAGCATACTTGCTTTTTTAGTTTTCTTTAGGGAATGAATTTTTTGATGAGCTACAACAATGCCATCAAGAATATGACGACCTTCTACATATCCTATTTTCTATAGAGAAATTATATCGAGAGGAATGGGCTTGAGGTAATTAGTGACTTGAAGAAATTAGTGGTCTTGGTTATGATCTTATAGTCTTTATTTAGTAATCGGAGAACCCACAGTAAAAACCATTTTGCTGTCAACGTTTCAAATCCCAACAGGGATCCATCATCAGGACTATTACTGAGTGTGATAGAAGAAGAGCTTGATAGCTAGATATAAATAGTTATAAGGTAAGCTGTATTGGTTTAAAATGTTGAAGGTCGGCTGTTTAATAATTATTATTATCAAATTATTTAATTTTTATTAAATTAGGTTTATTTTAATTTTAATCATATAATATTAATTTCTGATGATAAATAATATTAATAATAAAAGGAGAAATTACTTAGTAAATATTTTCTCACTTAATAATTATTCTTAATAAATAATAATTTGTATATAATAATTTAATTTAATTGTTATTTTATATAAATATATATATATATATATAATTTATAAATAATAATTTCTTGTAGTTAAATTTATTAATAATCTTCAAAAATAATTGATAAAATTAATATATGATAATTAATAAAAATAATAAATAGTAAGTATTGTAATTGTTGTAAATAATTATTGTTAATATTTATTTATAAATAATAAATAATAGTAATAATTAGTAAGTGTTATGATATACTAAATATTAATAATAATGAGTTAATTATTAATTAATAATTCATTTGAATATTAATTAGATTATTTTAGGGTTAGCTAAGTTTATTCTTAATTTTATGGATCAATGATAATAATAATAGTTTATAATCTATAATAATAATAATAATCAGAGATAATTAATAATATTTTTTATTAATAATCATAAGAAGTAATTTATAATGAATAGTCATAAATTAATAATAATAGAACAATTTTATGAATTATTTACTACTTAATTATTATTAATAATTTAGTAGATTAATTATTATATTTGAATATTAATTATTAATTATTAATAATGCCTTGAGTTTGAAAAAAAAAATGAGGAAAATACCTATTGAGGGCAAACCTAGGAAGCATTGGAGGTCATAATTTCTCTGATTAAGGGAAACCAGCTATTACTGATCTCGATGCCATTGTCCCTATTGAGATTATGCGGATGCTTCATAATTTCAAGAGCCTCCCTAATTTTTCGCCTATGATGATGTTCTTCTCTTGCGATAATTGAGGCATTTTCCACACAGAGATCATGCCTAGTTTTAGAGGAGTGCTCTGCCAGGGCGGAGGTACGAGATCTATCATTCCTAATATCTGTTATATGTTCTTTCAGTCTTGTTTGCAAGGAACGACCTGTTTCACCAATGTAACTTTTCCCACATGAACAATCTATTTTATAAACTCCTTTAAGTTGGTGTCTATCAATATTATCCTTGACAGACCTCATACTATGTCTAATAGTTCCGGGAGCCGAGAATTGAGTGATTATGTCCTTCTTTCTCAGGATTCTTGCAATCTTGTCTGTTACCCCTTGAATATAAGGTAGAAACGCTTTCCCACCCTGAGGTTGGTCTTGAGCTTTCAACTCTTGAGAAACCACCCTTTTTTCAGCCCTTTCTATAGCCATCCTAATTTCTTTTTCTTTGTAGCCTATACTTTTAAAAACTGATACTAAGTGCTTCTTTTCTTCGTCTAAATGATCAGAATCAGAGATTCTAAGAGCTCTGATAGCCAGAGTGTTCAGAACACCAAACTTTTGGGATGGGTGATGGTGGGAGTCTGCATGGAGGTAGCTTTCTGTGTGGGTTGACTTCCTAAAAACCTTATGCCCTAAGGATCCATCCTCTTTTCTAATGATAAGCACGTCTAAAAATGGGATCATCATGTTTTCTTCCACCTCCATGGTGAATTTAATTTCAGGGGAGATAGAGTTAAGGTGAATGAAAAAATTTTCAAGCTCTGTTTTTCCATGAGTCCATTTTATGTTTGTGTCATCTACGAATCGTTTCCACCAAGCTGGTTTCAAAGGGTATGAATCAAGGGCCTTCTTTTCAAAATATTCCATGTAAAGGTTGGCCACAATTGGCGAGAGGGGTGATCCCATTGCCACTCCAGAAGTTTGCTCATAGTATTCACCTTGGAAGGTGAAAACAGTTGATTGTAAACAAATCTCGGCTAGTCTCGCGGTTTGGGGATCAGTAACATCTTTTATAACCTGAATGGCTTCATCAAGAGGAATCTTGGTGAATAGGGATACTACGTCAAAGCTCACCAGGATGTCATCCTGGTTCATCCTTTCATCTCTAATAAGTTTCACAAAGTCATGAGAGTCTTTAATGAAAGAATCAGTGTTCCCGACAAGAGGCCTAAGGATCTTGGAAACATATTTAGCGAGTTCATAGGTTGGGGAGCCAATGGTATTAACTATTGGTCTAAGAGGAACTCCTTCTTTATGGATTTTAGGTAAACCATAAATTCTTGGGATAGTTTCACAAGAAGGGGTTAGCTTTTTCTTTAATTTTTCCTCGAGGTTGGATTCTGAAATGGTCTTTTTTACCTCTCTCATGATTTTGGGAATGGGATTTTTGCTAAGTTTTTTATAACTACCACAGGCTAGGTGTTCATTCATTTTAGAGACATAGTCTTCTTTGTCTAAGATTACTGCTGCCCCACCCTTATCAGCCTTAAGGACTACAATTTTATCATTATTTCGAAGGGCCTTAAGAGCAAGAAGTTCTTCTTTCCTTAAATTACTTTTGGGAGTTTTTGATTTTCTCATAATGAGGGAAATTTCTTGCCTTAGGGTTTCCTTGTCTTCAAGAGGTAGGTTATTGATCCCATCCTCTATACTACAAATGATATTCTCAACAGGTATGTTTTTAGGGGCAACTGCAAACCCCAATCCTTTGTTGAGAACACTCATGACATCTGGACCTAATTCTTGAGAAGATAAATTAACCACTTTTCTTCTGGGTTTTATATCCTTTGAAGAATTTTGGTTTTTGCCCAAATGACTTCTTTTATCAGGTTTAGTTTCAAAAGTGTTGGCTCTATTGATTTCACTAGTATTCTTGAGTCCTGTAGACCGGAAGCCTGGATCTTGACTGCCTGCCATTTGTTGTTTGCTATTGATGCTTTGGCTATCCATGTTTTCCAGTTCAATACAATCTTCCTTCGCCCTATCGCATATTTCGGACTCACTGGTCTTGTTGAACGAAGAAATAATTTTGTTTTTGACCTGTGGTAGGCTGCTTACGCTGTCCATCGTATCGCTGCCCGCGTTTATTAAATTATCATTGATGCTGCTAACACTCGGCGCTTCAATTCTAACCGAATTCGTTTTATAGGTCTCATCGTTTGATGTTTTTGATTGATTATTTGCTGTTCTGTCAGCTATTACATCTACAGTGTTGATGATTTCCCTGGCCTGCGAATTGCTGTCCATGCTTTTTATATTATCGATGCTGCTGTTCAGCGTTTCAACCACTCGCTTCTTTATTTTGGGAGGTAATGATTCAATATATCCGGAAGACTCCGTTTCATTGGCAACATCGTTTGATGATTTCGATTTATTGCTTGCTGAATTATCCGCTGCTCCATCCCTGGTGTTGATGTTTTCCATGTCCTGCATTTCAACTAGGGAAACCGTGCCAACTGTGTATTCCAAATCTGCGTTATCTGAACTCGTCTTCTTGGATTTAACGTTGTTTGAACCTGCGCCATCTGAACATGAGATATGCGTGGTAACAACACCGATGCTTGGGCTGTTGTCTAACTCATGCCAAGAACACCTGTCGTTGCTTACATTATGAGCAGATTCAGCTCTTACCTTCAACACTATTGCTTCTCCATTTGTTTGGACATCAACTTGCTCGGTTATGCCAACGTTTAACCCTACGAAATTGTTTTCTGAATAGTCAAGTCTTCTGCTTGAATTGTCTACGTTGCTTCTGTAATATGATCCACTTAATAATTTGGATTGATGTTGCAAGATGCAATGGGACTAAAACTCCCTGGATCCTCAACCTTTTCCATTTTGGGGGGTTAAAGTTAAGAAGGTCACATTAACGGAAGGAAGAACAATCGCTGATTTTCTTGATTCCTCTACTAACTCTAAAATTTCCTCCCCTAAGAAGGACCAGTAGGCTTGAAAGAAATTGGTTGTAAAGCCATCAAGGCCTAGGGCCTTATTCTTGGGCATATCCTTTACATCCTATCACCTCAAAATCTATCAAGTCTTGTGAGGGGAGCTCACAAGACAAGAACTAGACTAAGGGACAACAATATGAGGCATGGCCCACTATCACCACAACCACCACCTTCTTCTCTTTTGTGGACTTTCACCACTAGGGAGGTTTCCTTGTAGTAGGTCACTTAGAAGGATATGTCAACTACAAGGGATAAGGTGATAAGATAAGACTTATGGAGGACAACTCTACCTAAGAACAAGGTTTAGAAAGTATAATCGGGCAATGTGCATCCTCCAATATGCATAATTAGCGCACAAAGTAACAAAGGGCTTGAGAAATAGTAAGGCAAAAGGATCAACCTAGAATCTCAAGGCCAAGAAAAGGCTTCCAAATAATGTATACATTCAACCTATGGAACAAGAAGCCTTCAATAAGCCCCAAGTTGAAGCATAGGGCAAACTAGGGCTTTTTTATGGCAAAATCTACCTAAGGCATGAGACTTAGCCCTAATATGGATGGATTAGCCACTAAAAGGAGTTGATTTTGAGGCAACCACCTTTCGTTCAAGTGTTGAATCCTCCCAAAGGCCAATAACTTCAACCCTAGTTGAGATTTGTGCCCTAGCCCTAGCTAGCAACTTATCCTTGAGGAACCAAAATGAAATTTTAGAAGAGAAAATGAGATTTTGGTGTGAGTTTTATGGATGACCAACAAAGTGACCAAGGCCAGTGCCTAGTCCTTGGGTGATGGAGTCTATGGGAGTGTAAGATTTGCTAGATCTTGGCAAGGAGTAAGGGAATAATGAAACCCTAGATTTCAAAACCCTAGCTATCACTTTTGTGAGGGAGCAAAGTCAATTGGGAGAGCTAGTTGAAAAAATCACCAATGGGATTATCATTCACATTCTATAAGTAAGTAATGAATGCAATACTATCATCTATAACCCATAGAATGATTTTCAACAATAACAAGCACAATAGAAACTCTAGATAAGTAACCATTCCATACATTAGACACAAAAAACAAAGATTTATCAAATCCAAGGTACACTCACAAGATAGAATGCATGAACAAGCCTTTATTGCTCCAAAATGACATCTCCAAAGCCAAAGAAATAGCTCCGATATCAAAATGCACCATAGATTCACATCTCCACAAGATACAAGCTAGGTCGAAATTCTCTAAGAAGGTCGAAAATAGTCACAAGGGATGATGAACAAAAGAAGTATGCCTATCGTCTATTTATATGAGGATTGGGACTAATAATCATGCCTATGAAGCCCCTAAAACAAGTTTGATGCCAAAATGTACTTGTGTTACAATCCAACCCATTAGCTTGATCAAAATAGGCCTAAATTTGCCCACATGTGAGCCATAACCTCTCTAATGCTGACAACATCCATCATAAATGATCCAAATGCCATGTCCAAGGGTGATGAGGTGTTCAAGAAGATGTAGATCAATGTTGCACGAAGTGGGGATGTTTTTTGGAAGCGAAGTGTTGGAAGCATCATTTTCTAAAAATCATTGAAAGCAAAGCGTCTCGAAAGCATATATATATATATATATATATATATATATATATATATATATATATATTTGCATTGATCTTAAAAAAAACATCCAAAATACCAAATTAGTTGTAGAAGATATGAAAACATGTATATTTGTACATAAATCACAATTGTACGTCAATGCTTAATTATTCGAGCATCAACCATCTAGACTTTAGCAATTACAAACATGCATCAAATTTTTAAGCATATCATTGATAATAGAAGGTAGAAAGCACCAAAATTTTAAGCATATAATAGCAAGTAGACATTTTGAAGATAAAATCATAAAACATTCAAATAACTTATCTAGCAAGTGAGCGATTGTCAACATGAGTCGACCAAAATTCAAATAATAATGTTTACAAAATAGGGCACCTAGCCACCACCAACTACATGCTGAACTAGGAAGAGTAAGACTGAAAAGTTCAAATTCACAACACTAAATTCTAACACTCTAATCTATCATCTATAGAGTCTAGACTATGACAAAAGTAGTGAACTGTGAATATATCTACTAATCTCTCCTTACACCATGACCACTACGAGAGCCTCCACGTGGTGGCAGTGAAGAAGATGGTGGTTGTGGAAGTTGTGGAATTGTTGAAGATAAAGACCCTGTTGCTATTGTTGAATAATGGAACTTGGGGACCATGGCACTAGATGGGGGTGTCGTCTCATATCGATCATCATCATCTTGGATAAGAGCATCATCCAATTGCTCTAATTGCAACACTCCATCCTCCAAATTGGCCTCCTCTAGATATTTTTGCCAAAGCTTAGGGTCTTTATTATTATTTGCCTCCTCACAATAATGGGACAACAATCGCAAGTTGTAATGAACATAAAACAAGCTCTCTGACTAATTTATGTTTAACATGTTCCTTTTAACGTTGCAAATGAAACTATAGGTGCTCCAACACCTCTCTGCAGAAGAAGTGTTTACCACCTGTGATAGCACTCGTATTGCCAAAGATAGTAGAAGTGGAGTAGCACCTCCATGCATGTTCCACCACTACAGAGAAAACAAATTTCCTCGATCTCTAATTGCATGATTACGCTAAAATGCACCAGTGCCATGTATATAGTTGCTCAATTGTTTATGTATCATGTCATACTCCTCCTAATCAGGGACTAATTTATCCAATGCTTTCATATAACCAAATAGAACCTATGGATCTAGGTGTGGTTTTCTCTTGGTCCCCCCACCAGGTGCTAGTGTTGAAAGCCATGATAGATGATTGTATTTAGGTGTCAAAACATATGCTAAGGCATGAAATGGAATGCTTAGCATTTCCCATCGTTTTTCCACCTCTGCACGAATATTATTGCACAAGGTGATATCTCTAGGCTCAACAATGTCTTTAATCTACGGCAAAATGCTATCCATTTTGTCATACACCTCCCCAATTATTGGCAGATCTAAATCTGAAACTTGATCATGTAAGAAATTGGTTTGGTGAATTTCAAAACATATTTGACCTGTGACCAAAAGTAACTATCAAGAACAATGTCCTTGACTATATCAACACCATCTCTATCAGTGTTCATCTCATCCCATGAATCAAATGTCACCATGTTAGTTTCTGTAGCAGCGAATGTGTTCTAGCCACGAAATTTGGTGGAGAGGCTAGAATACATGAGATCTCCAAAACCTAGGAATTGTTTATGGAAATTCCACCTAGAGATGACTTAATTAGATTATTAACCTATTTTTTAATATTTCCTAAGTCTAAACTTAGGAAAACTGGTTAAGTAATCAACATTAATTAATTCAAGGTAAGAATAGTTTAGAAACTCACACAGATCGACTTCAAGATGATCCTAGCCCTTAATTAAGTTTTAATCTTGGTTGTTGGTGCTCCAACAGAGGATTATAAGAAGAAGTCGATGGGCTTCAATGATGGCCTTAACCAAATCTTGCTAGTAGGGAGAACGAATCACATTGAATGGTATACCACAAGCACAAAGAAACCAGACAAATTTTGCATCCACATCATCCCTCCCACCAATATTTAGGAAATTTGCTATTGTTCTTCTAGATTCAGGGGTTGCAGAAGTACCATGAGGAGATGGGGCACCAAATCTAGAGGTTGCACTTGATTCAAACTGAATTTTTTTGTTTCTTGTGATTCTTTTGAGCAGCCTCCTCTATTTGGATGTATTTTCTCCTTTGTTCCATTAAAACATTAGGGCAAACTAATATCCCTATGGGACCCTTTTTGTCATCATTGTACATTACCCCACAAAGATTTCTCCTCACACAGGTATATGAACCACTAAAAGGTTTTCCTCCATGGAAATCATGAGGACACAAAAACTTGTAACTTTCACCACATTTTCCCCCCTCACGTTTTGTCACATAATTTCACAAGGGAGTTAATGCAGCGTTCCCCCCTTGCATTCCAGTGACCTTTTCATCTCCTTCCTCTTCAAACCCTTCCTCCCCATCATAAATTGGGTCGGTCATAGTGCGACCATTACCCTCCTCTTATTCTTCCCTTCTATGCCTATTCCCTACTAACACCATGAAAAACAAAAGTGGAATCATAATCCAAAAGAACACCATTTTAAAATCTAAATGGAAAACCTAGAATAAAATAAACAAGAATAAAGAATGGGAAAGGGTAGGAGAGGGAGGAGAAAAATACAAAATAAGAATGACAAGAAAATGAGGGGGTTAGTTGGGGTTTGCACTTACCTCTTTAGCTCTTGTAGATATCAACCCTTCTTTACTCCAATCTTCTCCTCCTTTACTCCTCGAAGCTCTCCTCAAACATCTCACAAATCTGATCTCAGAAGCTTGGTATCTCCTCTCTTCTCCAAGCTCTCCTCTTCTCTCTTCTCCAAGCTCTCCAAAGATGCAAGAACAAGGAAAAGAGGGGGGAAATGTCTTTTAACCTCATCCTCTCTATTCCCTAACTCACCCTTAACTCACTTTAACCCCAAGTCTAACTTTAGTTTTTTTTATTCCTACAAAAAGAAATTCGTACTTTCATTCATATTGAAAAGAAAATACATTTTGTATATACACACTTGATATGTGCATTCGTCCAAAATATGCCCAGATCCTTGTGTGGTAGAAAAATTTCCAAATAGATACTTTCAGTTGTATGTTAACATTCTACAAACAAAGAAGCGAAAAAGGAGAAATAAAAATATTAATACAAAGAGGAAGATCAAGTAATGTAGACATCCCTAGTCTTCCCCTTCTTTCCTTTCTTCTTTTGGACCTGTTTCCATTCCTCGGGATTGGGACCTACTGGAACAAAGGCCAAAATGCCCATTGTTGACTCTGGGGGTTTTCTTTGTTTGATTCTAAACCTTCTGATACATGGGCCCGTTTTGTACCCACTATTCCATCCTCCATCTTATTCATTTTTGGTTGTAATTTTGTTTCCTAGATCGGTACTAAATCTGTCCCACACTAATTGTGAGCAATAGTAGCATTATTATCCTGAATTTCCCCTTCCTCATTCTCTGAATTCTCCATGTTTTCTTCTTCTTCCACCTCAGAAGTATGTGTATCAATAAATTTCAATCCTTTTGGATTATGTGCCATTTTCGTTTTAGGGAACTTTTTTATCTGTGGGCATGTGTTCTTCAAATGTCTTGTTTGGAAAGAGTTTCTAAATTTGAATGTTGTATTCTCGTAGTCTAGAGTTTAAGACCACTGGAGATCTTTGTGTTTTAGTATAATGTGATCTGATAAGCCTTTGGTTAGATTGATCTCCAAGCATATTCTACAAAAGGTGAAGATACCTTTCTCAGTTCTATCACAGTCCCTCTTTTTGAATTTTCCTAGAGTGTTACCAATATCCCCTATGACCTTATGGTCCCAAAAGGGGAGAGGAAGATTTGGGAGTCTCACCCAAACTGACATTTTTGAAACCACCATATATGTGGCATCAAATTCTAAGAACCATGGGGTTGTAAAGAGCCAAACATTACCCCAAAACCAAGGCCTTCATTTAAAACAAAGTTGTAACCTTTCTGTGTATCAAAATGGACAATAAAGAAACCTTTGGAGCATAAATAAAGGTCGCAATTGGTTGTCCAAGAGTAAAAGATCCATTGCTATAATGTTTCTGGTTTTGGCCAAAAACCATTAAATCGGCAAATAACCGCCTTTGCTTTCATGGTAGAGAAGAGGGTGTTTACATCTCGAATATTTACTTCCACCATTGGGGAGAGCTCTATTTGTTCAATGATGTATGGGCCTGGTGTGTTTTTGTATTTGTCTTGTTGAAGAGGAAGGTTTGCTTTTTATTGCATCTTTAAAAGAGGTGGTAGTTCCTTTCTGTATTCCAGGACCTCGAGCTCCACCCTGCAGCCCCATATTCAAGATTATAGTGGGGTCCCTTTGAATATCATAGTCTTTAATCTAGGCTAAAATTTTAAGCAACTTCCCCCTCAAATTGCAGGCTTTATAGAAGGACTAGAATGCCCCATTTAAACCCAATACTTTGTTTCAAGTTATTTACTGTGTCTGCACTCACACAAAATGTTGAGGTCTTCCTATTTAAGTTTTTGATAAAAATTTGATATGGGCTCTAAGCTTCTCCATCCTTTGTTTTACTCAACTCAAATCTGGAATATTAGTAGGGCACAAATTGAGAGTGAGGCACCCGAACTTGTATTTAAACTATACTACCTGTCATACCAAAAAATTTGAAGCAAAGCATACACAGAAAAATGAAAATAAGGAGTGTGGAGACTTATGAAGAGACCCAAGAATGACCTTTTAGTCGTGTCGACCTTGCTTCCCATAATATCTAGCCACGACATTTGTTGTGAATATGCACCAAAAATAATAACTATACATTACCCCAATGGTATATGTATATACTACAACCCCATCACACCTAGACAGATGATGATGAGCTTCGCCCTCGTAGCATATCCCATCTTCTACTTCATTTTCATAATAATGTTCAATCTTGTAGAAAGTCCAAGCTGGGAGGCCATCCATGAGATCTAAACCCCCACCACCAAATCATTCCCTAGACTCACACCGATGATAAAACAGATTGATCTCCGCATTAGAGGGCAAAAAAATTCCCACCCAGAGCTGCGGTCAAACTAAGAAATAGTCACCCTTTTACCAGGAACCCCAAGGTTGCCACAAAAAAAACAAGACGTTTATTGACACCATGCCTGGCAACACCTAAGAATGAAACCCTAATTCGTGCGCTCTCCATTTTCCCCCCAATTATGTTAGTTCAATTTGCATCTAACTTTAGTTAAGTCAAAAATAAAAATAAAAATAAAAGAACTTTTCTGCAAAATTGTCCAGCCCTATCTCGGAATCGATCGTAAATCGCGATGGAACCGTATCAGATTCGTGTTGGAACAGTGGTTCGAGCCGACGGAACCGCACATGAAACTATCACAGTTCCTTTTTTCCAGGAACCGTGAAAACAAGGGAAAATCACAGTGCTAATTTTCGGAACTGCAATTTGGCCTGAGGATTGTCCACGAATCCACCCCCTGAACTGGGGGATGGTTCCTACAACACTAGTGTAGATGCCTGTAAAGCCCATGATTTGAGGGTTGGTCGTCAAATTCACCTCAATACCTCCTATGGGGTTCCAAGATCCATTTGGGGTGCCATGAAGTGGTCCTCATGGGTGTCCATCTATCAAACAGGGCCTCCTCCTCTCCAGTGTTAGGGCTTCCTCTAGTACAACAAGGGCTCCCTAGTCTCTCAGTGTGAGACCATACTCATCTAGGCTCTGAATCAGCTCCTTCCCATCAAGTTCTATCAAGGCCAACCAAGGGGCATGTTGGGTCTAGTTGTGTCATCCTGAAGAATCCTCAAATCTGGGTCAAAGTCAACCAATGTCTTAGGTCCTGGAGGTGCTCTAGGACATGTGTCATATGTTAGTGTTGCTAGGAGGCTCCTGACTCTCAACGCTTCACTTGTTTAGGCCATTGTACTCCTCTAAAGGGCTTGGGTACCTATGGAGTGGGTGCCCAAGGCCTGGAATGCTGAACCACCTAGTAATAACAACATGGATTCTAGTGAAAGCAACCAATCATTAGGGACTAAGATCAATAATGCATCTAAGTGAACCAAACTTGAATGTTAAAGGCAATTTAATACTTCAAACAAGGATCCCTTTCCAAAATCAAGACTATGATCTCGCAAAGGTATTTCCTCCCTAGGTAGGGGTGGTTGAAGGTCAACCCTATTAGGTGCTTCCAAACCCTAAGGGGAAGTAATAGTTCCCTGGACCACCCTACAATTGATAGGTGTTAGTGAATAATAATGCGATAATGGAGGTGGGAAGACTTCATGGCCAAGTGCCATTGTCAAAGGGACCAACTAATGGGGGTGTCCAGATCCTAACTGTATAGATGTGAGGAGATAGCATTCATGGATGCATGAGTTACCAGCTTGGCATTGATTTTTCCACCCCTCTTGTGCACCTTTTACTTCTTGATTATTCCTTGTATTACCACTTATAGCTCAAGGGTTAAATCTTGCTTTGTATAATGTAGCAATATTATTACCCCTTTAAGATAAGTCATTTTATCACTCATTGGGGTTGGGACATGCAAGGGTTCTTTCTTTGATGTTATGGAGCAACATGTGCTCAGGAACCAGGTGATGGCCATATGAGGTAGATAGAGCTCATGCTAAGATTTTTCCCACGTGCTAATTCCTGTGTGCCAAACATCTTTTGCATTTTGATTTTTCTTTCCTTTGTTTTATTTGTGGCCATGATATGCTTTTTTCTTCTCTTTTTAGTTGCATCAACCTTCTAGGGCAAAGTTTCCAGGCCCTACTCAAGGCATGTGAACATGTGAGTGCCAAATCCCCAAGAACCTATGACAAGTTGTACCCGAAAAATGGAGGTGAGACATGGGGCTTATAATGTAGGATGGAAGGTGTTAAGTATGATATAGGAAAGATAGAAAATGCTATCTCAATCATGGCTTCCCAAGTAGTATCTAACCTATAACCCAAAGGGCCTTAAGGGAGGTCCCACTAGACTAGGGTCAATGATTAACCCCCCTTGGTGAGGTGAGAGAACAAGAATACAGTAAAGGTCTATCAATCTTTTAGATCACCCCATAATCCATAGTAAATGCCAAAGAGAAAACTAGTATAAGCACCCGATTACAAATTATCAATGTATCCTTTTAATGGCATCCCCACCTTCACCCAAGTGCTAATGTCGAGTGGGTGAGAAGCACATGGTTGTTGCAAGTGGCAGAGGCACGTGGCATATCATCATCTAATGGTGGCTGGTAAGGGCTACTGGTTGTCTAGCTGATTGTCAAATGTAGGAGAAAAAAATTCTCCTATAGGGTTACCCATTTTGGTGGGTAACAGTTGGCTCGAACTCGAGGACATGAGCTCACCATAGAGCACATGATCCAATAGCTCAAACAGGGAGTTCATGAGAACTCCAACAATCCCTAAGCTCGTAGACCTATAACCTGCACATCCAAATCAACTTGTTTGGGAGCATGTGCATTGGGTGTAGGGTATCACCCATATTTTATATGATGATATGATTCATACATAAAATAAAATATATTCTACATGCAATCTAATGTACAATGAAACATGAAATAAGAATGCAAGATTTTAGGGCAAGATTTTAGGGTGCTCGCACAATATGCAATGCAACTAACTACTATGCATGTTTAAAAAGTTAGTTTCCATAAAAAAAGGTCAAGTGGTTCCCTTTCATTGGTGAAGGTAAAAGTTTGTCATCAAGTTTGGAAATGTAGAAGTATCCCATGCCCACTTTGCCATGGATCCTAAAAGGAATGGGGTCTTCATCGACCAAGACAAGGTCACCAACTTGGTATTCTTTCTTTGGTCTTTAGACCCACTACTATTTGGTGATGGTTTGCCTTGTGTTAGATTGTAATGTCCCTTTTTTTGGTGTTCCTCATGGCATGATTAGGATGGACTTTCAGGGCTGGGGCAGATAGGTCACAGGTGCAGATTTACTTCATCGGCGGGCCTAGGGGCTTTTGGAGGTGCTTCATGGGGGTTTGAGGAGTTTTTATGAGGTCTGATGGCATTTGCTTGGTATATTCCATCATCTGCACAGTTTGCCTTTTGTTCCATTGCATTCCGACAAGTTTCAAAAAAATAGCATTATTATGGGGCCTAACTTAATTAATTATGCTCGAGGTGGCGTTCCGAGAAGATTATTTAATGGAACACCTCAGTGTAATAGCTCGTTGGAACCGGAATGAGAAGATATACAGGATGGGATGCTGAGAAGTGATTTCTAGTGGCCAGAGAAAGTATGGTAGGCAATTTACCATTTTCCTTAATTAAAAATGACTTTAATTAGTCATTTAATTAAGGAAAAATAATTAATTGGAGGAAAAGGCTCAAAAGTGACATAAGTGACATAAAATTAAATTAAGTCACTTAAGATAAATTCAATGGAGGAGCTTCTAGAATAATAATAAAATAATAAAATAAGATGCTTCTAGAGGCTTGGAGATCTATCCATCAGATCTATAAAAGAGGAAGGGGAGGTCATTTGGAGACATCTTGGATTTGTGTATTGTCTTTGTGGTGAGGTTTTGAGAACCCGGTTCTCTACTTCAGTAGTAGCCCCAGGACGGAAACCCTCAGGTGATTCAGTGAGAGTGGGCGAGCACCCATCTCTTCCCTTGGTGGATCCATTCAGGGTTCACAGGTTGCAGTTTATTGATTTTCAGTTTGTTTTGGAGGCCAATTGCGGCATTATTGTAGATCTATTTGGGGCCATCATCTCAGCCATATTCCTGCTCTTGTACTAGCTTATTTACATATTAATAAAATAAGGTTGAGATCTTCTGCATGTTTATATTGTCTATTATTCAGTTGCAGATTCTATTTCCCGTTTTTGTCGTAAATTTTGTGGTTTAATTTGTGCAAATTGTTTATGGTATTGATAGCTTAAATTTCTGAAGCTATTTTCTACAAATTTCAAGAAAACCCCAAATTGTTCCATTTGGGACATTATAGTGGTATCAAAGCTAGTTTTCCTACCAGCCTGAGGGTTTTAATTGTAGATTATTCGAGGGTTTATATTGGAGGTGCCGAAAGAAAATTATTTCCAGATGAAGCAAGATTAAATTCTTCTATTAGTCGAAGTTGTGATTTTGTTGCAATAAAATATGTTTTGTTGGAGAAACAAGCTATTATTGTTTGTGGATTAAAATTGTTAATCTATTTGCCGAAGGATAATTGTTGCAGGTGTGTCAAAAAAAAAATTATTGGACCGGATTTATTGCAGGGCTGAAATTATTCTGCTAGGCCGAATTCATTTTGCTGGGCCAAAATTATTTTGCTAGATCGAATTTATATTTCTGGACCAAGATTATTTTGTTGGGTCGAATTTATCTTTCTATACCAAGATTATTTTGTTGGGCCAAATTTATCTTGCAGGGCCAAAATTATTCTACTGTGGAGAATTTCTCTTGGTGGGCCGAAATTATTTGTTGGACTGAGTTTATTTGCTGGAGCCCAATTTATTTGCCCGAGCCTAGTTTATTTACCAGAGCCAAATTTATGTATTGGGGCTAAGTCTATTAGTCGAAGTTGTGATTTTGCTGCAATAAAATATGTTTTGTTGGAGAAACAAGCAATTATTGTTTATGGATTAAAATTATTAATCTATTTGCCAAAGGATAATTGTTGCAAGTGTGTCAAAAAAAAAATTGTTGGACCAGATTTATTGCAGGGATGAAATTATTCTGTTAGGTCGAATTCATTTTGCTGGGCCAAAATTATTTTGCTGGATCGAATTTATATTTTTGGACCAAGATTATTTTGTTGGGTCGAATTTATCTTTCTATACCGAGATTATTTTGTTGAGCCAAATTTATCTTGCAGGGCCAAAATTATTCTACTGTGGGGAATTTCTCTTGGTGGGCCAAAATTATTTGTTGGACTGAGTTTATTTGTTGGAGCCCAATTTATTTTCCTGAGCCTAGTTTATTTGCCAGAGCCAAATTTATCTATTGGGGCTAAGTTTATTTGTTACACCCAATTTATCTTCCATATCCCACTTTATTTACCGGAGGTTTTGCAAGAGATTTCTCTCATTTGAGTCAGCGATTTTGTAGTAAAATTGCAAGATTAAAGAGTTGGAGCATTGTGGTACAAATTTATCTTATTTGGAGCAGTGTGCAGATTTGGGCAAATTGGGAAACTCACACTAAATTGGGACTTTCCAGGTCAACTACAATTTGCTCAAAAAAATTCTAGGTTTTTCTAGGTTTTATGAGAGGAGTTTGTGGTTAAAATTTCAGAATTTTCCAGTAGTATTCAAGCTGTAAATCAATATTCCTTCAGCAGTTCGTTTTATTGGTAAATTGGGTAATTCACACCACTTGGTGGGTTTGATCTCTGCTTAGATTTAAGCCAAACCATTTCTGGGTTTTTATGGTTTTGGTGTGAGGAGCTCCAGGTTAAATTTTCATAATTTTCTGAGCAGTTTTAAGGGCAGAAACTTCGGTTCTTCATCAGTAGTAGCAACAGTATTTTCTAGGCGATGCGTGCTACTAGTTTGGGCCATTTCCAGCACTTGGGTCTACTTCATTTCACCTAGGTTTTGCATGCATGCAGTGTGGTATCGAATTCATTTGAGCATTATAATTCTCTCAAGCATTTTCCTCTCATACTTATTTATGTTGCAAGTGTTTCCACTTTATCTGCAAAGTGTTTGACAAAAGTACTACTTGCTAACTGTTTGTTAAAATTTCTCAAAGAAAGTTTTTAATATTTGTTGAGTTAGTGAGAGAGTATGGTGGGTCTACATGAGGTGTTCATATTATATTTGGACCTATATGTAATTGTTGAGTGTGACTTGTGAGGGAATTGTTGTACTGTTATTGCTGTATTATCATGTACTTGTCCTCATTGAGCTGAAGCCATGGAGAAACTCACAAAACTCCTAAATAAATTGGAAAAATTAAACAATGACCCTTGGAACCACCATGCATCATTGGACCAGAAACCCAAGCAAGACAACAAACCTTTATCAAAAGGGATCTATGCCATTCTTCAAAAAGAACAGCCAAGGGATCTATAGAAAGAGCTGGAGATTGGGCACAAAATATTTGCACTTGGAACAGATTTGAAGCACATGAGGGTCACATGGAAAGTTCTTTTCAAACTTGATGAACTAGATGCCCTCCTTTCCAAAGTGAGCCAGTTAGAAGGGAAGAAACTAATTTGGGCTCTAAAACTAGCTATGCTTGCTCTCATACAACACAAGTTCTTGGAGGAACCTTGTGAAGGGGTTAGACTTCCAGTTGCATCTTGTCTCAGTAACATCATGAGACTAACCGCCCCTATAGCTCCTTACAATGATGATGTTATGAGGAAAGTTTTCAGACTGATAATAGAGACTTTCCAAGACTTGGACAACAGTGCAGGCTCTACCTTTGGGAAGAAGCTTGAGATTTTAGAAGCTATGGCCATGACTAGGACTTATGAAATCATGTTTGATCTAGAGTGTGATGGTTTGATCCTGTAGATGTTCCAATGCTTCTTCAGCATTAGGAAACATCATCCTGACACAGTCATAGCACACATGCAGTCCATCTTGTCATCATGTATGAGAGGTCGTGATGCCATTTTCCGGGAGTTACAATCTCGATTGTTATTCGTTTGGAAGAGAGAGAAGTTTGTCTCACGTGCTGCCTATGAGCTAGCCGAAAGGTTGGTTGAGCAGAACATTGGACTATTCAGGAGACAGTTGACTAGGGAGGAGATGCTCAAGTTTGATGGATCATGCAGCAAGAATGAGCTGAGGAGGAAGGGACTTTGCTTCATCTGTAAGGGACCTTAGGGACCTGACCACTCATGCTTGAGTGACACTGAGGAGATGATAGAGGTAGAGCAGGTGGAGATTCCTTCTGACCATCAGGGTGAGGATTCTTCTTTGGACGAGTCCATGGGTTCATACGAGGATGCCTCCGAGGGGCACGAGTCATGTAGAGTTGTTGACAGCAAGCCAGATTTTTATGATGAGCAGCCAATGGACCCTATGGGAGACATTCAAGGTGATGATTCACCAGTGGTGGTTCAACATGAGCAGCATATGGTGGAGCGTGAGTCAACTGAGGAGGATGATGTGCACAGTATGCATGATGAGCCTTATGGGGAGAGTCAGTTGGAGGTTCATATTGAGCCTGTGATGGTGGAGGATGAGCAACCACCCTTGGGGTCAACCATTGATGAGGAGCAGACAGTTGTACAGACATCTTGCAAGATGGCAGTATTTGCAGACACTTGTCCTCAAGCAGTGTTGGAGGCTAACACGGTAGTTTTGCGGGAGGCTAGTAGACAGCAGGAGCATGGAGTTCCCAATCAGAGGAGGGAGGAGCTGTTGGAGATGGTGGTACATCCATCTTTGGGACTACCCATTGATGCGGTGCAAATAGGTGCAGTGGCGGCCGGTGTGAAAATTTGGAGACCCAAATTTCTACTACAACAATTGATTAAGTTTCTTCTATTTGTTAAATAACTGAATAAATTATTTACTGTGTTCTACGGTAAATATCAAAACCAATACACTGTGGCCTTCACTAATTAAATTATATGCGGGAACAAGAACTGAGCAAGAAGAAATACACAACACACAATGGACATTGTTGTTTTTGGACAAATGTCCCCGAAAAAAACCAATGTGGGTAAACCGGTGCAGCAGCTGAGGGTTTGTATTATTAAGCAATAGTTTTCTGAATACAATTCTTCGGATGCCCAAATTGACAATCCTATACAGAGATCTAACTGGGAAAAAAGGTAGTGAGATGATCTCATCTTGTCACTGAAAGATCCGACATTGATTTGCGCTAGAGATGAGCCTCTACGCAATACTGCATCATTGTTGCTGGGATTGCGCTGCACCCCCTCTCGATCCTCTGTTGGCTAGAAACTTCGGCCCTCTGACCTCCCAGTCTCACACCCCGTCTTTGGCACTAGATCCCAACTGTTCCTCAGCAAAATTTCAGACTCCCTCTGAAGCTCTACGTTGCCACAATGTAGCTCTGCGTGGCCCTGCGTCAGCCTCTCTAGACGTCTTTGTGCCCTCTCTGCCTTGTACTCTCCTGATCAGGAAAACTTCCTCCGGCGCTGCGTCAGCCTCTCTGGATGTCTTTCTGCCCTCTTTGCCTTGTACTCTTCGGATCAGGGAAACATCCTCCGGAAACTATCCCTGCCCCTCACTGCTAGAAATCACCTCGATCACTTCTCCGGCAACTACTGCGCTGCTCTCTTGAGAAAATCGATCTCTGATCTCTCACTCGATGTGTCTTTCCAAATATCCATCAAGCCTCTTCTTATAAGCCTCTCATTGATCAATCAACGGCCCAGATTAGATTCTAATCAATGGCTCAGATCATTTTGGTTTGATCCTCATCTTCTTCTTTAAGTTACACCCCAGTTTAATTAATGCCCTTTAATTATTTTAATTTCCTAAGTTTAGACTTAGGCGCCCATTAAAAATAATTAATTATTTTAATAAAACTGTCTCTAGGTGGAATTTCCCAAAACGATTTCTGGGTAATATGGAATACATGTGTCCTAGCCTCCCTGCAAATTTTGATGCTTAGATCACATCCGATGCTACCAAAAATCAACAGTTGGTAGAGTTGTAGTATTTCCAGGACATAGCCCTCTCCAAGAGTACATAGACAGGGCTTGTAGCACATCTTGCCCGTTTTTTCCTATTATAGTGGGAAGGGCAGGTTTCCTTAGACAGATCTAGTTGATTGACCAAATAGAGCATCATCAGTTGAGCAGGGACCCATATCAGCCCAGTAGACTTGTTCCTTACATAAGTGTCCATGCATTGGATTGGCGAGAGATCATGAGTTGGTACCCTATTAATGGAGTATCATTTTTAGTCAGAGGCATTGTACTGCAAGGAGCCCTTAGAAGTGAGGGATATTACATGCTTCATTGGCAGCGAGATGTAGGCTGGCCACTCATCAGTGTTTCGGCACGGCATCAGCATGATGAGATTGACCTTGGTCTATGCCATGGGTTGGATTGGAGAGAGGTGATGAGTTGGTACGTGGTGGATGGAGCAACATTCATGATTGGAGTTATAGCACAGCATGAGCCATGGAGCGTTGATACTTGTTCTTGGTGGCATTGGGATCCAGGAGGACTTGTTGATTACAGGTTCAGTCAGAGATTGGTCTGGGATCCAGGCATTGAGGGGTTAATTCATGGTGGGTTGATACAGAGGCAAAGCATCACCTAGTGGTTCGTATGGGATCCGGGCAATGCGTCTCAGCGGCGTTGGGGCACCAGATTGGTCCACATAAGTGGGAGGACTTGTAATGTCCCTTTTTTTGGTGTTCCTCATGGCATGGTTAGGATGGACTTTCAGGGTTGGGGTAAATAGGTCACAAGTGCAGATTTACTTCATCAGTGGCCCTAGGGGCTTCTGGAGGTGCTTCATGGGCTTTTAAGGAGTTTTTATGAGGTCTGATGGCATTCACTTGATATATTCCATCATCCGCACAATTTTCCTTTCGTTCCATTGCATTCCAACAACTTTCAAAAAAATAACATTATTATGGGGCCTAACTTAATTAATTATGCTCGAGGTGGCATTTCAAGAATATTATTTGATGGAACACTCAGTGTAATAGCTCGTTGGAACCGGAATGAGAAGATCTACAGGATGGGATGCTGAGAAGTGACTTCTAGTGGCCGGAGAGAGTATGGTGGGCAATTTGCCATTTTCCTTAATTAAAAATGACTTTAATTAGTCATTTAATTAAAGAAAAATAATTAATTGGAGGAAAAGGCCCAAAAGTGACTTAAGTGAAATAAAATTAAATTAAAAAGTCACTTAAGATAAATTCAATGGAGGAGCTTCTAGAATAATAATAAAATAAGATGCTTCTAGAGGCTTGGAGATCAATCCATCAAATCTATAAAAGTGGAAGGGGAGGTCATTTCGAGACATCTTGGATTTGTGTATTGTCTTTGTGGTGAGGTTTTGAGAACCCGATTCTCTACTTCAGTAGTAGCCCCATGACGGAAAACCTCGGGTGATTCAGTGAGAGTGGGCAAGCACCCATCTCTTCCCTTGGTGGATCCATTCAGGGTTCATAGGTTGCAGTTTATTGATTTTCATTTTTTTTGGAGGCCAATTGTGGCATTATTGCAAATCTATTTGGGGCCATCATCTTAGCCATATTCCTGCTCTTGTACTAGCTTATTCACATATTAATAAAATAAGGCTGAGATCATTTGCATGTTTATATTGTTTATTATTCAGTTGCAGATTCTATTTCCCATTTTCGCCGTAAATTTTTGGTTTAATTTGTGCAAATTGTTTATGGTATTGATAGCTTAAATTTCTGAAGCTATTTTCTACAAATTTCACGAAAACCCCAAATTGTTCCATTTGGGACATTACATAGATTTCTTAATGTGTCAGATATCTTGTGAACTAGGAGGCTTGTTTGACTTCGAGGACCCACTAGAAGGATTTTGACTCACAATCTTTTGATTCTTACTAACTATGGCCTTGCTATTGAGGGCTTGGAAGGGGAAAGGCTCAATACCTTCAACATGATCGGGAATTTGAGGCTCCCTATACAAGACAAAGGGAGTGCCATCAGAAGTAGGGATGGTGGCATATGATAGATCCATTTGCAATTGACCACCTATTGAAGCACACCACTTCCCTGAAAGCATCATACGCTAGGCGTCAAGCACATCAATCACTACAATATCCATCAACACACATATATCTTTATTAGATACAAGAGACACCTTTACATCTTTAATGAGACCATAGACAGGTATAGAATTGGAATCAAAACCACACACATTCTTGTATTGTCTAGTGATGTCCATTTCTAACTGATGCATGACTTTTAATGGCGTCACATTTGTTGAGGCACTTGAATCAAGCATACATTTATGTAAGATGAGATTATTGATCACTAGAGATAAAAAGAATGGATCATGACCTCCATTTTTCTATTAGAGTACATACTTTGTAAGATGATAGGGGGATCCTCAAGCTCATCCTCAAAGTCAAAAAGCATTCAATGTCAAAAGCCATCTCCATAAGAGGGATTTGCATATTAACCTTAGCGGTTACATTCATCATATCCACATCTAATGCAATATCATTGTATCTAGGTTTCGACTTAGATTTATTTTGAGTTTGCACTTGAGAACTGTCCTTCTTTTGGGATGCACCACTGGAGCTAGAACTTGCTTGGGCTTGGTCTGTATTTCTCCTAGAATATTGCAGACCATAGAATATTCCACCATTCTCAACAGAATTAGTATCTTCATGGTGGACTTGATCAAGCTCTGGGTGGAAGTAAGTACCATCAAGCAATATGTTAAAGGGAGCACTATCATTCACTATGTTCAAGTGCTCGAGAACTTCCTCCTCCTCCACTTGGTTGTAAGGACAATCTTCTTAGGAGTGACACTCTTCACAAGGTTAGCACCAAGGGGATTCTTTTTTCCCTACCAAATTGGTTGGGGCAAGTGTGTTTGGAACACTTTGTTGGTTGGCATGGTCTCCCCCAGGGGCCTTTTTGTTGAAGGACTTATCCTTATAGAATAGGAACTTAGAAGAGAAGTTTGATCGAGATCCCCTCTCTCTCTATAATGGATAATTTGATCAACTATGTCTTTTTCCGCTGCATTAGCTCATTCGTAAGCTCATTGAATTTTTGGGCAAAATCCTGCAAAGCGGGATCTACCTGGGAGCTAGGATTAAGCTTAGCTTCAATTCTAGCCTAAGAGTAATTTAATAAATCAATCCTAGCAACATTTATACTATGCTCTACTTCAACAGCCATGAGTTTAGCCTCTGCTAGGTTTTTAGGACCTTTGTCTCTAAGGGCATCAGTCAAATGTCCATGGAGTGATCTAATATACCTATCAAGGATGGTGTTATCAGTAAGCTTATATCTCTCAAGGATCCCTTTAAGGAGATTTTCAAACCTTTGAGTATATTCCTTCACAGATTCTTTCTTAGTTTTAGTGGCCTAAAGGAACTTCTCAAGGAGGATACCTCCATCTAAATTTGTAGCCCATCTTTTATTGAATGCTTCATGAAAGGTATCCCAATTAGTAATACTACCTTGAGGAAAACTAAGTTACCAATCCCTAGCATTTCCGTCAAAAGTTAAGGAAAACAACATCATGACTACATCTTCCTCCATTAACAGCTTCGCACTCACTGCCCAGAATAACTTATAAATGTATATCTTTGCAGTGGTGACATCAGTACCATTAGATTTGGGCAACCACTCATAATACTTCTCAGGTAATGGATGCGGAGCATCAAGGAGTTGGCCTAGATCCAATGGCATGAATGTAGCTACAAGCCATGGCCTATCCATGGTGAAAAGGGTGGTGTTATTTGCAAAGAGTTTTCTCACCACTAAACTAAGAGGATTTATGGGAGATGTCAATGCTTCAGTGGTTTTCTTGGTAGTCTTCCTCTCCCATGGAGCTATGGTATTGTCCAGAGAACTACCAGGGGATTTAGTATTATTTGATTCAGGAGTCACCAAAAGAGAATCTATTTTGTCATTTTGAATGTTCTCTTCAAAGAGGGTGAAGCTTAATCTTCAAATTACAAGGAAGTTGCCTCAAATCCTACCCGACAATGGTGCCAAAAATGTTGGCTCAAAATCTAGTAGGTCTTATGGGGGGATCCCACAAGACAGGTAGACCAAGGGAAAACAATGTGAGGTGTGGCCCACTGTCACCACAACCACCACCTCCTGCTCTTTTGTAGACTTTCACCACTAGAGTGGCTTCCCTGTAGTAGGTCACCTAGAAGGATATGTCAACTACAATGGATAAGGTGACAAGATAAGGCTTATGGAGGACAACTCTACTTAAGAACAAGGTTTGGCAAGCATAATAGAGCAATTTGCATCCTCCAATATGACTAATTAGGGCACAACGTGAACTAGAGCTTGAGAAATAGTAAGGAAAAAAGATCAACCTAGAATCATAAGGCCAAGAAAAGGGTTCCAAATAATGTATACCTTCAACCTACTGAACAAGAAGCCTTGAATAAGCCCCAAGTTGACGCCTAGGGAAAACTAGGGCTTTTCTAGAGCAAAATCTACCTAGGGCATGAGACTTAGCCCTAATATGATGGATTAGCCAGTAAAAGAAGTTGAGCCCTAATATGATGGATTAGCCAGTAAAAGAAGTTGATTTTGAGGCAACCACCTTTAGGTGAAGTGTTGAATCCTCACAAAGGCCAACAACTTCGACCTTAGTTGAGGTTTGTGCCCTAGCCCTAGCTAGCAGCGTATCCTTGAGGGTCCGAAATCATATTTTAGAAGATAAAATGAGATTTGGTTGTGATTTTTATGGATGACCAACAAACTGACCAAGGCCAGTGCCTAGTCCTTGGGTGATGGATTCTATGGGAGAGTAAGATTTGCTAGATCTGGCAAGGAGAAAGGAAATAATAAAACCCTAGATATCACTTTTGTGAGGGAGCAAAGTCAATTGGGAGAACTAGTTGAAAAATTCACCAATGGGATTGTCATTCACATTCTATAAGTGAGTAATGCATGCAATACTATCATCTAGAATCCATAGAATGATTTTCAACAATAACTAGCACAATAGAAACCCTAGATAATTAACCATTCCATACATTAGACACAAAAAGCAAAGATTTATCAAATCCAAGGTACACTTACAAGATAGAATGCATGAACAAGCCTTTATTGCTCCAAAATGACATCTCCAAAGCCAAGAAATAGATCCAATAGAAAAATCCACCATAGATTCACATCTCCACAAGATATAAGCTAAGATGAAATTCTCTAAGAGGGTCGAAAACAGTCACAAGTGATGATGAACAAATGAAGTATGCCTATCCTCTATTTATAGGAGGATTAGGAATAATAATTATGCCTATGAAACCTCTAAAACAAGTTTGATGCTAAAATGTACTTGGCTTACAAGCCAACCCATTAGCTTGATCAAAATAGGCCTAAATTTTCCCACATGTGTGAGTTGTATCCCCTCTAATGCTGACGTCATCCATAAAAAATGCTCCAAATGCCATGTCCAAGAGTGATGAGGTATCCAAGAAGGTGTAGATGCTTGTAAAGTCCATGATTTGTGGGTTTTCCCTCAAATTCACCTCAATACCTACTGTGGGGTCCCAAGATCCATCTAGGATGCCATGAAGTGGTGCTCCTGGGTCTCCATCTATCAAGCAGGTCTCTTTCTCTCCAGCGTTGGGGCTTCCTCCGTTGCAAAAATCCCTCTGTATTTTCTCAGTGTGAGACCATCCTCATCTAGGCTTTGAATTAGCTCATGCCCATCAAGTTCTGTCAAGGCCAGCGTGGGGGCATGTTGGGTCTAGTTGGGTCATCCTAAACAATCCTCAAATCTGGGTTAAAGTCAAACGGTCAACCAATGTCCTGGGTCATGGAGGTGCTCTGGGACATGTGTCACGTGATAGTTTTGCTAGGAGGCTCTCACTCTCAACGTTTCACTTGTTTGGGCCAATGAACTCCTCTAAAGGGCCTAGGTACCTGTGGAGTGGGTTCCCAAGCCCTAGGTTGTTGAACCACCTGGTAATAAGAACATGGATTCTAGTGAAAGCAACCAATCATTAGGGACTAAGATTAATAATGCATCTAAGTGAACCAAACTTGAATGTTTAGGGCAATTTCATACTTCAAACAAGGATCCCTTTCCAAAAGCAGGACCATGATCTCGCAAAGGTGTTTTCTCCCTAGGTAGGGATAGGGTTGCAGGGAATGCCCCGTCTCCCCCCGACCCCGCACCCGCACCCGCTCTCGAAGCGCACTACAAACCGAAGCGCTTAGGGAGTGACTCAGGGAGTGCTCTCCCGAATCGCTCTCGTTTGGAAGCAATTTTTGAGAATGCGCTCCCTCCAAAAACAATTCGCTCCCTTGTCGCTCCCACCAAAAAAAAAATCTCCCTCCCTAATGCTTTCACAAGTGGTTAATACTTCTTCTGCAAAGAGGTGTTGGAGCACCTATAGCTTCATCCACAATGTTAAAAGAAATTGCTTCAATGAAATGCAGAAAGCTTGGTTAATGTACACTACAACTTGAGCTTGTTGACACATTATTGTGAGTGGGCTTGATTTGATAGAGCATATATCACTTGGGACAGCAACCCGGAGGAGGATAATTTGGAGGATGGAGCTTTACATTTAGAAGAATTCGAAGCAGATTTCTTTTCTTTTCTTTACAAAAAAAAATCGCTCAACTATTCAACACCCTTGTAAATGTATGCAACAAAGCTAGTAAGAAGGAAAAGGGTTAGAACAACAAATTTTACATGCTCCCATTGTAAAACAACCTACACTAGTTGATATGCTTGTGGACCTACACAAGATGAGAATCGAGATGCTATAACTTGTGGACCTGTGGTTGATGAAGATTATAACTACTAGATGATTGATGTTATATGGTTTAAGTCATTTTTTTTTTATGTTTTTTATAACTAATTCATCATTCTACATGCTTTTATTGACATATATGCATCAATATAATATATATATATATATATATCGCTCCCAAAATTGCTCCTGACCCGGAAGCTTCTGAAAATTGTCGTTCCCTGCTCCCTCTTCTACTCCTACTTCCAAGCAGCCTTGGGTAGGGGTGGTTGAAGGTCAACCCTATTAGGTGCTTCCAACCCCTAAGGGGAAGTAACAGTTCCCTGGTCCACCCTTCAATTGATAGGTGTTAGTGAATAATAATGTGGTAATGGAGGGGAGAAGACTTCATGGCCAAGTGCCATGGTCAAAGGGACCAACTGGTGCAAGTGTCCGGATCCTGAGTATATAGATGTGAGGAGGGAGCATTTGTGGATGCATAAGTTACCAACTCTGCCTTGGTTTTTCCAACCCTCTTGTGCATCCTTTACTTCTTAATTATTCTTTGTATTACCGCTTATAGCTCAAGGGTTAGAGCTTGCTTTGTATGATGTAGTAGTTTTATTACCCCTTTAATATGAGTTAGTTTATCTTCATTGAGGTTGGGACATGCAAGGGTTCCTTATTTGATGTAATGGAGCATCATGTGCTTAGGAACTGGGTGATGGCCATATGAGGTAGGTAGAGCTCATGCTAGGATTTTTCCCACGTGCTAATTCTTATGTCCCGACCATCTTTTGCATTTTGATTTCTCTTTCCTTTGTTTTATTTGTGGCCATGATATGCTTTTTCATTTTCTTTTTCGCTGCATCAACCTCCCAAGACAAAATTTTGGGCCCCACTCAAGGCATGTGAACATGTGAATTCCAAATGCCAAAGAACCTATTACAAGTTGTACCAAAAGAATGGAGGTGAGACATGGGGCTTGTAGTGTACGATGTGTTAGTTTATGTAGCTCGAACAAGTGATCTACTCTCAGATTGTGTCTATGAGGCTAAGGAACACAATGGATTAATTTTCTCCAATGCCCACAAAAAGTTTCTAAGGAAAATTACCTTAATAAGAATTAATTAGTGAGTTTATTAAATTTCCTAAGTCTGACTTGGAGAAATGGTTTAATTAATCGAAATTAATTGAGTTAAATTGATTTTCCTCTAGTGACTTCTAGAAAAGTCAATTGATGGGGTCAAGATGATCTTAGCCATCGATTGAGATTAGATCGTGGTCGTTGATTTCTCAATGAGAAATTATAAGAGGAAATCAATGGGCACTTGGATAACACATCAAAAAGATCAGAGACAGATTTGTAGTGATAGCAAGGGCGCAATGATAGTGTGAGGACAATAGTATATCGAGATCAATAGTGATTGAAGACAGGATTTCCGAAGGAAATTCTTCACGATGATTTCCAGAGTTTGTAGGAGATCGATTTATCTACAGAGAAGTTGAGTTTCCCAGTGGTGCGAGCTAATTTAGAGAGGCTGAGTTACCGGAGAAAAGAGATATTTACTGGAGTAAACAATTTGCATAGGAGAAGTTGAGCTTTCTAAGACAAGTCAAATTCTAGTGGAGGCCACGATTATTTTCTAGCAGTGCAAGTTTTCCAAAGAGGGCCGAGTTGCTACGGTCGCACGTGTGGTTCGATTCAGTGAGCCAAAGGGAGGCCGAATTGAATTAGGAGGGCTAAGTTATCTCTAGGAAGCCAAATCGACTTGCAGAAGTGATAGAAATAATTTTTCGGAGGTTTGCATTTTGCAAATTTACGACAAACAATTGTAATTTTCAATCATAGAATTTTGCTAAAAAATAATAAAAACATTCATCTGCAAAACTGGTTTTTCCAGGGACATTTGTCCAAAAACATTGGTGTTCATTATTTGTGTGTGTGTGCAATATTTTCTCAGTTCCTGTGCTTTATTTATTTTTTGTGAAGTTGCAATAGTGTTTTATTCAGTATTTGTCACAAGTAAATTGCAAAAAGATAAATAATCAATTGATAGGAGAATAATAACCAGTTAACTGCAACAATATTAAAATTTCACATGGTATGAGCAGATCTGAGGGAAAAAGAAGGCTCTACGCAAGCATAGGAAGAGAAATTCCGAGGGTTTTGAACCCAATTTGTATTCTTCAGTTTATTTGGGTTTTGCTATATTTCTGAGTTTGAAGATGGCCTCAGCGGGTTTGAGAGATCAAGACAGATTGGATGGAGCCTCAAACTTTGGCGTCTGGAAAGCCAGAATCTCTCTGTTGTTGGAAGGGAATGTTCTCAGGGACTATGTGACCAATGTGATAGTCGTTCCTATGGATCCACAATAGCTTTCAACATACCAGAAGAAATATGCCAAAACACATAGGATAATTCTTGATGGAGTCAAGGACCATATAGTTTCGCCTATTGTTGAGTTGGATACAACAAAGAACATGTGGGATGCTATTTTAAAATTGTTCCAGAGCGCTAACATCAACAGGAAGCTACTTCTCAGAGAAAAGTTGAGGAATACAAAGATGCAGAAGGGAGAAGACCTCATTAGACTTAGATTGGTAAAGGACGAGTTAGTTGCAGTGGGAGACAAACCAGATAATGACAAGATGGTGCGTATAGCCTTGAATGGATTTATGAGGTAGTGGGATGTATTCATCCAAGCAATCAATGGACGAGACTAGTTGTTGGGATTGGATCGATTTCACCCAAGAGCTGAGACTCAACCTTATCAGTGCCAGTGGAAGTAGGACTCATAAGAGTGAGGAGCAGCAGGAGAACGTGGCCCTAGCTGGTAAAGGAAAATTGAAGAAGGGGTCCAACAAGGGACCAAATCCAAAAGGTGAGAAGAAGGACCTTTCAAAGGTCAAATTCTATCGTTGTCAGGAGTTCGACCGTTGTGTCAGCAATTCCCCACAGAGAAAGAAGAACGAGAAGAAAGGAAAGAAGCAAACAACAGCATCAGTGAGTGCAAATGAGCTCTCCAGCAGGATGGATCGGGAATCTGAGAGATCAGGGGGAGTTGTGGCATAGGAGGATGGGCCATATACATCATGGAGCTCTTAGATTGCTTTGTGAGACGGTGACAGGTGTTCTAGAGGTGAGCATAGAGCATGACAATGTTTGCAGAGGATGTGTATTAGGGAAGTTTGCAAAAGTAGTTTTTCCAAGGAGTGACACGAGATCGCAGGGGATACTTAACTCAGTGCATTCAGATATATGTGGGCCAATGTCTATGAAGTATCTCAAGGGATACAATTACTTCCGCTATTTTTATCAATGATTTCTCCAAGAAGACCTGGATATACTTCCTAAAGACCAAGGATGAGGTCTTTAGTCACTTTCAGGTGTTCAAGGCTCTAGTAGAGAATGTGACAGGCAGGAAGATCAAGGTTCTTCGATCAAACAATGGAAGTGATTACACCAGTAAGGAGTTCCAGGAGTTTTTTACCAGGGTAGGAATCAAGAGAGAGTGGACGGTGCCTTACAACCCACAATAGAATGGGGTTGCTCAGAGGAAGAACCGCTCTATTTCAAAGGCACTGTGTTGATCAGTGGTTGCCATTGATGTCAACCCAAGCAGCACCAGGGGCTACCCCAATCTTGCATGGGCATTTTGACTTGACAAATTACTCTATTATGAGTCAAGGATATTCTATATGGATTCTATTCGTCGAGATGTTTCAGTTGATATATGGCATGCCAAGTAATTCTTCACGGTTTGAGAGATATTCATGTTTGAAGTTAGTAACCCCAGTTAGTGGGCTAAAACCCTATGGGGTTGCGGCATGGCATTCATAATTGGTTGTGGTCATTAAATAGTCAATAATTAATAATGTTTTTTTTTGCTCCTAAAATCCCTCCAACGTTCACTTGTTGAGGACCCTCTCAACTCAAGACATTCATATAAATAATGACCCTCGTATCCTCCTCTAGTAGGGATTTTGTGGCTTCAAACAAGTCATCGTGGCATTTTCGCTATAAATTTTTTTTTTGCAAAGCTTCAGAAGCTGAAATTAAAACCCATTTGAGCCGAAATCTTGATGAACCTCGTTATCGAATTTCAAATCTTGGTTCGCTATATTTTCGGAGATATGATCTAAGGAAGTTAGGTTTTTTGCAGGCTCCTGAATTCCATGTCAAACAGTTGACGTTGGGAAAATCGTCATAATTTTCTCTCTAAGCATTGGATTGAAATTTCGTAAATAGTGACAGAAAGAGAATGGACTGTAGTCTGTTGGGTATCGTTTTCAGGGCTGAAGGTCACAAAAGTGACACGTGGCACTTCGTAGAAGTTCACTCTACTGAACCAGTCTATAATCAAGTCATCATGGGAGATTGGGCATAACTCTTTCTTGAGGAATCCAATATTGATCAGACTTGTGTGGTTGAAAAGAGGACTCAGAGGGCTACAACAGGACGAAATTGCAAACCTTAGAGATCCAAAATTACATAGATACAATAGGTTCAATATCGAACTCCTAGAATGCAAGAAAAACATGCATTCAAGGATCACTGCAGTAAGGACCACACATCAACAGTCAAGGTAAGTCTCCTACAGCAAGGTATGTATGATTAGTGTTTACATTTGAATTTTTAGTATCATCTTTGACATATGTTTTTGCAGGACAACGTAAGTATATATAGGGTCTCATTTATATCTCTATGTCTCTATATGTCATAGTTAGTTTTGATACCACATTTCGGATGTCCTATTCTTGATACTACACATTTGATGCTACACCAAGTCTGCTAAATATATATGATGTTGTAAGTTCATGTTACTTGTCTTGTCATAATTGATAGAATGGTCTCTGTTGTTGTACTTAGAACTTGGTTCATCACAAGTTTAGGGTTTGTCATCAGTTTCTATTGTATATATCTTTAGGTTAGTTTTGGATATAGTCTTGCATAGATTCAAGCACAACATCAAGCAAGAATTCAAGAGCTAAAGTATCAAATCAAAGGAAGCATTGCAGCAGGACATCCTTTGAAGACATGACAACCATCTGCATATTGTGAAGAAATATCAAGGCCAAGAGTCAACGGGACATCCTTTGAAGACATGACATCCACCTGCATATTGTGAAGAAGTATCAAGGCCAAGAGTTATTTGTAAAAGAGTCATCATTGTAAAGATTGTAAAAGAGTCATTTTGCCTAGAGTCGAAGAGGCAGTGTTGGGAGGTATAGGAGTCACTGTTGGGATGATGTCATGGTTGAGTTGCAGGTCATAGAGTGATTGGGTATTTGGTCAAGTACACGAAAATTATTGTACATCTTAAAGTATCGTGGATTGTTGTCCCTGGTTTGGGAATCCATAGTCTTGTCTTATTTCAGTCATTATAGGGTGGCAGGGAAGTGTTAGGCAAGTGTATGAAGTCGCCTACAGGTTGCGGTCTTTGAACACTTCAGGGTGGTAGGGTGGTGCTAGGGCAAGCTGTGGCTCACTAAGGTGTTGGGGCATCCATTCAGTTGATTACTGAAGAAACCAGAGCGTTGGGGTGTCCTTCGAGTGGGAGTTGAAGAAGAATGTTTTTCTAAAATTCTAGGAAGTTGTTGCTTTCATTTCAGTTGGGGCTGAAGATTAAAGAATTTATTAGAAAAGAATTCAGTGGTTTTTGACCCGGAGGGGGTTTTCCACCTAAAATTATTGTGCCTACTGTGTTCTTTTATTTACTGTTATTACTGCATAAACATTAATAATAATTGAAGATTAACTAATGCTTTGAAAATATTTAAAAGTGCTAATTACTAAGGAATATTGATTCACCCCCCGCCCTCTCAGTATTTCCAACAATTGGTATCAGAGCTTGGTTCCTTCAATAACAGCTTAACCACTGGAAGTCAGTTTTCAGAGCATAGAGATGGGAAAGTCAAAGAAGCAGGTTACAAGGATTTCAAAGGAAGGTACATGTACAACAAAATCTGAAGAAAGTGAGTATTGTGTACCAACCCCTGATTTTGATGCAGATAATTACTGGATATGGGAATCCATGATGGAAGTACATTTGCAGGCACATGGAGTATGGGAATCAATTGTTTCTGGAGACACATCTACCGACGAAGCTAAAAGGTACAATTCAAAGGCCATGAATGTAATTTTGAATGTTTTGCCAAATTCTGTGAAAACAAAAGTTGGTCAATGTTCAACAGCTAAAGCTCTTTGGGAAAAGCTTCATAATCTCTATTCAACAAAGAAATCAAGTCAAGATGTTATTGAAAATTCAAATCCTTCTGATTATGATGAAGAAATGGGAGAAATGAGTAAAACATAGTTTCAAAATCAAGTGATCAAGGTGATAAAGGAACTCAAAAGTCAAAAGGAAAAGACAAGACTTTTGGAAGCAAAATTGAAGACAGCAAAAGAACTCATCAAAGAAAATGAAGAGTCTGAGAAGATGATTAGCAGTCTTAGAACTCAATTGGAAGAAATCAAGAATACAGCGACACGAGACCTCAAGAGAGAAGTCCAACATAAGCAACAAGAACTCGACACAACGTTTGCAAAGATTAGCAGGATCACACAATAGATGCAGGAAACAGAAATTGAAAGGAAGGAATCTGATCAAAGATACATATCCATTGTTGACCAAAAGCAAAAGAAATTAGAAACATCTTCAGTAGAAATAAGCAGGCTCAAGATTGAAAATGAGACGCAGAAAGAACAGATACAGGTTCTTAACAGAGAAGTAGAGAAGACCACTCTTCTCAAGCTACAAGTTGAGGAGGTAGAAAAAAGAAGGAAGATCTTGAAAAGATGGTTTCAAGAAGATCTTGCTCAATAGCAAGAAGAAATTGATGCAACTCGTGATCAGATCAACAAACTCAAGGGATCGCAAAAAGAACACTTACAAGATAAGACAGATGAAGAAGCAAAAAAAAGGCAATTAAAGATAGTAAAGCTCCAGTTGATGAAGGTACAAGCTCCACGTCTTCACAGGATGATTCTCAGAAGGAAGTTGATCAAAGTGAAGAATGAAAAATCTTCCAGGTATGTTTGTTTATTTAATGGTTATCGTTTTTCATGCGATAACTATGGACATATGGCCAAGGATTGTAAAGTTATTGACAGGTACAACTATCAAGGACCATTGCATCCAAATGAACCATTCAGGTACGCACATTTATTTAATGGTTATTGCTTTTTATGTGCTAACTATGGACATATGGCTAGGGATTGTGAAGTTTTTGACAGGTACAATAATTATCTGCAAAACCCTAGAAGCAAGTTTGCAGGATCACGAGACAGGTTCCACGATGATTTTATCAGAAGAGAATACGTGCTATATGGGCCAAACATTGAATGTTTCAAATGCCATAACTATGGCCATAGCGCTCACGGTTGCAGATATCAGATGGAATCACCTATGGACAACATTGAATGCTTCAAGTGTCATAACTATGGGCACATGGCTCGAGATTGCAGGAATAAGAAGGTCTGGAAAAGGAAACAGGTACAGGAAGACCAAGCAGATAACAAGGTTTCAGCAGTTATGCTTTCAGGATTTGTAAAAGAAAAAGTTCATGAGGAATTAGCAGTTGCTTTAGATAATGACTCAAGTCAAGATGGCCCGTTAGGTGACTCACTATTTTGAACAATCTGGCTTGTTGACTCCTTGATTTTTGTAGAGGAGGAGTCTATGCAGCAGTATATGGCACAAGTCTACGATTGAGAGGAAGGTAGTTTGAACAAGATGGCAGTTTCATTGCAGGTTAAGGGGAGCAAAACAGTTGAAAGATTACAGGTTACTAGGAACAAGGCAAGATTAGTCTACAAAGGATATGCACAAGTTGAAGTAATCGATTTTGAAGAAAAATTTGTTCCCGTTGCCAGAATGGAAGCTATTAGGATGTTTCTCGCTTATGCTTGCTCGAGAAAAATCAAGGTCTACCAAATGGATGTTAAGTCAGCTTTTCTAAATGGTGAATTGGAGGAAGAAGTTTACATTGAAAATCTCGAAGGTTTTCTGCTCGCTGACAAAGAAGATTACATCTGCAAATTAAAGAAGGCTCTATATGGTCTCAAGCAAGCTCCTAGGACTTGGTATGATCGTCTTGACGGATATCTACATCAACAGGGATTCAAGAAAGGAAGTGCACACATCAATCTTTATGTGAAAGTGGATCGAGATAACCTAACAATTATTGAAGTATATGTGGATGATATAATCTTTGGAAGCAGTGATGACAGATTAAGTAAAGACTTTGCCACAAAAATGCAAAGTGAGTTTGAAATGTCTATGCTTGGTGAACTGACATACTTTTTAGGGCTTCAGATTTCTCAGCAGGATAAAGGAATATTCATATATCAAACCAAGTACATCAAAGAAATGCTCAAGAAATTCCAGATGGAAGATTGCAAGCCAGTCCTTACCCCCATGGTAACAGGTTGCAAGTTAAGCTTAGAAGACTCATCAAAGGATGTGGACCAAAGGTTGTATAGATCCATGATTGGTAGTCTCCTATATGTGACAGCCTCCCGGCCAGATGTGATGCAGGCAGTTGGACAAGTAGCACGATTCCAAGTAGCACCAAAAGAATCTCATATCATTGTCGTCAAAAGAATTCTTTGATATCTTAAGGGCACAACGGAATATGGTCTCTGGTATCCCAAAGGAAATGATCTGGTCATCCAAGCTTATACAGATGCAGATTGGGCAGGAAGTGTTGATGATCGTAAGAGTACCAATGGAGCAGCGTTCTACCTAGGTGGTTGCCTTGTCTCATGGTTAAGTAAAAAGCAGTCTTCAATCTTGTTATCCACAGCAAAAGCAGAATACATCACGACAACAGCTTGTTGTACTCAAGTTCTCTGGATGAAGCAAACCTTGCAAGATCTTCAAGTTAAGTTTGATGAGCCTATTCCCATCTTCTGCGATAGCACCAGTGCCATCAGTATCTCCAAAAATCCTGTGATGCATTCCAAAACAAAGCACATTCTGATCAAATATCATTTCGTTAGAGAGTAGGTCGCCAAAAAGAATATCAAGCTTGAATATGTTGGCACAAAGGAACAAATTGCTGACATCTTTACCAAACCATTACCTCGTGAAGCATTTGAGTATCTTCGCCAAAAGCTTGGGATTCTCCCAAGTTCTCATTAGAATCTTTCTCTTATCTAACTAAGTAGAAAGGGGGAGTGGAGGTGTGTACAGGTCCGCAGGATGACAGTTTGTCAGGGGGAGTTACCCTTTGCCATTGATGACAAAGGGGGAGAGAAGGCAGTAGGAAGAGGTGTCATGATCGCAGGGGGAGTACTTGTGTTTCCATCAATGCCAAAGGGGGAGATTTTTTATCAGTGGTTGTCATTGATGTCAACCCAAGCAGCACCAGGGGCTACCCCGATATTGCATGGGCATTTTGACTTGACAACTTACTCTATTCTGAGTCAAGGATCTTCTATATGGATTCTACTCATCGATATGTTTCCGTTGATATATGGCATGCCAAGTAATTCTTCACGGTTTGAGAGATATTCATGTTTGAAGTTAGTAACCCCAGTTAGTGGGCTAAAACCCTATGGGGTTGTGGCATGGCACTCATAATTGGTTGTGGTCATTGAATAGTCAATAATTAATAATGTTTTTTTTGCTCCTAAAATCCCTCCAATGTTCACTTGTTGAGGACCCTCTCAACTCAAGACATTCATATAAATAATGACCCTCATATCCTCCTCTAGTAGGGATTTTGTGGCTTCAAACAGGTCATCGTGGCATTTTCGCTATAACTTTTTTTTGCAAAGCTTCAGAAGCTGAAATTAAAACCCATTTGAGCTGAAATCTTGATGAACCTCATGACCGAATTTCAAATCTTGGTTCGCTATATTTTTGGAGATATGATCTGAGGAAGTTAGGGTTTTTGTAGGCTCCTGAATTCCATGTCAAACAGGTGACGTTGGGAAAATCGTCATAACTTTCTCTCTGAGCATTGGATTCAAATTTCGTAAATAGTGACAGAAAGAGGACAGACTGTAGTTTGTTGGGTATCGTTTTCAGGGCCGAAGGTCGCAACAGTGACACATGGCACTTCGTACAAGTTCGCTCTACTGAACCAGTCTATAATCAGGTCATCGTGGGAGATTGGGCATAACTCTTTCTTGAAGAATCCAATATTGATCAGACCTGTGGGGTTGGAAATATGACTCATAGGGCTACAACAGGAAGAAATTGCAGACCCTAGAGATCTGAAATTACATAGATACAATAGGTTCAATATCGAGCTCGTAGAATGCAAGAAAAAGCATGCATTCAATAATCACTGCAGTAAGGACCACACATCAACAGTCAAGGGTAAGTCTCCTACAACAAGGTATGTATAATTAGTGTTTACATTTGAATTTTGAGTATCATCTCTGACATATGTTTTTGCAGGACAACGTAAGTATATACAGGGTCTCGGTTATATCTCTATGTCTCTATATGTCACAGTTAGTTTTGATATCACATTTCGGATGTCCTATTCTTGATACTACACATTTGATGCTACACCAAGTCTGCTAAATCTATATGATGTTGTATGTTCATGTTACTTGTCTTGTCATAGTTGATAGAATGGTCTCTGTTGTTGTACTTAGAACTTGGTTCATCACAAGTCTAGGGTCGGTCATCAGTTTCGATTGTACATATCTTTAGGTCAATTTTGGATATAGTCTTGCATAGAGTCTAGGCCTATATCAAGAGTGGGAGTCTTTGTCTACTGCTGCAACAAGTCAACAACAAAAGTGACAAGCACACTTCAGGTACGCATTGTAATTTGTATTTGTATTTATTCATTATTATGCACTTACATGTGTTTTGCAGGCAGAGGTAAGTTGAAGGGTATTTTGTTTTGTTTTGGGTTTGGTTTCGCCGGGCAAATTTTGCATAGATTCAAGCACAGCATCAAGCAAGCATTCAAGAGTTGAAGTATCAAATCAAAGGAAGCATTGCAGCGGGACATCCTTTGAAGACATGACAACCATCTGCATATTGTGAAGAAGTATCAAGGCCAAGAGTCAACGGGACATCCTTTGAAGACATGACAGCCATCTGCATATTGTGAAGAAGTATCAAGGCCAAGAGTCATTTGTAAAAGAGTCATCATTGTAAAGTTGTAAAAGAGTCATCATTGTAAAGATTGTAAAAGAGTCATTTTTCCTAAAGTCGAAGACGCAGTATTGGGAGGTATAGGAGTCACTGTTGGGATGATGTCATGGTTGAGTTGCAGGTCATAGAGTGATTGGGTATTTGGTCAAGTACACGAAAATTATTGTACATCTTAAAATATCGTGGATTGTTGTCCCTGGTTTGGGAATCCACAGTCTTGTCTTATTTCAGTCATTATAGGGTGGCAGGGAGGTGCTAGGCAAGTGTATGAAGTCGCCTACAGGTTGGGGCCTGTGAACACTTCAGGGTGGGCAGGTTGGCCTGTGCAGATCCCAGTGACAATATTGCGGTAGGAGGGAACCGAGCTCCCCTTGTAGCGCGAGCCATAAGAGAGCAGCACGGCAAACCCTAGGAGAGCCAGAGCATGAATCTTAATAACTCAATCAATACAACGAGTGAACTATTGCAGCCGGCAGTGGAGATTGTTAACTTTCATGAAAGATATCATTTTTCTGCAAAATTAGACATTCTGTTTTTCTGAATTTCCCAAATTAACTGCAGAAATGTTCCTGGATCAGGGTCAACTATTACACTTTAGCTTAGGCACATTATTATCGAATGAAATTCTGGTAATTTTCCATTTGCCAAACAGAAAGAAACCAAACTCTGGAGGTCGAGTCTGGTAACTTTACATTGCCGAGCTGAAGGAAACCAACAGGCAGACAATTTTCACAGCCTCGTAAGAAAAAGACAACAACGCATATGCAAGGGCGAAACTTTAACATTTCTTCGACAACATTACAATCCGTAGAGAAAACGCAACATCTAATATCTCTGAACAAAAGCGAACAATTTATTTTGACAAACACGATCATTTCTGAGCTTAATGAAATCAATCCTTCCGCAGACAGGCAATATTTAGCGTTTCTGAACTGCAAACATAACATTTAAATTGATGGAAGAGATTTACCCTTTCTGGGCTGAACCACTAGACAAAAGTACAGCAATTTACAGTTCCTGAGGAATGACAAGTCCAAAGTTACAGGGACGGACCAAATTCTAACTCTACGGTTGCAAACCAAATTTATCACAGGAATGTTTGTTTCCGAAGCCATGAGCTTTTCCCGAGAAATTCATGTGGCAGTTGCCTTATCTGGAGGATGATACTTAGTAGAGTTTGAAATTATTATTTGAAATGCATTTTTTTTAGAGGTATAAAGATATTCAAAGATTCAAATGTACAGATTTAAAGATTCAAAGTCTTTGGCATTCCATCTCTACAGATTTAACAATTCAAATATATCAATAATTTTAAACCAAATTTCAAATAAAACTCATAAAAAATATTAAATTCTTAATTATTATTATAAATCTCTAGCCATCTGCAGCCATAGGCCTGGAGATCAATATAATCCTAAATTTCTTCTGAAAGCCAAAATGATTCATAGAAAACATTGAAATTAAAACGCAGAATTGAAGAAATCAAACGTAACCAATGCCAAAGGAATTTGTTTTCTTTTTTGAAAAAAAAAAGAAGAAAAAACAATGTTCCTGAAAGTCAATACTAAATTTCTTCAGGAATACACTGATGAAAAATAACCTACATATCGTCAAGTCAAAAGAGTGGTCAGAAATCATTGAAATCTATACATAAGCTCTCAAAGTCTGAAATTTCCTTAAATAGTTACTCTTAAGATAAAACAACTTCAAAAAATGCTAATCTTTCGATGGGATATTCAATTAACAAGGGAAAAGGATTTCAAATTTGGCGCAAATCGAAAAGTTCGTTCAAGCGCTTGAATTTAGCATGCCAAATCCTCACAGGATCTTGGCAAATACATCAAATTTGCAATGAATTCAGGTTCAAGAAAACACAAACTTACCAGAAAACGTGAATTTATCTGTGGATTCCAAATTTAACTTCTTTTTTTCCCTGAATTGCGCTTGCAGGCGCAAAATCGCTAATTTCTCGTAAAGAATCGGCTATTGTAGCAGTTTACACTTCCGCACCCCCGTCGTCTTCAACTTGGTTTAGGACAACGCAATGTTACGTCGGGGTGAGATTGAGAGCCACAAATCGATCTCCACATTAATACATGTTTAATGTGCTCAGCAATTTTTGTCCATAACATAACAAATCAGGGTTTAGCTGTCACCTATCTATATCCATTTTGTATTTCGTTTCGTTGACATTTTTGCTTCACTGGTCTAAAGCTGCTTTTTTTAATGACTTTTTTGCTTCACTGCTTTAAAATATTTTAAGAATAAAGCTACAGAAAACAACGTAATAGACAAGGGCTTTTGAATTTGAGAATTCCATATACATGGATTTTGTATAAAAGTTATACCCTCAGATTACATAGTCTTTGTTGAATTTGTAATTACATTTATATAAAAGGTGGCATTATTGAATCTGACACTATCATATATGGTTGGATTTATAATGTTGTGGTTGGATTTATAATGTTGAGACAAGTGATTTTGAATTCAAGATTTTGTTTTTTTTATTATATATATGTTTTTAATTCCCCAGTGTTAGTTAAAGGGGGTAATTTTTCACTTTTATATAAACAAGCTCTTAGCTAATCACAAGCATATTCCATGCCAAAATTAAGAAATTAAGAAAAGTTGAATTTGAGATTTTCAATATTATAATTTCATCTATAGGAAATCTACAATCTACAATGCAGTAGGTGTAAAAATATGTTTTTAAAATAAACATTTAACATTTATATGGCTGCTCAATTAAAAAAATAAATACTCCATGTTAAAAACAGGAAAAGTTGAATTTGAGATTTTCATATAAATTTGTAATTGTATAATTTTGGTTGGAAGCTATCTACAATGCAGTGTTTGTAAACATATATTTTTAAAATAAACATTTAACATTTTCTCAATTAAAAAAGTAATAAGTGAGTGTAAATATTTAAATCTTGATTCAATTAATAATAAAAAGTTAAAAGTAATAAAAATAATAAAATTCAATTTGTTATATTGTAATTTTGTTTTTCCCCCCAACTAAGTCTCTCCAGCGCAAGTTCATCTTATAGGCTTGCTTTGGTACGAACTAATAAATTGACATGTGAAGAAGTGGAGAAATAAATTGCGTAGAAGACTTGCATAAATTTTGGTGGATAATAACCACTAGTAAGTCTACACATTTACAGTTTTACTCCTACACAAGTGTTGAGGAAAACATAAATAACAGTGGGAGGTAACTCTTTGTAAATATATTTATTTACAGTGTATTCCTATCCATTTTTTATGCAAAGACTGCTTAAATTATGGTGCGAAGTAATTCATGGTAAATACTATATTTAACTTTAATTAACTAGCTAAAAGAGTTTACCCCTCAAGATCCAGAGTTAAGATTGGTAGATCATGAGTTAAGATTGATTTAGGCTAGTTGTAATTGAGCCTAGAAGATGTGTAGTCATTAGGTGTAATGTAAGAAAAAATGTATCTCAACATTTTTTAAATATTTTAATTTAATTTAATTTTGTAACATTTTTTAAATCAAATATAAAAGCTAAAAAAATATAAGGGAGATGTAGTGGTGTAAAGTAATGACTTTGTAACTATATTTAAATTTAATCAATAAGCACATAAAAACCTATTACTTACAATATAACAAGATTCTTAACCGTGGATATTCACCCTCATTTTACCATGAATATTATTAATTTGTAAATAGATTTTCTTACAATAACATTGGCCAATACTATGGCTTATCAATACCACATGACCAAAAACTACAACTCATTTCAAAATCAAAATATTTTATTTTAATTTTATTTTATAACATTTTAAAATTGAATTTAAAAGCAAAATGATACGGGACATGTTAAATGTACCATAAACATTTTGACTAGATAAAAATAAAATAAATAAATATTAATTATAATTATTAATAAAACATTTTGAATTTGTCAAATTACATAAAAATAAAATGAAAACATAAAATTTTAATAATTATATTTATAATTAATAATAAAATCAGTCTAAATCCATCTTAATTTTGAATCTACCCAGCATTAAGAGGGATCAAAAATATTCTACCAGACCATTAGTTCCCTGCTTTTCGTTTTTTGCAATTCAATCATTTTTCAATTCAAATTGATGATGAGTTGACCCAACCTTCCAACAATGACCCAAATCTATTGAGATGCAGACCTCTTTTAAAGTGAAAAGAGATTTGACCCCTCTCAATTGGTAGATTCCGAGTTAAGATGCATCTAGACTCTTTATATATAAAATTATGGGTTATAAAATGAAATAAATGTTGTTGAATTTGACATTAACATATACATGATTGGTATTGACATTTTTTTAGGTTAATTTAAACTAAAATCTAGCAAAGATTTTTAAAAACTTGAGTTAAGTTGTTTAATCTCTAGAAATTGAGTGTCCCCGGGTTTTTCAGGGTGTTAAATCCATTTATGCATTCAAAAACATATTTTAAATAACAAAAAATCACATTCTTACTTAAAATTGCATTACTGAATTCTAGTGAAAAAGACTATTTCATCTATAAGTTAGACTACGCTATATATATAGATATATATATATAAAATAATTAAGTGAATTTTATTTTATTTTATTTTTTTAATTTTAAATCTTTAATTTTTGTAAGTGATATAATGGTTATACATTTTGTAATAACGTTGAATAAATAAATTTACAACATTTTTTAAATATATTTTTTAATTTTATATATATATATATATATATATATATATATTTAAATTATAATTTATCAAATTTGATTTTTTTATTTTTGATAAATTTATTATTAAAATAAATTTATACTAATTTAATTGTTATATATTTATAATTATTATAATTAATTATTACTTTTAAATCACTTTAATTTTAAATTTATTTTTTTAATTTAACCTTATTACATTTTTTCTTGAGAAGAGATTAGGTATGTAATTTATTACTGAAAATAAAAATACATTTTGTAAATGTTGAGACATATACGGGAGATATCTAAATGGTTTAGACAAAGCCAAACAAAAGCTCCAAAAAATTGCCCCCCAGCAGAGAACCCTGGAGGACTATACACAAAAACATAACCGAGGGTCGAACCCTGAGAAAATACATATAGACGCAAAGGCCTATATTTAAACAACCCCAGAAAGGGACCAAGTTAACAAGCGAACCTAGAAGATAACAGACGTGGGCCTAAAAACCCAACTAGTCGTCGGCAAAAACCAAGCCACGAAACCATGAGCAACCACGCCAACAAACGCACCCTGACGGAGGAATCACCAACTAGGCATCAATAAAAGACCCCAAACCACGAGCTGCAGAATGAGCAGTAGAGCGACCCACGCCAGGCGGAGAGACGTAGCAACAATGGCAACCAGGGTCGCACAGAAACATCGAGGTAATGGCAACATGCAAGGGTCGCACCAGAAACATCGATTGAAGACATACTACAACCCAGAATAATGGGGAACCAACAACATAAAAACACAAAGAATGGAAACAAGGAAGCCTCCAAAGTCCACACCCCCTAAATTTCAAGACCCCAAATGCGCAAGAACAGTAAAAAAAGACCCACCAGCGGGTCTCCAAATATAGCAACACAACCCAACGCGAAGAGGATAAGCAACACAGAAACAAGGGTTGTGGAGGCTAAAATTCCAACTTCTAAGCCCTCGGTCCCCTCAAAGCTCCCATTTGTAATTGTAAATACACTTAATTACTCAATAATAATTAAATACCAATATTTGTCCTTCGAATCTCTATCATTTTTATTTTTCATTGTTTACAGAGATGATTAGTCTTTTATATCTTTTATCGTTTTATCAAATCTTTTATTATTTGATTGTATTATTTGTTTTGTCATCTTGCTTAATGTTTTCGAGGGTTATATTTTACCTGATATTCAAAAGAGTAAGACTCGTGGATTAATCTATAAATATTATAAGATATAAATGTTATTTTAATTAGTTATAAAGAAGATGGAAAGGGATGGTAAGGGTTGGCATTATATTTAATTTTAAGAAAAAATTGAATTATCATTTGTTTGGTATTTGGAAAAGTTATTAGTAGTCAAATTAGGTAATGTTTCTAATTTTGTTTTTAATTTTTGGATTGTTTGGTAGTGAGATTAAGAGGGATTTCCAGAGTTTAAGTTAGCCAAGTAATAGGAGCAGGATTATATTATTGGTGGGCCTGGAGGGTTTTGAGGAGTTTTATGGGGGGATTAGTTTCGCACAGTTAAATCTTAGCTCCCCTACATTTCGACAATTTCCGTAAAACAAAGTTAGTAACATGCATATTTTAATTAATTACACTTAAAGTGTTGTTTCGGGTGAATTACTTGGAAAAACACCGTAATAGCTTGTTGGAAGATCTACAAGGCAAGATGATGAAAAGGGGATTTGGGTGACCAATATGTCCATGGAGGTGAATTAAGCATTTTCATAGTTAAAAGTGGTTTTAATAGTTAATGGAAGTCACTTTATTAAATAAGAAAGTAAAAGCATTTCTATTATTTAAATGGAGGGAAAAGGTAAAAGGGGTGGCAAAAGAGTTAAATGAGTTATAAAAATGGAAATGAAGGGATCTCTCCTCATTCTTTCATTTACTCACTTGAGAAAAGAAATTTGGAGAGCTCTTGGATACGAGTCTAGGGTTTTTGCAAACCCTCATTTTGGTTTTCTAGTTTCAGTGTTGAAATTACACAACCTAGCTAGTTTGGGAGTGGGATCACTCAGATTTCACCATTGTGCTTCAATGTATAAAATGTGGCAGACCTGAAGTAAGTTTTCAAAGTTTTTTCAGGCAGAGAACAAGGGAACGAGTACCAACCATTTCCAAAGAGCTTAGCATTGTTCATTGGGTCACATTTACTAGAGAAGGAGGGTTGAATTCTACATTTTTCTGGGAAAGTTCCATTGCAAAGGGAGTCGAGTTGTTTGTGGGTTTGTTGGACAAGGGACCTAATTTTTCCAATGTCAAAAAGAGGTTGAGTTTGTTGTCTTGAAGGGACGATTCAAATCAATCAGGGTCGAGTTTGCCATATTTCAAAGGGTCAAGCTCTGGTCTCTTACACAAACCAAGTTTCCATCATTTAAAGGTCGAGTTCCCATTGTGAGTGCATACCTATGTGCTAAAGATATCAATCAATATTAAAAGAGGGTACGTCTAGGAGGTTTCATACAATTCTTGTTAGGAAAAATACTGAGAGGGGGAGTGAATCAATATTTTAAATTCAAAACTTCCAAATTTGATACGCTACTGTTATTAAGGAAACCTGCGTATATACGCTACTTTAGAGAAGGAAACCAACATATATCCAGATTACTGATTTTTATGTATTCTATCAGACAATTATCTCCAATCGGTGCATCAGTAGATTAATTACTTTCAGTATGCAGTAAAGAAATCACAACAAACACACATAGAACACCAAGATTTTACATGGAAACCTAGTGTGGGATAAAATCACCACTGTCATTGTTTTTGTCTTCTTTCTTATGATATAAAGAAAAATATTACATTTGTATTGATGAAGACTCTTGTCAGCCAGTAGGTACCAACCTGCAGGAGGCTACAATCTTCTCTCGTTTTCCAGCACCCACTAGAAGGGATCTACAACCCCCTGAACTCATTTATCAGCTCCTACTAGAAGAAAGCGCCTCTCTGAAGGGTTCTACCCTCAGCTCCTTGTGGACACGGGGGCTTCACTAGGGGATAAATGCCATACCACGTGCGTTCATATTGGGGGATATATATTGAAGAAAAAATGACATAATATATTGAGGATATAATAGGGGGTCAAGGGTTTTTATATTGGTAGGTATAAAAAATGGAGCTCAAAGTTAATGAATAAATATAAAGGGGTATAAAAATGTTAGTGAAAAAATGGATACCTACAATATCTAGGGAAAGTAGAGTTTTTTAAATTGGGAAGGCATATTGGGTTCTTATTAGTAGGGGGTTACATAATGTTATTTTTATAGATATTTTCCAATATGTAGTCAAATTAAGGGTATTGTTTAGTATGCCACGAATGCATGTGATATGTCATAGGTTCATTGAGTGAAGCCCCTGTGCTTGTGGACCACTTTTCAGAATGTTTCAGACTATATCCACCTATCAAACGATCATCTCACAACATGTAAGCCACCTTTCATCAAGTTTTCAAACTAGACCCATATCAACCATAAACCCAAACAAACTAAAGCATTAAATCTGAGTCACTATCACACTGCAAATCAATTAAAATTCTGAAGAATCAAGTCACTGAATGCATATTCAACCCAACCAGAAACAACAAATATCAAATTATGTATGTGATTGTATTGAATAAGACTCACGTATATACGTTTTTTCTCTGTACAACACCTGCATACAAATCTCAAAATATTGAACACTATATCATTAATCATTGAATCATTCATGTACCATTTCACCAGCTACAGATCACTAAATTAATCACAGATTTCTAAACCAATTAGAGATCATACACTCAGTCAAACTTTTGTGCCATTAAAACAGAGCGATTCAACCAAGTCACATCAATCATGATAAAGGCATCATCGATAGACAACAACTGTAAACATTAATCATCATATTTGTAAGCATTGATCAACATATCAAATCTTGGTTTGTGTACATGACTTCCACGAGGACTATCAGCATATGTACGCGCTTTCCATTCACAACACTCACGGATAGATCTACACATACTGAAAATTATTTTGTAGAATAGATACGCGATCCTTCAGATGTGGATCCATGTATGTATGTGATTATGCCAAAACATACCTGCGTACAAATCTGAAAAACTTTCACAGCAAACATAATTTCACTTTCCGCAACCTTTACTGTCAATACTACAGACTTCTGAATAAATCATTTAGATCATAGTATCACAGTTTCATCAATATTAGACATTTGCAACAAGTAAATCAATCAAGCATACATGTCAACATATGTTAGATCTTTCAGATCTGAGTCTTCTCCTTTCTCTATGGCGCACATCTGTTTTAGATCAAATCATTCATAGACAACTCAATACTTGCACACTTAACACTTTGATCTCTATCTCATTATGTAACTTTAGCCTTAGTTAATACCTTAGTCCAATCCCTTAGTAATGTCATTGATATTCTTTGATGGGATCAAATAATCATTGTCGTACTCATTACTATGGGCCAATACCATGGTAAAAACCCCTAGTATTCAAATTACCATGGTGTGGATTTTGTATGTGACTTTTCTTCACAATACTTGGATATGTACACAACCCTTCAACATAGGATCCATGTATACTTTCCCAAACTTCATATTCAACATCCATCTGTCTCTGATCTATCATTTCTTTGTCCATCACTTATGTAGCATTTCTTTTAGCCTGCGTAATCATCATGTTTTCATATTGTTGAAATTTTTAAGTAGGTTTCCATCAAGGACAACACATTAGCCATAATTCCAACAATCTCCCAATTTGGACTTTACGGCAACCACTTTGGTGTTTGGTCACCATTTGTAAACACCCACAAACACACCTGCAAATACCAACGCTTTTTACCAAGCTCCTCCAAACATTCTTCTCCCAAACACCAAGCTTCTCTCCCCCTTTGACATTAAAGGAAAAGGGTTGACCAATGTTGAATGAAGACCCCCTTTATAGAAGTTGCATACTTACCACGCTCCCCCTAAGCATGTTCTAAATATATTCAAATGACTCAAACAAAAATGACCTTTCCTATCACCAATGGCTCATTATTACATCAATTTCCCAACATAGCAGGGTTACATATTTGACCCAACATTACATTAATTGGCCAAAATAATGGGATTACATATAAAGCATGACTTGATCCCAATAACCCATACATGACTGAATATTACAATGACTACATCATGGGTCTTTACATTACCTTTACATCAAGGGACATATATGACATATATAACCAAAACCAGGACCTCAATAATGAGGTTGTAAGATCATGATAGTCATCAACAACCACCATATACCATGTAGGAACCATGGTACCAATCATCAATATCGACTATAACAGACACATCATCTTTATCAAGCATGTCAATAGATAACTTTATCATTTGGAATCCATGCATCATTGGTAACTAGTGACAAAACAACATCATATAAATCTCCAACAATAACATAGAAGTATCCAGACATTAGCAAAGATATGCAACACGACATGCTTATGGAAACATAATGCCAACAAGGGAACTTAATATTATAAGAGTTGGCCCCCCTGAACCAATAGACTGTAGCAAACCAATGTCAGAAACATAATACCAAATATGAAATGGTGAATGCATATAGGAGGCTCCCAATGAATCTGTGTCATTTTTACCAACCACAAAGATGTATACATGTATGTATAACTCAAAAACCATGTACATACGCGACTGTCCTTCACATCATCTGCGTACATAAAGTAAATTGTAGTAATTTACAGTCACAGCTCCCCCTGAACATGACATACCTGTCAAAATAATTAGCAAAGTGATGAGGCATGAATCATTCCTAATTTCTGTTTGAGATATTTAAAGGAATCACGTGGAAGTGGCTTTGTAAATATATATGCAACTTGTTCCTTTGAAGGAACATACTCCAATTTGACCTTTTTTTCAAGCACCTGTTCTCTCAGAAAATGATATTTGATTGGAATGTGCTTGGTTTTTGAGTGCATGACAGGATTCTTAGAGATACTTATGGCACTAGTATTGTCACAGAGAATAGGTACAGGTTGAGGATAAGTGACTCTTGCATGTTTGGATCATCCATAGAATTTGAGTACAACAAGATGCAACAACAACATATTCTACCTCAGCAGTAGATAAAGCGATGGAGCTTTGTTTCTTGTTGAACCATGACACCAAGTGGGGTCCCAAATAAAATGCTCCTCCACTAGTACTCTTGTGATCATCAATATTACCTGCCCAATCTGCATCTGTGTAAGCATGAAGTGAAAAGTCTGCATTTTTGGGATACCATAGACCAAAATCTTGAGTTCCTTGTAGATACTTGAATATTCTCTTAATTGCTTGGAGATGAGTTTCCTTAGGATTTGCTTGAAATCATCCAACAATTCCAACTACATGCATAATTTCTGGTCTTGTACCTGTAAGGTAGAGAAAGCTTCCAATCATAGATCTATATTCTAGTTGATTGAATGAAGGAGAATCATCATTTTGACTAAGATTGCATCATATTACCATTGGTGTGCATACCGGCTTGCAATCTTCCATTCCATATTTCTTCAAAATTTGTTTGAGGTACTTGGTTTGAGAAAGAAAGATATCATTCTCAGTTTGTTGAACTTGAAGACCAAGAAAGTATGTTAGTTCACCAAGTAAAGACATTTCAAATTCTTGCTACATAACTGAAGAAAATCCTTGACTCATAGATTCTACATTGCTTCCAAATATGATGTCATCTACATAAAAAACAACTATCAAAAGTTTATCTTTATCAATTTTAATATATAGGTTGTTATCTGCAAACCCCTTTTTGAACCCTTGTTGTTGAAGGTACATGTCAAGACGATAATACCATGCACAAGGAGCTTGTTTTAATCCATACAATGCCTTCTTAAGTTTGCACACAAGATTTTTATCATTGCCAAGAATGAACCCTTCAGGTTGTTCTATATAGACCTATTCTTCTAGATCCCCATTTAAGAATGTAGATTTAACATCCATTTGATATACTTTAAAGTTATGAAAACTTGAAAATGCAAGAAACATTCTTATGGCTTCAAGTCTAGCTATAGGTGAAAATGTTTCTTTAAAGTCTATCCCTTCCTGTTGAGCATAGCCTTTGCATACAAATCTTGATTTGTTTCAAATTACTTATCCATTTTCCTTCAGTTTGTTTTTGAATACCCATTTTGTCCCAATAATATTTTTATCATGAGGCCTTGCTACTAATTCCCATGTATGGTTCTTTTCTATTTTATCATGTTATTCATGCATTTCGTTAACCCAACATTCATATTTGCTTTCTTGATTCCCATTTTGAGGTTCATTTGTGGAAAGTAAGGCTAGTGTTTGATAATTTAATTGATGTTAAATTACTACATAAATTATTGACCAAGGCTAATATACTTGTTGGGCCTCCAAAATGTCTTCAAAATGACATCCACTTTCACCTTTATTGCCACCATTTCACTCACATGTCACAACTCCATAAACATAAAACCTTTCATTAGCCACCATTTTCATAAATATATGGGTTAGGATCCATATTTACCAAAGTTATTTATTTTATGTGTTTAAGTGAATATATGATTAAAAACTAGGAAATTAACATGGTTTCATGTATCTATATATGTGGCTTGAGTTTCATGACATGTGTAGGTTATTTGGAAGCTTCCAAGGCACCATTATGTGGCCTCCAATGTTCAAATTCGAATTCCCTTCAAAAGAGATTTGGATAAAGGTCAAAGAAGGATATGTGTCCTATTTGGATTGTAACTCTATGAGGTGTTTCATCATTTCTTATTTGGATTAGAATTCTATGAGACACCTAGGGGATATGTGTCTCATTATGAGCTATTTGGTTGTAACTATATGATATTTTAGTGGATCCTAATTAAAAAGGGTGGCTTATTATGTTTTTGTATAAATAGGAGAGTCTTTTCCTTTGAAAGACATGTGTAAAGTTGGAGAAATGCACATGTTTTTAATAGAGAATTTGGAGCTTCTACTTGAAGATTTGAAGATTTAGTTTTGTTTGCATATGGAGCTTCTTCACTTTGCATCCTCATACACCATTGGAATGGCCATCTAATGATTGTGAGATTTAATTGCTTTTATAGATTAAAGTTCATTTACTTTCTTAGTATTAATTTTAGAATGATTGTGTAATCTTTGTTTTTCTAAAAACATTTCAATAGGAAAGATTTATGTATTTTCTAATTGGATTAAGTTTGAGGCAAGGGTTCATAGTTATTTAGTTTTCTTTCATGTTTTGTTATTTACTTTCTTAGATCAAACCATCAATTCATTGTATAATTGAATAAAGGATCAGGCCAAGAAGGTGACTTCAAATTGGGTGATTGAATGTTCAACCTATGCAATCATTGAGCTTTACTTTTTCATGCTTTTATATTTACTTTTAAGATCTTCTTTTAATTGCATTAACTGATATTCCTAAAGATCATTCTAAGAAATTGATTTAATCATATTTCAAGACTGAATGGTTGAATACTTGATACATGCAATTACTGAGTTATTTTCTGCACACTTTACTTGCTTTTCTAAGACATTAGAAATTAAAGTATAAATAGTTGCTTACACATCATCTCAAGAAGGTAACACTTCATAATTGAATGCTGGAGTAACTAAGTATATATTAGCTATTTTTGGTTTCACAGGTTAGTTGAATTTCATTTTCATTATTTGATTTCATAGATTAGATGAATTGGTTTTCGTTATTTTGTAGATAGATTGATCTAAACTAAAAGACAATTTCTAGAACATACAATGCACGCATGCTTCACAAGTTTACGAAACCCCCGGGTTGACAAATTAAATGACAGGTAATCACTTTGCCCCAACATTTTAGCGTCGTTGCCGGGGAAGTGTGCATAGGAACTAAATTCCAGTTTAGAGTGTATTTTTTTTTTTTTACTAACCATTTATGGACAAAGGATCTAGAATGCAACCCAAAGACTACATTGAGGAATGGTATCAAGAAGCAGTTACACCACAATATTCATCAATTATTCAAGAGATCCTTACGGAAAATCGAAAGGTCAAGTCGATTTTGCATATCCTTACAAACAATCAGGTATATTTTTCAATTTGGGTATGAGCATTTCAAAAATTCTAATCTGTAAATGGCTTCATTGGAAGAAAGAATATACTTAAAAAATAAAAATAAAAATAGTTTTTAGAAGGATAGGAAAAATAAAAATAATTTTTTTATAGTTTTTAGGATAAATTTGATGTTTTATGGTGCAGTAAGAACCACCCATCTACTAACCCTTGGTAGGAAAAATTTGCAATAAAACAAATGGTTGAGAACAAAGAGTGCAAGCGAAGATCACAAACGATAATTTAAGGTATGAGATCAAGCCTTTTCATTTTATTTTTGCAAAATTTACAGAGGAATCGATTGACAAAATCTTGACTATGCTAACAAAATAAATCTCTCAAGTATGCTCTCCTTCTGCACTTCGTGTGACCTGGAGGATCAGAAAAAGAAATTGTTTTGTTAGTATATCATAAAAATTATTTAGCTACTGTAAGACTTGCAAATCCATGTGCAAAAATCCTTACCTCTGTAATGCAAGAGTTAGATCTTCTCTTTTCCTTTGCTAGAAGACATCCATGCAGCCACAAGCCCAACCTTCAAAACCTGCAAATCAAAAATCATGGGAACATTTCTAGAAAACGCAGCAGCATAGACACCCGATTTTAAAACGAATTTTCTGAGCAAACCAGGGTGAATCTGAAAAAACTGAGACATGGGTTTTCTCTGGAACGGGGGAAATTAGGTAAACTGTGAATGATTTCTTGAATTTTGCAACCGTTTAGGAGAAATCCGAAATTGATTTTTGCAGAAAACGTAATTCTGAGCAAACCAGGGCGAATCTGAAAAAAATGGGACATGGGTTTTTTCGGGAACATGATGAATTTAATAACCTAGAAACCATTTCCTCGGATTCCTAACCATTTGGGAGAAATTCAGGGTTCTTCAGAGCTCCATTTTGCATATTGCATGAGGGAAAAACGATTTGTTTTGAACTGTTTTAACATGGCAAGTTGAAAGCAAAAAAATCCAAGTGAATAACAAACTCTGCTCCACATGGCATGTGGTCTAAGAGTCCAATTAGATTTAATAAATTTGATTTTAAAAGAATCCAAGTGAATAACAAACTCTGCTCCACATGGCATGAGGTCTAAGAGTCCAATCTGATTTAATAAAGTTGATTTTAGACACATATGTGTCTCATTCCCTATGTGTCTCATGATTAAAAAAAAAAAAATTTTCTTTATTATAATTTTTTTTGATAAAGAAAATTTAAAAAATTAATTAAAAAAAATTATTTTCTTTATTATAATTTCTTTTTGATAAAGAAAATTTAAAAAAATTAATTAAAAAAAAAATAAAAAATTGAAAGAGGCATTGCAATTATCACTGGATTTTGGCTCCAGTAAACCACAACATTGTTTCTTGCTCTTTGAATTCATTTTTGGTTATTTACTGACTTGGGTTATTTGTTCAGAATTTTAGCTACAGAAACTGTGCACATTCTGCAGTTGAACAACGATTCTTCAGTTGGAAAACAATTCTGAAGCTATGCATTTAACTCAATGATTTATTTGTCAAACAATGCATTCTAACCATTTCATCTGCTTACATCATTTTTCACTGTAGCATCATGTTCCCATGCCACATTTTACATGACAATTTTCACTGTTTCATAAAAAATTCAAAACAGTCTAACTTTCTCATACGGCATCGGAATTCGATGATTCAAGCATTGTTGGAAAGATATCGACGAGATCTACAAAATGAGGAAGCTATTATTAGATTTTGAAACAGTAAAGAATGAATAAATTGTTGAAAAGAAACAACAGGTAACTTGAGGCACTACTTTCAACATAAATATAAACTCTTTTGGTTTTCTTAAACTTGTTTAATAGTACCGATTCTTATTTTTTATGTAAATTTCATTAACATAGAAATTGATCACCTCTCTATTTTGATAACCTTACAATCCATTGGAGAAGAAGTACTAGTTTTTGCAAGTTCCAGGAGGAAGAACAAATGACCATAAGCAAATAATGTCTCTCAAAGACCACATTTATTTCACAAGAAAATAATCAGAGCACCAACAAAGATGAAACATAAATGCATGATAAAATGCTAATGCATATCAAATCCAACAATTGCAAGCCTTTCAAATGCCAGTGTTTCCGTTGCATCCACACTCCTTTAGTCAATAAAACTTTCAACTCATTTCCTTTGCAGTCGCATTGCATTTCACTTAGTCAGTCAATAAAATTCTCATCTCATATTTTCCTTTCTTGCTTTCACTAACTCATAACCCATTTTCATAAAGACATTCATCTCGCTTACATGTTGATTTGTCATTTTACTTTCCATTCACTTGTCATTTTCCTTTTCGTTAAATAAACCTTGATCCACTGCAAAATTTTCCATTCATAGTCCTTCAAAATCATTGTTTCATGCTCGTGTTAGATGATGGAGGATTCCTTAAGGCCTTCCTTCTAACAAGCCTTGGCCTATCGACATCGACACATTATTTAGGTCCAAGGCTAGATTCCTCATTAGTACCTTGAGGCTTGTATGCCTTAATGACAGGCTCTCTCGCCAACAATCATGGGAATACATCAATGTCCCTTGATCATTGGATCTTGCAAGTGGCTTGACATCGGCTCATTTATTCGCCCTTCGCAAGATGTACTTAGGTACCTTGGCACTTGTTGACATTAATGGTGAGTTTGCCTCACATTAGTTAACGACATTCATCAATGATCGGTAATCCAATGACCTCTCTTCATGCTTGACACCGACACATTTATGTGCATGACTAGAGTTGTACCATCGGTTTTATAGCGATTGAAGACTATATCATTTCAACGTTTTGTAGCATATACAATAGATTTAGCAGCAGAAATAAAGAATCCACTTCACAACCTCATCCACCATTTATGCAACCAAGAAACAGATGAATTCTACATTTCATTCCATGATCCAGAAGCAACCACACTCTTCAATTTCCATAACTCATGCACATTGAAGGTAAGTGAAGGTATGTGGTTTTCTAATTTTTAGTCATGCAATTCCTTAAAATACTAAAATTGTAACTTTGGGAAATTCCTCACTTCCTCTTTCACATTATTATATCTTTAGTTGGGGGGAAGGGACATCATTTCATACACCATCACACATTTTCGTATAATCTTAACATACTTGTCCTAATCAATTATGATTGCATTATGGTTCAAAAAGTTATATGATTTGCAAATAATGCCTAAATTATGAGCACACTATATGGCTGATTTTAAATATGCATTCTTAAATATGTTCAATGAATCTTGCTGCAACAAAAAGAAACAAGGTATTGAAACACAAGAACCAATACCAATTAGAATTTGGTTGAAACACAAGAACCAACCAAACATGTTGCAATTTAATGTATGACAAGGAATACTTTGCAAAAATAAATAAAATTGTCAAATGCAAAGTTTAAGGACATATGATATAAGCCAAGCTCATTCAAAAGCAAAGACGTTGCGAGCAAATCAAAGGAATTAATGCAATATTTGCATGAGGACATGCAATTACTCTAGTTGGAGGGTATGTTGGGCCTCCAAAATGTCTTCAAAATGACATCCACTTTCACCTTTATCGCCACCATTTCACTCACATGTCACAACTCCATAACCATATAACCTTTCGTTAGCCACCATTTACATAATTATATGGGTTAGGATCCTTATTTACCAAAGTTATTTATTTTATGTGTTTAAGTGAATTTATGATTAAAAACTAGGAAATTAACATGGTTTCATGTATCTATATATGTGTCTTGAGTTTCATGACATGTGTAGGTTATTTGGAAGCTTCCAAGGCACCCTTATGTGGCCTCCAATGCTCAAATTCGAATTCCCTTCAAAGGAGATTTAGATAAAGGTCAAAGAAGGATATGTGTCCTATTTGGATTGTAACTCTATGAGATGTCTCATCATTTCTTATTTGGATTAGAATTCTATGAGACACCTAGGGGATATGTGTCTCATTATGAGCTATTTGGTTGTAACTATATGAGATTTTAGTGGATCCTCATTAAATAGGGTAGCTTCTTATGTTTTTGTATAAATAGGAGAGCCTTCTCCTTTGAAAGGCATGTGTAAAGTTGGAGAAATGCTCATGTTTTTAATAGAGAATTTGGAGCTTATACTTGGAGATTTAAAGATTTAGTTTTGTTTGCATATGGAACTTCTTCACTTTCCATCCTCATACACCATTGGAATGGACATCTAATGATTGTGAGATTTAATTGCTTTTATAGATTAAAGTTCATTTGCTTTCTTAGTATTAGTTTTAGAATGACTGTGTAATATTTGCTTTTCTAAAAACATTTCAATAGGAAAGATTTATGTATTTTCTAATTGGATTAAGTTTGAGGCAAGGGCTCATAGTTATTTAGTTTCCTTTCATGTTCTGTTATTTACTTTCTTAGATCAAACCATCAATTCATTGTATAATTGAATAAAGGATCGGGCCAAGAAGGTGACTTCAAATTGGGTGATTGAATGTTCAACCTATGCAATCATTAAGCTTTACTTTTTCATGCTTTTATATTTGCTTTTAAGATCCTCATTTAATTGCATTAATTGATATTCCTAAAGATCATTCTAAGAAATTGATTTAATCATATTTCAAGACTGAATGGTTGAATATTTGATACATGCAATTACTGAGTTATTTTCTGCACATTTTACTTGCTTTTCTAGGACATTAGAAGTTAAATTATAAATAATTGCTTATACATCATCTCAAGAAGGTAACACTTCATAATTGAATGCTGGAGTAACTAAGTATACATTAGCTATTTTTGGTTTCACAGGTTAGTTGAATTTCATATTCATTATTTGATTTCATATATTAGATGAATTCGTTTTCGTTATTGTAGATAGATTGATCTAAACTGAAAGACAATTTCTAGCACATACAGTGCACACATGCTTCACAAGTTTACGAAACCCCCGGGTTGACAAATTAAATGACAAGCAATCACTTTTCCCCAACAATACTGATGAAGTGTATGTGTATTGTATGTACTAGAAGTCCTTATTATTCAAGCAATTCCTAGATTCGATTGAGATACCGAGATACACATGTTTCCATGACTCTTACATGAAAATAAATATGTCACTCTTTAACAAAAATGAAATCAAAATTATTGCTCTTTCTTAAAAGAAATATCACACTTTACTTGAAAGAAAAATCACACTTTCTTGAAAGAAATATGAAACTAGGATTATCACACTTTCTCAAAAGAAAGATCACACTTTGTAGAAATAAATATCACACTTACTCAACTAAATAATGAAACTAAATCTAAATTACTCTGACAAAAAAAGAGAAATTAACGCTAATTGGAAATTGAAATCCTCTTCACCAATCTCAAACTATACTACAAATCATAAATCAATCCACACTTTACCATACTACTTATCATGTTCACAAGAGATCTTGGCTTCACTCGTTCATTCTACAACAAAATGATTAAACAAAATATGCTCTATTATCACTGTCAAAATCATTCATTAACAATCGAAATTGGACAGTTAGATGAACTAATTAAACATGATATAAAATGCATAATTGAAATGTTAATTGAAAACAATAAAACCTTACAACTCTAGGAGGCCCTCCTGTGAGATGTCGATAACAACATGACTTCAAATGATTATATACGCATCAAGATAACGCACAAAAAGGATATCAAATAAAACATAGTTTTATAACTGTAAAACAAAGTTTTCAAAATAATATTCAAGATTGTGTTTGTCATGCCGAGAGGTAGATTTATAACCTCCATCAATAATTGTTTAGAGATTTACGAGCCTATCCTACTCGACAGAGACTAAAAATATCATAAAAAGATAATATCTCATGATTTCCTCATGATTTTATATCAGAGAAGCAAATCATGAGGCTAAATATATGCTTCCATTAATTTCCTCGCTCGCCTGGTTCGCCTTCGGCTCCTTCTTCGTTGGTTGACTTCCGCATTGATTGGCCCTATGTGGTGTTCTTATCATCGATCCAGATCATGAAGATAGGAAAATATTGTTGTGCCAACTATTAGCCACCTGCCCATATGTCTTGTTCCTCGAATGGAGTTTCGGAACCTATCGAACCTTCGACTTTGCTGCAAAATCAGTCATTAGCTGCAGAATTTGTGCAATTCAGTATCTCATGCAAATATTAAGTTAAATAATAAAGAACAATGAAACTTATGAAATAAAGATTTTTAAGTACCTGCTAATTCCATCAACCTTGTAAATGGATGCTTAATTAGAGTTATTAGAGTTAAAAAGAAGGAGGATGAAGTGTAAGAAGGTGGTGAAAAAGAGACAATTTTGGGCTTCAACAACTAGGTAATTAGAAATTCTAACAACAGATCTTCTATTTTGTATTCATACTTCTTTTTCATCTATAATTTGAGATTCAAGATGATTTTTCTGAACATACCTTGAAGGAGTCTTTTCTGATGTATTTGTATCTTCATTTCCTTCTTCTGATGCTTCTCTATTTCCTTCTCCTACAACCTTTGGCTTGTAGTAGGGATTTGTTCGTCATCTGTTGGTTCTTCTCTTTTGGTACCTGTGGATGCTTCATCAATTACAACATATATGCATTCAACAATCTTTTGAAGCCTTTTATTATAACATTTATATCCCTTTCTTCTAGAAGAGTATCCAAGAAGGATTCCTTCATCAACTCTAGATTCAAATTTTCCAAGCTTATCATCATTTTTCTTTATGTAACATTTTCTTCCAAAAATTCTAAAGTGTTTGACAATTGTAGGCTTACCATACCATAGTTCATATGGAGTTTTATCACTATTTACTCGAACATGAGATTTTTTAATAATATTCATGGTTGTATGTGATGCTTCACCCCAGAAGGTATGCGGTGTTCCTGACTCATTAAGCATGGCACGTGTCATTTGTTGGATTATTCTATTCATTCTTTCTGCTACTCCATTTTGTTTAGGAATCTTAGCTATAGAAAAATGTCTTTTGATGCCATGTTGTTCACAAAAATTGAAAAACTCATCTGATATAAACTCTCCTCCTCTATCAGATCTAAGAAATTTGATTTTCAAATCTAGCTCATTTTCTACCAGAGCTTTGAACACTTTAAATTTGTCAAATGATTCATCATTATATTTTAGTAAGCCAATCCAACAAATTCTTGTAAAATCATCAATGAATAATATGAAGTATTGTTCACCACAAGGCAACTTCTTTCTCATAGCACCACACAAATCAGTATGAATAAGTTCAAGTGGCTTACTTGAAGTACCTTCTTTAGCATTAAACTTAATTTTGGTTTGTTTACCAAATTGACATGATTTGCATATGTTGTTTTCAGGTGGAGGTGGGAAAGTCACGAACTTTTCCCATTCTGATTGATTTTTATAATTGAGAAAAGATAAGGCATCCCAACCTTTTGTGCCAAAGCTAGCTTTCTTCATGTTTTCTTAAGTAACAATGTTCTTGGCCGCCTTCCAAGACATAAACATTGCCTGGATTTCTTGTTCCCTTTATTATGATCTGAAAACAACTTCATGCCCTTGGTCACACATTTGATTAACACTTAACAAGTTATGTTTTAATCCGTCAACAAATAAAACATTTCCAGCCTTGACCTTTTTCTTTAACAACACAGTTCCTTTCACCTTGATAGCAACATGTGAGTTATTACCAAAAGTTACATTATTTTCTTTCTTTATTTCATTAAAGGACATAAACTTATCGTTGTCACCTGTCATATGCTTCGAACATACACTATCAATGTACCACATAATTTCTTGATCTACTGCATATAAAAATAGACCACAATTTTCAGAGTCTGTAGTTTTCTTTTTCCATATCTTGGTTGTTATTGTCTTCTGCTCATGCTGGTAAGATGGTCCCATTTAGCTTCTGCATTCAGTTTCTTTATGACCAAATCGATTGCAAAGAGAACATTAAATTTCATCTTGAAGAGGTGAGAAAACATTATAAAAATATTTCTTTGCCCCGATCTCACTCTTTTGTTTTCTTGCTTCTGTAGTCATAATAGTTTTATATGGGACACACTGAACAACTGTGACCAAAATTATGACAAGTGAAGCATTGACCATTTAAGTAAGAGTACTTGGGAGTATAATACCTTCTTGAGTAGCTTCCCCTTTGATTATGGTAAGATTGTTTTACTTGAGATATATTTGATCCTTCATTCTTTTGCTGAGAGCTATAATTTTGATGATTGCTTCCTTTTACTACATTAAGATAAATGCATGTACCCGTTTCAAAAGATTTTATAGCTTTTGATGATTCACCATTTGAATTGTATCCAAGACTTGTCTTAATTAAAGGAGAGCGTTTCACTTTGATGATTTGTTTTAGACTCTCGGGTCCTTTCGCAAATCTAATATTTAGGGCCCTATTTTCTCAAGTTCCTTTCTTAGACCCACTATTTCAAGTTCTAAATTTTCACTGTGCCTTTCCTTTTCTAGAACTTGTTTCTTCAAAACTTCTTCAGCTAATTTAGCTTCTTCTAGACGGATTTTTAGCTGAGTTATTTCTTCAATAAGAGTATTTTCCTTACATATATCCTTTTCTTCTAGAGCATCCATAAAAACATCATCATATTCATCTACACATTTTTCTTCAAATGCCATAAGCAATTGATAATCTTGATCAGATTCAACATCCTCATTATTGGAAGAATATTCACTATCTTCGTGAGTATAAAAACTTTTATTGTTATCAAACCTTCCTTTAACATTCCCTTTTGAATAATTCTTCCCTTTCTCATGATTTTCTTTATAAGGACATTTAGCAGCATAGTGACCAACCCTTCCACAGGCAAAACATTTGAAAGGAAGCTTACCTCTAAACTTGTCAGTTCCTACTTGGAGTTTCTTCACGAAATTTGCTTCTTCTTCATCTGATATGTAACTTGTTTCCTTAAGCTCTTCCTTTTCCTTTCCTTTATATGTAGTTTTGAATGTTGCTTCTCTAATATTTGATGGACCCCCTTTTCTCATTTCATAAGTTGTTAAAATCCCATGGAGTTGTTCAATAGTGATATTCTTCAAATCCTACATTTCTTCAATGGAAGAGACTTTGGAATCAAACTTTGGGGTTAGAGATCTTAGAATTTTCTCAACAACAATTGAATCTTTTACTTCATCACCAAGATTTTTCATTGAGTTAACGATCTCATCTACCTTAAGGAAAAATCTTGCAATACTTTCATCATTATGCATTTTGAGAGTCTCATATTGAATTCTAAACGTTTGAAGTTTAACACTCTTTACCTTAGTGTCACCTTCATAGCTCTGGATAATCTTGTCCCATATAGCTTTTGCGGTATTTAGCTGCATAACCTTCACAAATTCTGATTTTTCCAAGCTTCCTAAGAGAGCATTGGTTTCCTTTGCATTGGTCTCATAATGTTTCTTCCATGCATCATCTGTGGGAATGGAGGATGGATATTGATAGCCTCCTTCAACGATTACCCATACATCAACTTGTCCTGACGATGAACCACACTGGTTGGTTCGAAACGCGTCGACACAAGATTGGTTATGTGATTTTGCTGAAGATTTTCTAAACAATGTTATGGATCACAGAAGTCTAAATTCCTTAATGATTACCCATACATCAGCTCCAAGTGACTGCACATATGCTCTCATTATGACTTTCCAAAATACCAAGTTAGTTCCATTAAACAAAAGTGGCTGGATAGAAGATACTCCCTCTTGATTTCTCATCTTGATGGATCTCCCTTTAAGCGATCAAGCTTCTTCTGAGGGACTTGCTTTGATACCAATTGTTAGGAAAATACTGAGAGGGGGCTGGGGGGAGGGTGAATTAGTATTTTAAATTCAAAACTTCCAAATTTTATATGCTATTGTTATTAAGGAAACCTGTGTATGTACGCTACTTCAGAGAAGGAAACTAGTGTATATCCAATTTACTAATTTTTATGTATTCTATTAGAAAATTATCTTCAATCAATGCATCCATAGATTAATTACTTTCAGTATGCAGCAAATAAATCACATCAAACAACATAGAACACCAGGATTTTAGGTGGAAACCCAATGTGGGAGAAAACCACCATTGTTGTTGTCTTTGTCTTCTTTCTTATGATATAAAGAAAAATATTACATTTGTACTGATGCAGACTCTTGTTAGTACGCAAGCACCTACTTGCAGAAGGCTACAAGCTTCTCTCATTTTCCAACACCAACTGGAAGGGAGCTACAACCGCTTGAACTGGTTTATCGGATCATACCGGAAGGGTGCCCCTTTCTGAAAGCTGATATCCTCATCTCCTTGTGGACCACTTTTGAGAATGTTTCAGACTGGATCCACCTATCAAACAATCATCACTAAATGCAGAACCCAACCATAAAAAAAAAATATCAAATTTTGTACACAACTATATTGAATAAGACTCGCGTATATACACATTTTTCTCTATATAACACCTTTGTACAAATCTCAAAATACTGAACACTAAATCATTAATCATTGAACCATTCACGGACCATTTCACCAGCTACATATCACTAAAGTAATCACAGATTTCTAAACCAATTACAGATCATACACTCATTCAAACTTTTGTTCCATTAAAATTGATCAATTCAACCAAGTCACATCAATCATGATAAAGACATCATCGACAAATAGAAGCAAGTAAACTAGATAAACTAAAATGTAAACATCAATCATCAAATCTGTAAGCATCAATCAACAGATCAAACCCTGGTTTGTGTACACGACTTCCACAAGGAATATCAATGTATGTGCGTTCTTACCATTCACAACACCAGCGGACATATGTGCACATACTAAAAATTATTTTGCATAATATATACACGACCATTCAGAGGTGGATCCGTGTATGTATGTGACTATTCCCAAACATACCTGCATACAGATCTGAAAAACTTTCACTGCAAACACAATTTCACTTTCCACAACCTTTACTGTCAATACTACAGACTTCTAAATAAATCATTTAGATCATAGTATCATAGTTTCATCAATATTAGAAATTTGCAGCAAGTAAATCAATCAAGCATACATATCAACATATTTTAGTTCTTTCAAATCTAAGTCTTCTCCTTGCTCCCTGGCACACACCTATTTCAGATCAAATCATTCATAGACAACTCAATACTTGCACACCTAACATTTTGATCTCCATCTCCTTATATAGTTTTAGCCTTAGCCAATACCTTAGGCCAATCCCTTAGTAATGCCATTGGTATTTTTTGACGGGATCAACAACCATTGTCTCACTCATTACTATGGGCCAATACCCCGGTATTCAAATTACCATGGTGTGTATTTTGTATACAACTTTTCTTCACAATATTGCATATGTATGTGACCCTTTTGCGTAGGATCCGCGTATACTTTCCCAAAATTCATATTCAACATCCATCTGTCTTTGATATGTCATTTCTCTATCCATCACTTCTGTAGCATTTGTTTGAGCCTGCATAATCATCCTGTTATCATAATGTTGACATCTTTCTCAAGTAGGTTGCCATCAAGGACAACACATTAGGCATAACGCCAACAATTTCCACCATATTATTTGTGGCACGTGAGCACAACTTGTAGAGGCGACTTCTGCCATTAATTCTGACGCAGGGCTAGCCTGCAAATAACCAGGATCTTTTCCTCTCATGCATATACAAACCTGCACCTCAAACAATTTCTCAACACACGGCAATTTCATCATCTTTTGGTAAGTACTTGGCTACAAACAACAATGGTTATGAAACCATTATTAATACACATCTATACACTTCATCCCAAACTTTCAATCATAACTTCCATTTAAACTCTCAAGCTTTCATTCATAAACATCACATATGACTTTTAGAACGGGGTTTCTCTTTACAATCAAAAGTCAACAAAATGTGCCCATGCTTTAAAAGCGCAATCTGCCAAATTCACACCACTGCATTATGATATCGATGAGTTTTGGATAGAACTCCATACTGCTACCATCATTTAAAATAACAAAGGATCCAACATTAACTTTGAACCAAGCATTTGGATTCCACAATTGGATTTGTCACCTTACCTCCTCCACGCATTTGCACCAGCGCTACATTTAATTATATATTTGCCACAGGTTTGTATCATAAATGAATCACCAACCGGCCCTTTGCGCCCATTCACTGGCTGGCGCGCACTCTCCCACAAGTGTCTTGACATCTACACCATGGAATTTAAAAATTTCTGGCAATAACAATTGATCACCACAGCAACACTCAAGATTCATTTATGCAAAACCAAATTGATATTCAAATCGACTGTCCCAACAGTAAAAACCAAACTCCACTCGATCATTGCAAACTTCGATCCATTATCTCAGGAAAACTGATCACTATATATACACAGCAGAATTTGAAAACTGTACATTTACATCGACCTCACAGTAACAATTGATGGCAATTTAAATTGATTACTTCTCATTCAACTCGACTCACAATTTAAACAAATTTTACCTTCAAGCGCTATCCAAATCGATTCACATCTGCAACTTACAAAACGCAGTCCTGGGCTTCATAATTTCTGCAATTTCAACTGTCCACGCATTCCTTTACCATTCAACGCTGCTTTCTGCTCTGCGTTTGAAACAAAAACCACTCTCTCTGTGACCTTAACGCCTTTACATGTTTCCACATTCAGTTTCTTCAGCTGTTCGTTGGCATTTCATAAGTCGATTCTGCATCTCCAGTATTAACAATCACTGTTCATGAACACGCTATCAACACGCTTTATGGTGGCATATAAATTTGTTCCTGTCAAAAATGGGTCTGTTTACAATCCCAGAATTTATGTTTCTGCGTTTTCCTCAGAGGCTGAGGTTCCAAGTCATGCATTTTTTCAAATCATTACAATTCATTAACGTCCAACTTGGGATAAGTTCTGATAGCAAATATTAATTGGATTGGATCTTCGTACTAAGGTGATTTTCTGAACTCAATATCGATTCAGAACTGGTATCGATTCCTATGAATCGAACCATTCAATACAACTCATATCAATCACTAATTACTGAGTTGGTTATTTGTCTATATAAAGACTGAAACGCATACAATTGATCTGCAATAATCACAAGCTTATAATAATCCAGTTTGCCAAAAACAGAGGTTTACATGCAGAGAACAGTCGACTCAGTTGTATTTGGAGAAATAACCACTCACGCCCTACAGTCAAAGACTATGTATGGCAGTTTCATATAGAATCGATGCAAATTTAAACATATCCAATCTCTTTCTCTCGTATGTGATTTCAACAACTATTTCATATATCACATCGACCTTGTTCAATGAACCGCAGACCCAAACATTAAAACCCACTCAACGCCATCAACATTCGATCAGTATTGTATTGTGTTATTTTAACAAAATTGCTTCAGTTAATCAATCAACTGTGAAGCCCATACACAATTCAATTCATTCGATTGCCTTTAAATCCATAACCACAACCAAATCAAATGCACACAGTTCAACTTCTAATTTCAAAATTTAACAACCAATACATATAACCCCAATCAACATATATGTAATCTGAAACAATGACTTACAACCTTTTGTTGGCCAGATCTTCAACGTTCATGGCCCTTACAATTTGCCAGAGGACTTACAGCCTTGGCTGTTCAACCTATTCTCAACCACACTCTCTCACAATCTCAATGTGTTTTTCTCTCAAAACCCCTTCCTATTTATACAATTTTTTAAAATCATTTAATTAAATGCTCAATCCCTTCAATTCCTCAACAAACCCCTAAATCTCTCAACATCCCTAAAGGATAGATCTTTATCCCTAAAACCCTTCAACTAATTAAATTCCCTCATATCCTTTTATTAAATAAAAAGATATTTACAAAAATCCTCACCTTCTCCTATTTTATTCAAATTAATTAATAAAATATTAAAAATTATCACACCCCCCTTTTAACATATTTACAAAAATAAAAAACACCCTTGATGCTCCTGCATCAAATTCTCATGGGTTTGTTCTGGGCATATTTTTTGATCCAACGTTCTTGTTTGGGGTTATCATTCGTCACCAAAAGAAGATTGATATATTGGGTTTGCATTGTTGAAGTTCACTCAAGGTTCCTAATTATTTATGAGCATTGCAACTCATGTTGACAAGCTGAATGTATGATTGAATATTCTCAAATTTGTGGTTGACATATGCCACCAAGGGGATTGATATTTCGAAGAATACATTACTGAAGGAAAAAACCCAAGTTCCTCTTATTTTTGTGCACTGTAAACTCTGATACTAAGTTAACAAATGGTTGAGTGTGTTTAACTCTTGTTACTGTGGTGAACTTGCATTTGTGAATATTGTATTTATGAGTTTAATCTAAATATATATAGTTGGGTTGAGAGTTTCATTAGCATATCTTGGTACTCAGCTTATCTATTTTGAAAAATAAATACAAAAATGCACCTACAACTAATAGTACACAAGCTGTTTGAAAAAATGTCATAGAGACCAACCTAAGAAAAACTCCTAAATTTAATGGAATTTTGAGATATTCCGAAAGAGGTATCTTACACTGGTATCAAAGCATGGTCTTGGACAGTTGTGTGGTTTAAAGTTTAATATATATCAACATTTTGATGAATTCGGAAGACCACAAATACATCACCTACAAGAGAAACTACCAAGTTAGAGCATTATTTTGGCCAGCTGTGGGTCTAAATCAAGTTGATACCAAGAAGAAAATTCCAGGACTAGAGTCAAAGGGGAAATTTGAGGGGTTTAATTGAAAAATGGCTTAGAATCAGTTGTTGCAAGAAGAATTCACAGAAGTCCTTCAAAAATTTAAGGAATATATTGGAAACTTCACAAAGATGATAGAGTAAATTGGAGCATGGATGGCAAAGAAAAATGGAAGTTGCAAATTTGTAGATGATGGAGGTAAAAGAGAACAATTGTTGAACAAAATTCCAGTGTAAATGTTGTGAGTGTTAGAGAAACAATGATTAAACATGAGGACTATGCTCAAACCTCCTAGGAAAATCTACTAGAAGTCATACCCATTAAAGGTGAAGTTAACCCAAATTCACTCCTGCAGGTTGGTACAAGGGTTTTGGATGAAGGAGAATCAGATAATGATGCAGACTTCTTGTCATCATTTAATGAGATTGTTAAGGAAAATCGTGAGGCTACAATAGTCTATGATGATCCCTAAGAGGTGTGTAAAGATGACGACACACTGGTAGTTAACAATGTGAATCCAGACCCGTCAGTTGATTTATTTTATGGATAATATGTTTTTCATACGCTTACTTGTGCCCATAATTTGGAAGACCAATTGAAGGTAAGTGTCGAGCAACTTATGGCATCGATTATGATATTACATATGCATTGGTGGCAGATTATTATTGGAGAAGTTAAGTGATACATGACACTTTGGGAAGAGAATCTTCATTTGCATATTTTAAAACTCTCATAAAGGAATTGGTAGAGATGGAGTCTAGCTATCTACAACTCCTTTTAGACAGAGATCATCTACTCATGCTTGTTGAGATATATCATGATGTGTTACTAGGGAAAGAGGAGGAAGTTGACAGGATTACTCGTGAGCTTGAGATTACCCAGGAGTCCTTGAAGAGAAATCAGATGCCCCTTCAAGAATCAGAGTTGCAGGTTGAGCAACTTTGTATGGGGTTAAGTTGTGGACACTCTTCATCCTCTATGGAATATAGTCAGTTAACTATGGTAACGATCACACTAGAGGATGTTGAGGGCACTCATGATTTGATAGAGGAACCTCCTATGATATTTAAGCATACAGAGCACCTAGATGAGCAGGCACTTGCAGAGAGGTATGTCCTAGAGGATTCTAATTATGCATCCATGGGATGGGGATACATGTATATTTCAGATGAGGATACATCCATCTTGGATTCAAGTTTAGTTGACACAAGTGGAGTGGATACTGGAAGCCTAATTTAACATTGGGATCTAGGTGGGGATTTCCATCACATACCAAAGGAGTAGGATGATTATGGCATTGACGGGGCGGTTAACCTAATGACCAAGCACACACATTCCCTCACAAATCCATCATAGTTATGGTCAATGCTAGTAGTGAGTTGGTTTTGACTGGGGAGTGTGTAGGCTCCGAGAGATGTCCTGACACATCATCTATGTATGGGATTTCTACGTGGCCAACATGCCCTAACAGGAGTTATTCAGATGGGATGGCATTAGTATGCCACCAAGCAGGGAAATGTATGGAGATGATGTTCCCCCTTTGATGTACTAGGTATAAGGGCCCTCGAGGATCAATGCACTAGCGACACGCCCATTGGCATGTGAGGAGCTATGCCACTCAGATTTACCAGGGCTGATTAGGAGGGGTGACTGCATCACAATTGATTCACTAGTGGGGTGACATATACATTAGTATATGCAGGATGCCAGATGATACAAGGCGGTATATCAGTAGGCAATGTTATCCGGTGGTGTATAGAGATATGGTGTGGTGTGCATTTCTATGCAGAGGAGCGCAGGGATGCATGGTTGTACACAATGGTGTATGGTGATGCACAACGGGATCTTGGAGCATTGCTTCCAAGGAGATCAAATGATTGGGATGTTAGGCATACCATTGGGTCTGTCTTACCCATGATCGATGAGTGGATGTATGAGCATAAGGGAGCATTGAACTCCTCGAAGATTAGTCTTTGATTGGAACAACACCTAACTAGAGTCAGAGAGCAAGAGACCCGCACGACTACCCTTGGGTATCAGTATGGGTTCTTGGTCATGCCCTTGGGATTGACCCATGCATGATCCGAATGGAAAATGGAATCCACCCTTGGTATTCATCTACCCATAGTATTCATTCACCCATAGAATTTACCCATGGTATTGTAAGTGGAATCCACCCATGGTATTCATCCACCCATGGTATTTATCCACCCATGGAATTTAGCCATGATATTGTAAGTGGCATCCACCCATGGTATTGTAAGTGGCATCGACCCTTGGTATTCATTCCCATGGTATTGTAAGTGACATCCACCCATGGTATTCATTCACCCATGGTATTTACCCACCCATGGAATTTACCTATGGTATTTTGACCAAAAAATTCTATAAGTAACAAGTTACATTTTGTAAAAGAACAGGTTGTCCACCACAATGTAGTCTTTACAATTATTATATGTTTTAATAAAAAAATTTCTTTGTGGTTTTGTTATTGTGTGTTCTCCTCTTTTCTTCTGGCATTTCAATTTTTCAGATCTTGGGGGCCTCCCCCCAAGATCCAGATCAATGCATATATCACTTTGAAGTCCTACCTACTGTTGTAGAGGCTTATGTTGATGTTATTTGATGCTCTCATCACATATAGTAGGACATAGAGGGCTCACCTGAGATAGTTGGATGAGGCACAAAGCATCAGGGATAGGAGCGAGGCTTTCCAGTTGAGACGTATGGTCAATGAATGAGTTGGCATGTGTAAGATTAGGGATGGCATGGTACACTACAAAGGTAGCATATGTTTCATCAATGAGTACACACTTGGGGAGATGATCATGAAGAGGACACATGACATACATTTGACGATACATTTTGAGGCATTACATAAGCATGAGGCATAGTGGATGGTAATGTTGAAAAGTGTAACTAGGTTCGGTATTCATAATGGCATGTAATTATTTTTTTATGTAATGAGATGTAAGGAAGAAAAATAAAATTATTGTATTGCTTACTTCATCGATTTCATGAGCAAGAGATTTTATTTTTGAGTCAAGACTCCCATTGAGAGCCTTTACGAATTATTTGTCATCGAGTCATAAAATATTAGAGTCATTTTCACGTAATGAATTCATGTTACACTTTGTAAAAGGTCAAACTTGTATCCTCCAAGACCTTGTCACTTATCCTCTTCAAGTCGACCTACAACGATGGAAGAAATTTCTAGAAAAAGTCAGCCTAACCACTAGTGATCATGTCAGCCTAAAGGACATGTGTTGAAGTGTATATATAGCCACACTCAGCCTCACTTAGAGGCAAGTAACTTGACAAGAATTTGGTCAAGCAGAAGTATGAAGAAGAGGTCAAGTAAAAGTGCGAAGAAGAGGCTCCAAGCAAAGGTGCGAAGAAGGGATAACAAAGGAAGGATTATTTTGGGCATAAAGAAGGAGAGTTTCTTCTAGGTCAATGAAGGAGAGTTTCTTCTGGGTTAGCAAAGGAGAAATTCTTCTTGGTTAACGAAGGAGAGTTTCTTCTAGGGTTAGTGAAGGATAATTTTCTTTTGGAGATAGCGAAGGAAGGGTTCTTATAGGGTACTTGTTCTGGGTGACCGAGCAAGAGACTAGAGACCGAGATTCTCTAAGGGAAGCTGAGAAGAAGTAGTGTAAAGGATAGAGATCGAGTTTCTCTAGAGGAAGCCAAGGAGAGTAGTTCAAGATCAAGAAGAAAGTCGAGGAAGGGAAGAGGCAGAGCATCAGGAGTGACAAGGTTCTTGGGAGGATACTAGAGTCAAGGGTCTTTGTCATGGTCTTGGTACTCATCAATTGAAGACCTAGAAGAAGAATTTTGTTCAGCTTTTCCTCTCAAGAGGTGAGAGGTTTTGGCCCTGGATGACAAGCCTACACACTGTGTCACTTGTCTTTTATTGTGCATATTGGTAATTGTCTTGATGAAAAGAACACAATAATAACATAACGTAGAAAATACTATAAGCTAAGGAGTAAAAGTATATCACAAGAAATTATCAAGCAGAGAAATCTTTTAACTATTCATACCCTAGATTTCTCAACATGGTATCAAAGCTAAGGTGTTGAAGTTAAGAAGGGGCATTCAAGCAAGTAGACACACAAGAATTGAGCTTCAAAGAAGGATCAAAGCAAGTCGAAAAACACCAAGCAAGATCTTCATCATACCAAAACCCTAGATCAAAGAAATATACCCTAACAAGAGTCTTGAAATTATCTTCAAGAAGGAAGCAGGAAGAAAGACCGAAACTCGAGAAGCACTTCTGAGATCATCACCCATACATCATCAAATGAGTGTAAGATCTTCAAAACTATGGAAGGATATGTCGAAAGGAAATCTTCTCTTTATTGAAGCAAGGATCTCATTTGGAAGAAGATCATCCTAAATAAGGCAGTCTTCCCTCGTCGAAGTAAGAACCTTCTTAAAAGGATCATCTAAAGTGACAAGTTCGTCATCATTATTAAGTTGAAGATTCTATCTTCACAAGTAAGTACATTTTTCTTATAATCTAATAGAGTAAAAATGATTTCTCGTTTCAAAGAGAACCATAAGTTTGTTGGGATATCAAACTTCCTTGTATGGAAAAGAAGGATAAACATAGTCCTCAAAGTAAATGAAGTCATTGATCATGTCCATGGAAAGGTCTCCAAGCCATCCAAAGAACCAACATTATCTAAATACATGGAAAGGGATCTAAAGGCTCAAAAGATTTTTAAGGAATCTATAAAAAATCCTCTCATTTCCTATGTAGCCGAGCTGGAGACATCTAAAGAGATATATGATGAGTTGGTAGAAATTTTCTCTGAAATCACGATAGAAAAGACCATATTACTTAGATTTAATCTATATAAATTGAAGGTGTCAAAGGATGAAGGGATATCTTCATGCCTTTCAAAAGCATCTCAAATAAAAGGTAAATTGTGAGATCTAGGAGAGAAGGTATCTGATAAAGGAATGATCTCCGTTATTTTAAATGCACTGAATGATGAACAAGGTAACCTCATATCTACTAAAGAAGAGGAATTTATCCCATTCATTAAATCATGGTCTCTATGCAAGACAGAAGAAGATAGGTTAAATAAAGAAAGTGACAAAAGATCAGATAAAAGGGATCAATTAGTGACAAAAATAAAAGGGAAATTTCGAAAGTTTGGTCCTCAAAATAAAAGGAAGAACATGGCTAAGTTAAGATGCTATGGATGCCAGGAACTTGGGCACTATAGAAGAGATTGTCCTAAACATAAGAAGGACAAGATATATAGGGAAGAAGCCCATATTGCTGAGGAAGTGAAAGAACCTGAGACAAAGAAGCTTAAGAAGGAAAAAGTAAAAGATCTCTACTATGACTGAGATGATTTTCTTCACTAGAAGGTACTTTCCACATGTAATTTATAAATAGGAAGCAATGTAAATAAGATAGGATGCATCAGATTAGAAAATAACATCGTGATAGAAGCATTAGAAGGAAGAGCTCTTAACATGGGAAGAAAAAAGAATGTATGGAATAAATTCTAAAGAATACGTGCTCTTGGAAACCTCATTGAAACCTCAAACAATACTTATAGAAAGAAGTAGAGGTCATCATTGATTGGGATCATCATACAATAGTCAATACGGAAACATATGCTGGGTGAGGATATGAAAGATCCTCAAGTTTCTCCGATGGAATCCTTATCAGAGGATTCATCGATCTAGAAAGAAAGCAAGTGTTTCATTAGGAATTCCAACTCATGGGATTCAAGGGATGATGGTATGATGGCATAATAGTGAAGCAGGATAAAACTTGTTCGTTCAAAGGAAGCTGCTACAGGAATTTTGGATGACCCAAAGGAAAGATGAGGTATGTATGCCTACATAGATTATTATGAAAGTCATGTGATATGGTTGAAGATAATATGGATCACTAGTTCCATCTTGGGAAAAATGATCAAAGAAAAAGGGGATATCCTCCTCCGAAAGATTGCATAAAAGAATAATTCACACTAGATGAAATCAACATAATATGTTCTCATGTGAATCATGAGGAAGCTTACTATAATTAAGAAACTATGATTGGAAGCTCCTGGGAATTAAGTGTGTGAAAAGAAAGGAAGAGATCGTAAAATATGCAACAAAGGTAGAAGGCATTCAACATTCGAGACCAAGAAGAGTTGACTGGAATATCTCCCAGAAAGATATGAAGACTCTGATGAGAGTCGGAAAAAGATGGAGACCCTTAAAAATGGATTTCTTTGGGAGATGTGTCAACATGCATGCAAGATGCGGATACCTACAGGAAGATGTCATGGTAAGAGACCATCGCAAAGGGATTTTTGATTTAAGTGTTCATTTTGTATTTTTGAACTAATATCTGGATGGGCTTATGTAGGACTACCAAAGGGAAGATCTGTGGATGACTTTCAGGAATACCATATAGAAGGATGTAAGATCCTTCCGAAATTATGGCATGAAGAAAGCAACATGACATGAAGCAAATCTAGATGGAAAAACTGAAGAATCACTTTCTGATGAAAGGAATGAGCACATGACTGACTCATGAACAAAAGTGATGGATGGTCTGTGCTCTATGAAGAAGTCCCAAAATATGAAGAATTATTAAAGAAGAATAAATTCATGGAATCAAAGGAAGGAGCTATTCAAGCAGCTGGTTGTTCCATGATCTCCACGTGAGGAGTTGTTTTAGGTCCCTAGTTAAGAAGGAGCCTGAAAAGAAGTTTCTTACCTTGAAAATATTTGGAAATTCCTAAGCCAAGAGGGAGCTTAGGTACATTCCTTTTGTAGCAATGAGTACATTCCTTTGTTGGAATATGTATTCCCTATCTGAGAGGGAGAGATAGACACATCATTCTGGTCTTCACTTGGGAAGAAAAAATGGAGGATTGGGCAATTATTTGGCATCCGAGACTCTTTGAGGATGAGAAAGGGAATTCAAGAGAAGAGTAGTCGTGGAGGACCGATATTATTTGAGGGCTGGGGAGTCCAAGATAAGAATATTCCTTGTGGAACACACGCTGGGTACCCGGGTAGGGGATGTTCCGAGAGAGACAATGATGAGAGTGTCTATAAATCATTGGTCTTGCCAACATTGAGCTCATATCTTGTTGAGAGATGGAGTTGTTAGTCAAGGCCTTGCTATGTGACAATGTTGGTTGATATGATGCTATACAAATGAGTTACCATTCTGAATTATTCTTATGAGAAATTCTTCAGATTAAGAATGACCAAGTATCATTATCAATACCTCCCTAGTTAAGAGGGAGTGTTGAAAAGTGTAACTAGGTTCGGTCTTAATAATGACATGTAATTATGATTTTATGTAATGAGATGCGACCAATTCAGGGTTAAAAATGGGGTCAATCCCTCAGCAAAACTGGGATAAAGTTGAGCCAAAAGATCGCGATTTAAAATAAATTCACGAGGAATCACTATATTCCTATTGATTTTATTATTTATGTAATAACAACTAGGGCCCATACCTAGATGGATGGATTGGAGCAAGCAGGGATAGATTTATTTATGGGAGATAAAATTATTGTATTGCTTGCTTCACGAGTTTCATTAGAAAGAGATTTTATTTTTGAGTCAAGACTCCCATTGAGAGTATTTAGGAATTATTTATCATCTATTCATAAAATATTAGAGTCATTGTCATGTAATGAAGTCATGTTACACTTTGTAAAAGTTTAAACTTGTCTATGTAAAGTATCCTCCAAGACCTTGTCACTTATCCTCTTCAAGTTGACCTACAACGATGGAAGAACTTGCTAGAAGAAGTCAGCCTAACCACTAGTGATCATGTTGCTCTAAAGGACACGTGTTGAAGTGTATATATAGCCACACTCAATCTCACTTAGAGCCAAGTAACTCGGCAAGAATTCAGTCAAGCAGAAGTACGAAGAAGAGGTCAAGTAAAAGTGCGAAGAAGAGGCTCCAAGCAGAAGTGAGAAGAAGGGATAACAAAGGAATGATTCTTCTATGCGTAACGAAGGAGAGTTTCTTCTGGGACAACGAAGGAGAGTTTCTTATGGGTCAGCGAAGGAGAAATTCTTCTAGGTTAGCGAACGATATTTTCTTCTGGGGTCAGCGAAGGAGAAGTTTCTTCTGGAGATAGCGAAGGAAGGGTAGTTATAGGGTACTTGTTCTAGGTGATCGAGCTAGAGACTAGAGATCAAGATTCTCTAGGGGAAGCCGAGAAGAAGCAGTGTGAAGGATAGAGACTAAGTTTCTCTAGAGGAAGCCAAGGAGAGAAATTCAAGATCAAGAAGAAATTTGAGGAAGGGAAGAGGCAGAGCATCAAGGTTAGTGACAAGGTTCTTGGAAGGATACTAGAGTCAAGGGTCTTTGTCATGGTCTTGGTACTCATCAATTGAAGATCTAGAAGAAGAATTTTGATCAGATTTTCCTCTCAAGAGGTGAGAGGTTTTGGCTCTCGCTGATAAGCCTACATACCGTGTCACTTGTCTTTTATTATGCATATTGGTAATTTTCTTGATGAAAAGAAAAAAATAATAACATAACGAAGAAAATACTATAAGCTAATAATTAAAATTATATCATAAGCAATTATCAAGAAGATAAATCTTTTAACTATTCATATCCTAGATTTCTCAATAGGTAGACCCCTTTTACAGGAGTGCATGTAGGCTCCAGGCAGTGTTTGGGCACATCATCAGGAGACAAGGTAGTAGAGTTTGTTGTGTGATATGGCAGGAGTAGGGCAGTTTAGCATGAACTAGTCTAATTATTGATACATGGTTTCCATCTGTTGGTTGCATATAGGGATAAAAGGGGAGAAATGGATGGGTTCCAACAACTACCATTACTAGGCAGCAATAAGTAAATATTGGGGGTTGTGAACTTCTGATATGGTTGTGGGATCTAGGGATCCAATTGGTTGTTAAATCACTCCACTTCTAGATGAGCATGGATATGACAGTGAGTGATCTAACTGATTTTGGGGTTGACACATGGAGGATTGCAGAGCCCTTCACCATGTGGCAATACAGATTTTCCCTGTTGTTTCTCCACATAAGATCTAGTTGTAGATTAGTAAAATCTAACCTCGCTGAGTTGCATTAGCAAAATGTGCTTCATGATTATGGGTTCAAAGCTTACAAATATTTCAGCACATGGTCCCAAGTGAGGAGGATTCAGTATGAGTGCAGTGGGCAATTATTTATGACCAGAGTGGCGCAAGGAAAACATGACAATATTTTTTCTAGATTAGCATGGGACCCTAGCATTACAGGGCTTGGAAGTTCAACTACTTGTTGAGTTATGCAATGGGTATGTATTTACTCTCAATTACATTGCCTTTTTCCTCTTTTCTTATCTATTTCACACCTTGATACGCTAACATATTGATGGATTATGATAATAAACGAATGAACTACTCTTGATTAAGATTTAGCCATCGTAACTAACTCTTATTCCTTTTTATGCAGAAAAATGACGGAAGGAACAGTTGTTGTTCCCTAGAGATGGAACAACGTAAACCAACAAAGGAGGAATGAGGCGCGTCGGTTGCAATCAGGCCGAAGGACGAATCAGGAGGATCAACGCTAAATAAGAAGAATGTCAAAAGATAACATTCAGTTGTGAATCCCTTAGGATCTCCTGATCCCGAGGGATCACATTTATATTTTACCCTTTTCGATTATAAAAGTGAAAACTGTAGGAGGAAAAGGGATCAATATTTGTTTATTTCAAATTGTCATTTTAATTTACAAACTCGTGCTTTTCAGGAACACGACCGTATTGTAATGAGGATTGAGTTCAATGGTTAATACATAATTTACGTTGTTGTTCATTCATATTCTCTGAAGTGGATCAACAATATTCGCTGGTGGCTAAGGGCCCGACCTTTGGTGGATCAAACTGCTATCCTTTGTGTTATATCTTTCTAATTCACGCAAGTTTGATTGGTTTGATGTTTTTCCATTCTCTATGAGTTTATCTTTTTTGTTATTTACTGATTTCCTGTGTTGAAGTTAGTCTACTTTCCTTATGTGATTTGTAGCTTTGTCATTTGATTCCATTTATGCTTACTGTAGATTAAATTGATTATCAGTTAAGGCATTGAATCTTGTTGATTATGATAAGAGTGTGGTTATTATAGAATCAGCTGAAAGAGATTGGTTAATGCTACTAAACTCTCGGTTGACATCATTTCCATTTGAATTGCTTAATTGAGATTGAGTGTGATTTAGATAGAATCAGCTAGAAGAGATTGGTTAATGCTACTATGCTCTCGGTTGATGCTATTGTCAATTGCCTTTTTGAGATTTGATTACCATTTCAGTTGAGGATTAAGTCTTGATGCTTAGATGTAATATTTCCATTAACAATTGCAATTTGAGTTTTATAATGCATCCGCTTACTCTTGTGTCAAAGTTTTACATTTCATTTTAAAAAGCATTACTCTCTGGATTCATAGCTTGCACATATTGTGTACACTCTTGGAATAAAAGGACTTGCTCGGGTTGATAATTAATGTGAGGCAATTAGGAGTTTTAAAAGACACCTTTTAGCACCCAACATTTTGGCGTTGTTGCCGAGGAGAGTGTCTCCATTTTCACAAAGAGTGATGTATATCTGATAATTGTTGCTGGGATAGAATTGGGTATTGAAAACGAAAGGTAAGAACCTACGTAACAAGCAAGTAAAGTGCTTGCTCCTCTGCCCGCTTTCAGCACAATTGCAGAGAAGTGAAGTAGGTGTTTGATGTTTGTCTGCTGAGGGAGAATTGGGTATTAAAAACAGAAGGTAAGAACTTGCGTACGGAGAAAGTAAAATGCCTGCTCCCCCGCCCGCTTTCCAGCAAAATTGCTAGGAATTTAAGGTAGAAATAAACGTTTGAATTGCATGAATGACTAAGAAGAAAAGACCAAAAAACAATATAATCCCACATCCCAAACCTGAGAAAGCTAAGGGACCGGTGACCCTTGGACAATCAACTTTTATCGATGAAATCATAAGGAAAGTTGAGTCTCAGCCCTCAGTAGGACCCCGAACCGTTGCTTCTAGACATCCTACTGTCTCCCTTCAGGCCACAGGATCACCATCTATAGCCTATGCTGAGGTTCACAGTAAAACTGAAGGGACTGAACAGAGTTTTCAAGATATTGAAAATTCGTGATCAATTCCCTCACAAGAAGGGAATTATTGTAACCTCCGTGAAGGAGAAGGAGAAACAGGTAAATCTAAGGTTAAACCAGCAAAACCAAGATCTCCTGAGGTAGTAATCGAGCAGAGGACACCCAGTGTCCCAGATCAAGGGAGTGTTGTTAAGATCATTCCCACCTCTTCTGGACATCCTAGGAACAACTCTCCAACTCCGAAGATCCCAAAAGGATACTGGCATATCTTTGACCAAATGGCCAATAATCCACAACCACCCCAGACCTCTACACTACAATATCCTATTGTTGACACAGTTGTCAACACCCCCATGAAAGCTATCCCACTACAAAACATTCCCACCTTTCATGGACTCACTTCAGAAGATCCGGATGCATTCCTGTTTGAATTCGATGTCCTATGTAGGGGTTATGATTACACCACCGACCCCCAGAAACTGAAGCTGTTTCCCTCCACTTTAAAGGGAGCAACCCTGCGTTGGTTTATGGGACTAGGTGGAGGCACCATCAACGATTGGGACCAAATGAAAACTGCCTTCCTTAAAAAATATCAAGATTATTACAGATCTAGAGAACTAAAAGATGAGATATTCCAAATGGTAGCAAGGCCTAGTGAAACTTTGGAAGAGTATGTGGAGCATTTCCAATATAACCTCCAAAGGTCTCCTTATGCAAATCTTCCTGATAATGTTCTAAAAACCACAATGATTAAAGGGATGAAAGACCAATGGATAGAGACACTAAATATCATGGGTAAAGGTGATATCTATCAAGAAGACTATGCTAATATTATTGATTTGTGCATCAGGTGCTTGAGGGGCAGTACAAGACTGAAACCAGTTGGACGCGATGCGATCACCAGGGACAAAAAAGTCTCTGGAGGAAGCGTTACTCGTGCTAAAATCGACAACCTGCTGGAAGATTTCAAAATGAATATCCTGGGAACCTTGACAACACAGTTAGACATCATGCAAGCCAAGTAGAAGTAGGTCGAAGCAGAGTAGAACCTGGTTATTTTTTGCCCTCGATGCAGAAAGAAACATAGTCATAAAGAATGCCCATTGGATATGGTACAGACCTGTGCCATATGCACTAAGGAACATGCCACAAAAAATTGCCCATCGCTCCCAGGATTAAAAGTGGTCTTCAAGGAGGCAGAGGAAGAAGCAAAACCAGTATACCTGTTAAACTAGCGTCGCCAATGGCAAGCACGGCAAACAGGTATGCCTACCGACCCATCTTCATTCTTTCAGCCTTCACAATATAATTCCTAGCAATATACAGGAGCTACATGGCAGAACCAGCCACCTTTTCCTAATTGGCCACCACAAGAATTCTCCATGCCACCTTGGTCCAATCAGTCAAATCCAAACAATAGTTAGCCAAATCCCTCTTACCTTCCATCATTCTGGTAGAACAACCCATATCCATCTCAATGGTCCCCCTCCACTTCACAAAACCAAAACTGGCAATCAAGCTGGCAAAGACCCATGAACCAGCCAGTAGGGACAGTCCCCCTGCCTCAACCCACGCTACTAGCACCTTATACGTTGCAGCAAAATCCTCAATCCAATCTACGACTGCAACTCCTAGCCCAGCCCAACCCAAATCCTAACAACAGACTAGTCCAGTCGGTACAAATCATTGAAGGTCTGGATCCGGAAACTGAGTTGAGAGAATGTAATGAACTCAAATTGAGGTCTGGACGAATAATCACGCCAAAGGATGATAAAAATCTGCAACTGGAAGAACCATACCCAAATAAGCCATTGACTGTAGAAAAAACACCTCAAAGGGAGAATACAGTCACGCAGAAAAGTCATGAACAGATCATTACCTCTTCTCTGCCATTCCCAGAAAGATTGATTATACCTCGCCTAATCGAATATCCCGACTTCGATCTCTTGGGAGAATTAAAAAAATCTTTGCGTAAAAATACCCCTCCTCTAGGCTATTCAGGACATTCCAATCTATGAAAAAACCATTAAGGAATTGTGTACCAAAAAGTCTACGAGGAAAATAAAGGGAACACCAACTGTCCATGTAGTCGGAACTTTGTCTGATCTATTATTAGGTAGAGAGACACCAATGAAATATGAAGACCTAGGAAACCCTATTGTCACAGTACAAATAAATGGATGCTCCGTTCCCAATGCGTCAGTCGATTTAGGGGCAGCCATTAATATTCTCACAACAACAACCTGTGAGAAACTCATCATCATAGACTTAGATCCAACTACGACCATGCTGGAACTTGCGGACCGTTCAGTTATTAAACTAGAAGGGACATTATAGGATGTGATGGTGTCTGTAGATTCTTGGGAATACCCGACAGATTTTTTGATTATTAATCCTAGAAATTGGCTAGATGGACATCCTCTAATATTAGGAAGACCTTGGCTAGCGACTGCAGATGCTTATATAAGTTGCCGAACAGGCAGTATGACTATAACTAGAGGGAATAATGTGAAGAACCTAGCTTTATACCCTCCAGCTCAGCCAAGCCTAACCATAATAAAAACTAGGAAGCAACCTGTAACATATTTAACTGAAAATATTCGATCACCATTAATTGTAGCAGATGCTCTTGAATTTAAAAACCAAACAGAAGACGATATTATTAACACTTACATTAACCACCCTGCTGCCGTATCTAATCTAAAATGTCACATGATTGAAGCAGTCCTTGATAATGAAATTGAAGAAGATCCTTTAAAAGATATCAATGACCAAACAATACCAACAACAACTGTCTATAATAGAAAACCTATTGAAATTGAGCCAGGGAAAATTCTTAACATTAACAAAAACTTGAGTCATGAGCAGTAGCATAAGCTTATTAAAATCATTAGGAAATATAAATGGGCTTTTGCTTGGGATTACCCAGATATGAAAGGGATTGACCCTCAACTATGTATGCACCACATCTGCACTGAAAAAGATGCAAGACCCATTCGACAACCTTAGCATAGATTAAACCCTCACCTAAAGGATATTGTTAAAGACGAACTGCAGAAACTGTTAGATGTGAATTTTATATATCCTATATCTGACAGTAAATGGTTTTCTGCATTAGTTGTGGTTCCTAAAAAGAATGGGAAATGGCATATATGCGTTGATTACAGAGAGCTTAACAAAGCAACACAAAAAGACAATTTTCCCCTTTCGTTTATCGACCAGGTTCTAGGCACATTGGCAGGTAATTAATTCTTCTCTTTTCTGGAGGGCTTCAGTGGCTACAACCAAATCCAAATTGCCCTCGAACACCCAGATAATATTACCTTCAACTGCCCCTGGGGGACGTTTGCTTACAGGGTATTACCTTTTGGACTGTGCAACGCACCTGCTACATTTCAAAGAGCCATACTCAGTATTTTTGCAGACTTGATAAACGAGGGATTAGAGGTATACATGGACGATTTCACACCCTATGGAGATGACTTCGAGCAGGCATTACAGACATTGGAGAAAGTCCTGGAAAGATGCATTGCTACTAGGCTTTGCTTGAGCCATGAGAAATGCCATATGATGATGACAGAAGGCCTGATCCTGGGCCATTACATCTCAGCAGCTGGAATTCAGGTAGATCCAGCAAAAATACAGGTAATCCTCTTACTAGCTATCCCTTGCACTCAAATAGAGGTATGTAGTTTTCTGGGATTTGCTGGATATTATCAAAGATTTATAAAAAGTTTTTCATAGATTGTTGCACCATTATATGCCTTGACAGGAAATATTGATTTTATATGGATTGACAAATGTGACATTGCCTTTGCAGAATTAAAACGGCTACTATCAACAACACCAGTACTACGAGGCCTGAACTGGGATATACCATTCCAGATTTCATCAGACGCATCAGATACAACCATTGGAGCAGTTCTTGGCCAAGAAGAAGACAAGAAACCCTATGTGATATACTACATCAACAAAAATTTAACTCCTGTTGAGTTGAATTACACAGTGATAGAGAAGGAGTTTCTAGTTGTAATCTACGCTATTAATAAATTTAGACACTATATAACAGGATACCCTGTGGTCCTATATACTGATCACTTTGCTATCAAATATTTAGCTAATAAACCTATTACGAATGGAAGAGTGACACGATGGTTAATCCTTTTGCAGGAATTTGACATAACGATCAAGGATCGACCAGGAAAGGAAAATATGGTAGCAGAATTCCTCTCCCAAGTGCCAAGAACAGATGATGCAGTGGCGGTAGAAGACCAGTTCCCCGATGAGCACCTATTTGCTATGACCGTGAAAACACCCTGGTACGCAGATGTCGCGAATTACTTAGCAATGGGAAAACTACCCAAACACTTGACGCCCAGAGAAAGAAAATTAATAGTGCAACGCAGCACTTAGTTCTCCTGGATCGGAGGATACCTCTTTCACATAGGAGCCGATATGCATATCCGTAGGTGTATCAGGGAAGATGAAATTTACGATATCCTAAAAGCCTGCCATGATGGACCTTGCAGTGGACACTTTGCAGACCACAGGACTAGACATAAAATCTTACAGATGGGCTATTATTGGCCCACAATTTTTAAGGACGCCAAGAAATTTGTCCAGGCATGCGATAGCTGCCAAAGAATGGGCCGCCCCGGCCAGTCTGACGAGATGCCCCTACACCCACAGCTAGTCATCAAACCCTTTGAACGTTGGGCATTAGATTTCGTTGGCCCAATAAATCCATCATCTAATCAAAAATCATATATACTGGTTGCAACGGAATACGTGACTAAATGGGTGGAGGCAGTAGCGTTACCAAGAGCAACAGAGGAAATAGTAATCAATTTTCTCTTTGAAATTTTCGTGCGGTATGGTTTGCCCAGAGAAATAATTACGGATGGAGGGCCACAATTTGTAGGCCATAATATTGCTGCTACACTAAAAAATCATCACATTTTGCACAAAATCACCTCTCCATACCACCCGCAGGCAAACGGCCAGGTAGAGAGTACCAACAAGGTAATCGAGGCCATTCTAACAAAGACAGTCGCCTCACATAGACACGACTAGACTACCTGATTGCCAGAAGCCCTGTGGGCATATCGCACGACCTGGAGGAATACAACAGGATACTCCCCATATCAGCTGGTGTTTGGTAAGGAACCTATCTTCCCCATAGAATTTGAAATTCAGACATTAAGGATAGCCCAAGAAGTGGGTTGGATTTGAATGAAGCACAGATTAACAGATTACAACAAATAAATGAATTAGATGAAATCCGACTATTAGCTCTTCAGCATACTGCACTTATTCAACAACAAAGAGAAAAATGGCATGACGCCCTCATCAAGAAAAAGATATTCCATGAAGGCGACTGGGCGCTTCTATACGATTCCAGGTTCCAAGACTTCTCGGGCAAACTCCAGACTAGATGGTTAGGTCCCTACGAGATAAAAGAGGTGCACGATAATGGCACCCTTACATTAGCCACCATTGATGGGTCTGGCTATTCCTTTAAAGAAAATGGGCATCAGGTATGCCTCTACCACAAACCGCTTACAAGGGAATCCTTTTGCCAACAGATACGCGAAGATTCTACAATACAAATTCTTGTTGCAGAAGGCAACTCTTCGGCAACACCAATCCTGTAAAAAAGTTATTTTTGAGACTTGTAAATACAATTGTTTTTTTTCTTCTGTTTTTTCTATTGTTTTTCTTTCTTCTGTATCATAGCCCTTCTGTTGTTTAGAGCAATAGGGATGATTGTTTGTCTGTGTTTTTTCTCCCAGCTTTCTTTTGCTCCCTACAGGGAAGCGCTGTTGTTCCCTAAAGGGAACAACACTTTTTCATGTGTTTTCTTTTGTTGTTCCATACAAGGAACAACTATTGTTCCCTAAAGGGAACATCACTTTTTCATGTGTTTTCTTTTGCTATTCCCTACAGGGAACAACACTTTTTCGTGTGTTTTCTTTTGTTGTTCCCTACAGGGAACAACATTTTTTTCGTGTGACTTCTTTTGTTGTTCCCTAAAGGGAACAACACTTTTTCGTGTGTTTTCTTTTGTTGTTCCCTACAGGGAACAACTGCTGTTCCCTAAAGGGAACATCACTTTTTCGTGTGCTGCACTTTTTCCATGTGTGTTTACTGTTCCCTAAAGGGAACAACATTTTCTGCGAGTATTTTTGTTGTTACTTAAAGGGAGCATTAGTTTTTCTGTATGTTTTCTCTTGTTGTTCCCTCCAGGGAACAACACGTTTTTTCTGAGTATGATTTTGTTGTTCCCTAAAAGGAACAACACTTTTCCAAGTGTTTTTGCTTTTCCCTACAGGGAACAGATGTTGTTCCCTAAAGGGAACAACACTTTTTTTGTATGTTTTCTCTTGTTGTTCCCTCCAAGGAACAACACGTTTTTTCTGAGTATGATTTTGTTGTTCCCTACAGGGAATAGCTGCTGTTCCCTAAAAGGAGCAACACTTTTCCGAGTGTTTTTGCTTTTCCCTATAGGGAATAGTTGATGTTCCCTAAAGGGAACACCACTTTTTCCGAGTGCTTTTTTGCTATTCCCTAAAGGAACATCACTTTTCGAGTGTTTTTGTTGTTCCCTTGAGGGAACAACACTTGTGAGTATTTTTGAGAACAACCCTTTCTTCCCCTTGCATGATCATTCCTAGCCCATCCCAGCTCATTTTTTTTCCTCTTTATGGCATAAAGTACAATACATATATGAGGACAACAAGTATGGAGACTGAAGCAGACAAATATGCTTAACATTATTATCTCTAACAAGATTGCTTTGTGATGATCGAAAAAGAAAGGACACAATTATCTATATCACATTACTGTCCTCATTTCTACTATAAATGATACTGATTGATTATCTTCACCATGCTAGTTCTACTCCCTCTAGTATAATCCTCTCTGCTTATTATCAATAAGATTATGGGTATAATTTTTTTCTATTGATATGTTTAAACTTCTTTCGCCATCCCTATTCTTAATGAGTACTGAGCCACCCTCTATATATAAAATGGGGAGTGTAAATATATAATAATAAATAATAATAAATAATAATAAATAATAATAATAATAATAATAATAATAAAATTCACTAACAATTTTATTTTTTGATCTACAGATGGAGGATAGGGGGTCTCATCACAAGCCAGCCTACCATGTTCATAGGGATGTGGCGAAGTGGCATTCCCACTATGGCCACCACACCAGGGATATGATCCAATGGATGCATCAAGAAACAAAATCCTTGGAATAGGAGGTCTCATCATGAGCTGGCCTGACCACTTTCGCTACTTCCTAGTGAATGGCAATGTGTTCATCTGGTCACCATGCCAGCACATTGATCTCTACTGTGGACATCATAATGCACTTCCCCAACTATACATAGAGGATCCTGGCTCCTAAGGGTTAGAAAGCAACTCTGTCGAGGCTATGGATGCCTGCAGGCAGCAGAAGCTCTGCTTATGGTATTGAAGTTTTATTTCCTACATCAATAATTATTACAATGCCCTCTTCTTATTTTTCTATTTTTTCTACGGAGAGATTATTTCCCTAACTTACCTTACCTTGAACCTTTATGCATGAGCTAATCTTTTCTAAAATCAATCACATCATTTTCAAGAGGAATAACGACGGTAAGGTATCATCTCTTACGTATGCTATGCTTTTTATTTTTCACATCACCTCACGGCATCTTATCACTTATTAATAATTCTTGTTACACGCCTTGTTTTCATTACTCCAATATCCTTTTATGATCCTTTCATTAATATACATACTCTACCGCCTTTACTACCCAATCCATCACCCCTGTACTTCGCCGCCAAAACATCATCTTTTCGTCCATTCGGTCGTAGGTGACCTTTAATTTCGAGAGGGGGCGGGGACCTCCAGTACACTCATGCATGCGTTGTCATCGTTTTATTTGATTTTGTAGAATAATATGACATCCCATAATCACAGAGCGTGTGGCATTATAATAGTCCTTGATTTAACGGTATTTATTTTCATAAAACATCACCTGACAATGTTGTTACAATTACTTGATGTTCCATCTCTTGGCTCTACTCATTGCTGTGTTTTCTCCACTGCACTAATCATTTGCAGAAGTAGGAAGAACTCAAGCATCATGGGAGGAAAAACAGTGCGCTGAGAACCTTTAATACTGGCTGTCTCCGATGGAGCTAGGGAAATTCTAGCTTGCGTAGGATGGACAACATATTTTACAATATTTCAACCCCCCAATGAGGAAATCGCCATTGAATTTCTATAACATCTACAGAATGGAAAATCCTTGGTGAGAGGTAGAAAAATCACCGTAACAGATGCTATGATAGCAGAAGTGTCTGGGTTGCCGGTAGAAGGACCAGTATGGGCTGACAAGCGACTAAAGCTGCACGACGCTATGGAGATTTTTAGGGACGAAGGACAAGAGCTAATCAAGAAGGGCAAAGGCATTCGACCATCTTCTCTCGGAGAGCCATGGGGAGAATTGGCATGAATTGTCTAGAACTATATTACCTGCGATGGGCGTCGAGACGTGGTAAGGTCGCGGAAACTCAAACTTTTAGCAGTCTTAAAACAAAAATGCTCTGTTAATTTGCCTGCACTGTTGAATTCATTATTGCATGACACTGCCAAGAGGCTGAGACGGTCTCAACACCCAGAGACAGTAGTTAGCCACCATTGTCTGATCAGGTTAATAGTTAGTCACAACCTTGCCCAACAACAATCAACATGGGATGATCTCATATCAGCCCTTGAAAGAGGTGAAAACCTGCCAGCACCTAACCCTGTTCCAAAAAGAAAAAGGACTACCCCATCAGGAAGCAAACCTCACAAGCGTAGACGATCTACAAGGTTGAATTCAGACCAGGGAACATCTGAAAATCCTCAAGGCAACACTAGTCAACCAACAGAATCATCTAGCCCGGTAAATGTACAGGACTTGCAACCAGAGTCAGAAGGACAAGATAAGCCTGAATCAGAACTTGAGGGAGGAGATAGACCCGACTCAGTGCAAGAAGGAGCAGAGCATTCTGATGATGAACGAGAAAACGAAGGTGGGCCTCCTCTAACACTAAATATGAGTTCTCAAGATGATCTTTTGCAGGATTTTGAGGCAAGGATGGCCCAGGTCCTGGCCAATATGAATGTCTACATGCAACCTGAAGAACCGCTTAATCCTAACTTAGGAGAAGCCCAATCTCTAGGGAATTCTGGCCATACCGGAATTCTGCCTTCCCCAAAAGATACAAACCAAGAAGAGGAAGCAGATACAGAGGCTATTCAGGAATTAGAGAACCAATATGGTGACACACTCCCAGTGGAAAACAGTCATGAAGGTCTAGACACAGAAGTCATAGGCCAAGAAGGTTAAGCACAGACAGAGGTTATTCTAGAGTCCGATAATCAATCAGGAGACACGGTCTTATTGGAGCAAAGCCAGGGTGAACAACCTGGCTCTTTAGAGATAGAGGCTATTAACGAGACTATTAGCAGACCAGTTACTCCTCAAAAGAGGCACAGAGCCAGAAAGAAATTGAAGAAGCTAAGAAAAGAACACCAGAAGCTTCGTAAGACGGTCAAGAGGCTCCGATGAAAAATAAAGGAAATTACAATGGGAAAAACTCCGAACAATACCCCTGAGGTAGCCAATGTGGTCGTGCAAACAAAATTATGTGAAGGTAGGGCTACAGGGACTCAAACTGAGCTCATACCTACTTGAACAATCACCACTCAAGCGGGATTGCATGCAGATTTAGTAGATGTAGCTGCTCAGATGGAGGTTTGGACCTCCCACAATAAAGAAGTGCAGACAGAGGATATCCCCTCTTGTAGCACAGGAACTCAGATAGAGGATATCCCCTCTTGTAGCATAGGCACTCAAACGGACATACACGATAAAGACATTCTGACACACCATGACCCTATTTTACTAAATCTTCAGGAGGAATTGGCACAAGCCCGACTCGCTTTGGAATGATATGAACAAGAGACAGTTTCCCTGCAGAGATATCAAGAGCTGCAGAAACAGCTTAGGGAACTAACTATAATAGAGAACGAGACCTTTGACAGGTGTAGAAAGGTGGAAGAAAAGCTGGAGAAGGTAAAATTCAAGCTAGACAGAGTCATGAGTCAGACAAACACCATCTTCTCACTGTATTCAGATGTCTTGACATGTAGGTCTCCTGCCACCAATTATGCCTTGTTCTTATTAGAACGGTACCTGTTATTGAAAATCAAAGCCATAAGAGCTGGTAAACCAATTGAATTAGGGACAATTGAAGATTTTATAAATTGTTGCAAGCAACATGGTGCAAAGGTCCAGAGGCTTCTTTGTGAGTTCTATCTGCACAATTTCATATTAGAAGACGAGGTGGAAAAGAACCCTAATCCTTTTGTTGGAGACATTCAATTCTAGGCTTTTATCTCGTTTGCAGTTAACCAACTCAAATGGTTTAAAGCTTATAATGCATTCCAAAGACAGGAACATGGATTGGATCTTTGGGTGAGGAGTGAACCTAAACACCCTTTACAAATGTTTTCCAACCATAAAAATATGATGAAACGAGAGGGGGTGATTAAAACTTTAGGGCCCATACATAAGGAGATTGTGCAGAAAGGAATATCATATTTCCTCTCCATTCAAGAAAGATCTCTGACTGCATCTAAGCTCAGATGGACAATCTCCACTAATAGTGTGAAAGAAAGGGAACCATTTAATTATAGGAATTTTAAAGCTGCTGCGGCCCGGATGATCACCTACAGCAATCTTATTTTGAGAGAAGGACCTCATTGGTTGGGATGCCGGTTTTAGAGTCCCATTATTTGGTATCCTCCTGAAGGGTATCGGGCTGACTACAAGTTGCCTGAAGGGAAGGAAAGGCCCGCCTTTGCGCTCCTGGCTCAACATCATGGCTTTAGACCAATTTTTGAAGCTTTCTCTCCAACCTACTCTTTAACTGCATTGCATAAGAACTATTTGCTTTTCATGAGGACATGAAATAGGGTAAGCAAGGGAGTATGTTGAGTTATGCAATGGGTATGTATTTACTCTCAATTACATTGCCTTTTTCCTCTTTTCTTATCTCTTTCATACCTTGATACGCTAACATATTGATGGATTATGATAAGAAACGAATGAACTACTCTCGATTAAGATTTAGCCACCATAACTAACTCTTATTCCTTTTTATGCAGAAAAATGACGAAAGGAACAGTTGTTGTTCCCTAGAGATGGAACAACGTAAACCAACAAAGGAGGAATGAGGCGCGTCGGTTGCGGTCAGGTCGGAGGACGAATCAGGAGGATCAACGCTAAATAAGAAGAATGTCAGAAGATACCATTTAGTTGTGAATCCCTCAGGATCTCCCGATCCTGAGGGATCACATTTATCTTTTACCCTTTTCGACTATAAAAGTGAAAACTGTAGGAGGAAAAGGGATCGATCTCTGTTTATTTCAAATTGTAATTTTAATTTACAGACTCATGCTTTTGAGGAACACGACCGTATTGTAATGAGGATTGAGTTCAATGGTTAATACATAATTTACGTTGTTGTTCATTCGTATTCTCTAAAGTAGCTCAGCAGTATTCGCTGGTGGCTAAGGGCCCAGCCTCTGGTGGATCAAACTGCTATCCTTTGTGTTATATCTTTCTAATTCATGCAAGTTTGATTGGTTTGATGTTTTTCCATTCTCTGTGAGTTTATATTGTTTGTTATTTGTCGATTTCCTGTATTGAAGTTAGTCTACTTTCCTTATGTGATTTGCAACTTTATCATTTGATTCCATTTATGCTTACTGTAGATTAAATTGATTATCAGTTAAGGCATTGAATCTTGTTGATTATGATAAGAGTGTGGTTATTATAGAATCAACTGAAAGAGATTGGTTAATGCTACTGAACTCTCGGTTGACATCATTTCCATTTGAATTGCTTAATTGAGATTGAGTGTGATTTAGATAGAATCAGCTAGAAGAGATTGGTTAATGCTACTATGCTCTCGGTTGATGCTATTGTCAATTGAATTGCCTGTTTGAGATTTGATTACGATTTCAGTTGAGGATTAAGTCTTGATGCTTAGATGTAATATTTCCATTAACAATTGCAGTTTGAGTTTTATAATGCATTCATTTACTCTTGTATCAAAGTTTTACATTTCATTTTAAAAAGCATTATTGTCTGGATTCATAGCTTGCACATATTGTGTACATTCTTGGAATAAAAGGACTTGCCCGGGTTGATAATTAATGTGAAGCAATTAGGAGTTTTAAAGACACCTTTTAGCAACCAACACTACCATTATGGATGATATAGTTTTTATAAGGGGAGATCACTCAAATACTCCATTGGACCTCAGTTTTGCAAAGAGTGTTTCACTCCTCGTTGATTCGTTGATATTTTGGAGCGCCTCACTAGTATGGTAGAGTGAACAACAAGAGGAGGCTATGGTTAATTCACGTGGAGGAGGACACTTCTTAGTAGGAGTTGGATTGTACCTTTAGGAGTTCACTCTTGAGTTACATGATATTGGTTTACTGACGAGGGGATGGACGAGATTTTGCATTTTAGATATGCTCTACTTATTGGTAGTATGTGTAGGGCATCTAGTGTTTATGCCTTCTTGGGGAATGAGTGGAGCGAGAAATTCTTCATAATGATAAGGATGGTTAGGGACCCTGACATTAGTTTGGATCAACTTATGGAGCGACAACATGCGATGATATTGCTTGAGAAAAAGCAATTTTGGGGAGTAGAGAATGTAATGTCCCCAATATTTGGATTGCCTTGTAGGGAGATTGGGAGGGATTTCCAGAGCTTAAATCAGCCAGGTCACGGGAGTAGGATTATATTATTGTGGGACTTGAGGGTTTTGAGGAGTTTGGTGGGGGTCAACTAGGATTGATTGCCATTTTTAATCATTAATATCAGTTCCACATAGTTCGTTCTTGGTTTCGTTGCATTCAGACGATTTTTGTAAAACAGAGTTATTAGTGGGCATATTTTAATTAATTATGCTTAAGGTGTTGTTTTGGGTGGATTACTTGGAGAAACACCTTAGTGTAGTAGCTTGTTGGAATGACGGCAAAAATATATATATGGAAGGATGATGATAAGGGGCTCTGGGTGGCTAGTATGACCATGGAGGAGAATTAAGCATTTTTTGGGCTTAAAAGTGGCTTTAATTAGTGTTGTAGCGGCCACAACCACCCTCCAAAATTTTTCCTTCGCTTCGTTTTGGAGCTTCCCTACTAAAATCTCAATAGCTTGTCTTACACTGCCCAGGTACTTGTGCTTTCATTGAGTTTTATCTTTCGCTTTATAGCTTGTGTTTGCTTACTTGCTTTTCCGTCTAACCAAAAGCTAACCCCATGAATTGGTTGCAAACCGTTTCTAGCACTACCTTGATGATCTACACAATCCTTGATAGCAGCCAACCTTTCTATCAGGAAATGTGCAATGCAACACAACAATGAGCTTCGGCTCTAGAATTGCGCAGACCCAGCTGGCAGCTTGTCTTCAGCTGGGAAACTGCGCAAAGCACTCCAAGCCAGCAAATGAGCCTTCAGCTCCAGAATTGCGCAGAGCCAGCTAACAGCCTGCCTTCAGCTAGGAAATGGCACAGAGCCTAAGAGGAAACCAGAGCCACTCAGCCCATAAATTGCATAGAGCCTACTATGCTTAGAAACTTCTCAGTGCATGAACCAAAGAGTTTCCTGGTCCTTCCGAAAACTATGCAATCTTTTCAGGAAGTGCATGACAATTTTCCTAAAAATCAAGAAGCTAAGAGGAAAAGAATCCCTAGGAATTAGGGATCTATTATTACTTTCCCGAAGGTGACACATTTCCATCTTTAGAAGTTTCTGCCAAGTGTCGTTGTTGTCCTTGATCTCAAGCATACACATCATGAAATCCATTTTACTCAAATATATGTAATGGATGCTGCTAGAGCTCACTTATACATTCGATCATCAAGCTCAAGATTCCCCAGGAGATCAAGGAGCCTTCAGAGCATTGTCATCACTTTTTGGGGTGAGTTTTGCTTTTATCGCCTTTTGCTGCTTTCTCTGTCGGTTTTGTTTATTTAGCTTGTGAGAGTGTTGTGTTACTTGTTTTTTTGAACGACCGCTGGACTTTTAACTTGTTTTAGCTTGTAGAAGTGTTGTTTCAAGTTATACATTGCCTTCCCCAAGCATCGCATGTGTTTTCCTATTTTTCACCAATGGTCGTGGTGTGGCGACTCCCTTCACATGCCTCTTGTTCCTTCAGTTTGATCCATTGTTGCACTTGTTTTACATGCATACATCTACACTTAGTCATATATGCACTCATCTTTACATCATCCTTCATATCTTCTTGTTTGCACACTTCCCATGGACAGATCTGGGCTCCCCCGGATCTCACACTTCACTGTATACACTGCGCAATTTGGGACCTCAAGGCCTCTGCCTTGGCTTCTAGAATTGCACAGAGCCTATCCTAGGTTGGCTCCAACTGCACATTGCACAGTTCCAGGAGCCAGTCTCCCAGCTTGGTCAATGAGATTACGTAATGCGCAGTCTCTCCTAGGCCTTGACCTCGACTGAACTGTGCATTGCACAGTTCGAGTCATCAAGCTTCCACACTGATTGTCAGGATTGCTAAGTGCGCAGTTCCAACAGTTAATTAGTCACCCCTATCAATCAAAATTGCGCAATTCCTCTTATCAGAAACCCTAGTTGTTGCTTCATCATGATGTGAAGTTAGATTTGTAAGAGATAATGGCTGCTTGCCATGAGTGTCTTTTCTGTCCCATAGGTACCACACTCATGAAGCACTTCTCTCCAGCAATCATTGTACCATGGCACTAAAGAGATATGCTTCAAGAGAGACCACTAAGAGAAGTATTTGGGAAGCAGTTGAGAAAGTGCCAATTTACTTGCCAATATATGTAGATGCCCAAATTTTTACAGAAAATGAATGAACGCTAACATGGCAGCAAGACCAGCAGCAGTGGAAGAAGGCAGAAATCTAGTACAAGATCAAGGAAAGAGGAAATTGTTGACATAATAAAGGGAGAACAAAGTTGCAGAGCGAAAGCGCATTCAATATTCATGCAAGTAGCTTTGACAATAGAATAAAAAGGAAGCAGAGGACACAAACAATAGAGTAGAGGAAGAGAGAAGAGAAGAGCTTGCAGGTAGCAGAACTGAGACTGTAACAAGTAGAACAACAAGCGAAGGAAGGACGAGAACTGAGGAGGAAAGAACAGGAAGAGAAACAGAAGAGGGAATAAGAACAAAGGCAAGGTGCAATGATAGAGAAAACAACACCAATATAGGTTGATGAGCTGGAACAACCAGCAGCGGAGGAAGAGAGTGAACAGATGCAGGTTCCCTTACCAAAGTTAAACACAAGAACCAAGTTTGGTTGGAGGTCAATAGGTACATGGAGCAGCTAAGGTGAGAGGGCACCAGGGATGACTTAAAGCTGAGCGCACTAAACATGCAAAAACACACTAGTGGTCCTGTCATGGTCTACACCACGCTACACATGCTTTAGGACAAGATGGACACATGTTCCAAGACCATATACCCATAAGCTATGGAGGCAAGATTCCGCTATTAGAAAAACACCATCACGCAGTTTGGGGTCATCATTGCACAATACCAATCATGGCATCAGAATGGGACCAAGTAGCATCAAGTGGAGGTTGCCGAGTTGGTCTTGCCCCAAACTTCAGAGTCATAGTGTTGTGTCTTGTTAGGTTGTCTCTAGCATATTTTGTCTCACATGGGTACATGTGGAAAATTTATATTATTTGTAAATATGTTGTAAGTGAAATTCCAAGTGTCATTAGTGGAATGTGAACAATCACTATGTAATGTAAAGAGCTATTTGTAAAGAGGTTGAAGAGTCATGAGGGTAGTCGAAGAGTCACAAAGGTGAATGTCAAGGGTCACCCCACCCTTTGTTATAAATAAAACCTCATAACTCATAGAACGGGCTTTTGGGAGCCAAGCTTTTGGATAGACATTTCTTAAAGAAGGCTTGGAGAGTATTGTGACGAGCCTTGGCTTCTCCACAATGTAGAGTGAGTACATCTCTTTGGAGGAGCAAGCGGTGTTGACTGTAATGTTCCACTATTGGGTCTAGTGGATGTCCATAGTGTATGTATGGATGAAACTTTCACTTAATAATATAATTGAGCCAACACTTTTTCATGCATATGTTGTTATTGTAGTTCGACTATTTTGGTTACTTTAGCAATGTATGTTATTTAACTTATGCACTTGTGTATGAAATATTTTGTATGCAATTGTATGAATCTCTTTGAAGATGTGTTGTTGGGTTAACCCGTCACTTTGGTTTGTGGACTATTCCACTTCCAGCGTGTAATGTCATTTAGCTCGTGTGTTCCTTTCATGCTGCGTACTATTACAGGCTTCTAAGGGACACACTCCCTTTTCTCCTTTGTGTGTTAGAACTCCCATGCATCTCACTTGAATCATTGCAAGGTCACACACTTGCTTTTGACAAAGTTATCATACTTACCTTTGTGCACTACCGTGGTCAAGGCACTACTTTACTACCCACTACTGGAACTCCTACTCCAAACTATTTGAGGTCTAGTTGGGACTTCTTACCGGAGAGATCCCTTAACATGTTGGCAGGTCCAACAACGTCAACATTTATGGTGCTAGAAGGAGGGATAGATGAGAATCTAAGTCCTCAAAGTCTGTTTTGAATCTCCGCACATCATTCATGACTTTCATTACAATCTTAACTCCATCATGTTTTTCTCATGCACATGATTTTGAAGAGAAGGAGGATGTCATCGATGACTTGTCATGACTCAAGTACAACAATGAAGGCAGAATAGCCTTGTTAAGACACGAAGTTGCCTTCTTAGGCTTTGTGAAAGGAATGAAGTCCCCTCAAATGACCTTGCCAGTAGGTCGTTCGCTTACACGTTCGAAGGACATGTTGAGAAATGGTGTCGCACATTGCTTGCAACCTCTATTCAATCTTTTAATCATATGATGAGAGAGTTAGGCAGTGCTTTCTTTCATTATGACCATAAATCACTTAATAAAAAAATTCCGAAATTACGAAAAGCCCCCAATGAATCTATTAGACACATACATGGCGAAGGCAGAATATGAATGATAAACATTGTATTGCCTCTATTATTCACAATGATACATATATATAGTACATTGGTGTGACCCTTGGATTCATATTCCAAGTGGTCTCTTGGACTTCGGTGGCTATTCATATTCCACACCTACCCATAAAGGATTAGGTGTCCAACATTCCCCCCTTAATTCGAAGGGGTATGTATGAGTCCAAGAAGAGAGATGTAATACAAAATGTGCAAAAATGCATGGAAATACTAGGCTAAATGTGCTCTCTGAAATGTTGGTAAAGGGGGGTGGTTTAAAGATGACCACCAACACTAGAATGCTTAGTGCAGTTCCCGGAACTCTTCCAAATATGGCATGAAGCCGAGGTCTTCTGCTAGAGGAAGTGCTCCTCTTGTTTTAAAGAGGGAAACCTTCAACCTTGAAAGGGAGGTTTCACCTCACATGAAAAGGGAGAACCTCAACCTGAAAAGGGAGGTCTCAAGCTATGATGGTTTAAGGATGATCAACAACTCTAGAATTCTTAATGCAATTCCTAGAACTCTTCCAAACTGGAAAGAAGCTGAAGTCTTCTGGTAGAGGAAGTGTCCCCAATTATTTGAAGAGATGTCTCAACCCCGCATAGATGGTTAAAGGTTGATCATCAACTGAAGTCATGTTCAGGGGTATCTTTGTCTTTGGCTACAACTCTGAATCTGGTATGGCAGGTTGTGGCTCAGGCTCACTTGATGTGGCTTTGAATCTTGTAGACGACCATCACTTCGCCCCCCTATCAGATACAAGGTGAGAAGATGAAGAGATCTCAACTGCAAGACTTTTCAATATTTGAGAACAAATCCTGTTGTATGAGTGAAATATATTCTTGGCTGTTGAAGCCCATTTCCAAGAAGTGATCCATCCAATATGAGTCTTTGTTCTTGCAGGAGGCTTGTTTTTGAAGCATCTGTGTGAAAAATGAGTATGTTGACCACAATGCTTGCACAGATGAAGATCAAAACAGTGATCTTTCATATGGCCAACTCGGTCACAATGTTGGCATTTGACATTCTGTTGTTGCTGCTATGGAAGAGGAACATAATCTGAAATAGATGAAGGTGAACTTTCATGAAGAAATCTAGCACTCTGAAACTGGATGGGCTTTGAGTGATCTGGAATATGAAAGGATACATCCTTGTCATATCCAAGACTAGTTTTGTGCTTGTTATGGACAAGCTCTTCCCAAGGTCTGATGATTTTCTTGGGAAGTGTAGGCTAAATTTCTGCTTCTGCATGCAATTCTACTGCTTCATTGGGCATTGGATTTGAATAAACTTGTTGCATATGGGAGTCTGTTTCAATGTTACGAACAAAAACACTTTCAGAATGATGACTCCACTATTGTAATTCTTCTTGCTGTAGCTGAGATTCAAGCTGCAAAAATTCAATCTTGTCTTATGCATTTTGAAGACAATTTTGAATATCAGAAATAGTGTCATTGTTGATGTTCACTATCCCATCAACAATAGAGAGTATCAGAGTATTTAGTAACTCTAATACATCATCAACTTTGAATATTTTCTTCATTGTCAAAAATCTGATCACAACATAATTGCAAGACTCTCTCTCAATAGCCTCAAATTTGAGTGCTGAGAATTTTGCTACGCTTGGTAGAGAAATTGCTTTTATTTGTTTTAAGAAATGGGTCTCATACACTTCTTTATTTAAAGGCAATTAACACATGTCACTTTAATTTCTCAGAATAATCCTCCCTTAGTACTTGACACTTTTACTACATGACAACATTATTCTGTGTGGAGGCACGAACAAGAACACACCCTTCTTTTTTAGCTTGGAAATGATGTCTGTGAAAAAGTAGAGGCCACTTTCCTGTGTTGTGTTGATGAGGCTACTCTCTGTTCAGCCTGTGACAATAATGTCCATGCTGCTAACAAATCAGCTAGAAAACATCAGAGAGTACCCCTCATCAACCCTTCGCAGTCGCCCGAATGTGATATTTTCCAGGAGAAGACGAGATGTTTTTCTGCCTAGAAGACCGAGCTCTTCTTTTCCGGTAGTGTGATGTTTCAATACATTCTCTTAACAATCTTGTAACTACCCATCAAAGGTTTTTTTTTTTTTTTTTTGTGAAAGGGGTTAAGGTTGGCCTTGAACCTTCAAACACCATTTCTCCTTTCACAAAAACTTCTGCACAGTCGTCAGATCTATTTATCTCTAGGAGCTCATGCAAGAATTCCAAATATATTGTCATGGAATCTGCAAATATAGACGTGAACAAACATTTTATTCAAAGGAAAGGAATCAATAGAGCCTGTAGTAGCCATCGCCCAACCTTTGGGTTTTAATCTTCAGCGTTGTAACATTCATTCGATTGTAGCGTTGTGATCTTCAACGTTGTAATGTTCGTTCTATTGTAGCATTGTAATATTCACCGTTGTAGCATTGTAATTTTTGATTTAGCGTTGTTGCCAAAGTCGAGCAAGAGGTCGAGGGCTCGATACTCGAAAAAAGGATCTAGGACAACAGGTCGCGTTGTTGAGAATTTATGCATTGTTTTAGGCCTAAATTCATGAAGTCATTGAGACACCAGAAGTGGACAGTGGATAGCCTGGTTGTGTGGACAGCATGACAGTGGGCAACGTGACTGTTGATAGCGTGACAGTGGACAGCGTGAAGGCGCCCCACTTCGTCTCTCATTGTAGCTTCCACTTTGTCTCTCCTTGTAACAAAATTCTGCGTTGTGACTCTCTCAAATCACTGGTGTTGTATTGTAGAGCCTTTAATTGCGGTCTTGTAACCCATTTGTTTGGCGAGAAAGGGGTTAGATCCAGAGTCTTGCGTCAGTGGAGGAAGATTGGCAGTACACGAGTTGTGAGCATGGTTGGAGCATTGGAAGTCTATGTTAAGGCTGCCGCGGGTGCACCTGACAAGCTTGGGGACTGTCCCTTCACCAGAGGGTTTTGCATACTCTCGAGGAAAAATAAGTCTCATACAAGATGAAGTTTATTGATACCTATTGACAAGATTAATCCTCTCTACGGACATAGATGATCCATCTAGCCCAATGAGTGGGTCTAGCAACTGAAAAGACAATCAACTAGACATCTTCCTAGATTATGATTGGAAAGTAGAACAAGAGAGATGGCCTACCTTACTCTGATGCTATTCCGATTTCCTTTGTTAATACCTCGAACTTCTTGTGTCACGGACTTGTTCCTGCTTCTTTCAATGCTTATGTACCTGCACAAGTGACCAAGAAACAACAAAGCATGTCAAAACCAATAGCAAATCCAATAATAACCTACTTAGCTAATCAAGGAATGCCAAGCCAATACATACATGAACATATATATTTTGGGAAGATGAACCAGCAGTTGTATTATTAGTTAAAGAATAAAGGGAATCTTACAACCATAGCCTTGATGTTGAAAGGCTCTTTTTGAGTGGTAATCCAAGTCCAAGCCAAGAAACTCTCCAAACATTCCTTCTCCAAGTCTAATGAGTAGCCTTTAAGCACAAGCTCAACATAGTGGTGCAAATGGAAATAGATCAACCATTTGGGAATGGGAAAGGAGGAATTTATAGGCTGGGAGAGGGAGTTAGGACTCCTCCAAAGATAGGATTAGGCCCACATATCAAGGAGGTAGCTCATAGGGGTGAGACCAAGAGGTCAAATTAGGAGGATTCGACCTTATCTATGCAAAACTACCTCCAACTCACCGCTCTGGAAGCTTCTAGATCACGAAGCTTCTCATCCTCTTTGGGAAAATTACCTTTTTGGGATCATCGCGGGTATGACAGGGAACAAAGTGATGCCATCGCAGGTCAAACACGGTGCAACAGGCGACCATCGCGGTTTTGAGCTTCATAAGAGCGATGACCCTCATTTTAGGGTTTTAAGAGCTATTTCTTCAGGGAAAGCTCAAGACATTTTCCAAGAAAAGTTAAAGGAGGGATCTGAGCTGTATACATGGATGAGTATACTATATAATGGTCATGTTTTGGGCACTTCGGGGTATGTCACAGGGAAGTGCAGGAGGCGTGACAAAATACTATGTAACAATACCGGAGTTGTATTACCACTGGACAAGCGGGAGCGGATTCAAACCATGGAATCGTATTCAAACAATGTGAAGGAATCAAACCGTTAGCTTTGATCGAAGAGAATCATAATAGGAACAAAGCTATGGAAGGAGAAACCTCACGATTTTTTTTTTTAATTAATACAGTGCCGACAACACAATCATCATAATCACAGTCACATGATACTTTAACACAATGCTTCATAGTTTGAAACAAATTTAACACAGTAAATTCCAACCGCCATACAAACGATCCTCATACCTCAATGCTAGACATGTTTCTACCTCCACATAGAATGCACATTCGAGTAGGAAGTACTAGAGAGCAACACCTAATGACAGAGAATTCAACTGAACATAGGCAGGAGAGCAGGTGCATTTTTGCTATTTGAGATAGTGGATAGAGAACCCATCACGAATCTCGCTAAGAGAGGTCAGTCAAATAGTGCACAACATGAAATAGGCATGCACACAATAATGGCAGTTCTACTAGCGGGAATGTAGAACTGGCGTGCACAGAGAGGCCACAACAAGTGGCTCAATTTTGAGCAGGGCAGAAATTCGCCTGCAACTCTGATACCATGTTAGACACATACATGGCGAAGGGAGAATATGAATGATAAACATTAGATTGCCTCTATTATTCACAATGATACATATATATAGTACATTGGTGTGACCCTTGGATTCATATTCCAAGTGGTCTCTTGGACTCCGGTGGCTATTCCTATTCCACACCTACCCATAGAGGATTAGGTGTACAAAAAAATCTATGTGCAATTTTGGGACCGCTTTTGTAATCTTGCTTTTCAAATCCCTAAAGATGAAATTGATTGGAAATTTCTCAAAGAAAGGTTTTAGTATCTTCTTCACGTATCTGAAAATCCACATGAGCTAAAATCATTCGAACCCTCCCAACATACCTCGGTGTTAGAGCTTCCAATCTAAGACGGACAAGGTCGCTGTCACAAGTGACTCTCTGTCGTCTTCTCATCAAACAACTCTGGCTCCGCAGGATGAGGCTCAAGCAGTTATGAACCATTCTATTGAATCGTCACCTCCTCCCACCCCACCTGCTATGGATATATGAGCATATTTGGACTGCAACCCTAATGGTTGTCATTTGATCGCGTTCTCTCAACCTCCGTCCTCTTGTTCCTATGATCCTATAGATTTTACTATGTTGTGTTCATCCGTTCCGGAATCCACATCTGTTGTCCCCAAGGGTCAAGTTGTTGACGAAGTTGGTGTTGAACATCCAACCTACACTGTCAATTTTGATGAGTATGTGTGGGAATCTCAAGAAGAACCTGTGGTGAAGGATGACCTCCTTCCGTCTGCACCTCATCCGCTATATCCTGACATCTTTTGTGAGTCTGCTATTTCTAATTTTCCTTGTGAAATTCATAACTGGATACTTCTACTTCTGATTATTCACAAGACACATAGGATGTCATTGCGTCATTTGATTGCGGTGAGGACAAATATTTCTTTCTGAATCCACCCAATCTGTCATCTTTTCTTTTTGAAAATTCAGAGGGTGAAAAATTATGTTTCTCATCAACCCCTTTGTATGATTCGTCAGATCATGAGGATGCTGATGCACATCTCAAATTTTTTTATCGTGGTTGTCGTGATCTTTTTACTCCTTCATTCGATCACGATTCTGATTCACTTGTTGTTGACCTTTCTAAGCCACTGGTCTTTGATGATCTATCTGCTGTGAAGTGGAAACCCCTCAAGCTGTCGAGGCATTTTAGCTCGAGTTGATGGTTATGTCAGGTTCTCGCAGCCCTAAGGTTAGTCCCACTTCCAATCTAAGAACTATTGAATCACCCCAGGCTCCTCATCACTCTCTTGTTTGCGTTGAAAATCAACCTGATCCTATCGCTCACGCATTAGAGGAGTCATGCGTAGCAAGTCATGTTGCGAAACGAAAGTTTTCTTCTTTCTACATGTTTTCTCATGTGTCAAGGTTGAAAGAGTGTACATGCTTGTTGTCTGCTCACAATGTGATGCAACACCATGGTACATCTACAAAGTGTTTGTCATGTTCTTTTACTCTCTTTTTTTTATGTGGACACATTCAAACTTTGAGCGTGTTGGTTTTCATTGCTATATCTTTCTTGTTTACTGGTTTTCTTGAATATCTTTCTTTTCAACCATCCCTTCACCTACATGGGCCAACCAATGCACCAATGGTTGCATTGGAGATATCACTTCACATGAAGAGGCCCATGCACTGTTTAGCTTAGGAGAAGGAGTAGTGTTTGCTTTCCTGTTTGTGTTTTCTTTCATGTTTTTCTTTCGCTTACTTGTTTTGCTTTCGTTTACTTGTTTTTCTTTCGTTTTACTTCTGTCCTTTGTTTGTTTGTTTGTTTATGCACTCGTAGTATTAGTTTCCCATGAAACCGAGTTTGGATTTTGAGACAAGCACGGTGAAATACAAGAGTTCTTGTACAAATATCAAAATTTGGTTATATGTCTATTCCCTCTCCTTATGAAGAGCTTGCTTCTTTTAGTCGATGATACCCTGATGGAAAATATGTTCCTTTCAGAGTGAGTCTTGGTGAAGTCACAACGCTTGCACTTTTAACTAGTACCACCTACTCTAATTGGTTTTCTATTTTTGGTTAACCCTTGTCAACTTAGTCAAGTAGAGTAAGGTGAGAGGGAAAACCTTAACAAGTATGTCAGAGGTATATGTAACATCTTTCTCTGAAGGGACAACTTCTTCTACTCTCAATAAGTTGGGATCCCTCTTCTGCCTCATGAAATAAATAAGCTCCTATGCACAGTTCTTTGAAAAAAAAAAAAGGCTAAAGAAGAGAAAGTCTACCTGCGCAGAGAGGTGAAGTAAGTAACTCCGTCGGGGTACTATCCAAGCTCGTTGGCAATGTAGTGATGCTTGTGTTCCTGAAGTGACTCCGTCGGGGTACTGTCCAGGCCTGCTGGCAGTGGAGCAACACCAGAGATGAAACTTAAACTCTGACAATTTATATTACTTGTGCATCAATATACCCCTCATCCCCAATCGAAACAACTCAGTTGACTTGGATTGGTATGTGTGCTGACCGATCAAGAGAATGGCAGGGACTATATCTTTAACTCAAGCTAGTGAAGGAACCATGATGATCAAAGAATCGAACAATACTTCCGGAAGAGTTAGACTCGCTTTACACGAGACAAGGTCCATATAGAGAGCTGGAGTTCTACCAGTGTGTCCCCAATGTTGCAACGGATACAACCACCCTCCAAAATTTTATCTTCGCTTTGTTTTGGAGCCTCCCTACTAAATTCTTAGCAACTTGTCTTACACTTCCCAAGTACTTGTGCTTTCATTGAGTTTTATCTTTCTCTTTACAACTTGTGTTTGCTTACTTGCTTTGTCGTCTAACCACAAGTTGACCCTGTGACTTGGTTGCAAACCAGTTCTAGCACTACCTTGATGATCTACACAATCCTTGAGGGCAACCAACCTTGCTCTCAGGAAATGCGCAGTGCAACCCAACAATGAGCTTTGGCTCCAGAATTGTGCAGACCGAGCTGGGAAACTGCGCAGAGCATTCCAAGTCAGCAAGTGAGCCTTCAACTCCAGAATTGCGCAGAGCTAGCTTAAATCCCGCCTTCAGCTGGGAAATGGTGCAGAGCCTGAGAGGAAACCATAGCCACTCAACCCAGAAATTGCGTAGAGCCTACTGTGCTCATAAATTGCTCAGTGCATGAACCAGAGAGTTCCCTGGTCCTTCCCAAAACTACGCAATCTTTCAAGCAAGTGCAAGGCAGTTTTCCCAAAAATCAAGAAGCTAAGAGGAAAAGCATCCATATGAAGTAGGGATATATTTTTAGTTTCTTGAAGCTGACACATTGCCATCTTTAGAAATTTTTGCCAAGTGTCGTTATTGTCCTTGATCTAAAGCATACGTGTCATGAACTCCATTTTGCTCAAATCTATGTAATGGACGCCTCTAGAGCTCACTTATACATTCGATCATCAAGCTCTAACTTCCCTAGGAGATCAAGGAGCCTTCGGAGCATTGTCATCACTTTTCGGGGTGAGTTTTTCTTTTATCGCCTTTTGCTGCTTTTTCTGTCGCTTTTGTTTGTTTAGCTTGTGAGAGTGTTGTTTCACTCATTTTGTTGAACGACCACTGGCGTTTTAACTTGTTTTAGCTTGTAGAAGTGTTGTTTCAAGTTATACATTGCCTTCCCCAAGCGTCGCATGAGTTTTCACGTTTTGCACCAACGGTCACCGTGTGGTGACTCTCTTCACATGCCTCATGTTCTTTCAGTTTGATCCATTGCTGCAATTGTTTTACATGCATACATCCACACATTCAATCTGCAGAGAAAAAACACATTCAATCTTCATGCAAGTAGCTTTGACCGCAAAAGAAAAAGGAAGCAGAGGACACAGACAACAGAGGAGGAAGAGAAAAGAACGAAGCTTGTAGGTCACAAAACTGAGACCGCAACAAGCATAACCACAACCGAAGGAAGGATGGAAACTAAGGAGGAAAGAACAAGAAGATAAACAAAAGCGGGAATAAGAACAAAGGCAAGCGTAATGACAGAGAAAACAACACCAATACATTTTGATGAGCTAGAACAGCCATCAGCTGAGGAAGAGAGTGAACATATGTAGGTTCTCTCACCAAAGCTAAGCACAAGAACCAACTCCGGTTGGAGGTCGACAGATACATGGAGCAGCTAAGCTAAGAGGCCACCATGGATGACTTGGAGCTGAGTGCACTAAACATGCATAAGCACACTTGTGGTCCTGTCATGGTCTACACCGTGCTGCACATGCTTCAGGACAAGATGGACACAGGTTACAAGACCATATACCCAGAAGCTATGGAGGCAAGGGTCCGCTATCAGAAAGACACCATCAAGCAATTTGGGGTCATCATCGTACCGTACCAAGCTTGGCATCAGTACGAGGCCGAGTAGCATCAAGTGGAGGTTGTCGAGTTGGTCTTGCCCCAAACTTCAGAGTCATAGTCTTACGTTTTGTTAGGCTGTCTCTAGCCTATTTTGTCTCACATGGGTACATGTGAAAAATGTATATTATTTGTAAATATGTTGTAAGTGAAATTCCAAGTGTCATTAGTGGAACGTGAACAGTCACTATGTAATGTAAAGAGTTATTTGTAAAGAAGTTGAAGAGTCATGAGGGTAGTCGAAGAGTCACAAAGGGGAATGTCAAGGGTCACCCCACCCTTTGTTATAAATAGAACCTCATAACTCATAGAACATGCTTTTGGGAGCCAAGCTTTTGGCTAGGCATTGCTTAAAGAAGGCTTGGAGAGTATTGTGACGAGCCTTGGCTTCTCCACAACGTAGAGCGAGTACATCTCTTTGGAGGAGCAGGCGGTGTTGATTGTAATGTTCCACTATTGGGGCTAGTGGTTGTCAATGGTGTATGTATGGATGAAACTTTCACTTAATAATATAACTGAGGCAACACATTTTCATGCATATCTTGTTATTGTAGTTTGACTATTTTGGTTATTTTAGCAATGTATGTTATTTAACTTACGTATTTGTGTATGAACTATTTTGTATGCAATTGTATGAATCTTGTTGAATATGTGTTGTTGTGTTAACCCGTCACTTTGGTTTGTGGACTATTCCGCTTCCAACTTATGATGTCATTCAGCGTGCGTGTTCCTTTCAGGTTGCGTACTATTACAAGCTTCTAAAAGACACACTTCATTTTCCCCTCTATGTGTTAGAACCCCCATGCATTTCACTTGGCTCACTACAAAGTCACACACTCGCTTCCGACAAAGTTATCATACTTACCTCTATGCGCTACCGCGGTTAAGGCACTACTTTACTACCCACTGCTGGGACTCTTATTCCAAATGGTCTGAGGTCTAGTTGAGACTTCTTATTGGGGAGATCCCTTGACATGTTGGTGGGTCCAACACCATTAACAATTAGTTAGTAAAAAATACTTTATTAAATTAGAAAGGAAAAGTATTTTTATTATTTAGTTGGAGGGAAAAGACAAAAAGGGTGGCAAAAAATTCAAATGGGTTATAAAAAATAGAAATGAGGAGGTCTTTCCTCATTTTTGCATTTGCTCATTTGAGAAAAGAAATTTGGATAGCTCTTGGAGAATATTCTAGGGTTTTTGGAAATCCTCATTTTGGTTTGTGAGTTTTGGTTTTGAAACTATACACCCAAGCTAGTTTGGGAGCGAGGTCACTCATATTTCCCCATTATGCTTCAAAGGAGAAAAATGGTAGTACTAGAGTAAGGCCAAGGCTTCAAAGTGACATCCGTTGATTTTAAGCTCTAATTTTGTGTATTCATTAAATCCTCTTTCACCGTGAGAACAAGGGAACGAGTACCAACCATTTCCAAAGAGCTGAGCATTTTTCATTAGGTTGAGTTTCCTATAGAAGGAAGGTTGAGTTCTACATTTTACAGGCCAAGTTCGATTGCAAAAGGAGCCGAGTTGTTTGTGGGTTTGCTGGCCGAGGGACTGAATTTTACCACTATCTAAAAGAGGTCGAATTTGTTGTTTTAATAAGGGATGAGTCACATCAATCTTCGGAGTCCAGTCGAGTTTGTCTAATTTCAATGAGCTGTGCTCTGTTCTCTTACACAGACCGAGTTACCATCATTCAAAGGTCAAGTTCCCATTGTAAGTGCGTACTTATGTGCTGGAGATATCAATCAAGATTAGAAGACGGTCTGTCGGGCAGGCTGCATACGATTTCCACCATATTCCCTGTGGTACGTGAGCACAACTTGCAGAGGTGATTTCTGCCATTAATTCCATAGTTCTTGGGTCTGTTATGGGCGCTTTTGCTAAGCCAAAGCTCTTGTTTGGGGCTATTATTCATCACCAAAAGAGAACTGATATACTAGGTCTGCATTGTTGAAGTTCACTCCAGGTTTCTAATTATTTATGAGCACTGTAAGTCATGTTGACAAGTTAAATGTATGTTTGAATATTCTCAAATTTGTGGCTGATATATATTGGGAGGGGGACTGATATTTTGAAGAATACATTGCTGAAGTGAAAAACCCAGGTTCCTCTTATTTCTGTGCATTGTAAACTCTGATACTAAGTTAATAAATGGATGTGTGTTTAACTCTTGTTATTGTGGTGAACTTGCATTGCTGAAGATTGCAATTATGAGTTTAATTAAATATATATAGTTGGGTTGAGCTCTTTATTAGTATATCTTAGTACTGTGCTTATTTATTTCGAAAATAAATATAAAAGTGCACTTACCGCTACTAGTACACAAATGGTTTGAAAAATTGTTTGAAAAAATGTGAGAGACTAACCTAGGAAAAATTCAAAATTTTAATGGCATTTTGAGATATTCCAAAAGGGTATCTTACAAATTAAGGTTTATGCTTTTTAGTAGGCTCTTCTCTTAGCGACGGAAATAAGAGTAAAGTATTTAATTGGTATGGGATGCTTAAACATAATTATCAAATTGATGGTCTTGAAATTAACCCCCTCTTATAACAAACTTATTTCATTATAACTGGAATTTAGAAGGAAAAAAAAATTCTAACTTGTATAAGTTCACACTTTACCAAGTCTTAGGGTAACCCAACTATCAAGATAATTCCCTCGCCAATGATGTAGTCTCTCCTAAAATAAGTGCACTTTGGAAACTTGGAAAAGAAATTCTAACTTGCATAAGTTCACATTTTACCAAGTCTTAGGTAACCCAACTATCAAGATAATTCCCTCGCCAATGATGTAGTCACTCCTAAGATAAGTGCACTTTGGAAACTTGGGGGATTCAACTTTCATGCAATGCCTTAACCCCTTAGATTATGGACATGAGGACTTATAACATCACAAATAATCAACGTTTGTCACATAGTGACTGTCAAGAAATATCAAGCAAAGAGCTTAGGTTTAAAAAGACTAATCCATCCCTTTAGCATGCTTAAAATTAACTTCTTGAATTCCATAACAAGAATTTTCATTTACAAGGTGGGATAATGAATCACTATGGGAGAAGTTAGCAATGTCACATGGAGAAAGGCCATTTAGCTATAAATTGATTTGGTAAGAGCCTCTCACTATCTGTGAATGGTATTCTAGTTTTTGTTTGTTTGTTGGGAATAGTATTTTTTTTTTCTCGGAAAAGACTAATATCTATTAACTTAAAATAAAAATAATTTTACAAGTAATCGAGGCCTCAAAAGATTCATGAGGGCTCTCTACACAGCAAGTTCGCCTCAGAATGGAAGGATTATGAGCATAAGTGCTACAAAAAACTACATGACAGAAGAACATATCAGAAAAGGACCAATAGATAAGAAGATTGTGCATGAGAACACGGAAGTGAGTATCCATTGCGAGTCTGACTGTAAAAACGTTGCCACTGCCCTGGAAATGACCAAAATTGTCAAGCCAACGGAATTGAGCCATGTGTGTCTTCAATGAAACCTGGAAGCGATCATCTGCTTGACAAACAAAAAGCAAAATGAGACAAAACCGTGCCGCGTGGCCTTAGGCTTCCTTGTCCCCGCCAGGAGTCTTCTCTTCTGCAGGACAGTCACTAACCAAATACAGAACTTCATTGCCGGCCTTATCGTCCTCTGGGATCGAAATTGGGTGATTAGTATCATTCAGAATTCCATCCCCCATAATAGGGAAATTTTCTACATGGGGCAGAATGATTCTTGGGCTATCAATATGGCCTGGTTGATCAACCAGATCTTTCTCCTGGCTACCCATTGTCAACTGCTGCTCGTTGCTCTGAGAGGGCTCCGGAGCGATACAGGCCAGAGGATGGATTTGGTTTTCTTCTTCCGAGAGAATTATGGTGATATGGACAGAAATCAGAGGTCTATTGAGGTTGCTTTGGAATTTAAAATGGGTGGTTTGAAAAGCACTATTCGGGATTGGCCTACGAGCAGGGCTAGGGGGTTGCACATTCGCATGAGAGGGAGGGAGATCGGCGGGTGAATGTTCAGGGTTCTCAGAGCTGCTGGCTGTAGGCCGAGAGCCATCACCATGGCACCCTCTGGGTCTCTTCCTGCCACCTTGGCGGACCATATTGAGGAGCGAATGAATGGCCACAGAATCAACAAAAACAGCAAAGAGAGCAATTGAGAGACAAAATGCTTGAGCCAGAGAACAGGAAATACACACTGAGCGGGTTTGAGAAGGATGAGAGAGCCGCTTACCCCTGAGACGTGCCTGAAACCTGCGAAGCGCGCCTCTGAAAATGAAGACCCTCTTACCTCCCGGAACCTTCGAGGACCAGAACTCAGAGCAAGAAGAATTGATACACACCATGAGAGGGAAGAGCCGAGATGTGTTGAATTTAACCATCCTTGCCGTGCTTCGAATAGAGTAAACCATAAATGCCCAGACACCGCCATCTCCGTCGAAATGCTGTCTATCCTCTTTACTTAAGCTGAAGGTTTAGGGAGCCCCGCTGCTCTGCAACATGCAGTACTCGTTAATAACAGTTGGCATGAGAGCCATTAATGACACCTGTGTCACCCGCATCCAGGGGGAATAATATTAGGGCATATTCAATGTGAAATTATTCATTTGTTTTGGCTTTTGGAATATGGGTGTGCTTTGTGTGTGTGTTTTTTTTCTAGTTATTCATTTATTTTTTGACACCTTTGCATTTTTGGATCATATTTGGCACATACCATTCTAGTTATTTTGTTTTACTTCTAGTTAATGTTATCTCATGGCATCTTGGACCCTACACACATAAGTTTATTTTGAATAATTAAGTGAAATTATTGTTTTTTTATTTTTACTCTTTAATTTCTGTAAATGATATAATGTTTATTATATTTTTGTAATAATTTTAAATGATCTTAAATTAATTTTTTTTAATTATAATTATATATATAAGTTTGGTAGGACTACATCTTTATCATGTCTAATATATCACTCTGATCAGGATGGGGAATTGAATCGGTAACTTTACATCAAAGAGTGACTTAACAGAACACTTCATTATGATCTATCCAAAACTCCGTAAACTTTAAATTTTAAATTTAACTATAACATAGAAAATTTGTTTTTATTTTTGATAAATTTATTATTAAAATGAATTTATATTAATTTAATTTTTATATATTTTTAATTGCTATAATTAAATATAATTTTCAGATCACTTTAATTTTAATTTTAATTTAGTTTTTTCATTTATATTAATTTAATTTTTATATATTTTTAATTGCTATAATTAAATATAATTTTCAGATCACTTTAATTTTAATTTTAATTTAGTTTTTTCATTTAACTTTATTACATAATTTTAAGTAAACTTAATTAATCTGTAATAATTAAATACCAATCAAACTATTTTATATATATATAACATTGATGCATTAAATTATAAATGATATAAAGGTCATTTTCATTCACTTTAAAGGAATGTGAAATTATTAATTTATATTTTATTTTATTGTTTTATCCAATCTTTTATTATTTAACAACATTATTAGTCTCTGCCATAACGCGACAGGGACTATAGTAAACGAAATGTTTTGAAATGAGCATCTTTTATATTAGTAGTCAGACATCAAAAGACATAAACCTAAAGTTTTCATACAAACACTTTTTGTCCACCCTATAAAAGATTGACATTACATTTTGGTGGCCAATAAATAATTTTGCCTTCTTATTTGGCCTCTTCTCGAGGCAAAAAGCACATATGGGATCAAATTCTTTAGTTAAAAAAATAGTGTCAAACAATTGTTTCATAACTTGTTTGCATTAACAAAGTAAATTAGTCATATTTATAGAATATAACCCAAACTACATATATTTATAGAATATAACCCAAACTGCATCTGGGATGATAGGCATCTGGAATGTCTTTTAGATTACACGTGGCTGCTCAATTGCCTGGCAACATGTTCTCCTTACACCAGCTAATTCCTCCGGCACCATTCTGTAGTAGCTTTTTATTTTAATTCCTGAACTCTGTTTACATCCTCAGTTCTGTCTGAAGCATATGAACTCTGTTTTCATCCTCAGTTCTGTCCGAAGCCTCCTCCTCAGCTCGGTTTGCATCCTCCTCAATGTTGCTGTCTGCATATACAAGTAAACATACTATTTTTTTTAATACCTTAGAATCTTTTTTTTTTTTTGTACTTTATAGTCTATTTTTGTTGTACTTTACAATGTAATTTCATGATATCATACCTCCTCAATCAGAAATCTAAAAATAAAATAGAGTAACTAATAGAACTGAATCAGATCTACTGCATGACTTGCCCTTGTCGGTGTGGGCTGCGGCAGAGGCAGAGGAAACCCTTCCGTTTCCAGCAACCATCTGCTATAAAATCTAATTCAAGAAAACCAAATAAAGACATCAAAACAAAACTGTTGCAAGCAACATTATGCAAAAGCTCGATTCCTGTCGTTAAAACTCAAATGGGGTGATGACAACTTACCTCCAAACGTGTTTTGGATTTGAACAGTGTCAATGTCCAGCGTGGTTAGAATAAACAATATGACGACGATGCAGCTCTGAATGAGGTTGAAGGAGACCAAAGTTTTATCTCAACTGAAGAAATTATGCTCAGAGAAACGCTTAGGCATATATAATTTTTTCTTTCTTTCTACGATTGGACCATTAAAACTGTGAGGATTAAAACTCCCCACCTATCCATTAGGCCATATTCTCTTGACTCAGTTTTATTTCCAATTTGCGAACAAAGCCTAATTGAGCACTGAATTACCTCCTCAATCAAAACGGAGTAATTAATAGAACCGAATCACTACTTTGGAAGCAAAGATTTATATTAAAACTAATCATTGATATTTATATAAAGGATTACCATGCTTCCATAGAAGAATGATATGAAAGCATAATAACGATTCTATAATGCGGAATAAACACTTAAAAGAATCGAAAAAATTTAATACCCAATAAATCATACCTTCGGCATTGATGCTACTCACACTCCGATACCAGACTTTCCGTTACGCTTGAGATAGTCCACTTCACTTCTTGTTTGCAAAGACGAAGTATTCCTCTACAAATCGCTGCTTGTTGAGCCTGCTCCAGTTATTGCAGTTACTTCATTTTTTGTTTGTTTGTTGATGTGTTTACAGAGACGAAATGAAGCTACGCTGGAGCCCTGCAGAAGCTCCAGCACAAGAGAATACCTGACCCTCAAACAGGTAATCAAAAACCACGCTACAGTTCAGACACTATTAAGAATTGGAGAACCACAATTTCATATGTTGCAAACCTGAGCGGTTTCGAAACTCTTCCGAGTAGACGAAACCCTGAAAACTCTCTAAATTCTTGTCTTCTAAAAACAAACTCAGAAACCTCAACGAGCCCTAGAAATAGAAGTAAAATGAACACTAGAACATTCCAGAAAATTCTCTAGAATTCACGTATATCACCAATCAAACCAACACAAAACACAAGTAAAATAACAACACCAAGAAAATGATCACCCTTTGTGCACAGAATGATATGCAGACTATCGCATTGGTAACATAACTTCAGAGTAACAGTCAAAGCGGAAAGACAAAGACAAATCCCTTAAATTTACATAATTCACCCAAAATCTCTCATCCGTGTGGCACTTCCAAGCTCTGCTCACTCTGATTTGATGTGTAAGGCTGAAGGGGATGAGTTGTGAGCTTGGGGACCAAAATGAAGTATTTATAGCCAAGCTTCCATGAAGCTTTTGTTGGCTATGTGTCAAGTGTTCCACAGAACATGGTAGAGAACTGTAGAGGGAGTAATGGACCACTCAAGGAGCTCCCAACAAGAATTTAATAAACGACAGTTGGTTTCCGTAATTATTGGAAACGACAGCACATGGTTTCCAAATCATCGACGGTCGTTAAGGGAGCCGTAAAGGGAGGGAGCTAACATTATCCCACTTGGTCCATACTTCTAATCTTAATGTCTCATTTTAAAACCCATTGAAAATCTGTATTAAGTAATAGATACATGAATCATGGCGATAAGTCCTCTAATGATGAGTATTATCTTCCATGTATTACTATGTATTTATTTCTATTATAATTTGTGGCAACAATTTCTTAATGAATAAACCTTATGTTTATTCTTGGTCCTTCACAGATGAATTCTATTAAATCAAATTAAAGTGCACATAAATATGAGGAAACATCACAATAATTAAGAATTTCATTAAAATACATTGTCCATACAATGAGAAACTACATAATGGAACCAAGTCCCATATTCATTACATGATCCTTGAATTTCAATGGTGGCATGCCCTTAGTCAAAGGATCAATGATCATCAACTCAGTGCTGACGTGCTCAATGACCACTTTCTTTTCTTTAACACGTTCCCATATAGCTAAATACTTATTGTTGATGTGTTTATTTCGACTCCCACTTTTGTTGTTTTTAGCCATAAAAATAGCAGCTGAATTGTCACAATACATTCTCAATGGCTTAGAGATAGAATCCATAATTCTAAGTCCAGAAATGAAACTCTTAAGCCATACACCATGTAAAGTAGCCTCAAAATAGGAGACGAACTCGGCTTCCATAGTGGAAGTGGCAATCAAGGTTTGCTTGGCACTCCTCCATGATACAGCTCCACCGACCATCATAAAAATGTATCCTGATGTTGATTTATGTGAATCAACACATCCAGCAAAGTCAAAATCTGAGTAGCCAATTACTTCCAAATTGTCCATCTGTCTATACATAAGCATGTAGTTTTTGGTTCCTTGAAGGTACCTCATTAATTTCTTTGCAACTCTCTAGTGGTCTAAACTTGGATCACTCTGATATCGTCCCAACATTCCCACAACAAATGCAATGTCAGGTCTTGTGCAGACGTGAGCATACATTAGGCTTCCGATAGTAGAAGCATATGGAATGTTCTTCATTTGTTCCCTTTCAAAGTCGTTCTTCGGGCATTGGTTCGAATTGAACCTATCACCCTTCACAATGGGAGCTACACTTGGTGAACAATCCGTCATCCTAAATCTCTCTAAAATTTTATTAATATAGGTTTCCTGAGACAGACCCAAGATGCCTCGAAATCTGTCTCTATGGATCTTAATGCCAATGACATAAGATGCCTCACCCATATCCTTCATATCAAAATTTTTAGAGAGGAATTGTTTCACCTCATGCAGCAAACCCTTATCATTGGTTGCTAGCAAAATGTCATCCACATATAAAACAAGAAAACAGATTTTACTCCCACTGACTTTCAGGTATATACATTGATCCATAATGTTTTCTACAAAACCGAATGAAGAAATTACATTATGGAATTTCAAATACCATTGGCGGGATGCTTGTTTTAAACCATATAATGATTTCTTGAGCTTGCAAACCAATTGCTCACCATCACTAGAGGGGAATCCTTCAGGTTGTTTCATGTAAAACTCCTCCTCTAGATCTCCATTGAGAAAAGTTGTTTTCATATCCATTTGTTGCAACTCCAAGTCAAAATGGGCTACTAATGCCATAATAACGCGCAATGAATCTTTCTTAGATACAGGAGAGAAAGTCTCTGTGTAATCAATTCCTTCTTTCTGAGTGAATCCCTTAACAACGAGTCTTGCCTTGTATCTCTCAATGTTGCCCAATGAGTCTTTCTTTGTCTTAAAGACCCATTTATATCCAATGGATTTTGCACCATTAGGCAACTCAACAAGATCCCAGACTTCGTTACTCTTTATAGAATTCATCTCTTCCTTCATGGCATCGTACCATAATTCTGATTCTTTGCAACTTATGGCTTTTGAAAATGACTCGGGATCATTTTCAGCTCCAATGTTGTAGTCAGATTCTTGCATATACACAACATAATCATTAGGAATTGTTGATATCTTTGGTCTAATAGATATTCTTAATGTTGTACCATCATCTTCCTGAGAAGTATGTGGTTTAACTCGTTCAAAAGTTCTTGGCAAATCTTGAACTACCTGATCTACTGGAATGTCGTCAGCAGCTTGTGGAACTTCCACAATTGGTTGTTCAACACCAATTTGTACTTGAGGGGTGCTGTGAACAATAACCAATCTATCACTTGAGGTGGAAGGTTGAGATTCTGAATGATCCTTCTTAGAAACTATGTTCCTGGTTTGATCGCTCCCACTGATCAAGTCATTTTTCAAGAAACTTTGCATTTCTTGATTCCACAATCCTAGTGCTATGAGATGGACAATAAAATCTGTAACCTTTATACCTTTCAGCATATCCAGTGAAATACCCATTAATGGTCCTTGGGTCCAACTTCTTCTCTTGTGGATTATATATTCTCACTTTAGACGGGCATCCCCAAACACGCATATGTCGCAAACTCGGTTTAATATATACACTGTCATCTTAAGTGCTTCAGTCCACAAGGATTTAGGAAGATTGGAGCTGCTAAGCATACTCCGCACCATTTCCAATAATGTTCGGTTTCTTATTTCTGCTACACCGTTCTGGTCGGGTGAACCAGGCATGGTATATTGGGCAACAATACCATGCTCTTGAAGAAATTTTGCAAATGGCCCAGGTGCTTGTCCATCTTCTGTGTATCTACCATAATATTCTCCACCTCTATCTGATCTCACGATCTTAATTTGCTTGCCGCCTTGTTTCTCTACTTCAGCGTTAAAGATTTTAAAGGCATCTAATGCTTCGTTCTTTTTATGAAGCATGTAGAGATACATATATCGTGAGTAATCATCTATAAAAGAGATGAAGTATCTCTGATGATGTGAGTCCATGTCTAGACTACATATATCAGTATGTATGATCTCTAATATGTCCAAACTCCTATTGGCACCTTTCTTTGACTTGTTGGTCTGCTTTCCCTTTATGTAGTCCACACAAGTCTCAAAATCAGTAAAATCCAGAGTATTAAGTACCCCTTCATTTACTAATCTTTTAATTCTGTCTATGGAGATATGACCTAATATCTAGTGCCATAATTTAGAGGAATCTTCATTAATAACACATCTTTAGTGCCAATGTGAACATGCATTGAATCATAAGTGACATTGTTTTGTAAATTAATGCAGTAAAGACCATTAGACAAAATATCATTCCCAACACAATCAGATTTATAAAATAAACTGAAGGATGTTTCTGAAAAGTTGAAGGAATATCCAAAATGTACAAGTCTTGAAACTGAAATCAAGTTTCTAGAAAAACTTGGAACATAAAAGGTATTTTCTAATTCTAAAACAAAGCCACTACTTAAAGTTAAATAGCATGTTCCTATAGCTTCCACATGCGAGCCCATCTTGTTTCCTAATAAGATGCATTGCTCACTTCCCACTGGCTTCCTTAGGTTTTGCAAACCCTGCAAGGAATTCGAAATGTGAATTGTTGATCCAGAATCAATCCACCAGGTGTTAATATTAACATTAACCATATTAGATTCATAACAAACAAATGAGATTGGATTACCTTTGACCGCAAGCCATTTCTGAAATTTGGCACATTCCTTCTTCATTAGTCCATTCTTTTTACAGAAGAAACACTTGGAATCCTTCTTGATATCGGCTTGGGGAGGTACTTTACCTTTCCCTTTATGATTGGCTTGAGATTTGCCCTTTCCTCGCGTTGCCAGCATTGCACTTTCTCCCAGTTCCATCACCAGTCTCCCTTCCTCTTGAACACACATGGTCATGAGTTCATTAATTGACCATTTATCCTTATGTGTGTTGTATGAGATTTTGAAGGGTCCGTATTGGTGTGGAAGGGTGTTCAGGATGTAGTGCACCAGGAAGGACTCCGATATTTCAACCTCGAGTTTCTTCAATTGAGCCACAATGTCCCTCATTTGCATGATGTGCTCGCGTACACTTTTCACACTGGTAAGCCTTAAGGATGAGAACTTCATGATTAGGGTGTTTGCTGTGCCTTGTCTGAAGTGACGAATTGATCATCAATGGCTTTCAGCAAGTCTTGGAACTTTTCATGCTGATCAACGGAACCACGAATACCAGCTGAAATTTTAGTCTTAATGAACATCATGCTTAGGCGATTAGATCACTCCCATCGTTCATAAAGCGTGATGTCCGCTACAGTGCTGGTATTAGTGAGTGCCGGTGGTTCATCTTTCCTAATAGCATAGTCTATGTCCATCCACCCCAAATGAAGGAGAACTCTCTCCTTCCAGGCCTTATAGTTATCTCCCTTAAGTTCAGAAATATCACAACGAATATCAGAGAAATTTGCAAGTTGTACAACTGCATAAAATTAAAGATCGCATGCTTATGTTAAAATTGAGGCCTAAAAATAAAATTTCATGCTTTACCAATGTAAATCATGCTTAAAATTGAATCTAATGACATAAAAATTATCTGTGGACTAAATTTTCAATTCAAGCAGATTCAATTATTCTTTATGATAGAATTTATCAAATTATTCACTTAATTCATAATTCTAAAAGGTATATTATGATTATAATTTGATATAAATTCTATCTTAGATTTGAACTTTATGATAAAACTATTAATTCATAATTCCTGTGGGTAAGTTATGAATAATTTGATATTTTATCCTAATTAATTATATAAATATAATAAAAATTCCTGTGGGAAATTTTTTATTATATCTAGTATATTTAGTTACAATTAATGTCTAAATATTCTTTATGTGATCCTAATCAATCATAATATATAATATTATTTAATTAGAGATGTTGTGGATATTCTCTAATTAATTAAAAATTATATGGATCACTTAGACATTATTTCTTTTATGCATAAAAACTAGCTTGATATGAGAATAATTATAAATTGCATAAATAAAACTAAATTAAATATTATAAGCATAAAAATTGAGCAAAAATTTAGACATATTTCCAAATAAATTCCCTAATTCAAAAAATTCTAAAAAATATGGCATTGAGCCAAATAGAGCATGTCTATAAACACCAAGGCAGAGATAAAAGATGCTCTGATACCAAATGAAAGCATAATAACGATTCTATAATGCAGAATAAACACTTAAAAGAATCGAAAAAATTTAATACCCAATGAATCATACCTCCGGCCATTGATGCTACTTACACTCTGATACCAAACTTTCTGCTGCGCTTGAGATAGTCCACTTCACTTCTTGTTTGCAAAGACGAAGTATTCCTCTACAAATTGCTGCTTGCTGAGCCTGCTCCAGTTATTGCCGTTACTTCTTTTTCTTTTTTTTTCCTGATGTGTTTATAGAGACAAAAGGAAGCTACGCTGGAGCCCTGCAGAAGCTCCAGGACAAGAGAATACCTGACCCTCAAACAGGTGATCAAAAACCATGCTACAGTTCAGACACTATTCAAAATTGGAGAACCACAATTTCATATGTTGCAGATCTGAGCGGTTTCGAAACTCTTCCGAGCAGACGAAACCCTGAAAAATCTCTAAATTCTTGTCTTCTGAAAAAAAAACTCAGAAACCTCAACGAGCCCCAGAAATAGAAGTAAAATTAACACTAGAACATTCTAGAAGATTCTCTAGAATTCACGTATATCACCAATCAAACCAACACAAAATACAAGTAAAATAACAACACCAAGAAAATGATCACCCTTTGTGCACAAAATGATATGCAGACTGTCGCATTGCTAACAGAACTTCAGAGTAACAGCCAAAGCGGAAAGACAAAGATGAATCCCTTAAATTTACAAAATTCACCCAAAATTTCTCATCCGTGTGGCACTTCCAAGCTCTGCTCACTCTGATTTGATGGTGTAAGGCTGAAGGGGATGAGTTGTGAGCTTTGGGACCAAACAAAAGTATTTATAGCCAAGCTTCCATCAAGCTTTTGTTGGCTATGTGTCAAGTGTTCCACAGAACATGGTAGAGAACTGCAGAGGGAGTAATGGACCACTCCAGGAGCTCCCAACAAGAATTTAATCAATGGCAGTTGGTTTCCGTAATTATTGGAAATGGCGGCAGATGGTTTCCAAATCATCGGCGGCCGTTAAGGGAGCCGTAAAGGGAGGGAGCTAACATGATAAATGTAACTAGTAAAATTTGCTACAAAATACTTGAGAATAATTCCTGATCTTCTCTGCATGCCCGAGATGGGGTAAGACAAGCTTTTTTTAGGTCCATCCAAACCTTATTGGAGGCCATAGCAGCTCTCGGCTTTCACTGACCTCACTCACCTGTTGTAATTGATTAAATCCTTTCGATTTCCACCTATGGAAACATTCTGAGGTCAATTGTACTTGCTGAGAAGTAACAAAAGGTATGCCTGAGAAGAATGTAATTCTATAACTCTTTGAAGCCTTTCCCACCATAATATAACAAAAATAAAAGTGCTTCCAATACTAGAAGGGGAAATTCTCCTACAAAGGGAGGAAAACAATCCTCCGTAGCTCTTCTGGGGACCAAAAATCCACCATGGATGCTTGTATCAGAAACAATCAAAGTCTTACAGAACATATGAGGAATGCTAGTACTGGATGTATGCACTTGTTGTTCCTCCTCTTCCTCTAAGGATTTCTCTATTGGTGTGAGAAAATACATCAACCTAGTTACAAAGAATTCCATATAGGGGATATAAAATAGTTTTTAATAATTATTGTAATTGTTGTTCCTCCTCTTCCTCTAAGGATTTCTCTGTTGTCTAAGGATTTCTCCATTGGCTGTGAAAAAATACATCAACCTAGTTACAAAGAATTCCATATAGGGGATATAAAATATTTTTTAAAAATTATTGTAAGGAAGAATTTGTTCTGACATTGAACAAGAACACCAAGAACACCTCTAGGATAGGAACTAATGGCAACTGTGCATAGACCTCATCCGTCTCCTGATAAGCCTGGTAAAACTAGAGACAACAAGTGCACATATGTAAATGCAAAACCTTCAGGCATGGTGCATGGTGCGTAATGTGTGAGAAACCAAACAGAATACAAATCCTAAAACACAATGAAAATCAAAGCCAACCAATAAATACAACTTACGATTCAATACTTAATTTTCATAATTTTGAACAGTTGAGAAACTAGTCTCACATGAAGTTTTACACACAGAACTCTACAAAAGATTAGTGTGAGAATGTTGTATGAATACATATATTGATCGGTGTCTTGGTTCAAGGATGAAACCACCTGTTTATTCAAAGCATCCAGATGGATTTTAACATAATATCTCACCAAAATGATGCGGGAGCATAGGACTCAGAGGAAAAAAATCTTCCAAATTATTCCAAAAAATCCAAAAAAAATTCTACAGGCAAGGGAGTGGGGTCCTTTAGCTTGCAATTTCTATGCTTTCTTAGTTAAGATAAAATAAATCCTAGCAATAAATCATGCATTGTAATAAAGCTTTCAAGCTTTAAATCATTCATGCTTTTCTTTGTATCGGATAAGGACGAGAGGGCCTATCCTTAGATAAAAAAAAAAAAAAAGGCCATAAAAGCTCTCAAGGTGAGAGAGGAGAGGGGCGAGTGCATAGTATTATTTTGGGGGAAATTTGTTCTCTCGGTTTGGGGGATAAAAACGACTCTGTATATGCATGTGGGGGGTTGTGTGGCGCTTTAGAAAAAATATGGAACCGGTGTCTGAGTTTCCGCATGCTGTAGATTAAGCATTAAAAGCACCTTCCTTTCATTTTGTTGAATACAAGCTTGATTTTACGAATGCGCACATGTTTCTGTTGGTTCTAAGAATTCTTGCGACTTCCATTAAGTGTCTGTAGTAGATTTTGAAATTTTATAACTGAAGTTCTTACCTTATACGTCTGAGGCTGTATTGGCGTTGAAAGGTTCTTTAAAGCTGTTATTTATATGCCCGCTGTTATATATAATCACGTCTGAAGCTGTATTGGCGTTGAAGGATCCGTTGGAACCGTTATTTATATTGCCAATTTACAAAGCCGTTACTGTGGTATGTAATTTCGTTTGCGTAAGAGGTTTGGAGGCGTGGGAACCGCTTGATATAGTGATACATGTGGGCTGAGATGTAACGCTATATGACGTAGTGTATATATATATATATATATATATATATATATGCTGTGTAAATCCGCCAAGCATAAATACTATATAACGCTGTATAAATCCGCCAGTTGGGCACTTCTTTAAGCGCTTCCGGAAAAGCCACTGTGTGTTAATAAGCCTTATAGTGAGTTTTTTTTTTAAGAATGAAACATCAGTTTAATGACTGATGCGCCCAGAGCAAAAGAAAGGGAAGTTGATCGAGATATTGAAGAGCTTGCCGACAGATTAGGGAGATTGTCTCTAAAGCCTGCACCCTCACCATCATTAGTGGTATCAGAGCCATCAACTGACATTGAACTGAATCTCAGGAGAGGGAGAAGGATGGCTTTCAGAGTTGGAAGAGGACGAGGACGTGGTGGAAGGGGACGACCTGCTGCAAATGCTGAACTAATGGCAACCGTAGAAGAGCTGCGAGCTAGAGTGGATGCATTAACTTCAGATAGAAATATAGATGATGGAGATGTCAGTGAGCCCGAAATTGAAGCTGCTGAAGAGGAGGAAGCTGTACAGGTTACTCCTGAGATGAGGTTCTTTCAGTCAGTGTTAAAATCCACAGCCAGGCCATGGAACCAATTAGTACCGGTATATCAAGGAGGATTGAATCTAGAAGAATTGATCGACTGGATTAACAACATGGAGAAATTCTTCGATTACGAAGAAACAAAAGATGAGAAGAAAGTAAAGTTTGCTGTCACCAAGTTAAAAGGCCATGCAGCACTCTGGTGGGATGGTGTGCAGGCGGAAAGGAAGAGACTCGGTAAGCAGCCAATCAAGAACTGGAGCCGAATGGTAGCAAAGTTAAGAGGTAAGTTCTTGCCAAGTAATTATCAGCAAATGTTGTTTAGACAAATGCAAAATCTTAGACAGAGAGCTTTAATAGTAAAAGAATATACAAAAGAGTTTTATAAAGTGAGCATAAGAGCTGGAGAAACCCAAGACACAGATGAGAAGGTGGCTAGATATCTGAATGGCCTCAGGATGGAAATTCAGGATGAGATAAGTCTGCTGTCTCCTAAAACAGTAGAGGAAGCTTATTAGATAGCGCTGAAAGCTGAGGAAAAACTCACAAGGAAGCAGTCTGCCAGAGGGAGAGAGACTTTCAAAGGAAAAGGAAGTCAAGGTGGTAGAGGAGGATCTACAGCACCTAAAGAAGGAGCTAGCAGTAGCTCAACCCAGCATGCACCCACAGGAGGTGATGCAAGAGGCAGAGGGAGTTTTTCCAGAGGAAGAGGAGGCAGAGAAATAAGATGTTACAGATGTAACAAGCTGGGACATAGGGCTTTTGAGTGTCTAGAGAATGCAGACATAAAGCAGAGGAATGCAATTGTTGCTCTAGCTGAGGGAGAGATGCCAGTGGCAGCGGTAGCAGAAGAAGAAAATTCACCAGAAAGAGGAGAATCTCTGGTGGTTAATAAAGTCTTACTTAAACCAGTGAAAGAGGTGGCTGAACCGCCACAAAGGAAGACTTTATTCAGGACAGTGTGCAAAGTCCAAGGGAAATGTTGCCAGATGATCATTGATAGTGGCAGCACTGATAATTTGGTCTCTACAGAGGTAGTGGAAAAATTGAAGCTGAAGACAATGAAGCATCCAACACCTTATAAGGTGTCATGGTTACAAAAGGGACATCAACTGTTGGTAAGTGAACAGTGTGAAGTGGAATTTCAAGTGGGCAAGTACAAAGATAAAATTGTTTGTGATGTGATGCCTATGGATGTGTGTCACATATTGCTTGGAAGGCCTTGGCAATATGACAGGGGAGCCATACATGATGGAAAAAGAAACACCTACAAGTTTGGAAAGGATGGTGTCAATCATACATTGTTGCCTCTGCAAGAAGAAGATGAGCTGGGACAGAAGACTAATTCAAAAACCCTGTTACTTGGAAAAAATGAATACCTGGAGCAGATGATAAGTATACCATTGAGTCGTGAAGAGGAGATCATTGATGATTTCTTGAGTTATTGGATAAATCTAGGCCAGCTGGATAATGTAGCTGATACTTTTGATGTGGTTACAGGGGCTGAGGAGGATGTGCAATCTTGTGAAGCTGCTACAGCACAAGAGGAAGTTCTTATGGATGCAGGAGAAGTAGATCAGTCTGTAGCACGGATAAGTGAAGTAACAGTTGAGACTGTTGAACTCTGTGATTTTCAAACTGACAGTTTGTGTGTGAATGCAGGGACTATAAGTGATGATGAAATGCTGCAACAATGCCATAGAGAAATTGCGTTGTTGGAATACTTGTTGGAGAATCCAAGGTATGACAGGGAGATTGCAAATGAAAGAGTCCAGTACAGTGGACAAGAGCAAGAAGGCATCATTATAACAGATGGTGTGGAAGAAAGATTAATGGACAGTCTTATGAATTTTGCTAAGAATTCGAATCAGCACGCTGATATGCTGACAGAGGAGAAGGAGAAAACAGAGCAGCAAATTGAATTATTGTCAAGAGAAGATAAGGTACAACAGACTTATGTTTTTAATTCTAACAAGTATTTTGTGAGTGCAGGTGATGTAGACGACAGTCCATCACTTGGAATTGTCTTGAGGGAAGAAGAATTGTTGCAGAAAGAAGATGAGACAGCCATGTCTCATATGCAGAAACTTGTTTCCATGAATGACAATAAAGAGCTGGCTTGCTTAAATAGCCAAGAGAGAACTATGGGACAGAATTTTGGAGCTGCTACAATGTTTGAAGGACTTGATTTGATTGAGAAAATCAATCAAGATGGTGGTGGACAATTACTGAAGATTTTCGAAGAGGAAGAAGAAGGTAGTGAGCCAAAGAATGTTGCAGAGGGTCAGGAAGTTTGGGAGGAAGCAACATCTATGGTGGCAGTAGCAGCAACACCTATGGCAGCAGCGGCAGCAACATCTATGGTGGCAATGATAGCAACATCAATGGCGGCAACATCCATAGTGACAGCTAGAGCAGCATATGGGATGACATTTATAGTGCCAGTTGAGACAACATTGACAGCAGCAGAAGAAGCACTGAAGCCTTATGGTTTTTATTCTAAAAATTGTTCTGTGAATGCAGGTATTGTCGCCGGTGCTGAGGAACATTTAACTAAGTTGAGCAGTCAAATGAAGGGAAAAGAAGTTCTCTGTTCCAGAAGACAAGAGGGTGTGGATGATCAGGTGGCAGTCAGAACAGAGGCCAGCATAGAAGCAAGAAATCAGCAAGTGACAGTACAGATAGAGAGAGTAAAAACTGAGCAAGCTGTCTTAACTCAGCAGACAACAAGAAATCGACAGCTGGGAGATTTATTGGACCAAGAGATTGAAAGCATCAGAAAACTAATGATGACAGTATCCCGGAAGAGGCCAACAGCAGTAAAACAAAGGAGAAGCAACAAAAGAAAGATAGCAGAAGATTATGAAGGCTTAGTCAGTGCGGCGATGCAGCATAAAGTGTGGAGACCTGGAGAAGAACAACAAACAGAAGCAGTGACAAGTGGAAAATGGCAGCACAAGATATGGGATCCAGGGAAACATAGATCTGAACACATGATCAGGAGATCATGAAATTTTTCTACCTTGGGAGTCTGATGCAGGAGCATAGGACTCAGAGGGAAAAAATCTTCCAAATTATTCCAAAAAATCCAAAAAAAAATCTACAGGCAAGGGAGTGGGGTCCTTTAGCCTGCAATTTCTATGCTTTCTTAGTTAAAATAGAATAAATCCTAGCAATAAATCATGCATTGTAATAAAGCTTTCAAGCTTTAAATCATTCATGCTTTTCTTTGTATCGGATAAGGACGAGAGGGCCTATCCTTAGATTAAAAAAAAAAGCCAGAAAAGCTCTCAAGGTGAGAGAGGAGAGGGGCGAGTGCATAGTATTATTTTGGGGAAATTTGTTCTCTCGGTTTGGGGGCGGATATAAAAACGACTCTGTATATGCATGGGTGGCGCTTTAAAAAAAATATGGAACCGGTGTCTGAGTTTCCGCATGCTGTAGATTAAGCATTGAAAGCACCTTCCTTTCGTTTTGTTGAATACAGGCTTGAGTTTACGAATGCGCACATGTTTCTGTTGGTTCTAAGAATTCTCGCGACTTCCATTAAGTGTCTGTAGTAGATTTTGGAATTTTATAACTGAAGTTCTTACCTTATACGTCTGAGGCTGTATTGGCGTTGAAAGGTTCTTTAAAACTGTTATTTATATGCCCGCTGTTATATATAATCACGTCTGAAGCTGTATTGGCGTTGAAGGATCCGTTGGAACCGTTATTTATATTGCCAATTTACAAAGCCGTTACTGTGGTATGTAATTTCGTTTGCATAAAAGGTTTGGATGCGTGGGAACCGCTTGATATAGTGATACATGTGGGCTGAGATGTAACGCTATATGACGTAGTATATATATATATATATATATATATATATATATATATATATATATATATATATATATATATATATATATATAGGCTGTGTAAATCCGCCAGGCATAAATACTATGTAACGCTGTATAAATCCGTCAGTTGGGCACTTCTTTAAGCGCTTCCGGAAAAGCCACTGTGTGTTAATAAGCCCGATAGTGAGTTTTTTTTTTAAGAATGAAACATCAGTTTAATGACTGATGCGCCAAAAGAAAGGGAAGTTGATCGAGATATTGAAGAGCTTGCCGACAGATTAGGGAGACTGTCTCTAAAGCCTGCACCCTCACCATCACAAAATGAGCATCAAAACATGCTACGAAACTGCATTTTACTCTAACTCCAATGAATTCAACAGAAAAATGGCTTGTATGGGTCAAAATTTCAACAATTCTGGGATAGCAAAGAGACAATCAATCGAACATTACTTGATCATTACTTGCTCCATGTGACCCTGAGGGAAATACACAACATAACTGTCCTTTGAAGGAAACGAGGTGAGAGGACCTGCAAAGGCATGCCAGATCTCAGAGCATATAGGAACTGCCATTTCTCCCTTGCCACTATTCTCTGCTGCAAGAGGCTTGAACCCATCACCACCTTCCAGCAATCCCCATGAACCAGCTTGAATTCCACCCTAAGCAAGCCCATTATCTTGAATCTCCAAGTGCATATTTAGAACCTCCAATTAGACCTTGTCAAATCTAATTTTATGCAACATATTTGATAAGAAAATAAAAATCCTAGCAACAATTGCTCGGGATCTTTTATCCTTTCCACAGTGCACTTGAACTGCTTTACAACACAATGCACTGTGCTAGATATGCGCATAGCACGACCTCAAGATATTCGGAGAGCCCCTCCCCACAAGCGTGAGCCCCTGGCTACGGTGATATTTTTAATAATGACCAAATATGAATTTAACAAATTGAAAAAGATTATGGTTAAATGAATATTCAAAATTCAATATAATTAAATGAAGCAAAAACCAACATGAAATGCATCATGGAGAGGAGGAATGACTTTATACATAAAAACTTATGTTTGCATACCCATAATCGTTACAGATGATGGGTGTTTTCCACTGATATCTTTGAAAATTAATGTGATTGTCTTGGATACCGTAATTGCATTGATCAAAAAATTAATGTGGATGTCTGCAAAGGATTTAATGGTCCCAATCACACAATTTGGAAAGCTCGCATTCAAACGATCTGCAAAGCTGCAAGGTCCCATACATGCATCTGATCTTGCAAGGTACGTACATGCATCTGATCAGGTAACACCATTTCTACATTTGAATTTAGCAGAAGATTGATTTTAATATTTTGTAATTGCTTTTAAAAATTGAGAAATAACTGTTGAGATTGTAACATTTAATTTACAATTTGCAGGGCAGTCAGGGAAAGAATTCTCTGAACATTTGCAACAGACCCAGAATAATCCCAGAAACCTCAGGTCTGTCCCAAAAACCTGACTTCGAACAATCGTAGAAACAATCTCCGCTCCGAACAATCCCAAAAACCTCAGGTCTATCCATTGCAACGGACCCATTATTCAAAATGCTCAACTTGATCTCCTATCCTTTGAACACGTGAAATGCATGCAAGGTTTGGGTGACAAGCCTTTTCCTTTTCTTTTTAATTTAATTTAATTTAATTTATTATTTATCTTACTTTTTTAATTTATTTTTATGTGTATGAGAATAAATTAAACCCTAACATTCAATGCATGCAACCATGTCTCTAATGTGCACTACACGCTGCCATGTGTTTTTAAAGAAAATGGTTTCCCCCTTGTGGAGTTGTTTCCCTATGCCAATATTATCCAATGGACCTAGATCAAACGTGATAGTTAGTAGTGGCTAAATTTTCCTGCAAAATGATACAATCTGGCCGTAACAATGAATTTTTATGTCAATAGGATCCAATTTAGCCAATTGATCCATGAAATTTCACAATAGTGTAAACTTCACGGCAAAATGATCCACTATGACAACAAAAAATGAATATTTATATCAAAATGGTCTAATATGCCTAGAGAACCGTTAAGTTTCTTGAGAGAGTCCAGTTTGCCCTAAAATAGCCTAAACTAATAGTAGAAAACAACAAAAATTAAATATAGCAAAATAATCCATAAAACCAGATTAACAAAAAAATAATTAATGTGACCCAAGAGAGTAGGCCTATGATACCAGGAGCTACTAGTAGTAAAAAAATATTAAAGTTTAACAGATGATCAAATAGAGTAGGTCAAAGGGACTAGGAAGCATAAACAATGATCATAAGCTGTAGGAGTACACTACACTACTCCAAAAGCATAAAAAACAAAAGAAATACAGGAAAGATCTACTAGATGACTATAGGACGAGATGAGGAGGAGAAAGTATTTGCGGCTAACTAAGGCACTACAAAAACCGCGAAATTCCATAACAGAGACAAATTTGATGCAAAAAAGATAGAACTTGACATGAAAAAACATGTATTCACGTTCGAATGATCCAAATGATCCAAATTAGACAGAGAAAATGTGAAATTCTGTAACATTCAAATTCGATGCATAATAATCAATTCCGACGGTAGAAAATGAATGCTTATGTCAAATCAATCAAATTTACACACACAACCCATTAAAATTTGTAATAGACTCAAGTTTACTGCAAAATGCTTCATTCTGACCGATAAAAACGAAAAACTATTTCAAAATGATCCCAATTAACATGAGAAATTGCTCCGTTGGTAAGGACGAGCTACTTCGCAACCCCTCTTGTTTGTTTTGTCATATGGCTTAAAGTTTTAAGAATAAGAGTTTTTTTTAATTGATATTCAAAAGAGTAAGACTTGTGCATTAATCTATAAATATTATAGGTTATAAATGCTAGTCTAATTAATTATAAAAAGAAGATGGAAAGGGGTGGTAAGTGTTGGATCATATTTAATTTTGGAGGAAAAAATGTTTTTTTTTTTGGAAAACAATTAGTAATTAAACTAAGGTGTATGTTTTTTATTAGTGTTTAATCTCAACAAAAGAAATCAAAGTAAAGTCTTTGATTGTTATAGGAAGCTTAAGCATAATTATCAAATTGATGGTTTTGAAATTAGCCCGATCCTATAACAAACCTTTTTCGTTATAACTAGAATCTAGAAGGAAAAAAAGTTTCTAACTTGCATAAGTTCACATTTTACCAAGTCTTAGGGTAACCCAAATATCAATATAATTACCTAGCGAATGATGTTGTCACACCCAAAATAGGTGCAATTTGGAAAAGTGGGGTATCAGACTTTCATGCAATTCTTTAAACCCCTTAGATTATGGACATGAAGACTTATAACATCACAAATAATCACCATTCGTCACATAGTCACTATCAACAAATATTAGGCAAGGAGCTTAGGTTTGAAAGGATTAATCTATCCCCTTTTAGCATGCTTAAAATTAACTTCTTGAATTTATGATTCAGGTGGCCCAAGAGATGCTCAAAGGTCAAAGAGAGCTCAAAATAGCTCAAAACCAAAGTGGTCAGTTGGAAACAAAACCAGAACTAGATCGTACTGCTTGTCGCCCCAATCCTAACAGTGCAAATGAAACTCAAATCTAAGTTTTGTATGATCAAGTTATTCGTGGTCAAGTTCGTATGAAGTATATCTTCCTCATTGCGGGGCTTTAGAATATTTGACAAAATGGTAAAACACATTGGTTATTCCCTCAAAGGTTTATTCTTCCCAAAACTCTTTTGGGAAGGAGAAAAGATAAACCCAAAATTGAGCTGTTAAAAAGTCCTTTTTGGGGCTGAAGCATTCAATCCAGAACCCAAGAGATAGTCTGGTGGAATTAATGAAATAGGATCCATTTTCAAAACCCCTGTTTTGATCTTCGATATTAGTAAATATCTATGTTGCACGGGGACCTGTCCCCCCCAAAAATACTCGCGTACCCTGCGTCCCTGCGTTCCAGGGAATTTTGGACCCTTAGGAAATGCCCCCAAACTATTGGAGACTCCATTAGGAACTTGGGGACTTGCTAGTCGTCCCTAAGACATTTTGAAATTTTTTTAGGAATGTTCCGAACACATTTAGGGATGTCTTTGGCATATTTCAAGGGTTTTTTGGGAAGATTTCATGGATGTTTTGGGAAGGTTTTAGGGATAATCCAAACATATAACTTCAATTTTGAAAATCATGGACATTTTTTTTTAACGAGATCGGATACTTGTGTATTATAAAAAACTTCAAAAGGCAAAGGCTGTTACATATTGTAGGAAAGGCTGAGAGGAAAGGATCCAAAATGGGTGCGCAAACCCTTGATCCTTGTTGATGGACTTGTTAGAAATAGTTTGAAAAAGATAGCGGCTATACTGCCGTACAAACAAGCTTGCTAATAAACAAAATTTACAAGACATTAAACAGATTACTGTTGCTGATTAACATAGTCATCAAGCTGAGGTTCCTTTTTGGCGCTGATTTTAGTCGAGGTCTCCGCTTGCATGCTCTGTGTTATTGAACTGATATGAGCAATTGCTTCTTCCATGTGGTTGCACTTCTCCTTGATATTTTCAATCTCCCCTTTTTGCTTCTCCAGTTTTTTCCTCTTGGAGTTTCTGTCCGCATGGAATTCCTCCTTGAGCTCATTAAAGTGCTTAACGAATCTTGCAATCATAAAGCAGTGGGCTTTGCATAAGGTGCATTCGTTGTTTGCAATGATGCGCTCCAGAGGGTTTGCAGCCGTGTCACGATCTTCTGGGAGCTCTGCCATTTTTGAGGCTCGGGTGTAGAGAGTTTTAGAGGCTATTGACGAGGAGAAATAACAGGGGGAGAAAAAGGAAAGAGGGCGGGATGAAGGGGAGAAGGGGGTGCAGATCGGGAAGAGAGGAGACCCTGCGTTGAAGGAGACTATGGATTGAAGGGATAACTACAATACAGGAGAAGACGAAGGACTGAAGGGAGTTGGAGAAGGATGGCGCTGGAACAAGGAGACAGAGCAGTTAGCTGAAAGAAATAACAGAACAAAGCAATTGCAAGAATTACCCCTGAGAACGATTGAGAGCGGCCTTTCGGTTGAGCTGAACGAAATGCGATCTCTGGAACTGTCCCCAGGCTGGGTGAGGGGAGGCGATCCTTTGCGCTTATGCAGATGAAGGAATGGAGATCTGAGATGCGCTGGGAAGGAAGGACTCTGGTGCTTATAATGCTAAGTGAGAGGCTGAGCCAACTGTTCTGCTAGGAGATCCTTAGAGATTTGGCTGAACTTAGGATCAGATTTAGAATTGTTTTTGCAGTCGATGTAGATTGTGAAGTGACAAAGGCCTACCTTCTGCTCAGAGATGTCACAGGAGAGCTGAGAAATCCTGGACTCGTACTTGATCTTCTTGTCAAACGCGATTTCATTTGCGCTGCTCAAGATGATGGGAGGCACGGTGTCAGAGAGAATGCTGGCTGGAGGCGGCTTGGCAGGCTTAGAATATCGAGCAGGAGGGATGTTGTGATTACTGAGATGGCTGGATTTTAGAGTTTTGGGGAAGTGATGGAACCTGCTACGGGATTGATTTGTCGTAGATGTGATCATTTTCTCTGGCTTGTCCAGTAGGCCTGTTGGATGCCCTTGTGGCAAGTGAATCAGCTTCTGAGTTGTGTTCCCTTAGAACGTGTTTAAATGTTATGTCTCCCAGCTGCCTGACGTTGTCCATTATTCTAGATTTTAGATTGTTTAGTGCCGCTTTTTTAAAGTCTCCCCCTGAAGCTATAGCTGCAATAATGATTGCTGAGTCTCCCGGATGATTGAGTTTTGGATTCTCATCCGCTTCAAAATGGTAGTGCCTAGGAGGAGGCTGTAGGCCTCAGCCATGTTGTTTGACATTTGCCCCAGGCCCCATTCGTAGGTTAGAAGAACTTTGCCATGCTGATCCTTTATGACTCCTCCTGCCCCGGCTTTCCCCGGGTTGTTTTTGGAGGCCTCGTCAAAATGTAGAGTGGTTCGTTTTTGGTCAAGGATCCATTGTCTTATTTCTTCCTTGGTGCCTCTGAGCTTCCAATTATTGCCTCTCTTGTCTGCTGTGGAGTGAATTTGTTTATGCTTGGCGTACTTGAGACAGAATTTGTTGAGCCAGTCCTTCTCATCCTTGTGCCAACTAATTTGATCTGGAAAGGAGACAATGTTGGCACTTATTGCTTTTGATATAATCGCCATTGTTTTTGCCAAAATACGAGCTAGATTAGGCTTCTGGTTGTTGAAGATGAAGTTGTTTCGGGACAGCCAGATTTGCCAGCAGAGGGTTGCTGGGATGCATTTCCACAGGCGGATGATGGAGCTCTTGGATTTCTTGGGGAAAGGATAGCATTTCTCCCAATTTTTTTGTAGATTGGGAAGCTGGTCAAAGGTCTCGCTAATTTTTAGAGGGCTGATGAGCTGAGTCCAACAACTTTGAGCAAAGGGGCAGTCCAAGAAGAGATGATGGCTGCTTTCTTCCTCAGCACGACAATGGCAACAGATTGAGGGGCCAATTATCCCTTTTTTCCTGAGATTCTCAGCTGTGAGTATCTTGCCTTTGAGGAGTGTCCAGTTGAAATTTTTTATCTTTGGCAAACACTTTGATTTCCACACTGCTGCATATAGATTCCATTTGCCTGTTGTTGAATTTGCCTAAAGAAACCTATATCCCTCTTTGACAATGAAGTTTCCTCCACTGGGATCCCAAATGTACCTATCGTCGGTCCTTTTGTTTGTGGGGGCGGAGCCTGAGAGAGAGGTTTTGAGATCGGTCCACAGATCCCTGAGGGCGGTTGGGATAGGGAGACCCTTCCAATCATGCCAGCTGTTGTGATCCCATATGGAAATATCAAATAGAGAGGTCATATTCTTTGCTTCCATCCAGATTTGCAGGGGTCTGAAGTTCTGAGTAAGGTTTCTTGGATTTGTCCCCATGATTCTATCGGACCAAAGATTTATATTTTTATCGCTGCCAGGCACTTTTGAAATGTGGTTTCTGAATTGGGGGAGGACTTTTTTGATGAGCTTCCAAACAGGAGTGCAAGGTCTCTCAGTGATTGTTTCAGCAAGTATATTGGAGTTTGGGCCATTGAGATACTTTCTTTTCAAAGCTTCCACCCACCAGGAGCCTTTTCCTATTAACATTCTCCAGATCAGTTTGAATCCCATAGCTCTATTGGAGAGACTTGGTATTTTGATGGCTAGGCCTCCATTTTCGAAAGGAAGGATAACTTGGTCCCATCTGACAAGGCTGAACTTTTTTGAGTCTTGCTTCCCTCCTTGCCAGAGAAAGCTTCTCATAATTAGTTCCATGTGCTTATGAGTGCTGGCAGGGGCCAAGGTTACTGCATATTGTTATATGGGCAGAGCGGAGAGGATGGCCTTGATGAGGGTATTTCTACCAGCCAAATTTAGCCAAGATAACCCCCAGCTTTGAAGGAGTCCCCTCATTTTTTCTATGTGCTTTACCCAAATTTCAGGCTTGACTATTTCTTTTGCTAGTGGTAGGCCCAGATAAGAAAAGTGGCTCCAATTCCTTTGTACTGGAATGTCCAAGATCAGGGAAATTCTTTGCATGATTTGGAGAGAGGTGTTCCAGGTGTATATCTTACATTTTTTGTTGTTTAGCTTTCCCCCTGAGGCTGCTAGGAAGGCATCCAAAATTTTATTGAATCTTCTTGCCATCAAACTTGAGGCTCCCCCGATTAATAAGGTGTCATCTGCAAAAAGCGAATGATTGATTTCTTTGATCCCTCTTTCTATACTGATCCCGATGATCTCCTTTTGCTTGTGTAGTATCTCTAGATGGATGCTCAAGGTCTCCACCATTATGATGTATAAAAATGGAGAGAGGGGGCAACCTTGCCTCAGTCCCCTAGTGCTTCTAAAATAGCTGCTCGGTCTGCCGTTGATCAGGGGGGCAGTCCAGGGGTTAGAGATGCATTCCTTAATAATGCTTATAAATTTGTTGGAGATCCCGGATTTACTAAGAACTTCTATCAGGAAATGATGGTCCACCCTGTCAAATGCATTAGCCATGTCTAATTTGATGATCATACCTCGTTCTTTCTTGTTGGTACTGCTGTGTATTGCCTCCTCAATCAGAATGAAGTTATCCGTGATTTGTCTTTGAGGAACAAATCCCCCTTGGTTCTTGGAAATGAGGGTGGGGAGGAGCTTTTTAAGCCTGTTGGCTAGAATTTTAGTGACAATCTTGTAAGAGACATTGCAAAGGGAGATAGGCCTGAACCTATCGAAGGAGAGGGGATTGATGTCTTTGGGAATGACGGCGAGGTGTAAGGATTTGGCGTTTTCCCCCATCTTGCAGTTTTTGAAAACATTTTTTACCATCCTTACAAAGTCTTTTTTTGTAGTGTCCCAGTGATTTCTGAAGAAGGCGACAGTGAAACCATCTGGGCCTGGGGCCTTGTCCTGTTGCATGCTAAAGGCTGCCATCCTGATTTCCTCCTCTGAAACATCCTTGTCCAATTCGCTGTTTTGCATGACTGAGATTTTGCTCTCAATTGGTCTGAGGAATTCCGTGCTATCCGAAGACTGGGGGCCTGCTGTTAATAAGGATTGGAAATGCCTGAGTGCTGCCTCTTTTATTGCTTCTTGCTCGTTGATCTCTTGCCCTTCTACCACGATTTTGTCGATTTGGTTGCCGGCGCGTCTGAGCTTTACGTTGTTGTGGAAAAAGGAGGTGTTTTTGTCTCCGGCCTTTAGCCATAAACACCTCGATTTCTGCCTTTGTTCTTCCTCCTCTACCCTGTTTTGTCTATAAAGTTCCCTGTACATTTCGTTTTCTTGTGTTTGGTCCTCCTTTGTGTATTGAGTATTCTCTTTTGCCTGGCTCCACTGCTCCAACTGCTTGTGAAGGTCTGCTTTTTTTTTTTTTTTTCCTTAGCTGTGTTTTCTCTTGCCCACTGCTTTATAGCTGTTCTTAGAGACTTTAGCTTGGTTTCCCAGATATAATGAGGCGAGCCTATAACTTCCTTAGCCCACTGGGCTTGGATGAGGTTGCTGAAGTCTTCTTTGGCGTCCCAGATTTTGTTGTATTTGAAGGGGAGGGGCCCCAGATTTCTTCCCTTGTCCAGCATTATGGCCACTGGTTTATGGTCTGAGGCCGAGGCTTGAATGATTTTGGATTTGATAGAGGAAAAGCCTGCAACAATTCTTTCATGAACAAGGATTCTGTCTAATCTCTCCTTGATGTTATGGATGCCGATTCTTTTGTTACTCCACGTAAATTTCCCGTTGTAAGGAGGAATGTCTATCAGATTGTGGTTCTGGATTATTGATTCCAACGAATCTCTTGAGGGGTCTGCGTGGAAGTTCCCACCTAGTTTTTCCTCGGCATTTCTTATTAGATTCAGATCTCCTCCCAAGAAAATATTCCTGTCTTGAACGGATTGTAAGTCTGTGGTTAAAGAATCCCAACAGAGAGCTTTATCCCTATAGTGATTCAGAGCATAGATGTTTTATATAGTGTAGATTTCTTTTGAAGTTTTGTTTCTGAGATCTGATCTTACCCACCAATTGCAAGAGTTTATATTGATGGGGTCCCATTTGTTCTTATTCCATAGAGCTCCTATACCTCCTGATGCACCTGCTGCTCCTATTGATGTGCCAGAGTAGTTTTTGTATTTTGTGGTTTGATTTTGGAAATCATTCTCAGAAATTTTGGTCTCCTGGATGAGGAGAAGGTCTGGTTGCTCCTGTTTGATTATATCCCGGACTGCATTTGTTTTTAAGGAGGATCCCAACCCCCTACAATTCCAAGAGACCACTATCATCATTTTCCATTTTTTAATTGGTGCCTGCTCTTCTCCTTTAGTTTTTCTCCACTTCCTTTTTGCTTATCAAGATATGTATCCATAGGTTGTTGGGTACCGGTAGCCATTTCTTTCGCTGCTGTTTCATCTCTGATCTCTTTGTTTGACTTCCTGCCTGCCTTTCTCGGAGGGTCAGAGGAGAGGCTTGCTTATTTTGATTTATTTCGAGTGAGTATTCGCTCGATGGTTGGGGGGGGTGAGGGTGGGGGTTTCGATGGGGAGGAGATGACTGCTAGGGCAGTGTCTCGAGGGGAGGGGGGAGGGGATATGGAGTCTTCAGCTGATAGGGATTCAAAGGGGTTAGAGGAAGAGGGGAAGGGAGGAGCTGAACAGGAGGGGGGAGGAGGAGGAGGGGAGGGGATTTCGGGGAGGGGCTTGGAGCTTGGTCCTTGTGAGGGAGTGGGTTTTTTATTTTTAACTTGTTCCCAAGGACCTTCAGATATTTCTGCATTACCATTAGGCTCATTTAATTTTGACTTGCTACATCTATTTTCGAAGTGTCCATATTCGTGACATACCTTGCATTTGAATGGCAACTGCTCATAGTCTAGTCGTTGGATGTGTGTCCAATGATCTACCTTGATCTTGATGGCTTCCGGCAGGCCTTTCCCGAGGTCGACTTCGACGCATATCCTTGCACACGCATGCATGTTCTCCTTTGGCTCAGATCTGTCGATGTATTTGCCAACTGCGTTCCCAATAGCCTTTACAGATTCGTCTCCCCAGCAGTGAAGCGGCAGATGAGGCAGGCGGACCCAAACCGGGACTGCGTTTGGGATGTCCATTTCTGGATCAAAGTCTAGAGTCCATCTGTTCAGATAAAGGCCTCTTGAATCCATGAAATAAGGGCCGTTTCTGAAGATGAGGTTCCTGTCCTCTTTTGATTCAAATAGGAAGGTGTAGAAGCCCCTTCCGCAGAACCTGATAGCTATTTTTCCTTGTGTCATCGCACTCCAGTTGTGTTCTACCCATTTTTGGACTAATCTGGGTGAAGGCCAAAGTCCAATGAACTGGCCGACAAGGCCTCTTTCAGCTAAGGCGATTGCTGGCTTCCTCGGTAGGGTAGGAGGGAGAGAAACTTCAGGAATTTCATCTAGTTTTTTGACAAACTTTGTCACAGATGGGCAGATTCTTGTTGATGCATTCTCTGGGATGAGAGATGCAAACAATTTTTCATGATCTTCCAGGTCTGGTGGGGGGGGATCAGACCCAGCCATTAAGGCGAAGGGGGGCCAACGTGCAGGTGCTTCAGAGAAAGGAAAGAGGCAGAAGGGGAGAGCCCTTGTGCTGGGGTGAGCAGGAGGCCTGAAGGGCGAAGGAAGACTGGGAGAGGCCGTGAGGGGCGCAGATGGCAGTGGGCCTGCCAGGCAGGGGCCTGGGGCAGGGCCAGACGGTGGGCGCGGGAGACCAGTTCAGATCGCCTTCTTTAGAGCTCGCAGCCGCTCTGCTTCTCGATCGTCTTCATCTCTCATTCTACTAAGACAATTAAGCTTATGACAATCATGGACATTGATGATCGAACAATATGATCACTTTTCCCATTCATTTTTTTTGGAATGTATTGAATCTATTTTTTTTGTACAAGTTGCAGCTCAAACATGGGTTTTTTATGATGGGTTTCATTTTGGATTTTTAGTGATTTTAGATATTGTATTTTCAATGGTAAAATTACAAAAAGCAGCCTCCATGTCATGAAAATGGAAAATACAATGTTTTAAAAGGCTGATTCTTATGGCTATTTTTATTCTCTTTTCACTTTTTGGATCATCTCAAATTTTATATATTATATGTGGGTTTTGGGGACTCATTCATGTTTAGTGCTTCCATCATCCCAACTACAAATGTTGTGAAAACAATTAGATAGGAGTGAATTGGATTTGGTACTAAATGTTTAAATAAAGTCCTATTCAATCTCTTAACCTAAAATATGAATTTCATATCTTTAGAGAACCAAAATATTTTATAGTGGTTTTCAACACAATTGTAAAAGTTTGCAAAACCTATTGAAAAGGGAATGCTTTTTATGCTTAATATAGTCATCCTTAACAATAAATATGAGGGAAAAACTACTATAAAGATAGTACTATGTGATAGATTGTTCATGGACCTTATTACAAATTTAAAGTAGTTACACTTAAGTTTAAGAGAAGATCTTCGACGAAAATCACAAGATAAATCATTTGTCGACGCGTTTCGAACCAACCAGTGTGGTTCATCCTCATGACAAGTTGAAGAAATAGATCCAGCTTAGCATGTTAAATAGTCTGAGTAGAGACTCCAACAGCTAAATCGACCAACGGCTAATTTTGACCTACGGACCCAGGTCAAATTACTATTCATTAATTTAATATTATTATTATTTTAATATTAATACCAAAAAATATTTTTTAAAAATTAATTTATATATATATATATATATATATTTCAATTAAAATCATACAGTTAAGGTTAAAAATATCAATGAAATAATTTAAATGATTAGTTAGAAAAGGTAATTTATTTAATTTAATTAAATTATTTGTTATTATATATATTTTTTTTCTCGATAACACTGATCTATTTATATTACAAAAAGTCAAAAATATTACAAAAATTACATCTGGGCCAAAGCCCTGTACCTTCAGAGAAGATATCAGTCATTGCTACCTTGCATAGAAGAGCGACACGTAGCATACAGTAATCGACACGGTGGATTCATTACATGACACGGTGAGTATCGAAACTGACACGATGGATGCATTACTGGACAAGGTGAACACAAATCGACACGCTGTGTATGGAAAACGACATGGTGAACATGTTGAACGACGCGTGGGCTGAGACTATGGTGATATGGACCGAAATTACAGACATAAACTCCATAATAGATATACAAAATCATGAAAATGAAAAGGTCAGAGAAATTCATTCCTTGCTGCCCAGACTTGGCGACTGCTGAGTTAATCGTCATCCGTGGTGTGAGGTTCATCAGATGCTGGACCCTTGAGCTTTTCCGCTGCATCCTTACCCTGGCACGAGCTCCTTTGAGCAGGTTCCTTACCCTGGCATGAGCTTCTCTGAACAGGTTCGCTGGGGCCAGCTTCATCCGTCTGAACCGGACGCGTGAAGTCTACAGTGGGAGTCTCCATGTCGACCCGCGGGACAGTCACCGTATCCAAGCGCCCACGAGCACTGCTACAATGCTCCACAGTAACCGACACTATCAGAGTGTTATTAGCAAAAGCACAGGGAATTCTATAACGAATGGCCGGATGTTCCGAGTGACCACACTCCGGAATGCCCCAATTGCCTCTAGCATTGCGGCCTGGAGGCCTGTTTTGCTCAGAGGTAATTTCAACTGAGGACGTTGGAGAAATCTCAGGCCTCTGAGAGGCAGAATGCCCTCTAGCCATTCCTCTGCGACTGCTCATCCTGAGCCTCTCCCTTGGCATTTGGCGATGGCTTCCCTCACCTACAATTCCTCCAGAAACCTTGTTCCAAGCAATAACCCACTCAAACGGCCTGGTATGCGGCAGAGAGGTCAGGGAGGCAACCTTAATAGCTCCCATGCTCCTCGGATATTGCAGCGCATTGAATGGCGCCTGCAACCTCCTGTACATTCCCCGTCGTTCCCCTGCTCCAGACTAGACAGCCTAACTACATTCCTCTCCTCGCAAAACATTGCGAATTTGCTGATTGCATCGCCTTCCGGCGAATTTAAGGAGCCTGCTCCTTGGCTTGGCGTGGCTTGTCCGGGCTGACAGAGGCCCATGTGACAAGCCACATGCCTCATAACTGTTCTAACACGCGGCATGGACAGTGATGTCACCCGCATCCGGGATATTTGTTATTATATATTAATAATACAAGTAATTTTCTTTGTTTAATTAAGTTGTTTATTAAATATAATTAATATTATATTAGTAAAAAAGTCTTCATATTAATATATTATTAATATTAGTAGTCAAAATATTATTATTAATTTAATATTATTAATATTAATATTATTATTATTATTATTTATGGAAATAAGTTAAATTAGGTAAGATATATAGATAAATAAAATACTTTTAAGGGTTAGTTTAAAAAAAATAAAAAATTAATATAATTTATTTATTTAAATTATTTATTAATAATTATTAATATATATATAAAAGTAATAATCGTCGGTTATTTAGATAAAAGTTAGGTAAAAGACAGTTGAAAAAAATAAAATAATAAATAAATAAATAAATTAACAAATAAATTAACAAATAAATAAATTAACTAATTAATTAAAAAAAATAAAAAAATAAGAAATAATATATATATATATATATATATATATATAATAATAATAATAATAATAATAATAATAATAATAAATACATGTAAATATAGGGTATATAAAGTAATAAATAAATAAAATAGAGAGAACGACAAAAAAGGGGAGGGACAGGAAAAAGACCAAAAGCGACCACAGAGCAAAACGAATCAACCCCAGGAGGAAGGAAGGCTCCAGGGGGAACACAGAAAACTAAGACGACAGGGTAGGGATCCAACAGCTACTGATTTTCCAGCCATCATCTCTATTGAGATTGTTACCTGCCTTCTTTCAATCTCAATAGCTTCCCTGAATTTACGATGATGGAAATGAGCAATCTTAGCAACAACCTTGGCCTCCTCAATACAAACCTGATGCTTGGTCTTTTCCACATGCTCTGCTAACGCTGAAGACTTGGTTCTCCCATGTCTTAGGTCAGCTGCATGTTAGCTTATCCTCTGATGGATGGAGCGTCTTGTTTCCCCGATATAGGGGGTTCAACAAGAACAAGGGATCAAGTAGACACCCTTCATGTCCATAGGGTCAACAAGATCTTTCACCGATTGGAGGGACTTACGAATGGTGTTGAGGGGCCTAAAGGTAAAGGGGATATCATACCTCTTAAGGATCCGAGCAATTTTGTCTGTGGTTCCTTGAACATAGGGAAGATGGACTCCTAGTCGGCGCTCCTTCGGTTCTTTATTAATCATTGCATTTTTAGAGGCTTTAAGGAAAGCCTTTTGACCTAGGCGCCTACTGTAGCCATTCTCCACAAAGACATCAAGGAGATGGGATCTCTCCTTATCAAAGCTCTTATTATCAGAAATCCTCAGGGCATGAGTAGCAAGGGTGTTAAGAACACCCATCTTTTGAGCAGGGAAATGATGGGAATCGGCATGAAGATACTGCTTAGTATGCGTTTTCTTACGGAATACTGAGTGGGAGAGAGAGCCATCCATATTCTTAGAAATAAGAATATCCAGGAAAGGGAGGCAACCATTGACCTCTTTTTCCAAGGTGAACTTAGTGGCAGAGGACTGATAGTTGAGGTGATTGAAGAAGCGATCCAGCTCCTCGTGGCCATGGGACCAGATGACATTAGTGTCATCTACATACCTCCTCCAAAGCTTAGGAAGGAGACGAGCCAAGGCTAGAGATTTGGCTTCGAAATCTTCCATAAAGAGATTGGCGACAATAGGGGAAAGGAGGGAGCCCATGGCAACACCACAAGTCTGTTCAAATAACTCACCCTCGAAACAGAAGAAAGTGGAAGTGAGACAGATCTCCACCAGATGCGCGGTATCGGGATATGTTAGGCGATAGATCACTTCCAAGGCCTCCTTTATAGGGATGCAGGTATAAAGGGAGACCACATCAAAGTTGACCAGGATGTCCTCAGGGTCAAGCTTAATATCTTTAAGCTCCTTAATGAAGGATGCAGAGTCTTTCACAAAGGACTCAGTGCGGCCAACCAGAGGCTTAAGTTTCAGGGCGAGGAACTTAGCTAGAAGGTAGGTCGGACCACCAATGGTATTGACGATAGGCCTCAGAGGGACCCCTTCTTTGTGAATCTTAGGTAACCCATAGATCCTAGGAGTAAGGGGACTGCTCTCAATGAATTTGTGGCTTAGAGAGCCCACTAAACTACTGGACTTGATGGCGAGAGCCACAGTCCTAGAAACTTTCTTAAGAGGGTTCTTGGGCAGTTTTTTTTTTTTATTTCTTTCTTTCTTATTTTTTATTTTTATTTTATTTTTTTAATTAATTAATTAATTTATTTATTTTCAACTGTCTTTTACCTAACTTTTATCTAAATAACCGAAGATTATATATATATATATATATATATATATATATATATATATATATATATATATAAGTAATAATCAACTCTGATCTTAATAAGCAACTCAGGCTTCTTAAGGATTTCTGCTCTACCATGGGTATGACTGTTAACACTGACAAAACAACAGTTATGATTATCAAATCCAAGAAGGACACTTACGCTAATTTTATGTATGACAATAATAACTTGGAGGAAGTGTATTCTTACAAGTACCTAGGAATTGATATTCATCACAATCTCAACTGGAACCATAGCATTGAGAAAAGGATTAATGGGGGGTGGAAAGCTTACTTTGGTCTTGAAAATAATTGTAAAATAACAAATCTTGTAATGTGGGATAAAAAGAAGTTTCTCTTTGAAACTTTAGTCACTCCTGTTATCTTATATGGCTGTGAGGTTTGGGGTTGCAGCATCTCCAGAGAATCATGGAGAAAGATTGAGCAAATCTAGAAGCGTTTTATAACTTATAACCTGAAAATTAAAAGTAATACACCCTATCCTATTCTCCTTATAGAAGCAGGTCTTTCCCCTATTGAGAGCCTAGCTATGCTTAGGTTTCTGTTGTACAAACACAAAATCAGTAACATAGACGATCATAGACTTCCTAAGCTAGCTTTAAATTCTAGCCAAAACCACCTAAGGCTCAATCGAGGGTGGCATAAAGACACAAGGGCCTGGTTAAACTATTGGGAGATCAACGAAAATGATGCATTGCAAAACATAAATAACATTAAAGATATTGTTACTTCTAAGTTCAAAGAAAAAATGTGGTGTGAGAAAGACTTAGCGGCTAAAAGAAAATTAAGTTATTATAAGAAGGTCATCAACCCCACCCTAGAAGATCAAAAGTATCTCTCTATTTTAACTAGCTCAAAGAAGAAAATTAATATAGCAAAGATTAGAACGAATTCTCATGAGCTCCATAGTGAAACAGGTCGTTGGGCAGTTCCTAAAATGCCATGGACGGAAAGGATCTGCCATATATGTGAGAATAGGAACATCGAGGATGAAAACCACTTCCTCTTAGAGTGCCCCGCGTATAACCACATTAGATCTCAGTTTCACAATTTTTGCTACAATACTGACCTTCCTAGCCTTTTACAATGTCAAAATTATAGTGAGCTCGGGAGGCTTCTCTCCAAGCTTTTTGAGCATAGGAATAAAATCTTAAATCAAAATAGATAATTTGTTTCTTTAGGTCCGATAGACCATTATTTGGTCTCAGCGGACGTTAACCATCATCATCATCATCATCATATATATATATTAAAAATTATTAGTAAATAATTTAAATAAATAAATTATATTAATTTTTTTTTTTAAACTAACCTTTAAAAGTATTTTATTTATCTATATATCTTACCTAATTTAACTTATTTCCATAAATAATAATAATAATAATAATATTAATAATATTAATTTAATAATAATATTTTGACTACTAATATTAATAATATATTAATATCAAGACTTTTTTACTAACGATGAACCACACTAGTTGGTTCGAAACGCGTCGACAAATGATCAATTATGTGATTTCGCCAAAAAATTTTCTAAATTTTTTTTCTAAACAAACATTATGGATCACAGAAGTCTAAATTCCTTGACAAAAAAATTACTTATATTATTAATATATAATAACAAATAATTAAATTAATTACCTTTTCTAACTAACCATTTAAATTATTTTATTGATATTTTAAACCTTAACTGTATGATTTTAATTGAAATATATATATATTTTATATTAACATTAATTAGTAAATAATTTAAATAAATAAGTGAATTATCTTCTTAAACTAACCACTAATACTATTTTATTTATTTTGAATCCTAACTTTTATTAATATCCTAATATTATAACTTTTATATATATATATATATATATATAGATAGATATATAAATAAATAAATTAATTTTTTAAAAATATTTTTTGGTATTAATATTAAAATAATAATAATATTAAATTAATGAATAGTAATTTGACCTGGGTCTGTAGGTCAAAATTAGCCGTTGGTCGATTTAGCCGTTGGAGTCTCTGCTCAGACTATTTAACATGCTAAGCTGGATCTGTTTCTTCAACTTGTCCTGACGATGAACCACACTGGTTGGTTCGAAACGCGTCGACAAATGATTTATCTTGTGATTTTCGCCGAAGATCTTCTCTTAAACTTGATATGGATCACAGAAGCCTCAATTCTACACTTAAGTTTCCTAAAGCTAAAGCTCATGTCTAGTAGCCAATAACACAATGTCATTCAACCCTTTTTAAATTTGTTTGAAATTTTAATTGGCGAGTGTAAGGGTTATGCATAATTCTATAAAGTATAGCTTGTTATGCTTAAAAGCTTGAAACAACTACAAATGTTATATATATATATATATATATATATATATATATATATATATATATATATATCGTCCCCAACCCACCGTCCCCTGTTTATTTGGGGGTGTGCTCTAGCCGTTCCCAGGATTCGTCCCCCGTCCCAAAATCAATGCAACATAGGTGAATATTCCTCATAAATTTGTCAATCAGGGCATGATATTGCTTGCAAATTGAATATATTCACCTATGTAACTAGATTTCACCTCATATTTTGGATTCTTAGCCACTTTTATGAGATTCTTTGCCACTTTTGGCCAACAACAGTGTGGGTTGCGGCTTTGGAGACAAAATCCCGCAGGCTTGCACTTGAGTGGGTGGAAGCTGATAAAATGGACGGGCCGGCCTGTGCAGATCCCAGTGACAATATTGTGGTAGGAGGGAACCGAGCTCCCCCTGCAGTGCGAACCGTAAAAGAGAAGCACGAAAAATCCTAGGAAAGCCATAGCATGAATCTTGACAACTCAATCTATACAACGAGTGAACTATTGTAACTGACTGTCGAGATTGTTTACTTTCATGGAAGATATGATTTTTCTTTAAAATTAGACACTTTGTTTTTCTGAATTTCCTAAATCAATTGTAGAAATATTCCTGGGTCAGGGTCAACTATTACTCTTAGCTTAGGCACGTTATTATTGAATGAAATCCTGGTAATTTTCCATTTGCCAAACTAAAAGAAACCAAACTCTGGATGTCGAGTCTGGTAACTTTACATTGCCGAGCTGAAGGAAACCAACAGACAGACAATTTTTACAGCCTCATAAGAAAAATACAACAACGCATACACAAGGGTGAAATTTTAACTTTTCTTCAACAATTACAATCCATAGAGAAAACACAACATCTAATATCTCTGAACAAAAGCGAACAATTTACTTTGACAAACACAATCATTTCTGAGCTTAAGGAAATCAATCCTTCCAGAGACAGGCAATATTTACTGTTTCTGAACTGCAAAAATAACATTTAAATTGATGGAAGAGATTTAACCTTTCTTGGCTGAGATACTGGACAAAAGAACAACAATTTATAGTGCCTGAGGAATGACAAGTCAAAAGTTACAGAGATAGACCAAATTCTAACTCTACAGATGGAAACCAAATTTATCACAGGAATGTTTTTTTCTTAAGGCATGAGTTTTTCCCGAGAAATTCATGTGGCAGTTGCCTTATTGGAGGATGATAACAATGTAAAATTTGAAACAGGAACTGATACGATTGCCCGTTTCGTTGAGGTAGCAAAAAATCAATCAATTTTGAAACGTGGTGATGCAGAATATATATATATATATATATATATATATATATATTAACAATGTAAAATTTGAAACAAGAACTGATACGATTGCCCGTTTCATTGAGGTAGCAAAAAAATCAATCAATTTTGAAATGTGGTGATGCAGAATATATATATATATATATATATATAGCATAATTTTTGACACTTTAACTTTTTTTATGTACATTAGTTTTTAGAATGTTAGTGATTTACATGCTCATTTTAAAAAGTGTTGATTCTTTAGTAGGCCTTTTTTTTAAAAGATTTATTTTTTGACTTTAAATTTTCTAATGTATTAAATGTGAATAATTATTTTCTAAATTTAATAATTTTTGAAGTGGTTTTTTCCTTTATATTTTCATGTTTTTTTTTTTTTTTTTTGTAGTGAGGTCTTTATTTTTTTGCATAGTTAAAGAAGAAGGTCGATATTTTAAAGTTTCGATATTCTACATATTTATATATCGTTAATTAATTTTTCAATGCATATCAAATAATTGTCTCTAAAAAACAATAATTTTTTAACAATTGACATTAAAAGAAACATTACACATTTTGACATTTTTTTTGCTAGAAATGACATGTTAAAATCACAATTTTTGTAGGAAAAATTTAACAAAAAATGGTTAAATAATATATATATATATATATATTTTTTTTTTTTTTTAAAATATGAATTTCATGTCAAAAAATAATAATAATCACAATTTTTTTCAAAAAATAATGATTCACATAAAAATTAAAGTGAAAATCACATAATACAAATATTGAACATATAACAACATTAATTGAATACTTATTCTTCTCATAAAATGTCAAAGTCAAAACATTACAAGTATAACTAATTAATAGTTACAAAAAATGAGCTTGATTTCCAAGCATAACTTAAATTTAATCAACAATATCACGTAATCCAAACTCTTCATCCTCTATAGTTACACCATTGTCTTCTTCCATAATATTTTCTGCTTCATTTTGTTCATTTTCCTCTTCTGATGGATCTTTGATGTCTGCGAATCTCCCAATGTATGCCTTTCCAATCATTCCATCTAATGGTGGTTGAGGTTCCTTTGCCTTTTTTGCCACATGTGATTCATTAAAATCCCCTTTCCTCAACCCAATTTCTTGCATTGCATCTGGAAGAAATTGAAAAACATTAATTATTTGCTGAATAAATTTGCACTATATTGGGTTTTTCAATGGCAATGCAATTTCTGGTAATCTTCCTGAAGTTTTGTATCTACAATTGGACAACACTTGTTATGAAAAAAAAATTAGATTGTTTTTGGATATCTAAACATGCTTGTTGAATTGAGATTTTTTCATAAGGTAAATGTTGGTTTCCTTTTTGTTTGGCACAATCATAACCATATTGATCAAATGTTTAGTCGTTTTTCAATCACATTGAGGAGGAAGGATGTTGTGAGCTTGCCATTATTAATTGAATGTATTAAGAAATCATACATGCCAGAGCCTATTTTTGATGTGTTGGAAGAAATTGTTGACATGTGAAGGTTTATTCTGGGATCGCACGATGAGGAGAAATGCATTGAACAAAGTAATGACATTAGCTTCTAACATCAATTTCGTATCAAAAAAATTGATGGGAAAACACTAATATGGGGCAAGAAGTATTCCTATTGTAGGATGGGCCGTCATCACATTTTGCATTTTTGAAGTTCATTCTAGATCAACCAATATTTGCGTCAAATATATTGTTATTACAATCAGTTGCTGAGGTTCATAATGCACGCAGGCAGAATAGAGATATAAATTACTTTGATTGCCTGGAAGAAATTAAAAAATGTATTAGATATACATATGAGTACTTTGATATTTCTGATTCAGTTTGGTGGGAGTATTTTTTCAATAATCAAAGTGATATCATTTCAAGAACAACAAATGAAGATATACTTTTGAAAACTCCATTTATTTGGCCACAAAATGTGTCAAATGAACATGAAAAAAGAAACATTGTTGAACAACAACAATTTGAAGGTATTATTAACTCTTCACAAGTAGAGGAAATAAAAATGCATATTGGTCTTAGAAGATCTCGTGCACAACGTGAAGCCATGGAAGACTTTTACAAGGGTTCAATACATGATATTAAGGAGGGTTACATGATCACAATGCTAACAGATGGAAATCCCAATGACTATCCATTATGGGTTGCTAAAGTTATAAAGGTCATTATAGAAAATGAAAATGTTGCAAGTGTTGAAGTACATTGGTATGCTACAAATACACACCCACTCAATGGTGTGTACAAGCCAGAGATGGTAGTTGATAAAAAAAATTGGTGGAAAGAGAAAAAGAAAGGGTACAAATATAAATCATCGCCGCACAGGCCTCTTAAAATTGGAGGATGTTGACATATTTGTTTATGACTTCAATTTAAAAAAGAAGAAGAAAAACTCTTCGCTTCAAGATGATAAAGATTCTGAAGAGGTTGTTACCATAAGAAACAATGTTGAGATGAGAGTCTGCTGAAACCAGTCGTAGATCCAGAAGAATTTTGAAACCTGAAATGGTGTGCATGTATGTTGACTCAGATGGGGCACTAGTTGATGAAAGAGAAGAATATGGAACATATTCATCTGCATCTAGTCATTCATCTGAAGATGTGAATTATGATAGTGTGCAAGAAAATATGAGTGATTCTGAATAATTGTCTAAGACAATTTATATCATTGATGTTTGCATCGTATCTTGAAATAAAAAATTTGATTTCCATATGGTGTTAAATGAAGTTATGAGTCATTTTTATGTTTGTTGGATTATATGTTTTAATTATTATGATTTTTATTGTTTAGAATATCTATAATGCAACAATAATTTAGAGATGTAATTTATATTTCATTCAATCGACAAGTATTGACATTTTGATTAATTTACTCATGTAATTTGTTCATATTGTCATGGTTTAAATGTGTTGAAAACTTAGAGTTTTTTAATTCTATGGTTGAAAATTTTCCATATATATATATATATATATATATATATATATATATATATATATATATATATATATATTTTTTTTTTTTTTGATTGAAAACAATTAGATTTTAGTTATCTTTAGTGTCATGTTATTAATGTTTAACAACATGGATGAAAACTGATGGAATTTTAATGTGTTTCGGATCCCATTATTTTATCTTTATCGTTATTACTAAAAAATGTTGAAATTATACCGGAAAGAAAAATATTATTCTACCAAAGGCATTAGTGTGTTTTTTCCTCAAAAACAAATGTTTTTTCGCACAAAAAAAGAGCTTTATTGTCATTTTTCAAATATGTTGAAAATTAACCCTAAAATAAAAACATCGTTCCAGTACTGTTTTTAATGTTCTTTTTTTTGCTAGAATTCTTGTTTTGAATTTATAGTTTCCGTTTCAAAATTTACATTGTTTGATACTCAATAGAGTTTGAAATTATTATTTGAAATACACTTTTTAGATATATAAACATATTCAAAGATTCAAATATATAGATTTAAAAATTCAAAGTCTTTGGCATTCCATCTCTACAGATTTACAATTCAAATATATCAATAATTTTAAACTAAATTTCAAATAAAACTCATGACACATATTAAATTCTTAATTATACAATAAATTTCTAGCCATCAGCAGCCACAGGCCTGGAGATCAATATAATCCTAAATTTCTTAAAGCCAAAATGATTCATAGAAAACATTGAAATTAAAACTCAAACTTTAAGAGATTAAACGTTACCAATGCCAAAGGAATTTTTGTTTTCTTTCATGCAAAAAAAAATGTCCCTGAAAGTCAATACTAAATTTCTTCACGAATACACTGATGAAAAATAACCTACATATAGTCAAGTCAAAAGAGTTGTCAGAAATAATTCAAATCTATACTTAAGCTCTCAAAGTCTGAAATTTCATTAAATAGCTACTCTCAAGATAGAACTTCAAAAAATACTAATCTTTCAATGCCATCGTTCAGGCAAACGCGAAAACACAACTCAATTACCAACCCACCTTTCACACGGAAAGAAAACTTGTCGCTCGGATCATCTGGAGTTTGAATGAGCCCCCGCATGACCGAAACGAAGCAGCAAGGGAGAGCTAGGCAAAGGAGCAGCAAGAACATGCACAAAGCCAACCTCGGGTCACAACTTAGCATTTTTCATACGGGCTCGTTGGCCCGTGCGCACCCTCGCCCGAACGAATTTGCATGGGCGCCCGAACGACCGAAACGAAGCCACAAGGGAGAGCCGATCAAACGAGCTGCACGAACGTGCAGAAAGCCAACCTCGGGTCACAACTTAGCATTTTTGATACGGGGCTCGTTGGCCCGGGCGCGCCCTCGACCGAACGACCCGCCCGAACAAGTTCACACGGGCGCCCTCAAACGACCCGCCCGAACGATTTTGCATGGGCGCCCGAACGACCGAAACGAAGCCACAAAGGAGAGCCGGGCAAACGAGCTGCACGAACGTGCAAAAAGCCAACCTCGGGTCACAACTTAGCATTTTTGATACGGGCTCGTTCGCCCGAGCGCGGCCTCGCCCGAACGACCCGCCCGAACGAGTTCACACGGGCGCCCTCAAACGACATGCCCAAACGACCGAAACGAAGCGACAAGGGAGAGCCGGGCAAACGAGCTGCACGAACGTGCACAAAGCCAACCTGGGGTCACAACTTAGCATTTTTGATACGGGCTCGTTCGCCAGGGCGCGGCCTCCCCCGAACGACCCGCCCGAACGAGTTCACACGGGCGCCCTCAAACGACCCGCCCGAACGATAGAAACGAAGCGACAAGGGAGAGCCGGGCAAACGAGCTGCACGAACGTGCACAAAGCCAACCTCGGGTCACAACTTAGCATTTTTGATACGGGCTCGTTCGCCTGGGCGCGCCCTCGCCCGAACGACCGAAACGAAGCGACAAGGGAGAGCCGGGCAAACGAGCTGCACGAACGTGCACAAAGCCAACCTCGGGTCACAACTTAGCATTTTTGATACGACTCGTTCGCCCGGACGCGCCCTCGGCCGAACGACCCGCCGAACGAGTTCACGCGGGCGGCCTCAAACGACCCGCCCGAACGACCGAAACGAAGCGACAAGGGAGAGCCGGGCAAACGAGCTGCACGAGCGTGCACAAAGCCAACCTCGGGTCACAACTTAGCATTTTTGATACGGGCTCGTTCGCCCGGGCGCGCCCTCGGCCGAACGACCCGCCGAACGAGTTCACGCGGGCGGCCTCAAACGACCCGCCCGAACGACCGAAACGAAGCGACAAGGGAGAGCCGGGCAAACGAGCTGCACGAGCGTGCACAAAGCCAACCTCGGGTCACAACTTAGCATTTTTGATACGGGCTCGTTCGCCCGGGCGCGCCCTCGCCCGAACGACCCGCACGAACGAGTTCACGTGGGCGCCCTCAAACGACCCGCCCGAACGACCGAAACGAAGCGACAAGGGAGAGCCGGGCAAACGAGCTGCACGAGCATGCACAAAGCCAACCTCGGGTCACAACTTAGCATTTTTGATACGGGCTCGTTCGCCCGGGCGCGCCCTCACCCGAACGACCCGCACAACGAGTTCACGCGGGCGCCCTCAAACGACCCGCCCAAACGACCGAAACGAAGCGACAAGGGAGAGCCGGGCAAACGAGCTGCACGAGCGTGCACAAAGCAAACCTCGGGTCACAACTTAGCATTTTGATACGGGCTCGTTCGCCCGGGCGCGCCCTCGCTCGAACGACCCGCACGAACGAGTTCACGCGGGCGCCCTCAAACGACCCGCCCAAACGACCGAAACGAAGCGACAAGGGAGAGCCGGGCAAACGAGCTACACGAGCGTGCACAAATTTCTTTCAAAAGCAATACAGGAGACGGCCAAGTGAGATTAATGACGTCCTTTGGATGATCGACAGAACTCCTGTCATGTTCGATGATGCTGCCAACGAAGAATTTTTTAAAGCCATCACGGAATCGGAAATACTTGAAGTCATCAAAAAGTTCCAGAAGGACAAAAGTCCTGGGCCAGACGGATGGCCAATTGAATTCTTTCAGCACTTCTTCGACTTGTTCAAACATGATCTGCTAGGGATGGTCGATGCCACCCGTATGTCGGGACACATCAACAGCGCTCTCACAGCAACATTTATAGCGCTCATTCCTAAAAAGGAACAGTCTGATTCTTTTGCAGATTTCAGGCCTATTGCATTGTGCAATATCCTCTTCAAGGTTATCTCTAAGATTATTGCCGAGAGATTGAAGCCGATCCTCAACTCTTTCATCAACAGGGACCAATATGCATTCTTAAAACACAGGAATATCCTAGATGCCGTCGCCTTGGCCCAAGAAAGCTTGTTCTCTGTTTCAACAAAAAACTCTGATGCAGCCGTTTTCAAGATTGATCTGGCGAAGGCGTTCGACTGTGTGGACTGGGGATTCCTCCGCATTCTTCTAGCAAAAATCGGTTTGAAGTCACAAGCTATCAACTGGGTGATGGCCTGCGTGGAGAACGTCCAATACTCCGTCATTATCAATGGATCCCCCTCGCCTCCCTTTCGAGCTGAAAGAGGACTCCGTCAGGGATGCCCACTCTCCCCTCTTCTCTTCATTTTAGTTATGGACACTCTCAGTACGCAGATCAACCACGCAGTGGCTGAGCACCGATGCGTTCCGCTAAAAATCTGCAAGAATATCTATCTTTCCCACAATTTGTTTGTCGATGACATTCTAATTTTTGCTATGCTTTGTAAATCCAGCTGGTTGTGCATTTCAGGTATCTTCCAGAAGCTCCAGTCCGCCGTGGGCTTGGTCATAAATACCACCAAATCCACTCTATATCACAATGACACAAATGTCGAGTTGGCACAATGGATTGCCGATCTTTTCGGTGTCCAAATGGCATCAATCAAAGGCGGTTTCAAATACCTAGGTTTCTTCCTCAAGCCTAAAGCGTACAGCATCCAGGATTGGGCCTGGCTGGTCGACAGGTTTTACCAAAAAATCTCAAGATGGGAGCTGCGCTTTTTATCCCTCGGTGGCAGACTCATCCTTGTCCAATCCGTCCTCTCCCAGTTGGCGGTCTACTGGGCGCACCTCTTCTTCCTGCCTGCTGCCATTATTCGAAAATTGGTTGCTTTATCTGCAAATTTCTTATGGGGAGGGCGTTCCCATTTTTCAAAAATTCACCTGGCAAATATGGATTTAATCTCCAGACCGAAAAGATCGGGCGGTTGGGGTCTCTTGCATCAGCGGTCTTTTGGCAGAGCCCTTCTCTGTAACTCTCTTCACAGAGGTGTCTTCGGCATCAGTAAATGGAGTGACATTATTAATCAGAAATATTTGAAGGGTCGTTCCATCGTTTACTGGTTCAGGAATAATTCTTTTGGCTCAAAAAAGGGGTCCGCTATCTGGCTTGGTTTCAGGAAGATAAAGGCCTTCTTTTTTACCTTTCTCAGATGGCGTTTCTCCACCGGATCAAACATCCTCATCGGCATTGATCCTACTGTACAAGGCATGGAAAAATCACTATCCCCCGATCTGCTTGCTGTTCTTCACTCCCGGGGCCTGTTCACATGGGACAAACTGATTTTGTCATGGTCTTCTTCCTTGCCAATCTGGAAGGACGCTGATGCCCTTGGTTTGCCTCATGCGCTTCGACAGTCTTGGGAACTGGCAACTAAGCACTTTATTGACATCGGAATCAAGAAGACAGGTTCTTATGATGAATTGATATGGTCTAAACAGAACTCATCTCTTCCTGTAAGAGTCAAGGATTTATATGAAGCCGCCTCATCATCTCTTCAGGTACAACCCTCTCCAATCTTCCCTTTCAAATTCTGGAAAGTATCTTGCCCGTTGAAGGCAATTTTATTCTCCTGGCTGGTCTTCTTCAACCGGAACCTCACCTGGGAGGTCCTCCAAAGAAAGGGTTGGTCTGGACCGAGCAGATGCGTAATGTGTGGGCTTGCATCTGAATCCAACGACCACATATTTTTCCAGTGTCCTGCATCTGCTCTCATCTGGCATGATCTATCTACAGCTCACGGGTTTCCTCCACAGGTTTTCCCTTCAGTTCAAGAGGCTTTTCGGTGGTGGGGCGCTCAACGCCCTCTATGGCGATCCTTATTTATTTCCACGTGTTGGTGCCTCTGGAAATGGAGGAATGCCTGTATTTTTCAGGACTCCAAGGTCCCTATAAGCTCCACTGTGATGCATATTTCAGCTATGCTCGAGTCCGCTTGTCAATGATGGCTCTTTGCCTCTTTTCTGAACTATGCTGATCCTTTTTACTGTCTCTCCTTTTCTTCACTGGATGTCTTCCTGTTTTGTATTGATTTTGGGTCTACACTTATGATTTTATCATGATCTCCCTCGGATATGTCCAGTTTACAGCTTGAACAGGCCCAGCTTTCGTTTCTGGCCGCTGATATATTTTGGTTCACATGTTATGCTCATTATATTTGCTCAATATTCAATTAACAAAGGAAAAGGATTTCAAATTTGGCTCAAATCATAAAGTTCGTTCAAGCTCTTGAATTTAGCATGCCAAATCCTCACAGGATATTGGAAAATACATCAAATTTGCAATGAATTCAGGTTTAAGAAAACACAAACTTACCAGAAAAAGCGAATTTATCTGTGGGTTCCCAATTTAACTTCTTCTTTTTTCCCTGAATTGCGCTTCCAGGCGCAAATTCGCTAATTTCTCGAAAAAAATTTAAAATACGGCTATCGTAGCAGTTTATTCTTCCGCACTCCCGTTGTCTTCAACTTGCTTTAGGACGATTTGATGCTACCTCGTGATGAGGACGATTTGATCCTACAACGTGGTGAAATTGAGAGCCACAAATCGATCTCCACGTTAATACTTGTTTAATGTGCTCAACACTATTTTTGATTCTACCTAACGCAATTTTTGTCGAGAACATAACCAATCAAGGCTTAGCTGTCATCTATCTATATCCATTTTGTATTTGTTTCGTTGAATTTTTTGCTTCAGTGGTCTAAAGCTGCTTTTTTTGAATGACTTTTTTGCTTCACTGCTTTGAAATATTTTAAGAATAACCATCACAATTTTTGGATTGAGATAGTGGGCTACATATTTATGTGTTGTAAAGCGACAAAATACGATGTAATAAACAAGGCGTTGCAGAGTAGCTAGTCCCTGCCTCAGAAAGAAAATAATGGTTAAGAGGAGCTTTTCTTGCTGGCATCAAGCCTCTTGAAACACACCTTTAAGAAGCAACATGCCCAAAGCAAGCAATGTCAACACAGTAACACACGTTTAAGAAGTAGCAATGGCTCAGATGGAAGTAAATAGGGGCTCCCCTCTGTTCATGCTATAACAAGAGACCCTGTGTATTTTGTGTTTTGAATAGCAGCATAGTAAAAGCCAGGAACGGATTTAGAGCCAGTTGAAACACACGTTTAAGAAGCAACAATAACTCAGATGGAAGTAAATAGCAGCTCCCCTCTGTTCATGCTATAGCTAGAGAACCTGTGTGTTTTGTGTTTTGAACTTGCATTAGTAATTCCCTGTGACTTGCGTTAGTAATTGAGCTTGAACCTGTATATTTTCAATTTGTTAAAGCAGATATAATTATCCATATTTTGAACTTGTTAAAGCAGATATAATTATCGAGCAACACTTCTTAATAAGGCAATATAAAAAAAGAAACAAAACAAAGCATTGGGAAATTGACACCTGAAAACACGTAGCCAAAATAATCTAAAAGCCAATGGCGTGTAATGATCAGAGGACCTGATTAATTTTTGAAACGGATATGGAGATTGATATTGTTATTTTATCGTTAGGTTTAGGAGGAGGCGACACGTTACACAGAAGACATGTGGTCGACATGCACGCAACAATGTGTTTGTAGGCAACGTGAGAAACAAGGCCAAGTCTACGTCTCTACCGTATTAGGTCCAACTTTTTATGCTTTATTTGTCCCTACATCTGTTGGGAGTCCCTATACCATAGCTACAATGGCTGATTCACTGGTGCCTAAAAGCGATGCTTACACTTGCTATGTTGTTGGTTCAACAACAATGAAAGTGGATCTAGAGGCAAGAATGTCAACATCTGGTTGGTAAAGCCCCAGAATTGAACCGAGGTAAACTGACTTTTGTTAGTGTTAATCCCCCTACTAAGCATATTTTTTAGGTAATGTCAACAGGTGCAGACCCCTAGTGGGCATATGGTTAGTGGGGCTTAACGGGCCATAGATCATAAGGCGGGTGCATATAAAGTTCCAGGTGACTCGACATAAATATCAGTCAAGAAATATAAAACTCTTTGGTAAAACTCGTTGGTAAAGACGCTGGTTGGTAAAGATGGTAAAGACGTTCAAATTGCATGCAGCCCACTTGTCCACTTTCTTCAAATTGCATGCAACCTACTTGTCCACTTTCCCAGGAAACTATACCTCTGCCATCAGCTGCTGCGTTCTGCCATCAGTTGTTGTGTTCCCCAGGCAACTATACCTCTACCATCGGCTAAGAAAGCTGACTGACTATAACTCTGAAGATGATGATTATAAGATAGATCTCTATCTGGTTCTCCTTCCTTATGGCATTCATTATATTCTGTATGATACAAGAGCTCCGGTTCTGGTTCTACTTATGGATGGAATCCAGTTCTCCTGATTGATTGCTTGTATTCCTGGCTTGGCTAGTTCATACCAAATCTGATCTCCCTTGCTGGTTGGTGTCAGAGGTCTGGTCTTTCTATTATCGCTTACAAGAGAATCCATACTATCAATCATTCGCATAAGAACAACTTGCATTCTTTTGGCTCATAAGAGTCCTTGCCTGCTTGCTCCTTTGCTTATGGATGGAATCCTAGATAATCCTGTATAAGAACAAATTGAATCAACTATCACTCCCTTGCTGTTAGTATCTTTGCAGATATCGCTTCATTACAGATTGGAGGATGTTGTTTTGCCTTATGGCTACCCAAAGCACAACAATTGCGGTGCCATGAGTCAAATCAAGTATATTTCATTGGTTTTTAGGTAAATAATCAGTTTTGTAATTCCAAACAACAATGAACCTTTAGGACTCTAAGCTTTCTCAACTGCCATATCCCCCGTATGCTCTTCAGCTTCGCACATCTAGCTGTGTAAAATAGCTCCATAGATACTCAACATCCGAAGCTTTGCCCAATGCTCCAACCCCTGTATGCTCTTCAGTTCCACACATCCATATGCGTAAAACTCCTCCAGATTAACCAATGTTTCCATTGTTGCTCTTCCGGACTTGTAATTTATTTCAAATTCAGAAAAAAGCAGGAATATTATTTTGAAGCAAAAAATCTTAGTTGCATCACAACTTTGTAATAGGTTCAAAGTATTTGATTCATAAAAATAGAATGTAGATTTCCTAGCGTCGTGCTTTAGGTAATGCAATTCCCTTCCAATCTGGTCATCATATGTCCCCCCAAGAGTCTGATCTGTTGAGATTGGAAATATTGTTTGGAAATTCTTCCTTGCCATTGGTGGTCAATGGAAATTAAAATTCTTGCCAACAAAAGACAGGAGAAATGGGCTGGATCCTGGTGGATTCTCCCAACAAACAACAACCATCGGTGTTCAACCAACTCTCGCTCTATTCCTCCCTCCGTCTGAAGACCATCCGCCTTCCGCTGGAAATAAGTAGTAGTTAATATAGAGCCTAGTTCCTCCAGTAAGTTCTCTCCCTATTCCAGTGAATTTGAATTTTATTGCAGCTGTTTAAGAGAAATATTGTAAATGAGAAATATTGTTAATGTAGAGTAGAGAGGAGGTGAAATACACCTAGTTTACACTTAAACAAAATGTTGGCACCTGTTACATGCCCACAAAAGCCGTGGCAGGCGTACATGCCCACAAAAGCCGTTGCAGGCGTACATGTAACGGTGGTACATGCTGTGGCAGGCATGTAGGCATACATGTTGTATATATGCTGGTGTAGCAATGGTACATGTTGTGGAAGGCCTGCAATATAGTTTAGCGGTGGGAGCATACAATATAGTTTAGCGGTGGATAATAGAGTTGGTTTAACATAAAATGTTTGAGATTTATTGTTAATATTAATTCATTTCATTTCAAATTGTTTCAAATGGTTGTTTAATATCTATTTTTACCCTAAGCTTTGGCCTCATATGCCTCGGTATGAGGCCAAATAAGATGATGAAAATTGAAATTGAAATTTCATTGGTTGTAAAAAGCTTGGCCGAAAAAACATTAAGTTATAAGTCATACAAGGTCACACAAAGTAATGCTAAAAGGACCATTTCGATTACTATAGTCCCATGCCATTGCCACATGGTAGGGACTAATAAAAGCCTTTTGAATTTAAAAATTCCATATACATGAATTTTATATAAATTTATACCTTAAGTTAAATGTTTGTTGAATATATATATATATATAAAAGGGCGAGAAAGTGTCAGTGTCATTGAATCTGACATTATCATATATGGTTGGATTTATAATTTTGAGATAACTTATTTTGAATTTAAGATTTTGTCTTTTTAATTATATATATATGTTTTTAGTTTATTATTCTTATTCAAAGAAGTTAAAAGGGGCAACTTTTCGCTATTGCATGTCTCTAAGTCTTGGGATCTCTAAGTTTTGGGATGTTAATGTGTTTCTTTAGTTTAAGGAAAACAAGCTCTTAGCCAAACACACCCATACTCCATGCTAAAAATTAAGAAAAGTTGAATTTGAGATTTCCATATAAATTTGTAATATTATAAATTTGTAACATTATTGTTAAGATAAACATTTAACATTTATATTATAATAATAAAATTCAATTTGTTATATTATAATTTTGTTTTTCCCCGCAACTAAGTCCCTCCAACTCAAGTTCATCCTATAGGCTTGCTTTGGCACGAACTAATAAATTGACATGCCAAGAAGTGGAGAAATAACTATAAGCTTGCTTTGGCATGAACTAATAAATTGACATGTGAAAAAGTGGAGAAATAAATTGCATGAAAGACTTGCATAAATTTTGGTGGATAGTAACCACTAGTAAGTCAATAACTATAAGCTTGCTTTGGCATGAACGAATAAATTGACATGTGAAAAAGTGGAGAAATAAATTGCGTGAAAGACTTGCATAAATTTTGGTGGATAGTAACCACTAGTAAGTCAATAACTATAAGCTTGCTTTGGCATGAACTAATAAATTGACATGTGAAAAAGTGGAGAAATAAATTGCGTGAAAGACTTGCATAAATTTTGGTGGATAGTAACCACTAATAAGTCTACACATTTACAGTTTTCCTCCTACAGAAGTATTGAGGAAAACATAAATAATGGTGGGAGGTAACTCCTTGTAAGTATATTTATTTACATCTTATTCCTATCCATTTTTTATGCAAAGACTTGCTTAAATTATGGTGGGAACTAATTCATGGTAAATATTAGTAAGTCTACACATTTACAATTTTACTCCTACATAAGTGTAAAGGAAAACATAAATAACGGTGGGAGGTAACTCCTTGTAAGCATATTTATTTACATATTATTCCTATCCATTTTTTATGCAAAGACTTGCTTAAATTATGGTGGGAAGTAATTCATGGTAGATATGTTATTTTTTTGAGTTAAGCTATTTTCAAAAATTTTACTTTTGGATGGGTTTCCATTAAGAATAAAAAATCACTACACGGATATTTAGATATCACATAAATATTGCAACCATGTCTATAAATTATGGCATAAAATATGTAAGGTAGTTATGGTCCAATCAAATGTTTGAAAAATAGTTTTTTAATAATATTAAAAAATAAATATTTATTTTTCAAAGTTAAACATTATAAGTTGCATTAGTCAATGCTAAACTAATAATGATCAACAAACAAATCAATTATTAGAATCATGTCTTGGCATAGACTAATAATGATTCCATAACCATATTTAAATTTAATTAACCATATAAAAGAGGCTTACCCCTCAAGATAGATATTTGATCCGATTGAGAGTTAAGATTGGTAATATTGCAACCATGTCTATAAATTATGGTATAAAATATGTAAGGCAGTTATGGTCCAATCAAATGTTTGAAAAATAGTGTTTTTAATAATATTAAAAAATAAATATTTATTTTTCAAAGTTAATCATTATAAGTTGCATTAGTTAATGCTAAACTAATAATCATCAACAAACAAACCAATTATTAGAATCATGCCTTGGCATGGACTCATAATGATTCCATAACCATATTTAAATTTAATTAGCCAGCTAAAAGAGGTTTACCCCTCAAGATAGATATTTGATCCTCTCTACACTTGGTAGATCCAGAGTTAAGATTGGTAGATCATGAGTTAAGATTGATCTAGGCTAGTTATAATTGAGCCAGGAAGATGTGTAGTCATTAGGTATAATGTAAGAAAAATGTATCTCAACATTTTTTAAATATTTTATTTTAATTTAATTTTATAACATTTTTTAAATCAAATATAAAAGCTAAAAAAACATAGGGGAGATGCAGTGGTGCAAAGTAATGATTTTGTAACTATATTTAAATTTAATCAATAAGCACATAAAAACCTATTACTTACAATATAACAAGATTCATAACCATGGATATTCACCCTCATTTTACCATCAATATTATTAATTTGTAAATATATTTTGTTACAATAGCAAGGGCCAATACTATACCACATTACCAAAAACTACAACTCATTTCAAAATCAAAATATTTTATTTTAATTTAATTTTATTACATTTTACAATTGAATTTAAAAGCAAAAAAAATTGTGCACATGTTAAATGTCCCATATATATTTTGACTAGATAAAAAGAAAAGAAAATAAATATTAATTATAATTATTAATAAAACATTTTGACTTTGTCAAATTACATAAAATTAAAAATAAAATAAAAACATAAAATTTTAATAATTATATTTATAATTAATAATAAACCCAGTCTAAATCCATTTTAATCTACCAAGCATGAAAGAGGGATCAAATCAAATTTCTTGAGACACAAACCTCTTTTAAATTGAAAAGAGATTTGATCCCTCTCAATTGGTAGATTCAGAGTTAAGATGCATCTACACTGGTTATATGTAAAATTATGAGTTATAAAATGAAATAAATGTTGTTCAATTTGACATTAACATATACGCGAGTGGTATTGGCATTTTTTAAGGTTAATTTAAACCAAAATCTAGCAAAGATTTTTAAAAACTTGAGTTAAGTTGTTTAATCGGTAGAAATTGAGTGTTCCTAGGCTTTTCAAGGAGCTAAATGGATTTATGCATTCAAAAATATATTTTAAAGAACAAAAAAATCACATTCTTGCTTTAAATGGCATAATATATATATATATATATATATATATATGGATTTATTTTGAATAATTTCACTCTATGTGGATTTATTTTGAATAATTAAGTAAAATTATTGTTTTATTTTTTGTTTTTACTCTTTAATTTTTGTAAATGATAAAATGATTATTTCATTTTTATAATAACATTGAATAAATAAATTTACATCAATTTTCAAATAAATTTTTAAATTTTATATTTAAAAAAAATAAAGAATTATAATTTAGCCCATTTGATTTTTTAATTTTTATTTTTGATAAATTTATTATTAAAATGAATTTATATTAATTTAATTTTCATATATTTATAATTATTATAGTTAATTATTATTTTTAAATCACTTTAGTTTCACATTTATTTTTTTTTAATTTAACTTTATTACAATTTATTATTTATTTATTTATTTCACAAAAGACCCTGTAATTTTATTACTGAAAATAGAAATACATTTTGTAAATGTTGAGATGCATTCAAGAGAGATCCAAATGGCCTACACAGAGCCAAGAAAAAGCTCCAAAAGTTTTCCCCCAAGTACAAAACCCTGGAGGACCATACACAAAAACATAACCCAGGGTCGAAGCCCCCATAAAATACATATAGGCACAAATGCGTGTATTCAAACAACCCCAAAAGGGGACCAAGTTTACAACGAGCGAACCTAGAAGGTAACAAATGTGGGCCTAAAACACCAACTAGTCATCGACAAAAACCAAGCCACGAAACCATGAGTAGCCACGCCAACAAACGCACCTAGACGGAGGAACCACCAACCAGGCACCGACAAAAGACCCCAAACCAAAAGCTACAGAATAAGCAGCAGCGCGGCCCACACCAGGCGAAGAGACGCAACAACAACCCACACCAGAAGCAATGGCAGCAAGCAAGGGTCGCACCAAAAACATCGATTGAAGGCATACTACAACCCAGGATAATGGAGAACCATAAACATGGAAACACAAAGAATGAAAACAAGGAAACCTTCAAAGTCCACGCCCCTTGAATGTTAAGACCCCCCAAATGCACAATGACAACAACAAACGACCCACCAACAATTGGTCAGATGCGACACCACAACCCTACACGAAGAGGATAAACAACACAAAGACAAACACTGCAGATGCTAGGGTTCCAGCCTCTGAACCCTCGCCCCCCTCAATGCTCCAATTTAACCTTATTACATAATCGTAAATACACTTAATGACTAAATAATAATTAAATACCAATCTTTGTCTTCCCAATCTCTATCCCTTCCCTTTTATTTTTTCATTGTTTAGTCATATTTAATTAAAATCTTATAGATAAAGATCTCATTCATATATATATATATATATAACTTATACATTAAATTATAATAATATAAAAATCATTTTCGTAAATACACTTAATGACTAAATAATAATTAAATACCAATCTGTGTCTTCCCAATCTCTATCCCTTTTATTTTTTCATTGTTTACTCATATTTAATTAAAGTCTTATGGATAAAGATCTCATTCATATATATATAACTTATACATTAAATTATAATAATATAAACGTCATTTTCATTGGCTTTAAAGGAAGTGACCATTATCAATTTCTAAATTTCTTATTTTTTATAATTTTATCAATATTAATTTTTTTTGTCATCTTGCTCAAAGTTTTATGGGTTATATTTTACGGAGTTGTCTATAATGCGACTTTTTGAGATTCCGGTGACGGAATCCGGCGGAAGAAATTGAGCTGAAATCATGATTTGTTGCAGTTAAAATGGTTTTTTAACTGCATATTCGGATTCAGCACCCTGAAAAACCCCTGGGACAGTTTCATTGTGCAGAAATTAGTTATCAAACTTGGATTTCCATAAATCACTGCCGGATTTTCACCGGAAAAAATCGCCGGAAAGGCTTTCAAAAAGTCGCGTTAAAGACTACGGCTATATTTTACATGGTATTCAAAAGAGTAACACTGGTGCATTAATCTATAAATATTATAGGATATAAATGTTATTTTAATTAGTTATAAAGAAGATGGAAATGGGTGGTAAGTGTTGGGATCATATTTAATTTTGAAGGAAAATTCGAATTATCATTTGTTTGATATTTAGAAAAGTTATTAGTAATTAATGTCTCCAATTTTTGAATTGCCTTGTTCAATGATTAGGAGAGATTTCTAGAGCCTATGTTAGCCAAGTAATGGCAACAGGATTATATGATTGGTGGGTCCGAAGGGTTTTGAGAAGTTTTATGGCGGCCGATTGAGATCACTTGCCTTTTATTATCATCAAGATTAGTTTCACATAGTTCAATCTTGGTTCCAATTTCGCACAGTTCGATCTTGGTTCTGTTGCATTGCGACGATTTCCATAAAAGAGTTATTAACATGGAAATTTTAATTAGTTATACTTAAAGAGTTGTTTCAAGTGAATTACTTGGAGACCTTAGTGTAATAGATTGGAATTAGGGCGAAAAAATCTACAGGGTGAGATGATGAAAAGGGGTTTTGGGTGGCGAGTATGACCATGGAGGTGAATTAAGCATTTTCTAGAGGTAAAAGTGGCTTTAATTAGTTAATGAAAGTCACTTTATTAAATAAAAAAAGAAAAATGTTTATATTATTTAGTTGGAAGAAAAAGGTAAAAGGAGTGGCAAAAGAGTCAAATGAATTATAAAAAAAGAAATGAAGGGATCTCTCCTCCTTTCTTGCATTTACTCACTAGAGGGAAAAAAATTAGGGTAAAAAAGGGAAAATGAAGAGATCTCTTCCCATTCTTACATTTACTCATTTCAGAAAAGAAATTTAGAGAGCTTGGGATAAAATTCTAAAGTTTTTGCCAAATCCTCATTTTAGTTTAGTTTCACTGTTGAAATTATGCCAATGAGTTAATTTTAGTTTGGGAGTGGGATCATTCACTCAAATTTGGTCATTTACTTCAAAATATAAAATATGGCAGAGCTGAAGTAAGTTTTCAAAGAATTATCAGATTTTAACCTATGATTGTGTGTATTCTTTAAATATTCATTTAGGCTGAGAACAAGGGAAGGAGTACCAACCATTTCCAAAGAACTTAGAACTGTTCATTGGGTTGAGTTTCGAGGTTTGTTCTACATTTTGATGGGCGAGTTCCATTGCAAAGGGAGTTGAGTTGTTTGTGGGTTTGCTGGCCGAGAAGCTGAATTTTCGCACTGTCAAAAACAGGTTGATTTTGTTGTCTTAAGAAGGGACGACTCAAATCAATGGGCCGAGTTTGCCAGATTTCAAAGGGTCAAGCTCTGTTCTCTTACACAAACCAAGTTGCCATCATTTAAAGGTTGAGTTCCCATTGTGAGTGCATACCTGTGTGCTAAAGATATCAGTTAAGATTAAAAGAGGGTTTGTCTGGGAGGATGCATACGATTTCCACCATATTCCCTGTGGAACGTGAGCACAACTTGTAGAGGTGAGTTCTGCCATTAATTCCATAGATCATGGGTTTGTTCTGGGCATATTTGCTGATCCAACACTGTTGTTTGGGGTTATCATTCGTCACCAAAAGAGAATTAATATGCTGGGTTTGCATTGCTGAAGTTCACTCCACGTTCCTAATTGTTTCTGAGGACTATAACTCATGTTGACAAGCGGAATGTCTGAATGAATATTCTCAAATATGTGGTTGATATATACCGCCAAGGGGATTGATATTTTTGAAGAATACATTGTTGAAGCAAAATACCCAAGTTCCTTTTATTTCTGTGCATCGTAAACTCTGATACTAAGTTAATAAATGGTTCAGTGTGTTTAACTCTTGTTACTGTGGTGAACTTGCATTTGTGAAGATTGCATTTATGAGTTTAATCCAAACATATATAGCTGGGCTGGGATTTTCATTAGCATATCTTGATACTGTGCTTGTCTATTTTGAAAATAAATACAAAAATACACCTATAACTACTAGTACACAAACTGTTTGACAAAATGTCATAGAGACCAACCTAAGCAAAACTCAGAAATTTAATGGAATCTTGAGATATTCCAAAAGGAGTATCTTACACTAGTATCAAAGCATGGTCTTGGACAGTTGTGTGGTTTAAAGGGTAGTATATATTAACATTTTGATGAATTTGGAAGACCACAAATACATCACTTACAAGAGAAGCTACCAAAGCATGATTTTGGCCATGTGTAGGTCTAAATCAAGTTGATACCAAGAAGAAGATTCTAGGACTAGAGTCAAAGGGGAAAGTTGAACGGTTTAATTAAAAAATGCCTCAGAATCAGTTGTTGCAAGAAGAATTCGAAGAAGTCCTTAAAAAATTTGAGGAATATAATGGAAATTTCACAAAGATGATAGAGCAAATCGGAGCATGGGTGGCAAAGAAAAAAGGAAGTTGTAGATATGCACATGATGGAGGTAAAAGAGCACAATTGTTGAACAAAATCTCAATGTCAATGTTGCGAGTGTTGGAGAAACAATGATTAAACACGAGGACTATGCTCAAACCTCCTAGGACAACCCGGGAGAAGTCATACCCACTGGAGGTGAAGTTAGCCAAAATTCACTCCTGCAAGTTTGTACAAGGGTTTGGGATGAAGGAGAATCATATAATGATGCAGACTGTCTGTCATCATTTAATGAGATTGTTAAGGAAAATCATGAGGCTACAATAGTTGATGATAATCCCCAAGAGGTGTGTAAAGATGATAACGCACAGGTAGTTAACGGTGTGAATTCAAACCCATCAGATGATTTATTTTATGGAGAAGATGTTGTTCATACGCTTACTTTTGCCCATAATTTGGAAAACCAATTGAAGGTAAGTGTCGACCAGATTATGGCATCCATTATGATGATACATAAGCATTAGTGGTAGATTATTGTTGGAGAAGTGAAGTGATACATGACACTTTGGGAAGAGAGCCTTCACTTGCACATTTTTCAGACTCTTAGAAAGGCATTGGTAGAGATGGAATCTAGCTAACATTGGGATCTAGGTGGAGGTTTCCATCACATGCCGAAGATGTATGATGACTATGGCATTGACAGGGTGGTTAACCTAATAACCAAGCGCACACATTCCCTCACACTTCCATCATAGTTCTGGTCAATTCTAGTGGCGAGTTGGTTTGACCGGTGAGTGTGCAGGCTCTAGGAGATGTCCTGGCACATCATCAGTTTGGGATTGTTGGGATTGCTAGGTGGTCAACATTCCCTGACAAGAGTTATTCAGATGGGATGACATTAGTATGCCATCAAGCAGGGCAGCATATGGAGACTATGTTCTCCCTTTGATGTACTAAGCATAAGGGCCCTCGAGGATTAGTGCAATAGTGACACCTCCATTGGCAAGTGAGGAGCTATGCCACTTAGATTTACAAGGGAAACTTAGGAGGGTTGATCGCATCACAGTGGATTCACTAGTGGGGTGATAGATACATTAGTATATATGGGATACTAGACGATACAAGGTGGTATATCAGCAAGCAATGGTATCCAATGGTGTATAGAGATATGTCGCAGTGTGCATTGGTATGTAGTTACTAGTGGAGCACATGGATGCATGGTTTTATGCAATGGTGTATGGTGCTGCACAACGGAATCTTGGAGCATTGCTTCGAAGGAGACCGAATGATTGGGACGTTAGGCATATCATTGGGTCTGGCTTACCGAGGAATGATGAGTGGACAAATGAGCATAAGGGAGCATTGCACTCCTTGAAGATTGGTCTTCGATTGGAACAACACCTAACCAGAGTCGAAGAGCAGGAGACTTGCAGGACTACCCTTGGATATCCATATGGGTTCTTGGTCATGCCCTTGGGATTGATCCACGCATCTATCACTTTGAAGTCCTGCCTACTATTATAGAGGCTTCTGTTGATGTTCTTTGATGCTCTTATCACATATAGCAGGACACAAAGGGCTCACCTAAGATAGTTGGATGAGGCACAAAGCATCATGGATAGGAGCGAGGCGTTCCAGTTGAGGCGTATGGTCAATGCGTGAGTTGGCGTGTGCAAGCTTAGGGATTGCAAGGTCTAATGTAGAGGTAGCATATGTTTCATGAATGAGTACACACTTGGGGAGATGATCATGAGGGCGATACATGGCATACCTTCAGTGGGACGTTCTAAGGAATTGCATAAGCCTGAGGCACAGTGGATGGTAGGTTCCAGGTAGTATTTGGGCACCTTATCAGGAGACAAGATAGTATAGTTTGTTGTGTGATATGGCAAGAGAAAAGTGGTTTAGCATGCACTAGGCTAATTATTGATACATGGTTTCCATTTGTTGGTTGCTTACAGGGATCAGAGGAGAGACATGGATGGGTTCCAACAACTATCAGTATTAGGAAACAGTAAGTAAATATTGGGGATTGTGAACTTCCGATATGATTGTGGGATCTAGGGATCCAGTTGGTTGCTAGATAACTCTACTTCTCAATGAGCATGGATATGATAGTGAGTGATCTATCTGATTTTGGGGTTGACACATGGAGGATTGCGGAGCCCTTCACCATGTGGCGATACAAATTTTCCCTGTTGTTGCTTCGGGAGTTTGTTGTGTGATATTGCAAGAGCAGAGCAGTTTAGCATGCACTAGGCTAATTATTGATACATGGTTTCCATTTGTTGGTTGCTTATAGGGATCGGAGGTGAGACATGGATGGGTTCCAACAACTATCAGTATTAGGAAACAATAAGTAAATATTGGGGATTGTGAACTTCCGATGTGATTATGGGATCTAGGGATCCAGTTGGTTGCTAGATAACTCTACTTCTCAATGAGAATGGATATGATAGTGAGTGACCTCACTGATTTTGGGGTTGACACATGGAGGATTGCAGAGCCCTTCACCATGTGGCGATACAAATTTTCCTTGTTGTTGCTTTGGATCAGGTCTAATTGTACACTGGTAAACTTGAACCTCGTTGAGATGCATTGGCAGATATGCTTCATGGTATGGGTTCATACCTTACAAATATTTCAGCACATGGTCCCAGGTAAGGAGGATTCAATATGAGCATAGTGGGCAGTTATTAATGACCAGAGTGGCGCAAGGACAACATGGAAGTATCTTTTCGAGATTAACATGGGAACCTACCATTACAGGGCTTGGAAGTTCAGCTACCATTATGCATGAGCTAGTTTTTACAGGGGGGATCACTCAAATCCTCCTTTGGACCTCAGTTTCACGAAGAGTGTTTCACTCCTTAGTGATTCGTTGATATTTTGGAGCGCCTCACTAGTATGGCAAAGTGATCAACAATAGGAGGCCATGGTTAGTTCATGTGGAGGAGGATCTTTCTTAGTAGTTGGATTGTACCTTTAAGATTTCATTTTTGAGGTACATGAGATTGATTTTCCGATAGTGCAGCTTCTTGAGGTGATGGTCGGGTTTTTGCATTTTTTATATGCTCTACTTATTGGCAATATGCAGAGGGCCTTTGGTGTCTATGCCTTCTTGGGGAGTGAGTGGAGCGAGAAATGCTTCATAATGATCAGGATGGTTTGGGACCCTGGTTTTAGTTTGGATCAACGTATGGAGCGACAACATGTGATGACATTGCTTGAGGACAAGCAATTTTGGGGAGTGGAGACTGTAATGTCCCCAATATTTGGGTTGCCTTGTAGTGAGATTTGGGGGGATTTCTAGAGTTTACATAAGCCTGGTCACGGGAGCAAGATTATATTATTGGTGGGAGTGGAGGGTTTTGAGGAGTTTTATGGGGGTTCACTGGGATTGATTTCCATTTTTCATCATCAAGGTCAGTTTCGCATAGTTCGATCTTTCTTCCGCTGCATTCCAATGATTTTCATAAAAAAAAGTTATTATTGGGCATATTTTAATTAATTATGCTTAAGGTGTTGTTTCGGGTAGATTCCTTGGAGAAACACCTTAGCGTAGTAGCTTGTTGGAGTCGAGGCGAAAATATCTATAGGGAAGGATGATGATAAGGGGCTTTGGGTGGCCAGTATGACCATGGAGGAGAATTAAGCATTTTTTTGGGCTTAAACGTGGCTTTAATTAGTTAATAAAATCACTTTATTAAATAAGATAGGAAAAGTTCTTTTATTATTTAATTGGAGGGAAAATGTAACAAGGGTGGCAAAAGAGTCAAATGAGTTATAAAAAAGGGAAATGAGGGGGACTCTCCTCATTCTTGCATTTTCTTACTTGAGAAAAGAAATTTGGAGAGCTCTTGGAGAAGAGTCTAGGGTTTTTGGAAAACCTTATTTTGGTTTGTGAGTTTCGGTTTTGTAACTATATACCCAAGCTACTTTGGGAGAGGGATCACTCATATTTCGCCATTGTGCTTCAAAAAAGAAAAAATGGCAGAGTTGGAGTAAGTGTGTTATCAGTTGATTTTAAGCTCTAATTTTGTGTGTTCTTTAAATGTTCATTCAAGTTGAGAACACGGGAACGAGTACCAACCATTTCCAAAGAGATGAGAATTTTTCATTAGGTCAAGTTTCTTAGAAGAGGGTTGAGTTCTACATTTTGCTGGCCAAGTTCCATTGCAAAGGGAGCTAAGTTGTTTGTGGGTTTGCTCGCAGAGGGACTGAGTTTTCCACTATGAAAAGAGGTCGAAGGTGTTGTTTTAAGAAGGGACGAGTCACATCAATCTTCATGGTCGAGTTTGTCTACTTTCAAGGGACCGAGCTCTGTTCTCTTACATAGACCGAGTTACCATCATTCAAACGTCGTGTTCCCATTGTAAGTGCATACCCGTGTGCTCAAGATATCAATCAAGATTAGAAGACAATCTGTCGACCAAGATGCATATGATTTCCACCATATTCCCTATGGTATGTGAGCACAACTTGCAGAGGTGATTTTTTCCATTAATTCCATAGTTCTTGGGTCTATTATGGGCATATTTGCTAAGCCAACACTCTTTTTTGGGGCTATCATTCATCACCAAAGGAGAACTGATATACTAGGTCTGCATTGTTGAAGTTCACTCCAGGTTCCTAATTATTTATGAGCATTGTAACTCATGTTGACAAGCTAAATTTATGATTGAATATTCTCAAATTTGTGGCTAATATATATTGTCAAGGGGATTGATATTTTGAAGAATACACTGCTGAAGTGAAAAACCCAGGTTCCTCTTATTTCTGTGCATTGTAAAATTTGATGCTAAGTTAATAAATCACTGAGTGTATTTAACCCTGGTTATTGTGGTGAACTTGCATTTGTGAAGATTGCATTTTTTAGTTTAATCTAAATCTATATAGTTGGGCTGAGTTTTTCATTAGCATATCTTGTTATTATGCGTATCTATTTCGAAAATAAATACAAAAGTGCACCTACAACTACCAGTACACAAATTGTTTGAAAAACTGTCACAGATACCAATCTAAGAAAAACTCAGAAATTTAATGGCATTTTGAGATATTCCAAAAGGGTATCTTACAAAATAAGGTTAATTTTTTTTAGTAGGGTCTTTTCCTAGCAAAGGAAATAAGAGTAAAGTCCTTGATTGGTATAAGAGGCTTAAACATAATTATCAAATGTTGAAATTAATGGAGAATTTGTATTATTGGAGAGAGTCTGTTCATTAGTTGTGTGTGTGTCCTAGTTTAGGAATTAGTTCCTACTTTCTAGGTGTTAGTTCTAACTCACCTATTGTCATGTAAACTTATATATTCTTGATGAATAATGATCAATGCAGAGAGTTCTCCGTGAGGTAGTCTCTAGGAGTAGCTTGCTCTTGAGAGCTGCAAAGTTTTAGAATATATTTATTTCTTCAATTTTTAACATGGTATCAGAGGCTTGTGTGTTGTTTATTAAGTGATGTCAATTCCTTGAAGGTGGACTGAGTGATCTCTGGTGTCGAGAGTGAAAGCCTCTGCTTGGTGCGTGGTGAATGAGAGCGATAACCTCTGCAGGTGGAGCCCATGTCATATTCTGATTCTGATTAGGGTTGTGATTGTGGAATTGCCCCCACTGCTTGGTTGTATCTGCTGTGGTGGATCGACGTTTAATTTTGCGAGATTACTGTGTGTATTGATAGCGTTGTAATGGCAGCATGGATTGTTGATCAGAGTGGTGTCGTGGCATCGGAGTGGCGCATCGAAGGAGGTGCGAAGAGTGAAAGAGGAATTGATCATGGAAAAATAACAAGCCAAGTTATTGCAGCAGGTTGGCAAAGGCAAAGAAATCATAGAATCAAGCAAGCCTGAAGGATCAAAAGGGAAAGGAAAGAGGAAAAGGCCAAGAACAAAGGGCCTGAAGAAAGCTTTGCAAGAAGAGGAAAAACACATCCTATTGAATGAAGACATGGACCTAGAAGATAGAATTGCTCTTGAGGTCAATCAAGACAAGGAATATTGGCTCAACAGGGTGAATGAACACTTGGAGAAGCTCCTTGAGAAGGCAAACAGAGATAATCAGTTGCTCAGACATATGGCACACCACTACCAGGCTCAAAACATGATCGCCAATGTCAAGGTAAAGCAACTTGAAAACAAGCTCAAGGAAGCCATAAAAGACCAAAAGAATGAGGAAAACTTGGAGATGCTTACGGAAGCATCTATGAAGGTTTAACAAACATATTTTTACAGCTTCTAGCCAAATTTGAGAAAATTCTGAGCACTTTTTGTTTTTTGAGAATTTTTGGGCTAAATTCAGAAAATCCACTGCTCAAGGCGTTGCGATTTTTCCTCAGGCCTCCATTTGAGGAAAAGTTTATATTTTTGGAAAGCTCTTTCCATCCTCTGAAACCCAATTTGCTCGAATTTCACAGAGGTGGCTCATTTTTGGAGAAAAGTGCAAAAATGTGGCAAAAAACTAGCATTATAGACCCTTTTTTCACAGGTGCTGCGCACAGGGAGCGACCTTGGGAGAATGGATATTTGAAGACCTTCCCCTGGTCCAAATTCAAAAATTTAAAATGTTTTGGAAACTAGACTTGAAGGGCTAGCTGAATGTTCTCTTAGGTTTGCAATTTGACCATTGGAAGGCACCTGAAAATCAGCTCAAAGTTGGCGTTGCGCTTCTACACTTTTCTATGTTTTAATTTGTAAATTTCACTTTATAAAATTTCTAATTTCCAGTTTGACTTGGTCAAAGTCAAACCTCTTTATGTAATGGAACTAGTTTCAAGGATAGGTGATGTAGGCATGAATAAATGTACATCGTAGGTAGTTTTTGATGTTTATTAGGCCTCATAACGGAAGAAAACTCCTAAACAAACTCTCCAAGAAGTGTTTGTGTTTTCACCTTCTCACTCTCACTTGTTGGTTGAGAGAATCTTGGAGTCAGTTCCTCCACCAAGGAATTCGACTCCTAAAGGTGGGAAAGTGGTCTAAGAGAGTCTATATGTATGATTTCTCTTGAGGAGAAGAGGGTTGAACTTTTTGTGAAGGAGGCTTGCATGTAATCATCTTTTCAACTAATACAGAGACAGGTTGCAACTATTTTCAAGGAACTCTAGCCTAGTGAGTTTATGGTGCTTGTTCTTCATTCTATTTGTTTTCTAATGGTTTAAACATCTTTATCTACATGATATCTCTTCTTTCTATGGATGCCTTACAGTGAAATATACAAAATTCTTGTTTTTCAAGCTCTGTTATCTGGTTTTCATAGTTATGTTTATGTCTTCCTAACCTAATGCAATCATGTTTACTTATGCTCATTAGTTTCTTCTATACTTTCTCCTCTATATTACATTGACAATATTATAAATACACCATGGCTTTAGATATCTAGCTCCTTCTCATATTTTCTCTTGCACTCCTACAACCTAGACCTATTTGTGGCTCCAAACCCTAAGTTTAGCAAACCCTAAAACTTAAATGTTCACAAACAAACAAACAAATACACATATCTAGCCTAAAATTCGTTTGCTTTAAAGTCATATCACTGATAAGAGACTTAGAGAGATCCCTCTCATGCTCAGTAGGGCTAGTTACTGAGCTGAAGTGGTTTGAGGTTACCCTAATCGATTTCCTTTTCAGCCTAGGAGATTGTAAAGACTAACATAGTGTAGAGCGTGGTTGAGAGAGCCTATTTTGCATTGTACCGATTTTTGTGGTGCGATCCAACTGTGGGCTGTACAAAGATATGAGTTCTAACACTGTGCTTTATATGGGTGAACTAGGTCAACTATTTTGCTGTGAAAGAGGTGAGGAGTTGTACTACAAAAAGTTAGTCATTGGCGCTGTGAGAGTCAATACTTAAAAACAAAACCTGGGATTTAGTTGAATTTCCAGAAGGGAAGAACCTATAGGTTGCAAGTGGTTATATAAACCTAAATTTAAATCTGATGGTAGTGTAGACAAATACAAAGCTAGGCTAGTAGCTAAAGGTTACTCACAAAGAGAAGGAATTGATTATGAGGAAACCTTTGCTCCGGTAGCTAAGCTAAACACTATTAGAATGATGATAGCTTTAGCTACAAAACATCATTGGAGTCTACACCAACTAGATGTGAAGTCTGCATTTTTAAATGGAGAATTGAAAGAAGAGGTTTATTTAAAACAACTTGAAGGGTTTATCAAATAAGGGCAAGAGAATTTAGTTTGCAAATTAAAGAAGGCATTATATGGTTTAAAATAGGCACCCAGGTCGTGGTATGAAAAAATTGATTCATTTTTCCTACAGCATAGTTATAAGAGGAGTAAAAATGACCCAAATCTGTATATTGTGTTTGATGAAAAGGGGAAAATTGTTTTGATTTCTTTATATGTAGATGATCTTATTATTACAGGAAATGTTGATGAGCTCATTAAAGAAATCAAAGTGCAGATGTCACAGGTTTTTGAAATGAAAGACCTTGGAGAGTTACACTATTGTTTGGGTCTTGAAGTCTGGAGGGATTCTGGCCAGACCTTTCTGTCTCAAGGAAAGTATGTCAGGAGCTTATTGAAAAAGTTCAGAATGGATCAATGCAAAGCTGCCTCAGTGCCTTTACAACAGAATGTCAAACTTCATAATGATGATGGTTCTAAGGAGGTGGATGCAACACTATACAAACAACTAGTTGGGAGTTTGATTTATCTAACTACAACTAGACCTGATTTAGCTTTTGCAGTCAGTGCTTTGAGCCAGTTTATGTCAAAGCCTCTTGAGAGTCATTGGGTGGTAGTGAAAGGCGTCTTAAGGTATCTTCAAGGAACCTTGGACTTTGGTATTAAATATACTGATTCGTTTGATGTTAGATTGACAGGTTTTTGATTTTTCAGATTGGGCCAAAAATCTGGATGACAGACGATCCATAATAGGTTATGCATTCAACATTGGGTGCGGGGTCATTGCATGGAGCAACAAGAAACATAATACTGTATCCTTATTTTCAGCTGAAGCAGAGTATCAAGCAATGTGTGCAGCTATGTGTTAAGAAATTTGGTTGAGGAGACTTCTCCAAGATGTTGGAGAAGAACAAAAAAATGCTACAATTATCAGACGTGAGCTCAATCAAACCGGAAAACAATCTTGAGTTTCACAAAAACACAAAGCATATTGATATGTAGTTTCACTTTGTTAGAGAGAAGGTTCAGTCAAAATAAATTTATATTGAATACTGTAATACTTGTGATAATGCAGCAGACATTTTTACCAAGCCCCTTGGAAGAATTAAATTTGAATTATTTAGGGAGATGTTAGGAGTACTAGTGAACCCTTTCTCCATTAAGGGGGAGTGTTGAAATTAATGGAGAATTTGTATTATTGGAGAGAGTTTGTTCATTAGTTGTGCGTGTGTCCTAGTTTAGGAATTAGTTCCTACATTCTAGGTTTTAGTTCTAACTCTCCTATTGTCATGTAAACTTATATATTCTTGATGAATAATGATCAATGCAGAGTGTTCTCCGTGAGGCAGTCTCCAGGTGCAACTTACTCTTGAGAGCTGCTAAGTTTCAAAATCTATTTGTTTCTTCCATTTTTAACATCAAATTGACGGTCTTGAAATTAACCCCCTCTTATAATGAACTTGTTTCATTATAACTAGAATCTAGAAAGAAAGGAAAGAGTTATAACTTGCATAAGTTCACATTTTACCAAGTTTTAGGGTAAACCAACTATTAAAATAATTCCCTAGCCAATGATGTAGTCACTCGTAAAATAGGTGCACTTTCAAAAAGTGGGGGATTTAACTTTCATGCAATGCCTTAACCCCCTTAGATTATGGACATGAAGACTTATAACATCACAAATAATCACCATTTGTCACATAGTCACTATCAACAAATATCAAGTGAGGAACTTAGGTTTTAAAGGACTAATCCACCCCCCTTAGCATGCTTAAAATCAACTTCTTGAATTCCATAGCAAGAATTTTCATTGACAAGGTGGGATAATGAATCACTATGTGGGAGAAGTTAGTAATGTCACATGGAGAAAGGTTATTCAGCTGTAAATTAATTTGGTAAGAGCCTCTCAAGATCTCTGAATGATATTCTAATTTATTTGTTTGTTGGACATAGTATTAGGGCATATTCAGTGTGCAATTATTCATTTTTTTTGGCTCCTGGAATATGGGTGTGCTTTGTGTGTGGTTTCCTTTTTCTAGTTATTCATCTATTTTTTGACACCTTTGCATTCTTGGATCATATATGGCACATACTATCCTAGTTATTTTTCTTTACTTCTAGTTAAATGTTATCTCATAGCATCTTGGACCCTCCACACACGTTTATTTTGAATAATTAAGTGAAATTATTGTTTTTTATTTTTATTTTTTTCTGTAAATGATATAATGTTTATTACATTTTTGTAATAATCTTAAATAATTTAATTTATAACATTTTTTAAAATAATTTTTTAAATTTTATATTTTAAAACAAAATTATAATTTAGAAAATTTGTTTTACTTTTTATTTGTGATAAACGTATTATTAAAATGATTTATTATTAATTTAATTTTTATATATTCTAGTTTTATATATTTTTAATTATTATAATTAATTATAGTTTTTAAATTACTTTAATTTTAATTTAACCTTATTACATAATTCTAAATACACTTAATTACTCTATAATAATTAAATACCAATCTTTGTCCTTTTTTATTTTTTCCTTGTTTACTCATGTTTGGTTAGGGTTTTATAGATAAGGAGATTTTACCCCAAACAAACAAACATACATATATATAAACAATAAAACTGATACATTAAATTATAAATTATATAAAGGTCATTTTAATTCACTTTAAAGAAGGTGACAATTATCAATTTCTATCTTCTTTGATAGCATTATTTGTTTTGTCATATTGCTTAAGGTTTTAAGAATAAGTTTTTTCTTAAATGATATTCATAATGGTAAGACTTGTGCATTAATCTATAAATATTAAAGGATGTAAATGCTATTTTAATTAATTATAGAAAGAAGATCGAAAGGGGTGGTAAGTATTATATCATATTTAATTTTAGAAAAAAATATGAATTATTTTTTTTGGTATTTGGAAAAGTCATTAGTAATCAAATTAAGGTCTTTGTTTTTATTAGGGTTTTTTTCTAGCAAAAGAAATCAAAGTAAAGGCTTTGATTGCCAATGGAGGCATAATTCCCTAGTCAATGATGTTGTCACTCCTAAAATAGGTTAACTTTGGAAAAGTGGGGGATCACACTTTCATGCAATACCTTAAACCCCTTAGACTATGGACATGAAGACTTATAACATCACAAATAATCACCATTTGTCACATAGTCACTATTGACAAATAGAAAGCAAGGAGCTTAGGTTTAAAAGGACTAATCCACCCCCTTTTAGCATGCTTAAAATTAACTTCTTGAATTCCATCACATGAATCTTCATTGACAAGGTGGGATAATGAATCACTATGTGGGAAATGCTAGCAATGTCACATGGAAAAAGGCCATTTAGCTATAAATTAATTTGGTAAAATCCTCTCACGATCTCTGAATGGTATTCTAGATTTTTTATTTGTTGGACAAAGTTTTAGGGCATATTCAATGTGCATTTATTCATTTGTTTTGGCTCTTGGAATATGGGCGTGCTTAGTGTGTGGTTCCCTTTTTCTAGTTATTCATCTATTTTTTGACACCTTTGCATCCTTGGATCATATTTGACATAAACCCTCCTAGTCATTTTTCTTTACTTCTAGTCAGTTGTTATCACATGGCATCTTGGACCCTCCCCATTGGGGGTATGGTTCTCTACTTTTGTTGAGCACTAGTCACTCTAGTATCCTCAATTATGGTCTCAAAATGTTACACTCTATTAGCACCTTGGTAATTTTGTGGAGTGGATTTTGGAGCAAGGGACCAATGACATACATATTAATTTGTTTTTAGAAGTTTCATGTTTATTCTACATGTTCAAAGTCTAATATCATTATCAATTGTTTTATTAGACAGATAACATTTCATGTACTCTTGAAAGCATTTATGAGTCTTAGCCCCAACAATGACATGGAATATCTAAAATAAGAATTCAGAAAGTTCATCTCAGGTTTGGTCTCATTACCAGTTAAGTTGCCTGGAACGAGGCTCTACAACTCATTGAAGGTGAGAATAATATATAAATATACATCATGAACTCATACCATATTGTCAATGTTTTAAAGACATAGAGAGATAAAGGATATTATGAATATGTGGGTTTCTCTATCTGAACAAATTTGGATTATGATGAGAAACATGGTATTACTAAAGGCAAAAGCAAGAATGGTTAAGATGATACACATAATCATAGAAGAGAAGAGGTCAAACTATGCTACCTGCAATTACCCAAGTCGTCCAAAGGATGTGTTAGATGTGTTACTGTATGAAACAAATGAACAACATAGCAATGCTTCTCCATAATTGTCATATGTGATAACATGATAGATTTGTTGATTCTAGGAGAAGACTCGGTACCAATGCTAATGACCCTTGCAATTAAGTTTCTCACATATTATCCCCTTGCATTGCAACAATTACATGTATAATTCCATGGAGTACTTCTGGCCTCTTAATCCCTTATTGAGGAGATTTTTTTTTTGAATATTCACTCTACATCTTGCCAGTTGCACAAGTCGGCCTAGCCAGTGGACAAGTAGGCATGAACCCAACATTCAAACACACTATAAATAGGTGTGAGAAGGAGAATTTCTAACAACTCGACTCAAGTATTCGACTTTGTATTCAAGAGAGTGAAGGAGCATGTTTGAAGTTCATACCTCATGAACTTAGTGTAATTTTACAGATTTTTGGTAGCATATGATGTTGGAAATAATACTGAGAGGGGGCGGGTGAATCAGTGTTATAAAATCAATAAAACTTTTTCATCTCCATACTTAGATACATATACGCTACTTTATTTAAGTGAACCCGCATGTATACTCAACTGTGTCTAATGCAACTAGCGTATATCCAGAATAATTATGATTTAGTTAATCCATTAAATGTTGATCTTTAGTTAGTGCATCAGAACTTCATTAACCACATGAATAGTAAGCAGGTGCAGTAATACATAACAGATCATCACACATAAGGAGCACACATGAACACCATGATATAAGGTGGAAACCTAATGTGGGTTAAAACCACCTGCTGCAATTCATCTTTATCTTCTTTTAATAAGAAACTTCTTTTTACAATAGTACTGGTTCAGTCTTATACCAGTACGTAAGCTTCTACCTGCAGAAGGCTACAACCTTCTTAGCTCTTGTACTAGCCGATCCATTTACTAGTACGTAGGCTCCGACCTACTGAAGGCTCCAAACTTCACTCATTTTCTAGCTGCTCCTGGAAGGGAACTACAACCCCCTGGCTCTTGTACTGGCCAATATTTTTACCAATATGTAGGCGCCGGCCTACTGAACTCTACGATCTTCCAGGGACCACGTTTCATACATTTTCATACTGGATCCATAAAACAATCACCATTGCAATACAATCATCAACTACACCTGCATCATCAATCTCTGAATCACCCAATACTGAAACCCTGTCAACAACACAGTCACCAGAACACAGAACAGACAACATAACTCTGCAACAACAACCAGATCCAACTGCAACTTCAAATATCATACTTCATACTGTATACGCTACTCGGACGAACCCAACCTGCGTGTATACACGCTTTTACCAAAGACAACCCGCGTACAGATCTGCAAATTCTAACTTATAACTTTGCAACTATTTCAGACATCAGAACATAACATTTACAGAATAAACATGCGTCAATAATTCAGATCTAGTCTATCCATAATCAAACCATATAATCATAAACATTCCAAGCCTTAATATCCTGATCCATCATCCATCATCATCCGCATAGGTGCATCCTTGATTCAGATCAAGCTAAGCATCACAAACCCATAACCAGCATACTAGATCTCACACTTCATCAGATATTCATCACCTTCTCCCCTTCCCCTTGGCCTAATGATCTTCTCCTTATATAGGTTTAGGCTTCTCTCAATACCATGGCCCAAAACCATGTTGAACTAATACCTTGGACCCAATACCTGGGGTCAACACTTCGGACCAAATACCACGGACCAATACCATGGACCAAATACCACGGACCAAAACTTAGTTTTCCAACATGTACGCACCTTTACTTCTGTGAACTTGCGTGTGTACGTATACATGCCTTTTTCTCTGCTCACCCGCATGTATACGCACTTTCATCAAGTCTAACCTGCGTATACCTTTCTTTTGACCTACTGCACTAGATCTGTCATCTGATTAAGTTGCCATCACCTGTATCATACCTCTGAGTGAGTTGCCATCAAGGACAACACCTGTATCATAATGCCAACAATCTCCCCCTTTGGACTTGATGGCAACCACTACACCAAGTCACTCTCCCCCTTTGACATCAAGGGCAAAGGGCGGACCAAGATATTCTCTTCTTTGATATACATTCTGTTGTCCATACTCCCCCTGAGTACATGCTGAAGTTTCTGATTGAGCTCCCCCTTTGTATATGCCAAGATGTACTAATCCGTCCATGCTCCCCCTGAGCACATGCAAGGTCTGCAAAAGCATAACATAACTCTATACATACATCAATCTCCCAATCAAGTGGGAATACACCATTTTTGACTCATCCACCCAACCAAGTGGGGATATACCAAATGTTTATACATGACTCATTACATCATCCATCCCATGCATAGTGGGGTAACAAAATACATCATATGACTCACAAAGACCAAGGACCTAAACAAGACCATGATAGTTATCAGCAACTATCATACACCATATGATCTACATTGTAAGCATCTAGCATCTAGGCCTGTAACCTGCAATCCATTCTTTTGGTCAAGCAAGATATGTCAATAAGCATCATCACCAAAGACTTCTAACCATAATGCCAACAATGCATTATTTGAAGTATATGCTCCCCCTGAACCTATGCCATGCCATCATCAAAACAGTGACTGAACCATATCAGACTTCTGTACTGCTGCTTTTCTTTAGAACATCATATGTGCGACTGTGAAGCATATAACTCGCGTATATACACGACTTGTCTTCATGAAACCTGCGTATGAGATTTAGAACACTGATGTTCCACACTTCCAGCTTCCTCTGAATCTGTCATGTCTGTGTACTCTGCTATGCCACATCTTTCTGGCTGTACTTCCTTTTTCTTCCATATCTTCAACTGTGATGATGTTTTCTTCTTTTGGTTTGGTGTCCACAATCTTCTCCTGCATTCTTTCACTATATGTCCAGGCTTGTTGCATGCATAACATCTTACATGTTTCATATTCCTCCTAAAACAGTCAATGGCTTTGTGACCAAACATATTGCAAGCAAAACAATATCCCTTAAAGTACCTGGAACGTGATGATCTTTCTGTTTGATGGTCTTGAACCATTCTACTTCTGCATCTGGCTGCAACATGTCCAAGATTATGACATACATAACATTCAACATTATTCATTGGAGGAAATAATCGTCTATCACTTCCAAAGTTAGGAGCAAAATATTTTCTTTGAGGAATTCCTTTCCTTGGCTGTTGATGGGGTTGTCTTCTCATCTCCTTGTTGATCATTTTTGATTTCTCATTAGAGTTCCTTGCCTCGCCTTGTGAGCTAAATTCACCTTTAGCAGATTCATAAAAACCAAGACCAGTTTTGATAGCAGGCGACCTTTGACTACTAAGAATATCATCCAAAATCTTAGTACTATCTTGAAATCGTAATAGTTTATCCTTTTCTTCTATTTTACCTTTCAAGATATTTACCTCAACTTGATGTTGTTCTTCCTTTTCAAGACATTTCTTCTTCAAAATTTCTTCAGACTTTCTTCCTTCTTCCACTTGTTGCCTTAGTTTGAGAATCTCCTTTTCTTTTTCTTCATTCAGCTCCTGCAGCATTTGACGAACTCTGAAGGCATATTCCAGCTGAGCTTTTAAGCTGATAACTTCTTCTTTGAGGGCACTTTCCCTTTTGCTAAGTAGATCTTGTTGATCTATGATTTTATCTGATACTTCATTTGCTTGTTCAACTTCACTCTGGGGTGATTCAGAATTTGGATCCTTGCTTCCACTTACCGGCAGGCTGTCATTGTTCCTTTGAGCTGTCTTCTTCTTTTGACGCGCTTTCTTTCCCATTGTTCTATGGATCTCCTTCAAGCGATCAAGCTTCTACCAAAGGACCTGCTCTGATTCCAATTGTTGGAAATAATACTGAGAGGGGGGGTGAATCAGTATTATAAAATCAATAAAACTTTTTCATCTCCATACTTAGATACATATACGCTACTTCATTTAAGTGAATCGCGTGTATACGCAACTGTGTCTAATGCAACTAGCGTATATCCAGAATAATTATGATTCAGTTAATCCATTAAATGTTGATCTTTAGTTAGTGCATCAGAACTTCATTAACCACATGAATAGTAAGCAGGTGTAGTAAAAAAGCACAGATCATCACACATAAGGAGCACACATGAACACCATGATATAAGGTGGAAACCTAATGTGGGTGAAAACCACTTGCTGCAATTCGTCTCTATCTTCTTTTAATAAGAAACTTCTTTTGACAACAGTACTGGTGCAGTCTTATAACAGTACGCAGGCTTCTACCTGCAGAAGGCTACAACCTTCTTAGCTCTTGTACTAGCCGATCCATTTACTAGTACGTAGGCACCGACCTATTGAAGGCTCCAACCTTCACTCATTTTCTAGCTGCTCCTGGAAGGGAACTACCACCCTCTGGCTCTTGTACTAGCCGATATGTTTACCAGTACGTAGGCGTCGGCCTACTGAACTCTACGATCTTCCAGGGACCACGTTTCATACATTTTCATACTGGATCCATAAAACAATCACCATTGCAATACAATCATCAACTACACCTGCATCATCAATCTCTGAATCACCTAATACTGAAACCCTGTCAACAACACAGTCACCAGAACACAGAACAGACAACGTAACTCTACAACAACAACCAGATCTAACTGCAACTTCAAATATCATACTTCATACTGTATACGCTACTCGGACGAACCCAACCTGCGTGTATACACGCTTTCACCAAAGACAACCTGCGTACAGATTTGCAAATTCTAACTTATAACTTTGCAGCTATTTTAGACATCAGAACATAAAATTTACAGAATAAACATGCGTCAATAATTCAGATCTAGTATATCCATAATCAAACCATATAATCATAAACATTCCAAGCCTTAATATCGTGATCCATAATCCATCGTCATCTGCATAGGTGCATCCTTGATTCAGATCAAGCTAAGCATCACAAACCCATAACCAGCATACTACATCTCACACTTCATCAGATATTCATCACCTTCTCCCCTTCCCCTTGGCCTAATGATCTTCTCCTTATATAGGTTTAGGCTTCTCTCAATACCATGGCCTAAAACCATGTTGAACCAATACCTTGGACCCAATACTTGGGGTCAACACTTTGGACCAAATACCACGGACCAAAACTTAGTTTTCCAACATGTACACGCCTTTACTTCTGTGAACTTGTGTGTGTACATATACGCGCCTTTTGCTCTGTTCACCCGTGTGTATACACACTTTCATCAAGTCTAACCTGCATATACCTTTCTTTTCACCTACTGCACTAGATCTGTCATCTGATTAAGTTGCCATCACCTGTATCATACCTCTGAGTGAGTTTCCATCAAGGAAAACACCTGTATCATAATGCCAACATATGACAAGTGTTCTAGTCTTAGATGGTGCTAAGAGGCTAAGGAACACAAGATGTCCAACACCCATAAATGGTTTCGCGAGATATGGCTCCAAAACACCTTAATTAAATTAATTAGCCAATAATTTAATTATTTCCTAAGTTTAACTTAGGAAAATTGGTTAATTAAAGTTAATTAGTTAAGGATGTTCGAGATTGCTCTACAGATTTTTATTGATGAAGTCTAATTGATTTTAGTCGTTGATGAAGATTTAATCTTGGTTGTTGAAGTCTCAACAAGAGATTATAAGAGTAGCTCGAAGGGTTGGAGAGAGGACACATCAATCATTAGTTATCTTGGCAAATCGAGCTACCTAGTCCACAACTTCAGTAAGGGCATAGTTTGAGCCAAAGGGAGATAATTAGAGAGGGGGAGCAACAAATACTTTGGGAGGAAGATTCCAGGGAATTTCCCAGTAGTTTTTGAGTGTTTCTCCAGGGCAAGATTGGCAAGATATATGAGGTCAAATTATCTATAGAGACGACTGTAGAAGCTAGTGCAAACAACCAGAGACCCCAGTGTGAGTTGTCGGAAGAGCCACAAATTAGGAGTTGGAGGCCAGATCTATTTTCGGGAGGACGTTCGAGTGGTTCCAGTGATAGAGGGAGGTGGGATGACTCACTTTGAGTCAATTTCCAGGCAATGTGAGTTTCCCAGAGCCAACAATGTGAATTTCAGGTTGTAGTGCGAGTAGCCAGTGTGGGGTTCGAGTAAGAAAAGGGAGGTCGATTTGTTGAGCAGAGGAGATATGGGATCTCCAGATTATTTTGGCCAGATATTTTCCAGAGGATTACCAGTTGGGAATCCTGAATATTATACTCTCAAATTTGTTGCAAAATAAGAAAATAAACCATCGTTTGTATTTTTTTTTTGAAGAATACAATTCTAATGATGATAGAAGAGAGATCATATTTTTATCCACAAATGAGGAATCCAACATAGACAAATTAGAGGAGAAAAAAGAAAAAGCAAAAGGAGAAAATGTTGAAAGTATAATGGATCTTGAAGTAGAACCTATTAGTGCATTAGAAGAAATTGATAACCTCAAGAAGAAGAACAAGATACTATCCAAGGGAATCATCTTCATTAAGAATAAAAGAGAGGAAGAAAAAAGAGTGGAAGAAGTGTTGAAAAATCAAATAAAATAAAGGAAAGAAAATTGTGAAAAGCTTGAAGAAGAAATTGTCTCATTAAGCAAAGAGCTAGATAAGGTCCACAAAAACATGAAAATCTCTCAAACCTAAGATGTTATTCTCAATAGTCAAATATCACCATATGACAAAATCAATCTTGATTATATGGATGAGACCTCATACAAAGAAGATGTAAACACCAAGTCACTAAGTAAGGAAGTTGAAGGAAAACCTAAAATCTCTAATCTTAGCAAGAGAAAGGATAAGAGACTGGAGGAGTATGGAAACACTTCTACACCAAAAATGTTTGTTGATGCTATCAAGGGGTCCATTCACATTGCAAGAAACAATATCATAAGGGACAAGGACCAGAAAAGATTTGAATTGTCTTCAAAGAAAATCAAATTTAGAAGGACTATTCCATCAAGGCAACCATACTCAGCCAAGTATCAAACTATTTTTCTAGGTCATTGTTTTTCATGCAAAAATTTTGGTCATTAAGCAAGAGATTGTAAATATTATGTGAAAAATGGTTATGAAAGAGTTTCTCATCAAGCCTATGAAAATAAGTTTGTAGACATCAAAATTGGAGATATTGATGATAGCATAAATCATAATTCATTTGCATCGTTATCCAAGTACAGTATAGAGTGTTATAGATGCAAAAATTTTGAACACGTTGCATGAGACTATCCTACAAGATTAAGATAATGGTTTTGGAAGAGAAAACAAGAAGAACCACCAACAGAAAAATGCAAACTAGTTATATATGCTCAAAACAATCAAAGTCAGTGGTTTGTTGATAGTGGGTGCTCTAGAAACATGACAGGAGATCAAAATAAATTTATTAGTCTAAAAGAAGAAAAATGAGGTAATGTGTCTTTTGGAGACGATGGATTTGAAAGAATTGCTGGAAGAGGTACCGTAAGCCTTGACAATGATAGGAATAAAGCACAAAATGTTTTTTATATTGAAGGAGTCAAACATAATCTTTTAAGTGTCAACGAAATGTATGATCAAGGTTATGATATCACTTTTCATGCTAAAGATTGTGAAATAAGGCAGACTAATTCAGGAATATTAGTGGGAATATCAATAAGGACTTGATCTGATAATGAGATCTAAGACAATAAATAAGGTATTATAGACTTAGTGCATGGATTTGTCTATGTCATTTTAAGCAATGGATCGATAAGATTGCGAAATGCACAGACAATGAAGCAGTAAACAAAATAAACATAATAGGCAACACATGACACATGACACAAGAAATTTAATGAGGATTTCACCCAATACTCTTGGGCTACATCTCTTGGTCCAGCCTTCAGTGGTGGCCTCTCTATTATGTCTTCAAGTAGAGTTCTTTTACAACAATGACATCAATTTGAGCCTCACACACAATAGAATACAATATCGAGCTTTACTTTAACCTCTCAAGTTTCTATGAGTACACAGACTCCCTCAATGCTCTCTGTCTTTGTCCTAACTCTGTCTTGGCATTTTCCTGCAATACTGTCTCTGTTCTGTTTTGTCTCTGTCTGTGTCTTTAAAGCCAATTTGGGCTGTGTTTCTCCTTCCCGCCTTTCTGTCTCTCGGGCCTCTATCCGCCCGAATCCCTCTTTCAGCGTTACATAATCATGGAATAACGCCCAAAGGGGAGGTGGCCACCCATTTGGGATCGTAATAGTGCCTCAGTCCCTTGAATTCCTTCAGGATTACAAACGCAGTTGTTTTCTGCTTAACATAGGAAATTGTCTGCATAACTGTGAAATGTCGCCAAAACATAATTCATTTCGGACTTCAAAAGTCCTGAAACATGGTTTATTCCCCTATCGGGTCCGCCCTCCATCACTATCACAAGTTGCTTTGGCCTCGCTCCAAGGTTCCCCTTTGTATTTTTGAAATATGTTAAAAATCGTGAAATGCATTAAAATGGCCTTTCTTCCAGACTTGAAATTATATCAGATAGCCTTAAGGTACCCTTTTGGGTCCGGCGTATCACATCGGCACTTTCCCCTTCGCATTTCATTTAACAAACGAAACTACGAAATACATTAAAAATGATGCTTTGGCGGATCTCAAGATCCATGTAATATGGCTTATAATATTCATCGGGTCCGGTCCATCGCATTGCATGTATGCATGTACCATAACCCCGCTCTGTTAGGCTGCTCCGATTGCGATATCACAATCGCTCATCACAATAACCCTTGGGCCATTGTAAGTGCTTTTGCAATCCCCGATAACAATCTGACGATGTAATATGGGTCGTCGATCTGCGCGTTTGATCGATGGTTCGTATTAACCCCGCCAATCATCATCGCCATATATATGTGTTAAGCGCTAATATCCCTGTTCGTTGTCGTATCTCTCATGTGGATCCCGCCAATCCCTGCCGAAGGTCACCGCCAATTGCGATCTACCACTTAGATCTAGACCGTTGATCGGCTAGATCTGACAGCCACTGTGCATCACTGATTCCACCTCCGATACTCTGTTTTTTCCATTGATTTTATAGGTTTTTGCCTCCTGATAGTGGTTTGAAAGGCTTCCTTATGTGATTTTTCCTTGGTTTTTGGCACGATTTCTTTAAGTTTTGAAGACAAAGAGTGTTTCTTGGATCCATTTGGATCACGCCTTCCCACTGAAAAGGCTTTTGGACCACCAAAAGTTGGTTTTCAAGCATTGTTTAAGTGAGGATACAGCTGCCTCACTTGCCCAATCTCTATCCATTTTGCACTGCTGGGTTTTGAACCTTTGAGTCCAATTCTAAGGTACTCCATGTCCCCTCTGCGCATTGTCCTCACCTTCCTGTCCAGAACTATATCTTCCTGTAGCTCATTGAGGTATTCAGGCAACAGATCATCAATGGAAGGCAATTGACTTTGCTCTTTGGTATCTTCAATTAATGAAGGTTCAAACAATCTTAAATTTTCTGCATTTACTAATGAATAGATATGCATGTATGCTGGCAAATCAAGGTGGAAAGCATTCTCACCAATTTTCTCAAGTACCTTAAAAGGTCCATACCTTATTGGCTTCAGCTTCTTTCCTTCACCTTGCATTCTGTCCTTGCTGATATACAACCAGAATTGATCGCCAACTTGGAAGCTGTGCTCCACCCAGTGTTTATCATGCCTTGCCTTGTATTTGGCTTGGCTCTTTTCCAGCTATTCCTGCACTGCCTGGTGAATTTCTTGGATTTGTTTAATGAATCTGGTTGCTTTGTCCACATCACTGTGTCCAACAACTACTATGTCTTTTTCAAAGACAAAATACAAGGGAGACCTTGGTATGAAACCAAAATAGGTCTCAAAAGGAGATCTCTATGTAGAAGAATGTTTAGCACGGTTGTAAGCATGTTGCACATAACATAAGTGTTCATCCCAAAGCTTGGGATGCTTGCTGCAATAACCCCTAAGCAATTGGATCATTGTCCTATTGACTACCTATGTTTGGCCATCTGTCTGTGGATGAAAGGCTGTGCTTTTCTTCAGTCTCATGTCCATTAATTCCCACAGACTTGACCAAAACTTCCCAACAAATTGGGAGTCTCGATTAGATGCTATGGAAGTGGGTAACCCAAAATGAACCCAGACATGCTGAAGAACAATTTCACTGTTTGTTCAGCTGTAATCAGCTTATTACAAGGTATTAAAATACACATTTTGCTGAACCTATCAACAATAACATATAAATAGTCATGTCCCTTTCTAGATTTTGGAAATCCCCCAACAAAGTCCATGGAAACACTTTCCCAAGGACGTGAAGGAACTGACAATGGAGTGCACAAGCCTAGCTTTCTATTGCTGGGCTTGCTTTTAGTACACATGGTACACCCTCTTACATATCTAGAAACTGTTTCATGCATTTTTGGCCAATAGTAGTATCTTTGCAGCTGTGCAACTGTTTTACTTACACCAAAATGACCTGATATCAGGGAAGTATGTGCCTCCCTAACTATGTTAATTCTCTCTCTTTGTGAAATGCATAGCTTTCCCAAATGATACAAGAGTCGGTCCTTAACATAGTAATCTAATTCTTCTACCTTTTTGCCATTACTTAAAGCCACATATACATCTTTAAAGTCTATATCTTGAGCATATTGTTCAATGTAGCTTTCATGCATTACTAAGTTATGCTTAAGTATAGTAGAGGCATTCATGATTGGTCTGGACAAAATATCTGCAACTTTATTGTGTATGCCCTTTTTATATTTGATGACTAAATGAAACTGCTGTAGGAAACCCATCCACCTATAGTGTCTTGACTGCTGCAGTTTAGTTTGTGAGTGCAAGTACTAAAGTGGTCCATGATCAGTGTGTATTATGGTTTCTTTGCCCATTAAGTAATGTTTCCACTTCTTCACACTCTGAACTAATGCATATAGTTCTTTATCATATGTAGGATAATTAACTACTGCAGAATTAAAAGTCTGAGAATGGTAGCATATGGGTTTACCATGTTGAATCAACACTGCTCCCATGGCATAATCACTGGCATCTGTTTTGATCTCAAATGGTTGTTGAATATTTGGCTAACAGTGGCTCCACTTGGGGGTGGCTTTTCCATGTGAAAAGCCAAGAACAACAGGTCAAACTGCCCTGATCTTCTATTGTTGCTGTGCTTTGCAAACTTCACTTTGCTGGCTACTTTATTTATGAACATGACAGTAGACTTGAAGAGCTTAGGGCCTTCACTTCGGGCTTCAACTGCAGCAAGCTTGATGTCCAAAATAAAAGATTGCAATCCTACCTACCTACTCTAAACATCACCTTCTTTGCTGTTAGGTGAAATGATAAAGCCAATGCAGCCACCTAAGTATTATGAACATCAGTGAGCTTTGCTGCTTGTGCTTGCTGGTGCTTGAAATGGAGATCTCGTCATCTGTTATGAATTTGTTAACCTTTGAGAAGATTAGGAAACTAGTGACCTCCTTTGCTGAACCTCGAAACTATACAAAAGGGTTCTGCAACATATATGCACAAATGCTGAATTGAATTAAAGAGTTGTACAAAGGTTTAGGATGGTTATCATGCCTTTGAATTGGGAAATCAGCAACATCTTGATATTGAGCTTTGCAGCCTGCTAACGGAGAAGAGCAGTGATTTATTTCATCACTCAGCCTGCCATCTAATGGATTGCACAAAACTTGGAGCGATACTTGCAACTCATTATAAATAGGCTCGAATGGGACTTGACTGATCTGCGCTTGCTGTTCTTCCTTTTCTTTAAATAATTCAGATGATTCAAAACAAAGCGGCAGAGAATCATCTGGGACTTCTTGATCACAAGCTGCTTCTTCTAAGTCTTCCTCAATCTGATATTGGATGGCTCTTTGGGGCTGCAAATCTAGAGGTGATGCATCATAAGCAAGGCTTTGTTTCTCCTCTAGATGGTCAGTATTAAAACACGCTGACACTTGATTATCAATCGCATGATAATTCTCCCTAATAAACTGAAAAGATTCAAAACAAAAAGGTAAAGTTGCTTTGCTGGAATCAAAATTATGCGTATTTTCCTCCTCTTCTTCATAGCTGAAATGAACAGGCTGATCACTGATTTTAGGCTGCTGAACCTGAACATTGCTTTCACCCAAAATAGCACCTGATTCCTCTGCAAGGCTGATTTGGATTTGAGGAGCATAATCTTCATTATGCAGATTATATTTGGGCAAACAACTGAAAGAAGAATAGCCACTATATTCATACAAAAGATTGGGAGATTCATCCATATATTTCTCTATGAATATATCATCTGATTTGGGGAAAATGGGCTCGTGAATATCCATTTCTTCCCCCTGCAAAACAGATGTGTCTTGGCGCTCAAAACATTCAACTTTTAATGCGATCTGCTGCATCTTTTCCTCTGTTTTTTCATACAAATGAGGAAGTTTTTCTACTTGCTCTGCCTTGCGCTTTTCTTCTCTAATCTTCAGATTTGCCTCCACGTTCACTGCCATGTTCTGCATTTGTTCCATAGTGGATGGGCTCCTTTCTCTCAATCGAAACTCAATCTCTGGATCAAAAGCTCTTGGAAAATGCAGTAGAGCTAAATCAGGAGGAGGTCTTATATTTAATGGCATTGAATAATAGATTTGATTGAATCTGTCTAAAAATTGGTGCACTGTTTCATCTGGATGCCTTTTTAACTGATTATATTCTTCTATGAGCATGAGGAGATTGCCTTTGATCATACATCTATCAAGAAATGTTTGGTAAACAGCCTCTGGGTCAGCTATGGAATTTGCAGGAAGAGCTCTAAACCACGGCCTTACATCTCCATTTAAACTTTGGGCAAAAATCTTCATTCTTACAGCGTCATTATCTATTTCATAACTCTCAAAAAAGTCCTGCATTTTCTTGGTATGTTGCAGGGCTGTGCAAGAACCAGTAGCATCAAAATAAGTGATTTTAGTCTGATAATCCTGAGGCATAGCCCCCAGGTTAGCAGGTAACTGCAACGGTGCATATCTGTTAGCCATATTTACAGGGAGAAATAGAATAGCAGGAAAAAATGGAACAGCTGGGATAGAAGAGGAGATAACAAAAGGAGTTGGAATATCGCTTTGCTGAACTATTTCAGAAAAAACTCAAAGATTTCCTCGTTCAGGTTCGTTCCTCCAGTGGAGTCTTGATTGAAAAATATGTTGTGGAGTCGCCAGGTGGAAGAATCAACTTTGAAGTGTCTGATCCCTGTCCACCAACACAGATCAGAGCTAGACATAAAAATGATTATGAGAATGATTCATCCCCAGCGGAGTCACCATTATGTTAACATTCAGGTTGTCCCTAAAGCTCCTTAAAGGGATACGGCCGAGGTAACCACAAACCAATCTTTGGACTGCAGGTTCTAGCCCACCTGCAATCAGAGAGGGCTCTCTCTTAATGATTTAGCTTTGTTGATGATGATTTTAGGCTAGTTATTGAGTTCAAGGGATTTTGTTTAAGTTTTGGTGGGAAGGATGATGCTTTCAAGTTGAGAGGTAGGTATAGTATGAGAGTTTCAAACCATTGGGCATGGAGTCAAGGAGTAGGACTGCTGGTGTGTTTTCTTGGTCATAAGAGGAATATGGAGCAAGATAGCTACACATGAAACAACATTCAAGCTAAATGGAGATGGATTGAAGGCTAAGGAATGAGAGGCAATTAAGAATCTCTCATTCAGCGTAACAGAGGGAAGGTGAATGAACTCTATCTAGGAGCAGTAAAGAATCCCCAGATAACTATCAAACATGGGTGAATTAGGGGAAATATGAGCCAAAGGTAATTCATATTCATTACCAATTCAAATGAAAACATAAAGAAACAACAGAAATTAAGTATAGAGTGCAGTTAAACAAAGTCTAAGCAATTCATTTTTCTTGCTATTTTAGATGGTGACATATGTGTGATATGAGCATATATCAATGAAAAATGGAGGTAGGAAACACTTATTGAGTCATGTTGTAGCACAAGAATTCCATCATTCACTCTTCAAAACATTAATAACACAGCAAACAGTCCATCCTCCAAGCTTTCAACAGTCTTTGATTAAAGAAATCATCAAACATACAGAGCGAGTCTCTAGTGGAGCGAATCAACCAACCAACCCTTTACAACCGTTCATAGGGTTGTTTAAATAGAAAAATATTTACATCCTGGCCCTTGAACAGATGTCAAGGGGAAATCACTGAAAAATATCTAACAAAACAGATCCCAAAGAGATCTGTGGCAATAACTGTTTCTAATGCTAAGTTGTGCTGGAAATAAATGCAATAAAATATCTAAAACAGGTGTTCATGAGGCAGTAGCCTCATAAAAATGGCTTTCTAAGGCTGCGCATGGTCCTGCAGCTTCACAAATGGACTGAAAGAGTTCCTTGAGCCACGCGCTGTCCTTTGTGTGATAACTGCGCATTTAAGGAAGCAGCGCTGCTCCAAAAATATGACTGGGTTCATTGTGTTTGCAAATATCTGCTTTGAAAACCTTTATCTGTGCCTTCAAGTGGCTTTAAAGCCAAACAACTGCAAGTAGGTGAGCTTTAAAGGCTGAAGGCTGCGTTGTTGACTTTGCTGGACCGGTTTGCTTTCATATGCTTTGAAAATCTAGACTGATACTCTTTGCCGCTTCTGTGGTCCTTTGTAGCTTCAAAAATAGTCTTGAACTGTCAAATCATCTCATTACTGGCCGCTGCTCGGCCCAAATCCCTGTTGAGAAGCCCTCTGTTACTTCTGGGCGCCTATCGGCCCTTGGCCGACTCAAAAATGCTTCAGCAACACTTAAAATCATGAACTGGATGAGTAAAAGATCATTGAAGGCCCGCCGAGGTGAAAACCCTGCGCTTGGCAATGTTCTGGCCCGAAGCGACTTCAAAAATGCCAAGGGAACCATCGTTTCCTTTATACCTGGACGGGCGCGGGCACTGCGTGAATAAACACTGAAATACTGCCTTCTTCTTTTAACACACAAATCGCATCAAAAAACATGATTTTTAACGAAAATGGCGCTTTAGCGAACACTGTTCAAAACCTTAAATTCTGGTCGTTGGATACGGCACGGGCCGATCCAACGGCCCAGATCAAATCGCTATATCGGCATCGGGGCGGACCGGGGGGCGGCCAAAAAAAAAACCTCCAAAATGCCGCGGACCCGAAATGCATTAGGCTCCACTTCATAGTATTTCGGCTCCACCATTTCGGAGCATTCCCTTTCCGCTGTACAAAGGGCCTTTTCGGACCCGAAATACATATATGCTGTGCCTTTATAATATTTCGGCTCCGCTGGTTGGAGCCATATATGAGAGTGCTGCGAATCAATATGAACCGTTGGATGAGTGGGCCTGATGGACGGCTGAGATCATATCGACATTTCGGCAATCAGCGGGGTCATGGGATTGCATATGTGCGCGATCGCCGAAATGGGCAATCGCCGAAACAATCTGGAGCGTCGATCTGGGGGCTCGATCCAACGGCTCCCGATCAATCCGTAAATCGGCAGTCGGAGGGGGCATATGTAATATGGTGCAGAACTCTTGCGACTGTCGATAGCGATATCGCATTGGCGGTCGGCCATCGGCCATTGGAGCACAAATTATAAAAGGGCCAACTGTTAACCGCCCCCTCCCAATAGTGATATCGCATCGGAGGGGGCCCAAATGAAAGCTTATTGCATCGGACCAATGTTTTTATGCAAAGGCTAAGGCCTAGGAAATTAGAGGTGTTTCCTTAGTGTTTTGGAAGGGTTTTGGGGGCTTCAGAAGGGGTCCGAAGTGCAAAAAGGAGGGTTTTGAATTTAGTTGAGGGCTTTTCAATGGTTTTTTGCATGTTTCTTGGAATTTTCATGCCTTGGAAGGAGTCCAAAGGCAATTAAGAGGAATGTTATGTGTTTTGAGAGGGGTTTTAGTGGCCAAAAGAGGGGTTTATGCCTTAGAAAGGTAAACCAAGGCCAAAAGGATGATTTTTATATGTATGAAGGGATTTTTATGCTTTGTGAAGGAGTCAAAAAGCATTTGGGAGGTTTTATGGAGTGATGAAGGGTTTAGTGCATCGGAGAGAGTCCTTGATGCATGAGAAGATGGTTTGAGGGGGGAAATGAGGGTTCTTGCTGAGTTTCGGATAAACTTAGCAATTCCCAAGTGTACTTATGACTATTTTTCAACCAGGGGGAGGGGATAAGTATATAGGGGAGTTATTAACATAGTTTTAGTAAGGGGAGGGGAGATAGATAAGGAGTTACATAGTAAAGTTAGTAGTTAACATGATAATGATAAGAAAAAGTGCTAAGTATGTAAATCTTAGGCTATCAAGGGGGAAAAGGGACTTGTAGAGTAAGTATGAACATTCCTTCAGTAAAGCAGATCTTTACCAAGGCAACTGATATGGAAATGATGAAACTAAGAGATATCAAGCAGATCTTGACCTCTTTAGGGGAAGTTAGTGAGTGATTGGGGAGAGGGGAAGAAGAGGAAGTTAGACATACCTCGCTTGAGCTCCTCCAAATGGAAAACTGCCTCGAACTTTGTGATATAAATGGATATGACACTTGAAAATATGAAATGGATCACAAGCCATGATTCTGCAACCACAAAACTACTTACCCGGCCTACTCACCTAGCATTTTCTCTTCTTTTGGTTTGGGTGCACTTGAACTAGCATACCCAACTTTTCATTCTTTTCCTCTTGCTATCTTCCTATCTACATCTACACTTATTTCATCCAGGGGCTTAGATTAAGCTGTTGAGCACCCTTGTTTCTCTACCTATCTACAAATATGCCAAGATTAAGTTGTTTGGACAGATAATGATTCTCTATATTCTACAACAGGAAATTGAAACCTAGGGAGACCAAGATTAAGCTGTTTGGCCCTCCCTTAACTGAAAACTCATAAAAAATAGATCAACTCATCAAAAATGGAACACAGCAGTGGCATTTAGGCAAGCACACTCTCATGGACACTTCATTGGCCTCTGTTAGCAAATATGGAACATTGCAGCATGCAAAGTATGACATATTTGGTATGTAAAAATGTCGATCATGAAAGATGAATACCTGCTGCAGAAGGAGGCTAACAGTGGCTCCACTTGGGGATGGCTTTTCCATGTGAAAAGCCAAGAACAGCAGGTCAAACTGCCTTGATCTTCTATTTTTGATGTGCTCTGCAAACTTCACTTTGCTGGCTACTTTATTTATGAACATGACAGCAGACTTGAAGAGCTTAGGGCCTTCACTTCGGGCTTCAACTGCAGCAAGCTTGCTGTCCAAAATAAAAGATTGCAATCCTACCAACCTACTCTAATCAACACCTTCTTTGCTGTTAGGTGAAATGAAACAGCCAATGCAACCACCTAAGTATTATGAACATCAGTGAGCTTTGCTGCTTATGCTTGAAATGGAGATCTTGCCATCTGATATGACTTTGTTAACCTTTGAGAAGATCAGGAAACTAGTGACCTCCTTTGCTGAACCTCGAAACTGTACAAACGGGTTCTGCAACATATATGCACAAATGCTGAACTGAATTAAAGAGTTGTACAAAGGTTTAGGATGGTTATCATGCCTTTGAATTGGGAAATCAGCAACATCTTGATATTGAGCTTTGCAGCCTGCTAACGGAGAAGAGCAGTGATTTATTTCATCACTCAGCCTGCCATCTAATGGATTGCACAAAACTTGGAGCGATACTTGCAACTCATTATAAATAGGCTCGAATGGGACTTGACTGATCTGCGCTTGCTGTTCTTCCTTTTCTTTAAATAATTCATATGATTCAAAACAAAGCGGTAGAGAATCATCTGCGACTTCTTGATCACATGCTGCTTCTTCTAAGTCTTCCTCAATCTAATATTGGATGGCTCTTTGGGTCTGCAAATCTAGAGGTGATGCATCATAAGCAAGGCTTTGTTTCTCCTCTAGATGGTCAGTATTAAAAACGCTGACACTTGATTATCAATCGCATGATAATTCTCCCTAATAAACTGAAAAGATTCAAAACAAAAAGGTAAAGTTGCTTTGTTGGAATCAAAATTATGCGTATTTTCCTCCTCTTCTTCATAGCTGAAATGAACAGGTTGATCACTGATTTTAGGCTGCTGAACCTGAACATTGCTTTCACCCAAAATAGCACCTGATTTCTCAAAGCTGATTTGGATTTGAGGCGCATAATCTTCATTATGCAGATTATATTTGGGCAAACAACTGAGAGGAGAAAATCCACTATATTCATACAATAGATTGGGAGATTCATCCATATATTTCTCTATGAATATGTCATTTGATTTGGGGGAAATGGGCTCGTGAATATCAATTTCTTTCCCCTTCAAAACAGATGTGTCTTGGCGTTCAAAACATTCAACTTTTAATGCATTCTGTTGCATCTTTTCCTCTATGTTTTTTCATACAAATGAGGAAATTTTTCTTCTTGCTCTGCCTTGCGCTTTTCTTCTCTAATCTTCAGATTTGCCCTCACGTTCACAACCATGTTCTGCATTTGTTCCATAGTGGATGGGCTCCATTCTGTCAAACGAAACTCAATCTCTGGATCAAAAGCTCTTGGAAAATGCGGTAGAGCTAAATCAGGAGGAGGTCTTATATTTAATGGCATTGAATAATAGATTTGATTGAATTTGTCTGAATATTGTTGCACTGTTTCATCTGGATTCCTTTTTAACTGATTATATTCTTCTATGAGCATGAGGAGATTGCCTTTGATCATACATTTATCAAGAAATGTTTGATAAAGAGCCTGTGGGTCAGCTATGGAATTTGCAGGAAGATCTCTAAACCATGGCCTTACATCTCCATTTAAACTTTGGGCAAAAATCTTCATTCTTACAGCATCATTATCTATTTCATAACTCTCAAAAAAGTCCTGCATTTTCTTGGTATGTTGCAGGGCTGTGCAAGAACCAGTAGCATCAAAATAAGTGATTTTAGTCTGATAATCCTGAGGCATAGCTCCCAGGTTAGCAGGTAACTGCAACGGTGCATATCTGTTAGCCATATTTACAGGGAGAAATGGAACAACAGGAAAAAATGGAACAGCTGGGATAGAAGAGGAGATAACAGAAGGAGTTGGAATATCGCTTTGCTGAACTATTTCAGAAAAAACTCAAAGATTTCCTCGTTCAGGTTCGTTCCTCCAATGGAGTCTTGATTGAAAAATATGTTGTGGAGTCGCCAGGTGGAAGAATCAACTTTGAAGTGTCTGATCCCTTTCCACCAACACAGATCAGAGCTAGACATAAAAATGATTCTGAGAATGATTCATCCCCAGCGGAGTCGCCATTATGTTAACACTCAGGTTGTCCCTAAAGCTCTTTAAAGGGATACGACCGAGGTAACCACAAACCAATCTTTGGACTGCAGGTTCTAGCCCACCTGCAATCAGAGAGGGCTCTCTCTTAATGATTTAGCTTTGTTGGTGATGATTTTAGGCTAGTTATTGAGTTCAAGGGGTTTTTTTTAAGTTTTGGTGGGAAGGATGATGCTTTCAAGTTGAGAGGTAGGTATAGTATGAGAGTTTCAAACCATTGGGCATGGAGTCAAGGAGTAGGACTGCTGGTGCGTTTTCTTGGTTACAAGAGGAATATGGAGCAAGATAGCTACACATGAAACAACATTCATGCTAAATGGAGATGGATTGAAGGCTAAGGAATGAGAGGCAATTAAGAATCTCTCATTCAGCTTAACAGAGGGAAGGTGAATGAGCTCTATCTAGGAGCAGTAAAGAATCCCCAGATAACTGTCAAACATGGTTGAATTAGGGGAAATATGAGCCAAAGGGAATTCATATTCATTACCAATTCAGATGAAAACATAAAGAAACAACAGAAATTGAGCATAGAGTGCAGTTAAACAAAGTCTAAGCAATTCATTTTTCCTGCTATTTTATATGGTGACATATGTGTGATATGAGCATATATCAATGAAAAGCAGAGGTAGGAAACACTTATTGAGTCATGTTGCAGCACAAGAATTCCATCATTCACTCTTCAAAACATTAATAACACAGCAAACAGTCCATCCTCCAAGCTTTCAGCAGTCTTTGATTAAAGAAATCATCAAACATACAGAGCGAGTCTCTAGTGGAGCGAATCAACCAACCAACCCTTTACAACCGTTCATAGGGTTGTTTAAATAGAAAAATATTTACATCCTGGCCCTTGAATAGGTGTCAAGGGGAAATCACTGAAAAATATCTAACAAAACAGATCCCAAAGAGATCTATGGAAATAACTGTTTCTAATGCTAAGTTGTGCTGGAAATAAATGCAATAAAATAACTAAAACAGGTGTTCATGAGGCAGCAGCCTCATAAAGATGGCTTTCTAAGGCTGCGCATGGTCCTAAAGCTTCACAAATGGACTGAAAGAGTTCCTTGAGCCACGCGCTGTCCTTTGTGTGATAATTGCGCATTTAAGGAAGCAGCGATGCTCCAAAAATATGACTGGGTTCATTGTGTTTACAAATATCTGCTTTAAAAACCTTTATCTGTGCCTTCAAGTGGCTTTAAAGACAAACAACTGCAAATAAGTGAGCTTTAAAGGCTAAAGGCTGCATTTGTTGACTTTGCTGGACCGGTTTTCTTTCATTTGCTTTGAAAATCTGGACTGATACTCTTTGCCGCTTCTGTGGTCCTTTGTAGCTTCAAAAATAGTCTTGAACGGTCAAATCATCTCATTACTGGCCGCTGCTCGGCCCAAATCCCTGTTGAGAAGCCCTCTGTTACTTCTGGGCGCCTATCGGCCCTTGGCCAACTCAAAAATGCTTCAACAACACTTAAAATCACGAACTGGATGAGTAAAAGATCATTGAAGGTCCGCCGAGGTGAAAACCCTGCGTTTGGCAATGTTCTGGCCCGAAGCGACTTCAAAAATGCCAAGGGAACCATCGTTTCCTTTATACCTGGGTGGGCGCGGGCACCGCGTGAATAAACACTAAAATACTGCCTTCTTCTTTTAACATGCAAATCGCATCAAAAAACATGATTTTTAACGAAAATGGCGCTTTAGCGAACACTGTTAAAAACCTTAAATTCTGGCCGTTGGATCTGGCGCGGGCCGATCCAACGACCCAGATCAAATCGCTATATCGGCATCGGGGCGGACCAAGGGCGGCCACAAAAAAACCTCCGAAATGCCGCGGACCCGAAATGTATTAGGCTCCACTTCATAGTATTTCGGCTTCGCCATTTCCGAGCATTCCCTTTCCGCTGTACAAAGGGCCTTTTCGGACCCGAAATACATATATGTCGTGCCTTTATAATATTTCGGCTTCGCTAGTTGGAGCCATATATGAGAGTGCTGCGAATCAATATGAACCGTTGGATGAGCGGGCCTGATGGACGGCTGAGATCATATCGGCATTTCGGCAATTTGCGGGGTCATGGGATTGCATATGTGCGCGATCGCCGAAACAATCTGGAGCGTCGATTTGGGGCCTCGATCCAACGGCTCCCGATCAATCGGCAAATCAGCAGTCGGAGGGGGCATATGTAATATGTTGCAAAACTCTTGTGACCGTCGATAGCGATATCGCATCAGCGGTCGGCCATCGGAGCACAAATTATAAAAGGGCCAACTGTTAACCGCTCCCTCCCGATAGTGATATCGCATCGAAGGGGGCCCAAATGAAAGCTTATTGCATCGGACCAATGTTTTTATGCAAAGGCTAAGGCCTAGGAAATCAGAGGTGTTTCCTTAGTGTTTTGGAAGGGTTTTGGGGGCTTCGGAAGGGGTTTGAAGTGCAAAAAGGAGGGTTTCGAATTCACTTGAGGGCTTTTCAATGATGTTTTGCATGTTTCTTGGAATTTTCATGCCTTGGAAGGAGTCCAAAGGTAATTAAGAGGAATGTTATGTGTTTTGAGAGGGGCTTTAGTGGCCAAAAGAGGGGTTTATGCCTTAGAAAGGTAAACCAAGGCCAAAAGGATGATTTTTATACGTATGAAGGGATTTTTATGCTTTATGAAGGAGTCAAAAAGCATTTGGGAGGTTTTATGGAGTGATGAAGGGTTTAGTGCATCAGAGAGAGTCCTTGATGCATGAGAAGATGGTTTGAGGGGGGAAATGAGGGCTCTTGCTGAGTTTCGGATAAACTTAGCAATTCCCAAGTGTACTTATGGTTATTTTTCAACCAGGGGGAGGGGATAAGTATATAGGGGAGTTATTAACATAGTTTTAGTAAGGGAAGGGGAGATAGATAAGGAGTTACATAGTAAACTTAGTAGTTAACATGATAATGATAAGAAAAAGCGCTAAGTATGTAAATCTTAGGCTATCAAGGGGGAAAAGAGACTTGTAGAGGAAGTATGAACATTCCTTCAGTAAAGCAGATCTTTACCAAGGCAACTGATATGGAAATGATGAAACTAAGAGATATCAAGCAGATCTTGACCTCTTTAGGTGAAGTTAGTGAGTGATTGGGGAGAGGGGAAGAAGGGGAAGTTAGACATGCCTCGCTTGAGCTCCTCCAAATGGAAAACTGCCTCAAACTTTGTGATATAAATGGATATGACACTTGAAAATATGAAATGGATCACAAGCCATGATTCTGCAACCACAAAACTACCTACCTGGCCTACTCACCTAGCATTTTCTCTTCTTTTGGTTTGGGTGCACTTGAACTAGCATACCCAGCTTTTCATTCTTTTCTTCTTGCTATCCTCCTATCTACATCTACACTTATTTCATCCAGGGGCTTAGATTAAGCTGTTGAGCACCCTTGTTTCTCTACCTATCTACAAATCTGCCAAGATTAAGCTGTTTGGACAGATAATGATTCTCTATATTCTACAACAGGAAATTGAAACCTAGGGAGACCAAGATTAAGCTGTTTGGCCCTCCCTTAACTGAAAACTCATAAAAAATGGATCAACTCATCAAAAATGGAACAAAGCAGTGGCATTTAGGCAAGCACACTCTCATGGAAACTTCATTGGCCTCTGTTAGCAAATATGGAACATTGCAGCATGCAAAGTATGACATATTTGGTATGTAAAAATGTCGATCATGAAAGATGAATACCTGCTGCAGCAGGAGGCTAACACATTCCAATGTTAGGAAATGGAGCATCTTGCTGCAAATTAATATCATGTACAATTTCCCTTTTGGGTGGTAGTTTTGGTTCTTGAAATAAGATATCATATTTTGAAACAACTTTTTCTAAATCAGCTTGTTGTTTAGCATCACAACCTTCAAATACATTGGTTTTATCAGGCTTCTTTTCCTTTACAACCATCAATAAAAATTGCTTGCATGAATTTACAATTCTTTTCATTTGCCCTGAGTTTATGAGAGTATAATTATTCTTGAGTTTATGAGCTCTTACAATATATTCTATTCCATCCTTAACGAGTTGATACTTATTTTCAGCTCTATAGAATATGGCTTTTCTATCATATAAGTAAGGACTTCCTAAAACAATTCCACATATATCCAAGGGAACAATATCTAACTCAACCTCATCCAAAAATGTTGACCCAAAAGAAAACCTAAGTTTACATTGTCTAGTCACTTGTAGTTTTGCTTTATCACATACCCAACCTAATGGATATGGCTTCTTGTGAGGTGTGGTTAGCAGTCCCAATTTCTTTACAATTGCTTCAGAAATTAAGTTTACTTGTGAGCCACTATCAAATAAAGTATCAATCTTTTGATGCTTGGAAATAACTCTAATATGAAAAAGCTCATGTCTTTTCCTCTCATTTTCTTCACTATCAATAGTTTTCGCAAAATTACTAGTAGATGCTTCAGAATTTTTACCTTTTATACCTGTGGTTGCGATTGATGTTTCATCACCTAAGTCTCACCCCAAATATTTTTGTATGGTAGCAACAGTATTCTTCTTCTTGCCATTGAACTTCTTGGGTTTCATCTTCAGATGCAAAGACCAGCAATGTTCATCATCTTGTCCATCCTTCATGTAGTGAGTGCATGAAGGTTTGGCCTTTTGTACATCATTTTCCTTCCTCTCTTTCCATTTCTGCTTCCTCTTTTCCTTGTTCTTGCTTGCAGTGGGTTTTGATGATCCCCCAATCTCTGGGTTCACATTCTTGCCTCTAGCCTTTAGATGGGTAGCCTGAACAGATACTTCATCTATGCTAGTAGGGTTAAACATGAGAATGGTGTGCCTCAAATAACTATATAGACCACCTATATACTTCAACAAAGTTTCAGGTGAGCCTAAAGAAATGCCTAGAATCAAAGCTCTTTTTCTAAATTCTTGGGCGTAGCTTTGTAAACTCTGCCCTTTTAATTGGCGAAGAGTTTGCCAACTCATCATAGCTTGCTGCATATAAGCTAGTGGATAGAATTGTTTTTTAATTGTAGAAATAAATTCACTCCAGACAAAAAGAGTTTTACCATGCTTCTTCAAGTCAGCTTGTGTCCTACCTTCCCACCATACCAAGGCAGTTCCTCCAAGGCGTAGGCGGGCCAACTGAATTTTACTTCTGTCTGAATCAATGCTCTGCACCCTACAATACACCTCAATATGTCTAAACTAGTTATCTAGCTTCTCTGCATTTAACTCTCCATCATATATTGGCAAATCAAATTTAACATCTAATTTAATCAAATATGTTTTCTGCTTTTTATTTTCAGGGCTATCAGGAGGTGTGGGAAGAGGAACCTCTTTTCCTTTCCCTTTGCCTTTAGAATGGCCATCTATAAGAGATTCTTCGGTTCCTTTGTCTTGTTTGGAAGTGGAAGAATCTTCACTTCGACCTTTCTTAAATTCTCTATACATTTATTCTTCCATGGCTCTCATGGTCATGAAACTGTCCATGAAATGAGAGTCAGATTCCAAGGGAATTTCTTCTGCCATTTTCCTCCTAGGATAGAATCTACCAATTTTTGGGTTAGTTTCAACCAGTTCTCCTTCTCCTAGTTTAAGCTTTGACCTAGTTATCATTCACTAATAGTCCAGCACAAGCTTGTCTAACCTTAGCAACCTAAAGCTCTGATACAACTTGATCAGATAATGAGATCTAAGACAATAAATAAGGTATTACAGACTTAGTGCATGGATTTGTCTATGGCATTTTAAGCAATGGATCGATAAGATTGCGAAATGCACAGGAAATGAGGTAGTAAACAAAATAAACATAATAGGAAACACATGACACATGACACAACAAATTTAATGAGGAGTTCACCCAATACTCCTGGGCTACATCTCCTGGTCCAGCCTTCAGTGGTGGCCTCTCTATTATGTCTTCAAGCAGAGTTCTTTTACAACAGTGAGCTCAATTTGAGCCTCACACACAACAGAATACAATAGCAGCTTTACTTGAACCTCTCAAGTTTCTATGAGTACACAGACTCCCTCAATGCTCTCTGTCTCTGTCCTAACTCTGTCTTAGCATTTGCCTGCAATACTGCCTCTGTTCTATTTGCTCTCTATCTTTGGCTTTAAAGCCAATCTAGGTTGCCTTTCTCCTTCCCGGCTTTCTGTCTCCCAGGACTTTGTCCGTCTGAATCCCTCTTTCAGCGTTACATAATCATGGCATAATGCCCAAAGGGGAGGTGGCCACCTATTCGACATCGTAAGAGTGCCTCAGTCCCTTGAATTCCTTCAAGATTACAAACGTAGTCGTTCTGCTTAACACATGAAATTGTCTGCATAACTGTGAAATTCCGCCAAAACATAATTCATTTCGGACTTAAAAAGTCCTGAAACATGGTTTATTCCCCTATCGGGTCCGCCCTCCATCGCTATCGCAAGTTGCTTCGGCCTCGCTTCGAGGTTCCCTTTTGTATTTTTGAAATATGCTAAAAATCACGAAATGCATTAAATGGCCTTTCTTCTGGAATTGAAATTATATCAGATAGCCTTAAGGTACCCTTTCGGGTCCAGAGTATCAAATCGACGCTTTCCCCTTCGCATTTCGTTTGACAAACAAAACTCCAAAATACATTAAAAATGATGCTTTGGCAGATCTCAAGATCCATGTAATATGGCTTATAATATTCATCAGGTCCGATCCATCGGATCGCATGTATGCATGTACCATAACCTTGATCCGTTACGCTGCTTTGATTGTGATATCGCAATCGCTCATCGTAATAACTCCTGGGCCGTTTTAAGTGCTTTTACAATCTTCGATAGCGATCTGAAGATGTAATATGGGTCGTCGACCTGTGCGCTTGATCGATGGTCCATATTAACCCCACCAATCGTCGTCACCATATATATGTAATAAGCGCCGATATCATTGTTCGTTGTCGCATCTCTCATGTGGATCTCGCCGATCCCTGCTAGAGGTCATCGCCGTTTGCGATTCGCCGCTCAGATCTGGACCGTTGATCGACTAGATCTGACGGCCACTTTGCATCACTGATTCTACCTTTGATACTCTATTTTTTCCATTGATTTTACGGGTTTTTGCCTCCTGATAGTGGTTTGAAAGGCTTCCTTATGTGATTTTTCCTTGGTTTTTGGCACGATTTCTTTAAGTTTTGAAGACAGAGAGCGTTTCTTGGATCCATTTGGATGAGGAATCTAGGAAATGTATATATTATTGATGAAATTAAAGGATAAATATGTTATATTGGATAAAAAATTGAGGGTTGGTTATGGCATAAAAGGCTAGGACACTTGAGCTTTCACAGTTTGGTAAAATCAACAAAACACAAGTAGTGAGATATATGCCAAAAATATCGAAACTAAAAAGTGTCATCTGTGAATATTGCCAACATGGGAAACATACAAGAGTGAGATTCAACTCAAAGGAGTGTTTGACATCAAGGCCACTAGAGCTTGTTCACACAGATCTATGTAGACCAACAAGAACACCAACCCTACAAGGTGAAAGGTACTTTATGATATTTATTGATGATTATACTAGAATGATTTGGGTTTCATTTCTTAAAACAAATTCAGAAGCTCTAGATAATTTTTTATGAACATAATATAAGTAACAATTAATAAATGATTAGCATATTGAAGAGACATGTCCTAAAGGACATGACTATTCGGAAGGGGCATATTGCCTAGTATATAAGCATGGCCCTCATTTATAATCATATCATATCATGTCTCATATATTTTTCAACATTATTCTATAAATATAATATTTGTCGTATAAATGGATATTTACATATTTCAAATATTATGAATATTTTGTTGCGTATACAGACTTTGTTCATCACATACTTTCAAATCATTCAAAGCCTTAGTTGAAAATGAAAGTGATCTAAGAATCAAATGCCTAAGATTAGATAGAGGAGGTGAATTTACCTCAAATGATTTTAATGAATTCTGTGAGAAGTATGGAATCAAGAGACAACTTTCAGTTGCAAGAACTCCACAATATAATGGAGTCATAGAAAGAAAGAACATATAAATACAAGAAAAAATGAGAAAAATGTTGCTAGAAGCCAAATTACCATATAAGGTTTGGAAAAAAGTAGTTTCTTTAGCGGTTTACATCATGAAGAGAGCACAACTCTAAGTTAAAAACTACAAGACACCATATGAGAAATGGACATGCAGGCCAACTTCAATTAAGTATTTTAGAATTTTTGGAAGCAAATATTACATGAAGAAAATTATGATAAATTAAAAAATTTTGATTTTAGAGTAGACGAGGGAATCTTCCTTGGATACTCAATAAGAAGCAAAGCTTACAAATGCTACAATAAAAGACTACGCAAAGTTGTGGAATGTATTGATGTAAGAATAAGTGAATCTTGGATAGAGAAAGAAATAGAACAAACAAATGATAATTCAAAAGATATTATCTACATGGACCAAGAAGAGATTACTAAAAATGATGAACAAGAAAATAAAGAACAATCTCCATTGAAGACAATTTTTAAATTTGTGCAAAAAAATCACCTAGAGAACCAAATTATTGGAGATGTTGATGTAGGAATACAAGCCAAGAGAAGAATGACCAATTCACGAGGAAAAGAAAATATTTCTTTTCTATCCAAAATAGAGCCAAAGGACTTCACACAAGCTAATAAGGGCCAACATTGGGTAAATGTCATGGAAGAAAATATGAATCGAATTGAGAATAATGGAACATGGGAAATTATACCATGGACGAAAGATAGAAACATAATTCGGACTAAATAGGTATTCAAAAACAAGACGAATGAAGAGGGACAAATTATCATAAACAAAACAAGGCTTGTTTATAAGGGCTATGCACAAATTGAAGGAATTGACTTCGAATAAAATTTTGCTCCAATTTCCATGTTAGAAGCAATAAGAATGTTCTTGGAATTTGTGTGTTCTAAAGGCTTCAAATTTTATCAAATGGATGTTAAATTAACCTTTCTAAATATATGCTTAAAGGAGGAAGTATACATCGAACAACTAGAAGGTTTTGACTTGTCCAAAAATAAAGACTATGTGTGCAAATTGAAGAAATCTCTTTATGGGTTAAAGCAAGCTCCAAGAGCTTGGTATGCCAAGTTGGACCACTATCTTCAACAACAAAGTTTCAAAAAAATGGTTGCTAACAACAATCTATACAATAATAATCTATGCATATATGGATGATTTCATCTTTAGAAGCAATAACGATGATATGAGTAATGAATTTGCCTAGGAAATTTAAAGGAATTTGAAATGTCAATGATTGGAGAGTTATCCTTCTTCCTTGGACTACATGTTACTCAAATCGACAAAGGAATATTCATAGCCCAAACCAAATACCTCAAGGAGATGCTCAAGTGTTTTGGAATGGAAGAATGTGCACCAGTTAGTACCCTTATGATTACTGGATTCAAGTTAAGCAAGGATGATGAATCTCTTGAAGTCAATTCAACACTTTATAGATCTATGATTGGGAGTCTTCTACACTTAACGCTTTGAGACCATGCATTATGCAAGAAGTTGGAATGGTTGCAAGATTTCAATCAGCACCAAAGGAATCACATATGCAAGTAGTAAAAAGGATACTTCAATACTTAAATTCACACTCGATTTTTGAGCTTTGGTATCCCAAGAGTATATATTTCACATTAATAGCATACACATATGTTGATTGGGCAAGTAGCATTGATGACAAAAAAATCACCAATGGGAGTGCATTTTTCTTGGGATATTTCCTTGTATCTTGGTCAAGCATAAAACAATCATCAATTTCTCTTTCTACATTTGAAGTCGAATGCATAGTAGCAACAAATTGTTGTACCCAAGTTCTCTGGATGAAGCAAAATTTACAGGACATCAAAGTGGAATATGATCATCCCATTGTTATTTTTTGCGACAATACTAGTGTAGTGAATATCTCAAAAAATCCTGTCATGCACTAAAAACAAAGCATATTCTAATTAAGTATCATTTCCTCGAAGAACAAGTTGGTGAACAAAATCTCAAGATGGAATATATTAGCACCAAAAAGTAGACTTTCAACATCTTTATCAAAGCTCTGTCCAAAGAAACTTTTGAATATATTAAGCAGAAGTGGGAAGTTGTAAGGCCTTAAATTTAAAGTGTAAAACACAATATAACAATTTCTGAATTTATTAATTTGATGTTGAGTACCTACCTGGGTTCCTATGGTTGAAGATGCCTTTGATTTGCTCCCACTCTCGCTTCCATTACCAAAACAACCAAAACCTTCCTGTCGAACTGGGTACAACCTAGGTACTCAGTTTCAAAATGCTTCCCAATTGATGCAATCTAATCCCCAGTGCCCAAAAACTTCAGTACAATCAAGGCTCAGTCCTCACTGTCTATACTCTCTATTAAAATTGTTCTCCTTCCTTCTCCCCCAAAATTTTCCTCCCTCAAAACTTCATCTATATTCCCTTTATATTTTTCCCTGAGGCTCTTCTCGAACTTTCAATTGGTTGCATGACTGCCTCTCCTTTTATGTTGGCTTCGTGAGGAAGGCAAGGCATTTATAATTGGATACGGTGGTCTCTTTTTAAGATGATAGGTTTTTCATTACCTTTGGAACTTATACGTATTATATTACTCACATTCCACAATATTAATATTGGAGTATGCCTTTATGAATTGGTTGGGTTATGTAGGATAACATATATATTCCTTTTTGTTTGTTTGTTTTTTTGTTGTATAAAATGTATAATATCCTTTTAAATGTCCATTCCTTTTATTTATACTTGTCCTTTTTATTTATTCATATAATTTATTTTCCATTTTAATTTTTTATAATATAGAGTATTAATCTTTTATTTTCAATAATATTTTGTTGTTACCTATTATGATGACGACACACACACAAAATACATATTTCAATATATTTTTGCGAGTTAGATATTTATTTAGTATCTTCAACAATTACGTCTTCTATCCTATGCTTGGAAATTCTTCATAATTTAATATGAATACTAGTGCAGTACAAGTGACGCATGCATATGTAGCTATCATATGCATGCTAATAATTCACATTTCGTTTGTACTAGTAGCCAGGTCATTAAATACGACCCTCCTTCAGAAAAATTTATCCCGAAGTTAAGGTTTCTATAGTATACCAGTAATTATCATGTATTATTATTTTAGTAATTAATGCAGTTATATAAGGATTATGTTCTGCGATTAAATACTTATTTAATGTGAGGACATTTTAAAATTTGTTTTGAACATTGATAGGTTTATAATTTTAACAGTTGATCCTAGCCTTGGCCAGATTCCCAAGCTATTTTAGAATCACCATATCCTTCCTAATCTCTTCCACTCCCATCCTATACATCCTCTACTGGAATATGCCACGGCGTCAGTTATACTGATCTAGTCATTCTTAACCTCAAGGGTGATAGTGTCGATTACATCGACCAAATTTTGCAGTAGGCATCTAGCAATCATCATCATACGTCTAGGGGAGCATGAATCGCACAGTCCTCCCATGACTCCAGGTTTCGGAGGATAAACAGTGGGTAATACCTCCACCCCTCCTAGTGGGACTAGGGTTAACACCCTATCATGGAATCTCATTGAGCCTCAATTGTTCTTGGATTTTTGTCATCACGTAGATCGGTTTGGTAACTTATACGTATTATATTACTCACCCTCCATAATATTAATATTGTAGTATGCCTTTATGAATTGGTTGTGTTGGTAGGATAACATATTATAATCATTTTTTTGTTTGCTTTTTTTTTGTATAACATGTATAATATCCTTTTTAAATGTTCATTCCTTTGATTTATACTTGTCCATTTTATTTATTCATATAAGTTATTTTCCATTTTAATTTTGTATAGTATAGAGTATTAATCTTTTATTTTGAATAATATTATATTATTACCTATTATGATGACAACACACACACACAATACATATTTCAATATATTTTTGCGAGTTAGGTATTTATTTAGTATCTTCAACAATTACGTCTTTTATCCTATGCTTGGAAATTCTTCATAATTTAATATGAATACTAGTGCAGTACAGGTGACACATGCAATATGTAGATATCATATGCATGCTAATAATTCACATTTTGTTTGTACTAGTAGTTGGGTCATTACAGAAGTGATCACTCCTTTATCTAAGTAAAGTAAGAAAAAACTCAGGGGGAGCACCCTTTGTTGTTTATGTCAAAGGCAAAGAGAATGAAGGCAAAGGGATCAGTTATCAGAAGAAGCATATATCAAAGTATTTCCATCAACAAAAAATAAGGAGATTGTTGAAAATGAATGTTATTGATGTCAAATACTAATTCCAAATGAAAGAGGAAATTACACAGTCAAATAACATATTCCAATACCTTTCCAATAGTATATGGAACTCTCTCTAACTCAGGAATTAAGAGATATGAAATATTTTTTCAAGATGACCTAACCAACATACAAGCGAGCCCCATTTGGATACCCTATCTTTGACGAAAATTTTACTCCAATTACCTACAAAAAATGGGAACATAGTATATATGGTTGGAAAGCTTATTCTGAGGCCTTTCCAACAACATATGGCACACCTTCTAACTCCTCAATATTGAGGAGAAATAATTTTTTGAATATTCACTATACATTCTTCTAGTTACACCAGTCGAACCAACCAATGGGCAAGTCGACCCTAACCCAATATCCAACCACACTATAAATAGATGTAAGAAGGATAATTTCTAACCACTTAACTCAAGTATTCGGTTTTGTATTTAGGAGAGTGAAGGAACAATTTTGAAGTTCATACCTCATGAACTAATAAGAAATGAATTAAAGCCAAGTTGAAGTAGCTTTTTATGGATGGGTTTTTGGCATGTCTTTTGAAGGGTTTTTGGTTTGTTTGAGGTCTATTTTTCATGGTCGAGTATTGTTCTTTGAAGGCCGAGTTGTAGGGGATGAGTTCTACTATTTGAATGTTGAGTTTCAAGATTGAGTTTTTTTATTTGAAGATTTAGTTCATGCTTAGTTTGAAGGCCAAGTTTAGGCCTGATTTGAAGTCCAAGTTCTGGTGTATTGAAGGTTGATTTCAGGTTGGATCCTGCAATTAATGTAAGTGGGTGCTTAATAAGGATTGGTTTCCTTGCCTTCTTGATAGATTGAGGCTTGTAATTTTTGTAAGTTGGTGCTTACAAAGGATAGATGTCCTCACAAGAGATTGTAACAAATTAAATATTGTTTTCAATTATTTCTTCTTCAAATTTTGATTTCCACTTTAATCTTTGTATTCATAAATGATGGATGATTAATTGTGTAATGTGAATTTAGTTTCAAGGTTAACTAATTGAAAATTTGTTAAAAGTAATGACCTATTGATTCACCCCCCTCCAAGTATTTCCAACGCACTTCTCTCCAAGTATTCTGCGCATGTACAACTCAAATCATGCACGCACATCGACCAGAGACTGGACTAAAATGTACTGAGGAACCTGCTGTCCCGATCTGAGATGATAGACTGTGGGATCCCAAAGTGTACCCACACTCGTTCAAAGAAGAGTTTAGCAGTGGCTTCCGCTGTGATATTCTTCTTGGAGGTAGCCATAATGGCCATCTTCGAGAATCTGTCGAAGACCACAAAAACACAGTCGTTTCCATGCTTAGTAGAAGAAAGGTCCAACATGTAATCCATGGAGATGGATTCCCAAGGTCAACTAGGGGTAGGAAGCAGAGTATAGAGGCCTTGCTTCTTGATGGTCAGTTTGGCAGTGGTGCAGGTAGTGCAGGATCTGATGTACTTCCCGACATCCTGTCAAAGGTTTGACCAATAGAAATACTTCTGCAGTACTTCCACCATTTTCTCAACCTCGAAATGCCCAACGGCCGGCTGTAGTGTGCTTCCCAAATCATCTTGGCACACTCACTTGAAGGAACACAAAGGTGTCTCAGGTGGCATAATAGGGCACCCTGGAGGTGAAAATATGGAACTTGCTGATGCTCCAAGAGCGTCTGGTATGTGTGGCCGAATTCTAGGTCACTTTTGTAGAGAAGTGGCCAATCAGAAGTCTCATGCCCAGAAGAGTTGAGCACGATGGTTAACGTGATGATTGGTGGTCGGCTGAGGCAATCTGCAACATTATTGGTGCTTCCCTTCTTATACTTGATATTCAAATGGAACTATTGCAGGTATGTGGACCACTTCTGATGGCGATCATTCTGCAACTTCCCTTGCATTTGTATGAACTGCAGGGGCCGGTGGTCTGTGTGGATGACCGTTTCCTTCCCCAAAATGTAATGCTTCCATTATCGGCAGGCCTGCACAATGGAATACATCTCTTTGTCATAAGTGGTATACTTCCGGACTGTGTCTGAAAGTGTCTCACTGCGATATGCCACTGGATGCCCTTGTTGAGTAAGGACTTCCCCGATAGCATAGTTAGAGGCATTTGTCTCGATCTCAAATGGTTGTTGCAAGTCTAGTAATGTGAGCACTAGTGCAGGGCAGAGGTGATGTTTCAACTTTGTGAATGCCTTCTGTTGAGATTCAAACCAAAAGAATTTTTCTTTCGCTCCTCCCTTGGTGATTTGACTTAAGGGCCAAGTCATATGAGAGAATCCCAGCATGAACCTGTAGTAGAAATTGGCAAGACCCAGAAAGATGTGGAGCTCTGTCAGAGTGGTTGGAGTTGGCCAATCCCGAATGACTTGGATCTTGGTTGGATCCACTTGCACCCCCCTTTCATTAATAATGTATCCCAGATACTGAAATTGGGTCATGCCAAAAGTGCATTTCTCCAAATTGGCACATAGCTTGTGTTGTCGCAGTGTTTGGAGAACCTGTCGGATGTAGTGGAGGTGCTCTTCCCAACTCTGGTTGAAGATCATGATGTCATCCAAGTATACGACTACAAATGAGTTGGTGAATGGCTGAAATATGTCATCCATTAGCCTCATGAAGGTTTCATGAGCATTCGTCAACCCGAAAGGCATAACCAACCATTCGAAAAGGCCCTCCTTGGCTTTGAAGGCAATCTTCCACACATCAGAGGGTACGATTGGTACTTGGTGATATCCTGATTTCAAGTCGATATTGCTGAAATATTTCCCCCCCTTCAGTTGGTCCAGAAGGTCATCAATCTGTGGGATCAGGCACCTATTCCAGAAAGTGATCCTTTTCAGCGCCTGATAGTCAATACAGAGTCTCCAAGTCCCATCCTTCTTCTGCACCAACACGATCGGGCTCCCACAGGGTGATGAACTCAGATAGATGTGACCTTTTTGTAGTAGCTCCTGAATTTGCCTCTTGATTTCGTCGTTCTCTAGAGCAGAGCGCAAATAGATTGGTCCATTGGGCAGTGGTGCACCTGGGGTTAGATCGATGGAGTGCTTGACCTGACAGTGCAGAGGCACCCCTGCGGGAGAGGTGAAGGTGTCCTTGTACTCCTCCACGACCTTGTCCATTTGTTGTTGTCGTGCAGAGGGGCCTTGTCTGGAGGTCGTGGCCACCACCTTCTTCTTTCCCTGAGGGCATATTATCGGGAAAACAAATTTCCCGGTTTTGGAAATGAGCTTACTGCATTGTTTTGCAGTAACCAAAGAGATGGCAATAGGTAGCGCTACCTTTGGTATCATATAAAACGTATTTCCCAAAGTAACAATAACAACACAAGGCCTTGACTCATACACAGCATTTCGCTTCCATAAGTATGGTTGGCTTAATAATACATCACAAACATTAAGGGTAACAAAGTCACATAATACCTTATCTGTGAAGGGCTTGGTGTTGTATGGAAGGTGACACTACTGGCTCACACAAAGATCACGTCCTTGGTGAAGCTACCCGATGGTGTATGGTTTTGGATGGGCTGTGGTCAGTAAGCCCAACCGCTTCATGACCTTTGCCGAAATGAGTTTCTTTTGGCTCCCGCTGTCATCAATGAACTATAGCGGGGAACCCTTTACCCACATTTGGGAGTGGAAGAGGTGCTCCTCCTCCTCTGGATCTTCGGGTTCCTCCTTCTGGATCTTTGTGGTGGCAACAGTGGCGTTGGGCTCCACATCGATAATTTTCTTCCCTTTGTCATTCCCCTTGTTGGGTTCTGACTCAGAGTTAGAACATGCATCTAATTCTGAAGCCTTTAGCTCAACCACCAGTGACTGCCTGACTCGACACTCACTTGTGTTGTGAGTGGAGCTCTTATGGAATTCACACCACTTTCTCGTGTCCTTCTTTGGCTTCATGGTGTTGTTCTTTTCTTGTGGCTTTGGCGGGTTGCCCTGGGCCACCCCGCCTTGGCTTTGTCCTTTGTTCTACGATTTGGGAGCACCTTTCCCTTGCTTCAGATTCGCAGATCCAAAGTCTCGCTTCTTTTGTTTAAACTTTTGCTCGATCTTGACGACATATTGGTATGCCTTGCCAAGTGAGGAGATGTCCAGTAATTCCATCTCGTCGTGGATGTACCTGTGCAGGTAGTTGCGGTACTTGAGAACCAAATGCTTCTTAGAATCCTTGATACCCAACTTCATGCGAAGGGTATGAAAAACATTGGTAAACTCCAGCACATCTTGGTCCCTTCCTTGCCACAATGTTGTCCACTTTATGTATCCTCATAGCTCCTGACAGGGTAGTACTTCTCTTTGATGGCATCCCAGAATGAGTTCCAAGTGGGTGCAGCTGAAAACAATGAGTTCGTACTTTCATCCTTCTGCTCATAGTAGGTTTCCCACCAGTCCTTGACGCGGCGGGCTGCTTTTAGAAGTGCAAAAGTGATATTTTCCTGATTGGAAAAATCATGAACAGAAAAATAACCTTCTACCAGATTTAACCATTTATCTACAGTGTCTGCATTTATTTGACCCTCAAATATGGGAATGTCAAATTTAACTTGTACCGTAAAGGGTGTGGCACTTCTAGAGTAGCTGCCGGAAGTAGATGTGCCGCCCTTGGGTAGCCACTGAAGGATCTGAGCAAAGTTGTCCATCATCGTGTTCCTTTGTCACTTGAGGGCTTCTTCGAGCAATATTTTGATAGGATCTCCTACCCCCTCGTCTTTCTTTTCATCCGCCATGGGAGGCCATCGGGATTTGTGAGGCTGTTCTTGCAAAGGTTCGACCAGTTCGAGCCCTATCTCCTTATATCTGGACCTCGTTGGGGACATGTGATCTGATATGATCATATATTAAATTCTGATGTAGAGTTGATTAGCCATTAGTGAATTGACTGAAAACCGAAAACACAGAAAACGAGGAAAACTGCTGGAGCAGAACACTTTACAACAGCTGATAAACCATAAGAAAGATGCAAAACAAAAGTATAAACAACGAAAACACAGATATACCAGACAACGATATTGATTACGGAGTTCGTCCCTGATGGACTACGTCTCTGAGTCCGCTTTCAAGATGGGCGATCGTTTTATTAGGAATGAGAAGAAGAAGTGGATTACACAGTGATTTAGTCATACTAAACTTCTACACAGGCAATTCTGACCTCTGTCATCATATAGCTCTCTGAACCAGATTTCCAATGCCACTTACGGTTTCCAAATCCGACTCTAGATGCTCCCAAAACTCTGAAAACAAAATTCACCTCTAACCTCCAGAACCTGCACATGAAAACTGAAAACTCTCCTCCTTTCTTCAAAGGACAAATCTGTCTTTTAAAGGCCTTTGGATGCATAATAACCTCTCTGGCAACCTTTAGATTGAATCAGCTCACTTTTGAGGTTCATATGGTTAGGTGTTGGACACCTTAGGGTTTAGTCACAAGATCGAATTAATTACAAATCAATTTAAACAAACAAAACTCAAAATAAACATTAGAAACTCCGAAATCGTTAGGTGTCAACACTAACTAGGCAGGGTTGGACAACTCATGTGAGCACTGGACAAAACCCACGGTAATTGCACTGACGGTTCTGCTCTGCGGTTATGAAATTGCTGTTCACATGCGATAACGATTAACATTTTTCGCGTGGTCAGAGGTTGTTGGTGTCAACAGTTACAAAACCCCAACGGTTTAACCATTACCGTGTTCACATGGCAGACTCCTCCGATGCAGTTTGCTAATGGTTTAGCACTGCGGTGAACTCTAACCTCTGCCCGCTGACTCGATCACATGAGCCACGGTCCCACTGCGGTTAGGGATGGTGGTTTGACTGATATTTGTTTTGTTTATAATGTTTTATAGGCCGAGAGGGTTTAGAGCTAGGGTTAGGACTTTAGAACTTTAGGTTTTGAATGCGATAGGTTTAGGACTTAGGTAATGTGGTTTGTCAATGTATTTTTAATACATAATGTTATGTATTAGGACTTTTAATACATGGTTTAGGTTAGGTAATGGATTTTGAATACATGGATAATGTATTAGGGTTTAGCATAGGTTTATTACATGATTTTGATGTGTAGAATAGGATTTAGGGCTTAGATTTAGGATAAGAGTGAATTAGGATTCTTAGGGTAACAAAGATAAATAGGATAGCTTAGGAGTTAGGGTTTAGGTCTAGGCTTAGGTTTTAGGTTTCATTTAACTTTCAAAGACCCATGTCGGCTCTGCACAGCGACATCGGTGAAACTGAAGCCTTTACCAGACGATTGACCCCGGTACATCCTTGTGGTCTCTATGCGCCATTCGTCAACGTTGCATGACGACGACCATCACATCTTTGAAACTGACACTAGTAATGACGACAAGACTATGTCGTCGACCAGGTACTTTAACTCGAACCCTTTTACACAATCAACTATATCAACCATAAATCCGGCAAAGTTGAATGACAAAACACATGTCATCGACCAAATCCTGGTAGAACTGTCGATGACATAATTCGACAGCCAGGTACAACATCACACCAACTAAACGCCATGAAACCATAACATTACCTGAAACAACCTGATCATTACCAACACTGTCGATCTATTGAAGCTAAACTGAATTGACGACGACACTAAATGACACTGAATGACACTCATGAACACTGATGATGACACTTCAAACACCTGTGTATTTGGATCGATGGATCCTCCGGATCATTCCTCTCGACCTGAAAGCTTTTGGACCACAAAAGTTTGACTAATTAAATAGTCGATGAGGGTAAAACTCCCTCTCTTTCCATATTTACCTGACGATGTACCAATACATTCAATCAATCATCTGCATGCGATGACCCTGATGATGCTGACCATGATACGTTTTTATTTAGTGACCTATTTCTTCCATCTGCAGTATGTACAATTTGCGACAATGGGTAAACAACATGTTATCAACATGGAAATTGAATTCTTTCCACGAAGAATCATGAGTTAGTGATTCAAAAACATCTTTGAAAAAAGTATTTGTAGAACTTTGTTCAATACATCTAATGGGTATTAACAATCTACTTTTTGGAATAACTGAAATATTCAAAGACTCCTTTGATTTTGACATCATATCAATTACTTGACTTTATTTACTTTCCTGTTGACTGATTACTAAGTGAACTTGCTGCACAAAACTCATCCAGCTGTGATGTAAAGACTGCTGCAACTTAGTTTGATTCTGAAAGTATCTAAGTAATTGTTGATTTACTTGAATCACTATGTCTATTAACTGATATTTCCATTGACTAACACTTTCAGTTAATGCATTAGTTTTCAAATCTTAGTAAGGAAACTTTAGATCTGCTTTTGAAATTGCTTTGTCATGAAAACTTATAGACTTTCTCTCCACTTGAAGAGAGGTTTCATTACTTTTAAAAGCATGAAATGATGATGCAATACTAAAGAGATGCGACACTAACTTTTCCCAATATTGACCTGCACCCCTGAAACTGAAAATAAACATACCATCTTAAACAAGTCTCTGATTCGAATCACATGTACTATTCCCTGCAATACACTGCTGATTATGATAGTTTCTATAATTAGTTGAATGAATGAATTGAGATTCATTCTGTCTTTAAGAAGATGTTCGTAGGACATTAAATGTATCTCATGTTGCTTATCCTTTTCATGAATAAGATTTCTTGGAAAAGAATTAACCATCTTGACCAATTGATCTATAAATTGAATCTCGCATCTTGAACAATCAACCTTATGTTGTTCCTTAATAACCATGAGTACATATTTACTTGAACTTATAAACTGCTTAACTTGATTTGAAACAATTAAATCCAAGTTTGATTTGACTTTATGTGCCCTAACAATAAATTCAACGCCTTCTTTCTTTAGGTGATATTTATTTTCTCTTCTGTAAAAGACTGCATCTCTATCATAAAGATAAGGACTCCCTAAGACTACTCCAAAAATGTCTACTGGGACCACATATAATTCCACTTCATCGATGTACTTAGATGTAATTGCAAATTTTAACCAACACTGCTTTGTGACATGTATCTGAGTTGATTTATTAATCCGACCTAATGGGTATGGTCTTGGATGATTCTGTGTTTCCAATCCCAATTGATTAACTATATGTTCAGTTATTAAATTCGCTTGCGACCCGCTGTCAAACATTGTGTCAATATTTGTATGCTTAGCAGTTATCCTTATGTGGAAGAGTTCAATTCGTTTATCCTCATGTGAAGGATTTATGTTTGAAGAAGATACATTAAATTTCGAACTTAAACCAGTATCAAGAGTTTTACCTGTCGTAACCATGGCGGTTATTTTCTGTTCATCACCTAAATCTGAACCAAGGTCTTGCTGGACTACTGCTATGGCCTTCTTTTCATCCTTCACCTTAAGGAACTTTTTGGGCTAAAGTTCTGGATGAAGTTTTCAGCACTTCGATTCATCATGACCGATTCTCTGGCAATGAGAACAGGTAGGTCTTTCCTTCTGAACAATCGTTGATTTCTTTCTCTTCGAAATGTTCCCCTTACTGTGTCTGGTTTCTCTGTTTTCCATCTCTTTGGATGACTAAGATGACAATTTGAATGGTCTACCACTTGATTCAATATGTATGGCCTGAACACACACCTCGTCAAAATCATCAGGATTAAACATTAATAAAGTATGCTGCAAATATGAATGTAAACTGCCGATATATTTTAACAAAGTTTCTCGTGTATCTAATGAAATACCAAGCACCAACGCTTTCCCCCTGAATTCCTAAGTAAACTCCTGAACACTCTACCCTTTACCTTGCCTCAGATGCTACCAATCAATAACAGCTTGCTGCATGTATGCTAAAGGATAGAACTGTTTCCTAAGAGCTTTCAAAAACTGAGACCGTGAAGAGATAACTTTTCCTGTACGCTTAACATCTAACTGAGTTTTGCTTTCCCACCAGATTAAAGCTGTTCCCCCCATTCTAAGTGTAGCTAATTGAATTTTAGTTTTATCTTTAGAAATGTTCTGAATTTGACAATGCACTTCCAACTGCTTTATCCAGTTATCTAACTTTTTAGGATTCATTTCACCATCATAAACAGGTAACTCAAATTTAATATCAAGTTTCAAAAGAGATGACTTCTTAGGTTTCTTATCCGTTTCAGATGCTGCACTGGAAGAAGAAGAAGAAGAAGAGGATGATGGAGATGATGGAGGTTTATCATTCTTTCCTTTACCGTTGTCCTTCTTTGATGCCTTCGAAGAGGACGCTGCATCTCTCGCCTTCTTGTCTTCGTACAATTCTCCCAACATCTGTTGCATAGTTAAGAACACCTGCTGAAACTGTTCCTCACTCATCTTAGCCTTAGTGTTTTCACTTGCATCAGATCCTGACATGGTCGATTTCTAAACGAATCGTCACTTTCCAATCTTTGGATTGATCTGCTCAAGGATTCCTTCTCCTCATTGCGACTTAGACCTGGTTAACATTCAATGGCAACTCTACAAATGAAAACATGCTCTGATACCAAAATATATGATCTGATATGATCATATATTAAATTATGGTGTAGAGTTGATTAGCCATTAGTGAATTGACTGGAAATCAAAAACATAGAAAATGAGGAAAACTGCTGGAGCAGAACACTTTACGACAACTGATAAACCATAAGAAAGATGCACAACACAAGTATAAATAGCGAAAACACAGATATACCAGACAATGATATTGATTATGGAGTTCGTCCCTGATGGACTACGTCTCCGGATCCACTTTCAAGATGGGCGACTGTTTTATTAGGAATGAGAAGAAGAAGTGGATTACACAGTGATTTAGTCAGATTGAACTTGCACACAGGCAATTCTGACCTCTGTCATCAGATAGTTCTCTGAACTAGCTTTCCAATGCCGCTTACAATTTCCAAATCTGACTCCTGATGCTCCCGAAACTCTCAAAACAAAATTCGCCTCTAACCTCTAGAACCTACACATGAAAATTGAAAACTCTCCTCCTTTCTTCAAAGAACAAATTTGTCTTTTAAAGGCCTTTGGATGCATAATAACCTCTGGCCACCTTTAGACTGAATCAACTGACTTCTGGGGTTCATATGGTTAGGTTTTGGACACCTTAGGGTTTAGTCACAAGATCGAATTAATTAAAAATCAATTTAAACAAACAAAACCCAAAATAAACATTATAAACCCTGAAACTGTTAGCTATCAACACCAACTGGGCGGGTTTGGACAACTCATGTGAGCACTGGACAAAACCCACGGTCATTGCGCCGACGGTTTCGCTCTGCGGTTATGACGTTGTTGTTCACATGCGATAATGGTTAACATTTTCCGCAAGGTCATAGGTTGTCAGTGTCAATAGTTACAAAACCCCAATGGTTTAACCATTACTGAATTCACATGGCAGACTCCTTCGATGCGGTTTGCTGACGGTTTAGCACTGCGGTGAACTCTAACCTCTGCCCACTGACTCGATCACATGAGTTGTGGTCTCGCTGGGTTAGGGATGGCGGTTTGACTGATATTTGTTTTGATTATAATTTTTTATAGGCCGAGAGGGTTTAGAGCTAGGGTTAGGACTTTAGAACCTTAGGTTTTGAATGCGATAGGTTTAGGAGTTAGGTAATGTGGTTTCTAAATGTATTTTTAATACATAATGTTATGTATTAGGACTTTTAATACATGGTTTAGGTTAGGTAATGGATTTTGAATACATAGATAATGTATTAGGGTTTAGCATAGGTTTATTACATGTTTTTGATGTGTAGAATAGGATTTGGGGCTTAGATTTAGGATAAGAGTGAATTAGGATTCTTAGGGTAACAAAGATAAATAGGATAGCTTAGGAGTTAGGGTTTAGGTCTAGGCTTAGGTTTTAGGTTTCATTTAACTTTCAAAGACCCATGTCGGCTCTGCACAGTGACATCGGCGAAACTGAAGCCTTTACTAGATGATCGACCCCGGTACATCCTTGTGGTCTCCGTGTGCCATTCGTCAACATTGCACAACGACGACCATCACATCTTTGAAACTGACACTGGTAACGACAACAAGACTATGTTGTCAACCAGGTACTTAAACTCGAACCTTTTTACACAATTAACTATATCAACCATACAAAACACATGTCGTCGACCAAATCCTGGTGGAACTGTCGATGACATAAGTCGACAGCCAGGTACAACATCACATCAACTGAACACCATGAAACCATAACATTACTTGAAACAACCTGATCATTACCAACACTGTCGATCTGTCGAAGCTGAACTGAAACGACAACGACACTGAATGACACTGAACGACACTCATGAATACTGATGACGACACTTCGAACACTTGTGTATTTGGATCGATGGATCCTCTGGATCAACATGCAAAGAAAAAAAGAGAAAGAGCAGACCGCTCTGATACCACTGATCCAGATTTAAAAAGGAACACAACAAATTACAGATATAACCATAAATACAAAGATGCAGTAGAAAGAAAACTTCATTTCATTAATATCAAATACTTAAATATGCTTACAAACAGAATGGAAATAAGACTAGCTCAGGCAATGGTAGCTTATCTCTGAGAAGAGATGTGTCGGCTACATGCCTCTAAACTGTGTTAAAATGAGGCTCAAGGGCCTTTTTATTATTGAAAAATAAAAGCAAACCCTAAACAACCAAAACCCTAACCCGAGGAGATGTAATGCCAAGAGTTTATGGGCCCCGTTGGGGTTAGTTGGAAAACCAACTTCCCGGGGTTGCGACTTGGTCATATTATCTCCGTTTGACGTGGATGATACCCCATTAGAAAGATCTCTTTGAGGACTACGACAAAAAATACATTTTATCACAAAATCGTTGGTGGTAGATTGCCAAAAAAACGTCGTTTAGGACCTGAAAAATTGCTAAAAATAGTAAACTGTGTTGCAATTAAGGAAACTGAAAGAAACAATGGTGGGGGTCCAAGTTGAATTGGCAGGTGGCCACCAATATCAACCTGGATCACTAATATAATCATAGCAAGGATTTCTTGCCTCAATGGGCCCTATGAATTATGATTCTACATTGATATTTCCCATATGACCTACAAAATTGCCCCAAAAGCAAAATATATTTGTAATACACAACAAAACATATTTAATAATATTTGGATGGTTTGAATTCCTTGCTAGAGACTTCTTTCCATTTACTTTTCCCTGCACCAGTTAACCTGGCATAAACCTGACACCATAAATGGCTCTTGTTCTTTGCTGCCCACTGGGACCAGAATCTGACTTACTAGCTAGAATCTCGCAGGATTCAACAAATAAGCTATCACAAATGAGCTTTGAATTACTAAATAGTAGGTCATCCTCCACCTTGATTATCCTCCTATCCGCCCTCGCCTCCAACTTTCAAGCCCGACATCTGTGTGTGCCGCATTGACTTCCTTGTCACTCTCCAACATCTCAACTTTGTGCATTAGAAGGTATATCCTACCCATTAGCAATTTGAACAAGTATTTTGTTGCTTTCTTCCATCTCTCTGAATCAACCTCTGAAGGTTGCTCTCCCATTAACGCCATCACCATACCTTCCAAGAGAACACACTTGCAAGAATAATCCCCTAAAGGAAGGGATAAAAATACCCCTATATTCGGTAGAACCAACATAAATAAACCATCTTCTTCCCAACTCCCTTGATTACTCTCCTCCACGACCATTAATGCCTTGAATTCGTTGACCTTCATGCTAATTGAGAATTTGTTCTGCCCAAGTTGTCACATTTGTTGGCATTATGGTTCTGGTGTGGCTATATGTTACAGATGTTGTACTTGATGGCAACTCCCGTGGCAAGGCTCTCAATATGTTGAAAATTAAGAAGTACGCAGGAGATCAGTTCAGAAAGTGCGTACCCACAGGTACACCGTGAAGGGACCGCAGCCTGATACGCAGATAAGCCGTCCAGGAGGTGCGTACCCCAGTGCACACATTTCAAGGCAAAGAAAAGCACACGTGGGGTTTCTTATGTTTAACTAGCCGACGGTATTTGTGTTTCTATGGTTTTGGATCGTGGTATTGATCCATGATTTTAGGAGGAGCTTGCCTATATAAAGCAAAGGAGATCACTTGGCTATGCATCTTTTGCAATTGAATATCTTAAGATCTGAAATATTGGGTTATGGTCTTAAAATCTTGATCTATATGAAGTTGAAAGTGAATCTGTGAAGGGTGATCTCTCGAGCGCATGATCAGATCTGGGCGTCTGAGCATCTGTGCCACTCTGGTGGACTGCCTAGTCAGCCCTAATCAGAAGTACGCAGGTGTTTAACAGGAGAGCGGCGTGGGTACGCAGAGCAGAAACAGAAGATCGGCGTGGGTACGCAGAGCAGAAACAGAAGATCTGCGTGGGTACGTAGAGAAGAAACAGGAGATCTACGTGGGTACGCAGAGCAGAAACAGGAGACCTGCGTGGGTACGCAGAGCGACGAAGGTTCAGGTGCGTACGCACAGTAACTGTACGCGGCGCGATAGTATCTTTGGGCGCGTACCTGCAGCAATAGTACGCGGCGTAATAGTGTCTCTGGGTGCGTACCTGCAGTAACAGTAAGCAGCGCGGTTGAAGAAACAGTGCGTAGACACGCAGTGCGGCAGAAGGGTCTCTGCGGGTATACGCAGGAGAGCAGAGGGTGAAGTGCGTACGCACGCAGACCAGAGAAAGAAGAACTGCGTATCTGTCTTAAGACATTTTGTTTGGTTGTATTTTTCTGTTGATAAGGTGTTCTGGGTTTGGTTCTATTATTGTTGATCTGGTTACTACAGTTGACTGGGTGATTTTCTTATACTTGATGATCATTTGATGCTTATGGATCCAGTTTGAAAATTTATGAAAAGTGGTCCTTGTAAGAAAAGAAGTAGGGGGTTGTAGCTCCCTTCCAGGAGAGACTGGAAAACGAGAGAGAGAGTTGTAGCTCTCTGCAGGTTGCAGCCTGCGTACTGGTAAAGGACTGCACCAGTACAAAACCATTGTAAAAGGAGTTTCTAATTTGAAAGAAGATAGAGGCATATTGCAGCAGGTGGTTTTCACCCACATTGGGTTTCCACCTTACATCTTGTGTTCTTTGGTGTGACTATCTGTTTTCTTTGTTCATGCTCATTATTTTATGGTAATGACATGCAAAAATAATTCAAAGAACAAATAAGGAAGATTTATTAAAAGAATTAGATAATACTGATTCACCCCCCCTCTCAGTATTATTTCCAACAATTGGTATCAGAGCAGGTCCTTCAGAGAAGCTTGATCGCTTGAAGGTAGATCGTTCATCATGAGCAACTACGAGAGAGAAGCATCAATCAGGCCACCGGTTTTTGATGGGAAAAACTTCAATTATTGGAAGGTAAGAGTTACTGCCTATCTTCAATCTCTTGGTACAGAAGTTTGGGACATCGTAGAGACAGGCTATGCTTTTCCTTCAGTTACTCCTACAGATGCAGCCGAGAAAAAGAAGTATGAAACAAATGCGAAAGCAGTCAGTACCCTATTAGGATGTATATCCCAATCGGAATTCATGAAGGTAATGCACTATAAATCTGCAAAAGAGATATGGGACAAAATTGTCACGAGCTATGAAGGAGATGATCAGGTAAAGCGTGCTAAACTTCAAACTTTCAGGATTCAGTATGAGACTCTCAAGATGTATAATGATGAAAGTGTGGCTAACTATTTTCTTCGGGTAGATGAGATTGTTAATTGTATGAAAAATTTGGGTGAAGAAATAAAAGAGGCTATTGTGGTTGAAAAGGTTCTAAGATCATTGTCCCCCAAGTTTGAATCTAAAGTATCTGCAATAGAAGAAAAGGAAAATCTACGAATTCTTACTATGTCTCAGCTACATGGAATTCTAACTGCTTATGAAATGAGAAAGGGAGGTCCATCAGACAGAAGAGAAGCCGCTTTCAAGGCATCAGGCAAAGGAGATTATTATGAAGCAAGCCACGTCCCAGAAGAAGAGGAAGAAGAATCAAATTTTGTCAGAAATATTCAAAGGGGTTCTGGAAGGTTCAGAGGTAAGTTACCTTTTAAATGCTTTGCTTGTGGAAGAGTAGGTCATTATGCTGCAAAATGTCCTTATAAGGATAAAGGAAAGGAACCTGCTAGATGGAACAAGAAACAGAGTGCAAATAAGAAAAGCTACTACACTCATGAAGATAGTGATGGTCTATCAAACAGTGATGAAGATGAACGAGGTAATGAATATAAATTGTTAATGGCATTTGAAGATGATGATTATATGGATGCTATAGATGTGGATAACCTTTATGACGAAATTACTAGACTCAAGAGATGTATAGAAGAAAAGAATATGATCATTGATACTCTACAATTTCAAATTGATGAAAAGGAAAAACATCTTGAAAAATTAGAAGGTGAAATTGTTGGTCTTAGAAAAGAGATTGAGAAAACAAAAGCTATTAATCTTAAGTTTGTCAAAGGATCTGAAACTTTGGATGAGATTATCAATGTGCAGCGGTCTCCACTAAACAAGACAGGTCTGGGCTATAATGGAGAAACCTCTCAAGCATCCACCTCAAAAAGTTATCTTGATGCAGCAAGAAGAAATGAGCAAAAGCACAATGAAGACCATCAGGTAAAGCAAGGATGAATTGCAAACAGAAACTATCAGGGGCAATCCATCTTAAGGGTGAACAAAAGCTACAACCAGCCACAGGTAAAATCTTCTCAATTTGGTTCAAGAATAGATGACAATAGAAATTACAATCAATTGGCTAGTAGATTCGATAACCGCAGAAGTTTCTTCAATGGACAATGCTTTTCTTGCCATAACTTTGGTCACAAAGCAGCTCAATGTGTTGCATATAAAACGATCATGACTAGGGAAGCTCAAAAACAAAGAAGTATGACCGGGATTACAAAAAGGACCTATAACAACTTTTCGGTTCTTGAAAATGAAGTTGAATGTTCTATTTGCAATAACTTTGGTCATGAAGACTCTGAATGCAGGAGCAGGTTTCAACAGAAAAAGGAACAAGCCTCAAGCACCAAAACATGGAGAATAAAGGAACCACAAACAGAAAGATGTGGGATAGCATTTTATGCAGAGGGACAGGAAAATCTATGGTACATTGACAGTGGATGTTCGAAGCATATGACAGGTGATAAAGAAAAACTTGAGTCATATTCTGCTCTAGAAAAGGGAAAGAAAGTCTCTTTTGGAAATGATACTCCTGCAACTATAAAAGGAAAAGGCATTGCTCAGTTAAAAGAAAAGGTCAAGGCTGGAAATGTTTTGTATGTTGATGGATTGAAGCATAATCTTCTAAGTGTCAGCCAGATGTGTGATCAAAGAACCGAGGTTATATTCAGATCAAATCGTTGTCTTGTTCGTGATCTTGATACAGGTAAAACAGTGATCAAAGGCAAAAGAACTCCAAATAATCTGTACATATTTGAAGAAGGACAACAACAATGCTATCTGAGCAAGGATGATGAGCACTGGTTATGGCATCGAAGGTTGGGACATCTAAGCTTTTCACAAATAAGGAAAGCATGCAAATATCAGGCAGTTCGTGATCTTCCAGATATCAAAGTTCCTGAAAACACCATATGCAAATCATGTCAGTTTGGAAAAGAAACCAGAACCAACTTTCCAGAGAAAGAAGGATCTGCTAGCATGCCTCTTGAGCTAGTACATATAGATACATGCGGTCCTTTCAGGAAACGAACACCTCGAGGAGAAGAATACTTGATATTATTCATTGACGATTTCTCCAGGTTTGTCTGGTTAGGAATTATGAAACACAAAGATGAAGCATTCGAAAAATTCAAATCCTTCAAAGCCTTGGTTGAAAATGAATAAGGTCACAAAATTAAGTGCCTCAGATCCGACAGAGGTGGGGAATTTACTTCAAATGAATTTTTCGATTTCTGTGAAGAACATGGGATAAGAAGAGAATTCTCTACAGCAAGAACTCCTCAGCAAAATGGAGTTGTGGAAAGAATGAACAGAACAGTCCAACAAATGGCTCGTGCTATGCTTGATGAGTCAGGAACTCCCGCAACTTTCTGGGGTGAAGCTGCACATGCTGCGGTTGTTATTCTCAACAAAACAAATGTCCGGGTGAACAGCACTCAAACTCCTCATGAGCTCTGGAGTGGTAGGACTCCTTCGGTAAAGCACTTCAAAATCTTTGGGAGCAAATGCTATATCAAGAATACTGATGAGCAGCTTGGCAAACTTGAACCTAGAGCAGATGAAGGCATTCTTCTTGGTTACTCTCCACATAGCAAAGCATACAAATGCTACAATAAAAGACTTGGTAGAATTGTTGACAGCATTGATGTAGTGGTTGATGAGAAGGGATACATTCCTAGGCAAGTACATCAGGAAGACATCGAAGAAGATGAAGGCTACCCTCAACGACAGAATAATGAAGAAGAAGAACCTCAAGAAGAACAAGAGGAGAAAACAAGAATAGAAGAAAAGACTCCATCCAGATATGTTCAGAAGAATCATCCAGAATCTCAGATTATGGGGCAGAAAGAAGCAGGTGTACAAACAAGAAGAACAGTTGCAGAAGCTTCAATCTATTTGGCATTACTCTCTTCTACTGAACCACAAAATGTGAAAGAGGCATGCAAAGATGAATGTTGGGTGAAAGCAATGGATGAAGAACTTGAGCAGATCGAAAAGAACAACACTTGGGAGCTGGTTCCTAGACCAAAGGATAAGAATGTTATCGGAACAAAATGGGTCTTCAAAAATAAATTGAATGAAAATGGAGAAGTAATTAGAAACAAGGCCAGACTTGTTTGTAAAGGGTATGCGCAGCAAGAAGGAATAGACTTTGAAGAAACCTTTGCTCCTGTTGCAAGACTTGAGGCCATCCGAATGTTCCTTGCTCTCTCAAGTTTTCAAAACTTCAAAGTATTTCAAATGGACATGAAATCAGCCTTTCTGAATGGAGACTTGGAAGAAGAAGTATACATTGAACAGCCAGATGGGTTCATTCTTGGAAATGATCCAAATCTTGTATGCAGATTGAAAAAGGCTCTCTATGGTCTCAAGCAAGCTCCAAGGGCTTGGTACTACCGTTTGGACAAATATCTTCATCAACAAGGCTTTTCAAAAGGATCAGCAGATAGCAATCTTTATATAAAAGTTGAAAATGACAAATTGCTAATACTTGTTGTGTATGTAGATGACATTATTTTTGGCAGCAATGAAGAAGCTATGAGTCAAAGCTTTGCCTTGGTCATGCAGAAAGAATTTGAAATGTCCTTGCTAGGAGAACTGACATATTTCCTTGGTTTGCAAATCCAACAAAAAGAAGGAGGAATCTTCTTATCTCAAACCAAGTATCTCAAACAGATTTTGAAGAAATATGGCATGGAAGATGCAAAACCAGTATGTACACCCATGGTCACAGGATGTAGCCTCAGTACAAATGATGAATCTGCAGCAGTACATCAACCAACCTACAGATCTATGATTGGAAGTTTACTTTATTTGAAAGGTACCCGACCGGACATCATGCATGCAATTGGAATAGTTGGAAGATTTCAGGCAAATCCGAAGGAGACTCATCTTCAGGCAGTGAAGAGAATTTTCAAATATCTTCAAGGGACTCAAAATTATGGCTTATGGTATCCTAGAGATACAGATCTTACACTTCATGCTTATACAGATGCAGATTGGGCCGGAAGCGTGGATGACAGGAAAGGCACAAGTGGTGGTGCATTCTTTATGGGTTCCAGACTGGTATCTTGGTTCAGCAAGAAACAGAGTTTGATTGCCTTGTCTACAGCTGAAGCGGAATATGTTGCTGCTGCATCTTGTTGCACCCAACTCCTTTGGATGATGCAGACTTTGCAGGATTTTCAAATCACTTGTACTCCATCTATCCCCATCTTATGTGATAACACAAGTGCAATCAGCATCTCAAAGAATCCCGTTATGCATTCAAAAACCAAGCACATACCAATCAAGTATCATTTTCTCCGGGAACAAGTGCTTGAACAGAAGGTCAAGTTGGAGTATGTTCCTTCTAAGGAACAAGTTGCTGATATACTCACCAAACCATTGCCCAGGGACACTTTTGAATACCTCAGGCAAAAGCTAGGGGTTGTTGATGCATCATCTTATTGCTGAACCTCTTCTGATTGATGGTTGTATATGCATACATGAGCTGGGTGGCTGATTGGTTGAAGATTGATGGTACAGGTTCAGGGGGAGCATATAATGCATTGTTGGCATTATGGAGGATGTGCAGAAGGAGATCATGGAAGTAGCTGCAATATGTCTCTATCTCTTTCATGGTGGATTATGGTTTTTCGCTGCAGATCTGGTTCATATTCAGGGGGAACATGTTCTTAGGGGGAGCATAACCCTTTGCCCTTGATGTCAAAGGGGGAGAATGAAGCTGAAGTTTGTGAGGTTGCCATCAAGTCCAAAGGGGGAGATTGTTGGCATTATGGTTATGGTATGGCTATATGTTACAGATGTTGTACTTGATGGCAACTCCCATGGCAAGGCTCTCAATATGTTGAAAATTAAGAAGTACGCAGGAGATCAGTTCAGAAAGTGCGTACCCGCAGGTACACCGTGAAGGGACCGCAGCTTGATACGCAGATAAGCCATCCAGGAGGTGCGTACCCTAGTGCACACATTTCAAGGCAAAGAAAAGCACACGTGGGGTTTCTTATGTTTAACTAGCCGACGGTATTTGTGTTTCTATGGTTTTGGCTCGTGGTATTGATCCATGATTTTAGGAGGAGCTTGCCTATATAAAGCAAAGGAGATCACTTGGCTATGCATCTTTTGCAATTGAATATCTTAAGATCTGAAATATTGGGTTATGGTCTTAAAAGCTTGATCTATATGAAGTTGAAAGTGAATCTGTGAAGGGTGATCTCTCGAGCGCATGATCAGATCTGGGCATCTGAGCATCTGTGCCACTCTGGTGGACTGCCTATTCAGCCCTAATCAGAAGTACGCAGGTGTTTAACAGGAGAGCGGCGTGGGTACGCAGAGCAGAAACAGAAGATCGGCGTGGGTACGCAGAGCAGAAACAGAAGATCGGCGTGGGTACGCAGAGCAGAAACAGAAGATCTGCGTGGGTACGTAGAGAAGAAACAGGAGATCTGCGTGGGTACACAGAGTAGAAACAGGAGACCTGCGTGGGTATGCAGAGCGACGAAGGTTCAGGTGCGTACGCACAGTAACTGTACGCGGCGCGATAGTATCTTTGGGCGCGTACCTGCAGCAATAGTACGCGGCGTAATAGTGTCTCTGGGTGCGTACCTGCAGTAACAGTAAGCAGCGCGGTTGAAGAAACAGTGCGTAGACACGCAGTGCGGCAGAAGGGTCTCTGCGGGTATACGCAGGAGAGCAGAGGGTGAAGTGTATACGCATGCAGACCAGAGAAAGAAGAACTGCGTATCTGTCTTAAGACATTTTGTTTGGTTGTATTTTTCTGTTGATAAGGTGTTCTGGGTTTGGTTCTATTATTGTTGATCTGGTTACTACAGTTGACTGGGTGATTTTCTTATACTTGATGATCTTTTGATGCTTATGGATCCAGTTTGAAAATTTATGAAAAGTGGTCCTTGTAAGAAAAGAAGTAGGGGGTTGTAGCTCCCTTCCAGGAGAGACTGGAAAACGAGAGAGAGAGTTGTAGCTCTCTGCAGGTTGCAGCCTGCGTACTAGTAAAGGACTGCACCAGTACAAAACCATTGTAAAAGGAGTTTCTAATTTGAAAGAAGATAGAGGCATATTGCAGCAGGTGGTTTTCACCCACATTGGGTTTCCACCTTACATCTTGTGTTCTTTGGTGTGACTATCTATTTTCTTTGTTCATGCTCATTATTTTATGGTACTGACATGCAAAAATAATTCAAAGAACAAATAAGGAAGATTTATTAAAAGAATTAGATAATACTGATTCACCCCCCCTCTCAGTATTATTTCCAACAACATTAACATACCTTGTAGACAATATGCAATGGTGTGAGGTGAATATTGCATATATATATTCACCTTTAATACTTTTGAATGAAATGTATTCATCCCGGGGATGAAAATCGCCCATCTAATCAGAGTTTTGTCCACAAAGCACTTGTGTGATGGTGTATACCTCGTCAATGTACCACGTACCATATTGCTTCATCTAAGTGGACTCTTAATGTATCCCTCTCCCAACCTATACTGCATTCAAGGAGTTATTAACCAGAATTGAAGGATCTTTCCACCGCCAACATTGATGGCTTAAAGCTCTATATTTGTTAACATTTGGCTATGGCATCGGTGAAAATCCCTTATCCCTTCCATTTACTTTGAGGTTTCCAACCCCCAATTCCGCTCCTTGGTTTACCATTCCATCTGTCCCATAATTTAAATGTCTCAAGACATTGAAGAGGGAGACTTTTTTGAATTTTTTAAATTGAAGAATAATCCTTTTCACCACTGGAGGAAGATCAATATTAGATGCAGACTTGAGATTTGAGATCATTCTAATAAATAGCATGGAATCCCCAAGAATAATGATTTACTTGATGCCATTATTTTGGGCAATAAGTCAAAACTTTCTAAAGAGCTAGAAATTCTTCCTTGTCGTTAGTGGTTGAACCTAATCCCCAAGCATATCTTATTACCTCTTGTTCATTGGGGTGATATATCACCCCTCCTGTCTCTGCCACCCCCAATTTCCCCTTTGCATATCTATCGAAGAATAATATTGCTGATGATTGTTTTTTTTTCCAGGACATGGGCTCATCTTTATTTAACCTTAAACATTGAACCTTTATTACATTCAGTTGAACTTTGAAGCTTTCAACATGGTTTGAAGTGGATGATATGTTTAACCAACTCTTCTCCAATTCTGATAAGCCTTAAATATCAATTCTCTTGAGACTTCTCGATGAGAGTGACTCAAAGAGCATTATCAATGCCTTGTTGTCAGATTGGGAAACTGAAGGTTTTTCATGTTTAAAAATTACTTTGTTTCTTTTGATCCAAATTACCCAACATATAAATTTTGGCGATGTTCTCCATGCCCACTTTATGATAGGAGATTGGATCTTTTCTTGTGGACAGTTAAGAGACCAATTTTCAAACATATATTTCCAATTTGGGGAAATGACATGAATGTATTGGACCTTTTCAAATTCCTGTCACCAAATTCCTAATGAGAATGGGCAATCATGAAATAGATGTGGAATTGACTCCTCTTCTCCCTTACATAGTACACACCATGAAGGTCCTTGGATATTTCTGTGTTTTAAGTTTTCTGTTGTGAGGATGCTCCTATGGACTAGGGTCCAATAAAATGTGTTGACCTTTGGTATGGCATCCTTGTTTGAGATCACCTTCCATATCTTCGATTGGGTGTGGAAGGGGAGTTTCCTCAGGAGAAATTTGTAACCTTCCTTGACTGTGCACTGCATTGATTTTCCTGGCCTCCAAGTTCATAGGTCTTTTTATCCTTCATCTATGGGAGTTATATATTTTAATAGAGGAATAATTGATTCCCACTTTGATTGTAGATGTTGGGGAAGACCATGGCATGCCCAACCTAGCCACAGACCTGACTCATCCTAGAAAGAGATTTCTTTTAGTCTTACCATCCCACTGGCCCACATCCAATTAATGAGGGGTTGGAACTCGTTACAATTGGATAATAAATTTCATAGAAGGAAATTTTCCTTCCACATATTGTTTCGATCCCCATTCCCAGCCTGCCAACCCAAATTATCTATGATAAGAGGGGATGCCACTTTACACAGTCTACAAATCTTTGAGTCGTTCCCTGTCTACTAAGATTTTTTAGCCCTTAATAAACATGTTTTATGGAAGTATTTTTTTAAAAAATTCCGCTTTCCACCACTCCTTAGAGTATGTAATCAACTTCCAAACCATTTTTTCTCCCAAGGCTATATTCATCATTAATGGGTCCCTGGTCTCCAAATTTCCTACTTCTCTAGGGAGTCGAATTGCATTCTAGTTGACCAAGTAGAACTTCTTGTTATTGTTCTTTCCCCTTGCCAGAGAAATTTCCTGAGCATGATGTTGATTTTCCTTTGGATTCCCACGGGAGCTAGTAGCCCAGCGCATAAATAGATTGGAAGTGTTGATAGAATAGACTTGACTAATGTTGCTTTGCCTGCCAGATTCAAACAATAAGTTCCCCACCCATCTATTTTTCTTTTTAATTTTTGCATAATTAATTCCGAATCTTCCTTGTGTGCCATTCCTAGAGAGATTGACACTCCCAAGTATTTAAAAATTTTCCATCCATATTGAACTAGAAAGCTTAGGACCAAGGTTATTTCCTGCAGCATTTTCTCTAGGCAGTTCCAACCATCAAGATGGCTCTTTCTCTTGTTCATCAAGCCCCCTAAGAGATCTAGATAGGCATCAAGTATCCTTTTAAATATGGCAACTATAATTTTAGAGGAATCTTCCAAAAGAATGGTATTGTTGTAGCTCGTTTTTTCATTGTGCTTTTAATTGTGAAAAAGAAACAAAAATTATATATTTAAAAAAAATAGTGTTAAGATTTTCAAAAATAAAGGGTGGATTAACATTGAAATTAAGTATGATGCAACATTAATATCAAGCATTTGGGTGGTGCTGATCAGGTGATCATAATTTAGATCAAAAAATCAAAGTGCGCAGGATCTCTCAAAACCTAAACAACCATGTCCATATCGACGATACAATCCCAATGCGACTCGTTTTACTCCAAACCGAGCTCATATGAGGAAGATATGGTGTTCTGTCCGCTTTTCCAAATAGAAGAATTTTTGCCAAAAAAAAGGGTACAGTACCTGCACAGTGAACAATCCATACCACTGACATGGCAGGTCAATGGGATGGTCAAGGCCTAGTAAGGTTTTGCCAAGTGGCATATTGTAGTTGGTCGACGGGTTGATGATTTGGCTTCATTTTATTGGTCAGAGGATGGACTAATGAGGAGGGGACAAGTGGCAAGCCCGGAGGCCACCACGTGTCCCTCCCCAAAGGTACGCATATTGGTGCGTAGTGCAAAATTTATGGGCAAGTCGACGGAGTCGAACCCGCGACCTCGCCCGAATAAACTCCAAGTCTTACCACTATATCACAACGTTATGACTTAATAGTTTATGGTCATAACATATATTTAAAGTTTAATACATTGACGGTTGGGGGGAGGAGGCAGTCAGCCCCCTCCCATGTGACTGTTACCATAAAACCACGGGCCAACAGTTAACGATAACCACAACCCTTATCGCTCACATGTGAACACCACCATTAAACCGTTGGTTAACGTAGCCAAAACTGTGCCATAAAACGTGCTTAAAGCACTAATCACGATTACACCTAATTAATCCGACTTATCCACTAATTAATGCGGAGTTTAATTTGGCGGCAAGTTTGGCGGTCCCCCCAAATTCGGCGGTAACTCCATATTTAGTGGAGTTAACTGGAGTTCCTCCAGTTTTAGTGGAGTTTTACTAGGAGAAATTGATTTTGCCACAAATTTTGCAAAATTCAACCAAATTGGGATCAGGAAAAGGCATTCCTAGATGATTTTGATGTTATGAGCACATTGAAGCAGGTTTCAAGAGAAGTAGAGCGTTGTAAACAACAATTTTTCCATTTTGAGCTAATACAAAGGCCCAAGCCATGGAAGCTGGACCAAGGAGATGTAGCCCAAGAGAGGTGAACTCATTCATCAAAACACTGTGTTAAGTGTTCATTTTGATGGTTTTTTGTACATTTGTTTACTATTGTTCAACACTTGAATTTCATGCTATTTTTTTGATGAATTTGACATAAAACTTGATAAAAATTTACCTGTTCATTCACAAACACCATAAAGGAAACCTATTCACATGAAGCAAATGATAAGTTGTTGTTTTTAATTCTGAAGTTAAAATTAGCACAACAAAACTAACATTCAATAACAAATCAAGTTGGTATCAGAGCAAATGTTATTTGCTTGATTGCTTGAGTTTTGTGCAAGTAACGTTTTAATGGTTGCAAATTTGTGATGCTTACAAGGTTAAAGTTGCAGAGAGGAGAATAAAAACTACAGGTTGCAAATCCTAAGGTAATGCCTAGAAGAAGGATAGCCACAAGGCCACAATCTCCACCCAAAGTTCCAATCCCATATGCACATGAAACACCTCAAGTTTTACCTTCAATTGAGATTGAGGAGGTACAAGAAGTACCCGAAGTTGAGCTTGAATCCAAACCGATCATTTTTGGAGTAGGAGAGAGTGAAGGTCTTTCAGAAGAGGAAGCATTCAAGAAATATTTCTATGACTTAACTGACATGGTTAGAGTCCTCTATGAAGAGAGGAATACTAGAATGGTTGGAGAGAGTTCTAAGTTCCCACATGGAGAGGGAATCTCAAGAGATAAAAAATATGAAAAGAAGGATTCAAAGGGCAATGGAGGAAAGCCTCCTCCATCTCCACCTTCTTCATCATCTTCATCATCCTCATCATCTCAAAGAACATCATATTCCACTTCCACCACAAAAACTGTTCATACTCATTAAAAAACCCCAAGGAAAAAACTCCCTTACTCAAATTGGACATTAAGTTTGAACTTACCATGTACAATAGTGATGTCAATGCAGAAAAGTTGAAAAATTAGATTCAAAAATTGGAGGTTTATTGCAGAATTCAGAACCTTCAAGAAGATGACATAAAAATCCAGTTGGCTTCATTAAGGATAGAAGGAGCAGCACTAGTTTGGTTGGAAGCAAAGACTCAAGAGGAAATGCGAATTTATGGTAAGATATCCATTTCTTGGGTTGAATTTGTTTCTGCAATTAAAAGGTAGTTTTATCCTTTAGCCTATATGCAAAAATCCATTATGAGTTGGAAAATTTTTAGGAAACTCAAGGGCCAAACAATTCAAGACTATACCCAGAATTTTAGAAAAAGGGCTTTGTTTTTAGGAGTAAACTTGAATTCCCAAGATACACTGTTGAAATATATTGGGGGTTTACATTCCTACTTAAAACATACTATCCTTATGTTCAATCCAAGAAACTTAGATGAGGTATGTGTGCAAGCTACACAACTTGAAGCAAGAGGAAAGAACATTCAGGAAGAGGGTAGTAAGAAGAAGCCATTGAAGGGTAAGGAGAAAGAGAAGGGTGGAAAATGGAAAGGAAAGAAGAATGCAAGTGTGAAGAAAGAAGGGGAGAAAACCATATGCCAACATTGTTCGAAACCATGGCATGACGAAACCCACTGTTGGAAATTACATCCCGAACTAAGGCCTAAGAAACCAAACAATAAGGGGAAACAAAAGACGACAACTACCACACAACATGATATTGGATCCGATTCTAGTGATGAGACCAAGATTTCAGCCATGGTAACAAAAGGAAAAGAAGCTATTGAAAGCACTAGTTCCTCACATAGTCACAACAACACTCCCAATGAAGAATCAAGGATAGAATTGTTCCATGTAAGGGTAATTTCAAATCATACAAAGATTGATGCATTATTTGATAGTGGGTCACAATCGAACTTAATTTCAGAAGACTTGGTCCAAAAGCTTAACCTTGAAACTGTACCTCATCACAAGCCATATCCCTTGGGTTAGATAGTCAATAATGTAAATTTACAGGTTACAAGGAAATGCTTATTCATGTTTTCCATTATTGAAAAATTCATTGATGAAGTTGAGTTAGATGTAGTTCCACTTGACATCTCAGGAATCATTTTGGGGAATCCATATTTGTATGATAGGAAAGCGGTATTTTATCGCCATGAGAACAAATATGTATTGCTGAAGGATGGACTGGAGTATATTGTGAGAGCCCATCGCAAAAGTTTAAACATTTCTTTGGTTAATGCAGGGCAGATGAAGAGACTAGTAAATGTAGGTAAAAATTTTGTGCTTCTCATGATCAAGAAAAATAATGATATTGATTATGAATCTTTTGAAGGTTGTGATGATAAGCTAAAATCTGATTTGTTTGATGTGGTAAGCAAGCATGGAAATATGTTTCGGGAACCAAAGGGGTTACCTCCCAAGAGGGGAATTCAGCATGAGATACAACTGTAGCAGGATGTTCCACTTCCAAACATTGGCATGTATCGCATGTCGATCATGGAGAGCATGGAAATCAAGAAGAAAATTCAATAATTTCTGAACAAAGGTATCATACGCCCATCTACTTCGCCATGTGGTTCACCCATTGTCTTGGTGCCAAAGAAGGACAGTAATTGGCACATGTCTGTGGATTTCCGTGCACTGACTAAAATAACGGTAAAAAATCGTTATCCACTTCCAATAATTGATGATTTGCTTGATCAACTGAGGTATGCAAAGTATTTCACTAAGTTAGACTTACAAAGTGGTTATCATCAAGTTAGAATAGCTAAAGAGGACATTTGGAAAACCACATTTAAAACTAAACAATGATTGTTTGAGTGGCTTGTTATGCCTTTCAGCCTTACAAATGCTCCATCTACTTTCATGAGAGTTATGAATTATGTATTGAGACCATTTCTGTTGGCATTATGAGATAAGTGTTGTCCTTGATGGCAAACCTCACTGATGACAAATCATAGTACAGAAGGTCAGCAGCAAGGAATTGATGATCAGACTATAAGAAGAAGAGAAAGTTTATACACGCAGGTTCGTTAAGCCCAAGTCGCGTGTACACGCAGGTTGGCTTCAGCAAAAGCGCGTGTATGTGGAAAAGTACCTTTGGTCCATGGCGGTTATTCCTTGGAAGTTGTGCCTATGGTTTTGGACCTTGGCGTCTCGGCGGACGTGTTGATCCCTAGTTTTGAAGTTGATGGTATTGGATTTCTATGGTTTTGGCTCTTGGTATTGAACAAGGCCTAAGGCTATATAAAGGGAAGGAAATCATTAGGCAAGTGTATCTGAAATGTCTTGAATATCTGAAGAAGTATGAGATCCAGTATGCAGGTTATGGGTTGATGATGCATTGCTTGATCTGAGCTAAGGAGAGATCTCATCGGTTGATGGAGAACTAGATCTAAGGAGAGATCGGGATCAAATGGTTTGAAATGAACTATCTTTATGATGCTTATTCTAGATCTACATACTGACGCATGTATTGTTCTATAAGTATTATGAGTATGATTGATGTCTGGTACAGCTGCAAGTTGATAGAAATTATTTTTAGATCTGTACGCGGGTTTGCTTTGATAAAAGCGCGTATACACGCGGGTTTGATTCATCGAAGTAGCGTATACATTGTAAATCTTAATATTTGAAGTTGCAGATGGATCTGATGGTTATTACAGAGTTCTGTGTCTGCTCTGTGTTCTGGTGACTGTTGTTAACAGGGTTTCAGTGATTCAGAGGTTGATGATTGTTTTGAGCTTCAATGATAGTTATGGGTCCAGTATGAAAATTGGATGAAAAGTGGCCTTACAGATTATGTGTTGTGCTTCAGTGTATCCAGTCTGAAAATTGATGAAACGTGGTACTTGGAGGTGAGAAGATTGTAGGCAAGCACCTACGTACTAGTATCTAAGCTAGTACAAAAGCTAAAGGAGATCTTTGGAGCATTGTAGCAGGTAGCAGCCTGCGTACTAGTAAATGGATCGGCTAGTACAAGAGCAAAGGGGGTTGTAGCTCCCGTACTGGTATAAGACTGCACCAGTACAAATATTGTAAAAGGATTTTCTTATTAAGAAGAAGATTGAGATGACTTGCAGCAGGTGGTTTTCACCCACATTGGGTTTCCACCTTATATCCTTGTGTTCATGTGTGTGGCTCTTGTGTGATGTTCTGTTCTGTTATTCTGCACCTGTTTACTATTAATATGCTTAATAATGATCTGATGCATTTACTGAAGAATAAGCTAACTGAATTATAAGATCTCTGGATATACGCGAGTTTCATTAGACACAGTAGCGTGTACACGCGGGTTCACTTAATTGAAGTAGCGTATATGTTTCTGAGTATGAAATTGAAAAAGTTTGATTGATCTGATAATACTGATTCACCCCCCCCCTCTCAGTATTATTTCCAACAATTGGTATCAGAGCAGGTCCTTTGATAGAAGCTTGATCGCTTGAAGGAGATCCGTGGAACAATGGGAAAGAAGCTTAAAAAGAAAGCTCATAAGAAGAAGAAGACATCTCAGAAGGACTATGACAGTGGGAGAGTCGATTGGGGATTAGGTATAAGAAATTCTTCAGATTCAGAATCAGATTCAGATTCAGAATCATTATCAGGTATGAATGTGTTATCCTCTGATGTTCCTGCTATATTTTCTTGTGAAAGTGATGGAAGTGATAGTGAAACTACTGAACATGCTTTTATGGGTGAGCAAGAAAAGTGTCAAATAGAGGCAATGTTTAGAAGGCTTGCAGACAAAGTTAAAGATCAACAAGATCTATTGAACAAAAGGGAATGTGCTTTCAAAGAAGAAGATACCAAACTAAAGGCCCAAATAGAAGAAGGAAACAAGGTAAGAAAGCTACTCAAGGACAAGGAAGACCAATGTCAAAAATTGCAGCATGAAGTGACATCATTAAGAAAAGAAGTCAACGAAAGAAGCACAACCATCAAGAAACTCAAAGATAGATCCAGCTACTATGAAAATCTTGAAGCTACAATCCCCTCACTAAAAGGAGATCTTGAAGAATCAAAGAAGCAGAATACAGACCTACTCCAAGCTATTGCAAAACAAGAAAACGAAGTCACCAGCTTAAAATCTCAACTAGAATGTGTCTTCCGAGTTCGTCAAATGCAGCAGGATCTGAATGAAGAACAAGAAAAGGAGATTCTCAAACTAAGGCATCAGTTGGAAGAAGGAAGGAAAGATGGAGAAGACATGAAGAAGCAATGTCTAGAAAAGGAGGAACAACTTCAAGTTGAGGTAAATATCTTGAAAGGTAAAATAGAAGAAAAGGATAAGCTTTTACGATTTCAAGATAGTTCTAAAGTCTTGGATGATATTCTTAGTAGTCAAAGGTCTCCTGCTATCAAGACTGGTCTTGGTTTTCAAGAATCTGTTGAAGGTGAATCTAGTTCACAAGGTGAGGCAAGGAACTCTAAAGAGAAATCTAAGATGATCAACAAGGAGATGAAAGGTCAACCCCATCAACAATCAAGGAAAGAGACTCCTCAAAGAAAATCTTTTACTCCTCCTATGAATAATGTTGAATGTTATGTATGTCATAATCTTGGACATGTTGCAGCTAGATGTAGAAGAAGAAGAGTTCAAGACCATTATGCGGACAGGTCATCTCAATCAAGGTACTTTAATGGATATTGCTTTGCGTGCAATATGTATGGTCACAAAGCTGCTGATTGCTACAGGAGGAATATGAAACATGTAAGATGTTATACATGTAACAAGCCTGGACATATAGCAAAGGAATGCAGGAACAAAGGATGGACATCACACCAAAAGGAGAAAACCTCATCACACTTGAAGATATGGAGGAAGAAGGAAGTACAGTCAGCACAGCACAGACATATCAGACTCAGGGGGAGCTGAAGGTGTAAAACTTCAGTGTTCTGAATCTCATACGCAAGTTCCTTAAATGGAAGTCGCGTGTATACGCGAGTTAGACACTGCAAAGTCGCGTATATGTCAGTCTGAGGAAAAGCAGTGGGGACAGGATCAGAAAAAGGATCTGATATGATTCAGTCTATTATTTGCTCTATTGGTTACAGTCTGCTGAGGATGTGTGGAAATGTTTTGTTACTTGTATGATGTCTAGAAGTGTTTTTGATCCTAACTTGAGGATGATGATGTTTTGATGCTTATTGATGATATATACATGATCAGATCTAACAGATGGCACTGGTTGAGGGGGAGCATATGCCTTTAGTAATTCATTGTTGGCATTATGGTTAATAATCCTTGGTGATGATTCTTATATGGCTAAATGATATATCTTGCTATGATGTGGATGTGAGTTGTCTATGATAAAATCTCATATGATTCTTGGGGTTACATAGTTGATGTTCAGATCAGATTTATGGATGATTCTTTGATGATGCATATATGGTGCTTACATGGTAATCTTCATAAGGACAAGGAGAAGTACAAAGCTTGAATATACATCTTCCTCACTTGATGATGGGTCACTCATATACTGCTGTTGTCATATGCATAAAAATCATACAGTTATGATGCAGGTACTCTTGTGGATAAGGATTGTTGCTGTTGATGATATCAAGAAGTTTTGTCAAATGAGCTTGAGCTCAAGATACATAATGCTGATACATGGATGACTACTCAAAGTTGCTTTATTGGAGATATGGTGATGAGTTCTTATCTATATGATGATAGGTTTATACTTACATATGTTAATTGATGCAGATGTCCCCAAGTAATGATACTTGGATCATGTAGAGCTTGATGAAATGGCTATGGTGGTTTCACACATGATACAATGTGAATGACTCTGAATTCTGTTCAAAGGGATGAATTGATGCAGACATACCTTGTTATAGGTTGATGACCTATTCTCTACAGGACATTTATAGGTTGCTGATATGGAAATTTGTGTACGCGTGTTGTTTAAAGGATATCCGCGTGCATACGCAGTTTTACAAGGGGATAGTCGCGTATATGGTGTACGCGTGTTGCGTAAGGGATATCTGCGTATATACGCTTGTTTATGTGTATACAGACGCGTATATGGAGATTTGAAGGAAATCAGCAGGGACAGATGTTAGTTGCAGAAAGTCTGATATAGGTCTGACAGAGATCATCTGGCACAGGTTCAGGGGGAGCAGATAATCTTCCAATGATGCATTGTTGGCATTATCTTAAAGCTTTTGGTTCTAGTTCACATTTGGTGTTGATTTCAGGAGGAACAAAGGCGAAAGGAGAACAAAGGATCTCTTGGTTGCTGATCTGAATGGTGATTATCAGATGCTGCTGGTGACTTTCATAAGTCTTGGTCTAGTTATTTCGTCTCTATGTCATATATCTCTTTTGTGGTATCTCTTTCATGGTGTCAAGGTCATGTAACGGCCTATTTTGGTTTCCCCACTATGCCTGGGATGATTGATGCAATATGATTGATGCAATATGATTGGTTGTCATATGTAAACTTTTGATGTATCCCCACTTGGTTGGGTGGATGAGTCAATTTTTGTATATCCTCACTTAGTTGAGAGATGGATGTATGTATGAGTCTTTGGTGATAGGAAGGTCTTTTATGATGTATAGAGTCATGTTCTTCTTGAAGAACATCTTTTGCAGATCTTGCCTACAGTCAGAAAGAGCATGAACAGCACACTTCAGCAGTACAGAGACTTGGCATGTACTCAGGGGGAGCATTGACAGATTGGTACACCTTGGCATATACAAAGGGGGAGATTATTCAGAGATTTCAGCAGGTACTCAGGGGGAGTATGGACAGTGGAATGATTCAGCAAAGGAAGAGAATATCTTGGTCCACCCTTTGCCCTTGATGTCAAAGGGGGAGAGTGATTTGGTGTTGTTGCCATCAAGTCCAAAGGGGGAGATTGTTGGCATTATGATGCATGTGTTGTACTTGATGGCAACCCTCTCATAGAAGAATATCTCACTTATGTATAACTGGATGAATCTTCAGATGAGATATCAGATGTAACTGATGGAGGATAGCTCAAAGGAATCAGATGATGAATCTTCAGAAGAGATATCAGATGTGACTGATGGAAGAATATCTCACTTATGTATAACTGGATGAATCTTCAGACGAGATATCAGATGTGACTGATGGAGGATAACTCAAAGGAATCAGATGATGAATCTTCAGAAGAGATATCAGATGTGACTGATGGAAGAATATCTCACTTATGTATAACTGGATGAATCTTCAGACGAGATATCAGATGTGACTGATGGAGGATAACTCAAAGGAATCAGATGATGAATCTTCAGAAGAGATATCAGATGTGACTGATGGAGGACAGCTCAAAGGAATCAGATGCTAATTCTAAGTATGACAAGTTAGCTTTGCCATCAAGTCCAAAGGGGGAGATTGTTGGCATTATGAGATAAGTGTTGTCCTTGATGGCAAACCTCACTGATGACAAATCATAGTACAGAAGGTCAGCAGCAAGGAATTGATGATCAGACTATAAGAAGAAGAGAAAGTTTATACACGCAGGTTCGTTAAGCCCAAGTCGCGTGTACACGCAGGTTGGCTTCAGCAAAAGCGCGTGTATGTGGAAAAGTACCTTTGGTCCATGGCGGTTATTCCTTGGAAGTTGTGCCTATGGTTTTGGACCTTGGCGTCTCGGCGGACGTGTTGATCCCTAGTTTTGAAGTTGATGGTATTGGATTTCTATGGTTTTGGCTCTTGGTATTGAACAAGGCCTAAGGCTATATAAAGGGAAGGAAATCATTAGGCAAGTGTATCTGAAATGTCTTGAATATCTGAAGAAGTATGAGATCCAGTATGCAGGTTATGGGTTGATGATGCATTGCTTGATCTGAGCTAAGGAGAGATCTCATCGGTTGATGGAGAACTAGATCTAAGGAGAGATCGGGATCAAATGGTTTGAAATGAACTATCTTTATGATGCTTATTCTAGATCTACATACTGACGCATGTATTGTTCTATAAGTATTATGAGTATGATTGATGTCTGGTACAGCTGCAAGTTGATAGAAATTATTTTTAGATCTGTACGCGGGTTTGCTTTGATAAAAGCGCGTATACACGCGGGTTTGATTCATCGAAGTAGCGTATACATTGTAAATCTTAATATTTGAAGTTGCAGATGGATCTGATGGTTATTACAGAGTTCTGTGTCTGCTCTGTGTTCTGGTGACTGTTGTTAACAGGGTTTCAGTGATTCAGAGGTTGATGATTGTTTTGAGCTTCAATGATAGTTATGGGTCCAGTATGAAAATTGGATGAAAAGTGGCCTTACAGATTATGTGTTGTGCTTCAGTGTATCCAGTCTGAAAATTGATGAAACGTGGTACTTGGAGGTGAGAAGATTGTAGGCAAGCACCTACGTACTAGTATCTAAGCTAGTACAAAAGCTAAAGGAGATCTTTGGAGCATTGTAGCAGGTAGCAGCCTGCGTACTAGTAAATGGATCGGCTAGTACAAGAGCAAAGGGGGTTGTAGCTCCCGTACTGGTATAAGACTGCACCAGTACAAATATTGTAAAAGGATTTTCTTATTAAGAAGAAGATTGAGATGACTTGCAGCAGGTGGTTTTCACCCACATTGGGTTTCCACCTTATATCCTTGTGTTCATGTGTGTGGCTCTTGTGTGATGTTCTGTTCTGTTATTCTGCACCTGTTTACTATTAATATGCTTAATAATGATCTGATGCATTTACTGAAGAATAAGCTAACTGAATTATAAGATCTCTGGATATACGCGAGTTTCATTAGACACAGTAGCGTGTACACGCGGGTTCACTTAATTGAAGTAGCGTATATGTTTCTGAGTATGAAATTGAAAAAGTTTGATTGATCTGATAATACTGATTCACCCCCCCCCCTCTCAGTATTATTTCCAACAATTTCTAGATGACTTTTTCATTGTTTACTTAGATGATATTCTCATATTCAACAAATCCAGAGATGAACATGTCATGCATGTGAACAAAGTACTTGATGTCTTGAGAAAAGAATAGTTGTTTTTAAAGATGTCAAAGTGTGAATTTGGCAAGACTTCTTTAGTGTATTTGGGACACATTGTTGGAGGAGGTGAGCTAAAGATAGAACCCTCTAAGGTTGAGGTCATTGTGAATTGGCCCAAGCCCAATACAATTACAGAGGTAAGAAGTTTTCAAGGGGAAACACAATATTGGAGGAAATTTATTGCTAATTTTTCTTCCATTGCAGCATCACTACATGCATTGACTAGTGTGAAGAAAGTCTTCCATTGGGGAGATGTACAACAAAAAGCATTTGATGGTTTAAAGTAAAAGATCAATTCAGCACCAGTATTGGCTCTTCAGGATCTTAGACAACCATTTGAGATTCAAATGGATGCTAGTGAGTACGCCATGCGAGTAGTTCTTATGCATCATGGTAAACCCATTTCATTTCATTCTGAAATTTTTAATGGAGCTATGAATAACTATCCCACTTATGACAAAGAACTTTACACATTGGTACAAAGTGTTAAAAAATGGAAACACTACTTGATGGGGAGGGATACCATTATCCATACCGACCATCAACCATTGCAGTACTTATAGTCACAATCAAAGTTGCAGCAATCACGACACTTCATATGGATGGGTTTTATACAACAGTTTCATTTGGTTATCAAGTACAAAAAGGGAATCTACAATAAGGTATCTGATATTATTTCTAGGCCTATTGTAAATTCATCTATTATACTCAAGCACAATTATGTTTTACATGAAAGTTACATTGAGCAATATGCATATGATAATGAATTTCAAGATGTGTATGCAAGCTTGAGGCAAGGAAAGCAAATCAAAGAGTTAGATTACCATGCGCATAACATTTTGTTGTATCACTTGGGCAAGTTATGTATTCCACAGGGAGAAAGAAACAATATCATAAGGGAGGCTCACACTTCATTGATCGCTGGACACTTTGGTGTAGACAAGACAGTAGCAAATGTCCAAAGGTATTATTATTGGCCACACATGTTTGATAATGTATCTCGTTTCATTAGAGGATTTTATTTGTGTCAAACAAGCAAGCCTAGCCATAGGAAACTAGGATTGTACACTCCACTTCTGATAACTTCATGTCCATGGGAGAGTATCTCAATGGATTTTGTAGGAGGTCTTCCATTGTCAAGGAAAGGTCATGATTACTTGTATGTAGTTGTAGACAAGTTCAACAAGATGTGTATTCTAACACCATGTAAAAATAAAATTATAGCTGAACAAACAACTCAACTTTTCTTTCAAAATATTTGGATTCATTTTGGTCTTCCTACTTCCATTTTAAGTGATTGAGATTCTCGATTTGTTGGGAATTTTTGGTCAAATTTGTGGGACGTGATGGACACTAAGTTGAAGAAGAGTACAACCTTTCATCCGCAAACAGATGGACTGATCCAAGTGGTTCCAGAGATGCACACAGGACAAAGAGGTCTTATAAAAGCTCGAAAATCAAAGTGATCAGAATGCTTTTGAACCACGACTAGAGCGTAGATCTCATCGTCCTGATTCCAACGATGTAAACGACACTCCAATCCGAGTCCAGATGAGGAGGATAGAGGCAGTCAAAGTTGGGTTGACTTTTGCTGACTGTGCAGGATTAATGAAGACACAATTTAGACTTTTTCCAGTGGATGGATTCCGGCCAACTCCAGCTAGATTCCGAGTGAAATCGTTGCCTGGTTAAAATGACTCCTTCAATCAAAATTTGAATTTTAAAAAATGGCTAGTTTGTTTTATTTACCAAAAAAATATTAAAAAAAAAGGGTGGCGGGCCACCAACCCCGCCACCCCAATCTTATCCACATAATATAATAGTGGGGGCGTGGGCCACTACCCACGGCCCCTACCACGGAACCATTGAACAATGCATAACCGGTGGTGGGCTGACCCTTCGGGCATAGACCCAACCACGCCTACTCTAAAAACCAACTGACATTAATACCAAAACAACCGTATGAGTCGGCGGTAGGTGGGATGGGCGGGCTGCCCAAGGCGGGCCCAGCCCGACCCTTTTAAAAATAAATGTTTGTTATATAAAAAAAGGAGGAGGCGGGGTTTGACTGCCCGACCTCCTCCATAATAACCGGACTCGTAACCACTCCGCTTAAACTGATTCGTTGGTAAATCCGCCCACAAGTTTATATAAAAGTTCATTTGCATAGTGGGCTGGGGGCAGGATGGAGGAACCAAGAGTGGGCATGGAAATCGAGACAACATTTTTTTTAATTAATTTATTGCAGGTGGAACCGTGACTGAGCGAAATTTCCAAGAAGGTGAAATTTTCACAGTGTCCAAATTGGACAAACTTTATGTCAATCTTACACCTCTCAGCGACACAAACCTGATGGCGCAGTGGGTTTCTTGATCTAAGTAGTAGATTTGCAAAGGACCTAGAGAAGGGAATCTTTGAGGAATCTAGTGGGAATCTAAAATATTCCTTGAGCCCCAGATTTCCACTTTCTCAGAATTCAGAAATTTGATAGTCGATTTTGCACTATTCGACGCCATAAATCTGATGGTGCATTTAGATTTCCCATTTTCTCATTTCATTTTTTTGTCAATTTTCTAAGTGGAGTGTAGGTGTCAGCATTCAGCGTGTGAGCAGTCATTCCATGAGATTTGACACAGTGAGATCGATGGTACGAACAACTTCAACAACTTGACATCCTCTTCTTTAGATGGCCCTTGGATGTGAGGTATATGCAGTGCGTTCATGTACTTCTTTTGCTATGCAATGTGCTGCACAGATCCCTGTTTGATGTTTGATGTGGGGTCTTGTTTCTGGTTTTCATGATTCATGCTTGATGTGATGCGGAATTATTTATGGGATGTACTTGTTTTCATGATTCATCATGTTTTGTTTGAGATCCCTTTGTCATCATGTTGATGGGATACTGTAGGTTTTAACCCCGTACAAAAATTACCTGCATACGAATTATAAAACATAGAAAATAAACAATGTGAGAGCATAACACATAAAACACATATACAAAGGGATTTTCCCCTGGATCCCAAAATCAGGACTACCAGCTTGATTTTTCATTATGTGCCTTTCAATGTTACAATGCATATTTATACTTGCTGAAGCATTCAATACCATGGACCAAAAACCATCGCGTCCAAAACCATGTGTGAAAATCATGCACAAAACGATAGGTAGGTCCGTGCAACCTAACATAGGGTCGAAAACCAAAATTTTCTGGGGCGTTGCCTCGGACCCCATAGAGTGGGGTTACCTGCACTCCTCAAACCCCCTGTGACCCCCCTGCTACGCAATCGGTGCAACGAAGGGCGGGCTCTACCCCCCCTTTAACCCCCCTGTTAATTACGTGGGCTAGTCGTGGAAAGAATATAACACAATCCAACATTCTCCCACTTGTTGTTTTCTTTCCATAGGGAGGCCACAAGAGAGCTTAGTCATTTATCCAGCCCTACAACGCTCATTGTTTCTCTACACCAAGAGAAATTCTCAGAGCTCACATATTTTGTCAATGCATCTGCAGTATTCTTCAAAGTGTCCACCTTTACAAGCAACACCTTTTTGTCTTCTTTCATATCCCTCACAAAGTGATACTGAACATCAATGTGCTTTGTCTTTGAATGATATGCAGGGTTCTTCGCCAAGAAAATTACACTTTGGCTGTCATAGTCTATCCTTATAGCTCCCTGTACTAACCCCATACTTGAACACAATCTCTGCAACCAAACTACTTCTTTGCTTGCATGAGTGGCTGCCATGTATTCTGCCTCTATAGATGATAGTGCCACTACAAATTGTTTCTTACTCATCCAACTGACTGCACCTCCAAATAGGTTAAACACATACCCACTTGTAGATATTATATGATCCATATCTCCAGCCTAGTCTACATCAACAAAGCCACGAATATCCAACACTCTGTCCAATCCTGGTCTTCCTCGGTAGCACAAACCATAATCACTAGTGCCATGCAAATACATAAAAACCCGCTTCTTTGCTGTCCAGTGCTCCTTCCCTAGTTTTGAAATAAACCTGGTCAATACTCCCACTGCATGTGCAATGTCTGGTCTAGTACAGACCATTGCATACATCAGGCTACCGACTGCACTTGCATATGGAACACGGGACATGTCCTCTTCCTCTTCTTATGTCTTGGGACACTGTTCAGTAGATAACCTCACACCTATAGGAAAAGGAACCTTCACCGGTTTACTATCCTGCATATTAAACCTCTGTAGTATTGTCTTGACATACTTCCTCTGGTCTAACCAAAGCTTCCTCTTTTCCCGGTCTCATTTAATTTCCATGCCCAAAATATAGTTTGCAACACCAAGATCTTTCATGTCAAATTTGGAGGAAAATTGGGTTTTCAAATCCTGGATAATTTCTTTGTCATTTCCAACCAGCAACTATCATCCACATACAAGACCAGCTAAATAACACAATCACCAATTAATTTAAAATACACACAGTGATCTGATTTGTTGTTGGTGAAGCCAAATCCCTGTATAAATGTATCAAATTTCTGATACCACATCCTTGGTGACTATTTTATCCCATACAGACACTTTTTTAACTTGCATACCATTTCTTTCTTACTCTTCACCGCAAAAACTTCAGGTTGCTTCATGTAGATCTCCTCTTCCAGATCCCTGTGAAGAAATGTTATCTTCACCTACATTTGTTCTACCTCAAAATCAAAAGCAACAACAACAGATAAAAGTAATCTAATAGAAGCTACCTTGGCAACAGGAGAAAAAACATCACCAAAATCAATTCCTGGCACTTGGGAATAACCTTTTGCTACCAACTGGGTTTCCTTCCAGTCGAAAACTCCACCAGATCCCAAGCCTCATTTTTATGCAAAGATGCCATTTCATCAACCATGGCCTCTTTCCATAGTTTTCCATCCTATGAATCTACTGCTTCCTTCACAGTTTTGGGATCATCGTCAGTAATAGATAAAGAAAAATTTGAATAGAAAGTAGATGGACTATACCTTTCTGGCTGCCTTCTTTCTCGAACTGATCTTCTCACACCCGGAGTTTGTGGCTCTTCATCTTCTGATTGCTCCTCTGCTGTAGAGTCTGATTCTTCTCCTTTAGCTCAAACTCTATCTTCTCAGGTTCCTTTGGTTGGACTTCATCTTTAATAACATCTTTCACCTCTTTGAACACCACATCTCGGCTACACACAACCTTCCTTGTTACTGGGTTCCAAAGCTTATAACCCTTTAAACCATCCTTATACCCAATAAATATGCTCTTTTTAGATTTACTATCCAACTTGGTTCGTTTCTCCTTTGGAACATGTATATATGCATCACATCCAAATACCATCAGATGTGAAAGAGAGGGTTTCTTACGAGTCCATACCTCTTGTGGAGTTTTATCCTCCAACGCTGATGAAGGTGATCTGTTGACCAGGTAACATGCTGTCTCCACCACCTCTGCCCAGAATTCCTGTCTTAACCTGGCACCACTGAGCATGCTTCTTGCCCTTTCCATCAACGTCTTGTTCATTCTTTCTGCAACTCCATTTTGCTGAGGTGTATATGGAGTAGTCTTCTACCGTGCTATACCACACTTCTTACAGAATTCTTCAAATTCCTTACTACAAAACTCTCCACCGTTATCTATCCTTAGCACCTTTATCTTCTTCTCTGTCTAGTTTTCCACCAGAGCCTTAAATTCTTTAAACCTGTCAAAGACTTCAGATTTCTTCTTAAGGAAATATATCCATGTATTCCTTGAAAAGTCATCTATAAATGATACATAGTACACAGACTTACTCAGTGTTGGAACCTTCACAGGTCCAAACACATCACTGTGCACAAGCTCTAATATATGTTTCGCCCTCTTACCACCAGAGGGGAAACTTACCCGATTTTGCTTCCCATATACACAATTTTCACAGAAATGAAAATCCAGAGAGCTATTACTCATACCTTCTACCATACCTTTACCATGAAGTATTTGGAGGCCCTTCTCTCCAATATGTCCAAGCCTTTGATGCCACAACATGGTCTTCTCTCCAGAGACCACTAGATTTTCTACTCCACTTTCAGGAACCAAGGAAATTTTGCACCCATCAACAACAACACTACCTTGCAGCTTGTACTGAGTTCCAATTCGAACTCCCTGCATCAATACTAGTGCCCCCCAAACCATCTTGCAGGTATACTTCCCGAACACTGTTTTTACACCTGCATCACCCAGCTTGCTTATAAAAATCATATTTTTGGCTAATGCAGGAATATGCAGAACACTCGGAAGTGTTCTAACCCTTCCACCTTGCAACTTCAACTTTACTTTTCTGCGACCAACGATTCTAGCCTTCCTGTCATCCCCCAAGAAGACACCACCACCATCATATTTCTCATACCCGCAGAACCACTCTCTATGAGGAGTGAAGTGAAAGGATGCACCTGAGTCAATCAAACATGCCTCATGATCTACATGTGTACTTGAAGAAGCCAAGTACACATCCCCACCTTCATCTGAGGTGGTTTTCACCTCTGTAGAAGGAGCATCATCAGATCCATTTCCTTTATTAGGAGCTTTAGATTTATAGTCGCTTTTGTAGTGCCCTTCCTTTCTGCAATTCCAGCACACCACCTTTACAAGTTTCCCTGGATATTTATATCTCCCTCTAGATTTAGGTCTCCCACTCGATGAATTATTTTTGTTTTTGTTCTTGGGACTTGTTGTGGCCACCAACAACCCCCCTCCTTATTTAGTATTAGCAATAACACTATATAAGTCGGGACCCTTAGTTAAAAAATTTAAAAAATCAATTAGTGCTTATATGTCACTCAAGAAATATCGCGTCGCGCAAAGAATGATAGGGCATTTTCTTATGAGTCAAAATGATAAAATGCGAGATTGCGACGTGAACTCCATCGCATCGCATGCATTAATGAGCAATCACGTTGGAAAACCTTAAAATCGCCGATATGCGATATCGCATATTGCAAAATCACATAAAATACACAAAACGATTAAGCGATCCGCGATCTTGCGATATTGCGATCTTGCGATATAGCGATCAAACAACCTTGCGATAAAACAACACGATGAAATTGCGATAATGCGATACAGCGAAATGCAATACTGCAATGCAAATCGCAGAAACATTCTATCGCAGATTTTCCTGGCTCAATATTCAAGAAGAAGTTTTCCATAAACCAAGAATCGGTTATGCGCTTTAATGATAATTAATGAGTTATATGCTAGTTGTTAATAAAATATGGTTTTGTGTTTTTCGAAGAGCCAGTTCACGTAAGGTGGCGTGTTTTTGCATATCCTTGGCATTTAAAGCTTTCCTGTCATTATTTATTATCATTACTCTCTCCTCCCTTGTGAATTGCAGGAACGAAGAACAAAAGTTACACAAAGCAATGTGCAGGAAGCTATGGGGAAAAGGGTAAGGCTTAATGTCCAAAGATAGAGAAAAGGCGCCCTTATATGCAGACATCGCATGCAACAGAGCTGCAGATTCACAAAATGCTGCTGAGCCATCCATTACAGATCTTTCATATACAACCATGGCTAAATGGGTACTGAGCGATGCTGATATCAGAAACGGACAGTTCAATGCTCAGGGTCAAGAGCTCACGAAAGCATTATTTTTACAAAATTTGAGCTTTATACCCGATAAAAGAAAGAGGCGCAAAAGGAAAAAAACGCATCAGAGAAGCCCGGATCAAAGAACGGAGGCAGTTTCCGATGCGCGATTAGCGCCTAGCACTAATCGCACATCGCTGAGAAAATTGCTCAAGAAGGAAAGCTTCTAACTACTCAGTCACCTGTAAGCCCGAAAATTGAAAGAAAGCAATGATAAAAACAAACTGGAAACAAAAAGCTAAAGAAAAGGCAGAAGAAATTCAAAGGTTAACCAAGTTGGACTGGGATTATTACTGGGCATACACGGTAAAGCCACATAGTCAATGGATGACTCTCAAGTATATCATCGATTTTGCTGAGAAGATGGTGCCAGCTCTTGTCAATTCTGTTTGCTTAGCTTAACAAAAGCGGAAGATAGTCAGCCGACTCTACTCAAGAAAATATTGAATGCTTGCAACGTTAAGGAGCAAATGCAGAAATAGTTAGATATTAGATTTAATTTTAGAAATAGTTTTGCTTTATTTTTGCTTAGAAAAAGGGCGGTCATTTAAACCGTATCCTGAATTTTTGTAAATAAGTTATTTAGTTAGTAGTATTTAAACCCTTCTCATGCATTTAGAGAAGGGTCCAGAAATTTATCAAAAACTTGTCCTCAGAACATGCACTTTTGCACCCTCCGAGGAGGTTTTGATGAATGAATGGAACATGATTTGTTGATGTTTGCATTTAATATCTGCTACTGATGTTGCACTTTTGTACTCTTAGTGGATGTTAGAGCAAGGAGAGATAAATCATTGTCGCTTGAAGCTCATGAGTAGGACTAGTTATAAATGGTACTTTTATCTCTTAACCATTTATGCTTATGTGTTAAAGTGATATACAGTTTTTAGTTGTTTATGTATTAATGTATGAATTCCTGAGTTATCATTTGGCACTTTTGTACGGTGATAGCTATTTATTTATGCTTAATGTATGAATAGCTCATTATGCAATATGTTTTTCACAACTGTTTCGTCTAACTTTTTATGCGAAGTGGTTCATCCTTATTGATTTCTTTTCTCATAATAGCTTAACGATATTTATTACCAGTTGTTATTTGAAATCTTTTTAGATCGCATAATAAAAGAATTACATCCCGGGTTAGTATATACTTAGATGTTGCTGCTTATTAGATTAGAATAGCATAGCATTAGATTAAAGTTAGAATTAGAATATCTTAATTAGGAACTATTAGATCAGGAACATCAAATTCTCACACACACACTCATAGATTGGGAAACTGGTCCCATATCCCAGTCGGACCCGCTATACCAAACGGATAAGGAGTTGCCAGCCAAGGTCCGGATCGGGCGGGTATCCCCCTTGTTGTAGACCCGATTTTCGGGGCTTCAACATATTTGGCGCTAGAAGGAGGGCCTGAATTATGAATGGCAAGTAAATCTAAATCTGAATACCATTCTGAGAGTAAATCGTCCTCACCATCTCCTCTGACTTCTCCATTACACTTAAATCCAGAGTTAGAAGTTGCTAGAGCATCAACCGCTACTACAAACCCTGACATTTCAGAACAATATACCATTGAACCTCCTGAAGTTGAATCTCTGATTCACAAACTTCAGCGATTTTCTATTTCTCCTCAAAAGTCTGATAAATCTCAAGGTAGCGTGACTTCGCAATATAACCCTGCTCATCCCCTGACCAGATTAAAGAGTGAAAATTTTGGCATTCAACCAACCGAATTACCTCTTCCCACAAGGAAAAGAGCAAGGAAATCACCTAAGGAGTCCGATAGCGAGACTCTTTCAACATCATCATCCATCTCAACCTCTTCATTGCGAAGTCAACCATCCACTCCTCCACTTCATATCATTGTCCATCCGTCCACTGGAACCCCCACTACTCCTTCTCAATCATCTGCAATTGTAATATCCTCATCTTCCCAACCGCAGGGATCATCTTCTGCACTTTCCTCTGTTAGCAGTTCAACAATGGCCCAATCTCCATGGAACAACCCTGGGGCAGTCTTAATGCCTGCACCCTTGAGTCAAATACCGGCCCATCCTGAGAAATGGCTGCCCAAGTTTAATCCCGAGGCAGGCATGATAGCAGAAGAGCATATAAACAACTTTATGCTATCCATTAATCTCAATGGGGTTACTAATGAAGATGTTGTTGTTCGACTGTTTCCTTATACTCTGCAAGGAACATCCGGATCATGGTATTTCTCATTACCCTCTGGATCTATCACTAGTTGGGACATCTTCCAAGAGAAATTCCTGACCAAGTTTGGTGATGACAGGTCCATGGCAACGCTAATCAACGACCTATCTAACCTTAGGGCCGATTCAAGAGAGCCTATCAAAGATTTCAATTTACGTTTCAATAAAATCCTAAACAAAATTCCTACTGCTTCCCTTCCTAGCGAAGAAGTACGAAGTGAATGGTATATCAATGCTTTAACATCAAAATAGCAATCTTTGTGGACAGGGCTAATAAAACAACCTTAGCCGAAAACATGAAAGAAGTAATAGCAGTAGAGAAATGTATAATAGCCCTTGAAAAGAAATCAGCAATAGAGGAACGGAAATCCAAGAAAGTCACCTTCAAGGAAGATTCCAAGAAGAAACAAACAAAAGATCTATTCGATTTGGAAGGATTGCAAAAAGTTCTGAAGACCATGTCCAATGAAATGGTCGACATCAAGAAGCAAGTAGCAGAAACTTCTTCAAAAAATCCCTACAGAGCTTTTAAAAGAGGCCCTTCAATGGATTCAAAGCCACCCAATGCTATTTCAAATGCTGAATCCGAAGAAGAGGAAGAGGAAATTGCCAGTGAAGGGCAAACCGATGAAGAAGAAGTTGTAGAATTACAAGGAATGTGGGATTTCATCTTCCCACAAGAAGAAGATCAAGAAGTATTCCCAGTTAGCACACGAAGTAGAAATCAGCTTGATCCTCCCCAAACTACCCCTAAGCCAAAGAGCACAAGCTCTGCAATAAAGGATAAAGTCGCAACAAAGAAAACGACACCTAAAGCAACTCAAACTAGCCCAGTCCAAACAAATTCATCAACTCCATCTAAAACACTGATCGTGTTGGATGAAATGGAGTACAATATTATAGAAGATATGAAAAAGACTAGGGCCAACATCACTCTTTACAAATTGAGCAAGTTAAAGCATCAACAAAAGATAATGTTGAAAGAATTACATGATGTGCCAGTTGCACCTTTGCCTACCGCTGTACTTTCTCAAGCTTCCCATAACATGGGAAGACCTCCAACTAATGCGACCAATAAGATTGATCCAAATGACATCGCTCTAATTGGAGGAAGATCAAGATCTCATACTCCTCCGTTTCTCCTTACTTATGAAATTTTCAATAAAAATGTGCACAATTGCTTAGTGGAATTTGGTGCTTCATCGAATATTCTACCAAAGTCCATATGTGCCAAATTAAACGTTCAACCACAGAAATCCGCTATGCGCATAGTTCAGCTAGATTGATCTCAAGTCGAAGTGATTGGCGAACTAAATCAAGTAACCATAAGGCTATCATCCAACCCAAAGGTATGTCAAGTTATTGACATTTTAGTTGCTGATATTCCAGAATTTTATGGCTTAATTCTTAGCAGGGATTGGTCAGAAAAACTTCATGGATACTTCGCAACAGACTAGTCGCACATGTGGCTTCCCTACAATGGTAAACCAAATCAAATAAAAGTTGAACGAGAACTACATCAGAAATACATAGTAACGGAGCTAGAGGGGGAAAATGAACCAGTATCATATAACAATAGCATTATTGGCAATTACTCAGTAGATTCTTTCCTCGGCAATTTTAATGCTCATATGTCACCTTATCTAGAACATTCTGTTTTGTCCCAAGTCGAAATTTTTTCTCAAATGGATAGTTCAAAATGTACCAATTTTTTAGATAGTCCTGTAAAAAAATCTTTGTTTTGGAAATTATTTTTGATGGTTCTAAATCTAATGAAGGAGCAGGAGCAGGATGCGTTCTAATTAGTCCAGAAGGAGATAAAATTATGCTAACATGCAGACTCGAATTTGATTGCACCAACAATACAGCAGAATACGAGGCTTTGGTCCAAGGGTTGTACAAAGCAATCGGGTTAGACGTCAAGTACCTTCAAGTTTTCGGAGACTCTGAGATTGTGGTCAGACAGGTACGTAATACTATACATTGCTTATCAGGTCACTTAAAACATTATAAATCCTTAGTTCAAGATCTGACTGAGCATTTTATAGCATTTAATATTTCTTCAATTCCCAGACTCTAGAATGCAAGTGCAGACCTTTTGGCTAACGTAGCTTCTAAGCTTATTCCTTCAGAAGATTTTAGTCCAGATAAATTCTCAATAGAATTAATCTTTAGACCATCTATTCCTGATAACATCACAAATTGGAGAGTATTCAACGACGATCCTGATATCATAAATTTCCTCACATCTGAAGGATCCTACTCCAATCAAATAATTGACAAAGACCAACATGATCGACAATCGCAACAAGATAGCACTAACAATGCTATACCTAAGTCGGTCGTCAAGTTAGAAGACTTGTACAATTTGAAAGATCGGTTTAAAAGGTCTACCAATTCAAAACTCCAAAGTTCAACTTTCAATTACGAATTAGTAAACCTAGGAACCGATGCCAAACCACAAAACATTAATCTAGGTCTCGGCCTATCCCCTGAAGAAAAATCAGCGTATATTTGTCTTTTGAGACAATATGAAAATGTTTTTTCTTGGAACTATGATGAACTCAAAACATACGGCACTTCCATCATCCAACATACTATTCCAATGATCGATAATGGAAAACCTGTCCAACAAAAGTTGAGAAAGTTCCATCCCAATTTAGGAAATCAGATAAAGACTGAACTCAATAAGTTATTGAAAGACAGAATAATCTTTCCCGTCAGACATTCTAAATGGGTCTCCAATATGGTACCTGTTAGAAAGAAAAACAGAGATATTAGGATTTGCATTGACTTTCGAAACCTTAACAAGGCCTGCCAAAAAGATAATTTTCCTTTACCACCTATGGAACAGATATTGTAGGCAGTGGCGGGCTCAGAATTAATGTCTTTCTTGGATGGATTTTCAGGATACAATCAAGTGTTGGTACATCCTGATGATCAATTAAAAACCACATTCAGAACTAAATGGGGCACATACGCATATCGAAAGATGCCATTTGGTTTGATTAATGCTGGTGCCACATTTCAGAGAGCCATGGACATCGCATTCAAAGGTTTAGTCAATAAATCTGTAGTAATTTATTTGGATGATATAATAGTGTATTCCAAGAAACGAAGCGACCATCTTAGAGATTTAAAACAAATCTTCCAACGGTGTTTAAGGTATGGAATTTCACTTAACCCGAAAAAATCCTTTTTCGCATTAAGTGAAGGGAAATTTCTAGGATTCATAGTGTCAAAACCTATAATTCACATCGATTCCGACAGAATCAAAGAGATTTCTGAAATATCCTTACCTCACAACAAAAAAGCCATGCAATCTTTCCTTGGTCAGATCAACTTTGTAAAGAGATTCGTTCCAGATTTTTCACGAATCGTGTCTCCTTTGCAAGCCATGATTAAAAAGAACTCAAATTTTAAATGGGGCCAAGATGAACACGAAGCATTCAACCTGATCAAACAAGCTATTATTAATGCTCCATCTTTAGCAACTCCAAATTTTTCAGAGCCTTTTATTTTATATACATTTGCCTCAGATAGGTCATATGCTGCGATACTCACTCAAGCAAATCAAGAAAAAGCGGAAGCCCCAATTGCTTTTTTCAGTTCAAATTTACAGGGCACTGAATTAAATTATTCAAATGTGGAGAAACAGGCTTATGCTGTTTTCAAAGCAGTCAAATACTTCAGACCTTTTTTACTCAAAACCCATACAAAAATTATAGTACCGTTTCCAGTGGTAAGGAATCTTCTAGTACAGAAGGATGTGGGTGAGAAAAGGGCCAATTGGGTTACTGCCTTACAGGAATATGACATAGAAATTAAACCAGCAAACATTGTAAAAGGTCAAGGCTTTTGCAAAATGCTGGCTGGAGCGTCGCAAATTTCTGAAATTCCATCTGCAGAGGTACAAATGTGCGAGGTAAGCCTAAACGATGCAGAGTCATTATACGCTGATATCATTTATTATCTTAAGAACGGGTATGCTCCTTCACATCTCGATCATACTAAGAAAAGAGCTCTAAAGTTGAAAGCCAAATAATATCAGCTCATAAATGATATTCTTTTTAGAATAAATTATGATTCTGTTCTTGGCAGGCGGGCAGGTTCACGGTCAGGCATACTCGCCCATAGGCAATTCTTGTGGGCAGGCGCGCCCGATCGTGGGCCCGCCTGCCCTGGGAAAAACATAAAACGACCTCCTGGCCTGCCTGAGGGCCGATTCTAGGAATCGTCCCTTGGCTTGCCGGGGGCGATTCTGGGAGTTGATTCCCAGAATCAGCCCCTAGCAGAAAAGGGGGGTGATTTTGGGAATCGGGCCCTTGGCAGGCCAGAGGGCCTTTTTGCCCCGGGCAGGCACGCCCACAACTGGGCGCGCCCACCCACAGGCACATGCACGACATGACACTAAGGAAAAGCGGCCCCCTCACGCGGGGCTTGCCAAAGGACCGAGAACAAATGAAAAAATAAATATATTTTTTATAAGGAATGGATTTTTTTTGTTCCCTATATGAACCTAACATCCAACTTGTCATGGGGGTAAATGTGCATGTTTCTGGTATTTTTTCATTTTTTTTGTTTACTTAATTTATTTCTTTTTTTGTAATTTACTGATTTATATATACATGTATTTTTTTGCAGGAAAATGACATCAAGGAAGATTTTTGTGAATCTTTCTGGACCAAAGATTGCTAAAACTAGAGGTGGATCCTCAAAAAATACTGTTGAATGAACCAAACTTGAGCTAATAACTACAAATCTATCAAGTGCCTCAAAGGATAAGAAGTTGATTTCTTACTGGAAGAAATCACAAGAAGTGAAGCATACAAAACATGTATGGTTTGTGAAAGATAAAGAAGGCGAACAACAGATATATATATGTGTGTGTGTGTGTGTGTGTGTGTGTTGATATCCCTAACGACAGTGGATGTTATGAGGTGCTGGGAAAAGTACTAGACATGTGTTTGATATTGGATACTGAAGTTGTTTATGTACTTACAAAACCGCTTAGGTTACATGACAAGATTAAATATCAGTTTGCATTGTCAATGTATGACACAACAAATGAATCTACAAAGATGTGTAAACAAATCATAAATGAGATTGCACAAGATATCGTAAGTATTGTTATTTATATTTATGTGTTTTGTGTTATTGTAACTGTATGATTATATCTTTTGTAACTTAGTTTTTATTGACATATGATATTTTGTTTGAAATTTTTTTATTGAAAATATTTCAATTATGTTGGGAGGCATTTATTTTATAGAGAAATATATTATGAATGTTGTCAGTAGTTTCTACTCAGGGTCAGAAGAAGATATGGAAAACAAACAAAAAATGGTAATTCATGATGCTACAAAACTACATCCAAGGGATCAGGAAAGAATGTATATAGTGGATAAATCTAGAAAAGCTAGACATGTTACTTTTGAAGAGGAGGAAGTTGAAGAATATGTTGCCATTACCGAGGATGAGATTAGAACTGATGTTAGAAAGGAGAAGAGCCATAAAATACCAAAAGTAAAAATGCCCAAGAATGTCTCTATTCTAGTTGATGATGAGGATGTTACTTATATAGAAGAAAAGAGGAGGAAGAAAATAAAAGTTGATCATTCTCAAAAAGTCAAGGCCAGCAGTGAAGATCCTAGTGAAAATTCAAAAGAAAGCAAGGAAATCATTACATTAGGAGTTGATTTAGAGGATGACATTATTAAAACAAAACAAAATTCCATTCGACATCACTTGACAAAGACAAACTTAATTGAGGGTGGTCGTACATTTCAACTTAATGTCAGACAAATATATAAACCAAGTGAAGGACAATTTAAATATCAAATTATAAATCCACACCACTTGCATGTTCACAACTTGAAGACATTGATGAGGTACAATCCATATGCTCATGTGTTTGATTATGTACTTCTTGTTGATCCAGTTCAAGTTCCTAACAAAGAAGCATTTGATAAGTGAAAAGGTTTTGAATACAATTATTATGTGCTTGGGGGGAACCATTCTGTAGAAGCTCAAATGCAGTTAATGGAGGAATATCCCAATAGCCCATGTTTTGAAACAATGAAATGTATCATTTATGTTAGTTTATCATATACATAAACAAATTTATTGGTATGGGATCATAATACAGATAATGAGTATAAGATGTCTATGAATTTCATCCAAAAGGTTAGATTTATTCATAACAATTTTGAAGAAAAATGTGGTGGGGATAAGACAAAGGTTAGTCTAGAATTTCAGAAGGAAAGTTGTATGGAAATAGGCTATCAAATTGAGGAAAAAATAAATTCAAAAGGTGACAAAGTACATTATGATATATTCAGAGGTATTGATAACATTTTCCAGTCGGCATCTAGAGCCAGAGAGATATGGGAACTGATTATTGAGATTTTTAGCATGTGGGAGAACATTGGTGTTGGGAACGGGTTCCCCCAAGAGCACTTTTGGGGCTAAAAGCCCATGTTTTGGGACAATTTTGTAATAAAGTTGTAAAGTCTCCACATTTTGTGGTCACAGAGTGCAAACGTGTCAAGATTCATAAAGGGTTGTCTGCCCTTATTTTGTAAAGTGTCAAGTCGGCTGTAAAGATCTACCCATGGTCCACGGACCATGGGATTGTATAAAAAGGAGCTAAGTAAGTAAGCTCTAGGTAGTTAAAAAAAAGAAGAAGTTAAGTAGTGAAAGTAGCGGAGTAGTGTAGAGAAGTTCTAAGTGTTCTCGGTGTTATCACTCAGGTTGTTCCCTAAGCTCCTCAAAGGGAATACGACCGAGGTAACCACTAACCAATCTTTTAGTTGCAGGTCCTAGCCTACCTGCAACCAGAGAGGGCTCTCTCTTTATGATTTAACTTTGTTTTGGGGTAATTTTAGGCTAGTTATGATGTACATATTTTTGTTTTGAATTTGGTTGGGTGATGATTTCAATCAGAACTGGGATGCAGTCTCAGAATAGTCTAAACTATTGGGCAATGGAGTCAATGGTGGTGTACTACTGAAAGTGTTTCATGGAAAAATGTAATACTACAGAGCCAGACAGACATCTATGGAACAATCCTTGAAATCTGAGATATGATGGGATGAAATCAGGGAATGAAAGGCAGTCAAGGATCTTTCACTATGCTGATAGAGGGAAAATGTGAGAATATTATCTAGGAGCAATTAAGAATTCCTAAACAACATTCATAATGAGAGAATTAGTGCAAACATGAGCAATTAAGAATTCATATTTATGACCAATTCCGAAGAAAACATAATTAGAAACAGGGATTGAGCAGAGGGTGTATTTAAACAAGTCTTGAGCTATTCTTCTTCTCTGTTTCTAAGATTATGAAACATATATATGAATTTCGTAAACAAAGAAAAAACAAAACATGGTTTAGGAAAACTTATTGTTCCGTTAAACGACACAAGAATTCTGTAGCATAACATAGTTGATTGCTTTCACATCTAGACAGTGCAGAGACCATGAACTTCACCGGCCATTTTATTATAAAGTATGAGAATTTACAGTGCAGTGCCTTATAGAGAAAATCACCAACGACCAACCCCAAATATGTTCTGTGGGGCGGTATATATACAAAAAAGAATTACAAAATATCTAGCTGATGAGTTAATAACTCATAACTTCTTTACCAACTTTTGAGGAATAGTAGATGAAAGAGTAAATGATGCAGTAGATATTTAGGGTATTAGCTATCCGTTCTGTCAGAGAATTTAGACTTTTGGGATCAACTGATTCGGCTGAGGCTGTGCTTTTAATTTGCGTTTTTTGGGCCTGCTGCCCTGGTGCTTTACTGAATCACGACTTTGTTATCCTACTTTTGGTATGCATACTTGGCCTTTTAATAAAATTTCCGTAGTCATATCTTGACTGCCTCTACCTGCTGTCTTTTCTTTAGTTCTCTATTTCCAGCGTTGCCTCTTGCGAATTTTTGGGTTTTGCAGGTAGCTGAGCAATAGGAAGCTCTCCTTTTTGAGTAATTTTTCTTAGCAATGCACGATTAGAGCTAGGCGCTAATCACGCGTCGAAAGTTGCCTCTGTTTCTCGTTTTAGGCATTTTTTGACGCGATTCTCACCTCTTGCACCTTTTCTGTGATGACGTCATTGGCGGGTCCCGGGTACGATAGGGTGACGTGGCAGCGATGTCAGCGAAGGACAGGTGGCGGGTGACATGGCAGTATGGCAGGGTGACGTGGCATCTGACTGGGTTGACGACGTGGCATAGGACACGGTGGCAGGGTAGGAACGGAGGTAGATGCGGTGGCGGTGACACGTAGCACTGTCGTCAAGGGCGGAGAGACAGAAGGCGGTTTGTGGTTTTATCGGACCGCCTTCTGTACGAGGGCGGTATGTGTCAGAGCCCCCCCGATACAATCAAAACGGGACACCTGTCTTCTGTACGGTGGAGAAACCGCTACGCTATCGGAAGCTAACTGTCGAACGTCGGGGTGGCTCCGAAATCGCCGAGGGCCATCGGATGGGGAGGGCCCGATCCGATGGTGGACGGAACTGCGAGCTGGTGGGCTGTTAACATACGGAACCCGCCCGAATATTCGAATATTTATACAATGCTGCAAGGGTTTAGACTTTGGGTAATATGGGTTTTATGGGTTTGTAAGTGGGCGCCGGTGGTTATTAATTTAACCAAATGCTAAATCAATCCCAGGTTTGAACGCGGAAAGGCTAACACCAAGCCTCAAATGAACTTAGCGTTTCCCCAAACTGATGTTATAGGGCTATAGTGCTAGGGGATGGGAATATGTATTATTTTTGGGTTTTTATATAATTTTTTGTATAATAGGGGATAAGGAAATGATCTAGGGAGCTAGATAATAGAGTTAGGAGTTAATATGACCTTGTGAAGTGAAAGTGTAGGGGCATGAAGCTAAGTTTACGAAATGAAACTTAGGCATAGGAAGTGAATGGAATGCAGAGAAATGATTTTTACACAATAAATGTGACTTCTTTTCATTGAAGAAAGTCAAAGCTTGACTTAGTATTTTACGAAAATGAAGTGGGAGTAGGACTTATTGGGCAGATCCCAAGGTCCTTAAGGGGTGTTAGTAAGAAACTTTGGGGGGGGGGGGTGAAAGGGAGTTAGACATGCTTCCATAGTTCTGCCACCAAACAACTGCCTTAACATTTCTGTGATTGATGAGATGAGTTTTGTTTTGACCATACAAAAGAGATCCAAACCTTGCTTCTGCAACCTCAAACTACTTACCCAGCCTAATTCACCTAGCATTTTTTCTTCCATTTGATTGGGTGCACTTAGACTTGCAGACCCTGATTATCCTTTTTTCTTTTGACTGCCCTTCTACCAAAACCAACCCTTATCTCTTCCAAGGGCCCAGATTAAGCAGTTGGGCTCCTTAATTTCTCTACCTAGCTACTGATCTGCCAAGCTTGAACTGTTTGGACAGATATTCATTCTCTAGTCTAGAACAAGCAATTTAAAACATGGCATGGTCCAGATTGAACTGTTGGGCCATCCATCAAACTAGCAGTGGCATTTGGTCTAGCCACTTTCCTGGTCTTTCTTTGGGGTTCATTTCTATTATTTTTTTCTGACCAATTTACTCTTTTTTCCCTTTGATAATTCTTTTAGGGCATACCCTCTTCACATTTTTTAACTTTCTACTAATGCCTTTTTACAAAATATGGAACCTTTGCAACATGAAAAGATGAACATATTTGGCACTTCCCAGTCAATCATGAAAAATGACACCTATTGGTATAGGAACCTAACACTCAGGTCTTAGCGTAAGTGGAGGCTCTACAACTAAGTGCGTAGAGGCCTAGGTTAGAAGTCCACAGATGAGTGTGAGGACCTTGTAGCTATGTGCGCAGGGTGGATAGAGTCTATATTAAACTAGAGATATCAATAAAGATAAATATTCTGCAACTACTTTGTATTTAGTCGTTGTTAATGCATCTGATTATATTGCGTTACGATCTGTGTTTATATTACAATGTTTATTTGATATTCGAATGTATGTGATTATATTTGTTAATTGAATGCAAGTAAGAATATTAGTTTACACGATGATAACTGTAATTGATTGGTAGAATAAGTAAACACTTGAGATAACTTGGGAACCTATATAATACATCGTCATAGGAGTGCGAAAGTACCTAAACCGCTAGTTAGGGTTGCGCAAAGGTCAATCATACACCTTCATGAAGGTACTGAAGGGCGGGATAGAGGGTAAATCGATAAGCCCTAAGGCGTAGCGACCTGCGCGAAGGCAGGAGCAGGGGGTATAAACCAACATCGCAACCATCTCAGGGTGCGGAAACTTGGTTCTAGCATCCCCCATACTACTTCGGGTGAGACTTTGGTTCACGCTCTGCGGGCTGATGCCGAAAGGGAGAGTAGTGTAGGGATTTGTTTGGCTAACTAACGTTGAACCTGGGTCAGGGCCCACAAAGCCAAAAAATGGTTCTGTTGCTGGGACCAGGAATCTGCATGAGAGATGTGTGATGTCGTATCACTGGAATCCAACTAAGAAAGAGATCAAAGACTGGTTGGATAGGAAGATCCACGAATTTGCAGTGCAGGAGAACAAAAATCCATGGCTGACAAAGGAATAGTGGCTAGATAGGTACCTATATACAAAAATCCACGAGATCTTTTTCTGTTCCTTTCCAGTTGAGTTATACGAGTGGATCGTGAAGCTAGCGGATAGCCAAGGAAGGTGGAGGCTTGACGGTCCTATTGTCTAGACCCCAGAGTTAGTACAGAGACTGGAAGCCTCTGAGGATAAGATCACTCGTGCTATTGATCATTGGCTCAATCATATCATAGGAGGGTTTGTGACTGAATTCGCGGTCGATACCTTAATCAGTTACAACGAGGCGGAGCAGTGCTTTTTCAAAGGTCTGCGAGGTAAGTACTTGAAGTCTTTAAATACTTGGATTAAGATGTTATTGTGCGAAAAGCAGGTTATGCAGCTACCTTGATGTTCGGAGCTACGCGAAGTGGAAAAACTTACAGGAATGAAGGAAGAAAAGGTCCTGAATATAGCCCACTAATTTCACCTCCTTTGAGTGACAACGAGGGAGTAGCACAGGCTTCTCTGCGAAGTGCAGTTCAGTTGATAAAACAAGGGTTCCCACGACTACCACCCCCACCTACACCACCTCCACCTTCACCACCGTCACTAGCGACTTCGCCCACACCACCACCACATCCACCACAATTGAACTTGGTGAATTCAATGAAGTTTCCATTGTTTAACGACTTGGGAAATGAGGACCTGGACCAGTTCTGGTTCGTCGTAAAAGCTGTATGGGAAGCTCAGGGCGTCACAGATGATCACATGAAGAAGGCGACGTTGGTTAGTGCTTTTCAGGATAGCGCACTGACTTGGTACATCAAGTACTCTAATGATAACCCAAACACTATGTTGGCAGAGATCTAGACCGCGCTGGATAAAGAGTTTAGTAGGCCTAAATCCAAGGCGCAGTCGATTGTGGGGTTCAAGGAAATCACAATGAAACCAGGTGAGCTACCTTGGAGTTGGATCAGAGGTTAAAATGTACAATCCGCGAAGCTAACATGAATTTAATAGGTGGACAACACCGCAAATGGTTCGTGGCTTCACTCTTGCCTCACCTAAGGGTTGCACTGTCACAACAAAAGATTACGACTCAGGAAGAGGCCTTGGAGATTGCAACAAGGCTGCATGAAAAACCGATGCAAGATCTAAGTCTGGGGGTTCAGCAGATCCATGCACAGTGGAAAAATATTTGCCTCGAAATGCAAATTCTGAAGCAGGATATAACAAATCAGCCAGAGGCGCGCGAAGAGATATGGTGCCTGAAATGTAAAGGTCAGGGGCATGACAAAGACCACTGCCTGGTCTTTTCGAACTATATTGCAGGAGGAGGACCGATGCCATTTAGGCTAGAAGCCCAAGTAGGACTGAGCGCAGGGCCTGTGTTGTGGTGCGCTATATGTCAGGTAGTAGGGAAACATACGACTGATAATTGTCATTTTCTGCAGAAGTTTGTACAAACACCACAACAATTGTTCTGTAACTTCTGCAGGTCGGTAGGGCATGATGAGCGCACTTACCGAAGTTATGAATTGATGATGGATAGAACACTTGCCTTTAGAGTTCAGGCAGAGACGTGGCCTTATGACCAGGGCATTGAGATGGCATGGACAGGTTTTCAGGGGCGCGGATGAGGCCGAGGCAGAGGAGGACCTGGCAGAGGTTGGGGACAGCTAATCTGTTACAATTGTGGAGGACTAGGACACTATGCCCGTGAATGCACTAACCCAACGCGTCTGTCGTGCAAATATTGTACTTAGTTTGATCATGAGACTAAGGACTGTCCTACACTGATAGCAAGGATACGCGACAAAGGGGTGCTACCTCCACAGCTGACTCAGAACTTGCAAATGATGAGGGTTGAGCCTTGCGAAGAAGATTTGAATGTGAATATAGTGCTCTGAAGTGGAATTTCAATGGGCGACGATAGGTGGGAACAACTTGAAGACAACGCGTGGGTTTGTAAAGCTCCAGAGAAGGAGGCTGAATTTGATTTTGAGCGCGCACGTGAAACTTTCATGGAGGCAAAGAAGAGCTTCCCTGAGGCCTCTACCTCAGGGAGCCAGGATAAACCTGTTCAAGAAATGGACCCTTCTATGCTTACGATCTTTTTAGAGACCTGCATGAAGCTATTGCGCGATAGCAAGGCTGTGAAGGGGTTACAAAAACTTATAAATAGATGCGCCAGAAACACTTCGGGTGGACCGTGCATGGTGCAGAAGATTGGTAAGCATAAGGTAAGGACAGGATGTGAGATGAGACTCACTGCAGATAGGAGAATATGAAATGGATCAGGTTATTCTGGATTTGGGGTCAGACGCAAACGTTTTGCCAAAGTAGACTTGGGAGCGGATGGGGAGACCCGCGGTGTAGTGGTCTCCGATTCAGTTAATGATGGAAAATAAATAGAAGATCATCCCCATGGGATGGTTGCAGGGAGTAACTGTAGATATTGAAGGCGCGAGCGCATTAGCTGATTTTGAAGTAATATAAATTGTGGATGACAACAACCCCTACCTTGCGCTCCTTGGCATTGATTGAGCTACTGACATGAATGGGGTAATCAACCTAAAGAAGCGAAAGCTGATATTTAAAAATAAATCACTTCGCATAATAGTACCCGTAGATCCTGCAGAAGGATCGCGCTATACTGAACTAGTCCACGATTATGAAAGTGATGATGATTTGGACTGCATATATAAGATAACAGCATGAGACCAAGATTGGGTGAATCTGATACCAGATGGATGAATTACATGGGATCACAAGAGTTCCTGCACCTCATACTTGGACAAAGAATTAGAGCGCTCATAGAATTGACTACATGAAGTAACTATGCTGAGTTGTAACATGATGACCTAGTCGCTGCACTATGTGTCGTCAGAGGTAATAAATCTACCCACTTATGATGGCTTGAATGATGTGGATGTTTTTTTGGATGCATTTGAGAGGGAAGTCCCAGAGAAGCAGTGCTTCTAAGCTTTGGACTGGGCACTGCGCGCTATGCTCGCGATATGGTGGGGTACGCACATGGGTAGTTTTGATGATTGGCGCGAGTATAGGAGGATGATGAGAACATGCTTTGGGAAGCTGAAGGTACGAATAATGGAAAAGTATGATAGGAAGGATGATCCGTGTGAACACTTGGCCAAATGGGCTAAGGTCTATGGAGCGAAGCCCCAACCTGAATGGGTGCACTTGTTTTGTCACACCCTGAATGTCATCCTGATGAACTGGTACTTAGAGACAGAGCTCCACCATGGCATAGGAGAACGGTATATTTTTCACGAATGGTTCATAATGATGTTCAAATTCAAAGATGGGTTTGACTATATTGACGAAGCGCTACAAGAAGTTAAAGCAATGATCTTTAGGATACCGCAGGGTCCTTTGGATCTCATTTAACCCGATTGGACTACTCAACTGAGCCACGCGCTGGAATGCTATAACGTGATTGTCAAAAAAGAAGACAAGGACCCCTGAAAGATTAATATCCCTGAAGCTGAGGGTCACTGTGAGGTCGGGGGACTGACAATCGAGAATCCTAATATAACCGCACCGCTGAAAACTAAACAGATAAATATTGGCACGGAGGCGGAGCCCAAATTCGTGAAGATTGGATATTACTAGGATGACACAACGGTAGATAAGGTCGTCAAATTTCTCCGCGAATACCAGGATTTGTTCCCTACCAAGTTTACGGAGTTAAAGGGGATAATAGGAGACCTAGGCGTTATGAAGATCATGTTAAAACCCAACGCGAAGCCGGTTAAGCAAAGACCTTACCATCTCAATCCGAAGTATAAGGAGAAGGTCCGCTTAGAGTTAGATAAGATGCTTGCGATAGGCATCATTGAGCTCGTAGAGGAATCTAATTGGGTGAGCCCAATGGTGGTACAAGAAAAGAAGTAGAAGGATGAAATAAGGATATGCGTAGATCTCAAGAAGTTTAATGACACTTGCGAGCATGATCCTTTCCTGACTTCATTCACTGATGAGGTATTGGATAATGTAGGTGGCCAAGAAGCGTACTCCTTCACTGCCTGGTTCTCTGGGTACCATCATATCAAAATCACACTTGAAGATAGAAGTAAGACGACCTTCGCGACTGAATGGGGATGTTTTCAGTACACTATAATGCCTTTTGGATTAAAGAATGCACCAGCAATTTTTGCGTGTGTAGTCATTGCTACATTCAAAGACTTCATTCATAAGTTTCTGGAGGTGTACTTTGATGAATGGATTGTGTTTGGGTTGGTAAAATGCCACGTGGCCAGTTTGCACTTAATGCTAGATACTTATCAAAGGTACCAGATTGCGCTCAATCTGAAGAAATTTTTATTTTGTGTCCCTTTTGGGACTCTGCTAGGTCATGTGGTATGTAGACAGGGATTGATGGTAGACCCCACGAAGATTGCAGTGATAATTAACCTGGAGGCGCCAAGGAGTTTGAAACAGCTGCATGCAACATTGGGACATACTGGGTACTATAGGAAGTTTATCAAGGGCTATGCTCAAATCACCGTGCCTATGCAGAAGTTGTTGAAAAAGGATGTCATGTTCTGGTGGAACGAGAACTATCAGAAAAGCTTGGAATTGCTGAAAGGAAAAATGGTCACCACGCCGCTTTTAGTATTCCCGGATTGAAAGAAGGAGTTTCATGTACATGTAGACACGTCATGTATAGCATTGGGAGCAGTACTAACACAAGTTGGCGAAGGAGAATTGGACCATCCTATAGCATTCGCAAGCGAGAGGTTATCGAAGGCTAAGAAGAACTATTCCACCAACAAGCGCGAAGGACTAGCCATGGTATACGCGCTCCAGAAGTTTAGACACTATTTGCTGGGTGGACATTTTAAGATGTATACAGATCATTCTGTATTGAAATACCTGGTCAATAAGTATGTGTTGGGGGGGATAATCTGCAGGTGGTTTTTCTTGTTCAAGGAGTATGATTTTGAGGTCCAGAGCATCTGTCGCGCATTGAAACGGGAGAAGAGCCTACTAATTTTGAGGTAGGATTGCCTGACACGCAGCTCTTTATGGTGCGCATCGCGGATGATCACTTTGAAGACATCATACACTTCCTAACAATAGGAACTACCCCGGAAGGAAACACCACCCAACAGAAAAAGGAGTTAGTGGTGCGCGCGACAGACTTTTCTGTCATTGTCGGAAATTTGTACAAAATGGGGTCTGATGAAGTATTGCAACGATATGTACCAGAGTTTGAAAGAAGCGGTATCCTCGTAGACGCTCATAGGGGTGCCGTGGGAGGGCATTACGCAGGAAGGGCGACTGTGTAGAAGATTCTATGCGCAGGGTTGTGGTGGTCAACCTTCCATAAGGATTCAAAAGCCTACTGCAGGGCATGCGATGTGTGTCAAAGGACTGGAAGGACATCATGGAGAGATGAGCTGCCTTTGAACCCATAGATGACGTTGCAACCTTTCGAGAAATGGGCAATAGATTTTGTGGGGCCCATTTAGCCTCAAGGAAAGAAGACGGGTGCGAGGTACATTATCAATGCGACTCAGTATTTGACTCGATGGGCGGAGGCACAGCCTGTGAAGGACTACACAGGTGTGACTGCTGCAAAGTTTCTCTTTGAGTATGTACTGACACGATTTGGGTGTCCAAAGATTTTGATGAGTGATCGCGTTACACACTTTCTGAACGAAACGATCAATGTGCTAACAGAGGAATTTCACGTATATCACCAGAAAAGCATGCCTTATCACCCACAGGCTAATGGGACGATGGAAGCATTCAATAAGGTACTAGAGAACACGTTGACCAAGGTTTGCAACGCTCAATGAAATGATTGGGACCTACGCATACCCAAAGTACTATGGGATTATCAAACAACGTGCAAAAAGTTGACTGGACAAACACCATTTAGGCTTATATATGGTGTTGAAGCAGTGATGCCAATGGAATACATTGTGCCTAGTTTGCGCATAGCGGCACTCATAGGTATGATGGATCGTGGAGCTCTGGAAGAGAGGCTCGCGCAACTTGCTGAGCTTGAGGAAGAAAGGTTTCTGGTTGGATTTCACCAACAGGTCCAAAAGCAGCGTGAAAAAGCATGGCATGATCAGCACATTAAACTATGCACCTTTAAGGTAAATGATGTGGTTTTGTTATATGACAACAAGTTTGATAAATTTCTAGGGAAATTTAGGATGCACTGGTTGGGGCCCTATGTCATTAAGGGGATTACCAACGGTGGAGCAGTTCAGTTGGTTAAATTGAATGGAGATCCTATTGGGTTGTGTTATATTCTTTCCACGACTAGCCCACGCAGTTAATCGGGGGGTTAGAAGGGGGGCGGAGACCTCCTCTTCGTTGCGCTGATTGCATAGCGGGGGGAGTCACAGGGGGTTTGAGGGGTGAAGGTAACCCAACTCTATGGGGTCTGGGGCAACACCCCGTGAAAATTTTGTTTTTGGACCCTATATTAGGTTGGGCGGACCTACCTATGGTTTTGTGCATGATTTTTCGCACATGGTTTTGGACGCGATGGTTTTCGGTCCATGATATTGGATGCTTTGGCATGTATAAATATGTATTGTAACATTGAAAGAAACAATAATGAAAAATCAAGCTGGTTGTCTCGGTTTTGGGATCCAGGGGAAAATCTATGTGTATATGTGTTATGCTCTCATATTGTTTATTTTATATGTTTTAGAATTCATCTGCAGGTAATTTCTATACGGGGTTATAACCTACATTTGGTATCAGAGTTGTTTTGGCTTCAAGGTGACGCTTTTATTGCTGAGGGGTTTCGCTCGGGCCTGTGGTAGACCCTGTTCAGTGGGAGATCTGTGAGATCGATTTTGGTGGTGAAAGAAGATGGCGAGCTGTGGAAAGATAGAGATCGAGAAATTTAATGGTCAGAGTTTTGAGTTGTGGAAACTCAAGATGGAGGATCTGTTGGTGGATAAAGATTAGTGGATCACAATAGATCCAGGTACTAAACCAACAGGAGTGTCCGATGAAGAATGGAAGAAGTTAGATCGGAAGGCAAAGAGCACAATACAATTGTGTGTCTCAGATTTAGTATTGTTGAATGTATCAAGGGAAGCTACAACTAAGGCTTTGTGGGACAAATTAGGGACTTTGTACCAATCTAAGTCTCTGGTGAATAAACTGTTCATGTGGAAAAAGCTGTATAACCTGAGGATGAAAGATGGAGACTCGGTGACAGAGCATCTGAACGCATTTAATACTGTGGTAAGTCAGTTATTATCTGTTGATATTAAAATTTCAGATGAAGATAAGTGCATCAGTTTGTTGTGTTCTCTACCAGATTCGTGGGATAGTCTAGTTATTACAATAGGTAGCAATACAACTGCCTTGCAGTTTGATGAAATAGTCTCATCCTTGTTGACAGAGGAGATGAGACAGAAAAATATGGACAGCTAGAATGGTGATGCCTTGTCTGTACGAGGATGGTCCCAGAATAGAAACAAAAATAAGTCATCGAGTGGGAGATCTAAATCTCCAGGAAAACCTATAAGGTTGGTGTGCTAGAAATGCAGAAAGGAAGTACACTACAAAAGGGACTGTAAATCTAAAGCTCCTGATAAAGGAAAGGGATCTAATGATGCTCCTTCTACAGAGGCGAAAACCACCTCAGATGAAGGTGGGGATGTGTACTTGGCTTCTTCAAGTACACAGGTAGATCATGAGGCATGTTTGATTGACTCAGGTGCATCCTTTCACTTCATTCCCCATTGAGAGTGGTTTTGCGAGTATGAGAAATATGATGGTGGTGATGTCTTCTTGGGGGATGATGGGAAGGCTAGATTCATTGGTCGCGGAAAATTAAAGTTGAAGTATCAAGGTGGAAGGGTTAGAACACTTCCGGGTGTTTTGCATATTCCTTCATTAGCTAGAAATCTGATTTCTAGAAGCAAGATGGATGATGCAGGTGTAAAAACAGTGTTCGAGAAGGATACCTGCAAGATGGTTCAGGGGGAACTGGTATTGATGCGGGGAGTTCGAATTGGAACTCTGTACAAGTTGCAAGGTAGCACTATTGTTGATGGGTGCAACAGTTCCGTGGTTCTTGAAAGTGGAGCAGAAAATCTAGTGGTCTCTGAAGAGAAGACCATGTTGTGGCATCAAAGGCTTGGACATATTGGAGAGAAGGGCCTTCGAATACTTCATGGTAAAGGTATGGTAGAAGGTATGAGTAATAGCTCTCTGGATTTTGATTTCTGTGAAAATTGTGTATATGGGAAGCAGAATCGGGTGAATTTCCCCTCTGGTGGTAAGAGGGTGAAACAGATGTTAGAGCTTGTGCAAAGTGATGTGTTTGGACCAGTGAAGGTTCCATTATTGGGTAAGTCTGTGTACTATGTATCATTTATAGGTGACTTCTCAAGGAATACATGGATATATTTCCTTAAGAGGAAATCTGAAGTCTTTGATATGTTTAAAGAATTTAAGGCTCTGGTGGAAAACCAGACAGAGAAGAAGATAAAGGTGCTGAGGATAGATAACGGTGGAGAGTTTTGCAGTAAGGAATTTGAAGAATTCTGTAAGAAGTGTGGTATAGCACGGCAGAAGACTACTCCATATACACCTTAGTAAAATGGAGTTGCAGAAAGAATGAACAAGACGTTGATGGAAAGGGCAAGAAGCATGCTCAGTGGTGTTGGGTTAGGATAGGAATTCTGGGCACAGGCGGTGGAGACAACATGTTATCTAGTCAACAGATCACCTTCATCAGCGTTGTAGGATAAGACTCCACAAAAGGTATGTACTGGTAAGAAACCTGCTCTTTCACATTTGAGGGTATTTAGATGTGATGCATATGTACATGTTCCAAAGGAGAAATGAACAAAGTTGGATAGTAAATCTGAAAAGTGCATATTTATTGGTTATAAGGATGGTTTAAAGGGTTATAAGCTTTGGAACCCAGTAACAGGGAAGGTTGTGTACAACCGAGATGTGGTGTTCAGAGAGGTGAAAAATGTTATTAAACATGAATTCCAACCAAAGGAACCTAAGAAGATAGAGTTTGAGCTAAAGGAGGAAGAATTAGACTCTACAACAGAGGAGGAATCAGAAGATGAAGAGCCACAAACTTTGGGTGTGAGAAGATCAGTTCGAGAAATAAGGAAGCTAGAAAGGTATAGTACATCTGCTTTCTGTTCAAATTTTGCTTTATCTATTACTGATGATGATCCTAGAACTGTGAAGGAAGCAGTAGATTCAGAGGATGGAAAACTCTGGAAAGAGGCCATGGTTGATGAAATGGCACCTTTACACAAAAATGAGGCTTCAGATCTGGTGGAGTTGCTGACTGGAAGGAAACCAATTGGCAGCAAATGGGTGTTCAAGAAGAAGACAAATGCAGAAGGATAGGTGGAGAAATACAAATCTTGGTTGGTAGCAAAAGGTTATTCCTAGGTGCTAGGAATTGATTTTGGTGATATTTTTTCTCCGGTTTCCAAGGTAACTTCTATTAGATTGCTTTTATTTGTTGCTACTATTTTTGATTTTGAGGTAGAACAGATGGATGTGAAGACAACATTTCTTCACAGGGATCTGGAAGAGGAGATCTACATGAAGCAACCTGAAGGCTTTACAGTGAAGGGTAAGAAAGAAATGGTATGCAAGTTAAAGAAATCTCTATATGGGTTAAAACAATCACCAAGGATGTGGTATCATAAATTTGATACATTTATATGGGGACTTGGCTTCACTAAAAGCAAAGCAGATCGCTACTTGTATTTTAAATTAATTGGTGACCGTGTTATTTATCTGGTCTTGTATGTGGATGATATGTTGCTGGTTGGAAATGACAAAGAAATTATATAGGATTTGAAGACCCATTTGTCATCGAAATTCGACATGAAAGATATTGGTGCTGCAAACTATATTTTGGGCATGGAAATTAAAAGAGATCGGACAAAGAGGAAGCTATGGTTAAACCAGAGGAAGTATGTCGAGACAATATTGTCGAGGTTTAATATGTAGGATAGTAAACCGGTGAAGGTTCCTATTCCTGTAGGTGTAAAGTTATCTTCTAAATAGTGTCCCAAGACACAAGAACAAGAAGAGGACATGTCCTGTGTTCCATATGCAAGTGTAGTCGGTAGCTTGATATATGCGATGGTTTGTACTAGACTAGACATTGCACATGTAGTGGGAGTATTGAGCAGGTTTATGTCAAAACTAGGGAAGGAGCACTGGACAATAGTGAAGCAGGTTTTCAGGTATTTGTGTGGCACTAGTGATTATGGTTTGTGCTACCAAGGAAGACCAGGATTGGATAGAGAGTTGGATATTCATGGCTTTGTTGATGTAGACTGGGCTGGAGATCTGCATTAGAGAAGATGTACAAGTGGGTATGTGTTTATCCTATTTGGAGGTGCAGTTAGTTGGATGAGAAAGAAACAATCTGTAGTGGCACTATGAACTACAGAGGCAGAATACATGGCAGCCACTCATGCAAGCAAGGAAGCAGTTTGGTTGCAGAGATTGTGTTCAAGTATGGGGTTAGTACAGGGAGCTATAAGGATAGACTATGACAGCCAAAGTGAAATTTTCTTGGCAAAGAACCCTGCATATCATTCAAAGACAAAGCACATTGATGTTCAGTATTACTTTGTGAGGGATATGATATAAGACAAAAAGGTGTTGCTCGTAAAGGTGGACACTATGAAGAATACTGCAGATGCATTGACAAAATCTATGAGCTCTAAGAAGTTCTCTTGGTGTAGAGAAAAAATGGGCATTGCAGGGCTCGATAAATGACTAAACTCTCTTGTGGCCCCTTGTGGAAAGAAAACAACAAGTGGGAGAATGTTGGGTTGTGTTATATTCTTTCCACGACTAGCCCATGTAGTTAACTAGGGGGTTAGAAGGGGGGCGGAGCACCCCCTTTCGTTGCACCGATTGCGTAGCAGGGGGAGTCACAGGGGGTTTGAGGGGTGTAGGTAACCCTAGAAAATTTTGCTTTTGGACCATATATTAGGTTGGGCGGACCTACCTATGGTTTTGTGCATGATTTTTCGAACATGGTTTTGGACGCGATGGTTTTCAGTCCATGGTTTTGGATGTGATGGTTTTCGGTCCATGTTATTAGATGCTTCAGCATGTATAAATATTTATTGTAACATTGAAAGAACAATAATGAAAAATCAAGCTGGTAGTCTCGGTTTTGGGATCTAGGGGAAAATATTTGTGTATATGTGTTATGCTCTTGCATTGTTTATTTTCTTTGTTTTAGAATTTGTATGTAGGTAATTTCTGTATGGGGTTAAAACCTATAGATCTCTTCCCAGGAAAGGTGAATGGCAGCTGATTGAAGCCATACATCGGTGATCAAGCCAGGTGACTATATGAAGATTGCATAGTCTTAGCACTCTAGGCAGTTGAAAGGAGGCGTGGGACTATAAACTACACTGCCCGGGTTGGGAAACTGCACGATCGCGGGATTGTGTGGAATGAGGAGATGTCACAGGGTTCGCAACAGCATGGAGGGATCTGCGTTACCCAGGGAAAAACACACAGGTCAGCCAGAATAAAGTCATTGTTCATGATTTGATGATGAGAATGTGACCAAATGGAGCGGGGGAGGGTGTGGCATTTAAGACAAAATTTATGGGTAAGTTCCTTAAAAATATGCCACCAATCCAGCATTAATGAATTCAATTTGGGGGGAACGGTCAGATTTGAATTCGAAATGGCCTATAAATTACATGTGGCTGCCCAACAAAAAACACTTGGCGTTTTGAGCATTGAGTTGGTGAGCTCTCAGACATGCATGAACCGTGCATTCTTCGAAGAATTTCTTGACTGGCTAGCATTTGATCGATTTCCAAAGTTCAATCGCAAGATCATTCGTGACATTATCCTAGGGTCAAAAGCTGTCGACGTCGAAGCAGTGACAGTCGAGGGGGTTGTGCCGTAAGTTTTTATGGAGGCAGAAGGAGCTTCTCTAGAGATCGCAGAGGTACTCGCTGAAGTCCCCAAGTCACCACTGAATCCTAGACCAAAGCCTACCCCAACCAAGGAGAGTGTGAAGGATAAGAAGGGAAAGTAGGCTATGACACCCGTGCGTGTGTCGCCTAGAAGAAACCAACAGAAGGACAAGCCCACTACACAGGAAAAGGGCAAAACTATTAACTTGGAACCAGAGGAGGAAGAGATTGAGGACATCCCAATCAATGATGAGGATATGGGCATGGAAGTGGAGGACGTTGAAGTCGAGGGTTCTAACCCTATTACTAAGTTTCCTGAATACGTCCCTTCGCGCAAGGGCAAGACTAAGGTGTTGAAGGACATTGACGAAAGAAAGGTTGCCTTGCACATACCTCTACTGTCGGATGAGATTGTCTTTGAAGGAATGTGCTTGGGGTGGATTTCACTGTTGAAATTGGAAGATTGGGACTTAGCTGACATTGAGAAGTTCCCTCACTTGGTGATGGAATAGTTAATGCACTGCGTTGTTCATACAACCACCGGGATGATTGCGTTAGAACCGCGGAAGTGGCTCAGGGGTGTAGACAAGGCAGGTCTGCTCAACCTGCTATGGGTGTCGCACTATAATCACACACCCATTACAGTATTGGTAATCAAGCAGCTGCTATTCTTGGTGCACGATGGGTGTTTGTGGCTGGAGGAGACGATACCCATCACCGACAGGTTGATCCATAGGATCACACGGCTGCCCTATACAAGGGAAAATATGGCCATGATGTTTGGCGGAAAAGGTGGCGAGAATGCCCTCGCGAAGGCCATGAAGGAGAAATTAAAGCTCGTGAAGAAGCCACGAGGCTATGCCACCTCAAGTATCTGTGATCCTGTGGTCAAGGTGGCCATGAATATTTTGGTAGGAAAATTTATGCGGAAGTGTCGCGCAGATGAAGTGCCGACACCTGTCGTCGCTCTAGCATCCCAATGCGTAGAAGGATTTCAGTTTAATTTAGCATGCTATCTCTATGGTGAGTTCCTCGCGAACTGCCGCGAGGCACAGGATCTTAGCAAGGCCTTCCACTATGCGTGGCTCTTGCTGTCCATTGTGCTGGTAGCATGGGAGCTGTCGGAAGACAGTCAATTCCCCTCGGCCATGCCAGACTTGCCAGAAGTGGTGAAGTATGCTTCGCTGTGGGCGACCAAGGATGCTCAATGCATCAAGGATAGTAAGATCTTTTGTTCTTGATGGTAATGAATATACGCATGGCTATTAATCGCAAGTCGTGATTGTCGCCTATTGTGTTTTCCAAACTGCAGGAGTACATGGAGTTCAAGGCAGAATTTCAATGCGTATTGATGAGGGCACAAAAGGACCCTGAGCAGAAGTGGCATGAATTTCCTTACCTGGCAACTGATGACGTGATCGATGCAGTTCTTGAACGCTGGTTGACAGAGTGGCACACTGCCTTAAACTCAGCAGGGGGATTGAGAAAGTCTGCCGCACAGCGCAAAAAGGAGGAGGCCAAGCTCAAGATGGTGCAGCTGGCTAAGAAGTGAAGGAAGGAGGCTGATGCCAAGGCCCAGACAGAGCGCGATGCTGCACAAAAGGTGGAAGAGAAGACAGGCAGGGCACAACGCAGCTCTGACAAAGGTCTGAGGTCACCCTTGCTCGAAACAAAGGAAGAAACAGATGAGCAGACAGAGCAACATGGAGCAGACTTGCAGACAGCATCATTCCGTATCATGCATCCAAGAGGATAGGAAAAAGTTGGACCGTGGAAGAAATCTAAGGCCAGTAAGACATCGCTGGACCCAATCACCTTAACAAAGGGAGATTTGAACGACATTGGAGATACGGTGCGGGATGTCACTATGGAGGTACTACAACAATTCGAGCAGCAAGTATTGGGTGCCATCTAGACGGGTCTGCATGAGCTGCAGGTCTGTGCATCACAGACTGGCGCGACGTCTACCACCCTCGCCATTGGTACTTCAAAAGCCACCGAGATGTTACAGGCGAAGGACTCCCGAGCGATAGTGTTGCCGGAGGGAGCACTGACCACAAAGATCGAAGCTGATAGGTCCGTTGTCAGCGCCCTCAAGGGAGTAGGGCTGAGCTTGGCAGCGTTTCTTGGCGAGGCACTCCACCTACTGCAGGATGGGGTGATCACGGAGCTAAGGGCCTGCGAATAGCGTGGTTTGCAAGTGATCAGTGAGCAGAAGATCAATAATGTGCAGATGGTCCTACAGCGAGACACCGCCCTCACTTCCATGGTGGAACATACTAACACAAATCAACGCATGATTAAGGTCGTGAAGGAAGCCTGCTAAATGGTCCTCAAATTGGCCATTCCTAAGGATGCAGAGGCAGATGAATAGATCCACAAACTTGCGATGAGGGTGCACGACGCTCGCATAGAGTTGACCAAGGTTCAGTTGGAGTTGAACCTCCAGATTGTCGAGTTGTAGTTGAAGGCCCAGCCTTCAACTCCACCAGAAGTAAAGGAGAAGCGTGCAACCGCTGTCACAGAGGCAATAGCGGCAGTAGACAATGTAGTAGCAGACTGCACCAGGCTGTTTGAATAGTCGTTTGAAGTACTGACTAGTTTGCAAGAAGATCCTAATGTACAAAGGCTGGAGACAGAGGCGCAGGAACTGCAATAGCGCTATGGCGAGGTGAAAGGAACAACACGCACTGTCGCCCTCACACAGAGACTTGTGAAGCTACAGGAGGCCAAAACACTGAAGGAACATGTAGATGCAACTCAGCACAAAGAGGCAGTGTTGAAGGTGCACTTGAAGCCTTGGTTAGACAAGGCCTATTCGGTCATGACCTTCATTGAAGGCAAGCTTTCTCATCTGCAAGCGACTTAGCAGAAGCATTAGGTTGACAATTCAGTACTAGCGATAGAGCAATTGGTCAAATAAGTGAAGCAGGTGGTTGCACAGTGCACCGCCGAGGTGGCAGTCATACAGGTCAAACTGGGAGGTCTTCGCGCCAAGATCTCTACGCCCACAGAGCGACTCAGGGTGAGTCACCATGTTTGTGTTGGGGTCTTGTTGGGAACGGGTTCCCCCAAGAGCATTTTTCGGGCTAAAAGCCCATGTTTTGGGACAATTTTGTAATAAAGTTGTAAAGTCTCCACATTTTGTTGTCGCAGAGCGTGAAGGTGTCAAGATTCATAAAGGGTTGTCTGCCCTTATTTTTTAAAGTGTAAATTCGGCTGTAAAGATCTACCCATGGTCCACAGACCATGGGATTGTATAAAAAGGAGCTAGGTAAGTAAGCTCTAGGTAGTTAAAAAAAAAAAGTTAAGTAGTGAAAGTAGCGAAGTAGTGTGGATAAGTTCTAAGTGTTCTCGGGTCTTAACGTAGGTAGAGGCTCTGCAACTGAGTGTGTAGAGGCCTAGGGTAGAAGTCCACAATTGAGTGTGCAGACCCCTGCAGCTGTGTGCGCAGGGTGGATAGAGTCTGTATTAAACTGGAGATATCAATAAAGAGAAGTATTATGCAATTACTGTGTATTTAGTCTCTGTTAATGCATCTGATTATATTGCGTTACGATCTGAGTTTATATTACAATGTTTATTTGATACACAAATGTATGTGATTATATTTGTTAATTGAACGCAAGTAAGAATATCAGTTTACACAACGATAATTGTAATTGATTGGTAGAATAAGTAGACACTTGAGATAACTTGGGAACCTATACAATACATCATCATAACAACGCGAAAGTACCTGAACCGTTGGTTAGGGTTGCGCGAAGGTCAATCGTACACCTTTGCAGAGGTACTGAAGGGAGGGATAGAGGGTAGACCAATAAGCCCTAAGGCGTAGCGACCTGTGCGAAGGTAGGAGCAGGGGGTATAAACTGACATCAACCATCTCAGGGTGCGGAAACTTGGTTCCAACACCCTCCCATACTACTTTGGGTGAGGCTTCGGTCCGCACTCCGCGGGCTGATGCCGAAAGGGCCAGTAGTGTAGGGATTTGTTTGGTTGACTAACACTGAGCCTGGGTCAGGACCCACAAATCCAACAATTGGCATTAAAAACTAGGTGGTCAAAAAGTCTAAACCATTGATATGTAGCAGCAGTAAATCAAGTCCTGAAATGAAGTTGCTTCTAGAACATATGACTATCACACCTCGGAGAGAATTGCAACGAGTGAAGGAAGAAAAACTTATCAAAACAATATTATCTCGTGTGAAGTCAGGGGAATTATCATTGGACGAAATGTGTGAGGAATTTCAAAAGTAAGTTTGTTGAATTATTTTTACTTATTTCTAGATTATAATTTTCTTTTAAATATAACATATTGTTGTTGGTAGTATTTGTTATACATATCATTATATTAACTTTTTTTACTTTATCTATTCATTCACAAGGTTTACATGAAAATACAAGAACAAATGGTTAAATTGTTGAATGAAGATAGTTGGGATGATGTTGTACGCAACTACCTAGATTCAAGTTCTACATCAACACTAAAAGATTTTTATCTTGCATTTAAAAAGGTATGTTGATTTATACATTCATTTTTATTCATCTGTATACTATTTTTATTTTATAACTTATACATATATTTGTTTATTTTATTAAAGATGAAGAAGGATGCAAATGGAGCACCAGATAGTTTCAGAAGCTTTATTGAAAAAATTAAGATCGAAAGACTAAGAAAGCAGTGTCTTAGTAATGTTGAACTTGATCCAACTCTTACTCATTTCATTTGGAATGGGCTTGACACTATTCAATATCAAATAATACAAGGTGATTGTGAAGACATTGCTAAACTCATACCTAAAAGGGATTATTCCCTAGTTATTGCATATATTCCCCATGGTTTCAATATCCCAAACATTGACTATGATAGTGACCCTTATACTTATCAAGCTCTTAGTAAAGTGGTTGTGGGATTTGTAGAAGTCACATCATCACCATTATGGAGATTTGTGACATTTCATTCAGACACACAATTGGCAATGTTATTGACAAGCTTCAAGGGGAAAGCAAACTCAAGGATGCAGCTTACATGGTAAGACGTTGAAATTGTATGTTTGATTAATGTTAAAAAATCATTTATGTACAAGTTAATTGAACTTTTACTATTTCATGTTACAGACAAAAGTCAAATCTTATTAACCGTGAATATCAACTAATTATAAGTGATTGTGAGTTCATCCATGTTGAAAGTTGGACAAAAGATGATAGCTATAAGTTTATGTTTCTTAATCGGGTAGATGGAAAGAGTCATAACCAAGTACTCTTTTATGATGTTGTTGTAAAAAAACTAACATATGAAGATAAAGAAGCAAAAGGAGAGATAGTTAACATTTATCAAAAACCACAATCATTGATTAACTATCTTATAGACTTATGTTCAAATGAAGAAGATTGGGTTTTGGATTTATTCTCAGGCTCAGGTAAGTTTTATTATATAAAATTGAATTTCAATATCTTCTTTCTTAATTTATATGTGATTATACTAATTTACTTTATTATTTATTTTGTGCTTGATAATTAGGTACAACACTAGCATGTTGCCTACAAAAATGAAGAAATTCCGTTGCCATTGAAAAAGACCCAGTACAATGCAAATTTATTCAGCAAAGAATTAATTCTCTTCAATTTCTTCCAGATGCAATGGAAGAAATTGGAATGAGGAAAGGGGATTTTAATGAATCACGTGTGGCAAAAAAGGCAAATCAACCTCAACCACCATTAGATGGAATTATTGGAAATGCATACATTGGGAGATTCACAAACATCAATGATTCACCAGAAGAGGAAAATAAGAAAATTGAAGAAAAAAATATTGTGAAAGAAGACAATGTTGAAACTCTAGAAGATGAAGAGTTTGGATTACGTGATATTATTTATAAATTTAAGTTATGCTTGGAAATCAAGCTCATTTCTTGTAACTATTAATTAGGTACACTTGTAATGTTTTGACTTTGACATTTTATGAGAAGAATAAGTATTCAGTTAATGTTGTTATATGTTCAATATTTGTATTATGTGATTTTCGCTTTAATTTTTATGTGAATCATTATTTTTTGAAAAAAATTGTGATTATTATTATTTTTTGACATGAAATTCATAAAAAAAACCAATTATTTAACCATTTTTTATTAAATTTTTCCTATAAAATTTGTGATTTTAACATGTCATTTCTAGCAAAAAATTATCAAAATGTGTATTTTTTTTGTTATATTTATGTTCAAAATGTTTATTTTTATGTCAATTGTTAAAAATTATTGTTTTTTAGAGACAATTATTTGATGTGCATTGAAAAATTAATTAACGATATATAAATATGTAGAATATCGAAACTTTAAAATATCGACCTTTTTCTTTAACTATGCAAAAAAATAAAGATCTCACTACAAAAAATAAAATAAAATAAAAACAAAAAAATAAAAAGAAGAAGACTACTTCAAAAATTGTTAAATTTAGAAAATAACTATTCACATTTAATACATTAGAAAATTTAAAGTAAAAATATAACTCTTCTAAAAAAAGGGCCTAATGTAACATCAACACTTTTTAAAATCGGTCTGCAAATCACTAACATTCTAAAATACATAAAAAAATTAAAGTGTCAAAATCTATGCAAAAAAAAAATACATGTATTCTAAATCAACACTTTTCAAAATCGGTTGAGTTTTTTGCTACCTCAAAAAAGAAGGTAATCATAGTGGTTCTCGTTTCAAATTTTATGTTGTTCATACTTGGGTCAATGGTGAATAGGTAAAAGCACCCATTGTGTGATCTAGGGATTTTATTTTAAGTCAAAGTCAAAGTCATAAACCCTTCTTGGATTTTGCATGTCAAGAAATAAAATTATATTGTTGTAATTGAGTTATTATTTCCTCCACTATCAAGCACACCTTCCCTCGGATCAATTCAGATTCAAAAGGGACAACTTCGAACCACTATATATACCAAGTGTTCGAACTACTTTGGAGGATATGAAGCATGGATTCATTCTGCAATTAAAAGTGCCAAGAAAAGGGTGTGAAGTCAAAAGGAATATAAGGGTCAAGCGAAGGAGTGGGGAATAAGTCTAATCAAAAGAAAAAAGTTTATTCCACAAGTATGAAGGTTCTATGACCTAATTGCAGGGGCCAAAGGTTTATACATATCTTAGAAATTGCAAGACTGAAGTTGAGAGTCAAGCTTCAAAATTGCAGAAAGAGTTTCAAGAAAGGTAATGATAAGATAGTTTGATGTGTCTCCAAGTGAGGTTGACTTGATGGATGGAGGAGAATCTGTGTATTCGTCAAAAGGTCTAGGTTGTCTCAATTTGATTTTCTAGTGGAAACGTTTGACTAGGTTTTCCCCTTCATAGGGGTTTTTCCTTGGCTGAGTGCCTACATCTTGTGTTCTTGATCTTGATTGTTTTCCATTTGTATTGATGAGAATAATATAGTAATGTAAATAAGAACTAATAATAAAATTCACCATAAAATGTTAAAGAAAGATAAATCAAAATAAAATAAAAAATCCTAATTACGCTGCCCTAAAGGATTTCTCAACATGGTATCAAAGCTAGGTCATTGGGATGGAGCACAGTTAGAAGGTAATTAAAAGCTTCAATATATCAAGGGGAGATGAAATCTCTAAGGCTGAGCTCCCAGAGAAAAGGATAACGAATTATGGGCTCGCCTATTAGCCTTAATCATGGTGTCTAGGCTGCAGGCTTGTACGAAGAATAACGAAGGTATTAAGGGCATTGTTTTGGAACACCAAGATGCTAAGATAATAGCCTTGTCAAGGCCATACATCTCGACAAAAGAAGAAATGGTCTAAGACATAAAAAAGCCTACTTTTTGGCACCCTCATTCACCATAAAAATAAGAGAAGGTTTGTGCATCACCTCAGGAATCGGAAATTTTTTATGTCACTTCTATGAATTCATATCTCAAAGACAGAATTGGTTGAAGGCATTATAGGCCTTGTTGAAGGGTTGTTCTGAGCATAAGTCTTATTGAAAGAGGACTGAGACCCATTATTCATACATGTGCATGAAAAGAACCAAAGTCCAAACTATATAAAGAGATCTATTAGGCCTAATTGAAAGGATACAACCACCTTGGAAAAGGGGAGCCAAGACCTCCTCTAGTTCTGGATTCAAGTATATTATGAAGCCACCATCACATTCACTAAGAAGATAAAGGACACGTGCATACAATTTACTCAAGGCCAAATTGTTTGGTGGATCTATGACTTATCAATCTTGGAGATAATTTCATAGGCCTATATAGTGGCATAGAAACCACAAAGTAGTGACAATTTTGTACATACCTATAATAGTATAAAAGATGAGTTTGGCATTGAAACAATCCATTGTTCTGAGCATATATATACATAGAATTCAAGATTAAACGACAAAACAATGAGACGACCTGTGGATCCTCTTAATTTGACATAGAAATAATATAGTATGTCTTTGTTCTGCAAGAAGAGGTAACAAGCTCTATGGAACATCTATCCTTCAAAGGTATGTATAACTTGCTTATTTTCTAGAGTTAGTTGCTAGTATGTCTCTAGGAATGGAAAATCCTCATTAAAGATTGTTAATATCTAGAAATAATACATATGATAGTCTCTCTCTCATTCACTTGTTTCCTCCTAGAAATCCTATCTCACAATTGTCTAGGGTTTATAGATAGTCCATAATATATGATGATTCTTGGCAATAATGAAATTAAAATATGTCTAGATTTTGTAGCTCAAATCCCTAGAAACTCACTCTAATGAAAAAAAACTTTCAGATAATCATCACACTAATGTACTTGCATATTTTGATTGTGCTTGCCAAGAAATATTGTAGATATATATTAATAATGGTGACCTAGTAAATCAAATCATTAAAGCACAAATTGGCAAATAAGGTTATGAACTATGAAGATGTTATCATATTTCAAAGGAAGCCCTTAATTAAGGAAAACTTACCAGGTTTGTAAAAGGATCAACTCAAGGTATGTATAAATATTAATAGTAAATCTTCTTCATATTACAAGGTATGGTCATTTTGAAATTTGTTCTACATTACTAACTCTTTCATATCTAGGATTTTGAATAATTAATATTCTTGTTAAAGGTGATTAATATTTAGATTAAATCAACCTTGTTATTTCTCTATCTCTTGTTTACTTTAATAAAACCTAACCTTTATGGTTCACTGTAAAACCCTAACCTTTCGATGCTTAGGGTATACTAATGATGAAACCCTAGTCTTCTTTGAGTTTGTTGATAAATTTTAGATCTCATAATAAAATCCCACTTTCTTGATGTCTAGGTATGGAACCCTAAAATTTTAGGGTTTATTGTTGATGTTTAAGTTATGTGATAAAACCCTAGATTTTAGGGTTTTGTGAGTTAGTATTTATGACAAAATCCTTGCGATAGTCAAATGATAACCTGGGTGTATGAGCTTCCGTATGATTGAAATCCTAGTCTAATCAAATTGTTTTTTTTTTTGTAAACTGCGGAGGTACTCATTTTTTCCTATTACTGAAAAGCAAACAACATAATGTCAGGGTGGCCTTAACCTGCCCCATGGGGAAACCGGGTTTTTGTCCACCTTAAGTTTTTTACAGCTAACCAAAAATAATATGTCCATATTCTGTTAACCCATGCTAAGTAGACTGCACAGTCATGACAGTTTCTATCATTACATACCTGTATATATCGTCTTTCCCTATATAGTACAACAAAAATTTTGAAATTAACTGGACTATGTAGGTCCATCAAAATTGGTACATATCTTCCATTATGGGGCTTCTGTTGTTTCCTGCTGCTCCGCTCCGCTTCTGGTATCAGAATGGCCTTCTTTTATCAGCTTCTGGATTTCCACTAGCTTTTTGTCCTGCATTTCCAAGGTAATCTGTATAGTCCTCAGTTCACTCCTTAGGTTTGGCATCCCCTGCGCTATCCCAACCATTTCCGTTGCTGCTTGTTCTATAGCTTTCGCCAGTAACCTCTTCATTACCCAATATATATGCAGCGATTGCTTGAACAGGGTCATTCTACCCCTAGTATCACCTGGGTCAGGGAGAAGGAGCTCCCAGTCCTCCATTTCAGAGTCTGATTGCGCCTGGATGGATTGCTCTTCCATATGTTGTATTATTCTTCTGATTTTTGGGTTGGTATTAGTACTGTAGGCCCTTTCTGCTTTCTGCATTTTCTTGTCTATGGATCTTCTTGTCTTTTTATCAGGTTTACCTGCTCTCCCTCTGACCCTTCCTCTCTGTCCCCAACCTCTTCCCCTACCTCCTTTGTTTCTATACTGTCTGACCCCTCCTCTGTTTTCTAGCCCTAACATGCTGCCTTCGGCTCGGGTTCTCTTTAGCCCGCGGCCTTGACGCTCCTTGATTTCATCTGGCTCTTGATGCTCCTCTAGCTTTTTCTTAATTCCCTTACCTCCATTCTCCCGATACTGGTCCGCTGCTGCCCTGTCCAAATCATGCATTCCCTGCTCTTCTTCAGAGTCGTCCTGTATCACAAAAATTTCCTCCTTTAATTCCTCTTTCTCCACGCTTTTTCCTTTTCGCTCCCGGTTTCTGCGTTCCATGGTCGCCGCATCTTCCTCGTGCCTCCCTCTTTTATTGGTCTCCATGTTGTCTTTACTCTCTCAATCTGTTATTCTGTCTTCCTGAGCTTGGAGATTGCCTTCGTCCTTATCATTATCCGTCCTCACTCTCATTCTTTTCTCGATCCTATCTACAGCGGAAATCTTATGTCCTTTCCCGCCTTGCTCCTTTTCTTTAATGATTTCTCACTCCTCGTTCCATTTGTCTGTCATGCTTGATTGATCCTGCCACCCGTTGTCTTGTTGGTCACCTTCCTCTTCACCTACCTCTTTCCGACTATCATTTTTGTTTCTATGTTCTGACTGACAGTCGTTTCCTCCTCTCCTTACCACCATTTTGCTTTTAAAGTGTTGTACTGTTTGATTATTTCTACTGCACGTATGTACCTTATTCGTTATTGCCTGTCTGATCGCAGTACTGCTCCCTTGCCTCTCCTGACTTACATTTATTATCCTACCTCGTCTCTCCATCATTCCGCTCTGGGATCTGCAAGATTTATTACCGTTGTATAGATTCCACATAGTCATGATTAATAATTGTTGTCAGCTCCTCCCATTTCGAGTTGTGTGTTACCAATGGCCATTTATTATCGATCCGGTTTTCCTGATTATTACTTCCCCAATTGGCAAGAAAATCCGCCGCCTGATTTCCTTTCCTTCTAACATGATTTAACAGTTTATAGTCAATCCTTTTCAACAACTCTGCCAGCTCTTGAACTATCCCCGCCGTTCTCCAACTTACAACTATTTGTTCCCAGTTTTTCCCGTTATTAAGTTTTCTCAGCATTTCTATTACCATCTGAGAATCCCCTTCAATTTCCATAGCTATTTCTTACCGCAATTCTCAGGCCCTGGTGTACTGCCCACAATTCCGCTTCGTTATTTGTCATCTCGCCTCCCCATTCTGCAAAGATCCACCTGGTAGTTTTCTCGCTATCTCTAAAAATTCCCCCAAAACCTGCACTCCCTGGGTTCCCTTTTGAGGCACCGTCAAAATTTAATTTTACAAATTTCTCTCTAGGGTATCTAAATTGCTCTAAACTCTGAGCAATTTTGCTCATTCGCTTTACTTTCCTGGTATATACCATTTCATATTTCAGGTTTAATTTTGCTAAGATTTGTTCTTCATTCTGATCTGCCTTCCATTCCTCCTCGTCCCATTCTTCGGCTAGGATCGTTTCTCTTACCGAGCTTAGGACTCTTTTCCATATGACATCAGGGTTTTTATTCTTATCTCGGAAAATTCTACGATTTCTTTCTTTCCACAATAGCGAGATCACAAAACCTATCGTCAGCCTCCAGGCTCTCCCCACTACTTTACAGTGAAAATTTTCTTTATGCCATTGGAATATGGTTTTTCTTATGTCCCTAGGGTTTCTTTTAGATTTTCCATACAGGTTTCTTGTCTCAATCCATAAGTGCTTCGCATATAGACAATCGTTCAGTATATGCTCCTGAGATTCCGCTTCTGAATTGCATAGGCTGCATCTTGACGGCCCGAGGATTCCTCTCCTTTGAATTTTATCCCATGTCAAGATTCTTTCTTTTGCCACTAGCCATGCAAAGAGGGTTATTTTTGGCCACCATTTGTTATCCCAAATGATCTTCCATTCCAAATTATCCTCTATTCTCTCCTGTTGCCCCATCAGATAATAGGCCTCCTTAACAGTGAAAGTTCCTTTTGTTGAATTTCCCCATCTGAGAATATCTTTTCCAGTTCTAAGTTTTATTTTTCTTGATTCCACCTCCTTTAAGTATGTTCACTGTTGTTCTTGATCTATGTCTACATCCCATTCTTCTGGCTTTTTCCATTTGCGCCATATTCCATCTGTTTCCCCTTCCTTCCAAAAGTCTTTCACGTACTTCCTGTTATCCCTAATTGCTCTGTGTTGTAAATTCTAAAGGAGTTGTATGCTACTCAATTTGTCTCGCTGTTGCCACTTCTCATCCCAAAATCTAGCTTCTCTTCCTCCTCAAATTTCCCAAAAGGCATTATTGTTTATCAGGTCCCTGTTTTGGCTTGCTAAGTCCCAGATTGTAGATCCTTTTGGGGTTTCTTCCAAACGAAGGATTTCCTCCGTTGTTCTTGGCATGTTGTACTTCTGTCTCCAAATTTCTTTCCACAGGTCGTTACCTCCCCTCATCCATCTCCACCATAATTTTGCTCCAAGCACCCTGTTTAATTTCTCAGGGTCTCTCAATCCTAATCCACCTTCCTCCTTTCTTTTCAAAAGGTTTTTCCAAGATACTAAAGCCCATTTCCTTTGTTGATTCGGACCACCCCAGATGAATTTTCCATAGATTTCTCTGATTTTAGAACATACTCCTTGGGGAGCAGCCATTATTGATAAGGGGTAAATAGGTATAGCTTGAAGCACAGCTTTCAGGAGGACTATCCTTCCCGCAATGTTTAAGGATCTGAATGACCAGCTTGCCATTTTATTTCTGAGTTTTTCTATAACCTTCTGCCAATTGCCAAATCTCTTAGGATTTATGTCTATCTGGTTTCCCAAGTATTTGGTTGGGAGATCCCCTTGCCTGAATCCCAGAGTCCTGGTTAAGTGAACTTTGATTGAGTCAATGGTGTTAAAGATGAAAGTACACGACTTCTCCTTGTTGATTTCCATCCCTGATGCTTCCACAAAAAATTCCAGGATTCTTTTCATATTTATTACCTCTTTAAGTGAGGCCTCTCCAAATAGCATAATGTCGTCTACAAACTACTAGTGAGTTATGGGCAGATTGTTTCCCCATAATCTTAAACCTTTGATTTTATTTTCTTGTAATTCCTTCTTAAAATATCTACCCAGGCCTTCAGCTGCCATTATAAATAGAAACGGGGATAAAGGATCCCCTTGTCGAATTCCTCTAGTAGCATTGAAAGTTGTTGATGGAGTCCCATTGACCAGTATCGAGAAATTTGGAGTTGATATTAGATTATACACCCATTCTATCCATCTGTTGTTAAAACCAAAACTCTCCAGGACTTTTTTCAAATAGTTCCAATTTAATCTATCATATGCCTTAGATAGATCGAGCTTAATCATCATTCCTTTCTGTTTCTTCATTTTTAATGAGTGTATTACTTCTTGTGAGACAACTAGTCCATCAAGAATCTGTCTACCTTCTACGAAGCCTGTTTGCTTAGGGGAGATTAGGCTGACCAGAAGGGGCTTTAGTCTTTTGGCAATCAAGGTTGCAATTATTTTACATATGACATTACATAGTGCTATTGGTCGAAAGCCCTGAGCATCTTCTGAATTTGCACTCTTAGGAATCATAGTAAAGAAAGTCAAGTTTATAGCTGGCCATACCTTTTGTTTCATGCGGGATTCTTCTACAAGCTCCAGGATTTATTTACCCAGAAAGTGCCATCCTACTTGATAAAACTCCACCGTGTATCCATCAGGCCCCGGAGCTGTACCTTTCTTCATATTCATTACGATTTCCTCTACTTCTTCTAAGATAGCTGCTCTCATCAGAGCTTTATTTTGCTCCTCTGTTATTATTTTAGGGATTACCTGGCATATGTTTTCTATAGCTCTTGACCGGTCTGTATGGGGTTCAGACAAAATCTTTTTATGATAATCTACCAGGACTTTTTCAATTCCTTCTTGCTCTACAATCCTTTCTCCACCTTCATTCCTGATAGATAGTATCATGTTTCTCTGCCTGTGTTGTATCATGGCTTGATGGAAGAACTTTGTGTTTCTTTCTCCCTCCCTTAGCCACTTAATTCTGGATTTTTGTCTCCATAAGATCTCCTCCTGCTTCCTTCTCTCTTCCATTTTGGCTATTATGATCCCTTCCTCTTTGCTGCTCTCCTCTGTTCTTCCTTCAGTAATTATTCTTTGCTGTAATACTTCCATATCTTTTTCTAATTTCTGTTTCTCCTCCATTATGTTCCCGAATTCTTCTTTATTCCATTTCTTTATCCTCCCTTTCAATTCCTTGAGTTTTAACTGAAATGTATGCATCTTCCCTTTTCCTTGTACTGTGCTTTGAGTCCACCATTCCTCTGCTTTTTGTAAAAAAAGTGGATTTCTTAGCCAGAAGGCCTCAAATCTGAAAGGTTTTCTGCCTGAACTTTTTTTGATGTCTATTTCCAATCTGACCGGCCAGTGATCTGATCCTAGCGTAGGCATTATTTTCGCTTCTATAAAGACATCTCTGTTCATGATTGATTCTGATAATAAGAATCGATCTAATCTGGAGGCTATTTGGTTCTTTCCCCCTCTTCTATTATTCCATGTATATACCCCATTAATGGTTGGTATATCTACCAATCTCTGTTCGGTTATCATTTCATTAAATATCTCAATATTCTGATCTGCTCTCCTTATTCCTCCTTTTTTTTCCTCCACGGTTCTAATCATATTAAAATATCCCCCTACTATCCATGGTAATTCCGGGCTGATCCTTCTAGCTGCTTGCACATTCCTGAGGAACCTTTCTCTTTCTCCTGGTACATGAGGGCCATAGACTCCTAAAATGAGGATTGTTTCCTTAGTCCCTATAATCCTACCTATACCAGTGAGAACTCTGGGCAGACTTATCCAGTTTTCAAAAACTATCTCGTTAGGGTCCCACAAAATTGCTAAACCTCCTGCTGATCCATTTGCATCTTGCCCCATTACCTCATATTGTATTCTGCCAATTTTGATTATTTCTTCCATTTGCTGCATACTAATCTTTGTCTCTTGGATTATTATAATCCCTAGTTTGTCTTTTTTTAACCTCTCTTTTAGGTATCGCTGCTTTCCCTTACTGTTGAGTCCCCTAATATTCCAACTTATAACTATCATTTAAAACTTTTTGGGGGGTTGGTGAAATACCTCTAATAGAGGTATAACTTTGCCTGAATTAACTAGAATTTCTCCAACAGTTTGGATAGTTTCATTCATCGTTTTTCTGCCTCTCTTTCTGTTGCCTTTGCCAGTACTGTCCATTCCCATGGAATTATTTTCCTGAACCCCTGCTATGCCTGTTTGGTTATCCAGAATTTTGCCTCTTTTTTCTTTATATTTTTGAAATGCCTCCTTGTATAATTGCTTTTGAGCTTCTGGTATAAATCTTTCGTCTAGGTTTTTCCACTCCTGTATCAGTTTTCTCATGATTCTTTCCTCCTCTACCTCATTTTCTTTTTGTGTTTCCGTCTCCATTTGAACTTGTTCTGTTATTATCTCCACCCTTTCTCCTATTCCTTCTTCAGTTTCTCCTACTTTTGCTGTGTCTTTATCCTTCACCTCTTTGACTATTTCCATTGGTTCGTCCTCTGTCCCATCTTCCTCTACTATTTTATCTTCTTTCTCTTCGTTATCCTGCTGTAGAATTTTGAATTTATTATGGCTCTCTATATCCACTGGTTTTGTTTGCGTTTGTATTTTTATTCCTTCGTTTCCAGATTTCTTTCTTCTGTTTACCTGTTGGAAACCCTTTTCCTCTTCTTCTGTTCTTCCTGCTTTCCTTTGTTCTGCTTCTTGTTGTCTTATAATTTCCTCTTCCTTATTTATCGGGCACTGCTTGTATAGATGACCATATTCATGGCATCTTCTGCACCTAAAAGGTATGTGTTCATAGTCTATCGATTGTTGCCATATCTCATCATGATATTCTAGTTCTATGTACTCAGGCAGCGGTTCAGCTATATTCATGTAGACGCACAATCTTGCATAAGACGTGTATTTCCCTCTTTTCGTGGATTCTGCCACCTTAACAAAGGCTCCAATTGTGTTACCAATTCCTTCCATGATCTCGGGATCCCAAAATTCCACTGGTAGGCCAAATAATTTGACCCAGATTGGTGCTGCTAACATTTTTTCATTTTCAGGGTTGTATCTTTCCTCCCAATATTTCATAAACAAGCTTGCATTGTTCATGAAGTAGGGTCCTTCTTCAAAAACTCTGTCTTTATCTTCCAGATTTGCAAATATGACTGTAAAAAACCCTTTAGCTCCTAGTTTTAGCTCGATATGCCCTTTTGGTCTCCATCTCTGTTGTATCCATTTAAATAAATCCTTTTCTGTTGGCCAAAACCCTACAAACTTGCAGATCAAAGCATGATCTTTCATGTAGCAATTATATTCCTCAAGTTTGTTATTGGGTATTACATACCTTGGTTTTTTCTGTGCCCTTGGTAAGCATCTTCCTCCTGTCTTCAGTTGCCATTGATTTCCCATTACTGGAGCCTCTCTGCTGTTCTCTCTTGGGTTGCCCTGCGTTCTGCTCCCGCTTGCTTCTCCTGCTGTTACATTTTTTTAGGAGGGGATCTCTCCCCTCCCATGCCGACTTTCCATGGCTTCCTTCAGCTCTCCTGGCTTTTATTTGCTCCCTACCCAGCCAAACGAACTGCTTTCTTTCCTCTTACTGCACGCGGGGACCTCCTGCTATCAGTCGTCGTCACGATTTCCTGTACCTTTCGTCCTCTGCAAACTCCTTTCTTCAAACCCTAACCTTCATCTCCCTCGACCATCGCCCTACTCTCTCCCCCCCTCTTCTTTGTTGGGAACTCTTCCCTAGTCTAATCAAATTGTTGTGTGTATCTAGGGTTTATAATAAAAACCCTAGTAAGATATTGATTGAAGAATGAATCCCTATATATGAAATTCTAGTCTGATAATTTGTTTGTTGATTATTAATGAAATCCAGGGTTTGTGATAAAACCCTAGTAGAATTTCACATGAAATTCTAGGACATAATATTAAATACATAGATGTCATGATTGCTAACTTGATTTAGTTGTTGATGTCTAAATCTTTTTAAGTGTCGATGATGGAATCTAGAGTTTGCGACAAAAAAGACCCTAACAAGTTGTTGAAGTTTAGAATATAAAAATTGTAACCCTTGTTGACTATGAACCTAACCAGGTTTAGGTATTTAAAGTCCAAAGCTTGATTATTTTGATGCTTCCATTGTAATGACATGATTTTGATATAATTGACTGCATGCTTTTGTATATTTGTACTTAGTCGTACTTGTTGTTCAAAATTTGTAGGTACATAATGTTCAAGATGTTGAAGATGTTCATAATTGAAGATGAATTGATAAGCATGATGAATAAAGGGATATGTAAGAATGAATATGACATAAAACATGAATATATAACTTTGTTGCCATGAGAAATCATGATGTACCTAAAGAAATGAAATTTTAGAGTTTCCCTGATGTTATTATAAAGAACCTGCAAAAACAAAGTTGTTGATCTACCTAAGTTGAGAGGGAGCTTGGATGAAAGAAAGTGTATATCTCCCTAGTTGAGAGGGAGGGAATACTATGAAAATTATAATAGGGACCTTGAAGAAAAAATAAAGATCATGGATGAAGCATTATTGATAGATATTTTTGAATGACACAATTATAAACAAGACTTGGATTTCTAGCTAAGGCTGAGATTGGTCCTGCTGTAGAAATTAAAGAAGAAAGCTTTCGACCAAGATGTATTTGATAATGACCTAAGAAAAATCAAAATATTTGAAAGCCTCGAAGGATTGAGTTAACTTATATATATTGAAAGTTTATTACCAATTCGGGTTGTGATTTTGCAGGATCTCTCTATAAGAGGGTTGAACGTTTGAGGCATGCTTGGATTGGTGGATACATTTGGTTTCGTTAATGAGGAGAGATGAAGCATGTCTAGATCCCGAAGTAGGGAGGGTGGCGTTGGTCTTGGAGCTCTGACCTTGGATACACACCTAGATCCCCGAGTTGATGTTAGAGTTGAATCTTGATGGTAGCTAGAATGGTTAAAGCTTGGAACACACCTTAGTCCCACTCAATTAGATACATTTGTCAAGTATCTAATTTTTAGCACTGCGTGTGTTGTGATGTTAAAAAGTGTAGGAATAAAGTCTTAATTTGACTTTAGCCTTAGTCAAATTGAGTAAATCAAATTTCCACACCAGTAAGACAACTTGGAGGCAATTAACTAGTGTGACATGGCTCTTGTCACGTAGTTAAATTAGTAAATTCGAGTTATAGGCTTGGAGTTCAGTCATGCATGTGTTGATTGCTAAATTTTAGCAATATAGTTCAGTTATTTTCAGTTGTACTCAGTTAATTGACCTTTAACAACTAGTAGAGTAAATTGAAGGTCAGTTGTGCAGTGAGACAATAGTCTAACTCAAATATATGTTAGTTAACTAATAAATCAAACCAAAATAGCTCATGCATGCATGGCATTCAAATTCGTTTGCTGGAGTGGAGGAATTAAGGCTAATGTAAATTTATTTTTATACTAGTGGAGTGTAAACAATTTTTCATGCAGGCAATTGATCAATCCTTGGGAATTGCGCAAGGAAATAGGGATTTCCCTATTGTTTAGGATCTAAAATTAGCTCAAATTTTCACAAGGAAATAGGAGGCTGGAGGAGGCATAAAATGGTTAAGTGTTGGCCAGAGGTTGTCATTTAGTAGGGAGAACAATTTTACCTTTGCAGGTGGTGCTCAACGCTGAAGCATGCAATTGTATTAGTTTCTCTATTCAAATGATTAATGCAAAAAGTCTTGAGGAGTTTTTCCTAGTTAGCTTCCCCTAGAAATCATTGTGTACTTGTGCTTTTGCTTGTTTCATGTCTATGCATGTGTCTCTAAATTGTCATTTCCATTCCACAGAATTGTAGAGTAAAACTGTGTCTCTTGTTTTTCAGTTTGAAATCTTGAGCAATTGCAATTTCTATAAAATTTTTACAGTGTGCTATGACTCTTCATAGAACATATCATTTTGAGATCTTCCATGTACCTATATGTAATTATGAATACCCCTTAGTTAAGAGGGAGTATTGAAGAATGTAACTAGTGTCAGGCTTCATAATTGTATTTGAGTCATGATGTAATATATTTGTCAAAAGAAAGAAAAATAATTTTTAATTGTTAAAATTAATTGACTTATTAAAGCATAGGTTTCATGCTTGGATCAATGGTCAATAGGTCAAAGCACCCATTATGTGCTCTACGAATTTTATTTGAAGTCAAATTCAAAGTCATAAACCCTTCTTGGGTTTTGCATGTAAAGAAATAAAATTATTTTGTTGTAATTGAGTCATTATTTCCTCCACCATCAAGTCGGCCTTTCCTCAGATCAAGTTGGCTTCAAAAGGGACAACTTCAAACCACTATATATACCAAGCATTTGACCTACTTTGGAGGATATGAAGCATGGATTCATTTTGCAATTAAAAGTGCCAAGAAAAGGGTGCAAAGTCTAAAGGAATAGGAGAAAAGGTCAAGCGAAGGAGTGGGAAATAAGTCTAAGCAAAAGAAACAAGTTTATGCCACAAGTATGAAGGATCTATGATCTAGTTGCAGGGGCCAATTGTTCAGAACGTAACTTAGAAATTGCAAGACCGAAGTGGAGAGTTGAGCTTCAATATTGTAGAAAAAGTTTCAAGAAAGGAAACAACAAGACAATTTGATGTCTCTCCATGGGAGGTTAACTTCATGGATGGAGGAGAATGTTTGTATTGGTCAAAAGGCCTAGGTTGTCTCAATTTGATTTTCTAGTGGAAGAGTTTGACTGGGTTTTCCCCTTCATAGGGCTTTTGCCTTGGCTGAGTGCCTACATCTTGTGTTCGTGATCTTCATTGTTTGACATAGGCACATCTTGTGTTCGTGATCTTCATTGTTTGGCATTTGTCTTGATGAGAAGAATATAATAATTGAAATAAGAACTAATAAAAAAATTCATAAGAAAATGTCAAAGAAAGAGAAATCAAAATAATAATAAAATCCTAATTAAGCTACCCTAAAAGATTTCTTAATAAAAATTGACTATTTTATTTTATTTTCATGTAATTTTACCAAGTCACAATGTTTATGGGAAAGGACATAACATTACAACATCTCTTCCATACGTGGTTGACATTACAACATCTCTTCCATACATGGATCAGCGTCAAAGCACTTGGCCCACTATACATCTCACATTGTCTAAAAAAAAATCATTAAAATTAACTAAATTATAAATTTACTTTAAATTATAACATTCCAATACGAAAAGTGTTGATATGATATTTTCTTTAATTAATTATTTTGATATAAATTAATTTAAAAAATATAACTATAAATCTTAACTCTTTATTTGTAAATAATATTATGGTGCATATTTCACCTAATAATTATTGAAAGATTTATTATAAAATACACATACCTATCAACACAAAAAAAAAAAAAAAAAAACAAAACATAAAAATTCTAATTTTATAATTTTATTTTTTATTTTAGATTCATATAAATTATTTATGGTAAATTTATTTTTTTTATATTTCTAAAAAAAGAATTTTTAAGGGTTACTTTGAAATAATACATATATATTTTAAATAGTTAGTTCAAATTTATTTTAAATTTATATTTATTAAGTATTGAAAATAATTAAATTATAGAGATGTATTTTTTTAAATAGAAAATTTGAGAAAAAATTTATCCCAAAAAAAAAATTGATTGATTTATCTCAATACTTTTGATAAAATCTCTTATGATGATGATGATGATGATGATGGTTATTGTCCACTGAGACCAAACTTTGGTCTATCGGACCTAAAGAAACAAATTATTTAGTTTGATTTAAGATTTTATTCCTATGCTCTAAAAGCTTGGAGAGAAGCCTTCTGAGCTCACTATAATTTTGACATCGTAAAAGGCTAGGAAGGTCAATATTGCGACAAAGATTATGAAACTGAGATCTAATGTGGTTGTACGCGGGGCACTCTAAAAGGAAGTGGTTTTCATCCTCGATGTTCCTATTCTCACAGAGATGGCAGATCCTTTCCATCCATGGTGTTTTAGGAACTGCCCAACGACCTGTTTCACTATGGAGCTCATGAGAGTTTGTTCTAATCTTCGCTATATTAATTTTCTTCTTTGAGCTAGTTAAAACAGAGAGATACATCTGATCTTATAGGGTGGGGTTGATGACCTTATTATATTACACTTAAATTATAAAAAATAATGTATTATAATTTTTAAATTCAAAATTTTGAGGAAAATATTTACATTCAGAAAAATTTGAACTCTCAACATTTGATAATTTTAATAATAAATATATTTTATATGATATTAAAGAATAATGAAAAAATAATATAATAATTTTTTGGTTTTGAGAAAAGAAAATCAAATTTTATATATATATTATTTGGAAAATAATTGAATGTATAAAATATATATATATATATATAAAATATTTTTTTTAATGGCAAGGAATTTCTATAACCAACATTATCTTAACAAATATTTATACTTATAGAAATTAATCATTCACTCAAAACAAATTGATGCAAAGCCCGGGTAAGGTTGTTGTGATAAGCGTCAAAGCACTTGGCTCACTATACATCTCACATTTCCTAAAAAAAAATCATTAAAATTAACTAAATTATAAATTTACTTTAAATTATAACATTCCAATACGAGAGAAGTGTTGATATGATATTTTCTTTAATTAGTTATTTTGATATAAATTAATTAAAAAAATATAACTATAAATCTTAATTCTTTATTTGTAAATACTATTATGATGCATATTTCATATTCACCTAATAATTATTGAAAGATTTATTATAAAATACACATACCTATCAACGTAATTAAAAAAAAAAATTAATTTTATAATTTTTTTTAGATTCATATAAATTATTTATGATAAATTTATTTTTGTATATTTCTAAAAAATAAATTTTTAAGTGAAAAAAAATAGTTACATTTTATTGTTACAGTTTTAAAATTTAAATCCATAACAAAATTTTATAAATAAAATTGGGTTACTTTGAAATAATACATATATTATTTAAATTTATATTTATTAAGTATTGAAAATAATTAAATTTTAGAGATGTATTCTTTTTAAATATAAAATTTGAAAAAAAATGATTGATTTATTTCAATACTTATGATAAAATCATATATATATATATAATATATATATAATATATATATATATATATATATATATATATATATATATATATAACAGTTAAATTATAAAAAATAATATATTATAATTTTTAAATTCAAAATTTTGAGTAAAATATTTACATTAAGAAAAATTTGAGTTCTCAACATTTGATAATTTTTTTTTGTTAATAATAAATTTATTTTATATGATATTAAAGAATAATGAAAATTAATATATTAATTTTTCTGGTTTTGAGAAAGGAAAATCAAACTATATCTATCTATATATATATTATTTGATTTAGAAATATATATATATATATATATATATATATATATATATATATATATTTTAATGGCAAGGAATTTGTATAACCTGTCAGGCTAGGTAGTAACTCCACAAAATTCAATTCATTTTATTCCTTTAGGTTGGTCTTTATTATATACATGAGGGAGACTGTTCACTTCATCTCCCGATGACTGTGCATATTACTTATTTATTTATTTACATTATATTCACCCAATCTTGATGATTAGGTGTCAACATTCCCTCCCTTAATCTGAAGGGATGTTGGTGAGTCCAAGCATCATTCTGAATCGTTCAAACTTTTCTCTTCCAAGTGCTTTGGTGAAGATGTCAGCAATTTTCTCATTAGTGGAACAATGACGGAGATGGATTGTTTTGGCCTCAACATGATGTCGAATAAGATGATATTTGGTATTGATGTGCTTCGTTCGATCATGGAACTTTGGATTCTTAGCCAACTTTATTGAAGAGGTATTGTCAATCATGAGTGGAGTTGATTGTACTTGTTTTACCTACAAATCTTCAAGAATTTTCCTAAGCCACACAATTTCTTTTGTTACTTCAGCTGTTGCCATGTATTCTGCTTCTGTTGTGGAATCTGCTGGAACTGATTGTTTGCGTGATCTCCAAGAGACAGCTCCTGATACAAGACTCATAGCATATCCTGAAGTAGATACCCCAGTTTCTTTGTCTCCATCGAAGTCTGAATCAGAGTATCCAATCAAACTGAATTCGTCCACCTGTGTATACTTGATTCCAAAGTCTTGAGTTCCCTTCAAGTACCTTAGAACTCTTTTTGTAGTAGACCAGTGTCCCTCACAAGGCTTTTGCATAAACCTGGAGAGGATTCCAATAGCAAACGAAATGTCTGGTCTGGTAGTAGTTATGTAGTTGAGACTTCCTACAAGCTGTCTATATTTTGTTGCATCCTCAAATTCTTTTCCTTCAATAGATGTAAGCTTTAAGTTTTGTTCCATTAGAGTAGTAAGAGGATTGCATTCTATCATGCCAAATCTGTTCAACAGATCTTCAATGTATTTCTTTTAAGAAAGAAATATGGACTTTAGATGTTGGGTTACTTCCATACCAATATAGTAATGAACATAGCCCAAATCAGTCATCTCAAAACTTTTCCCCAATTCCTTCTTTATGGATGCAATGTAGCTTTCATTGTTCCCTGTCATCAAAAGATCATCTACATATACTACAAGATATACAACTGTTTTGCAAACTTTCTTGATAAATAAAGTTGCATCATCAAGATCATAATGTCTGAAATTGAGTTTCAAAAGATGCTCAGTTAGTTTTTCATACCAGGCTCGTGGTGCTTGTTTGAGGCCATACAAGGACTTCACAAGTTTGCATACTTTATGTTCATGTACTTTCACAACAAATCCTTCTGGCTAGGACATAAAAAAATTCTCTTTTAGATCTCCATTCAAGAAAGCAGTTTTTACATCCATTTGTTGGACTTTCCAATCGTTCTGAGCTACTAGGGCAAAGAGTGTCCGGATGGTAGCCCATTTCGTTGTGGGGGCAAAAGTCTCCTTATAATCGACCCCTTCCTTCTATGCAAAACATTTTGCCACAAGCCTAGCTTTGTGCTTGTCAATTGAGCCATCAGCTTTATACTTGTTCTTGTAGACCCACTTGCAGTCAATTAGTTTGGTTCCAAATGGAGGATCAACTAGCTTCCAAGTGTCGTTCTTTATGAGGGCATCATACTCCTTTTGCATCGCTTCTTTCCATTCATCATGAGAAGCAACTTCTTTGAAGGAAGTTGGTTCAAAATCTGTAGACAAGTTCAATTCACAATCATAAGAAACATCCATATCAACAGGTGAATTATAGTCATCTACATCACCTCCATTTTGTCGGTTTGAATTTCTAGTTCCTGACTTTCCAACCTCATCAGGATGAACACTTTCAAGTGTCTTTGTCAGCCACTTTGGGGACCTTTCTTAGATGGTCCAGGCTGCTCCATTGATTGAGTTGGGACTGAATCAAGACCGAGTCTCCCAATTCTATCAATCACATCACTTAAAGCATCATCTGTTGTTGGAGTTTCATGCAGGGGAGAGTGTTCTTCAGAAGAAGATTCCACATGTTGATCTAGTATAGGAATCCCCCCTTCAAGATGTGGAATTTGATTATCAAATTCTTGAAATGATTTTTCTTTTACGAATCTATCCAAGCGATCAAGTTGTCGCTCAACAACATTGTCAGTTTTGGATGATTCAAGAAAAATTACATCTCTAGATATAACAAACTTTTTATTTACTTCATCATAGAGATGATATGCTTTGGAGGTGTTTGAATACCCCATGAAGATACACTTATGACTTCTTGCACCAAGTTTGTTTCTATGTACCTTTGGTATCAAGGCATAACAGGTGGAACCAAAGACCTTGAGATGCTTTACCAAAGGAACATGCCCATACCACATTTCATATAGAGTCTTGTTTCTAATAGCATTAGATGGACATCTATTCTTTATATATGCAGCACATAGAACAACATCAGCTTGGCAAAACATTATCTTTACATTTTTGAAGAAAATCATGGATCATACCATATTTAAGATTGTCCTATTCATTCTTTCAGCTACACCATTCTGTTGGGGATTATAAGGTATAGTTGTTTGATGTTTGATCCCATGTTGACGAAGATAGTTTTCAAAATGTGTATTCTTTTCCATTATCATTGCGAATAGACCCAATATGAGATTGTGCATCATTTTCAATCCATTTATGAAAGCTCTTGAATGTTTGAAAAGCATCAGATTTGTTCTAAAATAAATAAACCCAACACATTCTGGTGTAGTCATCAATAAATGTCATCATATATTTATTTCCATTTGCAGAAGGAACAGACATTGGACCACATAAATCTGAATGAATGAGTTCAAGTATTCTATGTGCTCTTGAATGTGAATCATGAAAACACTGTTTGCTATGCTTTCCTAGAATACAAGCGTCACATTGCTTAAATTTCCTAGGAATTGTAGGCAAACCAGCAACACCATTTCTTCAACAAGAGGAGGCTGTCATAGTTCAAATGTCCAAATCTAGCATGCCATAATAAAATTGATGGAAGTGTACCTTCTTCATAATGAGAATTGTATGAAAAATGTTGTGTACGAGCAAAGGTACCTTGCAGTTTGATAAGCCTTTCTTCTTCTATTCCCCTCATGACAAGTGAGTGGTCAGATGCTTTTCTCACCTCAATCTTGCCATCAAACATATGAATGGAGTGACCTTGCTAGCGGATGTGAACCTAGGACAGCAAGTTTCTCTTCAGTTGTGGGAGATATAGAACATGGTGCAGAAGAAAGTTTGGAAGACCAGGAAATTTAAGCCTGATTGTGCCAAGCCCTGATGGCTTGATTTTTTATTGGTCTGCAAAGTATACTGTTCCATCAACATTGTCAGTAAATTCTTCAAAAAAATATTTTCTATGAGTCATGTGGCAAGTTGCTCCTGAGTCAAGCAACCAATCATTTTTCCAAGAAGCAAGTGAAGCATTAAATAAATCTTCATTTACTCCAATATTACATTGTGCCACAACATAGTGAGCGGATTCAGGTGCTTTACCTTTGTCTGTATCATTAGTTTTACCTTTCTGTTGGTTTCTTTGCTGCTCAATTTTGTCCCATGGTAGCTTGCATGTAGAGGCATCATGTGATCCATTTCTTTTGCAGCGTATGCAGTGTAAATCTACCTTTTCTCCTTGAGAGTGTCTGCCCCCCCTGCCTCTGAAATATCTTCCTCTTCCTCTTCGACCACCTCTTCCTCTGGAAGAATCTTTAGCAGGATTCTTTTCTTTATGAGCAAGGCACACAACCTCTTCAGAAGATTCAGGGGCTGTCTTCTTTCCAAAAGCTTTCTCTCTTTCAGCAAACTTTTTCACAAGAGAGTCAAAGGTGATATCTTTGAGATTTCCATTTGCTTGCAATGACTCAAGATAATTGGAGTAAGTAGGATAAAGTGCCTTGAGAAAAGCGATAAGAGGAATATCCAATTCAACCTTAGTGGATTTTATATCATGCATTCTAGACTTTACTTCAGATGCAAGAGCAAGAGGATAATTATTTTGCAGTTCAAGAGTGAAGAGTTTAATCATGAGTTGAACAACTTCAAGTGCAGAATGTGAGTCATAGAGTTCTTTTAGCTTTTGTAAGGCTTCAAAAGCAGTTGAAAATGGTGAAATATGGCAACTCACCTCTTTATTTACAGATGTTGTGATTAATGCATAAGCTTTGTTGTTCTTGTTTTCCCAAATGACAAGCTCTTTGTCTGATGTAGGTTGTTCTAGCTCTTTTTCTTTGTCTCCAACACACACTCCTTTCCACAACTCATTGGAAATGAGCATGTGTTTTATGATCCGGAACCACTCAGGATAGTTCTCTTTGCTAGTGAGAACTATTCCGACAATGGATATGATTGAATGCATACTGTAACAAAAACTTCCGTTGCAATTTGTTTTTACTCCTAATGGGAAAAAATATATTTTTGATATGACTGGACAGAAAATTCAAATTTCAATACGTAAGACTATAAATACACAAAACTATACAACGCATTCAACTGGACAACGCTCTGAATTGGACAACGTAAATACACAAAACTTTATAGCGCATTCAATAGAGGTATATACAACACTCCAACAGAGGTACGTTTTTTTTTGTCACTGAACGCAATATGATTAAGGCCGATGTTTTCAGTGAAAGTGCGACCATCATTGGGAGCACAACAGAAAAGGTCAGGGTAAAAAATCTCTTACAATTGCAAACCCAGAAATCCCTTGCAATGTGTCTCAGTGCAAAAACTTACATAACTCGATGCAAATGATAGTTTTGCATCTCTTCTCCCAATGCGACCTCTTTTACCAGATTGGTAAGCTCTCGGAGTGTAGCATCAGCACAGCACGTTACCAATACACCACCATGGGAAGACTCGTATCCTAGCAACCACACCATTAACCACTTTGCATCATCGTAGCACTTTACCAATACACCACCGTGGGAGGACTCGTATCCCAGCAGCCACACCATTAACCACTTTGCATCAGAGGTTCATTCGATGGAGGAAATATGGAAGACGCAATTCATGTGACGGAGACAGCGTTAACTTCCAGGTCAACTAACAGAGAGCATCATCGACATTCTCATGTGGGTGTACACCATATGCAACAAGTATGAAAAGCATGACATTGACAAACAGAAGGAGAATCAGATCTCCAGAAACAATGCCTTCGTCAGGGTTTATACCACCGTCGAGTCTGACATTGAGGCCACAAAGCAAAAGTCAACGATGTCGCGAACTGAAAGAATAGGGAGGGGTCACGACCATGAATGTTGAAATTCAGCACACCAAGGCCAGATTGCATGAAGAGATTCCCAAGTCACAGAAATTGGCTCAAAAAAAAGGGAAATCTGCAACAACCCACCTAATTTCACCTACTAGCTACCAATTTCCATTGTTGAAGCAGGAAATTTGACTCTCATGCTATTCCAATTTCAAGAAGTGGAGGCCGGAGTGGACCGAGCAGCAAAGAGGCGCTCAGATATCAAGATAGTAAAAAATACCACTAAATTTCCAGCAATTCCAGCTAGACCACCGAGAAGAACCGTTAGAGGGCGGACTGGTCTATGCGCAGAAGATGGTAGAAGATGATTATGGCAGAAGCCACGCTGATAATGCAGCGTTTAGACAATGGCATTGACTGTGGAGGGGACAGAGAGCATGGTAGTGGACAGACTGCAAGAGACTAGCAGAAGGGAGTTACAAGACTATGCCAAAAATGGAGCTGGCTCTGATACCATGTCAGGCCAGGTAGTAACTCCATAAAATTCAGTTCATTTTATTCCTTTAGGTTGGTCTTTATTATATACATGAGGGAGACTGTTCACTTCATCTCTCGATGACTGTTCATATTACTTATTTATTTATTTACATTATATTCACCCAATCTTGATGATTAGGTGTCAACATAACCAACATTATCTTAACAAATATTTATACTTATAGAAATTGATCATTGACTCAAAACAAATTGATGCAAAGCCGAAGTAAGGTTGTTTTGATGCAAACCCCAAGTAAGGTGGTTTTATGATGATTGCGATGATGGGCTTGATAGCTAGAACTTTAGTCCCCAAATTTGCCCAAGAAAAAAAATCAAATATGTCTCTCTTGCAAAAATTGACAAATTCTGCAGGTATCAACTCAATGGGAAAGTGATCTCTAACACAAATTCATGTTGATTTTAGTGTAAAAATTAATAATATACATTGATTTATATGTTTTTGTGCAAGTGATTTACATGTGTTTGTGTAGGTGAAGTCATTTATAAGTTTATATCATTAATTCTTTCAAGTTTTTAATTTTTTTTTTTATTAAAGATATCAGTTATAATTTTTTTTTCAAATTTTAAATAAAATTTTTATTATAAAAGTTTGCATGGGGTAGCTCATGTAGTAATGGTTGTGGAATTGAAATTTTATTAAATTAAAAGTCTTGAATTCAAATCTTATATTACCCTCCTTATAGCAAAAAAACAAAATATAATATAATATTTATATTCAAATTATAATGACATAGAACAATTTCTTAATTTAATTACTTAATATAATTTCTTTTTCAAATTAAATATATATAAAATGTTATTTCTTTTTCAAATTATATATATATATATATATAAAATGTTATCCAACTTTTAAAACATTCTTCACTTTATAAATAAACTTATTATTAAATAAACTTATTATTAAATAGAAATAATAAAAACAGAGATGATGTTTGTGAAGGACATGCATGTGTGACCTCGTGAACTCGACATATACTTTTGCATGGATGAATGAGACTCACACACAGAGAGATTGAGATTGTGATTATGTTGGCAAAAGAGAAACACACTATTCAATTTGATTTCCCAGACAAAGAAAAGGAATGTGCATGTGTAATGAAAAAGATAAATCCTCACCTCTCCTTCAACTTTCACTCATATCAACATGTCTGTTTTGTACCATTTCAGTGTTTCTTCTTTTAATCTCACTGGGTATTGAGCTGGGGCTGAGGAGAATCTCAATAATCAATTGGAAAAACACTCTCATACCAATGCAAAATTTCAACGCATGCACCCCGTTCATAGAACTGAATTATTATTATTCTGACAGAAACCGACTGCTCCGATATTCTCATTACAAAATCTCTCTTGGACTGTAAAAAAATACTCATATACTTGTGTATATAAACTTCATATATGTTTTCATATGTTCAAGACTATTCATACACTTCTCTATATATATACACTTTATTATTACTACGTGGGAATCAAATTGAATAATGTTTTGGTTTATATATATATATATATATTTGATTATTATTATTATTAGGGAAATTAAATTGAATAATGTTTTGGGAAATCAAATTGAATAATGACAAAATCACAATCTTTTTGGAAGGCAAATTATATTTATTACTAATTGGAGTTGTGATTTTGTAGGATTTTTATGTAAGAAAGCTAAATATTTTAAGCATGTTTGGATTGGTGAATATATATGGTTTAGTTAATGAGGAGAGATGAAGCATCTTGAGGCGACAAGATGTTTGCGAGGACATCTATTTGACCTATAATGATGTCTAGATCTCAAACTAGGGAGGGTGGCGTTAGTCTTGGAGCTCTAACCTTGGATACACACCTAGATCCCTGGTTTGGTGTTACAGCTGAAGTGCCTAATGGTACGTAAAATGTCTAAAGCTTGGAACACACCTTAGTACCACCGGATGAGAGACCTTGGTCAAGTATTTAATTTGTAGCACTACTTGTGTTGTGATGTTAGAAAGTGTAGCAAGAAAGGCTTAATTTGATTTTAGCCTTAGTCAAATTGAGTAAAGCAAATTTCCACGTCATCAAGACAACTTGGAGACACTTAACTAGTGTGACATGGCTCTTGTTAGTTAGTTAACTCAGTAAATTCGAGTTATAGGCTTGGATTTCAGTCATGTATGTGTTGATTGCTAAATTTTAGCAATCTAGTTCATTTATTTTTAGTTTTACTCAGTTAACTGGTCTCTAACAAGTAATAGAGTTAGTTGAAGGTCAATTGTGTAGTGAGACAACAGTCTAACTCAGAGATTTGTCAACTAATAGAGTTAGTTGAAGGTCACTTGTCTAGTGAGACAACAATCTAACTCAGAGATTTGTCAGTTAATTGATCAATCAATCCAAAATATCTCATGCATGCATGAAATTTTAATCCCTTAGCTGGAGTGGAGGAGTTAAGGCTAATGTAAAATTATTTGTATACTAGTGGAGTGTAAAGAATTTTGCATGTAGGCAATTCATCAATCCATGGGAATTACGCAAGGAAATATGGATTTCCCTATTGTTTAGGAGCTCAAATTAGCTCAAATTTGCGCAAGGAAATAGGAGGCTGGAGGAGGAAGAAATTCGCTAAGTGTTGGCCAAAGGTTCTAATTCAGTAGGGAGAACAATTTTACCTTTGCAGGTGGTGCTCAGAGTTGGAGAATGCAATTGTAATAGTTTCTCTATTCAATTCATTAATGCATAAAGGATTGAGCAGTTTTCCCAATTTGGTTCCCCTAGAAATGACTATGTACTTATGGTTTTGTTTGTTGTATGTCTATGCATGTGTTTCGAAATTTTCATTTCCATTTCGTAGAATTGTAGAGTAGCATTGTGTCTCTTGTTTTTTGTTTGAAATCTTTAGCAGTTGCAATTTCTATCAAATTTCTACAATGTGCTATAACTCTTCGTAGAACATATCATTTTGAAATATTCCATGTACTTATATGTAATTATGAATACCTCCCTAGTTAAGAGGGAGTGTGAAGAATGTAACTAGTGTTAGTCTTCATAATTGTATTTGAGTCACGATGTAATATATTTGTCAAAAGAAAGAATTTTTTTTATTGTTAAAAGAAATTGACATATTAAAGCATGGGTTTCATGCTTGGATAAACTGTCAATAGGTCAAAGCACCATTGTGGGCTCTAGGAATTTTATTTTAAGTCAAAGTCAAAGTCATAAACCCTTCTTGGGTTTTGCATGTCAAGAAATAAAATTATTTTGTTTTAACTGAGTCATTATTTCCTCCACCATCAAGTTGACCTTCCCTCAGATCAAGTCGGCTTTAAAAGGGACATCTTCAAACCACTATATACACCAAACATTTGACCTACTTTGGAGGATATGAAGCATAGATTCGTTCTGCAATTAAAAGTGCCAAGAAAAGGGTGCAAAGTCTAAAGGAATAGGAGAAAAGCTCAAGAAAAGGAGTGGGAAATAATTCTAAGAAAAATACACAATTTTATGCCACAAGTATGGAGGATCTATGAGTTGGTTGCAGGGGCTGAAGGTTCAGAACCTATCTCAGAAATTGCAGGACTAAAGTGGAGCTGAGCTTCAAGATTGTAGAAAGAGTTTGAAGAAAGGAAATGACATGATAGTTTGATGTGTCTCCATGGGAGGTTAACTTGATGGATGGAGGAGAATCTTTGTATTGGTCAAAATGTCTAGGTTGTCTCAATTTGATTTTCTAGTCGAAGAGTTTGACTGGATTTTTCCCTTCATAGGGGTTTTGCCTTGAGTGAGTGCCTACATCTTGTGTTCATGATCTTTATTGTTTGACATTTTTTCTTGATGAGAAGAATATAATAATTGAAGGAAGAACTAATAAAAAAGTGCCTACATCTATTTGGCATCTGTCTTGATGAGAAGAATATAATAATTGAAAGAAGAACTAATAAAAAAGTGCCTACATCTTGTGTTCGTGATCTTTATTGTTTGACATTTTTCTTCATGAGAAGAATATAATAATTGAAAGAAGAACTAATAAAATTCACAAGAAAATGTCAAAGAAAGAGAAATCAAAATAATAATAAAATCCTAATTAAGCTACCCTAAAGGATTTCTCAACAAAGTTGACTATTTTACTCCAATTTTATTTTATTTTTTTAATTTAATTTTAATTTTTATGTAATTTGACCAAGTCACAATGCTTACGGGAAAGGACTTGACATTACAACAGCTCTTCCATACCAACTAGCTCACCTATATAAATTAAATAATCATGATAAGTATCAACACACTTGACCCACAAATTAAAAAAAAAAAATCATAAAAATTAACTAAATTATAACTTTACTTTAACTTATAAGATTCCAATTAATTAATTTGATATAAATTAATTAAAAAAATATAACTAATTTGGAAATAATCTTTGATTTATAAATACTATTATGAATACATATTTCATATCCACCTAATAATAATGATAATTAAATTAAAATTTTAAAAAAATTATTATAAATAAACATACTTATTAACCTAATTTAAAAAAATATTTATAATTTTATAATCAATTCATTTTTTATATTTCTAAAAAATAAATTAAAAAATAGCTAAACTTCATTGTTACATTCTTAAAATTTAAATCTATAATAAAATTTTATAAATAAAATCCGGTTACTTTGAAATAATACTTTTATTTTTTTTCCATATTGTAATATATTTTATATTTAAAAAAAGTAACTTTTTAAATACTTATATTTTAGTAAAAGTTAACTTTTTAAATATTGACTTTTACATTTAAAAAAAAAAAATTAACTTTTTAAATATTTATATTCAAAGAAAATTAAAAATTAACTTTTTAAATATTTGTATTTTAAAGTTAACTTTTAAATAGTTATTCAAATTAACTTTTACATTTAAAAAAAAATAACTTTTTTTATATTTATATTTTTACATTTAAAAAAATTTAAAAATTAACTTTTTAAATATTGTATTTTAAAATTAACTTTCAAATGGTTAGTTCAAATTTATTTTAAATTTATATTTATTAAATATTGAAAATTATTAAATTTTAGAGGTATATTTTCTTTTAAATATAAAATTTATGAAAAAATTTAATGATTTATATCAACACTTTTTATAAAATCACATATATGTAACTAATGCAAAATAATAGATTATAATTTTTAAAATATATATATTTTAAAAAAAATATTTATATTAAAAAATGTTATATATATATATATATATATATATATATATATATATATATATATGAGTTTGTATACTCAATATTATTTTAATAAATATTTATACTCATAGAAATCTAACATTCACTCAAAACAATTTGATGCAAAGCTCAAGTTAAGAACCACGGTGTGTCAAAAAAAAAAAATCACGTATTAACTCAATCATAGATTTGCATCATCAATTCCCTCACAGTTTTAATATTTTTATTAAAAATATCATTTATAAATTATAAATTTTCAAATTTTAAATAGGAATATCTATATACATAGATTTTTACTATATAAAATTTATATTATATAAAATAATCTTTTTATAATTTAATTATTTAAATAAATTTAGATTTTTATTATATATAACTTATTTTCAAATTATAATGATATAGAACAATCTTTTCATAATTCAATTACTTAATATAAATTTAAATTTATTCCAAAATCATCAATATTTTTTATTTTATTTTTTAAATTAAAAGAATGTTATTTAATTTTTAAAACATTCTTACAATTAAATAGAATAATAAAAATAAAAATAATGTTTTTTTAGAAAAAAAGACAACTTTCTATTAAGATAAAAAGATGTTATATAAACATGCATGCAGTATATGTGCCAATATATACCCCTTTATTAAGATAAAAAGATGTTACATAAACATACACGCAACATATATACCAAAATATATCCCTAAATACATCTTTGAAAAAAATCCATACATTGCATATGCCCATGACATCATCCTACAAAAGGGACCCACAAAAATAAAGATGATGTTTGTGAACCTGACATATACTTTTGCATGGATGAGACTCACATACAGAGAGATTGTGATTATGTTGGCAAAAGAGAAACACATTATTCAATCGGATTTCCCGACAAAGAAAAGCCGTGAAAAAGATAAACACTCACCTCTCTTTCAACTTTCACTGATATCATTTCAACTCTCTTTCAACTTTCACTGATATCTGTTTTCTATCATTTCAGTGTTTCTTCTTTTAATCTCACTGGCTATTGAGCTGGGCATGCACCCCATTCATAGAACTGAATTATTATTATTCTATCAGAAACCGACCGCTCGGATATTCTCATTACAAAATCTCTCTCGGATATTCTCATTACAAAATCAAATTGAATAATGTGTTTTTTTCCCAATATAATCACAACTTTTTTGGCTAATCATATCTGTATGTGAGTCTTATTTATTCAAAAATTGAGATGTGATTTACTAGAAGTAGTGTCTTATAACATTATGAATTACAGAATTTTGCATTTTGAAATCATTATTTTTCTTTTAGGGTCACGACTAAGACATATATTAAATTGGTGTATGAGACTTCCTTGTCTATGAAACAAAGGACCCACTTTTGACTAAGACAAACATTAAATTGGTGTATGAGACTTCCTTGTTTATGAAACAAAGACCCATTTCTGACTAAGACAAATATTAAATTGGTGTATGAGACTTCCTTGTTTATGAAACAAAGGACCCACTTGTGACTAAGACAGACATTAAATTGGTGTATGAGACTTCCTTGTTTATGAAACAAAGGACCCACTTCTGCGTAATGATAAGCCTTAATTTAACTACTTTGTGTTCATTGAGCCTATCATTCTACAGCCCAATATGATGTGTAACTCCGTCATCAAAGTTGAAATTTTGCTCAAATCAACTTAAATACAAATTTTAAAAATTAAAAAAAAAGTAAAATAACTTTTTTCAAAATATTTAAATAATATTGATTCATAAATCTATATTTAAAATAAATATATGCTAATATTTTCAAAACTTCATATTAATAAACTGTGATCACTCTGCATAACTTTGATATTGATAATATACACTCATACACCGACCATAGGAATATTCAACATCTAGTTCAGGCCCTTTTTAACCAGGGCCATGTTGTCTGGAAAAATGAATTGTAAAAAAAATTAATGATGTCAGTAAGAATACTGCATATTTATGTCAGTCATCTCGGCTTAATAATCTTATTTTTTCGATAAATATTCGAAAACTTAAATCTAATATTCCTATTATTTTTAACCTGATTTTAAGCAAAAGTCTCCTGAAATTATGTCCAAAGGAAGAAAAGTTTAGACTATGGTTTGAAAAATTCAATAAAATCATTCTCTTTCTACCAATTAAATCAACTATTTTATTTCATGTGATACCGATGGTAGTGGAGATATTAATATGACATGAATATGATTTTGTAATAGTTTAGGCGTGTAAATAGATAACAATGGCACATAAATGTAGCCCATATATTAATATGGTATAAATATGATTTTGTAATAGTTCAGGAGTGTAAATAGATAATAATGGAATAAATTTTAATAGTTAATTTATTTGGTTAAATTTTGTCAAAATTTTGGATAATAGTTGTTATTAGTTTTTATCTAGACACGATTTTAGCAATCGATTTGCAGTTTGATTGTTATTAGTTTAGTTTTGATTTACGCAAAGCATAATGTTAAACTTTAGAAATAAATAACACATTTTTTATTATAACTAAAAAAATTAATTTATAAGCACTTGATTGGACAAAAAAATTGATGTCTTATTTCAGCCTTAATGCCACAAGTTCTAGTCTCACTATAAACTTTGCTAACTTTGAGAAGTCGTCGGTATTTATGGCCAATGTATGCCACTGTGCTTTGAGGCCGAATCTAAGGCAGCTGGTGCACTAACTAAAGGTGGCTAGTACACGACAGTGGTTAGGGCTTCTCATAGAAAAAACTTCCATGGTCATATCGATTTCACCTTTGTTATGCTGAGGGAGGATCCTTCTCATTGCGCAGTGAAAAAACGCTCTCACAACCTCGCTTGGAAGCCACTATTGGTCATGCTCAACCCCATCAGATGAAGGAAAAGAAGAAGATGTGCAACTTGGTAGAATGTAATCCTTGATTCTCGAGCCATCCCTCTTGCCTCGCCCGATCTGGAATGAGATGAAGGAAATTGTCACGACTATTACTACCAGTAAACCCCTTACAAGCCACAGACTTTCCGAGAGTGGAAGCCTCTTATTTTTCTTCATTGGATTGAACTGACTCAATTGTGTTGGGCTCTATTGGTTCACTCTTTGAATCCAATCAATGTTGTTGAGGTTGTAAATTGGTTTTATGGGTATCGGCAAGCAATAAGCACCAACACATAATGAACGATTGTGAGGGTTTATGTCTTATCCATCGTCTAATGTAGAGAGTGATATATATATCCAGACATATAAATTAATATTTCAAGATGTTGTGCAAGGTGTGGTGAAGTAAAATTATGAGTGCGGACACAAACAATTCCTCTAGCCCGATAATGGGTCTAGCCACAACCGATACATTCTATGGAAGATTTCCTTAGGTTAAAACCAATTAAGAGGGCCTACCTCTTAGTATGCTTATCTCGTTTGGTGATGACCTTACTTGCTTGCTCCAACTATCTCCCGTTTCCTTCTTCGAATACCTGAAACAAGTAAACAACAGAAAACAACAACCGTGATAATAGACAAATTGTAATTCAACCTACTTAACAAGTCAAGAAGCATTAAGCCATAAACATGTGAGATGAAACATTATGTAGGAAATCAATCGATAGTTGCATATATATTGAATCAAGAAGAGATTACAACCATTGTCTTGACGTTGCCGTTCTCCTCTGACAAAACCAAGTTCCCACACACTTCCATTAGCATTCCATGATGGCCTCAACAATGATAGTTTTAAGGCTCTTCCCTTTAGGTTTCACACTAAACCAAATTCACACTTCTCCCTCACACAACTAGAGAGCTAAAACTATGAATAGCTTGTTGTTTACTCCAAACTTAATTAGCACTAGCACACCAACATTAACACTTCAACACTAGCTTGTGCTTGGGAAAAATGGAGGTTTATATAACATGAATGGATGGGAGATGGTTCTTCTTCTCATGGGAGAAGGTCTTATCTCTTGAGGTAATTCCATCCTTATAGGGGAAAGGAGCCCAAACTGACATCCTCGACTCCATCCGGCTCAACCATTTACCAAACTTCTGTTACGAAGCTTCTAAAGCTGGAAGCTTTGACTCCTTATTTAAAAAAATTTCCATAAGAGGATCGGCGGGACTGGAAAAAAGCTTAGTCACTCCGGTCAGCATTAGGGACAATGTTAATCCTTGCATATCAGCGCGAGGAGGACAAGGGTCATTAGCGCCGATCTTGTAAACTGGGAAAACATAAGATTTTGGGGAAATGGTGCAAAAGGGAATTGTTCTGCTCATGAAGAGGGATACATTGGGAGTTTATTCATGAAGGGAAAACATGTAGGGTTCATTGTAGAGGTACTCCAAGATCAAGGGACGGGGAGTACAGGGATAGTGACAAAATGTTGTGTAACACAAGGTTCAATACATATTGTTTTTCTCCCATTTCAAGGAATCTTTCCAAACGCCACGAGTGTTAATTTTAGATAAGCCTTCTACCTTTCTAAAACGATGGGTAATTTCACAATTGGATACCTGATAAGCGTTAATAATTGACAGTCTATGTAACCTTTTGATTTTTTGCACATTGAAATATATATGCAAATTTATGAGTTCCAATATTCCCTTGATGGTCACATGAATTCTTTACACAAATTTTATGTACAAGAATATTGAAGATTGAGTTGTCGGGAACAAAAACAACACAACTAAATAAATTCTAATGTTACTACTGGTATTAGATTTAACAATTTTTGTATCACTTTTGCTTATATATATATATATATATATATATATATATATATATATATATATATATATATATATATATATATATATATATATAGATATATATATATAGTTAATGGGAAGGGACTACACAACATCTAACAACACTTGTTGTAGTTTGTTGTTGAGTTTCTTTTTCATTTGAATATCTCAAGAAAGATATAGTAAATGTCGTTGGAAATTTAACTAGTTTTTATAATAGTTTGAATTTGTATAAAATAATAATAGTCAATTAGGGTAATGTCTAGTGGTTGAGTGAAATGATTGTTATCCTATCCATCTTGGTTCAAATTGATGCTAGTTTCATGTTGAGCTTTGATGCTTTGAATAATATGTTTGAGCCCAAGCACTTTTAAGTGAGTATAATTGTGGGCTGGATTGATGCCAACAACCTCATTTTTATTTTTGGATTGAGAGGAACACTGATTTCTTTCCTTGAGAAAAAAATAAAAATAAAATAATGATAAATATGTTTAAAAGTTAATTCAATTTATTATTAGAAAGGTATGTTGATGAAAATTTGAAGTACTATAGTTTCTGTGCGTTGTAGTTGTTATTGCAGCTCGATCCAATGACTGTAGTTGGGAAATTATTCCTTCCATACTTGATGTAGTGGTTCCAGCTAGGGTACTAGACTAGACTCTATATTTAATATTGACCGAGGTGCGTAAGCTTAGAGGCGTGGTCTAAAATATATAGACATAAAGAATCTCTGGCCAAGTGATTATGATGTAGGTTACAAGGCTTCTTTACGGAAGACCGGAATATGTAGCCTATCATTCACACACCTAGATTACCCTACTGATATGCTTGATTACAGTGCTTGTTATGAGATGCATCTATCAAATCAAACCATGAACCTAAGTACTGTGTATGACTGTAACAATGATTTTAACCTCCTTACAGAGATATCACCCAGAAAACCCTTGTTTGGTAAACACACACAGCATGCAAAGATATTTACACTATCAAACTATATAAAGAGAACATAAATGAACTGTGAAACAAAACAGAGTTTATGATAATGTCTCTATAAGTCACACAGGGATCGAATCCCTTACAAGACTCCCTTCCAAATCCTAGTGCTGACCATTCAACATAAACATAAACCATTCATAAGCGCACACCATATACATGCAATGAAAATCAAAGGCTATGGAAATCGAAAGCTATGTAACTGCTATGCAAACCATAGGCTGTGTAAATCGAAAGCTATGTAATCGTAACTGTGATGCAAACCATATGCTATATAAATCGAATCCAATATAAATACTGTGCGAACATGTGATAACCGAAATGTAACAAAACAAATGAACATTATACCAATCGAAGAACGCAGGGCCCGTCCGCGTCCTAAGGGTACACTGGCTATAACCGATCAGCTATCAAATCAATGCAAGAGGTATACACACGTCGTGACTGTGAATAGGTCTTTGTATTAACTTAAAACTCTGTTCTGAGAAAACGATTCAACGATTAACCCTTCAAACATTAACCTGACTGTATTTACATATGCGTACGCACAGCCATGTCATCGATACAATGAATGTACATTCGGCTGTTGCCGCTTTTATTACATAAGCCTTTTCAAAATGTTTCCATGCTAAGTGTTTCAAAAAGAACAAAAACTAAAATGAAAATGGAACGATGCTGTTGCTGCTTTTATCTGCCAGAGTGCCCTGCTTTGACTTGAGTTGACCGCATACATAGGAGGTTCGATTTGGCTGGGAGATAGGTGTTTGTCCATGCTTGGACATTCTGCTTTTCGCCCATGCCTTTCGTTCTAGCTCATCTGCTGCGCCACATGTCAAACGATAAGCTCATTACAGGATGTGGGTACTTCCTATAACCATGTCATCAAAAACTTCCAATTCTTGAACATAAAACCCCTAAATTAATTTCTATGCAATTTAATAACTATAAAACGATTAATAATCAATATTCAAGGATTTTGAGGGATATATGATGAAAATGTATGGATAAATGATATGTTTTTGGGAAGGAAAAAGGGTCTTGGGATGATACCAACATCTCTCCCCGACTTAAGGACTTAGCATGTCCTCATGCTACCCCAGAAGTACTCCCCTTGAACTCTGTCCCTGCATGGATCTCTGCTGCCTTGAGCAAGGTATCTACATTCTTCTTCACCTGGTGATCTTTCTGTCCCTTGAGCTCCTGCTTTAACTTTTTATATTTTTCTTTAAGAGCCTTCTTCTGATTGTACCACTTAGTGGCCCAGTTGGAAATCTCAGTTTGCTCAGTCTCCAACTCACTGATTCTTTCCTTTAGCTTTTCATTTGTTTTCTGTGTTTCTTTGCTTTGCGCCCTGAGCATTTCATTTTCCCTTTTAATAACTTTTTCCAACATGTTAGCTTCCATGAGCTCTTCCTTCAATTCTTCAATTTGTTTTTCTAATTTCTTCTGTCTTTTGGTGGGAGGTGGTGAACATTTTTCCTGTTTGTTACGGCTCTCTACCTCCATGTCAACTTCTGGTGCTGGTAGTGAATGGTCACCACTCTCAACATCCATTTGTGTAGGTGCATGAGATTCAAACTGGTCTTATTGCAACTGAGTTTTTGGTGTCCTCCTTGTTCTTCGTGAGTAGGTGGTAAAAATTTTGTCTTTCTCAGCCCTCTTGGCATCCTCTTTTTGCATGTTCCTGGTCCTTATGCTGCCCACAGGTAGAGGTGCTCTGATGGCTTTGGACACTGGAATTTCCTCATCAATGTCCTTCATAAACCCTGAATCTTCTTGCACTTCCTGTTTTTCCTCCTCATCTCTGATTTGATTGACAGCTAAGAATTCTTTCCATGGCTTCCCTCGCTTCTGCAACTCATGTTCAATGAGGATTTTAATTAGGCCAAAATGGTACAGGATTTTTTCTTCATTCCCCTTTTGCTTCTGGATAGTTTTGGCCATCTTTGTTAAACTTTGCAGCAGGAAATATGGCACACTGATTACACATTGTTTCTTTAAATGGAGGAGTAGCTTGATGTGGTATAGATAAACAATATTATACCTACCTTCACAGGTTATGAACTTTTGAAGAATGTAAACCATTTCATCCCAAGGATGAACTAACCAGCTTCTTGGAACACCCTTCTTCCAGTTTACTGAGGAAACTCTAGATCTGGACATGAACTGTGTCCATGATTTCTCCTTAAATTGTTTGGTTTTAAAGTACTTCTCTCCTTCAGGACTAATTCCAATTGCCTGAGCTATAGTATCCTCTGAGATTCTGAAGGAGAAGTTGCCTATTAGGGCCTTTTCTCCATTAAAGGTGAAGGCAAATTGCTTGGTGATTTCCTCATTACTCCCATGGAATTTTTCCAGAAAAGGTAACCACTGTGTTTCTCTAAGAATCTCAATGCAATCCTCATGGTATTGTGAGCTGTCGAATATACTGGGTTCGACCCTATTAGTCATGGTGATGGCAGAGGGTTGTGCCTCTAACCCTTCTCTGTCTATACTCTTTAAAATTTAAACACAGAGTACAGTGATATGGGGTTTAACGGTAAGTTTCGTTGGGTGAAACCCACGAGACGGAGGTTCAAATCTCGTTGAGTACATGGCCTGTTGTGTCTTGGCTAGAAGAGTAGGCGACCCCGGAGTGGACGTCTCGGCTCTTGTTGAGGCATAAGTTCTTGCTATGTGTGGCTTGCAGGTTGCTGTACCTAGCCTAGGTTTATAGTGGCAGCCAGTTGGATTTGATCCTGGGCCTGCCCAGGATAACTCTCACCAGTTACCGATTGTCCTAGTGTTAAAAAAAAAAATAAAAAAATTTAAACACAAAAATGTCGAGTTGGTTACCTGGTATATATCGCTTCCTTCAGTCTTCAATATGGTGCTTGGCCGGTCGATATGACTGTGATGGGAGTTAGAAATAGAATGGTGATGCTTTCCATTTTCGGCGCTCACTGGTTTCACTGTGTAAACCGACCCCAAACGGTGATACTCTCCTCGGCGCTCCTTGCTTCAGATTTTCACTTTGTAACTCCACCCAAATGATAATAATCTCCTCGCGCTCCTTGCTTTTGATTCTCACCTTGGAAGTTATGGGAATCGAGGGTGGAAAGGATGGTGAAATAACCCTGTACTCACTTCACAATGTAATCATTCATTTAAAAAACAGAGTGTTGTACGCTTGCATGCATGTTACCACAAGAACGCTGAGAGCGTACCCATAGTGCTGGGATATAATGCTGGGTGGCGAAGTTATGATTCGGCTGTGTGTGGAGTAAAATATATATAGGCCGCTTCCACATCTATCTCATCCTTTGTATTTAAAAATACACAGCTCACCACGTGCCCTTTTCAATTAGTATTCGGTCATATAGAGAATGTTGGTATGCCTGTAGGGTATATGACAAGGTGGATGTGTTGGTAATGGGTTTTAGGGATATGAATAGGTTAATGTAGGGGAATGATGAGAATTGGTGGGATAAGGGTGATAGATTGATGTATATAGGTGTCCTTGAAATCAATTACAACAGCTTATAGTCACCAAAGTTACATTAAAAACCAATCTAGGAAATTAAATGTTTAAGAACAGAAATACATTACTCCTTTGTTGATCATTTGACATGCTGAGTTGCTAATCCTTTTTGACTGTTCTTTTTGACAGGTCCTCTGAGGGAGATTGAATGCACAGGTCTTTTGAGAAATTTTTTTGAAGATGTAACAGGTCCCTTTGAAAAATTTGAATGTACAGGTCCCTTAGAGAACTGAAGATGTAATAGGTCCCTTAAGAAAATTTGAATGTACAGGTCCCTTGAGAAAACTGAATGTAACAGGTCCTTTGAGAAAACTGAAGATGTTCATGCAGCTCTTTGTATTGTTACAGGTTCACTGAGCTTGCCATTTGCTGAAGTGTTGGTGCCCAAATCCTTGTAAAAGCTTGGTGGAAGTCTGTTGAAGTAGCCTTTGGTGTCAAAAACTTTTTTTTAACAGGTCCCAACTGAATGTTTTAAACAGGTCCCATTACTGCTGGTTGTGTTAGCGCTTGGAATTCACCTAGGCTGAGATAGACAAACTCTCAAGGCTACATCAAACCATTTCACCTCGTAGCTAGCCCTACGAGGTATGAGAAGGCTCTCTCGGGTCAGATTTGATAGATCTTTCAATATGATTAGGCTGACCAATTAAGAATAAAGATTTTAGGCTAGTAAATTGATAGGGGGGTTGGATTTAATGATTTTTGGGGTTTTTGGTGGCAATTGGAGGGAGTGCAATTCAGGGTGCGGGGATTGGGCTCAGTTTTTGCAGGGGGTTCTTTGGGGCAAGGTAGGAACTTGTGCTGATGCCTTTGGCTTGGATGAGTGATCAGGGAAGAAAGAGAGGAGGTTAAAGAGGGCAAACAAGGACTTTGAATCCTCTTTAAACAGTGGAAAACATAGATATTGAACAGAATTAAAAGCTGAGCATGGCATGCATGAATTCAAACTTTATCACTTCATCTTGTTCAAATAGCAGCAAAGAAAGAGATATGTAATACATAAACAAACTTACAGTAACAATTAGAAGACACACCATCAACACAATGATCCACAAGAATCCACAATGAAATCTGTAAAACCCTGGCTTTCCTTTCCTTAAATTTGCAGAAATAGATGTACAATACACAATAATGTTTCTCCCACAAGAGTCCAACCATGAAAATGAGAAGGAGAGAGCATAATATAGACCATCTAGACCATCTAACTCCTTTCCCCACCTCTAGGGGTCGAGCTCAGCTTCCTAGGGGCAGTTTGAACTAATTCTAAATTAAGCACTAGATAATAGGCAGTCCAACAACTTGCCTCTATTACTTAGCTAACTGATTCATGCATTAATTATTCACTTTTTACATCAAGGAAGCTTCTAGAAGGGTAAAGAGAGATAAAATCTATCAAAGTGCCATGAAAATATTACATTTATCCATCATCTACAAGTAAAAATGGTCAACCATAGTCAAAACAGTGTTTTTTGACAAAAAAGGTCAATTCTGGTAAAGCTGGCTCGAATGGTCGCGCCCCCTGTTCAAATGGTCGCGCCCCTTTGCAGCTACTTTTGAGTGGGTTCCACTGATCTAAATCAGGTGCAAGATGGCTCATTGGAAAGCTTGGTCTGTCTACTTTCCATCCCAAGTGGAATTTCTGAATTTGGAGTTGTTTTTCCCCCTCAAAAACCATTTCTCCCAAGGTCACTTTCTGCAACTCAAAAAGTGGGCAGAAAGTCATTTTTTTGATGTATTTTGAGCTTTTGGAGGCTCAAATCTCAAAATCAGGCTTCTCCCAAGTATTGGTAATTTTTCTCTTTGCATGCCCTTTCCAAAAATGCCAAGTTTTCAAAATTCCGAGCAGTCCTCCAAAATGGTCTCACCCGGGGTGAGACCATTCCAATGGCCAAAACCTGTAAATTGCACAAAAAATTCACAAATGACAAAATTTTCTCCAAATTTCTTGAAATTTGGGCTGGGAGTCCCCAATCAAGTACCATGCTCAGTCAAAGAAGCTTTGGCCAAAATTTGGAGTGGGTCGGGCGTTTTCCTTCGTTTTTGTGCTTTGGCCAACCGTCCTTGGAGCACCTTCGTTCTCGCCGGTATTTTTTACATTTCTCTCAAACCATGACACCTGTGTAAAAAGTTAAAGAGGTTTTTCTTCCTTGGCATGTTGTGGACAAAAACCTCTCTCAGTTTTCCAAAATTAATCTTTGATTGCTCAGAAACAGCTTTTGAGTGAAACTTGTCCCGATGTGTGAAGCAAGGAATTTTGTCGAAATGGAGCGAGATGAAGGGGATAGGGGGCTTCTAAATTCTTGGGGAAATTTTTGGGAGTGGGGAGGGATGTTAGGAAGCAGGGGAAAGTGGAATCTCAGAGATTGAGTGAGGGGAAGGGGTCGAAAAGGACAAAACACAGGTCAAACCTAGAAAATTGCCAGGTTGTAGCTAGAAACTAGGGTTTGTACAAAAATGAGGAATTTGGTGGATCTAAGGGATGGGAAGTGTTTGTTAAGGTACTTTAAGGATAGGGGAAGGTGTATGAACATCAGGAAACAAGTTTTGCCGGTGATTTGACCATCCAAGAAAAATTGCCTTCAAAACCCTAGGAGAGGGAAATGACCTTGCCTGGGTGGCAACTGAAGCATGAACAAGGTGTCAAATGACTCATTAGACATTGACATGATAATGAAAACCCTCTGAATGATGATACACTCAGCTGAATGATGACATAGACTGACAGTTGGGCAACTTTGAACAGAATGAAAGCAAACCCTAGACCTAATGCTTAGTGACCAAATTTTGCTTGAAAACTCTTTGAAATGACAAAATTTGACCTTGACACTTCAAAATCACTTTGTAAGAGCATATTTGATTACTGTAGGAAGGCTGGAAAGACTGAAACTAACATTGGATCCAATGGGGATGGTAGCTCCTTGGAGGTGCCAAGAACCTTAGACATCTGGGAGAGCAGACCAGTGCTTGCAACCATTAGGCGATGGAGTCATGATTTACACCTTTGACACAAAACTTTGACACATTTATTGAATGAAAACTTGACTGAAACCTAACTGAAACTTGACTCAAACCAACTCGATGGCAAACTGAAATAACTTGAAAAAACTCACTCAATAGACCAAACATAAATTACTCATGACCGACTTAAAACAGAACTTTACAAAGCTTTTTGAAGGGCAGCAGTCCATCAAGATTTGAAATCATGATGACAACCACCGATGTTTCTTACAAGACTATATACATCAAACTATATCAAAATGCCAATGCAACCAATCAAGGAGATGCCTTCTTGATTGATTCTCCCAATCAGATCGCATGATCAACAATAGATACTGGTAACCGGGCATCCAAAAACATAGCTCACCATGATCTCCTTCATCACTGAACACTGCAATAAACACTATCACTGCTGGTTGCAACAAACTTACTAGAGGATCGTGAAAAACATGAAGATTTGCCACTGCCACCTCCTGCTGAAAGAACAAGGTATCCTTTGTTTCAAACTCTGATCTGTCTTCATCATGTGCTTCAGTAAAAGTATGCTCATGGGCTTCAAAAATCTCTGAACAAACGGATGAGCAGATCTCTTCTTGGAAAAACATTTCGGCACATGAAACATATGAAAAATCTGAAAGGTAATCCTGTATGCTATGATCTTCGGTATTCAGACAATATGGTAGGTGATCTTCATATAATATGACAGCGGGATTATCATCTTTGTGAAGGACAACATTATCGGTTTGCTGATCTACAAGACACTCATCTTCTTCAACAAAGGAAGTAGTTTCCCCAACACTTTCCTGACTATGTGTGCATTGCAAATCTGCTGTAGCTTGGGCTGTAACAAGACCTTTCAAAAGCTGATCTATCTCCTCTTCAGACAAAGGAGACAATGCCTTTTGGTTTCTTTTGCTTAAACAATAATTATCTTCATATGACAAGGCATTCAAACTATCATTTAGTACTGAGCTATTGAAAGGAGATTCATCACTTACTTGCACAAAGATCTCAGCTTGCTGTTCATGAACATCTGAATCCACAACTTTGTCTATGATCTCAACAGTAGAGCTTTCTTTGATGGGTTTCATGCTGCTGTCTTCTGTGGGCAGATCTGAAACAACGTTTGCTCTTTCCTCATTTTCAACCATATTGAAATCTTCAGCCTGCTGATCTTGGCAAGTATCCTCTAAGATTTCGGTGTGTTGCTGAAATGGCTTTTCATACAGGGCTTCCATGATCTCTTCATCCATGAAATTATCGTCTTCATAAAACTTCTCAAGGCTTTCAATAAAACTATAGGAATGCTTGCAACAGTCTTGAACTAAATTTAATGATGGATAAGATGCTTGATATCTTTCAATGAACAAGGCATGAAAATCTTTTAAACAGTAAATACAAGCAGGCGGCAAACTTTCATACCATGATTGAGCTTTACCTTCCAGAGTGGCCAAGAATATCTTCATTAAGCAATCTTCAGGAAAATCAACTTTCAACTTGCGAATATGCATATGAAATCTAACTAGATGTAGAGCAGCATCTTTCTTACCATCATCATTAAACGTAGGCAAATTCCTTGACCAATCTACCTTTGGAATTTTATTTGGAAAACCAGGGATGTGATCTCGGCTCAAGGGAGCATATCTTCTTGCGATCCGATCCATCTTACAGCTACTGATCTCTCTGCAGTGAAGTCACCATGAAGCACAGGTTGCTGGATTCTTCAGTGAAAGGAGTCGCCAAGTGAATGATTCAGCCTTTCAAGTGTCTGATCGTTGTTCACCATCAACAATCAGATCTGAACTTGATACATGTACTGGGGTAAAGTGTCAATGAAGCGCTACGTTCACAAGCTCACGGAGATTGACTGAAGCAGCGTTTATCTACTAACGCTGATGTAAAACAAGAGCGTTTTCGAAGGCTTCTGGCGTAACTTCAGGCTCCGTCTAAGACTTATGAAATAACACGACAATGAGCAAACGATCAGATGTTCTCCCCAGTATGGTCGCCACTATGTTAGCGCTTGGAATTCACCTAGGCTGAGATAGACAAACTCTCAAGGCTACATCAAACCATTTCACCTCGTAGCTAGCCCTACGAGGTATGAGAAGGCTCTCTCGGGTCAGATTTGATAGATCTTTCAATATGATTAGGCTGACCAATTAAGAATAAAGATTTTAGGCTAGTAAATTGATAGGGGGGTTGGATTTAATGATTTTTGGGGTTTTTGGTGGCAATTGGAGGGAGTGCAATTCAGGGTGCGGGGATTGGGCTCAGTTTTTGCAGGGGGTTCTTTGGGGCAAGGTAGGAACTTGTGCTGATGCCTTTGGCTTGGATGAGTGATCAGGGAAGAAAGAGAGGAGGTTAAAGAGGGCAAACAAGGACTTTGAATCCTCTTTAAACAGTGGAAAACATAGATATTGAACAGAATTAAAAGCTGAGCATGGCATGCATGAATTCAAACTTTATCACTTCATCTTGTTCAAATAGCAGCAAAGAAAGAGATATGTAATACATAAACAAACTTACAGTAACAATTAGAAGACACACCATCAACACAATGATCCACAAGAATCCACAATGAAATCTGCAAAACCCTGGCTTTCCTTTCCTTAAATTTGCAGAAATAGATGTACAATACACAATAATGTTTCTCCCACAAGAGTCCAACCATGAAAATGAGAAGGAGAGAGCATAATATAGACCATCTAGACCATCTAACTCCTTTCCCCACCTCTAGGGGTCGAGCTCAGCTTCCTAGGGGCAGTTTGAACTAATTCTAAATTAAGCACTAGATAATAGGCAGTCCAACAACTTGCCTCTATTACTTAGCTAACTGATTCATGCATTAATTATTCACTTTTTACATCAAGGAAGCTTCTAGAAGGGTAAAGAGAGATAAAATCTATCAAAGTGCCATGAAAATATTACATTTATCCATCATCTACAAGTAAAAATGGTCAACCATAGTCAAAACAGTGTTTTTTGACAAAAAAGGTCAATTCTGGTAAAGCTGGCTCGAATGGTCGCGCCCCCTGTTCAAATGGTCGCGCCCCTTTGCATCTACTTTTGAGTGGGTTCCACTGATCCAAATCAGGTGCAAGATGGCTCATTGGAAAGCTTGGTCTGTCTATGTTCCATCCCAAGTAGAATTTCTGAATTTGGAGTTGTTTTTCCCCCTCAAAAACCATTTCTCCCAAGGTCACTTTCTGCAACTCAAAAAGTGGGCAGAAAGTCATTTTTTTGATGTATTTTGAGCTTTTGGAGGCTCAAATCTCAAAATCAGGCTTCTCCCAAGTATTGGTAATTTTTCTCTTTGCATACCCTTTCCAAAAATGCCAAGTTTTCAAAATTCCGAGCAGTCCTCCAAAATGGTTTCACTCGGGGTGAGACCATTCCAATGGCCAAAACCTGTAAATTGCACAAAAAATTCACAAATGACAAAATTTTCTCCAAATTTCTTGAAATTTGGGCTGGGAGTCCCCAATCAAGTACCATGCTCAGTCAAAGAGGCTTTGGCCAAAATTTGGAGTGGGTCGGGCGTTTTCCTTCGTTTTTGTGCTTTGGCCAACCGTCCTTGGAGCACCTTCGTTCTCGCCGGTATTTTTGACATTTCTCTCAAACCATGACACCTGTGTAAAAAGTGAAAGAGGTTTTTCTTCCTTGGCATGTTGTGGACAAAAACCTCTCTCAGTTTTGCAAAATTCATCTTTGATTTCTCAGAAACAGCTTTTGAGTGAAACTTGTCCCGATGTGTGAAGCAAGGAATTTTGTCGAAATGGAGCGAGATGAAGGGGATAGGGGGCTTCTAAATTCTTGGGGAAATTTTTGGGAGTGGGGAGGGATGTTAGGAAGCAGGGGAAAGTGGAATCTCAGAGATTGAGTGAGGGGAAGGGGTCGAAAAGGACAAAACACAGGTCAAACCTAGAAAATTGCCAGGTTGTAGCTAGAAACTAGGGTTTGTACAAAAATGAGGAATTTGGCGGATCTAAGGGATGGGAAGTGTTTGTTAAGGTACTTTAAGGATAGGGGAAGGTGTATGAACATCAGGAAACAAGTTTTGCCGGTGATTTGACCATCCAAGAAAAATTGCCTTCAAAACCCTAGGAGAGGGAAATGACCTTGCCTGGGTGGCAACTGAAGCATGAACAAGGTGTCAAATGACTCATTAGACACTGACATGATAATGACAACCCTCTGAATGATGATACACTCAGCTGAATGATGACATAGACTGACATTTGGGCAACTTTGAACAGAATGAAAGCAAACCCTAGACCTAATGCTTAGTGACCAAATTTTGCTTGAAAACTCTTTGAAATGACAAAATTTGACCTTGACACTTCAAAATCACTTTGTAAGAGCATATTTGATCACTGTAGGAAGGCTGGAAAGACTGACACTAACAGGTTGGAATGTCTTAACAGGTGTCAATTGCTTTAATAGGTCCCTTCTGAAAATCTTAAACAGGTCCCATGACTGCTGGTGTTGGACTACTGGTGTTGGTAGCATAGATGTCTGAACAGAACAGGTCCCCCTGCAAAATATTTATAACCAGGTCCCTCTGAAATAAAATCATGACAGAACAGCTTATTTGTTAAAGTCTGGAATTACTGCTGGTAACAAGCTGCTGTTGGAAATTTACAGTGAAATATAGAATAAGAAATCTGAAGAATTTACAAGGGAGAGATAAAAGTAACAGAACAGATGCCTCTCTCCCCGACTTAAAGTTTGACTTGTCCTCAAGTCATGATTCAACTGAGAAATGAAACAATGAACAAAAGAAAGAGAATTCATACCCGCCAATAAATTGGTTTTCAGGTAGGAATTCGGGGTTAGATTGTGCCAGATACTGGTTTTCACATCTAACCCATTATTTTTTTTTTTTAGTTTTTGTTTTATTTTTTTTTATTTTTTTTATTTTTGTTTTTTTTTTCTTTTTATTTTTCTTTTTGATTTTGAAATTGAAAGGAAATGAAACTAAGGCAGTGATACTGCAGCTGAGGGCTGCAGTATCTCAACCTCTTCTTGCTGAGATAGTGTATGGAGAAAATCTTGCTTGCTGATGGGCTTGTTGTACAGCTTCAGGCGATGACCGTTGACTGTGAAGGAATGACCTTCGCCATCAATAGTTTGGAGCTTTACTGAACCATTGTCATAAGCCTGAACAATTTCATAGGGGCCCATCCAATGGGTGGTGAACTTAGCTTTATGATCCTTGAATTTTGAATCAAAAAGCAGAGCCCAGTCACCTTCCTTGAAGTGCTTCTTCTTAATGTGTGAATCATGCCATTGCTTCCTGTGCTTTTGCATGAGGATGGTGGTTTGTTCTGCTTGCTGCCTCATCTCATCCAGCTGGTTCAACTGCTGGATTCTCTCTTTTTGTGCTTGATCCAAATCAATTAGTAAATCTGTAGCTAATTTAAAAGTGTGAATTTGGAATTCAATAGGAAGCATGACATCCTTACCGTACACCAATTGGTATGGTGTAAATCCGGTGGTATCTTTCCAAGTAATCCGGTAAGCCCAGAGTGCCTCTTTGAGCTTTTCTTCCCAGTTTTTCCGGTTCATTGCAACAGTTTTGGTAATGATCCCCTCCAAAGTCTTGTTGGTTGATTCCACCTGCCCATTGGCCTGTGGATGGTAGGGGGTACTTTTCCTATGCTTTATTTGGTACTTGTCTGTGATGTCCTTCATGAGCTTTGAGGTGAATTGAGTACCTTGATCAGTGACAATTTCTCTTGGCACTCCATACCTCACAAAGATCTCCTCAAAAAGGAAATTGACTACTGTGTGTTCGGTTGCTCTTACCAGTGCTTTTGCTTCTGCCCACTTTGTGACGTAATCAGTACATACTAGGATGTACTTCTTACCATTAGAGGCTGGGTTGATAGGTCCTATGAAGTCCAGAGCCCGCTTATCAAATGGTTCTAAGTGAACTTGGGGTTGAAGGGGCATCTGATCGGTAGCTGTTGGTCTGCCCATTCTTTGGCAGCTATCACAACTCTTTACATACTTCTTGGCATCCTTGAAAATGGATGGCCAGTAGTATCCAAGAGTAAGAACTTTGAAGGTTGTCCACTTCGCTGCAAAATGCCCACCACATGGTTCATCATGGCAAGATTTTAAAATGTCAATTACCTCATCATTTCGTACACATCTCCTAAGGATCATATCAAAACCAGTGTAAAAGAGATCACCATTAAGCCATGAATATCGAGCACTTTGTTTGATCAGTCTTTTCCTTTCCTTTGCAGTGAAATATGGAGGTGTTCTACCTGTAGACAAGTAATTAGCTAAATCAGCAAACCGAGTTACTATGGAAATTGCAAATAAGTGCTCATCCGGAAAAGAATCCTCAACAGGAACAATCTCACCTGGATTTTGCAGTCTAGACAGAAAATCTGCCACCTGGTTTTCTTTGCCTGGTCTATCTAACATTGTGATGTTAAATTCCTGTAACAATAGTAACCATCTGGTAACTCTGCCACTAGTTATTGGTTTATTCATGAGATGTCGAATGGCAGAATGATCAGTATGTACAAAGACTTCATAACCAGTTATGTAATGGCGGAATTTATTCACAGCATAAATGATGGCAAGTGTTTCCTTTTCTGTAACTGTATAGTTTAGCTCGGCAGGTGTGAGATTTTTACTAATGAAATAAATTGCATATGTACAAGATTCTTCTTTTTGGCCTAAGGATGCACCTATTGCAGTGTCAGATGCATCGGTAAAAATATGAAATGGTAAACTCCAATTAGGCCCTCTCAGGACTGGTGCAGTAGATAGTTTCTTTTTGAGTTGTTCAAATGCATGTTGGCAGTTCTCAGTCCAATTGAAAAGTACATCTTTGGCTAGAAGTTTAAACAAAGGTAAGGCTATCTTGCTAAAATGTTCAATGAATTTGCGGTAATAACTAGCATACCCAAGAAAACTTCTTACCTCTCTCTGATTCTGTGGAATAGGCAAATCGGAAATAATCTTGATCTTGGCTGGGTCAACCTGGATGCCTTGAAAAGAGATATAATGGCCCAACACTATCCCTTCATTTAACATCATGAAGCACTTTTCGTTGCTGAGGGACAGGTTAGCTTCAATACACCTTTTCAAAACTCTCTCTAGATTTTCTAATGCATGTTCAAAAGAATTGCCATATACTGAAAAATCATCCATATACACTTCAACACAATCATGAATCAAATCAGCAAAAATAGCTAACACAGCTCGCTGAAATGTAGCTGGAGCGTTACAAAGTCCAAATGGCAAAACATTGTAGGCATAGGTGCCCCAAGGACAGGTGAAGGTGGTTTTGTCCTGGTCTTCAAAGGCAATCCGGATCTGGTTGTAGCCACTGAAACCGTCAAGAAAGGAAAATGATGATTTGCCGGCTAGGGTGTCTAACACTTGATCAATGAATGGTAGTGGGAAGTAGTCTTTGAGCGTTGCTTTGTTCAGCTGTCTGTAATCAACACAGATGCGCCACTTGCCATTTTTCTTGGGCACAATAAACAATGGGGATACCCACTGACTGTCAGAAATAGGATATATAAAGTTGACTCTCAAAAGTTTTTGCAACTCCTCTCTAGCAATGTCTTGGAGCATGGGGTTCATTCTTCTTTGTGGTTGCCTCACCGGTTTAATGGTGCTATCTGTGTAGATGTGGTGAGTGCATGTGTCGGGGTGAATCCCATGCATGTCAGTGTAATCCCAAGCGAAGGCTTTTTGGTACTTCGTCAAGAGTCTAATCAATTTCTCTTGTTGAGATGAGTCTAGGTGGTTGCCTATGTTCAAAGTTTTCCCTGGACTGATCTCTATGACTTGACTTTGTGTATTGGTGATGGATTGAACTGGAAAGATGTCATGAAATGTAGATTGCAAGGAGTGGATAGTGCATGTTTCTTGAAAGTTTTGAGCCAGAAGTACATCTGCAGCATTATATTGTTCATTTCTCAAATTTTCAGATACATCAGGTTGAGAAAGAAATAGTTCTACAAATCATTATTGTCTTCGTGGAAATCATAGATCTGGTCAATGCTAAAACAGATTGTACTTCCTCTTTGTCATTAAATTTATCATCAAGCCACAAGTTATGTGTTACTGCAGGTGATTGTGCCGATGGATAGAGGGTGAGTTGTTTCCTTTCGGTCCCTCTAGAGATAATCATGTTACCTGATCGGCATCCAATAAATGCATCAGCAGTCGCTAACCATGGTCTACCTAGAATGATAGGATGTCCTCCTAGATTGGATTTGGGTTGAAGGACTAGGAAATCCACTGGATACTCCCAAGAGTCCAGTGAGACAATGATATCTTCCAAAATCCCCTCAGGAATGACTTTGGACCTATCAGCTAGTTCAAGAACAATCGTGGTATGTTGCAAATTCATAAGCTGGAGTGTTCTCATGGTTTCAAGGGTCATGACATTGATTGCGGCTCCTAGATCTATCAAGGTGTTTGGAATCCGTATGTTGTTAATGATGGTGGTCACTTTTGGAATGCCCGGATCAACATACTTCTCCATGGAGATGGTATTGGTCATAAGGCCTGCTAAATTTCCTAAAACATGAATGGTCTGAGGATCAATCCTCTTTCTAGCAGGTTTCTTGAGACACATGTCTTTGATGGCTTTGGTGTAGATAGGAATGTCCTTTATAGCTTGCAGCAAAGGGATTTTTATGTAGACATTTTTAAGTTCATCCAAGACATCAAATTGTGGTGGAGGCAGTGGTGGTTTTACTTGGACCAAACGGTCTAGAAAAGGTGGGTGTAGTGATTGCATCTGTTTGTCCTCGGTTTCACTGCTTGGTTTTGTTTGAGTTGTCATTTCATTTTCTTTTTCTAGGTTTTCTTCTTGCTGATCTGTTATTGGAGAATCCTTTTGAAGCACCCTACCAGACCTCAGATTAATGTTTTGCAAAGGCAGTGTGGAGTAGGAGGTTCCTTCCTCTACATTATAGGCTGGCCTCTCTGCTCTATTGTTCGGATTTGGGACAGTTTGAGCAGGTATTTGTGTGGGTCTGGGAGGTTGTGGGTTAGTTGGAAATTGAAGTTGTGGTACATTTATTTGTGGAGGAGCAGGCAGTGTTTGTTGAGAAGGTTGGGGCTGATAAACAACTTGCTGAGGGTGTTGCTGATATGGCTGTGAATGTGATGGATATGGCTGTTGGTACTGCTGATATGACTATGAGTAAGGTGGGTATGATTGAGGATATGGATGGTAGGATTGGGAATACTGTTGAGACGGTCTCCATTCATTTTGTTGTTGGTTTCCATGCTGCCATGGCATAGGTATATTCCATGAGTTTTGTGCATACATCTGATCATTCATAGGAAATTGCATATTTTGATTAGGAAACATACCTTGGGGTACTTGCCTTGGCTGCCATGGTCGCTTTGCACCCATGTAGTACACGTTCTCCATCTCTGTGTTGGCTGCCATGTTACAGTTCTGCAAAATTTTAACTTTAGGATAGTTAAACATATCATGATGCTCAGTACAGAAAGCACATACTTGGATATTCTCTAGAGGGCAGTCTTTTAATGCATGTTTCTTGCGACACTTGGGGCAGAAAATAGCCATGATATTGTCTTCTTCCTCCTGTTTCTTTTTGGCTTTTAAGGTATCAATTTGGTTTCCTAGAGTGCTCAACAAATCTGTTTTGAACTCTTCTAAAAGATTACCAATTTCAGCCCGGGTGACACTAGCAGAGGCAGTTTTTGTGACCCTAGATGACAAGGTTCTCTTTCCCATTTTGGCTTTACTTCTTGAATATTTTTCACACAGTTCAGCTATTTCTTCAAAGGGTAAGGCAGAGATGTCACCTTTGCCCATTAAGTTGAGATCATCCATGTATTCTTCCCGGATACCTTTCAAGAATATTGTGCGAACTAGATCAGGAGGCATTGTTCGGTGTTTAGATTTTTGCAAGTTATAGACAAACCGTTCTAGATATTCTTCTAAGGTTTCATCCTCCTGCTGACTCATTCTAAAGATGTCATCTTTAGAGTCTTTGGATCTGCAATAAGGCTGATATTTCCTCAGAAATATTCTCCTCATGCCATCCCAATCTACTATGGCATGCTCACCTAGCCCCATAAACCATTTCAAGGCTGCTGCCTTTAATGTGGCTGGAAACAATCTGAGTCTATGAGCATCATCCGTATAGCCATAAGTTCGACACACAATGTCAAACTCGAATAAGAATGAGTCCGGATCCTCTGAAGCCATACCATAGAAATTGGGTAGCACGGATGGGGGTATATTTTTCATTTTGATCTCCTCATCCTCCTGTGGTTCTTGTATAGGGAATTTAAAAGTTGATTCCTCCTCCTCTTGATGGGGAACTGATCTAGATCCCTCCTCATCCATTCTAATTGGTCTCTTGGTGTCTCTTGGTGGAAAAGAGAGAAAGGAAGATTGCTTGGTAATGGTACTACTTTTCCCTTGTGTAGAAGATTTAGGAAAGGGTTGCTGCTGTGATTTATGTGCAAATAGAGTTTCCCTCTCAGCAAGAGTAATGTGATGTCCTGAATAAAATCTTTCTGCCAATGTTTGAATATCCTCCTCAGATGGTGTTGTATTCCCTGGAGAGTCTGCTCCTGATGATGATGGGTTAGTTTTGAGATGGTGGGGGGTTCTTACAAATCTCCCTTGATTGTCCCTAAGTCTAGGCATAAATGAACATGATTTCTAACTGTGTTTTTGTTTGTTTTTGTGTATTGAAATTTTTTCTTTTTGTTTGAATCCTTTACGTACGCCTCCCCGGCAACGGCGCCAAAATGTAGTGGTTCCAGCTAGGGTACTAGACTAGACTCTATATTTAATATCGACCGAGGTGCGTAAGCTTAGAGGCATGGTCTAAAATATATAGACATAAAGAATCTCTGGCCAAGTGATTATGATGTAGGTTATCTTTACGGAAGACCGGAATATGTAGCCTATCATTCACACACCTAGATTACCCTACTGATATGCTTGATTACAGTGCTTGTTATGAGATGCATCTATCAAATCAAACCATGAACCTAAGTACTGTGTATGACTGTAACAATGATTTTAACCTCCTTACAGAGATATCACCCAGAAAACCCTTGTTTGGTAAACACACACAGCATGCAAAGATATTTACACTATCAAACTATATAAAGAGAACATAAATGAACTGTGAAACAAAACAGAGTTTATGATAATGTCTCTATAAGTCACACAGGGATCGAATCCCTTACAAGACTCCCTTCCAGATCCTAGTGCTGACCATTCAACATAACCATAAACCATTCATAAGCGCACACCATATACATGCAATGAAAATCAAAGGCTATGGAAATCGAAAGCTATGTAACTGCTATGCAAACCATAGGCTGTGTAAATCGAAAGCTATGTAATCATAACTGTGATGCAAACCATATGCTATATAAATCGAATCCAATATAAATACTATGCGAACATGTGATAACCGAAATGTAACAAAACAAATGAACAGTATACCAATCGAAGAACGCAGGGCCCGTCCGCGTCCTAAGGGTACACTGGCTATAACCGATCAGCTATCAAATCAATGCAAGAGGTATACACACGTCGTGACTCTGAATAGGTCTTTGTATTAACTTAAAACTCTGTTATGAGAAAACGATTCAACGATTAACCCTTCAAACATTAACCTGACTGTATTTACATATGCGTACGCACAACCATGTCATCGATACAATCAATGTACATTCGGCTGTTGCCGCTTTTATTACATAAGCCTTTTCAAAATGTTTCCATGCTAAGTGTTTCAAAAAGAACAAAAACTAAAATGAAAATGGAATGATGCTGTTGCTGCTTTTATCTGCCAGAGTGCCCTGCTTTGACTTGAGTTGACCGCATACATAGGAGGTTCGATTTGGCTGGGAGATAGGTGTTTGTCCATGCTTGGACATTCTGCTTTTCGCCCATGCCTTTCGTTCTAGCTCATCTGCTGCGCCACATGTCAAACGATAAGCTCATTACAGGATGTGGGTACTTCCTGTAACCATGTCATCAAAAACTTCCAATTCTTGAACATAAAACCCCTAAATTAATTTCTATGCAATTTAATAACTATAAAACGATTAATAATCAATATTCAAGGATTTTGAGGGATATATGATGAAAATGTATGGATAAATGATATGTTTTTGGGAAGGAAAAAGGGTCTTGGGATGATACCAACACTTGATTTGGATCTCCCTCATGTAGGTGTATTAGTTAGCAAAGGTTTTAATGTGGATAAGTGTCTTTAGTTTTGATAAATAAGTTCAAATCCAATGATATCCATCTAGATTATATCCATCTAAATTGAGAAGTCGGATATATCATATAGGAATACTAAACATTTTAAGGCTTTTATCTTTTCAAATTTATCATCATCCTAATTTGACTAAACAATCTATTAAAATTGTAATTTTGAACTTGATAAAAATTTTGCTTTTCACTTAAAAACACATTCAACACCCTTGCATATATTTTATGGAACTAGATTGTGCATTTAACATCTTTATTAATATCCACAATTCCATCAATTTCAAACGACTCTTGCCTAAATTTTGTGAGGTTGCAAGAAGTGACCACTTAGATTTAAAATCATAACTAAGTGTTAGAAACCCATACCTATTAAATTTATAAATAATCACATATTTCTTATACATAAATGTAGATGAGAAACCTTATGTGTTCTTATTTCTAGGAACAACACCTCTTTTGCTTACTCCACTAAATGGGCATTAGAAATAGGAGAAGGATTCAAAGTATTTGGAATAGTAGAATTGTTTTTTAATGTGTCCCTAAAAGACGGGTTTTGAAGTTGATAACATTCCATTTCCTACCTCTCTTCCCCTCAATTGTAATACCAAAATAAGGGTTGAATACTTAACTTTGTCATTATCATTATCTAAAATTTTATAAGTAATTTAAAATAGTTTTATAATTTATAATTTTAAAATTATGTCGATATGTATGTGTATTTTAGAATATGGGTCTATGCATGGAGCTAGGTTATACTTTTTGACAAAGCGAGGGTGTGTTTTAGATGAAAAAGGAAGCTTGATTGAGTCATTTTAAGCGCTCAATCGAGCAATATTTAAGCGCTCGATTGAGTTGTTTGAGGGCTTAGAGATAGCTCAATCGAGCATTAAAACAAACCCTTGATCGAGCTCCTCTGTAACCTGAGGTAACACGGGAGCTCTATCGAGCCTTAGAGCTCAATCGAGCAATAGGCTTAATCGAACTTTAGGGCTCGATCAAGCTACTTTTTCTCATTAAAAACCCTATCTGTCATCTGCACAAGCCATTTCGCGAAGACCACAAGGTAGAGAGGGGCTTGACTGAGTTGGAGGAGCTCGATCCAACCGCCCAGTGACCCCACCAACCTCTCAGAAGGTCAAATCAACCACTGTCTGAAGGCCAATGTAGGTTATTTCTCAATTTTAATTATTTTTTCTTGCAAAAAAGAAAACAATTTGAAATGAAAACCCAACATACACCACCATATAAAAACCACAAAAAAAAACCTAGAAACCACAAAAAACAACCACGAAAACCACCAAGAAAACCCTTGAAAACCACAAAAAAAATTATAATTTAGGTTTTAATTTTTTTTTTTTGTTTTCATTTCAATGTATAAGTTTTCAATAATTGTAATGATAGCATGTTTATTATGAATTTTTTTTCTACTTTTGAATGGAAAAAACTTTATTTTCTAATTATTTTAGGTTTTGAGTTTTTTTCTTAGGAATTTAGTGAAATAAATTTTCAAAAGATTATAATTTTTTGTTATTTAAAATGCATTTTAAATTTCGAACAAATTTGACCAAAAATATGTCTAAAAAACTCCAAAACATAAAACAACCAATCTAGAACCAATAAATATATAAATTAGGAACTCAAGATTGACATAATGTATGTGGTTGCTCATGGTGAACCTCTATTTATCAAATAAGAAATTATATTTTATTTTTTAATTTTAATTTAAATTAATTTATATTTTAAATATTTTTTAATATTAATAAATATAGTAATTTATCTTAAAAATGAATTATTTAAATAAAATATTAACTAAGTTAAAAATCCAAAACGAAAAAAAAATAAAAATTATTTAATTAAATTTTATTAACAGTAATATAAACTCTTAGGGTTAGCCCAATTAGTCTATGCACTATCACTAAAGCACCTTGCCATTGGGAGGTCATGAGTTCAATTATCCTCGATGCCCTTAGCGTTAGGCTCAGATTAATTTGGCTGAGATTAAATCCATGATGAAAAGTGCATTTAAAGTGAATAAAAACATTTTGACTATTTTCTAATTTGTACCCTATTGTTTCATTATGTAGTATGTTGTACCAGAAACATTGTCTTCATGTGCTTGCACCTAATACATGTCATGTGCCAAAGTCAAATATTAGAAGAACTTGTCTTATGGGGTATTTGGTTGGCATGGAATTTTATTAGTTTTGCAAATGCGTTTATTTCAAATTTTTACATATATTTACATATTTATGCTCTATGAATAAAATGCATTATTTAGAAATGGGAAAAAATGTCAAGTTAGATTTGATCATTTTTTTCGATTGTGTTTACATGGAACTCAATACTTTGGTTGATAAATTATCAAAAAAGGGACTTTAAAGTTTAGGATTTCGCACTAGATTATTCTACTTGAATTTAGAAATGGTTTTCTTGTCAACATTTTTTTCTTGAATTAGTTTATATGTATTATATGTAATAGTTTTTTATTATATGTAATCGTTTAGTCAACATTTTTTTCTTGAATTAGTTTATATGTAATATGCAGAGCCATCACCCATACACTCCCCAATTGCAAGTTGTCAGAGTGTGGGGGGTTTTTCTATACATGGTCAGGTTCATGATAGATCACGGAGCCCAACCAGAGTGTGTGTTCCACTAATAGATCCTGGCTTCGACACTAGTTGGAGTGTAAGAGGCAGTGTTTCTGTCTCTATTTATGATCATGTTATATATAATGGACCATCTTCACCTGTTGCAGGCACACCTCTTGCAATTTTAAAGCCTCTTTAAACTTTATGTGTTTATGTCTTGAAATTGTCTTTAATTTTTAAATCGTCTTTAATTTTTAAATCATCTTTAATTGATGCGTTTGAATTGAATGTATATGTTATTATGCTTAGTTTGTTATATATGTTAAATTATGTTTATGATTTACATACCCTCAACAAGGCGAAGCTAAGGATCATAGTGCAACGTTGATCCCTCCATGTTATGACGCAAAGACCACTATCACACTAGAGGATGTTAGGGCCCAACATAGATGGATCAAATGAGAGATGGGTAAAATATTTGCTAGGTCACCTACTATGCGTAGTATGACTTTGATGTTTGAGATAATCAATAGGTTAATCAAGACATACCACTATCAGGTCCATATAATACTAGTTTAGCCCCCTTATTGTTATTATTGGTGTAGCCCCATTATTATTATTGTTAGTGTATCCTCCTATTCTTATTGTTGTGCCCCATAAAAGCCCACTATTTTTATTGTTGTGCCCTTACATTATTATTGAAATGTAGGCTCTGCTTATATTGTAACCCCTTAGACTCTTATATATACCAAGGAGGTCTTGTCATTTGTATCATCCAAGAATTTTTCATTTATGTGATGTAAAAGAGGTTGACCCCTCAAAGAGGCTAATTGTCAAGTCATTGATCTATCTTTTCTTATGTTTTATGAATCTGGTTGCATAACATTTGGTATAAGAGTTTTTTATTGTAGTGTTTCGCTACAAGAAGGTCTAAAATGGAAGCATTCTCCAAGCTTTAGTGTTTGGAATTTTGAGGTCTAAAATGGGCTTCCTAAGAAAAATGTACAACCAAAATAAAATTTATAAGAACCAATAGGATTCAAGATGATGACGTCAACCATGGGGAAGATTAACCATTTTTTGAGTAAAAAAATAAAAAGATTAAAAAAAATAAAATAATAAAATAACTTTTTCAACTTATCTCCCTAAGGTTTTACTCAAATTTCAAGCGGGAGTACAACAATGCATCATTGATAACATACAACATAACATATATATATATATATATATATATATATATATATATATATATATATATATATATATATATATATATATATATATATATATATTCAAGTTTCAACAATGCATCATTGATACATACATTAAATCCATGATGAAAAGTGCATAAAAACATTATGACTATTTTCTAAAGTGAATAAAACATTTTGACTATTTTCTAATTTGTACCCTATTGTTCCATTATGTAGTGTGTTGTACCAAAAACATTGGCTTCATGTGCTTGCACCTAATACATGTCATGTGCCAAAGTCAAATATTATAAGGACTTGTCTTATGGAGTATTTGGTTGGCATGAAATTTTATTAGTTTTGCAAATGTGTTTATTTCAAATTTTTACATATATTTACATATTTATGCTCTATGAATAAAATGCATTGTTTAGAAATGGGAAAAAGTGTCAAGTTAGATTTGATCATTTTTTTTCGATTGTGTTTACATGGAACTCAATACTTTGGTTAATAAATGATAAAAAAAGGGACTTTAAAGTTTATGATTACGCATTAGATTATTCTACTTGAATTTAGAAATGGTTTTCTTGTCAACATTCTTTCTAAGTCAACATTTTTTTCCTTGAATTAGTTTATATGTATTAATGTAATATTTTTTTTTTATCTTGAATTAGTTTATATGTATTAATGTAATAGTTGTTTATTATATGTAATCGTTTAGTCAACATTTTTTTCTTGAATTAGTTTATATGTAATATGCAGAGCCATCACCCATACACTCCCCAATTGCAAGTTGTCAGAGTGTCGCGGGATTTTCTATACATGGTCGGGCTCATGATAGATCACGTAGCCCAACCAGAGTGTATGTTCCACTAATAGATCCTGGCTTCGACACTAGTTGGAGTGTAAGAGACAGTGTTTATGTCTCTATTTATGATCATGTTATAAATAGTGGACCATCTTCATTGGTTTCAGGTACACCTCCTGCATTTTTAAAGCCTTTTTAAACTTTGTGTTTATGCCTTGAAATTGTCTTTAATTGATGTGTTTGAATTTAATGTATATGTTATTATGCTTAGTTTGTTATATATGTTAAATTATGTTTATGATTTGCATACACTCAACAAGGTGAAGCTAAGGATCACAATGCAACGTTGATCCCTCCATGTTATGACACTAAGACCACTATCACACTAGAAGATGTTAGGGCCCAACATAGATGGATCACATGCAAGATGGATGAAATATTTGTTAGGTCGCCTACTATGCATATTTTGACTTTTATGTTTGAGATCATCAATAGACATACCACTATTAGGTCCATATAATACTAGTTTAGCCCCCTTATTGTTATTATTAGTGTAGCCCCATTATTGTTATTGTCAGTGTAACCTCCTATTCTTATTGTTGTGTGCCATAAAAGCCCACTATTTTTATTGTTGTGCCCTTACATTATTATTGCAATGTAGGCCTGATTATATTGTGACCCCTTAAACTCCTATATATACCAAGGAGGTCTTGTCATTTGTATCATCCAAGAATTGTTCATTTATGTGATGTAAAGGAGGTTTCCCCCTCGAAGAGGCTAATTCTCAAGTCGTTGATCTATCTTTTCTTATGTTTTATGAATTTGGTTGCATAACATTTGGTATTAAAGTTTTTGATTCTAGTGTTTCGCTACAAGAAGGTCTAAAATGGAAGCATTCTCCAAGATTTAGCATTTGGAATTTTGAGGTCTAAAATGGGTCTCCTAAGAAAAATGTACAACCAAAATAAAATTTATAAGAACCAATAGGATTCAAGATGATGATGTCAACCATGGGGGATGATTAACCATTTTTTGAGTAAAAATGTAAAAAGATTAAAATAATAAAATAACATTTACAACTTGTATTTTCAACTTATGTCCCTAAGGTTTTACTTAAATTTTGAGTGGGATTACTCTTTAGATGCAAAATTTAATTCCTCGTCCAAGGAGTACCCATGTTGCATACTTTCGATGGACCTTGCTACACAAAAAATGAGAAATACATGAAAAAATGTGATTGCAATAACGTTTTTCATGTATTTCTCATTTTTTGTGTAGTAGGGTCCATCAAAAGTATGCAACATGGGTACTCCTTAGATGAGGAATCAAATTTTGCATCCAACGAGTGTTTCCGCTCAAAATTTGTGTAAACCCATAGGGAGATAAGTTGAAAATATATTTTTTTTTTTTTTCCCTCTAAAATTTGATGATGTAATCTAATATTATTTTATTATTTTATGATTTCATTATGAGACCCATTTTAAACCTCAAAATTCCCCTAATTCTCATGATGAGAACAAAAGAAATGTTAATCATGATTTTCTAGACTCTAACTTTAGATTGAAGACCAACCACATTACAAATATTGATATGAGGAATTTTAATGGTAAGGATCGGTAACATGGATACTACATATGGAGATATATTTTGATCTACATGATGTGCAACACACACAAAAGGTACATATTGCATCTTTATATTTAGAACCCAATCAGTTTGTATGATGTCAATGACTTTGTTCTTGTAAACCACTTGTCACTTGGTCAATTTTTACGGAGGAAATGATAACACATTATGAGGATACACACAACAACACTTTCTTTAGCCAATTGATAAATCTAAAACAAGAGGGTTCAATGGCGAAGCACATTGAGGATTTCCAAAAATTGAATATCAGGGTAACTTATAGTCCATAGGAGCACATGATTGATGTATTCACAAGGACTTTAAAGGATAACATCGAACATGAGGTTTGCCTTTGGGAACCTGATTCATTGGAGAATACATTCAGGGTGGCAAGAAAATTTGAAATCAAAATTATAGCAAAAGGAAGTCTACCACTCACAACTATAAGGATAGAAGTGTTGTTGTGCCTAATCTTCCACAACTTACAAGGTTGACACCACAACAATTAGAGGAAAAAAAGAGTAAAAGGGCTTTGTTACAGTCAATGTGATAGAAAATACACTCAAGGCCATAAGTGTGCTGAGAATAAATTATTTTACACATATTGTGAAGAGGAGGAAGAAAAAAGAAGAAACATCAAAAGAAGAGGATATACACTAGGAAGCAACCCCAGAGAAAGAAGAAATGAATACGACCATATCTTGTAATGCATTCGTGGGAATAACCACTCCTCAAATTCTCAAGATACAAGGATATATCAAGAATAAAAATGTAATATTTCTAATTGATTCAGGTAGTACCCATAATTGTATTCATTGAAAGATAGCCAAGGAATTGAATTTCTTTCTATATCCAACACTAGAGTGTCAAGTGATGGTTGCAAATGGAGGAACTATAAATTTCTCTAGAAAGTGCCATAATATTAAGATAATCATAGGGGAATATGTATTGAATATTTCAATGATTTCCATTCCAATGGGTGGTGTTGATGTTGTACTAGGAGTCTAATGGTTACAATATTTGGGGATGATAGCTTTTAATTTTCAAGAACTTTTCTTGAATTTTTTTGGGAAGGAAGGAAATTGAATTAAGGGGTATGACAGGAAACCAAGGAAGATAATAAACTCTAATGGCATGACAAAGATTTTGAAGAAAGAACAATGAGGCCTAATTGCATAATTATGCTCACTATAGGTTCAAACATCGAAATCATCTATTTCTCCATATCTCCAAAATGTCTTGGACAACCATTCCATAATATTCGAGACTCCCAAAGGCCTCCCACCTATTCATGATTATGATCATGCTATTCACTTGATTCGAGGAAATGTTCCTCCAAACATTAGGCCTTACAGATATCCCTACGCCCAAAAGAGTAAATTGAACGTATGGTTGTAGAAATGCTAGAGGTTGGTATAATTCAACCTAGTCAAAGTTATTTCTATGCTCCAATAGTATAGGTGCATAAGAAGGATGATGATGGCGTATGTGTCTGGATTACAAGGAGCTCAACAAGCTCACTATTAAAGATAAATTTCCCATTCCTATCATTGATGAATTGTTGGATGAATTACATGGATCAATTTACTTCATCAAGATGGATATTCATTCAGGATATCATCAAATTAGAGTGAAGACTGAAGACATTCTGAAAACAACATTTAAAACTCATGAAGGTCATTATGAATTTTTTGTCATGCCTTTTGGCCTTACTAATGCACCTTCCACATTTCAAGGTTTGATGAATTCCATTTTCAAACTCTTCCTAGAAAATTTGCGTTATTATTTTTTGATGATATACTAATCTACAACAAACCTTGGAAGGATCATATTCAAAATGTTGACATGGTGCTCAAACTATTGGAGGAGAAATAATTATATGCAAAAATCTCCAAATGTTTCTTTGGAGTAGAAGAGGTGTAATATTTGGGTCATATTGTATCTCATGAGGATGTTAAGATAGACCCTAACAAAATTATAGCCATTAAGGAATGGAAAATCCCCACAAACTTAAAGCATCTTCGAGGATTTCTCGGTTTGACAGGGTATTATCACAAGTTTGTTAAGAATTATGGGAGACTAGCAACACCTTTAACAACATTACCGAAAAAAGATGCATTTTCTTGGACTCCAGAAACAACTAAGGCCTTTTAACATCTTAAAGAGGCAATGTGCCAAGCAACAGTCTTAGGCACACCAGACTTCACAAAAACCTTTATTGTGGAATGTGATGCCACAAGAAATGGAATTGGTGTTGTTTTAATGCAAGAAGGTAGACCCATTGCTTTTGAAAGTCGTCCAATGAGGGAAAGTATTTACAAAAACCTATTTATGAAAAGGAAATGTTGGAAATACTACATGCACTAAAGCAATGTCGACCTTACCTAATGGGAAGACACTTCAATTTAAAAACAGATCACAATAGCCTTAAATGTTTTTTGGAACAAATATTATCTTCAGAAGAGTGACAAAAATGGGTCACAAAGATGTTGGGTCATCAATTTGAAATAACCTACAAAAAAGGGAAGAAAAAATGGTGTTGTAGATGCACTCTCAAGAAAGGATGAAGATGTAGAAGAATTTCTATTTGACATTTATATTATCCAATCTGATTGGATAATTGAAGCAAGGAATGAATGGAAGAATGACAAAGAGGTGTGGACATTCATTCAGAAGTTGTAGCAAGATCCCAGTACATCTTATATATTTATCTGGAAAAATGATTCATTATGGTACAAAGATATATTATGTCTCTGTAAGAATTCCCAAATCTATCAAACACAAGATCCTTTTGGAATTGCACACCTCCCCCTTAGGACGACACTCAGGATTTTTAAAAACTTACCACACGGTCAAGAAGGATTTTTTTGGGATGGCATTAGACATGATATTCATAAGTTCGTGGCAAAATTTTTGGTTTTCCAACAAAATAAAGTTGATACAATTAAGACCCCGCATTTGTTAAACCTTTAGCCATTTCAAGTTAGCATTGGGAGGAGGTCTCAATGGATTTTATCACATGTTTACCCAAGTCTGAAAGAAAGAGTGTCATCATGGTGGTAGTTGATAGACTTACCAAACATGCACAATTTTGTGCATTACCTCATCCTTTCAAAGCCAATACAGTTTCTATTGCATTTATGGAAACAATTCAAAAGCTACATGGAAACCCAAATATTATTGTAAATGACATAGATCCCATTTACACTGAAATTTTTTGGACGGAATTATTTTCCTGTCTTGGTACTCAATTAAAGCATAAATCATCTTATCATCCTCAATCTAATGGGAAAACTAAGATAGTGAAAAATGTTTGGAAGGATATCCTCGTTGTTTTGTATATGATAAACAAACACAATGGGTCAAGTGGTTATCTCTAGTTGAATGGTGGTATAACATTTCCTTTCATACTGCAGCAAAAATGACCCCATTTATGGCACTTTATGGATATCATCCACCATCTATCACATCATGTTTAAGAGAAAATTTTAAGGTTCAAGCAATGGAAGATCACATCGAACATCAACAATAAGTTCTCCAACTCTTAAAGGATAACCTCACTCTGGTGTAGAATCAAATGAAACAACAAAAAAATCATCATCGTAGTGAAAGAAGTTTTGATGAAGGGGATTGGGTATTTTTAAGGTTACAACCATACAAACAAATGTCCCTCAAGCAAGCTAATAAGGATAATAAATTATCACCTAAGTATTATGTTCCTTACAAAGTGTTGCAAAATATTGGTACTATGGCATACAAATTAGGGTTTCCTGCATCTTTTGGAGTACATCCATATTTCCTTGTTTTATGCTTAAATAAGGTTATTGGTAACAAGCTCCTAGTTCAAACAGTATTTCCAAAACTTGGTGAAGAAGGAAAAATCATATTGGAGCCTGAAGCAGTCATGGAAACAAGAATCTGACAATTACTGAATCAATCAATTTTAGAGTATCTCATTAAGTGGAAAAACTTACTCGTTGAATATTCCACATGGGAGGTTAAGAATTTGATACAAAAGCATCTGTTATTGAAGCGTTGAGGATAAGAGTTTTTTGAAGGAGAGGGGTATCTTAGGTCCCTATAATACTAGTGTAGGCCCCTTATTATTATTATTAGTGTAGCCCACTTATTTTTATTGTTAGTGTAGCCCCCTATTGTTATTATTGTGCCCATGTAGCCCCTATATTGTTATTTTTATGCCCCATAGAAGCCCATTATTGTTATTGTTGTTCCCTTGCCTTATTATTGTTATGTAGGCTCTGATTATATTGTGACCCTTAGACTCCTATATTGTGATTGGATCTGATTTTTATGAACCCAACATGGGGTGTAACTATGATCGTGTTGGGGATCGTAGGGACCCTGCTCCTATACCACCACCTCCGAGATTGTTGCAATTACTGTCTCGGAGCATGGTATTTCTGACCGAGTTAGAGGAGTCATCACAGTTTGACTTTGAGACCAGGCATACCATTGTAGATAACATGTAGATGACAACGCAAGTTGCATTGTGTGGAGAGATGAGCATACCACCACTATTGCCTCATGGCCCACCAGTTCCATTATATGATTATTCATATCGTGAGAGTATACCCGTTGACTAGCTTTGTCATATGCATGTATGTGTCGTGATTCCATTTTTTATACTTGGAGGGTGCACGACCTGTGTGATATAGGACAAGTATATATATATAGAATTTTTGACTCTTGTCATCAAATTATACATGATTTATATTAATAAGTTCGTATTAGATTTCATTGTATTGATAAGTTCATGATAAAATATAGACACAACCCGACTACATGGATGGGCTTCTGAGTTCATCTGAGGGGGCAATTGATCAGTCAAAGTAGCCTCCACTAGTGTATGTTTCCATGGATTCTCCTCCACCTCCACCTCCACCTCCACCTCATAACATTCATGTGGAGGAGAGTCACTATGTACTACCACATGGACCAGTAGTTGAGTTAAAAAAAAAAATTCCCCTAAGATTTCAACATTTTCTTTTTTAAAGTTACATGCATGATAATTAATTCATAGAATAATTATAATTTGTCTTTGCCATGGTGTACACAGGACCAAATGCAAGTGGTGTTGATGTCGTAGTTATGTGGATGCATGAGTGGAATTTTGGGTATGGAGGCATTGACGATGTGGGTCCATTAACGTAGGCCCAAATCTTTGAGCCATAGATAGGGGATCAACAAACCTCGATTGAGCATACCCCCATCCTATATTAATTCCATTTGGAAGCGAGTGAGGTTAGTAGATTCATATGTAATTAAACGTGGTTCAAAATCATTTACTTCCAAATTGTTTATTTTGTAAAAATAATGATCTAATTGATTTGAATTTGAATGTGTTATATTACAGTACCAGATTATGGACACATACTTTGTGCAACGAACTCACATAGGACTTCTAGCGGTACTTAGAGTGGATTGTTTATATATTTTTAGACCCATCTCATAGGGTACATTCACATGTGATACAAACTTTGTATATTTTCATACATGGACAGATTATGGATACATGAACATTATTTCAGTTTATGGATGTTCATGTAATGTAATTTGTATATATTTTCATATGGACAATTTATTGATACATTCATTATTTCAGTTTATGGATGTTCATTAAATTTCAGTTTATGGATCTGTTGATTATTTCGCTGGGTTAATTTTTTTTTTATTGTATAACTTTTATTAAAAAATGATAACAATTTAGATTTCTAGTTTCATAGACTAGGAAAACAAGTACAATCTTACTATGATGCAAATCACTTTGATACTTAAAATGAACTAAAATGTATCATGGTTTAATTAAAAAACACAAATAAGATTGAAATAAGTTTTAAATTCAATTTTAAAAGATGTGCGGTAAACAACAAATAAGTTTTATTCAATTTTATTTCTTTTGAGGTCATCTACAAGAGCTTAGTCATAACATGATATAAGTCATATGTATTGGAATTTAATATACCAAAAAACAATTTATGATATGTTTCTATAATTTTAGATAATTTTATTAACTTTCCTAAATTTACTTGGATATCCAAATATTTCAATCAATTCCTTACCTTAAGACCTTCAATTAAGAACATTCAAGAAATAAAATTTTACAAAATAACAATTTTGATTTCTAATTTCCTAGAGTAACAAAACAAATACAATCTTACTACGATGCAAGTCACTTTGATACTTAAAATGAACTAATATATATCATGTACATCAATTTAATATTGAACGTGGAAATAATTACAAATATTCTTCTTACTGGCTTATAGAAAGTGTCTTTTCGTGCAATCAATGTACGCTAATTTAAACAATTAATGACATGTTTCTATAATTTTATGAACTTTCCTAAATTTACTTGGCTATCCAAGTATTTCAATCAATTCTTTACTTTAAGACCTTCAATTAAAAACATTCATGAAGTAAAATTTTACAAAATAACAATTTTGATTTACAGTTTCACAGACTAAGAAAATAAGTACAATCTTACTATGATGCAAATCACTTTGATACTTAAAATGAAATAAAATATATCATGTATATCAATTTAATATTGAACATGGAAATAATTACAAATATGCTTCATATTGGCTTGTAGAAAGTGTCTTTTAGTACAATCAATGTATGCTAATTTAAACAATTAATGATATGTTTCTATAATTTTACATAATTTTATGAAATTTCTTAAATTTACTTGGCTATCCAAGTATTTCAATCAATTCCTTATCTCAAGGTTCAATTAAAAAACACAAATAGGATTGAAATAATTTTTATTCAATTTTAAAAGATGTATTATAAACAACAAATAAGTTTTATTCAATTTTATTTCTTTTGAGGCCATCTACAAGAGCTTAGTCATAACATGTTATAAGTCATATGTATTGGAATTTAATATACCAAAAAACAATTAATGATATGTTTCTATAATTTTATGAACTTTCCTAGATTTACTTGGCTATCCAAGTATTTCAATCAATTCCTTATCTTAAGACCTTCAATTAAGAACATTCAAGAAGTAAAATTTTACAAAATAACAATTTTTAATCTTTCTAGTTTCATAGAATAACAAAATAAGTATAATCTTACTGTGATGCAAGCCACTTTGATACTTAAATGAACTAAAATATATCATGTATCAATTTAATATTGAGCATGGAAAGAATTACAAATATGCTTCATATAAGCTTGTATAACGTGCCTTTTAGTGCAATCAATGTATGCTATTACAATGATTTAATAATAAATTATTTGAATTCTAAAGTCATCCATATTATAATAATAAAAAAAAATCTATATATGAATTTTTTGCGACCCACCCATATACCATTGCATGGTCAACTGTTTTTAAGTATTGCAATCAATTCCTTATCTCAAGGTTCAATTAAAAAACACAAATAGGATTGAAACAAGTTTTATTCAACTTTAAAATGTCTTGTAAACAACAAATAAATTGTATTCAATATTATTTCTTTTAAGATTATCTACAAGAGCTTAGTCATAACATGATATATGTCATATGTATTGAAATTTAATATACCAATAAATAATATATGATAACATTTCTATCATTTTATATAATGTTATGAACTTTTCTAAATTTACTTTGCTATCCAAGTATTTTAATCAATTCCTTATCTTAAGTTTAATTTAAAAACTCAAATATGATTTAAATAAATTTTATTCAATTTTAAAAGATGTCAAGATGTAAACTACAAATAAGTTTTATTCAATTTTATTTCTTTTGAGGTTATCTACAAGAGCTTAATCATAACATGATATGTGTGTGTGTGTGTGTATTACATTTGTTGCACTTTTTACAATACAATATGAAGCATGTGTGTAACTCTTTTCATGCTTTATATCAAATTGACACATGGCATCTATTAATAACATAAAAATATTTCAATGTTTCTTTGGAATTGACTTTTGGATTAATCACGTCATCAATATTTGTTAGTTGACATTTCAAACCCTCTAATGTGGTTGATAGTATTTATCTTTAAATCTACTTATTATTCTTCTTTGGCTTTTAGTCAAATTAGGGTCATTTTCTTCAATTTTAATATATTTTCAACAACATTAAAAAAAAAAAAAAAAAAAAAAAAAAAAAAAAAAAAAACTAAATTTTGGTCCATTTCCTTTCCTTAATTTAATTTAATTTATAATATAATATTTTATTATTTATGATAATTATTCTCCCCTTTTTTATCTATAAAATTCCCCCAATTTTAATTTCACCTCTTGCTGATATATTGGCCATTAAATTTATATTATATATTTACCATTATAGTTATATTTTATTAAATGTTGACCTAATCTCTCCCCTTAACGTTCTTATATTCTTTGACCTTGACCTAATTAATTTTAATTATTTATATTCAACTAAAATCCCCCTTAACGTTCTTTTGTTAATTAAAATAAAATTTTATTTTTAACTGATAGTTCTGGAACTAGATGCATCTCCACTATTTATTCCTATGGACAAATCATTTTTTTCATCTTGGTCTTGATGATGAACCACATTAGAGGGTTTGAAATTTTGACTAACAAATAATGATGATGTGATTATTCTGAAAGCCAATTCCAAAGAAACAATATGGATCACAAAAGTTTGAGATCAAATATTTCAATGTTTTTCATAGCCTAGATAGTTGAATGTCCATTTTAAGTAAAATAATATTATATCAACTTGGTTGTTAGATACTGAAATGGATTTTCTAGAACTCATTATGATGTATATTTATAAAATTTCTTCCATGCTCAACATGAATACTAATATATATATATATATATATATATATATATAAATAATTTTTTAATTAAATCTATATCTAAATCTCTCTTGATTCTAAATTTTAAATAAATTTTAGATCTTTCTTGATTCTCAACCAAAACCTAAAGCTTATATAATATATATACACAATTATGAATCCATTCTAGACCAGAGGGAAACATTTATCTATGAATTTTATTCACATTCAAAATTACAAAATTACAAAAGTATTCAATTGTCACATTTCTAAATTACAAAATTCATATGTTGATCTCTTATACTAGATTAGATTACACTTGATTGTTATAGAATCAACTTCAGGGCTTGTCATTTGCATCATCTACTCATTTGGCCAATGGGTGATAGGAATGAAATTCTCCATAATACGTTCATGGTCAGATTTTGTCATCTTCCATCTCCTTGGTTCACCTGTCTTTGTTTTGATTTCTATGAGACTGATCCGAGCTGCTATGACTAGATGACTGTATTGGCAAGATATATATTCAGACATAAAATCTCTATAAATGATGTGACCACCCTGTTTTTTAACCTTTTCAAAAAAATGACCCATCACAATCATGTCACCAATTTGGTATATGAACTGTGCATCTTCATACGATCGCACCAACCTGCTTTTCACATGTGTGCATCACGTCAAATAGTAGGTCATGTTCTCTTCTTTTCTTGAGGGGGCAGTGACAACAAAAACATTGCCTACAACCAAAATACAAAATATGTATTAGTTATACGTTCAAGATTCCTTCTAGTTAAGCTAGGTGTGTTGTGAATCGGAATAAGAAAAACAAGTAGAAAAGATATGTGGATTAGGATCAGTTACTTTCCTCTTAGTTTTAAGCTATGTTTGTGTGAAAAAATTCAAAGTAAAAGATAAGTAATTAATCTACTTGTAATGGTTAGTAAAGCAAATTGGTTAGTAGTGATGGTGTGTGCAAGGTGAATGGTGCACATACAAAGTGTTTGAATTGTAAATATGTGGGTATGTGGTGATCCTTTAATACAATTCTCCTAATTAAACTATGTGATGTTTTTTCCTTGCAAAAAAAATGTGTAGATAATGGGCCACTTACTTTTCCAAATTATGCTATGTGAGCATATAGGGAGATGGAAAATTAATGCTTTGGGAAACATTATATTTCCATTACTAACTAAATTGAATTGCATAACTTGATTTGATTAAATCTTCCAAATGAACCCTTCAAATATATACATATTACCTATTAATTAATATGCATTTTTTAATATTTACTAAACTTATACATGTTGATGCCTTGAACACATCAGTGTCACATGAAACCATTATAGATTAAGCATATGAAAAAATAAATATCATCAAACCAAGCCATTGAAATAACTTGAATTTGTTTCTTATGCATAAATCATGATTTCACTTCAAGGCATGCCACAATTGAGAACACCCAATAGAGGAACCCCTATGTAAAGGATAAGAAATTTACAAACTAGTTGAAGGTATGCAATTGTAAAATTTAAGATTCTTCTATAGATCTCCTGTTGATGGGTTGTGATACTTAGCCCGAAATGTCGATAACAAAAATTTACCATGCGGACTCCAAACACTCTCCAATGCAAACCTACAAAAACACAAGAACACAAATATTGCCAAATTAAATATATATATTTCCTAGGTAATCTAGTCCTACAAGCAATAATCTCTCATCACTCTCCCCCAACACATGTTTAAGAATGAAAAAAACTGAACCATTTGCGTATAGGATTTAAGGGTGTGTGACAAAGGCGATCTATTTTTAGATATAACCCCCAAATTTTACTAGTGAATATAGGTTTGGAGCTTTGTCTTGTTTCACAACAAGTCACATTTACCAAGTGAAGCATTTGACCATTTTCAAAATTAGTTCTTCTTAGCAACAATTTTTCATTTCTTCAAAAGACTATATAAATCTCAAACCAAAAGTGATCCCTATTCTAACAAGGATGGTATTATATTTTTGTTCATATATCTCATTCACCAAACATTTCAATTAAAATCCAATTCCAAGTAAAAGGGATTGTGATAAGAGAAGGAAATATATTTAACTAATTAAAAAAGAATGTGCTAGGAATAAAATTAGAAGAATTGGAGAGTTCACTGAAGAAGCCAAAGAGAGTGACTCAAAAATGAGAAGAGGATGGAGATCTAGCAAAGTTGATGAAGAAGATATTGTATAATAATTTGCAAGGTTGTTGAACTTAACACTAATAGAAAATAAAGCTTATACTTATATAGGAAGTCTAAACACATATTGAGAGAATTATTACTAACTTAATGATATGGAGAATATTTTTAATTTGGGAGAACGGGAGATTCTTGAAAAATCAAGCTAGTGATTACCAAATTGAATAAAAAATCTATATCTATAAATTTGTACAAATTTAATTATATAAAAAAATATGTGACTAAAAAACCATACAATACATAAATACACGCTCCATACAAGAAGGAACCTATTCAACTAGTTTTTAAGTATGTTAATATTTGAAAGCCTACTACATAAGATAAAATTAGTTGGAAAACCTTTTCATCATTAGAAACACCATATCATTTAGCTTTTTAAAAGGTGTAACTAAAATTACCGTAAAACAATAGTAAAAATAATTTTCTTAAAGTAAGAACTTATCATAACTATAGAGAATTTCACAATTCTAAACAAAAGTGGAAGAAATGTGGGATGAGAAGTATGAGAAGACCAATGAAATTGTTGATAAGGAAACAAAAAGAAATCAAGAGATAGAGGTTTCAGTGGATCTATAGAACAAGGAAGATGCTTCAAGGTCTTATCAACAATGGATGTACATTGTTATCATTTGTGGTGAAGAGTGGCACAAGAAATTTGAGTTTTTTATTTGGGAGAATGTACATGGAAATTTTAGCACAACAATTAAGTAGGGCATAAGGAGGGATAAGAGGATTTTAAAAACTATATGTTTCTACAAGGAACTTTTTTTATGCATGTGCAAAGAAGGATAGCTAATGACTTTTATGTTTTCAATTATTTTCTTCAAATCTTGACACAATTTTATAAGGTTACTATATTTTACTTTTAAAGCATACTTTGCAATATATTTCACGATTACATGTTGAGAAACAACTAGATGAAAATTGACATTAGATTGCCACAGTCTAAGAATATTAACATTGTAAACATTTAGCATATCATCAATATGTGCATGCTAATTTATTTCTTTTGCATTTATAATATATGAATTTAATATTGATTAATCACATGATCCTTTCGTGGAGAATTGTAGTGATATGTAATAATACACTCCTTTTGTGCAAGCATGAATCTACACTACACTTTGTATGTCTTTAAAAAACATGCTCTCTTTAAAAAATTCTCATAACCTTCATGTGAGGATTGAAAGAAGAAACTTGTGAGGTTTTCAAAGGTAGGGATCATAATTTAGGATTCAAGGAACCATTAAATGTTATATATGATGATGGATGTCATGAATATTTAATGTTGTTATATGTTTAACAAAGAATGTCTTCTCAACATGCACATTGGAAGGAGGAATACTCTTGCTCCTTCTAGATCTTGACACATTTTCTCTCTTTTAACTCCTACAAGGATATTGAGCTTCAATCAAACTAATGTTTATAGATTTTGGAGGACCTATGTGACAACCCTTTCCGTTACTTGTAAATATGCCATGAATTGTAATTCATGTAAATAATATATGGAAATGTAACAATTTTCTTTGGTTAAATCACATCCTTAGTTTTTGTGGGTTATCCTAAACCATTACAATTCGAAGGTGGTTCATAATTTTCATGAATTCAAGTGGTTTCAGAAAATCCCAATGAACCATTAATCACATCAAGTGATTTTTCTATACTTATTGTTACATCTCAACTTTTAACTACATGGTATTACTTTCAATGCTTATTTTATTTTAGTTCTATTGTTTCTTTCTCCACTTTTTTATTGTTTTGAATCAAATTACCTAATGCATACAATATGGATACAGTTATATGAGAAGTGAGACAACTTGAATTACCTGTATTTGCATGAGTTTGTTGAATTGCATATTCTTGTTGTTCTCTCAATGCATGTTGTATTTTTCTCATCATTTCTTCATTTTTTTTAGGCACTTCCTCTGTGCTTGACACTTTATCTCCTTTTCGAGATCAAAATCTCCAATTTTCAAATGAATGTTTGTCATTATTTTTCTATGCATGCACATTCAGATTAGTTTTGTTTTATTTTGTTTTTTTTTTTTGTTTTTTGTTTTGTTTTTGTTCTTTTTGTTTTTGTTTTGTTTTTTTTATTATGGGGTCACAACAAGAGCTCGATCGAGCTCCTAGATCTGTAGCCTTTTTCATCAATGCCATCAATATAGTTGGTGTTCAGTTGGTAGGTGGTTATGTTTGCAAGGGCTCGATCGAGCCTTTGATTAACCATGTTAATGGATCAATCGAGGGTTTCTTAAACCCTTGATCGAGCTATTTGAAATTAAATCTCAAGTGCTTGATTGAGTGTTTGAAGCGCTCGATTGATCTACTGAGGTCCTAAAAACACACAGTTTTAGTACCTCTTCTGCAGATTTCTCTACAACACCATTTTGTATTGTGGTAGACTTAAGGCGGAAGATGTGCTTAAGTGGCAGAGTTGATCATATTGTATTTTTGAAGGATCCTTTATCCAATGGAATATGATTTTGGCATTTTCGAATTCATATGATATTTTTTTATCTAATTTATTTAAACATAATGCTTGATTTTTTTTTGGACAGTTTCAAAGGGGCTGAATAAAAAATCAATAACATAAAATATACAAAACGAAACAATTCAAAAAAAAACAATTATCTTCATTTACGAGTCCTCTTCAAAAGGGTACTCTTGATTTTTTAATTTATTTAAATAGTAGAAAATAATATTGCATGAACACATGTGTTTGAAAAGTGCAATTGAAATATTAATTCACCAATTTTGAAAAATAATGAAAAATATAAAATTTTAATATGCATAACTTAGTTCTCTTTGTGTATATCATGCTCATATATATATATATATATATATATATATATATATATATATATATATATATATATATATATATATATATATATATATATTATATATATATATATATATATATATATATATATATATATATATATATATATATATATATATATATATATATATATTACACATTTTGGGCTAAGTTATGCTATGTGAAAACACACATACTTGTTAAGATTTGTAGAAAATTGCAAGGACAAGCATTTCAGGGTGAATACATGAAGATGGGTTACACTTTTGGGCCAAATGTGGCGATGAAATTTCAAGTATTTCCTCTTTTATAGAATTGAAGCCTTCAAAATCCATTTGAATTTTGATTCAGAGTAAAAAGACAAATTGTGGAAAATTATGTTGTTTTCCTAATGATATTTTCTGTAAAAATATTTAGTGTCACATATTATGTCAATTTTCCATTAAATGAAATGCTTGTCCTTCCAAATTTTCACACATTTTAAGAGGTATGTGTGTGTTCACGTAGCATAACTTAGTTTAAAATGTGTAATTTAAAATAAATAAGTATGTGTGTGTGTGTGAGCATGATCTATGTGGAGAGAGCTAAGTTTTTCATATTAAAAATATATGTTTTATGCAAAATTATATTTTTTTTTATTTTTCAAAGTTGGTGAATCAATGTTTATTGCATTTTGCATACACGTGTTCACGTAAGGTTTTTTTCAACTATTTAAATAAATTGGAAAACCAAGAGTACACTTTTGAATATGACTTGTAAACGAAGATAGTGGTATTTTTTGAAATTTTTTCATTGTGTATATTTTATGTTATTGATTTTTTATTCAACCTCTTTAAAATTGTTAAAAAAAGTTTCCAACATTATATTTAAAAGAAATTAGATGAAAAATATCATATGAATTCAAAAAATGTCAAACTAAAATGCCATTGGATAGAGGATTCCTTCATGAATCCAACATGATCAACTCCACCACCTAAGGACAAATTTTTCCCTAAGTCCGCTAGGGTACAAAATGGTATTGCAAGAAATTTTGCAGAAGGGGTGCTAAAATTATGGATTTTAGGATTTCAAAGGCTCGATCGAGCCATATACGTGGTTAACAGGGGCACGAATAAGCCTTTATAAAAAAAATTAAATGATCTAAAATTTAACCTTTTACCACATTTTAAAATTCCAAATTTTATTAGAATTTGTGTTCTCATGTCATGAAGAAACTTTATTAAATTTAATATTATTATTATTATTATTAAATTAAATTATGAAATTTGATATTAATATGAAAACAGAAATAAAAAAACAAAATACAAATAAAAATAAAAATATTTAAATGTTAATATTAAATTTATTAATTTTGGATTAATATAATATTATTAACTTTTATATAATATAAAATTTGTCATATTATAATATATACTAGCACAAGATTTTTTGGTCGATATACGGAAGAAGATGGTGCAGAAGGCGAATTTCGTTCTGCAGCAACAACAACAAGCATTGGTGGTTACAACGAACGCTTCTCTGTATGAGGGAGATTTGGATCCGACCATCACCAAAGCGCAACCCTACGACCTCTTCAATCAGATCGCCCTTGTTCATTCCATTCACGTCTGCAGAGATCAGATCATGATATCCTTCTCTTTCTCACGTCAGATATCCTACAATGGGATAACACCACTGTTGAAATATGGCAACAAGAATATTCCAATTTAATTTGTCCTTGAATTAAATTGTGAATTAAAATCAAAATTAGTCTTAATAGCTGCTTGGAAATAATTAATTAATTCATTTTGAATTAATTAGTTGGATAAATTCAAGTTAGAATTCTTTCTGAAGTCATGCAAGAGTTATTTCTTAAATTAAGGAGACAAGGTTGAGTTATATTTGAGTTATAATTAGTTAACTCAGTTTACTGAGTTAAATCCAGTGAAACTAGATCCAAACTATTTGAGGAACTAATGGTGAGTTAACAGTCAGTTGATGCATGCATGCACTCAACTAGTGTACTCTAGTTAGCTGAAGATTCCCTCATCAGAAACTCATGCATGTCTATGCTGTGAAAGACCTAGTTGAGATAAATGTCAAGGACAGTGTACTATGAGTTGAATGTGTTTCCTATAAATAAAACTTATGCATGCAGTCAAGGAAATCATTCCTTGAGGATTGTGTAGTTCTGACAGTGTGTGAGAGTAGTGTTCCACTTGGTTGAAGGCGAATCATCCCAGAGGAACAACGCAAGGAAATAGGAGGTTGGAGGGCAGAGAAGAAGGCTGGAGAGAAGCCAAGATTTCCTGTGAGCATCTATGAGGATTGTACTGAGAGCTGGCTAGCTGTGAGAGCTAAGGCTTTGTATAATTCCTATGTATTTCCACCTTGTATGATAATATAGTGTTGGAAATAATACTGAGAGGGGGGGTGAATCAGTATTATCAGATCAATAAAACTTTTTCATTTCATACTTAGATACATATACGCAACTTCATTCAAGGGAACCCGCGTGTATACGCAACTGTGTCTAAAGCAACTAGCATATATGCAAAATACTTATGATTCAGTTAATCCATTAAATGTTGATCTTTAGTTAGTGCATCAGAACTTCCTTAACCATATGAATAGTAAGCAGGTGCAGTAAAAACAGAACAAATCATCACACACAAGAAGCACACATGAACACCATGATATAAGGTGGAAACCCAATGTGGGTGAAAACCACCTGCTGCAATTCGTTTCTATCTTCCTTTATTAAGAAACTTCTTTTACAATGTACTGGTGCAGTCCTTTGCCAGCACGCATGCTACAACCTGCAGAAGGCTACAACCTTCTCTCGTTCTCCAGACTCTCCTGGAAGGGAGCTCCAACCCCCTTTGCTCTTGTACTAGCTAAGATACTAGTACGTAGGCGCTGACCTACAATCTTCTCTCCTCCAGGTACCACGTTTCATACATTTTCAGACTGGATACTCCTGAAGCACAACACTATAATCTGAAGGCCACGTTTCATCCAATTTTCATACTGGACCCATAACTATCATTGAAGCTCAAAACAATCACTACTAGCATTATCAATTTCTGAATCACTGAAACACTGAAACCCTGTCAGTCACCAGAACACAGAGCAGACACAGAACTCTGCAAAATCATTCAGACCCAACTGCAACTTCAAATATCAAACTTCAAAATGTATACGCTACTACGCTGAATCAAACCCGCGTACAGATCTAAAAATAATTTCTCATGACTTGCAGCTGTACCAGACATCAGTCATACTCATAACACTTATAGAACAATACATGCGTCAGTATGTAGATCTAGAATAAGCATCATAAAGATAGTTCATTTCAAACCATTTGATCCCGATCTCTCCTTAGATCTTGTTCTCCATCAACCGGTGAGATCCCTCCTTAGCTCAGATCAAGCAATGCATCATCAACCCATAACCTGCATCCTGGATCTCATACTTCTTCAGATATTCAAGACTTTTCGGATGCACTTGCCTAATGATCTTCTTCTCCTTTTATAGTCTTAGGCCTTACTCAATACCACGGTCCAAAACCATAATAAATCAATACCAAGAGCCCAATACTTGGGATCAACACACTTGTCGAGATACCATGGTCCAAAACCATAGGTTCAAATACCGAGGACTAACTACCACGGACCAAAAGTAAGCTTTCCCACATGTACGCACTTTTCCTTGTGTGAAAGTGCGTGTATACGCATACGCTCCTTTTTCTCCGCTTACCCGCGTGTATACGCGCTTTCATCAAGTATAACCCGCGTATACCTTTCTTTTGACCTACTGCACTAGATCTGCCATCTGATTAAGTTGCCATCACCTGTATCATGCCTCTGAGTGAGTTGCCATCAAGGACAACACCTGTATCATAATGCCAACATATAGATAGTGGGGTTTTTAGCTGAGGCTTTCCCCAAAGTATTTTCATGTGTATTGTGCATTGATTATTCTTCTTTTGATTATATGTGTTCAGCTCGATCTTTAAGCTTCCGCAAATTGATAGTAGAAGTAGGTTATAGTATTCTGCTTTGATTTATATTGCATTATCGGGTTAACCTACAGCAGATTTTCTACATGGTAGCAGAAGAGCTAGATTTGTAGGAAAATTCTACAGCCACTTTCAGAATCTGCAAGATCTTCTTCCATTATTCCTCCTACCATACTTAGATCACGAAAGCATCTCGCTCTCACTTTGGTTGTTGGAATAGCAGCCCTAGCCAACAATGTCTCTCTTGCTGGCACCGTCTACAACATAGCAGTGCCCAGATCCGCCACAGATACCACTGTAGCACTCTTACTGCAAGCAGATCTAGCCACACATCAGTCAGATCTAGAGTCCTATGTATTTTTTGGCACATTTTCATAAGCATATCACAATCTATTAACAAATTTGCCCCTCCAACAAGCGGATTTGCACCTATATGGGTTGGATCTGGTGATAGGCATACATCCGAATATTTTTCCCAGAAGGGTTTCAAGATCTGGCAATGAGGAAACTCCATCGCTCTCCTCACAGGCTGAAGATAAGAAGGGGGTAGGGCATCCATATAAATCTAAGAGGTCTGGTCATGATGACCCAACAAGGCTGCTTCAAGTAAAGGAGACAGAATCACACTACCCAGATCTATTAGATCCAACACCCCATTTAGCAGATCAAGCACTGTCAAGGCCAGATCTACCCACCACAGACCCGGATTTGATACAAATATTCATTAAAAATTTGCAAGGAAGGACTGTCTGCATGCGAATCTGGAAGGGGAGGACGATAAAGGAACTAAAGTATGAAATCCAAGCTCATACAGGTATCGTTGCAAGTATTCAAAGTTTGCTATATGCAGGGAAAATTATGCAGGATAATTACACTATACAGGACTATGGAATTGTCACAGATTCAACCATCACTCTAAATTTGAGATTGAGAGGAGGATGTTCTAGATCTAGCTCAAAGGGAAAGGTTTCTTTTAAAGATGTTGTCAAAGGGAAGGGAGAATCCAACACCAAACCAGCACCACCACCAAATCTACCTGGACCTTACATAGTGGAGCAAAAATCATAGATCCCAGCCTTGATAGTCTCTCTGCCTGAGGTAAATGAGCTTTGTGCAGATTTCTATACTAAGGTTGTCATATGTAGATTCAATGGTTTTTGGCCCAAATCAGATGCATTACATCAATGGATCTATACCACATGGACTACAAATTGTGATATCCATCTATGCTCTAAGGGGTTTTTTATTGTCAAATTCGACACAGTCAAAGACAAGGAATATGCACTCAATGAGGGACCATGGTTCTGGGGCAACGCAGGACTTTTCATGATCCCTTGGTTCCCAGGATTTGATGCCAATACTATGGTGGTATCTAAAATACCTGTTTGGGTCAGGTTACACAATCTCCCACTACATTTCTGGCATCCCAAAGTATTAGAAGGAATGGGGAATGCACTAGGAAAATTTCTCAAGACAGATGCAGAAAGAGTCTCAAGAGGCATATTCACTTTTGCCAGAATATGTGTTGAGGTAGATCTTAGTCAAGGATTACCTGACAACATTATTTTGATCCATAACAATACATAGTGGAATCAGCCACTAGATTATGAAAATACGGCATTCCGGTGTCGTGGCTACCAACAAACAGGTCACCTTCTCAGCACCTGCCCACATGCTAAAAAAGACACCAAAAGAAACAAGAAACCATCACAAAAACCAAAAGGTTGGCAACGCACAGAGCATCTAGATGAAACAACAGAAGAAGAGGAGACAACAAAGAACATTGCAGACAATATGGAGCAGATTGTATAGATTAATCCATAGAAGGATAACATAGAGCACAACTCAGCATTAATACAACAATCCAATAATCCTCCGCAACAGTACGAGCAACACACAACAGAAGCTAGTGGCAGCAAACAATTACACGGTTTAGAAGGATATGACTCTGACAAATAAGGACAAACTAATACCAATGATAATCAAATTTCTATTGTAACATCCACTCCCAACATTGGTGATTGGCGAAAAGTGGAAAAAAATAAAGGTAGGAAAGAATAGATTAGTCTTTTATGGATTCTGAGAAATCAGAACCTGTTATTATTTAATTGTCAAAGTATTTTAAATTTTTTGAAATACAGAGAAGATAGAGTGGGAGAGAAGGGTAAGAGAGAGGGGGGGGGGACACAAATACGGAGAGAGGGAGAGGAGGAGAGAGTCTCCGAGAAAGAGAGGGATCTCAAGAGATGGAGTTGGAGGAAAAGATAGGGAAGGAAGAATTTCAAGACATATAGAGAGAGAAAGGTGGAGAGAGAGAGAGGGAGTCACAAGGGATAGATGGAGAGAGAGTGTTTATGTTTGGGGTGAGATAGAAATATGAAGAAATAGAGACAGAGAGAAGGGAGAGAGAGAATGACAGAGGGATGGAGATAGTCAACAGAGTTGCAGGATGAAGCTCGAGAGAGAGAGAGAGAGAGAGAGAGAGAGAGAGAGAGAGAGAGAGAGAGAGAGGGATGTGGGAGAGAAAGGAAGAGAGAGAGGACTTGAGAGGGAGGGAGGGAGAGATATGGATTTGGATGGGGAGAGAGAGGAATGTAATAAGAAATACATATAGACAGAGAAAGATGGAGAGAGAGAGAGAGGGAGTGGCAAGGGAGATGTTGAGTGAGAGGGGGAGTGACAAGGGAGATGGACAGAGAGGGAGAGAGGAGAGTAGGAGGGAAGAGAGATAGAATGGGAGGCAGGGGGAGAGGAAGGGAGATATAATTAGATACGAATAAACATGTGTATGTTTACAGGGTGATATAGAGAGATGAAGAAGGAGATACAAAGGGAGATAGAGATATAGATTGAAGGGGGAGAGAGGGAACAAGAGAGAGATAGAGGGATGGAGGGAGAGATGGATAGATTTGAATAGAGAGAGTGTGTGTGTTTGGGGGGTGAGATAGAGAGACAAAGAAGGAGAGATGGATGGAGATATCAATATAGATGGAGGGGGGAGAGAAAGAGAAGAAAATTTCTTGCACTAAATGGATTGATTACAATGTACATATGTTGATTTCTAATCCTATTTGATTTATTACATTAGATGCATTGAGTTTTGTGTAGATATTGATTTCTAAATCTATTTCATTTCTTTCATTAGATGCATTAATTTCATTAAATATGTTAATTTATAATCTTGTTTGATTGGGCTTGCATTAGATGCATTGATTTTAGTCTATATGTTGATTCCTAATCTTATTTGATTGCTAACAATAGATGCATTGATTTTAGTGTAGATGTTGATTTCTAATCCTATTCGATTGCTTGCACCATTAGATGCATTGATTTCAGTGTAGATGTTGATTTCTAATCATATTTGATTATTTGCATTAGATGTATTGATTTTAGTGTAGATATTCATTTCTCATCCTATTTGATTGCTTGCATTAGATGCATTGATTTCAGTGAAGATGTTGATTTTTTATTTGATGTAACTAGATATATTGTGTACATTAATTTCAAAGTAATTAGTTTAACATAATGCATTGATTTCAGTGTAAGCACAAAAAAAAATATTGATGACGTGCATTATGACTAAGCTTTTGTAGATAACTTCAAACAAAATTAAATCGAATAAAACTTGTATTTGTAACATTTACATCTCCACAGATTTTTAAATTGAATATATAACTTATTTCAATCATATTTGATTTTTTAAAAATTGAATAAAACTTATTTCAATCCTATTTGTGTTTTTAATTGAACCTTGAGATAAGAAATTGATTGAAATACTTAAAAAAGTTGTCCATGCAATGATATATGGGTGGGTCACAAATTTTTTCATCTATATATATATATATATATATATATATATATATATATATATATATATGTATGAGTCTATAATTCTTATAATTTATTTTTAAAATTGAATTGTAATAACATACATGTTGATTGCACTAAAAAACACTTTCTACAAGCCAATATGAAGCACGATTGGAATTCTTTCCATGTTCAATATTAAATTGATACATGATATATTTAGTTCATTTTAAGTATCAAAGTGACTTGCATCATAACTTGATATTGTACTTATTTTCTTAGTCTATGAAACTAGAAATCAAAATTGAACATATATTTTACAAATGAAAGTTATAGTATATAGAATATTTTTCAAATTAGCGAAATAATTTTAAGAGATCTATAAACTTCAAAAAATAATGAGCATTCATAAACAATATTAATACAAATCCACAAATTGAAATAGTGAATACATGTATCAATAAACTATCCATATGAAAATATATGCAAATTACAAATATCACATGAACATCCATAAACTGAAATAATAAGCATCTATAAACCAAAATAATGTCCATGATGTACATCCATAAACTGTCCATGTATGAAAATATACAAAGCATGTATCACATGTGAATGTGCCTTACGAAATGAGCTTGAAAATATACAAACTATGACACTCTAAGTACCAACAGAACTCTTATGTGAGTTATGTCACGTAAAGTAAGTGTCCATAAGCTGGCCCTGGAATATAACGCATTAAATTCAAACTAATTAGTTCATTATTTGTAGAAAATAAACAATATGAAAATAAATGATTTTGAACCATATTTTTAATTACATATAAATGAATCTACTAACCTTAGTCGAGTCCAAATGCAAGTCAGATAGGATAGGGTTTTGATGATTCCAGGTTTGGTGCTCCCCTACCTATGGTTCAATGATTGGAGCCTTCATCGATGGACCCACATCATCAGTGCCTCTAAACTCAGCATCCCACTCATGTCTCCACATAACAACGACATCAAGGACACTTTGCATATGGGCATGTGTACACAATGGCAAGGACGAATTATAATTAGTGTACAAATTAATTAGATTATATGTGTAACTTTAAAAAAACAAAATGATGAAATATTAGGAATAAAAAAGTTTACCTCAACTATTGGTCCTTTCGGTCGTACATAGTGACTCTCCTCCACATTAGTGAACATATGAGGTGGAGGTGGAGGTGGACAAGAATCCATGGAAACTTGTTATGGTTGAGGATGGCCTAGCTGATCAACTTCCCCCTCAGATGACCTCATAAGTGCATCTATGTAGCTGGGATGTGTCTACATGTTATCATGAACTTATTAATATAAATTCAATCTAATACGAACTAGAAATTAATATAAATAATTATGCATAATTTGACAATAAGAGTCAAAAGTTTCATATATGTATGTGTGTGTGTGTACCTAATCTATGTCACGGTGGTCGTGCACCCTCAAAGTCTCACAAATGGCATCATGATACATACATGTATATGTCAAAAGTTGGTCAAAGGGTAAACTCGTGAGAAATGCATCATCATATAAGGGCACTAGCGAGTCATGAGGAAATGGTGGTGGTCTCCTAATATCTCCATCCAATGCGTGTACTAGCCAATGATATCCACATGTTATCTGCAATAGTCTCCCTGGTCTCACCACTGAGCTATAATACCAAACTCCAAGAGAGTAGTGGCAATAATCTTAGAGGTGGTGGTACATGCCCAGGGTCCCTACAAGCCCCATCGCGCTCATAGGTACATCCAAAGTTCGGTCTATAATAACGAGATACGGTATCAGTGTAATCCAGCCTCGTATGTAACACAAAATTTGCATATAAATGCTTGGAAAAATAAATTGAACCCTGGTCATGGTGGGGGAATTGGCCCCAAGCTCCAATGAATCTATCATACACAAAAGGGGCTACATCAACATTCCTAAAATATTTCAGTGGAATCATACCTCTATGTCTAGCAGGGTAATCCGGAGGGATGTCGAACAACTCCCTATGAACATCAATTTCCTTGGTGGACTCTTTCATCACCTCCCAAGTATCTAGGCCTCTAACCTCATGCCTCCTAATCCTGTGTATGAACTATAGGAGGTGGATATGTGAGCTTGACCTATGGTTTGTCTCAATCTTTCTATTTATGTTATCCAACATCAAAGACAATGCACAATGAGTTGGTCAATTGGTAGGGATGTTCTGTATCTCTTCTTTGATCCGCATATGACAGGTTGTAACATCCTCCAATGTGATATGAGTTGTAGCATCATCCCTTGGAGGGGTTGATGTTGCACTCTAATCCTCAGCTTTGGCCTGCAAATCATAAACATACTTTAACATATATAATTAACAAACTAGAAGCATAATAACATATACATTAAATTCAAACACATTAGTTGAAGACAATTTAAAAATTAAAGACAATTTTAATATGTAAACAGATAAAGTTTAAAGAGGATTGAAAATCCAGGATGTGTACCTAAAATAGGCGAAGAAGGTCCACTAGAGGTAGCATGATCATCAATAGAGACAAAAACACTGCCTCTGACACTCGGACTGGCATCGGAGGCGGGATCTATGAGTGGAACATGAACTCTCAGTGAGCTACATGATCTATCATGAGCCCGACCACGTATAACATAACCCCTCGCACTGCGATGTCTTGTAGTTGGGGCACGTATATGGGATGCCTCAACATATTACATATAATACATATAAACTAATCCAAGAAAAAAATGTTGACCAAAAAATGATTTCTAAACTCACGCAAAATAATCTAGCCTGAAATCCTAAACTTTAGAGTCCATTTTTTGATAATTTATCAACCAAATTATTGAGTTCCATGTAAACACAATCAAAATAAGTAATCAAATCTACCTTCATACTTTTTCTCATTTATAAATAATGCATTTTATTCATAGCACATAAATATGTAAATATATATGTAAAAATTTGAAATAACCTATTTACAAAACTAATAAAATTTCATGCCAACCAACTACACCAATAGACTTTAAGTACTTAATTTTTTACTTTAACACATGGCATGTACTAAGTGCAAGCACATGAAGACAATGTTTCTTGTACAACACACTACATAATGAAACAATATGGTACAAATTAGAAAAGAGTCTAAATGTTTGTATTCACTATACCAAATGCACTTTTCACGATGGATTTAATGTATCTATCAATGATGTATTGTTGAAACATGAACTTATATATATAGTTATATAACTAGCATTTTAACCTAAAGATGAAAAAAAATGTCGAAACAATGTGACTCGATCATGTGACAAACTAGTTGTCTGCTACTGAAACAACAAACAAATAGGAAAAAAGAAAGTGAGATAGAGACAATATGAGTGGAAGCAACGATCAATCAACACTCAAGAAAGAAGTTGTACATAAATTGTGATGGAAAAGCAAGGTCTAACAAAGAATGTCAAGCCTTGTGACAATTGTGATCTACAAGAAGCGTCTAAGAAAGAATGTCTGGTCAAAATTGTGATGTGCAAGCAAAGTCGAAAAGAGGAGTGTGGAACAAGTAGCCGAAACATTGGTGCGACCCGGACTAAAGGGTCGTCATAAAAGAAGATGAAATCTAAATAGATGGGATGCGTCACGCGACCAAGTTTCATTTGAAGTGCAAAATTACATTTGGTTTCATCTGAGTAAACCTTATAAAGAATTCTCGATGGAAGTATTATTTTGTAGGTATTTACTGAATGCGAAGGATAATAGGCCTACAAAACCTCTCATCCCAACATTCTCCTCTCGGGATAAGAAGATTGTAATGTCATCTCGCCACTAACAAAGGCCACTGTTGAATGCATGCATGCTCATAAGGTTTTTCAAACTCTCCAATCCAAACGAAGGAGTGTATCAGACCAAACCATTAGAGGTTTCTACATGTGGGAAGTAAAATCATCGAAAGTTTCCTTATAGCATATGATGTCATCAACAAGGATGTTATAATGCATTTTCTCCTAAGCCTTTTGGATGAGCCATAGGTGCCAATGCACCCTCCACTTCCCAACCCTACTCCTTCAAGGATGCAGTAAAGACTGGGTCATTAACATTTCATTAAGATTTGGAAATTTGTGTTAGCACTTTGTGGGTGGTTTTTTATTAAATCTATGAAAATTGTTCCATTTATACATTTAAAAATGTTAAATATTAATATTATAAGATATATTTTTAATATATTAAATGTTAATATTATAATGGACTTATAACAAATTTTTTAATTAAATCTATGAATTTTTTTTAAATGTACGTTACATATTAAATTATAAAATGTAATTTTAATATATTAAATGTTAATATTATAAAATCTAATTAAAGTAGGTATTTGAGGGTATTTGAAAGCACCAATAGATTGAAAATAATAATTTAATTAACTTACTCTACTCTTAAAAAACAAAAAAAATCTTTGAAAAGTTAATAAATAAGCAATGCAAACATCTAAATAATCATGAAATAAATTTAAGTTGATGAAATGTTATAAAAATTTACTTAAACTTAAAAGCTAAGTACTATTTATTAACAAGAGAGTGACATTTAAGCCCTGAGCTTTCTCCACTGGAAATTCTGACCAGTCTCACCAGTTGCAGACGACATGTCTCACCAGTTGTATACGACAAATGGGTGAGGCCTTGGGAACACATGACAGATAAATTCTATAGTCTAACGAGGCAGAGGAATTTCCCAGAAAGTTATGGAAATTCTAGTTATATTTAGAGAAAATCTGGCAAGGATTTTTGTAAATCCAAGTTATTGTTGTTAAGCTTCAAAATTTTAAGTGTCCTGGACGTTTTTGTTGGTGCTAAATCCATTTCCACCATCAAAAACATGATTCAAACACTGCCTCTACTAGATTTTTTGAAAATTTTTTACCCTGATTCCGACCACTTTTAGCTGTTAGGGCAATTCCTCCACCTCGTTAGACGACTCCTATTCCTCCACCTTGTTAGACGACTCCTATAAATTTTGGCATTGAACCATCCATGCTAATAAAAAGAGAAAACTTGGGGTAGGCATGTGTGGCTTGCATGCAGCCCACATGCCTCTGCTACTAATCTCTTAGCTGATAACAACTACTTCTCATTTATTTTTATACTTTAATGCGACTGGAGGATCACTTCCTTTAATGTCTTTGCCTTTACTACAACGACAGAGAAAGAAGCACCCAAGCAAGTAGTTTCCCTACCATCAACATCCATCCCTGGTAGCTACTCACCATTTACACAACCACGGAGCACAACTGCTCTGCCATGCGAAGTTTCAAACCATACCAAATCTGCACCTGCAACTGTCATTGCGCCAGCTTATGGGATTAGTGATTATTTTCCTCGCATGTGTTGCTACTACAATGAGATGAAGAGGCTCGTAGAAAAATGTGCCCTAGAAGAGAGTCTCGTGCAGTTTCGAAGCTCGCTGGTAATATATAGTTTTTTTCAAGAAAATATATGTGGCTTGTTTACTGAGTCTGCCTGCTAATGAGAAACGTCGAGTCCTTTTTCTTATAGGCCTGCTCGGATGCTATGAGAGCTGCAGATTAAGGTGGACGAATTACCTACGTCCAAACATGAAATGAGGGATCTCCATTTCCAGCTCGGTAACATGTGATTTTGATTATTGAGTTGTTCTTGTTTCTTGTTTGTTAATTGTGAATGCAAATGCTAGGTTGTTCTTGTTTCTTGTTTGTTAATTATGAATACAAATGATAGGCAGTTCATGTTTTTAATTGTGAATGCAAATGCTAGGAAGTTGAGGGAGGAGTGGGAAGAAACAAGTAATGGCCAAGGAGGTTCTAGCTACATACAGAGCGTTGTTGAGAGCTCGGAAGAAATCATTTGCGGACGATCTTCCAATGCTAACTCAATCTGAGAAAGAAATTTGATCCAAGTTTGAAGAAAATCGAGCAGTTTCTTCCACCTTGTAGATCCAAAAACTCCAGCAAGATGCACGGGAAGCAACGAACTTCCTCACTAACATGGTGGTACAGGCCAAGCTCACTGACAGAGGAAACTACAAAATAAGGCTTGATAAAGAACACGAGGGAGCTACATTGGAGATTCCTTCTGAAGAAAAGGTCTCAAATGCTACTTGAGTAACCTATTCAGGGTGATTTGAATTTTTAAATTTTGATGGGAATTCTGCGAATTACATTAAATTATTGTTGGAATGTATTCAAGCTTATGTTCTGAGAAGAGAAATATGTTGCGGTGTTATTAGTGTAACTCTATTATAAGTTTATCCATATATTTTTAACAGATTTCAAATTTATTTATCATTTTATGTTTAAATGCCAGGTAGTTGAGAAGTATTTCATGGGGGTTTTTGCAGTTGATCTAATAATGTTGCACGCCCTCCAAATTATACCAAAAATTTGTTCAACTTCAGTTGTTGTTAATTGGTTGCATGGAGAGTGCAGTAGGTGGAGACCACACCACTAGTACATATTCCTTCTGGTGTATTTCTATTTCTGTTTTTTGTTGCAATCCCGCATGGATGAATAGCTACCTAGCGTCATTATTAAGTCCACAAATGCGATGTGAGAAAAGCAAACAATAATTTTGGGCTCTCAACGGAGATTTGAAACCTGTACCAAGTGGGTTGGCAACGCCCATGGACACATGGCTTCCACAACATATTTTCCACTTAATGTGATTACCGAAGAACTCTCTACTCGCACCATGCTTCTGGTTGCTCACAATATGTCCCCTTGCTGAAGGGCACTCATCCATCTAGACATCATCCGACAAGTTCTCATTTAGCTGGTGGCTGGATATCGAGTTCTGCATGACTCCTTCATTTGAAGGAATGGTTCATTTGTTCAATACAGAAAGTAGGCCTAGTTTTCCCCATTCTTAAGTATGTTGCTTAATATTGATGAAGGTACCAGTCCTCGCATCAGTGAGGTTGAAGCCATGTTCCTTCGCCAAAATAAAAATTGACACATGGATCTGGACTACATCATTCATTCACCATCACCGCTTCTACCTTTGTCGCCTCCATACAAATTCACAACGTTCACCCTTGATGCATTTGTCTTCATTGCCCCTATAAAAATTCTCATACCTTGCACCTTTGCCAGTGAACTCATGGTCATACATGATAAAATCTGATAATGTCTATATTGTTTCATTAATCAAATGCAATTACATATATACATGCACACACAATCTGTTGGTTGAGAGAATATCTCAACCACACACCAATGTAGGAAATAGATCCTAACTACTCGGAACAAACTCCTTTACATAGTAAGAATCACAATTGAGACAAGTAGGAGTTACATTTTCCAACACTCCCCCTTAATGACTACTTGTCTGAATATCAATCTGTAAAATCTAGTTGTAGTCAAACATAACAAAAGAATATGTCAACGTCCATATAAATGAACAACCATCTATGAGAATGCGTGGGTGCCAACCACTGCAACCACCAGTCTTGTAGGATGTCCTTCGCATACATGGTTCTAACAACCATTATAGCTACATACATGTACCTGTACCTATAAATCCCCCTCCATCATTGTTAACCTGGGTTTTGTTGGATTACTCGTAACCATGCATTGGGTTTTGTCGGATCACCCTCAACCATGCCTCCAAGGTCTCTGAGCCACCAAGGCTAAACACAGCCACAAAGGCTCACCTCAGCTGCTATGGGCCACAAATCTGCCACTAGGGCACTCCAGCCACTCTAGGCTACAAACCTGCCACTAGGGCACTCCAGCCACTAAGGCTCACCAAAGGCCTGACTCAATGAGGCTGAGGGTTTTCTCAGCTAAACCTAAACCATGCCAATAGGAATCTCTGTCCCACTTCACTATTACACGTGGTTTCTTTCTTACCACAAACCAACACTGCAAATATAAAGTGGTTTTAAGATTACCACGAACTGTATGGGGATACACAACAAAGCTCCAGCTCTTTGGAGTTACCGGGTACATACATTACAAAGACCACTACAAAACATCCTAGACTTGCTTACATTACAACTGTTATTCACATTACAACATAATAGAGTCTATTCCACAAACACAAACAAAATCACACTTTCACCTCGTTGTCCATCATCGTTTAATCATTGTTGCTGCTCATTTCACATTTTGGGCATATTTTTCTTTGTCATTTAAATCTTGGAACTCCTTGCTTAACCTGTCATCATTTGTTAGAGTCGTGAATTCTAACAAAATAACTTTACCTATATTGAGTTAGCTAGGCTCAATAAGGCACAATAATTTTATCATGACTCCAAGAAATAAAAAATAAACTTAGATTATTGTTATGATGATGATAGGTTTGAGACTCTAATCTTAGAGGTCTCAGATCCTAATATCTAGGAGTTGAAACCATCCCACTAGTGTGAAAGCCTATATATTTGAGGCTCATCTAACTCAATGTAATAGGGCTTGTATGAGTGTTTGTACACTCTTCAGGTATCTCACTTGGAGAGCCATTTAATATATATAGTTGATATATTCAATTTTTAACATGGTATTAGAGTTGTAGGGCTACCGATCCTGTACGCTGAGAGAGGAGAGAGACCGGTGCAACTGAGGCGAAATCGGCGTGTGGTTTGGGCATGGAATAGCATCGAAGCGCGTGTATCAGTGAGAAATTTGCATCGATATCAGTAGTAACCCTACGCGTTTCCCCTTGCCTAACTCAGCGCGACTGAAGGGTGGAACTTTGCGAATCTGTGGAGGTAAATCGCGCCGACCCTGTCAGAAGGAAAAAATTTGGCTTGGAAGATCCGCGTGGTGGCTACGAGATCGTGGAGGAATTGGTGGCTGCGTGGTGAACCTGACCATGAAGGCGGTTGTTCTATTCTTCGTGGAGGCTGCCTGTGTCGAAAAAACAAAGAAACATTGAGTGCCTTCTAATGACTCTCCACAACCGAGAACTCTAGAGTTGAGGTCGTGGTAGTGGCCGCAAAGGAGACCGTTCAGAGAAAGTTGCGTGGAGAAGGCCGGAAGGAGGCCGAGGTTGCTGCGGAGTAACATTCGTGGACGGCAGGATTGGAGCTCACTGGAAAAATGCGTGAATCACCACCACTTGCTTGATCATTGCGGGATCGTTGCTATGGGGATCAGCCCGTGTTGAAGGCCGAACACTTGTCCCAGAGGCCACATGGTAGAGGTCGCATGTTGGAGGCCGAAGACCTTCCCACAATCCATGTGCTTAACCTGGTGAAGAGGGCGATAGAAATAACCATCAAAATCTGAACATATATGGAGCTCCTTCGGGGTTGTGGTTGGAAGATCCATGGAACATTGGTGTGGATCTTGAGGCATTGCTATAGAGGCAACGTTCTACCTATGGTGGATTGAATTCATCTGATGCTTGTGTCATTTTTTAATTATCATTCTATAAATTTTATTTTTTGAGAAACTCAAGTTGCAGGTTGTGGAGATCCTAAAATCAATTGAGTAAATTTTCTTCTAGGTTATTATATGCCACAATGAAAATGTGAAATTTCTTGTTGATTTGAACCCATCTTCAGAAATATGTGCATCAAAATTAGATATTGACAGCGTTTCCAGCTTGTGAGAGGTCGTTTTGTTGCTCGTCGCCAGAACCAAGGGCACTTAGACCTGCGTAGCATAGAAGCCACAGTCTACAAGGTTCTACAGTTGAAGAGCTTCCAAAGGGAGAAGTTTCCCGCCTGCGTGGTAACGGGATTGTTGGAGCTCATTAGAGGACCGTGTGGAGTCAAAAAGAGATCTCGAAGCAAGATAAAGCGAGATAAGCTAGACTTTAACATCATGTCTATGTTTTCAGATATTTTTAATTCTGATGATGATCTTTTTCTCATGTGGGCATTTGGTATTAACATGGGTATTTTCGAGTCAGAAGAAATTTCAGAAATACAGTGTGGTTCTGTTGATGACCACGAGAATCAAGAGGCACAGTCTGTTTTGAAAGATCCTGAGATTGAAGACACACGAGTTGATCTTCAGGAAGGGTGTAAAGAGGAACAAAGTGTTGAAGATCAATTGGAAGAGCCACATGAAGCCAATTGTAAAGACGTGGTAGAAGAAAACAAAGCTGGAGAGAATTTAAATTGTGATGATCTCATTAATATTTCCTTGCATGCAGACGTTACCAACAACAACAAGGAAAAAGCAACGAAGTTTGAAGAAGAATTGAAGTTTCTTGAAACACCATGTATTTATGAAGTCAACATAGAAGTTGCATCAATGAATGATGAAGACATCATCGTTGACATTCAGATGGTTGACACCGGAAATAGTGAGAGGGAAAATTCTCCTATCCAGCCTATCATAATCTTGAGAAGGGCGAGAATAAGAATTCAAGATTTCCATCACTAAGGAAGAAATGAGGTGAAGATACATCACTATCTCATGGCGAGGAAAGTGAAGATGAAGCCTCGACTCAAGATGAACAAGTATGGATTCACAAGCAAAAAGACCAAAATGAAAACCTCTATTACCAAGTTTTTCATGTTTTAATTGTAAGCCTAGCTGAGACTAGACCAGCAGGTGTATGTTATTGTTCAGTACCCTTTCTCCATTAAGAGGGAGTGTTGGAAGTAATGGAGAAAGATAAACTTAGATTATTCTTATGATGATGATAGGTTTGAGACTCTAATCTTAGACCTTGGATCCTCATATATAGGAAGTGGTTGAAACCATCCCACTAGTGTGAAAGCCTATATATTTGAGGCTCATCTGACTCAATGTAATAGGGCTTGTATGAGTATTTGTACACTCTCCAGGTATCTCACTTGGAGAGCCATTTAATATATAGTTAATATATTCACTTTTTAACACAACCGCCAAGGATAATGGAGAATATCTTAGAATATCATAATGGAGAATAATTGAGAATACATTATAGTTGCATACATGTACATGTACCTGTAAATCCCCTCCATCATTGTTAACCTGGGTTTTGTCGGATTACTCGTAACCATGCATTGGGTTTTTTCGGATCACCCTCAACCATGCCTCTAAGGGCTCTCAACCACCAAGGTTAAACACAACCATGAAGGCTTACCTCAGATGCTATGGGCCATAAATATGCCATTAGGGCACTCCAGCCACTCTAGGCTACAAACCTACCACTAGGGAACTCCAGCCACTAAGGCTCACCAAAAACCTGACTCAACGAGGTCGAGGGTTTTCTCGGCTAACCCTAAACCATGCCAATAGGAATCGTTGTCCCACTTCACTGTTACACGTGGTTTCTGGCTTACCACAAACCGACATTGCAAATACAAAGTGGTTTTAAGATTACCATGAACTGTATGGGGATACACAACACAACTCCAACTCTTTGGAGTTACCAAATACATACATTACAAATACCACTACAAAACATCCTAGACTTGCTTACATTACAACTGTGATTCACATTACAACATAATAGAGTCTATTCCACAAACACAAACAAACTCACACTTTCACCTCACTGTCCATCATCGTTTAATCATTGTTGCTGCTCGTTTCACATTTTGGGCATCTTTTTCTTTGTCAATTAAATCTTGGAACTCCATGCTTAACCTATCGTCATTTGTTAGAGTCATGAATTCTAACAAAATAACTTTACCTAAATTGAGTTAGCTAGGCTCAATAAGGCACAATAATTTTATCATGACTCCAAGAAATAAAAAATAAACTTTCAGATTAATAATTGATCAAATTTCTCTATCTCTGCCCAACATGACTTTAGATCACTATTTGAAAAACAGTCACAACACAGTTAGCTCTCCACTTAGATGAAACTCCATGCTCACCGCACCAAACTGGAAAACAGATTTCCCAGCAGACAGAGCAGTTGGCTGAGAGCCAAACACAAAATATGGAGCTGGTGAAGCAGTCTATCCACCAAATACTAGTGGAACGGGACTAGATACCTGGGCAGGATCCTCTGCCATGCTGTCTTCCATCTGATCAGCCATGGTGTTGGTGATGGTGCAGCCCCAAAAGAAGAATTTGAGTTGGTCAACCCAAAAATCGGTTGAGTCATAGAAGAATTGTCTTTCGAAGAAAATGTAAATGTGATAGGGGGGTACCAGTTGATCCAAACGAGAGTGTAGTTCCAGATGGAGTGCTTCCTGCACCTCCAAAAGTAAAGGAGCCACTGCTTGCAGCTGCAGATCCACCAAAAGAAAAAACTGCGGACGACAAGGATGCAGTGCCCCCAAACCTAGATCCAAACGAGGTCATTGTTGACTGTGAAGATGTTGTACTGGAAGCTCCAAAAGGCTGTCCCAAGCCAAATGATGGAGTGTTGTTTGAACCAAATAATGGAGTGCTAGCAGAACCATACGAGGCACTGCCTCCACCAAACGCTGAAGTGCTGGTAGCACCAAATGACACACTGCTTCCACCAAATGATGGAGCACTACTAGATCCAAATGTACTCCCAGAACCAAATGAAGGGGTGCTCCCTATGGTAAAGGAAGATGTAAATCTTTCAAGCATATACATCCCAGAGAAATTAGAAGTGCCTGCAGAACCTACTGAGAGGCTACTGCCAGCACCAAATGTAGGTGTTGTGCCCGACCCAGGTGCAGGGGTACTACTAGAAGAAAATTGGGCAGAAGTGCTACTATTGCTCAGGCGAAAAGAAGGTAGAGTGGATGAGCTTAATGAACTGGGTGCAGTTAAGCCAAATAAGCTACCTGAAGCACCTGAAGCTGAAGCAGACAGAGTTGACCCGAACAAAGAGGGGCTTGTATTCCCACATAAAGAACTACCTGAAAATGAAGATGCTGACAGCACAAAACTAGAAAGAGACGGTGAGTTGGTAGAACTCCCAAACACAAATGCACCTGAGGTAGTAGTTGTGGCCTTCTCCACACCGAGCCACCGATCGGCCTTCAAAAACACACTTTCTGCCGCGCTCAGATCCCAGCAATTTCAACACAAAATTTTCCACTGCCAAGAACTTTCGTAACAACAACCTTCAAAACCTCCTTTTTCATAACAACAATTTTGATATTAAATTGAAATCATTTTTCTCTGGTTCGCCACATGCAGGCCAATATTAATTTGAAAGTTATCTCGCTGCAGCCAGGAAAGCACCTGCACGCAGGACTCCCTCTGCCCGACTGATGAACCCGAAGGTTGTGTGCAGAACTCCCTCTGCCATGATCTGATCACTCCTCTAGTAGGCTTAAATAAATGGACAAACCAAAACCAAACATTCAACAAACTATTTATTTCCCTCAGCCCATGAGGGGCCAATCTGAGAAGGGGCCAGGCCCTCAGGGCTCCGATACCATGATAAAATCTAATAATGCTTATATTGTTCCATTAATCAAATGCAATTACATATATACATGCACACACAATCTGTTGGTTGAGAGAATATCTCAACCACACACCAATGTAGGAAATAGATCCTAACTACTTTGAACAAACTCCTTTACATAGTAAGAATCACAACTGAGACAAGTAGAACTTACATTTTCCAACAATACCGTGCCATACCTTGTAGCGTTGTGTGAAGTGAACTCACAACCCATACCTTGCAATGTTTTCAATAGTGCCTCACGGTCATACTTTGCAATGTTGTATCAACTGAAGTATTAAAGACCATGCAACAACACAGTGGGAAGCTTGATAATCAAAACCAAAAAATTGCCTTTACAATCCAAGAAAAATCAGTCGGAAATGTACTAATAAGAACCTATCTGGGGATATTTGTGTTTCTCAGGTGGAATGCAGAGACATAACAAATAAAATATCATGGCAATCACGATTTTCAAGAAACTATTTCTTCATGGAATTGCAGTTCCAAATGTGGATGGAAACGAAAATTGCACGCACAAAGTTTTATATCTAATGTGATTATTTGATCTCTTCATTGAAGTTTACGAAATTGTGATGTACGCTGAAAATACTGAAATTTCGTGATGTACACTGAAAAAAGATAAAATTTGTGTGCGGTATTTGTTTGCTTTTTGAATTTTTACATTTATGGTTTTAGTAGTGTTAATCTATCACTTTTTTAATGTTTTGAATTTTTGCAGTTATGGTCTTAATGGTGTTTATTTCTACATTTTCTTCCTGTTTTAAATTAATAGTATTCGAAATGATTGTGTGTTTTTGGATGGAAAGCAGAGACTTAAAAAATAAAATATCGCTGCAAGATGGACTTGCAAGAAACTACTTCTTCATGGAATTGCAACTCCAAATGTGGAAGGAAACGAAAATTTCATGCACAAAGTTTTATATCTAATGTGATTATTTGTTCTCTTTATTGAAGTTTAGGAAATTGTGATGTACGCTGAAACTGTTGGAAATTGTGTGTAGTATTTGTTTGTTTTTTTGAATTTTTATATTTATGGTTTTACTAGAGTGTATCTATCACTATTTTCATATTTTATGAGAGATTTTTCGGCGAAAATCACATGAAATACCATTTGTTGACGCGTTTCGAACCAATCAATGTGGTTCATCGTCAGGACAAGTTGAAGAAACACATCCAGCATAGCATGTTAAATACTCTGAGCAGAGCCTCCAATGGCTAATTTTTACTTTTTGGACCGGGGTCAAAATTTTTAATCATTTAATGGAAATTAGTTATATTCAGTGTTCAATCCCTTAAAATATGTATAAAATATATATATATATATATATATATATAATAATTTTAATTGGTGTTAATAGTTATTTAAAAAAGTATTATTAAATAATTAAAATTATAAATTATTTAGTATTTAAATGGAAATTAGTTACATAAAGGACCTTTCTTATAATATATGAATAAATTATATGTATATATAAATATATAAAGTAATATTAATAGGTTGTTAAGAAACAAGTTAGTTAGAATTAATAAATATAATGGAATGAGAAAATTAAATTAAATAAATAAATAAAATAATTAAGAAAGTAGATGGTTATAAAAGGTACTTAAAAAAAATAATAATAATAATAATAATAATGAGAAAAATAATATTAAGTTAACATAAAAGTCTTTAAAAAAAATAAGAGGAGAAAATAATGTTAAGTTAACTTAAAAAAAAAAAAATTGATAATAATAATAATAATAATAATAATAAAGTAATTAAGAAAGTAGATGGTTATAATAATAATAATACATTAATTAAGAAAGTAGATGGTTAAAAAAAAGGGGGGCGGAAAAAACGACTAGGAAGAGAGTGTTGGGACCCAACACCTATTGATTTTCCAACCATCCTCTCTATTGAGATTGCTTGGCCTCTTTTCAATCTCAAGCGCTTCCCTAAATTTTCGATGATGGAAGTGTGAAACCTTAGCAATAACACTAGCCTCCTCAATACAAACATGATGATTGGTTTTCTCAGCATGTTCAGCTAAAGCGGAAGACTTAGCTCTCCTATGCTTAAGGTCCGCTGCATGCTCACTAATCCTTTGATTAATGGAGCGACCAGTCTCCCCAATATAGGGGGTCCCACAGGAACAGGGGATAATATATACACCTTTCATATCTTTAGGGTCGATAGGATCCTTCACTGATCTGAGGGACATACGAATGGTGTTCAGGGGCCTAAAGGTCACAGGGACACTATGCATCCTGAGAATCCTTCCAATCTTATCAGTGGTCCCCTGAACATACAGAAGATGGACACCTGGAATTCGTTCCTTCGGTTCCCTTTTAGTCAGAGAATTCTTGGCAGCTTTAAGGAAAGCCTTCTGACCCATGTATCTACTATAACCATTCTCAACAAAGACATCAAGCAGATGGGATTTTTCTTTCTCAAAACTCTTCTTGTCCGAGATCCTTAGGGCCCGAGTAGCAAGGGTATTGAGAACACCCATCTTTTGAGCCGGGAAATGGTGGGAACTGGCATGAAGATACTGCTCCGTATGCGTTTTCTTCCGAAAAACTCGGTGGGCGAGGGAACCATCACTATTCTTAGAAATAAGAATATCGAGGAACAGAAGGCAACCATCAACTTCCTGCTCCTTAGTGAACTTAATGGTTGAGGATTGATTGTTGAGATGATCGAAGAAGAGATCTAACTCTTCTTGGCCGTGAGACCAGATGACATTGGTGTCATCCACATACCTTTTCCAAAGCTTTGGCAAGAGCTGGGAAGAGTTTAGAGCCTTGGACTCAAAATCTTCCATAAAAAGATTAGCAACGACAGGGGAAAGGGGTGAGCCCATGGCAACCCCACAGGTTTGCTCGAAGAACTCCCCCTCAAAACTGAAAAAGGTGGAAGTGAGACAGATCTCAACTAACCTGGCAGTGTCAGGATCTATTAGGCGGTTGATCACCTCCATGGCCTCATTAATAGGGATGCAAGTGAACAGGGAGACAACATCAAAACTAACAAGAATGTCCCCAGGTTCAAGCTTAATGTCCTTGAGTTCCTCAATAAAGGAAGCAGAGTCTTTTACGAAGGACTCCGTACGACCAACTAAGGGCTTAAGCTTTAACGCAAGGAACTTAGCAAGAAGGTAGGTAGGACCTCCAATGGTGTTGACAATGGGCCTTAAGGGAGCTCCTTCCTTGTGAATCTTGGGGAGACCATAGATTCTAGGAGTGATAGGATTGCTCTCAATGAGTTTATGGTGCAGGGAACTGGGGCTACATCTTCATCATGTCCATCTTCTCACTCCGATCAGGGGGTAGCACGAAATTTGAACCCAAGACTTCTGGTTTGATGATACTTCATTTCCACGACCATTGCCAATTGAGCTACCCCAAGTAGACATATTTTTTCATGTTTTAAATTAATAATATTTATCTATATTTTTATAGGTTGTAAATTAAATTAAATTAATAAAAAATATACAAATTTAATTAACTTAATTAATGTTTATTTTTCTAGGGACAATCTCACTGCACATATTATTTGTGTAGAAATAGGAACCAAAGTTGCATCACATGTCTACCTTCCTAGAGAGGGAGCGAGAAACTCTTCCTTTGCTTAAGATTTGAGTTTATCCTGTGATTTTTTACTTTCCATCTCATTTTGTTTAGCAACAAGCCTTTATAAATAAATTGGTTTGTAACTTGTTTAAAAGGAAACATCTCACTGTATTTTATTGATTCATAGCTTGTTCAAGTTATGTTCCTTATATTATCAAGTAGCAGAATTAAAGAAAGATTTCCATGGTTTCAAGGATTTGATTTTGTATTCTATTTTCTTTCACTGATGCTAAGAGTCCACAAAAAAATCGTTTCTTGTCATGTATAAATCTAGGCATTTTCCTAAAGATGAAAAGTAATGGTGTGTGTGGGTGTTTACTATATTAGAATACATTGTTTGTTATCCACATTGCACCTTTTATTTGATCCAAATTTGAGGTAAATGTTGAGATATTTATGACACATTGATGATCCATAATTTAATGTGGACATGAACGTTATACATGATTGCATCAAATAGAGAAGATTTATTGGACATCCACATGCGATTTCGATGTATTGTTTATGAAATTTATTTGAAAACAGATTTTTCTGCAGATATTAATTTGATAGCGGATTTTTCCCTTTTTGTTTGATTTGTGCTAGAATCTACTTCCAAATATCTTACAATGTTTGTGAGACCTGGTGTCATCCTACGAATGGTTCTAACCAATATGTTGTTTGCTAATAAAAGCGAGGTTGTTATACTTCCATTTTTGAACTTATTTACGTGGAGTAGAGATTATTGTCTCTGTAAAATTCTTCAGATAGCTTATGGAAAGATTGAAATTGAAAGGGAACTACTACTGCAACTATGGAAATAACCAAAATAATAAAACAAAAGTAGAGCCAAAAATCAAGGAAAAGAGTGGGGGCACCTGCAAACCCAGAGGTGGATTGCCCCTGCAAATATGAGTAAATGAAGGAAGACAACTCCAGTCTCCAATAAACACCAATAATCTGGTTGATTGTATTGATAAACTAGTAAGGGATTAATTGAATCACGAGGGGGTCAAAACTGTTATTTGCACCAATGAGTCGAAAAACCATACTTAAATATTAAGTTACTGCTAAGATATATTTTGTGACATACAACGTGGAGTTGGTACAATTCGATGGAGGCCATGGACATCGAACGGGAACGGGAACGTGAATCCTGTGTGCACTTGTTAACAGTGATCAATTCTTTGAAGAGACATTGAGGGCAATCAAAACCATGAGAGACGTGGTGGAGAGGCTTTGAGCTGAAACACCTTTGCCTGTAGGTTGTCGTGCGAGCCCAAGATTTGACCCATGAAGTACAACAATGAACATGAGGTTAGAACGCAAGGTGGAAAAGTAGAGACTCGAACCTACCTGACGCGACGTAGTCTAACAAACACTTGCGACGTGATCAAAAAACGATTTGACAGAGAAGGAAGAAATTGAAGCTCACTAATTCACTGCAGTGAATAGTGTTTGCAAATGAAAACCCATAGAGAGAACGCCTTTGGGTTAATTATATATAGTTATATGTTAAATACTATATATATATATATATTATGTTTTAAATAATTATGTTATGTTAAATGTTATAGTTATATTACGTTATAGTTATGCTCAATATATGTTACACCATGTTATGTTATGTTACACTATATATATGTTACACCATGTTATGTTATGTTACACTATATATGTTATGTCAAATAACTTTATTTTATGATAAATAATTATAGAATTATCATATATATATATATATATATATATATATATATATATAATTATGTTATGAATTATCTAGTTATAGTTATGTTATGTAATGTGTATATATATGTTATAGTTATAGAATTATGTTATGTTACGTTATGTTTTATATATATGTCTCTGTATGTGATGTTATAATTTTATAATTCAATTAAATATATATATTAAGAAGAGTCTTTTAGGTAGAAATCACATCAGAGAAAATTCTGTTGACAAGTTTTGAACCAGCTAGTGTGGTTCATCATCAAGACCAAATGAAGATGCAGATTATGGCACAGGCTTAAATAGAGGGCGATGTAGAGACCAAAAGATCATATAACGAGTAGTTTATGAAGATTAATATTTTAATAATGATTATTAATATCAAATAATATTCTTATAATGGCTAATATAACGGCTAGTTTATGAATACTAATATTATATATATATAGATATATTAAGAAATATCGAAAAATGTAAACATTAATAAGAAACAAACAATCCAAGTCAACCAAAGATAGGGAACAGAGTCAAATAATATATATATATATATATATATATATATATATATATAAAGAGGAGTCAAGACTTGATTAATGAGTCAAGATCCTATAACAAAAATAATAATTAAATGAGACTAAAATTAAAACAAAGCAATCAAACAAACTAGGAGGACAAGACAGGGACCCGACTTTGGCTAATATTCCAACCATCGTTTCTATTTAAATAATTATATAGTTATAGTTATGTTATGTGTGTGTGTGTGTTAAATAATTTTATGTTATGAACTAAATAGTTATAGAACTATGTTATGTTATAAACAATATATATATAATTATATAATTATATAGTTATGTTATGAATTATAGTCATGGTTATGTTGTTACATGCTATGTGATATATATATATATATATATATATAATTTTATGTTAGGTTAAATCGTTATAAAATCATGTTATATTATTTTTATTTTTTTGTAAATATGACTTTGTATTACTATTGATAACTGAGGAAATTACATAAGATTTTACATCAAAAAGTTTTCATGACTTTGTCAGCTCCAGAGTAAACAAAATTCCCCATTCCAGATACCAAAAAATGGGCCATATTAGACATTTGTGTTGACCCAAAAACTAGGGTGTCTCACAACAAAATTCAAACTTCAAACTGACCACCCTTTACAAAATAACATAAGATATCTAAAAGTTGACATAATGATGCTACAATTGACAAACTTAACACAACATAGAGTAACAAGAACTGAGATAAACATAAACTATTCAAGGATGATAATATCAATCCTAGAGAGCCAACAACATGGAAGTTGTTCTTCGGTAAGAAAAAATTGCATTGATAATGTTGAGAGAAACTGCATTGATTACTACATCCTCTTCCTCATGTCCATTGGATTCAATGTCAGAGTCTGAAGCTTTATATCGTTCCACTCGATTCAACCTTACCACTATGTCGTCCAGGTTGTATATAATGTCCCACATGATGCACTTGATTTCTTCCTGGCCTATTTATCGATTTGCTATCATGGATAACCATGTAAGAAATGTCTCCATTTGGCTATGGCGGGTGATTGAATGAATAAAATGGAGTCGTCTCTTCCTAAATTTTCCAAGATCCGGTACCCATTTGAGACTACCTTTGCTTATCTCATAGTGAGAAAAATATTGGCGGTCGCCAAATTCCTTGGCTTCCAACTTCAAGATTTCTTTCTTGGCCTACAAAGGAGTAGCTTCAAAGAAGTTTACTACAAAATTCCATCCGAACAGTTGTCGATGCTTGGAGGATGAATTATAATATATGGCTATGTGATGTTATAGTTAAATATAGTTATGTTGTGTTATATATATATATATATATATATATATATATATATATATATATATATATATATATATATATATATATATATATATATATATATATATAGTTAGTTAAATATTATATATGACTAAGTTAAATGTTTTGTTATATATAGTGACATGATGTTATATAGTTTTTAGTTATATATATACATATATAATTTCATGTTTTATAAACATAGGTTCACCATGAGCAACTATATTCATCATGTCAATTTCAAACTCCTAATTTACTTATTTATTGGTTATAATTTTGATGTTTTCTCTTTTGGAGTGTTTTGGGGTATATTTTTAGTCAAATTTGTTGGAAATTTAAAATGCATTTTAAATAACAAAAAATAAATAAATTATTTTAGAAAAATCCTAAAAGAAAACTTTAAAATCTAAAATAATTAGAAAAATAAATGTTTTTACCATTCAAAATCAAGAAATATGCATTTAATAAACAAAACATTGCAAGTAAGCAAAAAAAAAAAAAATCTAAAACCTTTTTGGTGGTTTCGAAGTGTTTTCTAGGTTGTTTTGAACGATTTTTTTATGGTTTTCTAGGTTGATTTTGTGGAGTGGTAATTCTTGCCAATGCTTTACAAGATATGGTCTGATTCATTTCTTCTTTCTCAGGGGTGGGGTCCTGGCGTATATATTCTTCTTTTGATGTTTTTTTATCCTTTTCTTCCTCCTCTTCATATTCTATGTAAAATAACTTCTTCTCAGCACACTTATGACCTTTAGTGCATTTGCTATCACAATTGTAACAAAGCCCTTTTTCGCTTTTTTCTTCCAATTGTTGTGGTGTAACCCTTGTAGGTTGTGGAAAGCTAGGAGAAACAACACTTCCATCTTTATAGTTGTGAGGGGTATGCTTCCTGGTTTCCATAATTTTGCTTTCCACTATGTCACAAAGCCCTTTTACTCTTTCCAATTGTTGTGGTGTTGCTCTTTGTATCCTCATAATGTGCTATCATTTCCTCCGTGAATATTGACCATGTAACAAGTTGTTTACGAGAACAAAGCCCTTCATACCATAAAAATTGTTCCGATTCTAAATATGAAGATGCAATACATACCTTTTGTAACAATGGTACACCATGTAGATCAAAATATTGCTCCATCTGAAGTATCCAATTTACCGGATCCTTGCCATCAAACTTCCTCATCTTGCTTTTTCTTGATTTTAGGAGCTCGATCTTGAAACGAATGTAACTCTGTACTTTCGGATCTTTAAGTTCTGAAATTGCGACCTGTAGTAGCCCTATGTGTCCTCTTTCCAATGCCTCCAATCTAATCCAAATTGGATTCTCCAAGAAAGAGTTATGCACAATCTCCCAAGATGACCAGATTATAGACTAGTTCAGTAGAGCGAACTTGTACGACGTGCCACGAGTCACTGTTTCGACCTTTGGATCTGAAAAATGCATACAAGAAACTACAGTCTATCCTCTTTCTGTACCTTCTTACGAAATTTCAATCCGATCCCCAGAGAGAAAGTTATGACGATTTTCCCTAGGTCACCTGTTTGGAATGTAATTCAGGAGTCTGCAAAAAAAACCAACTTCCTCAGATCATATCTCCGCAAATATAGCGCGAAAAGCTCTTAAATTCGGACCCAAGGTTCAGCGCGATTTCTTCTCAAATGGGTTTTTTTGCAACTTCTGAAACGTCGTAGAAAAAAGTTATAGAGAAAATGCCACGATGACCTATTTGGAGCAACGAAACCCTAGAATCCAAAGCTCTGATACCAAATGTTATGAAACCAGCTCAAGAAAAGATAGAAAAGATAGATCAACGCCTTAGAATTCAGCCTCTTCGAGGAGGCAACCTCCTTTACATTACATAAATGAACAATTCTTGGATGATACAAATGAAAAGACCTCCTTTCTATATATAGGAGTCTAAGGGGTCATAACATAATCAGAGCCGACATAACAATAATAATGTAAGGGCACAATAATAACAATAGTGGGCTTCTATGGGGCACAATAGTAACAATATGGGCACTACATGGGTACATCAATATAATAAGTGGGTTGTACTAATAACAATAAGGCGTTACACTAGTAGTATAGGGGCCTAACAGTTTTCTTGGTTTGTTTTGTAATTTTCTAAGTTCTTTTGAAGAGTTTTTGTCGTTTTCGTGGTTTTTGTATGGTTGTTTTTTTTTAATTAATTGGTTTTCATGGTTTTTGTACATGGTTGTTGTTTTTTAATTAATTTGTTTAATTTTACAAAAATAAATAAATAAGAAAGACAAAAAAGATAGAATATCTACCTTTGTTTGAGCCTCTGGGATGTTGGCAAGATAGATTTGAACGCTCCATGCTCCAATTACTCGATCGAGCTCCAATATTCTCAGTCGAGGTATTGTCACACTCTTAGTCAAGCTCTTATTTTACCCGTGGTCTGTAAAAAATGTGCACCCAGACTGCAGAGGCAATATTTAATAAAAAGAGGCTCGATTGATTGTTATAACTTGATCAAGGGCTTGTTTTTAACCCTCGATCGAGCTACTTTTTAGCGCCCAAGGAGCTTGATTGAGCGCTTAAAAAAGGCTTGATCGAGCCATTTTTTTCCACCCAAACACGCCCTCTTTCGCCAAATAGTGTAATCCAACTCCATGCTTTCACCCTTCATTTAATGGAAAATTGACAAATTATACGACACTGATTTTTTTTTTTTGCCAAAAATATCATTAGGAAAACAACATAATTCTCCACAAATTGTCTTTTTACTCTGAATCAAAATTCACAACACTTATATGAATTTTTAGGGCTTCAATTTCATAAAATAGTAAAATTTTGAAATTTCATCGCCACATTTCGCCCAAAAGTGTAACCCATCTTCATGCATTAACCCATAAGGCTTCCACAATTTTAGTTTAATTATAAAGAATTATTAAGTGGAAGGTAGAAATTTACCCACCACAAAAAAAATGTAGAATATTCATAGTAATATACAGAAATCAAAGGTTGAGATTTATCTCCAAAAGTAGTTATGCTCTTTCCATTCTTTTAATTAAATTGATTTATTAAAAAAATGTTATATGAACAAGTATTATATGTAGTGAGTTATGATTTTTTGGGCATCTAGTATTTGCCAAGATATTGTAAGAAATTCTATTTACATAATAAGAATTTTTATGGTTTAGTGGGGATAGGCCTTCATGGTTAAGAATATTGTTCCATTTTTTTAAATGTATATATGTTTAACTTTACATTGATTCTTTTTATTATTTTTTAATAAAAATAATAAATTAAATTAAAGCTATAAATTTATTTATTTATTTTTATTTTTTTTAAATGTGAGATGTATCATGTATCAAATGTTAGTAATTGTTTTGATGATAATAATGAATTGATTCCTGTTGGTGTTTACCAACCATTTAATTTATATGGTTGTGCTAGTTATATTAATATATCTTATCGTCCTCGTCAGGAATATGCATATGTCTAGATTCTTAATATACAAGTTCAAGAGAATAAACATAAAAGATAATGTTTCCTGAGATTGTTTCAAACTTTAGTCAACGTCACCTGCCTAAAAGGGATTAGCATAAAATACCAAGTCTTTGTCTAAACTATTGGGAATAGAGAAAAAGGTCATGTAGATATTGATATCATTAAAATACTAATGTATATAAATTTAAGAAAAAAAATTGGTTGGATAATAATTAAAGGGCAATATAAAATTAAAATATTATAAATATAATATTAATTGTAATCTAGACAATTGAAAGTATAGTTTTATAATAATTGAAATAAAGAAAATAAATCAATATTTAACAAAACTTTAGTGAGGCTCCTACATAATGAAACAAGGTGTTGGATAATTCCTAAAACATATTGGGATAAAGTAATTTATTATCTTTGTGGTACTAATAAGGTAGAGGTTGGATAGTTTCTAAAACACATTGGGATAAAAAAATAGATTATCTTTGTGACACTAATCAGTTAGAGGATGAAAAAATATTCTCTTAAAATGTCCCAAATAGGTCCACATTAAAATGCGTGTAACAATAAAAATATTTCTCCAACACTTTATCTTCTTCGTCGGTTGCCTCATGATATGTGTTGTGGCACTTGTCTTTATTGTTCTTTGGTTCCATTATCCTTGTTGGCCATGTGGCTCATGTTCCATTCGTCCCTTATATGGTAATATTTCTATATTTCAATGGTTGGAAAATAGGTGTCCATTTCTTGGGCCCCCACGAGGAGTATGTATTGTGGTATTAATTCTTCAGCTCTCTTGGATACTGGTGATGTAATTCTCTTTTTGATATTAATATCAATTGTTTCCAGCCTACAAAAAAGACAATAAAAAAATTCTAACCTCTTACCTCATCAAAACTATGGAGCTCTAAGAAAGTTTCTCTTCAATATTTCTAAACATAGAAATAAAATTTTAAAGTAAACAAATTAATTTATTACCATTTTTCTTTAAAGTCTAATAAAACAAAGTTGGTTTGAAATTACTAATTATCATCATAGGGGTGGAAAGAGTCATGGGGTGTTCATATACAATCTCAAAGGAAACTATGAAACTACCATTGCATGGGAATTGAGGATCTCAATGAATAACCAAATGAAGGCATATGTGCTCCTTCGAGGAATTTCAATAGCTCCAATCTCCACATTAGAGGCTCTTATCATAATTGGAGATTTAAGGATTCTCATCAAATCCTTGATTCATTAATCAATTCCAAAAAAAATGAACTTCCTTTCATAGTTCTGAGAATCATCAAGGCTACCTGTATTTGGTCAAGGTTTCATTCCATCAGGTTTCTTTAATTGAAAAAATGGAACTTAGAAGTTATATGGAGAAATCTCATTGGGCTTAGTACATACTCATTTATCATTGTCATGGATCTTAACTCCTTCACATTTACTCCTAGCATGGGAGGTGGGATTATTTTATACCTTCCCGAGTCAAGAATGTGGTTCATATTTTATTGTTTTCTTGGTTGGTGCCATATTTTGTGGCTATTCAAGTGGGAGGGAATTGGAATTGCTACTCAAGCTTGTTGTGGTTTCATGTTTGACCAGGTCATGGAGTGCATTTTGAGCAACTAAGAATTTGGTTCCTTTGGCTATCATTTTCATGGTCTACTAGGTGATAGAACTTTTCCAGGACACTATGTGGTTTTCATGTTTGGATATAGTATTCATGCTTGGGGTTTTGTCTTTGTGTGATTTTCAATGGGTTGAGGCTTGGGCAAACATTTCCTAGCCCCCATAACTAGTTCATCTATGGTATTTTCTCTACATGTGGTAGTTTTTCAAGTTTTAGGTTTAGGTTTCTTAATGGATGTCTATAGGGAACCCATCTTAAATAGTTTTTAAATTATATCATATGTTTTTAATGTTGGTCTCTGTTTAAAATTTCCTTCCTCAATTGTGGGAACTACTTCATAGTATCAAATCAAACTTCTTGTTATTCGAATATATTTTCATTTAAGAATCATTTTGCATTTCATTTAAGCCTTATTTTAAATTGGGTAAATATTATTTGGAATTAATTGTCTTATTTATGTTTATGCTTTCCATGGATCCAAAAAACTTATTTTAAATTTGTAGCATTTTGAGAAGGCCTAAAAAAACTTTGTAGTAATGGTATTATACTAAAATCATTTTTAGTCATGATTCACAAAAATGAGAAAAATTGTGAAACATAGGATGCAAACTTTATGAACATAATGGGTGAGCAAATGAAAAATAATAGAGCTCGAGGTAGAGTGTACTAGGTGGAAAAATCAAATCTTGAATTTTTGCCAAAAATCACATTCAAAGGCTTCAATTCAATGTGTCTCAAGAAATTCATAAGAGAAAGCAAAAGAGGATAATATTGTTCATCAACCATCTTTCCAATAAGAAGTAGATAAATGACATGTCATTTCTTTGTTTTTATATTTTACAAAACCATTTATATTTTAAATACTTTTGTAAGCAGTGTACTTGTACTTTTAATAGCTTTGTAGTGGATTCCCTAATTGGCTGTGTATATAGTGATTAATTCTTGATGTATATAGTGCTTATCTCATGTCTAAATATGCACGTCAAATACACCAATTGGCCACTCATGGCTTCTACATGTTCAGCTAACTCATGTCTCTCCAGCTCAATGCAAACAATGTCCATTCATATTAAATGGAAGAAGGAAGTTGGGTGTTTGTGGAGTCTCAGGGTTATTAATGGCATGGAGGTTTTTTTGAATCCTTTATGAAGATGGATGGTCGTGATGCACAAGGATTGGGCCTTTCTCTGGAGGTGTCGAGTTATGGTTGTTGTACATGGAGGGATCTCATTGACGAAAGGGTGTACTAGACAAAGAATGTTGGTCTCAGGATGTGTGCCAGGATATACACTTATCCTTTCTAGGTTTGAGGGTCGTACGAAAACCCTTGGATTACCTTGTGTCATTCTCCTCAGTAATTTAACTATAAATGAATGGGATCAGGTTCACAGTGGTGGTGGTACATTGTACTTTGGGGTGGTGGGGAGCATGACTCCTCACCTTGCTGTCTATATTCCTTTGAGCTTAGATATTTAATAACTGGGGGTAGTTTGTATCTTTGTGGTGGCAATTCTAAGGGTTCTTGGTATTCTGAAGGAGACACAAAATTGGTTCCACTCTTTACGATAGTTGTGAACATCTCACCACATGGTCAATGTTTTTTTTACCTTGTTCCTCCATAACACTGCTACGGGGTCGGTGTTTGAGTTGGTTGTGGTTCTACCCACATCGACGCTCTAGGGAAATGAATCTGCAGGTATTCATTTTAACTGTAATGTCTTGGTTTGTGGATTTTTGTACCCATGAAACTTCTCAATGTGGTTTTAGGGTATATCCTTTATTTCATAGCTTAAAAGCTAAAACTTCTTTTTGGGATAGTCAAATTTTTTGTTTTTATCTCCGCTCTTAGTACTTTCCCTGTAGACAATTCAAACGTTTAATTGGTGATACTGGACTTAGGTTTTCTCAGTATACATAATATATGTTGTGGGTTTGTCAGAGTTACCTTCTTGTCTCTTAGTACATATTGTCCTCATAGGGTTTTAGTCAATTTTATCTTAGTCTTTTTAAATTGTTGTATATGATACACAGATTGTGGTTAATATTAGTATTCCATGGATAACTTGGGGGATTATTGGGGAAGATATGTTTTTTCATTGGTTGACGTTTAAACACTCCATATATTCCTATTTGGGATGTCAGTATTGTCTTAGTCCAGTCCAAGTCTCAATGCAATTTTCATTCTTCTCTGTACAATTTTTGTTCTTCTTTGCAACTATGCCCCCTCGACAAAGGATGGAAAGTCATAGAGGTGGTGCTAGTACTTCAAATTCTCACCGTCAAAGTTTATTTGGTTTTAATTATGTGGCTACTTACTTTGAGTCGGTCCCCTTGGAGGTATGAAGAGAGATTTTGCACCTAGAATCTAAGGAGTTTGAGGATCGTTCCTACTTTCCAGATTCTGAGGTGAGTGCTAACTTAATGTCAAATGGGTTCCAGACCTAGACAAGCTTAGAAAGTAGATGTTACAATTTCTACATTCTATGGATATGCATCAAAAGATGGATACACTTATTCATTTGGTTCTTCGTGACAAACAAGTGGACAACTATAAAAAATTTGTTAGGCAAGAAGGCATCAAGAGACTTCTTTGAAATTTGTGTTTTTTCTTGGATGATATTGCTTCTCATCTGCATAGGGTGGAGAAATACATCATCTCAAACTTTAATTCTGAGGAGACAATAGATATTCCTGTAGTTATTTTAAGCTTTGGTTATTTGACTATTTATATTTTCTCACTCATTAATTAATGCTATCTAAATTTCCCTTGTCCTCTTTATTATTATTATTTGTATTAACTTCAATTTCCTTTTAATTTGCATCCCTTTAATTAATCAATTTGTTTAAATCTCTTGACTTGACTCTTACTATTAATTTAATCCTTTTATTATCCTCATTTTCCTCTTAATTCTCTACCCCCTACTTAATTAATTAATTATTTAGGTAAATATGGGGCTTAACCATTTCTTTTAATAGTAAAATTATTTATTTTAATTGACATTTCCTTTAATTTTTAATTATCTTGATTTGACTTTCAACATCTAATTAGTTAATCCTAATATATTCCTAATAATCCCCTATAATTCTCTTCCCCTTGTTCCTCTATTTTATTTGACTTATTTATTTTTAATGACTATTTTATTATCTTAATATTATTCCTAATAATTTTATTCTTTAACGGCTAGTTTATTATTATTATTAATATATTTTTTAATATTATCATTTAACTACTAATTCTAAATCTTTCTTTATAAATGAATATTCGGTGCTTGTTTGTGATCATTCAAATTCTATGGGTGGAGAGTCCACCCAAAACGTTGGAAAGGATATAAAATCCTCTACATAGTTTCGTCTGAAAAAATTCTCCTAATATGAATAAGTGTGAAAACATATAGTCTCTCTTTATTATTATTATTATTATTATTATTAATCATAAAAAGAATTAATATATAAGTTAAATCTATATACATTTTAAAAAATATGTAACAAATTTTTTAACCATGAAGGCTCACCCCACTTTATCATAGAGATTTTTAATATGTAAATAGATTTCATTACAATTCTATAGGAATTCCACATGTCCAAAAACCATAACTCATTTCATATGACACATATTTATATGACATTTTTTTAATTAATAAATTTAAAACAACAACAACAACATAACTACAACCTTTAATTCAATGTGAATATGTGAAAGTTATTTAATTTATACGATTAAATTAATATTTAAAATTTTTGTTTTTTAAATTTTGAAATAAATAATGATTAAAATAAAAACTTATAAATAATACATATATCTAATCCACCAAAAAAATATTTTATATATAATTTTGAAAAAATATATATTTAATTGTTTAATTTTCAATATTTGAAATTCCAAATTATCCAACAAAAAATTGACAGATTTTGAAAATTGTATTTACCACAACAATACATAAAGAGATGTAACGACTTTTCATAAATACACGACAATGATGAAGTGATAATTCTAAAATGGCCTAAATTAAAAACAAATAAATAAATCAGGTTATATATTCAGATGGGGTTTTATTTAGTAAACCTCACATGGCATGCTAATCTATAATATATTAAAGGAAAATACTAATTTAGTTAATTATTGAAAAAATGTCAATTTCCTTCTTATTATATTTATTTAAATAATTAAAATTTAAGAAATAAATTATTACATATTATATTTATTTTTTTAATATTCATGAATTTAAGTGCTTAGTGTTATCACTACTTTCCTGCAAAACTTCTAACACTTCTACAAAAACTTATATTACCTTATACAACTCCCACCAATCCTCAATACCTATAAACCTTCTTCAATTATAAAATATATTTTCTCCCTCTTAACATAAAACAATATATTGAGTTAACTTTTCACAATTTTAAAATCCTTTTTATGTATGAACATGATAGAATATTTGGCAACAAGTAAAGCCCTCATCCCTATATCTAAACTCTTCATTTATATTAGTATTGTTTCACAAAATTTAGTGCTATTTCTAAACTCTTAATGCTTGTGAGTATTAATTGAACACTTAAATTTGATTACAACTAGTGTCTTCTTACAAAACAAACCCTAATTTGATGCACTCCACATTTACAATTCATTTCATTTATATAGTTCCCTGCCTAATTTCCCTACTCTTCATCCTTGCAAAATACACTTGGTGACAATCATAACATAGGAACACAATGTTGATGAAGTAATGAAGGTTTAAAAGTTTCCGCAATAGCTCCAAGGCTAATATTTATGTAATCCACTCCCTCACAAGTATTCTCTTGACCTCAATCTTGGTCACTTAGCCATTGTATTGTTCACTATTTCTATTTCTCTTAATTCGTGTTGATTGTGCATTATAGTATGTTGTATTTGGTAAATTTGTTGGGGTTGTGATGTAGCTAATGGGTATAGTAAAATATTGGGTTAAGTAATCTTGTAAGTGATTACAAGTGCCTAAACCTTGATTTCATCAATTAAGTAGAATATTTATCATCTTTCTTGAGTCGTATTTTGTCACTATTATCTCGATACAATCATATAAGGTCCACACTGAGCTATTTCATATTCTACCTTACTATTATTTCATTGTTTGTCATGATCCACATTGGAATTGCTTCTTGTTTGGCCTATTTTAGAGGCATTTTCCATTTCAAACAATTAATTTTTTTGAAGGGGGTGAAAAAAATTATTAGTGATAATAATATTCACCTAAGTGTGTTGAATCTTATTCCTAAGATTAAAACTATAAAAGGTTCCCCAAAGTTCAAAGCACTTAGGTGAATATGTTAAACGTGTCACTTATTTTAGGTATTCCTTTTATGTGCATCAATGTGTGGGTAGGTGCATAGATTAGGTGTGTAACTTATGTGATTGAGTGCTTTGCTTATGTGTTGCTTATGTACATGGGTTGGATGTATGGGTGCATGGGTTAGTTGCATATTAAATTCATAGTACATTAAATAAATTATAATTTATCTTATTATGAGTTTATTAGAAAAGAAATATATATATTTTTTATGTATTTAGAGTTGATTTTATTATGGTTTTTTTTTCATATGTTTTTATTTTATCTCACTTTCAATCTATTTAAAAAGAAACAGTGTTTTATGTATTTGAGATTTATTTCTTTGTGGATCTACTAAAAGTATGCATAGTGGATACTATTGGATGCAGAATTTAATTTTACATCAAAGAGTGTTTACACTTGAAATTTGAGTAAATATATAAAGAGCTAAATTGAAAGATATAATAATAATAATAATAATAATAATAATAAATAAATAAGTTCCTCCAAAATTATTACCCTTATGGTTGACATCATTTTGAATCCTATTGGTTTTTTAAAAGTTGATGTTGATAGCACATTTTTTATAAGGCCCATTTTTAATGTCGAAATTTCTCTAATAGTAGAAGAACAAATATGTTATTATACCACATGCTTCAAGAACATTTTTGGATTGATGAAAATATTGCATTTAATACTGTAATTGAGACGATTGAGAACACTATAATTTTTTTTTCCATAATGTGTTCATTGATAGATAACTTAGACTCATTGAGTTATATAATACACTCACTATAGGTTAAGGCGACAAATACATTATAGTGTGTTCGGGGGTGTTGTTAATTTAAGGATGGAAACATCCTATTGTATCATAACCTTATAAATATTGGGCAACGACTCATCATTGCATAAAATCCAAAACCCAAACTAAAAGTTCCATAACAAATCCTATGAAATCCATGTAAATCCAAAATTTGACATTTAGCGAAACGTAAACCTAAACAAACAATCTAATTGAGAATTAAACTAGTAGTCAAACAAATTTCCATGAAACATTTAATGTGTTTACAACTCAGAAGGTTATCAACTTAATAAGAATACATTTCTATTAGTATCATACATCTCCATGAAGAACTATTCCGATATGTTTTTTTGCTACTTTACAAAGAACTACTTCTTCAACTTCCTGCAAATGGCCTATTATTAGCAAAGTGAAGAAAACCACTTTTACTAATAAGTGTTATTAGAGAATACAAAGAAATGTTGAGGAATTGTTACATTTGTCCAGATATTTTTCATACGATGCATTTCTCTATAGGGTCTGTGATTTTCCCATGACAACAACTACAGATGAAGGGCCATATTCCATGAAAAAAGCTTATAGTAACCCAAAATCTAAAATGGCAAGGATCGATAGTTTGTACCCATGCTCTATAGTTGGGTAATGGAAACCACAGTAATGTCGAATAAGCATAAGTGCAATGCATTACAAACCATGGACAAAGTAGAACAAGAACCTCAACTATGTATGGAATATACAAGTGAGTGAAGACACTACTAGGGGGAGATCACATTGGTATGCAAGATGGAAAACATGTATTAATATGATAGTGTGTGGGGAATTTAATTGAAATAATTTTGCGTCAAATCATGATCTTTTATTGTCTAAAATGTGTTTTTTTGGTTATGTAAAATGTATTTTTAAGTACAATATATATTGAACATTCTAAAAAAACACTTGGTACATTCATTAAGTAGTTAATTAGTACATATTCAAAGAATGAAATAATATTGGCCAATCATTTATTCTTATTTGGATGGTTGATTTTGAAAATATTTTTAAATAAAATAGATAAAAGTTATTTTTCTATTCACTATAAATTAGGTTTGAAAATATGGAAATCTACAATCTAATAAAAAAATATGAAATATGAAACATGGTTAAACAGACTTTTGAAAATGTCGAAAATTGAAATAACCAAAACAGACTCCCGTAATTGCAAACGATTGACTTATATTCTCTCCTTCCCCACATTGGGGAGTGAGAGAGTAATAAAAGATTCAGACTTTTGTACAGTCTTGTCCTGTTGTGTTCCAATCGTTGAATTTCTGAAAGTTGATGAACGCGTTCTTGAAAATACAATGACAGAAGTACGGGTTATGATTGAACGTTCAATGCTTAATGCTGCTTCTCGTGATTCACAACCATTCAACCGTTCAACCCTTTTTTCAGTTTCTCAGTGTTGTGTACTCTGTCAATTGAATTTATGATTTCGAATGTTACATCATGATTCACCAGGATTCCACTATCCAAATGGTTTACATAGTCATTCACCAGGATTCAACCATTCACATGCTTTTCAGTGGCTCTGTCAATTAAATTTATTATGAATTTTATATATAATAGGCCTATCCAAATTTGAGTTGGAGAATAATAATTATTTCACTCCATACTTAAAAAAAAATAATCCAGTTTATTTATCAAAACAATGTTATATTAACATGTTAAAATAAAATAATTAAATTTTATTAATGTAATTGGTTGTGAAGGTAGTTTTGCAATATTAAAAATTGGTGTACTTTAGATTGATTGCAAGTTTAAATATAGTTAAATTGGAGTTTGAATTGCTGATAAGCTATGAGTTGATCAATTAAAGGTTTGATGAAAAAATAGATATGAAATTGAAAATGTTGTGTTAAAATGGTGATTTTTTATGAGCACTCTATCTCATTGGCTATAATGAAGCTCTATAACTTTATTTCTTTAGCAGCGTTTGTTCAAATTGATATGGAGAAACTTAGTTTCAATTGAATGAGATGTGAATTCCAGGAAACTTGTTTTGGGAGAAGATTTGTCTCCTACAATGTTCATGGGCATTGTACATGATTGATATAGAGATGAATGTAATTGTGTCTATGTGGCAGTGAAGACACGGGGGGTATGGAAAACAAGTTTTAATGTTATCGTTCAAATTCTAATTTCCATTATTCAATTATAATATACTAACTTTAGCCATAAAGAAAATCATGATTTCTACAACACATACTTATCTTATACTATAATATTAAAGGAGAAACATGGTATACAACAAATAAATTTTAATGGCCCAAATGGCAAACAAGTTTTATTGTTATCGTTCAAATTCTAATTTCCATTATTCAATTTTAATATACTAACTCTAGCCATAAAGAAAATCATAATTTTGCAACACATACTTATCTTATACTATAATATTAAAAGACAAACATTGTATACAACAAATAAATTTTAATGGATGAAAAGGTAGAAAATCATATACCAATATGATCAACTAAGAACACTTTTATTCAATGAAATTAATTAGAAAAACAAATACCAATATGCACGTAAATAAATAATGATAGTTTGAAAAGAAACCTAAACATTAATATAAACAAAAGCATATACTCCTCCAATAATAGTGAAAATAGAGAATTGAAAAAAATTAAATGAAGAAAAGTATATATACTTACTAAACGAGCACAACTAAAAATAAACCATAGGTTTACTTCCCAAGTTCAACTGGGATCATAGTGTGCAAATCTTGAAAATAAAATATAAATAAGACATAGATGTATACTTTCTAAACAAACACAAATGAATGAAAACATTTATCCTTAAGTAGCAAGAAAATTAAAATGCTTTGCATATGGTAAAGTCATGTTTTGTAGACCAGGAAAGAAAAATTGCCATGCCTCTGAGCATTAAAAGACCAATGCAAGCAAATTTAGTTTCATTTCATAGAGATCAAAGCGTGTTGTAAACGGAATTTCAAGAAACTAGGAAACAACAACAAAGCACAAAGCATAGGAGGAAATGGAAACTAAAGGGAAAAGGGAAAAGGCAACAATAGCTAACATTGGGGAAAAGAAGGGGAGGATGCATGGCAACGGAATTGAAAATAGGAAAAATAAATAGTTGTTGCTTTTAGGTAAAGAAAATTATAGAAATGTGAAGGGAAAAAAATAAAGTCAAATTAAAAATTAAAAAAACATAAGAAATATGATTAATGGAATTAGAATCTAAAATAGAGAAAAAAAATCCATAGAAAAGACAAAAAAAAAAAAAAGTATAACTCAAATTAAAAATTAATAAAACTAAAAATTAAAAAACAAAAAAATTATTGGAAATTTTTTTGTAATATTTTTTTTATCTTTAAAATTTGTTATGTTAAATTGAAAACATGGAGAAAAACTATAATTCATGAAAATGGAAATAATAAGAAAGGGAAAAAAATCAAAATGAAAAAGTTAAATAAAAATGAAATAAAACTAAAAACAAAAGAATTAGTAGCTAATAGAAAAATGAAAGTTACTAAACAACACCCATAATAATACCTCAACCAATCACCTTACAAATAAATAAATTCAACTATGTTAGTACTTCCTAAATCTATGTCAGTAATTGAAAATAGGAAAAATAAATAGTTGTTGCTTTTAGGTAAAGAAAATTATAGAAATGTGAAGGGAAAAAAATAAAGTCAAATTAAAAATTAAAAAAACATAAGAAATATGATTAATGGAATTAGAATCTAAAATAGAGAAAAAAAAATCCATAGAAAAGACAAAAAAAAAAAGTATAACTCAAATTAAAAATTAATAAAACTAAAAATTAAAAAACAAAAAAATTATTGGAAATTTTTTTGTAATATTTTTTTTATCTTTAAAATTTGTTATGTTAAATTGAAAACATGGAGAAAAACTATAATTCATGAAAATGGAAATAATAAGAAAGGGAAAAAAATCAAAATGAAAAAGTTAAATAAAAATGAAATAAAACTAAAAACAAAAGAATTAGTAGCTAATAGAAAAATGAAAGTTACTAAACAACACCCATAATAATACCTCAACCAATCACCTTACAAATAAATAAATTCAACTATGTTAGTACTTCCTAAATCTATGTCAGTATATGTGCAAATTTTTCACTATTCATACTTTGGAAAACCTTTGGAAACATTTTTTTGTACAAAGACACTATTTTGAATATATGCCATGGTACATTATACAAATCATCAGTTTTTTCATTGGAAATATATATATATATATAATAATAATAATAAAATAACATAAATTGAATTCCTAAACTTTGATTAAGTGGCTGAAAATTTTGGTAACAAATTAAACAATAAACGGCACAACAAACATAATAATATAATAAATATAACTATATATATATATAAATTTTATAATATTACATTTACAAATAAAATAGAATATATATGTATTATTTTATTAAATTTCATAATATTATATATATACTTACACATAAAAATAAAAATAAAAATAAAAATTATTATTATTATTACTATTATAATTAAATTAATGTATAATGGTTAGAATGCATAACCCTTAATTATGTTAGATGTGATAATTGGTTCCAAAAAGAGCCTATTTCTACTAATTATTAATTATGAGTTTGTTAGATTTAATTGCTTTGAGATATATTTATTTAACTTGATGCTTTTTATGTTAGTGGGTAGTTAAAAGATTTAATATTCAACTAATTGGTAGTGAAATTAAGATAATTTCTCTATATTGAAATAGCATACTTATATTTTTAAGTTATATATATATATAGATATCATTTTTAGGTATAATAAGGTTTTTGAAAAAGTTTAATTTATTTTTTATGAATAGAAATTTAAAATATTTATTTATTACAGAAGTTAATGGTGGTATTTTCTGTTTTAGATAAATAATTTTATTTCTATTAAAATGATACTAAATTACATAACATCAAAATCCCTTTGCCATGATTTACCACATTCGAAACTAGACAAAAGTCAATATCTATTGTTCCAAATGTTGTATGTATCTAATGGTCTAAAATTTAAAAGTATTTTAGAAATCTGTGTTTTATCAATCATTTCAATACTATTGTTTTTCTTAAATAATATTGATGAATAAACTTATATAATAGTGATGAATAAACTTATATCTATAAATAATTGCCTCTAAGATTGAATAATTAAATTATCATAAACGTTATGAACCTGTTGAGGCCCCGAAAATCGGGTCGACAACAAGGGGGATACCCGCCCGGTCCGGACCTTGGTTGGCAGCTCCTTATCCGTTTGGTATAGCGGGTCCGACTAGGGATAATGGGACCAGTTTCCCAATCTATGAGTGTGTGTGTGTAGAATTTGATGTTGCTGATCTAACAGTTCCTATCTAAGAGATTCTAATTCAAACTTTAATCTAATTCTATGCTATTATAATCTAATAAACAGCACATCTAAATCTATACTAACCTGGGATGTAATTCTTCCATTATGCGATCTAAAGAGATTTCAAATAACAACTGGTAATAAAGATCATTCAGGGATTATAAGAAAGGAAATCAATCAAGATGAACAACTTCGCATAAAAAGTTAGATGAAACAGTTGTGAAAAGCATATCGCATAATGAGCTATTCATACATTAAGCATAAATAAATAGCTATCACCGTACAAAAGTGCCAAATGATAACTCAAGCATTCATGCAATAATACATAAACAACTAAAAACTGTATATCACTTTAACATATAAGCAGAAATGGTCAAGAGATAAAAGTACCATTTATGACTAGTCCTACTCATAAGCTTCAACCAACAATGATTTATCTCTCCTTGCTCTAACATCCACTAAGAGTACAGAAGTGCAACATCAGTAGCAGATATCAAATGCAAACATCAACAAATCTTGATCCATTCATTCACCAAAACCTCCTCTGAGGGTGCAAAAGTGCATGTTCTGAGGACAAGTTTTTGATAAATTTCTGGACCTTTCTCTAAATGCATGAGAAGGGTTTAAATACTACTAACTAAATAACTTATTTACACAGATTCAGGATACAGTTTAAATGACCACCCTTTTTCTAAGAAAAACTATTTCTAAAAATTAAATCTAATATCTAACTATTTCTGCATTTGCTCCTTAATGTTGCGAGCATTCAATATTTGCCTGGGTAGAGTCGGCTGACTGTCTTCCGCTTTTGGTTGAGCTAAGCAAATAGAAATGGTAAGAGCTGGCACCATCTTTTCAGCAAAATCGATGATATACTCGAGAGTCATCCTCTGGCTATGTGGATTTACTGTGTATGCCCAGTAATAATCCAAGTTCCACTTGGTTAATCCTCGAATTGCTTCTGCCTCTTCTTTCAGCTTTATGTTTCTAGTTTGTTCTTTACCATTGCTTTCTTGCGTTTTCCGGGCTTACAAGTGACTAAGCAGTTAGAGGCTTTGGTTTTTGAGCAATTTTCTCAGCGATGCGCGCGCCTCGGAAACTGCCTCCGTTCTTTGATCCAGGCCTCTCTGATGCGTTTTTTTCCTTTAGCGCCTTTTCCTTCACTGGGTATAAGCTTCAAAATTTGTAAAAATACTGCTTTCATGAGCTTCTGACCTTGAGCGTTAAACCGCATGTTGATATCAGCATTGTTCAACTACTCATTCAACCATGGCTGTAAATGAAAGATCTGTAACGGATAGCTCAGCAGCGTTCTGTGAATCTGCGGCTCTGTTGCATGTGGTATCCGTTTATGATGGCATCTTTTCTCTGTCTCTTAGCATTGGAGCTTTACCTTTTTCCTTCATGGCTTCCTGCACATTGCTTTGTGTTACTTCTGTTTTTCGTTCCTGCAGTTCACACATGAGGAGAGAGTAATGATAATAAAAAACAACAAGAAAGCTTTAAGCTCTACGGATGTACAAAAACATGCCACTTGACGTAACCTGACTCTTCGAACAACACAGAACCGTCTTTAATTAACAACTGGCGTATCATTCATTAATTATCATTAAAGCGCGTATCCAGTTATTGGTTTATGGAAAGCTTTTCTTGAATGTTGAGTCGGGGAAAATTTGCGATGGAATGTTTCTGCGATTCGCATCGCAGCATCGCATTACCGCAAATTTCATTATGATGTGTTATCGCAAGGTTGCTCGATCGTGCTATCACAAGATCGCGGATCGCAGTATCGTGCTATCGCAAAATCGCAGATCGTTACAATCGTTAAATGGTTATGTGTTTTTCATGCAACATTGCGATATCCTATATGTGATATCGCATATCGGATATCGGCGATTTTTTAAGGTTTTCCAACGTGAGCGTTTCTTAATGCATGCGATGCGATGGAATTCGCGTCGCACTCTCGCAGTTTATCATTTTTACTCATAAGGAAATGTCCTATCATTCTTCGCGCGATGCGATGTTTTCTTAAGGAGTAAAATACATGAGCCTTAATTGAATTTTTTGAATTTTTACTAAGGGTCCCCACTTACCTAGTGTTATTGCTAATACTAAATAAGGAGGGGGGTTGTTGGTGGCCACAACAATTGGCGATTCACTTGGAAGAACCAGTTATCTCTGTTTTTCTATTGAATTTTTCAAACTTCCAAAATAGAAAATTTTTCAGAAAATTAAACTTTATTATGGAAAGATAAAGTACATTATGCTCTAAACCGTCAATGATATTTTGTTTCAACCTTTTTCTACTTTGATTATTTGCTTCCTCAGGCTAGTCCTTGTATTTACATCAGCCATTACTTGGTCTTGTAAAGATAAAACAAAGTCTCCTCTGTAAACCAGTTTTAAATATGCTCATTTTTCGTAGGTAGAGCCTCTGCTACCAGCAGGCGTTTATAGCCTCGACAGGGTTACCTGTTACCCAGCAATGATCATGTATCCTACTTAAGGCGGCCTACAACTTTCAAAGAAAAATCCATATCCACACTTATTGCTTCGATTTTCTTTTTATTCTTAAAGAACAATGTCTTGGTTTGGTAGCCAAATTATGACACAGTCATTCACTTGATTTATAACTTTGCTGAACAAGCTGGCTTGTGATGAGACCCCTTGTCTTTTGATTGCAACAATCTTGAGTCATTTCCCTGTTGTGGTGTACAGTATTGGAAAAGTTAGCAAGTTATAATATCTGTGATAATGATAAGCCGGCTCGTGATGAGACCTCTCATTCTTCAAGATAAAGTGTATCCTTGGATCATTCCTCTGAAAGCTGTGATTTACTTAGCAAGGAGGAAATCATTGTTTCCTTAAGATAGCTCTAGACGACAATAATTGAGTTTTTGGAAACAGCTGTTCTACAGAGAATCTTTATTTTGTTATTGATACCTTTCATTGTACTAAGATAAAACAATTTCTTCACTAAAGGTTGTTTTCATCAAACTTTGTTTGAAGTTGAAACTAGTATCATATCTAGGCTAAAGTTTTTAACTGTATCTATCAATAATAAAGATCAGTTTTCCAAAAGATTTGCTATTTATACAAGCGAAAAGTTCAAAATCTGAAAGAGAATTGGTGTCTTTTTTGTAAATGCCTAATGTAACCACTCACAACTGGTTTTATTATGAAAAAGAAAAACAACTATTCTACAAAAATAGAAGAATAATCTTCTATGGAAAATATTTCTTGAGAACTTGTCCATTAACAGGCAAAGGATCCCTCTTACCTGCTAAATCGTGTAACACAAACGTTGATGGACCTATGACTTCTACAATCTGAAAAGGATCAAGCCACATCCTTTGAAATTTTGTATGTTTGCCCTTTTCTTCATGAGCCTTGTCCCACTTTAAAACTAAATCTCCCATCTGAAAATCTTTTCTGGTCATTATGTTTGAATTAAAAGAGGATTTTACTAGTGCTTGATGGTGAGCATGTGTTTTCCTAGCTTGTTCTCGTTGTTCTTCTAATTTAATTATTTCCATTTGTCTTAGTTGTAAGGAGGAAGTGGGTACTTCATCAATGTATTGTACTAAAGACAAAGAGGGAATTGCTAAGTGAGTCGGAAGAACCACTTCTTTCCCATAAACTAAATTAAAGGGAGAAGTGCCGATAGAAGCTTTTTGCGTTATCCGATCTGCCCATAAAGCATATATCAAAGCCTTGTGCCAATTTTTATGATTTTGATCAATTGTTCTTTTAATAATCCTGATTAGGTTTTTATTTGTTGACTCAGCTAGCCCATTACCTTGTGGGTAGTAATTGGCTGAATATTTAAGTTTGAATCCTCTTTTAAGTGCAAATTCAGTCATTGCATTTCCAGAAAAGTATGATGCATTATCAAACATTAAAGCGGATGGCAATCCAAACCTGGTGATTATAAATTGATCTATGAACTCAATGATATTTTCAGAATTAGTCGTCTTGAGTGGAACTGCTTCTACCCACTTAGTAAAATAATCTGTTGCTGTGAGGATGTATCTATGCTGCTTAGAAGAGTGAGGAACGATCTCACCTATTATGTCCAAGCCCCACTGACTGAAAGGTTGCTCGATGTTTACCGGCTGTAGTGGCAGGGACGGCTTCTTTTGTCTTCCAACAGTAGTTTGGCAGACTTGACATCTTCTCACATAACTGTGCGAGTCTTTAAACAGCGTGGGCCAGTAATATCCTGCGCGTAAGATTTTATGTGCAGTAGCATCTCCAGCATAGTGTCCGCTTGCCGGCCCATCGTGGAGTTCCTGCAAAACTTTTTCAACTTCAGCTTTCTCAAGACACCTAAGAAGAACAGAATCATAATTTTTCCTAAAAAGAATATCATTTATGAGCTGATATTGTTTAGCTTTCAACCTTAGAGCTCTTTTCTTAGTATGATCAAGGTGTGAAGGAGCATACCCGTTCTTAAGATAATAAATGATATCAGCATATAATGATTCTACATCATTTAGGCTTACCTCACACATTTGTACCTCTTCAGATGGAATTTCAGAAATTTGCGATGCTCTAGCCAGCATTTTGCAGAAGCCTTGACCTCTTACAATGTTTGCTGGTTTGATCTCAATATCATATTCTTGTAAGGCAGTAACCCAATTGGCCCTTTTCTCACCCACATCCTTCTGTACTAGAAGATTCCTTACCGCTGGAAACAGTACTATAATCTTAGTATGGGTTTTAAGTAAGAAAGGTCTGAAGTATTTGACCGCTTTGAAAACAGCATAAGCCTGTTTCTCCACGTCTGAATAATTTAGTTCAGCACCCTGTAAATTTGAGCTAAAAAACGCAATTGGAGCTTCCGCTTTTTCTTGATTTGCTTGAGTTAGAATCGCAGCATATGACTTATCTGAGGCAAATGTGTATAAAATAAAAGGCTCTGAAAAATTCGGAGTTGCTAAAGATGGAGCATTAATAATAGCTTGTTTGATCAGGTTGAATGCTTCATGTTCATCTTGACCCCATTTAAAATTTGAATTCTTTTTAATCATGGTTTGCAAAGGAGACACGATTCGTGAAAAATCTGGAATGAATCTCTTTACAAAGTTGATCTGACCAAGGAAAGATTGCATGGCTTTTTTGTTATGAGGTAGGGATATTTCAAAAATTTCTTTGATTCTGTCGGGATCAATGTGAATACCGGATTTTGACACTATGAATCCTAGAAGTTTCCCCTCACTTAGCGCGAAAAAAGATTTCTTTGGGTTAAGTGAAATTCCATACCTTAAACACCGTTGAAAGATTTGTTTCAGGTCTTTGAGATGGTCGCTTCGCTTCTTCGAGTACACTGTTATATCATCCAAATAAATTACTACAGATTTATTGACTAAACCTTTGAATGCGATGTCCATGGCTCTCTGAAATGTGGCACCAGCATTAATCAAACCAAATGGCATCTTTCGATATGCGTATGTGCCCCATTTAGTTCTGAATGTGGTTTTCAATTGATCATCAGGATGTACCAACACTTGATTGTATCCTGAAAATCCATCCAAGAAAGACATTAATTATGAGCCCGCCACTGCCTGCAGTATCTGTTCCATAGGTGGTAGAGGAAAATTATCTTTTTGACAGGCTTTGTTAAGGTTCCAAAAGTCAATGCAAATCCTAATATCTCCATTTTTCTTTCTAACAGGTACCATATTGGAGACCCATTTGGAATGTCTGACAGGAAAGATTATTCTGGCTTTCAATAACTTATTGAGCTCAGTTTTTATCTGATTTTCTAAATTGGGGTGGATCTTTCTCAGCTTTTGTTGGACAGGTTTTTCATTATCGATCATGGGAATAGTATGCTGGATGATAGAAGTGTCGTATGTTTTCAGCTCATCATAATTCCAGGCAAAAACATTTTTATATTGTCTCAAAAGACGAATATACACTAGTTTCTCTTCAAGGGCTAGGCCGAGGCCTAGATTAATGTTTTGTGGTTTAGCATCGGTCCCTAGGTTTACTAATTCGTAGTTCAAGGTTGAACTTTGGAGTTTTGAATTGGTAGACCTCTTAAACCGATCTTTCAAATCGTACAAGTCTTCTAACTTGACCACCGACTTAGGTATAACATTATTAGTGCTATTTTGTTGCAATTGTCGATCGTGCTGGTCTTCGTCAATTATTTGATTGGAGTAGGATCCTTCAGATGTGAGGAAATTTACGATATCATGATCGTCATTGAATACTCTCCAATTTGTGATGTTGTCAGGAATGGATGGTCTAAAGATTAATTCTATTGAGAATCTATCTGGACTAAAATCTTCGGACGGAATAAGCTTAGAAGCTACGTTAGCCAAAAGGTCTGCACTTGCGTTTTGGAGTCTGGGGATTGAAGAAATATTAAATGCTGTGAAATGCTCAGTCAGATCTTGTACTAAGGATTGATAATGTTTTAAATGACCTGATAAGCAATGTATAGTGTTACATACCTGTTTAACCACAATCTCAAAGTCTCCAAAAACTTGAAGATACTTTACGTCTAACCCGATTGCTTTGTATAGGCCTTGAACCAAAGCCTCATATTCTGCTGTATTTTTTGTGCAATCGAATTTGAGTCTGCATGTGAGCATGATTTTATCTCCTTCTAGACTAATCAGAATGCATCCTTCTCCTGCTCCTTTTAGATCTAGAACCATCAAAAAATAATTTCCAAAACAAAGATTTATTTACAGGTTTATCTAAAAAATTGATACATTTCGAACTATCAATTCGAGAAAAGTTTTCGACTTGGGACAAAACAGAGTGTTCTAAATAGGGTGACACATGAGCATTGAAATTTCCGAGGAAAGAATCTACCGAGTAATTGCCAATAATGCTGTTGTTATATGCTACTGGTTCGTTTTCTCCCTCTAACTCCGTTACTATGTACTTCTGGTTTAGCTTTCTTTCAACTTTTATTTGATTTGGTTTACTGTTGTAGGGCAGCCACATGTGCGACCAGTCGGTTGTGAAGTATCCATGGAGTTTTTCTGACCAATCCCTGCTAAGAATTAAGCCATAGAATTATGGGATATCGGCAACTAGAATGTCAATAACCTGACATACCTTCGGGTTGGATGACAGCCTTATGGTTACTTGATTTAGTTCGCCAATCACTTCGACTTGAGATCGATCTAGCTGAACTATGCGCACTGCAGATTTCTGTGGTTGAACATTTAACTTGGCACATATAGATTTGGGTAAAATATTCAATGAAGCACCAGAATCTACCAAACAATTGTGCACATCTTTATTGAAGATTTCATAAGTAAGGAGAAATGGGGGAGTGTGAGATCTTGATCTTCCTCCAATTAGAGCGATGTCATTTGGATCAATCTTATTGATCATGTTAGTTGGAGGTCTTCCCATGTTATGGGAAGCTTGAGAAAGTACAGCGGCAGGCAAAGGTGCAACTGGCACGGCATGTAATTCTTTCATCATTATCTTATGTTGATGTTTCAACTTGCTCAGTTCGTAAAGGGTGATGTTAGCCCTAGTCTTCTTCATGTCTTCAATAATATTGTACTCCATTTCATCCGACACTATCAGTGTTTTAGATGGAGTTGTTTCATCTATTTGGACTGGGCTGGTTTGAGTCGCTTTAGATGTCGTTTTCTTTGCTGCGACTTTATCCTTTGTTGCAGAGCTTGCGCTCTTCGGCTTAGGGGTAGTTTGGGGAGGATCAAGCTGATTTTTGCTTCATGTGCTAACTGGAAATACTTCTTCATCTTCTTCTTGTGGGAAGATGAAATCCCACATTCCTTGTAATTCCACAACTTCTTCGTCATCAGTCTACCCTTCAGTGGCAATTTCCTCCTCCTCTTCCTCGGATTCAACATTTAAAATGGCATTGGGTGGCTTTGAATTCGTTGAAAGACCTCTTTTAAAAGCTCTGTAGGGTTTTTTTGAAGACGTTTCTGCTACTTGCTTTTTTATGTCGACCATTTCATTGGACGTGGTCTTTAGAACTTTCTACAATCCTTCCAAATCAAATGGATCTTTTGCTTGTTTCTTCTTGGAGTCTTCCTTGAAGGTGACTTTTTTGGATTTACGTTCCTCTATCGCGGATTTCTTTTCCAGGGCTATTATTCGTTTCTCTACTGCTATTGCTTCTTTCATGTTATCAGCTAAGGTTGTTTTATTTGCCCTATCCACGAAGATTGCTATGTTCAATGGTAGAGCGGTGATATACCATTCACATCGTACTTCTTCGCTGGGCTGGGAAGCAGTAGGAATTTTGTTGAAAATTTTGTTGAAACGTAAATTGAAATCCTTGATAGGCTCTCTAGTTTCAGCTTTAAGATTGGATAGGTCATTGATCAATGTTGCCGTAGACCTGTCATCACCAAACTTGGTTAGGAATTACTCCTGGAAGATGTCCCAACTTGTGATGGATCCGGAGGGTAATGAAAAGTACCATGACCCGGCTGTTCCTTGCAGTGTATAAGGAAAAAGCCGAACAACAGCATCTTCATTAGTAACCCCATTGAGATTAATGGAAAGCATGAAGTTGTTTTGTGCTATTTTGCTAGCATGCCTGCCTCAGGATTGAATTTAGGCAGCCATTTCTCAGGATGGGCCGGTATTTGACTCAAGGGTGCAGGCATTAAGACTGCCCCAGGGTTATTCCATGGAGACTAGGCCATTGTTGAACTGCTAACAAAGGAAAGTGCAGAAGATGATCCCTGCGGCTGGGAGGATGAGGATACTACGATTGTAGATGATTGAAGAGGGGTTGTGGGGGTTCCAATGGACGGATGGACGATGATCTGGAGTGGAGGTGTGGATGGTTGACTTCGCGGTGAAGTAGTTGAGATGGACGATGTTGATGAAAGAGTCTCACTGTCAGACTCTTTAGGTGATTTCCTCGCTCTTTTCCTGGTGGGAAGAGGTAATTCGGTTGGTTGGACACCAAACTTTTCACTCTTTAGCCTGGTCAGGGGATGAGCAGGTTCGTACTGCGAAGTCACGCTTCCTTGAGATTTATCAGACCTCTGAGGAGAAATGGAAAATCGCTGAAGTTTGTGAAACAGGGATTCGACTTCAGTAAGTTCAACGGTAGATTGTTCTGAAATATCAAGGTGTGTAGCAGCGATTGATACTCGAGCGACTTTTGACTCTGGATTTAAATGCAATGGAGAAGTCGGGGAAGATGATGAGGGTGATTTACTCTCAGAATGGTATTCAGATTTGGATTTACTTGCCATTCATAGTTCAGGCCCTCCTTGTAGCGCTAAATATGTTGAATCCCCGAAAATCTGGTCGACAACAAGGGGGATACCCGTCCGGTCCGGACCTTGGTTGGCATCTCCTTATCTATTTGGTATAGCGGGTCCAACTGGGGATAATGGGACCAGTTTCCCAATCTATGAGTGTGTGTGTATAGAATTTGATGTTGTTGATCTAACAGTTCCTATCTAAGATATTCTAATTCAAACTTTAATCTAATTCTATGCTATTATAATCTAATAAACAGCACATCTAAATCTATACTAACCCGGGATGTAATTCTTCTATTATGCGATCTAAATAGATTTCAAATAACAACTGGTAATAAAGATCATTCAGCGATTATAAGAAAGGAAATCAATCAAGATGAACCACTTCGCATAAAAAGTTAGACGAAACAGTTGTGAAAAGCATATCGCATAATGAGCTATTCATACATTAAGCATAAATAAATAGCTATCACCGTACAAAAGTGCCAAATGATAACTCAAGCATTCATGCAATAATACATAAACAACTAAAAACTGTATATCAATTTAACATATAAGCAGAAATGGTCAAGAGATAAAATTACCATTTATGACTAGTCCTACTCATAAGCTTCAAGAAACAATGATTTATCTCTCCTTGCTCTAACATCCACTAAGAGTACAGAAGTGCAACATCAGTAGCAGATATCAAATGCAAACATCAACAAATCTTGATCCATTCATTCACCAAAACCTCCTCTGAGGGTGCAAAAGTGCATGTTTTGAGGACAAGTTTTTGATAAATTTCTGGACCTTTCTCTAAATGCATGAGAAGGGTTTAAATACTACTAACTAAATAACTTAATTACACAGATTCAGGATACGGTTTAAATGACCGCCCTTTTTCTAAGCAAAACTATTTCTAAAAATTAAATCTAATATCTAACTATTTCTGCATTTGCTCCTTAATGTTGCGAGCATTCAATATTTTCCTGGGTAGAGTCGGCTGACTGTCTTCTGCTTTTGGTTGAGCTAAGCAAACAGAAATGGTAAGAGCTGGCACCATCTTTTCAACAAAATCGATGATATACTCGAGAGTCATCCTCTGGCTATGTGGATTTACTGTGTATGCCCAGTAATAATCCAAGTTCCACTTGGTTAATCCTCGAATTGCTTCTGCCTCTTCTTTCAGCTTTATGTTTCCAGTTTGTTCTTTACCATTGCTTTCTTGCGTTTTCCGGGCTTACAAGTGACTGAGCAGTTAGAGGCTTTGCTTTTTGAGCAATTTTCTCAGCGATGCGTGCGCCTCGGAAATTGCCTTCGTTCTTTGATCCGGGCCTCTCTGATGCGTTTTTTTCCTTTAGCGCCTTTTCCTTCACCGGGTATAAGCTTCAAAATTTGTAAAAATACTGCTTTCGTGAGCTTCTGACCTTGAGTGTTAAACAACCTGTTGATATCAGCATTGTTCAACTACTCATTCAACCATGGCTGTAAATGAAAGATCTGTAACGGATAGCTCAGCAGCGTTCTGTGAATCTGCGGCTCTGTTGCATGCGGTATCCGTTTATGATGGCATCATTTCTCTGTCTCTTAGCATTGGAGCTTTACCCTTTTCCTTCATGGCTTCCTACACATTGCTTTGTGTTACTTCTGTTTTTCGTTCCTGCAGTTCACACATGAGGAGAGAGTAATGATAATAAAAAACGACAAGAAAGCTTTAAGTTCTACGGATGTACAAAAACATGCCACCTGATGTAACCTGACTCTTCGAATAACACAGAACCGTCTTTAATTAAAAACTGGCGTATCATTCATTAATTATCATTAAAGCACGTATCCAGTTCTTGGTTTATGGAAAGCTTTTCTTGAATGTTGAGCCGGGGAAAATCTGCGATGGAATGTTTCTACGATTTGCATCGCAGCATCGCATTACCGCAAATTTCATTATGATGTGTTATCGCAAGGTTGCTCGATCGCGCTATCGCAAGATCGTGGATCACAGTATCGTGCTATCGCAAAATCACAGATCGTTACAATCGTTAAATGGTTATGTGTTTTTCATGCGACATTGCGATATGCGATATGCGATATCGCATATCGGATATCGACGATTTTTTAAGGTTTTCCAATGTGAGCGTTTCTTAATGCATGCGATGCGATGGAATTCGCGTCGCACTCTCGCAGTTTATCATTTTTACTCATAAGGAAATGTCCTATCATTCTTTGCATGATGCGATGTTTTCTTAAGGAGTAAAATACATGAGCCTTAATTGAATTTTTTGAATTTTTACTAAGGGTCCCCACTTACCTAGTGTTATTGCTAATACTAAATAAGAAGGGGGGTTGTTGGTGGCCACAACAGAACCCAATCAACAATGTTAGCCTGAATCTCATAGTAAGAGTGGTTATTCCTATCATGAATTTCCCAGGCTTCGAGTAGCTAGAATTTGTCTTGAATTTTCTAGGCAAGGAAGGGGGGGAAGGGGATAGAGGTAAGCAACATTTTCGACTTGCAACTAAGTGTGAGGCTTGTTAGAGGTCGTTCGGCCACCTAAGGCATGTTTCCGTCACATTCATTGCTAAAGTATGATGATAAGGAGGAGTATGAATCCAACTAGAAAAGCCCCAAGAGACAGTAAGCAGTTTGGGGGTTGGAGACCAAGGTGAGACCAGTGCAAATCATGCACAGTGGAGAACTTTAGGAGCGGGAGTGATAAGTATGTCGAAGGCCAAGATAGTTACAAAGGAGTGATATAAGAAACAATGAGTAATAGGAGATCCTTATTGGTAAGGAGAAGAGACACACAACCTCCCCATAGGATACCATTGTGCTTTCACCAAAAATTCCTGGACCAAAAAAACCTAAGCAATAATACTACAATTACAAAAACTACTATAAGAAACTAAAATCAATAGTAATACTAGCAAAACAAGAATATGTGACAACCCCATCCACGGTTCCCTTATAAAATTCATTGTAAATATGTTATAGATATATGAAATGAAAAAAAGCGGGGGAGTTGAGTCAAGGGACATGGATTCTAGAGTTTGGGAAGGGGATGGCTTGCTTGGGATGTTATGGTTTCTTGTGCAGAGAAAGAAACCTGAATTGCTTGGGCAGCCATTAAAGACTATTGGTGCATGAATTTAATGAACCAACTCTCAAAATTGAATGAGATGCAACAGAAAGTACACAACCCATGTTGCTTGAGAAGTAGTAACAAGAAAAAGAGGACAAAAGGTCCAGAAGGGAAGACTGTGAATTCCAAGGCAGCAAGCATGAGGAGGAATAAAATATAGTAGACGGGGAAAGGGGAAACCAATAGAAATCATGCATGTTGGACGCACGCAAAGAAGGCACCGAATTGGGTATTCAGAGAGGGTGATCGATAGGAAATGTTGAAGAGATGAGAAGAGAAGAGAAGAGAAGAGAAGGGAATTGGTTCCCAGGTTCCCTGAAGGCTCTGGGTTGATTTGCTAGTCTTTGGAGCCCTATAACAACTTGGGGTCCCTCAAGGCTGTGGGTTGAAATAGGATCCCTGGATCCCTGTAACGACTTAGGTCCCTAGAGGCTGTGGATTGAGACAAAGGTATATGGAGCCCTGTAATAGCTTAGGTCCCTAAAGGTTGTGGGTTGGGAGTGAATCTCTAGAGCCATGTAACAACTTGGGTCTCATGGAGGCTGTGGATTGAAATAGTAGACTCTGGAGCCACGTAACAGCGTATGAAGATTTCATCCTGAAGAAACATCAAAAGAAGACATGGTTGACGACTGTGGCTGCAGTGGATTATGAACTTCATAGAAGGGGGTGAATCACTGTGTGTGCACTCAGGGTGAGTTAGAGCACCTCTGGATCCTTTGTGTTGACAAAATAAGTAGTAGCCTGCTGGTGGGATTGAGGAAGGAGACCCTCTGGATTCCATGTTGTTTTGTTGGAAGTTGGTGTTCAATCCCTTAAGCAAGCATCCCCCTCAGACTCTAGAATCTAGCTCAAAGGTGACAACAAGAAGTAAATGTGGATTTAGTTGTCTATGGTTGGGTGGAGAGTCCTTGCCCTCGACTCAGTTTCCCTGCAAATTCAAAGATAATTATCCACTTATACTTGTTTATATGTTGATGAATCATTATGCATTTTGATTGTAATAGTTCTTGAATTGGGTCTACATTTGTGTGATTATTGCTTGAACATGTGGTTACATCCTTGTGGGAATATGACAGTGACGAGCATGTTAGGTGTTGTCCCTTAAGAAACCAATTTCCTGGCTGTGTAGAAATTTTGCTTAAGACATAAATGTTTATAATTATTGTCACTTGTTTGTCACTTAATTGTATGTTGTATTCTCAAATGAAGGACCTGAAAGACTTGGTTTTTAACCCTTAATACTTAGGTGACATGAAAATCTCATAATGCCATTTGATTGCTGAATATAAATGATGAATGAAGAAAGCTTGAAGAAGTCAGAGACAATATGCTGTTTTACACAGAATCTACTATCTGTGACACTTGGAGAAGTTAAAGATAATATGTTGTCTTACACAGAAACTACTATATGTAACTTAGAAGAATTGTAGAGGTAGGAACTTCAAGTATAGGAGCGCTCTTTTAAGGGATTTTAACTTCATTTACATAAGCAAATAAAGGCTTGCATATTCATTACCATACTTAAAGGAAGAAAACATATGATGACACATAACAGAGAAGTCACAAAATCATACCCAACAATGTGTGGAAAACTTCTGATTCTTTCATTAATCAATGATTTTATCAAGAATACAGTGGCCTAGTCTCCAGGTTCTCCAAAGTTCGAACCATTTCTCTGTAAATTTTCCTCTTTTTATACATTATGAGACAGTTGGTAATCACCAAAACTGTCAAATTGCTTAACTATCTACTAACTGTCTAAAGTAAAAATCACTACAAAATATTACATTAGAGGGTAAAAGACACCTCATTCTCAAGAAAATAAAATAACAAGAAGTAACAGAATTTAGAAAATTGATGATGGTTGTTCATTGTTTAGATCTGTGGCTTGACTGCTGATGAAGTTTATCTGTAGATGTTCTGATAATATTTAAATTGTTTTAACACAACACACTGCACTTTAACAAAACTCCGTGCGTGGACTTGTGGGCCACCTACATATCGGAAGTGTTGTGATTGGTCAAAACACAAGGAAACCCAACCAATCACCGTCCCTTTGAAGTTTTGGTCATCATCTCTAACTTTGGTTATTTTGCTAAAACAGTGAAATCGGTTGATTTACGCGAAATATGGCAAACCTTCGATTACCACGGAACTCAAAAGAATTAAAACTTTGATTCATAAACCTATCATGTCTGCTTGAGCTGTGCGCGATCATCATCCGATCACCCATTCAATGGATGATCTGATCCCTCGGAACTCAACGAAACTTTAAACCTGTCGAACAAAACCTTATCACGTCCATTTTTTCAACAACCCTTTGACTCCCACATGGACCTGATAAGAAATAAAACTGCAAGTTAAAGATTTATCGGGTCCGATTTTAAAAATAAAACCCGATTAATTTTCGACGCGATATCCATTGGATCTTGTCCCTTTCAATGAACGACTGCGATTGATCCGGACTTCAACGTATTAGATTGCATTTCATACACCATTGCATCCGATTTCCGAAATAAACCTCGTCCATGTTATCCGGCGACTACCGTCGAATTTGTGGCCTATTGATCGGACGACCCAGACCTTCTCGTGGGTTTATCACTTTCAAAAGACATCAATAATATAAAATCAACCATTTCTTTCAAATCTCCGCATTTCCTTTTATTTCCGTTATAACATAATATTTTGTTTTTTCTTTCATATTTTTTATTTTCTTTCATTTTGTGAACTAAAAATAAACTTAAATAATAATGGAAGCTACAACATCTGGCTCCACCTGGGGATATTTCTTTTGCCACAGAAGCACTAAGAACCGCAAATAATTGCGTTCACCTCGGGCATGGAGTCACATATTGCTTAGCCAATTAAACTTCTATGGAATTTGTATAATGAATTCACTCTGGTATCTATATGCTTATGCTTCAGAACTGGAAGTAATGTTTGAGGCACTGCCCATTGACAGGCAGCTGTAAAGATTCACCTTCAATATTCTCCAGGAAGAATGTATTATTTTTCCTTGCTTCTATAGTTCTGAATGGGCCATACCAGAGAGGATAAAACTTTCCATGTTTTCGCTTATCTTCTCTTCTAGTATCCCACCTTAATACCAAGTCTCCAACTTTAAAATCAAACTCTCTGTCTTTTCTGTCAAAAATACTCTTCATCTTTGATTGATACATAATCAAGTTGTCTCTTACCTTATCCCTATTTTCACTCAACTCCACTACCTTATTCATTCTTCTTATCATAGAATTGGGCTCTTCTTTTGCCTCCTGAATCATTGCAATTACAGGCTTCACACGCTGACTTAGGAACAGAGCTTGAGTTTCGTACACTAACTCAAAAGGTAATTTTCCTGTAGACCTTCTTGTAGTCACTCTAGCAGCCCATAGAGCAAACTTTAACTTACAATCCCAGTCTTTCTGGTTCTCCACAATAGTTTTCTTAAGGATCTTCATCAAAGTTTTGTTAGTGGATTCAGCCAATCCATTTCCTTGTGGATGATAAGCTGTTGAATGGGATAAAATAACATTATACTTTTGACAAAAATCAATAAACTTACTTGAATTGAAGACTTGAGCATTATCTGTTATGATTTTGACAGGGCATCCAAATCTGCTGAAAATATTCTCCTCTAAGAACTTCATCACCACCTAGTCATTTTCCCTTTTAGTAGGTATAGCTTCTACCCACTTGGTGAAATAATCAGTGGCTATGAGAACCCACTTGTGTTGTCCACTTGAAGGTGGGTTAATCTCTCCAAAAAATTCCAATCCCCATTGTCTAAATGGTTCTTCTATGAAGACTGGGATTAAAGGCAAGGGAGCTAGCCTCTTCTTCTCAGCAAAAAGCTGACACTTCTGACAGCTTCTAACAAACTTGTATGTATCACCAAATAAAGTAGGCCAATAAAACCCTGCCTGAAGGATTTTATGTGCAGTAGCCTTCCAACTATAATGTCCTCCACATAACTTCTCATGATAATCTTTAATGGTCTCTGTAAACTCATCTTCTATTAAACATAATAACAAAATTCCTACAGGATCCTTCCAATACAATCTACCCTCAACAATCACATATGGCTGTTCTTTGATCTTTAATGCTCTATACTTTGTTCTATCCAAATATTGAGGACAAGAGAGAAAACACAAATAATGGACTATGTGCTTGTACCATTCTGAACATAAAACTTATACATGATCTTCATACATGGGTCTGATTTTTCTTCACCTTCTTCAACTGTCTCCTCATTCACAGGTGTCAGCAAGTTGATTCCCAATGCCTGAAAAATTGACTCTATCAACATCTTCGCCAATCCTTTCCCTTTCACCAGCTTTGTGAGCTTTATGTCCAAGTCATACTCTTGCATCTTGGCTATCCATTTTCTTCTTTTTCCTTCTACATCACTCTGGACTAAGACATCATTTACTGCAGCATTTGGCACATAAGCAATGAGCTATGACTGCAATACGTAAGTCCTAAAGGCCTTTAGGTATTTTACCAAAGCATATACCTATTTTTCAAGAATATTATACTTTAGTTCAACGTCTTTGAGAATCTTTCTAAAGAAAGCAACTAGCTGCTCCTTTTCTTCATCATTTTTCTGCAATAAGAGAGCAGCTATTGAATTAGGTGATGCAAATGAAAAAACTTGGAAAGGTTTTTGATAATCAGGGCTTATTAGGAATGGAGTAGCTTACAATGCTTCTTTAATCTTGGAGAATGACTCTCTGGCTTCCTTGGTCCAATGCACATCATTCTCTTTCTTCAACATATTAGTAATTTCTTTTACAATTTCTGCATAATTGGACACAAACCTCCTTAAAAAGTTCATTTTTCCTAGAAATTTATGAATGTCCTTCTTACTCCTGGGCAAAGGTATTTTATGCACAGCTTTCACCCTTGTTGGATCTATCTTCACTCCATCTCTAGAAATAATGTGCCCAAATAGTTTGCCCTCCTCCAAAGAAAAAATAGGCTTCTTAGGATTCAAGGAAAGCCCAAATCTTCTACATTTCTCAAAAGTCTTTTTTAGATGGTCCAGATGCTCCTCATCAGACTTAGAGAAAATAGTGATGTCATCCAAGTATATCACTACAAACTTATCTCCCACAAAATCAATGTCCATAGCCCTCTGAAATGTAGCACATGCATTCATCAACCCAAAAGGCATTCTAGCATACATAAAGGTTCCCCAAGGAGTTGTGAATGCAGTCTTCTTCTGATATTCTTTATCCACATCCACCTGGTTATACCCAGAAAACCCATCCAGCATTGACATCCTGAATGATTATTTTACCTTCTGCAGCACATGATCCATTTTAGATAACGGATAATTATCTTTCAAGGAAGCCCTATTGATATTTCTAAAGTCTACACATAGCCTTATCTCTCCATTCTTCTTCCTTATAGGCACTAAATTGGCCACCCAGTCAGAGTACCTGAGTGGAACTATAATCTTGGCATCAAGCAACTTTTTGACTTCTTTCTCGATCAATGGTAAAAGCAGTGGGTTTATTTGCTTGAGCTTCTGCTTGAATGGTTTAATCCCCTCTTTCAAGGGAATATTGTGCTGAATAATACTTACATCATATGTTTTAAGATCCTCATAGGACCTAGCAAAACATCAACATAGTCCTTGAAAATTTTAATATATCTCTCTTTATAATTAGGTGGAACTCCATTGAATAATTTGACTAACCTGGGCTCCTCCTAGGTTCCAATATTGTGATCTTGAATCTGCTCATCCTATGGAATTTTCTGTGAACTAACAGCTACATCATTGGAGTTAAAAAGTCTTTCAAGAGGGACAAGTCCCCTTGGCAGAGTATTATATGTCAATTGAATAATATTTTGATCAACTATAGAATTTTTCAAACCACTTACCCCGCACCTTCTGTTTCTTCATCTTCATCTTGATCAATCTTTGTGCCCTGAAAATCTTCAATCATAGTCAAGAATTCCTTAATCTGTTGATCATCTTCAAAAATCTACCAGTGCTTTATATTATCAGGAACAGAAGGCCTATGCCTCATATCTTAGCTTCAGATTAATAGGAGGCCTAAAAGTACTAGCAGCCACAGCCAAAGAATCCGTTAATATGTTTCCATCTCTTGGGATGAACTGAATGTTGAAAGCTTCAAAGAAGTTCTCAACCAAATCCCACACTTCATTTTTGTATGCCCTAAGCCTAGGGTGTTTTGTCTGACAGTGATTCTTTATTTGCTTTATAATTAGCTCTGAATCTCCAAAGACAGAAATTGACTTGACTCCCATTTGTTTTTTTGTTTGCAAAGCAATGATCAAGGACTCATATTCTGCCACATTGTTTGTTGCTTCGAACTCCAATTTAAAAGAAAAATGGAACATATTACCTCCAGGTGCAATTAGAAGGAAACCAGCACCTGTTCCTTCCTTAGAATAGGCTCCATCAAAGAAGCACTTCCACACCCCTTTGGTTTGCAGCTCTATATTTACACTAGCTAAAGCAAGCTGCCTCTATTTATCTTCAGCCAATTCTGCATTATCATGCAGCACGAAGCAAGAAAAATCATCTTTCTCTTGACTATATACAGGTGAATTACTTGCCCCGTTTTTTGTGATTGTTTTTACAAATCTGGTTTCTCTATACAACCTCCTTTCTTCTCCACCAAAAATTGGTATAACAACATATCTAAAATCTAGTTTCAAAACACCACCCAATTTGGCTTCCCATGACCTAGATAGCAACATTCCAAACCTAGCAGGGATAGCTGCTACCACAACATCCATTACCAAGCTTCTAGCTGGGATCTAGGCTAGTGACACCACCATATCTTTAATGACCCCCAGACACTTCACTTTATTTGAATCAAAATAATACAAGTCTCTTTAAGGTTTAATAACTTGTAGGTTTAGTTATTTCATCACTGATAATTGCATAAGGTTATGTGAAGCTCCTGAATCAAACATACAATTGTGCAAGAGGAAATCATGAATCAATATAGAAATGTAGAAAGGAGGGTTTGAAGAATCCACCTCCTCCACATGTGGACCAAAAACCACTACTAGTTTATCTTCTTGCAAATTCACAGTGTCATTTACATTCACATTCTCTCTTAGATTGATAAACTCAGCAATCTCTCTTTGATAAACTGGTGTTTTGACCAACTCTGTGAGGGGCACTTGAATTTTGATTTTCTATAATTCTTTAGTTAGACTAAACACATGGCCTTTTTAGTATTCCTTTCATTTTCATCTTCACCTATCTTCATGATTGAAATCTCTTGTGGAATGGAAACAAATTTTTCTAAAGGAATTTTTTCACTTTTGTCTTGAGAAGACTCACCTTGAAGAATTTGAGTCTTGCTACTTGTATTCTATTGTTGCTTTCCTTTATTCAATTGTTTTGCAGGTTGTGGTTCTTGTGGAGTCGCCTTTTGTAAGGGAGCTGGAACTTGCTGCTCACCTTCATCTTCTTGACTTCTAGACCTTTTCCTTGATCTCAAGTCATATTTCTTATGTAGTTCTGCCTGCATAAAATCAGAAAACTGCTTCCAATACTCATCAATTTCATTCTCATCATAAATGGCATATGTTTCAGCATATTCATATTCTTCTCCCTCAACACCTAGTTCATCTTCATCTACTGCATACAATGTGGAAATCTGATCATCATGGTCCCTGGAATGCTTTGGTATTTCATCAGGATCTGCTTCTATATACAGTGGTGCTTGAATCTGATCTTGATCTTTTCTCTCCTTCTGCAAAATTTGCAAAGGTTGTCTTCTATATTGAGGATTAAAATTTCTGTTCTGTTGTGCTTGCCTCTGAGAATTCTTACTCTCCAACTCTAATTTAATCAATTTATTCGACAAAGTTTTAATTACATTACTCATATCCTCTAATGTTTGACTTTGAGAGGACTCTACTTTAGCCTTTCCCTTATCTTGGATAGGCTGTGTCTCTGGTGTTTTACCTGCAGCCACCAGATTTTCTTCTATCTCTAATGCATCAGTTTGGATCTGATCAAGGGTTGCAGATCTTCTCTCCCTCAATGTAAATCCAAAATTTGACTCAAAAGCCCCTGCAAAAGTTATTTTTGCACTAGCAGGAGGGGGCTTAATCTCCATTGGAAGACTATTGTACAATTTATTAAACCTTCTAATGAATTCAACAACACTTTCATCAGACTTCTTCTTGATAGCATTAAACTCTGTGAGTGAATACCCATGGTCTCTTTTCTCTCCCCATCTCTGGGTGAATAGGCGATCCATCTCTTCCCATGTTGTAATAGAGTTATTAGGAAGCCCTTTAAACCATTTTCTTGCTTCTCCATCCAAGGATTGGAAAAAAAGTTTAGAACAACATCCAGGTGTTCAACATTTAGGTTTTCTCTGAAATTACAAAACATTGGTATGATTCTTTGATGTTTGTTCATCCTCCCCTGTAAAACGAGGAGGAATCTTCAAGTATTCTTGTGGCATTTGATTCAATTCTTGTGGCAATAGAACAGGTGCATACCTATTCATCAAAAATGTAGGTGCTGCCATATTTTCTCCTGAATTTACTGAACCTTGATTACCAACAGATGTGGAACCTGACTGAGGAGTAAATGGAGTGTGCAAAGGTGGTAATGTAGTTATAGGTTCAGGCTAAATAACTATAGCAGATACTGAAAAAGAAACAAACTCTAAAGACTGTTCTTGACAGTTGGGTTCTTGAAATGAATTGGATGTAAAAGGTGACTCTTGGTCAATAAAATATGAATGTGAAAGATGTGATGAACTGTTGCCTGGTGCAGACAGTGTAGGACTTGGTGTAAGTGGAGTTTTAGGCCTTCCAACCCTCTTGGAAACTAGCCTCTCAGGATCTGAAAGGGCTTGAAATTTCTGCTGTGAGGTATCTGACCTTGTATGGGGTCTCTTCGGAGCCAGAGTTATTATTGTTTGTTCAATACAGCCAAATATTTCCTCCTCACTAAATAACCAGAGGAAAATATTAAAAGCCCAGGGAAAATTATTCTTGTCTTCTTTCCCCGGTAGTGGCACCGATTAATGTTGTCCCTTAAGAAACCAATTTCCTAGCTGTGTAGAAATTGTGCTTAAGAGATTAATGTTTATAATTATTGTCAATTGTTTGTCACTTAATTGTGTGTTGTATTCTCAAATGAAGGACCTGAAAGACTTGGGTTTTAACCCTTAATACTTAGGTGACATGAAAATCTCAAAATGCCATTTGATTGCTGAATATAAATGATGCTTGAAGAAAGATTGAAGAAGTCAGAGACAAGATGTTATTTTACATAGAATCTACTATCTGTGACACTTGGAAAATTTAAAGATAATATGTTGTCTTACACAGAAACTACCATCTGTAACTTAGAAGAATTGCAGAGCTAGGAACTTCAAGTATAGGAGCTCTCTTTTAAGGGATTTTAGCTTCATTTACATAAGCAAATAAAGACCTGCAGCTTCATTTCCATACTTAAAGGAAGAAAACATATGATGACACATAACAGAGAAGTCACCAAATCATACCCAACAATGTGTGGAAAACTTCTAATTCTTTCATTAATCAACGGTTTTATCGAGAAACAATTGGAGATCACCAAAACTGTCAAACTGCTTAACTATCTACCAATTGTCTAAAGTAAAAATCACTACAAAATATTACATTAGAGGGTAAAAGACACCTCATTCTCAAGAAAATAAAATAACAAGAAGTAATAGAATTTAGAAAACTGATGATGGTTGTTCGTTGTTCATATCTGTGGCTTGATTGCTGATGAAGTTTATCTATAGATTTTCTGATAATATTTAAACTGTTTTAACACAACACACTGCACTTTAACAAAACTTTGTGCATGGACTTGTGGACCACCTACATATCGGAAGTGTTGTGATTGGTCAAAACACAAGAAAACACGACCAATCACCATCCCTTTGAAGTTTTTTTCATCATCTCTAAATTTGGTTATTTTTCTAAAACAACGAAATCGGTTGATTTACGCAAAATATGGCAAACCTTCGGTTACCATGGAACTCAAAAGAATTAAAACTCTGGTTCATAAACCTATCGCGTCCGCCTGAGTTATACGTGATCACCGTCCGATCACCCATTCAATGGACGGTCTGATCCCTCAGAACTCAACGAAACTTTAAACCTATCGAACAAAACCTTATCGTGTCCGTTTTTTCAACAACCCTTTGACTCCCACATGGACCCGATAAGAAATAAAACTGTCAGTTAAAGATTTATTGGGTCCGATTTTAAAAATAAAACCTGATTACTTTTCGACGCGATATCCGTCGGATCTTGTACCTTTTGATGAATGGTTGCGATTGATCCAGACTTCAATGTATTAGACTTCATTTCATACACCATCGCATCTGATTTCCGAAATAAACCTCATCCATGTTATCAGCGTGACTACCGTCGGATCTGTGGCCTATTGATCGGATGACCCAGATCTTCTCGTGGTTTTATCACTTTCAAAAGCCATTAATAATATAAAATCAACCATTTCTTTCAAATCTCTGCATTTCCTTTTATTTCCATTATAACATAATATTTGGTTTTTTCTTTCATATTTTTTATTTTCTTTCGTTTTGTGATAAAATTGAAAATAAACATAAATAACAATGGATGCTACAACATTAGGCATAGTAGTGCATGTTCCTCTTATTGAAATGAATGACACTAATAAATAAACCAAGTAAGCACAAGCTTCTAAATTGGAAGTAGAGTGTGGTGTAAACGACTTGTTGGTGTTGATCACAGAGCATCTAATGCACTAAAGTGTAATAAACTACATGATAATAAAGACTAAGTTGTAACTCTAAGTTGAAAGTCATTTTCGTTAACTTTACTGAAAACAACACATAGTTAAACACAAATAACTAGCAAGTCATGTTACGGGTCGTAGTGAAGGCCCAAAGAGTCTGGACCAAACTTTAAAAGAAAACAGAGGGCTCAAAGACCTCTTTTATTAATGTAAAAGGTTACAAGTAAACTTCTTGTATGGGAAGTGTCTGAGTGTTTTTTTCCACCCTTAATGTCTCGACATCTGGCCTCTACTACTACACAGAGAATGCCACGTGGGCATTGAAGGATTTGTTGCTTCTTCTAAGTGTGAGGGTGGTCTGAGGGCCTTGCAAGAAGGATTAGCCAAACTTCCATCCTCAACATATTGGGTATCCTCCACCAGCATCCTCGTGTTGTCGGTTGGGAATCAGAAGGTTCTGCACAATGCCATGGAGTTTCTTGCCACCCCGAGAAGGATCATGGCACTAATGACATGTGGCAGGAGAGGTGGAACCCCTTCAGGCATTCACGCCAAATCTGTGGGGGGTAACGGCCCCTGGAGCACCTGAACCGCTATGCTTAGAATTCCATGTCTAGGTTTGGGGAATTCAAGAGGGGCCGAAAATCATTAAGGAGTCTATCACCCAAGTTGAAGAGGTATAGCACCACGGATTATATTAAATACCCACTTTTTTTGGCACTAAGCAATGACGTCGATATGGCAATTTGTGAAAGGCAGAGCCATGGTCTAGGAGACCAGCTCGAGATTATCAGTGTAGAGCTGAGACTTGTCTCCACGATTAATGGGAGTGAGATTTTGGGGGTTAATCAGAATCCCATTTCCTTTAAAAATCGATCTTGAGGCCTGTGGGTTATGGTTCCACAAAGCCTATCGGAAGCGTTCCCTTAGGCTCTAAGCCTTTAACCATGGACTTACGTTATACCCAAATCCATATAACATTATCGGCGCTTTTATGTCCTATCAGAAGCATACACATGGGCCTTAATCCTTAAGCCCCTTTTCCCATTCAACTATCGGGAGCTTTTAGTTAAGCGTTCAAGCTTTAACTCTTCGGCAACACAATACACGAGAAAACTATGTAAATCCCATTCCAGTTCACATATACAGACTTCAAAAATAATACAACCACCTCTATATATATCAACAGGTCCGTTCCTTTTGTCGCTCCTCAGCACTACTCTACCTCTATCCTCCAATACCTGACTCCTCCGATCGTCGATTAGATTATCGGCAATATCGTCATCGGCGTATCGACTATGTTTCACCATTCCTTGGCCTTCCCGATATGAGATCATCGATCGCATATAAACCGTCGATCTGAAGCCTCAATCCAATGGTTGTGATTTAAATTGCATTTCGCTATCACTTTGTTACAAAGGTCGGTTCCGATATCACCTGAGAGGCTCGCCGATGTGAAAAGGACCTAGACTGTTGATCTTAAGAGATCTAACGGTTCTTGGGCATTCTGGTCTGTTTTCTCTTTAATTTGATTTTATCTTCCATTTGAAGGAATACTGTGTTAAACACAGTTCCGCCACAGTCTATCAAACACGCATAATTACATTAATATCTCTGATTGCCATCACACCTGATGGTCGATCAACATGCATACAACCGGCTTTAAATCATCAGCACATATGTACGAGACAGAGTTGAAAAGACACATATACACAGACACGCTGTAAACACAACACATATATATTTATTATAATAAACGCAACATAATTACATCTAAGGAATTTCAGCCTTAGAACAGAGTTCTCCTCTGGCTACATTGTAAACACTCTAATTCACAATCTTTATCTATATCACTCTGTCTCTCCTCTCTTAAAACTTGAACACGCATGTTCAACACACACACACACATATATATATAAGGAATCATTGTTGGATCGGATCACAGAAGGATCTGATCAATCCTCCAACAAAAGCCCTTAAAGCTCTCATTACATGAATGCATGCATATACACATGGCAGATTACATTGATAAGTCTCCTCGAGACTTTATCCATCCATCTTTAAATCTATTTTAAAAAATATTTTTCCCTGTTTTTCTCCCCTAGTCCACGTCTTCCTCTTCCTTCGCTTTGGATTCCTCCCTTTGTCTAAGGGTGCTAGATGCTCCTGCATCAGACTCCCAAGGCACAAAAATTTATGACCTCCTGGTCATATGCTTCTCTTAGTCCTTAACAATTCTACCCACTGCATTCTTCAGTGGAACTGCCTTCATGGTCTTCTGTGAGCTGCAACCAAACCTCTGCAACAGCAAGTCCTCCCTGCTGCCACTTACCTCACAAAGCTCTCCTCTGGACTTGGTCTTTTGGCAAGCTCTATGGTTCTCTCCTCGAACCTTTTGCTGACTAACAATTCTACCCAACACTTCTTTTGTTGGAATTGTTATCTCTAAGACAACTCTACCCACAATCGCAATTGTGGAGCTACCTCAACAACTTCTACCCAACCGTAGTTGGAAGTTGTTCTCAGCTTCTCTTGAGCACTCCTTGCTCTTAGGCTATTGCAAATCTTCTCACCTTCTGCTATCGTTCTCTGTGCGACAGTAAGACCATAACTCTTCATACTCTAAACCATTGTACCTCCTGCTCCTTCTCTCTGGAATCCTTTTTCACACAGGAAAACTTTCCCTACTTTGATACCAAATGATGGGAATGAGATTTTGGGGGTTAATCAAAATCCCATTTCCTTTAAAAATCGATCCTGAGGCCTGTGGGTTATGGTTCCACAAAGCCTATCGGAAGCGTTCCCTTAGGCTCTAAGCCTTTAACCATGGACTTACGTTATACCCGAATCCATATAACATTATCAGTGATTTTATGTCCTATCGAAAGCATACAAGCCCCTTTTCCCATTCAACTATCAGGAGCTTTTAGTTAAGCATTCAAGCTTTAACTCTTAGACAACACAATACACAGGAAAACTATGTAAATCCCGTTCCGATTCACATATACGGACTTCAAAAATAATACAACCGCCTCTATATATATCGGTGGGTCCGTTTCTTTTGTAGCTCCTCAACACTGCTCCACCTCTGACCTCTGATACCCGACTCCTCCAATCGCCGATTAGATTATCGAAAATATCGCCATCGGCATATCGGCTATGTTTCACCATTCCTTGGCCTTCACGATATGCGATCACCGATCGCATATAAACCGTCGATCTGAAGCCTCAATCCGACGGTTGTGATTTAAATCACATTAGGCTATCACTTTGTTACAAAGGCCAGTTTCGATATCACCCGAGAGGCTCTGCCGATGCGATAAGGACCTGGACCGTTGATCTTAAGAGATCTAACAGTTCTTGGGCATTCTGGTCTGTTTTCTCTTTAATTTGATTTTATCTGCCATTTGAAGGAATATTGTGTTAAACACAATTCCACACAGTGTATCAAATACGCATAATTACATTAATATCTCTGGATCGCCATCACACCTGATGCTGGATAAACATGCATACAACCGGCTTTAAATCATCAGCACATATGTACAAGACAGAGTTGAAAAGACACATATACACAAACATGTTGTAAACACAACACACATATATTTATTATAATAAACGCAGCATAATTACATCTAAGGCATTTCAACCTTAGGACAGAGTTCTCCTCTGTCTACATTGTAAACACTCTAATTCACGATCTTTATCAATATCACTCTGTCTCTCCTCTCTTAACACTTGAACACGTAGGTTCAACACACACACACACACACAGATATATATATATATATATATATATGAGGAAGCATTGTTGGATTGGATCACGAAAGGATCCGATCAATGCTCCAACAAAAGCCCTTAAAGCTCTCATTACATGAATGCATGCATATACACATGGCATACTACATTGATAAGTCTCCTCGAGACTTTATCCATCCATCTTTAAATCTATTTTAAAACAGATTTTTCCCTATTTTGTTCCCCTAGTCCACGTCTTCCTCTTCCTTTGTTTTGGATTCCTCCCTTTGTCTAAGGGTGTTGAATGCTCCTGCATCAACGATGACCATAATGGACCTCCTCTAATGCAGTGCATATGGCAGGGACAGGATCCCTTAATCAAATCATGATGAAGGTCGAGAGCCACTTCGATGCAGCACAGAGAGGAGTGCTCCAACCTTATAGTGCATATTGCTTAAACCTTATCCTACCTTGGAGAGGTAAACCCTATGCGTGCTAGTCACAAACTGGTTGTTGAGATTACACAATGCAGTGGTTGGTCAAAAATGGACCCCTTGCCAAGTTGTGTGATTAGGCTTAAGTTGGAGATCGCAAGTCAACACTGTTGTGAAAGAGTACCACTGCGGGAGAAGGGAGCTAACCTCGACTAGGTTGAAGGATAGGGAGCAGGACTCTGGGAGGTCAGGTACCAAACCAAGTTGGAAGTTAGGAGTCAGGTTTTGGTGAGAAGTTTTATCATGCACATTGTAAAACTGAGTCCGATAAGGTCAAAGATTGGTGGTCGAACCGAGAGAAGTGAGAGTGTGTCAGGAAAGTTGGACTAGCCTCGATCGTTCCATGCACCCGACTTACATGTGGTCCTATAGTAGACTTCCACGTTGTAGATGGGAAATGTGGTTGATAATATTAGTTTATCCTCTTAGAAGCAAGGCCTCCCAATTCAGAGGTCCGATCGAGGCAAAGTTTCAAAACATCAGATTCGTCTCAGCGAGACGGACATAATGATGAAGTTCACTTTGAGTTAAATGAAGTTGCACAAAGGAAAACGATGAAAAAAAGAAGAGAGAGTTGAAACTTATAGGTCTCGTTCCCAATTGTACCTTGGAAACTAGACTTGCATAATGGCTACCCCCTACTATGGGTTAGTGGCCTGGGTACATCACAGAGTGGTATCAGAGCACAAAGTTCAACACTTGGGATGTATGGGCTTAATCACGAGTGATTCATGATTTTGGAGACCTATGAAGTGACTATTTATGTGTTAAAAAATGGTCTTAACTATTGATTGTTGTTTACTATTGATCTATTGTTGATTATCATGATAGAAATTGTAGGTTTAAATGATTAATGCATATGATTGTAAATGTTTTTTCACACTGACATGGTTTCTTTGTCATAGCAGAAACTTTTGTGGCATAACTATGAATGAAAGACTCAGGGTTATGATTATGTATTTATACATTTACCATGAAATGTCTAACAATGTGTGTGGTTTAAAACACTTTGCAAGCATCATAAAATAGAGGAAAGGCAACAATGAGGACCGGAATTGTTGAATACAGCTCCAATCAATCACAACATGGAAGTGATGGGGCCAAAGCTAACGAATAAGAAATATTAGTTGGCCAAGGAGGAGGGAATCACTCCCCAGGCTAGATGGACACCATGAGAAGCCTGGGGGTTGACGTAAGAAGTGTTAAGGCCGACAATGAGAGGTTAGTAAGAGTCCAAGAAAGGAAAGCAGAGATCAATGCAGTCATCCTATAGATTTTCTCTGATTGTCAGAGAGAAAGGCAATCTGAGATGAGGTCCAGTCATAGAGACAAGAAATACCTTCATGACTTAGGAGAAAACACCAACATAGCAAATGGTGGCAGGTCCAAAAAGAGGCAGAGGAAAGGAAGTGAGGAATTGTGCTAGGGGAGGTACCTATGAGCACCCCAAGGGGAGGAACTAGCACACAAGTGCATTATTCTAGCAAACCATATAGTTATATTGCTTGAAGGTGCCACCATTCTCACCATCACTGTCATCATTCAAGAAGAAAAGAAAAGGATCACATGCCTGAGGAGTTTAAGAAAGCTAAGCCACCCACATTTGATGGGGATATGAAGAAAGCATAGGATGCAGAGTCTTGGTTGTGGGAATGAATAAAATTTTTAGAATACATGACTATTCTTAGAATATGAAAGCTAGAGTCACTACCTACAACCTAAGAGTAAAATCCAACATATGGTGGGAGGACTTGAAGAACGTTAGGGCCATTATTGAGAGATAATTTCGTTGGGAGGAGTTTAAGAAGTGATTTAGATAGAAATACTTGTTTGAATGCTACTATGATAGTAAGGCCAAAGAATTCTATGAACTCAAAATGGGTCAGTTAACTATTGATGAGTATGCCAACAAATTTTTATAACTATTGAGGTATGTTCCATATATCAAGGATGAAAAATCCAAAATCCAGAGATTCATCAGTGGGTTTCCTGTGGCATTCAGAGACAAAATTGAGTTGTTGGAACCCCAAACTCTAAAGAAGCTATCAAGAAGTTAGGACACTGGTATGAGAAAGCACAACATAGGCCTGATGTTAGAGGTAATTGGAAGGCCAAGGATAGCACTAAACATAACAAGAATTGGCCCAAGAAAAGCTCAAAATGGAAAGAAGGTAAGCACACAGCCCAAATAAGATAGTTTCAACAGAAAACCAATGTCGTTGTTGGGAAAACTATGTAGCAATTGATGACATCACAACCCATGTTTCAAGGTCATGATCCACTCAAGTGTTGGACCTATGGTGAGAACCACAGAAGGAGAGACTATCCAAATCAGCAGGATGTTGGACCTGAGATTTATAATGCTCAGGAGATGAGCACAATGGGTAAAGTAGCTCAGAGTATGCCAAGAATTTACGCAGTATTGGACAACCGCCAAGCAGATCACCAGATATCCATCATTGAGATGGAAGGTAAGCTACAAGAGTAATTCATTTCTATTTTAATTGATCTAGGTTCTAATTATAGTTATATCATCCCATAACTCACTGATAAATGAAATCTAGTTAGAGAATTGCATGAGGAACCTTGGTTGGTTCAGTTGGAAATTGGAACAAAGTGAAGGATCAACCATTGGGTAAGGTCATGTGTATTCGAGCTCAGTGACATGCACACCACAACCCACTTGAATGTATTACCATTGGGTGTGTATGATATATTTCTAGGCATGGATTGGTTGTACTTACATCAGACCAAAGTAGATTGCTATGAAAAAGCAATTGAGTGCTTGGATGAGAAAGGAGCAAAAATAGTGTTGCAAGGCAGGAAAAAGCCCATTTCACTCAGACTAATAATTGCTATGCAAGCCAAACTCAACAATAGAAAAGGTTGGACACTATTTGCAGTATAAATTTCTAAGGATGAGAAAGTTGACAAAGCAATAAGAGATGAGGAAGCTGAATTGCTACAAAGATACCCTATTTAACTGCAATACACAAATGACTTCCCAGTGGAGGTTCATGGATTTCCTCCCCACACAGAGATAGATTTTTCTATCGACCTAATACCTAGAGCGACACCAACATCCAAGGCACCATACAAAATGAGAACCCAAAGTTGGTTGAGTTGAAGTCGTAGCTAAAAGAAATGCTTGACAAGGGCTACACAAGGCCAAGTGTGTCCCTGTGGGGAGCACATGTATTGTTCGTGAGGAAGAAATATGGAACCCTTAGACTATGCATTTATTACAAACAGTTAAACAAATTGACCATTAAAAAAAGATACCCATCGCCAAGAATCGATGACCTCTTTGATCAGTTAAGGGTAGCAATAGTTTTCTCTGAGATTGACCTAAGGTAAGGATATCATCAGATGAGAATCGAGGAGGACATTCATAAAACCAATTTTAGAACAAGATATGGTCACTATGAGCTCGTAGCGGTACCCTTTGGGCTTACCAACACCTCTGCTACATTCATGTGCTTGATGAACAGTGTGTTGTTTCCTTATTTGGACAAGTATGTCATTTTGTTTGTCGATGACATATTGGTGTACTCAAAGTTAGAAGAAGAACATGAAAAACATATAGTTGCAGTATTACAATTGTTGAGAGAGCACAAAGTCTATGCAAAGCTTAGAAAGTGTGATTTATTCTAGTCACAGATACATTATTTGGGGCATATTGTCTCTAAGGAAGGAATCTATGTTGACCCTAAAAAGATCAAATCCATAAGGGAGTGGTCAACTCCAAAGAATTTGGACGAGGTTAGATCATTCATGGGATTGGTAGGATATTATCAGAGATTTATTCAGAATTTCTCTAAGGTAGGCCACCCCATTATAGCCTTGCAGAGAAAATGGAAAAGATTTGAGTGGACTACACAATGTGTAGAGAGATCTGAGCAACTAAAATTGTTTCTCTCCAATGCACCAGTGCTGAGAATTGCATATCCTAACAAGGATTTCTTGGTGTTTATGGATGCATGTAAAGAAGGACTTGGTGGAGTCTTAATGTAGGAAAGGAAAATTGTATGCTATGAGTCCAAAAAGTTAAATGAAGTTAACTAAGCATGAGGTGAATTATGTGACTCGTAATTTATAATTGACTACCATCATTCATGCCTTAAAGATGTGGAGGCATTACCTCTTTGGTAGGAAATTCACACTCATGACAAACCATACTAGACTCAAGTATTTTTTTGGACAACCAAAGTTGGATGTGAGGAAAGCAAGATGTCTAGCCACACTCATCAAATTCGACTTTGAAATCAAGTATGTAAAAGGTAAATAAAACAAGGTCGTCGATTCCCTAAGAAGAAGAATTCAGGTAAATAATTTAGTAGTTGTAAGTTCGTACATGTCGAATTTGACAGAAAAAGTCAAAAGTGCTAGACTTCAAGACAAGAAATATCAGCGAGTCAGAGAAAGTTGTTGCAATGCGGTGAGGATGAAGAATATTGCCTCACTGAGGATGGCCTAAGTAGGTGCAAAGGCATAATTTATGTGCCTTACAATGATGAATTGGAAATACTTATAATGAAGGAATTCCATGTTAAGCCTTATTCAGGCCATCGGGGTATCAAATGACCCTTACAACCATTAAAAAGTCCTATTATTGGCCGAATCTGAAAAAGGAAGTGGTTTATTTCGTGGCAAGATGCATAGGATGCCAGTAGGTAAAGGTGAGGTGCAAACATCCAATAGGATTGTTGCAGCCTATCCCCATTCCATAATGGAAGTGGGAGGTTATATGGATTTCATTATAGGATTGCCCAAAACGTCTAAGTAGCATGATGCAATCATAGTAGTTGTGGATAAGCTAAGCAAGGTAGCTCATTTTGTAGCATTCAAGTCCACTAACTCTGCTAGTGACATTGCAAAAATCTTCATAAATGAGATTGTGAGGCTACATGGAATCCCTAAGAACATTATGTCAAACAAAGATGCTAGATTCACTTTCAGGTTTTGGAAGTAATTGTTTGCAGGATTGGGAACAAAATTGGCATTTAGCACAGCCTATCATCCACAAACATATGGGAAAACAGAGAGGATTAACAGAATCCTTGAGGACATGTTAAGGATGTACGTGATGCATCAACCCAAGAAGTGGGAAGAATATCTTCCACTTGTGGAATTTGCATACAACAATGGATGCCAAGATTCCATAAATTCGAGGCATTGTATGGCAGGAGTTGCAATACTCCTATTAGCTGGAGTGACCCAGTTAACAAGGTCCATGTAGGACATGATATGCTCAAGGATATGGAACTTTGGGTTCAAATGATAAAGCATACTTTAAAGGTGGCACGGGAAAGGAAAAAAAGTTATGTCGATCATCATAGGGTGCACAACGAGTTCCAAGTTGGGGAACATGTTTACCTAAGAGTTAAACCCAAGAAGAGTTCCATAAGAATTGGGACATGTTCTAAGTTGGCACCATGGTATTGCGGGTCATTTGAAATCCTTGAGAGGATTAGACTAGTAGCGTATAGACTAGATTTACCTCCTTTAGCTAGATTTCATGATATTTTCCATGTTTCTTTACTTAAAAGATATGTATTAAACTCTAATCATGTGATTGATTGGTTTATGCTATAGGTGGAACTGGAAGGAGATTTCCAGCCAAAATCAATGTTCATTCTAGATCAGAGGAGTCTCATGCTCCAGAATCGAGCCATAGAACAAGTCAAGGTGCAGTAGAAGGAGGCTACGTGGTAAATGGTTGATGCCATTAAAGAAAATTTCCCCTTCTTGTTTGTTGATTGAAGCAAGTGTGTATATGATTGTAAATATTGTATAGAGCTATGTATATAAATCTCCATGAAACAATATGTGTTACATTTTAAAATTTTGATATTGCTTATGGGTGAAAGAACATCGAGGGCGATGCTCTCATAAGGGAGAGGGGATTGTGATAACCTCACCCACGGTTCCCTTATAAAATGCATTGTAAATATGATATAGATATATGAAATGAATAAAATGGAGGATTTGAATCAAGGGACATGGATTCTAGAGTTAGGGAAGGGGATGGCTTGCTTGGGATGTTATGGTTTCTTGTGCACAGAAAGAAACTTGAATTGCTTGAGCATCCATTAAAGATTGTTGGTGCATGAATTTAATCAACCAACTCCCAAAATTGAATGAGATGCAACAGAAAGTAAACAACCCATGTTTCTTGAGAAGCAGTAACAAGAGAAAGAGGACAAAAGTTCCATCAGGGAAGACTATGAATTCTAAGGTAGAAAACACGAGGAGGAAGAAAATAGAAAACAGGGAAACGGGAACCCAATCAAACTAATGCATGTTGGAGGCATGCAGAGAAGGCACCAAATCGGGTATTGAGAGAGGGTGATCAATAGGCAATGCCGAATAGATGAGAATAGAAGAGAGCAGAAAATAAGGGGATTGGTTCTCGGGTTCCCTGGAGGTTGTGGGTTCAGCTGCTAGTTTTTGCAACCTTGTGATAGCTTGGGGTCCCTCGAGGCTATGGATTGAGATAGGATCCCTAGAGACATGTAACGGATTAGGTCCTTGGAGGTTGTGGGTTGACACAGAGGTCTCTGGATCCTTGTTATAACTTGGGTCCCTGGATGATCCATAAACTGTCGTGGATATTCCACTCGACAGTTTGTCACAACATATCTGATAATATTATATTAAAAATCTGAGATTCTACACTATTACAGTTTTATTTAATTTCTAGATCTGTAAAATAACTGTAATTAGTGCATGCAAGTAAATCAAGCAGAAAAGTAGAGAATGAAAAAATAAGCTCACAAACACATAATACACAAGATATGCTCTTTGGGAAGCCCTTTCAGGAGAAAACCCAGCTGGAAGATGAGGTCACTTCGCTCTCTTTCTTTGTCTGGAAAATATGGCTGTAGATACAAAGAAGTAATGTGTGTGGCTCATGGGCTACTACAGTGCACAAATCCTCTTTGTTTGCTCTACCTCCTATCTCTCCTGGCTATCTTTTCTCAACTATGGAACAAAATGCTCTCAAAAGAATGGAATACATCTTCCTCCTATTGGCCCGGTTATAACACATCCTAATAGCCTAGTAGTGGTTAAGTTTGACTACATCAACTCTTAACTAGAGTTACAAAATAGACTCTAGAGTCTTTTACATCATAAACACATGGCTAGCTCCTTTTCGATGAATAATGGGGGTCGATGTGGCATCCTCCCGAACTATAGGTGTGAAAATAGGAAGGTCAACTTCTGAGTGCATAAATTTTGCATACGAACTCCAATTGACGTGATTCTTGTGTCGTTGGAAATATTTTTGTGTGTAGAATAACATAAAAAGGTGCAACACTTTAGCGGCAAAGTTTTACCCCAATAAAACGTCACTTCATGCCTCGAAATGCTCCCAAAAGGGTTCAGACCCTATTTCGCCAAACTAGGTCCCACCAGTAAAAATGGTTCGTGAGCCGATTCCTCCACTTTTTCCATTCCAAATGTATCGATATGGATGAAAACTATATAATGATCCAACTTAGATCACACCTCCCCATTTTGGGATGATTTTGGTCCCCAAAATCTTTTACTGAATGAGGTGAGGAAAATTTCCTCCACCTTCTCTCTGGTGTACCATTTAGATTTGCCTGGAAGTTGTCCCTTCAACCTAATCTACCAAAGCTCTTATTGCCCTTGTCTTGTAGTTCTAGACCTCTTCTGTAAAACTATATCTTCTGTCAACTCTGCCTGAGCATCTGGTGCCAAATCCTACACAGAAGGTAGGACTTGTTCCTCTTCCTAATCTAGCATGGAAGGCTCATAGAGTTTCGAATTCTCCACATTTACAACTGAGTAAATGCACATATATAGTGGTAAACTAAGGCGATAGGAATTATCACCCACATTTTCTAGTATCTCAAATGGACCATATCTTAGAACCTTGATTTTCCTACCAAACCCTTGCAGCCTCTACTTGTTCAACTGTAGCCATACTCTGTCTCCCACCTTAAATGATTTTTCTGTTTTGTGTTGATCATGCTTGTCCTTATACTTCACCTGCAATTTATGCAGTGTTTCATGTACCTGTATATGGATCTGCCTTATCTTCTCTATAAATTTTTCAACCCTCAAAGCATCTCATGTAAGGTCTTCCTTCACTCCTCCTTGCTTCCTTTATGCAATATCCAAAGGTGAAGGTGGAAAATATCCAAAACAAGTTTCAAAATGGGACTTTCCTATAGAAGTGTGGACTACTATGTTATAAGAATGTTGTATATATACCATATTTTCATCCCAGGTCTTCGAATGCTTCTAATTGTAACCCCTCAGAAGCTGCACCAAAGTCCTTTTGATTACTTCTGTCTGCACATCTATCTGTGGATGGAATGTTGTATATCTCTTCAACTTCGTGTCCATCTTCTCCCACAATGTAGTCCAGAATGCACCCAGAAATATTGTATCCCAAAGTGTACCCAGACTTGTCCAAAGAACAATTTTGCTGCTTCTTATCCGTTGATGGTCTTTTTACATGGCATCAGAATGCACATCTTGATGAACCTGTCAACTACCACGAACAGGTAGTCATGTCCCTTCCTGGTTATCAGTAAACCTCTCACAAAGTCCATGGAAATACTTTCCCAAGGACGAGTAGGTATAGGTAAGGGATGATACAAACCATGTTGCCTATTGCTAGGCTTGTTAGTACAATAAAGCATGCATCCTCTGATGAACCCAGTTACTTGTTCTTGCATGCTAGGCCAATACACATACCTCTGCAAGTTAGCCATGGTCTTCCCTACACCAAAGTGCCCTGCAACCTTGGAGGTGTGAGCCTCTTTAATTAGCTACAAACACTCACCTTTAGGAACACATAGCTTATCTAGCCTCTAGAGTAACCCATCTTAGAGATGGTAGTCAACAGTGTTGTCACAATCATGCACATGACTCTGACTCTGCAACTGCTGAGACACCTCCTTGAATTCCTCATCTTTTGAATATGCCTCTCTATATTCATCATGGGTGAATGGTTCCATGTGCATAAGAGTCCCCAAAGTTGTAATATTTGAAGTGGTGCCCTTGAAAGCATATTGGGCAACTTGTTTGTGTTATCGTTCTTATACTTGATCACCAAATCAAAATGTTGTAAAAACCCCATCTACTTGTAATGCATGGTCTATTGTAGCTTATTTTGGGCCTACAGGTACTATAATGGTATGTGATCTGTGTGGATTATTGTCTCCTTTCCCATCAAATAGTGCTTCCACTTCTTCACAGCTTGCACCATGGCATAGAGCTCTTTATCATAGGTAGGGTAGTTAATAACTACGCCATGAAATACTTCATAATGGTAGAAAACGAGCCTTCCTCCTTACATCAAGACAACTCCCATAGCATACCCACTCGCATATGTCTCCACTTCAAAGGGTCGTTGCAATTTTGGTAATGCCAGAACTGGCGCTTTACTAATCTTCTTCTTTAACTCATCGAAAGCCTTTTGTTGCCCTTTTCCCCACTGGAAACCCTTGCCACATGCTATTATGGTGTGGAGTAGTGTTGATACCACTAAAAACGAGGCTATGAATGTCCTCAGGTACTGTGCTGCTCCAATGAAACTCCTAACCTCAGTAACATCAGTAGGCACCGACCATTTCATGATGGCCTCCATCTTGGAAGGATTTATCTTCAATTCTCCTCCACCAACCACATATCCCAAATACACCAAGGACTGTTGCGCAAACTCGCACTTCATGAGATTTGCTAGCAGTTGGTGCTTCTTCAATATTTCCAGCACCTGTGTCAAATGTCAAATATGCTCCTACTAGGTAGCACTATATATTAGTATATCATCCAAATATATAATAACAAATCAATCTATAAAATGGCACAGTACATCATTCATTAATCTCATAAATGTATTTGGTGCATTACATAGGCAAAATGGCATAACTAACCACTCGTACAAACCTTTCCTGTTTTTGAAGGTGATCTTCCATGTATCTTCTTCTTTGACTCGAACCTGGTGATATCCATACTTCAAGTCCAACTTAGTGAAATACTTTGCTTGTTGCAACTGATCTAGCATATCGTTTATCCTGGGCAGGGGGTATCTATTATTGAGTGTGATTTTATTCAACGCCCTGTAATCTATACACATCCTCCAAGTCCCATCCTTCTTTGGCACAATGATGATGGGTGACCCACATGGTGATGTACTCAGTCGAATGACACCCTGTTCTAGCAGTTGTTGCAACTGTTTCTTCACCTCACTTGCTTCTATAATAGACTGCCTGTACAGCCCAATATTTGGCAATGGGGAGTCTGGAAATAGTTGGATCTCGTGCTCCACTTCTCTCTTAGGGGGTAACCCTTTAGGCTCTCAGAACACGTCCTTGTATGCCTGTAAAAACTCCTCTAATTGATGTTTTTTTTCTTAGTACACCCCTATAGGGATGCCTTGCCTCTTATTGACTCCTCTACTGACTGATTTTCTCTTAAAAAAAATAAAACATACTTCTTCATGGAACTGATAAATTTCTTGGCTTGGTTGGCACTTACTAGTGAAATTTTTGACTTGCCTTTGTTTGCTTTGATGATGAATGATTTTCCATCCTTGATGAGCTAGTACTGGTTATCTCTCCTCATAAATATTGCATCACGCATGTACATGTATGGACTCCCAAACACGACTCCTCATACATCAAGGGGAACCACATCCAGATCTACTTCATTAATAAAATCAGCACTGATAGCAAATCTAATTTTACATTCTTTTGTTACCTTCAGCTGTGCATCCTTATGTACCCATCCTAGTGGATATGGGTTTGGATGATCATGAACTTACAGCCCTAACTTCTTGACTAGATTTGTTGCAATGAGATTTCCTGGAAATCCTCAGTCAAATAGAACATCAATCTTCGTCTTCTTGACCTGTATCTTTACATGGAAGAGTTTGTTTATTTCTTTATCTTCTTGTTGTTGAAGGCTACTCAGGTTCACCTCCTTCTACACTAATGTACAGATGATCTTATCATCCATGTATGAGCTGCTTTCAAGTTGGTTGCTTGAATCAGTGGCCATGAGATTCTTCTTCTTATTATCTTTCTTCTTATTCTTCAGGTTTAGCTCTGGATGCAACTTCCAACACTTCTCCTCTATATGGCCATCAATGTTGCAGTGGTTGCTAGGATCTTTGCACTGGTGTGTTGTGGTTGCTGTCTTTTTATCTTTTCCCCCTTTTTTCTTCTTCTTCCCCTCCTTAGAAGCATATTGTTGCTCCTTTTTCTTCAATCCACTTGATTACACTCTTTTCAGGCCTATGTTCTCCAAATACTATGCCTGTACACAAGCCTCATCCACCGTTTTAGGCTTGAACAACATCACTTGCTCACATAGATAGCAGTTCAGACCCCCCAAACACTTGAGGAGTACATATGGGTTCTTTGGAGAGATACCCAACATTATAGCCATCATTTTGAATTATGTGGTGTACTCCTGCACGCTTTGGTCTGGCTTTTTCCTGAAGTAATGCCACCAGATCCGCTAGTCTTCCACGTACCCAATAGGGTAAAACTATGACTTAATGAGGGTTTTGAAATCCTCCCACTTAGTCACTGGAGGTTCTCCCTCCAACCTCAAGGTTTCCGTGTGGCTCTCCCACCAAGTCAGTGCATGGCCCTCCAATTTCAGCCACGTGAATGAGAGTTTTTGCCCTTCCTCGATCTAATGGACACTAAAATAAAATTATAGTCGTTGCAGCCAATGGTTCAACTTCAGAGCGTCTATCTCGCCATGGTATGGCTTGATATCGACTTTTACTTCCACTTTAAACAGGGATTGTTTCATGGCACTCGAACTGGGTTGATCTTTTCTGGGCTCTTTCTTCGGATGGTTACCTGCGTCTTCTCGATCTCCTAATCCCCCTTCTGGTTTGTCCTCTGCATTCGAGCCCCCTTATTCTCCAAATATCCCTATCTTATTACTTAGGGCTACCATGAGGAGGTTTACATTGCAGTTTATATCTGTCACTTGTTCTTCGAGCCACAAAATCTCACCTCTACCACATCACGAGGTTCGTTTACATATTTGTCGCCCATGATTAGGGTTTTACAATTTTCGGCCTTGCCAATCTAGATCCCTGAAATCTCCAAAAAATACCCAAAGAAACTGGCTCTGATACCAAAATGATTCATAAACTGCCATGGATATTCCACTCGACAATTCATCACAACATCTGATAATATTATATTAAAAATCTGAGATTCTACACTACTACAGTTTTATTTAATTTCTAGATCTGTAAAATTGACTGTAATTAGTGCATGCATGTAAAAGTAAATCAAATATAAAATTAGAGAATAATAAAATAAGCTCACACACACATAATACACAACATATGCTCTCTGAGAAACCCTTTTGGGTGAAAACCCTAGCGGAAGGTGAGGTCGCTTCGCTTTCTTTCTCTGTCTGGAAATATGGTTGCAGATGCAAAGAAGTAATGTTTGTGGGTTGTGGGTTGCTATAGTGAACAAATCCTCTCTGTGTGCTCAACCTCCTATCTCTCATGGCTATCTTTGCTCAACTATGGAACAAAATTTTCTCGAAAGAATGGAATGCCTCTTCCTCCTAGTGGCTCGGTTATAACACGACCCGATAACCTGCTAGAAGTTAGGTTTGACTACATAAACTCTTAACTAGAGTTAGAAAGACTCTTCTAGAGTGTTTTACATCACAAACACGTGGCTAACCCTTTTCCATGAATAATGGGGGCTGGTGCGACATCCTTCTAAACTATAGGTGTGAAAACAGGAAGCTCAACTTCAGAGGCATAACTTTTGCATACGGACTTTGATTGACGTGATTCTTGTGTCGTTGGAAAGATTTTTGTGTGTAGAATAGCATGAAAATGTGATGCACTTAAACAACAAAATTTTACCTCCAAAAAACGGCATTTGATGCCTCAAAACACTCCTAGAAGGTTTCGGACCCCGTTTTGCGAAACTGGGTCCCGCCAGTAAAAATGGTCCTGTGAGTTGTTTCCTCCACTTTTTCTACTCCAAATGTGTCGATATGAATGAGAAAAAATATAATTATCCAATTCAAATCACTAGAGGTTGTGGGTTGGGATGGAATCTTTGGAGCCTTGTAATAGCTTAGGTCCCCTAGAGGTTGTGGGTTGAGATAATAGAATCTGGAGCCCTATAATAGCTTGGGAAGAGGTCATACTAAAGCAACACTAAAAGAAGACATTATTGAAGACGGTGGCTGTAGTGGATTTTGAACTCCCTAGAAGGGGGTGAATCATTGTGTGTGCACTCAGGGTGAGGTAGAACACCTCTAGACCCTCTGTGTTGACAAAAGAAGTAGCATCCAACTGGTGGGATTGAGGAAGGAGGCCCTTTGGAGTCCCTATTTTTTTGTTGGCATCTGGTGTTCAATCCCTTAAGCAAGCATATCCCTCAGACTATGGAATCTAGCTCAGGGGTGATAACAACAAGTAAATGTGTTTGCAGTTGTCTATGGTTGGGTGGAGAGTCTTTGTCCCAGACTCAATTGCCCCGCCAATTCAAAGATAAGTATCCACTTGTTTATCTGTTGATGAATCATGATGCATTCTAATTTTAATAGTTATAGACTTGGGTCTACATTTGTGTGATTATTGCTTGAACATGTGGTTACATCCTTGTGGGAACATGATAGTGACGAGCATGTTAGACATAGTAGTGTGTTTTCCGCTTATTGAAATGAATGCAACTTATAAATAAACCAAGTAAGCATGAGCTTCTGAACTGGAAGCAGAGTGCAGTGTAAATGACTTGTTGGTGTTGATCATAAAGCATCTAATCCATTAGAGTGTAATAAACCACATGATAATAAAGGCTAAGATGTAACTATGACCTAAACGTCATTTTAAATGAAATGTTAACTTTGCTGAAAATGACACATAGTTAAACACAAATAAGTAGCAGGCCACGTTACAGGCCATAGTGAAGGCCCAAAAAGTTTGGACCAAACATTAAAAGAAAACGAAGGGCTCAGATACCTCTTTTATTAGTATAAAAGTTTACATGTAGACTGCGTGTATGGGAAGGGTCCGAGTGTTTCTGTCCACTCTTAATGTTTCATCTTCTATCATGTGCTACTGCACGGAGAACCCCACGTGGGCGTTGAAGGAGATATTGTTTCTTCTAAGTGTGAAGGTGGCCTAAGGGCCTTGTAGGAAGGCTTAGCTGGACTTGCATCCTCAGTAGACTAAGTATCTACCACTAGTGTCCTCGCGTTGTCGGTTGGGCACCGGAAGGTTCTTCACAGTGCCATGGAGTTGCTCGCAACCTTGAGAAGGATCCTAGCACTAACAATGTGTGGTAGGAAAGGTGGAACCGCTTCATGAACTCACACAAAATCTGTGGGAGGTAATGATTGCTGGAGTGCCTAAGCTGCCATGCCTGGAATTCCTTGTCCAGGTTCGGGGAATGCAGGAGGGGCCGTAACACATTAAGGAATCTATAAGCCAATATCAGGAGTGGTATCACCACAGAGTGTCTTAAATACTCGTTGTTGTTTGTACCAAGCACTGACGTCAATCTGGGGGTCTGTGGAACCTCTGAGGTAGAGTCGTGGTCGAGGAAAATAGCTCAAGATGATCAATGTAGAGTTGAGACTTGTCTTCGCGATGACCATGATGTCCCTCCTCTAATGCACTACAAATGGCAGGGGCAGGATCCCTTAATCAAATCATGATGAAGGCAGAGAGCCACTTCGATGCAGCACAGAGAGGAGTGCTCCAACCTTATAGCACATATTTCTCAAACCTTATCCTACCTCAGTGAGGTAAACCCTATGCGTGACCGCCCTAGACTAGAGGTTGAGATCGCACAACACAATTGTTGGTCATAAATGGATCCCTTGCCAAGTTGGGCGATTAGGCTCAAGTCGGAGGTTGGAAGTCGGGATTGTTGTGAAAGGGTACCACCACGGGAGAAGGGAGCCGACCCCGACTAGGTCGAAGGATGGAGAGGAGGACCTTGGGAAGTTGGGTACCAAACTAATTTGGAATTTGGATTCGGGTTGTGGTGAGAAGGTTTATCACGCACACTATAAGGCTGACTCTGATAAGGTCGAAGATCGAGGGTTGGACCGAGAGAAGCAAGAGTGTGCCGAGCAAGTTGGACTATCCCTCACTGTTCCACGCACCTGAATGACATACGGGCCTATGGTAGACTTCCATGTGCCAGATGGGAAATGTGGTTGAGAAGATTAGTCTTTCCTCTGAGAAGCAAGACCTCCCAATTCCAAGTCACATCAAGGCAAAGTTTCATAACACCAAATTTATCTTAGCGAGGCAAACGTAATGATGAGGGTCACTCTGAGTTAAAGGAAGTTGCACAAAGGAAAAAGAAGAAAAAAAAGAGAGAGTCGAAACTTATAGGTCTTTTTCCCATAACTAAAACTTGGGAGATAGACTTACATAGTGGCTACCAACCTACTATGGGTTAGTGGGTTGGGTACATCACAGAAGAGATGAGTTTCCAAAGAACCCATAGGAATGTTGGTATTGATCCTCCCATCGATAGTTACACAAACTAACTACATGTATCCCCATGGAAGCTTAAAAATTGCAAAGAGCCCAACCAACGATATGGAGTGAGTGATGGAAGGCCAGACTTGAGATCCTAGACCTTCCACCACTGTTGAACCACAAGTGTGGGTGCCACTAAGGAAAAATTCCACAAGTAGTCTAGTAACATAACAATGACGCTAGATATTTGCAACTTGCTCCCAACAATTCCAAGAAGAGGAGGAGGTCTCGGAAGTTTTCGGATTAATGTTTTGCATTGTCATTACTCATTTATGTGTGTGATTGCATGAGATAAGTTGGATGTGACATGCCCCTTTTTAATTCTTGGGGTGACATCAAGGTTGCGAGTATGCTCCCCTCCCTCTTTAGCACGGTATCCAACACCTCATTGGGGTAAAAATTATATAGTTTTTTAAATAACTCAATATTTCCAATAACATTAAGAAGTATAGATGTTTAAATGTTTCATTTTAGAAATCTTATCAATATATTTTATTGATGTTTTTGCAAAGACAAATATAAATTAAAAAATTTTAAAAAGTTGAAGCTATTACAAGGATATATTTATTCTAAACTCAATTTGTCTTATACACAAATTAAATCTAAATGAGGATGATAACAACATCTTTCCCAACCACCAAAACTACATTCAACTCACAATCTACCATTATTCTCACTTAATCTTATTTAGAGACATTTATAGATAATTTTGATGTTTTTCTCACTTAATCTTGTAAGTTGTATCATGTTTTGATGGTTATCATTGATTGATACCCATTTATGTTAAAAAAAATGTGTAAGGTTGAGATTCACCCATACTTCACCATAAAGATTCTTAACCTTAAATAGGCTTTGTTGCAATACCATAAACCAATATCTTGGTATCATTGTAACAACATTGTAAACTCTTATTTCTATATATGTTATTATTCATATATACAAGTGCTTAATTATATCGATAGGCATTTCTATTTTGGAATAGGTGTCTAGTCAATTTAGCGTCTTAAATTGCTCTACATAAATTATCAATCCGGGTATCGTAAACTGATGAAGTGTGGTGCACCATATGTGCTTAGTTAACATTTTTTTTACTTCGTTGTTTTATAGTTTTTGTTTTGTTTTGGGGTTTTGTTCTTGTTGATTTCCTAAAGTATCTAATGCAAATGGAAATCTTATTCCTAAGTCTCTAGAAGACAAGTATGGATACAAATTTTAAGGCAATTATGTCCTCTATAATGATTTCCAGAACTTAACACTTCAGAAGGTCTTAGAATGTACTAGTGATGACAGTAATGCTTGAACAAGAATGGAAAATGTGCTACTATTTAAACAAGTAAATAATGAACTACTGATCATGAAACTATTATCTCTGTTGCTTTCTATATATATATATATATATAAACGATTTAAGCTACTACACTCAAAGAAATCAAAAATTGCAAGGAAAGTAAAACTAAAATTAAATTACACATTCATAATTCGATCCCTCGCCAGCAGTCCAGCTATGGCTTTCGGAGGTAATCATCAATGTCATGAGCAATCTGATATCTAATTGCAGAAAAGTAAAACTAAAATCAAATTACACATTCATAATTCGATCCCTCACTAGTAGTCCAGCTATGGCTTTCGGAGGTAACTAACAATGATATGAGGAATTTAATATCTAATTGCAGAAAAGTAAAACTAAAATCAAATTACACATTCATAATTCGATCCCTCGCCAGTAGTCTAGCTATGGCTTTCGGAGGTAACCGTCAATGATATGAGTAATTTAATATCTAATTGCAGAAAAGTAAAACTAAAATCAAATCGCACATTCATAATTCGATCCCTCGCCAGTAGTCTAGCTATGGCTTTTGGAGGTAATCGTCAATGATATGAGCAAGTTGATTTCTAAACTAACTAACAAAGCAAGTAAAAAAGACTGAAATCAAAACAGAACTGGAATTAAAAAAAAAAATAAGAAAAGTAAAGTCAGCAGATAGGTTAATCTCATGTCACTAGTTGATGCAAAAACATATAAAGAAAAACTAATCTACAATCAACCCGTTGAACACACTTACATGAATTAAAATTGCATGAAGAGAAAATCTAAACTATCAAACTTGAAAGCAATCCCATGACATAATGAAATCAAAGCAAAATTACAAAATGAAATCTACTCTACCTTACATTCTAATATGCTCCATGACATCTACTTCACATCTCCTTCCATGTTGAGAACATCAAAGCTTTATTCAAATTCTTCAAAATTACAAAGTACAACAAAGCTCTCCAAAGCTTTCCAAAGCCATCTCACAAGCTAACAAGCTTAAGAACTAACAAGCTAAGACTTAAGAACTCACAAGCTAACAAATGAATGAGAGAGATCTCCTATTTATACAAAAATATGAGAAGCCATCTCATTAATGAGAGTCCAGGAATCTCTCCCTCTACCTTTAGAGTCTAATCAAAATAGGAACTGATAAGACACATGTCTTCTTAGAGTTACAATATAATTAGGAGATGTGACACATATCCTCATGATTCCATGATTCTTTCCACTCAAATTCGAATTTGGCCTTAGAGTGCCACATAAGGGTCTTCTAGAAGCCTCCTTTCAACCCACACATGTCAACAATCTCAACCCATTTGTTAGGTATAAGCATATGCACATTATTTTCTAATTTTTAACCACAAATTCACTTAAAAAGCTTAGAATTACTAAAGTTTGGAAAAACATAAATGTGGCCCAATGATAATGAAATTGGGATGAATGTGGTGACATAGTAGTGAAATGGAGGTGATATAATGGGCATAATAATGAAAGTATAATGGAAATGAATGACATTTTCAAGACTCAACAATAGGGCTTCCATAATTAATTTAATTATTAATAGTTATTAGGTGAATGGTAGGGATTTAACCTCCATAGAATATTCTAAAATATTTTTAGTAGTATACACAAATCAAAGGCTAACATTTATTTTCAAAGTAGTTATGTCTCTCTTTTTTTCCCATTTTAATTAAATTATTTAATTAAAAAATTTGTTATATCAACAAGTGTTATATGAAATGAGTTATGGTTTTTTGTGCATGTGGTATTGATTAGTTCTAGTATTGGCCTATAATATTGTAACAAATCCAATTTACAAATTAAGAATCTCCATGATAAAATGGGAGTTAATCACCATAGTTAATAATTTTGTTACATGTTTACTTAAAACGTATATATGTTTAACTTATATATTAATTCTTTGTAACATTAGTAATAATAACAATTTTAAATAAAGTTACAACTTAGTTAATTATTGTGATTTTTTAATTTTTAGTAACTTGAGATGTATGATGAAATAAATAATTGATGCCTATCAATATTTATTAGCCATTTAATTTATATGATAAATATTGTTAAAAAATTGATTAACCTCAATAAAATGAAAAAAAAAAAAAAAAAAAAGTCTTAATGCTATGATCTTTGTTGCCCTTGTTGTTACAACTCTCACCGTCTTAATGTTTAGATGTGAACCTTTGCTCTTTCTAGTGTCAGTGTCTACTTCTATCGACCTAAAATAAAAACAAGAAAACATGGGAAAATGAGGTTCAATTTTCTACAAACTCGAGTCACATCTTGTCAATATATTTACCTACCGCATGTCTAACTTCCTATAAACTTCACCTTCCACCAGATTTCATCACGGGAATATTTTTACTTTTTCTTACTATTTGTCTTTACTATATAATTTTATCTGAAAATATACCAGCATAGATCTATCTTAAATACAAATTTAACATGAGTTGAGAGGGATCCAATTTCTTCACGTGCAAATTTTTTTATGAGGCCACATTATTTAAATGCTTTTTTTTTAGTTACACATCATACTGAGTTGTAAAATGAGCCTCTCAGCTCAATAAGTGAAATAAATTTAACCATTAATTTTAAATGAAAAAAATATAATATATTTATCCTTATAATGTTATCACATTTAATTAACATATCGTGGGTATAGATTAAATTTGAATAAAAGAAATAGAAAACCATTTCCAAAAAATAATTGTAAATTTGTTTATTGATTTTTAAGAGATTGTTTATGTTGATGACCAACCCATCTAGAATTAGTGAGCATGAAAGCCGAAAACTGAGGAGGAGGGTTCTAGCGGGGAGTGGTTATGGATTATGGCATCTCACACTTTTGGTGAGGAAGAAACATTCTTTGTCCTTTTCCAAATTATTGTCTTACTTTTTCTGGCTACCATGGTCACCATCAGACTGTTGTCGGCTGCTCTTATATGAACTCTTCTTGTATTGTTTTCACTTGAACATGAGTTTTGTGCTCTTGGTGTCGGGCTTCTTCCCTCTCTCAGAATGTTGAGTTCTCAAATCTTCCCGCTGCACAAAATTTATGTAATCCTCCTTCTTTAAATCGCCATCGCTCTGCGTGTCCTTGTTTAATTGGGTGTGCAGGGGGTTGTGACTTCTCTTGGATCCAATTTTTTCAATCTATTTTGTGTTGCAGGGGTGGTAACATCGAGTGGCCCTGTGGTTGTTGTTTGTGGAGTTGTAGCTTAAGTTGGTTCTGTATATGTGGTTCATGTGCATATTGCTTCTGAGGCCTAGGTAGTTGTCATAGTTGTTTGTGGGATTGGTACTCACAGTGGTACACTTTGTTTTCGAACTGTTTGTATTTTTCATTAGGGTGCATGGGCATGTATCCCCTTTTTTGTAGGTCGTTTGTGTGTTTTTGTTTCTAGATGTTGATATGATATTTGCTCTCGTGGAAATAGTGCTACAGTGGTGTCCATGGGGTGAGCATGTTGGTTGTGATGATGGTATGATTGACATTCTGGATCAGTCTCGGGCATTCGGAGGAATCAATCATGGCTCCTCTTTGTTTCCATATGAGACTCTATTTTGGACAGAAATCGTGTCACAAAGGTGGTGGCTCCATTTCTTCACTTTTCCGGTCACTAGATTATTTTCTGGTAAAGACTTCCTCGTACTGCCTGATTCTAGTGGTTGTTAGTTGGGAATAATCTGGCTTCTTTCTGGACATTTCCATATCAGGATTCTATACATGCTTTGTTTCCTCTTTTGGAGTGTCGCTAACGGTTTATATTGGTGTCAGACAACATTCTTATTTATTATCGGATCGCTAGTTTGGATCTCCTAGGGGTAAGATCGGAAGTTCAAATCTATAATTGGTTCTTCTTAGAGCATCTCTTGCGTATATGTGTGTCGTCATTCCTTCTGGGTATTTCATTCTCATTTAATTTTCTCTCTGGCGTCGGTGGTAGTTGGTGTTGGAAGGGTGTAGCAGGTGGCTTTTTCTCGAGATATTTTACCATATCGAGAAATTGTTTCTTTCCTCGATGGATCTCATCATATTTTCTTCCTATTGAGGTGTACTTACTACATTTATCTGTCAAGTTGTGCTGACAGTGTTTTGATGGGGTTCTAATTTCCCTTCATCTTTATTTTCCTTCTGACTAATATTTCCACATGGATCGGTGCTTGGCCTTTCTGGATTCTGACGTGGAGGCTCATGAGGCTTTTATACAAGCCATGGTGGAGGCGAAGCAGGCCCAATCTAATTTCCGCCACCCAAGGGTGTCGTCAGTCACAATATGTTTGGATAAATATCTGGAAGAGAAATATTTTGCGCCAGTGACACATATCTTTGATAACATTACTGGTACCGATATCACCCGCTCTCATCGCAGAAGGGCTCGAAGGAAGGAACGTAAGTCCATTCTCCCGAATTATGAGACCAAATTTCTTAACTTTGGTTATGACGTCCTTCGGAACAGAGTCTCCATTTTGCAGAAACGTGCCCTCATCGGCAAATGGATTTTCTATGATTCGTCTGAGTTCAATATGAAAAAGTGGGTGAAGAAGGTTTGGGAACCATTGTTGGGTTATTCGACGAAGGTCAGTATCCTTATGAATGCTTGGTTCAGTATATATTTTTTGCACATGGATGATGCTGATAAAATTTTGAAGATCCCTCGGGTTCGAGGAAGGAGCTTCCTACAATAAAATAAGTGGTATATTGGATTTAATCCCTTACTTGACACGCCTAAGAATGACATTGTGTGGGTTAAACTTATGGGGCTCCCACTGTAATTCTAGACCAGGATTTGATTTAGATAGGGAATGTTATAGGAGGCTTCATATGTTTAGATCTAAAGGTGATGGGCGTACATGACAAGTACGTGGCCTGGATTATGGTGGAGGTTCATTTTTTTGGCGTCCTTCCTGAGATCTTAGACTTGGCTTGGGGTCCGTTGAAGATTCGACAAAGACTAGACTATTGGAAATCCCCTTTAGATGCTTATTCTGTCATAATACCAGCCATTTGATGAACTTTTTCCCTAGTAGGTGGAGACCTGGTCACCATTCTTCCCTAGGATGCTTCCAATGCTTGGAGAAGCCTCAACTCCATGTTCCTTATGATACTGACACTTTACAAAAAGGTACCTTTTCTGCTCAACTTGATTCTACTCATATTTTTGTTTCATCCTCTTCCCTTAACAATTTTTCCCCGTCTTCCCCTCCCAGCGGGAGTTGATGATGCGTTGGCTATTATCGACTCCCCCCACCACACTTCTTTTGTTGGCACTTTCCATGGCCCTGCAGGACCGTGTCAAGATGCCCCCTCTTGTGATGTATTTCCTCCCTTGCTGGATAATCCTCCTCTGCATTCCCCAATATCGAAGAGTGCCCATAATTTTGGCCCTTATGTTCCTCTTGATCCTATGATTTCACCCTCTATCCCTCCATTGGAACTTGCCCTCTCCCTGCCCCCTTGTGCTTTGGTGGTCCGGATCTGATCTCTTCCCCACATAATTCATTTGGTAGTGATATAGATTTTCTTCTTCATAATTATGCTATGCACCTAAAGCCTTTGACCATACATAAGGCTGGTGCTTCAGCTACATCCCCCTACATTAGCCTGGGCTCTATTATTAATATAGCGGTTGGTAAGACCGGGAAAAAAGGTAGCAAGAATTTTTGTGGTCACCGTGCCTCTCAATCTTCTCTTTTTTATGGCTCTGGTTGTTTACTTGACATCCCCATTATTACCTCTCCTAACTCACGGGCACCATGTTGAAGATCTTATCTATGAGCATTAGAGGCTTGGGGAACCACTCCAAACTTCTGAGTCTCTAGCATTTGATTTGGGACTCTTGACCCTTTATTGTACTCATTCAAGAAACCCTTGTTGAGTCGTCTCGGCCCATTTCTTATTTCCAAGGTATTTTCCCTTCTTAACACATTGTTGGGGTTAGTTCCACTAGCTCTTCAAGTGGTGCTATAGCAATGTGGGACCTGGGCAGAGTGGATTTTCATGCTTTCAGTCTTTTTGCATGCATCCTCTTGTCTAGTCATATCATAGGTATTCCATGCCGTATTCATCTTCTTAATATATGCACCATGTCAGGATCGTTCGACTTTCTGGGATCAGATTCAATAGTGAAATATACTAAAGATTAGTGGACTTATATTGGTCGGTGATCTAAATGTGACTCCCTTGGCAAAAGATTCTTGGGGTAAACACAACAAGGCGGATCCTCTTTCTGATTGCTTATATAATCTCTTTGTGGATCATCATTTGGTGGACATTTTCCCCTCTCCTCTCTCCCCCACATGGAGTAATCGAAGGGTGGGTGAAGATCACGTTGGGAAGATACTGGACGGATTCCTTGTACAATAAAACCTGATTGAGAGCCTTGGTAATTTGAAATCTAGTGTATACAGGACTTACATTTCGGATCATATGCCCATATTTCTCCAGTGGAGGATGTTGAATACTCATAGGGGGGTCCCATTCAGGTTTAATAAAGTATGGCTAGAAGATTAGGAATATAGTGAAATGGTTAACACCACTTGGAACAATATGAGTGGCCTGAGGGAGGAATCAGTGATGTGGTCCCTTACGATAAATCTCAAAGTCATTAAAATCCATACAAGGAAATGGGAGAGGATTAAAAAGCAGTGTTTAATCTCGGAATTACAGAAGATCACAAAGGAAATTTCCAGTTTTTGTAGTGCCATGGAGAAAAAAGAACCTTCACGGGAGGATTTGGTACATATAAAATTGTTGGAAGACGAGAAGAATGAGATCCTTAACATACAAGAAACAACTTGGAGGCTCAAGAGTATAGCAATTTGGCTAAGAGAGGGGGACCGGAATACTAATTTTTTCCATAGGTATGCAAATCACAGGAAACATATCAACGCGATTTGGCAGATTAAATAATCAGATGGGGCACCAAATACACAAATCCTGAGATACAAGAAGAAGCAATCAAATACTTTGAACAATTTTATAAATTCAAGCAGGATGTCGACTATTGGGATCAGATATGGGCATTGGAACTGTATCCTAAAAATTTTTATGATAATACTAATGACGAGCTATATATTCCACTAAATATGGAGGAAATATCTTTGGTTCTTAAGTCCTTTGCCAAAGACAAAATCTCGGGACCGGATGGTTGGTCAGTGGACTTCTTCATACATTTCTTCAAGATATTGAGACAGAATCTGTTGGAGATTGTGGAAGGGGCTAGAAATTGAGGTAAGAATTCTTGTGCTATTAATTCAAGTTTCTTGGCTCTCATCCTGAAGTTTTCTTCCCCTAATGATTTTTGGGATTATAGACCTATCTCAATTTGCAACATACTTTACAAACTTATCTCTAAAGTGATTGCAAGGCGTATAAATAAGGTCCTATAATTACACAACTCCCATGAACACTTTGGGTTTTTAAATAATCGTTAGATTCATGATGTTATTTCATCTGCACAAGAATGTATCCATTCTATCCAGGCTTGTAAGAAGAAGGCGGTGGTGATGAAAATTGACTTACACAAGGCATATGATAGTGTGGATTAGTCATATATTAAGCTCATCCTATATAAAATTGGTCTTCAACCCCACAAGGTGGAGTGGATTATGGCTTGTATTACTTCGGTTTGTTATGATGTTTTGATCAACGGTCTTCTGTCTACCTTTTTTTGTGCGAGAAGAGGTCTTAAACAGGGGTGCTCTCTTTACCCCTTAATCTTCAGACTTATTTTGCAAATTAAATAAGTGCAAGCTCGTGGAATTTTTCAGGGTTTACACATCTCTAGACAGGTCTACAACTCCTACTTGACTTTTGTTGATGATATACTAACATTTGACATTATATCTATATCGCAGTGGTATACAATGCACTATATATTCCTTAGATATGAAGCGGCCTCTGGGATCCTTACAAATGGTAATAAGTCTATGTTCTATTTCTTTTCTAGAGACAGATCGGACATTGATTACATTGCAGGCATTTTCGATTTTCAGTCAACCCCTATGGAGGATGGACTTACATACTTGGGATATTATCTTAAGCCAAGTAAATATATAAACAGGGACTGGTTATGGACAGTCAACAAATACAAGAAGAAATTGAATTCTTGGACATACAAATATCTTACTCTGGGTGGAAGATATATTCTTGTCTAGGTTGTTTTGCAGTAGATCTCCATATTTTGGGCACACTTATTCATGATCCCAAGGGCCATTGCTTCAAAGATTAAGTCTATCACTTCCAGTTTCCTTTGGAGCGGGACGGTTAATAATTCTAAATATCATCTATGTAGGTGGGTTGATCTGACCATTCCAAAGGAATTCGGTGGTTGGGGGTTCCTCGAACACCTAAATTTTGGAGATACTCTTCTAATTAAATATTTCAAGTGGGCTACAAATGGACAAGGAGTTTGGCAGGACACCATCCGGGTTAAATATATGATACATTCATATATTGAGACGTTGTGCAAAGAGGTTATTCCCATCGGAACAAGAGGATCTTTGATTTGGAGAAGCTTCATAAAAATTCTCCACTAGTGGCGTTTGAGGATGGCTTGGGAGTTTGGTAATGGCAAGAAAATATTGAGCGGGACAGACATCATAAAAGGAACGTGTTGTGGCAGGAATTTATAGGGACGTACATTGGACATCCTGCATAGAAATGGATATATTCTCCTATATTAGGGGATAAAAAGATGGCATGAGGGATGCCACATATGGAAAGAGGCGGTGGATTTAGGATTAGTGGGATAAAGCGCTATAGAATGGAAGGAGTATATTAGTTTCCTTAGTCAAACAGGTCTCTATTTTAATGAACAACGAGCTTGCATATCATGAGATGGAAGATTACATAAACAAGCACTTATTGTGGCGAAGTCATACCTTCTCTATATTAAGCAGAGATTAGATTGCAAGAGACATCTTGGTTCTTTAAGATATGGAAGTGGAGTAACAATGTAAACTTTGAAACGGGAACTGATACGATTACCCGTTTCGTAGAGGTAAAAAGTGACCCGATTTTGAAAAGGGGTGATGCAAAATACACATATTTTTTTAAGCATAGTTTTTGGCACTTTAAATTGTTTTATATACATTAGTTTTTAGAATGTTAGTGATTTGCATGTTGATTTTAAAAAGTGGTGATTCTACATCAACCCTTTTTTTAAAAGACCTATTTTTTGCCTTTATATTTTCTAATGTATGAAATGTAAATAATTATTTTCTAAATTTAACAATTTTTGAAGTGGTCTTCTTCTTCATATTTTCTTGGTTTTGTTTTAATTTTTTTTGTGAGGTCTTTATTGTTTTTCATATTTAAAGAAGAAGATCGATATTTTAAAGTTTCGATATTCTACATATTTATACATCGTTAATTAATTTTTCAATGCACATCAAATAATTGTCTCTAAAAAACAATAATTTTTAGCAATTGACATAAAAATAACCATTTTCAACATAAATATAGCTAAAAATTACACATTTTGATAATTTTTTGCTAGAAATAACATGTCAAAATCACAATTTTTATAGGAAAAATTTAACAAAAAATGGTTAAGTAATAGTTTTTTTTTTTATGAATTTCATGTCAAAAAAATAATAAAAAAACATATTTTTTTTCAAAAAATAATGATTAACATAAAAATTAATGTGAAAATCACATAATACAAATATTGAACACATAACAACATTAATTGAATGCGTATTCTTCTCATAAAATGTCAAAGTCAAAACATTACAAGTATAACTAATTAATAGTTACAAAAAATGAGCTTGATTTTCAAGCATAAGTTAAATTTAATCAACAATATCCTATAATCCAAACTCTTCATCCTCTAGAGTTTCATCATTGTCTTCTTCCACAATATTTTATTCTTCATTTTGCTCATTTTCCTCTTCTAATGGATCTTTGATGTCTATGAATCTCCCAATGTATGTCTTTCCAATCATTCCATGTAATGGTGGTTGAGATTCCTTTGCCTTTTTTGCCACATGTGATTCGCTAAAATCCCCTTTCTTCAACCCAATTTCTTACATTTCATCTCGAAGAATTGAAGAGCATTATTCTTTGCTAAATAAAATTACACTGTACTGGATCTTTTTCAATGGCAATGCAATTTGTTCCTTTTTGAAGGTAACATGCTAGTGTTGTACCTAATTATCAAGCACAAAAGAAATAATGAAGTAAATTAGTATAATGATTTATAAATTAAGAAATAAGATACTGAAATTCAATTCCATATAATAAAACTTACCTAAGCAAGAAAATAAATTCAGAACCCAATCTCCTTCATTTGAACATATGTCTATAAGATAGTTAATCAATAACTATGGTTTTTGATAAATGTTAACTATCTCTCATTTTGCTTCTTTGTCTTCATATGTTATTTTTCTCACAACATCATCATAATCCAGTACTTTTCTATGACTCTTTCCATCTACCCAATTAAAAATCATAGACATATAGCTGTCATCTTTTGCCCAACTATTAATATGAATGAACTCACAATCATTTATAAATGGTGGATCTTCACGGTTAAGAAGATTTGACTTTTGTCTGTAACATGAAATAGTAAAAGTTTAATTAACTTGTACATAAATGATTTTTTAACATTAATCAAATAGACATTTTCAACGTCTTACCATGTAAGTTGCATCCTTGAGTTTGTTTTCCCCTTGAAGCTTGACAATAACATTGTCAATTGTGCGTCTGAATAAAATGTCACAAATCTCCATAATGGTGATGATGTGACTTCTAGAAATCTCGCAACCATTTTACTAAGAGCTTGATAAGTATAAGGGTCGCTATCATAGTCAATGTTTAGGATATTGAAACAATGAGGAATATCTGCAATAACTAGGGCATAATCGATTTTATGTATGAGTTTATAAATGTCTTCACAGTTGCCTTGTATTACTTGATATTTGAATAGTGTCAAGCCCATTCCAAATGAAATGAGTAAGAGTTGGATCAAGTTCAACATCCCTAAGACGATGCTTCTTCAGTCTTTCAATCTTAATTTTTTCAAAAAGGTTCTGAAACTATCTGGTGCTCCATTTGCATCCTTCCTCATCTTTAATAAAATAAGCAAATATATGTATAAGTTATAAAATAAAAATATTATACAAATGAATTAAAATGAATGTATAAATCAACATATCTTTTTAAATGCAAGATAAAAAAAATAAAAATAAAAAAATAGTGTTGATGTAGAACTTGAATCTGGATAGTTGCGTACAACATCATCCCAACTATCTTCATTCAAAAATTTAACCATCTGTTCTTGTATTTTCATGTAAACTTTGTGACTACATAGATAAAGTAAAAAAAGTTAATATAATGGTATTTATAACAAATACTACCAAGAACAATATGTTATATTTAAAAGAAAATTATAATCTAGAAATAAGTAAAAATAATTCAACAAACTTACTTTTGAAATTCCTCAGACATTTCCTCCAATGATAATTCCTTTGACCTCACACGAGATAATATTGCTTTGACAAGTTTTTCATCCTTCACTCCTTGCAATGCTCTCCAAGGTGTGATAGTCATATCTTCTGGAAGCTACTTCATTTCAGGACCTAATTTATTGTTGCTACATATCAATGGTTTAGACTTTTAGGCCTTCTAGTTTTTAATGCCAATGTTCTCCCACATACTAAAAATCTCATTAATCAATTCCCATATCTCTCCATTTCTAAATTCCAACTGGAAAATGTTATCAATACCTCTGAATAAATCAGTATTTACTCTGTCGCCTTTTGAATTGATTTTCTCCTCAATTTGATAGCCTATTTCCATACAACATTCATTTCGAAAATCTACAGTAACATTTATCTTATCCCCACCACATTTTTCTTCAAATTCACTATGAATAAATCTAACACTTTGGATGAAATTCATAGACATCCTATATTCATTATCTGAATTATGATCCCATGCCACTAAATTTGCTTATGTATCTCATAAATCAGCATAAATGATGTAACATTTCATTGTTTCAAAATGTGGGTTATTGGGATATTCCTCCATCAATTTCCTTTGAGCTTCTATGGAATGGTTCCCCCCAAGCACATAATAATTGTATTCAAAACATTTTGATTTATCAAATACTTCTTTGTTGGGAACTTGAACTGGATCAACAAGAAGCACATAAGTAACCACATGAGCATATGGATTGTACCTCATCAATGTCTTCAATTTGTGAACATGCAGGTGGTGTGGATTTCTGATTTGATATTTACATTGTCCTTCAATCGCCTTATAGATTTGTCTCACATTAGGTTGCAATGTACGACCACCCTCAATTAAGTTTCTCTTTGTCAAGTTCTTTCGAATGGCATTTTGTTTTGTTTTAATAATGCCATCCTCTAAATCATCTCCTTGTCTAATGATTTCTCTACTTTCTTTTGAAGTTTCACTATGATCTTCACTGTTGGTAATGACTACTTGAGAATGTTCAACTTTACTTTTGTTCCTCATAACATTCTCATCATTAACTAGAACAGATTTATTGTTGGGCATTGTTTCTTTTAGTCTTTTACAGCTCTTTTCCTTTCTAACATTGATTCCAATGTCATCCTCAGTAACGAAAACATATTCTTCAGTGTCAGTTTCAACTTCCTCATCTTCAAAAGTAACATGTCTACCTTTACTAGATTTATCCACTATAGGCATTTTTTTATGATCCCTTGGATGTAGTTTTGTAGCATCATGAATTACTACCTTTTGCTTGTTTGTCATACCTTCTTCTGACACTGAGTAGAAACTGTTGACAACATTCAAAATATCATGCTCTATGAAATGAATGCCTCCCAACATAATTGAAACACTTTCAACAAAGTTTTGTCAAACAAAATATCATATGTCAATAAAAACTAAGTTATAAAAATATAATGAGACACTTGCAATAATGCAAAACACAAATATAAATAACAATAATTACGATATTTTGTTTAATCTCATTTGCGATTTGTTTACACATATTTGTATATACCTCTCTCGTGTCATACAATTAATATAATAACTCATATTTAATCATTTCATGTGACTTGGGCGGTTTTGTAAGTATATAAACAACTTCATTGTCCGGTATCGAACACATGTCTATGACCTTTCCCAGCGCCTCATAAATTCCACTATCATTAGGTATATCAGCATATAGATATATCTGCACATGTTTGCTTTCTCTTTCTTTCACATACCATATATTTTTTGGAAGTTTCACTTCTTTTGATTTCTTCCAGTATGCAATCGCCTTCTTATCATTTGAGGCACTTGAAATATTTGTAGCTATCAGCTCAGGTTTGGTTCGTTCAATAGTGCTTTTTGACGGTCCAGAAAGATTCACAGAAATCTTCTTTGATGCCATTTTCCTACAGAAAAAGACACATATATAAATCAATAAATTACAAAAAAATAATAGCTTAAATTAACAAAAAAAACGATAAATGATAATTAATTTTGTAAAACATAACAATTAAAAATTAAAAAATTAAAAATTAAAAAAAAAAATTAAAAAATACAGCCCCCTGCTGCCCCACCCTGGAAATAGGCATGCCACCTGGGTCAGTCGTTGGGCCACTAGAGTGCACGAGGAGCCGTGCGCCAGCCCCCCCGCGCCACCTTATTGACCCAACAGTCGGCCGGGGAGATGGGTCGTTGGGCTGCCAGGGTGGGGGTTGGGGTGCTAGCACCCAACCCCCCCTACCCCGGCAGCCCAACGGTCGGCCGGGGGGGCAGTTCGTTGGGCCGCTAGGGTGGGGCGAGGGCTGACTGCCAGCGCCTCGCCCCACCCCGACGAGCCACCAGGGTAGGGTGTGGGGATGGGCGGCCAGCCTCTCCACCCCTCCCCCACGAGCCCATTGGGCCGCCAGGAGCATTATCGGGCCCACCACGCCCACTGCGGATGTAGTGGTTAAATCTGTATCACTGAATCTTTAATTTCTAAAAAAAAAAATCATTAAACTTATTTAATTTTAAAATTTGTACACAAAAAAAAAGAAACTAACCTTTCAAATGCGATAATATTCCATTGAATATGTTGTTGATAGCAATGTAGCTGCTCCATAAATTCTCTCCATGTGTTTTGATGAACCTTGAAAAACCTTGATATGATGTGAGGAATAGTGATAATGAAATTTATCATAAAGTGGAAATTATGGAATTGTTTTACCTTATGGTTAATGTGGGACTAATTTGTTTTTATAAAAACTTTAACATGTAAATTTTGTTATGGCGATATAGGGAACTATGATAAAGCGAACATTACGCAATTCTTTTATAGCACTGTGAATGTGGGATTAATTTTTTTTAGAAGGTATAATAAAAATTAAAAACAACATTCAAATGTCTCTTAAATATTATTTAGTTTAAGTAATAAATTAATTTAGATAAAATATTTAGTTTACAATTTTAATTTAAAAGATTTATTTCATAAGAAAATTTTAGTTAAAATTTTTCAATAAATTGTAGAAGTAAATTATTGAGGGAAATACATGAATAGAAATTTTTGGAGGGAAAAATTTTGGCGAAAAATTTTGGAGGGAAATTTTCATTATTTAAGTTATATATGATCATTAGGAGAGTCTGCATTTGTATCATTCAACCTCTTATGTTTGAAAGGCATGGATTCTTCTGATAGTGAAGTTTTGCTTTGTGAAGCATCAACATCTTCATTGTGTAACAACTCTATTCATATTGATGAATATAACAGAAATTCTTCTACTATGAATAGAGAGTCAAATCTTCCACTTAAGCCTAATCCTAAGGACTATGAGAGCAGCACTAATGAAAGACAGGATGAAGAATTTAAAATAAAAAAAGAGTCATGGTTTCCACTTAGTTCTAATCCTATGGATTATGAGAGCAGCAGTGATGAAGAGCATGATGAATAATTTAAAAAGAATGGAGTGTCACCGTGTCCACTTAGTCCTAATCCTATGGACTATGAGAGTAGCAGTGATGAAGAGCATGATGAAGAATTTCAAAAGAATGGAGTGTCACGGTGTCCACTTAGTCCTAATCCTATGGACTATGAGAGCAGCAGTGATGAAGAGCATGATGAAGAATTTCAAAAGAATGGAGTGTCACGGTGTCCACTTAGTCCTAATCCTATGGACTATGACAACAGCAATGATGAAGAAAATGATGAAGAATTTCAAAAGAATGGAGTGTCACGGTGTCCACTTAGTCCTAATCCTATGGACTATGAGAGCAGCAGTGATGAAGAGCATGATGAAGAATTTCAAATGAATAGAGTGTCATAGTGTCCACTTAGTCCTAATCCTATGGACTATGAAAGCAGCAGTGATAAAGAGCATGATGAAGAATTTCAAAAGAATGAAGTGTCACGGTGTCCACTTAGTCCTAATCCTATGGACTATGAGAGCAGCAGTGATGAAGAGCATGATGAAGAATTTCAAATGAATAGAGTGTCACAGTGTCCACTTAGTCCTAATCCTATGGAATATGAAAGCAGCAGTGATAAAGAACATGATGAAGAATTTCAAAAGAATGAAGTGTCATAGTGTCCACTTAATCCTAATCCTATGGACTATGAGAGCAGCAGTGATAAAGAGCATGATAAAGATTTTCAAATAAATAAAGAGTCACAATTTCCACTTAGTCCTAATCCTAAGGACTATGAGATCAGTAGTGATGAAGGACAGGATGAAGCACTTAGTCCTAATCCTAAGGACTATGAGAGTAGCAGTGACAAAGGGCAGGATGTAGAATTTTCAGTAAGTAAACAGTCACATTTTCGACGTAGTCCTAATCCTATGGACTATGAGAGCAGCACTGACAATGCACATGATGAAGAATATCCAATAAACATCGAGTCAAATTTTCCATTTAGTCCTAATTCTAAGGACTATGACAGTAGCACTGAAGAAGGGGAAGATGAAGAATATCCTCCAAGTCAGTGTTTCAAAAGCACAGATGATCATAGTGAGGATAACATTCCTCAAAATGATGATGAAAATGCTTATACAAATGATGATCCAATGATGGAGATGTTGCCAGGAAATATTGTATCGAGGAGTAGGAGCAGATCTTTTCGTATCAATCCAAGATGTTCTAGTTATACAAGGGGTAGAGTAGAATATATGACGAGAAGAAGTTCTATCAACGCTCTCATTTCAAGTGAATGTTGTCAAAAAGATTGTTTGAAACATATGGATTTCAAGTTTGCATTAGAGAAAAGGAAGAGATATTTGTCAATGAATAAAAGCATGCAAAATTCATATTTAATGGGGTGCATGCAATCTACATTGTCAGGTTATGATTATCATATTGGGTCTTTATTTATCTATAGAAAGGATTTTAAAATGTTTCATTCAATGGGTAATTTTTGTCTCTCAAGAATCCAAGAAAATTTGGAAAAGGATCCCGCATATTATTCAGAACTACGTCATAAACGATATTTTGGGCCATTATCAAATACTGCAATGTCATGGATGAAATATTTCTTTTCAAATCATGGAGAGTATATGCCAAATAGAGAGACGATACATATTCCAGATAATTTCTCAAGGCGAGAAACGTACAACTTATAAAAAGAATATGCAGAAGGTGCCGAGGGACATGGTCGATTTATTACATATCAATATTTTGTGAAGGTATGGAAGAAAGAATTCAACAATGTCTGTATTCCTAAGAAGACGAGGATGGGCCCCGGATGCGGGTGATGACCTGTCAAGGGGGGACGTGCCACATGCCCAGCATGTGCCGCCCCGTGGTAACCTTAATGAGCCTGGTTCGATCGCTGTCACAGTATAATGGTTAAGCAGAGAAGCAAAGGGCATTCAATGCAAGGCAGAGGTTCTCGATGGTGGCGCAGAGTGCAGTTAATGCTCGGATGCAAAGAGGGAATGGCACACGTTATCAACAGAGGATGTGGGTGCATTGGCAGGTTAAAGTTAGACAGGTGCGAGAGCAGAGAGGCCGCGAGGTGGTGGATGTTAGGCCTCTTGCTGCAATTCAAGCTGTGGTCGGCCGCTGCAATTCAGGTTGTAGCCGGAAGCAGAGGAGGCAATTCGAGGGGTTTCTGGTTCAATTGGATGTGAGAAGGGCTAACTCGCGTGCAGGAGGAGGGTGCTCAGAAATCGTTCCATTGGTGTGGGCATACGCGGGTGGCAACGAAGAAAACATGGTCAAATTACGAGAGCGACAGCCCAGTAGACGAGGACCAGGGAGAGGATCCTCTTCTCGAACCCCTGCAGCAGACGAGCATCACCATTGTTGTTGCTGCTACTGTCATAGGCGGGCAAGAGCCACACAGCTCCCATGTGGGCAATTCTTGGAGGTCGGTAGCTCAAGCGAGGGAGGGCCATTGCTTCCGGCATTTGGCTCGGTGGTGTTCACTCTGGGTAGCTCAATGGACAATGCAGGAGTCAAAGCCCACATTTCTGTTCTCTTCACAAAAATCCCTGAAGAGCCTGGAGCCGGAAATCCTCTGGGCACGATGGAGCAACCTCCAGAAGGCTCGGGTAAGGACGCGATGGAGAAGCCTCCAGGAAGTTCCGGTAAGGACAGCCCTCTTAAGGAAACTACTGAGGTGTTGCCACCGAATGAGGCAGGCAATTTGGGGGAGGAGACTGTGCAACGCACCTCACCCCCATTGGGGCCAACACCTCCGGGCATTGATGAGGACAAGTGGAAAGCGATGTGGGAAGGAGTCCCTGAGGGACGGGGATGGTGCTACGTGGTGGAAGACCCAAGCCTCTGCGAGGACCAGGACACTGAGCCTCGACTCCATTCGGTTCCTCCTCTCTCAGCTAGAAACCAGGACTAATGCTTCTGCGGGTATGTCGGTTCCGGATTTCACTATGCTTGCTGGTTGGCAGTTTCTGAGTCTGTCTTTCTGGTTTATGTATGTCGAGTCTAGTCTCAATTCTCTTTACTGTTGGGTTCAGTTAGTGCATGTCGGAAGCCCTTGCGTGGGCGGTCTTGGGTCTGTTCAGAGTAATGAGGTCCCTTAGCATGCTGACTCTCACATCCTTTGGGCCTCCAGTAGCAAATAGATTTTGGAGGGTCTCTGTTAGTCTGGAAGGTAATTTTGGAAGGTCTGTAGGTGCTGCCCCTGCGAGGGAGCTTTTTGTCTCAAGGTTAAACTATCCAAGGTGCAACTGCTGGCCCTGGAATGCCTGTCTCACTATCTGTAATGTTTATTTGTAAATATAATATAATAGCCTAGATAGTCTTTTAACGATTAAAAAAAAAGAAGACGAGGATGGGGATTTGTAGTACATGTGCTTCTCTTAAATAAAAAGGGATAAATGTGAAGGTTCAGAAAGAGGTAAGCATTCATAACTTTAACTTTTTAAATTGTATAGTCATCAACTATGAAAACGTATTTCTTAATAACTTTCTTTTATGTTGTGTAGATTTCATTGTCAAAGAAATTCAGGAGCATCGCGAACAACAAACAAGTGAAAGGAAAAAATTGTACAAGCATTGAAAGAAGTGTTATGATAATCCAAATAAATATTTGGGTTTGATAATTGATGGTATGGACCAGAAGAAAACACTTTTACCACATTTTGTTACAGAAGGAAAATTTTATTCAGTATCACTTGGCCGGTTGTATGGTCTTCAATGGGAAAATGTTGCCAAGGGTGTACTTCACAGCTCCAAATATTCATAATGATGCAAATCTGGTAATAACCATAATTCATGATGTGCTTTCTCATTGGTTTGGTAATCTTCCTGAAGTTTTGTATCTACAATTGGAAAACACTTGCCATGAAAACAAAAATCAGATTGTTTTTGGATATCTAAACATGCTTGTTGATTGAGAATGTTTCGGAAGGTAAAGGTTTGTTTCCTTCTTGTTGGGCACACTCATGACCATAGTGATTAGATGTTCAATCGTTTTTTAATCACATTGAGGAGGAAGGAAGTTGGAAGCTTGCCATTATTAATTGAATGTATTAAGAAATCATACATGCAAGAGCCTACTTTTGATGTGTTGGAAGAAACTGTTGACATGCGAAGGTTTATTCTGGGATCGCATGGTGAGGAGAAATGCATTGAACAACTTAATGACATTAGCTTCCAACATCAATTTCGTATTAAAAAAATTGATGGGAAAACACTAATATGGGGCAAGAAGTATTCAGCTACTACAGAATGGGCATCATCATGAGGTTTGTATTTTTTGAAGTTCATTCCAGATCATCCAATATTTTCATCAAATATATTGTCATTACAATCAGTTGCTGAAGTTCATAATGCATGCAGACATAATAGAGATATAAATTATTCTAATTTCCTAGAAGAAATTAAAAAATGTATTAAATATACATATGAGTACTTTGATATTGTTGATTCAGTTTGGTGGGAGTCCTTTTTCAATAATCAAAGTGATATCATTTCAAGAACAACAAATATATACCTTTGAAAAATCCATTTATTTGGCCACAAAATGTGTCAAATGAACATAACGAAAGAAACATTGCTGAACAACAACAATCTCAAGGTATCATTAATTCTTCATAGGCATAGGAAAGAGAGATGTATATTGGTTCTAGAAGATATCATGCACAACGTGAAGCCATGGAAGACCTTTACAGGGGTTCAATACAGGATATTAAGGAGGGTTGCATGATCGCAATGCTAGCAAATGGAGATCCCAATGGCTATCCATTTTGGGTTGCTAAGGTAATAAAGGTCATTGCAGAAAATGAAGATGTTACATGTGTTGAAGTACATTGGTATGCCACAAATACACACCCATTCAATGGTGTGTATAAGCCAGAGATGGTAGTTGATAAAAAAAAATGGTGGAAAGAGAAAAAGAAAGGGTACAAATATAAATCGTCGCTGCACAGACCTCTTAAAATTGGAGGATGTTGACATACTTGTTTATGACTTCAATTTAACAAAGAGATGAACTCTTCACTTCAAGACGATAGAAATTCTAAGAAGGTTGTTACCAGAAAGAACAATGTTGAGATGGGAATATGTTGAAACCAGTCATAGATCCAAAAGAATTTTGAAACCTGAAATGGTGGGCATGCATGTGGACTAAGATGGGGCACTAGTTGATGAAAGAAAAGAATATGGAACATCTTCATCTGCATTTAGCCATTCATCTGAAGATGTGAATTCTGATGGTGTGCAAGAAAATATGAGTGATTCTGAATAATTGTCTAAGACAATTTATATAATTGATGTTTGCTTCGTATCTTGAAATAAAAAAATTTGATTTCCATATGGTGTTAAATCAGAAGTTATGAGTTGCCCACAGAGGTTTGGTCTCGTGGCCAGCAGACGATCTGCTAAGTCATCTGTGCCGCTATGCAGGTCACGAGTTCGAGTCTCATCATAACCAAGGGTCGTTCTTACGGGCTGGGTGGTTCCTCCTAGAGGTTATAGTGGCAGCTGGTGGGATTCGACCCCATGTAACGCGAGTACGATACCACCGCTGTTGTCGATTCCGCTAGTCAACCAAAAAAAAAAATCAGAAGTTATGTTATTGGATTATATGTTTTAATTATGATGATTTTATTGTTTAGAATATCTACAATGCAACATTAACTTAGAGATATAATGTATGTTTCATTCAATCTACAAATAATGACATTTTGATTAATTTAGTCATGTAATTTGTTCATAATGTCATGGTTTTTTAATTTTATGGTTGAAAATTTTCCAAATTTTTTTGTATCTTTAATGTTATGGTTGAAAACAATTAAAATTTTAGCGATCTTTAGTGTCATGTTATTATATGTTTAAGAACATGGATGAAAACTAATAGAATTTTAATGTGTTTCAAATCCCATTATTGTATCTTTATCATTATTACTAAAACACATTGAAATTATACTAAGGAAAGAAAAATGTTATTCTACCAAAAACATTAGTGTGTTTTTTTCCTCAAAAACAGTGGTTTTTTTGCACATAAAAATTCGGTTTTACTGACATTTTTTAAAAATGTTGAAAATTGACCCTAAAAAAAACCATTGTTCCATTGTCAACACTTTTCATTTTCAGGGTGTTTTTTGCACAATTTTTGCACAAAAAAATTGTTTTCACTATCATTTTTAAAACATGTTCAAAATTGACCCTAAAAAAAAACCATCGTTCCAGTAAAAACACTTTTCGTTTTTAGCATTGTTTTTTATGTTTTTTCGGGGTTTTTTTGCCAATGTTCTCGTTTTGAGTTTATAGTTCCCGTTTCAAAGTTTACATTGTTGAGTATTCCCTTAAAAATCATACTATTTTCTTGGTTGGAGTGAAGGAATAAAATCCTCACCTCAGATAATCTCTTAAAGAGAGGATTCTCGGGTCCTAGATTTTACATATTTTGCAGGGCATCATCAGAAACAGGGGAACATATCCTCTTCACGTGCCCAACAACTTGTCAGGTTTAGAGTAGAATTGCACATTTCCTTCATCTATCCATTAATTGGGCATATAAATTTGAACAATGTATCAATTTGTTGTCTGTTGGTTCTGGAAAATACAAGGAAATGCCCCTTTTTATCATATGGGAAATATGGAATGCCAGAAACAGGTATATTTTTTATGGACAACTTTTTGAGATTTCTCGAATATATCATAGGAAATTAACTTGGTTGTCGACACTCTCAGTTCTAACTAATCATCATAAATCTTCATCCTACTATATGGTTCCTTCGATTATGCATTTTCTTGTTGGTTACTTTGACGGTGCGACTCAATTGGGCATGTGTGGGTGTAAGGCTATACTTAAGCTCAATGAAATCTCTCAGTATAATTTATCCTGAAATGGAGGACCTGGCACTAATATTAAAGCATAAATAATGGCTTTATGGGAATTACTTTGGTTCACGAAAGAGAAGCAGATACACAGTCTCCACATATACTGGAACTCTAGATCTCTGATTGATGACATACAGTGGTTTACATATTTTGACCCACCTACATTATTTGGATGGATTATCAGGATTAAACACATATTGAGCTCTCTCATGAACTTCACCATTAGCCATATATATAGGGAAGAAAACATGAAGGGAGATAACTTGTCCAAAGTTGGCCTCAAAGGGAAATATGGAATCATGAGTTTCTATTATACAGAAGATAAGTTCACCAGGGAGGAGGGACTAATCAAGTTGTCATAACGGAATCTGACAGTATTGCTTCAATTTTTATTGTTGTATGTATGGTATTTCACTCATGTTTTGGATGATGTATTGGAACAACTTTCTTGTTATGGTTTTCTCACTTACACATGTATCGTCTGAGAAGATTTTCCTGGAAAATGTCTAGGATAAGATATGCAAACTATGATGATTTATAGCTTTCTGAATCTTACATATGATGAAATATTTGATAAATGTATTGATCTTTATTTCATAATCTAATATAAAGCCATTTTTCTTCTTGAAAAAAAAAACAAAACAAAAACAAAAAAACAAAACAAAAAATAAAAAAACAAAACAAATTGTTCATGTTACATGGCATTCGATGCATGGTAAAATTAAAGAAAACCAAAATTTCCATTATGATTATATATTTCTATTGTTAAAAAATATTGTAGAATAAATCAATTTAATATGCATGAAACAATATTTTTTATTTTATGTGACATAATCATATATATATTTTCAAATTTCAAATAAACTTAAATAGCTTCTTGTTTGAAATTTAAATAATTTTATAAAATAAAATCTTATTAATTATTTTAATATTGTTATATTTAATATTTGGAAAAAATATATATAAATTTGATGTTTACCATTGAATTAACCTTTTTTTTTAACTATAAATTTTGCCTTTGTGTTTGTTAAATTAAGTTAAAAAAGGGGGGGAAATGTTGAATTTGTACCCTGCTCTCTCACTTTCCTCTAAATGGAATCTCTTACGAATAGAGTTGCCCCCACTATTAAATCTATATTACTTGATTTTAGTACAAGAATATTTTAGTACAAGAGTTTGATCTTTGCCCTCTTTCTCGCTCTCCCATATTTTTTTCATTGATTTGTTTGACTTGTTTTATTCATATTTTATTTCGCTATGAAATACCTTTTTTTCATTTGACTTTTATTTTCCCCGTGTGAATGGGTTACACTGCACTAAAGTCCCATAGACCAAGAAAAACTATGAAAGAAAAGCATTATATATTGAAAAAATAGATGTAATTGATGACATTTAGAGTAAACTCTAATTTAAACAATGCTTTGAACTCAAAAAGAAAAGAAAAAATTAAAGAACTCACTATACAAGTTTGAGTTTGAGACCAGGGAAAGCTTAGCAATCATGTGATGTTAAATGGTTTTTATTAACAAATATCATGAGTGTAATATTCAAGTATAAATATTTTTGAAATATTATATCTTATCATGGATACATTGTATCAAGTACTTAATATGTTTAAATATTTTATTTTATTTATTTTTGTAAGAGTATTTATTTTCTTTTGAGTATTTTGTAAAAGGTTGGGATACAAGTTAATATTACTAGTACAAGTTAAAAAAACATAACTAATATAAGTTCTACTTTGAAGGCAGTATATTGGAAAAAGTTGCAAATTACAAATATCTCGGAATTGACTTTAATAGAAATCTAAGTTGGGATGGCTGCAGAAAGAAAAGAACTTTGGAGAGTTGGAAAGCATTTTATGTTTTTCAAAATAGGTGTAGAGAAACAGATTTACGGGACTGGAAAACTATTCTAACTCTTTTTGGGTTTTTAGTGATTCGGGTGATTCTCTACAATTGTGAACTGTGGGCCAACAGTTCATTCGACATGCAGTGAAAACAATTCAGAAGCGTTAGATTACAAACAAATTCAAAATTCAAAATGTAGTTCCTTATGCTATCTTGTTAAGTGAAATAGGGGTTGTTCTTATTGAAGTAATTGCTATGGTGCAAGTCATAAGGTATTTAAAAAAAATTGAGCAAATGGGAGGGCTGCTCTTATTGAAGCAATTGCTACGGTGTGAGTCATAAGGTATTTAAAAATTTTTGAGCAAATGGAAGAGGGCAGATGATCTAAGGTTGTGTTTAATGACATATTGTGCAAAAGAAAGAAGACTTGGATGTGGAAAATAACAAATGGTTTAGTAAATGGGGTATTTGCTTGAGAATGTGTCCCACAAACAATGAAGAGATAAAAGTTTTTGTTATGGATAAGTTCCACAAACATACTTGGGAGAAGGAGCTGGGGAGAAAGAAAAAGTACTATATTGAAGAGTTTAATCTCACTCATAATCATCAACAAGAAACGTACATAGGGGTCAATATTTCTTGGAGAGCCAAAACTCGTATTGCTCAACTAAGGACTAATTCTCATCAACTTCGTTGTGAAACAATGCGTTGGAATAGGCCAAAAGAAATGTGGGAAGAAAGAGTATGTATTTTTTTCTCTTCCGGAAAAGTGGAAACATAAAAGAATTTCATTTTAGAATGTGAGGCCTTCAAAGACAGCAGGGAAAGTTATGCAGATATTCTAACAACTAGCACTTGGGATAAGTTATTCAGCGAGGGGTTTGTTGAGAAGCTTGGAGCATTTATTGTAAGACTTCACAAGAAAAAAGCCATAACAGATGTCCTGCAGAATAGTCCACAAGGATGGGACAACAATAACAACCATTACAACACATTCTCAATAAGATAAGTACTAAAATAACCGAAATAGTTCAACTACTTTAGCACAGATGAAAGCAAACATGAAATACAAACATCCGCAGAATAGTCTTACAAATATTCATAATCGATGCATGAAGAATGTGTCAGCCATGAAGGCTTCTATTATTAAGTAAAATTCCCAAGACACATGTATACAATGAACATCACTAGCTCCAATAGTGGAGCGTTGGAGCCACTCCTTGCTCCTCAAAAGAACTAGTTTGTCTCTCTAATGCCTTGCGGGAGGAGCCAAGGTGAAAAGTCCTTTGCTCATACAATGAGGGTGTATATATAACCAAGAGGTGATGCTTCACCTTCCTTGTGACTCTTTGACTACCCTCATGATTGTTTGACTTCCTATGACTTTTCAACTTTACATGACTCTTCATATTCTGAATGTGTCCTTTGGACTTCCACTTTACAATACATTTTGAATAGGTAATTACATAATCCATAATAATGATGTGGCATATGATGACTTGTGATAAGACATGACATGACACTAATGACATGGACTGCATGATGATGTGATAGTGCCAAGTTGTCCTTCTTGTTGCTTCTTTCTTTGTGTCTTCTTGAAAATATGGTACATGTCTTCTTCTTCCTCCTCCTTATGACTTGAAGATGAGGAGTCTTCCATGTGATCTTGATCTTCCTCTAAAATTATAGTCTGGTGTTCCTTTGTCTTCTGTCTTGATGATCATATTATCTCTTTAGCTCCATATGTGTCTTTTAGCATGTCCTCCTTCTCCATCTCCCTCTTCATCATCTTGTCACATCATGATAGAGTACCTGTATCTACAATCCACTCATGACAAGATGACATTAGTCTGATAAACCCTTAGTCTAAGATGGTGCATATTGATCCACTGACTAAGCCGAAACCAGGTGAAAGGCTGGGAAAGAGGCTTAGTAATTGCACAATTGTGAAAATTAGGAAAACAGGGGTGAAGTTTGAGCCTTGAGACTATGTAATGAGTAGTTCAGGTTGGACTGAGGAAGAAGATTGTGCAGTTTGGGAGCTCAGTGAGTCAGGCTAAGGGGTTGAGAACTGTTTTAGTCAACTGCGTAGTTCTAGGAGGAAAAGTAGATTTGGTGATTGCACAGTTGCACAACTCAAGAGCTCAAGGATTGGGCTTGAGGTCTAAGACTGTGTAATGCGTAGTTTAGGCCTGGATGGAGGGCATGATTGCACAGTTTTGGAGGCCAAGGCCTGGGCTTGAGCACTGACAATGCGAAATGTGCAGTACTGGAAGGACATAATGCCAGATGATTGCATAGTTACGCAGTTCAGAAGCTTAGGAATATGGCTTGAGGAGTGAGACTACGCAATAAGCAATGCTGACTTGGTTGGAGAGAAATATTGCACAGTTCTAAGACTCAGGGTTTGGGCTTGAGCACTAAGGTTTGAAATGAGTAGTTCTGGGAGGAAGAGACTACACATTGCGTAGTGCCAAGAAACAAGGTCATTTCTTGAGGGTTGAGACTGTGCAATGCGCAGTTCAGGAGGGCTGGATGAGGCTAGGTTGCTGGGATTTTTTTCTGAAATTTGGCTAAGTGTGGGACCGAAGAGACTGTTGTGTATAGTGATATGACTTGACTGTGATCACACACTTGAAACACTTTGACAACACAACAAAATATATCATTTGGAACACGTTAAAAGATATTTCCCTTAATGGGAAAACTTTTCGATGACTTTACAATAAGTGCGACACTAAAGGTACACTTTGCGACAACCATGACAACACTTGTGTGATAGTGCTTAAAAATTTGGGAATGAGTGTGACTGATATTTACAATGGGGTAGCAAGCTAAGTGGGCTTGATTGTGGGGAAAACTCCATAGTTAAGCACGCTTGATCTAGAGGCAATCTGGGATGGACCTCCCAGGAAGTCTTGGTTACGGGGTGCAAGCCCCGGAAGTGATGATTAACATTAAGTGATTCATTTCACTAGTTTCAATCCCTCTTTTTCACCCCTGTGAGCATCACCCGATGCAATGAGTGCTAAGTGGACTATTCAAAAATCATGAGAAATTAGTCAATTACGACTATCGGTCATGGAAATGGTCATAGATGAATGACTTACTTAACGCAGTTGAATCCCAAAATTATATCTAATATAATGCACTACGAAAACCCCAATACTTAATTCAAAAGAGTGAAGGGAACTTTACATGAATGCTTCATGAGGCACAATACTTGCTAAGGTTTTGTAAATGGGGTAGCAAGCTAAGTGGGCTTGATTGTGGGGAAAACTCCACAGTTAACCGTGCTTGAGCCAGAGGCGATCTGGGATGGGTGACTTCACGGGAAGTCCTAGTTACCGGGTGCAAGCCGCAGAAGTGATGATTGATGTTATGTGATTCATTTCACTAGTTTCAATCCCATTTCTTCACCCCTATGAGCATCACACGATGCAATAAGTGCTAAGTGGACTATTCAAAAATCATGAGAAATTAGTCAATTATGACTACCGCTCATGGAAATAGTCATAGATGAATGACTTACTTAACGCAGTTGAATCCCAAAATGATATCTAATATAACGCATTGTGAAAACCCTAGTACTTGATATTTACATGGTTAGAAAAACTTATTCATGCAAATATAATCCCTTGAAACCACCAGAACAAGGATACATACATTATGCGACATCTAACATGAAAAAATGCGACAATTGCTAAAGTGTGAACGACTCTTGTGATATGTGAACGACAGTGAAAGCAACACATGCCAGAGAAAATATAACATGAAAATGACACTAATTAAAGTGAAAGAAAGAAAAAGAGACAGTCGAAAACATGAAAACCACACTCACAAGAACAAAGGTGCGTGAAAGCAACAGTGTGCAAAACTCACCAAAATGGAAGTACAAACACAACTAGAATGTGAGAAACAATTGTTGTCAGTGCGCACTGACTGTCGACATGGATTGAACATCACACAGGCACAGTCTTAATGGAATGTGCTATGCTTGTCCAAGCTTGCGTAAAAGAATGCACTCATGCACTTGTTACGGACTGAGCATGTGTGAGCAAGTGACTTCGACACTTCCAATCCAAGAAGGGAGCTCAAAAAGCATCAGTTGACCAAGAAGTGACTATGGAACGACCGATCGCAAGATCCATAGTAGGCTCCAAAATTCGAGTGTACACAAAATTTTGGAGGGTGTTTGTCGCAACGACAACAAATCCTTTTTCGAATATAAAATACATTTTCTCCCCTTAACAAGAAATAATAGATTGAATCAAACTTTCACAATTTTAAAATCCCCTTTATGTATGAATATTATAGAATATTGGCAACAAGTAAAGCCCTTGTGCCCATATCTAAACTCTTCACTTTATATTAGTAATGTTTCACGAAATTTAGTTCCATCTCTAAACTCTTTATACTTATGAGTATTAATTGAAAACTTGAACTTGATTACAACTAGTGCCTTCTTACAAAACAAACCCTAATTTGATGCACTCCATATTTACAAGCCATTTCATTTGCATAGTAAACTGCCTAATCTTCATCTTTGTAAAATACACTTGGTGACAATCATAACATAGGAACACAATGTTTATGAAGTAATGAAGGTTTAAAATTTCCCACAATAGCTCCAAGGCCAATATTTATGTAATCCACTCCCTCACAAGTATTCTCTTAACTTCAATCTGGGACATTTACCATCGTATTGTTCATTATGGCCATTTCTCTTAATTCGTGTTGATTGTGCATTATATTATGTTGTATTGGTACATTTGCTTTGGTTATGATGTAGCTAATGGGTATAGTAAAATATTGGGTTAAGTAATCTTGCAATCACTTGCAAATGTCTAGACATCGATCTCATCAAATTAAGTAGAATATTTATCGTCTTGCTTGAGTCGCATTTTGTCACCATTATCTCGATCCAATCATATAAGGTCCACACGAAGCTATTTCATATTCTACCATACTATTATTTCATTGTTTGTTGTGATCCACATTGGAATTGATTCTTGTTTGGGCTATTTTAGAGGTGTTTTCCATTTCAAACAATAAATTGTTTTGAATGTGGTGAAATAAATTTATGAGTGACAATAATATTCATCTAAGTGTGTTGAATCTTATTCCTAAGACTAAAATTAGTAAAAGGTTCCCCAAAGTTCAAAGCACTCAGGAAAATATGTTAAATGTGTCACTTATGTTATGTATTCCTTTTATGTGCATTAGTGTGTGGGTAGGTGCATAGATTAGGTGTGTAACTTGTGTGATTGAGTTCTTTGCTTATGTGTGTTGCTTATATACATGGGTTGGATGTATGGGTGCATAGGTTAGTTGCATATTAAGTTCATAGTTCATCAAATAAGTTATAATTTATCTTACTATGAGTTTATTAGAAAAGAAACACATTTTTTCCATGCATTTAGAGTTTATCTCATTTTGGCCATTTTTTTCATATATTTCTACTCTATCTCACTGTCAATCTATCTAAAAAGAAACATTTTTCCATGTATTTCCAATTTATTTCTTTGTGGATCTACCAAAAGTATACATAGTGGGTACTAGTTGGATGTGGAATTTAATTTTACATCCAAATAGTGTTTACACTTGAAATTTTAGTAAATCTATAAAGAGCTAAATTGAAAAAGAAAAAGAAAAAAAACTCCAAAACTATTACCCTTATGGGTTGACATCATCTTGAATCCTATTAGTTTTTCAAAAGTTGATGCTGGTAGCACATTTTTTATGAGACCCATTTTTAACCTCAAAAATTCTCTAACGATAGAAGAACAAATATGTTATTATACCACATGCTTCAAGAACATTTCTTGGATTGATGAAAATATTGCATTTAATACTATAATTGAGAGGATTGAGAACACTATAATTTTGTTTGCCATAATGTGTCCATGGATAGATAACTTAGACTCATTGAGTTATACAATACACTCACAAACAATTAAGGCGACAAATATACTTACTATAGGTTAAGGTTGCAAAACATTATAGTGAATTTGGGGGTGTTGTTAATTTAAGGATGGAAACAACCTATTGTATCCTAATGTTATATATATTGGGAAGTGACTCACCATTGCATAAAATCCAAAACTCAAACTAAAAATTTCATATCAAACCCTATGAAAATCCATGTAAATCCAAAATTTGACATTTAGCGAAACCTAAACCTAAACAAACAATCTAATTAAGAATTAAACTAGTAGTCAAACAAATTTCCATGAAACATTTAGCGTGTTTACAAACACGGAAGGTCATCAACTTAATAGGAATAAATTTATATTAGTATCATACATCTCCATGAAGAACTACTCTGATATGTTTTTTTTCTACTCTACAAAGAACTACTTCTTCAACTCCCTCCAAATGGCCTATTATTGACAAAGTGAAGAAAACCATTTTTACTAATAAGAGTTATTAAAGAATACAAAGAAAGGTTGAGGAATTGTTGCCTTTGTTAATATGTTTTTTATACGTTGCATTTCTCTATAGTGTCCACGATTTTCCCACAATAACAACTACACATGAAAGGCCATATTCCATGAAAAAAACACATAGTAACCCAAAATCTAAAATGGCAAGGATAGATAGTTTGTACCCATGCTCTATAGTTGGGTAATGGAAACCAAAGTAATGTCGAATAAACATAAGTGCAATGCATTACAAACCATGGACAAAGTAAAGCAAGAACCCTAAACCATGTATGCAATATACAAGTGAGTGAAGACACTACCAGGGGGATGATCACACAGGCATGCAGGATGGAAAACACTAACACCAAGGGAATGAACATGTTGTGGGTGTTCTTTGAACACTAACACCAACAACATGAACACGTTGTGAGTGTCATTTGAACCATTGCAACCAATAACCACTTTACTATACAACATTAAATACTAAGTAGAATAATAGATGTATTGTTCATTTCGTCACCACATAAACTATGTAAGATGGTTATTGTTATTCATTGCTTTGTATCCCTGATAAAAAATTAGAGCTCATCCTCAAACAACACGAAATGGAGTAGCCATGGGAAATGGACCATAGGGACACTAAGATCAAAGGGATTAAATGCAAATTGAATAGATCGTCTACCTTGGTCCAGACAGCCAAATGACGTGGCCATTTGGTACAACTTAGATATTGTTTAAGGATGTTGTTTAACTATTATATGTTTTAGAGTTTTTGATGGAATTTAGTTGAAATTCTTTTGCGTCAAATCATGATCTTTTGTTGTGTAAAATGTGTTTTTAAGTACAATATGTATTGAACATTCTAAAAAACACTTAGGACACTCAGATTGTGGAGAGTTCACCAACTCAAACTTGCAATTCCAACAAATCCCTACAAAATTTAGACACACTCAACAAAAAAATAATAAATAGATTACTGCTTGTTTGTTAAGTGACAAATTCATTCCTATTCAAAGGAGGGAGTAATACTAGTGAACCATCCATTCTATTTGGATTGCTGATTTTAAAAATAATTTTAAATAGAATAGATACAAGTTATTTTTCTACCTCACAATAAATTAGGTTTGAGGAAGAAATATGGCTAGATAAAGAAATATGGCTACACTGCCTTTTGACAAAGTCGAAAATTGAAATAACCAAATCAGATGGAGTACAGGTACAGGGACAAACATGTGCCACTACTAGTCGTAATGAACTCGACATCTTTATTATGTGGTCGTAGCAATTAATATTTCTAAGTCTATTGAGCCATAAATATGTGGGGCAATATATATATTATTTAAACTGTTTTTTTAACTCTATATATAGATTCAACACCCTGAAAAATCACAATAAAGACAATTCGCATACGTATAACCTTAACCATAAAAATTGTATTATATAACATTGAGAATCGATTAATTTCTGACGATTGACTTATGTTCTCTCCTTCCCTCACATTGGCAATTGAGAGAATAATAAAAGATTCAGTGTCTTTGTACAGTCTTGCCCTGTTGTGTTCCAATCGTTGAATTTCTGATAGTTGATGAACGCGTTCTTGAAAATACAATGACAAAAGTACGGGTTATGATTGAACGTTCAATGCTTAACGCTGCTTCTTGTGATTCATGACCATTCAACCATTCAACCCTTTTTTCAGTTTCTTAGTGGTGTGTACTCTGTCAATTGAATTTATGATTTCGATGTTACATCATGATTCACCAGGATTCCACTATCCAAATGGTTTTTAGTCTATCATTTTTCTATTTACATAGTCATTCACCAGGATTCAACCATTCACATGTTTTTCAGTGGCTCTGTCAATTAAATTTATTATGAATTTTATATATAATATGTCCGGATCCAAATTTGAGTGGGAGAAATTACTAAAAACAAATCTAATTTATTCATTAAATCAGTGTTATGTAATGTAAATTTTCCAATATTAAAAATTAGTGTTACTTAGATGGATTGCCAATTACAATTATGTAAGTTTTCCAATATTAAAAATTGGTGTTACTAAGATGCATCGCCAATTACAATACTTAGATGGATTGCCAATTACAATTATCAATTATTTAATTACAATTATCAATTATTTAAAGTATAAATATATTAACCAATTCAAAATAATAATAATAAACAATTATATATATATATATATATATATATATATATATATAATTTTATAATATTACATTTACAAATAAATAAATAATTAATTAATAATATTTTATTAAAATTCATAATATTATATATACACATAAAAATAAAAATTATTATTATTATTAAAATAAAATTTCATAATGTATAAATATATTTTCTTGTTAGATATCTCTAAGTCTCCACTCACTTATAAAAGTATCATTATTATTATTATTAAATTAATGTATAATTATTAGAGTATATAACTCTTACTCGCGTTTTAGATGTGATAATTGGTTCCAAAAGGAGTCTAGTTTTATTAATTAGGAGTTTGTTAGATTTAGTTGGTTTTAAAGATATTTACTCAACTAAATGCTTCTTATATTAGTGGGTGGTTGAAAGATTTAAAATTCAACTAATTGATTGTGCAATCAAGATAATTTCTCCGTGATGATTGAAATAGCATACTTGTATTTTTATGTATTATTAGTTTATATATACATATATATATATAAGTTAAAGGTTTTTGAAAAAATTAATTTATATTTTTATGAATAAAAAATTAAAATATTTATTTATTACAAAAGTTAATGGTGGTTTTCTTTAGATAAATAAGTTTAGTTCTATTAAAATGGTATCAAATTACATAATATCAAAATGGCTTTGCCATGATTTACTGGATTGGAAACTAGACAAAAGTCAATATTTTTTGTTCCAAATGTTGTATGAATCTAATGGTCTAAAATTTTAAAGTATTTCACAAATCTATTTTTTGTGAATAATTTCAATAATATTGTTTTTTTTAAATAATATTGATGAATAAACTTATATAATAGTGATGAACAAACTTATATTTATAAATAATCGCCTATAACATTGCATAATTAAATTATCATAAACTTTATGAACTCAAACAACAATGTGCGCCTGAATCTTAGAGTCGGAGTGGTTGTTCCTGTCATGAATTTCCCAAGCTTTGAGTAGCCAGACTTCGTCCTAAATTTTTTCGGGAGCGACGAGGGCAGGCGGGGGGGTGAGGGTGTTGAAGGGGTAAGCAATAGTTTCGACTTGCAACTAAGTGTGAGGCCTACTAGAGGGCCGTCGGCCACCTGAGCCACATACTTGTCTCACTCGTTGCCGAGGTATGATGACAAGGAGGAGTATGAACCCAACTAAAAAAGGCCCAAGAGACAGTAAGCAGTTTGGGTATTAGAGACCAAGGTGAGGCCAATGCAAAGTATGCATGGTGGAGAACTTTAAGAGCAGGGGTGGTAAGTATGCTAAAGGCCAAAATAGCTACAAAGGAGTGATATAAGAAATAATGAGTATTAGGAGATCCTTCTTGGTAAGGAGAAGAGTCAAGCTACCTCCCCATAAGATACCACACTACGCTTTCACCAAAAAATCCTAGACCAAACAAACCTAAGCAATAATACTACAACTACAAAAACACATGTAAGAAACTAAAAGCAGAAGTAATACCAGTAAACTAAGAAGAGACAAGTTCCCAAAGACCTCAGAAGAATCTTGTTATTGATCCTCCCTTTGACAGTGACACAAACTAACTACATGCATGGACGCTTGAAATTTGCAAAGAGCCCAACCAACGATATGGAGTGAGTGATGGAAGGCCAGACTAGGAGATCCTAGACCTTCCACCACTATTGAACCACAAGGGTGGTTGCCACTAAGGAAAAATTCCACAAGTAATCTGGTAACATAACAATAACACTAGATATTTGCAACTTTCCCCCAACAATTCCAGGAAGAGGAGGAGGTCTCGGAAGTTTTCATATTAATGTTTTGCATTATCATTACTCATTGATGTGTGTGATTGCATGAGAGCAATTGTTTGTGACGTGTCTCTATTTAATGCTTGGGGTGACATCAAGGTTGCGAATGTGATGGGGCCAGCCCACGTGGTCCCGCCGTTGACGTGCTGAGGTGTAAATGACCGTAGCGAATATAATATTATTGTGTTTCTGTTGGATATTTGTGTGGGTTGATTTGCAATCGGCGCCGTATGGATTTCGTTTTATGAGGGTTTGTACCTTGATACCCTACCCTTTGAACACCTGTCCCTCCTCGGGATCCCACTAATCCGTTCAGGGTTTGGGGTTTTTACCCTTTCGCACTTATCTCATTCTTGTTATTTCGCTTGGTCTTTCGCTCTGCAAGCTCTGTAACTCGGCGGTTTGTTTGCTCTGGATGCAGATACCTGCAACTTGTTTGCTCGGTTCGTCGGTTATGACTCCTGGTTATTCCCTCGGCTTCAGTCGTTGATATCTGGTCTGATATTACTCTATTTCTCCGGTGGTTTATGAATAACTTGGTAAGTTTGAATGGCACTATTTCTCGGCCTGCATGTCGAACTCTACTGTGATTTGAGTTCTCGTTTTTCCTTAGAGGGTTTCCGTCTCTGTGTATGCTGTTTGTATCCTGTGACTGATTTCAACTTTCCTCTGTTGAAAACTTCCGCCCCTGTGGCTGTTGTTTGCTTCCAGAGAGGGTTTAAGCTACACGGTGGTTGTATAATGTTTGTTGTTTGTTCCAACACTCGTTCAGCTTCTCTTCACGGTCCTTGGCAATTCGATGGCGACGTCCACAGTTGGAAACTCTGTGTGCTCATGCGGTAAGTTTTTGGGTTCTATACCGGAATTTTTGTATCCTTCTTTACCTGTATCTGATGTAGTGGCTCCTTTGTGAGCAGGGTCTTCTCGGGGTCGGCTGGAAGCTATGGTTCTCCGAACAGGTAGGGCGCCATTGCCTTCTATTCACTTGCCCCTTTCAAACTTTCTTTAATTCGGTTAATATTGTCACTTGGTCCAACCATTCTTTGCATGCCCTTGAAGGTGTGACTGTTCGTGGGTTCCGGTGTTTGAGCTTTCGGCGGTTCGGCAAACACAGGTAGTTTCTATGATGTTTGGCATCTTGTTTTAGGGGTGTTTCGACTTTACTTGTTGAACCTGGTTACTGGTCTTAGACTGCTCTCTGTCTGTACTTGACTCCTCTTTAACCGCTGGCACAACGTGGGTTATGATTCTGAGTCTTGCGGAAAGTCGGTTTCTTGTTTTACTGTAGAGGTTTATGTCTCTTGACTGTGGTTTTAGTTCAGGCCTCTATTTCGGGCAGTATGTAAAGAAAAAGACTTCTATTGAAATGTTTTGTTTGGCCGATTGTGCAATGTATTCATATGAATTTGATTTTTGATGAATAGCTAAGTCTCGGTTGTTTTGCTCACATCCCTGTTATGAGTTGTATGGACTTTTGTTGTTGCTCGTCGTTCAACTGGTTTCATTTTCTTCTTCTGGGCTCGGGCCCTGTAGCAACACGTTCAGCAGTCTTGTATAATGAAATACTCACGCAATTACACAATTCCTGAGGACACGTTAGGAATATATAAGTGCACAGAATGTTTTCTTATTATTATCTCGATTCTTTTCATACAAAGTCAAACCCCTGTAATGGTTTGTTTCACCCATTTTATAACATTGTATACAAACAGTTTTGTAACTGCTGTTAGTTGTGTTGTTGGTTATATTAGTTATTCCATATACGGGCTTTTTCCATAGCTAGTTAGTACTTTCTGTTTTACATACATTTACAACTGTAATATAGCTGTTTGAAAAACAATGAATTCTACCTAGTCACTACTGTTCCTAATTAAAATTAAAAATCATAACAGTATTTTTTTTTTGGAAATTTAAAGAGTAAAGTAAATAAAAAAAAACAAAGACAGATCTACTGTCCATCCAACGAACTATGTCTTCTGTCCTTTTCAGAAACCAATTCAACCTTTTTTTTCCGTCCTCACCCTGTTAACCAGATGCTCCTGCATCAGGCTCCCGGGGTAAAAGAAATTCATGGCTCTGTTCCATGAGTTCCTCCACCGAATAACCAGCCTTCTGTATCTGCGTCGCATCGAGCCATGAGCTGTCCTCCATTGGACGGTCTCTCCACTTGACGAGGTAACGCAGATATTCCTTCCTGCGTGTCTTCTTAGCTACTTGGGTGTTGAGGATCCCTTCAATCTCATGGGACTGGGCCGAAGGCAATTGTTTCTTCCAAGAACTGTCTCCAAATTGGGTGTCCCGTTCTGGCTGTACCACACTATCATTCTCTACTTGGGCATTATACGGGAACAGGTCTGCCACATTGAAGATAGGTGATATGCCTATGTCAGGTGGCAGCTGAATCTCGTAAGCGTTGGCTGAAAATTTTCGTAGGATCTTGCATGGACCAATTTTCTTATATTTTAACTTATTATATGTGCCCTTAGGAAACCATTCCCGGCGCAGATGCGCAAGGACCTCATCTCCAACATTAAAATGCACCTCTCGTCGCTTTGAATCTGCTTGCTGCTTGTATTTCTGCACGCTGTCCTGCAACCTTACTTTAACTTTTTCATGAAGTTCGCTCATTGCTTCAGCAAAGTCTTCCCCATCCGCGCTTCTCCGTTCCAGCTTCCCCAAATCTCGCAGTTCATGTATTCCTCGAGGATGCATGCCATACAAGATCTGAAATGGGCTGTGTCCGGTGCTACGATTGGGCGAATCGTTATAAGCAAATTCTACCTGGGCGAGAGCTCGATCCCATAATCGTGAATTTTCTCCAGTCAAACTTCGTAACAAATTCCCTAAGCTCCTGTTCACTACTTCTGTTTGTCCATCAGTCTGCGGATGATATGCAGAGCTGAAATTTAGTTGCGTGCCCAACTTTTTCCACAGGGTGCGCCAAAAGTGTCCTGTGAATTTTACATCCCTGTCTGAAATGATAGTTCTGGGTAGGCCATGTAATCTAACAACCTCCGTGAAAAACAGGTGTGCAACATACGTGGCGTCACTAGTTTTCTGGTAAGGAATAAAATGAGCCATTTTTGAAAATCTGTCTACCACCACGATTACTGAATCATATCCCCACTGCGTTCTAGGCAGTCCTAGGACAAATTCAATGCTGACTAAGTCCCATGGCCTGCTTGGAACAGGTAGTGGTGTGTAAAGTCCAGTATTCTGACTGTGTCCTTTCGACAGTTGGCAGACTTTACACCTGGTTACATATCTCTGTACATCCCTGCTCATTTTAGGCCAATAATAGAAATGTCCGAGTTGCTCCAAAGTTTTGTTTATGCCAAAATGTCCCGCTAAACCACCACTATGCTTTTCCCGTACAATATTCTCCCTCATTGAATAGTCCGGGATACATAACTGCCCACCTATGAACAATAATCCTTCCTGCAAATTATAGTCCAACCACGGGCTTGCATTCCTTAATACGGGATTTTGGCAGGCTTCAAAAGCTTCCTTGAAATCTGTGTCTGTTTGGTACAAATCTTTCAAATGTTCGAATCCCAATACCTGTATGCTACTCTCCTGTAAGAGCAAAGCTCTTCTGCTCAAGGCATCTGCCACTTTGTTGGCTTGCCCACTTATGTGTTTTAACACGAAAGTGAAACTCTACAAGTATTCAACCCATTTGGCATGCTTATGGTTTAACTTGTGCTGCTGCATTACATATTGTAATGCCGAATTATCAAAAAATAAGACGAACTCACTGCCTAGTAGGTAGTGCCTCCATTGTTTTAAAGCTTGGACCACTGCATAAAATTCCTTGTCATACGAGGAATATTTCTGCCGGCTCTCATTTAGTTTTTCACTAAAAAATGCCACTGGTCTGTCTTCCTGACTGAGCACAGCGCCAATAGTTGTTCCACTTGCATCACACCGAACTTGAAAAAGTTTATTGAAATCGGGCATCCTCAAGATTGGCCTCTCCGTAATCTTCCGCTTCAATAGCTGAAAACTATCTTCTACCATCTTGGTCCAACAAAAAGGCTGGCTGGCCTTTTTGATGGTCTCTAACATTGGTTTGCAGATTCCACTGAAATTTCTAATAAACTTTCGATAAAAACTTGTCAGTCCGTGGAAACTACATACCTCAAATAAGCTCTTCGGTGACGGCCAATTTATAATTGCTGCAATCTTCTCGGGGTCCATTCTCAATTCATTTTCCACAACTACAAACCCCAAATAGACCAGCTCCTTCTGCAGGAAAGTGCATTTCTTTAAGTTTATCAGCAGTTTGTTCTGTTGTAACTTCTCTAACACCTTTCGAACATGTTGAAGATGCTCTCTTTTTGTTCTGCTGAAAATTAAAATGTCATCAAGATAAACTATCACGAACTTGCCAATAAATTCCTTTAACATCTCATTCATCAGTCTCATAAAGGTACTAGGAGCGTTGCTCAATCCAAATGGCATGACCAGCCATTCGTACAGCCCTTCATTAGTCTTGAAGGTTGTTTTCCATTCATCTCCTTCCCTAATCCTGATCTGATGGTAACCACTCTTCAGATCTATTTTTGTAAAATAAGCTGCTCCGCTAAGACAATCCATCATGTCGTCCATCCTGGGTAAGGGAAATCTATATCGAATCGTGATTTTATTAATAGCTCGCGAATCTGTACACATTCGCCATTCTCCACCCTTCTTAGGTGCAAGTACTGTTGGTACTGCACAAGGGCTCAAACTTTCTCTGATCAGTCCCTTATCCAGCAACTCATGCACTTGTTTACGAATTTCTTCATTGTCTTTCGGACTCATCCTGTACGTTGCCTTGTTTGGTAAGCTCGCTCCAGGTATAAAATCAATATGATGGCTAATACTCCTCTTGGGAGGCAACTTATCTGGTAGATCGTCAACTACAATATCTTGGAATTCTTTCAACAACTCCTGAATTTCTACAGGCAGTTCTGATTTTTCTGTATTCAGCAACATCGGTCTTGTCCTCCTTACAATTGCATAATTGACCTCATTTTCCTCAATCTGCTTCACAAATTGTTTTCCTCCAATTAATAATGTTTTTGTTCCACTCGGTTCTGCTGCGTCCTCCTCTTTGATGGGTACAAGCATATGTTTGATCCCATCTTTCACAAATTTATAACAATTTGTCTTCCCATCGTGTGTCACCTTTCGATCATACTGCCACGGTCTCCCAAGCAGTATATGGCACACGTCCATAGGCATAATATCGCAGACCACCGTGTCGTGATATTTGCCAATGTGAAATTCTACCTCGCACTGTTCATCAACTAGTAGTTGGTGGCCTTTCTGTAGCCACGACACCTTGTAAGGTGTGGGGTGTTTTAACCGCTTCAAACCCAGCTTTTCCACCATTTCGGTGGCAACCAAATTGTCTGTACTCCCGCTGTCTATAATCAATTTACAGCACTTCCCCCGTGATTTGCAAACTGTTCGAAACAGCGCTTTTCGCTGGGTCTGTTCAGCCATCTCTTTGGCTGGTTTCAACAGTACTTTATTCAAAATTAGAGCTTCCCCCATTTCTGCCACGTTTTCGATCTCCCGGGGTTGTGCTTCAGCTTCCTCAGGCTGCGCAACAAATGCTCCCCTCTGGCCAGCGTGCTCAGCTTCTGGGCATTCGAAGGATCTGTGCCCCCACTTATGGCACCTGTAGCACTGGACATTAGTCCCTCTTCCGCGACCATTTCCTCTTCCCCGCTAATATGGTCGACCTCCTCTAGTGCTTTCTCCCTTCTCTGCTGTCCCTGAAGTTCTAGAACTGCTGCCTTCTTCGCTATTAGTGGCAGTTCTCCCTCTGCCATAGGACTGTCCTCGTCCTCTGCCATTTCCTCTCCCTCTCCTATTATTCTGTTTCCTGTTAATTTTCTCTTCAGCCTTTACAGCACTCTGGAAGGCTTCTTCAATATTTCGGGGAGAGAGAATACTGATCTCGTCCAATATTTCCAACCTCAATCCATTCACGTACCTCGTTGTTTTTTCTGGAGTATCATCTGTATAACTAGCACGTAAATTTACTCGATAAAATTCCTCAGTATACTCCTTCACAGTCATACCTTTCTGCCTTAAATTCTGTACTCGCCGATAAAGTTCAACCTGGTAGTCTTTAGGCAAAAACCTGCCTTTCAACTTTGCCACCATCCTTGGCCACTTTCTTATCGGCAACTTGTTCATCCGTCTTCTGTCCGCTTGGACACTATCCCACCATAGGGCAGCGTGTCCTTTTAATTTAGTCGCAGCAAATCTAACTCTTTTATCCTCACTAATCTCCTCATTTTCGAAATACTTGTCTAACTCACTCACCCAATCCAGTAAAACATCGGCGGACAGACTGCCATCATAATTAGAGATCTCAGGTTTGGGTTTGCTGCTGGCTAACAGTACTGATCTCAATAGTCTTAACTCCGGGGCTTCTTCCTCTGACCCATCTGTAACAGTTGCTGCCTCGTCTTCACTGTCATCTCCAAGTTCTGGGTCTCTTCGCCTTCCTGCCTCTACTGCTTCCAAGCGAGCAGTAAGGATTCTCAGTTGTTCTCTCAAGCCCTCGTCTGCTATTCTGCATGCACCTCTTCCTCTTCCTCGTCCTCGTCTTTGTACTTCCATCTTTCCCTGTTTCCTTAAAAAGCTGCTCTGATACCACTTGATGGGGCCAGCCCACGTGGTCCCGCCGTTGACGTGCTGAGGTGTAAACGACCGTAGCGAATATAATATTATTGTGGTTCTGTTGGATATTTGTGTGGGTTGATTTGCAATCGGCGCCGTATGGATTTCATTTTATGAGGGTTTGTACCTTGATACCCTGCCCTTTGAACACCTGTCCCTCCTCGGGATCCCACTAATCCGTTCAGGGTTTGGGGTTTTTACCCTTTCGCGCTTATCTCATTCTTGTTATTTCGCTTGGTCTTTTGCTCTGCAAGCTCTGTAACTCGGCGGTTTGTTTGCTCTAGATGCGGATACTTGCAACTTGTTTGCTCGGTTCGTCGGTTATGACTCTTGGTTATTCCCTCAACTTCAATCGTTGATATCTGGTCTGATATTACTCTATTTCTCCGGCGGTTTATGAATAACTTGGTAAGTTTGAATGGCACTATTTCTCGGCCTGCATGTCGAACTCTACTGTGATTTGAGTTTTCGTTTTTCCTTAGAGGGTTTCCGTCTCTGTGTATGTTGTTTGTATCCTGTGAGTGATTTCAACTTTCCTCTGTTGAAAACTTCCGCCCCTGTGGCTGTTGTTTGCTTCCAGAGAGGGTTTAAGCTACACGGTGGTTGTATAATGTTTGTTGTTTGTTCCAACACTGGTTCAGCTTCTCTTCATGGTCCTTGGCAATTCGATGGCGGCGTCCACAGTTGGAAACTCTGCGTGCTCATGCGGTAAGTTTTTGGGTTCTATGCCGGAATTTTTGTATCCTTCTTTACCTGTATCTGATGTAGTGGCTCCTTTGTGAGCAGGGTCTTCTCGGGGTCGGCTGGAAGCTATGGTTCTCCGAACAGGTAGGGCGCCATTGCCTTCTGTTCGCTTGCCCCTTTCAAACTTTCTTTAATTCGGTTAATACTGTTGCTTGGTCTAACCATTCTTATGCATGCCCTTGCAGGTGTGACTATTCGTGGGTTCCGGTGTTTGAGCTTTCGGCGGTTCGGCAAACACGGGTAGTTTCTATGATGTTTGGCAGCTTGTTTTAGGGGTGTTTCGACTTTACTTGTTGAACCTGGTTACTGGTCTTAGACTGCTCTCTGTCTGTACTTGACTCCTCTTTAACCGCTGGCACAACGTGGGTTATGATTCTGAGTCTTGCTGAAAGTCGGTTTCTTGTTTTACTGTAAAGGTTTCTTGACTGTGGTTTTAGTTCAGGCCTCTATTTCGGGCAGTATGTAAAGAAAAAGACTTCTATTGAAATGTTTTGTTTGGCCGATTGTGCAATGTATTCATATGAATTTGATTTTTGATGAATAGCTAAGTCTCGGTTGTTTTGCTCACATACCTATTATGAGTTGTATGGACTTTTGTTGTTGCTCGTCGTTCAACTGGTTTCCTTTTCCTCTTCTGGGCTCGGGCCCTGTAGCAACACGTTCAGCAGTCTTGTATAATGAAATACTCACGCAATTACACAATTTCTGAGGACACGTTAGGAATATATAAGTGCACAGAATGTTTTCTTATTATTATCTCGATTCTTTTCATACAAAGTCGAACCCCTGTAATGGTTTGTTTCACCCATTTTATAACACTGTATACAAACAGTTTTGTAACTGCTGTTAGTTGTGTTGTTGGTTATATCAGTTATTTCATATACGGGCTTTTTCCATAGCTAGTTAGTACATTCTGTTTTACATACATTTACAACTGTAATATAGTTGTTTGAAAAACAAAGAATTCTGCCTAGTCACTACTATTCCTAATTAAAATTAAAAATCATAACAATATTTTTTTTTTGGCAATTTAAAGAGTAAAGTAAATAAAAAAAAACAAAGACAAATCTACTGTCCATCCAACGAATTGTGTCTTCTGTCCTTTTCAGAAACCAATTCAACCTTTTTTTCCGTCCTCGCCCTGTTAACCAGATGCTCCTGCATCAGAATGTGCTCCCCTCCCTCCTTGGCACACTTCCCAACACCCCCATCGAGGTAAAAATTATATAAATTTTTATAATTCAATATTTCCAATCATATTAAGAAGTATAGATGTTTAAATGTTTCATTTTACAAATCTTATCAATATATTTTATTGATGTTTTGCGAAGAGAAATATAAATTAAAAGTTTTTAAAAAATGTTGAAGCTATTGCAAGGATATATTTCATATAAACTCAATTTATTGCATACACAAATTAAAACTAAATGAGGATGATAACAACATCTTGCCCAATAATTCAATTCAATTCATAATCTACCACAATCTCACTTAATCTTGTTTAGAGGCAGTTATAGAGAATTTGGATGTTTTTCTCACTTAATCTTGTGAGTTGTATCATGTTTTGATGGTTATCATGGATTGATGTTTTTCTCACTTAATCTTGTGAGTTGTATCATGTTTTAATGGTTATCATGGACTGATGTCCACAGGCGTTAAAAAGAAATGTATAACATTCTTAACCCTAAATAGGCTTTGTTGCAATATCATAAACCAATTCCATGGTATCAGCGTAACAATATTGCAACTCCTTATTTCTATATATGTTATTATCCATATATACAAATGCTTAATTATGTCCATTGGAATGTCTATTTTGGAATAGAGCTTCTAGAATTAATTTAATTATCAATAATTATTAGGTGAATGGTAGGGATTTAACCTCCATAGAATATTCTAAAATATTGTTAGTAATATACACAAATCAAAGTCTAACATTTATTTTCAAAGTAGTTATGCATTTTTTGTCATTTTAATTAAATTATTTAATAAAAAAAATGTTATATCAACAAGTGTCATATGAAATGGGTTATGATTTTTTGTGCATGTGGTATTGATAAGTATTGGTATTGGCCCATGATATTCTAACAAAGCCAATTTACAGATTAACAATCTCCATGATAAAATGGGAGTTAATCTCCATGGTTAAGAATCTTGTTACATATTTACTTAAAACATATATATGTTTAACTTATATATTAGTTCTTTGTAACATTAGTAATAATAACAATTTTAAATAAAGTTATAGCTTAGTTAATTAGTGTGATTTTTTAATTTGTAGTCACTTGACATATATGATGAAGTAAATAACTGATGCTTATCAATATTTATTAGCCATTTAATTTATATGTTAAATATCGTTAAAAATTTGATTCACATCACCAAAATAAGAAAAAAATTATTAATGCTATGAGCTTTGCTACCCTTGTTGTGACGGCTCTCACTATCTTAATGTTTAGATATGAACCTTTGCTCTTTCTAGTGCCACTTTCTACTTCTATAGGCCTAAAATCAAAACAAGAAAACACGGGAAAAGTGAGGTTCAATTTTCTACAAACTCTAGTCACATCCTATCAATATATTTCCGTGACGAATGAAATGAAATGATATTTTAATGTCCATGAGACTAAAAAAAATAGTTTATGGGATTATCAGTTTTTTGCTTTTTGTTTTTTGCAATTCAATCATTTTCTTATTCAAATTGATGATGAGCTGACCCAACCTTCCAACGATCCCCTCGCTAAAAATACAATGCCAAGAAATCGATGCTAACATATTCCCATAACTTTCTCTGATGTCTTTGAATGCATTAGATTCCAAAATGAAATGTTTTTCTGATTCCACAGCCCCAAACATGCAAAATATACACACTCGTTCTTCCCAAACTTCTTTAGGCCTTTTCCACTGTCTTGTTTCACATAGAAGTTGATGCGAGTTGGTTCTTAATTGAGCAATAAGAACCTTAGCCCTCCATGGAATGCTAGCTCCATTGAATTATTTTTGTTGTAGATCACAGGTAGGGTTGAATTCCTCAATGTAGTACTTCTTCTTTCTACCCAACTCTTTTCCCATACTCGTTTACGAAACTTCCTCATAACAAAATTTGTAGCTCCTTGTTATTTGTGGGACAGCCATTGAGGTAGATATTCCATTTTTGCATCCATGTGTGGTTTTGTCTCATCGATGTTTTCTTTCTTTCACTCATGCCTTCATTGAAGATAACATTAGGCCATCCACCTACTCTCATTTAGCAATTGCTTCGTTTCACTCAACATTATCTCATAAGGTACTCAACTTTTTATTTTGAACTTGTTCATGATCAAACATTTTTGAATTTTCTCAATTTGTTTCCATTTTGAGACGGGGTGTTGCTAGCCCACAATTCACACCCATATAGCATCACTGGACAAACTCGGAGTCCAAAAAGCACTTTAATGGTCCAATCCCATAACTTTGCCTCTCTACCTCTGTTTTGAAGAGCATATAATGATTTCGACCATCCTAAAATTCTCTTCTTTCTGCAGTCCTCCCAATTAAGTTTGTTGTTGAAATCAATATTGAGGTACTTGTACTCATTTACTTCCTCGAGAATGTTGTAGTCCTCCCAATTAAGTTTGTATTAAGTCTGTTGTTGAAATCAATATTGAGGTACTTGTACTCATTTACTTCCTTGAGAATGTTGTAGTCCTCCCAATTAAGTTTGTTGTTGAAATCAATCCCGAGGTACTTGTACTCATTAACTTCTTCAAGAATGTTGCCTTCAAAGAAAAACGTATGTTGGCTATGCTTCCTTTTATTAGAGAAGATCGTTATTTTGGGCTTGCTAATATTGACTTGCATCCCCACTACTTTACAAAAATGTTCAAGGACATATATGTGCCTCTTCAATCTATGGGCCAATTTAGAAATCAATACAATATCATCAGCATATAAAAGAAACTTGATCACAAACTCCCCAAATCAAACACCATCTCGAACATATATAAATAAAATAAATTAACCATTAATTTTTTTAAATAAATAAAAAAATATAATATATTTATCCTTATAATATTATCACATTTAATTAACCTATCACCCATAAAAAAGAAGAAGAAAGAAGTAAGTAAACTTATTTGTTGATTTTTAAGAGATTATTTATATCGATGACCAACCCATCTAGAATTACACACAGGTAACGTTAGTTTCAGAAAGAACTATTACGCAACAAAAATGGGCAAGGATTTAAACAAATTGTTCATGTTACATGGTATTGGATGCATAGTAAAATTAAAGAGTATGATATATTATATATCATATATTTGTTTATTTGTTTAGGTTGTTTATATATATTTTTATTGTTAGGAGATATTGTAAAATAGATCATTTTTTAAATTATTATATTTAACTTAACACAAGTCATTAAACCTATTTTCCTGATTATCAACAACATAAAGCGTCCCAACCAAGCCCCTCTACCAAATAAATGACCTAAAATAAAGTGCCCGCCTTTAGAAGCATGATCTTTCTCCAACATCTCTACTTGGCAAGATATGGGGTTCATTAGCAATTTAAACAAAATTTAGATAGTATTAAAAAATGGAATCTTATTAATTATTTTAATAGTGTTACTTTTAATATTTCCAAAAAATATATATAAATTTGATGTTTACAATTGAATTAACTTTTTTTTAATTATAAATTTTGCTGGTATGTTTTAAGGAAAAGGGGAAAATGTTGAATTTGGACCCTACTTCCTCACTTTCCTCTAAATGGAATTTCTTATTAATAAAGTTGCACACCACTATTAAATCTATATTACTCACTTTCCTCTAAATGGAATTTCTTATAGATAGAGTTGCACCCCACTATTAAATCTATAAATAGAGTTGCACCCCACTATTAAATCTATATTACTTGATTTTAGTACAACAATATCTGTGGGTAGGCTTCCTCTTTGACTAGATTTGCTTTAGTTTAATCTTTGCCCCCTTTCTGGCTTTTCCATGTTTTTTCATTGATTTGTTTGACTTGTTTTATTCATATTTTATTTCGCTATGACATACTTGTTTTTTCATTTGACTTTTATTTTTCCTTGTGTGAATGGGTTACACTGCACTGAAGTCTCACAAACCAAGAAAAACTCTGAAAGAAAAGCATTGTATATTAAAAAAAAAAAATTGTAATCAATGACATTTAGAGTAGACTCTAATGCTTTGAATGCAAAAAAGAAGAGAAAAGAAAAGTAGTAAAAAAAAAAAACTTGGTATATAAATTTGAGTTTGAGACCAGGGAAAGCTTAGCACTCATATAATGTTAAATGGTTTTTATTAACAAATATTTTGAGTTAAAATTTTTATTATATAAATATTTTTGGAATATTATATTTTATTAGGGATATATTGCATCAAGTATTTAATATAAAATTTTATACTTATTATAAAATGATTTATGCCGAAAAATCTCTGGTTAACTTGATATGGATCACAGAAGCTTCAATTCAACAAAATGATTTATGTTTAAATATTTTATTTTGTTTATGTTTGTAAATTTTATTTTTTTTTTAGTATTTTCGTAAAAGGGTGAGGATACACGTTAATATTACCAGTATAAGTTAAAAAACATAATCAACATAAGTTCTATTTTGAAGGCAGCATTCTGGAAGAGGTTGCAAATTACAAATATCTAGGAATTGACTTCAATAAAAATCTAGGTTGGGATGGTTGCAGAAAGAAAAGAACTTTGGGGAGTTGGAAAACATTTTATGTTTTTCAAAATAGGTGTAGAGAGACATAGTTATGGGACTGGGAAACCATTCTAACTCTTTTTGGGCTTTTAGTGATTCCGTGGGCCAACAGTACATCCGACATGCAGTGGAAACAATTCAGAAGCGTTTGATTACAAATTCAAAATTAAAAGCGCAGTTCCCTATGCTATCTTGTTAAGTGAAATAGGGGCTGCTCTTATTGAAGCAATTGCTATGGTGCTAGTCATAAGGTATTTTTTTAAAATTGAGCAAATGGGAGAGTATTTTTAAAAAATTGAGCAAATGAGAGAGGGCAGATGGCCTAAAGTTGCGTTTAATGACATATTGTGCAAAAGAAAGAAGACTTGGATGCGGAAAAATAACAAATGGTTTAGTAAATGGGGTAGAGAAACTCGGAGTCTTTATTGTGAGACTTCACAAGAAAAAGGCCTAATACAAAATCTATATAAAAAAGCAATTTGTTTCACAAACTATCTTTAATTTTTTGTACCTTAAAATAATTTTTTCTCTCTTTCTTTAATTATTAAAAATAGCGTGAAATGTACATATAAATATTGTTTTCCATTAAAATAATTTTAAAGGTCCTGCTGAAAACCTTTGAAAAGATAATTAAGGGAAAAAAATATGAATTTTTAATTTTTTTAACAATATGATAAAATAATCTCTAATTTTCCTCTAAGCACTTCGAAATAATACATAATGTCCTGGAACTTTGAGTGTTATAAATGAAAATTTGAAATTTTCATAGTTTCAAACAGTTAACCAGGGTCAGGAAAGCATTAAAGACAATTCTGTTCCAGAAATAAAACTCGCCCACAGATTCATGAAAATTGAACTTGACTTTTAAGTGGAAGGCCAAATTTCATTTAAAAATCCCGTACGTGGGAATCATTGACATTTCAACAGTGAACGATGGGAATAAAACAAAATTGTACACACAGAATAATTTTTTATTATGCCCCAGCATAGGATAATTTTTTATTATGCCCTAGCATAGATTCATAAGAGAATGTGACAGTATCAATGTGAAGGAGGGAGAGAATATGAGATAATGGGACAGTATGAATAAGGGAATGTGACAGTATCAATGTGAAGGAGGGAGAGAATATGAGATAATGGGACAGTATGAATAAGGGAATGTGACAGTATCAATGTGAAGGAGGGAGAGAATATGAGATAATGGGACAGTATGAATATGGGAATGTGACAGTATCAATGTGAAGGAGGGAGAGAATATGAGATAACGGGACAGTATGAATGTGGGGGGTGAAGGAGAGAATATAAGTCAATAGTCTGCAATTACAGTACTGCCCAGATTATCAGCACAACCCACGTGTAAAATGAGAAATTCAAAATACACAGTGAAATTCAGTGCTGAAGAAATAAAATGATGCTGCTCGCTAACGTGCAGAATCATACTTGACAGATTTAATAAAATATGAAGAAAGAAACCCTCGCCACAGTAACCCTAAAATGTGTCTATGGATGAATCGTTATAATCACGTTTGCTTTCTGACCCTACCATTTCACATGGTTTGGTCCACTTCTATAGTTGGATTTAATGTATTTGGAAAGTTTTGGAAACGTCTGAGTGATTGCCTTTTCTTCTAATATATTAAAAATTGCTGTTACCAATGAGGGTCATCGTAGCATTAAATACAATTGGAAGCTGGACCCATGATATTGCATTTTGTACTGTCATTCCTTGGGAAGCCCAACTTATTTATAGGCTCATTGCACATACAGGTTCGTTATAGGCTCATAGCACATTCACACGCCTTCACACCTTCTTGTCTCTGAACATAAAATTGTACTACATCTGGTTTTGTTATCTCGGCTCTGTCAAAAAAGACGGCTGCAGGCTTTTAGTCCCACTGAATTAATAACAATGGGCATTTCCTGGTAAGGGTGATGACAGAAGGGCCGTATAAAGGGGGGCAGGCGGAAGGAAAAAGGCTGAGCATAAGTTACCTGTAACTAGTCCCAGCAGTGGATAGACACAAGTGGTCAGAAGGTTTTAGATATAATAATATGGAGCTCGCTCGGAAACTGTTGAGCTTTTATTTTAAATATGATATAGCTGTTGCAGCATCATGCATGTCCATCATCATGGCTGGGATTGGTTGGACTATACTGGTATGGAGTAAAGCAGGGGAGTACAGAGGAAGAAGACAGAGGGCAGTGCTTCCTCTGGGCAGCTTGGGATGGCCCTTCATAGGAGAAACCTTGGAGTTCATTTCCTCTGGGTATTCCTCACGCCCTGAGAATTTCATGGACAAGCGCCGACAACTGTATGTTAATCTCTAATGCTTCTCATCTCTGAGTTATGTTGAGGGATATGTGTATTTCATGAGATTTGTTTATGCTGAGATGATGAAGTATTTGGTGTTGGTGGATATAATTTTCTGCTTGTAGGGTTGCTTCCTCTATTGATTGGAATGGAATTTTACTGAGATATATGGTTTCCAAATTGACTTAGTTCACATATTCTATATGGTTTCTGTAAATAGTTATTATGGCTGGGTGAATGGCTCAAATGGAAATCCAAACTGAAACTCTCAGCCTGCATGGTGTCTGAGAGCTAAATAGATAGATAGACCTATGTGAGAAAGACGCATTACAGTCCATAGATACTGAAATACTCATAGTTTTGCACTGAAAGTTGGTCCATGCAGGCTTGAAATTCACAAGGCCTTTTGTCTAGAGAACTGTTTTTCAGTAATAATGTTTTTTTTCCAAATGTAAACTCACATCACAAATTGAAAGATTAGATGTTCCAGGAGAGGATAAGACCATTTTTGGTTGAATGGATCATACGCCCTGGGAATTTTACAGAAAATACTCTGATGAACAGAGTGAAAATTAGAATTATAGTTTTCCAGTAGTCTTAATTAGCTCATCGTTTATGGTCACTGTAAACAATCATTCTGTCTGTTTCTCTGGCTTGATGATGCAAATTAAAATTTCCAGATTGTGTAATCCATCTCCTTTCTAGAATCTATCTAGAATACTAATAATGAAATATCCATGGTGTTGTGATGAAATTGATTCATTCAGATCTGGAATATCACAATTACCCTTCTTTAGACAATATTTTTTGAGTGATAATCTTCTTGAGTTCACATGTTTGCAGAGTGGATAAGACAGTTTTTCATCTTTACATATTAAGTATATTTTATTTAAATTAATTCTTATTGACTGGCTTAGATAAATAGGAGCCAGGTTAACCAATTATATAAGAACTGCTCTGTTTTTCCAACATTGATAAACAGGAGCCAGGTTAACCAAGTAACTTTCTTTTTATCCATAACTTTTGAAATATTCATAAAACTACAATCTAATTAAAGCTCGCTTGCTTTCTTTACACGCACAGAACGAATTCAACGAAACCTGTCAAATATTTCTTTTTCTTTCTGATTTTGTTCTCGTTTTGTAAAACACTCAGATCCCGCGGTTGCAGCCGAGAAAAATATAGATATATTTTGTGTTGATTTTGACGAACTGACGTGTCTTAGTTATACTCAATTCCCCATGAAGTTTGTCCCCTAATTTTAGAATAACGAAAACCAGCGGGAGACGTACTCACAAAGTCAACAGACATCTTTATATGTTGTTACACCACTTCACTTTCCCACGAGATTTTTTTGGGAGGCAAGACGAATAGATTCAGTCAAAGTTCTTTGCACCTGCAACTTTTTTTACCAGGCAAGCCAAACAGATTCGGTCAAATTTCCTTGCACCTAGCTTTCTTTCTCTCAGTTTTGTCAGTGTATCATTGATTAGAGAGCCACACCCAGTGCCCTCCAGAATAGGTTAAAATCTCTCCACGTGAAGCCTTGAAATTTTCAAGTCAGATTATCTGTCATTGTAATCTCGGCATTTATAGTATGTCCATAATTTAGGTGTACACTATGTACTGAATACTTGCATGTTCTGATTTATACATGGTTAAAATTGTAATTTCAAGCATGTCGTTCACTTAAAAAAACCCTAAACTTCCAGAGTGCAATCATTGCGGAAATAACAAAAAATTGAAGGAATTACAGGTGCAATTTTAAAATTTTGGACAAATTATTGATCAAGTAATGAAAAAAATTCTTCAAAATTCACCGATGAAGCATTTCGAGAATTTGCAAAAGTTAAAATACATATTTAAGTTTTTAACAGTGTTTTCATGTTACTCAGCCAAACTGTCCTTATAGAGCCGAATCTGTATATAAGATAAAAATGGTTTCAATGCAGTTTGAGTTGCTCACCTATAAGCCTGTAAACAGCCATAAATGGATTTGTTTGCTTCTGAGATTTCGCTGAACAGCCACTACTGGAAATTGTGGATTTACCGTCCACAATCTTTACATTCGGTGTGGTCGGCCTTCTCAATGTCCACTCATTCCTTCCATGATTAAAAAAACACACCAGTATTTTTATTTTGCATGCAAATTTATCAGTATCATGTACACGTGTGGTCAGGGTTTATTGATTTCTGTGTGTCCAGAAGCTGAGATGAACTTCTGTCACTGTAATACTTCCAAGGGAAAAGTGGGCTGAGGGTAGCTGTACTTTTTGTCGTGTGTTAATCATTAACCAAATGGTCCCATTCCAGTTGTTTTTTCGGACAGGATTTTCCAGTTGGCTTTTCAGACCGGATTTTGACTCAGTTTGAAAATAATAATTATCACAAACTTACAATTTAATTAAATAAAATATTTTTTCCAGGTTATTTTTACTGTGGCATTGTCTAAATATTAAATGTTTTGGATTTTTTTGATCAGCTAAATGTTTTTTTTGAAATTTTAATGTTTGTTATTTAAAATATGTTTTTAACTGGATTCAGTACTACTCTAGAAAAAATTTAATCTTTGTTATTTAAGATATGTTTTTAAGTTTAAAAATTTAATCTTTGTTATTTAAGATATGTTTTTAAGTTTTAACTGTATATATAGATTCAGTACTTTGGAAAACCTCTTAAACACTCAAATTGATTGTGGAGAATTCACGATTCTATCATGTGCATGGAGATTCTGAACAACTTAAACTAAAAAATGAATAAAAAACACTCCAAAACCTGTAACAGCAGATAGACTATTACTTTTAAATTGATATAGATGGTCAAAGTGTAATTTGGCATCAAACTGGATTTTTTTTTTTTTTAACCTGACATATGATAGACGAAATTTAATTGTAACTGATATGGGACACGGAGAGAGATTCAGTGTGCTTTTCCTTATGAAGGCCTAACTCTTTGCTTTTTCTTTGATCAGCTATGGAAAGGTATTTAAATCACACCTCTTTGGTAACCCCACGATCATATCAATAGACCTAGAAGTCAGCAAGGTGGTTATGCAAAACGATGGCAGGATATTTGTTCCCTCTTATCCCAAGTCACTCAACGAGCTCATGGGGAAGTCTTCAATACTTATGCTAACTGGGAACTTGCAGAAGAAGCTGCACGGCCTCAAAGGGGGTTTTCTCAAATCTATACAGCTGAAAGAGCAGATAACTGTGGACATAGAAAAATACATTCTGAGCTCTATGACAAACTGGAAGGACAATCAACTCGTTTACATCCAAGAAGAAACAAAAAATGTAACCACAAAATGCATTTATTGTAAATGCCAATGACATACATATTAATTTGTTTTTTAGAAGTTTCATGTTTATTCTACATTTTCAAAGTCTGGTACCCTTATCAGCTGTTTTATTGGACAGATAGCATTTCATGTACTCTTGAAAGCTCTGATGAGTCTTAGCCCGGGAGATGACATGGAATGTCTAAAACAAGAATTCAGAAAGTTCATCTCAGGTTTGGTCTCATTGCCAGTTAAGCTACCTGAAACAAGGCTCTACAACTCATTGAAGGTAAGACTGATCTGTAAATATACAACAGGCCATCATATCATATTGTTAATGTTACAAAGACGTAGAGAAATAGAGGTTAATATGACTGTATGGGTTTCTCTGTCTAAATAATTTTGGATTCTGATGAGGAACCTGGTATTGCTGAAGGCAAAAGCAAGAATGGTTAAGATGGTACACAGAATCATAGAAGAGAAGAGGTCAAACTATGCCACCTGCAATTACCCAAATCGTCCAAAGGATGTGTTAGACGTGTTACTGCAGGAAACAAATGATACAGCAGAGCAATACTTCTCTATGGATGTCATATGTGATAACATGATAGATTTGATGATTCCAGGAGAAGACTCGGTACCAATGCTAATGACTCTTGCAGTCAAGTTTCTCATAGATTGTCCCGATGCACTACAACAATTACAGGTATAATTCCATGGGGTTCATGTGGCCTCTTAATCCTCTATTTTCAATTAATACTCACCATAATGCCTCTATAGAAGATGCATTGTCTTCAGAGATTCTGATTATTAATTAATTGAATGTAAATTTTCTATGTTCTTATATATCGTACAGGGATTTCCTGTATTAAAATATATATATATATATATATTTTATTCTTTCTAAATTTATGTTCATGAGTTAAACTTATTTAGATCCCAGATTTTGAGAATATTTCAAAATAGATAAAATTGAGTTTAAAAATTGATCTCTCTCTCATCCATCCATCGGATTATTTTTTGAGGTCACTCCTGTCCATCCAATTCTGAAATAAAAATAAATAATTCATTTGACCATGCTTTTCTTATTTGGTTTCAGGCTGAAAACATGAAGTTGAAGGAATCCAAGGAACAGAAGAAAGAGCAGCTGACTTGGAACGATTATACTTCCTTACCCTTTACTCAGAATGTGAGTGGGCTTGTCATTAATTAATATCCACTATAAGCTTCAATGATATGTTGAAATGTAACTGAGACTCTGCTAATTTTCAGGTGATAACCGAGACTTTGCGAATGGGGAATATCATAACTGGTGTGATGAGGAAAGCATTGCAGGACGTGGAGATTAAAGGTAGAATAACATGACATCTGGTTTATTTCTAATTCGAGTATTGCTTTGATGAACTCACATCAAAGTTTGTAATGAATATTCATATGCTAATTTTTTTAGGGGGTGGGGGTTTATAGGGCACTTCATTCCTGAAGGATGGTGTGTGCTCACATACCTGAGATCCATTCACCTTGATGAAGACTTTTATGAAAATCCACACAAATTCAATCCTTGGAGATGGCAAGTCAGTGCCTTTCTGAAATTCATTTCCTCTGTAATTTTCCATGTTTTTAATGCATCATCCTGCCACTTGATAAAAAATGGTGTGATCATACACTGGGACATGACTTCTTTTTCTTTTTCTTTTGTGGTCAGGAAAAGGATCCAAGTGGCAACAGTTTTATTCCATTTGGAGGAGGCCACAGACTTTGCCCCGGCATTGACATGGCAAGGCTGGAAGCTTCCATCTTCTTGCACCATCTTGTGACCCAATACAGGTCAGAAAATCAACTATCTCAATACAGAATAGGGATATCTGTACTATAATTAGACTGTTTTTTTTGCTTTGAAAATCATAGAAATTTTGGCAATATTTTGTTAAAATCTGGCAGGAATTTTTGTAAGTCCAGGTTATAGCTGTAAAACTTCAAGATTTTGAGTGCCCCAGAAATTTTTGATAGTGCTGAATCCATTTCCATTATAAAAATATGATTCAAACACTGCTATTGCAATATTTGTTGAATATTTTTTTGCTCAAATTCCAGTCACTTTTAACCCTCCGACAATTCCTCAACTTCGGTAAACGATACCATTACCATTTATGGCATATTCCTGACATTAATTTATTGGTTTATGCAGTTGGGAGGCAGATGACGATTCCATTGTGAGTTTCCCAACTGTACAAATGAAGAAAAGATTGCCCATCCGAGTCAAGAAGATCATTTCAGAGTGCTAACTATACAAAATATTATTTCTGTTTTGACAAATATGGCATCATATAAATTAAGGTGAGATTATTCTTACTAATTATGTATGATTCCTCTTTTCCTGAAAGCTGTCCGCACAAATATATAGTTTTTAAATCACAAGAGATCATTAACTTTTTCTTGTTCTTTTTAACTTTTGTTTTTGGGACAGCAGAGCCCGTGATAAAAAGGAAGCTTAATTAAATATTGAGCACATATTCCTGTCAGTGTGGAAATATTATTGTGGTCGGTCTTCAATACTTGGGCAAATACGGGTGTATACATAATATCAACTGTGACACTTTTGCAATAACTTTTGTAGCTATCCCTTTTTATGGAGGAAAGCATGTAAGGCATTTGAATTTTTGTAGAACGAGGATGATAAAATTTCGGCATAGAGATATAAAGTTTGTAATGGAATTTTTGACAGGAATATTTGAGGATGGGTTTTTCTGAGTAATAAGAATAATAATTTGATTTTCATGGTTCAGCACTTCTAAAACCTTATTTTCAATTAAATTGAAAATGTTAAATATTTTTTTAATTTTGAAAGTTTTTTTATTATTTTTTTTTATTCAAAAATGAAAGTTCAGAGTACTATTTCATGTTAGAATTAATGGAGAATAGGGTTTTATTGTTATGTAGTTGTAATTTTCGTTTTCATAGTTATTCAGTTCTTATTCTTTAGGGATATGATTTGTTGTCCCTAACAAATTGTATCTATTTAATATTGGAGATTAATGTGAAGCCTGTGTGGCGTTTTGCTTGAGGTAGCTCTTGGTGATCCGCACATGTGAGCTTCTCTTGTGTTGGTTTGTCATTTCATGTCTTCCCTGTGCTACTCTTGACATGGTATCAGCGCTGCAGGACTATTAATCATGAATGCTGAGTTCAGGGTGCGACTGAAGCAGATTCGTCACGAGGTTTAAGTGGATAAACGCGACGGTCGCAGAGGAACACTTCCACACATTTCATCTCCAAAGCTCGGTGTGAGTGCTACGTAAATCTTCGTGACTAAGCTTTGCATAGCTGTGACGATCTTCGCGAGACCATGGTGTATAAGAGTGCCGACTATGTAAACAAGAGAGGGGCTATGTGGAGGCCGGATTGCTGAGGGATTGTCGTGAATCAGAAGAGAAATTCGACTGCGAGGGCTGCGTGGTGGCTGCGCGACCCTGTAGCTGCGTGTTTTCCTTTGAAAGTGTGCTTGAGGTGGTTGTGGCAACTGTGGCGTGAGCAGAGGTTGTTGCATGGTATCCTGCGTGCGTAGACTGGTGCGGATTGCCATGTGAAGGTCACGCGCAGAAGTGCTGAGATCTGATTGTTGTGCGTAGTGGGCTGAGAGAGGCCGTGGATTCTTTGTTTGTCGTGGCGCTAGAAAGAGGGTGTGGTAACAATTGTGGAGAGAGCAGTCGCAAGTGTGGAGAGCGGTCTGTCTGGAGCACACGCAGAGTCGCTGAGGGTGATAGCCACAGATCGAGTTTGTCTTTTCCTTCGCTGCTTGATGATGGTTTGTTGTTCCTCCTCCTCCCCACGGTAGGCGCCAGTGTAAGCAAAGAGATTGGTGTGGTGCAGAAATAATTGGTGTGGTGAAGTTGGTTGGTGAAAACTGAATGTGCCATCTTTTTACTTGCTGCGGTGGTCCCTTGCAACAAAACGTTTCAATAATTATCGCTCAGATAATTAAAGCTTTTTTTAATTGAATTTTTTTTGCAAAGCTTTAATTAAAATTTTGGAGTTCTTTTAATTGAAGGGCTCTCATTATTTGAAGGGATTATTATCTGATATTAAGAGGGCATTTTAAAAAAAAGAAGGATTTGGGGTCAGCATTTTTTTTTGTAAAGAAGATGTGGGGTTTGTTTAAATTATTGAAGGTTTTATTCATTCAAGATGAATAATCAAATTGTTGAAGCTTATCTCAATGAGAGTAATAAGCTTGATGGTTCCAATTACACTAATTAGAAGTTTAAGCTCCAGACTCTGCTTGAGGGACAGAATGCCTATGGCATTGCCACCGGTGAAAAGGTCAAGCCGACTACTACAACTGGTGGATCGAATATAGCAATTCAAGACTGGGAGAAAAGGGAGATGAAGGCAAAGGTTCTCCTCAAGTTATCAGTCAAAGATTGCATCATCCCTCACATTCGGGAGTGCAAGACGGTGAATGACATATTGACGATTCTCAAAGAAATGTATGAGATCAAGAACACCAATCAAACTTTGTACCTCAGGAAGAAGAATCTTTCCATCAAGATGGAGGAGAATGAGTCTATTTCTTCATTCGTATCCCAGATAAAGGGGGTTAAAGATAAACTAATTGATATCCATCAGACTGTGGCAAATGATGATCTGGTGACGATTACCATGAACGGCATGATGGATGATTATCAGATGTTTATAACAGGATTGAATGCAAGAGAAAAGCCTCCAGGCTTTGAAGAGCTTATCGGGATCTTGCTACAAGAAGAAGAAAGGAGGTTGTCTCTCAAACCTCAAAATCCAGATCTTGCATTAATGACCAAGTTCAAGCCAAAGGGGAAAGCAGTGGCTGATCACAGGAAAGGCAACGTATCACGAAAAAGGACACCACAAGGTATGACCTCGCATAAACATGACTCTGCTCCTAAATGTTTTTATTGTGGTAAGATAGGCCATATTGCTAAATTTTGCCATAAGAAAAAGGCAGATGGGGAGAGGTACAAGCAAAGAAGACATGCAGGTCATCTGGTTGATGCAAATCAGAACCAGGATGTCAGATTATTTATGGCTGAGACTGCACTAGCCACTGAGGAGGATGAATCAGATATTTGGTTCGTAGATTCTGGAGCCTCCTCACATATGACAAGTAAAAAGCAATGGTTCAGAAATTTTAGAGAATCCAACACTGGAGTAAAAGTATACCTTGGAGATGATAGAGGGTACGAGATCAAGGGACATGGAGATGTCCTTGTCACTCTGCCTGATGGAAACATCAAGAATATATCTGATGTGTGGTATGTACTTGGTATCAAGAAAAACCTGATTTTTGTATCAAAGATTACAGATCAGGATTTGAAGGTAGAATTCTTTAAATCTTATTGTATCATTAAAGACTTGTTGGACCAGATGAAGCCTATTCCTATAGGTGTTCGTTTATGAGGACTCTACAAATTGGATGTAAAGAGTACACCACCACAAGCATTGATGTCATCAGATAAGTCTGCTGAAAACTTGTGGCATCAGCAACTTGGGCACATCAATTTCAGTGACCTTCTTCTGTTGCAGAACAAAGGTATGGTAGATGGTCTTCCTGTTTTGAAAAAGTTGCATATTGATTGTGAAGCATGTGCATTCAGTAAACAACATAGAGATGAATTTCTTGCTGTTAAAGATAGGAAATAGAGGGATACGCTCGAACTTGTGCACACTGGTTTATGTGGCCGTATGCAGACAAGATTGTTAGGTGGGGCCTACTATTTTCTAATCTTTGTTGATGATTGTACAAGATTCACATGGGTGTATTTTCTTAGACAGAAGAGTCATGCCTTTGAGTATTTCAAGCAGTTCAGGAACATGATTGAAAAGCAGACAGGAAAGTTCATCAGGATTCTTCGATCAGATCAAGGCGGAGAATTCAAGAAAGGGGATTTCATCAAATACTGCAAAGAGCATGGGATACAGCAGTAGTTTACAACACCTTACACTCCTCAGCAGAATGGAGTAGCTGAGAGGAAAAACAGAACACTGGTGGAGTGTGCTCACAGTATGTTGAAAGGTAAGAATCTAACTAATGGTTTTTGGGCAGAAGTTGTCAATACTGCAGTGTATTTGAAGAATAGGAGTCCCACTAAAAGTCTTGATTATAAAACTCCTTTTGAAGCATTGTTTGGCTTCAAGCCTGCTTGGTTGTAAAGCTTTTGCGCATGTTCCCAAAGAAAACAGGAAGAAGTTAGATTCAAAGGCCATTAAATGTACCTTCATTGGATATTGCAGTGAGTATAAGGCTTACAAATTGTTTGATCCTTCTTCTCACAAAGTATTTGTTAGTAGAGACGTAGTATTCCAAGAACAGGTTGATGATGGAAATCTTGTTCAAGATAATGAAGAATGGCATGTACCATTACTTTCAAATGAGGATGTTGAAACAGGGATCAGTCAACAACAGCAACAACAACAAAAACAAGATAAAGAGGAGGAAATTGAGTTCAGTCCACAAAGAGAAGAACAGAGCAGAATAGTTGACACCCCACCACTCAGGAGATCTAGCAGGCCGAAATAGTTACCAACTCGGTATAGGGATTGTGCGCTCATGACTGGTATGTTAAACATTGCATAACCTTCTAATTTTCATGAAGCTAGTAAGCTGAATGAAAGGAAGCAATGAAAGAAGAATATGAATCTATTATTAAGAATAATACTTGGGATCTAGTAAAGCTTCCTCATGGCAAACAACCCATAGGTTCCAAATGGTTATTTAAGTTGAAATTTAAAGTAGATGGGTCTATTGATAAGTATAAAGCAAGGTTGGTTGCAAAGGGGTATTCCCAGAAAGAAGGTATTGACTTTGAGGAAACATTTGCCCCTGTTGCAAAATTAAATACTATTAGAATGATTATTGCTTTAGCCACTAAGCATCATTGGAAAATACATCAATTAGATGTTAAATATGCTTTCTTAAATGGTGGTTTAAAAGAAAAAGTATACTTAATGTAGCCTGAGGGGTTTGTTAAGAAGGAAGAAGAGTAGTTATTCTGTAGACTAAAGAAATCTTTATATGGTTTAAAACAAGCTCCTAGATCCTGGTACGACAAAATTGATTTATTTTTCCTCATGCATGGTTATAAACGGAGCAAAAATGATCCTAATTTGTATACTATGTTTAATGATGAGGGGCAGATAGTGTTGATTTCTTTATGTATAGATTATCTGATCATGACAGGGAGTGCAGACAACCTCATTGAATAAATCAAGCAGCAGTTATCACATAAATTTGAGATGAAGGACCTTGGAGAAATGCATTATTGTTTGGGTCTAGAAGTTTGGAGAGATTCAAGCCAAACTTTCTTGTCCCAGGGTAAGTATGCTAAGATTTGTTGACTAAATTTAAAATGGATGAGTGCAAGGCAGCATTTGTGCCTTTACAGCTAAACAGCAAACTTCAGGTGAATGATGGTTCAAAATATGCAGATGCAACATTGTACAGACAGTTGGTTGGTAGTCTTATTTATTTGACTACAACGAGACCAGATCTAGCTTATGCAGTGAGTGTTTTCAGTCAGTTCATGACTCAACCTCATGAGAACCATTGGATTGCAGCGAAAGGAGTACTGAGGTATCTGCAAGGAACTTCAGACTTTGGTATTTTGTATTCTGACTCATTTGATGTTAGCTTGATAGGTTATACAGACTCTGATTGGGCGGGAAATTTAGATGATAGAAGATCAATTACAGGTTACGCCTTTAGCATTGGACCCTGGGTCATCTCTTGATGCAGCGAGACACAGCATATTGTAACCTTAACGTCAGCAGAAGCAGAATATCAAGCTATGTGTGCAGCAGCATGTGAGGCAGTTTGGTTGCGCAGACTTCTCCAAGATGCAGGAGAAAAACAGACAGAAGCTACGGTTATCAATTGCGATAATCAAATTTCCATCAAATTGGCTTACAATCCTGTGTTTCATAAAAACACTAAGCACATAGACAATTTCATTTTGTTATGGAAAATCTGCAGTCCAAAGAGATTTGTGTTGAATATTGTAATTCTTGTGATAATATGGCTGATATATTTACTAAGCCTTTGGGAAGGCTGAAGTTTGAGTTGTTTAGGGACATATTAGGTGTGTTTATGAACCCTTTCTCCATTAAGGGGGAGTGCTAGAATTAATGGAGAATAGGCTCTTATTGTTACGTAGTGTGATTTTCCTTTTCATATTTATTCAGTTCCTATTCTTCAGGGATATGATTTGTTGTCCCTAACAAATTGTATCTATTTAATATTGGAGATTAATGTGAGGCCTACGTGGCGTTTTGCATGAGGTAGCTCCTAGTGATCTGCACCTATGAGCTCCTCTTGTGTTGGTTTGTCATTTCATGTCTTCCCTGTGCTACTCTTGACATTTCAATTTTTGTAGATCATAAATAGGATCTTGCTCTAAAGAAATCAAAGAGAGTGGAATTTGTGATATATGAAATATACAAGATTTGAAATTAATGATGTCAAAGTTTATTCTGTTACTTACACTGATTGAATATGGGTGGGGACAATCCTAATTGTTCCTCTTAATCACCAAAAATGAATTAAATTAACTAAATTAAAAATGTTAAATATATTTTAGATAAATTAAAAATTGAAAATTTAATTTAACATAAATATATATATATGAAGTCTTTCATTATAAGCTTAATATAGTCTATGCAATATGTGAAAAAAAAAATAATATTTCTCCTAACAACCTTTATAAGGTTATAAAAACATATTAACAATAAATTTATTAATAAATATATTAAACATAAAAATTTCGAAAAATTAAAAATAATCATGATATTTTTTCATACAAAAAAATTGAATTAAAATGTAAAGGTAATAATTCAACTTAAAATTAAAGTTCCAATTAGAAAATTAAGGACGAAAGTAATACCTTTTATCATTCTCAAATGTGAACCAAGCTGCACCTGTAATTATTTGGATGTGAATATTTTTTTTTAAGAAATGGTTAGTTTATATTACTTCAACTAGAATACAAACTAGAACACTTACATTCAGACATAGTTTTTCTTCAGCTAAGGGCCAGTGTTTATCACTATAAAATCTACCGTTTACATGCAAAATGCCTTACATCATTTATTCTATATATCTACCAAAAAACACCACAGAGCTTAGCAAAAAGACACGACATTCAGGAAATTTTTAATCTGTCAGGCTACTCACTTCCATTCCTTCTTGGTCGCTAGGTGCATGCTCCATCACCACCGCGTCCAACGACTATAGCGAAGGGTCTTCCAGAAGATGGGCCTGAGAACTTCGAGGGGACTTCCTTCAGAAATACTTGTAAGAGTGGGGTCCAAGAGGCCAAACACATCTTTCAAAACTCCCACAATCGCATTCTCCACCGTGACCTCAATACTATCAACCTTAAGGCACAAATTGTCCACTTTCTTTGCAAGATTTTCCATCGAGAGTTGAGAGCACTCAAACTCTTTCCTCAAATCAACCATTTGTTGAGTGAGCAGGGAAAAATGCAACCTCGCCTCCGAGGTAATCTACTCTCCTAGCTTGGACATCGTGGCCATAATTTCCTCCATCATTGACAACATATGAGACTTGCCTTCTTTGACGTCGCTATCTTGCCCCGAGGTATCCATGGCACTAGGAACTGGATCATAAACACAACATGCATAATTATGAGTCAAGGCCCATGCTATATAATGCCAGAGGCTATCCTCCCGCCCACTCGCCTCCATCACTTCATAGTTAATGCCTCCAACTAACCTCTGCACCAACATTCCTCTATATCCCTGCTCAAAGTCCTTCATCGCATTTCTCATTAAAGTCATATTGTAGCCTATTGGAGTTGTTGACGCTTTGGCTCACATATACATCTGCATGGATTTATTGGAAATTATCTCTATCTTCCAATTGTCACATAACATGACGTTCCTTCGCATGCCTCCCCACCTAGATGGCTCTTCCCTATATGGAATTTCATGCGAGACCCAATTCACTTGTCTCGTCGACGGTCTGGGATTTGTAATCTCCATAATTGTGCTGATGACCTTAACAATCCACCTGATCCAACTTTTAATGAGCCTTAGTATGTATATTAACAACAACATTATAATCATGGGATAGGAATTATCGAGGTATCACAATCATCCTGAACAAGGGCCCCTTCCCCAAGCCCCACTCCCTTATTGGCTTGCTCATCAGCTAATGAGTTGTTGTCCCTTTTAACATGATAGAAGGAAACAACATCGATTTTTTTAATTAACAACCACAACCTTGCAATTAATGGAGGTTGAGCATGGCTTTTAGAATTATGAAAATTTTGAATTGTTATCATGGAGTCTCCAAAAACAATGATCTGACATATCCCTTTGTCCATAGAAATCCTTAGCCCTTGCCACAATGTTAGGGCTTCAACTTGATTATTTGTTGTCCTGCCTAGTCCCCATGCAAATTTCGACATTATTTCTCCTTCGGGGTTGTATATGACCCCTCCCGCCCTAGCCTCCCCCAAATTTCCTTTTGACGCTCCATCCAAAATAACTAATATTGATCTAAAGAGAGACGTCATTCTATAAATTGTTCTTTATCCACTCTAATTGAAAATGAAAGGGGTATGGAATGACGAATGAAGTTGCCAGCATGATGAGGAATTGTATTTAGATGAAGTCAGACTGCCTCTTCTTTCGAGAGGTTCTCAATCTCCTTTGGATCAATTCCATTAGAAGAAACAACTTCGACCAGAAGTTGAATTGCTTTGACAAGAGCATGGATTGGATCTAGTTTTATGTTCTTAAAGATTGCATGGTTACGAGAGATCCATATAGACCAACAGATATATTTGGGGATTGCAACCCAACATGTAACAGGAATTGAGTTAGCCTTTTGAGGGACTGGATATTGTTGCTTCCAAGATTCAAACATTTCTACCAAGTTTGGAGGAATAGATTGGATATGTTTAATTGGGCTCACCGTTAATCGTCAAATTTCTATAGAGAAGGGGCAATGAAAAAAGACGTGGTGAATTTCTTCCTCCGCTACTTCGCGTAACACACATCTTTATGGGCCATGTATCTTTCATTTCCTTATATTTTTTGTCGTTAGAATCTTGCCATGCACTAATTCCCAACAAAAGGTGTTGACTTTAGGAAGACAGTCCTTATTCTATATTTTCCCCCAGATGCTTGAGGGAGTTGGGCGTTGAAGTTGGGAGATCAAGGAATCATAGCCTTCCTTAACTGTAGAATTGGCCATTTTTCCCTAGCCCCATATTTTGAGATTGGTTCTAATGGCTGCAATTGGAGTGAATCCCCTGAGGGATTTACTCAAAGCGTCCCACTAAGCAGTGAGGTGTGCCAGAAGGGGAGGGAGACGCCATCCATTCCAAATACCATACTCATCCTAGTCTGAAATATCTTCCAGCGGAATTAAGTTATGTCATTGCATCCATTGAGCCATATCAGGGATTCCATTTCCCGCTAAGGTGATTGAGGAGGAGGGGATCATGTCCTTCCATAGATGGATTCTCCTTCCACTTCCAGGTTTCCATCCAAGAATGTACACCACTATTGGAGCTGTAGATATACACAATGCCCATATCTTGGATCCCTGAGCTTCCCAAGACTCCTCTTCCAGTCTATGGATTTTATTTTTGTGGAAGTACTCTCTTAAAAATGCTCGCTTCCACCTTTCCTTAGATTCTGATAGGAACCTCCAAACTAATTTTGCACCTAGTGCTAGATTCATAAATTATGGGTCCTTGATAGTTAATCCTCCTAGACTTTTTGGGAGTATTATTGTATTCCAGTTCACCAAGTAGAAGTAATGCTCATTCTTCTTCCCACCTTGCCATAGAAACTTCGAAATCATGCTACCAATGCAATGGAGAATTCCTTTGGGAGCTAAGATTCCAGAGCCTATGTAGATTAGAAGAGAGGAGAAAACTAACTTTATAAGCACCATTTTCGCTGCCACATCTAACCATTGGGATACCCATGAACCAATTCTTTTTTTCATCTTTTGAACTACTTCCTCCCAATCCTCTCTAGTTGTGGACTTGAAAGAAGTAGGGATGCCAAGAGAAGTGAAGTATTTCCAATCTTTTGCCACTAGGAAGCCTAGGATCCTTGAGATTTCTTGCAAAGTGGAATCGTTGCAATTCCATCCATAAATCTTACTTTTGTGCTTGTTGACTACCCCACCAAATAAGTGCAAGTATAGTTCCAAAATCCTCTTAAACCAGGTGGCTGTTATTTTTTAGACTCCACCCATCAAGAGAATATCATCTGCAAACTGTGAATATTTTAATTCTTTAACATTTCAGGCTATTCTCAAGCCAGGAAGCTTCTTTTCTGCTCCATCCACTTCTAGTTTTATGTTGGGGGTTTCAACCATGATGATGTACAACAATGGGGAGAGAGAAAACCCTTGCCTCATTCCTCTTGAGGCTAGGAAAAAGGGGATAGGGCTACCATTTATTAGTGGTGCTACCCATGGGGCCCAAATTTAGGCTTTGATCCATCCTTGTTGAAACCCAACTTTTAAAGGGTAAGGAAGAGGAAGGAGTGATTTACCCTGTCAAATGCATTGGCCATGTCCACCTTAATGGATCGCTTCTTGGACCAATATAATATTATACAACATGTTTCTTTGTTGCATGAAGCCTCCTTGATTTTCGAAAATGAAAGAGGGGAGCCTTTTTTTTTCAATCAATTAGCTATGATTTTTGTCAAGATTTTATAAGATGCATTATATAAGGAAACAGGACGAAAGCAAGAAAAATTGGATGGATTCGCCTCCTTTGGAGTGAGAGCAAGGAAGGAGGGGGCTCCTATGATTCGAGAGCTATTAAGAATCTGAAGAATATTTCTTTTGAATTAGATAAATTTTGAGGTCTAAAATGAACCTCATAAGGAATATTATAAAATAATAATGGAAATAATAAAATCAGTCTAGATTACATCATCAAATTTTAGAGGGAAAAAAAGAAAAAACTACTTTTTGAACTCGTATTTTCAACTTATCTCCCTACGGTTTTACTCAAATTTCAAGTGGGAGCACTTGTTGGATGCATAATTTAATTCATCATCCAAGGAATACCTGTGTTGCATACTTCTGATGGACCCTTCTACACATAAAATGAGAAATACATGAAAAATGTGATTGCAATCACGTTTTTCATGTATTTCTCATTTTTCATGTAGTAAGGTGCATCGAAAGTATGCATCATGGATACTCCTTAGATGAGGAATTAAATTCCACATACAATGAGTGCTCCTGTTCGAAATTTGAGTAAAACCATAGGGAGATAAGTTGAAAATACGAGTTCAAAAGTAATTTTTTTTTTAATCTTTTTACTTTTTTACTCCAAAAATGGTGAATCATCCCCCATGGTTGACATCATCATCTTGAATCCTATTGGTTCTTATAAATTTGATTTTGGTTGTACATTTTTTGTTTTGAGACCCATTTTAGACCTCAAATTTTCTCTAATGGTCATAGGCCGGAACGATCGGAAGAAGCTAATTGAAAATTCGTCAGGGGTTGGGACCTTGTCCAGATCAAGAGACCAAATGGCTTCCTGGATTTCTTCCTCGTCAATTCTTCTAATAAGCTCCTTATTCATGGAAGGCAATACCACATTGGGGAAGGAGTTAAGAAACTTCAGAGAATTTTCCATGGAGGTCTTCTCTGGATGGTAGAAGGCTTGAAAATGGTGAAATGCCTCATGTTTTGTTTCCTCAAAGAAAGAGATATGCAACCTACCAATTGGGGTGATTTCTTTCACTCGATTTTTACATTCTCTTGTTTTTGCCTACTTGTGGAAAAATGACATGTTATTGTCCCCGAACTTTAACCATAAACGTCTTGATTTTAACTGCCATGTTCCTTCCTCCTGCTCAGTTGCGATCTAGATATGTCGAGTCAGGTCCTTTTCCTTATGCAATTGTGAATCCTTTATAGGAATTGATTCTACTAGCCGATATTCATCTTCGAGCTACTTAACAGGATCAATTTTCTTCTGATTTGGAGGGAAGTAAGATATTTTTAGCTAAGAACAAAGGGCATGACTTTGACATTTCGAATTTTAGATTCCCATACAAAGGCGGGGGAGCCTATCACCAGGGAGAGCCATGCTTTCTTAATAAAATCAATGTCCCCGTCCTCTTGGAGCTAGATTGGATTATCCCTGAAAGGAAGGGGGGACCAAATTATCCATTTTATCAAGTTGGATCGTGATAGGAAGATGGTCATATTCACTATGAGCTTTAATGGCAAACATGCAATCAAGCCCTTTTAGAAGCCAACTACTATGAATTAGAAACTTGTCCAGTTGCGTTGCAATATAATTAATCCCTGATCGACGATTTGACTAGGTGTATCTTCCAGCCTTTAGGATTATATCCATCAAATCTCACTTCGCGATTACATCCTCCATTCTATCTCTGAAAGGATCCCTGACAATTTTGCCCCCCTCTTTTCTTCCGCTCTTAAAATTGTGTTGAAATCGCCTCCAATGATGCAGTCTGTGTGAAGACCTTGATTTTTTATTTCACTGAGCAAGTCCCAAAATTTTGCCTTTTCCCCATATTGAACTGGGGTGTATATGTTGACTATAGCAATACACTCCCTTGTAGCATTGGATTCCAGCAGCACTAGAATCCATTGTTGCATCTTTTGACTTCCTACCATCATGAAATGTTTTGCCGACCAAAGAGTATAGAGACCTCTTGACGCCCCCTTGATTGTTGGTCCAATCCAGGGTTGCCCAACCAAAAGGCTTCTATTATTTTTAAAATCTCTTATACTTCCAACGTAGTTTCTTGAAGGAAGAGAATCCAAGGCACTTATTGTTTTATTAGATATTTTATAGCTAGGGTTTTATGAGGGCTCACCAAGCCCCTTGCATTCCAAGATAGGACTTTCATTTAAAGACGGGGTTTTGAATGTTACCCCCTCCTTCATTCCCTTCACGTCCTTTGTTCCCTTTTCCCTTGAAACCCTCAGGTATGACTAATTGACTCCTGAGCTTTTTGTTATGTTCAACTTCTTTTTCTCTAACCGTCTTTCTCAGGGGCCAACTAGTTTTATTTTTGGTGCTCTATGATTCATTTCTAGTACTTTTTTCAGCCTACACTAGGTATTAAACCATGTGTTGAGTGACAACCCCAACAATCTCTTCTGCGAGGCCAACATTTTGAGGAATTATTTAAGGGTTTTGTTGGTGGGAATCTTCTTTGTTTTCTTTCACCATTTCCGGCCTCGGGAGATCCGAGGCCTGAGGTGGGATGGTATCATTTAGTTCACCTTCTTCTGTATCTTCAAATTCTTCTTCATCATCTTGAGTTGCATCATTCACTATCTCATTGAATCTATTCTCCCTTTCTTCATCATGATTTCTTAGGGCATTGAAGGGGTTGCTTGATGTTGTAGCTTAATTATTCCCTCATTCAACTTGGGCTTTTTGTGTTGTGGATTTCCCTTTGGAGCTCTTCCTCTGAGTTTTCCATTGCTCTTCAGGGGCTGTTGATTGTTCCTGTCTTGAGGGCTTGGAGGATTCGGGACAATCTTGGGAAAAGTGTCCATATTCATGATAGATTTTGCACTTGAATGGGATCTAGTTGTAGTATAAGATCTGGTGGTTTTTCCACTCTCTGAGGGTTAGATTTACTTCCATTGGAAAACCTTTTTCCATATCCACCTCCACGCAGTTCTTAGCACATGCAAATTGTGATCCCTTTGGTTAAGCTTTATCAATATATTTTCCCACGTCGTTCCCCTAAGGCAGTCATCACTGCAAAAAGACAAGGGGAGGCGCAGGAATTTCACCCAAACTAGTTTTGTTGTTGGTATGTCTTCATCAAGGTAAAATCTAATGTCCTCTTGTTCTGGTATATGTCGCAGGATCCAAGAAAGTAAGTCCCATTAAGGAAGACAACATCTCTATCCTCTATGAACTCAAATAAGAAGGTGAAGAATCCATTTCCAACTGCATAAATCACTATGTTACCTTTCATCATTTGCCACCATTGCTTGTCAATCCAGGATTCCATGGTCTTCAGTGATGGCCACATTCTACTAAACTTGTCGATCAAAGCCCTTTCAGAATAAGCAAGAGAGGATCTTCAAGCACCCAACGACAAAGTGATATCCTTGATCTTGTCATTGTGCTTTACCAACTTCGACTGAGGCCCAGAGGGATGTGGACGCTTCCGCAGAGAGGAGACCAAGGCGTGAAAAGTCATTGCTTCATATGAATGTGAAGGGGAAGAGCTGAGACAGTGGGAAGAGGGAGGGGGAGGAACCCCCTCGGGACACCATAAAGTAGGGTTTCTGGGATTGAATCAGAGTCGCGGGGTCAGAGCGGGATCTATTTAGATGTGAATATTATTCTCAATTTTACTTTTAATATTTGAGAAGATCAAATATAAAAATTTGTTATTTATTTATATATTAATTGAATGTGTTAAAATATATTGAAGTTTTTATTATAAAGTAAATTATAATTTTTTTAAATAAACTTTAATTTATAATTATTTATTGTAATTCAAATACATTATCAAAATATTTAAACTTTATTATAGTTTTTAATGATTACAAATTTATTAAGGGGTGGTAGGTGTGGAAGGGAGGAGTTATTTTAAGTTTTGGAGGACAAATAGAAGCTAGTTTTTCTTGGATTTTCGGAAAGATTTCTAATAATCATGTTGAAGCGTATGGGCTCTTTCAAGGACTCTCTCTATCTGAGGCAAGAAACATTGACAAGATTCTTATAGTCGGGGACTACAAAATCATTATAGGCCACATTCAGAATTGAACCAACCGAAGGATCCTCTCCTCAATTCAACCTTCAGCTGTATAAGGATTATTCTCTCTCGGTCCTCTAATATCAATGTTTCCATGTTTTGAGGCACAACAATTTCAAGGTGGATGCAATGGAAAATCAAGAAATTGGATTAGTGAGTGGATTGTTATTAATCAACAATAATGTCTCTTATTATCCCATTCCATGACTTCACCCTTGTATGCAAAACGTTAATTTGGTGACTATTTCGCCCAACAAGGAGAATTGCAAGTGGGGAAAATGGGTTTTAGGGGAGTACACATCCCTTCCATCCATGTTTCACCCATGCAAGCTTATTATAGCTCAGTAATATTGATTTATGGTAGCATCAGATGTGCTCTAACTCTCAAAATTTGCAGGGAGGCTTAGAAACATGCATTCTCCAATACCCAGAAATTGTTTTGGGAAATTCCACCCGAAGGTAATTTTATTAAAATAATTAATTATTTTTAATGGGACCCTAACTCTAAACTTAGGAAATTAAAATAATAAATGTGTATTAATCTAAATTGTGGGTGTAACTTCTAGAAGAAGGCAAAGATCAAGTCAATATGATCCTAGCCATTGATTAGAATCTAATATGGGTCATTGATTGATCAGCGCGAGGATTATAAGAGAAAGCTTGATGGGCACTTGGAGAACACACTAAGAGAGTTCAGAAGATCGAATTTTTTAAGCAGAGCAGCTGCCGACGAGAGATTCAAAGTGAGATTTTGCAGTGAGGGGCAGGGATAGTATCCAAAGGGAAATATTTCACATTTGGAGGATACTCAACTGAGAAGGCAAAGGGAGATTCAATAGTGGCAGCGCCGCTGAGCCATAGGGGCTGATGCAAAGCCACGCAGAGGCAACACAAAATCCAAGAGGGGGTCCGAAATTTTCAAAGGGAATTCGAGTTTTAGAAGTTGGGAGCCGAGGTGTGAGACCAGAAGGTATAAATCTAATCACCTAGGCAACAAATCGACCAGCCTAAGGATTAACATTGTCCCTAGTGAGCTTGATGCTAGGCTGACATAGCCACTGCGCAGAGGCAGCCAGAAAAGTCGAGGGAAATATTTCTGGGGCTGGATCAGCCAGGATTTCCAATGATAGTGTGAGGTAATCTCACAAATCTCTCTATCGAGTCTATTCTCTGTAATTGGATTTTCAGGAAGGCTTCCAGAGATGTATTCAAATTTTACTACTGCATAATAATAAAACCCTCAGATCTATTGCACCGGTTTTCCCGCATTGGGTTTTTCTGGGGACATTTGTCCAAAAATAACGGTGTTATTGTGTTGTATTTTCTTTCTTTCTCAGTCTCTTGTTTCCGCATATAAATTAATTAAGTGAAGGTTGCAGTGTATGTATTTCAATATTTGTTGTAGGAAACTGCAAATAACTTGTTCATGTAAATCTAACAAGTAGGAAAAATATCATCAGTTGTTGTAGTAGGGATTCTGGTTTAGGAATTTTCACATGGTATCAGAGCTGCAAGTGGAACAAGAAGAGTAGTGCCAAAGAACCCAGTGTTGCACAGAAGAGGGAGATCGAAAAGTTGCAGGAGGCAGCAGTTTGAAACCCAAAATGGTTTGCGCAATTCTTACTCGGAACGCTGAAATTTCGAGGCAGTCTCTCTTCGAGTTAGTCGACGAAGAGAAGGGCTTCCAGATTGAATATTTTTTTTGGGCAGAGGGAGCATCATTGAAGCCTCAGCATGAGGAGAAGCTGGTGGGATTCAAATTTTTCTACAGGCAGTTTGTTGGGAAGAAAATTGTCAGAAGAGAGACGAGAAGCACGGTTGAGGGAATTTCTTCCTCAGAGAATTCCTAGCTGAGGAATTTGAATTCTCTAGAGCTGAGCAGTAACAAGGGGCAGCAATTTTACTAGCTCCAGCAGGGAGTGTGTAGGCTAGCCCAGTAGCAGCGCAGAGGAGAGAGGAGATTTTCGACATTTGTGGCAGAAATGGAAACCAGTGGCTTGAGGGATCGGGATAGGTTGGATGGGGCATCCAACTACATCATCTGGAAGGCAAGAATGTCGTTCCTTCTAGATGAGTATGCCCTCAAGACATACGTTGACAACATGGTGGTTGTCCCTACAGATGCAAATCCATTGAAGAAATACAAGATTGAGATAGTGAAGGCAAAATAATGATCCTCAACGAAGTGAAGGATCATATCATATGTCACATCGCTAGCAGAGAGATTGCTAAGGAGATGTGGGAAGCATTGTCTATGATGTATCAGGGATCTTCTAACCAACGGAAGATGTACCTTGAAAAGAATTTGAGATCTTCTCAGATGCAGAAGGGGGAGCGTGTGAATCCATTCCTCGCGAAGCTTCAGGAGACCCGTGATGAATTGTCTCTTGTGGGGCATACACCTCAAGATTCAAAGTCGGTTACGCTGGCCCTCAATTCTGTCTCAGATGAGTGGCAAGTCTTTGTCTAGAGTACCCTGGACAGAGCAGCTTTTCCGAATTGGGATGAGATGTGGGCAGCTCTAAAACAAGAGGAGTTGAGGAGAGACTTAGTCAAGGTTAAACTTGATGGAAGCAACAGTGGGTCGAAGCCCAAGGACGAGGAGAATGCAATGCTTGCATCGAAGGGACAGAAGGAGCAACAAAGATGTAAGAAGGACATCTCGAAGATCATGTGTTTCAAGTGTGGTGAGATGGGTCAATACGCTACTCAGTGTCCTCTCAGGCAGAAGGACAACGATGAGAAGCACGATCCAAAGGCTGCACCCGCAAAGATCGAAGGGGAGGAGTCCTCCATGACAGCCGAGATACCTCTAGGAGGGAGGTGGGATAATTTAGAGTTGTAGTTTGAAAGAGCTACAGTTGGGCAGGATCCTTGAGCCCACCTCTTGGATCATTTCCTTGCTACAGGAGCCCAGATCAAAAGTAGCAGGATGGACTAGTGTTGGATCATGTCGAGGAGTGTCGAAGAGACAATTGCAGTGGCTAGGAGCATCAGAAACTGAACAACGTAGAGCAGAGTTGGCAGCAATGCAGATGGCATAGAGTAGAGGTCAGCAGCAACACAGTAGATTCAGAGGGTCAACACAGAGACTAGCAGCGCTCAGGCTTCAGCATTCACATGGTATCATATTGAACACAGTTAGTTTAGTAATTTGGGATTTTTTCCTGTTGTTGGTGGAGTAGTAGCAATAGTTTACAGTGCAGTGGCAATCGGCAGTGATAGTGTTAACAGCAGCACAGATGCAGCACTTGAGAGGGAGTTGTAGTACGAATGCAGTGTTGACAGTGGAAGTGTCAGCAGTAGTACAGTTTCAGCAACAGTGCAGTAGTTGGTGGACAGCAAGTCAGACATCAACAGGGCAGAAGACGATGTTGGGGAGTCAGGATGATACTTAAGTGGGAAGCATTGCTAGAGCACATTCCTTGCTGAGAGGAAGTGTTGATTTATGGTAGCATCGGATGTGCTCTAAGTCTCAAAATTTGCAGGGAGGCTTAGACACATGCATTCTCCAATACCCAGAAGTCGTTTTGGGAAATTTCACTCGAAGGCAATTTTATTAAAATAATTAATTCTTTTTAATGGGACCCTAAGTCTAAACTTAGGAAATTAAAATAATTAATGGGTATTCATCTAAACTATGGGTGTAACTTCTAGAAGAAGGCATAGATCAAGTCAATATGATCCTAGCCATTTATTAGAATCTAATCAGGGTCATTGATTGATAAACGAGAATATTATAAGAGAAGGATTGATGGGCAATTGGAGAACACACCGAGAGAGTTCAGAAGATCGAATTTCTGAAGCAGAGCAGCTTCTGGAGAGAGATTCGAAGTGAGATTTTGCAGTGAGGGGCAGGGATAGTATCCGAAGCGAAATATTTATGAGTCAGAGGATACTCAGCAGAGAAGGTAGAGGGAGATCCAGCAGTGGCAACGCTAAGCCAGAGGGGCTGGTGCAAAGCCACGCAAAGGCAGTGAAGAAGCGAAGAGGGAGTATGAAATTTGCAGAGGGAATTCGAGTTTCAGAAGCGGGGAGCCGGGGTGTGAGACCAAAAGGTAGAAATCGAATCACCTGGGTAGAAAATCGACCAGCCAGAGGATTAACGTTGTCCCTAGTGAGCTTGACATTGGGCTGACACAGACACTACGTAGAGGCAACCAGAAAATTTGGGGGCAATCTTTCTGGATCTGGATCAGCCAGGATTTCCAGTGATACTATGAGGTAATCTAACAAATCTCTCTCTCATGTCTATTCTCTATAACTGGATTGCTATGAAGCCTTCTAGAGATGTATTTAGATTTTACTACTGCATAATAATAAAACCCTCAGATCTGTTGCACCGGCTTTCCCGCATTGGGTTTTTCCGAGGACATTTGTCAAAAAGTAACAATATTATTGTGTTGTATTTTATTTATTTCCCAGTCTCTTATTTCCGCATATAAATTAATTAAGTGAAGGTTGCAGTGTATGTATTTCAATATTTGTCGTAGGAAATTGAAAATAACTTGTTCATGTAAATCTAACAAGTAGGAGAAATATCATCAGTTGCTGTAGTAGGGATTCCGGTTTAGGAATTTTCATAGGTACTCCCCTAGTTTCAGAAATGACATCACATGGAGGCATCAATTATGGATTCTCGTGGGGGCAATGGAGGTAACTTTAATGTCATATTGGGTGAGCCTAGGTGGGAGATTGGATTTTACCTATGTGTGATGAATCTATAGTCCCTCATTGTCCCTTGGCATGAGTTTATCAAGCCACAAATGAGTGAATTCATGCTTCAACTTCTGGAGGTGGCATTTACGTGTCAAGACAGATGGTGGGGGAGGGATTTTTTGGCAACCTAAAAGGATTTATATTTCCAAAATTCCTCATGGGATCTACTATATCAATTTCTTATCAATTTTTTGCTCCTAGGTATGCTGGATTTCATTTATGGCTTCTGTATTTTTTTTTTCAATTTAAATTGGTTCAGTTTTGAGAGGGTGTCAAATATCTCCAATTAGTGGTTGCATGATGGGATTGTGGTTTCTTCCCCTTGTGTTTTTGTTGGCAACCTTGTGAATCTTTAGTCTCTCAATGATAGTCCAGTTAGGTATGCTCTAGCTTTAGTAAGGAAGAATATGACATCATATGTGTTATGGAAGCATGATGGGCTTGCAATGAATTCCCTTTACAAGTACATTTGGTTTCTTCTAAATTTTTGGCCTCCTCGGGCTAGTAATTCTATTTTGAATTGGTATTCTTTGAAACTTGATTTGGTAGTTGTCTTCTTTGTTTTTAAGGTTGTGATTTAGGGAATTGGGTTTTCCTTCATCACCATCTGTCTCATTTTCTTCAGTGTCATCTCTCCTCCCATGAGTTGGTTTTTGGCATCACTGTGTTACGTTCTCCTGGTTCCCATCAATATTTTCTTATGGTTGGAAGTTCCATGGTCATGATGATTGTCATCATATGGGAAAGGGGATTTGTATCTATTTTGGTGTCTAGTCTCATTGGAGGGTGTTGGGCTACAGTGTCCCCTCTACATGTGTTAAGGAAGAGCATTTTTATTAGAGTGGTATTTTCAGCTTGGCTTTTACAAGGCGTTGTCACCTCCAATTTGGCATGCTTTTTGGTTGGTTGGTATCCTTTCCTCTCTTATATTAGTTGTACGGTGAATCTAAACCTTAGGAAATTTCATCCACCAGAGTGGGCAGAGGTTATAGAGAAATTGCAATAATAATTACTTCAACTCCAACATCATCATGGTCAAATTTTATCAACTATTTTGTTTCTATGGAGTTATTGGTTGAACACATTCTCAAATTGTGGGTAAAGCATGAAATGGCATACCTCATATCAACAAATGCAAACTACAATTTACTGCGAACCAATTTCAACAAAGAGTAATTTTTGGTTAATTCATCTTCTCCAATCATGAGACGCCTAATTGATCTGAATTGGATCCATAGAAGACTATCAAAGAACCATGACTGTATCAGGTCGGAAAAACAGCGATCAAAAACACCCTGAACCAGTGGCAATGGAAGCCAGCGTGGAACGATTAGGACCTCAGTCAAAGCGCGTTGACCGAGGCCCATGGAGACTGCGCGGGAGGTCAAAGTAGCCCCTGGGAGCCCCGGATCGGGAAACGGAGGTGGATTTTTATGTCTAGCGCTAATCGCGCATCGCGGGGCGAACAGACCCGAAATGGAGGAAGCCCGAGCACTCGGTCGCGTTGGGAACCGGAGGACCGGGGGCAGAAGGAAAAAAGAAAGTGCTAAACGTACAAGGCGGGACTTGCGCTCTGGAAAACCGGCGGTTTTGATTGGGGTGCCCTTAAACGGTAAGAGGTTTTGGACGAGAGCGGAGCGATTCCACACACTGATCGATGTGTGGCAGGCGGAGGTGAGAGAAAATCGCCATTGATCACGCATTATCGGTCGAGCAAGTCAATCGCGCGAAACGTGCGTATGGCGTCGGATCTGGAGGGCCTAGATCGGACGGTTGAGATCGCGCCCGACGGAGGAAGCGGAATCGACAAGGGAATACGCCGCGTTTTAGAAGGGATTTGGAATTTGTTTTGACCGCCATGGTGGAGGAAAGATTCATCCACGACGTAACTGAAGAAATGAATTGACGAAGTATGCTGGCGCCGTTTAGAGGAGGACAAGTGGCCACTCCCTGAGCATTCATGATGACGCCGAACCAGGAACTCCAAGTGCAGCTATAGAAGGTGAAGAGACAGAGGCGGAAGAGGAACCGAACAGGCATAAGGATCGAATGGCTAAAGCCATGAACAAAGACAGTCGAATCAGAGAAGAAGGAAGAGACAGAAGTCGAGAGACAAAGAAGTGGAACAGTGAACCTAGAGAGGAGGACTGAACACGGAGAATAGTAAAGCAAAGCAGAAGAGGACAGAGGGCCGAGCTGACCAGAGGCAGCATCGAGCACCAAAGGCTTGAGAGATCCGAGCCATCCTAGAGAGGATCTGTCCGGGCTGAGCACCACATTGGGCTCTCCCCTGTAGACCAGAAGGTCATAGAGTTGGTAGGAAGAAGAAGTTTGTGTACTCAAGTGGCTTGGGGAATCCAAGAACCACCCTGCCAAGCAAAACCTGCTTCAGGAGAACTCACATTGAGTCCCTGTATTGTAATTTCTCTGCTTAAAGGCACAATAAAACAAGGCCACCACTGAAAGCTAGACCGGAGATGTAGCCCTGGAGAATAGGGTGAACTCCTTATTAAAATTGCTTGTGTCTTTATGTTTGCTTACTGTATTTCTCTGTTGTCTTTCCATTTTATTGTCTGTGTATTGGCAATCTGATCGATCTGTTGCTTCAATAACACAGAACACACACCAGCACATGAGTCTGTAATACCTTAGTTTAATAAATCTTTAACTGATGTCACTCATAGGGTGAATATCAGATCAAGTGGTATCAGAGCTCTAGGTTGTAAGGTTAGACAAGCTTGTGTTGGTTTAGCTGTGAATGCTCACAAGATCAAAGCTCAAATTAGGAGAAGGAGAGTTGGTGGAAACTAATCCTGAAATTGGGAGAGTCTATTCTCAGAAGACAATGTCAGAGGAAGGTTCTGTTGGGCCAGACCCTCAATTCATAGAGAGTTTCCTAGCTATAAAGTCTATGGTAGAAGAAATGTACAGAGACTTTAGAAAGAAAAAGGTTGAAGATTCATCAGGTTCTAAACAAGATAAAGAAGAAGATGAGTCTCACTGCCATGACCACTCCAAAGGAAAGGGGAAAGAGGAAAGCTTTCTCACACCTCCTAATAGCCCTGTGCATAATAAGAAAGCATCTTTGATTAAGCTAGATGTTAAATTTGATTTGCCTATATATGATGGAGAGTTAAATGCTAAAAAATTGGACAATTGGATTAGACAAATTGATGTGTATTGCAGGGTACAGAACATAAACTCAAACAAGAGTAAGATTCAGCTGGCAAGCCTATGCCTAGGAGGCACTGCCTTGGTTTGGTGGGAAGGCAGAACCCAAGCTGATATGAAAAGACATGGTAAGACCATCTCTGTCTGGAGTGACTTTGTTTCTGCAATCAAAAAGCAGTTCTATCCATTGGCCTACATGCAACAAGCCATGATGAGTTGGCAAACTCTTCGACAGTTGAAAGGGCAAAGTGTGCAAGGGTATACTCAAGAGTTCAGAAAGAGAGCATTGATGTTGGGTATCTCATTAGACTCACCAGATACTCTTTTGAAGTACATTGTTGGTCTACACAGCTACATGAGCCATACCATTCTCATGTTTAATCCCACTAGTATAGATGAGGTATTTGTACAAGCTACTCATCTAGAAGCTAGAGGAAAGAATGGAAATCCAGAAGTTGGGGGACCATCCCAACCCACTGTAAGCAAGAGCAAGGAGAAAAGAAAGCAGAAGTGGAAAGAAAGGAAGGCTAACACTGCACAGAAAGCCAAAGCTTCATGCACTCACTGTAAAAAGGAGGGGCATGATGATGAGCATTGTTGGATTCTGCATCTAGAGCTGAGACCTAAGAAGTCCAAGGGCAAGAAGAAGACGACAGCTGCAGCTATTCAGAAAGATTTGGGGTCAAACTCGGGAGATGAAACAACTATAGTAGCTATAGGTATAAAAGGTAAGAATTATGAAGCATCTACTAGTAATTCTGCTCAATCTATTATTGATGAAGAAAATGAGAGAAAAAGACATGAGCTTTTCCATATTCGAGTTATTTCCAAAAATCAAAAGATTGATACTTTGTTTGATAGTGGCTCACAAGTAAATTTGATTTCTGAAGCAATTGTAAAGAAATTGGGATTAGCAACTACACCTCACAAGAAACCATACCCATTAGGATGGTTGAATGATAAAGCACAACTACAAATGACTAGACAGTGCAAGCTCAAGCTTTCTTTTGGGTCAGCATTTGTAGATGAGGTTGAGTTAGACATAATTCCTTTGGATATATGTGGAATTTTTTTAGGAAGCCCTTACTTGTATGATAGAAAGGTTATTTTCTATAGAGCTGAGAACAAGTATTTACTTATTAAATATGGAATCGAATACTTTGTAAGAGCTCATAAGCTCAAGAATAATTATACTCTCATAAATTCAGGACAGATGAAAAGAATGATAAATTCATGCAACCAATTCTTACTGATGGTTGTAAAGGAAAAGAAACCTGATAAAACCAATGTATTTGAGGGTTGTAATGCTGAACAGCAAGCCGATATAGAAAAGGTTGTTTCAGAGTATGATGTCTTGTTTCAAGAACCTAAAGGTCTTCCACCCAAAAAGGGAATAGTACATGATATTATTTTGCAGCAAGATGTTCCTTTGCCTAACATTGGGATGTACAGGTTGTCTTCTTTAGAGAAGGCTGAAATCAAGAAGCAGGTGCAGGAGTTGCTCGAGAAAGGTTCATCAGGCCTAGCACATCACCATGTGGGTCACCAATCGTTTTGGTGAGAAAGAAAGATGGCTTGTGGATAATGTGCATTGATTACCGAGCACTGAATAAGATAGAGCAGTGAATAAGATAGCAATCAAATATTGTTATCCTCTTCCTCGCATAGACGATATTTTAGATCAATTGAAGGAATTTGTTTATTTCACCAAGCTGGATTTGCAAAGTGGATACCATCAGGTCAGAGTTGCAGAGCAAGATGCATGGAAGACTGCTTTCAAAACAAAGCGGGATTGTATGAATCGTTGGTTATGCCTTTTAACTAATGCTCCTGCTACTTTGATGAGATTAGTGAATGATGTACTCAAACCTTTTCTTGATGATTTTGTTATTGTGTATCTGGATGACATTCTGATTTTTAGTAAAACGTGGGAAGAACATTTAAAGCATGTTAAGCAGACATTATATGTTTTGAAAAGAGAAAAACTTTATGTTAAACTATCAAAATGTGAATTTGGCAAAACATCTCTAAACTACTTGGGTCATATAGTAGGGGGAGGTGAATTAAAAATAGATCCCTCTAAAGTGGCAGCCATTGCGAACTGGCCTAAACCCAAGTCTGCTACAGAAGTGAGAAGCTTCTTAGGAGCAGCACAATATTGGAGGAAGTTCATTTCTAACTTCTCCTCGATTGCAACTCCCTTACATGCTTTAACAAGATTGAGTAAGGTGTTTCAGTGGGGAGGCAAACATCAGAAAGCCTTCGACACCTTGAAACAGAGAATTAGTACAGCACCTATACTAGCACTGCCAAATTTACAAAGACCATTTGAGATCCAAACTGATGACAGTGACTGTGCCATGGGAGCAATGTTGACACAGCATGGTAAACCCATATGTTATCATTCTGAAATTTTTAATCATGCAGTAGTTAACTATCCTACATATGATAAAGAATTGTATGCATTAGTTTAGAGTGTGAAAAATTGGAAACATTATTTAATGGGCAAAGAGACAGTAATACAAACTGATCATCAGCCACTTCAATATCTACACTCCCAAACTAAGTTGCAGCAATCAAGACATTACAGATGGATGGGGTTTCTACAACAATTTCATTTGGTCATCAGATATAAAAAGGGCATACATAACAAGGCTGCAGACATGTTATCTAGACCCATTATAAATGCATCTACCATACTTAAGCATAATTCCGTGCTACATGAAAGCTACATAGAACAATATGCTCAAGATATGTACTTTAAAGATGTATATGCAACTTTGAGTCAAGGCAAAAGAGTAGAAGAATTGGACTATCATGTGAAGGACCGACTCTTATATCATTGTGGGAAACTCTGCATTCCACAAACTGAGAGGATAAAGATAATTAGGGAAACACACACTTCTCTGATATCAGGTCACTTTGGGGTTAGTAAAATAGTTGCACAACTGCAAAGGTTCTGCTATTGGCCGAAAATGAACGAGACGGTTTCTAGCTATGTAAGAGGGTGTGCCATGTGTGCTAAAAGCCAGCCCAGCAATAGAAAACTAGGCTTGTACACTCCATTGCTAGTTCCTTCTCACCCTTGGGAAAGTGTTTCCATGGATTTTGTTGGAAGACTACCTAAATCTAGGAAAGGTCATGACTATCTATATGTTGTTGTGGATAGGTTCAGCAAAATGTGTATTTTGATTCCTTGTAGTAAACAGATCACGGTTGAACAAACTACAAAATTGTTCTTTGAACATGTATGGGTTCGTTTTGGATTATCCACTTCCATTGTATGTGATCGAGACACCCAATTTGTGGGGAAGTTTTGGTCAAGTCTGTGGAAACTGATGGACACCAAACTAAAGAAAAGCACAACTTTTCATCCCCAAACAGATGGCCAGACAAAAGTATTAAATAGGACAGTGATCCAGTTACTGAGAGGTTATTGCAGCAAACATCCTAAGCTTTGTGATGAACACTTGTGTTATGTGCAGCATGCTTACAACAAAGCCAAGCACTCTTCTATACAGAGATCTCCTTTTGAGACCTGTTTTGGTTTCACACCAAGGTCTCCTTTGGATTTTGTATTTGGTAAAGATACCATGGTTGATGGACACAGTTATGTGGACAAGGCAACTAGATTCATTGAACAGATCCAAGAGATCCACCAGGCAGTACAGGAACAGCTGGAAAAGAGCCAGGCCAAGTATAAGGCTAGGCATGACAAGCATCGGATGGAGCATCGTTTTCGGGTTGGAGACCAAGTTTGGTTGTATATCAGCAAGGACAGGATGCAAGGTGAAGGTAAAAAGCTAAAGCATATCAGGTATGGACCTTTTAGGATACTTGAGAAGATCGAAGAAAATGCTTTTCGCCTTGATTTACCAGCTTACATGCACATCTACTCAGTCGTAAATGCAGATTGCTTGAGATTGTTTGAACCTTCAATGATTGAGGACCCTGAAGAGCAGAGTCAATTGCCTTCTATTGATGACCTGCTACCTGAATATCTCAATGAGTTGTAGGAAGACACAGTGTTGGACAGAACGGTAAGGATGACGTGTAGGGGAACTGTCGAGTACCTCAGGATTGGGCTCAAAGGTTCAAAGTCGAGTAGCGCAAAGTGGATTGAAATTGGACAAGTGGAGAAACAGTATCATCACTTAGTTGATGCTTGAAAACCAACTTTTGGTGGTCCAAAAGCTTTCTCAGTGGAAAGGCTGTGATCCGAATCGGATCCATAAAAGATTGTCAAAGAACCATCATGACTGTATCAGGTCGGAACAAATCTCTAAAGAATCCAAAACAGCAATCAAAAACACCCTGAACCAGTGGCAATGGCAGTCAACGTGGAACGACGAGGACCTCGGTCAAAGCGCGCTGACCAAGGCCCATGGAGACTGCGCGGGAGGTCAAAGTAGCCCCTGGGTGAACAGGGCCGAAATGGAGGAAGCCCGAGCACTCGGTCGTGTTGGGAACTAGAGGACCGCAAGCGGAAAAGGAAAAGAAAAGTGCTAAACGTACAAGGCGGGACCCGCGCTCTAGAAAACCGACGGTTTTTATCGGGGCGCCCTTAAATGGTAAGAGGTTTTGGATGAGAGCGGAGCGATTCCATACACCGATCGACACATGGCAAGCGGAGGTGAGAGAAAACCGTCGTTGATCATGCGTTATCGGTCGAGCAAGTCAATCGCGCAAAACATGTGTATGGCATCGGATCTGGAGGGCCCAGATCGGACGGCTGAGATCGCGCCCGATGGAGGAAGCAGAATTGACAAGGGAATACGCCACGTTTTAGAAGGGATTTGGAATCTGTTTTGACCGCCACGGTGGAGGAAAGATTCATCCACAACGTAACTGAAGAAATGAATCGACGAAGTATGTTGGCGCCGTTTAGAGGAGGACAAGTGGCCACTCCCTAAGCGTTCATGATGACGTCGAACCAGGAACTCCAAGCGCAGCTGCAGAAGGTGAAGAGACAGAGGCGGAAGAGGAACCGAACAGGCATAGGGATCGAATGGCTAAAGCCATGAACAGAGACAGTCGAATCAGAGAAGAAGGAAGAGACAAAAGTCGAGAGACGAAGAAGTGGAACAGTGAACCCAGAGAGGAGGACTGAACACAAAGAACAGTAAAGCAAAGCAGAAGAGGACAGAGGGCCGAGCTGACCAGAGGCAGCATCGAGCACCAGAGGCTTGAGAGATCCGAGCCATCCCAGAGAGGATCTGTCTGAGCTGAGCACCACATTGGGCTCTCCCCTGTAGACCAGAAGGTCACAGAGCTGGTAGGAAGAAGAAGTCTGTGTACTCAAGTGGCTTGGGGAATCCAAGAACCACCCTGCCAAGCAAAACTTGCTTCAGGAGAACTCACATTGAGTCCCTGTATTGTAATTTCTCTGCTTAAAGGCACAATAAAACAAGGCCACCACTGAAATCTGGACCGGAGATGTAGCCCTGGAGAATAGGGTGAACTCCTTATTAAAATTGCTTGTGTCTTTATGTTTGCTTACTGTATTTCTCTGCTGTCTTTCCATTTTATTGTCTGTGTATTGGCAATCTAATCGATCCGTTGCTTCAATAACACAGAACACACACCAGCATGAGTCTGTAATACCTTAGTTTAATAAATCTTTAACTGATGTCACTCATAGGGTGAATATCAGATCACTAATAGATTTGAATGCTACCCTTGGTGATGAGTTAGACCAGGTAATTGATGCTTCCCCCCTTCTATAGTCTATTCTTTATGAAGTTTAAATGTATTAAGATTTTAGGGGTTTTTTGGAAGCTCTATGTTTCGAGGCCAATTAGTTTTGCTCCAGATCTAGCTAGAGAATTTTTGTTGTTATTCTTGGAAAGGACTATCTCTAATAGTAAACTTAATTATAGTGAAAGAATATTTTGTAACTTTTGATGTAACCCCAAACACGAATTTTAATATAAATATTCATAGTTTTGGTTGAAAAATGATTTCAAATTTATAGAAGTGAACAATTTTATAGAAGCAATTGATCCCAAAATAGGAAATCTGTAGAAAAATTGGACCAAAAACCAAAAAACAAACCATAATAGGAAAAAAACAAACCAAAATATGATTGACCAAAACATACATAGGATATTCAAAATTTGAAAAAAACATATATATTCATGTGCATCCATATGAATCCAAATCATTATACACAAATATGCAAAGTTTGTCCTATATAGAACAAGTATTCAAAATACTAGTGAGTGCAATCCATCGATGAACCAAAAATACATTAATAAAGAATCCATCTCTAAACCAAAAATATATTAAAAAAAACCTCTAAATGCCTTCTATAAAAAAAATAAAAAAATAAATAAATAAAGAATAAAAAATAAAAAATAAAAAATAAAAAAATCAAGCTGCAACAAATAACTAGATATCATCAAAATCATTGTCTTTATTGGGATCTTCACAAACATAAATCCATCTTAACACCAAATCTATTAAGTGTTGAGAGTTGAATAAAGGTTTGTACCTCAAGAGATTTAATCATTATAAGGGCTTGATAGATATGGTATTGATATGGATTTATGTTGGTTTAATATATGTGCACCGTGTGTCAACGCCATGTTGAACATGGAAGGAATGACAAATCTCCTTCATTTTCAAATATAGCAAAAATATTCTAACCATAAGAATATTTATTTTATTTTTTTCAATTGTTCTATATAATATATACATAGCTAAAACATATTAATTAACATGGAGACCCAAATATTTTATTTAAATCGCACATTGAAATATTTTTAGATACCGAAGAAATTTCCCTCAAAGTGCAAATATAATCTTTTCTTTATTACTTTCAATTACTTTATATTTCTATCTATATAAAATTGTGTTACTTAATATGAACACTAAATTTTTTTATTTATGGCTTACATTAAAATATTTTTTGGTTATTAAGCTTTTTTTTCAAATACCAAATGTGAACTTTATGTTGAATACTAAGGGAATGACACATCTTCATTATGGATTGTCACAACAATAACATTAAAACTAATCAAACATGTATATTCTTTTTGTTTTGTATTATAGTCGATAATATCTTTATTTATTTAGTAAATATTCTATCTTTATTTTAAAAAGAGCATGTGTCAAACTCTAGGTTGAGCATGGTACATATAGTTTGGCTGTGGAATGCGCCTCTTGGTGCAATAATCAATATTACCCTCTAAGCATTAAAATAAGATAGGGAAATTTTAACAAGTCAGTTTAGTGGTTTTGTTTGAGTGAAGGATTCATTCCTTTTAAGGCCATGACATAGAAGTTTAACAATCAATGCCACCAATATTGAGGTACACAGAGGGCTTGGCATTCTTAATTATATGCTAATTTCATATCCTAGTATATGACAAAATCCAATGCAAACAACACAATCCTACCAATTTTAAAATCATGAAAACTATTAAATTTGTTGAATTTTGAATAAGGTTTAAAATTTTACTTTCTTGATATAAAATCCAATCAAGTTGGAACCACTCCCAATAATATTGAAACATAACGCTAATTTTTAATTAAAAAAATGAAAAGGAAAGATAAAAGGAAATCCCACTTAAAGAATTTAACATTACTATTATAGTATTAATAGGATCCTACAATTGAGTATTAGGTTGTCTCCCATAAAAATTATTTTTTTAAACGAATTTTAGTTTCATGGGTCCTTAGTCATGTCATATGAATTCATACAAAACCCACTAGTTTAGTGAAAAAGGGTTAGTTCAACCACCGAACCACTCCCAATAATATTGAAACACATAATAGTAATGCTAATTTTTAATTAAAAAAATGAAAAGGAAAGATAAAAGGAAATCCCACCTAAAGAATTTAACATTACTATTATAGTATTAATAGGATCCTACAATTGAGTATTAGGTTGTCTCCCATAAAAATTATTTTTTTAAACAAATTTTAGTTTCATGGGTCCTTAGTCATGTCATATGAATTCATAAAAAACCCACTAGTTTAGTGAAAAAGGGTTAGTTCAACCACCGAACCACTTGGTTCCATTGGTCACATGAGATCTCACCTACATTTTCAAGTAGATGGGTCCTTAGTCATGTCATATGAATTCATACAAAACCCACTAGTTTAGTGAAAAAGGGTTAGTTCAACCACCGAACCACTTGGTTCCATTGGTCACATGAGATCTCACCTACATTTTCAAGTACATGTGTCACAGGAGACTTTAACTATGTTTTCAAGTACCGGGAAAGGAATTGTAAGCCATAGCGTTATTTTTATTACCTGTAATAATTAATAGCAATTCTAGGTTTTTTTTAATAAAAAATTTTATTTAAATGGTCTTTTGCCTAGAATAGATTTCTTGAGTTAATAATCTATAAAATAAATATGCCCTTAGCAAAGGGTCTCTGTGAGTTCAGTTAATTGAACAAAGTTATAGTTGAATTTTTGTTTATTTTTATTTATATGTAGTAACTTGTTAGTATTTTTATTATATTTGTTTGAAGTGTAAAAGAATGGTGTTGAGTGGTTTTAGTTAAATAAATATAATAAATATTAGAGTGAGATATTTGTAAGTGAACAAATTTTTTTTTATGAAATTTAATAAATATAATATGATATTTATTAACCATTAATTAATTTGATTATCATATTAATAAAAATGGTTGAATAATAAATTATAATTTTTTAAAATTATTTTGTATTTTCAAAATATTAATATAAAAAATTTCAAATATGTTAATTGGTTGAGAATTGATTGTTATCTTTTCGACGTACGTTGTTATAATGGCTTTGAGTCACCATTCTTAAAATACTGGGAAGTTTTCAAATATCAATCAATTTTATAAATACAACTTTTTCTAAATGAGAATCATTCAAAATATCACATAAAACAAATTATATTTTAAACAAATAACAAATTTTCTAATCTTAAAAGCAAACTGTGCATAGTTGTTCAATACCAATAAGTCACAAATTTTGAGGAAACCTTGGTTTTTAGGTTTGTTAATGTTTATTGATTAATTAAAATAAACCATCAAAAAACACAATAGTTATAAAAAAAATTAATATAATTTACATTTTTTCCCAAAAGCAAAATGTTTGCAATTTTATTTATATAAAAAAAATTACATTAACATAGGTCTGCAGGCATTCCAATTAAAAAAAAAAATTAAAAAATTACATTAACATAGGTCTGCAGGCGTTCCTATTTTATTTATATAAAAAAATATTACATTATCATGTGTTAGTAGGCATTCCAATGCCTATAAACAACCCGTATGAGCCTTCTAGCTCCTATAGAATCTGTGGATTTGCTCAAAACTTTGAGCTTCAAAGTACTATATTATTACAGAAAAATTCTTCAAAACTATATTGGTTTTTCATCAATTTATGTTTCATATTACATACATAAACATGTATCACATATAATCTCAAAATTTACACGAAAACTGTTTTAGAATTTCGTATGAAGATAAAACTTTTATTTTGTCCCACATGTCACTAAGATATTATGATTGTTGGCCTTCTTCAACATTTGTGACTTTCCATATGCCACAATACAATTCCAAACCAGCTTTGAAGAGGCGATTTGCTTCTTCATTTATGGTCATTCAAACATGATCAAAGGAAATATTTGTAAAATATGTGATGAGAATCAAAATATGTTGATAGAGAGGCAAAAGAGTGTAGTTTCTTAGTCTAACTCTATCTTTCATCCAGTGTATGACAGGTAGAGAGTCCCCACAGATATGTAAATAAGTGATTTCTTGTTCCTTTGCCAGTTGAATTAATTGTTTTAGAGCAAACAATTCAACAGAATTATTTATAGTAGGACCTATGTTGACGAAGAAGGAGATATAGTGGGATAATGAAAGATAAATAATGCCTCCTCTGCCACCCATTGATAAAGATCCTTGGGTAGCTATGTCAATAAAGCCCAAGGTATATCAATCTAAATCATCGTTTTAGGTGTTAGAGAAGGAGTGTATATTTTGTGATCAACCAAAGAATAATATAGCCACAATTACATGAAGAAATAAATATTTTTTTATAATTTATATTACACTAATATGGTAATGTGGGTAAAGCTTCTTTCTCTATTGTTATTGGAATATAGCTGATCTAAAATTAAAAACTTGAAGGTTTTATTAAAAAATTGCAAGTCATGTGGGCAATGGATCAATTTGAAAAAGCACATAAACTTAGTGTTTTTAGTTAAGTTTGCATAAATAAAAAAGAGAAAAATAGACCATGAACAATGTCCCACAACAACAGTTTGATGACAAGGTTCACCCCTCCCCGGCTATGTCTTCGGGTCCATCTTCCAATGTTGGGCATTTAAATTATATGCTCAAATCGTAAATTACATCAGTTTGCATAGCTCAAATTAAAAAAAATGACATGACCATTGTGTCCAGAATGCTCAAAAACCCCTATCTAGGCTCTTCTTGAGCTCAAAAAGGTTAAAAAATGAGCAAGATATGCTCCCCGAATAAAATTTGGCTATTTGTTCTACAATTATGCAAAATTGGCTAATTGTTCGACATATTATGCTTTTCTTCCAACCACCAAGCGAACAAGTTTCCTGCCGCTGGTGGGATTCCTGCTGAAAAAGGCGCAAAACGTCGCCTCTTTAATTCCACCCATAACCCCCTTAAGCGCTGATTTTTCAGCCCCAAGGGGCGGTCACATGGCACAAGTGATTGGGACCCAGGCTAACCGCTCGCCCCCGCCAGCTTAAATTCCTTTCTCGTCGCATTGGTCATGTGCGGTGTATTTTTCCCACGGGTCATGGGTAATCGTCAGGCCCCTTCCCCCAAATGCGCCTGAACTCGCATTTAAATTAAACCACCAATAGTTATATGTTAAGAAATAACTGATGGCGGATTGGTGATACATGCGGTTTGTTGCGACGAGGTCCAGGGGTTGAACCTCGCCAAATCTGGTTGGCTAGCCAATAAAAATTTTGGCTAATGTGTGAGGGCCACGTGGTGCCCTCCTATTGGGCCACGTGGCACCTCTTCATTGGGTCACTTCAACAACCTGCGACCAATCACAAATTGTCAACCCAATTGTACAGCCCCGCCACATGTCACTCCCAAATTTTTTCATATGACATTGTACCATGCACAATTAGCTGATAACACCATCATACAGACTTCCCAATCAACATCCCAGTGAACCCTGCAAGTTAACTTTTAGTTGTTGGGCAAAAACATCAGAATATCATAACTTTCGCATACGACGTCGGATTGAGGAAATTCAAGCGGCGTTGGAATTGGAACAAAGAACACTATGATTTGGCACTATTTTTGATCAATTTTGAGCACTTTAAATTCTGAGCATATTTTTTATCCCCCTAGATCACTCCTCCCCACTGGAAGCTTCTGGACCACCAAAAGTCTATTTTTAGTTAGCAAGTAAGTGAGGGTACAACTCCCTTACTTTTTCGATCTCAATCCACCTTTCATATCTTGAAACACTTTCATTCATGCGAGTCCAATGACAACACCTCTAAATTTGTGTAATTGTTTTGGCTTTCTTGTACCTGATTACCAAGAGAAATTGTTGTAGGAATCTCATCCACCTGAAATGTCTAGCTTGTTGTAGCTTGGTTTTCGATTGTATATATTGCAAAGGTTGATGGTCAATATGAATAATTGTTTCTTTTCCCATCAAATAATGCTTCTTTTTCTTCACGCTTTGTACCAAAGCATACAACTCTTTATCATAAGTTGGATAGTTAATTACTACATTGGTAAAGGTTTCAGAATGATAACAAATAGGCTTACCATGTTGCATCAAAACTGCTCCCATGGCATAATCACTTGCAACGGTTTGAATCTTAAATGGTTGCTTAAGATATGGAAGTGCAAGAACTAGTGCTATACTGATTTTCTCTTTCAATGTATCGAAGGCTTTTTGTTGCTTGCCTCCACACTGGAAGACATGTTTCACACTTCTCAAATTATGTAGTGGAGATGCAATAGATGAGAACTTGTTAGCAATAAACTTTCTCCAATATTGGGTTGCTCCCAAAAAGCTCCTAACTTATGTTATATTATTGGGTTTAGGCCAATTCACAATGGCTTCAACTTTTGAGGGATCAATCTTCAATTCACCCCCTCCTACAATATGACCCAAATATACTAAAGAAGTTTTCCAAAATTCACACTTAGACATCTTCAAATACAATTTCTCTTTCTTTAAGACATTTAAAACTTGTTTCACATGCTTGACATGCTCTTCATGAGTCTTACTGAAAATCAGAATATCGTCTAAGTAGATTGTAACAAAATCATCAAGGAATGGTCTCAACACATCATTCATAACTCTCATGAATGTTGCAGGTGCATTACAAATCCAAAATGGAATAACTAACCATTCAAACAAACTTTGTTTGGTCTTGAAAGAATTCTTCCAAATATCACCTTCAACAATCCTGATCCAATGATAACCGCTTCTCAAATCTAACTTAGTGAAATAGACAACATCTTTTAATTGGTCTAGCAAATCATCAATATGAGGAAGTGTTGACGGTGTTGGACCCGCCAACATTCAGGGGATCTCCCTGGTATGAAGTCCCAACTAGGCCTCACACCATTTGGTGTAGGAGTCCCATTGGTACGATGGCTCGGTTGCCATTATCTTAAAGATATTCCTTAGCTCTTGCTTTTCAGCACATGAGAGTAGTCTCCTTCGTCTTCGAACAGCGAGGTTCATGTGCCTAGTGAGTGCTTAGTGTTACTTGTGTCAAAGTTATTTCACCACAGAGAGAGAGGGTGGAAGTAATTCTCCAATCGAAAGGGAAAATTCCCAACTTTGTCACAGACACACAACACAACAGGACATGTGCAGCTTCCAGCAGAGTAGTCCACACGGATGCGGCAGTCACACACACAAGAAGGAATAGCACGTAAAACACTCAATGGAGTATTCTACGCAAGTGCGACGGTCGTTATAACAAGTTTATGGAAAGGTTTTGTCTTATGTCCGGTGAGGCAGCCGACGTGGGCAAGACAACGTTAACATCTTATATAATACATTTCATAAACATATTTATTAGAACAATTGAAAAAGTTCAATTGTTTTAACACGGTTTAAAGCAACATGCATTACAAGTGTTCCATGATTAGTCTTACAAACAATTACAATACATGTGTGAAAACGTGTTAGCTTGTTGTCAAGCTTCTGAATTAAGCGAAAGTTCCAAGACACATTGATACACCATACATCACTAACGCCGTGAGAGGGGCGTTGGAGCCATTGCTCGCTCCTCAAAGAAAAGACTACAGACTCTCAAGGTTATGTGGGAGGAGCCAAGGTGAAAATTCCTTTGCATGTACAAATGAGGGGTATTTATAGCCAAGGGTACAACTTGGCCCTTGTGACTGTTCGACTTCCCTCATGACTATTTGACTTTCATGACTTTTCAACTTTACATGACTCTTTAGATTACATGTGGGTCTCTTGGACTTCCACATTACATTACATTGATTTACAACAGTATTGCCCATAGTAGTGATGTGGCCGACATGAATCATAACACAACTCGACACAACAATGTTGGTATGTTCATGCTGCTGGCGATGTCCATGTCGAGATGCAATGTTGCTGAGTGATGGATGTGCTCTTGGTGTATCATAGCTTCATCTCTGCATGACAAGGTGTGCATAGTCTTTGATGGTCTTGGTGTTTTCTTGATGTCGCATACGCACACCACTCACTCGTTTTCACTTTGGAATGCTTCGCGTGATCGTTCATTTGCAAAAAAATATCCTTGCATGCATCGTCCGTTCACGAAAAAATCTCCTCGCATGCATCGTTCATTCACGAAAAAATCTCCTCTCATGCATTGTTCGTTCATCCATTCACAAACAAATCTCCTTTGATGTGCTCTCCTTGTTCATCTTGTCCGTCGCCCACGTCATGTCATATTCATGTACCTGCATCTACAATCACTCATGACGCGACGACATCAAATCCATAAATATCCTAGTCTACCATGATGCATTTTCATTCGCTTTCATGTGCAGGTGACCGAGAGAGAGGACAGGGCTATGAAACTACACAAGACAGATTTCAAGCTAGGATGTGGGCTCCGGGCACTGCCAGTGGAAATTGCACAGAAGTCACTGGGAGGCTATGATGGACAATCTGGATCAGCAGTGACTATCCACGGGATTTGGCTCGACTGGCGAGAAAATCTGCGCAATTTTTTTAGGGAAGCAGTGCAGGTAGCAGAAGGGCTTGGCAGCAAAAACTGCGCAATTCCTTCGGGGAGCTAGCAGCGGGCTGCAAGAGGCTTGCCGGGAAAAGATGTGCATTTTTTCTAGGGAGCTCGTAGCGGGCTGTGGGATTGTTGCTAGCAAAAACTACGCAATTTCTAGGAGGCTTCCCTGCAGAACATCCCATCACAGTTTCTAAGATGAGCGGGATGTTGGGTAGCTAGGAGATTTCTCATGAAAACTACATAGTTTTTTGAGTAAGCAGCAGGTCGGCTGACTAGGTGACTAGCTGGAAAAACTACGCAATTTTTTGAGGGAGACAGTGACGGACACATTGTGTCTGTCCGGCATGTCTGTGCAGTTTCTTCAGTGAGTGGAGTGGGCATGCTTGACATCTTTTGCGCAATTTTTTAAGGGAGTGAGTCTCGGGGTGACTACCCAGTCAATCTCTCTGGTTGACCAATTGGAGGCTTACTTGATTTTCTTGCAGGCAGCGCAGATTGACATGGCTTGCTAAGAAACTTCTTCGTTGTTCTGGGTGACAGTCGATTGAGTCGATTCTAGTATTGCGCAGTGCAGACTGCCTGGAAGGCATCCTCAAACTCTTCACAATTTTGGGCCGCAGTACATAATCACTGAGAGTTGAAACTACACAGTACGGCTCAACGGATGTCCAGCTGTTGGAGGATGGTATGGTCGACAAAGCTTCAAAAAAATGACAAAGTGTGTGAACGAATGACTTCATACATGCATGATATCGTGAACACACACTCAATATGACTTGACGACAAGACACCTCAAACCATTAAGACAACATATGCTTAGTATGATTGACCGATGGTGTGAGCGAAAAGTGCAACACTTGAGATAGATCTTTGGACGACCACGATGACTCTTGTGTGACAGTGTATACAAATTCGTGTGTTAGTGCATCGGATATTTACATAGAGAATACATCTTATACACACGAAGTGGGACCTTGTGTGTGGCCAGAACATGACTGCAAGCATGACATTGTGACCAACATGCAAAATATGTTCGTTGAACGGTCAAGTGAGGAGGGTGCAAAGACTCAACACGATCTCACAAGATGAGCCCGAATGTTTTCAAACATCAAGGAAAAACCCAAGGAAGGCTCTGAAATTGAATGCAGGCCAAAATTTTGGAGGTTGTTGCAACCGCTACAACACTTGGCGACACAGTGGTTGAACTCCAGCTTCTCTGTTTTGGTCCATTAATGGCACAGGGCCTTGGCCTTTCAGGGAGTATTGAAATGTTGTGTGGGTTACTTCGGCTTCCCCACTTACCCCATGGACAGACATGGTTCACCTTTCACCAACTCAGTCAAACACAACAACAAGTTTCATCTTGATCATAGTGTTTCGAAATCAGGAAGGGTAGTTTGGCTCACAAGTTAAAAAATTTCGCAAAATATAAGTTTTCGTCTCTGGTGTTTCTCCGCTTCTAGTAGGCCTAGAAAGTACCTCGGCAGATTCATGCAGGAACACACGCATTTCTCCATTTTCAGCGAGCCTAGTCAGTACCCTGGTGGAGTTGCATGCTTCACCTCTCTACACAGGGTTCCTTTCTCTTCTTTTGCCTTTGTATTTTTAAAGAGGATTGTGCATAGGGACTTATTTATTTTTGGGGCAGAAGAGGGATCTCTACTTATTGAGATTAGAAGAGGTTGTTCCTTCAGAGAAGCATGTAAGACCTCTGACATAGGTTTTCTCGTTTAGATTTTCCCCTTCTCCATTTCTTCTAGTTGGATGAGTTTGATCACATAGAGAAGAAGGATAAGTATAGGCATTGGGTTTCCCAGTGTAGACACAAGTTCATGGTTAGACCTAAGCTTCCCTTGTAGATGGCTCGTATTTTCCTTAAAGACTTCATCGATCGAAGGTTACAACCAAGCACAGAGAGGACGGACGCGGGACTGGCCAAGTGTTGTAGTGTCACAAAACTCTTTAGATCTTAGCCACATACTCATTCAAAATCTAGAACTCAGTAGAGGGAAGCACTTATTTACAAAACTAAAAATAACATGATACTAAGCAAACAAAACAAAACAAAACAAAAATAGTAAGCAAAGCAAACAAAACAACAAGCAAGCAAAGCAAGCAAGCAAACAAACTAAACCAAGTTAGCAAGCAAACAAACATGCAAACCAAAAATCAAATACTAGCGAGAAAGAAAACACTACTCCTACTCCTATGCTAAATGTTCGGGGTTATGTGAAATGAAATTTCCAATGAAGCCACCATAGGCGTACCCGACCTGCAATCACAAAGATACAAGTGATTAAAATAGATAAAAAATAATGCACAACAGAAAATGTAAAATCTTGACAAACTTACACACAATAGAGAACGTCTTGCCTGTGGGCGGAAAGATGTGTCACAACTACCCAACACACATGATTACCTCTTCAGTGACTATCGTTTTTCAACAAACCTTGAAGGCCTTTTGTGAGTCTGTGTTATTCTACACCAAGTTCCTTAGCGAGTGCGAGGAAGGACTGAATATTGTTACCTACAACACGACTCACCAAGTAAGATTGTTCCAACCATTCCGTGATTAGATCATAAAATCTGTGATGGTTGTTTTGAAAGACTCATGATCTCTAAGAAGATGGATTCCTGATTCAATAGAAGGGATCGTGATGGAAATCTGGTATGGATAGATAGATCTAATCATTATCATTGGTCATGTTAAGACAGTGAGGACTTGCCATGGCCAGCATCACAGGCCAAAGTGCCTCACTTGCTTGACAAAAGTCTGAGGAGAAAGATGTCACACGGTGAAGATCGTGGTGCGTGAAGCGACTCTCATTGGATGTATTGTTGGGAAAATGATAAACTGCATGACAGCCACCCAAGATAGAAGAAAAATCAGACTAGTTGGTCGAGATGCCAAATTCCCAGTTTGACACGAACAAAGAAAATTTTTGAACAATCTTGCGAATGCTCTGAATGAGGGAACCAAGTTCGTTGTGTGCTAGATATGACAGAACACCCACCTACAACTGGTGAAAAATTGCGCAGGCATCATGGTCATCATAGAAATGTAGAAAGGATGCCAGCACTGTGAATGTGTGAAACCAGTTGGGGTGTGGTGAAATGAGAGTAACTTGATTCGCGTGATAGGTTGTGCGCTCGTCATCACACAGGGAGATTGCTGGTGTGATGAGCGAGCAGATTTGATGTGAAAAAATCACTAGAAGATCAAGGAGCTGATTACGGGATAGAACACCTGATAAGTATGATTCTGGAAAACATATCCTTTGATATTATCAACTTCGTTTTTCCATGATTGATGAGGGACGAACACTCCCAACTCGAATTGAATGTAAGGGAGGTGCATGAAGATGGACATGTTATAACAAACTCGTGGATTCAGTCATTGGTGAAAATTTGAAATTTTTAAATATCACACCCGGAATAGTAAACATTCTTTACACAGAGGTCCATGTCGAGTGCAACCATGCAGATATACGGATTGTGCATGAGAAACGAGATCTGATTTGGTTCGAGGGGCTTACTAGAGTCGTGAGGTCCTGACATAACCATCAATGGATGTTGAAGTGCCTCGACTCCCTGGCACGTCCCGGAACTTTCTAGAATTGAAAATTTTCATTTTGAGATGTGAACCAGATCATGCATGGCTTGAGGATGGTTGTTTTTGTTGATTTCAAAACTTCTCTTAGGATAACAACCATCTCTATCACAGGCTTCATCAAAATTTTCAGCTTCAGCAAGTTGCCTTGACGAGTTGTCTTCATGCAACACACAAGATGATGACAAGTGGGAAGAGTCTTGTGCATTGAGACTGTTTTCATCATGGAAAACCTCATTGCCTTGTGTCGATCGAGGAGATAACTCATAAGATGAAGAAGCAAGAGAACAGGGAGAATCTCCGCTGCATGTAGATGCGCTATGAATGGTAGGACACACGGGCAAGTGAGGTGCAAAGGAAGTTTCTATATGGATGTCTACTTTGACTGGTGCACATTCCAGATCTGAGTTAGAGTGTACATGAGAGAACAATAGATCACATGATGTGCTTGGGTGTTCATCACAACATACGGAAGCATGGGAGTGATGACAACCCAAGATTGGAGGTTGATCAAAAGAATTAATTGTGCATGATGTTTCACCAAGATTCGCAGATTGAGAATCGATCAAGAATGGAAGCTCAATGTTTTGATGTGAACTATTTTGAAACATAGAAGAGGAATTGATTGTGTCTTCACCTTCCTGCTCTTCCACTTGTATAATGAGACTGCCTTGCACATGAACGCAATTTGATCCAACAACTTGAGAATTAAGAGAGTGCACATAGTTAGCTTGTGATGCGGATGGTTCAAGCGAGTCATGGTACAAGGAGTCATGGCTTGTAAATGATTGAGGATGGAAGAGATACAGATTAGACTCAAGACTTGGGTTACGAACTGTAATGTCCTCTTACGGAACGGAGGAATGAATTTTCGCCATAGGATTTCTGAGCCATTCTGGAAATTCCTCCATTGGAGCGAGAGACAGCTGAGAATAAGGGTTGGGAACATGCTGCACATATTTCTCAGCTTTGCGACTACTGCGAGGGGGTATCTGCTGCCCAGATTTCTTAGCTTTGCGGTCGCTACGAGGGGGCACCCTCTTCGAGACATGCGGGGTCTCGTGATCTGCAAGAGTCGAGAAAGAAGGGAAATCATGAGGTTAACCGTTTCAAGAGATATGAACCAAGTGTTTTAGGTCTTTGCTCATGAAGTCGAGGTCTACAAACCGTTCAGGAATTTCGTGACATAGGTGAAGGAAGCGGGTAGAAAATTCCTCAACTAATTCGCCAGTCTTCATTCTTAGATGAGAGATTATTTCATAGACATCCTGGTGGTCACACTTATCGAAGGATTGATGGAGCTCCTTGAGGAAAGTGAGAAGGGAATGGACGAAAGCCAATGGCAGGGTATGACGCCACGATTAGCACGACCTACAAGGGTGAGGAAGAAAAGTACGTAAACAAGCTCATCACTATCAATTTCGTGAGATTCGCAGAAATGAAGAAAATAAAAAAATGTGCTCGTTTACGGACATTCTGTCCTCGCCGTCAAACTTTAACAAGGACAAGTAATCAAGAAGTTCATCGAGGATTAATAATTGATTAAGGTAGAAATGACAGAAACACCCCGGGAACACGAATTGTGTATGATCCATTGGGTAAGAGATTCAACCCAGATGTAGCGGTCTCATCTTGTCATCTGGCCTTCCTTCTAGCACCAAAATGTTGACTGTGTTGGACCCATGAACATTCAGGGGATCTCCCCGGTACAAAGTCCCAACTAGAACTCACACCATTTGGTGTAGGAGTCCCATCTAGTATGATGGTTCAGTTGCCATTATCTTAAATATATGCCTTAGCTCTTACTTTTCAGCACGTGAGAGTGGTCTGCTTCATCTTTGAACAGCGAGGTTCGTGTGCCTGATGAGTGCTTAGTGTTACTTGTGTAAAGATTGTTTCACCGCAGAGAGAGAGGGTGGAAGTAAGTCTCCAATCGAAAGGGAAAAGTCCCAACTCTATCAAAGGCACACAACACAATAGGACATGCACAACTTCTGGCGGAGCAATCTACACGGATGCGGTAGTCACGCACACAAGAAGGAATAGCACGTACAACACTTAACGGAGTAGTCCGCGCAAGTTTGATGGTCGTTATAACAGGTTTATGGAAAGGTTATGTCTGATGTCCGGTTAGGCAGCCCATGCAGGAAGGATAGCGTTAACATCTTATACAACACATTTCATAAATATATGTATTAGAACAACCGAAAAAGTTCAATTGTTTTAACATAGGTTAAAGCAACATCCATTACAAGTGTTCCAAGATTAGTCTTACAAACAATTACAATACATGTGTGAAAACATGTTGGCCTGTTATCGGGCTTCTGAATTAAGCAAAAGTTCCAAGACACATTGGTACACCATACATCACTAACCCCATGAGAGGGGCGTTGGAGCCACTGCTCGCTCCTCAAAGAAAATACTACAGACTCTCAAGGCTATGTGGGAGGAGCCAAGGTGAAAAGTCCTTTGCATGTACAAATGAGGGGTATTTATAACCAAGGGTACAACTTGGCCCTTGTGATTGTTCGACTTCCCTCATGACTGTTTGACTTTCATGACTTTTCAACTTTACATGACTCTTCAAATTACATGTGGGTCTCTTGGACTTCCACGTTACATTACATTGATTTACAACAGTATGGCCCACAGTAGTGATGTGGCCGAAATGACTCATGACATGACTCGACACAATAGTGCTGGTATGTTCATGTTGCTAGTGATGTCCATGTCGAGTTGCAATGTTGTTGAGTGAAGGATGTGCTCTTGGTGTATCATAGCTTCACCTCCGCATGACAAGGTGTCAGGAGTCTTCGATGGTCTTGGTGTTTTCTTGATGTCGCATGTGCACGTCATTTTCTCGCTTGCACTTTGGCATGCTTCACGTAATCGTCCGTTCGCAAAAAAATATCCTCGCATGCATCATCTATTCGCGAAAAAATATCCTCGCATGCATCGTTTGTTCGCAAAAAAATCTCCTCGGATGTATTTTTTTTCGTCCGTTCGCGAACGAATCTCCTTTCATGTGTTATCCTTATTCATCTCTTCCGTCGTCACGCCATGTCATATTCATGTTCCTGTATCTGCAATCACTCATGACGAGACGACATCAAATCCATAAACCTCCTAGTCTACCATGATGCATTGTTGTTCGCTTTCTGATGCAGGTGACCGGGAGAGAGGACAAGGCTATGAAACTAAGCAAAGTGTATTTCAAGCTGGGATGCAGGCTTCAAGCACTACCGATGAAAATTGACAAAAGTCACTGGGAGGTTGAGATGGACAATCACGATCAACAGTGACTTTCCGCAGGATCTGGCTCAACTAGAGGGTAGATCTGCGGAATTTTTTGAGGGAAACAGTGCAGGCAGCAGAGAGGCTTGGCTGAAAAAAACTATGCAATTCCTCCAGGGAGCTGGCAGCAAGCTACAGGGGACTTTCTATGAAAAAATGCGCATTTTTTCTAGGGAACTGGCAGCGAGCTACGGGAGTGTTGCTAGCAAAAACTACGTAATTTCTGGGAGGCTGGCCTGCTTAACATCCCATCATAGTTTCTGAGCTGAGCGAGATGTTTGGCAACTAGGAGACTGCTCATGAAAATTGTGTAGTTTTCCAGGTGAGGAGCAGGTCGGTTGACTGGATGACTGGCTAGAAAAATTGTTCAATTTTTCTAGGGAGACAGTGACAGACACAGAGTGTCTGTCTGGCATGTCTGCGCAATTTCTTCAATCAATGGAGTAGGCATGCTTGACAGCTTTTGCGCAAATTTTTAGGGGAGTGAGTCCCGGAGTCACTGCCCGGTCAAACTCTTTGGTTGACCAGTTGGAGGCTTACTTGATTTGCTTGCAAGCAGCACAAATTGAAATGGCTTGCTGAGAAACTTTTGTGTTGTTCTGGATGACGGTCAGTTGAGTCGATTCCAGGATTGCGCAGTGCAGACTGCCTGGAAGGCCGCCTCAAGCTCTGCGCAATTCTGGGTAGCAGTACATAATCACTAAGAGCTAAAACTGTGCAGTGCAGCTCAGCGAATGTCTGGTTGTTGGAGGATGGTCTAGTCGACAGAGATTCAACAAAATGACCAAGTGTGTGAATGAATGACTTCATACATACATGACCTCGCGAACACACACTCAACATGACTCGACGACAAGACGCCTCAAACCATCAAGACAACATATGCTCAGTGTGACTGATCGACGGTGCGAGCAACAAGCACAACACTTGAGATAGATCGTTGGACGATTGCGACGATGCTTGCGTGACATTGTATACAACCTCGTGTGTGAGTGCATGGGATGTTTACATAGTGAATACATCTTGTACACACGAAGCGGGACCTTGTGCGTGGTCAGAACATGACTACAAGCATGACATTGTGACCAACATCAAAATATGTTTGTTGAACGGTCAAGTGAGGAGGGTGCAAAGACTCAATACGAGCTCACGAGATGAGCCCAAGTGTTTGCAAACATAAAGGAAAAACCCAACGAGGGCTCTAAAATTGAATGCAGGCCAAAATTTTGGAGGGTGTTGCAGCCGCTACAACAGGAAGAGGATAACGATTTTTTACCCTGATTTTGTTCAAATCTCTAAAATTCACACACATGCGCCATGTACCATCCTTCTTTGGAATCAAGACAATAAGAGACCCACAAGGAGATGTACTACACTTGATGACCCCTTTGTCAAGCAACTCTTGAATTTTCTTCTTGATCTCTACATTCTCCAAAACTGGCATTTTGTACAAGCCAATGTTTAGAAGAGGTGCATCCTGGTGCAATTGAATATCATGTTGAATTTCTCTTTTAGGAGGCAACCCTTTAGGTTCCTAAAACATATTATCATATGTGTTAACAACTTCAACCAAATCATGCTTGATTTTTGCATCACATCCTTGGAAAGCTTCAAATTCAATAATATCTTTGGGTTTGATCATCAACGATACAAAATTCTTACTAGCATTTACAAGCCTTTTCATTTGACTAGCATTTACAAGAGACAAAATCATCTTCTTGCGATGTGCTCTAAAAATATACTCAATTCCATCTTTTAAAATATGATATTTGTTCTCATGACGATAGAATATGGCTTTTCTATGACTCACACAAGTATGGACTCCCTAAAATAATTCCACATATGTCAAGCGGTACAACATCAAGCTTTACCTCATCAATAAAGTTTATAGTGATGGCGAATTTAAGTTTACATTTTCTTATCACTTACAATTTGGCATTTTCACATACCCAACCCAAAGGGTAAGGTTTAGGATGAGGTGTAGTTTCTAAGTTTACTTTCTTGACAATAGCTTAAGAAATAAGGTTAACTTGAGATCCAATATCAAACAAAGTATCAATTTTGGTATGTTTTTTAATGACCCTAATATGGAAAAACTCAATTCTTTCTTTATCATTTTGAGACTCAATAGGCTTACTAGAAGAACTATTAATTGAAATACAAGCTTTACCTTTCATTCCCTTGGCTGTGATTTTGGTCTCATCGCCTGAATTAGATCCTAGATCTTGTTGAGTTGTTGCAAAAGTATTTTGTTTCCCCTTGTTGTTAAACTTCTTTGGTATCATTTCTGGATGTAGTTTCCAACAATAGCCTTTATCATGCCCTTCTTTTGAACAATGTTTACAGGTAAGTTTCTCTCCCTCTTTCTTGATTGTAGCATTATTTTTTCCTTTGCCTTTAAATGTCCCCTTTCCTTTCTCTCCACATTTGGATGGCTTCTCACTAGTCTCTTGAGGAACATTCTTCCCTCTTGCTTCTAAATGAGTTTCTTGAACACATACTTCATATGGATTGGTGGGATTAAACATAAAAAATTTATGTCTCAAATAACTATGTAATCCACCTATGTATTTAAGGAGAGTGTCTTGTGAAGACAAATCTACACCCAAGATTAAAGCTCTTGTTCTAAATTCTTATGTGTAACTTTGAACATTTTGACCTTTAGCTTGTCTAAAAATTTTCCAATCTGTAATTGTTTTTTGCATGTAAGCTAATGGATAAAATTGCCTTCTTAATGCAGCTACAAAATAATTCCAAGAAGAGATAATTTTACCATTTTTCTTTATGTCTTCTTGAGTTCTGGTCTCCCACTATGTAACTGGCCTGATTTAAAAAAAAAACATGTAAATATAAAAATATAATACCACGGTCATGAGAAATGTATTCCAAGCTGAATGGTGGGCAAGACATCCAAGTGTGGGTGCTCATTCAGTTTATTATGGATAAGGAAATTAGAAAAGGCAACGAAAAAGGATTTGAAAAGGAAAAATGGCAATTTTGTCATATTTATTTATGAAGATAATGGAAATTAAGAGAAAAGGAAGGTGAAAGGTCACAGGTTGCATGTGAGGAGGAAATTGAAGGAAAATCATGGAAAATGAAGAAAATAAAGGCCTCATTGTTAAAAAAATGATTTTTAGGATCAGTTGGCAAGATTTTTCTTAGGCTTCAGGTCAGTGTAAACTTTTTTCTCAAGCTTGGTCAGTGTAACTTTTTGTCAGTTCATCTTTGGAGCTCTCATTCTATTCCTTCTCTCATACTCTTGGACACTTAGAGTTTTCTTGGAGCACTCTTGGAGAGTGTGGCATACTTGGATTTTTGGAGCAAGAAGGCAAAGGAAGAGAAGGAAAGTGCAAGAGGACATCATGATCAACAATGACATTAGGTTTTGCTTGCAGGTACTGAGTTGCATGTATGCTTTCCTCACTAGTTTTGGCATGAATGGCATATGCATGTGGTTTATTGGTCATGATCTATCATTGGCATGGAGGATTTCCTGGATTGACACTGGATTTGCCTAGCCTTGCCATTTCTTGGATAACCATGGTGTTGTGGGTTCTTTTCCTTTTGTTTTCTGGTTGGTTCTCATGTTCTTTTAGCTCCGGTTGAGTTACTAGTTCCTGGAGCCTTGGTTGGACAAACACTTTGGAGCCCCGTAACAGCTTGGGTTGAGTTACTAGTCCTGGAGCCTTGGTTGGAGAAATGCTCTGGAGCCCGGCGGTAGATGTGGGTTGAGTTACTAGTTCTGGAATCCTTGGTTGGAAAAAACGCTCTGGAGCTCTGGAAGGTTTGGGTAGAGACCAATCTGGTGATGGTTTGTGATGTTTGACCGTGAGGTAGAATTATTGTTTTATGGGTTGAGGTGGTTTGGCTTTTGGAAACCCTGGTTCAGTTTTGATGGATTATTCCATGAGATCCAACATTCATGCTTGGAATATGGCATGGGGGTGATTGGTTGAAAAAAAGATTTGGTTCATCCAACTATGGTCAGGTGGTTCATGGAAATCCCAAACCTGGTTGGTCATTGCATTCATTAATATGAGGTTATTTCTCCTTGTTAATTCATGACTATTATATTGGTTTATATTTGGATTATATGGTTGTTGTTTCATTCAGTTATTATGTTGGTTATGAACATGTATTATGACAGTGGCTATGTATGGCTCTCATCATGTTTTTACATGTAAATGAATGAACAATATATCTAATGCCTAATAGATGATATTGAAGTTAATGTGATAAGGAAACAATGCCTCATAGCGAATCTCAGATAAGTATGGGACCCCTATGCTCAATTATGTTGTTAATACCTATAGCTTTCATGTTTGTGACATGTTTGACAAAATGTTTGTCATGGCTAGTAGGGGTACAGTCTAGTCCTTGTTGATGTTTTTGCAAGTGCATCTTTGTTTTGTTGTGTAAATTCATTTCTAAAGGTGTCATGGAGTTATGGGTAGTGACGTGGGCTCTGGGCCTGAAAAAGTGGCACAAATCCCGAAGTCATGGGCACAACGCAGGGGAAAAAGGTCCTCGGAAGCTCCCTTTCCCTTGCTATGGGAGCTTCTGGAGCCTCCCAGGCGCACCCTTGTCCATATCAAGGGATCATCCAGGGGTTTGATGCACTAAAAATTCGGTTGGTCTCAGGGGTTGGTTACCTAAGTGGTTGGGAAGGCTCCTGGGAGTTATGTTTCTGATGTGGAAGGTTTGTGTGATGTGTTCTGCCGATTCCACTTCCTTAACTAACACATAGGGAGTCGAATCATATCATAGTAACTTCTCGTCACATGTTTACCCTAGTAGGTTGGTTAATTGGGTAGATGTGGGAGGAGGGTGTTACAAAGTGGTATCAGATCCAAGTTACACTCTCTTTGGGTCATATTTGATACCACGGAGTGTTATCAGAGTAAGTTGTGCTCTCTTTAGGTCATATGTGATGCCAAAGAGTGGTATAAGAGTGGGTTGCACTCTCTTTGGGTCATATCTGATACTATAGAATGGTATCAGAGCGGATTGTGCTCTCTTTGGGTCATATCTCATACCACATAGTGGTATCAAAGCAGGTTTCGTTCTCTTTGGGTGGTGTCTAGTTTTCGTTCTTTTTGGGTGATATATGATACCACAAAGTGGTATCAGAGCATGGTTCAACCCTTGGACTGGATGGGCAGAATGTGTTTTTCATGCATGCATGTAGGTTGTATATGTGCTTGTTATGTATGCATGGTAGTGGTCATTGTTACAGTTGTGTTTCCATGTAGGAGTTGATGATGTTGTTGTTGGGATGTGTTTGTCATGAATGCATGTCGGTTGTATATGCATTTGTTATGCATGTCAGTGTCTATATGTTTTTATGCATGCATTGTCATGGTTATGGTTATGCATGTATGGTAGGTCATACATGCATTGTGAAGTCATTGTATGCAATTAGGTCATCATAATGTTATTGGTATGTTATGATGCTAATGATTTGGTCGAGATAAAGCAAAAGATGCAAATCATCAAAGTGAAGTTGCAACATTGGAGCTCGAGGCAAGGGCATGTCGTCGTATAGGTTTGTATGTTGGGCATGCAGATATGTAGGTTAAGGATTTTTATATGCATTATGGTTATGTGTATGTCTTTCATTCTATTGATGTTATGGTTACATACATGATAGATGCTAGTTGATTAGTGTATTCATATGCACATGTGTCAGAATGACATGAATGATAGTGATTGGTGGTTGTATGCATTTTTATTGTTGTTTTATGTTAGATAACTTGATGATTATGTTATATGTTGTTGATGAGTATGTTATAGGTTAACTTGTTGTTTTTATATGATAGTTAGCTTGATGATTAGGTTATATGTTTTTGAAAAGCATGACCTATAACTTGTTGTTGTTATATGCTAGTAACTTGATTATTAGGGTTATTACATTAATATATCGATGTTATATGTATCATACTAATTTGGATTGATCTATGCAAATGGTCAGGGTTATGACATTCATGTATGAGTTAATATGTTGTGATAATATGGCATATTGATCTAGACTGATTGTGCATATGTTATTATTATGTATGAATGATAATTGTTTATGAGTTTATGATGTAAACATGTTAGCTAGTGACTATTATGGATATCATGACCTTATTTATGTTTGATTTGATATGTCGTGAAGTTATATCATGCTAATCTGGATTGATTGTGCAGACAAGATAGCCTCCCCTAAGATACATTAAGATATGAGTTGGCTTATGTCGTCTATTTGGTGTTTGAGTGTTTGGTGTTTATTATGTCGTCTAGTTGATTTATTTAACATGGTATGTTTGTAAGTTGGTTGAATGTTTGATGAATTGCATAATATGAGTATGTGTTCAAATGATCTTGTTTTAAAATTATTGTACTAACACATATGTGTTGAGATAGCTGATATGTACTTGAGTGTAAGTAGGTGACAGTTGTAGCATTATGTCTAATGACTACGAGTTGACTATGGATTATGACATGATTGTTAGTCTTGGTAAAGGTTGATTTCAAATTAGTAGATATGTTGTCTTGATCTTTGAAACATGTGCTTGACATGTGTGTTCAGTTACAAGGCAGCGTAATTGGCACAACAAGGTAAGATAATTGGTATATTGTTACATTTATTTATGCACTGACAGTTATGTGTTATGGCAATATGATACAAAGAATTGCATGGCAAAGAAATTTCCATGGAACCTTGAAAAAAGCTCGAGATGCGCTTTCCATTGGAAGCACTAGGAACCCATGGGGATTAATTCATGGTGTTCGTTGAGAGTCTTGTGCTTTCGATACTTTTTCATTCACTTACACTTGATTTGCAGTTTTGTTATGTCTAGTGCATGATCATGCCACTTTGTTTGCGGTGTTGTATTGTTATTGCTTTTCATGATTTTCTTCTTGTTTGTTTCTTGTTCTTTCCTTTTATGTTTTGAGGGTCTTGGGAATTAGTTGGGAAAGAAGAAAGTTGATGGAACTATGGGAGAGCTATGTGGAACCCAATAGGTAATGAAAGACTCGGATGAAGTTGGTGCATGTGTAAGGGCAGCTAAAGGTAAGAGTATGATGGTCGGCTAAGTTGGTTGGGTCCATTAGTGTAAATGGATGGTGGTAGGACAATCATGAGAAAGATAATAAGAAAGGTAAAGTGAATGGATGTGAGGCATCTGATTCCTTGGCTATGTTGGGAACGATTGTTCTCAATGTTGTGCATGTTGTGCATGGATAAAGGGAGTTCTCTTAACCTTGACCTTATGATATTTAGTAATTATGTTGTGATCATGTTTATGCTAATGTTTATATATATGCATGTATATATGTATGTATGTATGTAATTGTCTGACGTGATCATGATTGTTTTATGTTGATGTTTATATGTATATATGTATATATGTATGTATGCATACAGTTGTCTGACAGGGTCATCAGGAATCGTTCTTGCGGAGGAATGATTGCTTATGCAGGTGAATGGTATGAAGAGATTCCTAATTCATGAGGAATCAGGTGAGAAGAATAGCTTGAAAAATCTCTGAGGTCAGTATCACATGGATATGAATTGATACTATGTGATTATACTATGTCTACATTTATGTTATGGATAGGCTAATGCTGAGAGAAACATCGGCAGAATGAAAACAATGTGATCTCTGGCATGCTAGGATAAGCATGGATGGCAGAGAGACACTAGAAGCAAGGTTGCTTGATAGAGGTAGTGTGGTCTTGGATGTGCAGTGTTATTGTTGTGTATATGTCGTGCATATTTTATATTTAGTGATTGTACCTATGGTGTTATGTGCATATTGCATATGCAGTGCTGGGTATAAATGGTGATATGTATATGTTGGATATGCGATGTTGTGTACATATCGTACTGTGCACACGATGGATATGCGGTGTTGTGTGCATGTTGGATATGCAGTGTTGTGTACATATGATGCTATGTACATGTTGTATATGCAATGTTATGTACATATGGTGTTGTGTGCATGTTGTACAAGTGGTACTATGTACATATGGTGTTGTGTGCATGATTGTACATGTGGTGTTGTGTGCATGTGGTGTTGTGTACATGTTGTACATGTGGTGTTGTGTATGTTGGAAATACTGAGAGGGGGGTGAATCGGTATTTTCTTTCAATTGTGATTATTATCAGTTTAATTCTTCACAATTTAAATAGAGAAATGTATAAGTATAATTTTATTGAATAAAATAATAAATACAATATAAATGTGTTCCAAGCTCCAACTTGGTTTTGATGAGGCTTTGACCTCTAGGGCTTCAACCCTATCTTATCAAGGCACCAACCTTGGATTTAGGAGCACCAACTCCAAGGACACCAATCCTTCCAATTCTGAGGCATCAACCCCAAGGGCTTCGACCCTATCTTTCAAGATGAATCAGGTGAAAAGATTGTCCTCCCACTCTGTCTTCAGCTTCCTTCTTAGCTCGGCCTTCATCTTCTACATCACCTTCTGCGTCAGCCAGACCTTCAGCTTTATCTTCTTCCGTTGGACCTTTCGGCTTCATCTTCTTCCGCTGGACCTTTCGGTTTCCTTTATCTTCCGCTGAACCTTTCGGCTTCCTTCTTTCTACTGTTCCTTTGGCTTCCTCTGTCTCTTCAACTTCCTTTTTCTTCCGTTCCTTCGGCTTCCTCTGTCTCTTCGGCTTTCTTTTTGTTCGTCTTACTCAGAACTGAAGCATTTTAACTCATTTTTATACGAGTTTCACCAATGACCAAAGGACACGTCTATTGGAAGGAGGTCGACTTGTATATTAAAAATATATATCAGAGATTCTTTTATCCATATACTTGATTATTCACGGAAATCCATATAAGAGCTGTTATACCCACATGGAGGTCCCACATGCCACGTCATTACCTTTAATCGCAATCACAACTTCATGAAAAATCAAAGTTATTCCTTTAATCCCGCAAATGAACGTTGGTCCCACCTGAATGCACAAGACCGGACCCCAAATAAAATTAAACCCGTGTCCATAAACTTCTCGGGTCCACTCAGTCCCAAGTCTTATTGGATTAATTCTCCACCATTGATCTCATCATTAATCTAACGGTTGTTGATCCACCCAATCAACAAACCCAATCATCGATCCTCCACCATTTGATCAAGGCACATTGGATCCAATGGTTCACAACGATATCGGTCGGGGAACTTGCGCAATGCTTAACCACCTTTACGGAGCCGATAAGGATTATAAATCCTTGATCTATAAAAGTTCGAGTCCATTTTTAGATTTAACGTCCGATCACTTTATGACCCGATATCCATTGGATATACGAGGTCATCAAATCTACGGCCTGCGGGTCTTCAACTAGCACATGGTTTAAAAACAGGCCTAACCCCCGCCGTTGACTGTGACGTAAGTGTTTGAAAATGAGATCGATGGCTAGGATTTAGTGCGGCCTTCAGCCACGATCAAAACATCCATACACTCCTACCCCCGCTCTTCTGAGAGTTGTTGCTCCTATGACTTCTCTTCACTCTTCCGCTCTTTCGATAGATGTTGCTTCTGTGGCTTATCTTCCTGTGACCTCCTATAACTCTATTTATGTTCCTCTACTATTTTCTTCCTATCAGTTCTTCTTGGGCATATATTACGTGCAATACTTCCGATATGGCTCCTCCGATGTTTTCTTCCTTACACCTCTGTTATCGTTGTTGCTCTTTGTTCTTTCAATAACACTTAATCTTGGGCATATGCGATAACCTGCTTCTCTTGCTCCGATGACTTACTTCTTTGATGGCTTTCGATAAACTCTTCATATTATTATTTGGCTTCAAGATGGATTCTCCTCTTTGGATTCTTTCTCATGTTGCTTCACAGATCTACTGCTTCTGTTCTGTCTGTATATATATCAAACTTTCATCACTTTGGTGAAACCCTGGGCAATCAAAGTATCAAAGAATTTGTCATCACAAACACTACTATATTGACATCAATGACAACCTAGATTAACAATTTCCCCCTTTTTCATTGATGGCAATATTCTTCTTCTCTCCCCCTTTGACATCAATGGCAAAGGAGTGCACAAGGACTCCCCCTGTCGAACTGCTCCCCCTGTCATGTAACATCTTTATGAATCAACTTAATATGATGCTAGAGAAATAACCCCCATCTTTTGGCGAAGATGTTCAAATGCTTCTCGAGGAAGAGGTTTTGTGAAAATATCAGCTATCTTCTCCTTAGTATTGATATATTCCAAGTTGATGTTTTTTTCAGCTACTTGTTCACAAAGGAAATGATACTTGATTGGTATATGTTTGGTCTTTGAGTGCATTACTAGATTTTTGTTGAGACTGATAGCACTTGTGTTATCACAATAGATGGTGATTGGTTGATTGGTACCTATGTTGACATCTTTCAGAGCTTCCTTCATCCATAATATTTGAGTACAACAATCTGCAGCAGCTATATACTCAGCTTCAGTTGTAGATAGTGATATGGATGTTTGTTTTTTGCTAAGCCAAGATACTAGACAATCTCCTAGGAAGAATGCATTTCCACTAGTACTTTTTCAATCATCGACACTTCTGGCCCAATCAGCATCGGTGTATGCAGTCACAGTAAGAGTTGAGCTCTTAGGGTACCAAAGACCAAAATCAGGAGTTCCTTTCAAGTATCTGAGAATTATTTTTATAGCCAACAAATGGGATTGCTTAGGAGCTGATTGAAATCTTCCCACCATTCCTACTGCTTGCATAATGTCAAGTCTCGTAGCAGTTAAGTATAGGAGGGTTCCAATTATTGACCTGTAATGAGTTGCATCTACCAGAGGAGAGTCATCATCTTTGATTAATTTGCAACCTGTGGTCATAGGTGTGCTCATGGGTGCACAGTCTTCCATTCCATATCTTTTAAGCGTGTCTTTAAGATATTTTGCTTGAGATATGAACATGTCTGTCGTGGTTTGAGATACTTGTAGTCCAAGTAAGTAAGATAACTCTCCTATCATCTAAATTTCAAACTCTTATGACATATTTTGACCAAACTCATGGCTCATATCATCATTATTACTAGCAAAAATTAGATCATCAACATAGACAAGAGTGACTAGTAACTTATCCTCATTCATCTTTGTGTAGAGATTACTTCCTGCTACCCCCTTCTTGAAGCCTTGTTGTTGTAGATAGTGATCCAATATTGCATACCAAGCTCTAGGAGCTTGCTTCAACCCATATAATGCCTTTTTTAACTTACAAACAAAGTGTTTTCCTTCTGCTAGATTAAACCCTTTTGGTTTCTCCATGTAGACTCCTTCCTTGAGTTTCCCATTCAGAAATGCTGATTTTACATCCATTTGATAGATTTTAAATCCTTTGGAACAAGAAAATGCCAAGAACATCCTTATAGCTTCCACACAAGCTACTGGAGCAAAGGTTTCTTCGAAGTCGATTCCTTCAATTTGTGAATAACCTTTACAAACAAGCCTTGCCTTATTTCTGATGATTTGTCCATCTTCATTCATTTTGTTTTTGAACATCCACTTGGTTCCAATTATATTTTCATCCTTTGCACGAGGTACCAGCTCCCATGTGTCATTCTTCTCGATTTGAGACATTTCTTCTTCCATGGCTTTTACCCAATGAGGATCCTTGCTTGAGTAAATGTTTCTGATTCTATCATAGATAGGATAGCAACATCATTTTTCTTTGGTGTACTTGTCATCCTTCTTCGGGTTTGCATCCCTTCATCTATATTACCAATAATCTGCTCCTCTGGGTGATATTTTTGGAGAAACTTCATCTTTGAAGGGGTTTGAGATGCTTCTTTTTCCTTGTGTTTTTCTTGATCTTTTTCCTCTTTTTTGGGTTCTTCTTCAATGAGAGGGTCAACTTCATGATCTTCAATTTCTTTTTCTGGAAGGTCTTCATCAATCTTCACATCAATGCTTTCCACTATTTTCTGTAGTTGATTATTGTAGCACTTGTAGGCTTTGCTTCTTGTAGAATATCCAAGAAATATTCCTTCGTCAACCTGAGAATCAAATTTTCTTGGTGAGTCATCATTGATTTTTATGAAGCACTTGCTTCCAAAAATCTTGAAGTATTTTACTGAAGCAGGTCTTCCTTTCCATAATTCATAAGGACTCTTCTCATTATTTGGTCTTAGTTGAGTTCGGTTCAAGGTATAAACAGTTGTCCTGACTGCTTCTCTCCAGAATTTTGGCTGCAAATCAGCTGCTATTAACATTGTTCTTGCCATTTCTTAAATTGTTCGGTTTCTTCTTTCAACTACCCCATTCTGCTTGGGTGTTTTGGTAGCAGAGAGTTCTCGTTCGATTCCATGTACTTTACAAAATTCATTAAATTCTTTTGATGTGAATTCTCCCCCTTTATCCATTCTAAGACATTTAATCTTAGAATCCTTTTCATTTTCTACAAGGGCTTTAAGATTCTTAAAACATTCAAATGCTTCGGATTTATATTTTATGAAATATACCCACATCATTCTAGTATAGTCATCAACAAATAAAGCAAAGTACCTTTCTCCTTGGAGTGTCGGAGTTCTAGTTGGTCCACATAAATTAGCATGAATGATCTCCAAAGGTTTTGATGTAGAAAACTCCTTGGTCTTGTGGCTGGTTCTAGTTTTCTTTCCATGTTGACATGGACCACATACTCCTTGATTTGGCTTGAATAACTTTGGGATGTCTTGTACTGCATTAATCTTGCTGATATTGATCAAGTTATCGAAACTTGTATGTCCAAGTCGCTTGTGCCACAGCCAACTTCATCTGTTTGACTTAAGTAACATTTATCTTCTTGAATTTTGTTCAGAATGTAGACGTTATCTGATGTTCTAACTCCTTTCGCCACAAGGTCCCCTGAGGAAGAATTCCTTATTTCACAATATTTAGTGATAAAGACAACATTATGTCCTTGATCACATATCTGGCTAACACTCAAGAGATTGTGTTTGAGCCCGTTTACTAGCAAAGCATTTTGAGCCTTTCTTTTTCCATCAATAAGGGTAGCAGTTCCTTTTCCAGCAATTTTGGCAGATCCACTTCCAAAGGATACATTTCCTTCCTTTTTGTTCAATGAGACAAACTTCCTTTTGTCCCCTGTCATATGTCTGGAGCACCCATTATCCACAAACCAATGATTTTCATCACTGTGAGCACATAGAGCTAGGCCACATTTATCCGTTTTGGGATTCTCAAATTTTTCTTTTCTTCTTTTGAGGGGGCAATTTTGTTCATCATGTCCATAATCATTACACAATGAGAAAATTGGATCAAATTTGGCCAAGGGATCAAAAGAGTTGTAGGTCTTGATTTGTCCTTGCCCTTTGAGACCATATGGTTTGTTTGTTTGATCCTTCAATTTTGGTGTTTCATTCTTACGGGCCATGCAATTTTTAGCTTCATGTCCAAAATTTTTACAATAAAAACAATGCCCAAAAAAGATAGTTTGTACCTGTTGTAATAGCCATGATTTGAATCAACATTCTTCCTTGGAGTTACTCTCTCTTCATTCTTTGGATTTGAGATGGGCCTTTGATGAAATAATATTTCTTCTTTTGGGTTGCTGGAAAGTATGTCGGCATAGCTTTTCGCATTATTCTTAGTACTTGATGATTCTCCTTTAAAACCTATCCCAGATTTGTCATGTTGAGGTTTTTGATTATTTAGGATAATGTCAAGTATTTGAGAGCTTTCCCAACCCTTTTTGAATTTCTCCAATTCCTTCCTCAAATATACTATTTCGACTTCACGTTCTTCACAAATTTCTTCTTTTTCTTTTCGCTTATTTTTCAAGAGGTCTTCCCTTCTTTTTGTTTCCTCGTTTCCTACCTTGAGAGAGATGATTTTATTTCGTAATTTCTCATTTTCTTCAATGGCACTCATTAACAATTCATTTACATTTCCTTCTAGACCTAAATCATCATCATTTGTGAATGCCATGAATAATACTTCTTGGCTTGCAGCATGGTCATTTTCTTCATCTGATTCATCATTACCTCCTTTGCAGTGAGGGAACTGATTAGTTGATTTCTTTTTTATGACTACAAATTCACCTTCATCAGACTCATATTGCTTAGAGAAGAAATTCTTCTTATTGAACCCTTTCTTTTTGTATATCATCCTTTTAGAATTTTCCTCACCATCACTATCATGCTTAAGAGGGCATTTTGCAGCATAATGACCTATTCTTCCACATTTGAAACAAATAAGAGGGTACTTACCTTTTAGTTTAGATCCTTTCTTTAGTCTTTGTACAAATTGTGCCAATTCGGATTCAACATCGGAGTCATCACTACTGGTATTCCATTCTTTCTCCTTTTTTTATTTTGAGGCCTTAAATGCTGCATCTTTGGAACTTGGGCTTCCTTTTCTCGTCTCATAGGCAATGAGGATTCCATGAAGTTCATCCATCTTGAGAGTATCTAGGTCCTTCATTTCTTCTATAGCACTCACTTTGGAGTCAAATTTGTCTAGGAGAGATCTTAAGACCTTTTGAACAATAGTGCTTTCTTCAATGTTTTCTCCCAATCCTTTAAGAGAGTTGACTATTTCAGCTTCTCGGAGAAATTATGGTGCAATATCTTCTTCATCATCCATTTTCAGACTTTCAAATTGTCTTCTATGAGTTTGAAGCTTTGCATTCTTAATTTTGGTGTCCCCATCGTATAAGATAATTAGCTTATCCCATACTTCTTTGGCCGAGTTACAATTCATGACTTTTGTAAATTCAGAATCAGTGATTCCACTAGTGATGGAATTTAAGGCTTTTGTATTTGCAATGTAAGCTTTCCTTTCGTCTTGATCTATTGGAAGAGTGGAAGGAGTTGTGTACTAATTTATAACTGAATTCCAGACTTCAGGTCCAAGGGACATTAAGTAGTAAGACATTCTTTTTTTCCAAAAACCAAAATTTGTGCCATCGAACAAAGGAGGTCTCCCTGACACTTCTTGATTTCTAAGAATTCTTCTTCTAGCTGTTAGGCTGATATGAAGAAGCCTGCTCTGATACCAATTGTTGGAAATACTGGGGGTGGGGGGGGGGGGGGGGGGGGGGTGGGGGCAGGGGGGTAAATCAGTATTTTCTTTCAATTGTGATTGCTATCAGTTTAATTCTTCACAATTTAAGTATAGAAATGTATAAGTATAATTTTATTGAATAAAATAATAAATACAATATAAATGTGTTCGAAGCTCCAACTTGGTTTTGATGAGGCTCTGACCTCTAGGGCTTCGACCCTATCTTATCAAGGCACCAACTCCAAGGACACCAATCCTGCCAATTCTGAGGCATCAACCCCAAGGGCTCTGACCCTATCTTTCAAGATGAATCAAGTGAAAAGATTTTCCTCCCACTATGTCTTCAGCTTCCTTCTTAGCTCGGCCTTTGTCTTCTACATCACCTTCCGCGTCAGCTAGACCTTCGGTTTTATCTTCTTCCGCTGGACCTTTCGGCTTCATCTTCTTCCACTAGACCTTTCAACTGCATCTTCTTCTGCTGGACCTTTTGGTTTCCTTTATCTTCCGCTGAACCTTTCAGCTTCCTTCTTTCTATTGTTCCTTCGGATTCCTCTGTCTCTTCAAATTCCCTTTTCTTCTGTTCCTTCGGCTTCCTCTGTCTCTTTGGCTTCCTTTTTCTTTGACTTACTCAAGACTGAAGCGTTTTAACTCATTTTTATACGAGTTTCACCAATGACCAAAGGATGTGTCTATTCGAGGGAGGCCGACTTGTATATTAAAAATATATATCAGAGAGTATTTTATCCATAGACTTGATTATTCACAGAAATCCATATAAGAGTTGCTATATCGACGTGGAGGTCCCACATGCCACGTCATTACCTTTAATCGCAATCGCAACTTCATGAAAAATTGGAGTTATTCCTTTAGTCCCGCAAACGAATACTGGTCCCACCTAAATGCATAAGACCAAACCCCAAATAAAATTAAACCCGTGTCCGTAAACTTCTCGGGTCCACTCAGTCCCAAGTCTTATCGGATTAATTCTCCACCGTTGATCTCATCATTAATCCGACGGTTGTTGATCCACCCAATCAACAAACCCAATCGCCGATCCTCCACCGTTTGATCAAGGTGCACTGGATCCAATGGTTCACAACGATATCGGCCAGGGAACTTGCGTGACGCTTAACCGCCTTTACGGAGCCGATAAGGATTATAAATCCTTGATCTATAAAAGTTCGGGTCCATTTTTAGATTTAACGTCTGATCACTTTATGACCCGATATCCATTGAATATACGAGGTCATCAAATCTACGACCTGCAGGTCTTCAACTATCACACGAGTTAAAAATAGGCCTAACCCCATCGTTGACTATGACGCAAGCATTTGAAAATGAGATCGACTACTAGGATTTAGTGTGGGCCTTCAGCCACGATCAAAACATTCGTACACTCCTACCCCCGCTCTTCCGATAGCTATTGCTCCTGTGACTTCTCTTCACTCTTCCACTCTTTTGATAGTTGTTGCTCCTATGGCTTATCTTCCTGTGACCTCCTATAACTCTGTTTATGCTCCTCCGTTGTTTTCTTCCTATCGGTTCTTCTTGGGCATATATTACATGCGATACTTCCGATATGGCTCCTCTGATGTTTTCTTCTTTACTCCTCTGTTATCGTTGTTGCTCTTTGTTCTTTCGATAACACTTACCCTTGGGCATATGCGATAACCTGCTTCTCTTGCTCCGATGACTTGCTTCTTTGATGGATTTCGATAAACTCTTCATCTTATTCTTTGGCTTCACAATGGCTTCTCCTCTTTGGCTTCTTGCTCATGTTGCTTCATGGATCTACTGCTTCTATTCTGTCTGTATATATATCAAAATTTCATCACTATGGTGAAACCCTGGGCAATCATGTATCAATGGGAAATCAATGTATCAAAGAATTTGCAATCACAAACACTGCTATATTGACATCAATGACAAATTAGATTAATAGTGTACACGTTGTGCAGTTGGTGTCGTGTACATGTAATGTTGTGCACATGTTGTGCAGGTGGTGTTGTGTACAGGTGGTATTGTGTACATGTTGTACATTGGTACTGGTGTACATGTGATATTGTGTGTGTGTCGTACATGTTGTGTTGCAAGCATGTGGTACTATGTATGTGCATTAAGTAGTCGTGGTATTGTGACATATCTATTCATTGTGTTGTACTATGTGTACATATTTGTGTTTTGTTGTACACCGGGTGTAGTGTATGTATTGTTTTGTGGTGTACACTGGATGTAGGAGTATGTATTGTGTTGTGTTGTACATTAGGTGTAGGTGTATGTGTGGTATGTCAGGTGTCGATGCATGTATTGCATGGTGTTGTATGTCGTGTGTGGCTTTATGTGTGTGATGCACACTATGTGTATGTGCACATGGTTGAGGAGAAGACCCTAGGTGTTTGTTAGGTGTGGCAACTGATGCAGTGTGCATACAGAATAAGGACAAAGGTAGAAGCTAATGATTGATTAAAGAATAAGCATCAGTATTTTATTTTAGTTTTATTATGCATGTGATCTGTGATTCTGGCTTACGATGGTTACATGTGATTTATGATTATAGTTTATGATGATTTCATGTGATTCATGATTTTAATTTATGATGGTTGCGTTTTGAGCTAACCGGATGTAATATGTTTATACATGATTTGATCAAATAGCTAGTTTGACTTGTTATGACAGGAAGTGAACATAATTGCAAGTGTACTTTGTTGACGAGCTACCAATGACGTATGATTTGAATTTATTTCAATTTGTTTTGAGTCTAATGGAAATTATGTGCTTGGTACAAGAAAGCAGGAAATGCCCGGTTGGGTGGTCAAAACTAATGACAAGAATTAGCAACAACAACAAAAATAATTGGAACAGACAGTAGTATGTTGGTAAAGCATTTAGGAGCAGGGCCATTATGGGACACTAGTACCCAATAGTGTCCATTGATTGCCACGAACATGCTATAATTGGTATCATGGTTTTAAGGTAGGGATATGCCTTGGTTTTTTTACCTTCTGATGCGAGGAAACCTTGTTGAGGGATGGATTGCCTAGGATGGGGGTGCCAGTGAAACTTGAAAGGTGTGTGACTGCACGGAAGGGGGTGACTGAATTGTTGAAGGGACTATGTAGTAGAGAAGGGAAGGTCGAGGATATATCTATTTTGGTCATTAGAATTTCTAGATGGAATCAAATGGACATTGGGAGTGTGCCTAGGAACAATGAGATGGTAATTGTTCACTGAAAAGACAAGTGACGCAAGATTATAGCGCTAGAAATTGGATGCAGATTTGACCTTGTAGTGGATTCTGGACTTCCTTAGAAGGAGGTGAATCCTGGTATCACTTTGAGGGTAGAGGTGTGAACATCCGGATTCCCTTGTTGTGGATGCAGGCATCGTATCCTTTTATTTGTTGGTTGAGAAAATGTGCATATGTGTATATGTGTATATCATTGTAAATACTGTATCGAGCTAGATTTATAAAGCTCCACACGCGACATGATTATTTTTTGGGTGAAGCAAATGTGTATGTGTGTATATGTGGTTATTATTGTAAATATCGTAATGAGTTGTATTATAAAGCTCCAATAAACGGTATGTTTTTCATGTTTTAACAGATGATCATTGTAAATACTGCAATGAGTTATGTTATAAATCTCCAAGGGAAGTATGTTTTTCTTCCAGCAGTCTTGTTGGTTATAGGTTACATTGAGCACCAAGGACGGTGTTCCCCTAAGGGGGAGGGTTCTGTAACAACCCTGGTTAAAAAAAATCCATATAAATATAAAAATATAAGACCATGATCATGGGACACATATTCCAAGTTGAATGGTGGGAAAGACATCCTAGTGTAGGTGTTCATTCAGTTTATTATGGCTAAGGAAATTGACAAAGGCAATGGCAAAGGCTTTGAAAAGGAAAAATGACATTTTTGGAACATTTATTTATGAAAATAATAGAAATTAGGAGAAAAGGGAGGTGAAAGGTCACATGTTTCATGTGAGGAGGAAATTGAAGGAAAATAATGGAAAATGAAGAAAATAGAGGCCTCATTGATAAAAAGACTTATGAGGATCAGTTGTCAAGATTTTGCTCAGGCTTGGTTAGTGTAATTTTTTGTCAGTTCAGTTTTGGAGCTCTCGTTCTATTATCTCTCTCTCATACTCTTAGAGACTTAGAGTTTTCTTGGAGCACTCTTGGAGAGTGTGGCATACTTGGATGTTTGGAGCAAGAAGGCAAAGGAAGAGAAGGAAAGTGCAAGAGGACATCGGGATCAGTAGCTACAACGGGTTTTTCTTGTAGGTACTGAGTTGCATGTATGTTTTCCTCACTAGTTTTGGCATGCATGGCATATGCATGTGGTTTATTGGTCATGATCTGTCATTGGCTTGGAGGATTACCTGGATTGACAGTGGATTTTCCTAGCCTTTCCATTTCATGGATAGTCATGGTGTTGTGGATTATTTTCCTTTTGTTTTCTGGTTGGTTCTCATGTTCCTTTATCTTGGGTTGAGTCACTAGTTCTTGGAGCCTTAGTTGGACAAATGCTCTGGAGCCCTGTAATAGCTTGGCTTGAGTTACTAGTCCTGGAGCCTTGGTTGGACAAATGCTCTAGAGCCCAGCGGTAGTTGTGGGTTGAGTTACTAGTCCTGGAAGCCTTGGTTAGAAAAAATGCTCTGAAGCCCTGGAAGGCTTGGGTAGAGACCAATATGGTGATGGTTTATGATGTCTGATTGTGAGGTGGAATCATTGTTTGATGGGTTAAGGTGGTTTGGCCTCTGGAAACCCTGGTTTGGTTCTGATGGATTGTTCCATGAGATCCCACATTCATGCTTGGAATATGTCACGGGGGTGATTGGATGAAAGAAAGATTTGGTTCAGCTAATCTATGGTCGATTGGTTCGTGGAAGTCCCAAACCTGGTTGGTCATTGCATTCATTAATATGAGGTTATTTCTCCTTGTTAATTTGTTAGTATTATACTAATTTATATGTTGATTATATGGTTGTTGTTTCTTTAGTATCTATGTTGTTATTATGATGGTTATGAATATGTATTATGATAGTGGCTATGTATGGTTCTCATCGTGTTTTTACTTTTAAATGAATGAACAATGTATCTATGGCCTAATAGATGATAATGCATCTAATGTGATAAGGAAACAATACTTCATAAGGAATCTTAGATAAGTATGAGACCCCTATGCTCAGTTCTGTTGTTAAGACCTGTAGCTTTCATGTTTGTGACATGTTTGACGAAATGCCTGTCACAGCTAGTAGGGTTTCAGTCTAGTCCTTGTTGATTTTTTTGCAAATGTATCTTTGTTCAATTGTGTAAATCCATTTCTACAGGTGTCATTGAGTTCTGGTCAATGACCTGGGCTATGGGCTTGAAAAAGTGGCACAAATCCCGAAGTCACAGGCATAGTACTGGGGAAAAAAGTCCCTCGAAGCTCCCTTTCCCTTGCTGTAGGAGCTTATGGAGCCTCCCAGACACACCCTTGCTCATATCAAGGGAAAGTCTAGGGTTTGATGCACTAAAATTTCAGTTGGTCTCAGGGGTTGGTTACCTGAGTGGTTGGGATGGCTCCTGGGAGTTTTGTTGCTGATGTGGAAGGTCTATGTGATGTGTTCCATTGGTTCCACTTCCTTAACTGACACATAGGGAGTCAAATCATATCATAGTAACTTCTCGTCACATGTTTACCCTGGTTGGTCAATTACTTGGGTAGATGTGGGAGGAGGGTGTTACACACCAAATGTGAGTTGCACTTTCCAAACGAAGAGAAGCAAGTTGGATCTTGGTCACATCATTCTTAATCCTTTGAATCCTAGAATAGACTTCAATTTAACGAACTCAATTATCCAAGTTTTCAACATTTACTTCCCCATTGTATATAGGCAATTCAAACTTGACATCAAGCTTCAACAAAGGAGACATAGCATGTCCTTTCGGAGATCTAGGAGGAGTATGTCTAGGTGTTGAAGGAGCTGAAGATGGAGGTGTAGATGGAGGTGAAGGAGGAGGTGGTGGTGGAGGCTTACTCCCATCACCACCATTACCTTTTGGTTGATTTTAACTCTCTCCATGCAACCTTGTTGTCCTCTCTTTATATAAAACTTTCACCATCTCAGACATGTCATAAAAATCCTTTCTGAAATCTCTTTCATCCTCAGACATCATCTCATGTCCTTCTTCATGTGCCATGACTGGTGGAGTTTGAGGAGTTTGTGACCTCCTTGAACCAATTTGAGGATTTGGTTCTTCAAGCACTCCTCCTCCTCTTTTCAACTTTAACCTTGTAAGCATCAAGAAAACACTTGCAAACACAGTTAAACCTTCAAAACAACCATGCTATGATACCAAACTGATCTGAAATTAAAAACTTGAAGGTTTCATAAAAAAATTGCAAGTAAGTTAATGTCTTGTGGGCAATGGACCAATTTTAAAAGTCACATAAACTTAGTGTTTTTAGTTAAGTTTGTAGAAATAAAGTAAAGAAAAATAGACCATGAACAACATCACACAAACAACAATTTGATGATGGAGTTCACCCCTCCTGGGCTACGTCTCTGGGTCCAACTTCCAATGTTGGGTCTTTAAATTATATGCTCAAATATGAAATTACATTAGTTTACATAGCTCAAATTGAAAAAATGGCACTGCCATTGTGTCCAGAACGCTCAAAAACCCTTATGTAGGCTCTTCTTGAGCTCAAAAATGTAAAAAAAAAAATCTCCCTAGAACAAAACTCTGCTATTTGTTCTGCAAATCTGAAAACTGGCTAATTGTTCCACGTACTTTTCCTTTCTGCCAACCATTGAGCGAAAAATGCACCTGGCGTTGGCGGATTCTTGCCGAAAAAGGTGCAAAATGTCGCCTCTTTAATTCCACCCATAACCCCCTTAAGCGCTGCTTTTTCAGCCCCAAGGGGCAATTACATGGCTCATGTGGCCGAGGGTCGGGCTAACCAGCAACCCCACCCGGCTTAGCTTCCTCTCCTATCACATTGTTCATGTGCGGTGTATTGTGCCTAGGGACCAAGTCTAACCACCCAACCCCTTCCCCCAAACGCGCCCGTACTCACATTTAAATTAAACCACCAATTGTTATATGTTAAGAAATAATCAATGGCGCATTGGTGATACATACGATTTCTTGTGACAAGGTCCAGGGGTCAAACCCTGTTGAGGCCAGTTGGTTGGCTAATAAAACTTTTGGCCAATGTGTGAGGGTCACGTGGCACTTCTTCATTCGACCACTTCAACAACCTGCGACCAATCACAAACTTCCAACCCAATTGTATGACCCTACCACATGTCAATCCCATATTGGTCCATTTGACATCGTATCCTATACAGTCAGCTAATGACATCATCGTAAGAACTACCCAGTTAGTAGCCCATTCAACCCTGCAAGTTAACTTTTAGTTGTTGGGCAAAAACTTCAGAACATCATAACTTTCTCATACGACATCGGATTAAGGCTATTCAAGCGGCGTTGGAATCAAGACAACAAACACTATGATTTAGTGTTGGTTTCAAGAAATTTTGAACATATTATAATCCCCTCTGGATCAATAAAAAAGATAATTTAGATGAATATGTGGAACCTCTCAATAAGACTACTTGAGACACCACACCTAGAGCTCTTTCCTAGTTGCTCTCTTGTCAGAGCCTTGATCTCCATTGTTGTTATTTCCTTGATGAATCCTCCCTCTCTCACCTCTATGATTGTCTTTAATCTTTTCCAACACCAACTGAAAATCACATTGATCCAACTAATTTAGTAATGAAGATGCTCATCACCTCTAACTACAAATACATTGGAAAATATTTGGTAACCCCCTTTTTTGTAGTTGTGATAATAGTTAGTTCCTCCTCTACTCCAAATAGTCCAATAATACTCTAACAATATTGAATGAATCCATAAACAAGGCTCAAAGATCATGCAACGAACTATTTACCTTAGGTTGGATTCATGACATCCCTCAACCTATCTACTAGGCAACTTCAAATGATCCAAGAAGGCCCCATGCCATCTAGAGTGATAGATGAACATTACCACATCAATGACATATACTTTCATTGAATGGTATTAATATGAATATCTAATAAACTCTAGGAAAAACTTATGGATCTTGTTAATTGATCTCAACAACCTAGAATTCATAAATCTAAGAAGAATCATCTAAATATCCTTCTGCTAAAGGGTTCATAATTGTGAAGTTTAACTTGGGAAACACTAGGATCCAAATGAAACTATGGTTCCCAACTTTTAACTTAACTATGAACACCCTATCCTCATCATCAACTTAGGTAAGGTTCCCTAACCCACATCTTTAGTTTTTGGGTTTTGACTGTAAAAAAAAAGTTAGAAAATGTCTTTTAAAGTGAAGAAACATAAATTATGCATATTATCACCTATGTTCATATTTTCATGGCAATGGATTTCTCTAAGGATTTTCTACGTAGAGTTCAACTTGGTAGTGAAATATTATACATAAATGCAACATGTAGGCTATGTGTAGGTGGTGTTCTAATGTAAATCCTTCTTTAGTATTGAACACATTGTAACTCACCACCTAAAGGTAGATAAAACCATCAGAAAGAAATGAATAAATCTACCTGATGGGTGGGTGACTGCTAACAACACCAATTGATCAATATAAGCCCCCGCTTACGGACCTCATCACGAGGCCCTAGAACTCCTGAAGTTCCACTAGTCTACAATGTGGCAATAGATTAATGGCTCTTTCCATTGCATAAGAGCACCTTAAGGGGAAGGATGAGGATGGTGGCAAAGGGGTGGTTGTTTGATCCAAAACGGATCAATGAACAAGTTCAAATTGTTGATCAAAGGGAGTTCCTTTATTTCAAGATTTTTTGTTGAAGAGAGATCAATTAAATGTTAAAGAAATAATGAAATGGAAAAACCTTTGTTTTATTTTTATTGTTGGAACCTTTTATGTGGTTGAAGGGAGTGTGTTTATAGTCTCTAGAAGATTTCCCACTCTATAGAGTTATCCCATGTGGGGGGCAATTATGTGGGAGGAATGCACAAGAGGAGAAAAATAACATGAGCATAATGCATACTTAGAGTTTAGTTATCCAAAGGAAGTTGCAATGCAAATAGAGGGAGTTGTTATTGCAAAGGAAAAAGAGGAAGTGACAAGAATAAACAAATCCTATGAGACATAATTGACCAACAACCCAAAAACACATAAATCATTCACACAACATTGGCACACAATTTACACTGGAAAACACTTACGGGAAAAACTTCCCAAAGATATATTGATTCCCTTGACCAAATATGGACAAGCCATCTAAGCAAACCTTCATCACTCACCTTTAGGCTTGTTACAATGAAGTATTTGAAACCTTTTAAAGGTTTCATTACATGTAGTCCAAGAGCACAATATTAAAGATTATCAAAACCATAGGCCCAAAAGCTACCATTATTGACCTAAAACATATTTAACTCATTGAATTTTCATCGAGTCAAGTTTAACTCCACATTCCCCCTTAAAACTTGACTTGGAGTAATTATCTAGGTCCTACTCTCCTCAAATTTTATAACAAGTTTATTTGGAAATTTTGCATTTCCCCCACCTAGGCCTATTCCAATGCTTTATTGGTAATTTACCAGGGGTATGTATGCCTAGCCAAGTCTTACAATCATATGTTATTGCCATCTATGCTCCATGTGAATGCACTCACCATGTCCATTTCTTATTTTACTGACACTTACAAACACCATCATCCACTTGCTTTGCAATTTCTCCCATTTGAACCAAGAAACCTTGTATGAGTTTATTATTCAAATAAACCTTCAACTTTATACTAGTTATTAGGAATGAGAGAAAGCAAGAAAAGTAATTAACCAAGTAAAAAAAAAAATGATTAGTCATGCACACATCATTGACATATGATTTATCTTGGAAAACCCTTATTGGAAAAACCAACCAAAGATATATTTATTTCATTTACCAAATCCAGCCAAGCTACCCAAGTGAACCTTCACTACTCATGACCTAGAATCCCATTACAATTAATATCCCAAACCTTTTAAAGACTTCATTACATGCACTCCATGAGAAAAATACCACAGGCTACCAAAACCATGGACCCAAAACTACCATTGTTGACCTAAAATGGATTTAACTCTATGACTCTTTCATTGAGTCAAGTTTAACCCAACATTCCCTCCTTAAAACTTAACTTGGGGTAATTATCTAGGTCCTACTCTCGTTAAAGTTTAGAACCAAGGTATTTGGAAATCCAACATGCCCCATATCACCTAGGTTTATGTCTAAACTTTACTAGTAATTTACAAGGGGTATGTATGCCTAACCAAGTCTTATATTCATATGCCCATTTACATGCAATTTAAAATTTTCAACTTTGTTATAAATTAAATATTTTAAATGCATCATTGTTATTACATTTAAGACTCCATGGGAATGCACTCACCATGTCCATTGCTTCTTTTACCACACTTACAAATGTCATTATCCTCTTGACTTTTCATTCCTCCCACTCGGACTAGGAACCCTCCTTTCCTACAAGTTTATCAACGAAATAAGCCTTTGGCTTTAATGCTAGTTGTTAGGGATGAGAGAATGTGAGAAAAATCATTAATTAGCACAATAAAACACATAAATCATGCACACATCATTGACACAATTTACCCTGAAAAACCAACCAAAGATACCCTTATTCCCTTGACCAAATCCAACCAATCTAGTCAAGTGAACCTTCACCACTCACCTCGAGGTCCATTACAATCAAGTATCCCAATCCTTTTAAAGGCTTCATTAAATGCATTCCACAAGCATAATACCATGGGCTACCAGGGCCCAAAAACTACCATTATTAACCCGAAACAAATTTAACTCGTTAACTCTTTCACTAAGTCAAGTTTAACCCAACAGGAAGGTTTAATGGTATTTTTTTTAAGTGCAACACAATTGAACACGAATGATGTGAATGCCAATTTCAAATTGTAATGATGGAAGGAGGAAGGATGTGCAAGGGCATTGATGTTGCATAAGCAATAAAGAATGCAACTAATGAAATTGTTGTTAATGTTTAGCATGAACAGTGAGAGACAATCATATTAGTGTGTATTAAACATGAAGAAAAGGAAGTTCATCTCCAAGATCATGGTCAAGATTGGAGGTAAGTGTATTATTTAATTATTAAATAAGGTAGAGTATAAAATTTAGTGTCTAAATTGGTGATATAAAAGTTAAACTTGAAGTTATGCCCCATCCAAATGCCTTTATAGTATCTTGATTATAGAAAAGACACCAAGTCATTATGTCTAAATAGTGTTCAATTAGTTTCCACATTATGAGATTACAATGTTTGGCTTCTAATATGAGATTAAAATGAATGAGTGGAAGCCAACTTTTTCTATCTCCCATAATGGCATTGGAGGTCGATGCTTCTTTGGTTGGAAGGAATGATAGGGAATAAAATGCTTAGTACATATTTTGAACTTACATACTCTTGAATTTTTCATTTACATTGTGATATGTATGTGAGAGTTATGTGAAGAGATGAAATTAAGCATGCAAAAGATGAAATTCATAACAGTAATCACTATTTTCTCACTAACACATAAGAAAAATAAAATATTGTGCTCAAGAGAATACAATGGATTCTCTCAAGCCTTAGGCACTCTCGTGGTAGAATCACTCTACTCAAGCTCATTATAGATAATCCTAACAATTGTGCTAATAGGGAATAAAATGTCTAGTACAATTTTTGAGCTTAAATGCTCTTGAATTTTTCATTTATATTGTAATATGAATGTGAGGGTTACATAGCATTTTAGTAGTTCCTAGTATCATTAAGTGGTTGAGAGAATCTCTCCAACTATCTCTATTATCACGTTTAGTTTCTGGTTTCTACAAGTTTGTCTCCATGGTTATTGAGGTTGTACCTTTATTATTATGTAGTTGTTTTTCTTTATGTATAGCTATATAAGCTTTTTTTTTATTAAATTGAATATGAATTTGTATTCATTCTTGGTGTGTATGAACTCAGCTCGTGAGTGGGATTTCCCACTTCCTTAGGAAATCCCACATCATGTGCTCTCCTAAGTGAAGCTTGACAAGAGAGGGAAGAGCGATTACAAAAGTAATCGCTAATAGTATCCTTCATAAAATGAATCATTTGCCACGTGTAACAAAGAACCTATTCCCAAGGGATCCACCCTAGTTAGCATGTCTAACTACTATCATAAATGCACCATAACATATAAGATAAATATATTGTGATTGTCATAAAATCTATCATAACCTTATACTAACCAAAAATAGAAGCTTATACCAAGCATCACAAGTGTAAGGGGTATTTCATGGGTTGTAAGGGAATCTCTCACACATGTCACACCGATTCTACAATGAGTCCCCTTCAACACGTGTGTGCCCTCTTCCTAGGAAAACAACTTTGAGCAACAAAAAGCTATCACTCTCTCTTTACGAGGAAGGTGAACATTCTCCACCATGCCGAGATTCTCTCTTAGAATCTCAAATTTACCCTTAGCAAGGGGTTTCATTAGAATGTCACCAACCTACAAATTATTCAGAACTAATCAACAACAATAGTTTCCTTCTATAATTTATCTCTAAGGAAATGGTATTGAATATCAATGTGCTTGGAGAGATCATGAAACACTAGATTATCATAGAGTTTGATGTAAATCTAATAGTCGTAGGACACAAATGTGGAATTCAACATATGATCAGTCAACTTCGCAATCAACTTGCGAAGCCATATGGCTTCACAACACATCAACAACGTTTCCACATACACCACTTCAGTTGCATTAAGTGTTACTGTCAATTGCTTCTTGCTGAAATAGGAAATCATACACATACCTCATGCCATACCCAATTGTTCGTTCAAATATGTGAGCATACATTTGACAACTTTCTTATGAATCTGCCCAAGTTCAACTATGAACTAGCTCAAAATATCACTCCAAAGTAAATAATAGGACTAGTATTAACATGATACATAAGGGAACCACCCAACTTCCTATACAAAGATGGATCTACCAAATCAAATTCTAAATTAATAGATAACTTCAAATTTGGTACCATATGAGTGGTTGAGAGTTTGTAGTATAGCATCTACAATTTCTTCAAAATATCCATTTTGTACTTCCCCTTCCCAAGGATGACTTCACATGCACACTACTACTAATGAATAAGGTCAATGTACTCCATGCCTTAACTTCTTCTGGTGCATACAATGAGCTACTTAGAACTACATGCAAGAATTCAAATCACCAAAATCAAAATCAAAATAAGAAAATTAGATTTATCATATAAATAATAGAGACTTGGATCAACTAAAGTCTTGGTGAAGCCCAAATTTTGTAAGGACTCATCAATCCTTGAATTCCATGCAAATGGTGCCTACTTCAGCCCATAAAGGACCTTATTCAACCTACACACATGGGTTTCTCACCCATGCACATCAACACCTATCACTTAATTAAAGTATACTTTATCTTCAATAAGACCATCCAAGAAAATAATCTTTACATTCATCTTGTATAAATGCCAACCAAAAACAGTACACAATAAACATTGATTGCTCTAATAAAAATATACCTTGCAACTAGACCATAAGTCTCCTTATAGTCAGTGCCTCTTTAACATGACTTTGTATTTTCTTGTGTTACCTTATGTCACATGCTTAATCTTATACACTACCTAGAATTTATCACATATTTCCCTACAATTCTGGCATAATCACCCATATATAATTCTTTAAGGATTTATATCGCTCAACCATATAACATCATGTCATTCTTACTTTGCATCATCCTTCCTGTTATCTCACAAGTTATACCTAGAGCAAACTCTGATCTTACTAAATGGAAGAACTATGGATTGAAACAGACAAAGCCACCCATTGTCACTCATATAACTTTGCCCCTCACTTCTAGGCTTAAGATGTATAGGGTTCCTAACCAAAGGGGGGTTTCCCTAAGTTTAATTCCAAATTTATTGTTGATTGTGAATGAAAACCCAACTTGGATTAGATTTGTTATCCTTTCTTGAAATGACAACTCATCATAAAGAATGAATGTTAATTTCAAAATGTTACTGATCATACACATTTCATAAGATTACAAAATCCATATGTATAAAACCAAATATGGTCCCCACCATAAGTCATTTATGCAATCCATGTTCGTAAGATTGCAAAATCCATATGTATAAAATCAAATATGGTCCCCACCCTAAATCATTTATTCAATTGCAAATTGAACCTGAGTAATTGATCTGTTTCAAAATGGCAGAATTTAGATTAAAAAATACACCATATATTTAAAGCATCCCACAATCCATATCTTATAACAATGATCCCAATATTACCAATATCAACAACATGATTTGAGTATAAAACAAAGATCCATAAAAACATATAGTGAGAAACTTGTCCAGCAATGATACCACAGATTTATTGCTAATATAAACCAAGTGTTTGGCACCAGTTGATGCACTTGTGAAAAGATGCTTTAATTAATACATCAAGTAATTTAAATGAACATATCACTGCATCACAATTCAATTAAATTTAAAAAAAAATGGTTCAAAGTCCAAAATGCAACACCAAATTTAATCCCTTTCCAAACACCTTAATGTGCATATTAAAAACACACAAAAAAATCCAGAGTCCAAATATATTTCATCGAATGGCCTTAAAATCAACAATCAAATTCAGGATGAGAATATTTTTTTTTGTAAATAACCACAGGGCTGGGCAATAAATTATTATCAAATGAAAAATCCAATTAAAATTACGCTAAGGTTGTTCCCAAACAGAATTTTTTATCAATAATTAAAGAAGGGCTTGTGCATGAAAAACCCAAAATTTTCCACTTGGTCCTGATTTGTTAGATCAAAGCATACATAACACACAACGGATTTATACTCAGAGACTCAGATGGCAATAGCAGAGAATAATTCACAGAGACAAACAAACGGAGAAACAACAAGATTACTCAGTCAGAAATAGCGGAATAGATAAAACAATCACTGGAGAACAGAAATCACTTTGCATTACATAACAGGCTTGGGCCTTGGCTTACTTGCTTTCCTTGGCCAGAGAAATTACAAATTTATAGAGGCAGAAGAAGATTGTGAATCCTGTATGTGATTCAGATGGAGATCTAGAATGATCTAGAAACTAATGGCGGTGTAGAAATATCTAGAATCCTACATGTGATTCTAGAAACTACTGGCGGTGTAGAAGGATCTAGAATCCTGCATGAATTTGGCTTCACACTTAACATTCTCCCACTTGAAGCCAAATAAGAGTCATCAAGTCACACCGAGTCCTACCATGCCTCTACATAACTCATGTTTATTTCGTGGTAGAATCTTAGTGAGCATATCAGCAGGGTTCCTATCTGTATGGATCTTTTCCAAGGATAATTGTTCTTCCTCCAACACATGCCGGATCAAATGGTACCTTAAGTTAATGTGCTTGGTTTTTTAATGAAATGCTGGGTTTTTCGCCAAGTGAATGGCACTCTGACTATCACAATATAACACATACTTGTCCTACTTTATTCCTATCTCTCCTAGGAATCGTTGCATCCACAACATCTCTTTACAAGCTTCTATTGCAGCTATGTACTATGCTTCTGTTGTAGAGAGGGCTACTATTCTTTGTAGCCTTGACACCCAAGATACTGCTGCACCTGCAAATGTATACAAATAACCTGTAGTGGACTTTCTTCTATCCATATCTCCAGCCATATCCGCATCTGTAAATTCTTCAAGCACAGTCTCATCATGACCAAAACATAAACAATAATTACTAGTACCCTTGAGATACCTCAAAATCCATTTTACTGTTTGCCAATGTTGTTTGTTTGGATTGGCAAGGAACCTACTCACTACTCCCACTGAATATGCAATGTCCGGTCGTGTGCATACCATGGCATACATTAAACTACCAACTGTTAAAGCATAAGGAATCTTACTCATCTCTTCTTTCTCCTTGTCATCACTAGTACATAATTCAGTACTCAGCTTGAAGTGGGCTAGAAGGGGTGTACCAATTGGCTTGGCATCCTTCATATTAAACCTCTCAAGCACCTTCTTGATATATTTTTCTTGTGACAGCCACAACCTTTTGTTTTTCCTGTCACACATAATCCGCATGCCCAATATATGTTGTGCTGGTCCCAAATCCTTCATAGCAAATTTGCTACCCAAATCTTTTTTCAGCCTATTGATCTTATTCTTATCATGCCCAACAATCAACATGTCATCCACATATAACAATAATATGATATACTTTCCTTGATCATACCTCTTGATATAGACACAATGGTCAGCTTCCAACCTCTGAAACCATGTTCCAACATGAATGAATCAAATTTCTTGTACCATTGTCGAGGTGCTTGTTTCAACCCATAGAGACTCTTCTTCAACCTACAAACAAGGCTACAAACAAGGCCTTCTTTGCCTTTTTCTATGAATCCTTATGGCTGCTCCATATAAATTTCTTCCTCCAATTCACCATGAAGGAATGCAGTTTTTACATCTAACTGTTCACATTCTAGGTCTAAAGCAGCAACTAGACCAAGAATGACTCTAATGGATAAAATTTTAACAACAGGTGAGAAAATTTCAGTGAAGTCAATACCTTGTTTTTGGGCAAAACCTTTCACCACCAGCCTTGCTTTATACCTCTCCTTCTTTTCGTCACCTTCATGCTTAATCTTGTACACCCATTTGTTTTGTAGAGCCTTTCTACCTTTTGGGACGTTTACCAACTCCCAAGTTTTATTTTCCTGCAAAGAGTTCATTTCTTCTTCCATTGCTTTCTTCCATTCTTCATTGTGCTCGACTTTACAAGCTTCTTGAAAATAATTAGGTTCACCTTCATCAGTCAACAAAATATAGTTTGAAGGAGGATACCTTTGTGAAGGCTTATGAGGCCTAGAAGATCTGCGAACCAACTGTGGTAGTGCATTATCAGGTTGAATCTCCTGTAAAGGTTCCTACAAGATTCCTTCTTCTTGTTGTTCATTATTTTCCACTTGTTGTTCTTCATGCTCCTGAATTTGCTGTTCATTTTCTTGTATTGGTGGTATGTTTTCCTGCTGCTCTTCAAACCTGTCAATAACCTTCTTGACCTCCAACTCACCTACAGTCCTCTTGAACATTTTTGACTCATTAAATATAACATCCCTGCTTCTAATAATTTTATGTTTGACTGGATCCCATAGACAATAACCAAGATCTTCATCTGCATATCCCAAAAAAAATGCATTTCATAGATTTATCATCTAGCTTAGTTCTATTTTCTTTGGGAATATGTACGAATGCTTCACATCCAAAGATTTTCAAGTGAGAATAATTCAAATTCTTACCAGTCCAAACTTCTTCAGGGATACCGCCATCCAAGGTTGTAGTTGGAGATCTATTTATGAGGTAGCAAGCGGTCCTGACTGCTTCAGCCCAAAAATTCTTCTCCAAACCGGAATTGGACAACATACTTCGCACCTTTTCCATAATGGTGCGATTCATCCTTTCTGCGACACCATTTTGTTGAGGAGTACCAGGCACAGTCTTGTCATGCTTTATGCCAAACCTGTTACAATATTCCTTAAATGCATTTGAGCAATATTCTCCACCATTATCTGTTCTTAAACACTTCAGCAATTTGTTAGTCTTTCTTTCAACAGCGACATGGAATTTTTGAAATATTCCAGACATTTCACTTTTATTTTTCATAAGATATGCCCAAACCTTCCTGGATGCATCATCTATAAATGTTACAAAATATGATGCTCCTCCTAATGATTTGATGTTAACAGGCCCAAACACATTTGAGTATACCAATTCTAACACATTTTTATTTCTGTCATGGCCACCTCTAAGGAATGAAACCCTTCTTTGTCTACCATATATACAATGCTCACAAAGATCAAGATTGTAGGATTTCAAACCTGGGAATAAATTTTTACCAACAAGGATTTTTAAGCCCTTCTAGCTCATGTGACCCAAACGCTTATGCCACAGATCTGCTAAATTTCCTTCTTTTATGACAGCAGCCAAATCTGATTATCCTACCAGTGTCTTCAATGTGTATAATGTTCCTATCTTGGGTCCTTTGGCTACGACCAATGCACCTTTTCTAATTTTCCAGCCTCCTTTTCCAAAGCTTGTCAAATAGCCTTCATCATCTAGTCGTCCCATAGAGATTAAACTCATGCGCATTTCTAGTACATGCCTAACCTGTTTCAACAATATATCTTGTCCATCTTTCATCTTGATCTGGACATCTCCCACTCCAACAATACTGCAAAAATGATTATTCCCCAAATGCACTCTACCATAATCACCAGGATTATATGAAACAAAACTATCTTTGCATGGGGTTACATGGTGAGATGCCCCAGAGTCAAGGATCCAATCAAAGCTACTGCTAGATGTATATACACATGCATCCTCTACTGAAACAGTAAACAACACATCACCATCTGTGGCTACAGCAGTGGTCTCACCTTCATTTGTGCTGGATGACTTGTGATTTGTATTAGATGGTCTCTGATCCTTTTGTCCTTTCTTCCAAAATCGACATTCTTTCTTCATGTGCCCGGGTTTGCCACAATGAAAGCAGATGATCCTTCCTCTCCTTGATTTTGATTGGCCTCTCGATCTTGATCGCCCTTGCCGGCCTTGATCCATTCTCCTACCACGATCAACTAGAGCTAGAGCTTCTCCTCCCTGGTTTTCCGCAATTGACTTGCGTCGCAATTCCTCATTCATTAAACTATTGCTGACATCATCAAACTTCAAGGTCCCTGCAGTTGTTGAAGTGCTCATAGCTACAATTAAATTTTCCCAGCTGTCTAGCATAGAACACATTAGCAAAATAGCTCTAATTTCATCATCTAAAATGATTTTGACAGAGGCAAGCTGATTAGTAATAATATTAAATGCATTCAAGTGCTCAGCAACTGAAGCACCCTCCTTCATTTTGAGATTATAAAGCTTTTTCATCAAGAACACTTTGTTTGATGCCATGTTCTTCTCATATATATCATGGAGCTTCTTCCATAATCCTTCAGCCGTCTTTTCTCTGGACACATTGAAATAAACATTCTTTGCTAAATATTGGTGGATTGTTGCAATCGCCTTTCTATCTAGTTTATTCCACTCTTTATTTGTTATCGATGAGGGTTTCTTTGTTGTGCCCTCAATCGGCAAATACTGATCCTTTAAAATCAATATATCCTCCATCTGTGATTTCCATAGGGCGAAATTAGCCCCGCTCAACTTCTCCATATCTATAACTGTTGTCTCCATTTTCAATCAAATTTACGCCCCAAAACACAAAAAACTCCACTTAGAAATAAAACTTTAATTATTACTCTTTAAAATTTAGTAATAATGACCTTCCTCCTTTTAAAATACCCTTTTCAAAATTCCTACTCCTTTTAAAATATACTTTTCAAATTTTCAACATATAATTATATATGTTTCATAATAAATATAAAAAACATATATAATGTTTTAACCTTTTCACATTTCACACATAGATATGTTGGTTTGAGAAAAAACTTGACGTATACGCGCATGTTTGATGTAAAAAAAACTTACGAACGCCACGTTTCAACTCCAATCTCCACGGATCTCCACTTTTCAAAATCCAACAACACGTACGGATCTCCACGTTTCAAACTTCAACAAAACATTTCAACATAGGTCCATGACCTTGTTTTTCTTGCAGCAATTGTTTTTTAGTTCCAGCATTCCTCAACTATTTCCTGGACATATCCTTCAACAACTCCAGAGATAACAGCCAACATTTTAATGAACGTTGCTAGAGTAAGGCGATGGCACTAGGTGGCTTGCACAGCGGATATTCAACCCTAGCTCCGATACCAGTTGTTAGATCAGAGCATACATAACACACAACGGATTTATACTCAGAGACTTAGACGGCAATAACAGAGAATAATTCACAGAGACAGACAAATGGAGAAACAACAAGATTACTCAGTCAGAAACAGCGGAATAGATAAAACAATCACTGGAGAACAGAAATCACTTTGCATTACATAACAGGCTTGGGCCTTGGCTTACTTGCTTTCCTTGGCCAAAGAAATTACAAATTTATAGAGGCAAAAGAAGGATCTAGAATCCTGTATGTGATTCAGATGGAGATCTGGAATGATCTAGAAACTAATGGCGGTGTAGAAATATCTAGAATCCTGCATGTGATTCTAGAAACTACTGGTGGTGTAGAAGGATCTAGAATCTTGCATGAATTTGGCTTCACACTTAACATGATTGAATTTGAGAAGGCCCTGTTTATTAGAATTATCATTTCGTTGTTTTCTTGGCAATGATTTTTAGAAATATAGTCTGGGCAGCCTAATTGGTCGGATCCTCCCTCTGTCAGGAGGTGCGAGTTCAAACCTTTGGGTCCGTTGGGGTTAGGGTTGGAAAATCAAGCTAAAAAATGATTTTCAGCGAGGGGTTGTTTTTTGTTCAATTTTTTGGAAGTTTTTCTGGTGGGTTTTTCCGGTCAAATTTCTCTAAAATCCCGCAGCAATTTATTGAAATCACAAGCTTGATGGGTAATCCATGCACAATCAAAGTGTCATACGGATTTTTCAGTGTGATGAATCCAAATATGCAGCTAAAAACCCAATTTAAATAACACAAATCAAAATTTCACCTCAAATTTTTCAACTGGATTCCCGCACTAGAAAGTCCAAAAAATCACACTAAAACAACTCTTTTTCAGATATATAACCCAAATTTAAGACCTACAACAAAGGAAACTCATATAACCCAAATTTAAGACTTACAGCTAGGAAATATAACCCGAATTTAAGACCTACAGCGAGGAAATATAACCCAAATTTAAAACCTACAGCGAGGAAATATAACCCAAATTTAAGACAACTTCTTTATGGTTTTCAGAAATATAACCCAAATTTAATACCCACAGCAATGGAAACTCATATAACAAATTTCAGACCTACAGCGAGGAAAACTTCTTTATGGTTTTCAAAAAATATAACCCAAATTTAAGATCCACAAGGGAAACTCCTTTAAATTTTTAGTGCGTTCCTCTTGTTAATGCAATCAAGTGAATCCCAGCTGGAAAAACTGTGTATCCAATGGCAATGTAAATCGAAAAATGAGCCCAAAATAAAGACCGTATACCTAGGCGAACCCTGCACGAATTTGAGTCCAAGCAATAATAAAATATGAGAGGTTCAGCACTGCATGGATCTATGGAAGGTTAGACCAAGGCTGAGGTAGCATGGGCTCGGTACCATCGATTCCCGTGCTTTAACAATGAGGTTAACTTGTTTCAGCATGCCCTATCACTAAATGCGAGCCACCGAACAAAAATAGAGCACAAAACAGTTTGGATGTGGTCCCTTTCAAATAGTTTCACAAGTGCCGAGGGCTCTGTCTCTTTGCAGAAATAAATTTTGCTGAGTAGGGAACGCCGCGGACTGCAAAACAAAAACTGTGGGAGAAAAATAAATGAGACCTAAAAATCTTGACTACGAATTAAGCTAGCATGACGGCTGTTGTGTCTCAATCTGCATCGTAGCCTCAGGTGGAGCCTTTGTTGACAAGGTAATACGGCAGGAAGAACGCTGAAAGAGAGCGAGTCTGCGTCCGGAGCTGAGGCAACTTAGTTTGGATGAATATCGATCCGACAATATACAAATAATTTCAATGGCTCGAATCTTGGTTTGAATGGGCATGCGTTTAATGGCTTACGATTTCCTTAATAGTTAAATATAGAGGCCCTATTCATCCCGAGTCTTCTGTGATTCATAATGATTTCTCGAGTTATATCTCAATTTTTCAATTTGGAATACTGAATGTAGTTTATCATCAAAAATAAAATCACAGTGTAGTTCATTATTTAAATTGGAAACTCCTATTTCCAACTCTATAGAAAAGTAAAAGCGCACTGACATGCTAGGCAAATAGCACTCGTCCTCTGAGTGACAGCACGTGAATCGAGATAGCAGCGTGGAGAGAGAGGGCGAGCTCTATTTGCCTCGCATGTCAGAGTGCATTTACTTTTCTATAGAGTTGGAAATAAGAGTTTCCATCTAAACTTAGAATTAATTAAAAAAATCATCTTAAATTATTCAATGCTATTATAATGATATACAATTTTTTTAATTAAAAATAAAATAAAATCTAACACACAAAAAATAAATCTAATTTAAAATGTTAATTTTATACTTGAAAAAATCCAAAGTTCAGATTTTTATTTTTTAAATAAAATAAAAATACTGAAACTCCCAAAATAAATTGAGAAGTACAGTTTCTTTCAAATTATTATTCACCTATTCCCATATCTTCAATAATTTATAGTTTTCATTATCAAATTAATTATTATGAGATATCAACATTCACATATTTTCACCTCGGTCATATTCTAACTTATATATTTATTCATGGTATGGCAGTATTCCCATCATCCGTTTATGTCTCTAAAGATGTAGTGTTCACTATAAATGGGCATTTTAATGAGAACAACACAATTTATAAGAAGTCTTTATTATCATCAAGTTTTAACTGTGAATATTTTCATGCTAAAATAAATATCAATTTAGCTCCATCAAGCTCCTTGGAGGCTAAGAGTTTTCAGATAAATGGTATCATGAAGGAATGCAAGGCATTCGTGTAGGGAATTTGAAGCGAAGGATGGCAGAATCCCTCGCATCTTAGATTCAATGTCTCGACCTAATTAATTTCACTGCTTTGACCTCAACAAGCGAGGGAGCCTACTTCCCCTTAACCCTTTGAACCTAGTTGTTCATGTTTCGCTACTGAATGTTTGTTTATTGATGGAACAATGCTTGTTGGATTTGCATTTCTTCCTATATGTACTTAATATCAAAATTTTCTGATTACAAAGATGCAACACCATCAATATAGAATTGATGGGAGGCGAATTCTTCATTTCCATAACCAACTATTGACTCTCAAATTCTTAGATTTAAATTCAAGTATACTTCTTGTGAGGTCATAGACTACGTGTTGTTTGTTGTTTTCAGACTTGATGCTCCCTAGTGTAGCCAAGATTGCTTTAAAATGAGCTGCCTAAATGGAAATCTCTATTGGAGGGTTGAGAATGACAAACGCAACAATTCGAATGTAAACACTACCTCCACAATCCAACAACCCCAATATTTGAAGAAGCTCCATCAAATCCCACAAAGACCCAATCTCGAGCTCATCCACAACTCCTAGTGGTGACAACTGAGAGGGGTTTGAGTTAGAAAGGGGCAAGAAGTCGATTGGAGTGGAGTGCCAAAACAATAGCATGTCTGAAAGTTGACAAGGGGCATAACCGAGAATCTTCCAAGGTTACAAGGATACAAGGAAAAGAAAAGTGGGATGGGGAAAGCTACAGTGGACAAAGACGAGCATGAAGAGGGTGAAGAAGATGGAGGGAACCTCAACTCATACATGAGAGAGAAGGGAAAGGACAGGGACAAAGGGGAGGTTGGGCATGAGGCTGAGATGTTATGAGAGCTGAGATAAGGGTTAGGTAAACAAGGAGAGAGCGGGAGGAATGTCAAGGACATGAGAGATGATATAGTGGTCACGAAACAAGGAGAGAGTGGGGGAAGGTCAAGGAAATTGAGGAGTTTAGGGAGGTCAATGAAGACAAGTGAAGTTGGGGAGTGAGGGCTAGAGGGGGAAGATGTCGAGGGCGCTGGAGATGGAGGTTAGGATGACAAAGGGCCGGAACAACTCTGGCTCACCAAAGTCTTATTCCAAGACAACTCTGGTGCACCAAAGTCCAATTCTAAGACTAGTAGAAATGCTCACTAAAGTGATGATAAAGACATAACTTCACCATGTAGCCAAATAAACATAATTGGACTCATAAAACACAAGTGTCAGTGTGATATCATAATGTGTATGGTATCTAGTAAAATTTTATGATATCCAGTAAGATATGAAAGGAAAGGAAAGGAGAATCGTCCCCACAAATAATGGAATTTGTAAATCACTTGCAAAAATAAAAAGAAGTGAACATTATTACAACATGGACTGCAACATGTACAAACGTGAAAAAACATAAATAAAATAGAGCAACACAACTAAAGAATGGTGTCATGAAGGACTGAGACCCCTATAATCTGCAACATGATCAAAACCTGAAGTATATGTCCATACTCAATAAAATGATAATAGAGACATGGGCAACGAATATGAATAGGCATATTTTAATTACATTCCTAAGTTGAAGGAAACATCAGCCACTTCCCTATACTAAGCCTACAAGCGTCGGAAACAATGAAATAGGTATAAGATGCATCTTCTACAACACCAAAACATTACATTGTACTGCCAAACCAAAATGTATATTGTTAGATAGCTAATTTTCAGGATTAACCTTGGGTCAGTTTAGGTAGTTATTGGAGTCCAAGAACTCCAGGAACTAATTCAATTATTTCCTGTGTGTATTAATATATACATGATATGTACATCATGTATATCATATACATAATTATTTGAAATCAATTAATATACATTTAATTTGATTTCCAGTCTCGTATGAATGCATCCATACAATTCACATAACAGTTGTTTTATTTGCCCCATTTGTTTGAAAGTCGTTTGTCGGTTTACCGTGTTAAAGATGTGAAGTTATAAAAAATAAAAATAAAACCAAACAGCCTTCTGTGAAAGAGGTGGCTATTTATTTTATGCCACCGATTAGAGTCTATATTCACCGAAAATCTGAACAAAATCACAGGAGATCTTAACAGAGTCAATAGCGCAGAATTCAAGTTTTCCATTGTGGATTAGATTGAGTTGATCCCAAGCAAACGTGATTGGGTTGCTCATATTTTGATTACCAGCAAACATGAGAGGCTTGGTACATGGGAAGACGAAGACTACGCTGGTCGGAATTGTGTTGAACTTTTGGCGAACAAAGTTTTGAAGTTGGAATCTTGCCTGTCTCTGTTGGAGTGCGGAGATTATTTGAGCACTGGTCTCTGGTGCCAAAGGCCGGAGGACGCAACAGTGTGGGTTGCGCTGTGATTGTCTCATTTACATCCTCTTCACCCCATATTTCTCATAATTTTTGAATTTTTGTTGCTGATTTAGATGCTTCAATCTTTTTTTATGGAAAAGAGCGATGAGGGGGTGATTTCGAAGTGACAGTTTCAAACTCTGATTTTATCATGAAGGGGTGATTTCAAAGTGACTGTTTCAAACTCTGATTCTATCTTTTTGCATCAGAGGGTTTTACAAGTGATCCAGATTTTCACAAGCATGGTTGTGTTCTAGCTCAACTATCTGGAAATTTTGTCTATACAGTTTTTTTTTTTTTTTTCCACTCATTGTGTTTTCGATGGTTTCCCCAAGCTGCGTTTTCGATGGTTTCCACAAGCTGTCGAGCTCTTGAAAAAGGAAGGAAGGAAGGATAATTGCGTTGAAGTATTCGAATGGAAATCACACTTTGATAATAAGTCAAGTCGAAGGATGTTTGCAAACATGGATTAATGCTATCAAGAGCATCATATTGCCAGAAAATTAATTAGAAGATATTCTTCTCAAACCAAGGAATTTCACTGTTGCTATAATTCAAAGGTAGCTGCAAGAAGTTGATTGAGGTTTAAAGTTTAATTTGGTTAACGCATGATTATAAAAACAAAAAAATTAAAGGGCATTGTGATTAGCAAAGTTTATTTAGTTATTTGATTTATTGAAGGTCTCAAGTTTAAATCTTTGTAGAGACAATTTTGAAAGATATTTTTTTGGAAGTTGTCACAAGAAGATGACATTTTGTTCGTAGCAATGTGATAATTTTTTGTTGAAACTATGCTGTAAACGGGTGCAATTTTTGTTGAACCCGACACCCAGTTAAATCATCATAAATTTGTGTGTATTGGGTGCATTTTTTGTGGTAGCTAACACCCTTTTTCAAAGTTGATTGCTCGAGAAAATGGCCAAAGTCGATGATTTGTTTCAGTTATTACGCAGTTTAATGTCATCTAGTGTTCATAACATTGTCCAAGTCAGCAAGGACACGCTCTCTGACATTCAGTCATGTTTGCAAAATGCTAAAAGCACAATTGAATTCTTGGAGCTAGAGTCCAAATATCAGCGAGATGAACTCTATGAATTACAAAAGAAGAATTCTGAACTTGTTCTTGTTTAAAACAATAGTTTATTTGAGCCTAATCATCAGTGAGAGAATGATCAGAGTAATGAAGTGATTTCAAGAGCAAATTTGGGTGCAACAGAATGTCGTGTTCAGACAAGTGTATGCGAGAGTCATTTGCATACAGATTTGAAGCCTGTCGTTGTCAAAATTTGTATAAGACCATGGGAAGAGATTACACACAATAAACACATAATTGGTTTGGGTTACAACAAGGATTTATGGATGTATCTTCTGACATTCTGGATTTTGCTAAACCTATACAATTCCAAAGCGCTGGATTTCTAGACAGTGTTGCTCCAGAACAACTTGATAGATGCCAATTGTTAACAGAGTTGGGCATGTGAAAGATTAGTGTTTTGATCTTCACCCATGAGCATTGTGGAAAGCAAAATCATTATACAAATAAATGTTCCAAAAAAAAGACAACGGCAAGAGAGAAGGTAAATTTCGAATGGATTGCTTCTTGGGATTGGACCAAAACAACCAAGAAGATTTACAGGGCATATCGAAGAATATGTCCCAAAGTGATGACCAGCCTTGCAGTGACGAAGAGTACTTCTCACCTTGTATCCGACAAGGGGGAAATAGTTGACCGTCTGCTACATGTTCAAGTTCGAGATGTCAAGCAAGCTTGAGTCAGAGTTGAGTTGATCGAGTTGATTGAGCACTTCCATGTTTGGAATTGTTCAAGGAACTGCTTCCAAAGTTTGTGGTCACCTTAAAACCACATTTTTTGTTGTTCTGAGAACCGCTATAAACGTTCCAGAATTGGTGTTGGTTGAGACTTTGAGTTCTCCCATTTTGGTTTGTGGTCATCCTTAAAAACCATTTTTGAGAGACATTCAGTTCTTAGCTGAGAAGCATTTTTGTATTTTGATCTCTTGTTCTTGGACTTTGGTATATCCCTTCGGATTAAGGGGGGAATGTTAGATAGTTAATCCTCGGGATTAACCTTAGGTCAATTTGGGTAGTTATTGGAGTCCAAAAACTCCCGAGAACTAATTCAATTGTTTCATGTATGTATTAATATGTACACATTGTATATCATTTATTGAGATTGATTAATATATATTTGATTTGGTTTCCAGTTTAATTGTCTTACACATACAACTTGGAAATGTGTCCTGATCTCTTGTTCTTGGACTTTGGTATATCCCTTCGGATTAAGGGGGGAATGTTAGATAGTTAATCCTCGGGATTAACCTTAGGTCAGTTTGGGTAGTTATTAGAGTCCAAAAACTCCCGAGAACTAATTGAATTGTTTCATGTATGTATTAATATGTACACATTGTATATCATTTATTGAGATCGATTAATATATATTTGATTTGGTTTCCAGTTTAATTGTCTTACACATACAACCTGGAAATGTGTAGTGGTCATGCCATGGGATGGACGTCCACGTTTCGGGTTGTAAAGCCCGCATTTCGAATTTTTTGCATTTCGAATTTTTTTTTACTATTCTGATTCGACTAGTAGAAAAAGGACTAAGAGTGGTACAACGATTCTTAATTTACTTATTTAATTTCCAGCTTATTTAATTAATTTCTAAATAAATTTGATCTATGGGTGTAGAACATTGTGTATGAATGGGCTTATTTAATTAATTTCTAAATGGATTTGGTCTATGAGGCGTAGAACAATGAGTATGAATGGGTCCATTTTTGAAACGTTTACCGATTTGAAACTTGGTAGATAATCCCAAAAAAAGAATCACATGAATTAAAAAAAAAAAACATTTTAAAAAGTTAAAAACCGAAACAATGCTATTTTTTACTTCGTGAATACTCTCTTTTCCTGTGAGAAATCTCTTTATAGCTCTCATCCATAGCAATTTCTTTACTATAAGAGTTGCTTCCTACAACAACAAACATTTTAGTCGTATTTTGCAGCATTAGATACAAGCTTGAGTGCATAAACTCATGTTTTTTAATGTACAGCCTTACCTATAAAAATTACTTTTGCATGACATCTACTCCTTTATGGGTTACCTTCCAAAGGGTTATTTATGTTTATCATCCTTATTTTCCTACACGATAATGTGTGTATTTTATATTCTACATTTCCCCTGACAAATCCATTTAGGGTCCACATTTCCAAGGCATTCCTGTTGGCGAATTTCACGCCACTTAGTTACTTTCTTGCTAAATCATGACATACGACCAAGTTCGTTGACATAGTCTGCCATTAGAGTAAGCATAAGTTTTGAGTGTCTCTAGCTATTCCTTCAGCCAAGCATTCCTTCGGAGTTATAAATCCCATCCAGTGGCAAGCAGACAATCAAGTATTGTTGCCAACTTCAGCACTCCTCCAAATATCCAGAGACCCACCTGCTCGGAACGTCAGCATCCTTTCTAAAACATTGAAAACATTGATAGAGTGGTGGTTCCATAAGCCCTAACAACTTCCCTATTGTGTTCATTCTAATTAATAAACTACCAATCCATCACAAGATTGTTATTTCCTCACTTTCCTTGGGCTATCATGGTCAGGTCAAAACCTTCTGCCCTATCCTAACTGGAGGTTTGTTCAAGACAAAAGCTGACATGATCATGTGTTTGCCATCCTGGCTATTGCCATGCCTGTCAAATCTCCATCATCACTTGGTCCTTACATCTTAACTCTGACAAGTCTATAAGAATTTTTCATGCAATCTGGTATAAAGAAGACACCCAGTTCCCTATGTCATAACTGCCATTGCATATTAGAGCCGGATATCAAAGCTTCTCTTTGCCAGCTTAGTATGTGCATAACTGTTTATTTTAAGAGTCTAATTTTTGCAAAGCATGACATTTAACTAGGTTCTGTGGTTCTTTTCCAGACAATGCTTAAGAATGTGTGTCATTTTAAGGCAGTTTTAAAAGGGAGAAAAATATTCTGTATGACTATTTCTTTACCTAAATATAGTGCTCAGATTGCATTGTAATTATTTCATACTGGCAACTGCAATTCATATTCACAATGGGTTTGCCAGTTTTTGTATACAGTTGTAAATTTTTCTTATCTGTTATCAACCATTTCTTTTAACTAGCTAGTAACAACCAAATTTTTCTTATCTATTATCATCCATTTCTTTTAACTAGTTAGTAACAACCATCGACAGTGCATTCTCCAAAATCCAATTAAATATCTCCAATGTTAAACCCATTTCATTTCATCATATAGCTAAACAGACTCCCAAGAAAAAATGGGTGAAAAATCACCAACATTGCAATTTTGTGCAATGCCAACCCCAAAAGAACATGTGATTTGGAAAAATCGGAAATCACAATTTTTTGACATGTTTATTAAAAAAAATTGCCAAAAAATCATGCCACTAAGAAAAAATTCACAAAAAGGCGATTTCCGTCCTCACAAATTGTTGCTTTGGTTTTTATTCTCATTTGTTTAAAGTGTTATTTTAGACAGTCGTATGCTTCCTTGATTTTGTCAACAACCAATCTTAGGAGAGCCAAAATATTGTTCTTACTGCCATCACAAGTTTTTTTTATTGGAACAGGGATTAATTCCTATCTACTTACAGTTTTGATTTTCATAGATCCTAAGAATCTTTTCAAATTCCACCCTTTTGACTAATTTTTTCCTAAATTTATGAGTTTTTAAAGTGCATGTTGCTTGCCTTCTATTATCATTTTTCATGGCTCATAGAACAATTTATAAGTTTCTTTTTTTTTTTCAAACCAACATACTGTTTTTTAATTCAGTGATTTTGAAGTCCATTTTCTCATTTTCTTTTGCCTAAAGTTTGAAGTTGCAAGTTTGACTATTGTCTTGCCAATATGCCAAAACCTTTGGATCCATTTTGATAGTAATAGCTATCCTAAAGATGGAACAGACAGAAAAAAATTGTCTTTGTAAACTGTGTGGGCAGCCCATGACAGAAGCGGATAATGAAGAACCATTTGGCTAGACACAAATGGATGAGACTGAGATTTGCACTGCATCAACCCTAGAGATTATGTGAGCTTCCCATGATGATAATTATGAGAGTAATAAAAAGAAGGAAGCAGCAAGGGTAACCAAGCTGAACTTGTTGGTGATGGAGTGGCTAAATCTTATAAGCCACAAACATATCTAGAGGACTGAAAACAGAGAGAGCGACTCAACAAATTCACCTTCCATGAGGACCTCACCCTTTGTTCCAAGAACCAGAGAGGGGGCACAACTTTCCATATATTCAATGGTTGAAAAGAGGGAGAAACAAGGTTGTGGGGAGGTGTCGTCTCTAGAGTGACACACATTTGAACATTATAAAGACCAATCCATTTTTCCAATTAATGTCCGATGGCATTGTTATTGTTGGCCCAAGGTATAAGTTATTGTTAGCCCAAGGTATAAGTTAATGTTTCCGTTGTGTTAATAAAAGTTGTATTTAGCTGATCAAAGAATAATCTAAGTATAGGAGTAGGCGTAGTCCATGACGCAAGTATTGTTAAAAAGAAAGTGGTCGGTGGTGCCGCACCTCGGATCGTGCGGTTGGAATATCACCGCCAGGGTAGGCCCTAGGGGTGTGAGAGGTGGTATCAGAGGCTGATTCAATGGAATCGGATTTGCAGAAGAAGCTGATCCCACTGTCACTTCGTAACAGATGGTATCAGAGCTCTGTATTCTGCGGGCTTTGGTGATTCAGAATTGAAGAAAAAAATTTGACAGGTGATTCAGGTTTGCAGGTGATTTCAGTTGAAGTTTCAGGTTTGGATACCGATGACTGCTGAAGAGGAAGCAGGTAACGAATACTTGCCGAACAGATGAGGGCAGTCAAAGGAGCACTTCAAAGGCTAAAAACATGGGTGATTATTGTTGGCCCAAGGTATAAGTTATTGTTAGCCCAAGGTATAAGTTAATGTTTCCGTTGTGTTAATGAAAGTTGTACTTAGCTGATCAAAAAATAAACTAAGTATAGGAGTAGGCATAGTCCATGATCGCAAGTAGTGTTAAAAAGAAAGTGGTCAGTGGTGCCGCACCCCGATCGTGCGGTTGGAAGATCACTGCCAGGGTAGGGATGTGAAAGGTGGTATCAGAGGTTGATTCAGTGGAATCTGATTTGCAGAAGAAGTTGATCCCATTGTCACTTCGTGACCAGTGGTATCAGAGCTCCGTATTGTGTGGGCTTTGGTGATTCAAAATTGAAGAAAAAATCTAACAAGTGATTCAGGTTTGCAGGTGATTTCAGTTGAAGTTTCAGGTTTGAAGACCGATCACTGTTGAAGAGGAACCAAGTAACGAATACTTGCCGAACAGATGAGGTCGGTCAAAAGAGCACTTCAAAGGCTAAAAACATGGGTGATTATTGGAAAGAAGAACCGCAAAAACACTATGAACCTATTGTTCAAGTGTGTGAACCCTTGATGTAGATAGGGAGCGGCATGGCAGATTTGCGAGAAGACTTTCATCTTCATGTGGACACTGATGAGCTCAAGGGACTTGATGAAGAAATCCAATGGGATGGTCTTAGACTACAGGAACTCATGGATGAAAGAGTTCAATTGAGGGAGAAAAGCACCATGGCAGAGATTGAAGTGAAGCAGCTTGAAGATGCGATGAAAAGAGACTTTCTTGATAGAAAGGCCATTGTGATAGAGCAAGGTGAAACGACAAGAGCGTGCACGGGTGACTCGGCCGGTTGGTGAGATGAATTGAAGTTGCGGTTAGTTTGGCCATACCTTTGAAGCATTGCAAGGCCAAGTCTTCAAATGGAAAGGAATGACATCAATAATAGATTGGACCTAAAAAGGTAATGGAATGCCATTGGATAATGACATCAATAATAGATTGGAGAACCTTAAAAAGTCATGGAATGCCATTGGATGCATGGTGATGTTCAACAATTGGATAGACGGGAAGGGTAGGGCCTTTAGTAATCTTTTGGTACATTGTCCTAGGGGTACAATGTTTATCAATCTATTGATGCATATCAGCACATGTTAAGGATGCCACATTGTTGCATGAATTGTTGAATGGGTTTATTTAAGAGATTCATTTGCAACATGTTGTGTAAATAATAACAGATAATGTAGATAATTATGTGGCTGTTGACAAGTTGCCAATGGAGACACACCCACAATGTTCTGGAGTACATGTGCTACCTGCTAAATTTGTCATTGTAGATGACTAATGATGATGAGATATGTTTATATATCTGATGTCATTTTGTATTGACTACCCACTTTTGAGTCCTTGATTGGATAGTCATCCGGGTTCAAGATTTAGTGTTAACTTAGACAATTTTTTATTTGAAATCTACTATACATCATATATATTGGTGCTTCTTCATATTTGTGCGTCATATGTTTAGTTGATGTTGTTGTTGATTATATGTTTAAAATTTTGAAAAAATAATAGATTTATTTTTGTAACTTTTAAGGCTTACCACAGTTTGCTGACTTTTGCCAATTTTTTCACCAATGTTTCTGATAAGTTCTATTCCATACCCTTAGCAATCTTTTGCCAGTGTCGATTTTTTCATCAATTCAATCTCGTACATATAGTCCATATAGTAACCATCAAGCATTGTAAAATGAGAAATAATATTGAAAACGAACTCTTTCTGTGCATTTCATCCTCGCATGAGCCCACATTCTGCATGATTCCTTTCTTGCAATAGCTTTAATGGGATAATAATTAATGACTACCTCAAGAGAAAACACCTGTTTAACCATAGCATCATGCAGCTTGATAGCATCTTTAAACTCACAATGCAACACCCCTGAATCAGAAGGCTGCAAGTCATAATGTCTGGAGCTATGACTTTTCCCCCTCATTCCTTTGAACACTGTTAATGCGACTCGCACCTGTCCTGTGCTACAATGGATGGCAACGCATGAATTAAGAAGTTAAGTATTAGACCCCAACCGTTCAACTCTCCTTCAAAATGGCTCCGTTGATAACAGGTGGGCATTGAAATCAAGAAGCATAACCCTTGGGCCTTTGATTCATTTTATTTAGACAGTCGTATGCTTCCTTGATTTTGTCTTCCTTGCAACATCTTCTAACAATGTCTATGTCCATGTGGAAATTAGCCAAGCCTTTTCCATCTATTGTGGATTTCCACAGCATTTATCATATCGCCTATTACAGATAAACTATTATCTATGGCAGAACATTCATCACGACTAGGAATCCAATCCCTGCTGAGCATTTCCTTAAAAATCAGGTTTGCCTCTGTTGTGTTTCTTTCATTGCAAAGCCCATTTATAAGACCTTCGTAACCAAGCGCATTCGGCAGAAGGTCTCCACCTCTCTTTTCCATTTCATGTAGGAAAACTATATATATAAAACATGTTGTATGCTGTCTTTCTTGCAGTGCTCATCAATTAGGAGTATTTTACGTACCATAAGCTGGAAGCAATCCATCTTCCATCACGAGTTTTATCACATTCTCTGCCCTCTCCATTTTTCCATTTTGACAGAACCGATGAATCAGTGTGTTTTAAGGAACTATGTCAAGCATAAATTCCTTCGATGAAATCATCTAAAAGTTCCAAAGCTTCCAACAGTCTGCTATTCTTGCACAGTCCATCAATTAGTGTAGTGTAAAAAATCAGGTTTGCCTCTGTTGTGTTTCTTTCATTGCAAAGCCCATTTATAAGACCTTCGTAACCAAGCGCATTCGGCAGAAGGTCTCCACCTCTCTTTTCCATTTCATGTAGGAAAACTATATATATAAAACATGTTGTATGCTGTCTTTCTTGCAGTGCTCATCAATTAGGAGTATTTTACGTACCATAAGCTGGAAGCAATCCATCTTCCATCACGAGTTTTATCACATTCTCTGCCCTCTCCATTTTTCCATTTTGACAGAACCGATGAATTGGTGTGTTTTAAGGAACTATGTCAAGCATAAATTCCTTCGATGAAATCATCTAAAAGTTCCAAAGCTTCCAACAGTCTGCTATTCTTGCACAGTCCATCAATTAGTGTAGTGTAAGTAAAACCGTGAGGAACCAAATTCCTGTTCAGCATGTCATCAGACAACACTATGATTTTAAGAATCTTATCTTCCATGGAGAAACCATTCATGAGTTCATTCATCTGGCCTGAGACCTCTCTCCACCATTTCAGCACACAACCAGACAGCTTCTTGCTTCTTTGTCTTTTTGCAGTGTCCATGGATCCAAATGGAAATGACGCAAGCAAGCATTAGACCATCTTCAACCATGCTCCTCTTCAACAACTGCTATGCTTTTTGAGTCTTGCCCTACTTACAAAAATGTGAACGTTGTATAAGTAACAGCATTGGGCACGAACCCCTTTTCCAGCATTTCGTCTTCTTGTTTGAAAGCATCCTCCAGTTTCCCTTACTCACAAAAGACATTTACTAAATTATTATAAATAACAAGGTTGGGCACCAAGCCCAGAAAGCACATTTTTTTAAAAGCCTCTTTGCTTCTTCAAACTTATTTGAGTTGCAATTGCCAGTGATCAGTACACTGTAAGTGATAACATCTGGTACAAGACCCCTCCTAGACATCGCATTAGACAGACTCAAAACCATAGTCACCAGACTCGATTAAGAAGAAGACTGGTTTTGGCTGAAGGGTCGAATTTGACTCAGGACTCTGCAAGGGTTCATCAGTCAACCTGTCATAAACTCGGCACATTGAAAAATACAAAAAATGTAGATTTAGTAAAACAAAAAATCGATTTTTAGATTAGAACATAGGTGCACATATCACGATATTATCAGAATTATCGCGATGTTATTGCCAAAACCCAAGTTGCTGATATTATTGCTGGAAATTATTGCAATAATTTCAAAATTATCACGAGGGGAAAATTATAGCTCTGCTGCTGAAACGGTGATAGAGTTCTGGTTCAGGTTTTCAAGGATGATTTTCATTTTGAGGGTATAGTCAGTCTTCTGACCATTTTTCATCAAGCAAAACAAGGGAAAATTCATAGTTTTTTGCCATCAACTGGGCATTTGTGGAATGGAGACCTACTCCAATATACCATATCCATATTTCCAGGTATGTAAAAAAAAATGTTGCCTTTCTTTTTCTTTGTTTCCAAGATCTAGTATAAATTTAGAGTTTGCCTCTTCTTGCCCATTTTTAATGAGAAATTTAACACTTACATAGCTATGAAATTTTAATTGCCCATTTTTATAACAGAGTTTTTTGTAGATTTGAATTCTGAATTTCCGCATTTGTTTTGTGTCACAGGTCCAAATTTTAAAATTTTAATAATCTCTACAAAATGGCAAAGGCATTGGACCAAATGTGGGAGTAGGTAAACCATGTGAGGGTAAAAGCCTATGTGGAATAGAAATGTTTGGCAGAATCACTCGCTTGAAATACCACTTGGCCAAAATCCCAGGGCATGAAGTGGATACTTGCCCTAACTACCCCAGACATTGTCCTTATTGCAAAGAACTTGATTCTTGATACTGCTAGAAAGAGGGATTAGAGGGAGGAACTGAGGAATTGCATGAGAACCACAAGCTTCTCAAGGGTGAGGGAAACCTAATCCTTGGTCACACCACCTCACTGCGTTATGATTATCAGGTTATTGTAATAGTATCTAGATGTCTCATGATGATCATCTCATGAGATGCATTTATTTTTGTTTTAATGTGATTTTGTATTATCTTGTCAAGACTTATGACTCAAGACGGATGTCATATTTCAACGTCAATGATTAATGTACCACTTGACCTCTTATACATTTTATATTGCAGTTTTATTTTCTTATTTGTTTGACAATGTGTTTATTTGATGTTACTTTAAAAGAATAAAAATTTGAAAAAAATGATTATACTTGCATTTTTTAAAGTTTCCCGATAATTTCTAATATTACTCATAATTTAAATTTTGGACATACAGCAATAAATTGCCAATAACAATAAATGTAACGTAGATTTAGACATGAGATTATATTGATTAACTACACTAAATATATTGAAAAAATGGCATTTCCAAACATAAGTATATCATACAACGTATATGATACAATTACAATCAACAATCATATCCATTATCAACCTTCAATCATCAAGATTCAAGATGATTCAAAATCTCCATAGCCTCATGTTCCCGAGATCTGTAACAGATTATTTCTAGATGAAAAACAGTCAGTTGCAACAACAAATATCAGAAGATTCAAAGTCTCCATGGACCATCGCCTATGACAAAAATCTGACTTTATACTCTTTCTCTTTGACTCGGCAGTTCTCTGTTTGACTCAATGGGTTTAAAGTTAACTCCACAAGTTTTGTAGTTTTCCTACAAACTTGGTGGACTTTTCTGTTTCTCAATGGGTCCAGAAGTGTTCACCTGGGTCCAAGTCAAACATGCCGGTTCCATGTCAAGCTGACCCATTTCAGCCACAGGTCAGGTAGATTCAACGGACTCAGAGAGTCCTGTTACTATGATCAAAGCTTCTTTAGTGTTGTTCTTTCTATAAAATCCCAATATCAGAGTATTATAGAATCACAGTATCAGAAACAAAAGCATTTTCAACCATCTGACCAAAAATGCCTGTGACCATCCAATACAAAAACTTCAAAGTATAGCTGCTTGAAGGAACTTTATATTGAATCATTTATCCATGAAATTTCCAAGCCTGCTCTGAACAATTCAGTTTGAGTAGCCTCGCAAGTATCTTATCCCATAATTAAACAGTTGGCAAATATCCATGAGTTTCCAACTGATGAAAGATTCAAATGCTTTAATTGCTTTCTTCACTTTGTCAGATGACAAGTGGTTTTTGTATAGAGAATCAAAACTCAGGGGAGCTGAATCTCATTCACCTCAGACACTTAATTAGTACTATTTTCAGTCAGATGGTATATTTTTTACTGCAACACTTAACCTACCTGCTTGAGCCAGGGCTTCAACAACTGCCCAACGCCCTTTCCCTTTCCTATGTAATCAAAGAATCTGACTGCAAAATAAGCATTACTAAGGAAACAATGCAAAACTCCAGTAACATGGCTGATGCATAATTGGGATAAAAGGTGCTGATGAGAATCCCTGAGCTTTCGGATGAGAGCAGAACAGACATCTTCATAAGAATTTACGGAAAGCTGTTGTCACGATTTGATTCCATGTCAACTGAAGTTCTCTTCCTTATGATGTTGCTACAATATTTGTCTTGTTTCATCTTCTACTTTGTATTTATCTTCATGTACCTCAACTTTTCTTTCCTTTGCTTCCATAGCCTTGACAAGTATTTTGGTCCTGGGTTCAACTAACAATCCTTTTTCAGTCATCTCATTATAATACTTATATGCCTCCTCGAACTTTCCCATGTCATAGAGTCCATGGATCATCACAGCGTAAGATCTTTGATCTGGACCCATGCCCTTTTTCTCTAGATCATCCCACAGTCTAAGTACACTCTCAAGATCATTCCAATAAATGAACATTCTCAGCAATAAGTTATAGGTGTCACATGTAGGCATGCAACCACTTCTCATCATTCTCTGGAAGATCTTCAGAGCCTCCTCGGGATTTTTGGCAACTTTGAGGAAATAATGATATGTTCGAACATTAGGGGCACAACCTTTTCTTTCCATTTCATTCAAAAGTTCATAGGCTTTATCCATCCTCTTATTGTTGCAGACATGTTTGATCAGTGAGTTGTAAGTTGCAACATTAGGAAGACATCCATGCTCATTCATTTTACCAAAGATGGCTCGAGCTTCAGGAATACGTTTCTTGAAACAAAGAGCATCTATTATATTGTTGCAGGCTGGAACATCTACACATCCTTTGTTCCACATTTCCTCAAACAATTTAAGCGCTATAAACAATTTTCCCTTCTTTGTTAAAGCATATAAAAAAGTATTGTATGTTATCAAATCAGGTCTGTGCCCTTGCTTCATCATCTCATTCCAGAACCTTTTTGCCCCATGTAGGTTTCCCAAAACACACCAACCATTAAGAATGATATTTCGGCTTTTCATATCCATAGGAAAGTCATTCTGCCTAAGGTTAAGCAAACCCTCTGCTTCTTCGACATGTTTATATCTACATAGAGCACATATAAGAATTTGGAAAGCAGGAGCATTGAGCTTCAGACCAAATTCTTCTCGCTTGTCAAATGTTTCAATTGCTCTTTCCACCATGTGAGCAGCAGCATATCTTCTTATTAGTATGGTGAATGTTTCATCTGTGACCAAAGATGGACTATCTCCCTGATTGTGCATTTCCTTCACTAGCTGCCACATTGTCTTAAACTGTTGGGCCTTGCCTAGAATATTCAGAAGTGCATTATAAGTCTCTGTGCCATTACTGTAGCCAGGTTGCTGAGAGGCCCACACAAAGAAAAACATAGCAATCTTCCAATCATTTTTATGTCTATCAAGCACCTGTAGAACCAAATCCATACAAATAGTTATGCCACATTGGTTTAGAGCCTCTACACGATCCTTGCGGGTTGGATTAATTTTAAGAAGTCTCTGAATGACAAGGGCATCATTTGCCTCTGGGCAATCAGAAGTTGAACTATTGCCAAGTTCATCATTGTCTGGATCAGCTCCTGAATCCATCCTTTGCTCTTCAACACATTTGCCACCTTCTTTTTCCTCTTCATCTCCAACCTGGAGTTGGGCAAGATCACAATCTGCCTGTGATGTGCACAGAGAACCAAAATGCTTTTGAGCTTCTAAAGACTGCCTGTAAGGCAACGGACCAGGACAGGAAACATACTGCAATCCAAAATTTGATTTTGCAACAGCCCCATTTGGAAAATGGACCTTCTTTCCAGGTAAAAACAATGCAATGATTGAGCCAGGACAATCAAAATCAGACTGTCTCCTAAAATTAGTTCCTGTATGAATAAAACCTGTCAATGCAGCAGCCAAGAATTGTCTGATAACTGAGAATTCAGAGAAGGAAGTAACAACTGAATTTAATGCAAGGTATCAAAACATCATAATTGTGAATTTCATATAAAAAGTCCAATGTGACCGAAGAATTCAGTCAACAAAAAGTTTCAAAATGTAGCCCAAAACCAGTTCAATTTTATGTAAAATTTTAAAATAAAAAACTAAATTTACCCCAGATATAGAAAAACAAAATATTATACAATAATGCATAAAGGCAGAAGCGGTCATAAACACCTAGGCACAATGTGTGCAAAAACTAAGCAAAACACTAGGCAATGTCGAGTTTATATATATATTATATATGCAAGGTTCTTAGTGTAAGGTGAGAAACTCTGGATTGTACGATGAAAATAGCTTGGAAGTGTGCTATCGCTTGTTGGTGTATGGGGGATTGCCCGTCATTCAAGTTCAATGGATGGATAGATTGTTTGTTCATGAGCTATCGGTGATGGGGTGAGGGGGTTAGACCATTTGTTTGTGCACTATTGGTTTTTGCACCATTGGTTAGTGTACCATCGGTTCATGGACAAATGTTGGGATAGCTAGCGCGAGGTCAGAACTTTAAAAAGCCAGTATCTATGAAGCGAAATCCCATTATCATTACTAATGCAGTCATTCCCAAAAGGTTTACCCATTTGGAACAGCATTATGAGAAGCAAAGCTTTAGTTGACAATCATGTTTTTGGGTGTGTAACTGGTGGCAGGAAGGCATGATTCCGGGATGATGCATAGGCTGTAGCCTGTACACAGGCCTTTGGCAACTGAACAGGAACTAACCAGGATTAACTCAGAATGAAGAGATGTGGATGGACTCGGGTAGCAGATTACTGGAACAAGGTAGATCCCTTGGAGACTCGAGAGTAAACTATGGAAACTCTCGGAAGAATGGCCAATCCAGATCCAGGAACAGGAAAAGGTCCTTCTCAGGGATTCCCTTGTGATCATAAACATCAATCCAAATTTAGCTTTGTCCGATTAATATCAAGGGAGATTCAAAATCTATAATTGGCATCCTGAATGGAATAGTACATAGTGATAGCTAGATCTTTCATTTGGCTACACAAAAAAGAAAAGGTAACAAGATAGCAGATTGGTTAGCTATTCAGTACAGTGAAAAACAGATATAGTTGGTATTAAACTGGATTGGGAATTCATTGACAAAAAGAATGAAGCCTTAATTTGACAAGGACATTGAACCAAAATCCTCCCAATTAATCTCAGAAATGGTAGAGACCCACTTACAGTGAGTAGAAAAAAGCATAGAATCAAGCTCTTCTGATGCTTGCAGGGAACTGGAGCTGAATAGAAGAAAATGGCTTTTACAACGGTTGGATTTGAAATTTGAACTAAAAAGCCAACTCATGGAAGCAGTAAATTGAGGAGCTGGGGCTAAAATTGGATGCGACGATAAATATCAATGTTGTCAAACTTGGACTGAGCAAAGCCTCGGGTGGCCTGGGGCTCAGCAAGACTTGGCAAAGAGAAAAAACTTAAATTTTGTGTGGAAAAAAAGTGAACGAATAACATTTCCAATGCATATAAGTTATAAAAGCACAGTCTAGCCCCAAGGGTTAACTCAAGTGGTCTAGAGCCAGATGTGAAGTTCTTTGATATTGTTGCTAGTTGTTGTTGATCATGGGTTTGACTCTCTTCGATTCCCTTGGGCAAGGCCCCATATAATCAAGGCCGATGGTTTACCCAATTTACCATCCAAGAAATGAGGGGAAGTACTCCAGGGCTTCTTGTGCTTTCATTCCAAATAAAAATAAATTTAAATTTAAAATTTAAAAAAAGTCATTACAGAGTCTATGCATAGATTCATAAAATCATTTCATAAAATAACATAACATTTGATATTTGATATTTGTATGTAAAATAGTGAATTGAAAGATGATTATTTCATAATCAAATTCACAAATATTACCCAATTCAACTACATAACTCAGTGTCTTGTAAGATAATTAGAAAATCAAAATAAATAGCGTTTCCAAATCTAATGCATGACTACATAGAATAAGCTCTCGAGGAGACAGTGCCAACATCACTAGACGAGAGCAACAACTGTGATGTAAGTGTATTTAGCAGTGTTGCGATAATTGCGATTTTTTCGCAGAAACGATTAAATCGGCGATTTTTTTCGTTTTGAAAAAATCGTGATCCAATGCTAAAAATTGTGAATGCAACAGACAACAAGTTTTTAAAAGGTTTTTTTTTGGTTTTTTGTGATTCATTTTGCAAATAGAGGGCAAGGGTGAGAGCTAAGGAGGAGGAGAAATCATCTACAAGGGCAAGAGATGAGAAAAGTGAAAGAATTTAGCATCCCAAGCAAAAAAAAATCGAGTTTGAACCAAGTTTATTCAGCAAGGTGTGGTTTTCATGTATGGGCATCAAATTTGGCCCTATTTTTTTTGTTTCTTTCCTTGTTTTTCCTTGGATTCCAGTCACCCATATATTTTCCATTATTTTTGCTTGGATTTGAGTGTGTGTTTTTTTGCCATTTTTGTTGAATTTAGTGGAGAGAGTTTTTTTGGGTCAAAAATTCAAAATCTTGATTGTTAATTTTATTTGTTTAAATTCTTCTTACGCCCTAGTTTTTTTCCATGATTTTTGCTTGGGTTTGAATGTGTTTTTTTGTTATTATTATTGCATTGAGTTGAGGGTTTTTTTTGTCAAAAATTAAAAATGTTGTATGTTAAATTTTAATCCCATTTGTTTAACTTGAAATTCTTCTTGTGCCCTAGGTTCAAACTTCAATCTTACATTAAAACCAAGAATTCAACAAAGTTACAAACATACCAAGGAAAATGGACCCTATGTGGGAATTTGGTAAACCTAATAGAGGGTTTGACAAATCAAATTTGACTTGTAAGTTATGTGGGCAATATATAACAAGGGGGGTATAACGATAAAAAAATAAATAAAATAATAATAATAATAACAAATAAATAAATAATGATAATAAAAAAAATTAAATAAATAATAATTAAATAAAATAAATACTTATATAAATAAATAAAATAATTATTAATTAATTAATCATTTGTAAGCAGACTATAAAAGAAGACATCAAAAAAAAATTCAATAACTATTAATAAGCTCCATAATTTCACGCTCTCTCTTCTCAAAATACAAATCTCATTGCCCTGATCATGGACTCACTAAGCTAGTTCGAAACGTTGGTTTCAAAACTGTTCACAGGATTTTCCACAAAATAAGAAATTCCACCTTGCACAAATTCCTGAACATGAAATAGGGCTTTGCACAAAGTTCGAACACAACTCCAGAAATCATTTGTAGAGCCTTCAAATCATCGGAAGATATAGAGACAACCAAATTGACCAAGTCAACTCTGAAGAGTCAAATGGTTGGTAGTGGAGTGATGGGAGGTGACCATGAGAATGGTACTGGTTCTTCTTCAGCATTAATTTCTACAACCAACCCCACAGTTACTTCATCATTTTTTGTTCCTAGAACCACCCCTGGTGCACAACCATCTATTAGGTCAGCTCTTAAAAAAATAAAAAGGAAGATGCTGACGAGTTGTTGGGAAGGTATCATCTTTGGAGTGATGTTCCCTTTAGCATTGCCAAGAACAATCCATTTTTCAAGAGCGTGATTGATGCTATTGCTATTGTTGGCCCGAGTTACAAAGCCCCTTCTTATGATGACTTTAGAGGGTGTATTCTTCAGAATGAAAAAGTTGTATGCACTTCATAATTAGAGGAGTTCATGGCACCATGGGCACAAATGGGATGCATTGTGATGTCAGATGGTTGAACTAATCAAAAAAGTAGAACCCTTATTAACTTCTTGGTTGATTGTCCCAAGGGAACAATGTTTCTGAAATCTGTTGATGCATCTGCACATATCAAAGATGCATGGTTATTATGTGATTTGTTGAACATGTTCATTCAAGAGGTGGGTCCACAACATGTTGTCCAGGTCATAACAGACAAAGATGCAAATTATGTTGTTGTTGGCAAAATGCTTATGGAAAGGTGTTGGAGCCTTTGTTTAATTTTGAAAAGGTTTTGACCAATTTTGGCTGACCGAAGGATGAGAAGGAAACAGGTGGCAACAAGAGTTAGCTAGCGGAACAGGCAGTTGGGGAAGAGTTGCAGCAAGGTGGCAGAAGAAGGCAAAGGCAGTCGAGGGGGCGAGAAGGTGCAAGAGCAGCGAAGGGGAAGAGCAGTCGAGCAGGAACTAGCAGTCCAGGCAGCAGAAAAGAGTATAAAAGGAAAGGGCCAAAAAAGGAGAAGGGTTCGCTTGATTGATGAAGGACGGTAAGGTTGTGGGAGCAGGCAGGAGGACATCTAGTTGTGGTAGATGGATAGCAGAGTGTAGGAGTCTGGTAGGCTTGGGCCTTGAAGCTGAACCGAACCCGTGGAGTTGAGCCGGGTATTCCTTGTAGTTGGTTGCGGCGAACGCCAAAGTTATATTGTAATGTTTATTGTTAAGTTAATATAAAGAACGGCTAGATTGGTTGCGAACTATGATGTGTATGAGCCCCTTCTGTGGGATGAATCTCTAAAAAATTTTATGTCCCATCAAATGCATGTAATCAGTAGTTCTAGTATTATCTCTGTTATGTTGTTATCTCTGCTTTATGCACAATGAATATATATCTGTGATCGAATGAAACCGGTTAATGCTTCCTCGACTCCACACTGAACCTTTCTCCCTTTCAGTCGCAGCACGCCTCAGGTGAGACTCCTTGCCCTTTTGGGTGAGGTGAAAATGTTGGCGTTGTCCTAGACTACAACGGACCATTGTTGGCCCTCTACGCCTGAACCCAGGGTCTTTTCCCCCTAATGACTCTTTCGAGCCAACAAATGGTTCCGTTGCTGGGACCTGAAGCTACGAGAACTGGTTCGGACCATGGTGTCGAGGATATTCAAGAGAGAGATCAGGGATTGGTGGAATCATAAAGTGGATCAGTTCGTGGCAGAGTAGGCGATTCAGAGAAATCAACCGATCGACAAAGTGAGTGAGGGGATTTTATATGCCGACAGCACCAATGATCAGTATGAAATTTTCTGGTGCAAGTTCCCAGAAGACCTGTACAATTGGTTAAGAAGGTTGAAGGGACAGAATCAACCAGTGGGATTGACGACAGGTCATCGCAGCTAGACTCCGTCGGATATCACATTGCTTCAACAATTGGATAATGATCTGACCAGAGCAATTGACTTTTGGGTAAAAACTACGGTGGAAGGATACATAGTCGAATTTGCTACCAAGAGTTATCAGTCTTTCTCGAAGGCTGAAGTCGTGTTCAGCTTTGGGCTAAGAGGTAGGTTGATGAAGGAAGTACCGATGTGGATTAAGATGTTTATGGTAGAAGAAGGACTGCTACCTTCGCCCACCATAGGGATGGCAGAGTAAAACCCTAGTACCGTAGGAAGGACTTAGCGGGGGCAATGCTACCAGTTGAAGGATAGGGATGCTGCTGAAGGGATGGATGCAAAAGGATTGAACAAAGCCAGAGATGTCAGAGTGTGGAGAAGAGCACTACTAGCGGATAAGTGGCAGCCGAGAGCATTGTTTTAAGATCCGGTTGGCTTGGAACCGACTCAGTCGAGTTGGTCCGAGCCGGAAAAAACTATTTCAACTCAGTAGAAGATTCGATTCGGTCGGCCGAGTTATGACTGACCCGGCCGAGTTATAGCATGACTCGGCTGAATCAGTCATAACTCGGCCGACTCGGCCGAATCTGTAACTACTCGGCTGGGTCAGTTCATGCAGCCAATAAACCACAAAAACAGGGTTTTTTTATATATTTTTTTAAATTTTTAAAATTTCGCTGAGTATTGGGGACTCCAAGTTGTTTTAAAAATTGGTTAAGTGCTATTTGGGGTCCATTCCCCTCTCCCAAACCCTATTTAACCCACTCAAATGCTCTCATTCTCTCACAGCCATCTCATGCATTTGAGTGAGAACTTCGGTGAGAGTTTGTGGGCAGTTGTTGAGTTTGTTTTTGGAGTAGCAATGAGGAGTCTTGGGCAAGCATTGTAGCTGGAGTGAGGAGCTTCTTGGGCAACCATTTGGAGCAGCATTGAGGAGTTGATTTCTTGGAGCAAGCTTGAGGAGGCAGTTTGTGCCTAGAGGTATTTTTTTCACTTGTACAAATCTGTTTTTGCTTATTAAATTTTAGGTGCATATCTAGAAATCCTAAACACTGTTTTTTGTGAAAGAAATGAACATTGAACCAATGTTTTTTTTTTTTTTTTGTTCAGATTGTTTGCTTTCATTTCCTAGTCAAAAAATAACCCTAGAGTGAAAGATGTTGCTGAGGCATATGTTGAAATGGTTGATAGTCAAATGCATTGCAAATTTTTCCAAAGGAAAATTAAGGAAAGTCTTGGGCGCATTAATAGGCTGAAACAACACTTGGCGGGGATTAGAGGCCAAATTAATCCATGTACCTCACCAGAAATTGGGGAGATTAGGAAGGAATTGTTAGCCAACTTTGAGAAGTTTAAAGAAGATAAGGCTAGGCAAAAAGAGTTAGAGGCTAAAATTGGGAGGAAGAGGGAGATACAAAAAATGATGGCTACCAACCCCCATTATGATTTTGAGGGTTTTTCCTCTATCCCTCATACTGATGCATCCAACCCTTTCCGATATCTTCCTCCCTCTTTTGGTTATGTTCAAGAGAAGGGAAAGGGTAGAATGAAAATGGGTGATATGACTATCAAAAGTTAATTCACTCCCTCCTCTCCAACAGGCGCACATGGTCCTCAAGCTAGTAAAAGTCAAATGCAGCCCACTTTAGATGACCATTGGAAGAAAGAATTGAGGGAGACTGCTTGTGATTACATAGCTAGATGGTGGTATGATGTTGATATCCCCTTCAATGCTTCCCGTTCACCATATTATGAGCCTATGTTTGATGCCATACATGCTGCTGGAAAAGGCTTCAAGGCCCTACTGTGCATGAGCTAAGAGGGTATCGTTTGCAGAAAGAAATTGCCTCCATTAATGAGTATTTGAAAGATTTCAAGGACTCATGGGCAAGAACAGGGTGTACCATCATGTCAGATGGATGGACTGATTAAAGAAACCGTACCATCATAAACTTTCTTATCTTCTGCCCACGGGGAACCATGTTTTTAAAATCAGTTGATGCATCTGATAAGGTAAAAGATGGGAAATTGTTGTTTCAGCTATTGGATCAGGTTGTTGAGGAGGTGGGGGTGGCTAATGTCGTTCAAGTCATCACAGATAATGCCTCTAACTATGTTCTTGCTGGTAAACTGTTAGAGAAAAAACACAAGACCATCTTTTGGACCCCATTTGCTGCACATTGCATAGACCTCATGCTTGAGGATATTGGAAAATTAGATTGGGGTCAAAAACACTGTAGATCATGCCAAAAGCATAACAAAATTTATCTACAATCATTCATGGATTTTGAGCCTCATGAGGAAACACACTGGGGGCAGGGATATTATCAGCCCTGCCATCACTAGATTTGCTACTCATTTTTTGACATTGCAATCTATGCTTTCCCAAAATAGAAACTTGCAAAAGATGCTTTCCAGTGATGAATGGAATCAAAGCAATTGGTCTCACAAACTGGAAGGCAAAGAATTGAAAAAGAAAGTTAATGAAGAAACTTTTTGGAGAAAGGCAACAGAGATTGTGAAGCTTGCTGAGCCACTGGTTAAGGTGTTGCGATTGGTGGATAGGGAAAGATTGGCTATGGGCTTCATTTATGAGGCTATGGATCAAGCAACGGAGCAAATAAAGAGGGCATACTGGGATAGAGTGGCTAAGTATGGGTCCATTTGGGCAATCATTGATGAAAGATGGAACAATCAACTCCATCGCCCTATACATGCAGCTGGGTATTTTTTGAACCCACGGTATCATTATAAAGCTAAGAAGTCAGGAGCTTTGAGGGGGAGGTCAGAGATGGACTGATTGACTGCATTGATCGCATGATCCCATTGGAGTCTAATCAGCTGGAGATACACCGACAGGTCACGACCTTCAGCAATGCCTCGGGTACCTTTGGGAAGAACCTAGCAAAGATTGCAAGAGAAGCAGATGAGCCAGGTAAACAAAAATTTCAATTTTCAAATTCTTAATAGTTTTACTTTTTTTTAAATTTTGTTAAATCATTTATAATTTGAAAGTTGGATATAATTTGTAATTTTGTTGAGCTAACTCATTACACTCCTATGTTTTTTGCAGCACAATGGTGGGAGGCTTTTGGTGGCCATTGTCCTGAATTGCAGAAGTTTTCCATTCGTATTTTGAGTCAAACTTGCAGTGCTACTAGGTGTGAGCGCAATTGGTCTGTCTTTGAGAGGATTCACACAAAGAAGAGAAACTCTTTGGATCAAAAACAGTTAAATGATCTAATCTATGTCCAATACAACCTCCGGCTCAGACGAAACCAATTGCTGAACAAAAGACCTGATTTAGATCCCATTGTGTTGGAAGACATTGATCCAACATCAGATTGGGTAGTGGAGAGTCATCCAGCAGAGTTTGATCCTGATGAGGATCTTGATTTAGATTTAAATAGGGAGGCATCACTCGGACGTGATGTTCAGTTGAATGCAGATTTCGATCCACCTGTACTACCAGCCTCAGCCTCACAACCAGTGAGGACTCCAGTTGCAGGTGATTCCTCTGCTCACCCGCGATAGAAGTGCAGCCACAGATCTTCTCTATCTCAGCTTGCATCTACTGCACAGCCTGCTAGTGCTACCACTTCTACAGTTGCAGTTGGAGATGATGATGAGGAGGAGGACCCATGGGGCCCCCTGTCTGACTCTAATGATGATCCAGAGATTGATCCACATGATCTTCGCTCCTCTGGTAGTAGCTACTAGCCAGTAGTACTGGAGTCTGGTCACAATTTACTTTTGTTGTAGAGGCCATTTCTAGCCTCCTTGGTTATGTGTTTTTTGTTTTGAATCTTTGATCATGTATGTATTGCCATTGGACAGTGCACTGGGTGCCATTTTGATATAATGAATATATTCATAAGACTACTTTGATCATATGTTGTCTTCCATCTATATTATAATGTTGTGTGTTTGGAAACATGAATGAAAATCTTTAAAATTATGTTTTTTTATAAACATAAATAAATAAATATTTAATGTATTTTTTACAACGACCGAGTCACTGAAATCGAGCCGGCCGAGTTGATACCGAGTCGGAGTCGGAGAAATGAGGAAGGACCTTCCCTACAGGTTGCGGAAGGAGGATCGCAAGAGCAGAGGCCAAATGGGCACGAAGGAGGAAGCAAAGAGGATATGGGCGATGATGAGGAGATTATTTAATGAATGAGAAGCATCCGTTAAGAGTCAACAGCGATACCCCCGAGACATAGGTGGTGTTTTCCCCGATCCCCCCTGGTATCTTATCACAATCCGGAGGAATTTGTTATCAGCTTAGCCAAGGCAATACGAGCATATAGCGCACGGGAGAGATACATAACCAATTTCAATATTGGGAGCAACACAGGAACCAGTAACATTAGTAACTTAGGACTACAAGGATCCCAACAGCTGGGAAGCAAAGGGTTTGTGCTGTTAGCTCATACCCAAATCAGTATGGTGGGATCTTTTACCAGATATCCAGAATTTGCGGGAAGGGGAAACGAGGATGTGGAGCAGCACTGGTATCTCTACAAAGCTATTTGGAGAGCCCGTCAGACTCCAGACAATGTCAGGGCTGTGGAATTTCAGACCATGCTGAGAGACAAGGCTCTGCGTTGGTTTATAAAATGGGTGGAGTAGAACCAAACCCCCACAATAGATGATATTAAGAGAGGATTTGTGCAGGAATTCAAGGTACCACAAACAGATCAACAGGGGCTATCGGAGCTATGGGAAATTAAGCAGAAGGAGGGTGAAACGACTTGGGAGCTCATGCAAAGGTTTAAGGATGCCATTGCCAAGTTGAGTTACACTCTGGACCCAAATCACCAGCGGGACTGGTTCATCAAGGCACTCTTGCCTTTAACCAAAACGTCGTTGGCGCAACAGAAGATAGGAACCCTCCAAGATGTGTTGGAGCAAGCATCACGTATAGAAGCCATGGCGGGATACCCTCATGAATACCGGGGAGGGACAAGTCTGCAAGATCCGTCGATCTTGGGCCTACAGAATCAGATCGCGACTTTGACGGAGAAACTGAAAGATCTTCAGCCAGTGCGTCCAGCCAGACCCAACGTATGGTGCACCCACTACATGGTGGAAGGGCACGTTGCGACGGAATGCCCGAGGTTGCGGGGAATTAATCATCCAGGAGGGGTCGCGGGGTCGTTAGGGGCCCAACCGCAGGAGTTGCAACAGTTGGATCGCAAGGGGCCTTCCCAAGTAGGAATAATCAAGACTTTTGTGAGATATGTAAGGTATATGGACACCTGCCGCGGGTATGCCCAATTCTGCAAAAGTACTCTAATGTCCCCAATAACAACTACTGTGAGTTTTGTGCATCAACAACGCATCACACCAATCAGTGTTGAGTGTTGGATGCTTTAGCATAAACGCTGGATAGATCCACGTTCAGAATTAATGAGTCAAATCGGGGAGGACGAGGAGGAAACAGGCGAGGAGGAAGAACAGGAGGAAGAGGGCCCGTAAGGTGTTACAACTACGACCAGGAAGGGCATGTTGCCAGAGAATGCCCGCTCCCGAGGAGACCTTGGTGCTCACAGTGTAGAATTAATACTCACGCAACAGAGGACTGTCCGGAACTCATTGCAAAATGGGAAGAAAGGACCAAACAGAGGGGGGCCAACCTAGTAAATGTTGAACCACGGACCAATGACGGCCTCCCCGCAACCAATATTAATAGAGTCACCCGAGGAGGGAAGAAGACAGGGGAGGATCGCTACACAGAGGACCCCCCCTTGATCTTTAAAGCGGCGTCCCCACAGAAGGTATATCAGCTCGAACGCCAAAAGCAGTACTATCAGGAAGCAGCTAAGCTGTTCGAGGGGATGACCGAAGAGAGAGAGTCAAAGACCATGGGATCACATGCCCGATTACACCCAGCCAATTGGGGAGTGGTTTAAACTGTTCTTGAAAATTGTTGAGGATGAAGGCATGTTGAAGGAGTTGCGGAAAAGTTTGAAGGTTGCGGTATCCATGGAAGAAGCGGGACTAGAACGACCACGCGCAGATTTGCTAGAGAAAGCTTCAAGAAGAGTGAAACGGAACAAGAGAAGAAGCGGCAAGGAGTTTCGAATCAATGCGCAGGTGGTGGGATTCTAGATAAGGGACACAATGTTAGACTTGGGGTCAGATGTAAACATCCTACCGAGGAAAACTTGGGAGGCAATGGGGAAGCCTCAATTGAAATACTCGCCGATTCAACTAAGAATGGAAAATCAGTATTGCATACTACCCATTGGGAGGTTGGAGAACGTGGAAGTTGATGTGGCAGGAGTGAAGACGCACACTGAATTCAAGGTAATTGACATCATGGGGGATAAGGATCCGTATCCGACACTCCTAGGGATCGATTGGGCCTACGAGAACTACGTTGTCATAGACCTAAAGAAAGAACTGATGATTTTTGAAGCAGACGGACTAAGGGTGATCCAACCTTTAGACCCCTACCAAGGACCTAGGTTCACAGAACCAGTAGATGACAGGGACGAGCCAAGAGCATTAGACCAGCTATACACGCTCACAACAGGAAAGAGAGAGGACTACATAAACCCTATGGTCGGGGGATCAGTCAGCTGGAGAAGTATCCAAAGCTCAGAGACTGGTTCAGAAGCTACATGGGATGCATGGCAACAAGGTGGATATGAACTGACAACTAGACAATGTGCGATGATAAACCAAGTAAACTGGGGAGGAATGGAGGTCAATGACTATTTGTAGTACTATGGCTTTGAACCGGCGAACACCTTCTTAGACAAAGTAAACCAGGAAATCACAGAGGATCAAAGGAGTCCCTTTCTCGATATCGCCCTCATGGCAACTCTGGCAAGATGGTGGAAGACACACCGCTATGCACTGAGAGACTGGACGAGCATCACACAAGCCATGAAGGAAAGATTTGCCCAGGAGGAAGAACGACCACAAAATAAGGGAAGATACAAGGGGGATTCAAATCCATAGAAGCACATCAAAAATTGCATAACCAATTGGAAGAGCCAAGGAATCCCAAAGGATCAATGGGTACACGCACTTATACATACCCTCGGGACTATCCCCTGAGCTTGGTATGTCCAAGAGGAGCTCCGTCGGCAGACAGTAGATTGGGGTACACCTTGGAGGCACAGTTTGTTAGCAACTTTTCATTTAGAGGGAACGAGGTAGAAATGACAAAGGCGCTCCAGGCAATAAAAGGGGTTTTGTTCACCCCAAAGCTGTTGGTTGAAGGAGGGCCCGACGAAAACTTTCTGCGATGTCTGTATGAAATGGAGTCGCCAGGCTATGCAAACTGCGACAAGGTGGACGCAGAGCTAGAGGAGGATGGGTTGGAGGGACTGAGACACCTAACCTTCAGGGAAACGGAAGGAGAGAGGAACATCCGAGAGAGCCCCTCAACGGAAGGTGCCCACCTTCTACCAATGAAGCTGAGAAAGAAAAATGTTGGGTTAGAGGATAAGCCCAAGATGGCATCGGTGGGAGACTACTGGGATGAGCAAACCACCAAAGAAATTTTTGACCTATTACAAGAATATCAGGACCTGTTCCTAGCTTCAGTGGCAGAGCTGAAGGGGATAAAAGGAAACATTGGGGAAATGAAAATCGTTTTGAGACTGGATGCCCAGCCGGTAAAACATAGACTGTACAGATTAAACCCAAGGGTGAAGGAGAAAGTTAAGAAGGAGATTGACAAAATGTTAGAAGCAGGAATCATATTTCCAGTAGATGAAGCTGAGTGGATAAGCCCAATAGTCATACAAAACAAGAAGGATGTAACCAAAATCAGAGTATGTGTTGATTACAGAAGCCTTAACAACGCATGCGTGCATGACCCATTCCCTATGCCTTTCAATGATGAAGTCCTAGACAATGTTGCGGGGAACGAAACATATTCGTTCACAGATGGATTTTCAAGGTACCACCAAGTGCGAATGGCGGAAGAGGATAAAAGAAAAACAACATTCACTACTGAGTGGGGGTCCTATGCATACAATGTCATGCCATTCGGACTAAAGAATGCACCAGCAATCTTCTCAAGGATCGTCATAGCTGCATTCCGAGATTATATTCACAAGCTTCTAGAAGTCTACATGGATGACTGGACAGTATACAGTGTATTGAAAAAACACACCATCTTATTAAGAATAATGTTTGAAAGGTGCAGGTAATTGCAGATCTCTTTAAACCTCAAGAAATGTATCTTCGCAATCCCATTTGGAACTCTACTAGGCCATATCGTCTGCAAGGACGGAGTATGTGTAGCCCCCGCAAAGGTTGCGGCAATTGTCCACACAGAACCACCACGCAACGTAAAACAACTAAGAGCAACTCTGGGTCATATGGGGTACTACAGGCAGTTCATCAAGAACTACGCATCCATCATAGCTCCAATGGAAAAATTGTTGAAAAGAACGTAAGAGTTCACTTGGATAGCGGATTGTCAGACAGCCCTGAATAAATTAAAGGAAAGACTGGTAAGTGCCCCTATACTGGTGTACCCTGATTGGAAGAAAATGTTCCATGTGCACATCGATGCCTCAAGGATAGCACTAGGAGCGGTCTTAGCGCAACCAGGGGAGAAAAACATGGACCATCCAGTGTACTATGCGAGCAGAAAGTTGTCTACTGTGGAAAGAAACTATACAACAACTGAGAGAGAAGCCCTGGAAATGGTTTACTCTCTATAAAAGTTCAGGCACTATTTACTGGGCGCACCATTCAAATTCTTTACAGACCATTCCGCGCTTAAATACTTGGTAAACAAGCCAGTATTAGAAGGAAGGATATGTCGATGGCTGTTGCTATTCCAGGAATTTACATTCAAGGTGGTCGTAAAGCTCAGCAGACTGAATGTGGAACCAGACCACTTGTCGCGACTGGACACAGGGGAGAATGAAGGAGCAGTGGATGATCGATTGCCCGATGCCGACTTATTCAGAATAGAGGCAATCCTAGACCACCTAGAAGAGATCACCACATCAACCGATCATTGCCCAGAAGGATACATGGCAGCATAGAGACGGCACTTAGCAGTAATGGCAGCAGATTACTAGCTGATCGCAGGACACCTCTACAAAATGGGCTTAGATCAAATACTGAGGCGCTGCGTCCTCCAGCATGAGAGGAATGAGGTCTTATGGGAGTGCCATGCAAGGGTTGCAGGGGTCGTAGGAGGCCATGTGGGAGGTAAAGCCACAACAAGAAAAATACTACACGCAGGACTATGGTGGAATTTGCTGAGACATGTGATGTTTGTCATAGGGTCAGAAAGCCTTCGCAACAGGATGAGCTGCCTCTACATCCAGTCCACAAAGTGCAAATCTTTAGTAAATGGGCGGTAGACTTCATTAGACCCATTTCACCACTGACGAGGCATTCGCGAGCAAGATACATAATAACAGCAACAGAATACCTCACAAGGTGGGCAGAGGCAGCACTAGTCAAGGACTGTACAGCAGAAACAGCAGCACGGTTCATTTTTTAGAACATCATTTCAAGGTTCGGATGCCCGAGAAGCCTCACAAGCAACCAGGGGGCACATTTTCTGAACGAGACCATTAAGACTCTGCTGAAGACTTTCATGATTCAACATAACAAGAGTAGTCCATACCACCCACAAGCTAACGGCACAGTAGAAGCATTTAACAAGATATTAGAGAAAGGGCTAACAAAAGTCGTATCAGCCAACCGAAACGACTGGGATGAAAGAATACCTGCAACTCTATGGGCATATAATACAACAGTAAAGAGACTCCACAAGCAAACTCCATTTCAACTTGTATATGGAAGGGAAGCGGTGGTACCAGCAGAGTTTATATTACCTAGCATGTTCATATCAGAGACCACGGGAATGACGAACAATATTACCTTACGAGACAAACTAAGCCAGCTAATGGAACTTGACGAAACCCGGTTTTTAGCAGAGTTTCATCAATCAGTGGAGCAGAGAAGGCAAAAAGCTTGGCACGATAAGCATATCAAGAGGAAGTCTTTTGAAGTTGGGGAATAGGTACTCTTATATGATAGCAGGTTCCAGAAATTCCCAGGGAAGTTGTAGATGCACTGGTTGGGTCCGTTTATAGTCACGGAAATCAAAGAGTCAAGAGCAATAAGGCTCGCGCAACTGGGTGGAGTCCTATTGCATGGATGGGTGAATGGTGCATGCCTGAAACCCTTCCACAACACTTTAAAAAAAAGGGGAAGAATAATAAGGTTGCGGCAGAAACTTCGCATGTCGCAACCCCATTTGTGGTCAGTGGAAGCAGAATGGGGAGAGTCAGTATTCACACATGTAATCCCAGTGAGCAAGATACATGTGGGCATGCGCTTTTCCAGAATTTATAATCACACGAGTACCCATCCTTTCCGTCGTACCAATAGTTATTTCCAAATTAAGTAACTAATAATGCAATTGTCAAGGTAGGAGCCGCAAAATCTTTTCCCATTAAGCATAAATTTAGTTAATAAGTAACCCCATCACAGCAAAATAAATACGCCATGCAGCCCACTCTGTACTTTCCTAGTCCACGTCATAGCTGTCATGTCCAAGTCGGCCGGCGGCAGCAAGGTATAGCTAGAACACATGGGAAAGTTGCCGGAGTAATTAGTTGCTGAGGCCTAGTCAGTCAGGGGACTTCGTGTTAGAGCCGGCTACTTAACTGGCAGGAGAATGAAGGGAATTCTAAAATTCCAATTGCAGATAACAGAGGAGTTACAAGTTCGCTCTGAAGAACAGGTACAGAGACAAAGAAGCAGGAAACCTCAAGTGCAGGTCATTTATAGCAGGAGAAAGGAGATGGCGAAAGGAATGGTATCAGTCCCACAGGACACCTTGGATGCACGAATTGAAGTGGTCGATAATCTGTATGGCAAGTATGACAAGGCGAATTTGATCGACAATGACTTTACAGATTGTTTCCAGTTCTCAGCCATGAAAAAAGAGGTCTATGCAGAGGAATTCCAGAAGGAGGATGGCACTAGGACCTTCAGGTTCAAGGAAGAGTTTAAGGGGATACAGAGATCAACATTACTCCATTTGAAGAGTCTACCTGTGTTCGGCACTCAATTTGCCGCGATAAAGTGTACCAAGGTGTTGGTGAGCAGGATGCACGGAAGATCACTATGGTTGGATAAGGAGTATCCCATCCATGTGGAGGATACCAGTTGCCTAACAGGGTTGGCCGAAGGAGGAAACGCAGTTAGCACAGCATTCCAGACAGGGGCTAAGCGAGGCAAAAAGCAAGCTAAAAATAATATTTATGCCAGATATGGGACTGAGCGAGGCGGGAGAGGAGCGAAGCTAGATATGATTAACAAGGCTGACATCATATTTGCTTGCTACATCATTGCAGGCAAAACAATGCGGCATTTTACAAAGAATGAATGCACTTTGGACGCAATCTCAGTTGCGGAACATTGTTGCCGAGGAGGTGCTCAACTAGTCAGCCTTCGTTCTCAACGAGCTATTTGAAGCTTGTGAAGACATGTATTGGCGGAGTATCGGGTTTGTGTTCGGATACCTTTTGATGTCGTTGGTGATGTGGAAATGGAGGCCACCGAAGGAGAGGGAAATGGCACCCATTGTCGAAGGCCAACCACTTGCACTCTGTTACGATCCATGGAAGGCATCAGGGGACCCCAACACGAAGGAGATCAACGAAATAGCTTTCAAAGACTGGTATGAGCAAATGTTGGCCACCATAAGGTCAACAGAAAGGATACCTAAGGCTCTGTTGGACAAATTCTCAGAAGAACTCTGGTTCGGCGCCTCCCACGCACACACTTACCTGAGACCGCGGTGTGTCCACCCACAAACGTTTAAGATGAGACCGTAGAGGTTTGTACTAACAGCAGAAGCGCTACATAGAGAGAGGTGGGATCATGGCAGGAGTAGCCTGTGAGATAATAGACGGGAAGCACAAGTACCTTTTCGGAGCCTTGATGCCGCAAGCGCAAGGGGGAGATGGGGCAGAGAGCAGTAGGAAGCGACCAACCAAAGACGAAATCCAACCGATGGTGCTCCAAATGGAGGAGAAGATGTTCGAACTTAGACAAACAATTGCTAGCTTCGAATCAGGTGAGAGCAATTACCCTGCCCAATTTCAAGGCTCTACCATGTTCTCCCCTATCATAACAATGCCACTGGCCATGAAACTCCCCACAGGAGTAGTCCAGGCTCCCTCCCAGCCAACAGTCCCCAAACCAAAGAAAAAGCGAGTTGTCCGCAGTCCAGCTATCAAAAAGCCGAAAATTATTCCACCAACTCCGGTTGTCGACCTTACTGAAGAGGTCAAGCAATCAATCCCGGAGCCACCATAGTTGAAGAGATTCCCACCACCACCTCCACCACTTTACATCAGTTGTGGGAGTCGTCCCCACACACAGCGTCCACCTCCGCCACCCTGTCTGAGACACTCCTGCCTGGCCATCGAAGGACAACTGTGGAAGCAGAAGTTCAGTCAGCCAGGTGGGCAGAAGACACCACTCCTGCCAATAGAACACAACCAACAGAACGTACATCACCGATGCTTGGGTTGGACCCACCAGAAGGGGGAAATCTACATGCCATTCTGGAGGAGGAAAGGGTTGAACCGTACTTGCCACCTTTCCCTATAAGGCTCACAATGCTCCCGAACCCTAGCATCATTCCACCCACTCCACAATTCACCCCGCCATCACAGCAAGCCCATTCGCCCACCTCCCACTCCGAAAAATCCATTGCCAGTAGCCTACCCCTACAACAACAGTTCCCAGAACCTAGTACAATGCAGGCCGATACGCTCCAGCACTGGTCGTCGGCACAATTGTTTTCATTTATTCAGCAAGCAGCACACAAGGCCGAAAGGATCCATGAGGATCTGGCCAAGGAACATGAACAACAAGCAAGACAGTTGCAGGAGGTGACAGAAGAGCGCGATCACCTGCGGCAAGCAAACACGGAATTACAAGCCCAGGTCGATCAAGTCATGCAACGATTCAGGTCACTATGGCCTACCATCATAGATGCAAATGCAGAAGCACAGGCGAACATGGCTACCTGCACCCTGGTCAGTGGCTGCGACCACATCCAGGTGGCATGTTCGAACCTGGCAACTACCAATGTTGAGATGAAGAGGAAGTTGGAGACGGTGAGATCAACACTACCGGACCCAGTGGAAATCTATGCGAGGACGATCGAGGAAAAAGTCATGGAAATGGAAGCAAAGAAACAAGCCTTAGCCGATGCCCTCGCCGACGGATATGCTCTAATGAACAAGGTCCATGACTGGTCTGGCACTCTGGCGCTAAAGAACCACTTGGTCTACCCCCTTAGGGAACAAATACAAACCCTATTTGCTAGCACAAAAGATTGTACAGACCCCGCCCAGCTGCAATAGATTAACGAACAAATTGACACCATTCAGGCCCAGGTTGATCATATCGAAGAGGAGTCAGCAAAGACGAAGAAGGTAATTAGAGACCTGCAGCCACCGATCCAGATGCAGGTGTTGCTTCTGAAGGAAGTGTGTGACTCCAATGGACAGCAATGGAGTGACCTACAAAGCTAGCAGCCAACTGAACTAACATCGAACTCGGCCGAAGCATTCACTCAAGGTGCTAACGCAGTCCTCGCCCGATGGGACACGGCCATTCAAAGATACAAAGAATTCAAGCAGCAGACCATGGCCACTATTCCGGAGTTGGGGCCTTCATTTGGAACGGGGGAACCTCAAGGGCAAGAAAGCGTAATAGAGACAGATGCCACTTCGCAAGCAATGACTGAGGCAGAAGACGCACCAGCACAGCAGATAGTAGAACCAGCGCAGTTAATAGTGCAGTCCCCACCTGTAGAGCACATGGAAGTACCAGCAGGAACGACCAAGGTCAAAATGAATTAACTCAGGGACAAGTCAAAGAATTGTGGTCAGGGCCTGTTGGGGCCTTCATTTAATTTTGAAAAGGTTTTGACCAATTTTGGTTGACCAAAGGATGAGAAGGAAACAGGTGGCAGCAACGGTTGGCTGGCGGAACATGCAGTTGCGAAAGAGTTGCGACAAGGTGGCAACGCGAGGGGAAGAGCAGCCGAGCAAGAACTGGCAGTCCATGCAGCAAAAAAGAGTATAAAAGGAAAGGCCCAGAAAAGGAGAAGGATTCAGTTGGTTGATGAAGGACGGTAAGGCTGTGGGAGCAAGCGGGAGGACATCCAGTTGCGGTAGATGGATAGCAGAGTGCAGGAGTCCGGTAGGCTCGGGCCTTGAGGCTGAACTGAACCCGTGGAGCTGAGCCGAGTATTCCTTGTAGTTGCTTGCGGCGAATGCCGAAGTTATATTGTAATGTTTACTGTTAAATTAATATAAAGAACGGCTACACTGGTTCTGAACTATGATGTGTATGAGCCCCTTCTATGGGATGAATCTCTAAAAATTCTGAATGTCCCCTCAAATGCATGTAATTAGTAGTTCTAGTATTATCTTTGTTATGTTGTTATCTTTGCTTTATGCACAATGAATATATCTCTGTGATCGAATGAAACCGGTTAATGCGTTCTCGACTCTACGCTGAACCTTTCTCCCTTTCGGTTGCGGCACGCTTCGAGTGAAACTCCTTGCCCTTTTGGGTGAGGTGAAAATGTCGGCGTTGTCCTAGACTACACCGAACCATTGTTGGTCCTCTTCGCCTGAACCCAAGGTCTTTTCCCCCTGATGACTCTTTCAAGCCAACAAGAGGCATCCTAGCATATTTTAGAAACCTTGTGCTGCACACTACATTGACTTGATGTTGGAGGACATAGGAAAATTTCATTTTGTCAAGAATATTTTTGAATCATCAAAAAGCATCACAAAATTTATATATTACATCCATGCTTCATTTGATGATAACATTCACCAACAAGGAGTTGGTGCACCCTGCTATTACACGATTTGCCACTAGCTTTATATCCCTTCAATCCCTCTTGAATTCTATGTGGGATGTGAAGAGAATGTTTTTTTCAAACGAGTGGCGTGCTTTGTCATTTAGCTGCAAACCATAGGGAGAGGCCATATGCAGGCTAGTTTCGTGCCAGGAGAGCTTCTGGGTGGGACTGTAGGAGATGTGTAGCATTACTGAACCTTTGGTAAAGGTTCTTCGATTAGTTGATGGAGACAAGCTCGTAAAGGGCTACTTGTATGAGGCCATGGCTAGGGCCAAAGAATCCATTCACAGCTATTATGACGATAAGGGGGATGAGGGGCTTGAAAGAAAACAACTGATATGGACAGTGATTGATGAGCGATGGAACAATACACTCCATCGTCCCATTCATGCTACAGGGATCTACCTGAACCCCGCACTTTCTTCCTCCTGTTGTTTCTTATTTGATGTCGAGGTCATGGATGGATTCTTTACTTGTGTTCAGAAGATGGTGCCATCTCCAGTAGAATGTGCAAAAATTTCTAAAGAAATGGAGATATAAAAAATAGCAAGTGGCACATTTAGCTTTGACATGGCTATTATGGATAGGAAGATCAGAATTCCAAGTAAGCTTTAGTTTGTTTCAAATTTCATTGTCCCTTCATACTTTGCTTGAACTCTCAAATTTCATTTTTTTATGTTTATTTTATTTGTTGTAGATGCATAGTGGAGAAGCTATGGTGGCAGAGTACCCAATCTCCAAAGGCTTGCCATTTAAGTGCTCAGCCAAACATGTAGCTCCTCCGGATGCGAGCGCAATTGGAGTGTATTTGAAAAAATACACACCAAGAAGCGCAACAAGTTAAAATTTTTCCAATTAATTTTTAAATTCATTAAATAATAAACAATATATTTTTTATTAACGACATCTACAATATTCGATTGTGGGTGAGGCAACTTGAGACGACACCTAACGTGGAGGCCATCTCATTGGATGGGAATGACACCACTTCTGCATGGAGGGTTGAGGCTGGAAGGCCTATCATGGAATCGACCCCTGATTGGTTAGAGGAGGAGGTAGCAGTTGCAGAGGAGGAGGAGATGATCCCACCTACCATGGTCACCAGCAGAGGACGTGGTCTACCTCCTATAGCTCCTAGTTCTTCAGCTTCTAGAGCACAACAAAGTCCACTGCCAACCCCAAGGCCTTCTTCATCTAGAGGGAAAGTTATATTTTTTCGCAAGAGGGGCAGAGGAAATCAGTAGTTACTTGGTTCATTTCATTGTATATGATATTATGACTCATGATATGAGATATATTTTTTGTTGATATTTTGAGACTGAGTCAGGACTCAGGACTCGGTATTCAGGACATGATTCACTGATATGTGTGATGTAGCACTAGACATATTACAAATCTAATATATTAGTTCTTTTTTCATATTTATGTGTCAATGCATTTATTTTATGTTGTGAATGCTTTAGATATTAAAAAAAATAGATTTTTTTGTATTTGCCGATTTTTACTGATTTTTTCCTGAATTTTTTCAGGATTCAGACCATCACCAGTTTAATCTCGATCACGATCATCACAACATTGGTATTTAGTGCTTCCATTTGAGATAATGGAATAATGGAGGAATAATGAGGGAATAAATTTCTTTATAAGGACTTCTACCCTTTCAAACGCTTCATTTCCCATAAATATTCCTCCAAAACAAGTCTGACTCGGTCAAATTGCACTTGCAGGGTATTTTTGGTTGCCGTCTTTGGATAGGCTCAGCCTGGGTAAGACTCCCAAGTCTGAGGCCAAGACTGCCCAGTGCCGACTTTGGCGGTTTTCAGCCGAGTCAGGGTAGTGGGGAGGGGAGTACTCTTCTTAGATGACTCGGCGAGACTAGGCTAGACTTGGGAATCTGGGAGGAACTGATAAACAAATCAATATGAATAAACTCAATTCAGACTTATGAATATCTCAAGCATTGAGCAGAGGCTCTCAGTAGACCAGAGTGTGGACGGTGCGGTGCTGTGCCAGGTTCAAAACGATCAGCCTAGGCCAGATAGGCCATTGGAGATTCCAGAAAATAGGGTTAAAAGCTGCTGCTTCTGCCAGCAAAATGATTTTGGGCCATCCATTGTATCTCTATGGAACACCGGTCTTCACTAAGGTCTAATGTTGGTACTGTTTTTACAACATTTTAGTTTTCATCTGTTCAACCTAGGATCAGGGTCTGTAAAGAGACCTGGTTCCAAAAAAGTCTCTTATGTCTGTCACATAAAGTTGTGGCTGGTATGGAATTTTTTGGCTCATTGCCTAAAAATTTTGTATGCAGTCACTAAATGTGTAATCTGCAGGGACACGATTACAAATTGCATCGAGACTTTGATGGCATGAACTACGTTGGACACTTACTAGTGTGTGTCTATATATATATATATATATAACCAGGTAAATTGCATATTTCTCACATTGAATACATATTGGAATAAAATGTACATAGTATCTATAATATAAATTATCAAATTTGCATTTTATTTCGAGACCAAACACCTTATTTGGAAAATGGGAAAACTGTGGGGAGGAAAGAAGAGCAGCTACAAAAGCTTTTTGAAGAATAAAAATAAAAACCCAGCAAAGTCATCAGAAAAAATTAAGAATTCTGAGCTAAATGAAGCCCGAAAGAACAGATTGTTCTTTACCTGTATCCGAAGCCGAATGTGGAGATCTGTTCTCTGAAGTAATATCATAGGAACAAGCAAACTCTCGCTGCCTAGGGTTTGAACGAACAAACCCCACGAGCAGCGTTCTTCTCAGCATTTTCTTCGAGACAATTTAATTATTGCCTTCATCCAGTAGCCTTTAACTTCCGTAGATTCCATGAGATTGAGATTTTGTATAATTTTTTACCCCTACTGCATATATCATATCTATTTCAGAAATTCATATTTTAACCAACTGCTTTAGTTTTTATAATTTCTATAAGGGGATGATACTTTTATGCCCCATGATGGAGGGACCATGGAAAAGATACTAACAGGGAGGACAAATCCAGCCTATCCTTAAAGCAGGTAATGGGTATCAAGTGCCACTTTTAGAGATAATGGATGAATTTCAATATTTATAAATTTTAAGTTATACTTATTTAATTAGAATGGTTTGGGAAAATGGATTTTTATTTTATTTCTGTAAACAAGATTATAATAATAATAAAATTTGAATTTAAATTGGAAAAATATGTATATATTTATTTAAAGTTGAAAATAATTTTTAAAATAAAATTTAGTTTTTAATTTTTTAAAAATTGGTTTTTTAATAATTTAAATTTATGTTAAATTTGAATTTATTAAGTTAAAAAGTTATTAATTTTGGAATTAAGGCTTCTGTGATCTACATCAAGATTTTTAAGACACATTTTGGCCCTAATCATTTAAATTTATATTAAGTTTGAATTTATTAAGTTAAAAAAGTTATTAATTTTTTTAATTATTAATTTTTTTATTTATTTTTGTATTAATTTATTCACACTTTAAAATAAATTATGTATTCATAAATTTGATTTTTCATAATTTGATATATTTGGATTTAAGATAGATTTCCATTATTTTATGTTTTTAAGATATTATTAAATACATGGTTATGTATGTATGTAGTTATTTATTTTTTTATTTAATTTAATTTTGTATTATTTAAAATGGAGTTGGTTTGTATTTTGTTTAATTTTATAATATTATATTATGTTTGTCATGGACAACATTTTTTCCATATTGGGTGTACAACACACCTATGTATTCTAGGTGTAATAAATATTTAAATTCAAATAAAAATATTATTTTTAAATAAATAATTAAAATGTAATTTTTTTGTAAGTTAGTATTTTCGTTAATAACAACAAGTTACATAAGTTATTATCCCCTCTCTATAAGTGCCCTGTCATATGGGAAACTAGACTATTGACAAAACAATAGTTTATCAAAGTACCAAAAGAAACTATCCAAAATGACAACAAAATATGCAAACTGACCTACAAATGTATATAGCCTTTAAAGGAGTCAATTAGTTGTATCTACTTAGAAGGTCTACTATTTAAAAGCTTATCAAACACAATTGGTTGGCTAATGTAAGCAAAAAAAGACAACAAAAAACTAAACATATGAAAACTAAGTAGAAACAAAGGCATCGACCTCTATGGCTCTAGAATGCTCGAGCCAAGACAGCTTGGTATTATTCCAAGGTCCACAACCTCCTCAATGTGCACCAGTCGAGCAGTTAAATCTTTGAGTTGTAGCACCACATCATCCAAAACCAACAAAATTTCCTCTTTGTGTCATTTCTATCTAGCAAGACCCTAGCCAAAAGACCTTTCATGTGACAATACAAATCTATGGTGTAGAGGTATTGATCTTGTCGGCTTCAAGTGTGGCTAGCATTTGAAATGCAAGTCGACACAACATCCACAACCTCTGAGTTTGAGAGATAGTTATGTTATCCCATTAAATATTATTCTCCCTTTTCAATTTGCTTATTAATTAACGAGGGGATTTGTTCCCTACATAGGCAAGTCAATGTCTATACACATACACATGCCTTGAGTCCACCTTGCAAGCCTCAATCCCTCTCTCATGGTGGCAATAAACCCGTTGTCTAACCATCGTGAAAGCTATACTAGCAAGCAACAAAACCAAAGCAAATGCGATGGAGAAGGCAGAGGTGGGGTGCACTAAAAGGAGCAGGAAAGAGAAATGGAGAGCCATAGCCAAAGCCCACAGAGAAAAGTACAACAAGAAAAAAGAAAACGTACCAATAATGTTAGATGTTTGCAAAGGGGCTAGCACACAGGTCGATGGAGAAAGTAATGTGTATGGAAAGAAAGCTTGCAAGGACCTACCTTAAAATCCCAAAGATGCACCAGAAGGGTGGGATAGCATAAACCAAAATTGAAGAAGTCAGGTGCCATTATAACTAGGAGTGGGATTGTTGCAAGTTATGATGTGGAAGATGTGACGACTTGCATAGCCGTACAATCTGACTCATTATTCTTGAAATCCCACATCAAGTAATAAAGTTGCATGAACCAAAGTCATTGGTTGTATCATCAAATGGTGCAGGAGGGCGGCATGTCAGTCCCTCTCTGTAGGGGAGGTGGTAGCATCCACAATTTCCCTCACTCAACTCACGTCACTTCTCACTTGATTAGAGGGAATCAAAATTCATATAAAGCAAATTGTGCATGGCAACTTAGTCCCTATCGAAGAAGTTATAAAATACATAATGCATAGCTGAACTTAATATGACTAAGTACAAATATAACTGGTTTTTTTCGTTAAAATATTAAAAAAAAAGACATTATTTGCTCATATATCCCGCAGAGGAGGATTTAAGTGTATATCTTAAAAGTAAAATAAGATTTACATTTTTTGAAGAGCAAGTTCATATTAACAGTTATCAATTGTAAATTAGATATTGGCACATTGTAATAGTTGAATATATTCATACCATCACATATATATTAGTTGAAAAAAAATGAAAAAGCTTATATATTATATAAATAAATAATAAATAATATTATTATATTTTTCTTTTATAAGTTAGAAAGTTTCATTTATAAGTCAAAAATTACATTCTTTCATTGTTACTTTTTGTCTCTGCCTTGCTACAAGGGAAATGAGACTAGAGACCAAAAACTAGAGTGTCCTAATCCAAAAATCAAGTGAATGAAACCATGTCTAGATTGAGAAAATTTGACCATATCTACTACCCTATAGAAAGGGAAACCAACACTTAAAGATGACAAAAGCAACAAACTTGGAAGGCTACAATCCTAAGGAAGAATGATGTATATCAAAAAAACAGAGTTTGATCCAAAGATAGGGAGAACATCCTTAGTAAGAACTAACCGAGCATCTTGAATTTAGCTAAACATCATAAGCATAAGAGAAAACATGTGTATTAAGAAGACAAGGATGTGTCCAGATTGAGAGGTTGCTCAATATTCTTTATCTTTCTAATATGAATCAATATGCACTATGAACATAAGTAGCAGAACACTCGGTGTGTCAACGTATAAAGCTCAATTTTTGAAGAGGACCCTTTTGCAAGTGATCATGGGACTAAAATACCTTCATGGCTTCCAAATGTTTCTTGACGCTAGAAGATTAGGTGATGAAAACAAACACGAAGCTGAGAGAATCTTGACTCTCTAAATCCATTATTTTATCACTCTAGTCTTTGATCGCCGACCATATCAACTTAAGCAAAAATCACACTCTTTGTTCTCAACTAGTCGTTGTTGTTTGGGTTGAGAATCCAAACAAAAAGATCGAAATTTGCAATGGAGAAGCTAGCTAGTTGACCCTTTCATACTCCAATAGGGAGATAGGTTTGGGAAATATCCATATTTTCTATCAAGACCACCAAAATACCACCATTGCACAAACGATCCTAATAGCTTATGGCATCCTAATTTTTTCTAACATGAGTTTTTCCTTAGATGTAGATCAGAGGAGGCCTAAAGTCTCACTAAATTTGGTGGTGGAGGAGCCCTTCAAAATTGTTAAACTCCTCTAATGTGAGGACCAAATAAACAGAAATGATATTCCCTATGAGATCTCATGTTGGTTTCTTTTGGAACAGAGAAGATCCACAACTATGAGACTAGTGTAGGGTTTGCTTTAGAACTCTTGTAAAGAATTCGGGATGAAATACCTTCCATGTTGTGTAGAATAACTTGCTAGCTATGAGGTAGAGTTGCCTAGATGGGCAACAAAAATATTGCTTTATTTATGAATCTGATAAGATCAATTCATGTAGGCTCTGGTCTTTACTTAGGCTATAATAGACTACGGATAAGGGTAGAGGAGTTTATCCACACATAAAATTAATGTAATCAGAGATCTGACATGACATGAAAACCAAAGTTGTGTGCAAAGTGAGTAGGTTTGAGCAAGAAGGGGTGTTTCTGCTCTCTTTGATACCATGAAAAATATTAGCTAAGGATACCCATATCAAAGAGGACAGAGTGGAGGGAGATCACAATGCTTTTGTAGGTAGGCTGATAGTGACAGGCTTATAATGGCATAAACGGTTCTGAGTAGGACTTGCGCTCCCATACAATCAAGCAGGGACACACTCACTCTGATACCATTATTGAATACACTCAAAAGCAATAGACAGGATTTAGATAATAATGTAATAGGTATTACTCGCAAAATATACATATTAATACACAATTTTTCTGACCCTTAGTTTTCATCTTCCAAGAAATTGTTGGCCTTCACTTGAGGCTTTTTGCCTTCCTCTGAAGTGAATAAGACAAGTCCACATAACCCCACAAGATTATGTTTCCAAAAGGCACCATGTCATGTGAATCAGATATATCTAGAAAATAAAATTAATAAAAACAAAAAAATATAATAAATAACAATTTCAAAAGTAAAGGTATTAAATTAAATAAAGTAATAATAAATCAAAATCAAAATTAAAAATAAAAAGAAATTATATTATATTCGGTGTCTAGGATTAGACATATTAGAGTCCAAAATGTATCCAAGACATCCACGAAACATTTAGATCTAGATATATCAAGTACCATCTAGGAATCTGGGACATCCACTCAGGATCCAAAAGATTATTCACCATATATAGATGTGATGACTTGCTCATTCAGCATGCCACATCATTTACTCTGTGGATCTAGGGGTCATGTCATTTGCCACATCACCATAACATAACTATAATACAAAATTTCTCGAGGCCGTAACTTTGTGTTCGAAACTCGGAATGAGAAAAAATTATATTGTTAGAAAGCTCTTGACAATCAAAACATAAAAATGACCTCAAAATTAGGAAATTATGAAACTAAGAGAAGTAATTTTTTTACAAACTACTTAGTACATTAAAAATAAATTGCCCATCGATCTATAACCTATCACAAATAATGAATGTAATAAAAAAGGGAGATCAAAGCTTTCATATCCAATCCAAACAAAACAAGCAAAGTAGAGAAAATTAAAAGACCAATAATAATTATCATAACAAAAATAGTAAACTTAAATTAATAAAATTAAAAGCTAATAAGCATAAAAAATAAAAATAATAACTAGATGTAAAAATTCAAGTAAAAAAATGCAATGTGGAATAAGAGACTAAACATTGGATTTTTTTGTATCATACAATTATGAAATGAAATTTCCCAAATATCCAATCCTAAAAATCAAAGGCAATCAAATAATAATAGATAGTAAATTCATAAGATTAGGCAAAAAAAAATGGTAGGAGGCTCCTCTCTTTTACTTATCTAAGCAAAATAAAAGGGGTGATTTTTGTTGTGACCACAATTATAAACCCCTAGCAAATTTTAGTTCTAAATTTTCTTTGGGTTATAAGTGACCTCCTCATGCTTGGCACCCAAAGTTTTGAGACAAACTAAGATTCAAAAAATACTATCTTTATGGGGGATGAATTGATATTTCCTTATTGTTCTATTTTTTCCTTCTCAAGTAAACAAAATGAAAAATGATAATAATCTCTTTGTTATTTTATTTTTAGTTCAAATTATATTGTATATGTTTTTATATGTATGTTTACATATTAATTTTAAAATGTTTTATAATGATATCTAACATGATCTAATTATTTCCCCAAATGGAGTGATTAGGGACGAAGGTGAAAGTGAGAGCACTGAAATCGCCATCACCTCAATTTTAATTGAGGGTGATGCGCCACCACCTTCCATCATAGTTGTGACATAATGCTTAGTATGATGGTTATTAAAATGGTAAAGAATTTGTGTTCAAGATGATCCTTTCCTGCATGTAGTGATCGATGTAGATTGGGTTCTGGATTTAGCAATTTTCTTGATGCTCTTCTATGTGGGATAATGATAGTCCTGTCAGTTATTTAGTTTGATTACGTTCATGAGTTTTCATCCTTACCAAACTAATTTTCTCTTCTACTTCTCTTGGGTTCATCTTTGGAAGCTTCCATTTGTGCTTGGTCACTTGTTGTTTGGTCGAGACATGCTTTTCTTAGCACCTTTGTGGGTGAAGGTATCAGACCATCTTGGCCTATGTCCTTAAAACTTCCTTTAGTTTTAGTTTTGGTCTTCTCATTCTTATTCTAATTGTATGGTTAGTGATCCTAAATTAGTTTATATTGCACTCCAATGGGTCTCAGGCCAAAACCTAGTTTTCTGTCTTTGGAAGACTCCTATTGTGCATTTTTCAAGTTTCTATTTTGACAAGTGTTTAAGGTCAATGGGATTTCTAACTCTACTTTGGTTTGTGGAAAAGATGACTTGGAAATGGGCCTAGTCTCGATGAAGAGCAAGTGGGAGAGGCTCACATGAAGGTTCACATGCATGAGCTAAAACCCATTCCTCTGCTCAGTGCTTTCACACGTAGGCACCTCCTAAAATTAGTAGGAGCTAAGGGTGGTTGAGTAAGAAATCATAACATAATGTGATTGTCACTCTGATTTGGAAGTCGTTTCCTCCATGGTTGATTTGGTGCTCGACATTAGTCAAACATGAGGGCGTTAGAATTAGAGTTTGTATATGATCGACCTCTATTGGTAGGATTAAGATGATTTACTCCTATTATGAGAGCTGGTTATCCTATCTTCATGAATTCCTAAGGGTCCCTATGGAATATCCAATCAAATTGTAGCCGTTGTATTTTTCAGTCTTTAGGAGTTCACAAATTCTTTTTCTTATTTTTTTTAAATAATGACAATATGAAGAGATTATAACTTCCCAATGGAAGTCAAATAGTCCCTAAGGATAGCTACTGACGTAATATATAAATAACATAAAAATCCTAATAACAGGTATTTTTTTGGATTCCTGAACTACTTTGCTTTCAAACTTTTAAGACTTCAGTAAAAATTTTGTAGAGTTTAAAAGATAGGATCTAGGAAGTTGGTGTAATCTATATTAATTGATATATAATATTGAGAAACCCTAGAAGGCCATTGCAAGAACTATAACTCAACATACATTGTGATTGTGCTTTATACTAATCTCAAGTATTTTCATTTGTGTATGCATTCTGTGAGATTTATTACCATTAGCTAATAGGGTATTTTATGAACTATATAGCCCTTTCTCAGGTTGTTACTAATTCTTTACTATTGCTTTCTTTGATAAGTACTTGTTATTATAGAGATTGACTATTCTTTATCTGCTCTAATAAGTTAAAAATTCTAGTGCCAGGAAATCAACTAATTGTTTTCTTGATTAAGATATTATTGTGTTGAGTAACTCATCTCTTCCTATCCTCTTCTATCTTTCAACATTTAGTTAGTTTACTATAGTTTTATTTCCGCAATTAGATAGTTGTAATTTACTTTGCATGCTCCATGCTACAATGATCATTCAATATATCACAACATTCAATAAATCAAGCATGGTTGTCAGGCCAAAATCTGAAAGGTTCTCTTATTCCAAATGGTGTGAGGTCTATCAGAGAGAACCCTCGTGGTTGTTGCTAGATCATTTATCTTCGTCAATAGGTTGATGGTCCTAATGATTAAAATTTTGTTTTGGGTTATGTTTTCAATCTTAGTTCTAGATTTGTCACTTGGGCTTGTAAAAACTAATGTGCCCTTGATTTTTCTTCAAAAAAATTGAAGTGCTAAGTTTTAGTAGTGCAATTCAAGAATTCCTACAGCTTCACATATCCTTTTAGAGTTTGGATTCTAGCAACAACACCTTACTACACTTTGGAGTGATAAATAGAGTGCATTCAGCTTGCCAAAACTTTAATGCAACAACACATTGATATGCACATGCACTTCATCCAGAAGTTTCTTTATGATCATGTCCTCAAAGTGTTATATTGTTGAACAAGTCATCAAGTTGCATTTATTTTTTCAAAGACCCTTACGTAAGCCAAGTTTTTAAAGATTCAAGGGGGGTTAGTCTAATGCTTCCTTCCTTCTTCTATTGCATCACCTTTGTAAATCTTTCAATCTTATCCAAGTTGTTCATAAGGGGATGTTAAAATAGACACATAGAAGTTAGTTAAATTCAACTTGGTCTAATGTTCTATCAAGAAAGAGCATTTTTGTAGTGTGTTTTTATAACCATCTAATTTGACAATCATAATTATGTTCTAGACATAAAGTGATTCAATAGTTCATCTTTTACTCAATGCTAATGGTATCTGATCTATGACCTCACACTTGATTGATCCATGATCTCTATTTAAAGAGTAAGGAGGGTCATTTGCTACAATTGGTTGTTGAGAGATGTTCATGTAAATTATTTTCTTTTACATTAATATATTGCCCCAAGTGGGCCATGGATTACTTCCCTCTTTGAGGTCTTAACCATGTAGACAATGCTTTAGGGTGTTCAATTTGTGTGGATATAGATTGTTTATTAAACATAGAGATTGTGCATAGTTATGCTTTTATGTTGAAGCACATGTCAAGTAGAAAGAATAAAGTCGTCGATGGATTGATTAGAAGAAAGCTAATGTTGAATACAATAAATAATGCACTCGTTGCATTTAAATAAGGTAAGGAGTTATGTACATGGGAGAAACATTTTACATAGATTGTGGAGCAATATAGGAATCCAATTGTTGATGCCATAAGTACAAAGTTGGATTATTTCCTTAAAGGAGGATATTTGTTTAGAGGTGAGAGGTTTCAAACAAGATATTATTGGCCTAGCTTGAGGGAGGAAGTTGGCATGTATATTGACAGATATTGAATTTGTTGGGTGCCTAACAAAGTGAGCGAATTAGAATATAGGTTTTTATAACACATTTATTATACGAAGGTTGCCATGGGAGGATATATAATGTATTTTGTCGTAGGATTATTGAGGACAAAGAGAATGCCACCTAGTGTTTGTGGTCATTAATCACTTTTACAAGATGTGACATTTTATTCCTTGTAAGAAGACTAGTGATGTGACTTCCTATGAAGGGATTTTCAAGGTGGTTATGAGAATACTTGGGTTTATGTATTCAAGCTTCTGTGATCCATAATGAATTAAGCAAAGTCTTTTGGTAGAAATCACATATAATGTCTCTACATTGCTCTCTATTTAAGCCTTTGCCATGGTCTTCCTCTTCATCTGGTCCTAATGATGAACCACACTTGTTGGTTCGAAACGCGTCGGCCTAAAATTTCTCTTATGTGATTTCTACCGAAAGACTTTGCTTAATACTTGGGTTGTCAAAGAAAATGCTTCAAGTGGTCCAATGCAAAGTTCCTTAACTATTTTTGGAAGACATTATGGTTAAATATGGTTACATATTTATACTATACTTAAAGACGCCATCCAAAACAAATGTAAATAGAAGTCAAGGAAATATTTCAAGATGTTTGCAAAGTAAAAGACCATAGTGATGCGAAAATTTCAACACTATTGTAGCAACTAGAAATTATTCTCCCAAAAAAACCCAATGCGGGAAAACCAGTGCAAAATATGAGGGTTTTATTATTATATGCAGCAGAAAAAATTCTGAGTTCAAATATGGATGAAAAACTACCTATCCTCTGGCACAATATACTGCGAAAATTATTTGGAGGAATTTCCTCCCTCTACCTCAATATATCAACCTCCTTTTGTCCTGCTCGCATTGCATGACTAGTTGCTCATATTGATGGCTCTGGGCAAGTTATACGACCTCTGGAACTCCTCCAACTAAGTCATCTAGCCTCCCTCTGTCACTGAAATAAGGCAAAAATTTGGCAGAGTCTCAATGCACGAAATCCAACTGTCGGAATAGGCGAATTTGACGCCTCTTTAATTTGTCTAATATCCTTTAAAATCTGGTTTGTTAACCCTGCCACCTACACCTACCTACAAGTTAGTGAGAAAAGCCTTCAACCCCACAAGGTGTGGTTGGTGGCAATGAACTCAAAGAAGGGATTGTCAAACTAATCCTGACTCTCTCCGTTTGAGCTATCTCCTAGGTTAGCTAAGGGGGGTGGTCCCTAATGAAAAGTTAAATTAAAAAAGATGAGAGTTTCTAGGAGAATTGTTAGAGTTAAATATATTATTTCTTTAAGATTTATAAGCAAAACTGATATGAGCAATAACCATAAATACATAAGATAAGCATGAAATACATAAACAACCAGTGCCTTCAAAGTATTGCTCTTTAAGAAATGAAATTGTATTTTCTTAGAATGAAGTGAAATGCTTTCAAATGGAAAGCCAAAATAAACCTAAAAGGTGAAACACTAAATTGTTAGCACAAGATATTATAAATGCTTTCAAGATGAATAAGTCTACAAATCAAAGCATGGAAACAATCTTGCTCAAAATGATACAAAAGTAACTCAAATGTTAGACAAAGATGATAACAAAGTATGTTACAAAAAATAATTTACAAGAGGCTAGGCCAAAGAGTATGAGCAAGCTCTCCTCTTTGACTAGTCGTGACTTAGCTCTTTGAAATAGTTAGATATTGATAAATGAAGTACAATACGTAAAAATGAAAAAAAAAAAATTCACGTTTGATATTTTGATTCAATAAATAAAAGCTTTAATAAACTTGAAAGAATCCCTGCAAGATACAAATAAGATATAGATGAGACTTTGGAATTCAAAACATGCTGGTTCTCCTCGAATATTTTTCAAGAATGGGTTGATTCCTCCAAGAATTTCCCCTCACGCTTGAAAAGTTTGACCAAATAATGATTCATCTACAAAACTTCACCACAAATCATTAAATCGATATGAAATTAAATAAGTGCAGTGGAAAGAATTCCTAGAGGTACATCTATTATCCGCTAGAAGATTTCTTTTCCTAAAGCAAATAATTAATTCTTATGCTAATATAAGATAACTGCATACTAACATAACTTGAAACAAGCATGAAAGAAATAATGACATGAGAAAATAAATAGAAGCATAACTACAAGTCAATAATTTACCACACATGCAAGGAGAAGAACACCATCACGCTTTACCCCAAAAACTGTTATATTATATTGCAAGTAGTGAATACAATCCCGCAGAGTCTCCTCAAGCACAATAACTCGTATTACATGATACAATATGAGAGCCCATGGCTCTAATATATAGAAAGCTGAGAGAAAATCCCAATGAAGAATGACAATCACAAATGACATTGGAGTCAATCCCAATGTAGAAGTGATTAAACAAGTGGCATGAGGTGACAATCCCAAAGAGAAATTCAAATTTGTTGAATGGAGCGCCAATGCCAAGTGTAAAAATCAAATTCTGGCAAGTGGACATCATTTTCTTCTTTCCTTATGTGCCAAATTCGAATTTTATGATAGAATGACAAGTGTATATGGGTGGTAACCCATGTCGGCATAATTTCCCACAAAAATCTCCACCAAATATTCTCCTAAATCCTCCAAATGTGTATTAACTTCACAAATTCAAATTTCCAAGTAAGTAGCTTTCTCCTTTAATGCCAGAAGTTCGATTTTATTTGAGCACATGTCATTTCCTTGATTTTAGGAGTCTGTATCACCTTGGGACTTTATTGAAGACATCTGATGCCATGGGACATCTTTTTGTATCATATTTCTAACCTTATCCCTTGTCATTTTTGTTTAATTAGTTTTAACTCAAGATTAAATTGTCATTTATACTCTTAGAATAAATTTCCATTTCTTCATTTCTATACTTGATTTCATTTGATGATGTTTTGAATGGATACTGTTGATATATATCTTTTGTCGATTGATGTAGATTCCAGGTTCTTGCACACTATCACTTTGTATCTAGCATGCATCCCCATATGGAGCTAAAAGTTGACCATTAGAGTGGCACCTGATGATTATATGAAGACTCCATGCTCAAGGATGATCCAAAGGACACTTGTACCATTAGATATCATCAATCAAAGTTTTTTTAACTCTACTTCTATCTTCTCATCATCTTTCTTGTACCCAGATTCCACACCCTACGGGGAATTGTAATAAGTGATACTAGTAATATTGAGTTTTTGAGTCTGTAACAAGCCTAGGATATTGGGACTTGATCAACAAACAAGTACACCTTGGAGTGTTTTTTATCGGGTTAATTATCCCTTATTTTTCAAAGGCAGATAATTTTTTGGGTTTTTTCACTCACGTTTTACCCTAAAGCCAGGGTGACGGTTTGAAGATTGAGCCCCTGACACATCTTAGTGTCTAGAGTTGATGTATATTACCATACTAGATCACAAAAAAAATTGTGAATTTGGTTAGGTCTAGGTAGTTATTTTTTATTTTTTTAGATTTCTCGCAAGTCAAAAATTGCAAATAAAATTGTATTTAAATTGTAGTAAGTGTAGTTTAGAGAAGTTGTATGAGGTATGAGTAATCAAAATTACACCTCTCATCGTCAAATTTCTACTATGACACACTTTGAGGGGTTAAAAATGTGTTTTGAACCCTCAAACCCCACTTTTCCTAAGTTTAGTGGGAAATCTGACAATTAATTAAGCCAGAAATTAAATAAATAGAGAAAAATAAATATTCACACATGCTAAATGTTGTGCAAATAAGGTGGAAAATTATGGGAGAGTTAAAGTGAAGTCCCAAGGTGGTATGGACTCCTAAAATCAAGGAAAGGACATGTGCTAAAAAAATCGAATTTGTGGCATTAAAGGAGAAAGCTGCTTACTTGGAAATTCGAATTTGTGAAGTTAATGCACATTTGGGAGGGTTTGGGAGAATATTTGGTGGAGATTTTTGTGGGAAATTGTCCCCACATGGGTTACCACCCATATACACTTGTCATTTTATCATAAAATTCGAATTTGGCACATAAGGGAAGAAGAAAATGATGTCCACTTGCCAGAATTCGATTTTACACTTGGCATTGGAACTACATTCAACAAATTTGAATTTCTCTTTGAGATTGTCACCTCATGCCACTTATTTAATCACTTCTACATTGGGATTGGCTCCAATGCCATTTGTCATTGTCATTCTTCATTGGGATTTGCTCCCAACTCTCTATATAATAGAGTCATGGGCTCTCATATTGTATCATGTAATATGAGCTATTGTGCTTGAGGAGACTGTGGGATTGTATTCACTACTTGCAATATAATACAACAGTCTTTGGGGTAAAGCATGATGGTGTTCTTCTCCTTGCATGTGTGGTAAATTCTTGACTTGTTGTTATGCTTCTATTTATTTCCTCATGTCATTATTTCTTTCATGCTTGTTTCAAGTTATGTTAGTATGCAGCTATCTCATATTAGCATAAGAATTAATTATTTGTTTTAAGAAAAGAATTCTTTTAGTGGATAATAAATTTATCTCTAGGAATTCTTTCCACTGCACTTATTTAATTTCATGTTGATTTAATGATTTGTGGTAAAGTTTTGTAGATGAATCATTATTTGGTCAAACTTTTCAAGCGTGATGGGAAATTCTTGGAGAAATCAATCCATTCTTGAAAAATATTCAAGGAGAACCCGCATGTTTTGAATTCCAAAGTCAAATCTGTATCTTATTTGTGTCTTGCAGGGATTCTTTCAAGTTTCTTAAAGTTTTTATTTCTTGAATCAAAATATCAAACTTGAATTTTTTTTTTTTTTTACGTATTGTACTTCATTTATCAATATCTGGCTATTTCAAAGCGCTAAATCATGATTAGTCAAAGAGGAGAGCTTGCTCATACTCTTTGGCTTAGCCTTTTGTAGATTATTTTTTGTAACATACTGTGTTGTTGTCTTGGTCTAACACTTGAGTTATTTTTGTATCTTTTTGAGCAAGATAGTTTCCATGCTTTGATTTGTAGACTTATTCAACTTGAAAACATTTATAATATCTTGTGCTAACAATTTAGTGTTTCACTTTTAAGGTTTATTTTGGCTTTCCATTTGAAAGCATTTCACTTCATTCTAAGCAAATACAATTTCATTTCTTAAAGAGAAATACTTTGAAGGCACTGGTTTTTTATGTATGTCATGCTTATCTTATGTATTTATGGTTATTGCTCATATCAATTTTGTTTATAAATCTTAAAAAAATAATCTATTTAACTCTAACAATTCTCCTAGAAACTCACATATTTTAACTTAACTTTTCATTGGGGACCACCCCCCTTAGCTAACATAGGAGATAGCTCAAACAGAGAGAGTCGGGATTAGTGTGACAACCCCGTCTCTGAGTTCCCTGCCACCAACCACACCTTGTGGGGTTGAAGGCTTTTCCACTGACTTATAGGTAGGTGTAGGCGACAGGGTCAACATGGTCGAAAAAAATGACTAGTTATTTATATATATATATATATATATATATATATATATATATGGGGGTGGCGGGTTTCCACCCCTGCCAACGACATCGCATATGTGAAAAAACCAACAAATTAAATGGGGTGGCAGGCGGTCAAACCCCGCCACGCCCCCAACGGAGGAGGAGCGTCGAGCCGAGAACTGTGAGTAGATCCAGGAGCCGAGGAACTGCGCCCAGGCTGGACACGTTTTTCGAGTAGAGAATATTCCACAAAATATTCTTTAATGTAGTTAGGAATCTAAAAGATTCTCTAAGGGTGACTTTTCACAATGACGGAAACATGTCAACTTTATACTCAAATGAACTAGAATTTCGCAGGGAATGCAATGGTGCAATCTGTTTCCCCATCTAAGCAAAAAAAAATTAGGCAGCCAAAAGCAAGGAATCTTTGTGGAATCTTATGGAATCTAAAAGATTCCCTTAGAGGATGATTTTTGCCATAGGCGAAATGATGCCAACTTTATAGTCATTTTTCACAGAATTTCACAAGGAGCACTGTGGTGTGCTCAGAATTTCCATTCAACCTGCAGATTTTTCGGCCATCTTCAGGAAAGAATCTTTGGGGAATCTTTAAGATTCCTGAGGGTCTAGAATTTGACGATGTTGGAAAAGGCCAAATTTATAGTCGTTTGACACAATTTCATGTGACGATTTTAGCAGTGTAGTCCATTTCGTCAGTTGAGCTTTGCATTTTCCAACCATCCTTGAAAGTGGAGGTAAATGATGCAGTGATGCCATGTCTTTCTTCTAATTTCCTGAGATGATGTTTATGTTGTTGAGATCTTTGTTACCATTATATTGAGGGATACTTGTATACCACGTCATGTGAGAATTTATCAGCTTCTCATGCTGAAGGAGGGCCCATTTGAGTGAGAGTTCCTATAGGAGGACGTCTCGTGGAGAGACATGCGACTCTTGTTGAGAGAATTTGCCCATATGAGTGAGAGTTCTTGAGAATGTCTCGTGGAGAGATATGTCACTTTGGTTGAGGGAATTTATCCTCATAATGACAAAGAATGTACCATGTACTCATCATCATCTTGCAACATTTAATGAAGCGGCCTCCCCACTCTTGACACCAAGCCCGAAGACATAACCCACATTGGGCGAACTCTGTTATCAATGAGTTTTGTGTCCTTTGATTTGATGATCGCCATTATGTTTCATCTTCTTTATAATATGCACATGTGGCTTTTCATACCCTTTCATATGCAATTCTGCTAACATCACAAAAGTAAAAGATCTTGGTTAATTCTGGTAGTTGAAGAGATTCAGATCAAGTTTGATATCAGAGAGGTCTTCTCGCTTATGTGGAGAACAACATAGATCTCTACGAGGACCTCCTCGGGATGGCATGCATGGTGGACATAATGTATGCAGATTATGAGGAGAAGATGGCAAGAGAGGAACAAGAGAAAGAAAGAACAGAGGATGATGCTCCATCTACCCCCTCGAGTGAACATTCATCTTCTTCATTGTCTTCTCATCATTCAGATGAGGAGATCAATCAGAGACTTCAAGCAAAGAATGTTGAATTAAGGAGACTTATGAAAGAAGAAAAAGAGGAGAAGTAGAGAGTGTAGCTTCAGTTACGAGCCACAAAAGAGGCCTTGGGAAAATTGAAGCACAACGAAGGCTTAGTGAAGCCATCATCACCTATTTCAAAATCGATAGTTGAGGTAAACAGTGTTGATCGTTCTTTAGTTTCATTTTCACATGAAATTATTTCAGTTGGAATCCTTGAGGTACCCATTTCAGGAACTGGCATGAGACTCCTTACTAAGATGGGGTATAAAGGAGGAGGACTTGGTGTTAATGGCCAAGGAATGACTCAGCCATTGGAGGTTGTACAAAGACCTCAATTTGCAGGTTTGGGATACATTAAAGGAGAGTGCTCAAAGGTATCAAAAGCTTCCAAGGCATTGTTGAAGCCATCAGAGAAAGAGGATGATTGAAACACATCACAATCCTCCCATGACAATGCACATTGCAAAGGAAGAGCTAAGGCAAGTTCTCATCGCCAGGGTTGCACCAAAGACATCCAAGAGAGGTATAAAAAGTCTCAGTATTCTAGAGTTAATTTTGATTACAAGCATATTGTTAATGATGAACAAAAATCATGGTGTAGAAAACCATGTAGTTTTTGTGGCTTGCATAACCACTTGATTGCCGAGTGTTGGAAGAGAATGGGAACAGGAAAGAGGATGAGACGTGAAATGCCTTCTCCATATCAAGAAGGAAGAAGGTTAATCAAGTCTAGAGGAGGAAGACTTTTTGGAATCATTGCAACAGAGGTGGACATCAAAGAGCCACATGCTGGAGGCTCCATCTAGAGCAGTGTCTCAAGGACAAAGTGCCCGTGTAGAAACCAATTGGTGAAGATGATCAACAAGTGAATCTGCCACATTCCTGGTGGTTCACTTTGTTGAGTAAGAGATGGTTTTATTATATATGGTATCTTGTCATGGTCACATTTTGTAGATCATGTGTTGTGATATAAATGTAAAAGTGATTATGTGTTTTCCATTGCTTGTTAAAGCAACAATGATGTTTTGGCCTTTTGTTGATAGTTGAGGTATTGGTTTCTATTCTAATGTAAACTTGACCAAAGAGTGTGTCTTATAAACTCTTGGCAAGTATGGGGATGCTTGGGTCATGGTTGGTCATGTAATTGAGCATGTAATTTGCAAATATGTACTACAGGTTTGCAAAGGATGCAGATGTCAGTTCATCACTAATGAATCTGAAGAACAAGGGTGAAGGAGAAGGAAGGGTGACCTGTCAGGACACTTGTGGTGCAGACAATGTAACACAACAGTTGCATATTATGTTCATGCTTTTGGAGGACCAAAAGCTCCTCAGTGGGAGGAATGATCTAGGTGGCTCCAAGAATGCTCAGAATCCAAAAATAGCTAAAAAATCAAAAGTGTCATATTGAAGCGAAACTAGGACCTAATAAAAGTGCTCATCATCTTGATTCCAATGACGTGAATGACACTCAAATCCGAGTTTGTATGCTCAAGATATTTGCGATCAAAGTTCAGGTCAAACTAGGCCAAGTGGCAGTCACTCACGAGGCAATAATTTGGCAGAGTTCCGATGCACAGAATCCGATTGCGAAACAGGCGAATTTGTATATCCCTTAAAATGTGGTCGAAAAAAATATGACTAGTTGTTTATTAAAAACAAAATAAAAAAAAAAATAAAAACAAAAAATATTAAAATAGGGGTGGTGGGCTGCCACCCCCACCAACAACACTGCATATGTTTAAAAACCAACGAATTAAATGGGGTGGAAGATGGTCAAACACTGCCACTCCCCCAACTCATTGAATGGTCACATTATATATATATATATATATATAATATATATATATATATATATATATATATATATATATATATATATATATATATATATATATATATATATATATATATATATAATATATATATATATATATATATATATATCTTATGTTCATTAACCAACGACCATACCAAAAACAACACCATATAATATGGGGTCGGCGGGCGTCGAACCCGTGCTAACCGGCGGGTTGGCCCACCAATGGCGGCTCCATGTGCCACACTCCCCACATAACAATACGCCATGTGACACAACAAATAAACGATTATATATATATATATATATATATATATATATATATATATATATATATATATATATATAATGTTCATTAGCCAACGACCATACCAAAAACAACACCATATAATATGGGGTCGGCAAGTGTCGAACCCACGCTAACCAGCGGGCTGGCCCGCCAATGATGGCTCCATGTGCCACACTCCCCACATAACAATACGTCATGTGCCACAAAAAATAAACGATTACATATATGCAACAATGCCAACACATTCCACAAGCCGCTAGCGTGTCGAAAACTACCAATGGTTATATCATTCCATAGTTAAAATTTAAGTGCACTCATTGATTTGTTTAAAAACAATATATTTGGGTTGGCAGGGTTGGCAGGGTTGGAACCCCCGACCAACCCGGCACCATATTCACCACTTGGCAACCAACCATGGGGGCAACTTTTAAATGACCGCCCGAGTTTTTATATAAAGACCATGTTTTACCATTTGTCGGGGGATGGAAGAGGAGCGTCGAGCCGAGAACTGTGAGTGGAACCAAGAGCCGAGGAGTTGTACCCAGGATGGGCATGCTTTTCAAGGAGAGAATATTCTAGGGGAATATTCCACAAAATATTCTCTAATGTAGTGAGGAATCTAAAAGATTCCTTGGGGTGATTTTTCAAAATGACGGAAACATGTCAAATTTATACTTAGAAGAACCTAAATTTCATAGGAAACACAATGGTGTGGTCCATTTCCCCATCTGAGCAGCAGAAATTTAGGCGACCAATGACAAGGAATCTTTGCAGAACCTTTAGAATCTAAAAGATTCCCTTGGAGGCTGATTTTTGACAGAGGCAGAATGATGCCAACTTTATAGGCAGCTCTCACAGAATTTTGCAGGGAGTGCAATGGTGTTCTCATAATTTCCATCTGAGCAGCGGATTTTTCGGCCATCTTCAAAAATTATCTTTGGGGGACTCTTCAAGATTCCCGAGGGTCCAGAATTTGACGGTGTCAAAAAGGGGCCAAGTTTATAGTCATTTGACACGATTTCACGCCACGATTTCAACGGTTCAGTCCATTTCGTCATCTGATCTTTTCATTTTTCAGCCATCCCCTAAAGTGGAGGTAAATGATGCAGTGATGCCATGTCTTTCTTCTGATTTGCTAAGATGATTTTTTTGTTGTTGAGATCTGTAATACCATTATGTTGAGGGATACTTGCATACCGCGTCACGTGAGAATTTATTAGCTTGTCATGTTGAAGGAGGGTCCATTTGAGTGATAGTTCTTATAGGAGGATGTCTTGTGGAGAGACATGCCTCTCTTGTTGAGGGAATTTTCCCATATGAGTGAGAGTTCCTGAGAATGTCTCATGGAGATACATGCCACTTTGGTTGAGGGAATTTATCCTTGTAATGACAAATAATGCACCATGTATTCATCATCATCTTGTAGTATTTAATGAAGCGACCTCCCCACTCTTGACACTAGGACCAGAGACGTAACCCACATTGGGTGAACTCTACTATCCATGTGTTTTATGTCCTTTGATTTGATGACCATCATTATGTTTCATCTTATTTACAGTATGCACATGTGGATTTTCATACTCTTTCATATGCAATTCTGCTAACATCACAGAAGTAAAAGATCTTGGTTAATTTCGGTAGCTAAAGAGATCTAGATCACCTCTACCTCTACTTCTCCTTGAAATTACTTGCTTAGCTTCTGTATGTCCTTTTCTAAAAACTGGTTCACAAACTATGATCTCAACAACTCTAACTGGCTTGTCTGGAAAAATCAAATGACCTGCTGCAACTGGAAATCTAGAATTTGCTCTTGAAATTTGGATATGGAAAGCCTCTGAGAAAAATCCCTTTGTGCATGCAATTTCTCTTCCACCCAAAACTAATTTGCTACTGCAATCACTGCTATAAATTAGCTGTGCCCAAATCAAGAATCTGCTTTGCAAAAATACTGAGTTGCTGACCTCTGCTTGCTGGAATCACTTCTCCGGAAAATTGACCCTTCATACACTCTATAACTGGAAATTCGACCCTCTATTGATCCGGGTTCCTTCAACTACCAGAATCATCCAAGATATTTTACTTATGTGATGTTGTTAGAATTTCATTTAAAAGAGCATAAAAGAACCACATATGCATGCTTAAACAAGAGTAAACATGACAACAATTAGCTAGTCAAAACATGAGACATTTGATAACAGAGTTCGTCCATTGCGGACTACGTCTCCGGGCGGTGTCAAGATGGTGGAGGCTGCTTCATATAATGCTAGAAATGATGATGATGTACATGGAAGACTCTTTGTCATAGCAAGGACATGCACCCTCAAACAAGAGTGTCTTGTCTCTCCACCAGACGTTCCACTTACAGGAATTCTCACTCAAGAAGGCTCCCTCTTAGCATGACAAACTAAAATGATCTCACACAATGTGGCAATGAGCATCCCTTCAACATAGTTGCATAGGGATCTCAACAACAATACATAGCATGACAAGCTAATTACATCTCACATAATGTGGCAAAAACGATCCCACAACATAACATCAAGCAGGGATCTCAAAACGTAATACATCATCTTAGCAATTAGGAAGGAAAACATGAAATGATTGATTCATGTACTTTCACTTCGGAAGTTGGCTGAAACATGGAAGGCTCACCTACAAAAACTGAGTGCACCACTGAATTTCTGATGTCGAGAGGTGTAAAATCGACTATCCATTTGTTGAATTCTTCCACCGTCAAAATCTGGGCCTGTCAGAATCTTTTAGATTCCCTGTGATTCTCCAAATATTATGTTTTGTGGGCTGAATGGAGATCTGCAACTCAGATCACTAATCTGATATATCCATCATGATCCTTGTGAGATTCAAATACTTTTGAGTATAGAGTTGGCTGCATTCTGACTCTGGTGAATTTCAGCCTCCAAGGAATCTGGAAGATTCCCTCAAGATTCTTCAAAGATTCTACTTCGCTGGGAATCTGCAAATTGTCGCTCATATGGTGATTCTGATTTCACCATTGCGTTCCCTGCGAAAATCTAAGAAAAATGACTGTAAACATGATAACATTCTGACACAGTAAAAATTTACCTCCCAAGAATCTTTTAGATTCCTCTCTACATCAAGGAATATTCTCTGAGAATCTTTCTCGAAAAATGTGGCATCATGGTTCCGCTTCCTAAAACTATGTCAGGGTTTCGCACTTAAAATTTCCCACTGCTCAGCGCTCCACTCGTTCTTCGTCCTCCCTAAAATGAAGTATGCACGTTTATATGTAAAGTGTTGGGAGGATTTACCAAATTTACCAATGGTGCCCGCCTAGCACGACGGTTTATGGGTTGCTGTGAGAATGTTGGTGGAGAGTGGGTCGCGGGTTCAAAACTTGCAGACTCATATCAATTTTTGGTGATGGTAGTTATAACGTCGACGATTAACAAATCGTTTAGTGGCAACTTTACACAAATCGAAACAATTTTCATAATTGTTTGATATATTTGGAATGGTGCGGAATGTCAAACCATTTTTGGTGGAACGTAACAATTGGCAACTAATCGCTCAACATTTTTCTCGCAGTGACATGGTTACATGTCATTTCAACGGTGCGGAGGGTGGTTGAGAGACAGCCGGGTGGGGGCCCACCATGTGGGTAGGGCGGGTTCGAGGCTCGCCGGTCTCGGCTATTGACTCTGGTGGTGGGGGCCATGGGGCGGGGTTCCCAATCAGCCAGACCCCAACCCCATTTTTATATGGTTGACTTTTTGTGGAACATGAGTGGTGGGGTGACAACCACCCCCCCCCCCCCCCCCCCCCCCCATTTTTTAATTATTTTTTTGTTTAAAAACAACTAATTCGAGTTTTTGCCGATTTAGGGGTTATTGGGAAAACTAATCACCCCACAAATTCACCCACTCTCGGGAGCTGAGTTTCCATGCCTTGGTGTCGGTCAAATTGTAGAACACTTAAACCTAGCCCACTACCCACTTTGACCACAACTTTGACTTTCTCTAACTTCCTCATACGAGCTCGGATTTGAGTGTCGTTCGCACTGTTGGAATCAGGGTGACGAACACTTCGATTTGATGCTGAGTTTTTTAAGATTTGAACACTTCGAATTTTGACCATTTCTAAGCCCTTTTGGACTTCTACATGTGTCTAGAGCCACCTGGATCATTCCTCCCCACTGAGGAGCTTTTGGTCCTCCAAAAGCATGAAAGTAATTTGCACTTATTTATACCTTGTTTGCACCACAAGTGTCTTAACAGGTCACCCTTCCTTCTCCTTCACCCTTGTTCTTCAGAGCCATAAGCGATGAGTCGACACCTGCACTCTCGGCAAACCTATTGTACATTTTTTTGCAAATTACATGCTTATCAACATGACCAACTAATGACCCAAGCATCCCATACTTGCCACGAATTTATAACACATACTCTTTGGTCAAGTTTACATCAAAATGGAAATGAATACCCCAGCTATTAATACAAGGCCAACACTATAGTTGCTTTAACAAGTGATGGAAACACATCATCACTTTCACAGTTTAAAATGCAACACATGAAAAAAATAAGGTCATGACATTCTACCACACCTAGAAGAACCATTTCTCACTTATCAAAGTGAATGGGTCACCTCGTTGTGGCGAATTCACTGGTTGAACAACTGTTTCACCTGGTCCATGCTCGGATGCTTTGTCCTTGCGACACTGTTCTGGATGGAGCCTCCAACACGTGGCTTATTGTAGTCGCAATGACTACAATAAGCCTTCTTCCTCCAGATTTGCTTTACCTTCTTCTTCACCTGTTGTTGAGAGGGTCTTTCATGCCTCATATTTTTCCATGTTGTTATTCTTTTCTAGCACTCAACAAACATATGGTTATGTAATCCACAAAAACTGCAAGTTCTTTTATGCCATGATTTTCATTCATTATTAACAATATGGTTGTAATCAAAATGAACATTAGAATATCGAGACTGGTTATACCTTTCTTGTTGGTATCACGTATGATCATGGGAAAAAAAGCTTGCCTCATCTCTTTCTCTGCAATGCATACTACCATGGGATGATGGTGATGTGTTCCCATCATTCTCTTTCCGCGACGGTCTCAAAAATGTCTTGGAAGCATCCGACACCCTTGAGCATTCTCCTTCGATGTATCCCAAGCCTGCAAATCGAGGTCTTTGCACGACCTCCAATGGCTGAGTTATGCCTTGGCTATTAACACCAAGTCCTTCTTCTTCCTTGTACCTCATCCTGGTAAGGAGCCTCATGTTTGTCCCTGTAATTGGTATCTCCACATTTCCAACATAAATTATACTATGTGAAGATGAAACTGAAGGGAAATCAACATCTTTTACCTCCACTGTCGAGTTGGAAAGAACTGATGAGGGCTTCTCATCATCTGTTGTTGGTGGTTTGCTGGTTGTCTTGGCACATTCCCCAACTTCCTTCTTGACATACCCAAGTCCTGCTTGACGGGGTAATTCCTCTACTTTTATGGGGTTTATGATGCCCTAGCCATTAATGTGAGGCCCTTCCCATGATACCCCATTCTCTTTAACAGTTTGGAGCTGATTCCCGTGGTATGATTTTCAAAAATAGCGAAATCACAATCAAGAAACGTACATGAAGTCAGAGAATTACTTTTTACCTCACAGGGGTCATGCTACGGATTTTCCAAGGCCTTATCCTTAGCTCGTAACTAGTGTAGCAACCTCTGTTTCTCCTCTTTCTCTTCCTGTAGAAGCCTCCTTAATTCAGTAAGCTCTGCTTGAAGACTTCGGTAGTTTCGCTTCAATTCTTCCAGGGTTGCCTCTGCGGCTTGCAAATGAAGCTGCAATCTATGCTTCTCCTCTTTCTCTTCTCATAGAAGCATCTTCAATTTAGTGTTATTTGCTTGAAGATTCTGGTTGATCTCCTTATTCGAATGATGAGAAGATGATGAAGGCAATGAGTGTTGCTAGAAGATGTGGATGAAGCATTGCTTTCCGATCTCTCTGCCTCCTCCTCTCTTCTCTTCTCATATGCTTCATACATGATGTCCGCCATTTTTGACATTTGCAGGAAGGTATCATACATTTCTTTGTCATCCTTCATTGTTGCACATTCAATCGTTCACGCTTGCAATTCACATCAACGAGAAGACCGCTCTGATACTAGACTTGATCTAGGTTCCTTCAGCTACCGGAATCATCCAAGATCTTTAACGTCTGTGATGTTTTTAGAATTTCATTTAAAAGAGCATAAAAGAACCACATATGCATTCTTAAATAAGAGGAAACATGACAACAATCAACTAGTCAAAACAAGAGACATTTGATAACGGAGTTCGTCCAGTGTGGACTATGTCTCCATGCTTGGTGTCAAGATGGTGGAGGCCTCTTCATATAATGTTAGAAATGATGATGATGTACATGGAAGACTCTTTGTCATAGCAAGGACAAACACCCTCAAACAAGAGTGACTTGTCTCTCCACGAGACATTCCGCCTACAAGAATTCTCACTCAAGAAGGCTTCCTCTTAGCATGACAAAATAAAATGATCTCACACATTGTCGCAATGAGCATCCCTTCAACATAGTTACATAGGGATCTCAACAACAATACATAGCATGACAAGCTAATGACATCTCACACAATATGGCAAAAACGATCCCACAACATAACATCAAGCAGGGATCTCAAAACGTAATACATCATCTCAACAATTAGGAAAGAAAACATGACATGATTGATTCATGTACCTTCACTTCGGAAGTAGGCCGAAAAATGGAAGGGCCAACTGCAAAAACTGACTGCACCACTGAATATATGTCGTCGAGAAGTGTAAAATTGACTATCCATTTGTCGAGTTTTGACACCGTCAAAATCTGGGCCTGTAGGAATCTTTTAGATTCCCCGTGATTCTCCAAATATTATGTTTTTTGGGCTAACTAGAGATCTGCAACTCAGATCACTAATCTGATCTCTCCATCATGATCCTTGCTAGATTCAGAGACTTTTGAGTATAAAGTTGGTTACATTCTGACTTTGGCGAATTTCACCCTCCAAGTAATCTGGAAGATTCCCTCAAGATTCTTCAAAGATTTTGATTTGCTGGGAATCTGCAAATTTTCTACTCATATGGTGATTCTGATTTCACTATTGCGTTCCATGCGAAAATGTGAGAAAAATGACTATAAACATGATAACATTCTAACACAGTAAAAATTTACCTCCCAGGAATCTTTTAAATTTCTCTCTACATCAGGGAATATTCTTTGAGAATCTTCCTCGAAAAACATGCCATCATGGTTCCGCCTCCTGAAACTATGTCAGGGTTCCGCATTTCAAATTTCCAACTTCTCGGCGCTCCGCTCATTCTCTGTCCTCCCTCAAATGAAGTGTGCATTTATATGTGAAGTGTTGGGTGGATTTACCAATGGTGCTCGCTTGGCACGATGGTTTGTGTGTTGTTGTGAGAATGTTGGAAGAGAGTGGGTTGCGGGTTCAAAACCTGCAGACCCATATCAATTTTTGGTGATGGTGGTTATAACGTCAGCGATTAACAAACCGTTTGGTGGAAACTTTACACAAATCGAAATAATTTTCATAACCGTTTGATATATTTGCAATGGTACGGAATGTCAAACAGTTTTCGATGGCACATAACAGTTGGCAACTAACCATTCAACATTTTTCTCATGGTGGAACGGTTACATTTCATTTCAATGGTGCAGAGGGTGGTTGTGAGACCACTCGGTGGGGGTCGGCCACGTGGGTCGGGCGGGCTCGAGCCTTGCCTGTCTCGACTGTTGATTCTGGTGGCATGGGTGTTACACTAAAAAATGTCACTTTGACTACTTACAGTTAGTATGGCTCAAAATCAACAGTCATGCTACCCTCTTAGGCAAGTCTTATGCCTCTGTTATCCATCTCAAACTCAAAGAAGAGAGAAAGTCTTGTAAAAACTATGTTTATCTCTGGGGTCGCAGGTTCTCTCTAGCCTTACCTGCGGGGACGCTGACCATGTTCACAAAATCTGCGTCCATGGACGCTCTGTATGTTAAGGGACAGGTGCGTCCCTCTGTAAAAGGCAAAATGCGCGAGTTTTATCTTGAAAAAGTTACTTGTGGTTACTTCTAGAACATTCTAGAGGTCGGTTTGATGAAATGGATGCGCCTCCAGTTGGTTCATGTATCTCTATTAAGGGGGAACTTATCCCATCAATAAGGGAGCTATCCCACCCATAGAGGGGGATGATCCCATTGATAGTGGACCTGAATAACCTCTTTACAGCACTATAAATAAAGGCATTGAGCCAAAAGGAGAGGAGGTTGGAGCTATACATTTTCTTTGGGTAAATGCTGCAGGATTTAGGTCTTCCATTAGAGCCTTTGTGAGGAGAGATTGTCTTCACTTGATTCTACTTGGGAGAGGGTGAGCTTTGTCAAAGTAGAGGAAACCCTTGACGGACCCTGGGAGGAACTTGCACAACACCAAGGCCAGGTTGTAAGAGTTTCTTTGTTTCGTTATTAATACAAACTGGTTTATTTTTCTCAATAGCTTGTGTTAATGAGTTATTTCATGTGTTCCTTGGTCTGCATGTTGAATATATGTTTTATTATATGAAATGCAAGTGCTTGGTAATTGTTTGATTGTTTGTGGTTGCAGGAATTGACTTGAAGGAGGAGCTCATCCGGATCGTCAAGAACGGACTTCAACAACAACGTTTTGGAATAAGGTAAGCCTAAACACTTGTAGTTTTCATGTTGTAAAAGGTGTATTTAGAGAAAGATCACTCCATTTTGTCTTGTTTGTCATTAGAATGTCTTAGACTTCTAGGAAGGTCAGTCGTGTCCGCACCCTTGACAGATTCCGTGTGACAATGGGCCACGAGGCGGGGTTCCCGGTCAGCCAGACCTTGACCCCATGTTTATATGGTTGATTGTTTTGTGGAACGGGGGTGACGGGGGTGACAACACCCCCACCCCACCAAACCCCCCCCCCCCCCCCCCATTTTTTAATTTTTTTTTTTTTTTGTCCATTTAAGGGTTATTGGGAAAACTAACCAACCCACAAATTTGCCCACTCTCGGGAGCTAAGTTTCCACGCCTTGGTGTCGGTCAAATTGTAGAACACTTAAACCTGGCCCACTGCCAACTTTGACCACAACTTTGACTTGCTCTAACTTCCTCATATGAGCTCAAATTTGAGTGTCGTTCACACCGTTGGAATCAGGGCGACGGACACTTCGATCTGATGCTGAATTTGTTGAGATTTGAACACTTTGATTTTTGACCATTTATGAGCCCTTTTGGACTTCTGCATGTGTCTGGAACCATCTGGATCATTTGTCCAGCAATTCGAATTGCTTAGCTAGGCACTGCGCAGCCCTTGAAGAAATCGTGTTGTTGCTCCCTTTGAGCTGTGAATTTCTCCCTCTTCGTCTCTGATACTTTGATTTGTCAAACTTGTTCTGATACCATGTGAAAATTCCAACTCTATTGCAGCAACTGGAAATTATTCTCCTAACTGATTAATTATTAAGTAGTTAATTTTTTGCGACAAATAATGAATACAATCACAACTACAATTTTCACCAATAAAAATGTTGCGGAAAATAAACTGGAAACTGAGAAATAATATGCATACACACAATAAAATTGACACAACTATTTTTGGACAATTGTCCCCCGATGTAGTAAATGAGGGTTTTATTATTATACGTAGCAACAAAAATTTTGAGTATAAATCTGGATTCCAAATTGGTTATCCTACATCAAAATATACTGCCAAAATTATTTGGAGGAATTTCCTCCCTCTGCCTCAATAGACCAGACTCCTTCCGACCTGCTCGCATTGTTGGCTTGGGAAATTCATATAGCCACCGCATCTCCTCTGACTCGGTCATCTAGACTTGGGAAATTCATATAGCCATCGCATCTCCTCTGACTCGGTCATCTAGACTCCCTTTGTCACTAAAAATAAATCGTTTTTCCTTCCAGGTGATCTCTTGACCTCCGACAACTGAAACGACCCTCTTCTAACATTGTCGCTGGGGTTTCTGACTTACTCGCCTTTCCCTGGATGGCTTCCCCGCAAAATAATTCGGCCTCCTAGCTATCATTGCTCTGCTACTAAGAATACCTGTTGGAAATTACTTTGTTTCTCCCTCAGTAACTGCCACTCGGTCACTAGCTCAAATTCTTCTCTAGCTGAACTCTGTTGTCTGAGAAATTCGATCTACCTTAATCATTAAGTGTCTTATCCATCTCCCATCAACCTCCTTTTATAATCTCCAGTTGGATCTCCAACATCCACAATTAAGTCCTAATCAACGAATGAGATCATCTCCAAGTCGATTTATGTGAGTTTCTAGAGAATTCTTACATTTATCAATTAATTCCTATTAATGAATCGATTTCCCTAAGTTAGATTTAGGAATTTTTTAATTATCGATCAATTAATTTAATTGAGTTGTGTCTAGGTGGAATTTACAAAAATGATTTATGGGTTCTAGAAATCTCATGTGTTTTAGCCTCTCCACAAAGTTTGAGACTAGAACACCATCCAATGCTACAAAAACTAACAAGTGATAGGGTAATTCCTTTAGTAGCACATGGAACTTTTCTTATAGTAACACAATGAATGGATCAACATGGTTATCACCATTTTTAACTTTCAATGGGTGTAGTTTGAAGGGTGTTAAATGGTTGAGTTACCTTTTGGAAGTGGAGAAGTGATAAAGCAAAGGCATCATTTGCTGAATTGATGGGAAACATACATGCCATGTTTAGGAGAATTTAAAAGTTATCAATGTGAGGCAATGAGAGGTGTACAAATATGAGGTGACTTACAAAATTCAATAAAATGATTTCATGATGGTGAATTTGAACAAGGTTTGTTGCCATAAGGGACCATATAGAAAATTGAATGTGAGGAAGATTGACATATGTAAATAAAAGAAGAAATTTGGGGGTGATGGATATGAAGTAGAATTGCTAGATGAGTTGGATTTATGGCGAAAATCTAATATGAATCTCATATAAATTTAAGAAACCTACAAATATTGAGCCATATGGATAAAAAAATGCTAAATAAAGAGTAACAAAAAATGGATAAGGTTTTGGAAGAGAAGGTATTCGAGACAAGAGATGTAGAATACAAGTAATATTTAGTGGAATGGATAAATAAACTACATGATAAATTTACATGAAAGGTATAAGAAGTATTAGATAATTCATAAAGGGAAAGCTGTGATGGAACATGCAAATAATGAAGTTCACATAGAGGTACAAAACTTTCTTTGTAGGGTTAATTTGATGCATAAGTAACTAAATGTCTTCTTATATGAATCAACATAAAGGATGATAGATGGAGTGAGTGCATTGAAGAAATGACATTCATGGACGAATAAGGTAAATATTTTCATGCATATTTGTGCTCATAGAAGACGTTTAACTAGGTGCATAGAGGCATTTGAGAATCATGCACAAAAAACCAAAAGGTTGCAAACATGGCAACCAAGTTGACCTAAGAATATGGGAAGGTAAGCCATTACAAAGAAGCAATTAAGTTTGTTTGAAGCCTAAGATTGTGAATATGTAGGTAAAAACAATGCAACATGAAGGTGATAAACTTGGTTTCATGAAAAACAAAGTTAGCCTTAAAGAAACAAGGAGTTCCCACAAAAGTTATCTTGAGTTGGTAAGGGTTGGTTTCGGGCTAGAGGAAAGAGGTTTCAAGAAAAACGAAACAAAGAAAGGGGGTTGGTTGTTAAAGAGAGAAGATTGGTAGTAAAATGATAAGATGCATAAATATGAAACTTCCAAAGTAAGAGTATTTTTAGAAATTGAGGATCTTTAAGTTAAGGAGAAAAGTACGAGTTTGCAAAGAATGTGTAAGGAGAAAAACATGTAGAATGTAGTTTTATAGAGAGAAATAAAACTCAGAGAGAAGATTGAGTCCATTCACAATGTTATCACTCCAGGAAACTCTCCTAGGTTGTAGATCGGAGATGCCTGGTAACATGTAATCTTCAATATTGTTCTCTGAACTATTGGAATAAATGATGGTTTGGATCAAGTCAGATAACCATTTCAACTCTATTCTCACTCAAGACATGCATGAACACCCTCAACAACACAAGGCTTTAGACCGCTAATGCTTAATAGTTTGTAGATTTAATGGATAGATGGAGAATACTGACAGTACCAACAGATTGCATACATGAACATATATGAATGGCTAACTACAAGCATCAAATGAGCTTACTGACTATACTAGCAGATGCATATATAATAACACATATAAATGGCTAGCTACAGGTAGCCAAGAAGGTTGCAAATCTAATATATCAAAGCAGATATAAGATGAAAGTTATCTGGCCTTAAACACAAAGAAAACCTGAACAAACTATTCAAGTGCAAGCATAGAACAACAAAGAGAATGGACATTGAACATATAATGGCAAAAGAAGCTTATATTGCTAAAATGAGAAGTTTGAATGAATAGAGGAGGAATAATCTCCAAAAGTTGAACCCCTGTTACATCTAGGTTTCAGATATTTATAGCCTTTACAATGATATTCAGCCTTCTGAGGCTTGAGAGGTCTTAATTGATCACTATGTTTTGTTTAACTAATTGATTCCCTGAAGGAAAACATGGCTTGGAGGTTTTTCTCATTCTAACAGAGGAATAACCGAATTCAAATATTTTGGATAGTCTGTTGCGCTGTCTAAGAGCTCTCCTGTGCCAGAGATGCTCCATAACGTTTGTTGGTGTGGCTGTTGCGCTATCTGAGCTCCCAGAACTTTCTATTTTGTGCTACAACATGTTGTGGTGTCCATGATCACTTTCCAGCCTCTGTCCTTGTCTCCCGGCCTCTGTTAGGTAATGGAAAGGGTCTGCGTGCCTTTGTTTTCTCTTTATATTGCAATCAGTGACTGTTTCTGTTATAAACAGAAAACACAACAAATATTGATAAATCCCGCCCTTTTCTGTCCTTTTTCGGACTTCAAAGGTCTTCAAATATGATTTAATTATCTATTGGGTCCGGCCTTGCCACCATCGCAAGTCGCATTCGGCTTGGCCTGTGTATTTCCTTTACACAATGAAATATGCGAAAACACTGAAAAATGCAGGAAAACTGCTTTGGGTGGACTTCAAATTTCATATATTCCACTTCCCGGACCCTTTCGGGTCCAGGCTTCATCGCAATCGCACTGGCCAATGCTCCCTTCATATTTTCGTTATACAACGAAAATACATGAAATACATTAATATTTGGCTTCCTCGGACTTCAAAATATATATAGTTTTATTCTGAAACCCTTTCGGGTCCGGGATTTATCGCATTGGCGCTGTCCCCTGTTCCCTTTGTATTTCGTTGAAACAACGAAAACACACAAAACTGCAAAAACGTTGAAAAAGCTTGGGCGCGGATCTCAAAATATATGAATTATCGCATATAATTACGTCGGGTCCGGCCTATCAGGTCGCACAGATGTATGTGCATAGGCCCCGCCCCTTGGTATAGTGCCGATGCGATACAGCGATGCGATCCGATCGCAATCATTGATCGCTCAATGCTCGGGCCTTATATATATCTATATATATATATATATATATATATATATATATATTATATATATATATATATATATATATATATATATATATATATATATATATATATATATATAACATAGCATATGTTCCCCGCCGATCCGATCATCGGTGATCGCTGATCGACGGTGTCATGCACACAACTTCAAACAGTCCTCTCTGGTCGGCCGATTGCGATTAGCCGCTTAGATCTGGGCCGTTGATCGGCCAGATCTAACAGCTGCTATGCGATGCCCAGTTTAAGCCTGCGATAATGGTTTTTCATGGTTTTAGAGTGTTTTGAGCCTCCCGATAGTGTATTTCCGCCCTTCCAAGGGCTTTCCTCCTGCTACCATTTCGATTTTGAATGATCCTTAAGAGGATTTTGATGACTTTTGGGGCATACTTGGATCCATTTTTGGACCGTTTGCCCACAAGGCTAACACTGGCTCCCTCTGGGGATGAAAGCCTCCCTGTGAGGTTTCAAGAACTGCAGATCAATGCCTTTCCTGTAAAAACAAAAATTAAATCTTCCTTCTAGTGTTCCATTAGGCATGGAGTCTATTTTGTAATGAAATAAAAACTGGAAAAACATATTTACAATGACAAGGCCATAAAGCCTTAAATGAAATAAAGTTTCAAGACTGCCCATTTATTGGGCTACCAAAAGTATCTTCTCCTTCCAGACTGTGCACAATGAATGTATTGTTCTGCTGAGCTTGAGCGATGAGAAAAGGACCTGTCCATAGGGAGTCAAACTTGCCATGATTTCCTCTCTTTTACTTAAATGCATCCCATTTAAGCACCTAATCACTAACTTGGAAATTGTCCACTTTTGCCTTCCTGTCAAAGGTTTCTTTGATTTTCTTCTGATGAGATTTTGACTTCTCAACCAGCTGCTCTCTGATCTGCTGTAGTTCAACCAGGTTATTCATTTTTCTTACCATATCATTCTCTTCATCCTGTTCTTCTTGCAAGAACTTAGCCATAGGGAGAATGAGCTGGATGGGGAAAACAACATCAATGCCATAGACTAGTTTGAATGGAGAATTCCCTATGGACTTTTCGATGGTAGCTCGGTCAGCCCATAGAGCAAACTTCAACTTGGAATCTTAGCTCTTTCTGTTGTCCTCTAATAGCTTTTTGATGACCCTTACCAGACTTTTGGTAGATGATTCTGCCAGGCCATTGCCTTGAGGATAATATGAGGTAGAATGCACTATTTGAATGCCCATGGACTGAGTCATGTCCACCAATTCTTTTGCTTTAAAAGCTGCTGCATTATTAATGACTAGTTTGGTTGGGCAACCAAATCTAGTGAAAATATTCTCATTTAAGAACTTTATGACAACTTGATGATTGACATTCTTAGAGGGTATAGCCTCAATCCACTTGGTGAAATAATCAGTGGCTACTAAGATCCATTTGTGTTGGCTACTAGAATGTGGGTTGATCTCACCTATAAAGTCCAAGCCCCACTGCTGAAAGGGACCATTGACATGTATTGGCTTCAATTGTCACAAGCTTTTACAAAAGAAAACACATCAGAGAACAAATTAGGCCAATAATATCCAGCCCTCAAGATTTTGTGAGCTGTGGTTTTCCAATAATGATGCCCTCCACAAATGCTAGAATGGAACTGGTGTATGACTTCCACATATTGTTCTTTATCTAGACACCTCAAGAGGATTCCTGATGGGTCTTTCCAATAAAGCAGATTTTTATCAATATAGAATTTGGCTGATCTGAGTTTAATGGCATGAGCTTGACTTGAGCTAAGCCCTGGAGGGACTTCTAGCTTTTGCAAAAAATGAACTATGTTGTAATACCATTCACATGTGGCTAGATTTTTAGCCAAAGACTGATTCTGCTTTTGCTCTTCTGCTGCTCCCTCTGTCTGCTCATCATCTGAATTTAGACTCATGGAATTTATATCTAACAAGCTGCAATTTTCTTCAGCCATAAGTTTAGCCAAGCCCTGGCCTTTGACAAGCTTAGTGGGCTTCACCTCTATGTTAAATTCTATGAATTTTGCAATCCATTTAGCTCTCTTCCCATCAATATCTGGCTGAGTTAAGACATCTTTTACTGAAGCTGAAGGTACATATGCAACTACTTTGGAATGCATAATATAAATTCTGAATGCCTTTAAAGACTTTATGAGAGCATAAGCTTGTTTTTCAATAAGGTCATACCTTAATTCAGCATCCCTTAAAGTTTTGCTGAAAAAGGCCACGGGGTGCTCTATGCCTTCATCATTTTTCTACAACAGAACTGTTGCAAGTGTATCATAAGAGGCAAAAGAGAAGATGCAAAACTCCTTGGTGTAATCTGGGCTGATTAGAGTGGGAGCTTCCATGATAGCTTGCTTGATGGCTTCAAAAGAGCTTCTTGAAGCATCTGTCCATTTTATTTCTGCTCCTTTCTTCAGCATGGAAGTGATGTGCTTTACAAGCTCTGCAAAGTTTGGAATGAACCTCCTTATGAAGTTAATCTTACCCAAGAAGGATTGAATGTCCCTTTTTGACCTTGGGATGGACAATGTCTGAATGGCTTGAACCCTTGCTGGATCAATCTTCACACCTTCAGCAGAAACAATATGTCCCAGAAGTTTGCCTTCTTCTAGAGCAAACTGTGACTTCTTTGGGTTGACTGAAATTCCAAACTGTCTGCACTTTAGGAAGACCTTCTTCAAATGTTGTAAATGGTCTTTGTGGCTGCTGGAGAAGATTTTTATGTCATCAAGATAAATAAGGACAAATTTGTCCTTCTCTCCCACAAAGGCTATGTCCATGGCCCTCTGAAAAGTAGCCCCAACATTCATCAGTCCGAAAGGCATCTTGGAGTACATGAAAGTGCCCCAAGGAGTAGTGAAGGCAGTCTTTTCCTGATCTTCAGGATGTACAACAATCTAATTGTAACCTGAAAATCCATCTAAGAAAGACATGACTCTAGCCCCTGAAACTCTTTGCAGCAAGTGTTCCATCTTAGGCAGGGGATAGTTATCTTTTTTAGAGCACTTGTTCAGATTTCTGAAGTCAACACAAAGCCTGATTTCTCCATTTTTCTTTCTCACTACCACAAGGTTAGCTATCCATTTTGAATACCTTAGGGGCACTATAATTTTGGCATCCAACAGCTTCTTGATCTCTTTCTCAATCAAAGGAAATAAGAGAGGGCTGATAGGTCTTAGCTTCTGCTTAAAAGGGGTGGTATTCTTTTCCAGTGGAATCTTATGATGTATGAAATTTGCGTCATAAGTTTTAAGACCACTGTATTCCCAGGCAAAAATATCAACGAATTGCTTCATGAGGGCACAATACTCAGAATTCTGGGCAGAAGACAAATGAGGGGACAGACTGATAAATTTCGGATGCGCTGGGCTCCCTATGTTAAGTTTACGGACAACAGAGTCATTTTTTGTTTTGGCTGGCTTATAGGGCACGTCATTATGATTGAAAAGCTTTTTTAGAGGCACCAATCCTTTTGGTATGTGATTGCTGGATAGCTGGACAATGCTTCCTCAGCCAATCTCACTTTTTAGCTTGGGATGGCTGCATTATCCCATGGCTTCATTTTCTTGATCGATGTGCGTTTCAGAAAATTCCTCCTTGACTTGCAAAAACCTGTTAATTTCCTCATCATCTTCAAAAAACCTCCAATATTTGACATTGTCAGGCAGAGATGGTCTGTATTTTACCTGAACTTCATATGTCAATTTAGGAGGCAAAGGAGGAATAAACATGCTAGCAGAGGCAACAAGGGAGTCATCAAACTGGTTCTTCATTCTTGGAATATAAGAAATGTTGAAATCATTAAAAGAATCATTAAGCCTCCATACCTCATCTCTGTATGCCTTCAGCCTTGAATGCTTAGCTTGGAAAATTTTATTTACCTGCTGAATAATGAGGTTTGCGTCTCCAAACACTTTTAGGCCTTTGATATCCATTTCTTTAGCAGCACCTAAGCCCATAATCAAAGCTTCGTACTCTGCGATGTTGTTTGTGACCTGAAAGGTTAATTTGAAAGATAAATGAATGTATTCCTGTGTTGGGGACACAAGAACTACACCTGCCCCTGCAACTTCTTTAGAGCAAGCCCCATCAAAAAACATATCCCAAATCTATGGGTTTTCTTCCTCAGCGTTCCGGCAAACCGGTTTCCTGAGCTGCGTGGAGGCCAACTGAGATTCTTCAATATGAAGGATACAAGTTCCAAAATCAATGTTGATAGCATATCTGGGTTGGTGGGATTCTTTTCATCGCTGATTATATAAGCCAACTGTGCCTCTCTGTATAATCTCTTGCTCTCACCTCCGAAAACTGGGATAGTAACATAGGACAAATCATTTTGTAATGATCCACCTAATTTCTTGATCCAATCTCTGGAAAGTAACATGCTAAACTTGGGAGGTACATCTGCTACCACAATGTCCATCATCATGCTTTTCATAGGCAACTAAGACAAAGTGATGGCTAGGTCCTTGATTAATCCTATACATTTCACTTTTCTAGAGTCAAAAGAAAATAGGTCATGATAAGACTTAGTGATGTCAAGACCCAACTCATCCATGATAGCCTTGGGCATTAGATTATGGCTTGCTCCAGTGTCCAGAAGGCAGTTGTGAAGGATTTTATCATGAATAGTCAGGGAGACATAGAACGATGGGGAATTGTCTTCACAATTTTCAATCATTGGGCTGAGAATAATAGTTGGCTTATCATCTTGTAGATTTACATAGTCAGTGGAGGCTTGGATGGCTTTAGGCTCAAGGGCCTCGAGGATGGATCTTTTGAAGGACTTATTCTTCACTAGTTCAATCAGAGGCATAGGTATTCTTAGCTTCTGAATTTCTGATTGAAAACTGAAAGGAGAAGGAGACTTGTTAAGGCCTCTTACCTCATGAGCTAGAGCTTTGAGGATGATGGGATCAACTGCCAGTTGTTTTTGCTTATTAGCTTGTTGTACTGCAGGGACATCAACTCTTTGAATAGGAGTTTCCTTGGCATTATTTATCTTTGACCTCAAATTATATCTTTGCTGATCTACAGTTTGTAGAATAGCTTCACCTTCCCATTCCTGGCTGGTATGGTCATTGCATAATGACTTTTCATAGGCAGTTGAGGAAAAAAAGGAAGCATTGCCTTTGTCTTCTAGACAATGGATCTCATCATCTTCTTCAAACTACTCTTCTTCCATGACTGCATTCTGGAAAGGAGCCTTCATCCTTTGGTCTTCATTTGCATCTTTGTTTCTTTGCAAAATCTGCAACTACTCATTCGTTCTTCTATATGGATTTGGATTTGGATTTGGATTTCTAGGGGCAAAGATATTAGGCATTCTTCCTTTCCCCGGGTGCTGCTCAACCTTCAATTTAGAGATTTCAGAGGCTAATGACTCGATCATTTTGGTCACTTTATCTATCTTAGGATCAGAGGATGATGAAGACTCAACCTTCTGTCTTCTTCTATCAACATTTCCCTTGAGCTTCTCTGCGGCCATGATGTTTGATTCCACTTCCAAGGCTGCATCCTGCATGTCAGCCAAAGTAGCACATCGCCTCTCCCTCAACAGTAGGTAGAAGTCAAAGTCAAAAGCACTGGCATAGATGAGTTTAGCAGAGGTAGTAGTGGGTTTTACTTCAGCTGGTATCTTGCTATACATACTGTTAAACCTCTTATTGAAATCAGACAGCAACTCACCATTTTCTCTCTTTAAGTTGCCAAACTCAGTGTGGTAGTAGAGGAGGTCCTTTTTATCCCCCAAATGCTTTAGGAATGCATCATCTAAAGCTTCAATATCTATTATAGGTCTGGGGGTTAGTTCTCTAAACCATTTTATAGCCTCTCCATCTAGGCTTTGGACAAAGACTCTCATCCACACATCATCTTCACTAACGTCCAGATTATCAACATAGCTATAGAATGACTCAAGATGTTCTTTAGCAGTAACACCTTCAGTCCAAATGAACTTAGGCCTATATTTATGATATTCTCCAGTAGGCATGGCATTCAAAGGAGTGGGCAATATTAGAGGTCCATACCTAGTAGCTATGATCCTTTCCATTTTGGTAGGTGCTTGTGGACCTGCCATAACTGTGGTGGCTAAAAGAGTACTGGTGGTCTAAATGATAGAGGGCCGAGGAGTGACTGACAGGACTAAAGGAGTATGATGGATAGGAGGTGAGGTTTCCTTTGGGCTTAAAGAAAAAGGAGAACCTAAAGAATAAGGAGCTTTATGAATCTCTGAGAGTTTTTCTTCACTGCTAGTATTAGATGCTATACTCTCAACATGTATTTGTTCTATTACAAGCCTTTCTTGAAGAGATATGGGAGATTGTTTAGGTTTACCTGAACCTGATGCTCCTTTCTGCAATACCTTTCTCTCTTTGATGATTTTTTCAGGGTCAGGTACTGGGTCAGCTTGTAGCTTTTGAGGATTTCTCCGAGTATGCCTCACAAACTGAGCCAGAACTATGAAGTGGAGTCACCAAGAGGTTCGACCTCCAATAGAGTCACCAGATAGATGATTACAACAAAAAATGTGCCCAGAATTTGTCTATCATCAAAGTTGGATCTGTGTCGTTTCCCAGGGAAGCTGAGCTTTAGTTTCCTCTCCCTGGAAACGACGCCAATTATGTTATCACTCCAGGAAACTCTCCTAGGTTGTAGATCGAGATGCCTGGTAACATGTAATCTTCAATATTGTTCTCTAAACTATTGGAATAAATGATGGTTTGGATCAAGTCAGATAACCATTTCAACTCTATTCTCACTCAAGACATGCATGAACACCCTCAACAACACAAGGCTTTAGACCACTGATGCTCAATAGTTTCTAGATTTAATCGATAGATGGAGAACACTGACAGTACCAGCAGATTGCATACATGAACATATATGAATGGCTAGCTACAGGCAACAAATGAGCTTACTGACTATACTGGCAGATGCATATATAATAACACATATAAATGGCTAGATACAAGCAACAAAGAAGCTTGAAAATCTAACATATCAAAGCAGAGATAAGATGACCATTATCTGGCCTTAAACACAAAGAAAACCTGAACAAATTGTTCAAGTGCAAGCATAGAACAACAAAGAGAATGGACATTGAACATATAATGGAAAAAGAAGCTTATATTGCTAAAATGAGAAGCTTGAATGAACAGAGGAGGAATAATCTCCAAAAGTTGAACCCCTATTACATCTAGTTTTCAAATATTTATAGCCTTTACAATGATATTTAGCCTTATGAGGCTTGAGAGGTCTTAATCGATCACTCTGTCTTGTTTAACTATTTGATTCCTTGAAGGAAAGCATGGCTTGGAGGTTTTTCTCCTTCTGACAGAGGAATAACCACATTAAGATATTTTGGATAGTCTACTACGCTATCTGGGAGCTCTCTTGTGCTAGAGATGCTCCATAACATTTGTTGGTGTGGCTGTTGCACTTTCTGAGCTCCCTGAACTTTCTGTTTTGGGCTGCAGCATGCTGTGGTGTCCATGATCACTTTCTAGCCTTTGTCCCTATCTCTCGGCCTCTGTTAGGTAATGGAAAGGGTTTGCGTGCCTTTGTTTTCTCTTTATATTGCAATCAGTGACTGTTTCTGTTATAAACAGAAAACACAACAAATATTGAGAAATCCCGCCCTTCTCTGTCCTTTTCGAACTTCAAAGGTCTTCAAATATGATTTAATTATCTATTGGGTCCGGCCTTGCTGCCATCGCAAGTCGCATTCGACCTGGCCTGTGTATTTCCTTTACACAATGAAATATGCGAAAACACTGAAAAATGTAGGAAAACTGCTTTGGGCGGACTTCAAATTTCATATATTCCACTTCTCGGACCCTTTCGGGTCCGGGCTTCATCGCAATCGCACTAGCCAATGCTCCCTTCGTATTTTTGTTATACAACAAAAATACATGAAATACATTAAGATTTGGGCTTCCTCGGACTTCAAAATATATATAGTTTTATTCTGAAACCCTTTCGGGTCCGGGCTTTATTGCATCAGCACTATCCCTCGTTCCCTTTGTATTTCGTTGAAACAACGAAAACACACAAAACTGCAAAAACATTGAAAAATCTTGGGCGTGGATCTCAAAATATATGAATTATCACATATAATTACGTCGGGTCCAGCCTATCGGGTCGCACAGATGTATGTGCATAGGCCCTGCCCCTTGGTATAGTGCCGATGCGATACAGCGATGCGATCCGATCGCAATCACTGATCGCTCAATGCTCGGGCCTTATATATATATATATATATATATATATATATATATATATATATATATATATATATATATATATATATGTTCCCCGCCGATCCAATCATCGATGATCACTGATCGGCGGTGTCATGCGCACAACTTCAAACGGTCCTCTCTGCTCGGCCGATTGCGATTAGCCGCTTAGATTTGGGCCATTGATCGGCCAGATCTAACGGCTGCTATGCGATGCCTAGTTTAAGCTTGCGATAATGGTTTTTCATGGTTTTTGAGTGTTTTGAGCATCCCGATAATGTATTTCTGCCCTTCCAAGGGCTTTCCTCCTGTGATCATTTCGACTTTGAACAATCCTTAAGAGGATTTTGAAGACTTTTGGGGCATACTTGGATCCTTTGGCGTGATTTTGATCAAATTTGGAGACTCTAAAAGGGCATACTTGGATCCATTTTTGGACCGTTTGCCCACAAGGCTAACAGGCAAGATGGAAATATTTCGAAATGAATGTAGTTGTAATAATGATATGATAACAATCATAATAAGTAGCTCATTTTGAAATTCTATTGTATTAAACCACCTTGTGTAAGATTGATTTTTATTTATTTCTATTTCATATAAATAATGTGTGGTTAGAATTGGGGACATAAAAATTGAGATGGTCTATTTCCCTTCCCCAATGCACTAATGTGGCACATTTATGATAGTTGCTAAAGTGCTAGGATGGCCCCTTGCACTATGAGTAAGAAGCCTTCAATTAAATGTTGTACTTATTCAACTCATTTTAAGTAATAATGTTTTGAAGGGAAATAAATACATAAACTGGGATATGACATTTATAAAAAGAAAGAGTCCTACAATAACTAGATTAAAATTCCTCACTTAGGCCTTAGAATGTCAAGTTCCCAACATTGGCCTTGTCATTTAAAAAAATGAGAAATCATAGTAAAAAGAAAACAAAATTAATGGTGGTTGGAGCTTCATAGTTCATGATGTAAGTTAACCATTTTTAGATTGAGATCCATTCCCAAGGACAACAATGAACTCTTGCACCTTACTGTAGTTAATTAATGAATATCATTATCGTACTTTTTGCTTTAAGTCTCTCCATACCAAAACATATGGTTTTCATAATTATTTCTCACATAAAAAGTTAGCTTAAACTATTCTTTTGCTTGTAATAGTTTCTTGGTAACCCATTTTTTCTTCCCTAAATGAAAAAAATAAATCACTTTATACAATATTAATTCAACAATGAAAATTAACACTTTATACAATATTAACAATACAACCACACAAAAAAATTAATAGAAATTTGGGCTGGTTGCAACTCTGCGTTCACTCGTTGGTTGGAGAAACCCTAGGTCTTCTCTGTGATGGCGACCCTAAAGGGGGCTCCTCCCCTTCCCTAGTCCTCTCCATATGTATATGAGGTGGTTGCATTTCAATATTTGGTAGCCTCTATTCCAAAGTGGGCTCAAACTTCTAAAACACAAACCAAATTTGTGAAGCAGAATGATGAGATCCGCAATGTGGCCCTCCCCTTGGGAGCACGACGAACCTCGCTTTCATTCTCTAAGTGGAATTTGATTGGTAAATTTATAGTAATGTGGGCATCCCTATGATCCATGGAGATCTGGATCGAGAAAACCTGGAAATCAAATATGAAAGGGAATATTTCTCTCTATGCAATGGGTAATGGAGTTTTTACATTTATGTTTGAACTCAAAGAGGATAGAGATGCAATTTTTAGAAATGGACCTTACTTATTTAGATCTAGGGGGATGTATCTAAACAAATGGAATCTGTATTTCAACCCAGATGAGGATATCCGCATGTTTTTCTGATGTGGGTTAAATTACCTCGTCTACCCCTATCGTGTTGGAGTGATGATTACTTAAGAGAAATTGGAAATGGTGTCGGAAAATACCTCAAAAAGGTCGAACCTAAAGGAGTCTATTTCACCTATCCTAAAATATATGTGGAGGTTGACTTGGAAAAAGGGCTTCCAACAGAGATCAACTTAACCCTTTTAAGATGACTGGATCCATAGAAAAATCCTTGATTACAAGAAGATCCATTTCAATTGTATGCATTGCCATGAGTATGGACACTTTGCTCGGGATTGCTCAAAGGCTTTGAAGAATAAAGGCATGGATCTAACTACCACCACAAAAGAGCAATGGTAGATGTAAACAAGAAGAGGTGGAAATCATGGTAAATATATTGCACCAAAACCCCATAACACTCATGGAAATAATGCAACATCTACTTCAATGAATCCTTTCAATGCATTGCTAAATCAAGAAGGAGAAGGTCAAGAGGATTCAAATCTGAATAAGGATGAAACTGATGACGAGGAATAAAATGTGGAATATGAGGAAGGAGGAGTTCATGAAGAGGATCCTTATCCAGTTGTCCCAGAACATCCGCATCTAAATCTGTCACGCTCTCAGCCGCAAGTATGTCAACCTTTCGTGCCTCCTCCCAAATCTCCTAATGCAGGAACAACTAGGGAGGGTCTTTTAGCTATTGGGGTCATTACTCACAACATGGACAACATTTGATTTGGGTGAAGGAGGGTAGTAGCCAAGAAAGAAAGAGCTCCAAGAAGAAAGGTAAGCCACCCAAGAAAATAGTAAGAGAAAAAGAAGTCCAACATAACAAGAAGTTGGGGAATCAACAAGAAATCATTGATTCTCTAAAAGGAACAAGCCATGAAGGTCTAGAAGGGGGAGACAACTATCAAAACCCACCTTCTAAATGAAAGTTTTATCTTGGAACATAAGGGGTCTAGGGAGCCCCACAAAATGTCTATCTATAAAAGATTTAGTGAAGCAAGAAAAACCTTGGATTCTTTTTCTACAAGAAACCAAATTAGATGAGTAAGAAGCTTTCAAAGTGGTAAGTATTTTTTGGAAAGGTTGTGAAGGAGTGGTTCAAAGTTCAAGAGGTGCATCTGGTGGGTTAGGTATTTTTTGGTCATATCTTCACTTAATATTAGTGGAAAGTCTGAAGAATCAATTTTGGATTATGGCGCTTCTGGAATCAAAAGATAATGGAGAGTGTGTCCCAATAATTAATGTTTATGCTCCTATTTTGTATGGCTAGAAAGCATAATTTTGGGACTCTCTATTTTAATTAACGAATAAAGATATCCACAAAAATTGCATCATTGGGGGCAATTTCAATACAATATTAAAAGCTATTGAAAAAAGAGGAGGCAATATGGTAAGAGATCCATATAGAGAACACATGGAAGATCTGCTTGTTGGTTGGGACTTTATCGATGTCCTTCCAAAAGCATGGAAGTATACATGGACAAATTGTAGGGTGGGAGACAATCACATTGTAGTGCGATTGGATAGGTTCTTAGTTCATAACAGTTGGATGTTGACAGAGATGGACTAGTTTTCCTCAATAAAAGCTCAAGGTGAGTCTGATCACTGCCTGATGACTTTGAATCTAGAACAGTCAGCAAATCTCGGACCCATTCCTTCTCGCTTCAACTCTATCTGAGATCAAACGGGGTTGTTAGAAAATAAAAAAGGTAGGAAGACTTTCTTATCTTGGTAATTACTTGTGATTTATTTGCAGTCTTATTAGCTTATTTTTATGTCTTATTTTATCTTTTTATTATCAAGCAACTACTACAACATAAATACATGAAGATCAAAACAACAAGGATATAGGATGTAGGCTCTCAGCTAGGGAAAAACCCCTCTTCTAGGTGAAAACCCAAAAATTTTCTTCTCTTCCTTTATAACCAAATCAAATGAGACAACCAAGACAAAGACCTCCTCTAATCCACCAAGTCAGCCTCCCAAGATAGTCCTTCTAAGATGACAAAGATTAACTTCTAGTCAACAAGAGTTAACCTTCTTCAATATTGTATAAATCATAGGTTTCAGTTTTCTGCATCAAGATTTCGACCTCTACTGTAGACTTGCAATTTCGGCACCTTCATGCAACCTAGAATCTTGCACGTGTGAGACAGAAACAAGAGAAAATGAGCTCCTTTCTTTCGCTAGGATTCCTCCCTTCTTCACTAAGGTCTCTTCTCCTTCTTCAAGCCTTTGTCACCTCCTTTTCTTGCCTTCACACTCCCTTTCAATTACAGATCAAAATTTTCTTGGTTGGATACTCAAATAGGTTGAATGCACTGCTAATATATAGTCTTTCTGTGTGGTCGAATTCCCTTTATGAGGCCAACTTGAATAGAGGGCAAGCCGACTTGGTGGAGGAGCCATAATTGACCAAATTACATAAAATAAATTTTATTTCTTTGACATAATAAGCCCAAGAATGGTTTAGAACATAATGACAAGGACAATGACTCATGAAACAAACCCGTTAAGAACTCAATGGATGCCTTGAACTAGAAACAAAATAAATAAAGCATGAAACCCATGCTTATAAATAAATGTTTTTCTTTGAAAATAATTCTTCTTTTTATTTTCTTTTGACAAATACATCATATAATGAGCTAGAAAATAATTATGAAGACTGATACTAGTTACATTTTCAACACTCTCTCTTAACTAGGGAGTTATTCATAATTGTTCAACTGGTACAAGGTTGCACCTCAATTTGAAATGTTCCAAGAATATTACAACAACATACACAATTCTAGATACCATCAAGGCCAAACAAACTACCAACGTATCACATCAAAGATCCAAGTGTTAAGACACTATTTCAAGGATCCAGGTGTCATAACTAGGGCACCAATTCAAGGATCCAAGTGTCATCAAGGCAAAAAGGATCTAAGACACTAACAGGGACTATGGTGTCATCAAGGAAACATGCCACTATAGGTACTATTGGGCTACAACCATGGTATCAATCCAACAAGATATAGATACCATCTAGGCCTCCATGACAAGGCACCAACCATTACATGGATCCAGGTATCATCAAGGTCAACACTAAAACAGAGCTCCATAATACCAAGATACCCTCCCACATTGGGATCTAGACATCATCAAGGGAAAACTATAATTGAGATGTTAATATCAACCAGGCCAAGATGTCCTCCTAAGTACCATCATACATGCACACAACCTAAGGTACTCATTTCTCCCTTTTAGAGATATCCATCAATCCATTCATGCTTTTCAAATATTCAAACTTATCAGGGAGAGATCAACACATCAACTACTTGTTCATCCATTAGAACATATTGTAGCTCCATTACCACAACCAATATCAAATTTCCAATATATTTGTTCTCACTATCAAGATGAAAGCACACTCTCTGAGGTCCTCAATTATTTTGATGCTTCTTAGTTTATCATAATATCCAAACAAATATCTACAAAATATTCGTTTTATAATCTTCTCAAGTAGCACCAAACTCAGCCTCAACACTTCTCAAAACAACCAAGTCTTATTCATGACCACATCAAACACGCATAACCTTCAGTAGTGATTTAGGCATTCCCAAATTATTTCCCTTATCAAGATCATGTTCTCTCTCGTAGCTATGGCAGATTTATACTTTTGTTCATCTAGGCTCCCTCTCAACTTAGGGGGATCAACAACTTTATTCTCCTAGCTACACAGACTCTTTCTTTTGCATCATCATATCATTGGAGAATTTCGACCTTCGAAAACTTCATTCCTTGATATGAAAACAAGGTCATCATTCAATCATTGATGTAAACTTCAAAGTCACTAGGGTTCTTGCAGCTACCTTTTTCCATCATGCTCATCATCATCATAAGGTCATCATCAAGTATGAGGTAGGCATACTTCTTTACAACTACTTAAACACTATGTGCTTGCAAATATCGACAACAAGTGCAATCATACACACAAATATATATGTACAAGAGCATGAAATTAATGTTATCACAATGAGAGCATCTTAGATATTCAAAACCTAAACCTTCTTAGGGTTTCAATTGTACAAAAGCATTTACACCTAGGGTTACACTTTTATGCCCTAGACTCTTATAACAACCTTTGTTAGGGTTTGTCACAAACCTTAGATATTATTATCAAAACTTAGATATCCAACAATTAAATCATGCATTAGAGAAATTTTGAGGTCTAAAATGGGCATCCTAAGGAATATTATAAAATAATATGGAAATAATAAAACAAGATTAGATTACCTCATCAAGTTTTGGAGGATAAAAAGAAAAAACTATTTGTTCAACTCGTATTTTCAACTTATCTCCCTATGATTCTACTCAAATTTTGAGTGGGAACACTCTTGGGCGTAGAATTTAATTTTGCATCCAAAGAGTACCCATGTTGCATACTTTTGATGGACCCTACTACACGAAAAATGTGTAATACATGAAAAAACGTGATTGCAATCATTTTTTTCATGTATTTCACATTTTTCGTGTAGAGAAGTCCATCAAAGGTATGCAACATGGGTACTCCTTGGATGAAAAATTAAATTCCACATCCAAAGAGTGCTCCCGCTTAAAATTTTAGTAAAATTGTAGGGAGATAAGTTGAAAATGTATTTTTTTTTTCTACTCCAAAAATGGTGAATCATCCCCCATGGTTGACGTCATCATATTGAATCCTACTGGTTCCTAGAAAGTTGAATTTTGTTGTACACTTTGCTTTGAGGCCCATTTTTTTCCTCAAAATTTCTTTAATGTGAGGGTTTCAACCATAGCAGAAGCAACTAGGGTTTCTCTTTTAAATCCTAGAATCTTATTTCAACTTTATTAGGGTTTTTATCATAAATCCTAGATAAAACCCTAAAAATATAGGGTTTTATCATATGCCCTAGATACCAACAACAAACCCTAAATATCAAAAGGTGGGTTTCACCAAATTGAACAAATATCAAAAGATAATTATTACAAGGGTTCATTTAATCTAAAGATCAAACACCTTAACAATATAAGAATCTTCATGATTCTATAGAAAATCCCTAGACAAGAGAGAGTCATTAAAATAAAGCAATTTAAATACAAAAAGATCGTACCTTCTTATATGATGAAGACATGCTACAAATATTGTAATTTTATACATACCTTGAGTTGTTTCCTTCACAAACCTTGTAAGGCTTCCTTAAAATATCCTTTTACAAGTCTCCCTTTGAAGGCTCCCTCTGAATCTAGTCAAAATCCTTTCTTTCATCAACATTCCTGCAAATGTTTTCTTCAAAGAAAATACAAGAGAAAGGATTATAATCAATAAATAAGTATACGGCTAGATAAGTAGAGGAAATTAACAAAGTAATGAAAGAAATAAAGAATACTTATCTTTTTGTGAAAAGGTGGAAGCTCCCTCTTGATCTTGTACTAATCCATGCATTGTGATGGATTCCTTCAACTTATCAACACAAATAAAGAACTTTTTAACAAATCATATTAGATCTATAAACCCTAGGGATCAAAAGAAAGATTAGTCGTAGAGTTAATTATCAGAGAAAATTCTGCAAAACCTAAAAACAAAGACCTATACTATAGATAAAGGATATACAAGGGATAACATCCCTAAAGACTTAAAAGAACAAGTCCTTGACTTCAAAATCCTTAGTTTTGGTCTTCTTTGGAGGATTACCATCAGTGGAAAATGTAGCTTGGTATCTTTCTCTCTTGATGTTCTCAGATTTATCAGAGCATTGGTTCTTATAATGTCACATCTTGTGACAATGATAGAATTCTATTTTAGAAAGGTCAATCTTCCCATGAATTTTCTTTGACCCTTTAAATTTCTTATTTCCTCCTTTCTTCTTGAAATGGTTAGAATAGGCATTTGAGGTATTTTCTTCATCTTCTTGCTTACCCGCTATCAAGGTAAGACGGGCTTCTTCTTGAGTACAAGCAAACCATATTTCTTCAAAGGAGGGAGCATCATACATTTTATTTGAAGTATCTAGCGTGGATATGTAGGGAATCAAGTTATCTTTAACTCCATCCACAATTAGACTCATAGCTATAATATCATTTTCCTTGTACTTCTCCTTTCCAGCATCATCAGTTGGTTCTTTGACTTTTCCTTGTACTAAGTCCAATACTTTATTTCTTGCAAGGATGAGGTCCATCCTTGTTTTCCAGGCTCTAAAGTTAGAAGCTCCTTGAAGTTTATTTTCAGATTTCATTGATGATGCCATAAATATATTTGATAATGTCACTTCTTTTATTGAACTTCCAAAATACTGCTTACTATACCAATGCCTAATTCAAAGGAGGTTCCAAGACTTCTTTCAAAACTTCCTTCCTTTCTTCAAAACTTCAAGAGTCCAAAAATTCTTCTTCTTTCTCCTTAAATCCTTTCTTGAACCCTTACTAAGTGATATTCAAGCTGCCTTTTTCCCTTTCTTCACCTTAGCTTTGATACCATGTTAGAAAATCAGAAAGGAAGAAATATTTTCTTATCTTGATAATTACTTGTGATTTCTTTGCAATCTTATTAACTTCTTTTATGTCTTCTTTTATCTTTTTATCATCAAGCAACTATCAAAACATAAATACATGAAGATCAAAACAACAAGGAGACATGATGTAGGCTCTTAGCTAGGGAAAAAATCTTCTTCCAGGGGAAAACCCAAAAAAACTCTTCTCTTCCTTTAGAACCAAATCAAATGAGACAACCAAGACCCTTTGACCAAGACAAAACCTTCTCCAATCACCAAGTTAGCTTCCGCATATAGTCCTTCCAAGATGACAAAGATCATCTTCTAGTCAACAAGAGTTAACCTTCTTCAATATTATATCAATCACAGATTTCAGCCTCTACTGCAGATCTACATTTTCAGCACCTTCCTGCAACCTAGAATCCCACACTTGTGAGAAAAAAATAAGAGAAAATGAGCTCCTTTCCTTCGCTAGAGTTCCTCCCTCCTTTGCTAAGGTTTCTTCTCCTTCTTCAAGCCTTTTTTCGCCTCCTTTTCTTGCCTTCACACTACCTTTCAATTGCAGATCACAATTTTCTTGCTTGGATACTCAAATAGACCAAACACACTACTAATATATAGACTTTATGTGTGGTCGAATTCCCTTTATGAGGTCGAATTGAATAGAGGGCAGGGCGACTTGGTGGAGGAGCCATAATTGACCAAATTACATAAAATAAAATTTCTTTCTTTGACATAATAAGCCCAAGAATGATTTAGTACATAATGACAAGGATAATGACTGATGACACAAACCCTAAAAGCACTCAATGGGTTCCTTGACCTAGAATCAAAATAAATAAAGCATGAAACCCATGCTTATAATTTTTTTTTCTTTGAAAATAATTCATATTTTCCTTTTCTTTTCACAAATACATCATATCATGAGCTAGACAATAATTATGAAAACCACTACTTGTTACATTTTCAACAAGGGTCATGGATTTCATTTCCCAAGCATGGAAACTTCCAGTGAAAGGATCACTGACATTTGTTTGGGAGACAAAGCTTAGAAATGTGAAACACGCATTAAGGAAATGGCTTAAAGAAACATACCAACCCCCAGGACAAAAGAGGCGGGAGTTAGTTAGACAATTAGAAGAGCATCATCGACTGACCAAGGAGGTTTTGGTCGAGGGCTGGCATCTCAGTAAGGAAAGGTATTCAATTGCAATATTTTCACAATGAGTAGACAGGAAGAAGAAATATGGCACCTCAAATCTCGTAGGCTATGGCTAAAAACAAGGGACTAAAACTGATCTAAATGGGAAATGGCATCCACCCATGGAATTTACCCATGGTATTCATCCACCTATGGTATTTATCCACCCATGGAATTTACCCATGGTATTATAAGTGGCATCCACCCATGGCATTCATTCACCCATGGTATTTTCCCATGATATTGTAAGTGGCATCCACCCTTGGTATTCATCCTCCCATGGTATTTATCCACTCATGGAATTTACCCATGGTATTGTAAGTGACGTCCACCCATGGTATTTACCCACCTATGAAATTTACCTGTGGTATTGTAACAAAAAAAAACTATAAGTAACAAGTCACAATTGGTAAAAGGACATATTGTCCACCACAATGTAGCTTTTATAGTTATTCTTTATTTTAATAAAATGTTTCTTGGTGTTTTTGTTTAATGTGTGTTCTCCTATTTCTTCTAGCATTTTAATTTCTTAGATCTTGGGGGCTTCCCCCCAAGATCTACAAAATTGAAATGCCAGAAGAAAATAGGAGAACACACATTAAACAAAACCACCAAGAAACTTTTTATTAAAATAGAGAATAACTGAAAAGCTACATTGTTGTGGACAATATGTCCTTTTACCAAGTGTGACTTGTTACTTATAACATTTTTTGGTTACAATACCACAAGTAAATTCCATGGGTGGATGTCACGTACAATACCATGGGTAAATTTCATGAGTGGATAAATACCATGGGAGGATGAATACAAAAGGTGGATTCCACTTACAATATCATGGGAAAACACCATGGGTGTATACCACATACAATACCATGGGTAAATTGCATGGGTGGATAAATACCATAGGTGGATGAATACCATGGGTGGATGAATACCACAGGTGGATGCCATTTTCCATTCAGATAAAAAACACTTCATTCTTCCACATACAGGCCAAAGCTAGAGAAATTTAGAATCAGGTAAAGGGAATTTCTCCGTAAGGAAAGCCACGTATCACTTCCTTTGAAGACATGAAGCAAGAGGATTTTTTCCACTATTAATCCCTCTATCATGCTAATCCTCACATCTCCTTATATCAGGCTCAATAGTTCCTGCGTGATATACCAAGAGTGGTCTCGCACTCCTTGAACATGGCCCCCATCAAGAAAATAGATGAAGAGGAATTCCAGGAAGTGATTTGGTGCCTCAATTTAGACAAAACACTAGGATCATATGACTTTTAAATCAAATTTTTAATGCCTTTTGGCTCCTAATAAAGAAATATCTGCTTCAAATGTTAAATAGTTCCAGAATGAAAACTAAGTTGGGAGGGTGAACAAACTCTTCTTTCCTTACTCTCATTCCCAAGGAGTCAAAATCCAATGATTTTTTCTCGCTTTCACCCTATTTATTTGTGTAATGCGGCCTACAAAATCTTGACTAACATTAGAGAAATTTTGAGGTCAAAAATAGGCCTCAAAACAAAAATGTACAACAAAAATAAACTTTATAAGAACCAATAAAATTCAATATGATGATGTCGACCATGGAGGACGATTCACCATTTTTGGAGTAAAAAGCTAAAAAGATAAAAAAATAAAATAAAAATGAAAATCTATTTTTTCAACTCATATTTTAAACTTATCTCCCTATGAATTTACTCAACTTTTGAGCAAGAACACTCCTTGGATACATAATTTAATTTTGCATCCAAGGAGTATCCATATCGCATGCTTTCGATGGACCCTACTACACGAAAAATGTGAAATACATGAAAAAAATGATTATAATCACATTTTTCATGTATTTCACATTTTTCGTGTAGTAGGGTCCATCGAAAGCATGCAACATGGGTATTCCTTGGATGCAAAATTAAATTCCGTATCCAACGAGTGCTCCTGCTCAAAATTTGAGTAAAATCATAGGGAGATAAGTTGAAAAAGTTAGTTCTTTTTCCCTCCAAAACTTGATGAGGTAATCTAATCTAATTTTATTATTTCCACTATTATTTTATAATTTTCCTTAGGAGGCCCATTTTAAACCTCAAAATTTCTCTAATGAATGATATCCAATCATTTGAAAAAGCTTCTCCCTTCATTCATCTCTGAAAATCAGGGGGAATTCATGCAACAAAGAAATATCCTTGACAATATAGTCTTAGTCCAAGAGGCAATACATTCTAGCGAGGAGGAAGACAAAGTAGGGATGGTGATCAAGATGGACATGGAAAATGATTTTGACTGGGTAAATCATTCTTTCCTCTTCCTCATCCTTGAAAAACTTGGATTTTGTGAATATTTAATTAAGTCAATAGGTCTGAGAGAAGGGTGTCCCTTATCTCCCATCTTGTGTATTATCATGGTAGAAAGTATTAATCAAACTTTGGAAGGAGCCAAATAAGAAGGGAAACTCATAAGGTTGTATATTGCTAGGAATGTTATTTAAGGAATTAATCATTCCCACTTTGCTGACAATACCTTAATATTAGGAGGAGCTTCACGAATCATAGCTTCCCAATGCAAAAAGATATTGGACTCCTATATGTATATGTCAAGAGGGATGATTAATAAGAAAAAGAGTCATCTACTTGGATGGAACTGATTAGATTCAACCCTATCATAAATCTCTTGCATATTGGGCTTTCCTATTATGCATAAATGGAGGTAATTTATGTATCTTGGTATACCCATATCATTAGGAACATCTAATGGAGAATATTGGGAAACAATTCTGCAAAAATTCAAAAAACAAATTCTCTCTTGGGGGTGCTCAGTGGTTAAACGTGGTTGGGAAGACTATTCTCATTAAATCTGTACTCTCATCTCTTCCACTGTATGTGGGCTCGAGGCTTCTTGCGCCCATGAACGCCATCTATCAAATCAAGAGTATGTTAAGGAAACTATTATGGAAAGGGGGTAAAAGGAATGAAACCATTTTCATTTGGTAAACTGGAATATAGTCTAGTTTCCAAAGAGATTGGGAGGATTAGATATAAAGGATCCATAATTTATGAATTTATCCCTGGGTGCAAAGTTAGTTTGGAAACTTCTATCTGACTCTCAATACTGGTGGAATTTGGCCTTCCTTCGAAAATACTTCCGTAAAAATCAACTACCCTAATCAAAGGAAGAATCATGGCCCAAGGAAGGTTCTAAGACATGGAAATTTTTTAGAGCAGAAGCTCCTATGGTTTTTAATAATTTGGGTTGGCTCGTAGGAAATGGTGCACGAATACACCTCTGGAAGGACCATGTCCCTTTTGCTGATCTTGCTAATGTGGATCCAGGTGTTTGGGAATTATCACCTTGGATGGAACAACAAGGGATTCGTAGACTTGTAGACATCTTTGCTTGGGATGAAAATGACATATGGACTAGTTGGCAGTCTGATAACTATCCAACAAGTCTTCAACAACATTGGTACACATTGATTAAGTCATTGAAAGGATATGCGCAAGTAGCAACAAGTCAGTTGGATCGTAGAATATGAATGGGAGGAAATAAGAACAACTGCATGGTAAACGAGGGATATGAAAGATTAGTTAAAAATCTTTTGCATTCCCCTGCATCAAGCATATGGAGTAAAATATGGAGCAAAGATGGTCTTCCCACTTGTCCATGAGAAAATATTAACTGATGAGAACTTGAAAAAACTAATGATATAAGGTCCCTCACATTGCTTTCTCTGTGGAGCAGCTAAAGAAAGCATCGATCATGTTTTTCGACAATGTTCCTTCTCCTTAGAGGTTTGGAATCTAGCTTTGGAGCTAATTGGGAAAATTTATAATATCTCGGTGGATTGGAAATAGATGTTCGAAACCTAGAAATCACATCTCACTTCCTAGAGCAAGTTTGACTCTATTCTAGTAATATGTTGGGTTGCTCTACCCAAATATTTATATTGGTCCATTTGGTTGTCCTGTATTCGATCCATAATTAAGGAGGTCAATCCCAATCCAATTTATATAGAATCTAAGGTCGCACATATTCTCTTTGAAGCCATTTCATCAAGGTAATGTGTCCCTTTTGATTTGAATAACTTATCTCTAGATGAAAAAGATTGGGTTCGAATCAATAAGCCATCTAATGATGATGACAACTTTAGAATTTGCACTTCTAGGCCCTCATATATCCTCAGACTAGACAAGGATCAATTTAAGGAATGAAGGTGTAATAAGGGTCATGATTATAGTTTCTTTGATGGTGCCTCGAAAGGAAATCCCAGAGAGGCAGGAGCGGGAGGGGTCATTTATTGCCCCGATGAAGAAATTAAGATGAAATTTGCTTCGGGAATTGGTAGAGCAACCAATAATCAAGCAAAAGCACTAGCCCTATGGTGAGGGTTAAAGGTCCCCATTGCTAGAAATATTCATCTATCGGTCTATGGGAATTTTATGATAGTGATACAAACAATAAGCAAGTTCAAAGATATCTCAGAAAAGGACCTTCCCTCTTCATTTCTAAGAATTCATTTGCAACTCCAGAAATTCAAGAATATTGAATTCTTCCATATTAAAAGGAAAAATAATCAATTGGCAGATGCATTATCCAATCAAGGAGTAGCTCTAGAATAAGGAATGATCAATAAAGACCAAGGAGTCCCATATATTCAATATATCCCATGATCTGCCGACCAAAAGTTTAGTGGGACATCACATCACAATTTATTTACATATGGACAAGGATATGATTGAATCGGGGAATGACAAGATGAATAATGAAGTTGTTAATCAATTCTCCTAGAAGGTTTATATTTGGTGTCCCTCTTTCAAACTGAATGTCGCTGGAGGCTCCTCCAACTAGGTGATTGAGGAAATTTGTTTCAGTTCTCCAGACAAATGGCACCATCTTTCCAATGCATTAATTTCCTTCGCTACAAAGACGTGTGTCGATGATTTAAAAAGCTTGGAGTTTGTAATATGGTCTACATCAAGCTACAAAGAGGAGGATTTAGTGATGACACTCATTGTCAGATGCACTTAGGAACAAGACGTCGATATTGAATGCAGACATGAAGGCGTTGGGGGAAGATGAGCACAAGTAATTGGCTATATATGGAGGATTCAGGCTTTGGAAATTTTGATGGAGTGAGTTATACTTGGGATTTTAGGTAGAATGGAGAGAGAAGCAAGCCATAGTTGTGAATATCCAAAAAGGGTTTAGTTATAAAAAAGCATGGAGAATGTTTCATCTCTCATCGATAGTCAAAGTGAAAAGGTGGTAGCAGAAGCCCGATCCTATTTTGCACTGATATCTTATCAGTTGGACGAATGTGGAATGTTTGTAGATGGAAGTGGATAATTTTTCATTCAAATTGGATAAACACGGAATTGAAATCAGAAACAATAACCTTGGGAATATTGAAGGAGGTGTTTGGTATTACTGGTAATCCGCCTCATGAGTCGAACATTGGACAGGAGCAGAAGGCGCATCTGGAGCAACATATGGACGCAGTTCTCCCTCAACAAGTGGAAATCATGTAATCAATGGGTGAGGTCCCTTCACAGCAGGTGGACAGTGCACATAATGGGCAAGCTGGACCCTCTAAACTAGACCAAAATGGTATTGGTTAGCTCCCCAAGTGTTTGAATATGTATTGCAAGTATATATAGTATAATGGAGTCTTTTTGAAGTACTTTAAAATAAGTGTAGTTAGTATTCTAGTCAGCAATAGGAAAGTGGGAATAAGACCTTTTTTGTGCAAATATGGAACTCTGAAGAAGAGGACTATGTTTTGAATGTAATGGTACTGGCCTGTTTTCTAGTTGATGAATATAAAATACCAGATCCCTTAAAAAAAAATACAACCACAAAAATAAAATGTTGTTATGATAGAGCCAAGTTTTCAATCCAAATTTTAGTGGATGACTTGATTTTTCCTAAGATAGTGCTAGCATCTAATGCAAAGCAATCTTGGGATATCCTGGCATTAACATATCAGGGTAGTGACAAAGTGAACGTTGTGAAGCTTTAAACCCTAAGGAGAGAGTTTAAAAAAATGAAGATGAAGAGAGAAATAATATTGATTGGTTCATGACTAGAGTGATAGGGAGTTGTGAACCAACTCAAGTGTAAAACCCCACCCCAAATTTACCCGCTTTCACAAGTTCTCTAGGGTAAACATGAGTTGAGAGTTACTATGACATGACCTGAAAACCAAGTTCCAGTTATGGAAGTGGGGTATACTAACCATAAACTTATCGAAACCTCTTAGGGACACTATATCACCTAGGTGTCAGACAACAACCACTGGAGATCAAACCCTGAGTTGGAACTTTCTTTTTACCAAACTCTACCTCCTAGTCGCATGCATGCCAAGTTGTGCATTTAGTTGGAAATCTCTAGTCGCATGCATAGGCCTTCCTCTATGCGGTTGCAACCAAAATTTCCCTGTTCAAAGGGTGTGACTAGAAACCTTGTTCTGGATTTTAGGGTCAATTCCAAGTCATCTGGCCAGAACTGCGCAAAACTTGCCAGAATTGCCTTAATCACCTATAAAAAACTTCATTCACTAGTCCTGACTCATTTCTTGCTGAAACTTATCAAATACATGAGAATCATTTAGAAAAACACTTTGTGGTCAAGGTACCTGTAGGTCATAAATGCATAGTTTCATCAGAGAATCACCAAGAAGGATTGTTTCCCTCTCTTACTAGTTGCAATAACATACATTAGCCTATGCATTCATATCAAGTAGCCAATAACTCATTAAACCATGGAATGGATTCATAACAAGAGCACATCATAAAATAGGAAATATACCATGCATATAACCAACACTTAACCAGAATACAATCATGACAATCCAATCATTAAATCATACATAAAATTAGAACTTGTGCTCATTATTCTCAATAAGAATCAATACATAATAACATATGCAAATTCCAACCAAGTCAAGGACTTCCACGTACCACCCAACCATAGATTGGGCTAAACCAAATCTTTCTTTCAGCCAATCACCCCTGTGCCATATTCCAATCATGAATGTGGGATCTCATGGGATAAACCAAAACAAAACCAACCAGGGCATCCATAGGCTAAACCACCTCAACCCTCAACCATAATGATTTCACTTAAACAAATCCAAAAATCACCAAACCAACACAAGTTTGGGTGCCTCATAATTTCCTCACCATACCCAAAGGAATTTTCCTGTCTTCCCCCACCTATCAAGGGCTTCTCAAAGAAAACCATCTCCACCCCTAACCCTTGTGATTTTCCTGAGACCAACACTCTCGGATCTAAAATATTTCGACAACCCAAAGATCAAACAAGAATGAATCCCATCACACTATGGCTATCTAGAAAATGGCAAGACAAGGCTGAAACCACTATCAATCCAGGAAATCCCATGCTAATATGTTGATGGTGTTGGATACCACCAACATACATGGGATCCCCCCGATATGAGGTCCCAATTATACCTCACACCGTTTGGTGTAGGAGTCCCATTCGGAAATACAACCTGAATGTCGTTAACTTAGAGATTTTCCTTGGCTTAAGTAATTAACATGAGAGATAATCACACATGTGATTTTGAATAAGCAAGAGAGTGTGCCTTGTGAATGTTCAGTTGTAGATGTATCAAGGTTCTTTCACTATTGGGGAGAGAAAGTGAGCCTCGAAAAGAGAATTAATAGTAATAATCTAATGGAGACACACACACATAGACAAGAAAGAATCATTAGACATCAAGCGAAATAGTTCACATATATACTACAATCGTTAAATCATCACAACACATTTCCAACAAGTTTAGCACCAAAGTCACCGAAATAGTTCAATTACTTCATTAAATGTGAGAGTCAACATAAACTGCAAACATTAGAAGAATAGTCTTAAAACATCCACGATCTATGGATGAAAATGTGTTGGCCAAATGGCTTCAAGTATTAAGAAAAGGTTCTAAGATACACAAGTCCAATGAACATCACTAGCTCCAATGGTGGAGCATTAGAGCCACTACTTGCTCCCCAAAAGTACCATATCTATCTCTCCAATGCCTTGTGTGAGAAGCCAAGGTTCAAAGTCCTTTGCTTGAGAAATGTGACTCCTTTTATAACTTGAGGCATGACCTTTCATATCCTTATGATTCTTGACTTTCCAACTTCTAATGACCTTTGAACTTCTATAACTCTTGGACTTCTAAAAGACTTTTGGAATTACATGTCTTTTAGAATTCTTCAGATGGATCTTTTGTCGATACATGACTCTTGGACTTCTACTTCTCTGTTTTTACAATTATTACATGATAACATCATAGTTTCCACATCATCATGTGCTGAGGACATGACAAGTCTCTATCATTGATGACTTGGACTTGTAGTGATTGATGACATAAACTTTCTTCGAGAGGTGACACCACTTGTGTCTTTGATCTTGCATGCAACGTTCATATTGTTGATGTTTTCACCCTCCAAAGGGTCTTTGATCTCATGGAGACTTTTGGGATGCTTCGATCATCAAGGTTTCAATGTGTTCTTTGTTCTTGAATGCTTCCTTTGACTAACCTCTTTGCTCAATCTTCTTCATGCATCCTTGCCACACTATTCTTGAAATACCTGCAACTGCAATCACTCACGCTAAGCCAAAATCAACTTGAAAAATATTCTATTCTAACATGTTTCATGTAATATTCTGTTCATATTTTATCTGTGCACTCAGGAAGAGCAAGGAAACTTCTGGGCCCAAGGGCACACTTGGAAAGGTTGAAGAGATGAAGATTCAAGTCTTCTGGATGCACTCATGCGCTCAAAAGGAGAACAAAAAATCAAGGGAGGGCACAGGTCTGAAGGACTAAGGAGGAGCATTCAAGCTTCCCAAGTGCACTGTGCGCTCAAGGGAGACAAGGAGGATGCAGGGCGCACTGTCAAAGGCTAAAGGGTTAGGCTTCGAGGCTTCGGGGTGTGCTCATGTGCTCAAGAGAGCCAAGGAGGGTGTAGGGTGTATTACTAAAAGCTGAAGGGGTTAGGCTTTGAGGCTTCAAGGTGCACTCATGCACTCAAGGAGGGTGCATTTATTTGAGTCAAAGGAGTGAGCTCAAGGAAGACTCGATTTTTTAGGGCACAATTTGGAACAGGGAAGGGGAATGATGCTTAGGAGTGTGCTATTCACTCTTTGAGGGCGCATGGCACACTTCCAGATAATGAAGGATTCCCGATCAAGGCCTAAGAGGGCGCTTTCGAGCTCCTGGCCTTAATGGGTTCACTTGTGCAACCGATAATTGTCTAGGTCTGGAAGGTAGATCAAGGGGCGAACACAATGAGTCTAGAAATGAAATCAAGTGTGACACATACCAACTCATAATAAAATTCCAGTTTGCAAACACTCCTCAATTACAATGGACAAAGTGTGTGTGACTGTAACCAAAAGTGTCATTTTACATCAAACAAAGGTTTTATGACCATCAAGTGCATTAGAGATGTTCTAAACAATGCGAAGACACTTAAGAATGATTAAGAACACTTGAAACATACATAATGAATTGAAACGACACTTGAGAAGCAACGCAATGATGCGACAGTTGAATAGGCTCCAAACTTTGAAAGTGAAAATTTGGAGGGTGTTGTAGCACGACAACACTTGATGACACACTGGATGAACTCCAGATTTTCTACCTAGGAATATATGTTTAGTTATAGGGTCATCATTTCAGGAAGTATTGATTCACCAATTAGATAATCTTGACTTCCCCTTTCAACCGGTTATATACATAACATCTTAATTTCCTTTACTTGGTTCAAACATAACAAAATATATGCCATATCACAATTGTTTTAATATAGGAAGGGTAATATGTGCAGTGAGTTTAAGATATTCAGAGTATGAGTTTCACCTCTGGTGTTGCTTCACTGCTAGTAGGCCTGGACAATACCCTGGTGGAGTCACTGCAGGAGAACAAATGTTGCTTCGCTACCAACATGCTTGGACAGTACCCCGACGAAGTCACTTGCTTCACCTCCTTGCGTAGGAAGCATTTATGTTCTTTCACCCTTTATTTATTTATTTAATAATATTGTGCTTCGTCACTTATTATTTCAACGGAAAGAAGAGGGATATCAAATTATTGAGAGAAGAGGAGGTTTCCCCTTCAGAGAAGTATTTATATAAGCTCTGATATTAGTTTTATCGCTTTAGATTTTCACCTTATAATTTTTCTACTAGATTGGATAAGCATGTAACAAACCAAGTGGATTTAACACCAAGTTAAGGAGTTTGGATACTAGAATAGATGTGGGTCTGATAGGTTCCCTTAAGGTTTTCCTTTTGGGTGTATCATATTTTCCATCCAAACTTAGCTCAACCTATGGCATATTCCCAAACTAAGAAGAAGAACTAACAAATAGCCAAGCATTGTGGTTGTCACAATTCCTCTTAGTTTCACCATAAAGCCCTTCTAAGCCATGCACCTTGTTGTACCTTAAGAAACCAAATTTCCTGGCTATGTAGAAATTGTGCTTAAAACATTAATGTTTATAATTATTGTCACTTTCTTGTCACTTAATTGTATGTTGTATTCTGAAATGAAGGACCCAAAAGACTTGGTTTTAAACCCTCAATACTTAGGTGACATGAAAATCTCAGAATGCCATTTGATTGTTAAATATAAATGATGAATGAAGGAAGCTTGAAGAAGTCATAAGAAATATGTTGTTTTACACAGAATCTACTATCTATGACACTTGGAGAAGTTAAAGATAATATGTTGTCTTACATAGAAACTACTATCTGTAACTTAGGAGAATTGCAGAGGTGGGAACTTCAAGTATAGGAGTGCTCTTTTAAGGGATTTTAACTTCATTTACATAAGCAAATAAAGACCTGAAGCTTCATTACCATATTTAAAGGAAGAAAACATAAGATGACACATAACAGAGAAGTCACAAAATCATACCCAACAATTTATGGAAAACTTCTGATTCTTTCATTAATCAATAGTTGTATCAGGAATTTAGTGGCCTAATATCCAGGTTCTCCAAACTTTGAACCCCTTCTTTATAAACTTTCCTCTTTTTATACATTATGAGACAGTTGGTAATCACAAAAACTGTCAAACTACCTAACTATCCTCTAATTGCTTTGAAGTAAAAATTATTACAGAATATTACATAGAGGGTAAAAGACACCTCATTCTCAAGAAAATAAAATAACAGGAAGTAATGGAAATTAGAAAGTGATGGCTGTTCGCTGTTCGAATCTGTAGCTTGAGCTTGTGGTTCTGCTGATGTATCTTTGTGTTGCTCTATCAGCCATTAATGGAGTAGTGGATGAAGTGGCGGGGTATGGTGAGTGACGTGGGCAATTAACAGATGAAAGTGATGTGGGGCGGAAAGATTTGGGAGCTCATTGCGGAGGTAAAAAATGTATGGGAGATTTCAACGAGGTTGAACCCCTGCAGTAATTTCTGGCCACACATTTTGGTCAACCATGCTAACGTCATGGTCAACTGTGGGGGTTGAGCTTTAATTAAATTTCATGCTTATTGCTCCCCTGCAGTGCACCTCATTGTACTTATTAGGCTATCGCTTGATCGCGCCTCTTGAACCTGCATGACCTTTAGCATATGGAAAACCTTCGGAACTCAAAAAATTAACACTTTGGTTCATAAACCTGTCGCATCCACCTTTTCAATGCCCCTTTGACTCCCATGCAGACCCGATAGGAAATAAAAGCTGCCAATTAATGATTTATCGGGTCTGATTGTAAAGACAAAACCCCGATTACTTTCCGACCCGATATCTAGACCCGATAGGAAATAAGATTTGCAGTTGATGATTTATCAGGTCCAATTTAGAAGATGGAACCTGATTACTTTCCGACCCGATATTTGACCCGATATCCGTCGGATCCCGTCTCTTTCGATGGACGACTGAGATTGGCCCTGACTTCAATGAATTAAACTATATTTGATACACCATTGCGTCCGATCTCCTAAATGTTAACTACGCGACTGCCGTCGGATCTGTGGCTTGTTGATCGAACGACCTAGATCTTCTCGCGGGTTTACCACTTTCAAAAGCCATTAATATTTGGTTTTTCTTTCATATTTTGATTTTTATTTCATTTTGTAATAAAACTAGAAATAAAACTTAAATAACAATGGATGCTACAACACACCCTTTCACACAAGGTCTTATTTATATACAATGGCCAAGATACCAAACATGATGGGACATGACTTAACAAACACACACAAGACTGACGCAGACGATAGAGAAAAATAAAAAGATTGTACAAGAAACACAACTTAGAGTTGCTATTGGAAATAATGTTTCAAATCTCAGCCATTTATGGGATGACAGCCAGTCCTCTCGTCTAAGGATTTCATCTTGAAAATATTATGACTGAGATTTTCTTCGATGGTAAAGGGGAGAATCCACAATGGTGAGAACTTCGTGTGTTTGCCTTTCTCTTCATGGGATTTTCCCCACTTCAACATGAATTCACCCACATCGAAACTCTTAGTCCCTGTGGATTTTTTTTTGAACCAATGCTTAATATGGTTTTGATGGATGATACATATTTATTTGGCTTTGAGCCTTTCTTCCTCAAGTTTAAGCAAAGTATCTATCATGCTTTGAACCAAAAGGCAAGGTATACCTTGGGACTCTTAGGAGAGCTGTAAGGCTAGGAGATATAGGTTTAGAGGCAAGATAAATTCTTTTCCATAAACCATAAAATACAGTGAGGTTTTGAGGAAAGGATTAGGAGCTACAAGGTCAACCCATACTACATTTGTCAAAGCATTGTTTCAGTTCCTTTGCTGAGAGAAAATGGTTTCTTAATTATACAAATGCGATTTTTGTTTGTTGATTAAATTAAACCATTTTATTGTGTATAATACTTAGATGCATGTTTTAACACAATACCATTCTCTAATGTGAATTCATAAAGTTTCAACAAAGAAAAATGAGTCACATTATCAAATACAAGAGACGTTGGAATGCCAAACCTAGTTATAATATTATGCTTTAAGAAGTGGTTGACTTCCTAGTTGTTGACTTGTCTTAAAGGAATTGCTTCCATCCACCGAGTAAAATAATATGTCATTGTTAAAATATATTGGCGTTTCATTGATGAATGTGGGAATATTTCTCCAATAACATCTAGTCCCCAATGTTTCAAAGGTTCCTCAACTGTTACTGGTAGCAATTGGGTGGCTGACTTCTGGTCTCGGCTGACACATCTCTAACAATCTTGGCACTTGTGAGAATAAGTGTGAGCATATTTGAATAAGGTGGGACAATAATAACAAGCCCTCATTACTTTATGCACAATTGTATTCCCACATAGTGACCACCAATCGATATGTCATGCAAATATCTTAGTACCTTCTCTGTGTCTTGAGGTTCAAGGCATCTTATTAAGACATCATTATGGTGTTTTTTGAAAAGCACTCCATGAACGAGGTGATATGATATAGATTTAATGCGGATTTCCCTCTTTTTCTTGTTCAATAAATGTGTGGGAAAGGTGTCGTGCTCTAAGAATTATCGTATATCTGAATACCATGGCACTGTTGAGCTTGTCTGGGGAACTTGTTCAATTTTGTACATCTCTATTTCCTACTCCCATCATGAAATATATTGCTCATGAGCATCTCTTGCTTTTGCTACTAATTGATAGAGGCCATGACCCTTAATGTATGAACTAGTTTAAACTCCAGATCATATTCCTGCAGGCAGGTCATCCAATTTTCCCTCTTCTCACCGAGCTCTTGCTGCACAAAGAGTGTTATGACCGCTGGATGAGGCACATATATGATCATGTGAGCATTAAGGAGACAGGTCCTGAAATATTTTATTGCCTTATATACAACATAGGCTTGTTTATCGATGTCAGAGTAATTTAGCTCTGGCCCCTGTAAGCTAGCACTCATGAAGGAAATATGCCATTCATTTCCTTCAACATCCTTTTGTGCCAGTACGAACGTGATAGATGAATCTGAGGCAAAAGTATAATGCAGGAAATATTTGCCATAATGAGGGCTAAACAAAGTAGTCACATCAGTGATAACTTGTTTAATTTGAGCAAAAACATCTTTTTCTTTTTTGTCCCATTTATAAATCACTTTTTTCTTAATCATCTCTTGTAGAGGTTTAAATATCTAAGTATAGTCAAAGATGAACTTGTGTTGGAAATTAATCTTCCCTAAGAAAGATTGCATAACCTTCTTATTTACTGGGAACATGATCTGAGTTATAGCTTTGACCCTTTCGGGATCAACTTTGATTCCACTTTTCAAAATGATGTGTCCTAAGAGAGTGCCTTCTGACACACCAAATATGCTTTTCTTGGGATTGAGAGAGATCCCATATTTTTGACATCGCTCAAATATTTGCTTCAGATGATGTACATGATCTGATCTTCTTTTGGAGAATACAATTACATCATCCAAATAAACAATTACACTTTGGCCAATCAGGCCATGGAAAGTGATTTCCATTTCTCTTTGAAATGTAGCACCAACATTTATAAACCTGAATGACACGCACTTAAAGGCGAATGTTCCCCACTTGGTCCTGAGGGTGGTTTTAAGACGATCCAATTTTACCACTAGCACTTGATTATAGCTAGAAAAACCATCTAGCAACAAGAACATCTCATACCTAGATACTATTTGGAGGATCTGCTCCATGGATGGCACCGGGTAGTTGTCTTTGTCTAATTCCTTGTTAAGATTGCGAAAGTCGACATATAACCTTATCTCACCAGACTTCTTTCTAATAGGGACCAATTTCGAAACCCAAGTAATATGTTTGACCTTTAAAATGATCAAAGCATCCAAAAACTTCCTCATCTCCTTTTGAATTAGGGGTTCCAACATTGGATGTTCCTTAGCTTATGCTGAAAAGGTTTCACCCCTTCTCTAATGGGAATGACATGCTGGATAATACAAATATCATGTGTCTTCAAATTGTTGTATGTCCACGCAAACACACCTTGAAGTGGATAAATGCTTGTCATTCTTTTCGCAAAAAACACGTATTGAGGTTTACATATTTCATATCTTCTCGAGTTCCCAAGTTGACTTATTCAGATGATAACTTCAAGCTCCGAGTCTTAGTATTGATTGGTCCTTTGAACTGGTTTTGTAGGTCATATAATTTTTCTAGAGACATTACACCTTTAGGCATAATGTTTCCTTTCATTGCATTAGATGCTTCCTGCAAAGCCTTGTCGTGTTCATCCTCGTCAATGACCGCATCTTTGAATATGTCCACATTAGCCATAAAATGCAATATCTGTTGGTCGTCATTGAAAACACGAAGACTAGTGACGTTATTAGGCACATATGGTCTATATATAATCTCTATAGAAGAACCATTTTTCAAAGGTGACATTCTAGCGACTACATTTGCTAATGTATTTGTTGCGACATTTCAAATTCTGGGAACATAAATAATATTAATAGATTTAAAATAATTAACCAATCACCATACCTCCTGTTGGTAGTTTTTAAGATTTTGTGAAACACAGTGGATAGAATCCTGTACCTGTCGAGTAACCACTTCTGAGTCACCAATTACCTTGAGAAACTCTACCTTCAGGTCGATGGCTTTCTTTAACCTAAGCACGAGTGCTTCATATTCAACAATATTATTTGTACACTTGAACTCCAAACGACATGATATGATGTACTTCTTATTACGTGGGTCTATGAGTATGCAACCAACTCCAGAGCCATCCTACATTTTAGAACCATCAAAGTACATAGTCCATATATTATTAGCTACTAAACTAGTTCCTATACTATTATTACTATTATGTACATCTATATTACAGGATTCATTAGCACTAGTCAGAGTACAAGAAAGGAGCTCCAACTGTGTATCTGGTGGGATAGGTGATGGTTGTTCTTGATAACCCTTGTGATTAACTTATAGGAAACAATTTCCAAAGATAATACCTGCAAAGGAAACAGGCTCATTATGAACCTCAAATGATGTGACAATATATTTCATGTATGGTTCACTTTCCACTCAAATCTAGTTAGTTTTGCCCTTATATGGAATACATAAGTGTGACTAATCTGTAGCAAAATACCTTGTAACTTACTAGACCACTCTTTTCTCAGGAGTATGCCATAGGCTTCACGGATGTCCACAATCACAATGTTTATGCATTGGTGTACCCGGTGATTAGATGCTAATTGGATAATAATATTCTTGAGTTCACCAATATCTTGGACAACGGATCTGTCCAGCTGGATGATTTGTGCATCATTTTTATCTCATTTAGCGTTAATTTTTTTAGTAATAGATAATCACATTACATTTACAGATGCACTCGAATCGACCAAACAATTATGGACATTGTAATAAATACTTCGAAAGTTAGCAAAAATCGGGGGTAGAGATTGCAAACATCTAAAATTACAACATTAACTACAGATTTGAGAGTTACAGAAGACTTACTAGACATCTTTTGAGAGGTAGAATATTTGTCACCTGATGAAGGCTTTGAGAAGGCTTGGACAAGAAGTTCACGCTAGCCTGCTATCTTTGTGAGCTCAAAGATGGAAATATTGGTACAAGCTCTCTTCAAGTCTTCGACTATGTTATAATCAATAGTTTTAGTTTAAGCAGGCAGTGCTGAAGTGTCTGGAGGTGTAGCTTGATTTGAAACTTTCAGGGTGATGGAATTATCTTTACTGCTGGTGGAAGTACTCTTAGAGACAACAACGCTTCTAGACTTATTTTGTGTATCCTGAGCAGGATTTGTTGGTGGTGCAAATCTTCCTAACATTTGCTTCTTTAACTCTTGTCTCGTAGCTTCCGACTCAAGAACAAACCCTTTTCTCCTCAAATTATAATAACCAGTTTGTTTATGAGTAGGAGATTCACTTTGAGGAGGTGCTTCAACACTCTTCTTGTTGGTATTGAGAATAAAATAACAAATGTTAACTTCATGTACAATACCTATACTTTCCTCAACCGCTGTAGGCTCATTTCTTTCTTCCATTCACTCAGACTACTCATCTGCTAATAAATGATAAAAAATATGCACTTCCAGAGCATTTATGTTGTGGTTCCACTGTAGGAACATTTTCTTTGAATGCCATTCCTTATGGAAGGAACAATAGTTATCCATGCCTATGCTTTAAATATTCTGCAGAACATTTGAACTCTAGGCAAACTTAGCTGGCTGATTGTTGTAGCTTGTTGTTGTTTTTATTCCTTCTAAAAGGGAAATACTTGGGGGGCTTGCTACTGGTAGAGGTCTTGCTCAACTTTCTCTTTAACTCTGAGACTTCATTGGCGAGTGCTTTTAAAGATCTATTCAAGCTTTCATTATCAACAAAATCCTTTTCTTTAGCCTTGAAGAAGGCTAAGACTTCTTTCCAGTCTCCTTGGAGTCTTTAGATTCTTCATCATCAATAATAGCTCTAATGGCACGCAAGTCTTTCTCTACGATGATCAGTTATGTAAAATTTAAAGCCAGTGTTTCCTTTGTATCTCTTTTAACAAAAGCATAATTGTTTGTTGACAATACAACTACATAATAATCAATAGTGATAGAATCATGAGGCTATGTGTATGGGGGAAACTTGTTCAATATGCAATTAAACATTTGATTGAAATCCTTAACTTTATCCTTCTCCCCCATATTAATATTTCCGAGCTCTTTTAATAACATGGCAGGAGTCTTGTCATCGGTGAATTTCTCCAAAAATAAATTATTAAACTCCCTCCGTTCGTGGATTGAGTTAATAGGAAAAATATGGTACTATGTTGCTTCTATACCATTTAAAGTGAAAGGGAAAATACTACAATCAACATCATTGTATCGTACCTCTAACATCCGTAGATGCATGTAGAAATCATTGATATGATCTTGTTAGGATTAAACTTAGACAAGAGCTTTCCAGATGTCTACGCGTTCTATGAAGGTTTTTTGGAAGAGCACACAACCCTTGGGCCATCCAATCCAAGTATTGATCTTCCATGTCTTCGTCTCTTTTCTCCTCCTCCTTTTCCAAATCCGATGAGCATTCTCCTTCACCGTTTAAACTGTCGCTAAATTCTAACTCAATTTCTGTCGACTCTCCGTCAGAAAGAACAATATCTTCCTCATATTCTTTGTGAATTGGTGGAAGCATCTCTTGCTAAACTATGTCTTCTAAAGACTCTGCTAATTCCCAAGAGTGGCACAAACCAAATCTTCCACTGATGCAACCAATACACTAGTATGAGTTGTTTCCTTCTTCTTAGGATTATGAGGAAGATTATGAGCAACAGGGAGTAAATCAATAGCTTTTGTGAATCCATGGGTAATAGATCAAACTGCCCAGAGTTGTTCATAGGTAACTTTGTAGGCCAACTCTGAACCAGGTTGAGAAGACCCTCCTAACTTGGGTATAAGAGTAGGGATGTTACACGGGATATTACTGCTTTGTCTATAAATTGAATGATTGGGATGTGAAAAGTTATCAACCATAAAAATTGGCTGCCATCATTCTAGCACCAAAATGTTGATGGTGTTGGATACTGCTAATATACAAGGGATCCCCCCGATATGAGGTCCCAATTAGACCTCACACTATTTGGTGTTGAAGTCCCATTCGGAAATACAACATGACTGCCATTGAATTAGAGATTTTCCTTAGCTTAAGTAGTTAGCATGAGAGAGAAGCACACATGTGCTTTTGAATGAGAAAGAGAGTGTGCCTTGTGAATGTTTAGTTATAGATGTATCAAGGTTCTTTCATTATAGGGGAGAGAAAGTGAGCCTCTAAAAGACAAGTAATATTACTAATCTAATGGAGACACATGCACACAAACAAGAAAAAATCGCTAGACATCAAGCGGAATGGTTCACATAGATGCTATGATCGTTAAATCATCACAACACATTTCCAACAAGTTTAGCACCAAGGTTGCCGAAATAGTTAAATTACTTAAGTACATGTGAGATCCAACATAAACCGCAAATATTAGAATAATAGTATTCAAACATCCATGATGTATGCATGAAAATGTGTTGTCCAAATGGCTTCAAGTATTAAGCAAAAGTTCCAAGATACATAAGTACAATGAACATCACTAGCTCCAATAGTGGAGTGTTAGAGCCACTACTTGCTCCCCAAAAGTACTATCTCTATCTTTGCAATGCCTTGTGAGAGAATCCAAGCTTAAGATTCCTTTGCTTGAGAAATGAGGCTCCTTTTATAACTTGAGGCATGACCTTTCATATCCTTATGACTCTTGACTTTCCAACTTCTAATGACCTTTGGACTTCTATAACTCTTGGACTTCCAAATGACTTTTGGAATTACATATGACTCTTGGAATTACATGTCTTTTGGACTTCTTCACATGGCTCTTTTGTCCATACATGACTCTTGGACTTCTACTTCTTTGTCTTTACAATGATTACATGATTACATCATAATTTCCACATCATCATGTGGTGAGGACATGACAAGTCACTATCATTGATGACTTGGACTCGTAGTGACTGATGACATGGACTTTCTTCGAGAGGTGGCAAGGTTTCCACTTGTGTCTTCGATATTGAATGCAACTTTCATATTGTTGATGTTTTCACCCTCTAAAGGGTCTTTGATCTCATGGAGTCTTTTGGGCTACTTCGGTCATCAAGTTTTCAATGTGTTCTTCATTCTTAAATTCTTCCTTTGACTGCCCTCTTTGCCTGATATTATTCATACATCCTTTCCATGCTATTCTTGAAATATATGCACTTGCAATCCCTCATGCCAAGCCAACATCACCCTGAAAAATATTATATTCTAACATGTTTCATGAAATTTTTCTATTCATATCTTATTAGTGCGGTCGGGAAGAGAAAGGAAAATTTTGGGCGCAAGGGCGCACTTTGAAAGGTTCTTGAATGCTTCCTTTGACTGCCCTCTTTGCCCGATTTTCTTCATTCATCCTTGCCATGCTGTTCTTGAAATACATGCACCTGCAATCACTCATGCCAAGCCAGCATCAGCCTGAATTTTTTTCTATTCTAACATGTGTCATGCAAATTTTATATTCATATCTTATCAGTGCGCTCGGGAAGAGCAAAGAAACTTTTGGGCACAAGGGCACACTTCAAAAGGATAAAGAGATGAAGCTTCAAGGCTTCATGATTCACTCATGCAATCAAGAGGAGAGAGAAAAATCAAGGTAGGGCACAAGGCCCAAGTCTGAAGGACAAAGGAGGAGCATTTGAGCTTCCCAAGTGCACTATTTTCTCAAGGGAGACAAGGAGGGTGTAGGGCGCATTGTCGATGGCTGAAGGGTTAGGCTTCAAGGCTTGGGGGTGCATTGATGCACTCAAGAGAGCCAAGGAGGGTTTAGGGCACATTGTTGAAGGCTGGAGGGGTTAGGATTCAGGGCTTCAAGGTACACTCATGCGCTCAAGGAGGGCATGGTTCTTTGCGTTCAAGGAGCGCGCTCAAGGAAGACTTGATTTTTTAGGGCATAGTTCGGAATAGGGAAGGGGAATGATGCTTAGGAGTGCACTATGCACTCTTAGAGGGTAAAGGGCACACTTTATGACAATGAAGGATTCTCGATTAAGGCTTACGAGTTTTCTTTTGCACTCCTGGCCTTAATGGGTTCACTTGTGCAACCAAAATTGTCTAAGTTTGGAAAGTAGCACAAGGGGCGAACACAATGAGTCTATACATGAAATCAAGTGTGACACATACAAACTCATCAATAAAACTTAGACATACTTGAACAATGATAAATACACATCAAAACACTAGTTTACAAACACTCCCCAAATAAAACGAACAAAGTATGTGCAATTGCGAACAAAAGTGTCATTTTACAACAAACAAAGGTGTTATGACCACGGAGTGCACTAGAGATGTTCTAAACAATGCGGTGAAACTTAAGAATGATCAAGAACACCCGAAACATATAGAATGACTTGAAATGACACTTGACGACCAAGGTGACACTTGATGCGATAGTTGAGTAGGATCCAAAATTTGAACGTACTGAAATTTTGGAGGGTGTTGTAGCAATGACAACACAATGAAAACAAAATAACATGTAAACCAAGCATGCACAATGCATTCAAATCCCAACAAGGAAATCACATTCAATTTGTTACCTGCAAAATCTTCCTGTTGTAGATGCTCCTCCAATCTTTTCCTTGCAATCCATTGATTTCATTGCTTGTCATTTGCTTGCTTTCTTATGTCCAAGTACTCTCTCTCTCTTTCTCCCCTCCTGGAGTTCAATTTTTGAAACTAATTAAAATCTCAACAAAAAGATGTCGATTGTTTCTTAGATGCATTTTTAACATTGACGTCTGGTGTCTCTTCCTTTCCTTTTCCTCTTTTTTCCATTTTACTTTATTTTATCTCTAATTTCCTTGCATGCATGCTCTTGTCTCTTCATCTTCCTTTTCTCCTAATTTCCTTTATTTCATTGAATTAATTTCCGTTTATTTACATTTGCCTCTGCCAATGCCAATTTCCATAAACTTTAATTAACCACAAGTGATACCCACTTTAATGCTTTTCCCTCCATTCAACTTGGAATACGTGTCCCATGACCTTGGTCTTATTTTTTCCTTTATAATGTCCTTCCAATTACATGGAAAATCAACTGGGGGCTGTTACATCAAGATTCATGGAGAGATGACTTAATATCATAAATTTCTAGAGAAAGTTGTTAGTAGACAACCTAATAAGTTTGAGATGTTTTTTTATTTCCATAGAGGAGTCTAATGATCTGTCCAAATTGATAGTACGAGAAATGATAGAATCTATGTTATCCCATGAATCCATAATCAACATGGAACATGAGTCCTTAGAACTTGCGTTCAAGACTCAAGCATCTATTGGCAGAGGCAAAGACAAAAACAGAGTTAGAGGTCAAAGAGGCCAAGGTAATAACCAATCAAAAGGAAGTTCTACACCAGAGAAATCAAGATGATTAAATAAGCCTAAACACTCTCAAAATAAAAAATGAAGAGGTAGAAGGCGAACAAACAAGTTCAAGGTAATATGTTATTACTGCAAGAAATATGACCATTATGGAAGTGAATGTAGAAAGAACTAGTGAGGTGTGAACAAGAGTAGAACACATGTCTCCAACATTGAAGGAGGGATTACATAGTCAATGTTCATATCATGTAAATTCACTAAAGAACATAAAAATAAGGATCTCTGGTTGCTAGACAGTGGTTGCAACAATCATATGATAGGCAACAAAAGTTTTTTTTTTAATATTGATAATTCTATTCAACTTGAAATTAATCTAAGAGATGATCAACATGTGAAGGCCATAGGCAAAAGTGTTGTGTCTATCTTCAATAAGAAAAATGAGAGAAATATATTTGTGATGTTTATTAGATACCAAATCTCATACATAACTGGTTAAGTATTGGCCAATTGAGTTACCATGGTTATGATGTCAGATTTAAAGACTCGACGTGCACAATATGAGATAAGTCACGTAGTAGAAGAATTGTTGCAAAGGTCCAAATGACCTAGAATAGAATGTTCCCATTGGATTTGAGAAGTGTATACATGTCTTAGTCATATGCACAAAATGTCTCAAAAATATACGAGACTTCGCTGTGGCATCTCGGGTAAGGTCACCTACCTTTTAAGAGTCTCGAGCTACTGTAGAAACTGTCAATGGTCAAATATTTTCTCATATTGAATGATCAAAGTAACACTTGTGAAATTTGCATTATTTGGAAGCATCAAAGAGACAACTTCCCAAATCCTCCTACAAAGCTAAGGAGCTTCTAGAACTTGTTCACACATATCTATGTGGAGCCATGCAAACTCAATCTATTGGTGGAAGCTTTTATTTTCTATCATTTATTGATGATTTTAGTAGGAACTTTGGGTGTATTGTCTCAAGAACAAATCAGAGACATTCAAAAATTTCAAAAAACATGTCACAATGCTCAAATCCAATGGAGGAGGAGAGTATGACTCAAAGGAGTTTGCAAATTTTTGAAAACAACACATAATTAAAAGAAAATTCACCACTAGATATACTCCACAGCAAAATGGAATTGTTGAACAAAAAAATTGGACCATTACGAACATGGAAAGGAGTATGCTCAAAGTTAGAATTGCCTAGTGATTTTTGAGCTAAATTTGTTGCTTGTTCAACCTACACATTGAACAAATCTCCAAAAAATAGCATGAAAGGTAAAGTGCCTCAAGAGGCATGGAGTGGTACAAACTCAAGTGTTTTTTATTTTAAAGTTTTTTGCTATATTTCTTATGCACATGTTACGAAAGAGCTAAGAAGGAATTTTGACAATAGAAGTGAAAGATGCATTTTTATTGGATACAATGAACAATACAAAGCCTACATGTTATATAATCCAGTCACTAGGAAATTTGTGGTGAGTAGAGAAGTAAAATTATTGGAGGAAAAATCTTGGAGTGATCAACATAATGAGGCAGTGGATAGAGGATATCCATTTTTCCCAATAGTTGAACAGGTCGGAAGTTCAGGACAACAAGGCCCTTTGACAAAATTGTCAAGGTTATATGTGCAAAGACAAACAAAAAGTCATACTTCCAACAAAGTCAAAAGATCCAGTGAGAAATCAAAGAATAATTAGCTTAGAGGAAATATACGAGTAATGTGATGACACAGATTAACGAGCAATATTTTTCTTATTATCTTGTCAACCTACCTTTTTTGAAGAAGCAATGAAAGAAAAACATTAGGTACAATCCATGAATGAAGAGATTGAAGTTGTTGAAAGGAATGAGAGATGTGATCTTGTTGATCTCCCAAGAGGTAAAAACAACATTGGTGTTAAATGGGTGTACAAGACAAAATTGGATGAGAAAGGAAAAGTAGAGAAATATAAGGCGAGGTTGGTTGCCAAAGGATTTGCTTAGCAACCAAGTATTAACTACATGGTGAAACTTTTTCTCCAGTAGCAACAATGGATACTATTTGAGTAGTATTAGCCATTACAACCTAGAATAAATGGCTAGTTTATCAAATGGGCATGAAGTCAACTTTCTTAAATGGAAAACTAAAAGAGGAGGTGTATGTTAATTAGCCACAAGGATTTGAAGTAAAAGGCCAAGAGTATAAAGTGTATAAGTCGAAGAAATCTATTTTATGTTTTAAAGCAATCTTCAATAGCTTGGTACAGTCAAATTGAATCATATTTTCCTAACAATGGGTTTAGTAAGAGCAATAATGAGCCCACTCTCTATACCAGATCAGATCAAGGTAAAATCCATGTAATTTTTATTTATGTTGATGACATAGTATATTCGAGGAATTTGGTGTTAGATGAATTCAAAGCTACTATGAAAAGAGAATTTGAGATAAAAACCCTTTCATGAGGTACTTTTTGGGAATTGAAGTCAAGTAATCTACTCAAAGGATTTTTACATGTCAACAAAAGTATGGTACATATATCTTAAGGAGGTTTAGAATGGACAAATGTGAACCAACAGAGGCACCTATTGCAACATGTATAAAATTGAACAAGCAAAATGATGGACCAACATTGGATTCAACGTTGTATTGGAGGCTTGTTGGTATCCTTATGTACTTTACTGCAACAAGACGTGACGTTATGTATGCAATTAGTTACATTTCCAGATTTATGGAGTCTCCTAAGGAATCTCACTAGAAGGTTGTAAAAAGGATTTTGAGGTATATTGCAGGTAGAAGTAATTATGGATTGTGATACACAAGTTTTAGAAATATTAGGCTTATATGATACATAGACAATGATTTTTCTGCCAGTATTGATGATAGAAAAAATACTTCAGGATATGATTTTCATGTGGGCACAAGTTTGATCTAATGGACATCTAAGAAACAATCGATTGTCTCAATATCTTCTGCAGAAGTAGGATATGTAGTAGCTACTACAACAACATGCCATGCAATATGGCTAAGAATACTTTTGAAATATTTTCACATGTTCAGAAGGAGCCAACTGCTATCTTTTGTGACAAAAATTTAACAATTGCATTGTCAAGGAATCATGTGTTTCACAAAAAAAGCGAGCACATTGACACTTGATATCACTTCATTTGCAAGCTTGTCAACAATCGTAAGATATCACTTCAATTTTGTGTATCTAGAGATCAACTAGTAAATATCTTCACCAAACCATTGGGAATAATTATTTTCAAGTTTCAAAGACAACAATTAAGCATTGTTAGTGTTGATGAATGTAATAGTTGAGATTATGTAGAAGCATTAAAAATATTCTTATGTTAATTGGTCTAGTCAGGCAGTTAGCTATCAGTTCAACTCATTTAGAAAGTTATTTTTAACAACCATGAATCAGGATATTTTTAGGAAACTCATGTAAATTCTATATATCTTTAGAAGTGGTTAATTATAGGTGCTTCTAGAAAATTCCTGGTTTATGAAAAATATATTTAATGATGAGAAGGGCTTGCAATTCCCCAAGGTTGTTTTATCATTCCCTCTTTGCCTTTATAAATATTTTCACTTTAGAACAAGTTAATTTAAATCAATTCCACTTTTGACCCATTGAACATGTAAGTCACTTTAAGATGGTTGGAAATCAATTTCAAGAGATTAAATAATTTCTCTTATCCATCCTCGGTGGTACACATGGGTAGGTTTGAACTTGCCATAAGTGTTAGTTATTGGTAGGTTGGAACTTGCTAGTTCATTGAGTCTAAAAATTTAAATAGTCTAAGTAGAAATTTTACTTAAACTATTTATATAACTTCTTCCTTCCAACTACTAAACCATGGAATTTGAGTGTCAAATATTTACGTCAATCCAAGCTAATTATTGAATCTATATTAAGATTTCTCAGAAGCATCAATCCAAGCCAATTATTGAATCAATACTAAACCTAGAGACACTCTAACTGTATCTACACCATAGAGAGAATGATTGGTCGTCTTAGTTAAGTGACAAGCCAAGACCATGAGTTGAGGTCCAACATATTGGCTCTCCAGCTTCGTGTAGAGGTTAATTGGGTGGGAATGACAACCAACAATTGTGGCTTCAGGTTAGGCGGTACTATCACTATTCAAAGTTGCTAGAAAGCAATATAATTTCAAAAACGCTACAAAGAAATTAATATTTGATACAAGATTATAAATGTTCAAGGTGCATGATCCAGTTTGAAACTATAAGAACTCTGTTAGTATTGAATTACAGGTATGTTGGTAAGATTGATAAAGTCTCTATCATATATTGGAACCTATTGAGGGCATTACACTATGTTAAAACTATATAATCGTTAAATGGTATTCTAATATGCCATATAAAAACATGATAATGGTTTAAAACAACATTCCATGACAAAAGGTTTGACATAGAAAGTTAAACACAACCAAACAACAATATTCCAAACAATTTGACTAAAAATGTAAACCCAAGTTTTTATTTTAATATTTTACAAATTTATTTTTATTACAAATCTTGAGAATTAATATGAAGAAGAAAAACAAGGTTAGTTCTATAATCAATATATTCATAAGACATAATAATAAAATATATTGTTGATTCAATTAAAAAAACAAAAAATAATAAAAATAATAAATTTATTAAATTTAATTTGTTATAGTATAATTTTGTTTTTATTAAGAAAATGAATAAGAATAAATATACATTTTACATATTAAAAGAAATTTAAATAATAATTGATATAATATTATTTCAAAATTTCATAGTTAATAATTATACAAAGATTTAATATATAGAATATATATAATTTACGCTATGCATATTATATTAGAAAATTTAAATTATAAAATATGTTAAAGAAAAATACCATTTGTATATGAACATAGCTATATATATTATGAGGGTTAAAATAATTTTATTTTTTTGTAAGTTTAGCAGGACTACATCTTCATCATGTCCAATATATCATCCCTATCGGGCTGGGAATTGAACCGGTGACTTCACATCAAGGAGTGCTTTAACAGAGCCCGATCCAGTGACTTCACCCAAAGAGTTTTTTAACGAAGCACCCAATCACTGTAGAAAATTAACACACATAACATAAACTCAATAAAATAAACACTCAGAAATATAGAAACCAGACATGGCGGAAAAGGCCTCAACCTTACAACATTCCTCACATTCTCATTATTAATCAAATCCAATGTAATATACAAAGAATGATAATAGTACAAATAAATACATGAGGAAGTTTGTCTCAAGATAGTGCGTCTATCTTGATCAAATTTGGTTGAGATATTTTCTCAACAAAACACTAATCTAGGAGAACTAGTTGGAGAGAATCTCTCATCCTAACTAAACTCCCTAGTTTGAGGAACTAGCTCCTAATTCTCAAGATTTGATTTATTTAATTATGATTTTTGGATTTATAATTGTTTTATTATGAGAGTGAGGCTAACATCCCCCCCCAATGATAAATCCAAAATAAGAACAAGGAACCATCTTCCAAGTTCTCAAGTTGATCATCAAAAAACATTTACCTGAAAAACTGCCAAAGATGGATGCTGAAGAAACTGCAATATGAAGAGACCATGAGTCAACTGCATGTCTGATTAATCTCTGAATGTCGCTTGACAAATCCATCACATGCCAAGCTACAAAAGGATCCAACTGTCCTTTGCTTGAAATCAACATCCTTTGTCCACTAACAAAATGTTGATGATGGCCACTGGCGAATTTGTTAATGATGATCGCCCACTGGCTGCTTCGTTGATGTTGTCGAGACTTTCAATTTGATAACCACTGTCAATTTCATTGACATTTCCCCCCTTTGTCAGCTTAAAGGAGAGACAATCTTCTGCAAATTATTTCTGAACTCTGAACTCCCCCTCTTCAGGTGTAGGAGTGTTTCACTAGTGTACTTCCCTGGTTAACTGCACGAGAGTACCATCTTCATTTTTACGGTTGGTTGCAATATGTGTGAGTGAATTCGATTGTAAAAATTATATAATCTTCTGACCGTGGATGACCATTTCCAGGGATCAATCCATGAATAATCGATCTTCAATCTGCTTGATTGTTGTTGTTTGCTACATTGTGTTGATGAATGATTTGTCTTGCCACAATGGAGACAAGGATGGAGATCAAAACACTGATCTTCCAGATGACCGATTCTTTGACAATGAAGGCAGTTTGGTTTGACTGCAACTTCAGTTTGTGTGTATTTCTGTTTGTCTGCAACTTCAGTTTGTGTGGATTTTTGTTTGTCTTCACCTTGCTCAAAACTAGTTGATGTGATTTGTGCAAGAAACCATGCACTGACAAACTTAATGGGCCTTGAATAATCTAGGATTGGTGTCATCTTTGACATATCCTAAGCCTCATCGATTTCTGTTACTTTGGATTTCTTCCCATGGCTTGATGATTGGTTTGGAAGAAAGTTGAACTGGATCAGGGACCACTTCGACACTTGAAGTTGGTTGGATCAATGACTTGGAATCAACATCTTTATCTTCATTTGTACGGATGAAAGACTTGGAAACATCACGCTTCTGTTGCAACTCATCTCTTTGAAGTTGCGACTCCAGTTGAAGAAACTCAATTATTTCATGTGCATGTTGTAGATTCATTGAAATATCAACAAGAGTTGATTTGCTGATTTGCACCATGTCTTCAGCAGTTGAGAGGATCAAATTGTTAAGAATATTTAATAACTGAATGCTTTTCACCATGTGAACTTGCTGGAACTCACACTCACTTGCTTTTAATACTTGTTGGATTTGTAGAACTCGCTCGCTTGATGTTTGATTGATTGTTGCACGCTCGCTTGAACTTGTTTTAACAATTGATTGTTTGAACTCACACTCGCTTGCTTTCACACTCTCTTGATGCTTGGTTTGAATCAGTTTTAGGCTCACTTGATGTTGTGAGATTTGCACTTGCTTGAACTTACACTCTTGATTGATCAAAAGAAGGGTGTCGAATACTATCGAAAATGCACCCAAGAGAAACACTTACAATGATTTGAATGACTCAGTTAAAAAACAATGGATTCACTTGGTTTAATTGATTCCCTATCAATTCAAAGCGTGGGTGTCGGTTTCAACCGAGAATGCACCCTTACAATTCAACTTAATTTGACTTTGATTACAATCCAACTTACAAATTATGATTTGCAAGTTACAGTTTTGTATTGAGCTTATTAAAGAAATGGTGCAAGTGCAATTTCCAAAAAAATTGTTGTTGAATGGCTACAAAAATTGTTGATGTAGATGACAACTTGATTGGATGTTGATGTAGAAATGTCGTTGACAACTTGATTATGTATTGTTGCTTCTTGATTGCTTGTAGTTTTGTGTGATTACATAAGCTTGAATGGAATTACCTATGTGCATGCAATGCGCTAATTTGTTGTGTGTACCATATTAGAAAGATACCACAGGAAGGTTAGTGTCAAAACTAGACACAAAACAAAAACAATATCAAGAATCATGCGCCATCACAAACATACACATGGTGTACCTAAGATCCCCTTATTCAATTTCGGGCGGATCTAGGATACAATCACCACCAAAAAGATATGTTTTTTATTTAAATATGGGAGTACATCAACCTTCACCTTCTCAAGCAATGATAAATTCAAGCTCACACTCCCTTGAAGCAACTTCTCTTCAAAAAATAAAAGTACACTCTGCTAAAAATCTTTCTTCAAAATACAACAATGAGCTTTCCCTTTTAAAAATCTTCACTTATCACTCCAAATTTCAAAATACTTTCACCTTATTGCTCCAAAATGACAAAACTCACACCTTACTAAAATTTTTTAAAAACATCAACCTTATTAGAAAATGAATCCCAATCTTCACCCTTATTACTCCCAAAATAAAAAATCACTTATTACTCCATTACATAAAGAATTAAAAATACTCCTTATCCCTCCAAAAACTTTACTTTATCATCCCTTTAAACTTATATGAATTTATGATATCACTTTATCATCCCCATTTTTTTTAATCGCTCCTAAAACTCAAGTTTTTTACATGAACCTATATAAAGCCATGCTCTTATATATTTGTTTTATGTGCTAAATTTGATTTTGTTGGATGTTGTTCTCATTGCAGTATGGCAGTAACAAAATGTGTTGCTCTACTCCTTCTCGCACTGGCCGTGGGGAGCACCCACGCCATGAACTTTGTGGTCTCGCTTGTAGAGGACAACAGGACAGACAGATTTGAGACGGATGTAGGGACGGGCTATGCACTGTCGCAACTGAACTTCTCCTCCCAATTCATCTGGAAGACCTTTGACCAACAGTCGCCCACTGACAGGAAGAACGTGACAGCGATAATTCTGCATGTGCGGAACCTGACAGCGATTACCTCTGTGGAAGACAAGGATATCTACTTGAGCTCTTTTAAAGCTGGTCACCATGACATGGTCTGTCCAAAACATGTTTCCTTTGCTAGCTCCAAACTGCAGATCTCCACGGTGGTATCAAGATCCTCATAGTGCTATACAGATCCATCCGTTGGCTCAAAAATTCACAGTGATCCACATGCTGTCGCGAACTTGGAAGAGTCTTTGGCGTTGTTGCTGCTTCCTAACGCTGGTTCTTCACACAGTTTTCTCTTTTGTAATGGATTTACACAGGCTTTACGATGGTGATTATACACTGGAGTGGGCTTATGTTGGTGCTCAAGGCTTTAAGGTGGCTCAACAAGAACCCTCGCAGAAGTTTACGGAGAATGGGGCTCTGGACAAAAAGAGAGCCATTTTGGACAAACCAGAAGGACGGACGGGGGTTTTTCTCTAGTTTTCTCGTGCAACAATGGGGGATTATGATGATGCCTTTATGCACAACAAAGATGGGGTGGTTCAAGCGCGGACAAAGGCCCAAAATCGAGCCACAGTTCTGCAGTTAAAATTGATAGGGGAAATTCACCCAACAGGTCCTACTAGCAATCTACTGAAGCTTTTTGAGCTAGGGATAAGCTCACAACACTAGAAAACTTCATCAGTTAGCTGGTATTAATATGTATTAAGATGACGACATTGAATAACGCAAGGAGCCAAAAGTATATAAGGGTGTGTATCACAACCAGTATGTCGCTAGTCTCGAACTTGGCGAATTATATATTGCAATCGTTGACAGGGAACTGAAACAACAACCCCGACGATAGCAAGATGAACAAAACCACCGCAACCACGACTAGTTACCATTCGATCATTATAATTAGATTGTTAACTTTTCTCCAACATCTTCCAGGGGCGATCCACATCGTCAGATTCATTCGGGAGCGAGAACCTTCACTGGGTTCAAGGTAAGGCTGGTGAAGATAGAATTCATGTTGTGGTATCTGAGGAGCATGGTTGGCTCTTTGTGGGTTTTTATGATGGATTTAATGGGCCCTGATGCCCTAGATTACCTTCTCAACAATCTCTATACTTCGATTTATAGAGAATTGAGAGGACTGATCTGGGATTGTCCCGGTTTAGACGAACCCAATATAGAAACTGATAGTAAGCATGAGAGCTTCTACTTAGAATGTTCACGTATTGAATTGTGGTAACGCACAGCTATACTCCCCTACAAATGCAAGTGAAATTCGGCCCCAACACCACCATTACCCTCCATGTCAACAATCCAAACGACAAAGTGGCAATGGATTACGAATCGTTGGAATTCAAACGCCAGTTCGAGAGGTAGGCCAGTTCGCCCCCTTCTCACAGCTACCAAAGAACTCCTTCAAGCCACAATATCTTATTTCCACTGGGCTCAATATAGTAGAGAGAAGCTCCAATACCACATGTAGAAAATTAACACAAATAACATAAACTCAATAAAATAAACATTTAGAAATATAGAAACCAGACAGGGCGGAAAAAGCCTTAGCCTTACAACATTCCTCACATTTTCATTATTAATCAAATCCAAATAATATACAAAGAATGATAATAGTACAAATAAATACATGAGGAAGTTTGTCTCAAAATAGTGAGTCTATCTGGAACCAATATTTTCTCAACAAAACACTAATCTAAGAGAACTAGTTGGAGAGAATCTCCCATCCTAACTAAACCCCCTAATTTGAGGAACTAACTCCTAATTCTCAAGATTTGATTTATTTAATTATGATTTTTGGATTTAGAATTGTTTTATTATAAGAGTGAAGCTAACAATCACCGTCTATCCAAGACCCAATAGATAGAGTCAATATAATTAAAAATAAAAATATTTTTATATATAATATATTTATATGGAATATAAATAATATTATAAAGAATTAAATGTATCTATGCTCAACTTTGAATTTATAAAGGAATCAAATTTATTGAAGTGTAAAAAACTTGTATTTTTTATTTTTTTGGAAACTAATTTTGTTTTTATGTTAATTTATATAAAATTATGAAATATCAAATAATTTTACATTTTAAAATCTATTTTAATAGCTAAAAATAGCTTGACTTAATAACTTAAATAAATAAGTTTTTATTTACTAATAAATCCTAGTAATAGATTAGGAAAACAAAAACAATTTTTTTTTTTTAAATAGATAAAATAAAAAATAAAATGGCTTTCCAAACAACAACATGATTTTTTAACAAACAAATTTTCCCTAAAATATTTTCCCTGAAATATTTTTATCAAATATATCTAACCAAAATTTTTAACAAACGAATTTTTTCTGATTCCCCTTTCCCGTTTTTTTTATCAAATATATCTAACCAAACTTGAAATTGAAACCCTTAAAAATACCAAACATCATGTTTGTATTGAGGAGGCCAGTGTTATTGCTAAAGTTTCATAGTTCCATCACCGCAAATTCAGGGAAGCCCTTGAGATTGAAAAAAGACCGAACAATCTCAATAGAGAGGACAGATGGAAGATCAGTAGTTGCTGGATCCCAGCCCTCTCTTCCTAGTCATTTTCTTTCCTTCCTCCCCTCCCCTTTTTTAGCTTGTTCTTGGTTTAGTTTCCCCTTGTTATCCCGTATCCTTATATTCTAATAATTTTAACTTATTTGATAAAAACAAAATTTATCACTTTTGGAATCGTCCTAAGTTAATATTTTTATTAATCTATAATTAAAATAATTAAACAATCTATCAATTAATTAAACAACTAAATAAATCTATGAATTTAGTATATTATAGTTTTATTCTATATAATACTTAAATTATTAAAATAAATATATAATAGTTAATACCCTGATGTACAACTAACTATTAATTTAATAATCATTTAATTTAATTTAATATTTATATATTTGTTTATATATTTATAATAATAAATTATTAAAACTTTAATGTAAATTCATGCATCCCTTTAATTGATCTATTTTAATTTTTAATTTAATACCACCTGTCTAACAAGTCGTTTCCCAGTCAAATTTAGTTGTTAGTCAATATAGCCGTTAGTCAATAAATCTATGAATTTAATATATTATAGTTTTATTATATATAATACTTAAATTATTCTATTTTAATATTTATAGGAATAAAAATTAAGAATAAATATAAAATAGTTAATACCTCTTATGTATGACTAACTATTAATTTAATAATCATTTAATTTGATTATTATATATTTATACATACATTTATAATAAAAATTAAATTAATTATAAAATTATTAAAAATTTTATGTAAATTCATAGTCCCTTGAATTGACTTATTTTAATTTTTAATTTAATATAATTATATCCCGGGTCCTGTCTAACTAGCCGTTTCCTAGTCAAAGTTAGCTATTGCCTGGTCAAGGATTATAGTCGTTGGATGTTCTACTCTAAGTATTTAACATGCATACTGGATCTGATTCCTCAACTTGTCCTGACGATGAACTACATGGTGGGTTCGAAACACGTTGACAAATGAAATTTCATGTGATTAACGCAGAAGAATTTCTCATAAAATTGATATGGATCATAGAAGCCTCAATTCAACAACTATAGAGTTTTAACATAAAATTTCAAATTTTTTATATTCATTTTAAAAGGTTTAAAATTAATAAAAGGAAAAAAATAAAAATTACCAACAAGACGAGCAAGAGGAATCATAGAACTCACAATAAGTCCAAAGAAAAAGAGTGAGTAGGCAAGCAAGCAAGTTTTCTGTGTTTTTTTATTTTTAGTATATTAGAACCAACTTCTTAGGATCTAGAAAGTCCAAAATTTGTCTAAGAGTCTCTATATATGTAATGTTTGATCAAGCATTTGGGTAATAGTGTGATCTCACATATTGTGAGATTGTGTGGTTTATTCTACTTTTTGTTTCTCTTATTTTTATTTCTTTTATGTGGATCTATAGAATTTTGAGAGGATTTGGATCGTTTGGATCGTTGCAGTATTGGTTGACAATGAAAAGAAAAAGATCTTGAGTTGAATTTAATGATTGTGTTTGATGTGATTTTTATATATTTAAAAGAAATATTATTATATATGATAGGTAAAAGTTGATTTTAGATTTGTATGGTGTAATGGGTGAAAGAAGTTATAAAAAAAAAAGGATTTATTTGTGAATTGGTGAAAAATGAGTTTTTGGTTGAATGATCCAGGAGGATCTTGTCAGTCCAACATGAGCAGAGTCTTCACTGGTTCAAAGTTGAAGTGGTCTTCAAATGATCATGGTCGATGAGGTCTTGAGCCTTATCAACTTTGCTAGTGTTCGTCGTCAGCGTTCAGTGTTCGGTATATTCAGCTTTGACAATGATGTCAATAGTTGATATGGTTGTCATGGTGTTCGAAGGATATGGGTTTTGTACCTGGTTGTCGACATGTGTTCAGTTCCACCGAGGTTTGGTCGTCGACGTGTGTTTGTCGTCAGTTCCACCGGGGTTTGGTCATCGACATGTGTTTGTTGTCATGAGATATTGGCAAATGTCACATTGTGACGAAGATGTGTTGTAAAAAGGTTTTTAGAACAAAGAGTGTAAAAGTCTAAAAGGCTAAACCCTAAACATAAGTCCTAAACCTAATGATAAACCCTAACACATTAAAAATTATACCTAACACCTAAACCCTAACCTAAAACCTAAAACCATGCATTAACCTAAGTCTAAACCTATTTGGGTCATACATTACGAACCTTTGTAATAAACAACACATAAAACATTACCAAATAGTTAAACCGCGGTCCCTAACCATTGGTCATAACCGCAATGGGACTGTAGTGTGTGAAGACCGAGCAGTCACCGCCGTGTAGACCACACGGAGATATCAATCGTAACTGTGACTGTAACCGTTTTCATGTGAGCGGTGGAGATAGTCGCCACGGTGTCGGAACCGCCGAGTTAAACGTAGCGCTGAAACAGTCATCGAAACCTTGGCATGTGAACGTAGTGCAACTGACCGCTCAATCGGCGGGGCAATCAACAGAACCACCAGAGCCATAACCGCGGGTTATCAACCTGTTCACATGCGTTGTCAGCGCCTCTGGCCGGTTAGCTAACCGCTAACAGTCCTCGGGCTATAATAAGGTTGCAAAGTGGGTTTTGTATGATTTTTTGGTTCGAATGTTGTTAATTAATTACACCTAAGACCTAATGGCATTAAATCATTAACCAAAACCCTAAATTAACCCTAAAAGTTAGCTTGTGCATTCCTAAACTCAGACTAAGGAGTTCAAATGCATCTGGAGGGTTATAAAGATAGTTTGGCTCATTGAAGAGTGGGGGAGAGTGTTTTTTAGAGTTTGTATGCAGATTTTGGAGGATATAGGAAGTTTTGTTTTCAATGTAACAAGAGCATTAGGAGTCAGAATTGGGAACCGTGACAGGTGTTGGAAAGCTAACTCAAAGAGATTTATTGTGACAGTGACTAGAAGTGCCTGTGTGCACAATCAGTTTGGTTAATTTTCTGTGTAATTGAACTCCTAGAATTCAATCCTAATAAACCAGATTCCCATCTTGAAAGCGGACCCAGAGACATAGTCCATCAGGGACAAACTTCGTAATCAATCTTGTTGTCTGGTATCACTATGTTTTTGCTGCTTATTACTTCTGTTTACATATTTCTTATGTTTCAATTCTGTTTTCAATTCATTCCTTTTCAATCAGTTCTCATGGTTAAAGCACCTTCAGTTAACATTCAGTTCACTGATGGCATTAATCAATTCTACTTCAGTGAAATGATCATATAATTTGGCATCAGAGGAGGTTGCATTTGTAGAATTTTGCCAATGAATGTTAACTAGGTCTAAGTCGCAACATGGAGAAGGATTCCTTAAGGAGATTGATCCAGAGATTGGAAAGCGAAGAGTCGCTCATAAGTTGACCATGACAGGATCTGATACAGGTGAAATTCCAAAAACTAAGATGAGCGAGGAACATTTTCAGTAAGCATTCTTGAGTATGCAACAGATGTCAAGATAACTTTACGAAGATAAGAACGTGAGAGATGCAGCTTATTCTTCAAAGACATAGAAGAAGGACAAAGGTAAAGGCAAGGCTGATAAACCTCCTTCACCTCCATCATCTCCATCATCTCCATCACCATCTTCTTTTTCTTCTTCTTCCAGTTCAGAATCTGAAACAGAAAAGAAACCTAAGAAAACATCTCTTTTGAAACTTGATGTAAAATTTGAGTTACCTATTTATGATGGCGAAATGAATCCTGAAAAGTTAGATAACCGGATTACGCAGTTAGAAGTGTATTGTCATATTCAGAACATTTTTGACGATAAAACAAAAGCTCAGTTAACTACACTTAAAATGGGGGCAAAAACTTTAATCTGGTGGGAAAGTAAAACTCTGATAGATGTAAAACGAAAAGGTAAAGTCATCTCTTCATGGTCTATGTTTTTAAAAGCTCTTAGGAAACAATTCTATCCTTTAGGATACGTGCAGCAAGTTGTTATTGATTGGCAACACTTGAGGCAAGGTAAAGGGCAGAGTTTTTATGATTTTACTCAGGAGTTCAGAAAGAAAGCATTGGCTCTTGATATTTCATTGGATACACGTGAAACTTTGTTAAAATACATCGGCAGTTTACATTCATATTTGCAGCAAAAATTATTGATGTTTAATATTGATGATTTTGATGAAGTGTGTGTTCAAGCCATACATGTTGAATCAGGTGGCAGACCATTCAAGTTTTCACCACAATCATCCAAGGAGTTGGAAATCAAGGATTCCAATGACAGCAAGAGGAAGAACAATTCGAAGGGAAAGAAATCATCAAGAACTCAGAAGGAAAGACCTACTTGTTCTCATTGCCAGAGAATCAATCATGATGAATCTAGGTGTTGGAAACTTCATCCTGAACTTAAGCCAAAGAAGTTCCTTAAGGAGAAGGATGAAAAGAAAGCAAATGTAGCAATCCAACAAGATCTAGGCTCCGATTCAGGTGATGAAAGCATGATAACTGCCATAGTTTCGATAGGTAAAACTTCTGACACTGGTTCAAGTTCTAATACTACTGCATCTTCATCAAACATAAATCCTTCAAATGAGGATAAAATAGTTGAACTATTTCACATAAGGGTAAATTCTAAGCACACAAATATAGACACAATGTTTGACAGTGGATCACAAAGCAAATTTAATATTTGAATATTTAGTTAAGAACTTGGGTTTGGAGACACGGAATCACCCAAGACCTTACTCATTAGGTTGGCTAAATAATTCAACTCAGATAAAAGTCACAACGCAGTGTCGATTAAACTTTTCCATTACAACTAATTACATTGATGAAGTGGAATTAGACATGGTTCCAGTAGACATATGTGGAGTTGTCTTAGGAAGTCCTTATCTTTATGATCGTGATGTAGTGTTTTATAGGAGAGAGCATAAATATCACCTTAAGAAAGATGGGGTTGAATTTATTGTCAGGGCACATAAAAGTAAAACTCATTTGAATTTAGTTGTTTATAATCAGATGAAGCGATTAATAAGTTCAAATAAGAGATTTGTACTCATGTGTGTAAAAGAACAACATAAGAATCGACACGATACTTGTTCAAGTTGTGAGTCTCAATTTAAAGATAGTTTGATCAAGAAGGTAGAAATTTTTTTCAGTTCTACTTAAAGAACCCAAACATCTTACTCATAAGCAGGGAATACAACATGAGTTACAATTGATGTCCAAAGCTCCTCTTCCTAATGTCAGAATGTATCATTTCAGTCCAAGTTTGGGAGTTATAAGTTATAGGGATGCAAGTCAGTATTGGGGAAAGTCAGTGTTACATTTCTCTTGTATTGTGTCACCATTTCATGTTTCAAACAATTTTGAAGCCTCTTTTCAATTGGAGAGGAAGCCTATTTGTTTTCATGTCAAAGCCTTTTCTAAAGTAATGTCAAATTGTCTAGTACATAAAAGGGAAACTTATGCATTAAAGGAAAGTGTTAATCAATGGAGACATCATTTAATGAATGAGGAAACAGTGATTCAAACAAATCAACAACCACTTCAATACTTTCAAAGTCAAACTAAGTTGCAACAATCTTCACATTACAATTTGATGGGTTTATTGCAGCAAGTTCACTTAGTAATCAAGCATCAGGAAAGTATATCAAGTCAAATAGCTGGTATGATGTAAAGAATGCCTTTGAATGTTTATGTCATTCCGCAAAATAGATTGTCAGTACATGCCTATAGTATTGAACAACATCTTATAGAGACTGTTTTCAAAGATGTTTATGAATCACTAATTCATGGTACTTCATGGAAAGAAGTCAATTTCCATGTTCATAACAGGTTGTTTAACCATCTTCGCAAGTTGTGCATACTGCAGATGGATGAAACAGTTCACAGATTCAAAATGCGCCATGATCAACATCATTAGGGTCATCACTTTCAGGTTGTTGATCGAATGTATTGGTACATCATCAAGGCAAGGTGGAGAGTGAGGGAGATCTACCCTCACCTGCTATCTGTCTAGTCAAACTTTTGTGGTCCAAAATATTTCAAGTGGAGAGGATTGATCTAGGAGGATCTTGTCAGTCCAACATGAGTGGAGTCTTCAGTGGTTCAAAGTCGAAGTGGTCTTCAAATGATCATGGTCGATGAGGTCTTGAGCCTTATCAACGTTGCCAGTGTTCATCGTCAGCATTCAGTGTCAGGTATATTCAGCTTCGACAGTGATGTCAATAGTTGATATGGTTGTCATGGTGTTCGAAGGATATGGGTTTTGTACTTGGTTGTTGACATGTGTTTGTTGTCAGTTCCGCCGGGGTTTGGTCATCAACATGTGTTTGTCGTATTTTAGAACAAAGAGTGTAAAAGTCTAAAAGACTAAACCCTAAACACAAGTCCTAAACCTAACGATAAACCCTAACACATTAAAAATTATACCTAACACCTAAACCCTGACCTAAAACCTAAAACCTAAAACCCATTAAAAATGCATTAACCTAAGTCTAAACCTATTTGGGTCATACATTACAAACCTTTGTAATAAAAAACACATAAAACATTGCCAAACAGTTAAACCACGGGTCCCTAACCACAGCGTGTGAACACCAAGCAGTCACCGCTGTGTAGACCACGCAGAGATATCAACCGTAACCGTGACCGTAACCATTGTCATATGAGCGGTGGAGATAGCTGCCACAGTGTCGGAACCGCCAGGTTAAATGTAGCGTCGAAACAGTCATCGGAACCGTCGGAGCCATAACCGTGGTTTATCAACCTGTTCACATGCGCTGTTAGTGCCTCCTTCCAGTTAGCTAACCGCTAACAGTCCTAAACTATAATAAGGTTGCAAAGTGGGTTTTGTATGATTTTTTGGTTCGAATGTTGTTAATTAATTACACCTAAGTCCCAATGACATTAAATCATTAACCAAAAACCCTAAATTAACCCTAAAAGTCAGCTTGTGCATTCCTAAACTCAGGCTAAGGAGCTCAAATGCATCTGGAGGGTTATAAAGACAGTTTGGCTTGTTGAAGAGTGGGGGAGAGTGGTTTTTAGAGTTTGTATGCAGATTCTAAAGGATATAGGCAGTTTTGTTTTCAGTGTAACAGGAGCATTGGGAGTCGGAATTGGGAACCATGATAGGTGTTGGAAAGCTAATTCAGAGAGATTGATTGTGACAGTGACCAGAAGTGCCTGCGTGCACAATTAATTTGCTATGTAATCGACCTCCTCAATTCAATCCTAATAAAGCGGACACCCATCTTGAAAGCGGACCTGGAGATGTAGTCCATCAGGGACGAACTCCGTAATCAATCTTGTTGTCTGGTATTGCTGTGTTTTTGCTACTTATTACTTATGTTTACATATTTCTTATGTTTCAATTCTTTTGTCAATTCATACCTTTTCAATCAGTTCTCATGGTTAAAGCACCTTATGTTAACATTCAGTTCACCGATGGCATTAATCAATTCTACTTCAGTTTAATCTATGATTATTTCAGATCATAGAAACTTTAATGGTGTGGTAAAAGTGTGTGGAAAAAAAATTGTTATATTTGGTGTTTGGATCTAAGATTATTTGGTATTTATTTGAGATGTAGTGTATTTTATTAGATAGAGACAATTAGTTTTGTTTTTTTGTCTTTTGTCAAATCCCCTGGTTGATGTATATCTAAATGAATCCACTAAGCTTGATGGTATAAATAATGTTAACTAGAAATTTAAGTTGTTAACAATATTGGAAGGTTATCATTTATGGTAATTGTAAGTGGGGATGAGCCCAAACCCACTATTGCTGCTATATTAGATTGAGAGAAATGAGAACTGAAAGCGAAGGTGCTGCTATGAATGTCCTTAAGGGACAATATAATTCCTCACATCAGAGATTGCAATTTCATTTCCAGTGTCAAAGATCTAAGTGATAAGTTAGGAGATATTGGTGAAAATGTGTCCAATACTAACTTGGTCACCATCACATTAAAAGACGGTGCAAGATTATCAAATTTTTATTTAAGCCTTTTAGTTAGAGAGAAGCCCCCTGCGTTTGATGAATTGATAGGGATTCTTGTCCAAGAAGAAGAGAGGACGAAGATCTTTGATTTGGGCTCTAATATTTCATATTTGGCATTGATAGCCAAGGGTAAACAACCATTCAGAGGTAAGTTGTGGGACAAAAACAGAGGAGGCAAGTTTTAAGCAAAAACTGGGCTAGGGGTAGAACCTGCGAAGTTTTGTTTAGACTCATTATATTTTGTTTTATAACAGTCTTTAGAGCGATTCCCAGGTTTGCCACAATAATGGTAATCATCATTTGTGTTATCATGAGTTGGAAATTTAGATTGAGCCATACCTTTCTGTTTTGCTTGAAACACGCCTCCTTTGTTTCTGTCCCATGGTTTACCTCTGAATGGTTGTTTACCCTTGGCTACCATTGCCAAATCTGAACAGAGCCCAAATCAAAGTTCTTCATCCTCTCTTCCTCTTGGAGAAGAATCCCAGTCAATTCATCAAATGTAGGGGGCTTTACTCTAGTTGAAAGACTTGAAATAAAAATTTGATAATCTTGCACTAAGCCTTTCAATGTGATGGTGACCAAGTTAGTATTGAGCACCTTTTCAACAATACTAGCTTTGGATCTAACTAAAGTGTTATTCAATTACAGAGGTAAGGGGATCTTTTTTATTTAAAAAGTGGTAAAATCTATCATAACTTAGTTTTCAAACTACCAATAGGACAATTATCATTGGCTACTATTAGTGTATGCAGGTTGACTCATCTATGTTATTCAAGGAAAACCACACCACCCTTGCTAGTGTTTAGTAAGGGGAAAGGCTTTCATTCCTGCGAAATGCCTTTGGGTCTTGGGCTGTTAACTTATGTCCTAAAAAGACAAACTCCTAGCCAAGCAAAAACAATTTTATGACATACTCCAAGCCCTCAATAAACTTATTATTTACAAGTTTTATTTCTTTTATTTAGAGTTTATCATATATATATATATATAATCAAAAGTAGTTACCATGGATATTTATTAGAAAAGTTGTAAGATGCATGGAGCCTATCATTAGAAGATATATTTGCATTGTTTTTATTTATAGAAATTCTATTTTTTCAGAATTAGATCAACAATGAAGCCATGTGCACATTATGGTGATAATTTATGGCAATTGTTACTTTTAATTTAAAACATTTTCATAAATAATTTTTTTTGAATAAAAGATGTAAAGAAAGATCTAGCTAATATGGATCCATATCACTAGATTCCTTATAATATCAACATGAATGATCTAACCCTACACCATATTTTCTGATTTTCATTGATATGAATGGTTTAACCCTAAACCATATTTTCTGATTTTTCTGACTTAAAGAATCTTATAATAAAATAAAAACTATGAATTTGGTTATTTGATATTGGAAAAAAGTTTATTTTCGCAATATAACTTACAACTCTTTCCATAATGTTTGAACTCTAAAAATCAAATATAACTATATGTTCATTTCCATATATATACTTATGTGCAAAATATGTATAAAAGAAAACATCCACTAAAATTTTAAAATCGATATAATAAATAAAACTATAAATTAAATAATAAATATTAACTTTATCACAAACAACTGCCATCTCCATGAATATGAATATACTCTCTCAAAATTCTATTTTCTTTAATAGTCCAAGCCATGCTATTGAAATTTTCGTTTGAATAAGTAAGAGATCTACTTATTTTCCCAAATTATATCAACTATGGTTTGTGTCATAAAATTTGTGCATTAAGATTATGAATGTATTTTTTAAATTGTTTTTAAAGTTATAGAAAATTGTATTGTCAAAAAAACAAAATACATTTAAATTGTACGTAAAAAAAAAAATGTATTTTTCAAACTGTTTTTAAAGTTATACAAATTGTACGATCAAAAACAAAAAAAACAAACTATGATGGTTAATATTTATGAAGTTGTGTAAAAGGTAAATATTTATGAATTTACATAAAAAGTAGGTATGTAAAATAAATATTTATGAATTTGCGTAAAATGTAAATATTTATGAATTTTAAAAAAAGCTATAAGCAAATTATGATGGTTAATATTTATGAATTTGTGTAAAAAGTAAATATTTATAAATTTACATAAAAAGTAGGTATGTAAAATAAATATTTATGAATTTGCGTAAAAATAAATATTTATGGATTTAAATAAAAAGTAAATATGCAAAATAAATAGCTATTTTCAAAATGTCACTTAACATGTAAGTTAAATTTAAAATTCCAAACCTGCTGAAAATACATATAGAATTATTTCTTTTTCACACACCAAACTAGTAACTTGGAACAATTTATGACGGTTAATATTCGTGAATTTTCATGAAAAATAAATAACTGTCCTCAAAGTCACTTGGTAAATTTGAAATTCCAAGTGTTTATATAATTATTTCATACTCAATTTATAGATTGCTACATAGCATTTAATTATGTAGCAATGGATTTTGTGATACATAATATTATTAGTAAAGCATATAGTAAAGCAATTACAATAAGGTATATATATTATGAGTTTCATGATTAAATATATATTTGATCATATTTTTACGGAATTTGTAATTTTTATTATGGGGGATTTTAATTATAATTTTGGAAAGTTTACTAATACATGTTGGTTTTGATTTAACAATAATTTTTTTATGGTATGAGAATCTGGATCTTGGTTTGATTCCCGAACTGTATTTGACAAAGTGTTGGAAGAATCACTCCACCTTTATAGAATCCGTAATTTCCACCTTAGAAATCTTAATTACCAATTTGGAAAGTTTACCAACACCTAAAAATTTTGGTGTAAAGACAAACCTCTTAAGTAATGTGGATATACAAATTTTGGTGTAAAGACAAATCTCCTAATGTGGATATTGCTGGTCTAACATCATGGAGTAAGTTAATAACCTACCAGATATTTTTTTATCAGGTTATGAATTTGTGGAGATCCATTTATAAAATTTGATAGTGATTCCAGTGAAAGATCAAAATTTAAATAAAGCAGAGAAGAGCACAGGCTATAAAATCTACACTTCAAGCAGATGAAGAAACAATCTGTCCTATAAACTATCTTTAACAACGTAACGTTAAAATAATTTCTTTCTTTCTTTTTTCTTTCTCCCAAAACCCACTTAGCTCTGCATCAATGTCTACCACTGTTAATTCCAGTGAAGCAAGGTGCTGACTAAACAAAACATATTGTGCTTTAAACATCAGTTTAACCGCCAAGTGAGGAGTTTAAGCATCCCTGCATAGGCATTTGCATATCCCAAGTATTTGCTTAACCAGAGATGCAAATACCTGTTTAAGCAGCAACACATGGATATGCGAGCACATCGCTTCAATCGACTCACTTGCAGATGTTCTGGGAATTAACAATGATAAACATTGATGCAGAGGTAAGGTAGAGAAGTGGGTCTAATGATATTTGCTCATTTAACGATGCAAATCACACCCAACTGCTCCACGCAGCCCACAGTAATTACATAAAAAACCTACTCTCAACATTGTTGATTGTAAATTTAATTTTGATTGTAAATTTAATTGCGTTCAATTGGACAGAATCTGCATATACGTTAGTACATGTGCTGCTATCCAAATAGACTATTTGATTCCCACATGTAAAAAAACCAAATTTACTTACTTACACGGATGGTTTGCGAACATTGGGCATTTCATGACCACTTTTCAAGATATTTTTATACAACATATCCATTGCATTCACAATTCCACCGGATGCTTTGTCTAAAGTTGACCTCATGGCTCCACAAGATAGTTTCAATATTGCTAGAGATTGACCCTATCACACACTAACCGGGCTTTCTCCCATTTACATGATGGGAAGTCTCATCGACTTCGTGTTTAAGTCTCATCGATTTCAAGTCTTTCTGGGCATAGTCAAAGTTCTCTATGCTACAATATTTTGATTCTTTTACTACATATTTTTAGAATCTGAATCATATGTATTTGGGTCTCTAATTTTGTGTTTTGTACTCTCACTATGATGCTTAAATTATTACCATATGTCGGTATTTGGGTCGCTAATTTTGTGTTTTGTCCTCTCACTATGATGTTTAAATTATTACTATATGTGGATACACATGTCTGATTACTAGGATACTATTTGGCACCAGGGTGGATCATTGTGACATTCTGGCTTTCTATAACACTAAGCTGATTTTCTGAATGATCATATGCCCCAAATATTTTGAAAAATATACTAATTTTATTTTACATCGCTAATTTTGTGTTTTGTCCTCTCACTATGATGTTTAAATTATTACTATATGTGGATACACATGTCTGATTACTAGGATACTATTTGGCACCAGGGTGGATCATTGTGACATTCTGGCTTTCTATAACACTAAGCTGATTTTCTGAATGATCATATGCCCCAAATATTTTGAAAAATATACTAATTTTATTTTACATTAATACCAACGTTTTTTCATTCTAAAAAAAGACACCAAATTTACTTACAACTATTTAATATAGATTATCCCCCAAGTAAATATATTTATTATTATAATGGTCAATTCAACACACAAATCTCAATTGCCATTTTTAAAGTCTATTATAATCATGAACCTATCATACAGTTTCAAGTGTGCTACAATCAATATTTCACTTTTACCTATTTTATAGCAATAAGAACACTTTTACCTATATAATGTGGTGTGGTTGTGAAGATTAATCTACATTATAAGTTTTCTAGAGCTCATGGCCTTTTTGGGCTTAATGTTCTTTGCTTGTAGACATCTAGTGGAGTCATTATGTGAATATGGTGATTCTAAAGTTATCATTGAAGGGGTCTTTGGAAACTACAATTTCATGCCTTTCAATTTGGGCAATTGGATGGACCAGATTGAGCTCTTAAAACAAGGTTCTATGACTATCCATTTCATAAATGTATACACAGATTTTAATCAAGAGGCAAATAGGCTATCAAATCAAGGTATATCAAATGATCTTGATATTATATTTTGCAGGTTCAAATCGGATGATGCGGTGTTGGATGAGGGAGAGATTGACTTTCACTTGATTTCGTTGGTTGATCCACATGCATATATTTTCCTAATCCTCCCTTTTTGGTGTATATTTTGATAGTTTTATTATTTTGGAGTTGAATTTTCTGTCATTTTGTTCAAATCACTGTTTAGTTATTTTTAACACACTGGTAATGTTTATGAGAATGTAGTTGCACTTATTTTGCTTATGGTGCTTACTTTAGCATCATAGTATCTGAACTATATTGCACAATGCCGCAACTTCTGGAATTTTTTTATATATGTACTTGTATTTTCTCTATAATAGAATTATCGAGTATTTTTTTCTTCTGAAAAAAAATCTTGTCACTAAAAAATTTGTAATGAACAAAGAGTTAAAATTCTTAGAGGAAAAAACTTGGAGTGATCAAGATAATGAAGCAGTGGGTAGAAGATATCTATTTTTCTCAATAGTTGAACAAGTGGAAAGTTCAGGACAACACAACAAGTCTCTTTAGCGAGATTTCCAAGGTTACAAGTGCAAAGACAAGTAGAAAGTCCTACTTCTAGGAAAGAGTCGACAAATCCAATGAGAAATCAAAGAACAAGGAGCTTAAGGGAAATCTATGAGCAGTGTAGTGACATGGTTCATCAAACAAATTTTTCCTTATTATCCTGTAAGCCTACCTATTTTGAAGTAGTGAAAAAAGAGCATTGTGTATAAGGCAAGCCAGGGTGCCAAAAGATTTGCTCAACAACCAGGTATTAACTATGGTGAAACCTTTGTTCTAGTAGCAAGGTTGGATACTACTTGAACAATGTTAGCCATTGCAACCTTGAACAAATGGCCAGTTTACCAAATGGATGTGAAGCCAACTTTCTTAAATGACAAACTAGAAGAGGAGGTGTATGTTGATCAACCACCAAGATTTGAAGTAAAAGGCTAGGAGTGTATAAGTTGAAGAAAGCTTTGTATGGATTGAAGCAATCTCCAAGAGCTTGGTATAGTCAAATTGACTCATATTTTCTTTACAATGGGTTTAACATGAGCAGTGATGAACCCACTCTCTATACCAAATCAAATCAAAGTAAAATCCATATAGTTTGTATTTATGTTGATGACAAGATATATATAGTGTTCCACGGGGATGTGTCCCTTAGTGTGGGGTGAACACACCCCACGCTTCCCACGCACTTGGGATGGCGGATGCCTAGGGAAATGTTTCCCCATGTCCCCCTTTTGGGGAGACACAGGGGGAAACATTTCCCCATTGTGGAGGACGCGTCCTCCCAAAAGGGGGACACCCAGAAGCACTCGTTTTGGGTTTCAAGAAATTTTGTGTGGGGAAGCCTAATATTCAAGCCTATGGTGCTATTATTGCTAGGAAATTCATGGTAATGCTAAATTATTAAAGTAAAAGTGACATTCTCCTTTATCTTTCATTTTCATCCTTTTACTTCAATTTTTAACAATACTATGAAATGTCTCGAGATATTTGAGAGTGGTTCTAACCTCATTGGATTTCATATGGAGAAAGTATAATTTTAGATCTCACTAAAAAATCTAGCATACTTAATGATTTTTCAAGATTTCAAGATCCGGGGGATTGTAACGTTTCCATTGGATTTTGTCATGTATGAGGGTCTGGAACTTGTATTTAATCAAGAGAATCAAACCCTTTATGTACCTTGATGTTAGTGACATTGGTTGTCGAACTCCTCTATCATGACCCTATTAAGAATGTACCCATCACTCAAACAAAATCTTGACTTGACATGCTATATTTTTTCTATCTTATTTTAATGCTTAGAGAGTGATATTAATGACGAAGATCCCAATACAAGTAATGATTTTGATGATATGTAGGTATTTGTTGTAGCATGATTTTTTTTGGATGCTAGAGGCTATCTAGGGCCTGTTTGTTGATATATATTTTTGGTTCAAAGATGGATTGTAGCCAGTGCTATTTTGGTTATGTGCACCCTAACATGCTATATAAATGAAAACTTTTTCTCATTTGCGTATAAATGGTTTGGATTCATATGGATGCACATGAATGTATATTTTTTTCTTTAAAATTTGAATATTTAGGTGTGTTTGGTCCACTAGATTTTTGGTCTAGTTTTCTTAATGGGTGTGGTCCAGTTCTGACCAATTCTTGGTTCAGAGGGTTTTCCAGTTTGATCACTGGTTTGGTTCCGATAAATTGGTATCTACTATAGCCTATTTTGCTTAGTACTAATCTGATTCTAGAATGATGGATGATGAATTTAAATTTAAATTTTAAATCAATTTACATTCTAGAATGATGAATGATTAATTTAATTTTTAAATCAATGTAGATCCTAGAATGATGAATGATGAATATGGATCAATGTATTTCATAACTTAATTCAATTATGTATGGATCAATATATTAATGTTTTCAATATTGAATATGAATTTGTATTGTGTGTGTGAGTGTGTACCCCGACGTCTCCCCATCCCCCCTAAATTTCCATAAAATTTGAGGGTACTCCTACATGTCCCCTTTGTGCGTCTCCCTGCAACTGTGTCCCACTGTCTTCGAGTCTTGGTGGAACATTGGATATATACAAGGAATTCGATGTTAGATGAATTCAAAGCTGCTATCAAAAGAGAATTTGAGATGACAAACCTTGGTCTCATTAGGTACTTTTTGGGAATTGAAGTCAATCCATCTACTCAAGGGATTTTTATATGTCAAAAATAATATGCTGCATATATCTTAAAGATGTCTAGAATGGACAAATGCAAACCAACAAAGACACCTATTGCAACAGAGACACAATTGTGCAAGTAGGATGATGGACTGACAATGGATTTGATATTGTGTAAGAGGCTTGTAGGTAGCCTCATGCACCTTACTGCAACTAGACCTAATGTTATGTATGCAGTTAGTTACATTTTCAAATTTATGGAGTCTCCCAAGGAATCTCACTAGAAAGGTGGAAAAAAGATTTTGAGGTATATTGTAGGTACGACTAATTATGGATTATGGTACACAAGTTCAGAAAACAACAACCTTATAGACAACGTTTTTGTTGCAAGTGTCGATGATAGGAAAAACACTTCATGCCATGCTTTTCATTTGGGCACAAGTTTGATCTCATGGGCATCTAAGAAACAACCGATTATTTAATATATTCTGGAACAAAAGAGTATGTAGCAACTACTACACCAACATGCCATGCAGTATGACTAAGAAGAATTTTGAAATATCTTGCACATGTTGAGAAAGATCCAACTACTATCAATTGTGACAACAATTCAACAATTGCATTTTCAAAGAATCATCTGTTTCACAAGAAAAGTAAGCACATTGTCTCTTGATATCACCTATTTGCGAACTTTTCAACAATGGTGACATATCACTTAAATTTTTTGGATCTAGAGATCAACTAGTAGACATCTTCACCATACAAATAGGATATTTTTAGAAAAACCATACAAATTCTAGATATCTTTAGAGGCCGTTAATTATAGGTGATTATGGAAAAGTCATAGTCTATGTAAAATCTATTTAATGATGAGAAAAACTTACAATATCCTCATTCCCTCTCTATAAATCTTTTCACTTTACAACAGGTTAATTTAATTTCTATATTCAAGTTTTGTGATCCATAATGAATTAAGCAAGGTCTTTCGGTAGAAATCACATAAGAGAAATTTTTGGCCGACGCTATTGGAAGTAATGGAGAAAGCTAAACTTAGATTATTGTTATGATGATGATAGGATTGAGACTCTAATCTTAGACCTCAGATCCTAATATCTAGGGAGTGGTTGAAACCATCCCATTAGTGTGAAAGCCTATATATTTGAGGCTCATCTGACTCAATGTAATAGGGCTTGTATGAGTGTTTGTACACTCTCCAGGTATCTCTCCTGGAGAGCCATTTAATATATAGTTAATATATTCAGTTTTTATCATGGTATCAGAGTTGCAGGGCTATCGATCTTGTATGCTGAGTGAAGGTTTTGCCCGGTGCCACTGAGGTGAGATTGTCACGTGGTTTGGGGTTAAAAAACATGTCGATCCACTGTGAAACTTCACGTGCATTTTATTTTAACATCCAGTTGTGAATCCGTGTTGTATGGTTGCGCCGATCTTCGCGAATTTGTGGTGGATAATCGCGACGACCTTGTAAAGCCTGTGGCGTGGCAAAAGGGGCACGTTCAACCTCCGTGCTAAAGACCAAATCCGTGGGGAGAGCGTGGAGAAACAAAGCTGCGTGTGACTGCGATTGATCTGTGCAGAGTGGTGAGGACTGCCACGGAGGCCGTTGTCTGGCTAGACCGCTGTTTGGCTGGATCGCTGAGGTAACGTGGTTGTGGAGAATTCTTTTTGGAGGATTCTTGGAATCCATAATCACTGCGTGGAGAAGGCCACGTGGTGGATGCTGGAGATCAGCCAGTGGAGGCTGCATGAGTGTGGACACACAGAGAAGCTCACACAGTGCATCAAAAATTTCACACCGACTCTATTTTTTTTGTTTCTTGTGGTGGGATGCGTGTTTAAGGAAGGCGGTGACTGTGCTATCGCTTGTGATTGAGGACTGCGGATTGCCAGTGATTGATTGAGGACTGCGGATTGCCAGTGATTGATTGAGGACTGCGGATTGCCAGTGATTGATTGAGGACTGTGTAGGAAGCCATGGAGGAGGTACCGTCCCAGTGTGGAAAATTGTGAGCTGGGCACACTTCTCGGCATTGTTTTTTGGATCGTCGTTGGATCGTAGCTGGAACTGTCAGCCAGCGTGGAGGAAACTGAGCGGAAGGAGCCTGAGATCGCATGAAATCCGTCGATTTGGCGTGGATTGAATCTAGAACCGCAGAGAGTGGAATTCAACCTCAAATCTGGAGTGATCATTTTGGAAATTTTATTGTTTGAGTAACCTAGAAGTTGCAGGTTGTGGAGATCTGAAAACCAATTGGGTAAATTTCTCTTCTAAGTTATTATATGCCACAATGAAAATGTGAAAGTTCGTGCTGATTTGAACCCATCTTCAGAAATATGTGTTATTGCTAATTACATACATCAGAATTAGATATTGATAGCGTTTCCAGCTTGTGAGAGGTCGTTTTGTTGCTCGTCGCCAGAGCCGAGGGCACTGAGACTTGCGTGGCACAGAAGCCACAGTCTACAAGGTTCTATAGTTGAAGAGCTGCCAAAGGGAGAAGTTTCCCGCCTACGTGGTAACGGGATTGTTGGAGCTCGTTAGAGGACCGTGTGGAGTCGAAAAGAAATCTTGAAGCAAGATAAAGCGAGATAAGCTGGACTTTAACAACATGTCTATATTTGAAGATATTTTTGATTCTGATGATGCTCTTTTTCTCATGTGGGCATTTGGCATTAACATGAGTAGTATGTTTGAGTCAGAAGAAATTTCAGAAAAATAATGTGGTTCTGTTGATGACCATGAGAATCAAGAGGCACAGTTTGTTGTGCAAGATCCTGAGATTGAAGACACACAAGATGATCTTCAGAAAGGGTGTAAAGAGGAACAAAGTGTCGAAGTTCAATTGGACGAGCCACATGAAGCTGATTGCAAAGACATGGAAGAAGAAGACAAAGCTGGAGAGAATTTAATTTGTGATGATTTCATTAATATTTCTGTGTGTGTAGACCTTACATCAATGAATGATGAAGACATCATAGCTGACTTTCAGATGGTAGACACCAGAAATAGTGAGAGGGAAAATTTTCCTATCTAGCCTGTCATAATCTTGAGAAGGGCGAGAATAAGAATTCAAGCTTTCCATCACTGGGGAAGAAATGAGGTGAAGATACTCACTACCTCATGGCGAGGAAAGTGAAGATGAATCCTCGACTAAAGATGAACAAGCATGGATTCACAAGAAAAAAGACCAAATGAAAACCTCTGTTACCAAGTTTTTCATGTTTTAATTGTAAGCCTCGCTGAGACTAGACCAACATGCGTATGTTATTGTTCAATACCCTTTCTCCATTAAGGGGGAGTGTTGGAAGTAATGGAGAAAGCCAAACTTAGATTATTTTTATGATGATGATAGGATTGAGACTCTAATCTTAGACCTCAGATCCTAATATCTAGGGAGTGGTTGAAACCATCACGTTTGTGTGAAAGCCTATATATTTGAGGCTTATCTGACTCAATGTAATAGGGCTTGTATGAGTGTTTTGTACACTCTCCAGGTATCTCACTTAGAGAGCTATTTAATATATAGTTAATATATTCAATTTTTATTAGATGCGTTTTGAACCAACAAGTGTGGTTCATCATCAGGACCAGATGAAGAGGCAGACCATGGCAAAGGCTTAAATAGAGAGCAATGTAGAGACATGATTTCAATTTGGCTTTGACTAGTTGAACATGTAAGTTACTTCAAATAGATGAAAATCAATTTTGAGAGATTAAATAGTTTCTCATATCCATCCTCGGTGGTACACAATATTTGCAAGAGTTATTGGTAGGTTTGAACTTGCTAATTCCTTGAGTCTGAAGACTTAAAAATGCTTGGACTACTCGCTGAGCTATATGGAGAACTTTTACTTAAACTACTTATTTAACTACTTATTATTCCAACTACAAAACCATGGAACTTGAGTCTGAAATATATACATAAACATTCATTCCCACCACAAAAAGTGATTGAACTCTTAAATAATGATTAATATTCAGTTTTTAAGATTTCTAAAAACATCATCCAGGCCAACTATTTAATCTATATTAGACCTAGAGACGTTCTAATTTTATCTGTAGCCTAGAGAGAATGATTGGTCATCTTTGTTAAGTGACAAGCCAATACTATGAGTTGAGATTCAATATATTGGCTCTCTATGCTCTGTGCAAAGGTTAAGTGGGTGGCAATGCTAACCGTTGGTTGTGACTTCAGCTAACACGGTGCCATGATCCAGTTTGAAACTATAGGGACTCTGTTAGCATTGGATTTCAAGTATGCTGGTCAGATTGATGGAGTCTTTGTTAGATATTAGAGCCTATTGAAGGCATTATGTCACTATGTTTAAAATACATAATTCTTAAATGGTATTTTAATATGACATATATAAATACGATGATGGGTTGAAAACAACATTCCAAGACAAAGGGTTTGACTTAGAAAGTTGAACCCCACCCACCTTACAATAATATTCCAAACAATTTAACCAAAAATCCAAACCCAGTCTTGTTGAAAAATATATTTTAGAATTTTTCAAATTAGATTTTGAGAATATTCTGAATGGTTTTGAGAAAATATTCTGAAATTTGAGGAAAAGTAGCTTGTTCTTATTCATTGGGTTTCAACACTAGTAATCTCACAACGTTGAAGAATACTTTTGAAATATCCAATCAAGATAATTTTTACTTTCAGTCTCAATTACAGTTTTTTGAAATATCCTGAAATTTGATAAACAAAAGTAATGTCAAATAATTACCTTTATTTTTGTCCATCAAATTTTAGAAATATCCCTAATCTGACTAACAAAAATAATATTTTCTAAATTTGCAATGGAGATAATTTCCACTCTTAATATGAATGTGGCTCTAATCAAAATATTCATAAGACCCCAAAAAGAAGAAAGTAGGTAGCTATTTACAAGTAATTAGAATGTGTTCTTTCGTACTGAAGTGGAGCAATGTAATCAGTGAAGATGTATGTTCTCTCTAAACAGTCTTATTGATTTTTTTGCCACATGTATAGTTATTTGATCTAATAATAAACTTCAAGTTTTTGTCAGATTATCTAGATTGTAAATTTTGGGAGTATCTTGAAATTTGACCAAAAAGAATGAGGTCAAACTGTTGGAGATTTAACTCCTACTTGTCTTATGCATATTGAATGAGATTCCTTATCATAAATTTAATTGTTATGTCAGTTGGATAGTTGTTAATTAGTTGGATTTGAGAGATTTAGTCCAACTAAAATAACTCCTACTTTAAGAATTGGTTGAGAAATTCTCTCAACTAATTGATTGTATGGTTAAGATAGTGTTTCTATCTTAAATCAATAATTAATGTACTTATACGTGCACTTAATGTAATGCAAAATAAGTTTTGTGTAGTTGGTTTCTTAAATCAAACAATTGAGTTTCCTATGGTTCATCACATTCCAAGAATATCTTATAATTTCAAAAGGTTAAAGAATATTCTCAAAATTTTAACTTTCATTTTAATTGCGATTTTGAAAATATCTTGAAATTTGATGACCGCGGTTAAATAATTAACCTTGCTTTTGTCCATCAAATTTTGAGAATATCCCATACTCTCCCTAACAAAAATAATATTCTCCAAATTTAGGATAATTTCCACTCGAGTCTGTACGCCAGTTATCTTTCACGTACAAATGACTCCTAAGGAGCAAGCATGTCAATCTTAGTGGGACTAAAACTCGGGTGTGGAGGATAATATGAGTCCTCCATACCACCCAAGCTACACCCACTTGACAGATTTACTTATAACCTAAAGAAATAAATTCCTATTTATTGAAAAGTCCTGATCATGGATTAAGAAAACAAAAGAACAAGTTATTCACTATCTTTTTAAATAGATAAAATAAAAAGTATCTAACTTTCCAAACCATAGAAAAACATTTTTTCCTTTTTATCAAATATATCTAACTACCAAACTACAAACACATAAATGACAATGTTATCTTAAAAAAAAAAAAACCATATATCTGCGTGGGACTTGGCAATGTTGAAATCCTAATGATTTTGTACACTTAAAAAAACATAGAGTTTTAACAAAAAAAATTCATTCATTTTTATGAAAAACTTCATTTTAATAGGTTTAAATTTAGTAGCAAAAAGACAAATATATCAAACACTAACAAAAGGATAAGGGGTGTTTGATATATATATATATATATATATATATATATTTTTTTTCTTTTTCTAGTGGCTTGTTGCCAAAGCTTCAATCCTTCATCTAGTGCTATTGTGACAATATTGTGTGCTAGTGTTTGAACTTTGTTGAGGGACGTTTAGGTCAGTCTGTGTGTCCTTTTACATGTAGGGGAAATCCCCACAGGGAACCAAAACCGTCTCTTTGTGACACAAGGATGTCGCCAAGACAGAGATAGAGGAGTAGAAGGGGTGGTAGTGGCAGAACCCAGTTTGGATAGAGGGGGGTGAGGCTCTATGCGCATGAATCTGTGGCGACATATTTCAACACAATTCTACCAGAAACATGCAAGGAGATAAGGGATTTAGAGATAAAAGATGGGGAGGAGAGGCGGTTTATGTTAGACTTTGAATTGCTTAAGAACCTAGCAGGGTGGGTGCCTGACGGTGGGAACATCAGGGATAGAAAGAAGCAGTACTTGAACTCAATTGTGCTTTATTGGAAAATGAAGATGTTGTTGGGTTTGGTATTGAGGGACAAGTAGGTAGAGAAGTACAAGATCTTCACCTCCTTGGAGGATGTCAAAAGGATGTTGAGAAACTTGAGGTTCTCTGTGGACAAAATTGATGCTCACCTCATGCATGTGGAGAGCCATGTTCCTTCTGAGTCTAATGGCGATGATGCCAGAGACCCTCTTGGCTTAAGTGTGTTGAAAAATGTGCAACAAGAAATGTTAAATTTAGAATGTGCTAAAAATAGGACTCCTAAAAATAGCATGTCTAAAAATAGCAGTTTGGCCAGTGAGGTCATTGGCCACATTGGGTGAGAGGTGAAACTGCTAAAAATAGCATTTCTGGGTCCCTTCCTATTTATAGCAGTTCCTAGTCTAACTATAGGAAGTAAAAACGAATTTGGTCTTAACAGCAGTTGGAAATATGAATGAATTAATTCAGTGGATTTAATTAGTTAAGGAAATTCAACTTTGAAGTCTTTGTGAGCATGCGCATGAGTTGTCCCACTAATTGAGGAATTTATCCTTAATTTCCTCCATTGATTGATGGAATAAGTATGAGTTCTATAATGAGAGAATCAGTTGACTTAGTTCTAACTAGTCAAGTCTAGTTAGATTATTTTAACAAGTTGTTAAAATAATAAAATATAGTTTGTTAATGCTTGTATGCATGTGACAACTATTATTTTAGATAACTAGGGATTCACTCATGGATAACTGTTGCATGTCAGTTCTGTCAGAGACCCAGTTGAGATCAGATGTGGGACAGTGTACTATCAGATGCTATGATATTTCTAGTAGGTATTCCTTGCATGAGGAAGGAATCTATTTTCTTCTATGACTATGTAGTTGGACCTGAGGTGATTGCAGGTATCATCAGGCCAACTTACAGCCTATTTAATGAGGCCTAGGTAGTCCATGATTTTCATCTTCTGATTGAAGATCATCAAAGTACAGAGAGAGCAGGATAGCTATTGAGCTGATTCTTTTTGTATCTTGAAGAAGATTTCCGCTTGATTGATAATACATGGTTGGGGTTTTATACTGGTTCTTTCCCCTGGATATATCTTGTGTTATGTGTGATTATTTCTCTTGATCAGTTATGCATGTTTCTACTTGATGTTGCTCATGAATTCGATTATGCTTCCGCTTAATGTTTTGTAGAAGTAGAACAAGTATTATGCTTTAGGACATTACATATATCAATTTGTTCTACAGGTGAAATTTCTACATGGTATCAGAGCTAGCTGATTTGTAGAAAAAGTTCTACATGATATCAAAGCTAGCTGATTTGTAGAAAAAGTTCTACATGATATCAAAGTTAGCTGATTTGTAGGAAAAATTCTACAAATTTCTACATGGTATCAGAGCACAGGTGATCAAGCAAGAACAATATACTAGCAGGAGAAATTCGAAGTTTAATATTCGGGATATAGATCTCAAGTTCTTATCACATCTATTTCATCGATGGCATTCTATGGTTTGAGGCTTAAGTATGCCCTTGATGGCAGCTCAAATTATATAGCTTGGAAGGATCACATGGAGGCAGTTTTGGAAGATAATGGCCTTAAGGATTTCATTGATCAAGAAATTCCTAAGCCTACTGACAAGACTGAGCAGGTGGAATGGAGGAAGTGTGTGGCTAGAGCTAGGAGAATTCTCTTGGAGGGAGTGCGAGATCACATTGTCTCGAGCCTCCATGGGAAGGAGACTCCGCATGCAATGTGGAAAACATTGAAAGATTTATATCAGAATAGCAGTGATCAGAGGAAGCTGGCACTGAAGGACAAACTTCGAAAGATCAAGTGTGAAAGGGATGAGACAATCTCTATGTATCTAACCAAGCTCATCACATGCAGGGATGAGCTTGCAAGTGTAGGGGTCGTGACATCGGATGAGGATATGGTGAGTCTAGCACTCCTTGGCCTTCCTAAGAGCTGGCATAGCTATCAGGACTCAGTGAATGGAAGGGAGAAACTGCCAGATTGGGAACAACTATGGTCAGATTTGATGCAGGAGGAGATCAGACGGAGCACCAGAGACAGTTCTTCATCTATGCATGATGAGGAGAACTGTGCCTTAGCGAGTAAGGCGAAGAAGGGGAAGGAGAAGGTTTCTCTTTCCGAATCCAGTTCTTCCAATGATGGGAAGAAGGTTGACAAATCGAAAGTGCGATGCTTTTGTTGTCATGAGGTGGGCCATTATGCTGCAAATTATCCACGGAGGAAATCCAAGAAGGGATCCGGGGAAGGATCTGAAGGTGAGGCACTTACTTCACAGTTTGAGTTGGATTTCACAATCTTCGCATGCATGGTTTCATCCATGGTGGGAAGTGGTTGGTTTCTTGACAGTGGAGCTTCTTTCCACATGACTGGAAACAAGAGTTTGTTCAGTACTTTGGAGGAGAAAGATCTCCAGATACTCATAGTGATGGGTAATGATGAGAAGTATAGTGTCTCAGGTGTAGGCACGGTTATTTTTCAGAGGGAGCATGGAGCTTGCCTTACCTTGACCGATGTCAAGTATATACTAGGACTGAAGAGAAACTTGGTGTCAATCGCGATGCTGGAAGATAGAGGCTATGATGTAGTCTTTAGTAAGGGAAAGGTTTTCCTTAGACACATCATCACTAGACAGGTGAAGCAGATTGGTTCACGGGTCAAGAACCTATATTCTCTTGAGGTTCAAGATGCATGCAAAGACTTGAGCAGCAAGGCAACTGATGGAGACTTGGTGGTTGAGAGGGAGAGTATGTTACCTCTCAACATGTAGAGCCAGAAGAAGTCTCAGATGATTGTGGAGGAGCCATGATTGGTGCAGCAGCTTTAGGAGGTTGTGGAGCAACCACAATAGGGGAAGCTGAGAGGAGATCGAGTAGAGAGATATACTCATGCAGAGACCTCTAGTAGAGAGAAACTTCGAGCCAAGTGGGCAGAGGGATCACATGTAGCCATACCTCCAGGTAGAAGGTGGGGCGATGTGGAGTGATCGTCCCAAGGAGGAGGGGCAGGATCCTTGAGGTACCCAACCACTTCGATGAGACCTTGCTACGGGGCCCCGATGTGGAGTAGCAGGAACTAACTGATTGGGTAGAGACAAATGCGGATGGAGTGACAGTGCAAGGAATCCGAGGACAGCGCATAGCTAGCAGGCTGCAACAATGTGAGAGGCACAAGTGTTTTGCACAGTGCTAGGTGGCACATAGAGGTGTGCAATAGTGCGAGATGCATGGAGATGTTGTAGTAGCGCAAATGTCAGAGAGGGAGCACTTGTCAACAGCAGGTAGAGCTTCAGCATTAGAGTATGTTCCTAACCCAATAGAGTGGTTAGTTGGGAGTGTTTTTGTTCCAAGTGTTGTTGGAGCAAGTGGACCGGGTAGATGTGTTGCATGCAGAACATTCCAGAGTTACAGGATTGGGTTCAAGAGAAAGCCTTTCTTATTGAGAGGGAGTGTTGAAAAATGTGCAATAAGAAATGTTAAATTTAGAATGTGCTAAAAATAGGACTCCTTAAAATAACATGTCTAAAAATAGCAGTTTGGCCAGTGAGGTCATTGGCCACATTGGGTGAGAGGTGAAACTGCTAAAAATAGAAAGTTCTAAAAATAGCATTTCTGGGTCCCTTCCTATTTATAGCAGTTCCTAGTCTAACTATAGGAAGTAAAAACGAATTTGGTCTTAACAGCAGTTGGAAATATTAATTAATTAATTCAGTAGAGTTAATTAGTTAAGGAAATTCGAATTTGAAGTCTTTGTGAGCATGCACATGAGTTGTCCCACTGATTGAGGTAATAAGTATGAGTTCCATAATGAGAGAATCAATTGACTTAGTTCTAACTAGTCAAGTCCAGTTAGATTATTTTAACAAGTTGTTAAAATAATAAAATATAGTTTGTTAATGCTTGCATGCATGTGACAACTATTATTTTAGATAACTAAGGATTCACTCATGGATAACTGTTGCATGTTAGTTCTGTCAGAGACCCAGTTGAGATCAGATGTGGGACAATGTACTATCAGAGGCTAGGATATTTCTAGTAGGTATTCCTTGCATGAGGAAGGAATCTATTTTCTTCTATGACTACGTAGTTGGACCTGAGGTGACAGCAGGTATGATCAGGACAACTTACAGCCTATATAATGAGGCCTAGGTAGTCCATGATTTTCATCTTCTGATTGAAGATCATCAGAGTACAGAGAGAGCATGATAGCTATTGAGCTGATTCTTTTTGTATGTTGAAGAAGATTTCCACTTGATTGATAATACATGGTTGGGGTTTTATGCTGGTGCTTTCCCTTGGATATATCTTGTGTTATGTGTGATTATTTCTCTTGATCAATTATGCATGTTTCTACTTGATGTTGCTCATGAATTTGATTATGCTTCTGCTTAATGTTTTGTAGAAGTAGAACAAGTATTATGCTTTAGGACATTGCATATATCGGTTTGTTCTACAGGTGAAATTTCTACAAAGTGCATGAGTTCTAGAAAATGTGTCATCTTCAGACAATGATCAGTGATCTAGGTTGGTGGTGATAGGTTTTGGCTCTCTTCTGAAACACTTGTTTTTTGGTTATGGTAAGCCCTTGGATGACCTTTCGTTCCTTGGATTACGACGACATATCAAAGTCACAATCATGTGTTTTTTGGGTTGGGTGTGTACTTTTTTTTTTTTTTTCAGACTTCGGTGTATCCAGTCTTGTTTGGGGTTCGTAATACTAGTGTTCACTTGTCCAAGGTGTCTGGTGATGGTGGTTTGCTGGTTTGTGGGTTGACGATGGTGCCTTCTTTTTAGCGAATTGGTGGTTTCAGTGACGCCCTCAAGGGATATTTCCTAAAATGTCTTGGTTGGCTCTTGTGAATAATCAAGGTGCAACTATGGTGTCGTCTACCTCAGATTCTTGGGCGAGGCCTATATTTGGGTTGTAATGTTTTCTTGTATGGAGGGGCTCTTTTTTCTTGTGGAAAGAGACCTGTAATTTTATTCATCAAAAGAGGAAGAAAGTTACATTATGTATATGTAGAAACACATTCAAACAATTGGTTCGAAAGGTCAAGCAAGAAGTAGGGAACCCAAGCCCGCAAAAGAAAAACCCCAACAAGGTTGATCCAAAATTTTAAAAAATGATGGTTTCATGAAATGATTTGCAAGTTAGTTTATGTATTTTAGTCAATGGATCATGATTTCAAAAGCACATAATCTAAAGTAATTTTTTTAGAATTTAAACAGTTAAAATGGACAACATGAAGCATCAAAACAGATCAAATTGATGATGAGGTTCACCCCTCCTGGGCTACGTGTCCAGGTCCAACTTCCAATGGTGGCCTTTTTTTATTATATGTTCAAATTCTCAAATACATCAACATACAAGTCCCAATTTTTAAAAATAAAATTTGCATTGCGTCTAGAATACCCAAAAACCATTGTCTAGACTCTTCTTGGGATCAAAAAGGTTGAAAAATGACCAAGATATCCCTCCTTTTCCAAAAGTGCCTGTAAACCGCTTGGAAAAATTGCTTGGCTTTGCTAATTGCGAAACAAAATGGTACTGTGGTCTATTGGTTGGGTGCTTAATTGGAAGCTCAGAGGTCTCAGGTTCGATCCCTAATTCTCGGCGGTGGTTGTGTTTTGTATTAAATATTAAATATATTTTTTTAATGGGCCACTGGCCCTGCCGAGTCGTATGCCCCCAGTTCTTGCGTTTTACCACATGACCTCGGGCCATGGGTGGGGCGGTATGCCATGCGCCCATGCCCTCCATTCATTCCACTGATAGTCACATCAACCAACATAACCGTGGGCTATGACCCAACCTTCACGCCCTTATCCAATTCCTCCGTCATTGGTTCCATGAGTTTCCATATGGCTTAGGGATGTTGCACCTTAGGCGTGAGAAGGGTCCCACACACCCGACCCCATACTCATGCTCCATCGGTGGTCACGTTGAGTAGTGTTCGACTGATATGACCCTCTCTCCTATTCGCCGAAACATTCCATACTAAATATAAGTCACCCACCTTGTTTAATAAGAACCATCGTGTAGCTCAATTAGTTGGGTGTTTGTTGCATTCTTGGGAGGTCATGGGGTCGAACGCCACAGAGTTGGTCGATTGACACACACAAATTTTGGTGCCATTCCTGAGGCCACGTGGCAACTTCTCATTGGGCCACGTGGCACCCTCTGATTGGCTGATGTGGTGGCTCGATATTGGTCCAAATCACGAACCCTCTAACCAATACCAACGCGCCATGTGTCCTCATGAGATTGGCCCTTTTACCAGCCATACAGTCTAGTCAGCCTGTTGACATCAGCGTATGGTTTGCACAATCAACCTTGCACTTTGACTTTTTAGTTGTTTGTCAAAAACTTCAAAACACGATAACTTCCTCATACTGTGTCAAATTGAGACGATTCAAATATCGTTGGAATCAAAATGACGAGATCTACAATTTGGCGATAGTTTCAGGAGATTTTGAGCGCTTTCATTTTTGAACATATTTTTGATCCCTTGAATCACTCCTCCCCACTAGAATCTTTTGGACCACCAAAATTCTATTTTTAATCATCAAGTAAGTGAGGGTACAACTCCCTCACTTTCCCAATCTCTATCCACCTCACTTTGTTTGGATTTGTACCTTGAGCCCCACACAAAGATACTCCACATTGCCTTTACGTGAAGTTCTTATCCTTGTGTCAATAATTGATTCTTCTTACAACTCATTTAACTATTCAGGAGAAAAATATTCTAGAGATGGAATCTGAACATTCTCTTCTTGATCAACAATCATAGGAGGCTCATACAATCTCAAGTTTTCCACATTCATAACATAATAAATTTGTAGGTAAGGTGGCAAATCTAATCAGAATGCATTATTACTGATCTTCTCCAAGATTTTAAAATGACCATATCTGATTGGCTTGAGATTTTTACCTTCACCTTGTGGTATTTCCTTGCTGATGTACAACCAAACTTGATCTCCCACTTGGAAAACATGATCAACCCGATGCTTATCATGTCTTTCTTTGTACTTGGCTTGGATTTTCTCCAGTTGTTCTTGTACCCTTTGATGCACTACTTGGATTTGTTCAATGAAATGCTTGGCTTTGTCCACATCACGATGTCCATCTCTTAAAATATCTTTACTAATGATGAAATCCAAAGGAGACTTTGGAAAATAACCCAAATAAGCTTCAAATGGAGATACTTGTGTAGATGAATGCTGGGCATGATTGTAGGTGTGTTGGATGTAATGAAAATGCTCATCCTAAAGTTGAAGGAGATGAACTACTATTCTATTGACTACTTCTGTCTAGTCGTCATTTTGTGGAAGAAATATTGTGTTATTCTTCAACTTTGTGTTCATGAGTTCCCATAAACTTGACCAAAACTTCCCGATAAATTGATAATCTCGATCATAAATAATCCAAGTAGGTAACCCAAAATGTACTGATACATTTTGGAGAACATCTTTGTGGTTTGTTTAGATGTAACCTACTTCTTACAAGGAATCAACACACACATTTTGCTGAAATGATCCACCACAACATATAAATAATCATGACATTTCTTAGATGTTCATAGTCCCCCCAAAAAATCCATAGAAATAATTTCTCAAGGATGAGAAGGAATAGGAAGTGGAGTGCACAAACCCAATTTCCTAATGCTTGGCTTGCTAGTAGCACACATAGAACATCCTTTTACATATCTTGATAACAATTTATTCATACAAGGCCAATAACAATACCTCTGTAATTGAGCAATTGTTATACCTACACCAAAGTGACCAACAATAAGCGAAATATGTACTTCCCTTATGATATTGACTCTTTAACCTTGTGGAACACATAACTTGCCAAGATGATACAACAACTTGTTATGAACATGATAATTCAACTCTTTAACATGATTGCCTTGACTCAAATTTTCATAAACATCTTTACAATCTTCATCTTGAGAATATTGTTCAATATAACTTTCATGCATGATTGAGTTATGCTTAAGAATAATAGATGCATTAACAATAGGCCTTGATAACATATCTGCAACTTTGTTGTATATACCTTTCTTATACTTGATTACCAAATGAAATTGTTGTAGGAATCCCATCCATCTGAAATGTCTAGCTTGTTGTAGCTTGGTTTGCGATTGTAAATATTGCAAAGGTTGATGGTCAATATGAATAATCGTTTCTTTACCCATTAAATAATGCTTCCATTTCTTCACGCTTTGTACCAAAGCATACAACTCTTTATCATAAGTTGGATAGTTAATCACTGCATTGGAAAAGGTTTTAGAATGATAACATATTGGCTTATCATGCTGCATAAAAATTGCTCCCATAGCATATTCGCTTGCATCGATTTGAATTTCAAATGGTTGCTTAATATCTGGAAGTGGAACTGGTGTTGTACTGATTTTCTCTTTCTATTGCTTTCCTCCCCACTGAAAGACCTGCTTCACACTTGTCAAAGCATGTAATGGTGCTGCAATGAATGAGAGTTAGTAATAAATTTTCTCCAATATTATGTTGCTCCCAAAAAGCTCCTAACTTTTGTTACATTGTTGGGTTTAGGCCAATTTACAATAACATTTACTTTGGAGGGATCAATATTCAATTCATCGCCTCCTACAATATGACCCAAATAAACCAAAGAGGTTTTCCTAAATTCACATCTAGACATCTTCAAATAAAACTTTTCCTTTTTCAAGACATCTAAAACTTGCTTTACATGCTTGGCATGCTCTTCACGAGTCTTACTGAAAATCAGAATATCATTTAAGTAGACGATGACAAAATCATCAAGGAATAGAAAATTAATGTACTTATACGTGCACTTAATGTAATGCAAAATAAGTTTTGTGTACTTGGTTTCTTAAATCAAACAATTGAGTTTCCTCTGGTTCATCACATTCCAAGAATATCTTATAATTTCAAAAGGTTAAAGAATGTTCTCAAAATTTTAACTTTCATTTTCAATTGCGATTTTGAAAATATCTTGAAATTTGATGACCGCGGTTAAATAATTAACCTTGCTTTTGTCCATCAAATTTTGAGAATATCCCATACTCTCCCTAACAAAAATAATATTCTCCAAATTTAGGATAATTTCCACTCGAGTCTGTACGCCAGTTATCTTTCACGTACAAATGACTCCTAAGGAGCAAGCATGTCAATCTTAGTGGGACTAAAACCCGGGTGTGGAGGATAATATGAGTCCTCCATACCACCCAAGCTACACCCACTTGACAGATTTACTTAATAATCTAAAGAAATAAATTCCTATTTATTGAAAATCCTGATCATGGATTAAGAAAACAAAAGAACAAGTTATTCACTATCTTTTTAAATAGATAAAATAAAAAGTATCTAACTTTCTAAACCATAGAAAAACATTTTTCCCTTTTTATCAAATATATATAACTACCAAACTACAAACACATAAATGACAATGTTATCTTAAAAAAAAAAAAAAAAACATATATCTGCGTGGGACTTGGCAATGTTGAAATCCTAATGATTTTGTACACTTAAAAAAACATAGAGTTTTAACAAAAAAAAATCATTCATTTTTATGAAAAACTTCATTTTAAGAGGTTTAAATTTAGTAGCAAAAAGACAAATATATCAAACACTAACAAAAGGATAAGGGTTGTTTGATATATATATATATATATTTTCTTTTTCTGGTGGCTTGTTGCCAAAGCTTCAATCCTTCATCTAGTGCTATTGTGACAATATTGTGTGCTAGTGTTTGAACTTTGTTGAGGGACGTTTAGGTCAGTCTGTGTGCCCTTTTACATGTAGGGGAAATCCCCACAGGGAACCAAAACCGTCTCTTTGTGACACAAGGATGTCCCCAAGACAGAGATAGAGGAGTAGAAGGGGTGGTAGTGGCAGAACCCAGTTTGGATAGAGGGGGGTGAGGCTCTGTGCGCATGAATCTGTGGCGACATATTTCAACAAAATTCTACTAGACACATGCAAGGAGATAAGGGATTTAGAGATAAAAGATGGGGAGGAGAGGCGGTTTATGTTAGACTTTGAATTGCTTAAGAACCTAGCAGGGTGGGTGCTTGACGGTGGGCACACCAGGGATAGAAAGAAGCAGTACTTGAACTCAATTGTGCTTTATTGGAAAATGAAGATGTTGTTGGGTTTGGTATTGAGAGACAAGTAGGTAGAGAAGTACAAGATCTTCACCTCCTTGGAGGATGTCAAAAGGATGTTGAGAAACTTGAGGTTCTCTGTGGACAAAATTGATGCTCACCTCATGCATGTGGAGATCCATGTTCCTTCTGAGTCTAATGGCGATGATGCCGGAGACCCTCTTGGCTTAAGTGTGTTGAAAAATGTGCAACAAGAAATGTTAAATTTAGAATGTGCTAAAAATAGGACTCCGAAAAATAGCATGTCTAAAAATAGCAGTTTGGCTAGTGAGGTCATTGGCCACATTGGGTGAGAGGTGAAACTACTAAAAATAGAAAGTTCTAAAAATAGCATTTCTGGGTCCCTTCCTATTTATAACGGTTCCTAGTCTAACTATAGGAAGTAAAAACGAATTTGGTCTTAACAGCAGTTGGAAATATTAATTAATTAATTCAGTGGAGTTAATTAGTTAAGGAAATTCAAATTTGAAGTCTTTGTGAGCATGGACATGAGTTGTCCCACTGATTGAGGAATTTATCCTTAATTTCCTCCACTGATTGATGGAATAAGTATGAGTTCTATAATGAGAGAATCAGTTGACTTAATTCTAACTAGTCAAGTCTAGTTAGATTATTTTAACAAGTTGTTAAAATAATAAAATATAGTTTGTTAATGCTTGTATGCATGTGACAACTATTATTTTAGATAACTAAGGATTCACTTATGGATAACTGTTGCATGTCAGTTCTGTCAGAGACCCAGTTGAGATCAGATGTGGGACAGTGTACTATCCGATGCTATGATATTTCTAGTAGGTATTCCTTGCATGAGGAAGGAATCTATTTTCTTCTATGACTATGTAGTTGGACCTGAGGTGATAGCAGGTATGATCAGGCCAACTTATAGCCTATTTAATGAGGCCTAGGTAGTCCATGATTTTCATCTTCTGATTGAAGATGATCAGAGTACAGAGAGAGCAGGATAGCTATTGAGCTGATTCTTTTTGTATGTTGAAGAAGATTTCCACTTGATTGATAATACATGGTTGGGGTTTTACACTGGTGCTTTCCCCTGGATATATCTTGTGTTATGTGTGATTATTTCTCTTGATCAGTTATGCATGTTTCTACTTGATGTTGCTCATGAATTCGATTATGCTTCCGCTTAATGTTTTGTAGAAGTAGAACAAGTATTATGCTTTAGGACATTACATATATCAATTTGTTCTACAGGTGAAATTTCTACATGGTATCAGAGCTAGCTGATTTGTAGAAAAAGTTCTACATGATATCAAAGCTAGATGATTTGTAGGAAAAATTCTACAAATTTCTACATGGTATCAAAGCACAGGTGATCAAGCAAGAACAATATACTAGCAGGAGAAATTCGAAGTTTAATATTCGGGATATAGATCTCAAGTTCTTATCACATCTATTTCATCGATGGCATTCTATGGTTTGAGGCTTAAGTATGCCCTTGATGGCAGCTCAAACTATATAGCTTGGAAGGATCGCATGGAGGCAGTTTTGGAAGATAATGGCCTTAAGGATTTCATTGATCAAGAAATTCCTAAGCCTACTGACAAGACTGAGAAGGTGGAATGGAGGAAGTGTGTGGCTAGAGCTAGGAGAATTCTCTTGGAGGGAGTGCGAGATCACATTGTCTCGAGCCTCCATGGGAAGGAGACTCTGCATGCAATGTGGAAAAAATTGAAAGATTTATATCAGAATAGTAGTGATCAGAGGAAGTTGGCACTGAAGGACAAACTTCGAAAGATCAAGTGTGAAAGGGATGAGACGATCTCTATGTATCTAACCAAGCTCATCACATACAGGGATGAGCTTGCAAGTGTAGGGGTTGTGACATCGGATGAGGATAAAGTGAGTCTAGCACTCCTTTGCCTTCCTAAGAGTTGGCATAGCTACCAGGACTCAGTGAATGGAAGGGAGAAACTGCCAGATTGGGAATGACTATGGTTGGATTTGATGCAGGAGGAGATCAGACGGAGCACCAGAGACAGCTTTTCATCTATGCATGATGAGGAGAACTGTGCCTTAGCGAGTAAGGCAAAGAAGGGGAAGGAGAAGGTTTCTCTTTCCGATTCCAGTTCTTCCAATGATGGGAAGAAGGTTGACAAATCGAAAGTGCGATGCTTTCGTTGTCATGAGGTGGGGCATTATGCTGCAAATTGTCCATGAAGGAAATCCAAGAAGGGATCCGGGGAAGGATCTGAAGGTGAGGCACTTACTTCACAGTTTGAGTTGGATTTCACACTCTTCGCATGCATGGTTTCATCCATGGTGGGAAGTGGTTGGTTTCTTGACAGTGGAGCTTCTTTCCACATGACTGGAAACAAGAGTTTGTTCAGTACTTTGGAGGAGAAAGATCTCCAGATACTCATAGTGATGGGTAATGATGAGACGTATAATGTCTTAGGTGTAGGCACGGTTATTTTTCAGAGGGAGCATGGAGCTTTCCTTACCTTGACCGATGTCAAGTATGTACCAGGACTGAAGAGAAACTTGGTGTCAATCGCGATGCTGGAAGACAGAGGCTATGATGTAGTCTTTAGTAAGGGAAAGGTTTTCCTTAGACACATCATCACTAGATAGGTGAAGCAAATTGGTTCACGGGTCAAGAACCTGTATTCTCTTGAGGTTCAAGATGCATGCAAAGCCTTAAGTAGCAAGGCAACTGATGGAGACTTGGTGGTTGAGAGGGGGAGTATGTTACCTCTCAACATGCAGAGCCAAAAGAAGTCTCAAATGATTGTGGAGGAGCCACGATTGGTGCAGCAACCTCAGGAGGTTGTGGAGCAGCCACGATAGGGGAAGCTGAGAGGAGATCGAGTAGAGAGATATACTCATGCAGAGACCTCTAGTAGGGGGAAACTTCGAGCCAAGTGGGCAGAGGGATCACATGTAGCCATACCTCCAGGTAGAAGGTAGGGCGATGTGGAGTGATCGTCCCAAGGAGGAGGGGCAGGATCCTTGAGGTACCCAACCACTTCGATGCCTTGCTACGGGGCCCCGATGTGGAGTAGCAGGAACTAACTGATTGGGTAGAGACAGATGCGGATGGAGCGAAAGTGCAGGGAATCCCATGACATCGCATAGCTAGTAGGCTGCAGCAATGTGAGAGGCACAAGTGTTTTGCACAGTGCTAGGTGGCACAGAGAGGTGTGCAATAGTGTGAGATGCATGGAGATGTTGTAGTAGCGCAAATGTCAGAGAGGGAGCAATTGTCAACAGCAGGTAGAGCTTCAGCATCAGAGTATGTTCCTAGCCCAATAGAGTGGTTAGTTGGGAGTGTTTTTGTTCCAAGTGTTGTTGGAGCAAGTGGACTAGGTAGATGTGTTGCATGCAGAACATTCCAGAGTTACAGGATCGGGTTCGAGAGAAAGCCTTTCTTGTTGAGAGGGAGTGTTGAAAAATGTGCAACAAGAAATGTTAAATTTAGAATGTGCTAAAAATAGGACTCCTAAAAATAACATGTCTAAAAATAGCAGTTTGGCCGGTGAGGTCATTGGCCACATTGGGTGAGAGGTGAAACTGCTAAAAATAGGAAGTTCTAAAAATAGCATTTCTGGGTCCCTTCCTATTTATAGCAGTTCCTAGTCTAACTATAGGAAGTAAAAACGAATTTGGTCTTAACAGCAGTTGGAAATATTAATTAATTAATTCAGTGGAGTTAATTAGTTAAGGAAATTTGAATTTGAAGTCTTTGTGAGCATGCACATGAGTTGTCCCATTAATTGAGGAATTTATCCTTAATTTCCTCCACTGATTGAGGTAATAAGTATGAGTTCCATAATGAGAGAATCAATTGACTTAGTTCTAACTAGTCAAGTCCAGTTAGATTATTTTAACAAGTTGTTAAAATAATAAAATATAGTTTGTTAATGCTTGCATGCATGTGAGAACTATTATTTTAGATAACTAAGGATTCACTCATGGATAATTGTTGCATGTCAATTCTGTCAGAGACCCAGTTGAGATTAGATGTGGGACAGTGTACTATCAGAGGCTAGGATATTTCTAGTAGGTATTCCTTGCATGAGGAAGGAATCTATTTTCTTCTATGACTACGTAGTTGGACCTGAGGTGATAGCAGGTATGATTAGGACAACTTACAACCTATATAATGAGGCCTAGGTAGTCTATGATTTTCATCTTCTGACTGAAGATCGTCAGAGTACAGAGACAGCATGATAGCTATTGAGCTGATTCTTTTTGTATGTTGAAGAAGATTTCCACTTGATTGATAATACATGGTTGGGGTTTTATGCTGGTGCTTTCCCCTGGATATATCTTGTGTTATGTGTGATTATTTCTCTTGATCAGTTATGCATGTTTCTACTTGATGTTGCTCATGAATTTGATTATGCTTCCGCTTAATGTTTTGTAGAAGTAGAACAAGTATTATGCTTTAGGACATTGCATATATCGGTTTGTTCTACAGGTGAAATTTCTACAAAGTGCATGAGTTCTAGAAAATGTGTCATCTTCAGAAAATGATCAGTGATCTAGGTTGGTGGTGATAGGTTTTGGCTCTCTTCTGAAACACTTGTTTTTTAGTATGGTAAGCCCTTGGATGACCTTTCGTTCCTTGGATTACAACGACATATCAAAGTCACAATCATGTGTTTTTTGGGTTGGGTATGTACTTTTTTTTTTTTTTTTTCGGACTTCGTTGTATCCAGTCTTGTTTGGGGTTTGTAATACTAGTGTTCACTTGTCAAAGGTGTCTGGTGATGGTGGTTTGCTGGTTTGTGGGTTGACGATGGTGCCTTCTTTTTAGCGGATTGGTGGTTTCAGTGACGCCCTCAGGGGATATTTCCTACAATGTCTTGGTTGGCTCTTGCGAATCATCAAGGTGCAACTATGGTGTCGTCTACCTCAGATTCTTGGGCGAGGCCTATATTTGGGTTGTAATGTTTTCTTGTATGGAGGGGCTCTTTTTTCTTGTGGAAAGAGACCTGTAATTTTATTCATCAAAAGAGGAAGAAAGTTACATTATGTATATGTAGAAACACATTCAAACAATTGGTCTGAAAGGTCAAGCAAGAAGTAGGGAACCCAAGCCCGCAAAAGAAAAACCCCAACAAGGTTGATCCAAAATTTTAAAAATGATGGTTTCATGAAATGATTTGCAAGTTAGTTTATGTATTTTAGTCAATGGATCATGATATCAAAAGCATTGAATCTAAAGTAATTTTTTTAGAATTTAAACAGTTAAAATGGACAACATGAAGCATCAAAATAGATCAAATTGATGATGGGGTTCACCCCTCCTGGGCTACATGTCCAGGTCCAACTTCCAATGGTGGCCTTTTTTTATTATATGTTCAAATTCTAAAATACAACAACATACAAGTCTCAATTTTCAAAAATAACATTTGCATTGTGTCTAGAATACCCGAAAACCATTGTCTAGACTCTTCTTGGGCAAAAAGGTTGAAAAATGACCAAGATAGCCCTCCTTTTCCAAAAATGTCTGTAAACCGCTTGGAAAAATTGCTTGGCTTTTCTAATTGCGAAACAAAACGGTATTGTGGTCTATTGGTTGGGTGCTTAATTGGAAGCTCAGAGGTCTTGGGTTCGATCCCTGATTCTCGGTGGTGGTTGTGTTTTGTATTAAATATTAAACATATTTTTTTAATGGCCCACTGGCCCTGCCGAGTTGTATCCCCCCGGTTCTCGCGTTTTACCACATGACCTCGGGCCATGGGTGGGGCGGCATGCCATGCGCCCATGCCCTCCATTCATTCCACTGATAATCACATCAACCAACATAACCGTGGGCTATGACCCAACCTTCACGCCCTTATCCAATTCCTCCGTCATTGGTTCTGTGAGTTTCCATATGGCTTAGGGATGTTGCACCTTAGGCGTGAGAAGGGTCCCACGCGCCCGACCCCATACTCATGCTCCATCGGTGGTCACGTTGAGTAGTGTTTGACTGATACGACCCTCTCTCCTATCCGCCGAAACATTCCAAACTAAATATAAGTCACCTACCTTGTTTAATAAGAACCATCATGTAGCTTAATTAGTCGGGTGTTTGTTGCATTCTTGGGAGGTCATGGGGTCGAACGCCGCAGAGTTGGTCGATTGACACACACAAATTTTGGTGCCATTCCTGAGGCCACGTGGCAACTTCTCATTGGGCCACGTGGCACCCTCTGATTGGCCGATGTGGTGGCTCGATATTGGTCCAAATCACGAACCCTCTAACCAATACCAACGCGCCATGTGTCCTCATGAGATTAGCCCTTTTCCCAGCCATATAGTCTAGTCAGCGTACTGACATCAGCATATGGTTTGCACAATCAACCTTGCACTTTGACTTTTTAGTTGTTTGTCAAAAACTTCAAAACACGATAACTTCCTCATACTGTGTCAAATTGAGGCGATTCAAGTATCGTTGGAATCAAAATGACGAGATCTACAATTTGGCGATAGTTTCAGGAGATTTTGAGCACTTTCATTTTTGAACATATTTTTGATCCCTTGAATCACTCCTCCCCACTAGAATCTTTTGGACCACCAAAATTCTATTTTTATTCATCAAGTAAGTGAGGGTACAATTCCCTCACTTTCCCAATCTCTATCCACCCTGCTTTGTTTGGATTTCTACCTTTGAGCCCCACACAAAGATACTCCACATTGCCTTTACGTGAAGTTCTTATCCTTGTGTCAAGAATTGATTCTTCTTACAACTCATTTAACTATTCAGGAGAAAAATATTCTATAGATGGAATCTGAACATTCTCTTCTTGATCAACAATCATAGGAGGCTCATACAATCTCAAGTTTTCCACATTCATAACATAATAAATTTGTAGGTAAGGTGGCAAATTTAATCAAAATGCATTATTACCGATCTTCTCCAAGATTTTAAAATGACCATATTTGATTGGCTTGAGATTTTTACCTTCACCTTGTGATATTTCCTTGCTGATGTACAACCAAACTTGATCTCCCACTTGGAAAACATAATCAACTCGATGCTTATCATGTCTTTCTTTGTACTTGGCTTGGATTTTCTCCAGTTGTTCTTGTACCCTTTGATGCACTAATTGGATTTGTTCAATGAAATGCTTGGCTTTGTCCACATCACTATGTCCATCTCTTAAAATATCTTTACTAATGATAAAATCCAAAGGAGACTTTGGAAAATAACCCAAATAAGCTTCAAATGGAGATACTTGTGTAGATGAATGCTTGGCATGATTGTAGGTGTGCTGGATGTAATGAAAATACTCATCCTAAAGTTTAGGATGCTTACCACAGTATCCTTGAAAGAGATGAACTACTGTTCTATTGAATACTTCTGTCTAGCCGTCATTTTGTGGAAGAAATATTGTGTTATTCTTCAACTTTGTGTTCATGAGTTCCCATAAACTTGACCAAAACTTCCCGATAAATCGATAATCTCGATCATAAATAATCGAAGTAGGTAACCCAAAATGAACCGATACATTTTGGAGAACATCTTTGTGGTTTGTTTAGATGTAACCTACTTCTTACAAGGAATCAACACACACATTTTGCTGAAATGATCCACCACAACATATAAATAATCATGACATTTCTTAGACGTTCGTAGTGCCCCCAAAAAATCCATAGAAATACTTTCTCAAGGACGAGAAGGAATAGGAAGTGGAGTGCACAAACCCAATTTCCTAATGCTTGGCTTGCTAGTAGCACACATAGAACATCCTTTTACATATCTTGATAACAATTTATTCATACGAGGCCAATAACAATACCTCTGTAATTGAGCAATTGTTTTGCCTACACTAAAGTGACCAACAATAAGCGAAATATGTACTTCCCTTATGATATTGACTCTTTAACCTTGTGGAACACATAACTTGCCAAGATGATACAACAACTTGTTATGAACATGATAATCCAACTCTTCAACATGATTGCCTTGACTCAACTTTTCATAAACATCTTTACAATATTCATCTTGAGAATATTGTTCAATATAACTTTCATGCATGATTGAGTTATGCTTAAGAATAATAGATGCATTAACAATAGGCCTTAATAACATATCTGCAACTTTGTTGTATAAACCTTTCTTATACTTGATTACCAAATGAAATTGTTGTAGGAATCCTATCCATCTGAAATGTCTAGCTTGTTGTAGCTTGGTTTGCGATTGTAAATATTGCAAAGGTCGATGGCCAATATGAATAATCGTTTCTTTACCCATTAAATAATGCTTCCATTTCTTCACTCTTTGTACCAAAGCATACAACTCTTTATCATAAGTTGGATAGTTAACCACTGCATTGGAAAAGGTTTTAGAATGATAAAATATTGGCTTATCATGTTGCATCAAAATTGCTCCCATAGCATATTCGCTTGCATCGATCTGAATTTCAAATGGTTGCTTAATATCTGGAAGTGGAACTGGTGTTGTACTGATTTTCTCTTTCTGTTGCTTTCCTCCCCACTGAAAGACCTGCTTCACACTTTTCAAAGCATGTAATGGTGCTGCAATGAATGAGAGTTAGCAATAAATTTTCTCCAATATTGGGTTGCTCCCAAAAAGCTCCTAACTTTTGTTACATTGTTGGGTTTAGGCCAATTTACAATAACATTTACTTTGGAGGGATCAATATTCAATTCATCACCTCCTACAATATGACCCAAATAAACCAAAGAGGTTTTCCTAAATTCACATCTAGACATCTTCAAATAAAACTTTTCATTTTTCAAGACATCTAAAACTTGCTTTACATGATTGGCATGCTCTTCATGAGTCTTACTGAAAATCAGAATATCATTTAAGTAGACGATGACAAAATCATCTAGGAATGGTCGCAATATATCATTCATTATTCTCATGAATGTGGCAGGTGCATTGCAAAGCCCAGACGACATAACTAACCATTCAAACAGACGTTGTTTTGTCTTGAAAGCAATTTTCCAAATATCATCTTCAACAATCCTTATCTAATGATAATCGCTTCTCATATATAACTTGGTAAAATAAATTACATCCTTTAACTGATCTAGCAAATCATCAATGCGAGGAAGAGGATAGTGATTCTTTACCGTGATCTTGTTCAAAGCGCGCAAATCAACACACATGCATCATGTACTATTTTTTATCGGAACCAAAACAATAAGAGATCCACAAGGAGATGTACTAGGTTTGATGACCCCTTTGTTAAACAACTCTTGAATTTGCTTCTTAATTTCCGCATTCTCCAAAACTGACATTCTATACATGCCAATATTCTGAAGTGGTGCATCCCGCTGCAATTGAATCTCATGTTGGATTCCTCTTTTTGGAGGTAACCCTTTAGGTTCCTAAAACATCTTGTCATAAGTGTTAATAACTTCAATCAATTCATGCTTGAGTTTAAAATTACACCCTGAGAAAACTTCAGATTCAACAATATCTTTAGCTTTAATCAACAACAACACAAAATTCTTACTAACATTCACAAGACTTTTCATTTTACCAACACTAACAAGTGATAAGTGCATCTTCTTGCGATGCACTCTAACATTACACTCAAATCCATCTTTGAAAAGATGATATTTGTTCTCATGACATTAGAATATGTATTTTCTGTCATATAAATATGGAATCCCTAAGACAATCCCACAAATATCAAGTGGTACACCATCAAGCTCTACCTCATCTATAAAATTAGCAGTGATGGCAAATTTGACTTCACATTTTCTTGTCACTTGCAATTTGGCATCATCACACACCCAACCCAAAGGGTAAGGCGTCGCATGAGGTGTAGTCTCTAAATTAAGTTTCTTGACAATTGCTTCAAAGATAAGATTGACTTGAGACCCACTATCAAATAATGTATCCCAATTGTATGTTTTGTAATGACCCTAATATGGAAAAACTCACTTATTTCTTTATCATTTTGAGATTCAATAGGCTTGCTAGAAGACTAGTATTTGCATTAGAAGCTATACATTTCATTCCCATGGCTGTGATTTTGGTTTCATCACCTGAATCAGATCCTAGATCTTGTTGAGTTGTAGCAACAATTTTTTATTTTACCTTGTTATTGAACTTCTTTGGTCTCAATTCTGGATGTAATTTCCAACCGTGATCTTCATCATGGTCATCTTTTGAACAATGTGTACAAGTAAGTTTCTCTCCCTCTTTCTTGATAGTAGCATTCTTCTTACTTTTGCCTTTAAACTTCCCCTTTCCTTTGTATGCAGATTTAAAATGTTTCTTGTTGGACTCTTGAGGAGCATTCTTGCCTGTTGATTCTAAGTGAGTTGCATGAACACATACTTCATCTAGATTGGTGGGATTAAACATAAGTATAATATATCTTAAATAACTATGTAATCCACCTATATACTTAAGGAGAGTATCTTGTGAGGTTAAATCAACACCTAAGGTTAAAGCTCTTCTTCCAAATTCTTGTGTGTAACTTTGGACACTCTGACATTTAGCTTGTCTAAAATTTTGCCAATCCATAATTGTTTTTTGCATGTAAGCTAATGGATAAAATTGCCTTCTTAATGCAACTATAAAATCCCTCCAAGAAGAAATAATTTTACCACTTTTCTTCAACTATTCTTGAGTTTTGGCCTCCCAACAAATGAGGGTTGCACCTTCCAAGCGAAGAGAAGCAAATTGGATCTTTGTGACATCATCATCAATCTTTTGAATACTGGAATAAACTCCAATTTGACAAACCAAATTATCCAACTTTTCAACATTTACTTCCCCATTATACAATGGCAATTCAAACTTGACATCAAGCTTAATCAAAGGAGACTTAGCATGTCCTCTTAGAGATGTAGGAGGAGTAGGTCTATGTGATGAAGGAGGTGAAGAAGGAGGTGAGTATGGAGGTGTAGATGGAGGCGAAGGAGGAGGAGGAGGTGGAGGCTTTATCCCATTACTACCATCACCTTTTGGTTGATTAGAACTTTCTCTTTGCAAAATTGTTGTTATCTCACTGTACAACACTTTCACCATCTTAGTCATATGAAAGAAAGATTTTCTAAAAGCTTTCTCATCCTCAGACATCAACTCTTGTCCTTGTCCTTCTTTATGTTCCATGACTTGTGGAGTTTGTTGCCTCCTTGAGTCAATTTGAGGGTTAGGTTCTTCAAGTGCTCCTTCTCCTCTTCTCAATTTAGACCTTGTTAGAATTCAAAAACCTTGCAAATTTTGTCAAACTTTCACAAAACCATGCTCTAATACCAAACTGATCCAAAATTTAAAAAATGAAGGTTTCATGAAATGATCTACAAGCTAGTTTATGTATTTTAGTCAATGGATCGTGATTGCAAAAGCACAAGAAATAAAGTAAAGTTTGCAGAATTTAAACAATTAAAATGGACAATATGCAACATCAAAACACAACAAATTGATGATGTAGTTCACCCCTCCTCGACTACGTCTCCGAGTCTAGATTCCAATGATGGCCTTGTTATTTTTATATGTTCAATTGCTCAAATACATAAATATACAAGTCTCAATTTGCAAAAATAACACTTCCATTGCGTCCAAAATGCCCAAAACCCCTTGTCTAGGCTCTTCTTGGACTCAAAATGGTTGAAAAATGACCAAGATAGGCATTCTTTTCCAAAATTGCATGTAAAATACACTACAAAATTGCTTGGCTTTGCTAATTGAGCAACAAAATAGTCTTGTGGTCTACTGGTTGGGCGCTCAGTTAGAAACCTTGAGGTCTCATATTCGATCCCCGATTCTCGGTAGCGGTTGCATTTTGTATTAAATATTAAACAATTTTTTTAATGACCCACTAGCCTTGCCGATCCTTACGCCCCCAGTTCCCACGTTTTACCACATGACCTCAAGCCATGGGCGTGGGCGACATGCCATGTGCCCAACCACTATGTTCATTCCTCTGACAATCACGTCAACCAACATAACCGTGGGCTATGACCCAACGTCTGTGCTCTTTTTCAATTCCTCTGCCACTGGTTCTGTGAGTTGCAATATGGCCTGGGGTTGTTGCACATTGGGCGCGGGTAGGGCACCACATGCCTGACCCCATACTCCCGCTCCTCTGGTGGTCACGTTGTGTAGCATAGAACCTGGGTTGGCCAGTTAGACGCGCCCGCCAGTCTGACCCTCTCTCCCATATGCTCACACATTCCAAATTAAATATAAGCCACCCACCTTGTTTAATAAGAACCATTGCGTAGCCCGATTGGTTGTTCGTCTGGTGTGTGCCTAGGAGGTCATGGGATCGCTGGAGGTGTAGATGGAGGCGAAGGAGGATGAGGAGGTGGAGGCTTTATCCCATTACCACCATCACCTTTTGGTTGATTAGAACTTTCTCTTTGCAAAATTGTTGTTATCTCATTGTACAACACTTTCACTAGCTTAGTTATATGAAAGAAGGATTTTCTAAAAGCTCTCTCATCCTCAGACATCAACTCTTGTCCTTGTCCTTCTTTATGTTCCATGACTTGTGGAGCTTGTGGCCTCCTTGGGTCAATTTGAGGGTTAGGTTCTTCAAGTGCTCTTTCTCCTCTTCTCAATTTAGACCTTGTTAGAATTCAAAAACCTTGCAAATTTTGTCAAACTTTCACAAAACCATACTCTAATACCAAACTGATCCAAAATTTAAAAAATGAAGGTTTCATGAAATGATCTACAAGCTAGTTTATGTATTTTAGTCAATGGATCGTGAGTGCAAAAGCACAAGAAATAAAGTAAATTTTGCAGAATTTAAACAATTAAAATGGACAATATGCAACATCAAAACACAACAAATTGATGACGTAGTTCACCCCTCCTCGACTACGTTTCCGAGTCTAGATTCCAATTTATATGTTCAGTTGCTCAAATACATCAATATACAACTATCAATTTGCAAAAATAACACTCCCATTGCGTCCAAAATGCCCAAAACCCCTTGTCTAGGCTCTTCTTGGACTCAAAATGGTTGAAAAATGACCAAGATAGGCCTTCTTTTCCAAAATTGCATGTAAAATACACTACAAAATTGCTTGGCTTTGCTAATTGAACAACAAAATAGTCTTGTGGTCTATTGGTTGGGTGCTCAGTTAGAAACCTTGAGGTCCCATATTCGATCCCCGATTCTTGGCTGTGGTTGCGTTTTGTATTAAATATTAAACAAATTTTTTAATGACCCACTAGCCTTGCCGATCCTTACGCCCCCAGTTCCCACGTTTTACCACACGACCTCAGGCCATGGACGTGGGCAACATGTCATGTGCCCAACCACTATGTTCATTCCTCCGACAATCACGTCAACCACCATAACCGTGGGCTATGACCCAACCTTCGTGCCCTCTTCCAACTCCTCCGCCACTGGTTCTGTGAGTTGCAATATGGCCTGGGGTTGTTGCACGTTGGGCGCGGGCAGGGTGCCACATGCTCGACCCCATACTCCCTCTCCTCCGGTGGTCATGTTGTGTAGCATAGAACCTGGGTTGGCCAATCAGACATGCCCACCGGTCCGACCCTCTCTCCCATCTGCTGACACATTCCATATCAAATATAAGCCACCCACCTTGTTTAATAAGAACCATTGCGTAGCCCGATTGGTCGTTCGTCTAGTGTGTCCCTGGGAGGTCATGGGATCGAACCCTGTGGAGTTGATTGGTTGACACACAAAAATTTTGGTGCCATTCCCAAGATCACGTGGTAGCTCTCATTGGGCCACATGGCTCCCTTTGATTGGTCCATGTGGTGGCCTCGGATTGGTCCAAATCATGAACCCTCTAACCAATACTAGCATGCCATGTGTCCTCAGGAGATTGGTTTGTTTGCCATCCATATAGTCCAATCAACCTGTTGATGTCAGCATACACTTTGCACGTCAACCCTGCACTTTGACTTTTTAGTTGTTTGCCCAAAAATTTAGAATGTGATAACTTCCTCATACGGTGTCGGATTGAGGCGATTCAAGCGTCATTGGAATTAGTATGACAAGATCTATGTTTTGGTGCTAGTTTAGGATATTTTGAGCACTTTCATTTTTGAGCATATTTTTGATCCCCTAGATCAAGGGTCAACCAGAAACCATAAAAAATACCTGCAAATGTGCAAAATATTTACAAGCATAAGTTGGGCACAGGCCGCCCAGAAAGCCAAACAAAAAACAAGCCTGAAACGGGCCTCCATAAAAAAATGAGCAGAAGCCCAATATATGCCTCAAATGAGAGTAGGTAGATGGCCTTATGTTATCTTCAATGAAGGCATGAGTGAAAGAAAGAAAACATGGATGAAATAAAACTACACATGGATGCAAAAATGGAATATCTACCTCAATGCGTGTCCCACAAATAACAAGGAGCTAAATGAATTTGTTATGGAGAAGTTTCGTAAAAAGGTATGGGGAAAAGATTTGGGTAGAAAAAAGAAATATTACATTGAGGAATTCAACCCTATGTGTGATCTACGACAAAAAGAGTTCATTGAAGCTAGCATTTCGTGGAGGGCAAAGGTTCTTATTGTTCAATTGAGGACCAACTCACATCAACTTTGGTGTGAAAGAGGACGGTGGAAAAGGCCTAAAGAAGCTTGGGAAGAACAAGTGTGTACATTTTGCACATCTCAGGCTGTGGAATCGGAAAAACATTTCATTTTGGAATGTGATGCATTTAAAGACATTAGAGAAACTTATGAGAACATGTTAGCATCAATTTCTTGGCATTGTCTTTTTAGTGAGGGGATTGTTGGAAGGTTGGACCAACTCATCATCAATTTGAATTGGAAAAGGATTGAATTGCAAAAAGTGAAAAACAAGGAACTAATGGTCTCATAGACTATTTTTAGTCTCGTGGACCTTAAAATATCATTTCATTTCATTTCAAGCAGGAAATGACAACACGAGAATGACAAACGCAACAACACGACATGGAAGAGGCAACAACACGACATGGAAGAGGCCCGAAATATGGTGACAGGGAGTTGCCCGCCCCCTCAACTCCCCACACGAGCACCACCAGCAACCACAAAATCCCTAGCATGCGAGAAAGACGAGTTCAACAACATGGCATGGAAGAGACCGGAAATACAGTCACAGGAAGTTGTCTACCCCTCAACTCCCCATACAAGCACCACCAACAACCATGAGAACCCCGTAACGAAGCCACACTTGAGACAAAACAGGGAAAAGTGGGCAACAACCCACCGACGACAACAAATAAGATAAACGACAACCCCCTAGAGACCATCAAACTTGGACGCCAAGATGGAAGAGGGGGCCATGACGGTAGCGCAGCCATGAGACCACTTCATAGTCGAACCCTAAGAAAAAACCAGACGAAGTGAAAGAAATCACCGCAACTACTCCAAAAGTCATAGAACTCACAACGTGTATAAAGATAGAGTGAGCAAAGCATACAAGTTCCGCAGGAAGCACTCTGAGCTTGACTCTATGGACATTTTATTATCTATCCTCGAGAATTTTATTTTCTGGAGAGTCGAAAAAAACATGCGAATCTTTTTCTTGAGAGAGCCGAAGAAGTCTGAACGAGAGGCTGTACATAGAGAAGAAGAATTAATATGTTGCCACTAGCAACACCTCATGAAGATATTAAGAAGTATCCAGTGATTCCGTATGGCCATGGACAATTAGAATAGCAGGAGTGCAGTAGTATCAAATGCTTTTACTGCTTCCAATGAGAATTTTGTGGTCCCATTGTAAATTGATGTCTAAAGCAGTACATATGTTTTGTTTAGGGAGCAGTGCGTGGGTGTGCGAGCACGTCGCTTCAATGGACCCAACTGCAGATGCTACGGCAATTAACATTGACAGACATTGATGGTAGAGAAGTGGGTCTCACAGAAAGGGACATTTGTTAGTTTAGTGATGCATGCTTTTATAGGCAACCTCACTGCCAACTCCTTCAGGTAACTCACACAAATTACATGGGCGTTGTTTATTGAGAATTTTGTTTTTAGGATAGAAATAGATTCAGCACGATAAAAAAATAGATTCAGCACGATAGAAATAGATTCAGCACCATAAAATCTTAATTTTTTTATGGTAGAAATAAATTCAACGCAATAAAAAATAATAAACACTGAAATAAAAAAACAGTAAAAACTAAAAATCTTACAACTTTACAGCGATATACCAAATTTCTCAAAAAAAAATCAATAAATTGTTACAAAATCCTACTGAAATAGATAAATTGTTACAAAATCCTACTGAAATTTCTATTGTTTTGGACTTTTCACTACCCTAATTACATGGAAAACAACTCTGAGCATTGATAATTTGCTTTCTTTTATCGGACATAATCCGCAGATACGCTGGTCCATGTGCAGCCAGCCAATAGACCATCTGATTCCCACCAGTAAAAGACACCAAATTTACTTACAGCTACTTAACATAGGTTATCTCCCACATTAATTTGTTTATTATTATATTTATCTATGCCCGACACAAAATCTCCATGATCATGAACTGTACCCCTATCACTACTTCGCTTTTATCTAATTTAATAATTTTTCTTACATTATATCATCATTTATCTTAATTGGTTTGTCATTAATAAAATAATTTCATTATTATTTTATTTAAAATTTTATATTTTATAATTATAATATTTTATATTTATCATTAATAAAATAATTTCACTATTATTTTATTTAAAAATTTATATTTTATAATTATATTATTTTATATTTTATATTTTGAAATTCGAAAAAACTTTCAAATAGAAATTCTCTCCATATCGGCTTGGAGTATGCCGTAAAACTGCTTCTGGTTGGCTAAGAGCGACGTAAGGAAACAGGTTAACGGCCCAAGACCCAGAGGCATCTAGCAGGAGTGAAAGCCTGCTCCCTTACGGACCACCAGCGGGTTATTACAGGTGGCCTGGTTTTCCTTGATAACGGTGATGAGTCAAATCGACATTCGCGGATAGCAGCCAGAGATGGTTGTCCTCACTGTTGATTTGACACTTGAGTATGATAGGTTTTGCCACCTTCGAAAAAAAAAAAAAAAAAAAATAAAAAAAAAAAAATCTCCATAAAAATTGTAATCCATATTAATTTTTTTTAAAATTTATATTATATAATTATATTATTTTATATTTTGAAATTAGGAAATACTTTAAATAAAAATTCCTTCAATATCAATTGTAATCTTTCTTTTTTAATCTTTAATAATAGATCTTTTTTAAGCTTTAATAGTGGATAATCTCAAATGTTTAGAATTTAATATAAACCCATTTAATTCAAAATCATCATTTCACTAATAACCCTAAGTTAGATTTACATCTTAATAATAAAAATATTAAATCATTTTTCCTATATCTGAAGAGATATAGCCATATAATTTTTATAATATATAACTATTTTAATTTTTTCTATAACTTATTATAAATTAATATAGGTTTAATTCAATAAAAAGTTATAATTTTATATATAAAAAATATATTTATAAAACTTAATTTATTTTATTAAATATCTATTTATATATATATATATGATGATGATGATGGTGGTGGTGGTTAACATTCGCTAAGACCAAACATTGGTCTATCGGACCAAAATAACCAAATTATTTATTTTGATTTAAGATTTTATTCCTATGCTCAAAAAGTTTGGAGAGAAGCCTCCCACGCTCACTATAATTTTGACATTGTAAAAGGCTAGGAAGATTAGTATTGTAACAAAGATAGTGAAACTGAGATCTAATGTGGTTGTACGCAGGGCACTCTAAGAGGAAGTGGTTTTCATCCTCGATGTTCCTATTCTCACATATATGGCAGATCCTTTCCATCCATGGTGTTTTAGGAACTGCCCAATGACTTGTTTCACTATGGAGCTCATGAGAATTCGTTCTAATCTTTGCTATATTAATTTTCTTCTTTGTGCTAGTTAAAATAGAGAGATACTTTTGGTCTTCTAGGGTGGGGTTGATGACCTTCTTATAATAACTTCATTTTCTTTTAGCCGTTAAATCTTTCTCACACCACAATTTTTTTTTTGAACTTAGAAGTAACAATATCTTTAATGTTATTAATGTTTTGCAATGCATCATTCTCATTGATCTCCCAATAGTTTAACCAAGCCCTTGTGTCTTTATGCCACCCCTGATTGAGCCTTAGGTGGTTTTGGCTGGAATTTAAAGCTAGCTTAGGAGGTCTATGATCGTCTATGTTATTGAGTTTGTACTTGTACAACAGAAACCTAATCATAACTAGGCTCTCAATAGGGGAAAGACCTGCTTCTATAAGGAGAATAAGATAGGGTGTATTACTTTTAATTTTCAGGTTATAAGTTATAAAAAGCTTCTGGATTTGCTCAATCTTTCTCCATGATTCTCTGGAGATGTTGCAACCCCAAACCTCACAACCATATAAGATAACAGGAGTGACTAAAGTTTCAAAGAGGAACTTCTTTTTATCCCACATTATGAGGTTTGCTGTTTTACAATTATTTTCAAGACCAAAATAAGCTTTCCACCCCCGATTAATCCTTTTCTCAATGCTATGGTTCCAGTTGAGCTTGTGATGAATATCAATTCCTAGGTACTTGTAAGAATACACTTCCTCCAAGTTATTATTGTCATACATAAAATTAGCATAAGTGTCCTTCTTGGATTTGATAATCATAACTTTTGTTTTGTCAGTGCTAACAGTCATACCCATGGTAGAGCAAAAATCCTTAAGAAGCCTGAGTTGCTTATCAAGATCAGATTGGCACCTTGCGAAAAGAACAATATCCTCAGCATAGAGAAGAAGGATGACGACTATCCCAGCTAAGATCGTGCCATCACATCCTACTTCCTCTAAATAGCCTTCGAGCTTATCGATGTAAATGCCAAATAGGGTAGGGGAGAGGGGGCAACCTTGTTTAACTCCGATGTTACGCTTAATATCTTTCGACCACCCCTATATATTATTTTCGATGTTTATTTATAATGATGGTGGTGGTGGTGGTTAAGAAATAAAATTATTAATTTAGAATTTTTAATATTTTATTTCTATGATCAAAAAGAAGGGAGAGAAGCCTGGTGAGATCACTATAGTTTTGTTAATTTAACAAGTCGAGAAGGTTAATAGTATGACAAATACTTTTAAAAGGAGAACGAAATATAAATTTGACTCATTTCATTATGAAAAAAATATTACTTTATATTTTATTATAACATAAAATAAAATAAAATATACATTATAAAGTTCCAAATAGTGTTCACTCATTATATATATATATATATATATATATATAAGCTTGGTAGGACTATATCTTCATCATGTCCAACTTCTCATCTCGATCAAGGGGGTAGCACAAGATTTGAACCCAAGACTTCCAGTTCGGTGAGACTTCATTTCCACAGCCATTGCCAATAGAGCTACCCCAACCAGACTACTTTTATAATATATATATATATATGAAATGAAATACATGTAGTAATTAATTTATAAATAATACACATAATTAATCTATATATATATATATATATTAGATATATTAAGATTTTTAAAAATTTTTAATTATATTTTGAATTAGTTTAATCGTTAAGAGCATATGTTTTCTTCTAAAAGATAAGAGACTTAAATTCAAAGTGGAGTAGAGTAACTGCTATATATATATATATATATATATATAAAAGAAATGAAATACATGTAGTAATTAATTTATAAATAATAAACATAATTTTAATTATATATATTTTTAGATATATTAAGATTTTTTAAAATTTTTAATTTTATTTTATATAAGTTTAATGGTTAAGAGCATCTGTTTTCTTTCAAAAGATAAGAGACTTAAATTCAAAGTGGAGTAGAGTATGTATGCCTTTTGAATCTTTAGTACTCAAAATGATAAGTGGAGATTGGTCCATTATTTCTAAAACAAGGGGATTTAGTACTAAACAAATTTTATATATGGATCCCTTATCTAAGAAACAAAGAAATCTTATAAACAAATTTAGTATTTAACTTGACGATACTAGTAAAATTACATTAATATATATATATATATATTCAGTGAAATAGGAGGATGATGGAATTTGTGCCATGCGCTAGGGTTCTTCTTTCCTTCATATTATGTATGGCATCACTATAGGCCATGAGATCGAGATACACAGAGGAGGAGGACATTGGAAATAAGGCGATAGACCCATCTTTCGCCTCAACGATGATTGTTGGCGACTCTAGGCTCAATTTTATGACGAAAGTTTGACCTTTTGTAGTAGATTGCCAAAGACCTTCACAGATGAGCAATGGATCTTTTCATCGGTTTCTCATTTCATTAGGCTCATGGTATATCTGCAGCCATGGAACAAAGTTTGTCCATGTGTCCTAGGGATCGATGCTCTGACTGGGGTATTGTCAGATCGGGGTGCTTGCAAAAGGAAAGCCCTTCTTGGTTGGGGCCCAACTTACATGTTACAAGTTTTCTTGTTCGCCCTGCCCTTTTTTATTTGGGGGTTGTGGAATCGAAGATACATATGTACATGAGGGACTTGTCATCCCATAGAAACCTCGCTTGTTCTCCCTCTCTATATTGGATGAAAGACAGGCAAAGATAGAAAATGAAACTTTTTAGATTTTCTTAAAAAATTTAAATGGAAATACCTCCATCTTTTGGATCAGGAACTCGAACTTGGTGGAAAACTTGAAACAATGCATTTAGTTTAGTCTGGGCATCTTTGCAACTTCTCAATGCATGTTATTCGAAAGGAAACTACTACATGACTCCTTCAAGATGAAGGACTATGGCATTTCGACAAACACCACTATTATTTTAAATCTAAGGCTACATGGTGGAGCTTCGAGTTTGAAAAACCCTAACGGATCTGTCTCTTTAAAGGATGCAAGGAAAGGGAAGGATTTTATCCCAACATATTAGATCCAAAAAAATCCAGGACCCTACGTCGTAGAACAAATGGAACAATTACCAGCCAAGGAGTTAATCTTCTAGGGGTAAATTCTCTCTTTTCAGTTCTCCAATCCAAGGCTATTATTTGTAGGTTTAATGGCTTCTAGCCTCGATCTGAAGCATTACACAAGTGGGATTTTTATTTCTAGAACACCCAAATGTGACATCTATTTATGTTCCAAAGGCTTCCTAATTATTCAATTTGATACACAAAAAAAATCTGGAGAATGTTCTGAATTGTGGGCCATGGTTTTAGGGTAGAGTGTTAGGTCCCTATAATACTAGTGATTCCCCCATTACTATTGTCATTGTATCCATTATTGTTATTATTGTGCCCCTATTGTCCCCATATTGTTATTAGTGTTCCCCATAGAAGCCCACTATTGTTATTGTTGTGCCCTTATATTATTATTGTTATGTTGACTTTGATTATATTGTGACCCCTTAGACTCCTATATATAGAAAGGAGGTTTAGTCATTTATATCATCCAAGAATTGTTCATTTGTATAATGTAAAGGAGGTTTCCCCCTCGAAGAGGCTGATTTTGAAGTCGTTGATCTATCTTTTCTATCTTTTTGTGAGCTGGTCCATAACATTTGGTATCACAGGTTTGGATTCTAGGGTTTCGTTACTCCAAACAGGTCATCATGGAATTTTCGCTATAACTTTTTTTATGCGACGTTTCAAAAGCTAAAAAAAAACCCATTTGAGTTGAAGTCTCGATCATCCTTGGGTCTGAATTTTAGATCTTGTCTTGCTATAGTTTCCGAGATATGATCTAAGGAAGTTAAGGTTTTTGCAGGGTCCCGAATTACATCCCAAACATGTGACCTTGGGAAAATCATCATAACTTTCTTTCTGTGTATCAGTTTGAAATTTCGTAAGAAGTATATATATATATATATATATATATATATATATATATATAACAATCAACCAATAATGAATATATATGTATAATTATGTTTAGATGGGTACACAATGACTCACTTTTGTTACTCCACTCATCATGTACCCTTCTATTTTGGAAGGGAGATTGCCATGTATTATTTTTCTTTTCTTTAATGTAAATTTTATTAATGAGATGGGTTGCATTGAATGAGTGTTTAATAGTAAAATTATTATTTAGAAATAACATGTTAGTTGGAGATATAATGAAAGTTGTTTTTGTGTTTAGAGAAAGGGTTAATGTAGCATGGGCATACGTAAAAGAGTTAAAAACTTGTCTTAGGTTTAGTTGATTTTGAGGCTCTCAACCTTATTAATACGAGTCTCACCTCCACTTTCTTCACCTTTAAAGGAGTTTGTTATGAACCACCTTATTCACCTTCGAAGGAGCTTGTTACAAGCAAATAAAGGGTACAACCATGGGATCTTCATTGTCCCTTATAGTGGCCAACATTTTTATGGAACTTTTTGAATCCATCACCTTAAGTAGCTTACATTCTAAGCCTAAGTTTTGGTTTCATTTTGTTGATGACACATTTATAATTTGGCCCCATGACCTTCTGGCCTTGAACTCTTTCTCGGCCCACCTTAACAACATCTCCCCTCAAATCCAATTTTCCAGGGAAATTCAAAAGTCCATTTCTCTTCCTTTCCTTGATGTCCTTGTCTCATGCTAGTTAGATGAGGCCCTAATTTACCAAGCCTTTAGGAAAAAGACTCACACCAATATGTATCTTTATGCCAATTCCCACCATCACTTAACCTAAAAATTTGTCTTTCTTAACACCTTAGCTACTCACACCCTTTGGAATTCAACCCCATAGTTCCTAGGAAAAGAAGAAACCCATCTAACCAAGGTTATTTTATCCAATGGTTACTCCTTCCCCTATATCAAAAAGCCCTCTGATTAGCATCCCATCCCAAATCCAAAATATATCCTACTTATTCCCCATGACTAATGTCACTCTCTCTTATCTCCAAGAAATCACCAATTACATTTCAAAATTTTTAGCACAAAAGAATATAAAACCATTTCTATGCCCCATACATCCTTTAAACAATTGTTTAGATATACTAAATACAAATCATATCTTGTTCTTGGCCCATGAGTTTTGTAAATCCCATATTCATATCTTGTTCCTCGCCCATGAGTTTTTCAAATCCTCTATTCCAGTGGAAAAACATACATTGGTCAAACATGGAGATCTTTTAAAGCTTTACATATGGAGCATATTGATGACTATCATCATAATTGAATCTCCAAATCAACTATTGTGGATCATTCTTATAATTCAAAGCATTCAATCAATTTTGAAAACTTAAAAATTATTGCTTCATCTCCCTTTTACCCTCATTGAATCATTAGAGGAGATCTCAAAATGAGAAAACCCCCAACAATTTTAATCTTAAGATTTTCTTAAAAACCAACTATTCAACATTTCTCTAAAAAATCCGCGTGCTACTAGCACACCCTTAGTCTAAATTTAACTCAATCATAAATTTTCCTCTATCCCTTACTACAATCATTTACCTAAAAATATCACATCTTAATATTTTCTTTTAATAGATCAATTCAAACTTCTACAAGGAATATATTTTCCAACCTTCAAATCTATTCTTCAACCTCTTCATTGTTTTATTCTTTAACCTCCTTTAAATTCCTGACATCATTAATCTCGATGTTTACTTGATATATTTTGTTATCTAATTTATTCCCCTCTTATTTGACATTGTCTAACATGATTTTTCCTGGGGCTCTAAAGGCCATAAATAAATAAATATTAATTATAATTCTTGTAAATTAATAATAAATAATAATTCTCATTCTTATAAATAAATAAATAATAAATAATAATTACAATCCTTATAAATAAATAAAGAAATAATTTATTTTCTAATTATTAATAACAATATTCAATAAAACTTTTTCTCAATGATTATAGCAATTATTAATATTATTAAATCAAATATAAATCAATTGATATTATAAAATTAATTATATATATATATCAAGACTAATTGATATCAATTATATTCCAATATTTTCCCATTAATATTTCTCTCCAAATCATTAATTATTCAAATGTATCTTTTTCACCTTAACCCTTAACTATTATTAATGGATGCTAATCCTAAATTCTATTTATTCTTTGTCTTGTACTCTCATATTCATTACATGTTTTGTGTGTCTCTAATGAAAGGTGGAGTGTCGATTTGAAATGTTAGATGTTTCAAAACTCTACACAGTTTGCATCTAGAAGAATCGTGCCAACAACAATGTTAAAAACTTGTTTTATGTTTTAAAACTTGACTTTTGTTCTTGTGACAATGGTGGAGGTTTAAATGTATACCTAGAATCATATAGAGCCTATATAGGGAGTTTGACATCTTTTCAATTAGTTATACTCAATGAGGTATTTGAAGCTTATTTCAACCAAATTAAACGTTTATGGTTATGGTAGAATATTTATTTCTTGAAACTTATCTTTTAAGTGGGTTTAGAGAATTTGGTTGCAAATATGTAGTGGGGTGGGTCTATGTGGATTGTTAACAGGTTGGTAATTTTTTAAAAGAAATTCATTTCTATGCTTTAATTTAGTAGAATTCATTATAAATTCTCCTCATGATGAGAGTTATTTATTTGAAAATGACACTATCGAGAAGTGTGGAATTAGATTAATCTGAAGAGGGAGATAAGATGAAACTTTAAATTGTAGGGTTGAAAATAGGCCTATATAGAGCTCCAAGTTTGACATTCTTTGTTGCTTAACATGGTACTTAAAGTGTTTGGAGTTAGTAGCTCAAATGGTTGGGAGCATAGTTTTTTCTCTCATCTACTTGGCCTCAATTCCAAGGGACACATTTGGCCCATTGTGATACCAATAGAAGAGTAGGCAACCCCTAAGATAAAGCTCCCTCAAGGGGTTCTTGATGTCTGATATCTTGTTAAGCCATAAACTACTTGTTAGGTGCTAGCTTGTCAGCTACTAGCATTACCCTAGGCTTTATAATGGTAACCTCCAACTTTGAATATGGCCCTTGCCTAGATAATCATGAAGAGTTACCAATTCCCCTATATATTAAAGAAAAAAGGAAAATAAAAGGAAAATAAAAAAATAACAAGAAGATCTAGAGATGAAACAACTCACTTCTGTGCAGTTAGAGGTTCAAACACTCCCCAAGATTAGGGTTTTTTGACCTTTCATTCATGGTCACCACTACGGGGGAAGGAGGGGTGGATCCCTCCTACAACATCACAATCTCTGGAGATGACTCTCCCCATCAACACCATCCACACAATTTGAGAATCTCCACCTCCATTCTTCCCAGAGGTTATTCTTGTTGCAGTCAGGAAGATGTAGCATCATGGAACCCTATGTCATGGACACATCGTGGAGTTGTTCTCTTGGTAGTTTCCTACCCAAATTATTTGTCAATTCCAAGAATATGGGGGAGATTTCATCTCGGGGAAGTGATGTTGGGGAGATAAAGAATACAATCCCGGGGAATGCAGTACTAGGGAAGTGATCCTAGGTAACAAAATACCATGGGGTAGTAATACTAGCCTAGGGAAACACAATACTTGGGGGGAGGCCAATAGTCAGGCCCTTAGTTTAATGCATCTCCAATCCATTAGACCCTAGCTTGTCAATCCCCATAATATAATCTAACGTGGATAGGAAGTATGATGATTTGATGGTGGAACTCCAGCCTACCAGAACTATGCCATTGAGTTATCCTGTCATTGGGCCACTGAACCTTCAAAAATTTTTAAGTCGATAGCTATGTGGGGAGGTTTAATGTCGATGGGTTGATATCGACCTTCAGCCCTTGGCCAAATCACATAATACACACCAATTAAATTGCCCAATATCGATAGACCTAGCCTCATATGATGTGTGTTCCATGTGGACCCCCCATGTGGCAGTGGCGTGGCACCATATGGGCCAAGCATGGCGACATGGGTGCCACATAGATTCCTCTTGATGACATGGCTTATTTAATGGGATAAAGTTCTGAGGGGCGTAACTTTCTACCTAGTATTCATATTGAGGTAAAATTTATATTGCTGGAAATCTCTCAACAAGCTGAATAAGATGATGCATTAGTTTTAGAATTTGAATACTTTGAGGAAAAGTGGTTGTTGTAACCCCATCTTCATAGCATTCCTTGGAGATTGGGTTAAAAAAGAGTAGCACTCTCATAGCCTAAGATGGTTTAAGTGGTGGGAGGTGCTACAAAGTGGTATTAGAGACCATGTTTAACACTGGACTTGTAGGGGTTCACATACACAGAGTGAAATATAATTTTATACAGATAAGTAAATTAATATGTTATATGAATGTTTGTTTAAACCAGTAGTTGATGTGATTGCTAACGTGGATGGAATTCTTATTCGTCTTTTTGTATTTTGGATTATGTAACATGGGTTTTGGTTGTGTGAACAACTTCAGGTTAGCATGCTCGATGTTGACATATGAAGGTTATGATTAATATGTTTATGCTTGATTTAGCTTATAGCTTTGTGTGTGGCAAAACATAAGAAGACATAATTTACAACAAAAAACAACGGAATGAACAATGTAATGGTACACTACAGCATGGAAATAAAACTTCTTACGCAAGAAGAAGATCTAGTTAGAAAGAGGTTAGAAGAAAATTCCCTTGATTGGATGGATACCTTCATAAGCTTGATAGTCAAACTGAGGAGATGTAAGGCTGACAACGAAAATATTTTTAGAGCTCAAGAAAGGCAAGCAGAGATGAATGTGTTGATATTGCAAAGATTATCAGATTTGCAAAGACAAAGGAAACATGAACCCGGTGCTATTTATCTGGACATGCATAAATCCACATAAAGTCCATCTGAAATCCTAGAGCAAGGATTGGAAACCAATAAGGCAGAAGGTAGCAAGTTCAATAAGAGGCACATTCATGCAAGTGAAGACATAGTGAGAGGGGGAACTCCACTCAACATTTCGGAAAGAAAAACAAATAGCCATGACAAAATATCTAGTGCTACAATGAGGTTAGGAACACACCACCAACAAAGGAAAAGTGAGAAAACCGCAATTCTAGAAGCATTCAAGAAAGAAAAGTCCCCTACCTTTGACGAAGAGACTAAGAAGGGTGAAGGTACAAAAGCCTTTATTTTAGGCTTAAAGAAGTACTTAAGATTCCATGACTATTTTGAGAATATGAAGGCTAGGGTATCTATTTTTAGATTGAAAGGAAAAGCTGACATATGGTGGGAATATCTAAGAAATTTCAAAGGAATCAAAGAAAATGAATTGGCTTGGAAAATATTTAAGAAATATTTATAGGAAAAGTACCTATTTGAGAGGTACTATGATAGTAAAATCAAAGAGCTTCATGAACATTAGTTGGGATACCTCAACTTGGATGCCTACACCAACATATTCTTAGAACTACTAAAGTGTGTGCCCTACATCAAGGATGAGAAGGTGGAGATTTAGAGATATCTTAGTGGTTTATCGTAGTCCTACCAAGACATAATTGAATTTTATGAACTCGAAGACACTGGAGGACATTATCATGAAGGAATTGTATTGATATGATTAGTCTAAGCACAAGAAAGAATTCTGAACAAATTTGAAGAAGAAAGACAAATCCGATTTTAAAGGGAAAGGACCACAAACCTTAGGGGACAAGCATACGAGAAAAATGTCAAGTTCAATACACTTGCTTAAAGTGAGTTCCAACAAAAATTCCTTGCTTCCAATAGACATCAACCTGTTAAATTAGCAAGGGAAGAGGCATAGTGTCAGGATAGGAAGGTAGCTCCCAATGTGTGCATTCCTTTAAGGTGAATATCATTATATACAAGTAGAATGATGACCTTAGGGATTCCAATTCCAAGGTATTTTCCTATTCTAACTAATCAAATTTATCTATTTACATATTTACATATTTTTCACCCAGTCCCTGAGGATTAGGTGTCTAACATTCCATCCCTTAATATGAAGTGGTTTTTTTGAGTTCAAACATCATTTTGAATCTTTAAAATTTTTCTCTTCCAAGTGCTTTGGTGAAGATTTCTGTAATTTTCTCATTTTTGGAACAATGTCATAGGTGAATAGTCTTGGCCTCTACATGATGTTGAATCAAATGATACTTTGCGTTGATATGTTTGGTTCAATCATTAAAATTTAGGATTCTTGGCCAATTTAATTGCAGAAGTATTGTCAATCAAAAGAGGAGTAGAGTTCACTTGTTTCAATTGCAAATCTTGAAGAATTTTCTTGAGCTACACAATCTCCTTAGTTGCTTTTGAAGTTGCTACATATTTTTCCTTTGTTGTGGAATCTGGTGGAACTAATTATTTGTGTGACCTCTAGGAGATATATCCTAGTCCAAGACTCATTAGCCTAAAGTAGACACTCCATTTCCGTTATCTCCATCAAATTCTGAATTAGAATATCCAATCCAGCTAAAGTCATCCACCTATGAATATTTGAGTCCAAAGCCTTGAGTTCATTTCAAGTACTTTAGAACTATTTTTGCAGCAAACTAATGTCCCTCACAGGCTTTTGCATAAACCTAGAAAGGATCCCAACAAAAAATGAAATATTTTGTTTGGTAGGGGTGAGGTAGATAACAATTTCCAGACGTTGTCTATACTTAGTTGCATCCTCAAATTCATTTCCTTCTTTAGATGTGAGCTTCAAATTTTGTTCCATTGGAGTGGATAAATGATTGCATTTATCCATGCCAAACTTGTTCAACAATTCTTCAATATACTTCTTTTGAGAGAAGAATATATATCATGGATGTTGGGTCATTTTAATGCCCAAATAGTAATGAAAGTGTCCCAAATCTTTCATCTCAAATCATTTCTTCAGTTTTTTTCTTTATGGATACAATATAATTTTCATTGTTCTATGTTATTAATAGATCATCCACATAGACCACAAGATAGATAACATTTTTTCAAACTTTCTTGACAAATAAAGTTGCATCACCAAGATTAAAGTGTTTGAAATTTAATTTCAAAAGACACTCAGTTAATTTTCCATACAAGGCTTGTGGTGCTTGTTTTAGACCATGCAAGGATTTGATGAGTTTGCATACTTTTTGTTCTTGTCTTTTCACAACAAAACCTTTTGGTTGAGACATAAAAACATTTTCTTTCTAGTCTCCATTCAAGGAAGCAATCTTTACATCCATTTGATGGACTTTTCATCCATTCTGAGCTGCCAAGGCAAAGAGAGTTTGGATGGTAGCCCATTTTTCTTTGGGGGCAAAGGTCTCTTCATAATCAACCCATTTTTTTTTGTGTAAATCCGTTTTCCATGAGATTTTCTTTGTGTTTGTTAAGTGAACCAACTAATTTGTACTTGTTCTTGAAAACTCACTTACATCCAATTGGTTTGGTTCCAAATGGAGGATCCATCTAGGTTTCTTTGTTGATTGAGATGGGGCTACATCAATATTAGCCTTCCACTCTTCTCAATCACATCATTCAAAATTTCATCCTGATATGAAGAAGTGGTTGGAAATTCACGAGGGGGAGAGACTGCTTCAAAAGGAGATTCCATAGATTGATCTAGGATAGGGATCCTCCTTATAGGATGTGGAATCTCATTATAAAATTCATGAATTTTTTTTTTCATCACTGAATCTATCCAAATGATCAAGCTATCACTAAATAATATTATCAGTATTGGAAGATTCAAGAAACATCACATATCTAGAAAATATAAAATTCTTATTAACCTCATCATAGAGATGATATGCTTTGGTGGTATTTTAGTTCCCCAAGAAGATACACTTTCAACTTGCACCAGGTTTTCTTCTTTGTTCCTTAGGAATCAAGGCATAACAGGTGGAACCAAAGATCTTGAGATGCCTTACCAAAGGAATGTGGCCATACCACATTTAATAAGAAGCTTTGTTTTTGAGAGCATGACATGGACAAATGTTTTTGATATACACTTCACGTAGAACTACATCAACCCGAAACATTAGCTTTACATTTTTGAAAAACATCATTGAGCAAACTATATTTAAGATAGTCCTATTCATTATTTTAGCTACACCATTTTGTTGAGGATTGTATGACACAATTGTTTGATGTCGAACCCCATGTTGCCAAAGATAGTTTTCAAATCCATTTGAAGTATATTATTTTCCATTATTAGTATGAAGAGAGCGAACATGTGATTGTGCATCGTTTTCAATCCATGCATGAAAGTTTTTGAAGTTTTTAAAAGCTTCTGATTTACTTTTCAACAAATATACCCAATACATCCCAGTATAATTATCAATAAAAGTAATCATATGTTTATGTCCATTTGCAGAAGGAACATGCATAGGGAAACACAAGTCATAATGAATCAATGCAAGTTTTCTACGTGCTTTGGGAGTAGATTCATGAAATGGTTGTTTGCTATGATTTCCTAGGATACAAGAATCACATTGCTTCGGTTTACTTGGAATAATTGGCAAACCAGAAATACCATTTATTTCCAATAAATGGATAATGTCATAAATAAGATGTCCAAATATTGCATGCCATAGAAGACTGGATGGAAATGTACCTTCATTGTACTAAGAACTATATGCAGAGTTTTGTGCACAATCAGATGTTCCTTCCAGCTTCATTAGTCTTGCCTCTCTATTCCGGTCATGACAACTATGTTGTCTGAAGCTTTTCTTATCTCAACTTCACCATCAAACATGTGAATGGAGTGTCCTTTCTGGTGAATGTGAATAAGGGACAACAAGTTTCTCCTTAGCTCTGGAAGGTAGAGTACATCATGCAAAAGAAAATCAGGAAGCTGAGGCAATTTAATATTTGATGGTGCCAAGTCCAGGTGGCTTGAGACTTGACTTGTCTGCAAAGTATATTGCTCCATCTAAATTATCACTAAAGTCTTCAAAGAAGTATTTCTAGAAAGTCATGAGGCGGGTTGAACTTGTATCAAGAAACCATGCATCTTTCCAAGAAGCAAATGAAGTCTAAAACAAATCTTTAGTTACTCCAATATTGCAATGTGCAACAATATAATGAGTAGATTGAGGTGCTTTACTTTCCTTGGATTTGGTGTTTTACCTTTGTATTATTTTTGTTCTTGCAAGGGATTTTGCTTGTGGATTTAGCACTCCCATTTATGTTACAACGAATACAGTGGAGTTCAAATTTTCCTCCTTGATTATATTTACCCCCCTGCCTCTATTATTCTTCCTTCCACGTCCTCTTCTACCACCTCTTTCTCTAGAAGAATATTGTGTCTAATTTTTCTCTTTCTATGTAAGGAAAATAACTTCTTCAAGGGATTGAGAAGCTATCTCCCTCTTCCCAAAAGCTTTCTCATATCTTGAAAAATTCTCCACAAGAGTGTCAAAAGTAATGTCCTTAAGTTGGGCACTAGCGTGTAAGGATTCAAGATAGTGAGAATATGTAGGATAGATGGCATTGATAAAAAACATGAGAGGGATGTATATTTTAATTCTAGTGGCTTCTAAATCATGGATGCTAGCTCTAATTTCTTAGGCTAGGGCCAGGGGTCCATCATCCTTCAATAACATGTTGAATAGCTTGATCATCAACTGAACTACCTCCAATTCTGAGTGTGGGCCATATAAATCTTTCAACTTATTTAATGCATCAAAGAAAATTGTAATTGGAATAATATGATGACTCACCTCTTCACTTATAGAAGCAACAATTAGGGAATAGGCCTTGTTATCCTAGTTCTCTCATATGGAAAGCTCTTTATTTGATGTGGGCTTGACAAATGCATTGTCGCCTTCTCCTTCAAAAAACCTTTCCATAGGTAATTGAAGATAAGGGTGTGTTTGATCTTTTGCCAGTGAGTACTACTCCAACAATGGACACGAGATAATGCATCTTTTTTAACCTGACACCTATTCTCTGAGTAGAGGTATTAAATACTTTCCCCAAAATAAATTTCACAAAAACATATATGAAGGAGGTGTAGCATAAAAATATTTGGATATCAGTAGGTGATATCTTTGAAATATAAAATGGAGCTATAACAAAAGTGATGTCAATACCAATGACACTAATGACCTTTCAAATGTTTATGTTTAAAAAAAATTTAGTCACATCTAATGCTTAAACCCACAATCAGACCTTCATTGGAAGCCAAGTGATTATAAATATACATGTAAGGAAATCCCTTCCTTGTGTTCATTGAGATAAGCTTCATTCCCTTCGACAATAATGACTATGAGAGATGTAGGATTTTATACCATATAATTGTCCAAGCCTTATCATGGAGATTTCCATCGAAAAATAACCTTCTGCGGGCTAGTCCCTCTTCACAACTAAACATTATGGGTGAAAACAGCTATTATGACCAAATGTGGTTAGAGAAAGATCTTGTCCAAAGTACGAGTCTGGAAGAGGTAATAATGATTTTCATATTATAGGTTTTATTGAATAATGGTCTGTCATGTGGTTTGAGTGCAACACCGAATAAAAAATCAACAAATCTTGGCCATCGACCCTATAAATTCCATTTCCATTAAACAAAAATTAGTAGAGAATATGCTTCAATGTAGTCATGGAAACCAAAGGTTAATTCCATCAACAAAAGAAAAATCGCAAGAGTGGATGCTATTGGATTTAGATAGTAGCATGAGAGGGATGAGTCTATAAGATGATAACAATACACAAAAGAATGCAACTAAAGCACAACATTACCAGAAGAAGGGTCCTTAGATGAGAGAAATCGTGAGGGATTCTTTGACCCAGTAATTAACACAGAGTAGGAACGCATCTACAAAAAACGTCGATCAAAAAAATGTTACCAAGAAGGGAGGTGTAATGGATAGTAACTAATATAAAACCCTAGGCGAGAGAAAATAGTTGTAGGTCTGATAAAAAAGAAAATATGGTAGAATAATAGACCATAAATGAATGAATGGAAATGCCATGTCATGAATGGAATGTTAAGGAAATTACAGGGAATTTTCGTTTATGAATAATGTATGGTATGTCAAGGAAATTACAAGGAATTTTCATTGATGACCATGTTGTAGAAGGAAAATATGTTACACCAATGTGCATAAATTCCAACTATTCATAACATATATGTTTATGCTAATGCAGGGAATCAATAGAGGGACGAGTTAAGCAAATGATAGAGGAGTTACAATGGAATCGACAATAAGGCTTTGATACCATGTCAGGCTAGGAAGGTAACACCTAATGTGTGTATTATATTAAGGCAAATGCAATTATATACAAGTAGAATGGTGACCTTTGGGATTCCAATTCCGAGGTATTTTCCTATTCTAGCTGATCAAATTTCTTTATTTGCATATTTTCGCCCAATCCCTAAGGATTAGGTTTCTAATATTCAATCCCAAGGAATCCATGAAGAAGTCATTGCAGTGTTGGGGATGTGGAGAGGGTCACATGCTAAAATATTTCCCTCACATAAAATAGAGCGACAAGTTGTATAAGGTCCAAGATGAAACAACAATGAATGATATGGCTCAAAGCATACCTTGAATTTATGCAACATTGGACAACATACAAGTATATCATCAAGCCTCAGTGATAGAAATGAAAGGTATGGTTTCCAACCAACCTTTTTCAATTTTAATTTATCTAGGCTCTAACTTTAGTTATGTCAACCTGGAAATTACATAGACGTGTTGGAAACTAGGCTAATACTAAGAGGGGGGTGAATCAATATTAGGGCCAATTTTAACAGGTATTGCTAATTGCTAATTTCTATTTAATTATCAATCAATCATGTAGCAACACCATAAAGCAAATCATAAATCACACAAAAACATCATAAACATCATACAGATATAACACAAATTTTTATGTGGAAACACATAATTGGAGAAAACCACCAATCTTGTTTTGTTATGATGTAAATCTTATGTCGCCACTCAGATTACATCAAGTTTTATGAGCACCCACACACAAGAAGCACCAAATCCCTTCTGTGTTTTCCTATCACCCAATAGCAGGAAGCATCCACTCCCTCTTTGATAGACATCTGATCATCTTACAATAAGCACCAACTCCTTGAATTTGCAAACACCCACTTGAAGGAGGCACCAACCTCCAAACTATTCTTCAAACACCCACTTAGATGGAAGCACCGACTTCCTAATGTGAAACCGCCAACTTGATATCCATAAGGAACTTACTACTCTCTGTTTTGGCTCCCACTCAACCTGATTTCAGCTCTGCATCAACCAACTCTCAACCCTATGTTTTCCTCAACAACCTTATCTCCACACCACCCACTCAGCTCGCGGCCTTCTCAATTCTTCAACAACCTACACTTTAGTAGCTCTCGACCTTCTACTTTCTTTTTTTTTGCTGTCATACACAAACTTTGTCAGCCCTCAACTTGTTCTTCTCTTTAGTGGTCCTCTCTCTGTCTTTCACACTGCCTAGTTCTTTAGAATACATGTCAAAAAGTATATATATTTTTTTACAGCTTGAAACATTAGTTTTGTATCATTCTCAATTGTGTCTTTTCACATTCACCAAAAATAAAATCACTTCAGTTGTTTCTTTCTTTCAGATTCACAACACCAAATTTTGAAGAGGAATGAAGTGTCAAGCATCAAATTTGAATGTAGCAAAATGCCAAATTTAATATACATAAATTTTCATTACGCCTTGGTTCTTTGATTCTATGTGCACAAAACCACTGGTCGTGACTTGTTCTTATGCATCGATGGCTAAAATCCCAACAAAATAAAGACTATAGAATGATTTTACAAGAAGTTGCATGAAGGCCTATCATATGTCATGTATTTCTGTTTGCACCCATGACTTAATTTAAGACTGTAAAGTGGTGTGTGTCTCAGCTCCCAAATTTAAGACTGAAAAGTGGTGTGTGTCTCAGCTCCCAACTAATACACACCCAAAAATTTTGTACTAGGGGCTCAACACTTGAACACAAATTAAGATTGTAGGCCAGGAAATTCTTATGCCCTTATCATATGTCCTCAATGTGGTGTATTAAGATCATAGGCTCAAAGCACTTAACACATAAAACCTTTACAAAACATGAACTTTGTGCAATTCTCCATGCTTTGAAAAAACATTAGTTAACATGGAAGTTCCCATTTTTTGGTCTATCAATCTCGACCTGTCTCCTTATGTGCCTTCCGTTGTACCTCTGAAATGAGTCGTGAAACTTCACATTTGCTGATGGAGAAGTTTATGTCTTGGCCTACGTCTCTCGGTCTCGAACCTCCATTTCCCAGCCTCTACCTGGACCTCTAATGGGTGAGATGATGCCATCATTACATCACCATGTTGCCACTTGCCACTCGCTGATTGGTCCATATGTCATCTAAATATGGCCCACTTGGACACCCAAAATATTGAATTTGCAAGCCACAAGTCCTCCACTTGGATTGACATGCCATTTTCTTACATCATCCTAATGTCAACATGCCATGTCATCTACCACCTATGCAACATGTCATCTCTATCAATCAATAAGGTTGTGCCATTTGTCTGCTTGTCATTATTCCATGCTATTAACCTACTTCCAATAGGAGAATGCCATATTGTCCTGTATCCATGTCACATGTATGAAAGAATGGTCTCGGGGACTTGTGTTTTTCATGGAAATCATTCGTTAAATTGAATAGGCTTGGGGTAATAAATTAATGTTAAATTCCATGTACCATGATTAACTATGTCTCGGTCTTGGCCCGCTCTACCTCTTAACACCTCCTACTAGTCCCAGGGTGAGAAATTAATTCTTATGATAACTAATGGGGAATATTCCTATCTCTCCCGATCTGTCTCTTGGTCTCAGAATCTCAGGACCCTTTCTTAACTCCACTGATGGGGTGAGATTACATGTCCCCTAGCAAGACGTTAATTGCTACAACAGTTGACAGGGAAAGTATTGTCTCTCGATGTCTATCTATCTTAGGACCTCACAAACTTGGGGCCTTCAACACAATTCACAATTAGAAAAATGTCGAGGTGAGACACAAATGTTTATGGCAGCTAACAGGAACAAGTCCATCTCTTGGGCTTGTTAGTCTTGGGATTGCAGGACTTCAAACATAATGCGCCAATATGAAAACGGACAGAGGTGCGATTATTTTAGTTATGAGTTGTGTATGCGCCATTCCTCCTAAGCTTGAGACTTAGCCACTTTTTGTTAACAAAGGACTTTGTTACAAAATACAATGTTTGTGTGGAACCTTGAAGCCTGAAATCCCGTCTAATATTTAAACCTTAATAAATTTTGAAGCCCTTGGAATTTTATAGTTTGGCATATGCCATTGGAAAGGTATTTCAAAGGCCTATTCAATTATTCCATCAACATGAACATATGAGCTAAACTTATGGGGCGGAAATTCCTTCAAACATATGATTCACAAATCACCTTTAATCATCAATGAATACACTTTCTAACAATCTCCTTGAAACCACATATTCTTTGCCAACAATAATATTTTCCATTCAATTAGAACACCTTTGCAACAATGACAACACTTTCTAACAATCTCCCCCTTTAGCATGGAAGGAAACACTAAACATTGCTACCAAATCATGGTACCAATTGTGGAAGTTGCATTGATAGCAACATGGAAACACTGTCAACAAAAACTATGTTGATTTGTTCATTCTCCCCCTTTTTTCCTAAGAAACACCTCACCTTATATCAAGAAATATACCAATTGTTTCTCATTAATATCTCCTTAAATGTTTGCTTATTCTCCCCTTTTTCATTTGAAAAAATACATTTATTCACTTGTCAAGATAAAAACCATTAATTATGCAATGTTTGCTCATTTCCCCCCTTTGACATCAATGGAAAAGGGTAGCGAGATATCTCCGATTACTAGCCTGACCATGGTTCGCTAAGGAAACACTTAACTATTGCAATAAAATCTAATACATCTGAAAAACAAGACATTAGACATCAACAAATATTCTATTTCTCACTCTTTTAGCTCCTATAAACAATGTGACATCAATGTCAACCATGGCAGCAATGATAATATTGTAGAATTTGACAATCATTAGATACGCCCCCCATGATCATACACCATGATTTTTCTCAATCATTATCAACTCTCAAAGGTTGTTGTTCAATGAAGCACCTGCCTAATTATCTCTTCTTTACTCAAGTCTCCTTTCCGCATATAAGAGGCTTCTCCTCCTAATGCAAGGATTACTCAACATACCATTACCAATTGATAAACATGATAGTACATGGCTAAACCAATTGGTATTTACACTCAAAGGTGCATACATACCTCTGCTACGAATTTGAAATAAAATGAATCAGAATGTAGACCTTCTCTTCCATTGCTTGGGCTACTCTTCCCTTGAAGGAATTCACTCTTCATGGCTGCTACTCAAATAATTTTTTGTTTCTCTTCTTCATCCCAATTGCAACATGCAAGAAGTTTCTCCTGCTAAACCAAGGCTACGATTTAGAATACTAAATGATATATATGAACATACATGGCTAAAACAAGGGCTACTATACCAACTGGTTGTTTACTAAACAAAAACACGTAAGGTTGATTCACATGCTTTTCAATCATGACTACAACATATGTATCTGCTACAAAAATGTAGTGAAAGAAAAATGAAAAATAATATGCAACCCTTCAAACCTTTAACCCTATGTACAACTCCCCTGATCTCATGTACCTTCCAAACATCTTGCTGATCTTGTGGACCTTATTTTGCTTTCAGGTTCTTTGACACATTATGCTTCTTCTACAACTCAATTCTTCTTCATGCAACACATGATGTTTCCATATGCTCCCCTAAGACCATGCACCTCTCACTTCTCTTTTGCAGTCTTATTGTGAATAAATATGAGAATAAAGACTACAGTGGGGACTAGCTCCTCTTATTCAGAATCTTATGAGGAAGAAATTGTCTTCAATCTCTTACTACTACATGCTCTTCCCTTCAGTATGTACATATTATCTAGGGTCCCCATTCCTTTTGCTATCACTCTCTTTGATACTTCTTTCCTAATGCTACATCCTTTGGAATTGATGATGAATTTTTTTCCTCTATCAACCATCTGACTCACACTCAAGATTTTATGCTTTAATCTGTAAACCAACAACACATCAATTTCATTTGTATTTCTATCATCAAGGATGGCCTTGCCTTTTCCTAACACCTTATCTAGGGAATGATTTCCAAGAACAACATGACCACCTTTGGTTTTCTTCAAGGAGAGGAATATGCCCTTGTCTCCTGACATATGATGGGACATCCACTATCTATGTACCATTAGTCATCCTCTTCTAGCAAACATAGAACAAGGCCATACTTCACTTGATGTTGCTCCTTCTTCTTCCAAACTTTGGTAGGTTGCTTTCTTGTATGTGCATTCTCCTTTGGCTTCCTACTAGGCCTACTCTAGATAAGGAGATCTGTGGCTACCCAATGTCCTCTTATTCATTTATGGAGTGATGAGCATCAACTTGCATAATGGGGGGAATATTTTCAACCTTCTAAGACGCTTCTTGACTTTCTCCTCCATGCATATATGGCAACTTGTCCAACATTTCTTTATTAACATTCTCACGGTTTCTTACCTTATAAGAATATGAATTTGATATATCTTTCAAGTTAATTTTCTTGGCCTCTTCATTATATTCATTCTTCATTTCACTCTCTACATCCAACCATACATATAAACTAGAAGCCTTTAAATATACGTTCATTCTTACCTTATAGAGTAAATATTCTGATTTATTCAAGAACGACATTCCCTCTGGGGTAAACCACTCCAAATAAGCCAAGGTCTCTTGTGATCTACTTTGTAAAGTGGATTGTACAACATCTTATTGCTCTCCTCCATTTATGATCAATAAAGATTGTCCTTATTGGCATCTCCTTGCACTTCTACAACATCTGGTACATTGCTTGTATGTTCACAATTTTTTATATGATTTTGTTTCTTCTAAGATTGCTTATTCCTATTCTTCCTTCTATTGGCCATATTTCCTTAGATCTACCTTCCAACAGTTAAGATGTTCCTTAAGGAACATACTCTGATACCAATTGTTGGAAACTAGGCTAATACTGAGAGGGGAGGGGGGTGATTCAATATTAGGTCCAATTTTAAAAATTATTGCCAATTTATAATTTCTATTTAATTAGCAATCAGTCATGTAGAAGCAACATAAAGAAAATAATAAATCACAAAACACCATAAAAAAAACATCATACAAATATAACACAAAGATTTTACGTGGAAACCCATAAAGGGAGAAAACCATTAATCTTGTTTTGTTATGATGTAAATATTATGCCACCACTCAAATTACATCAAGTTTTGTTAGCACCCACTCACAAGAAACACCAACTCCCTTATGTGTTTAGCTAGCACCCACCAGTAGGAAGCACCCACTCCCTCTTTGGTAGACATTTGATTAGCTTACAAGAAGCACCAAATCATTGATTTTGCAAGCACCCACTTACAAGAGGCACCAACCCTCAAGCTATTCTTCAGAAACCCATATAAATGGAAGCATCGACTTTTTGATGTGCAGGCACCAACCTGTTGTCCATACATAACTTATTGCTTTCTATTTTCACTCCCACTTAGCCCGATTTTTAGCTATGCATCAACCTACTCTTGGCCTTTTGTTCTCCTCAACAACCTTATCTCTACACATCCCACTCAGCTCTCAGCCTTATCAATTCTTCACTAGCCTATGCTTCAACAAATCTCGACCTTCTGTTCTTTCACTGTCATACACAACATATGTCAGCACTCAACCTGGTCTTCTCTTCAATAGTCCTCTTTCCATATCTTTCACATTGCCTACTTCTTTATAATACAAGCCAAAAATTCTTTTTTTACAGCTTGAAACATTAGTTTTGTATCCTTCTCAATCGTGTCTTTTCACATTCACCAAAAATCAAATCCCTTTAGATGTTTCTTTGTTTCAGATTCACAACACCATATTTTAAAGAGGAATGAAGCACCAAACATCAAATTTGAATGTAGCAAAATGCCAAATTTAATATAGAAATTTCCAAATTTTCATTATGTCCTTGTTCTTTGATTCTATGTCCACAGAACCACTGGTCATGACTTGTTCTCATGCATTGAGAGCTAAAATACCAACCAAATCAAGACTATAAAACAATTTTACAATAAAATGCCCAAAGGCCTATCATATGTCATGTATTGTTGTTTGTGTTGGGGTAAATTAATACTATATAGAGGTGTGTGTCTCAACTCCCAACCAATATGCACCCACAAATTTTGTACCAAGGGCTCAACACTTGAACACAAATCAAGATTGTAGACTGGGAAATCCCTATGCCCTTGTCATATGTCCTCAGTAAGGTGTATTAAGCCTGTAGGTACAAATAACTTAACACATAAAACATTTACAAAACACAACCTTGGCGTGATTCTCCATGCTTTGACGAAACGATGGTTAATGAGAAATTTACGGTTTCTCGATATATCAATCTCAACTTGTTTCTGTATATGCCTTCCATTGTACCTCTGAGGCGAGACATGAAACTTCACATCTATTGATGGAGAAGTTTATGCCTCAACCTCCGTCTCTCAATCTCAGCTTATTAGTCGTGAACCTCCATCTCTCGGCCTCTACTTGGACCTTTGATGGGCGAGATGACGTCATTGCATCACCATGCTGTGATATGTCACTCATTGATTGGTCCATGTGTCATTCAAATATGGCCCACTTGACCACCCAAAAATGTTGAATCTGCATGTCGTGTGTCCTCCACTTAGATTGCAATGTCATTTACTGATGTCATGTTAATGTCAACATGCCATGCCATCTGCCACCTATGCACCACATAATCTCTATTAGTGAATAAGGTCACACCATTTGTCTTCCTATCATTGGTCCATGTTGTTAACACACTTCCAATAGGAGAATGCCACGTTTTGTATCCATGTCACCTATATGGAAGAATGGTCTCGGGGACGTGTTTTTCAAGAAAATCCTTTGTTAAATTGAATAGAGTCGGGGTGAGAAATTTAACGTTAAATGCCATGTACCATGAATAACTCTACCTTGGTCTATGTCTCTTAATCTCAACCTTCACTACCTCTTAACACCTCCCACTAGTCCCTGGTGGGACATGAATCCTTACGACAACTAATGGGGAATATTCCCGTCTCTCGAGCTTTGTCTCTTGGTCTTGGAACTTCTACACCCTTGCATAACTCCACTGATGGGGCCAGATGACCTATCCCATAGTGGGAGCTTAATTGTTACAACAATTGATGAGGAACATCTTGTCTTCGTGTTTGTCAATCTTGGGACCTCAGGGCCTCATGGCCTTCAACACAATGCACCCTTTAAAAAAGGTTGATGCAAGACACAAAGTTTTATGGCAACTAATATGAACAAGTATGTCTCTAAGGCCTGTTAGTCTTGAGACCATGGGACTTCAAACATAATGTGTCCATATGAAAATGGGCCAAGGTGTAACTATTTTAGTTGTTAGTTGTGTACGCGCCATCCCTCCTGAGCTTGAGACTCAGTTGGTTTTTGTTAACAAAGGAATTTGTTACAAAAACATAAGGTTTATGTGGAACCTTGAAGCTCGAAACCTTGTCTGATCTTTAAACGTTAATAACTTTTGAACCCCTTGGAGTTTTTTAGTCTGCGATATGTCAGTGGAAATGTCTTTTGTAGGCCTATTCAACTATGCCATCTACATGAGCACATGAGCTAAAACTTATGGGGAAAAAATTCCTTCAAACACATGCTCCACAAATCACCTTTAATCATCAATGAAAACACTTGCTAACAATCTCCCTAAAACCACATAGCCTTTGCCATCAATAATCTTTCCCATTCAATGACAACACCTTTGACATCAATGAAAACACTTTATAACAAAGTGTGCCTTGCAAAAGAAACCACATGCCAAATCCAACTAGCCACGAGAGTAAAAAAGAGAGTGACTAATTTAGTGGAGTTCACCTGGAAATAAGCAGCGAGCCCAAAAAAGCTGCACTTAAATTTTTTCCATTGGATTCATATGATATCTTGATTGGCATGGATTGGAAGGCACATTAGAAAAATTTTGAGGTATAAAATGGGCCTCAAAACAAAAATTTACAACCATAATCAACTTTATTAGAACCGATAGGATTCAAGATGATGATGTTAACCATGGGGGATGATTCACCATTTTTAGAGTAAAAAAAAAAAACTACTTTTTCAACTCGTATTTTCAATTTATCTCTCTATGGTTTTACTCAAATTTTGAGCGGGAGAACTTATTGGATTCAAAATTTAATTTTCCATCAAAGGAGTACATATGTTGCATACTTTTGATCGACCCTGCTACACGAAAAGTGAGACATACATGAAAAACTAATTGCAATCACATTTTTTCATGTATTTCTCATTTTTCGTGTAGCAGGGCCCATCAAAAGTATGCAACATGGGTACTCCTTTGATGAAGAATTAAATTATGCATCCAATGAGTGCTCCCGCTCGAAATTTGAGTAAAAGTATAGGGAGATAAGTTGAAAATACGAGTTGAAAAAGTAGGCTTTTCTTTTTTCCCTCTAAAATTTGATGATTTCATCTAATCTTATTTTATTATTTCCACTATTATTTTATAATATTCCTTAGGACACCCATTTTAGACCTCACAATTTCTCTAATGGCCCACAAGACCAAATTTGACTGTTATGATAATTTGTTTGAATGCCTCAGCGATGAGGGAGAGGAAAATGTACTGCAGGGAATAAGAAATCTTGTTTTAGTAAGACGAATTTCAACACTTTAAGTGAAGAAATGCAGCTGGAAAGGGTGTGGTTTGTTTATGATTCAAGTAACCAATGTAATATAGGACATCAAACTTAGAATCGAAGATCACCCCATTCTAAAACAATATAGTGATGTGTTTCTAGAGGAAGTGCCAATATTTCCACCCAAGAGGGAAATCAATTTCTCCATTGAATTGATTCCCACTTTTGTGCTAGTTTCTAAACCCCATATTGTATGAGCACACTAGAGTTGATGGAATTAAAATTGTAAATGAAAGAAATGTTGGGTAAATGATACATCAAACCCAATGTATCACCCTTGGGAGCCCCAACATTGCTTGTAAAGAAGAAGGATGGTACTATGCTATTATGCATTGATTACATGCAATTAAATAAAGCTACAATGAAGAATAAATACCCATTTCCCAGAATTGATGATCTATTTGATTAGCTAAGAGGAGCCACAATGTTTTCCAAGATAGCTATGAGATTTGACATCTTCAATTCAGAATTAAAAATGAAGACATTCACAAGATAACTTTCAGAATGAGATACAAGCATAACAAGTTCGTAGTGGTACCGTTTGGACTCACAAATTCCACAACCACATTCATGTGCCTATTGAACTATGTCCTCAACCAATATTTGGACAAGTTTGTGCTAGTCTTTGTTGATGATATTTTGGTTTACTAAAAAACTAGAGAAGAACACAAAGAGCACTTGAAGATGATGCTAATTACTACGGGAACACAAATTATGTGCCAAACTTAATAAATGTGATTTCTTCCAATCACAAGTACAATATTTGGGACGTGTCATCTCAAAGGATGGAGTAACTACAGATTTAGAAAATACAAGGCCATAATGGAGTGGCCCACTCCTCAAAATGTTATGGAGGTCATATCCTTCATGGGATTGGTTGGATATTATTGATGGTTCATAAAAGGATTTTCAAATATTGGACATCCAATCACAACTTTACAAAAGAAAGGAGTAAAATTTCAATGGACATTAGAGTGCGCACCTAGATTTGAGAAAATTAAGCACTTGTTCACACATGCCCATTTTTTGAGGATATTAGACCCAAAGAAGGACTTCCTAGTTTGTATGAATGTTTGAAAGGAAGGACTCAGTGGAGTCCTAATGCAAGAAGGACATGTAATTTTTTATGAATCAAGGAAACTAATGGAGCATGAGAGGAACTATGTGTTGGCGTACACAGGGGTGACCCAGAGTTCAAGAATGGGTCAACAAAAACCCCTCATACACTGGCATATGCAACACCCACGAGCAGGTGAGGTGTCGCTTGACGCATCATGATGGGATTGAAAGAATTTGTAAAGGTTTTGCAAGAGAAGGGGGAGACAAAGATAACCTGACTTAAGCTATTTCCTTCACCCACCAAGATTCAAACTACAATCTAGATATAACTAATTACATAGTAAAAATACCCATATTCATCATTATGTAGATATATTATGTCAAAGAACTTCAAAGGAATACACATTATACATTAAAGTAGAGAAATATATTTCAACATTATTCAATAACATTCCACACTACACAGATAAAGACGCATAATCAGAATTGATGAGAAACCAACCTGTTTAGATTTTATTCATCATAGAAAAATCTTAATTATACAACAATATACTTGTTTCCCTACATGCATCCTCTCTTTTTTCTTCATTATCTCATCCTCTCTCACCATTATAAATCATTACAATTACTACTACAATATCATCCCTTCCCTCAAAAGGATAATAATCTTTATTCTCAATAATCCTAACAACTTTTACAACAACCTATCAATAACAACAATAACAATAATAACAACTTAACTAACTAAAATCTCCTAAACATTTTTTTACTAACAACATTGATCTCTGCGTAACAGACAAAGATTGACAACTAAATTTTTCAAAATGAACACACAACAAGTTGACTAGATGTAACTAATTGCTTGGCAACTGCTTTTTGTTGTTTCCATCGTGGTCCTTCCTATCTCCATCACAAATATGTGTGGCTTTGTCACACATTGTGTTTGTCATTCTTTGCAGTGTCGTGGTATCCTGTGTGGTTTTCTCATACCTTAGCAAAAGTTCCATTCATCCCTTAGCCAAATTTCCCATACTTCGCCAAAACTACAAAATTTTGTAGAACTTCTCCTTTGTTAACCCTTTGCTCCAAAATCCCCTCAACACTATTTGTAGCTCACCCCCAAGTCACTCTGATCTAATTATATGTCGAGTGAAGGGAGTACTTGCTTGGTGTTCGATAGAAACTGTTCAAATGTTTGCTTTACTATAACCACTTATTGTTTCTCTTCTTTTTCCCGCCTAAGAATATATTTTGCTACTTTGACAGACATCGACATTAAGAACAAGAACTAATTTTGTTCAATGACCTGCTTGGTTGTGTTCTATGTTGCAACAATACTATCAGTGACTTGAAGTGCTTCATCCTACAACTGATCTAGTCTTTGTGCAAGCTCTTGTTGATCTGACCTTAGTTTATTAATTTTCTTGACAAAAGTTGCACTTTCTACCATGGCTAGTTGACATTGTGTCAATGACAGAGTGGTCAAATTGCTATCGATTGATTCACTCCTTTGCTGCATAGTCTGATTTTGAGTGGCAAACTCCTTTATCTCGACATTGTCATACAATTTTTTCCATATGTTGAGGCCCACCTCATATAATCGAATACATTTTGTATTAAGGCTTTGTACATTCTTGAATGATGTGGATGCTTCATTCTCCTTTTACTTCTTTGCAACTCTTCTAGTGGAGTGACTGACTTCACCCATAGTTGCAGTTCTTCCACCTTTGCTTTTAGGGCCTAAACAATTTCAACAATTTCTGACAACTTTCCTTCCACAAGCGTGTCATTGTCCATCTCAACATCATGGAGGTGGTTGTATACCTATTATACTACCTACCTCAGCGTCTCCTACCTTTCTATTGCCTGTTGTCACTCCTTGAATGATTGTGCACACTCAACCTGCAAAGTTCCATAGTCGCTAGCCATTTGAACCAATTTTGTTGAGGTATCCTGCACATGGAATCGTAACTCTTGCATGATACTTTGTTGGAGCTAACTCAAGATTTTCAATGGTATATATGAAAAAATGATATCAATGTGTGACAATTGTGCACGCTACTGAATTTCAGCATTTGAAAAATGTACTGCTACTGGTGGAATGGGCAATTCATGACACTCCCCAGATGTAGAAGAGGATGAGACTGTGTTGAACTATCTTTTGGTACCTAGTATTTGCTTGCCACCTCTGTGAAAATATTAGTGTTCGTTGCTGCTAGTTGTGGTGTCATAACTCTAGTGGACTTGAATGAATGTCACATTTGCTCCAAGCATTCTTGAGTTTTGATTTGCAAATCCTTTTGCTCCTGGAGCACCTTTTGAATGGTGGAGATAAGAGAGGTGTTCCCTTGTTCAGTCACCTCTTTTATTTGTTCGACAATCCTCTCCAAGTCCTCCTCTGACCACGACGATTTTGTACCCGTCGATTTTGTCGCCTTTCTCTTCTTTCTCTGACATTGTGTATTGCCTACTAGTTGATCCTTCTGCGACCTTTTTATACTCAATGGTTGCATCTCTTGTTTACCAGGTTCTTCCTATGATGGTTCGTAATGTTCTTCCTCTACTCGCTTCGCGGGCTTCTGTCGTGATCTATCACGCTATTCCTCTTCACCACTTCCTACATGTTGTACCTTTGGTGTCAATGTAGTAGGTGTTCACAATTAGGGTGGCCACTCATTCAAGATCTATGACACAGCCTGCTCATCAAGTATTTCCACTACAACCACTATTTGTCTGGGTATGTAGGGGCTAAATGTACATGGAGTATCGTGTCGTGTGAAACCTCACCATGGATTTGTAAGCTTCAACAATTGGAACAAGAATGCGAGGTACCTTTTGAATGACATGGATGATGGCCTCCTTCCATATGTAGAATGTGACATTGTTATCCATCTGTGATTGTTTGCTTGTGGTATGCCATAGAGTTATGAACCTTGGCACAATGAACTTTGACTTTTGGTGGTAGAAAATGAATGTCTTTCCAAAGTTTCCAAGTCACGAGGGCAATCAAACTTAGAAGCTAGGAGTATTGAAATTCCGTGTTCTTGTCTTGGGATTCAAGACAATCTTGCATCAACTGACTGAGCAAGAAGTTCACCCACTTCATTTGGACACCCTTGACACATTTTGTAGCTACAACAACTGCACTTGTAGGGCACTGACATTTTTTGCATTTCCTTAGTAATTTGCAGGCACAACAAACACAATGATATGCACATGAATGCCATCTAGAAGATTCTTTAAGATCATGTCCTCAAAGTGATCTATTGTTGAATAAGTTATTTTGTTGTAGAAATTTTTACGAAGACCCTTACATAAGACAAATTTTAAAAGATTCAAGCTATGTTAGGAGTTTAGAAAGTTATCATTAAGAGGGTATAGACTAATGCTTCCTTCTTCTATTGTGCCACCTTTGTAAATATTTCAATCCTATCTCATGTTGTTCTTAAGGGGGATGTTAGGATAATTATGTTCTAGACATCAAGTGGTCTAATAGTTCTTCTTTTCCTCAATACCAATGGCATTTGATCTATGGCCTAACACTCGATTAGTTCAGGATCTTTATTTAAAGAGCATGGAGGGTTATTTGCTACAATTGGTTGTGTAAACATGTTCATGTAAATCATTTTCTTTTGCATTAATATATTGCCCCAACTGGGCCATGGATAGTTTTCCTTTTTGAGGATCTTAACCATGTATACACTAATGTACTAATATTTGATATATTTGTGTAGAAAATTGCTTTAAGCTGTTTGACCTGTGTGGATATACCTTATTTACTGAACATAAAGATGCTTTTGTGTTGAAGCACATGTCAAGGAAAAAGAATAAAGTCATTGATGGATTGATTAGAAGAAATTTGATTTTGAATACAATAAAGTAAGCACTCACTGCATTTAAATGAAACAAGGAGTTGTATGCATAGGAGAAACATTTTACATAGATTGTGGAGCAATATAAGAATCGAATTGCATGACATAAGTACAAAGTTGGATTACGTGTTGGAAGGAGGATACTTGTTCATAAGTAAGAGGTTATGTATTCTTATATTTTCACTCAACAAGAATTTAATAAAGGAGTTGCACATTGATGAATTCGTATGATGTCAATTTAGGAGAGATAAGCCCCAAACATTACTTAAATAAGATATTATTGGCCCATCTTGAGGGAGGAAGTTGGCATGTATGTTGAGAGATGTTTATTTTGCTAGGTTCCTAATATAGTGAGTGAGAGAGAATATAGCTTTGTGTAACACATTTCTTTACCATATTTACCATGGGAGGATATACAATGTATTTTGTCGTAGGATTTTTGAGGACACAAAGAATGTGACTTAGTGTTTGTGGTGGTTGATCACTATTATGAGATGTCACATTTTATTCCTTGTTTAAAGACTAGTGATGCAAGTCACTATGAAGAGGTTTTCAAGGTGGTTATGAGGGTACTTAGGTTGTTAAAGAAAATTACTTCAAATGGTCCAATACAAAGTTCCTTAGCTATTTTTTGGAGACATTGTGGTAACATATTTGTAGTATAATTAAAGACACCATCTAGATAAAATGTTAATAGAAGTTGTGAAAAGTTGGGGAAATCTTTCAAGATGTTTGCAAAGTAAATGACCATAATAATAAGGAAATATCTTTAATAGCACACTAGAGTTTTCCTATAATAACACAATGGATAAATCAACACGGTTATCACCATTTTGAATTCTTTATGGATGTTCTTTGAAGGGTGTTATAGACAATTTAGTTTCCTATTGGAACTATAGAGTGGTAATGCAATAGCATTTGTTAAATTGATGAGAAAACTACATGCATATTTAGGAGAATTTAAAAGATAGCAATGAGAGACATATGATAGGTGTGCAAATATGTGGACTTACAAAATTCATAAAATTATTTCATGATGTGCATTTGAATAAGGGCTTTTGTCCCAAGGGACCATTTAGCAAGTCGAATGTGAGGAAGATTGACGTACGTAATCTAAAGAGGAAATTTGAGGGTGATGGATATGAAGTAGAATTTACAGATGACTTGGATGTATGACCACTATCTAATATCAATCTCATAGAAAGTTGATGAACCTAAAAATATTGAGCCATCTGGATGGAGCCAATGCCTAAGAAAGAGCAACAAAAATGGATAAAGTTTTGGAAGATTAGGTATTCAAGACACAAGATCTAGAATACAAGTAATATTTGGTGGAGTGGATAAATAAATTAGATGCTCAAATTACATGGAAAGTAGAAGGAATGTCACATTTTCATAAAGGGAAAGCTACGATGGAACATGCAAATGATGAAGTGCACATAAAGGTGAAAAAATTTCCTTGTAGGTTAACTTAATGATTGTTGGAGTCAGTGCATTGAAGGGAAGACATCTATGAAGAAATGAGGTAAAAATTGTGTTTCCTTGTAGGTTAACTTAATGATTGTTGGAGTCAGTGCATTGAAGGGAAGACATCTATGAAGAAATGAGGTAAAAATTGTCACACATAAGAAATGTGACACACATATTATTGTTCCCATAGGAAGACGTTTAACTATGTGCATAGAGCTATTTGAAAAGTGTGCACAAGAAACCAAAGGGTTGCAAACATGGCAACCAAATTGAGTTAAGAAAATGGGAAGATATGCCATTACAAGGAAGTAGTTAAGTTTGTTTGAAGCCTAAGATTGTGAATATGGAGGATAAAGCAATGTAACATAAAGGTGATAAACTTGGTTTCATAAAAAATAAAGTCTTCCAGAGAGGAAGAGATCCCACAAAAAGTACCTTGAGTTGGTTAAGGTTGGTTTTGGGCTAGAAAAAAGAGATTTTGAGGAAAAGGAAATAAAGAAAAGATTTGAACCAAAGAAAGGGGAGTGTTTATTAAAGAGAGAAGAGTGAAATTAGAATGTCTGGTTATCTAAAGTTGGACATTACAAAGCAAGAGTATTTTTTGAAATTGAGGATCTTAAAGGGGAGAAGGGTATGCGATTGCAAAAAATGTGCAAGGGAGAAAAAATTGTAGAGTGTAGTTTTACAAGGAGAAATAAAACTTAGAGAGAAGGTTGAGTGCATTGGGGGTATTCCAAAATGAATGTAATTGTAATAATGAAATGATATAACGAGAATAAAGTTCATTTTGAACTTTTTATTGTGTCTTTGTATTAAAACGCCTTCTATAAGATTGATTTATATTCATTTCTTTTTCCAACAAATAATGTGTGGTCATAACTTTCATATATAAAGCTTGAAAGGGTCTATTTCCCTTCCCCACTACATTAATGTGGCACATTTTTTATAGTTGTTAATGCTTTAAGATGGCTCTTTGCACTATGAGTAGGAAGCCTGCAATTGGATCTTGTACCTTCAACTCATTTTAAATAATAGCCTTCTGAGGGAAAAGCAAGATATAAAGTGAGATGTGATCTTAGGCCCCAGAATGTCAAGTTCCCAAGGTTGACCTTGCCATTTTGAAAAAAGAGAAACCAATGGAGGAAGAAAACAAAGTTAATGGTGGTTGGAGATCCATGGTCCCTAATATTGAGCCAACCACCAACCATTATTAGATGTGGACCCTCCTCCAAAGAGAACAATGACATCTTGTACCTTATATAGTAACTTAATTGATAAATATTGTTATTATTGTGTTTTTTACTTTGAATACCTTAATAACATAACATATAGTTCATAATTACTTTTTAGATAATAATAATATGACTACATTATTTTATGGAGTCATATACTTCCAAAACTGACTTTATTATTAAAAAAAATTCACATAAAAATACATTTAAACCACTCTTTTGCTTGTAATAGTTTATCAATAAACAATTATTTCCTTCCTAGAAAACACTATACAATATAGCTACCCAAACAAAATTTCTTATAAGAAATAATGAATGATAATCTATACAATTTATCTGATCCATATTTAATTAAGAAAAAACTTTTGGTAGAAATCACATAGGAGAATTTTTGCCGACGTGTTTTGAACCATCCAGCGTGGTTCATCAAATACACTAGATGGTTCGATACGCAGAGGCAAAAATTCTCCCATGTAATTTCTGCCATTTTTTTTTTCTTAAATCTATATAATATTAACACTATAGCCACCCAAACATATTAACACTATAACCACACAAACCAAAAAAATACATAATAAATAGAAAAGAAAATATAGCCAAATTATTATGAATAATATTTTTTTTTTTTAATTGAAAATTAAATTTGTGTCAAATCGTTCATACAAATCAAATGTTTAATATTTGTTGCATGCAGCACATTGCAAACTCTCTTAACCATGTGAAGACGCATCCACCTTTTTCAGTTGGTATGTGAAAATAAACACAAATTTTCTTCTGTCTCACACATTTGACAAAAGTAATCTCGAAAGGTACTTTTACATATAAATCAACGACATTTCTACCCCATTTATCATTCTGATATCATAAAAATATGATTCTGTCTGGAGTGTAAAGTTCGGAAACCAGCTTGGTCTCCATCTGATATGATTCTGTCTGTAATAAAGTTTTTTGAAACCACCTTGGTCTCCATCAAATAAATGCATTTGTCTCTTTGCATCTTGACATTTATATATTTTTTTTCATACAACGAATGGTGAGATCCAGTTTGATTGTGACTGCTGAGAAAAGACAAACACGTCTTCTTATATTGTTTCTTGATTAAGATAACCACTTACCTCTGTTTCAACTCTAATGGATGTCTACATGTCCATTTTCTCTTGTCAACTTGGCTTCCTTTTGGGTATTGGGTCTTAATGTTTAATCTGGAATTTAAGAGTAGTATTTCATCAGTATCAGAATCTGCATCAGATGAAACACGGGGATTAACAGTTGATATTTGCATAAGCATATGATCTTCATCATCAGACAGGATTTCATTCACTGCCCACCATTTCATTCAAAGAAAAAGCCCTAGCTTCAATAGTTTATTTACATGCTTATCAGGACATAGCCACCAAGTGCACCTGCAACTGGAATTGGATTGTCCAGAAACAGAACTGAATCATCCAGAGGGATAGACATGGCTAAGATAAGAAAGGTAATATCATTGTAATAAAGTGTTTATGATTTTTTAATTCTGGAAAAAATCCATTACCAAGGTCGGTCCATTAATCAAATGACTTCAACCCAAAAAAATCCATTACCATAGAGGTCGGTCCAGTAATCATTTATTAAATTTGACTCTAGTGAGGACGGTTGGTCCATGTATGTAGTATGCTCTCTAGAAAATATTAATTTACTGCTTACAAGACTTTAAAGCAAACTTTATTAATCAACTGTGACGTTTATAATGTATATTCATATTATCCTCAAGTATTCACAAATTTCTGGACTCCAACCACAGGCATATGCCTCCTTTCACGGGTTCTGTTCACAAAAAGAGAACCTGGAAAAGTTAATCATCTCCAGGGATTTAAAAATACAGGAAAGTTCAATGAAAAGAGAAATAGTGCTCCGACCTTAGTTTATGCACACACAAGCCACATTGGTCATCTTTTTCATGTTGCTAAGAGAGCAGAAATTATATTTTATGGCAGGTTAAAAGTGTGACATGATCTTCTTGACTCGGATGGGCATTCTTTTCTTCATGTGGACTGTTGGAAAACTCACAATGGAATCATCCTCTGCCTCCCAACTGCATAAACCATCAAGCTAAAGGTGTTAAAAAGCTGCATAAACTGTACTGAAAAGTGGTTTGAATCTGTTGATGAGAAAATAGACAAATGGAATAATACTTGGTCAGAGGAGGTTTTAAAGTGTGACAAATAATCCACTGTAGTAAGAGTACTGTAATATGAACATGCTGGGGCCACATTACATTAATACTGGAAACCCAGTCACAGACAGAGCTGTGAATGTGCATATAATTCAAGGGCCCTACTTTGCCCGTAACTTTAACAAATAATTTTCTTAATCAACACACAGCATATGCATATATTCTCCTGTCATGTAGATAATGAAAAGCACTTAGTTACAAATTTATATAAATATAAACAAATATACATATGGATGTTGACAAACTGCAAGAGATGGACTTGAACTCAATTATTCAATTCTGACTATATTCAAGGTCATGGGTATGTCTATAATGTCCCTCTCTTGTTGCAAGGTGGAGTAATTTAGGCTAACCTGTATCGGGTCACAAGCTGATGCAAGAAGATGGAAGCTTCTAGCCTTGACATGTCCATACCTGGACAAAGTCTCTGGCCACCTCCAAATGGAATAAAACTGCAGCCAGTAGGATCCTTTTCCTAATCATAAAATAAGAACAAGAAAGATGTATCAATTTATGATCTCCTTTGATTCAACCCTGGTAAAATCGCTGAAAATTTCTATATTGAAAGTTAAAATTTGTGCAATCACTTAATAGAAAATTAGAGAGGAAATAACACTGACTTGCCATCGCCAAGGATCAAATTTATATGGACTTTCATAGTAGTCATCATCTAGGTGAATGGACCTGAAGTATGTGAACAAACACCATCCCTTGGGAATCAAGTGCCCTAATGACAAAATCACCAGCATATGAATATTCATTACAATCCTGAATTCATGAGGTCATATATATTATAAATTGACTATATTATACCTTTAATCTCCACGTCTTGCAATGCTTTGCGCATGACACCAGTTATGATATTCCCCAATCGTAAAGTCTCAGTTATAACCTAATAATTAAGTGCAAACCATGAGCTTTCCAGTTAGATTTTAACATATATCTTGATGCTTACAGGGCATATTAATTTATCACAAGCCCACTCACATTCTGAGTAAAGGGTAAGGACGTGTAATCACTCCAAGTCAGTGGCTCTTTCTTTTGTTCCTTTGATTTCTTTAGCTTCGTGTTTTCTTCCTGAGACCCAATAAGGAATATAGCAAATGCATAAGTGGGAGGAAAGTAGAATTAGAGAAACTATGGAGCTGAACAAAGCCTATCGAATCAATGCATCTTCCATCACCAAACTTAACAGTTTATCTAGAGGAATCCCCAACTGGGTGAGTAGTGACACGTGTTGATTTCAACTGCTACCATTATAAACTATATTCTTGTATGCTTTTCCGGCAAGAACAGGTGAATTGAGAGATATGAACTATAAACTCCCTCACATAATACTTCATTTACACCGCCATTGCCAATCGAGCTGCCCCATAGGGCTTAACGTTATTGTTAGTATTTATAAAACAAGCGGCAAGGACTACATGAATTAATATACCTGTAACTGTTGCAGTGCAAGAGGGCAATCAGAGAGAAATTTGACTGCAAGGCTCATTAGCATTGGCACCGAGTCTTCTCCTGGAATCATCAAATCTATCATGTTATCACATATAATATCTGTTGTGAAGTACTGCTCTGCTGTATCGTTTGTTTCCTGCAGTAGCACGTCTAACACATCCTTTGGAGGACTTGGGTAGTTGGTGTCATAGTTGGATTTCTTCTCTTCTATGATTCTGTGTACCACCTTAAGCATTCTTGCTTTTGCCTGCAGGAATATCATATTTTTCAGCAGAATCCAAATGTTACATCAGTCACTCTATTATGTCTTTGTCTTTAACTCCAATGGCTTCTTCTATCTTGGAATTATAAATCTCACCTGCAATGACTTGTAAAGCTTTGTTCCAGGCAGCTTGACTGGCACTGATACCAAGCCAGAGATGAACTTTCTGAATTCTTGTTTTAGATATTCCATGTCATCACCCGGGGTGAGACTCATCAGTGATTTCAAGAGCACATGAAACGCGATCTGTTCAATAAAACAACACTTATGAGCGTTGGAAACTTGAAAATGTAGAGCAAATATAATGGAAGAATTATTTGCTTACATTTTTAGTTTCGTCTTGGATGTAAACCAGCTGATCGTCCTTCCAGTTTGCCATAGAGCTCAGAATGTACCTTTCTATGTCCACAGTTATCTGTTGTTTCAGCTGTGGAGATTTGAGAAAACCCCCTATGAGGCCGTGCAACTTCTTCTGCAAGTTCCCACCCAGCATAAGTATTGAAGACTTCCCCATAAGCTCGTTGAGTGATCTGGGATAAGAGGGAACAAATATCCTGCCATCGTTTTGCAGAACCACCTTGCTTACTTCTGGGTCCGTTGATACGATTGTGGGACTCCCTAGGAGGTGTGATTTGAATACCTTTCCATATCTGATCACAATAAAAACCAAGATTTGGCCTAAATAAATGGTGATTTTGAATTTTTTATAAATTCAAATAATTTGTGGCGAGGAGTTGAAATTACAAATTTTTAAAATTGCAAGTTTGAATTTTGTAATTGGTAAAATTCAAGCTTTCCAGAAAATTTTCAAAATGGTGAATTTATTCAAACTTTTATTTGAAATATCGATTTCATATCTTAAATAATAGTTTATCAATTTGAATAAAGCATAAACTACCAAAAAAAAAAACGTTAACAGGAAGGATGAACTTGAAATCCCATCCCCTTAAAAGTTGGAGAAAAGCAATGTGTCCTCTCATTTACAATTACATTTTGTGTATCATATGTCAGGTTTTGCAATCTGAAAGCTGGTCACGTATAAAGGGATTTCGCAATCTATAAGTTTGTCACGTGTAAAGGTGACTCAGAGAAACAAACAAAAGTAATAAGTAACACAAAAGTCCAGCTATTCTGACAGCCAACTTGTCCTTAGAAGTCTGTAAGGGATTCCAGAGACAGAAGGTTTGTGTAATCCTCTATCTCAAATTTCTTATCACAGAAAGATCAGTATTCCTTGGCCACACGTGTATAAGATTCTGATAGATTGCACGGAAAACAAATAAACCATGACATGCATTTCGTGATTTTCAATGATGGAGCAAATGAGTGGGATGATGACTGACAGAAAGGCACACAGAGGTGAAGATGGAACAATCGTGGATGGAATCCCAGGTGGTCTACAGCAGGGTCTTCAACAAAAGCCCCAAAACAAATAATTACTATTTGCAAGCTGCTTCCATTGCTCAATGTCATGACAGCTTGGTAGGCAAAGTGAACTGCATTGAAATCAGACTCTAACTGTTTTGTCATATTATACTTTATAACAGCTTAATTTAAATCAATTTAGCTTTTGACCTGTTGAACATGTCTAATCTACTTACATAACTATCAATTCCCACCACTAAAAGTGAGTGAACTTTTAAGTAAAGATTAACATTCAGTTTTTAGGATTTCTGAAAGCATCGGTCCATGCCAATTATTGAATCTATATTAAACCTAGAGACATTCTAATTTTATCTGCACCGTAAAGAGAGTGATTGGTCGTATTTGCTCTCAAGTGTTAAGCCAAGACTATGAGTTGAAAACCAGTATATTGGCTCTATAAGCTCTGTGCAGAAGTTAATTGGGTGGGAATGTCAGCTTCTGGTTGTGGCTTCAGCTTAGGTTAATTGGGTGGGAATGCCAGCTTCTGGTTAATTGGGTGGGAATGCCAGCTTCTGGTTGTGGCTTCAGCTTAGGTGGTGCCATCACTGTTCAAAGTATATAATTTCACAAACACTTGAAAAAAATGAATATTTGATAGAGGATTATAATACGGTCAAGGTGGATAATCCAGTTTGAAACTATATGGATAGTGTAAGCATTGGATTAGAGGTATGCTGGTCAGATTGATAGATTCTCTATTACATATTAGAGCCTATTGAGGGTATTACACATGTTAAAACTATATAATCCTTAAATGATGATGGGGTGACAACAACATTCCATTACAAACCATTGACTGGAAGGTCGAACCCAACAAATTAGTATGAGTTTGGTTCTAATGAATATATTCATAGGATTTAAGAAAAAGCAAGTAGATAGCTACTTATTATAAATATTAAGCATCATGCACTAAGTCAATTAGTTTCAATACTTTTGTATCTTAGTTCTCTAATCAATATATTCAAAGGATCAAAGAAAAGTGAAAGTAGGTAGTTACTTATCATAAATAATAAGCACCATGCACTAAGTTAATGATTCGCTTAGTACTGTCATATTTTAGTTCTCTAATCAATATATTCACAAGATGAAAGAAAGATAAAGTAAATAGCTACTTATTATAAATACTAAGCACCATGCACTAAGCCAATGATTCACTTAATACTTTTATATCTTGTCAGTTAGATATTAATCATTCAACCAATAAACCAACCATTGACTCACTTCAGGATGTAAACTTCATGGTGTTTAATATTTACAGTAACTTGTTAGACAATTAGGTGTGTTCTTGCCTGAAAAACTATGGGTAAGTGGAGTGGTGTGTGACCGGTGAAGATGTATGTTGACTCTGGAGTGCGTCTCTTTGTAGTTTTTGTCAATTGTAAAGTTTATGCGACAATTATTTTCGGGAATCGGGTTATCTCTATCAATCTTATCATCATTCAACCAATAAACCAACCATTAACTCACTTCAGGATGTAAACTTCATGGTGTTTAATATTTACAGTAACTTGTTAGACAATTAGGTGTGTTCTTGCCTGAAAAACTATGGGTAAGTGGAGTGGTGTGTGACCGGTGAAGATGTATGTTGACTCTGGAGTGCGTCTCTGTGTAGTTTTTGTCAATTGTAAAGTTTATGCGACAATTATTTTCGGGAATCGGGTTATCTCTATCAATCTTATCATAATTCTCAGTAGATTGTCCGCATAGGGCCCTATGCACTCTTGAAATCCTAATTATTTACACATTTATGAAACCATAAAGTTTCAGTAGAAATTCTCATTCTTTTTCAAAAGAGGTTTCATTCAAGAGCCTGGTTCAACATTAGTAGCAGAAAGAAAAACATATCAAACACCAACAAAACGATCAAGAGGACTCATGGAACTCACAACGCGCATACAGAAAGCGAGTGAGCAAGGCATGCGAGTTCTGCATGACGAACTTTCAATTCAAAACTATGGACATTTCATTATCTATTCTTCTATATATATCTACCTAGATAGATTCTAAGCAGAAAACCTGAAATTTTCAAATTGGGTCTCATCAAGCTAAAGATGGGTTATTTAACAGTAACCTGCACATATATGTGATGGGTTAACTAAACCCACTGCAGAATTATAATTAACTTTCACACCCAATTAATCAGAGTATTCTCTATAAAATCCCCAGGAAGTTGGATCGGTTCTAACCAAAACGTTCTTATCCACTCTGAAAACTCGTTAGTCTTCAATTTTTTAGATAAGTTTAGATCTACAAAACAAAACTCACGGAAAACGCTCACTAGACAACAGTCATTGAGAAATTTCAGGCATGCATGTCTCGACTCTAAGGCCAAAACTTATCAATGGACTTGAAAAATATATTCTCTGGATCTATCTATCTGACTGGTTTGTGTTTGAGATAGAGAGACATGCATAATGGCCTTTTATATAATGGGACAACTAAGCCAATTGGGTGGATTTTCCATTACTATTTTCTATAATAGTATTTTTCACTGAAAGGAGAGGAGCCCTACAAGTAGACAATGTGTCCTTCAATAAACAGATCTCATTATACACATATTGCTCAACAGACAACTCAGAGATTAAATAAAAAAGATGCATGATTAACATACAATTGACGGCGCTTGTCCATGAAGCTTTCAGGGCGTGATGAACAGCCACAGGAAATGAACTCCAAGGTTTCTCCAATGAAAGGCCATCCCAAGCTCCCCAGGGGAAGCCCAGCCCTGTGTCTCCTGTACTTGCCACCTCTACTCCATACCAATATCATGGAAACAATACCAACCATGATGATGGGCATCCATGATATAGCAGCTGAAAGATCATGATTATAATTGAAGGTATTGAAGTTCAAGAACTTCCCCAACTCCATCTTTATAATCTAGCTTCCCAACTCTGCTTCTATCCACTGTTGAGACTGATTATAATTTATTAGCAGCTTCTGCTATTTTTATCTCGTTCTTCCTGTCACCCCTTTATAAAGTCCCTTGCCATCTCCCTTGTCTCACTAAGTGGGGCTAAGAGCCAGAAAATCCTCTGACAGAGCCGAAATAATCTGAACGAGAGGCCGTACAAACAGAAGAAGAATGAGTAAGTGGTAAGGAACTCATATGAAGATATTCAGAAACACTTAATGACATGGTCTGCTCATTATGAGCGTGGAGATTTAGCAGCACAAGAAGGTGAAATCATGGGTGCAGTTCCAAATGTTTTTAATGCTTCCAACGACTCTCATTCGTGGAGGGACCATTTCCTAATATTTTATTTGTGGTGACGAGATGAAGAGATTTATAAGTCAAGCCAATGCCCACAAGGCTATATAATACACATACACATGGCATAAAATAATGGGCTAATGATTTCTTAATTTTCGTTTAATTCATTTTCAAATCCCTTGAAATTACAAATTTGGATTAAGATTTTGGTTAGAATCGGGTAAAAACCATTTTCGTTTAAATAATTATTTTTTGTTTTTTTTGTGAAATTTAATTGCATATATAAATTCAAAAATTTGGATTAAGATTTTGGTTAGAATCGGGTAAAAACCATTTTCGTTTCCGGCCTGGAGTATGCCGTAAAACTGCTTCTGCTTGGCTAAGAGCTCGTCTTCCTCGGACGTAAGGAAACAGGTTAACGGCCCAAGACCCAGAGGCATCTGGCAGGAGTGAAAGCCTGCTCCCTTACGGACCACCAGCGGGTTATTACAGGTGGCGTGGTTTTCCTTGATAACGGTGATGAGTCAAATCGACATTCGCCCTTCGAAAAAAAAAAAAAAAAAAAAAAACAAAACCATTTTCGTTTAAATAATTATTTTTTGTTTTTTTTGTGAAATTTAATTGCATATATAAATTCAACACGTCAAAAAAGTTCATGGGATATTTAATGTGGATGTGATTTTAATTGTATATATAAATTTAATAAATTAAAAAATTCGTGGAATATTTAGATTATAGAGAGTTCACAACTTAAATTTGTAATTTCAACTAACCCCTATTACATTATAAGCAAATTTAATGGGACAAATATGCTCAATAAAATTTCAAAACATATAACACGTAGAATATCACTATTCTCAATATAAATTCAACACTAAAAAAATATATTTGGTCAAATCCTAACCCAATTATAACCAAATTCTACTCAAAAATATACCTCGAAAACATAAAACAGATAAACTACAACTATTTTTAGTAAATTCAATATTAAAAAAAATTATTATTAACCAAATCGGAAAGACTCTCATGGGTGGAAAGGCCAGGGTTGTTTATAATTTTTAATGTATGGTGACGAGATTGAAATAAAATGAAATGATATTTTAACGTTCATGTGACTAAAAATAGTCTATGGGACCCTGAGTTTTCTGTGTTTGGCATTTTGCAATTCAATCATTTTCTTATTCAGATTGATGATGAGCTGGCCCAACCTCAACAGTCCCCTAGCTGAAAAGACAATGCCAAGAACCAATTCTAACATATTCCCTTAACTTTCTCTAATGTCTTTAAATCAAATAATGAATCTATAGAGAAGAAAAATTCAGATTGATGATGAGCTGGCCCAACCTTCCAACAATCCCCTCGCTGAAAAGACAATGCCAAAAACCAATTCTAACCCCCTCGCTGAAAAGACAATGCCAAGAACCAATTCTAACATATTCCTTTAGCTTTCTCTAATGTCTTTAAATCAAATAATGAATCTATAGAGAAGAAAATTCACACCATAAACTAAACAATATTCATTTTTCAAACCAAAATTGTCAGTGAAATAAAATAAAATAATAGGTGAATAATATGTCGATATTCTGTGTTAAATTCATCGTCCAATCCATTGAAATTACAAATTCTGATCATTCATCATCAAATTCTTAAAATAGATTCAACATTGAAAAATAATATCCACCCAATTCGAATACACATTTCCTTTTCACGTGCAACAAGCCCTATTGTTTTTACATAGGTACACATTTCTAAAATTCTTCCACTGCCCAATTCAATAAACCATTCTATAAATTCTGATTATGAATTTATTAATGAAATAATAAATTCTGATCATGGCTTTTACATTTGTTAAAAGAACCTAAAAACTTGACTCAATCCCAATACACATTAATCTCAATGGTTTATGTATAAAGATGCAGCTGTCAATCTTATGATAATCCAAAATTCATCTCACCTGCCAAACCCAAAAAACCAATATATAAAGATGCAGGTGACAATCTTATGATATTCCAAAATTCATCTCACCTGCCAAACCCAAAAAACCAATATATAAAGATGCAGGTGGCATTCTTATGATATTCCAAAATTCATCTCACCTGCCAAACCCAAAAAACCAACCAATCTATTTTTATATCAGACAAAAGCTAAAAGCAAACAATGTACAGAATCCCATTTGGGTCTCTTCCTGCAGGCTTCCTTTTTCATATTTAATTCATACCCATAAATATATTATGGCCAAATATTAAATCTGCACGTTAGCTTGCATGCTTTCTTAGAAATTCTAGTAAATGATTGTCACAGTGTTTCTGTTGTAGGATATGATTGGTGGTTGCTTTGAATCACTGTCCTTTTTCCATGTGAGTTGTGTTCAGGCCTATGACTGGTCTGTAATTTAGAGAATGGACTAATATCCCCTGTTCCTCCTTCCTACCTTCAGGCTTCCACATGCGTGCGCTATACTGGCACATTCCTCTGCAATCACCGTGGTCCTACTCAGATCTGTTGGCCTGTGATCCCATTCTGATCTGCCTGTGAAAAAGTTAATGGATGGGCCCTTAAGAAAACGCCATGAGACAAGTACAATACTAATTCTATATAAAGGCTAACGTTTTATTTCAAGAGGAAGGTTTTATGTTATGATTGGGTGCTCAATGCTCTATCCTTGTCATGATTTATGAGACTTCAATAATGAGAACTTTTTTTTCTGAATCCTCACTTCCTCCCTCTGACAATCAAATTTTTTAATATCTCTTAACCCAGTGTTGTACTCCTAATAAGACATCTGAACTTTATTGTATAATCTACGAGTATCTGTGTGCTATAAATATAATGTCAGGATGTCTGTTTTTAATTGCAGAGCCTTATCATAGCTGACATGAGTATAAAGATACAAGTCTTTTCTCAGACTTCAGAATTCTCTCAAGCCAAAAATTCTTTTTCCTGTCATTATATTACCTTGGGCAAAATATCAAAGTGCCTCCGTGTGTATATAATGAATGAAAGAAATTTTAATAAAAATAAAAATAGTATAGGTTTAGTGTTCATTAAGAGTATGGTCAATCTACTCCCATTACTACTACTATTTTTTTTTTTTTTTTTTCAAAAGGTGGAAAGTTTGTCAAACCAACAGTGAGGACAGCCATCTTTGCTGCTATCCGCGAATGTCAGTTGACACATCACTGTTATCAAGGAAAACCACGCCACCTGAAATAACCCGCTGGTGGTCCGTAAGGGAGCAGGCTATCACTCCTGCCAGATGCCTCTGGGTCTTGGGCCGTTAACCTGTTTCCTTACGTCCGAGGAAGACGAGCTCTTAGCCAAGCAGAAGCAGTTTTAGGGCATACTCCAGGCCCGCCATTACTACTATTATATGTATACAGCTAATCATATATATATATAATTTTTTATTTTTCAATAATTTTTTATTTTTATTTTTCGGATTTTCTAGTGCATTGTAGAAGAGATGTTGTAATGTCGTGTCGAGTCTTGTTAAAGATTTTGACAAAATCAAAATTACATTAAAAATAAATAAAAAAATTCTTAAATTTATTTTAATTTATTTGTAATATAGGAGTTAGTCAAGTTGGAGAGATGTTGTAATGTCATGTCCTACCATCTTAAACATTTTGACAAAGTAAAATTATCTTGAACTAAATTTATTTTAATTTATTTGCAATATGAGAATTAGTCCCTATTAAACATATTCTTGAACTGAATTTACTTTTTACAACTTTTTCCATTATTTAAATTTATTTGTGATATGGTATTTAGTTCTAATCCACTTTTAATTTCAAAATTTAATTTTATTAGATTAAAATTGTAATAAGGTTAAATTATATATATATATTTTCAAATTAACATACATATACATATTAATTAATGAGAAGAAAATGTTTATGGAGAACTTGTGTTACACGTAGTTGAAAACTCAGGGGTTAACCCTTCAACGATCATCAGGGACATGAAGCAAAACGTGGACGTTTCAACTATTTGTAACACAACTTCTCCAGAAACATTTTCTTTTCATTATGAATTACAAGTGTGAAAATCTGCATTCAAAGATATATTTTAATTTAAAATTAAGTCTAAATGGACGTTTCAACTATTTGTAACAAAATTTCTCCATAAACATTTTCTTTTCATTATGAATTACAAGTGAGGAAATTTGCGTTCAAAGATATATTTTAATTTATAACTAAGTCTAGATCCATTTTAACTCCGGATTCATTTTCTATCCTATCCTGTTAAACATTTTTATTTATTTATTTTATTTTATTTTTTTCAATCGTGGTTTGGTTTGCCCACCCACTATTGCCACCCAATTAGAGAAAAAATTCTTGTAAAATATTGTAATTTCGTAGTCAATCTGGGCATTCATTAGGCGAAAGATCTTACGGTAGAAGTTATATTAATTTAGGGATTTTTGTCCTAAAAGGCAACCCTCTATTTATGTGAGGGAGCTGTATTACGACTGTGTATTACTCTGTGTGAGAAGAAGAGAGGAGATTGTGTGAGAGCGAAGAGGAAGTCACAACGAATTGGTTGTAGGTTGTATCCTTTCATTTTGTTGGATAATATAAAAGGAATACTAGCTGTTTCTCGTGGACGTAGCCTAAATTGGGTAAACTACATATATTTGTATCTCTCTTATTTAAGCTTTTTTGTTTTTGTTTTTCTACAATATTTTATGTGTTCAATTTCTTTCCTATTGAATTTCTAACAAAATATTTTGACTCGCTCAAATTACATAAAAATAAAAACAAAATAAAATAATGATACAATTATTAATATAACATCTTTTTTGTTTTTGTTTTTCTACAATATTTAATGTGTTCAATTTCTTTGCTATTGAATTTCTAACAAAATATTTTGACTCACTCAAATTACATAAAAGTAAAAACAAAACAAAACAAAAATATGATTACAATTATTAATAAAACATTTTGTCTAAGTCAAATTACATAAAAATAAAAGTAAAATTAAATAAAAATAAATAAATTAATAATTATATTTATAATTCCCAATGGGGGTGATAGATCATAGGGAAGAGAGGCTCAGGGAGGGTGTCTAACACCCCACCAACCTCAATGTCATTTAGGAATGGGTGGCGTGGCACCCTTAAGCCATGCAGAAGCGTGGGAGACCTCATTAAGGGAATTGGATGTGTTTATTATCAGCAATGGGTTGATGGTAGCGATAGTTGGGAATTTGAATTGATTATGGCACTAGTGGTACTAGCTTTATGGTCTAGGAGTGGGAAACTGTTGAGATAACATGCGACTTTGGAAAGCTCTGGTTTGACAAGGCGTTATTCTGAGGAAAATTGCTTGCTATTACAACTTGAGGGGGTTTTCGTGGTGGTTTTGTCACATAGGCGCGAGGAGAATTTGGGACCCTAATTTACAAAGGTACATTGTGGTTTTGCTATGTTGGGTTGTGAAGAGATTAGTACTCCTGTTGGCTTACTGTATGCTGGAGAGACAAACGACAACATTACTAGAACTTCTGATCAGGAGGAAGGCATGTACATTATGTTTCTCTACCTAGTATTTATGTGCCATTGTTGGTGTTTCTAGCCATGACCTGTGCACCTAGGTCTTTGTGGCTCTTAATGTAGTTTACAATGGTTTTTTCTTTTTAGGTTTGGTGTGGGTTATTAGATGTTGGACCTCCTATCTGTGTTTCAAGTGGTTCGACTAGAGGGGTAGGGGGGATCTCTTTACCCCACCAGACCAAACTCTTGGCATAAAGGTGGATGAGGTGAATTTTGTTGTAGTCCCTGTGGGGTTTGGATGCGTCCTTAACGTCTCAATCCCAGTTCCGTGGTCAATTGTGTTCAGGTTGTGGCGCTTTCAGTTAGTAGTTGGGAATTTTTGTGGCTCATGGTATATTATTTCAATTTTGGTTTTACTCAAGCAGTCATGGGCGTATCAAGCAATTTTTGTCTTGGCATGCCCTCACAAGTCTAAAGGTTGTTGAAATTTGATGACTAAAAAAAGTTTGCTGCAATTCCAACCCAGTTTTTAATTTCACCTTATCACTCCCATTCAATTAAATGCCCTTTCCCATAAGCATACATTCAACATATAGAATTATGGAAATGAAATTTTCAGATTAAAACACATGGGACTGTCAACACATGCTGAAAATAAATATGGACATAAATAGACCAGCAACACACATAAAAATACAGATAGATTTTTGGTCAACTTAGACCTAGGCAAAACCCTTACAATCTTCTCTTGAGAAAACCTATTAGAGATCTCTTCAATTTTTTTATCTTTCAAGTTCAAGAAAAATACATTTGTAGACAAAACAAAACAAAAAAATACAACTTATCTCTTCAGCCCAAAACTCCTTGAAAATCATGCCCACTTTGCCTCGATTTCTGTGCCCACTTGAAGCTGAAAATATGTACTGTACGGATTTTTTTCTTCTTCAAAAACTTCTCTCAAAGGGCGTGCAACTCACAACATTAAAAGTTGTTCGTATTGTACCTTCTATTGTCTTCTATGCCTTGATTTATGTGCCCAACTTTGCCCAGAAATCACTCCTTCAACTTGCTGCAACACATTTCTCCTTCATAACTTTTTTCCGGCTTTTAGCCTCCTTTCTCCAATCTACTCATGAAGAATGAATGCAATCTCTCTTTTCTTTTCCCCCTTTTGTTTCCCTGAATGACTTTTGGGCAACCCTAAGATCTAATGGCTCAAATTCATTTAGATCAAGGGATGAGAATAAATGTGCATTTAACTCTCACTTTCTATTTTTTAACTCACCCATTAAATAAAGTACCCACATTGTACTTTATGTCTAAAGTCACTTTTCACTTTATAATTTAACATTGACTTTACCACTTAGTCACTTTCACTTTATAAAGTCACACTTAGGAGAATAATTATTTTGGACACTTTTCCTTAGGTAGAGACTAACACATGGGAAACCATTTGTCCAAGGTACATTAAAATCAACACTCCCTCTTACGGAGGAAAGTGTTTCTCACCACACCCATCTTGTCCCTAAAATGGACATGCTTGCCTCTTGGCAAGAACTTCGTGAGAACATTGGCCACCTGCTCATCTGTTGATATATACTCCAGCTTCACTACCCCCTTCTGAACATAGTCCCTAATGAAATGATATCTGATGTCAATGTGTTTTGACATGTCATGAAACACTGGATTCTCCGTTAGTTTTATGCAATTCTGATTATCACAGTGAATAATTGTCAGTCTCAACTCCTGATCAAATAGGCCATACAACAACTTGCGAAGCCAAATGGCCTCACAACTAGCCTAGCTAGCAGCCATATACTCAGCCTCAGAAGAGCTTAAAGCAATTGGCTTTTGCTTTCGACTAAACCACGACACAACTGTCGAACCCAATCCGAAGTAACACCCTGAAGTGCTTTTTCCTGTCAGAAGCACAACCTACCCAATTTGCATTTGTGTAACCTTCCAACCTCACTCCATCTCCCCGCCTATAGTCTAGACCATAATCAACAGTCCCCTACACATAGCGAATAATGTGCTTTGCAGCTACCTAGTGCACCCTCCAAGGCTCAACCATGCTAAGTGTGTTCACTGCAAAGCCTATATCTGGCCTAGTGTTGACCAGATACATCAAGGACCCAATAAGCTGCTTATATAATGTGGGATCCACCAAACTAGAATTTGAAGCATGAAGCTTCTTCTAGTTGGTGATCATAGGCGTAGACATGGGTCTACAGTCTACGATATGAAATCTGCTCAACACATCCACAACATACTACCCCTACCCCAGAAAGATATGCCCCTCCCCCTGCCACACCTCAAGCGCTAAAAAGTAATGCATCAGCCCAATGTCCTTCATCTCGAACTCCATAGCAAGATCCTCCTTGCAACCACTAATCAGTCTCTTTGCCCCAGTAATGAACAAGTCATCAACATAAAGCACAAGAATGAGCAGATCATCCCCTACAACAATGTAGTATAGGTTCAGATCTACATCACTCTTCGTGAAACCCATCTACTGCAAGTAAGTATCAATCCTCGAATACCAAGCTCTCAGATCTTGCTTAATTTTGTAGAGTGCTCACCTCAATCGGCATACATGGGTCTCCCGCCCAAGTACCTTAAAGCCCTATGACTGCTCAACATACAACTCCTCCTCTATAACTTCGTTCAGAAATGCGGTCTTCACATCCATCTAATGGATCTGCCAACCCATTTCTGCAGTAATAGAAATAAGGGACCAGATAGAAGTGTACTGAGCTATGGGAGCGAAAGTCTCATCATAGTCAACTCCCTCTATCTGTGACAACCCTCTAGCCACAAACCTCGCCTTGAACTTCTTAATGCTGCCATCCACAACATGCTTGATCTTGTAGAGCCACTGGAAGTGACAACTGACTTTCCCTTAGGCCTAGGTACCACTTCCAAAACATTGTTCTTAATGATAGAGGCATACTCCTCCACCATAGCCTCTCTCCATACCTCCTGGCAGGTAGCCTCCTCATAGCTAGTAGGCTCAAAGTCAACAATGCTGGTAGCCTTGGCTACATAACTACAAAACCGCTCAGGTGGCATACTCTCCTTGTTCACCCTCTTTGGAGGATCAATGGACTCTGCTTCCTTCAACGTGTCTTGAAGCCACTTGGGTCTTCTCTTCCCTGAAGAAGATTCCCCATAGGGAACCTCATCCTTTGCCCCCTAGTCTAGTGAACCTGAAGGTTTTCCAACTGGCCCTGGTGTGCATGTACCAACACCTGTCCTCGAAGAACCTATATTAGCACTTGTGCTTGTGTCAACTGAAGTGCCATGTGAACTCTGTACCAGTGGACTCCCTAAAGAAGTGCTCAGTGAACTCGCCACTGGTGCCCCAAATGTCACTCACACTGAAGTCCCTCCTGTACCAGTCAATCCAGAACCTTGAGGTCCTACTCCCTGTACCTAACCTCCCTGCTAAGGAGAAGTCTGTGACTCTCTCTCATCATACTCCCGTGATCTCCGATAGGCCCTCTCGTCCTCGAACTTCACATCCCTCCTAATCACCACTCTCCATTTAGAAGGAATGAAGATATGATAGGCCTTCGAAGTCTCGTTGTAACCCATAAAGATACCCTTCTCTTGCATGGGTTCCTACTTCGTCCGCTGCTCCTTGGGGATAAAGAATATGTGAGACATCCAAAGATACGAAGATGTCCCACATGAGGCTTCTCTCCAGTGAAAGCCTCCTCCAAATTCATATTCCCCAATACTCTGTGAGGACTCCTGTTATGAAGATAAACAACAATATTGCAGGCCACAACCCACAAAAATAAAGGCAACCCCTGATCATGAATCATCGCTCTAGCAGCCCCAACAATAGCTCTGTTCTTCATTTCAAACACCCCGTTTTGTTGGGGGTTGTAAAGAATCGTGAACTCTCTCCTAATGCCCTCATGTGCACAGAAGTCAGAAAACCCACCATCGGTGTACTCACCACAATTGTTTGACCTCAAGACCTGAATCTTCCTACCAGTCTACTTTTCCACAAGAGCTTTGAACTCTTTAAAGCGACTGAAGACTTCACCCTTGGTCTTCAGGAAATATATCCAAGTCCTCCTAGAGTAGTCATCCATGAATATAACATAATACTCATAACCGCCCAAATACACATGAGACATACGACCACTAACATTAGTATGAATCAAGTCTATTGTACCTGTAGATCTGTTGTCGCTCGCTGAGAATGGTAACTTGGTGTACTTGACCAAAGCACACCCTCTGCAGACCTCATAATGCTCGACACTGAAATAAGGAACTCCAGTAGTGATCTCCCTTAGTACCCTCAAAGCTCCATGATGCATATGCGCCATCCTCCGATGCATAACTCGCACAAGTCTCTACTACTGGTGGTACTAGTGTGAGTGCTACCAGATGTGCTACTCACCAATGCTCCTATCGACTGAAAACTGAACCTGTATAGTTTCCCAGAGAAGACTCCAATCACTTTGGCCAAAGTGATGGAAGCTCCTTTAGGATGCATCAATACCTTCCCTCTTGAGAAAGTGACGTCAAACTCCTTCTCCTCCATAGCAGACACTGAATCAAGTTCTTCTTCATCCCCGGAACATACAAAACATCCATGAACTTCAAAGGAAGTAAAGGCTCCCTCTCAAAGGTCACAGTCCCCACACCAACAACTCTCACAGTGCGGTCATCTCCTAGTACAAACTCAATATCAAGTGCCCTCTCTGCAAGCTTTGAAAAGAACTCCAGTGCACCTATCATATGGTGGGAAGCCTCATTGTCTATGTACCACATGTCAGATGATGTACTCCTACTAGATGTCAAAGTAATAAATGAAATGTCCTGCCAAACTGTGAAGCAAACTGCTCCACCTCTGCTGAAGCTGCAGTACCCTTCTTCCCCTTGTTCTTCCTCTCAAGACACGTAGCAACATAGTGTCCCATCTTCTAACATGCCCAACATTTGACTTTGGACATATATGTATCTTCTTCTTCTTCTTCTCCTTTCCATTAGCCCCATTTGATGAGGCCCCTTTCTTGGCCTTCCCTTTGTTCTTCCCACTGGCTATCAGGGCTACATTTTCCTCGTCTGCTATCTTCACCCCACCACTGCCAATCTTCCATATCTCATGCTGCACATAATCATCCTAGAATCTGTCCCAATTGGAAAGATTCTCCCTAGAGATAACAACATCTCCAAAAACCTCCCAAGACTTAGGAAGTCCCGCTACAGCTATCTTGACTCACTTTATGGGTGCAACTGCCTCACCAATAGCAGTCAAATCATCACTTACCTATTTGACTCTGGCAAGATAATGAGTTGCACTTTGAACCTTTGTCATCCTCATGTTCTTCAATTGTTCTTTGAGTACCATCTTCTTGCTCTCATTGGTACTCTGATAGAGAGTGGTTATAGTTTTCTACATCTGATATGCATATGTGTTTCCTCTCACCTAAGGACCCACGTGATCCTTCAGATTGTCCATCAAAATCCTTTTTGCCTTTGCATTATTTTTTCTGAATTCAGCAAGTATAACCACTTACAGCACTATGTCCCAAACTGCTGCCTTCTCAAACACTGTCTGAATTCTGTCATTCCAAATGACATTGTTAGATATCCTATCCAGTGTGTCCTCTATCCTTAAGAACATGGCCATGACTGCCATCCAAAATTTACAAAACCAAGAAAATGGAGAAATGAACTTTCCAACACACCTTGTCGTCCCAAAAGTTTAGTCTGTGTGAAATTTCACCTTGTTGTCCCAAAATATCAGTTTGTTATCCAAACTAAGATTGTTGTCCGAAAATTTAGTTTGTTGTCCAAACCATGGTTTGTTGTCCCAAACTATTGTTTGCTATTCAAACTGCAATTTTCAGCTTGTACCTCTGATACCATGTTGAAATTTGATGACTAAAAAAAAAAAACTTGCAATCCCAACCCGGTTTTAATTTCACCTTATCACTCCCATTCAGTTAAATTCCCTTTCCCATAAACATACATTCAACATATAGAATTATGGAAATGAAATTTTCAGATTAAAACACATGGGATTGTCAACACATGCTGAAAATAAATATGGACATAAACAGACCAACAACACACATAAAAATACACACAGATTTTTGGTCAACTTAGACCTAGGCAAAACCCCTTCAATCTTCTCTGGGGAACACCTTTTAGAGAGCTCTTCAAATTTATTTATCTTTCAAGTTCAAGAAAAATACATTTGCAGAAAAAACAAAATAGCAAAATACAACTTATCTCTTTATCCCAAAACTCCTTGAAAACCATGCCCACTTTGCCTCGATTTCCATGCCCACTTGAAGATGAAAATATGTACTGTATGGATGGTACTGTACGGATTCTGTACGGGATATATGGATTTTCGTACCGCTGTATGACCTGTACGATTTTTTTTTTTTTTCATTTTTTTCTCAAAAACTTCTCTTGAACGATGTGCAACTCACAACATTAAATGTTGTTCGTATTGTACCTTATGTTGTCTTCTATGCCTTGATTTTTGTGCCCAGATTTGCCCAGAAATCACTCCTTCAACTTGCTGCAACACATTTCTCCTTCAGAAGTTTCCTCTAACTCTTAGCCTCCTTTCTCCAATTTGCTCATGAAGAATGAATGCAGTCTCTCTTTTCTTTTCCCCCTTTTGTTTCCCTAAATGACTTTTGGGCAACCCTAAGATCTAATGGCTCAAATTCATTTAGATCAAGGGATGAGAATAAATGTGCATTTAATTTTCACTTTCTATTTTTTAACTTACCCATTAAATAAAGTACCCACATTATACTTTATGTCTAAAGTCACTTTTCACTTTATAACTTAACATTGACTTTACCACTTATAAAGTCACTTTCACTTTATAAAGTCACACTTAGGAAAATAATTATTTTGGACACTTTTCCCTAGGTAGAGACTAACCCATGGGAAACCACTTGTCCAAGGTACATTAAAAATCAACAGAGGTTCGATTGAGAGGTGCAAAAGTCACAAGCAGCAGTATGGGTGAGCCCCACCTCCCGGTCTGTTGGCAATAACATTCAACCCCTGTTCATGGTTGGGAGGCACTAGTTTGTGCCATGTTGGAAGTTTATTTGGATGCATTTGAACTTGGATTTGTGGTCGTAATTGTTTGTTTTGTAAGGTGGTTGGTTTTGTTGCTCGAAAAACAATGTTTTGCCAACAAGGCAGAGCTAGGAATGGAAGAGGAGAAAGGGGTCAGCGGGACAAACATTTGATGGAAGATTCAAGACTTAGTGAGGTTGTGAACCCCAATCTAGCCCACACATTTGCCTGGGAGATTCAGTTCCCTCACAGGATAATTCTACTAGCCAATTGACACACATCATCAGACTGGTGGAGCAACTCAACAAAGATAGGCATGAAGATAGGAACAAAATTATTAGTTTCATGAATGATTTGTAGTGCAACCAATGGCATATGATGGACTGTTTGGCCACCTTGCAGAAGAGACAATGATCCTTATAGGGGAAACTAGATCGATTAGAAGTGAGATTGGCCCATATGGAGAAGCATTTACATTACGAATTCAGGCTTCCCCCTTCTCTAGCCTCAGGACCAAAGAATCCTTCCCTAGTCAATTCCTCCGACCCGTAATAATTACTGGCAACATTTTGATTTTGATGGTATTTTAGTATCATGTGTCCTTCCAGTTTTGGTCAACAGAGTTTTTTTGGAAACTAGCTATCTATTTTAGTAATTATTTTTTGGCCAATAAATATGCAAGAGTGAGGCCGACAAGATCTTGGGAAAATGTAAAAACTGATGTAATTGTTTGATAAAATGGAAGCTCTTAGATTCACAAAAATAAAAAAGATTATATTCCCCTTGCCATGAGATTTGAAATAGTGACCTAGTGGGGACTAAACCCCACACAAACCAATTATTCTACACCTTACACATAAATTATCTTTCTATCTATATATTTATTCATAATAAAATCAATAGATATGTCTATTTTGAAATAGGACTTCAAGAATTTTAATTTAATTACAATAATTAATAGGTAGATGGTAGGGAATTAACTTGTCTAGAATATCCACAAAATAATAACCAGGATAAAGAGTTGAGATTTATCTCAAAGGTAGGAGCTTACTTGGCAAGCCCATGAAAATCTAAAGTAAATGTGAGTAGAAGGTCCTGTGTTCAAATCAAATCCCTGGGATTGACTAAACGATGGCCACATGCTTGGTTCACCTAAGAGTTATAGTGCTAGCTAGTAAATGTGAGAGGTCATGTGTTCAAATTCGATGGATTGACTAAGGGTTATAGTGGTAGCCGTTAAAGAGTTATAGTGGTAGCTAATAAATGTGAGAGGTCATGTGTTCAAATCCCCTAGATTGACTAACGGTTATAGTGGTAGCTAATAAATATGAAGGGTCCCATGTTCAAATCCTAGGGTTTGACTAATCCCCACCTAGTTTATTATGAAAGGTCCCATGTTCAAATCCTAGGGTTTGACTAATCCCCACCTAGTTTACAGAGGGGTTATCCCCAAGATTGACTAACCCCCACATGGCCCCATGTGGTTCACCTAGGGGTTCACAGAGTACATATAGACCTAACCCAATTACATATTCCTCTAGCATAAAAAAAGAGTTGTCTAGTGGTAGCTAATAAATATGAAGGGTCCCATGTTCAAATCCTAGGGTTTGACTAATCCCCACCTAGTTTATTATGAAAGGTCCCATGTTCAAATCCTCGGGTTTGACTAATCCCCACCTAGTTTACAGAGGGGTTATCCCCAAGATTGACTAACCCCCACATGGCCCCATGTGGTTCACCTAGGGGTTCACAGAGTACATATATACCTAACCCAATTACATATTCCTCTAGCATAAAAAAAGAGTTGTCTTTAAGTGTGACTTTTTGGTGTTTTTAGTGGATTTCTGGTTGGAATCTGGTGGAAAAAATTATGGTGACATCTTGATTTGTTTTGTTTAAACTAGTTTTTTGACTATATATATGGATTCAATACCCTAAAAAACTCCTCAGGCACTTCGATTGTGCAGAGTTCACCCATCAAACTTGTGATTTCAATGAATCACTAGCGGATTCTAGACAAATTAGATCGAAAAATAAACCATAAACCTTTTCAAAAAATCTTACTTCAAAAAAAAGAAAGAATTTATCTAATTATATATATATATATAAAATCTAACTAAAAAATAAATAGTTATTTTCCTGAAATTTGTAATATAATTTTTAGTAAAATTGTGATCTTTTTATGTTTAAAATACACTTTTAAACACATAAATAAATTCAATATCCTAAAAAATCTATAAAACACTCTATATTTATAATTTAAACAAATTATATATATATATATATATATATATACTACCATTATTATATATCATGAAATTCTAAAAATTATAAACCAATTATTTTTACATTTAAAATTTAATACCAAGAATAAAGGATTGACGTACATGCAGAAATTAACCTATAAAAGATATGCATAATTTATATATATATATATATACTACCATTATTATATATCATGAAATTCTAAAAATTATAAACCAATTATTTTTACATTTAAAATTTAATACCAAGAATAAAGGATTGACGTACATGCAGAAATTAACCTATAAAAGATATGCATAATTATAAATTTTTGTGGTTACGTATATACGCTGATAACAACGTTTGAAATTTAGTCTATTTTAACATGAAATAAAATATACTAAATGTTTATTATAATTTTATTTATTTATTTATAATTTAAATAAAATTGTACATTTTAATATTTTCAATAAATTAACATATTTAATATGAAACTCTAAATATTTTAAAACATTTAAAAAACCAACAGAAAGAATCGTTTATTTATATTAAAATTAAAACAATTATCGGTAGTAATCAACATAAAGGAACATTTATAATTATGTCCATGTGGGAAAGCTCTGTTTTTTTTTTTTTCCGAAGGTGGCAAAACCTATCAAACTCAGGTGTCAAACCAAAAGTGAGGACAGCCATCTCTGGCTGCTATCCGCGAATGTCAGTTTAACTCATCACTGTTATCAAGGAAAACCACGCCACCTGTAATAACCCGCTGGTGGTTCGTAAGGGAGCAGGCTTTCACTCCTGCCAGATGCCTCTGGGTCTTGGGCTGTTAACCTGTTTCCTTACGTCCGAGGAAGACGAGCTCTTAGCCAAGCAGAAGCAGTTTTACTCTTAATGTATTTTTTCTGTTTTTTTAATTATTTTTTGTTTTTATGATTTTCATTGTAATATTGGTTTTTTTCCGTTATTTATGATTTTTTTAATTAAATTTCCTTTTATGATTTTCATTGTGATATTGGTTTTATCATGCCACTCTAATATATATTTTTAAATATGGTTTTCAATGTCATTAGAAGCGTGGCAAAAATGAAATTTACAGGTCCAAAGATTGAAAGCTAATAGATGGCAAAACTTGACGTGGTAATAATTCATCATTTTTAAAATAAATTTTATCTCAATTAGAAAATCAAATCTCTATATTTAATTGTACATTAGATTTAGATTAAATTAAGTTAAGGGAACTCATTTTTTTTTAGTAAATTTAGTAAGACCATTTTTTTTTAGTAAATTTAGTAAGACCTCTGACTCTTTTTGACTTGACGAAATACATGGTTTTTTGTTTAATGATTTTCAATGTAAAGACCTTTGACTTTTTTTTTGACTTGAAGAAATATATGGTTTTCTTTTTAATGATTTTCAGTGTAAATTTTGTTGATACATTAAGGGAATTGTGAGGTCTAAAATCAGCCTCCTAAGGAAATTATAAAATAATATTAGATTACATCGTCAAATTTTAGAGGGAAAAAAAAAAAAAAAAAAAAAAAAAGGAAAAAACTATTTTTTCAACTTATCTTCATATGGGTTTACTCAAATTTCAAGAAGAAACATTCATTGGATGCAAAATCTGATTCCTCATTCAAGGAGTACCTATGTTGCATACTTTCAATGAATCATACTACACGAAAAATGTGAAATACATGAAAAACGTGATTGCAATCATATTTTTTCATGTATTTCTAATTTTTTGTGTAGCAGGTCCATCAAAAGTATGCAATATGGGTACTCTTTGGATGATAAATTAAATTTTGCATCCAACGAGTACTCCTGCTCGAAATTTGAGTAAAATCTTAAAGAGATAAGTTGAAAATACGAGTTCAAAAAGTAGTTTTATTATTTTTTAATATTTTTACTTTTTGACTCTAAAAATGGTGAATCAACCTCCATGGTTGACATCATTATATTGAATCCTATTGGTTTTTATAAAGTTTATTTTGGTTGCACATTTTTCTTAGGAGGCACATTTTAGACCTCAAAATTCCCCTAATGGGATGACATCGAAAGGTTGCATGCAAAAAATGTTTATTAGTGATGTGATCATCTATAAACAACATGTTAGTTGGAAATATTCTCAGTGTAATTAGAATTGTTTATGTGATAAGACAATGGGTTAATGTAGAATGGACATATGTAGAAGACATGGTAAATTTTAAGGGCAAATTTTAGCCCAAGGGCGAAATTTAAGGGGTTTTTCATTTTAGAGGGGCAATTTTTTTATAAACAACTCATTCCATATATTTAGCTCAAATTTTATTTAAAAAATAATTATTTTTTTCATTTTAGCCCAAAAAGTGGGCGGATAAACTATGAAGAGACTCATTTGACCCGATTCATCTGGTTTGGGAGGTTATATTCCATTACAATCGCTCAATTTTCTGCTTTGCAATGTTAAATTCGTTTGCAATCACCCATTTTCTGGTTTGGGAGGCTGTGTTTGGTCCCAATAAATAAAAATATAAATAAAGTGGATGTATGGTAAATAAATAAAATATCTTTTTATACTTACTCCAAAGGTACAGTAAATAAATAAAAATATAAATAAACTAGAGGGTATGGTAAATAAATAAAACCTCTTTTTATATTTATTCCATAACCCTCTTTCTATTTAAAAAGGCTCAAAAAAGAGGTTTTATTGAAGTGAATCTTATGGGCCAAATACCATATTTATAAAAGAGGTATGGTAAATTAATAAAAATATAAATAAACGAGAGGTATGGTAAATAAATAAAACATTTTTTTATATTTACTCCATCAGTCACCTTATATTTACAAATACACAAGGGTGTAAATAAATAAAAATATAAATAAAATGGAGGTATGGTAAATAAATAAAATCTCTTTTTACACTTACTCCAAATGTATGGTAAATAAATAAAAATATAAATAAACTAGAGGTATATTAAATAAATAAAACCTCTTTTTATATTTAGTCCAGAACCCTCTTTCTATTTAAGAAGACTAAAAAAAGAGGTTTTACTTAAGAGAATCTTATGGGCCAAATACCATATTTATAAAAGAGGTATGATAAATTAATAAAGATATAAATAAACGAGAAGTATGGTAAATAAATAAAACATTTTTTTTTTTTTTATTTACTCCATAAGTCACCTTATATTTACAAACGCTTAAAAAATGCGTTATATTTAGGTGAAGCCTATGGGCCAAATACCATGGGCCAAATTATTATTAATACCATGCAAAAAAACATTATTAACCCTAATATTAGTATTAATAAAAATAAAAATGGCACATGGTATTCACGTGGAATGTAGCCTATTCAAAAGGGGGAATTAAACCAGCATAGATCCATCTTTACTCTGGATCTACTAAGCACCGAGAGGGATCAAATATCGTAATATGCAAACTAGCATAGAGTGAAAAAATATTTGATCCCTCTCGGGGCTTGGTAGATCAAGAGTAAAAATGGATCTTGTAATTTAATGTCACTTAAACATTTTAACTTGGTTAAAATAAAAAATAAAAATAAAAATCAATTATTAATTTCATAAATTTTTATAAATTACTAACAGTAGTTTTTAAGCTCCAAGTTTATGATAACCCATGGTATTGACCCATGGTAATACCATGGTATTCATGTGAGCATAGACTATTCAAAGGAGAAATTCTATCAACTTAGATCCATCTTGATTCCGGGTCTACCAAGTGCTGAGAGGGATAAATAGATTTAATCCCTCTAAAAGTGGTAGATGTGGAGTTAAGATGGATATAGGTTAGTTTTTATGATAATGAAGATATTAAATAGACTTAGGAAATTATATTGTAAAAAACATCTTAAAGTGAATGGTTAAAACTAAATTTAGTCACTTCACAAAATTTAGTAAAAAATACCAATATCTCCATTAATATTGGTTTTTTTGATTTAACAAAAAAAAAACTTCAAAACAATGAAATATTATCACTCTTTCCGCATCACCCTCGCGGAAGAGAGATAGTCGCTGCCCAGATTTCCCACCATTTTTCAAATGTTCTCAATATAATATCTTCATGAAAAAGTTAAGGTACTGATGTTGGATTAGTTGTTTGAAAAATATGCTTGTTTGTACAACCTTTCATCTTCTATGTTATTCTTAGTTTGTCGTAATGATCTGTAGGGGTTGGGCCACTGCACCATATTGTCTTAAAATACAGAAATTGTGCACCAAAAAGGAAATTAATCCACATGTTACAACGCTATTAAAAAATGCAAGACGTATGAAGGTAGTGAATTATGCTAATAAGAAATTTAGATTGGGAGAGACGTAATTAAATTTTATTATTTAATTGAAGATTTCCAATAAAAATAATAATAAATCTACGTTTATATATTTATATATTGATTGGAAGGATTCTGACAATGGTCACTTATTTCTATTAGATCCCCTTCAGACCTTCGGGATACCTACTACTTTCTTATATTATATAGTTGGGCTTGCTACTTGTTGGCGTGTTGGGGTAAACAAACTTGATGTGTTTTTTTTGATCTCGTAGTTGGAGTCTATGGAATAAGAAAGAAATTTGATAGCTTGACAAAAGTGGTAGAGAAAAGATTAATCTCTCCTACCTTGACAGAACTGGTGGTCAAGATCAACACCTACAAGAACTTTGTTGTGGAATATTATCAAAACTAATAGAAGGATATGAAAGAGTGTACAGTAAGAACCTTGACAAACACGACCACTGAAACTTGCAACATTGTTTGTAGGAAGAGAAAATTATGTTTCTTTTTTCCAAACATGTATGTTAGTATATTACAGTTTAATGAATATGTTTTCCTATTATCATATATGGTTTCATACTTTAACAAAACATTCGCCAAGACTTCACAATGTTTTATTATTCAGTGAAAGATTTGCCAAGATCTTACAAGATTTTATAATTCAGTGAAAGATTCGCTATGACTTTACAAGATAATATAATCTGGTGAGAGATTCGCCAAAAACATTATATATACATATTATATTATTGATAAAATCGCCTCCCATTTTTCCTATGTATCATGGGGATTCACCCATTTATTATACATATAAATTTAGGGTGGCTCTTTAAATTTTCCCTAGTAGAAGGGTTAAAATTTGTTTTATACTTCAAAATCTGACTTCTGTAGAAGTTGGAGAACCTTAATAACCTTGATAGAGAGTTTGACATATTTTGACTTAATTATGCTCAAGGTAGTATTCGAAGGTTATTTCAACCAAAGCATGGTTTATGGTTATGGTAGATTATTTTTTTCTTTAAGACTTATCTATAAATGAGTTTAGAGAATTTGGTTGCAAATGAGGTGGGGGTCTATGTGAATTGTTAATAGGTTGATGCTTTTTTAATAGGAAACACAATTAATGTTTTAGTTTGTTTGAATTCACTATAAATTCCCCTCATGATGTTTCTGTGTTATTTGACCACTAAGCTGACATTGCTCAGAAGTATAGAATTAGGTGAAGCCGAAGATGGAGATATGATGAAACTTTACTGTAAGATTGAAAATAAGTCCATATAGAGTTCTAAGATTGAAATCCTTTTTTTTCTAACTTAATATGTAAAATCATAACATTCATTTTTTAAAATCTTATCTTTGTAGGAGGTTTAGAGAATTTGTGATGCAGGAGCATCATGCAAAATTTTATTTTCCATGTAATTTCTAGAAAATCTAAGTTTGTTGAGTGAATAGCGAGGCGTCTTTCAATAAATGGCTTATTAGCCAAATGTAGCTTGAAAATCGTCTGGAGGATCGAAAGCTACTTGAGTGGATTTCTTTTTTATTTTCTTGCTAGTTAGATCCTACTTTAGTGGTCCGATATGAATTGAAATATTGTTATAATTCTTTTTTATATATTAATAAAAAAGATGCCTACGAAAGGGGGGGCAGATTGTGGTGTGGAGGGCGAGAGTTTTATTTTATTCAACAACCAATCCTTCTACAATCCTTATTCATAGAATACATGAGTTATAATGCTTGCACAATCCTATACACAATTATTTTAAATAGCGATTACGAGGATTGTTTTATTAGTAGGGTCGAGAGGAATTATATATATATATTTATTTGCCAGAGTGATTGCTATAAGGGCTGAGAGGAAGCATTTAGAAGGGTTTGTAGGAGCCAACACACATAAATCTAAGAACATACAGAGAGGTAGAACGATCATAAAATACAGCCACACACAAGACAATAAGTTTTGTTGATTTCAGAAAACCGTCACTTGACAACTCATTAGCTGATAGAGGCCAACTATACTGGGAACTGCCTGAAGGCTTGTACCCGACAATTCTGTTAATTTGATTTACCCAGCAATATAGGCTTAAGTGAACAACCCGAAACATTCCATTGTGGGGTCTGCCCGACGACTTGTACAAGGTTTTGATATGTTCCATTATTGATGAGCCAAGCTGTTAAGGCTGGGCTTACATAGCCTCCACAACACAATATTTAGGGCCCTGCCTAGAGGTTTCAACCCCTGTGACTTTTGTTTCCCTTTCATCTATTGAGTTGGGCTTGGAAGTGTGGGCTTACATGGTAGGATTCAAAGGTGGGCCAAATCGGAGGTTATTAACTCTGAAGGGTTTTATGAATGCTCTTTTCTAATTGTATTCGGATATTAAGAGTAGGATGAAGGTTTATTAACGCAATGAGAGGATTGAGTGGGCCTTGCTCGGAAGTTCCACCCCGATGACTCTCATATGTGCTTTCTCCCATAATGTTGGGCTACCAAGGCTGGGTCATCAATATTAAGTGGACACTTAATCGGCCCTGCTCGGAGCCTCCTACATGACAACAATTATAACCTTTCCTTTTCATCGCGTTGGGTTCCCTTGGACAAGATGATGTGGAGTCGATTGTGTATTGGTTAAGGTGTGACTACCATGGAGACTATGTGCATGGTTGTAATTAGAATGATCAACTACAAGGAGTTATAATAATTGGGACGATGCCGTTGTTGGGTCCTTTGTGTTTGGGAATGAAATTTTGACAAATTTTGACAAATTTTGACCAGGTTTTGACTAGAAAATGGTTGCACAAGAGATCATTGAAAATAGGAAAATGAATAAGTCAAGAACAATCAAATATCAAGGATGAAAGGAAAATGGTGCAAAAAAGGAAACAAAAACAGTTGTCAAGGCAGAGTTTGCAAAGACTTGCAAAGGAAGATAAGCACACAAAAAAGCAGTCAAGGTGGAGTTTTGCAAAGGATGCCAAGGGAGAACAAGCACGCTAGAGCCTGAAGGAACCCAAGGAAAGGAGGATCAGAGCAAGCGAGTGGAATCTATAAAAGTTGAAGGGAAGATGGTGGAAAGGAGAGAATGTGAGTCTTTACTAAAATTCTACTACTATGTTGTTCGAGGAACTCCATGTTGTTCTCTATCTTTCTCTTTCTTAGTTCTATAGTGTAACATGATCCAACAGTGGTTGGCAAGTTTGCTTATGACAAATCTTGATATTATGAAAGTATGTAATGATATAATGATCTATATGTTAATGAAAGTGAGTAGCGGGAACATTTTGTGTGTTTGAACTATGATGGAATGATTGACCCATTAAATTTTTTCTTTGGTATGAGACCGAATGTTCTTTTCTCTTTGTATTTATGTTGCAGATCTGTACTTTTTGTGTATTAAATGATTATAGATGAGAGAATTATAATATGAGCACATGAAATGGTTTATCAATTGTGCTGATCTTTGATGCCATTCCACAATCCCTTACCTTACTAAGTCTCGACACACCTTAGGTGAGACACTTCTCTTTGAACTTCTTAAGTGAGGTGAAATAGTTGGCATAATGCTAGACTACTGCGAACTCCTTTATTAACGCCTTGTGTCCAAACCAAGGGTCAATCTCTGTTGAAATTTTGAGCCAACAACCATGTAGGCCAGATCCTGAGCAGGGTAAGAGGGCCGCGAAGGTTGTGTTGTAGAAAGTCGTATTTGCATTAGGTGGTATCAGAGTGCAACAAGCTCTGGGAAAACTGAAAAATAAGCATTGGTAAGTTGTCTATGTATTTGATTTATTTTTTCAAGGATGGCATTTAGAGTTAGAAGAGGTAGAGGTAGAGGAAGTGGCCGACCAATTATGAATGCAGAGTTGAGGGAAGAGGTGCAAACTCTTCAGCAAAGGTTGAAAGCCATGGAATCTACCAAGCATCATGATAATACATGTGATACAAGTGAGGAGTAAGAAGAAACAACTATAGAACCCCTAGAGATAATATTTCGAAAGTTAGTTTTCAATCTAGGTTTCGGGTCAAAGGCAAAAGTACCTACATATAGTGGAAGTTTGGATCCAGAAGAATTGGTGGACTGGATAAATGCTTTGAACAAGCATTTTGAATATGCAGAGATACCAGAAGTCAAACATGTCAAGTTTTTGTCACAAAGCTGAGAGGACATGCAAATTTATGGTGGGACAGAGTGCAAGAAGAAAGGACCTTGAAGAACAAAGCAAATATCAAGAGTTGGAGCAGGATGATTGCTAAATTAAAAGGTAAATTCCTTCCCAAATATTATTAGTTAATTTTATTTAGGAAGATGCAAAATCTTAAGAAAAAGACAATGATTGTTAGAGAGTATATGGAGGAATTTTATAAAGTGAACATTAGATCAGGATACATAGAGGATACACTTGAGAGATATGCTTGGTACATCAATGGGTTGAGATTTGATATTTAGGATGAATTAAATTTAATGTCATTAAGATCTGTTGAGGAAGCATATCAGGTTGCATTGAAAGCCGAGGAGAAATTGTCAAGGAAGTAGAGTCAGAGGACGAGAACAAGAAGTGTTGGAACAAAAGAGCAATAACAAAAGGGAGAAGCTAGTAGTTCAAGCCAAAAATCATAGTAAAAAAGGATTAGCGATTATAGCGGGAGAAGGAATTATTAAAGAGGCAGAGGCATAGGCAAAGATCAAGTGAGATGCTTCACTTGTGGACAACTGGGGCATTATTCATATGAATGCCCATAGAGAGTTGGAAAGCAAAAAGGGGTGCAATTAACACAAATTGAACATGAACATGAACCTCCAAAGGTAGTGGATGAATGTGTTAACTCGCCAAAAAAGGGAGAAGCATTATTACTGAAGAAAGTGTTGTATGTAGATGGACTTGTATAGAGGAGAAGCTTATTCAGGACAACCTTCAAATCAAAAGGTAAATGTTGCAAGTTAATTATTTATAATGGTAGTAATGTTAATCTTGTTTACACAAGAATGGCTGAGAAATTGTAGTTGGAAAGAATACCACATTCTGTACCACACAAAGTTTCATGGTTGTAGAAAGGTAAAAAAATATTGGTAAGTGACCAATGCCAAGTGGAGTTCCATATTGGCAAGCACAAAGAACAAGTTCTTTGTGATATTGTGCAAATGGATACTTGTCATGTCTTGCTTGGAAGACCCTGGAAGTATGACAAGAGTGTGAGTTATGATGGCTGAATGAATAATTACACCCTTGAAAAAGATGGACAAAAGCATGTGTTACTACCTATAAAAATTGAAGGGACCAATGAGATAGAAGATCCAAGCATATTGTTAATGAGTGAGAAACAATTGGTGACCAGAGATACACAAAATGGGAAGCAAGACCAACTAGATAAAACAAAGGCTAAAACAAAAGACTTGAAGGTGATTATTTTTCCTTCAACAAACTAGAGTTTATTTAATCTCGAAGATGAAATATTTAATGAACAAGTGTTAATAGAAAGTGCAGATCCAATAATGATTTTAGCAGCAGAAATGGTTATGACAGAGGGGATTCAAATTAATGAGCAATGATTCATAATTCTGAGGAACAATGTTGCAAATGGAAAATTAATTCGATACCTTGAGTAGGAAGCCAACGTGAGACAACAAAGCTCGCATGAATGGTTCCAATTAATCCTTGCAATTCTATGCATTTTAATTGTTTGGATGATAAAAAAAAATGATCTGTCCAATTAAGGAGAAAAAAGTTTAGGAAGATCATGTACCATATCAAGTTAAAAGGAGGAAAGCTTAGTTATAGCCAATGGGACCATGTTGGAAGGAATGGATGAAAGGATTTCTTAAATGGGGGAACCACCCGAAAAAGAAACTTTGGGTATCTACTACATTGTTATAGAAAAGAAACAGAAGGGGACCTCATGGACAAGAGTCCATGAAAAATTTGAAGTTTGGGTGTAGATGCATGAGCATCATACAAACTTTTATTTTCCATGTAATTTCTAGAAAATATATGTTTTTTGAGTGAATAGTGAGGTGTGTTTCAATAAATGGATTATTAGCCAAATGTAGCTTGAAAATCATCCAGAGGATCGAAAACTACTTGAGTGAATTTATTTTCTATTTTCTTGCTAGTTAGATCCTACTTTATTGGATCTGAAACAAAATATTTGTAGGAATTCACAGGGTAAGTTCGTCAGATAGAACACCAAAGGACACCGCTCACGGATTACAGATCAATACACCAGTGTTATTGACGTGGTTAAAACCCTTAAAGAGGGAAACAGTCCACGGCCTGAGCCAACGCAGCCACTTCAGGCAATTTATTAATAAAAGAAAGAAAATTTACATAAGCTTCTCTCATGAATGGTCACCTTACAAATGACCCTCCATCCTCTTTAAATAGAGATCATGGACCAATCGGGTGTTAAGCCATGAATCAAGTGTCAGTAATACCAAGGAGAGAATGAACCGTCGGATCACTTCATGTCTAGAACATATCGCGACCATTGGATTGTAAGTTACAAAAGTACATAGTAAAGAAACACACTTTACCTAACTCTACACTAGACCAAATTATACTTAGCTATTTCCTATTTGTCAGAATATCCTAACATCCCCCCTTAAGAACAACTTGGGATAGGATTGAAGGAGATACAAATATGACACAATAGAGAAGGAAGGAGGCATTAGAACCTATCCCCCATCAGTGACAGCTACCTGAACGCCAACCATAAATTGAAGTTTAGTAAACTTCACCTCTGTGAGAGCCTTTGCAAAGATGTTTGCAACTTGATCATCGATTGAAAAATATTGCATTTCAGGAACATGGTCATGAATGAGATTTTTAATGAAGTGCATGTGTAGTTCAATGTGTTTGCTTCGTTGATGTGGGACTGGATCTTTGCATAGTTGAATGGCACTTTTATTATCACACCAAAGTGTAGTCAGATGTTGCTGCTGAAAGCCGAACTCTAATAGGATCCAACGAAGTCACAAGGCTTCCTTACTAGCTTCTACAATGCCACGATACTTTGCTTCTGCTGAAGAAAGAGAAATGGCACTTTGTTTCCTGCAAGCCCATGTAATAGGTCCATAACCAAGAGTGAAGACATAACCTGCAGTAGACTTTTGATCATCAGGGTCACTAGCCCGATCAGAATCAGTGAAACCAACCAATAGAGGAGATGCTTCTGCACTGTAATGAATCCAAAACTGAACTATACCTTTAACATAACGAAGTATTCTTTTAGCTGTTTCCAATCACTTTCATGTGGGTTTTTCATAAACCGAGCAATAAGGCCAACAAAAAAGGAAAGGTCAGGATGGGTATGGGTCAGATACAAAATTTTTCCTAGAAGATGATGATATAAGGTAGCATCAACTTCAGGGGAAGTACAAGTGACTGAAAGTATGGCTCCAGACTGAAAGGGAGAAGGGGCTGGCTTACAGTCTTCCATGTGAAAGTGGCATATAAGATCACATGCATACTTGGACTGGGAAAGGGAAATACCTTCCTTGGAGTGTAAGACTTGAAGACCAAGAAAATAATGCAAGTGTCCTAAGTCTGTCATTTCAAACTGCTTTTTAAGGTTGGACTTCACATGGTTTATAAGGTTGGGGTCACTACCAGTAAGGATAATATCATCAACATAAAGAACAAGAATGATAAGAGGCTTACCTACTTTCTTGGTGTAAACAATATTGTTAGAATGACACCTAGAAAAGCCAGTATCTAAAAGAAAGCTATCCATTTTGGCATGCCAAGCCTGAGGGGCTTGCTTGAGACTATAAAGGGATTTCTTAAGCCGACATTAAGGCTGGAGTCTATTTTTATAAAGCCAGGAGGTTGTTCCATATATATTTCTTCTTGCAAGTACCCATGCAAGAAGGAAAATTTAACATCAATCTGATGGACTTCCCATTTGAAAGAGGCAGCAAGGGAAAGAACAAGGTTGATAGAGTTCATTTTTGCAACAGGGGAGAAGGTTTCAGTATAGTCAATGCCTTCAACTTGTGAAAAGCCCTTAACAACAAGACGAGCTTTATGTTTATAAACTTTTCCATCTAGTCCAAACTTGGTTTTGTAAACCCATTTACATCTAACAATTTTTCTTCCCTTTAGAAGAGGAACAAGATCCCATGTATCATTTCCCAATAATGAACGATATTCTTCATTCATAGCTACATCCCAATCAGGATGGCCTAAAGATTCTGCAAAGGTGTCATGATCATAATTCACTGAAGCTTGAGCCAGTAAAGAGGACACTTTATCGAACTGAGAACGTGTACATCGCTGATCTGTAGGATCACCTGCGAGAGAACCTGCTGTATCCCTAGTAGCACAAACCCATTTTGGAATCTGAGGAGATGAAGGAGGATCTTGAGAAGGTGGGGGAGGATTGTCATCCTCGCTGTCATCATCTGAAGAAAAAATATTTTCAGAAGTAGAAGGGATAGAGAGAGGTGTGACATCCGCTGAACTAGGCTCGTAGGCCGATATATTTTCAGCAAACTTTACATCTCTTCTAATGATAACATTTTTGGATTTAGGTGAAAGAAGTCTATATCCTTTGACATCTTCAAAATATCCAACAAAAATACATTTTTCACTCTTAGGTTCTAAGGCTTTATGTTTCTCATCGGGAATATGGGCCCATGCTTCACTTCCAAAAACACGAAAGTGACTTACATCTGGTTTAATTGAGCTCCATGCTTCTTCTGGAGTGATATTATTTAAAACCTTAGTAGGAGTGCGATTTAATATGTAATTTGCATAGTTAATTGCTACTACCTAAAAATTAAGACTAAGTCCTTTAGATTGAAGCATACAATTAGCCACTTCCTTTAAAGTGCAATTCTTCCTTTCAGCTACACCATTTTGTTGGAGTATATGGAACAATATGTTGCATTTGAATTCCATGCTCAGTGAAAAATTTGATGAATTTGTTGTTAACATATTCTCTGCCATTATCAGATCTTAGCTTAAGAATTTGATGTCCAGATTGTTTCTCAACAAAGGCCTTAAAGGCCAAGAACATGTTAAATACTTCACTTTTGAGTTTTAAGAAGTATACCCAAGTGCGTTTGGAGAAATCATTAATGAAAGTTAAGAAATACTTGTAGCCAACGAATGAAACAACTGGAAGTGGACCACATAAATCACTATGCACAAGCTGTAAAGGGATGAGGCGTGCCAAGAGGCACGTTTTTTAAAACTATCCCGATGATGTTTTCTGAGTACACATTCAGAACAAACACCATCTCTGCAAGATACCATAGGAAGACCTGTCACCATATTTTCTTTACATATATTTTGAAGGGAGTGATAGTTTAAGTGAACCAATTGCTCATGCCAAAGTTTTCTCACTTCATCATTATGAGCAAAAAATACCGAGGGAAGAGTTGATGACCCAAAGTTGTTAAACTTATACAACCTTATAGAATCATCAACAATTCTAGTAGCTAAAATATATCTAGGATCTCTTAGGTCCTTAATTACAACATCATGAGGTGAAAATTCAACGATTTTACCTTCACCTAAATGACTTATCTGATATATAGATAGAAGGTTGCAGGATAAGGTTGGAACACATAATACATCATTAAATTGACCATTGTCTAGATGAATAGTTCCAGTCCCTACAACACTAAGAGATCTATCATCACCAACATATATATTTTTGGTGTTACAATCATTTAAAGAAGAAGACATGGCTTTATTTTTATTTGCCTTATCATTTTGTTGAATTGATTTTTTATTTTGAGACTGAAAGTGCTTAGGACCCTTGGTTGGTTTAGGACCATTCTTTTTAGGATGTTGCTTCTTAGGATTCTTTGAACTTGGTTGCTACTGGGCGGCTAAGGCTTTCTTAGAAGAGTTTCCAAGATTAAGAAGATCAAGATGTAAGAGTCCTAAGAAGCAACATCCTAAAAAGAATGGTAATTTATAGGCTAAGTTCCTTAGATACCATGTAGGAATTTACAGGGTAATTTCCTCAGATAGAACACCAAAGGACACCACTCACAAACAGATCATAGATCAATACACCAATATTCTTGACGTTAAAACCCTCAAAGAGGGAAACAGTCCACGACCTGAGCCAACGTGGCCACTTCAGGCAATTTATTAATAAAAGAAAGAAAATTTATATAAGCTTCTCTCATGAATGGTCATCTTACAAATGACCCTCCATGCTCTTTACATAAAGATCATGGACCAATCGGGTGTAAAGCCATGGATCAAGTGTTGGTAATACCGAGGAGAGAATGAACCATCGGATCACTTCATGTCTAGAACATATCATGACCATCAGATTGTAAGTTACAAAAGTACATAGTAAAGAAACACACTTTACCTAACTCTACACTAGACCAAGTTATACTTAACTATTTCCTACTCGTCGGAATATCCTAACAATATTGTTGTAACAATTTTTTTTTATATTAATAAAAATGTTGCCTACGAAAGGGAGGAAGAGTGTGGTGTGGAGAGTGAGAGTGAGAGTTTTATTTTATTCAATAACCAGTCCTTTTGCAATATATATTCATATAATACATGAGTTATAATGCTTACACAATCCTATACATAGTTATTCCAAGGATTGTTTTATTGGCATCGTCGAGAGACATTATATATAGACACACACACACACACACACACACATTTACTTGTCAGAGTGATTGCAGGAGGGACGTGAGGAAGCAATTAGAAGGGTTTGTAGGAGTCAAGGCGCACAAAGCTAAGAACATACAAAGAGGCAAAACCATCATAAAAGACAACCACGCATAAGACTTAATATTTTTTGTTGATTTTAGAAAACCGTCACTTGATAGTTCGTTCGCTGACAGAGGCTGACTATACTTGGACCTGCCCGAAGGTTTGTACCTGGCAGTGTCGTTAAGTTGATTTACCCACCAATTTGAGCCTAAGTGAATGACCTAGAACATTCCATTGTGGGGTTCACTTGACGGCTTGTACCCCGATAGTTTTGATACTTTCCATTATTGAGGAGCTGGGCTATTAATACTGGGCTTACATAGCCTCAATAGGACAATATTGAGGGCCCCGCCCAAAGGTTTCAACTAAGATGACTTTTGTTTCTCTTTCATCCATCGAGTTGGGGTTGGAAGTGCATGATCACTTGGTAAGAGTCAAAGGTGGGCTAGCTTGGATGTTTTTATGAACGCTCTTTTCTAATTGCGTTAGGATATTAAGAGTAGGTTGAAGGTTTATTGATGCGGTGAGAGGATTGAGTGGGGCCTGTCCAACAGTTCCACCCCAATGACTCTTGTATGTGCTTTCTCCCATAACACCGAGCTACCAAGTTCGAGCCATTGATATTGAGCGGAGACTTGAGTAGGCCCATGCCCAAAGCCTCCTTCTCGGCGAAAATTATAACCTTTCCTTTTCATTGTGTCGGGTTCTCTTGGATGGGTTGACATGGAGTCGACTGTGTATTGGTTAAGGTGGGGCTACTGTGGAGACTATCTACGTGGTTGTAATTAGAATGATCGACCACCAGGAGTTATAATAATAGGGACGGTGCTGCGTAGGTCCGATCCTGAGCAATGTAAGAAGGCCGCAGAGGTCATGTTGTAGAAAGTTGGATTCACATAAGTTTGGCAACAAAAAATGTGGTTTTTGTGTGACTTTTAAGTTAATGTATTTTATTATATATTTTATATATAAAAATAATATCAAGTATAAATTATTATGTATATTTTCTTGTAGATTCACAACTCATGTAATGTACTAAAACACAAGGCAAGAATCTATGCTACTCTTTAAACAACAGAAACATGAAAACAATAATCGACAAGAGGAAGATAATCAAAGACACATAACACAATTGTTTCTCTGGGGAAAGCCACTGCTCAAAACCCCGACTATCTATTGCATTAATCAGAAATCTGAGTGATAATACAAAGCTTGTTCTCACAAGAATAATTCTGCACAAGTATGATCAACTCTCTACCTCACAAGCCCACACTGACCAACACTTAGCCAATTTATGTTTCCTGTTGAGCCCCTATTTCCTTGCACAATTCCTAAGAGGAATAGCCCATATTTAATTGGGAATTCCTTCTTCCATAACTATGCAATCCAAATCTAGGTCCTCTTTTGATTGCATGCATGATCTGTACAACTCAGATCATTCTACAACTGATAGTACATTGTCCCTGCACTCTAGTCTCAATTGGGTCTTTCTCTGAACTAACATGCATGAGTTTCTCATGAGGGAATCTTCAGTTAGCTGGAGTAGCACTGAGGATGCACCAGTGCACCAACTCACTACTAGACCTCTACTAGTTCCTCCAACAATTAGAACTAGTTTGATTGACCATAACTCAGTCACACTGAGTTATCTAATTCAACTCAAATAAACTCATCCTGGACCCCTAAAATTTAGGGAGAACATATACATGACTACATAAACACTTCCAACTCAAAATTCCAAATATAATTAAGTTAATTAAACTTAATTAACTATTTACAAGTTGCTATGAAAATAGAATTCAATTTTAATTCAAGGACACATTAAATTGGAATTTCTTGTTGCCATTTCTCAACATATTATTCTTTTAAATTTGTTTTTAAGATAAATGAGTAAATTTGGATTTAAAATGGGTTTTATAAAGAAAAAAATGGTTAATGAAGTGAGATTTAAAAAGCAATAGAATTTCAAGAAATTGGGTCAATAATAACCATTAAAATCAAACTATAAAAGCCAAAGATAATTGTGTATTATATTTTTATTTGGAAATAATGAGTTACATAAACCTTATCTTTAAGATTTTAGTAAAGAAATTGGAAAAGGAAAAGAGACATTAATTGGCATTTTATTTATGAAATAAAGGAAAATAGGAGAAAGGAAAGCGAAGATACACATATTTGCATGAATGGGAAATTAGAAGGGAAATGAAGGAAAATGAAGAAAATAGAGGCATTAATGATAAAAAATATTTTGAGGATCAGTTCACAACCTTTTGTGAGTTCAGTTTTGGAGCTCTATTCTATTCTCTCATACTCTTGCACACTTAGAGAAATCTTGGAGCATTCTTGGAGCACTTGGGCATTCACTTGGATTGGAGAAAGAAGGCAAAGGATAAGCAAGGAAAGCAAGGAGAAGGTTAGATCAACAACTTCAGTGGAAAATGTAACAGGTTGCATGTGTGATTTCCTAGCTGATATGTTAATGCATGGTACATGCATTGGTTTATTTGGTTCATTTGTTTTCATTGGCATGGGCTTTTCCGGGTTTGACAGTGGTCAAAGAGGATATAAATTACAAAAAAATATCAGGGTTTTGCCAGGTTTGACAATGGTCAAAAAGGTTTTAAATGTATATATATATTCAATGTTTTTTTAATAAACAAAATCTCAGTTAACTATGGTAGCCCAATTAATTGGTATTTAAAAATTCTTTCGATCATGCTTCAATCTTGTGTGGGAGAATCCTACATTTTTGTATTAAATTAAGATTATGGATCAATGTTCAAATTTGAACAATGCTACTAGTGCTTTACTTACCTCAATCATATAATCAAGAAAATTCACACACAATCCTCAATTTATTAAGCTCTAAGTGCCAAGGCTTAACCCAACATTAAGCCATATGATCAGACTCCATAACCTCATGCTTAGAACAAAGCACTTAGTTTATCAGCCCCTGCCTATGACACTTTTCCACATTATAAATGAAATGAACAAACCCCAAATTACCTCACGATAGTTATTGGGATATTGAACCCTGATAGTTATCAGTATATCGAAATATTGAATCTTGATAGTTGTACTTGTACTTGTTATTATGTGTCTTTGATGGTTGTTCTTTCATGGTTAACATTATGATTATATGCTAGTTATAAGCACGACTCTATAACATGTTCTAGCCAAGGCTCTTGTTATAATTAATAAGTTGATGAATGCATGGACTAACTAGTGTGGTTGCAGCTACTTGAGAGGTCATTGGACCTTCTTGGTGATTCACAGCTAATGAACAGAGATTCACGCTCAGATATGCATTCATTACTTGTATCTTACATGTTTACCATGTGTTTGACGAAATGTCTAGTATGTTATGGTTAGTCTAGGTCAAGTTTATGACTCAAGTTTGTATGTTTAACCTTGTCATTATGTCATTTATCATTCTAAGAAAACTCAGGTAGTTCTAGGTAGTGGTTTGGAGGCTGACCTGGAGTTGTGACTCAGATCTTGGGACCGCACCCTCTGAATTGGAAATTACGGGCTACAGTCGCACTCAGGCAGTGTTGTGCATGCGGTTGGAGGCCTTCAATCACACCCAAGACTTGTCATGCATGCAGTTGGGAGCCTAGGTCAATGAAAATTAGCCCCAACTCAGGGTTTGGTCACCTGGGGTGGTTCTTTGGCCCCTGAGTGTCCTGTAGCCCTGAGGGATGTTGTGAGTTTTCAGTCGGTGGTGAGTTTGTGGACCCCACATCCTTAACTGGAGCTAGGAGATCGGGGCATGTCACAGTGGCACTCTGCTTCACATTTACCCGGAGGACTTGTAAAAACAGGTAAATGTAGGGGTGGAGGTGTTACAAAACCATTCCTTAAGTTTTGCAGTCAAAAAAAGATTTGCATCTTGAGAGATTTGATCCCTCTCAACACTTGGTAGATATCAAGATGCAAATATCTTTTTAAGTGAAAAACTTGAGGAAATGTTTGCAACTCTAAAGATTTGATTGCTATGGACTCTTGGTAGATCTGGAGTTAAGATGGATCCATTTTGACTTTGAGCAAAGCACAAATAAAATGTTTTAACTATAAGTTTTTATTTTTTATTTTTTATTTTCACTGATTAATATTTTATTTGTGATTCACCTTCTCCACATTAAAATGTTAATACATGCCCCTCATATTTAAAAGGATAAAACATCTCTCGTGTGTCTGTATATATATATATATATATATATAGTGTTATATCTCAACTCATTTTTTACAACTTTCCCTCATATCTTGAATTAGAAAGAACCAAAGACTCTCTCTCTCTCTCTCTTTGTTTTTGTTTTTGTTTTTGTTTGTTTTTTGTTTTTTTTATTATCTCCAAAAAATTGATAAATAAAATATGTTATTTAATATAAATATTGAAATATTTTATTTATGGCTAACACTAATTTTATGTTATTAATATGTTTAAATATTACATGTCAATTGAACATACCATGCATTGCACATCATATATTATCAGTAATATTATTTTTTACATGTGAATAGTGAAAGAATTATATATCTCTCTCATGCTAAAAGTAAATCATTTTTATTTTGCTTTCAATTACTTTTTGTTTAGCTGTATAAAATTGAAGTAAAACTATCTTGGAAATTGAAATATTTTATTTATGGTTGAAATTGAATTTTTTGATTACTACTATTTTTTATTTTGTTAATATAAGTATTATTTTATTAGTTTTAAATGTAACATTACAGAACATCTCCCTCATATTGGGTGCGCCTCTAGGCGCAAAAAAATTGTCATGTCCACAATTATTACATTCAATTTAGTTTTTATTTATCTGGTTGAATTCTTAATACTTGTTGTTACATTACTAATTGTTTCATGTTACATGTTTTTTTAAATGTATATATATTCAACTCATATATTAAATTTTTTTGTATAATTAATAATAATAATTTAAAATAAATAAGATATTTTTTTAATAGATAAGTAATATATATGTATATGTATATGTATATGTATATATATATCCTTTTGCTTGGGGACTTCAATTCTAGAACTCTTAGGGACTTCAATTCCAGAACTTCTACCAACCAAGCTATTATGTTAAGTAACCACTCTAACCCTGACCCCTTGTGGCTTGGCGAAGATGATGACTTAGCTAATAGATTCAAGAGAACCCCTGAAGACATAACCACGAACTTATTTGGCACCGAGATCCTCAAGCTTTATTATTCCCAAGACCTAATTATCTATAATGGTATTGTCAAGCGACCTTCCTCTGGCCAAATGACCTGTTTACATGGGTTGAGAAGTAGTGTTGTGGACTATGTGATTTCAGACACCCATGTTCTTAACCGTATTACCAACTTTGAGCTTCTTAGATATTTTGAGCCTAACTCTGACCACAGGCCTTTGTCTTTAACCCTCAATCTTGTTATGCATACCAACCACATGTAGGATACTAGTGAAAGCCAAAGACACACTCGTTTCAATCAAAGTAATATGGACCTTTTCTTAAAGGATTTAAAAAGGGATTTAAGTTTCATGACTTATAATAACAATATTGATCGAATTTATCACAAATTTACTACTACCCTTTCCACTACCATTAACAAGTTCTCTATTTAGGTTTCATATAAGAAGATTAATAGAAATTCCAACCCTTAGTATGACAAAGACTCTAAAACTGTCAGGAAAACTATTTGAGACGCTCCTAACAAAACTATAAAGCTCTGAAATATTAGTCTATACAAAGCCCTCATTTAAGAGAAGAAGAAATCATATATTAATAAGAGACAAGAGCATCTTCTTTCCTTTCTAAAGTTGCGCCCAATTTTTTTTGGTGGAATGTGCTTGTTCGTAAATCTAAAGATAATCATTCGATCCCCTTAGAAAAGTGGGACATCTATCTTAAGAAGTTGTATGACTCCTTAGACACCATGGACAACATCGTTAGCACTCCTATTAAGGAAGATATATTTTCTCTTGAGGATGTTGAGTCTAGGATTAATAAGCTCACTAGTGGGAAAGCTAAAGATATTGAAGGATACCAAGCTGAGATCTTAAAGCTGGGAATATATATCCTCATTCCTCATCTCCACAAGCTTCTCAATTTGGCTGTAAAGCATGGCTTCCCTAAGCCTTGGACGCAAAGCCTTATTGTGCCTATCTTTAAAAATGGGGACAAAATTGTTCCCTCTAACTACATGACCATTATGATTAGCCACATCTTAGCCAAGATTTATGGTCTCATTTTGGAAAAGAAGATTAGCCATTGGCTTGAAAGCCATGGTAAAAGAGCTAAAGGGAAAGTTGGTTTTAGGAGATACCACTCGACTATCAACCATCTTGTCACTCTCAAGATCATTGTTGAGGAATGTCGCAATATAAAGCCGATCTCTTATGTTGCTTTGTGGACTTTAGAAAAGCCTTTGACACTGTTCCTCAAGATAAGCTTTGGAAACGGCTTGATGAGATAATGATCCCCCTTGAGTTGAATATTGTTGTGATTTGCCTCTATGAGATGATTGTTACCGAGCTTAAGACCAACGAAGGGTGGTCTAAAAATATTAAATGCAATGTCGGGGTTAAGCAAGGGTGTCCCCTTTCCCCTACCCTTTTTGGTATTTGCATCGATAAGCTAGAGGAGTGCTTGGAAACTGCAGGGTGCAAGGGGACTGAGGTTGCTAGTATTATCATTACTCTTCTCCTCTACGCTGCTAATGTCTTTCTTCTTGCTAGAATCCATGAGGACCTGGACAAGAAACTTAAGACTCTTCATGAATATTGCTCCAAGATGGGTATGCCGGTTAATACTGATAAGACTAAAATCATGATAATTAAATCTAAAAAGATCACCCATGGAAATTTCGTCTATGATCACAATTTCTTAGAGCAAGTCTCTTCTTATAAATATTTGGGTATTGACATTCCTTATCAGCTCAACTGGAATTACAACATTGAGAAAAGGATTATTGGAGGCTGGAAAGCTTATTATGAGCTTGAAAACAATTGTAAGGTTGTCGATCTTTGTATTTGGAGTAAAAAAAGTTCCTCTTTGAGACCCTTGTCATCATTGTTGTCCTATACGGTTGTGAAGTCCAAGGTTGCAGTATATCCAAAGGGTCATGGATAAATATTGAGATGATTCAAAAAAACTTCATAACCTACAATCTCAAGATCAAGGGAAATACCCCCTATCCTATCCTCCTTATCGAAGCTGGCCTCTCCCTTATTGAAAGCAGGGTTATGTTTAAGTATCTAATGTATAAGAAGAAGCTTTACAACATGGAATCCAAGAGGCTTCCTAAAATTGCTTCTAATTTTAGTTTAAACTCCCACCTTCACCTTAAGCATGGATGGCATAAGGATGCCCAGTCTTGGCTTAACCATTGGGGGTTAAATGAGGAGATCATCCTGGGAAGCAAGGATTGTGTCAAAGATTCTATCACCTCTAAATTTAAGGATAAGCTATGGGATGATAAGGAGTTGGAGGGTAAAAGGAAGCTAAGATATTATAAGGAGGTGATCAACCCCACCCTTGAGAACCATAATTATCTTTTTGTTTTGATCATCTCGAAGAAAAAGATGAACATCGCTAAGATTATAACTAATTCATGAACTTCGAAGTGAAATCGGGCGGTGGTCTACTCCCAAGACTCCCTGGGACGATAGAATTTGTTAGCTTTGCGATACTAAGAGGGTGGAGGATGAAAAACTTTTCTTTTAGATTGCCCGACCCTTACTCACATCCGCTCTCATTTCCCTAACATCTGTCACACTTCCAATCTTCTTGACTTGTTAAGTCAACCCAACTATAGTGATCTTGGTGCGCTTCTTTCCCTTCTTTTTGAGCATAGAAATAAGATTCTAAAGAATTACAATTAGATTCTTCTTCTTCTTAAGGTTTGATAGACCGCATTGATCTTAGTGGACGTTAATCATCATCATCATCATATCTATATATATATATATATATATATATACCTAATCTAATTAATAGATGAAATGATTTTTTGGTAGGAATCTAGTAATACAATTTTTAATAAGGCTATGATTTTTTAGTGTTTAAAATGCACTTTTGAATGCATAAATGTATTCAACACCCTAAAATTTCCCTATGCCACTAGTAGTTCTGCCATCCAAAGATACATCTTTTTATAGACATAACTCGTTGTCTGTTTGTATTCCAATGCAGGGATTTGGAGTGATTCTATTTGTCTTTGTAGTTCCACATGGTCCATTCATTTCACATTCTTCCAAATTTTGGACCTTTTAAGTCTTAAAAAAGATCCAAATCCTTGGTATCCATATACCTATGGGCAACCCATAAAGGAGTTGTTTACAGAACTATTGTAGTAGCACATAAATGATAGGTATTGTATATCAACCTCATTGGCATATACTGATCAAACATAGACTGATTAGATTGCAACCTATGTTTCCAGATCTCCTATGCATTCCTCATTCAAGTTACATGAACAAGGACAATGCATAGGTAATGCCAATGGTATGTCATCACAAAATTCATGATATGCAGGATAGACCAATTCCCCATTCAAGCTTGAAAATACAATTGCTCCACCAACAAGACAAACTAGTCCTCTCATGTTTCAGTTTGGATCAGATCATATAAAATCAAAAGGCAAAAGGAATTATTTAAGTTGCTTTCACCGATTCAAATGTCCTGCAAGAAATCAAAGATGGCATCAACTTCGCTTTTACCTGTAGAACCAAATATGGCTGACAAAATTTCTACAGTTGCATTAGTCACTTCCTTAAAATTGCATGAGTTTATGGAACGTTGGGAACTTGGGTACGGGTGTCTGGAACAACTAGAGATATCTCCAAAATTTGCAGGAAATGGCTAATGGGGAGCGGTAGTATTATATAATAAAAAAACTAAAAAAACTAAAAATAAAAAATATATATATTTTTAATTATATAATTTATATAATAATCAAAATTAATATTGAATCAAAATATTCAAATATTAAAATCAATTTTAATATCTAAATAATAAATATATAATCTCTCTTATATATAAATATATTCTCTGTGTGCCTCTCTCCCTGAGTCTCCCTTATATATATATATATATATATATATATATATATATATATATATAAAATGTCAAGTTCATTATCAGTTCTCCGACACATGATCAATCTTTGAAACAATTTGGCTTAAAAATACAAAGGAACAATTTTACATATGTTTCTCTATTTATTCTTAAGAGAAAAAAGCAAAGCAACTCTAATGTTTAAGCATTGACTGCCACATACAATATGCACACACAATCTTCAACGATATATATACATAAACAACAAAAGAAATACTAATCAGTGTGGCCTCCCAGATATCGCCCTTACGTCGAGGTGCCACACGCTTCCTTAACGGATCAAGAGATTGCTCTAGTTTCTCAATTAAGGATATCAATGTTAAGGATGTCTTTGGCCTTTCTTCATGCGAAGGTTTCAACATAGGCTCATGTTTTGTGGGAAGTTCATCATATTTCTCTACAACTTTGTATTCCCCAACCCTAGGGAATGCCGAAACTCCAAAAAAAATAGTCTTCAAAGGTCCCAGAACTTTCCCTAGCTCCCATTGCAGCTCCCGCTGAAAAGGTAACGTTCCCATACAGTTCCAAAGCTCCTGGGAGTGTGGGAACCATTAGAATGGGTTTCCCACCTCTCGGGAGAAGTTCCAGTGTAATAGAGGTATATACATAAGCATTGTCCTTTAAATCCTCTAAATTACGAGTACACCATTTATAATGTTGGTAATATCGTCCATTGAATGGTCTATGACACCATCACCTTTCCAAAGCATATCAAATGACATATTTGGAGTGTAGGTTTTTAGGCAAACAATAAATATCATTCTAAACAATGGCATTTCTGATATAAGTTGCCAACATGTTTGAATATATATGGGATTAACCAGATTTGATCATGGCTGCAACTTATGAGGGAAAACATACACTGTCCCCGTAATGAAATCCATACATACAATATTCTATCAAAGCAACCTCATTTGGCCTAAGCCATCTTGAATGTGCTTCTTTTGCAATCATATTCATATTCAATTTGGTTCTTTTTGTCACTGAGAGGACCTGTGTATTGTAGGAGTCTTGTAGACTGTAGATGATATTGTTGTTATTGCAAAGAAAATACCAATGGGGAACCAAAACACCCTTGACATCCATGACGAAATCATCAACATTGTTAAGATCTATTAAAGGGTGAATCTAATCACCCATACATAGAAAATATCAAGTCTAATCCTAAAATCTCTAACTCTTCAACAACTTTCCTTAGGTAATGTAGTATGATGAGGTAATAACCCCTCATTTCTTAAATAATTTTTTATTTCGACTAGAAAATCAAATCCTCATCTTTAAATTTACATTAAATTAACTTAAATTAAATTAATTTAGTAAATGTAATAAAACTTTCTAGGTTTATTTACTTGAAGAATACTCCATTTTTATTTTTATTTTTTTAATTATTTTTTTATGATTTTTGGTGTAAATTTTATTCATAGGATGACATCTGAGGGTTGCATTCAAAAAGTGTTAATTAGTGATGTCATCAACTATAAACAACTTTGTTAGTTGGAAATGTCTTTAGTTTAATTAGAATTGTTTATGTGATTAGAAAATGGGTTAATTTAAAATGGACATATGTAGAAGGGTTAAAAATGGTGTAGAAGTTGGAAAACTTTATAGAGAGTTTGGCATCTTTTGACTTAATTATGTTCAATGTAGTATTTGAAGGTTATTTCAACCAAAGTAGGGAATTTATTTAGAGAGTTTGGCATCTTTTGACTTCATTATGCTCAATGTAGTATTTGAAAGTTATTTCAACCAAAGGAGGGTTTATAGTTATGGCAGAGCATTTTTTTTTCCTTGAAACTTATCTTTAAACAAGTTTAGAGATTTTGGTTGCAAATGAGGTGGGGTCTATGTGGTTTGTAAATAGGTTGATGATTTTTTTTAATGGGAAATGCATTTAACGTTTTAGTTTGGTTGAATTCCCTATGAATTCTCCTCACGACGAGTCTGTGTTATTTGACCAATAAGTTGACATTGTTGAGAAGTATGGAAGTAGGTGAAGTATATGGTTTGTAAAGAGGTTGATGTTTTTTAATTAAATGGGAAATGCATTTTATGTTTTAGTTTGCTTGAATTCCTTATAAATCCTCCTAGGATGAGTTTGTGTTATTTGACCACTAAGCTGATATTGTTGAGAAGTATGGAAGTAGGTGAAGCAACATGGAGACATGCTGAAACTTTAAAGTGTAAGGTTGAAACTAGGTCTATATGGAGTTTTAAGTTTGACATCCTTATAAGCATAGCATTCATTTTCTTAAAGCTTATTTTTGAAGAAGGTTTAGAAAGTTTGGCAACAAATGTTAGGTGGTTTTTGTGTGACTTTTAATTTATGGTTTTTTGTTATATATTTTAGATATGAAAATACTATCAGCTATAAGGTATTTAAGAATGAAATAGAAAATTATTTTGTTTTTAAAATGAGTGAGTACATTTAGATTTAAAATAGGTTTTAAAAAGAAAAAATATTAATGAAATTAAACTTAAAAAGTTGTAGAATTTGAAGAAATTGAGTCAATAATAACTATTAAATTCAAATTATAAAAGTCAAAGATAATTGTGTGTTATATTTTTATTTGGAAAACTTTATCTTTAAGACATGGTAAAATCAATAGAAATATGATCATTTTTTTAAATACTATATAAAGAAGATTTTATATCATCACTATTTCCAATACTTTTGAAAATAAATTTGAGGTTAATGCAAATTATAATAAAATCATTTAATTAAACATTTTATGTTATTAATTATTATTATTCTGAGTCTTATCACAAGAGGCCAAATATGTTCCTTGGAACTAAACTAGGGTGGATCAGAGAACAAACCATGCTCTCAACCAATAATTTAACTATTGATAATTAGGTGGATGGTAGGGAATTAACCTCTATGAAATATGCACAAAATATATAACCATGGATAAAGAGTTGAGATTTAAAGGTAGTTATGCTCTATTTTATTTTCAATTTAGTTAAACTAGAATAGATTCATCTTAACTCTGTATCTACTAAGCCCTTAGAGGGATCAAATATTTTGAGTGGCAAACCTTTCCTTAAGTTTTGCACTCAAAAAGAGATTTGCATCTTGAGAGATTTGATCCTACTCATAGAGATGCAAAGATCTTTTTAAGTGCAAAACTTGAGGAAAGGTTTGTAGCTCGAAAGATTTGATTTCTATCGACTCTTTGTAGATTTGGAGTTATGGATCTATGTTGGTTTTGAGCAAAACACTAATGAAGTGTTTTAACTATAATACATTTTTTATTTTCACTGATTCACATTCTCCACATTAAAATGTTAATACATGCCCCCTCATAAAAACATCTCTCATATATATATAAATACATTTTAAAATGTTAATATTTTTTAAATGTTACATGTAAGTTCCATATTAAACATTGAAATTTACAAATTTCCCTCATACTTTGAATTGGAAAGAACCAAACTCTTTCTCTCTCTATTTCTTTTTTTCTCTACAAATATTGTATAAAAAAAATATGTTATTTAATATCGATATAGAAATAATTTATTTATGGCTGACACTAATTTTTTTTGTTATTAATAGGTTTTTATTTTAAATATTATATGTTAATTCATAATAAAATACATTACATATCGTATATCAATAATATTATTTTTACATGCTATTTGTAAAGTCCATATTAAATAGTGAAAGAATTATATATTAAGCAAAGTCTTTCGATAGAAATCACATAAGAGATATTTTTGGTTGACGTGTTTCGAACCAACAAGTGTGGTTCATCATCAGGACCAGATGAAGAGGTAGACCATGGAAAAGGGTTAAATAGAGAGCAATGTAGAGACATAATTTCAAGTAACGGCTAAATTTGAACAATAATATTTAAATTATTAATTTATTAATATATTGAAAACAAATATTATTCAGTAATGGCTAGTTTTTGAAAAAAATATTTAAATAATGATATTATTTCATTAATTTATTAAAAATATTAATTGGTAACAAATATATTAAATGGCTAGCTTTTGAAAAATAATATTTAAATTAATTTATTAAAACCAAATATTACTAGTTTTTGAAATATAATATTCAAATAATGATATTAGTTTAATAATATATTAAAAATATTAATATGTAACGACTATATTAAATGGCTAGTTTTTGAAAAATAATATTTAAATTAATTTATTAAAACCAAATATTACTAGTTTTTGAAAAATAATATTTAAATTGTGATATTAGTTTATTACTTTATTAAAAACAAATATTAATAAGTAACTGCTATATTAAACATCTAATTTCTGAGAAATAATACTTAATTTAATTTATTAAAAAGAAAAAAACTTGAAAGAAGTTGAGTCAAAAATTAAAAACAAGTCAAGATCCTAATCGAGACAAGATCATTTGATAAATAATTAATGGAAATAAAATAAACTAAATTAAAAATAATTAATGGAAAAATAAATAAAATAAAACAAAAATATACACAAGTCAAAAGAAATATATGAATAAATAAAGAAATAAAAAAAATTAAAAAAAATAAAAATAGAAACAAATATATATATATATCCAAAGAAAAGTAATCGATAAATAAAACGGGGTCAACAATAAAATATGGGGCTTAGGCCCATTAAAAATAAATACTAAAAGGAGTTAATAATGAATAGGATGATAAAATACATAAAAAACACGAAGGATCGAGAAAATAAACTCTAATGAAGAATAAATCAACAACAAATAATATAAAAAGGACGCCAATACCTACATAGATAAACAAGCAAACAAAATAAATCCCAAAAAGAAGCCTAAGAAACTAGGAGGAGAGGACAGGGACCAAACTTCTACTAATATTCCAATCATCATCTCTATTTCTAGGGCCTCCCTCAATTTACGATGATGGAAATGACTAAGCCTAGCAACGACTTGGGCCTCTTCAATGCAAATGTGATGCTTAGATTTATTTACATGCTCCACCAAAGCAGAGGAGTGAGCCCTGCTATGCTTGATGTCAGCAAAATGCTCACGAATCCTTTGATTAATCGAGCGACCAGTGTCACCAATGTAGGGAGTCCCACAAGAGCATGGGATAACGTAAACACCCTTCATATTCTTGGGGTCCACTAGGTCTTTTACAGATCTAAGGGAGCTTTAGATGGTATTTAAAGGCCTAAAGGTTGAAGCCACCTTATGCTTCCTTAGGATCCTCGCAATCTTATCAATGGTCCCTTGGATAAATGGAAGATGAACACTAGAAAAACGATCCCTGGTATCTTTCTTAGCACTAGGACCTTTTTTAGCTCTGAGGAAAGCCTTAGTACATTGGTGTCTACTATACCCATTATTAAAGAAAACACTTAGGAGATGTGCTTTCTCTTCATTGAGATGGTTCTCATCAGAAACTCTTAAAGCTCTAGTCGCTAAGGTGTTGAGAACACCAAGATTTTGAGCTAGGAAATGATGAGAATTAGCATGAAGATATTGTTCCGTATGAGTTTTCTTACGAAATACCTGATGAGAGAAAGAGCCATCATCATTCCTTGAGAGGAGGACGTCAAGGAAGGGAAGACTACCATTACATTCAAATTCCATGGTGAACTTTATAGAACTAGATTGATTGTTAAGATGGAGGAAAAACAATTCCAACTTTTCTTTACCATGGGACCAGATGACACAAGTGTCATCCACAAACCTCTTCCACATCTTAGGCAGAAGATGAGAAGAAGCTAAGGCCTTTGATTCAAAATCCTCCATGAATAGATTAGCTACCACAGGGGAGAGGGGGGAACCCATGGTGACACCGCAAGTTTGCTCATAGAATTCCCCATCGAATGAAAAGAAAGTAGAAGTAAGACAAATACCAACTAAATAAGTCGTATCAGGATCTGTGATGTGCTTGATGACTTCGATGGCCTTGTTGATAGGGATATTAGTGTAGAGGGAGACCACATCAAAGCTCACAAGCTTGTCATCTAGATCAAGCTTGAAACTCTTTAACTCATTAACAAACGATGCAAAGTCCTTGATGAAGGATTCTGTATGGCCAACAAGGGGCTTAAGCTTCTGGGCTAAATATTTAGCAAGAAGATAAGTTGGCCCTCCTATCGTGTTGAAAATGGGTCTTAGAGGAGCCCCTTCCTTATGAATCTTTGGTAGACCATAGATTTTGGGGGTAAGAGGGAAACTTTCAATAAGCTTATGACTGAATGAGCTGACCGAGCTACTAGCCTTTATAGCAAGAGCCACACTTTTGGAAATCTTCTTCAGGGGATCCTTATTGAGTTTCTTGTAGCTCCCGCTATTATGGAGGTGGTCCAACATCTTCCGATGGTAATCATCTTTATCAAGAATAACCACAACACCACCTTTGTCAGCTTTGAGAACAACAATATTCTTATTATTGTTTAACGATTTGAGAGCATCAAACTTAGGTTTGCTGATGTTGTTCTTGGGGGGATTTTCCTTTCTAAGGACAACTGCACAATCTTGACGAATGATATCTTTAGTGACGTTTGGTAAGTCTCTAATACCATATTCAATGTCACAGATGATATCGTCAACCAGGATCTTTCTAGGAGCAAGAGCAAAATTTAAACCTTTCTCCAAAAGACTAAAGACAGGGGGATCAAAAGAAAAGCTAGAGAGATTGACAACCCTATTACTAGAAGAGGAAAGAAAATTGGAACAAACAATATTATCCAAACCTAGAGTCTTATTACCAATCCTATTATTATTACAATTATCAGAATTGAAAATAAAGTCACTAACCTCATTAATATTATTATTATTATTATTATTATTAAGCCTAGTGATATTATTATTATTATTATTATTATTATCCAAACATAAATTATTATTACTATTCCTAATATTATTATTCCTATCTGAGGAGAAAATACAATCACTATTATTATTATTACTAGTAAACCAATTATTATTATCATTATTCAATTGAATATTATTATTAATAGAACCACTTTCACTATTTTCTAAATTCATTATGGAACAGAGAAGCTTATACATAATTATATATCTTTCTTATGTTAAAAGGTAAATCAGTTTTTACTGTCAATTACTTTTGTGTCTCTATTCAAAGTTGATGTAAAACTATCTTGAAAATTGAAATATTTTATTTAAGGTAGAAATTGAATTTTTTAGTTATTACTATTTTTTAATTTGTTAATATAAATATTATTTTATTAGTTTTAAATGTAACCTTACATAATAACATCTCCATCAGTGTTACATTTAATTCAGTTTTTATTTATGGCATTGAACTCTTATTACTTGATGTAGATGAAGATTAAACTGTGTATTTTCATTTTTTGGGTGAACATTTCACCCATCTTTAGAGACATTAAAATTTCCTAAACTAGCAATTAAAGATGAAAATGATAAGACCTTTGATTAAATATAAATAATATAAATGATTTGAAATTTAAGACTGATTCAAAAAATCAAGTCAAATTAGAATAATAATAATAAATAATAAAAATTCAAATCAGAACCATACAAAAATATTATTTAATTTTGTTAGTTAAGAATTGAAAAAAAATAACAATAAGAATATAATGTTATGTAATTTTGTTAGCTAAAAATTGATAACAATACTAAAACTTCAAATTATAGCAGTGAAAAAAAGGATATTTAATTTTGTTGGTTAAAAATTGGGTATAATAAGTTAGTTATATATATATATATATATATATATATATTAACTAAGAATGGATAGGAATAGAAAAATGTTATTTAATTTTGTTGGTTAAGAATTGATAACAAATAACAATAAAAATATAATGTTAGCTAATTTTGTTAGCTAAATATTAATAACAATATTAAACTTTAGATGATAGCCGTGAAAAAAATGGTGTTTAATTTTGTTAGTTAAAAATGGGGTATAATAAGTTAAATATATATATTAATTATTATTATTATGGTCAAAGTTAAATTAAATTAAAATAAAAAGATAAATAGATTAGATTAATTAAATTGAAAATAAAAAATTAAATATATAAATTAATTTAGATGTATGAAAAAGAATAGACATTGATACAATCAAAATATTAGCATTTGCTATTTTCCACTCTAATTTTGCCATTAGAAAAGTCTTAGAATTTGAAAAACATTCTAACAATTTTAATCGGGAAGATGGGTGTAACATTTTAACACATTAAATTTTTTATTTTTTATTTTATACCTTTTTAAACTTTACCGTTTAGCGATTATCAAGGATAATAACGTTGGTTATATGATTGGTTTATGGTTTATTTATGACACCGTCCTCCATATCCGCAAGCAATCCCACCTTGGATTACTCCCTGTTGGCATGCTTCATCGTTAAATGTAACGCTTTAATGGCGGGGATGTGGATCGAGGTTTTTGCTGACACTTGCAGCATTGACATTAATTGACTGATTAAACTCGGTAGAAGGGTCTGGAGTCTTGAGTCACCTGGGATATCTCACACCATAGTATCAGGGTATGATGATCCAACGACTCTCGTGCTCAAGGGTTATCAGTGTGATCGATTTCTGGGTTTCTGCTATAAGCAGTTTTCATTTGGCACTTCACAAAGCCTTATGGCTCAGCTTTGCAACCTAACTAAGGGTTTGGTGCAAAATAGTGGTGTCAGCTCAATCTCCTCGTCCCGACGAGGTCTCGCAAGCATTTAGGTAACGCAGCGTAAAATTTCATCCTACTAAATTCCTTCTGACATTTTTCATTTTCAGATTGTAGTGATTCATCTTTGCTCATCCGATTTTTGGTATGCAGGTTGCTCGAATACTTGTTGGTCTGCACACCCCAGGAGGATGAGGTTGGGAAATCTGCGGTTTCTTGGAGGTAATGTCCAATGCCAATTACAGAGTTGCTTTCAATTTTGTTCTATGTGTTATGAGCCACTAATGAATGTCATAGGGCTTCCAGATGCTCATAGTTTCTTTCCATCCGGAGTTCCTCCAACTCAGGTAATAATGGAACCCCTATATGTTTTACTTGTATAAATCATTTAACCATATTTCTCCATAGGATTTAACTCCGACATTTATGCAATTGCAGGTAAGGTATCAACAAACGTATTTCCGAAAGAATTCAGGGTATGAAGGGTCTTCCTTACACCAGTTGCCGTCCTCTTGTTACAGGTTGGTCTTATCATCAAGCCTTCTGGCAAATTTACAAACTAGTAAATGCTTTCAGACTTCAAATAGCTGTGAAGATGTTTCACCTTGTCGCATTTAGTTTGGTTTCTCTGGTTAGAAGAAAAGCCTCATGCCAAGGCTCAGGCCAATGTTAAATCTATAGATGCTATGAAAATGGACAAGGGTTTTGTATAATTAGTAGTGGAACGGTTCTAAGAGCTGATGTGACACAGACTTGCTGAGGGTTTAACCTCGATTTTGTTATTTTCAATTCTGCATCCACATTTGTATATTTATAACAATTCTATAATTTGGATTCTTTGTTGTTGGTCGACTTCCAACACTATATCTATTTATTTTGAGTCAAAAATTTTCACAGCTTTAATGATTTGGAACCTAGGGCGTATGCTTGGGCGGTTGGCTCATGGTTTTTCCTTCGAAAATAGACTGAGAGCCACGAAGAAACCTTGCAATTCGCATCTATTATTTTGTATGGTTAATATTTAGGTTCTAGCTTGATCTATATATGAAATGATTATATTCGTTGTTCCATTGAAGCGTCGCTTCTTAATTGTGTTTAACAAACAAATGAAGTGCTATTCTTTCCTGTAGAAAAGTTTATGATTTCCGTATGAGTGTTGTTCGGGCTTATTTTAATGTGTGCATTATGTATCTCAAATGCGTGTCATGGTTTAGATTATAAATGTGTTACAGAAGAGATTGTCTGCTCTAAAGGCCATAGACTATTCCTAACTCCTCTAAACAACTGATATACTGTTATCCTGAAATGGGTTTGTGTTATTTTCATAGAAATGTTAAAGTTGTAGACATTACATCATTAATGTTCAACGATATATATAAAACGACAGTATTCATCTAGCAACAGTTCTGAAGTTAACTATCCATTATTGAATAATAACCCTTTCAGTTAATATTTACTAAGCACAGAATTTGTTACTTATCTATTCTTTGCCTTGTTTATAATTATATAAGTTTTCCCCTTTCTTGGAAGTTCTCTCCACCCAGCCACGAATTTGGCGATCATGTCCAAATTCCCCCTTCGAGCTCTTCCTGCTCATAATAGTCAATACGTCTGTTGTAGTCAGGTATCTTGGGCATCAGGACCATGGTCCAGCCTCAAGTCACATACCATTTCGACTATAATCAACAGTTTTCCCGTTGGTTACTTACGTCCAGCTCAAGGAAAATCCGGGCAACATGATTTGTGCTCCCTTTTTAATCTACTCCTTACCTTGTTTTTCCAACCCCTTTAGGATTCTCCCTCTTTTCCTTTTGAGGGAACATATGAGAAAATGTTTGTAATTGTCTCAGGAGTTATTAACTGTTTCTTTTAGTTCTTGACAAACTATTTTAATGCTTAATTATTCATTAATCAAGTAACAAGATATGTACTGGCTTCTCAACCTTAATTCTTTAACAGTCTATGTTAAACAAAGTAAAAGATTAAAGTGATAAGTAAAACTTGGTAACAAAGTAAATGTTTGTGCAATATAGGGTGTTACATCTTCCCCCCCTTGCGAGGAACACTGTCCCTAGTGTTCTTTTTAAGAAAATAGTGCCAGATAAGCTTTCTGCATAGTTTCCTCTTCTTCCCAGGTAGCCTCTTCCGGGCCAAAGTGCTTCCACTGCACTTTAACCTGGGTGATGGCTCGTTTCCGCAAGATGGTTTCTCTCTAATCAAGAATACGAAGAGGCTCTGCCAAAAACTCTCCTTTTGGTTCGACTTACACAAATTAGAATCTGATGTCAAAATTTTTCAAAACAATAATTCATACGTTACCTACTCTATTCATTTATTACCTGTATATTTTCCTAGTTAATTATATGCTGAGGATTGTACACATATTTTTTTAACAAGGAGACATGGAAAACATTGTGGACCCGGATATGGCCTGGTAGTGCTAGCTTGTATGCTACTGGTCCAATCCGTTCCAAGATTTGAAACGGTCCATAGTACCGAGGTGCTAACTTAGCACAACCCTTCCACTGTAAAGTACTTTTCCGGGGTTTGACTCTCAAGTACACATGATCCCCCAACTGGAATTCCTTATGTGATCTTTTCTTATCTGCATAAACCTTTTTCCTATCTTGGGTAGCTTTTAAATTATGATAGACCTTTTTAACAGTCTCCTCCATTTCAGCTAACATGTCAGGACCCAATGTTAATTTGTTAACAGGACTATTCCAATCTGTGGGTACCCTGCACTTTCTTCCATACAATACCTCAAAAGGGCTCATGCCCAGTGATTCGTGATATCCGTTATTGTAGGCGAACTCCACTAGGTGGAGGTAGTCCTCCCATTTATGCGGTTGTTGCATCACAAACATCCTCAACATATCCTCTAGGATTTGATTTACTCACTCTGTTTGGCCATCCATATGTGGATGGTAAGCAATACTAAATTGGATCTGGGTACCTAACCCAGAGAATAGGGTTTTCCAAAATGTGGATTTAAATTTTACATCTCTGTAAGAAATTACCACCCTAGGTATCCCGTGCAATTAGAATATTTCCCTCATAAATATGTCTGCGATTTCCACAATTTTGTAAGTGGATTTTACGGGTATGAAATGAGAGGTTTTGCTTAGCTTGTCCACTACCACCATAATTGAGTCATGCTGTTTCTTAGTGTGAGGTAAACTGATGATGAAATCTAGAGTGACCGTCTCCCATTTCCACTCAGGAATGGGTAATGGTTGCAATAGACCAGTGGGATGTTGATGCTCTTCCTTCACCAATTCGCACTCCAAACATTTGGATAGGTACTTAGCGACATCCTTCCTTAAACCCGGCCAGAAATAACTTTTTTTGATGGTAGAAAACAATTTCTAGTATCCTGGGTGAGCAGCGTAAGGCTTCCTATGAAATTCATCCAATAATAATTGTTTGACAGAATTCTGATTAGGAACATATATTCGGTTCCTGAATGTTAATTTTTTTCTGGATTTATACCATAATCATATCTTTCCCCCTTCTCCCGAGCTTCCAATGCTTGTTGCCAAAGGAAGGCATATTCTGGGTCCTTGAGAGATGCTTCTCTAATGATATTAGGAAGGTTAGATCGTACCTGACTAAATTGTACTTCATAGATGCAATGTAATTTCCTTCTTAATGCGTTGGCCACTCGAATTTCCTTCCCCTTAAGGTGTTTCATTTCAAAGTCAAATTCACTCAAAAATGCGTCCATCTGGCCTGCCGAGCATTTAAACTGGATTGGTTAAAGAAATTTGCAAGGCTGCTATGATCTGTTAATGATAAAAAATGGATCTTGAAACTCTCTAAGTCTTCATGAAATCTCTATAATTTATGCCAAATGTTAAAAATCTTGTGAAGATCAAGCTTATCAGAGGAATCTTCATGACAGTTTCTAACTGCGATCAACACGGATCAACGAGGGCCGTCGATCAAGCGCGCAGAGCGACGGACCATGGTAACACATGCTGTCGCGAATTAGAAAAGTCAGTGATGGTTTGAGTCAATGGGGGAGGAATCTAATATGAAATTAGCGACAAGTCGCTAATCACATATCGCACCTCGAAGAAGGAGAGCCACATGCACCCGGACCTGAAAAATCATGAAATGTAGCGGAAAGTGTTTCCACTCCATCTGAGGCGGGATTGCACAGAAACCGGTAGGATATCGGAAGGGCTTCGAGCGGTAAGTGGTTTAGACCGAGTCCCGCCCAATGCCACATAGCGAGTGACACACGTTCAGCGGAAGAGAGAGAAAACCACTCACATCAGACAGGTAAACGTCGAGCAAGTTATTCACCTGATATGTGAGATGACCATAGGATCTGGAGGGTCCAGATCAACGGTGGAGATGCGACCCGATGGATGACCGGATTTGATGAAGTTATAAAGCAGATTGTGTGGGATTTTGAAGTCCAACGTGGATGATGAGTTGGCAGAGATTTGTGTTTCGTGGGCATTCTTGGAGTAAATGGAAATAACGGCCGTTTCAAACGATCAAGTGTTTCCGGTGAACCTGACATGCTCATCCGTTAAAGGAATAGGTGGCCACCTCCCTATAAGGCGTTATGCAGTTACTGTAACCGCCAAAAGAAGGGATTTGAACGGACAGAGGCAGGGAACCAGAAAGCCGAGAAGCGGAAACGAATAGTCAGGAAGCAGATTGGCTTTAAAGCCACAAACTGACATAGAAGAGAGGAGAGTAGCCCAAGAAGCAGTAAGCAGACCTGGAAGCAGAGAAACCAGAGCCGAGCTCACTGTAATAGGAAAATCCACCAGAGGTTGGAGGCAGATCCACAGAGCTAGAGAGCTCTAATAGACTTCTAAAGAACCACGAGGCTGCAGTGAAGTTGTAGCACAACAGGAGATTGAATGATCGAGCTATGGCTGGTTGTTTGAGGTGTGTCGAAGACAGGAGAAGGAGTTCCAGAGACAAATGCAGAATTCTGAGGGATTCAGAGAAGCCAGAAGCTCGAGAAGCTCAAAGCACTGACTGAAGGAGTCAAGTCCAGAGAAGCCTAAACCTGTCTGCAGAACAAGGATAGCCAGGGGTGAGATGGCATTCTAAGCCCATTGGTTCAACTGTAAACCAATGGAGTTAAGTGTAGCACTTGTAAAATAATTAAAGTCATAATCCTAGAGAGCCTAATCGAGTTGATTAGAGCTCAAGGAGACGTAGCCCAAGATATCAGGGTGAACTCCATATTATATTGTTGTCTTATGGGTTTGTTGAATTGCTTATTTATTTACTGTTATTTGTGTTTCACATCAGCATAAGCACCCAACAGTAAAAAACAAATACAAGCATACCCCTGTATTTTCAAGCATTTCTTAATTCCGCATTTGTTAATCATTAAGATTTGTGAAAATTTAAAGCTTTGGAAGTGGGAGAGGTTCTTGTAAGTTAGATAAGAAGCCTAAGCGCCCCATTTTCAGATCAGTTAATAATAGAAATTTATTTCCTAGTAGGTAGTGTCGCCACATTTTAAGCACATGTACCACCACTGTTAGTTCAAGATCATATCCAGAATATCGTTGTTCATACTCTTTCAATTTGTGTGATTCATAGGCTATAACCTTCCCTTCCTGCGTTAGTACCTCGCCGACACCTTCCTTACTTGCTTTTGTGAAAACCACGAAAGATTTTTCTAGGTCTACTACTTTTAGCACGGGTGCAGTAGTAAGTAATTGTTTTAACTGCTCAAAACTTTGCTGACATTCAGCTGTCCAATGGAAGGTGCATCCCTTTTTCTGTAATGAGGTCATAGGAAAAGCTATTTTCGAAAATCCTTTAATGAATCGACGGTAGTAACCGGCTAAGCCCAAAAAGGATCTAATATCAACAACATTCTTCGGGGTGGTCCATTCCATAATGGTTTTAATCTTTTCTGGATCCACTGCTATTCCCTTTGCTGATATAACATGACCCAGATACTGTATTTGGATTTTGAAAAAGTCACACTTGCTATACTTAGTGTATAGCTGATTATCCCGCAAAATCTGCAACACTATTCTCAAGTGATTTTCATGCTCCTCCTGATTCTTAGAATAAATTAGTATGTCATCAATAAAAATCAGTACAAACTTATCTAAAAATGGCTGAAAAATATCATGCATCAGACTCATAAAAGTAGCTGGAGCATTTGTAAGGCCGAATGGCAATACCACGAACTCGTAATGACCGTAACGAGTTCGAAATGCAGTTTTGCAAATATCTTCTTCCTTTATCCTTATTTGGTGGTAGCCGAACCTTAGATCAATTTTTGAGAACACACTAGCTCCCTGCACTTGATCAAATAAATCATCAATACGTGGTAAAGGGTATTTGTTTTTGATAGTCAGTTTATTTAGCTGATGATAATCAATGCATAGCCTCAAGGTTCCGTCCTTCTTTCGCACAAATGGTATGGGGGCTCCCCAATGGGACACACTGTGGCAAATGTACCCTCTATCCAAAAGTTCCTGAAGCTACATTTTGAGTTCTGTTAACTCAGGAATGCTCATGCGGTAAGGATCTCTAGAAACAAGAGCTGCTTTAGGGATCAACTCAATTGTGAAATCAATATCATGCTTAGGTGGCAATCCAGGAATGGATTCAAGGAACACATCAATGAAATCCTAAATCATAGGAATATTTTCCAAAGAATACATTTATTCTTGGAATTTGTATATCCTACTTGGACAACATAAATCTGAAAACCCTTCCTAATGCATCTTCCCAACTAGTTAGCAGTAATAGGATGTAACTTAATATTTTTCTTGATTCCTTGTATTTCCTTTCTCTGTCTTGACTCTGTGAGATAACTTACAAATTTCTCCTTACAATCAACTAGGGACCAACGTCCTTCCAACCAATCCATCCCTATTAATACATCGTATGAACCTAAAGGGAGTACATTAAGGTCAACATGGATTGATTGTCTTGAAACTGTTATAGGACAATGTTTTGTTTTTGCAGATACCCTTCTTTTTGTCCCTATGGCTAGTTGAACTAACCAAGGCTTTTTAAACTTACTGCTTTGCAACTGACATTTCTCTACCACTTTAGGACTAATATAGCTTAGGCTAGCACCCGGATCAAACAAAACAGAAACAAGTTGATCAAAAATCATACCTTCACACTCGATCATGGTGGGTTGGTACTCTGCTTGATGATCATCCAAAGAAACATTAATTTTGGGCATACTCCTTGCTACATCTCCAACTATGGAGGCTTCTTGCACATTTGAAAGTTGTTCTGTTCTGGCCCTGTGTGGGAAATTTTTGTAGTAATGGGATTCTCCACATCCCCAGCATTGTAGAGGTTGTTTTGGCTGCTGGTCATTAGCAGGTTTATTAACTCCCTTCGACTGTCTATTCTCGGTGTAGGCTGGAACCTTTGATTGGTTCCTTGGAAATTTACTAAAGGGTCTTTGTTGTATATTCCTTCCATTAGTGATCTTTGTTTGTCTGCTTGGGGGTAAATTTCTCCCCCTCCTACCCAATGCTCCTTTGGACCCCTCACTCTTCTGTTTCATTTGCTGATAACAAATATGGGCTTTTCACACTGCATCATCCATTGTTCTAGGGTAATCAAATTCTAGCTTTTCCTTCATAAAGTTGGGTAGACTGCTAATAAATCGTTGAATCTTGGCCTTTTCTTCCTGCATATATGGGACATATCGTAATAGGGAAGTAAATTGTTTCACATATTCATCCATGGTCAAGGTTCCCAACCTTAAATCATGGAACTCCTTTGCTTTTTCATCATAGTAACTTAGTTAAATATTTATCCTTGAAATTCTTCTGAAACTCTTGCCACGTAACTTGTTCTTCGTCAATTTTTCTCACAGTTTTGATTTCTTCCCACCAGAGGGTGGCCTTACCCCTTAGTTGATAAATTTCCAGCCATGCTTTAAGTTTATCAGTGTAGTCATAAATTTGAAAGTACTTTCTCATGTCAATTAGCCATGCTTCAGCTGCTTCTTCAGATTCTCCTTCAAAAAGTGACAGTTTTATCTTTTTGAACTCACCTTGTAATTCCACCTTCTGTCTTTTTGTCTTTCTCTAGTCGGAAACATTATCCGAACGTCCCTCTTCATCTTCCCCATGTCCTTCTGCTGACTCTGCATTATCTTCTCCATGATGGACTGTTGGGGTTTTCTCCCTATCCTCTACACTGGGATTTGGTCCCCATTGATTTTGTCGATCAGATAGACTTTTAAGGATTCTTTCTTGTTCCTGCTGCAGTTGTTCGTTGTCTGTTCTCAGGTTTGTCATCTTCGCACGTAATTGTTGAACTGTTTCGAGTAGGGCAGCATAGGCTTGATGAGATTCTTCTCCCAGTTGTATCCATATGTCCGGGTTGGCCTCTACATAAGTTTATTCTTGTTGGTACGATGGTCTAGGACTCCTCTGCATTTCTTCTCTTTGGGTGTTGATCTTTATCTCTGTGTTCACATTCACACTTAGTTTCTTATTATAGATATGTTATTTATTTATTTATTTATATATATCTATCCGAGAAGTTTCAGTGTGTGAGCCTGAGCTATGATACCATTTGTAACATCTTAACATAATAATTTTTAATTTTTATTTTATACCCTTTTAAACTTCACTGTTTGGAGATTAGCAAGGATAATAACTTTGGTTATACAATTGGTTTATGGTTCATTTATGACACCATCCTTCATATCCACAAGCAATCCCACCTTGGATTAATCCCCATTGGCATGCTTCATCGTTAAATGTAACGCTTTAATGGCGGGGGTGTGTATCGAGGTTTTTACTAACACTTGCAGCTTTGACATTGATTTTCTGATTAAACTCGGAAGAAGGGTCTAGAGTTTTGAGTCACCTGGCATATCTCACACCATAGGATCACAGTATGATGATCCAACCACTCTCGTGCTCGAGGGTTATCAGTGTGATCGATTTCTGGGTTTCCATTGTAAGAGGTTTTCATTTGGAACTTTGCAAAGCCTTGTGGCTCGGCTCTGCAACCTAACTAAGGGTTTGGTGCAAAATAGTGGTGTCGACTCAATCTCCTCGTCCCGATGGGGTTTATAAAGCATCCAAGTAAAGTAGCATAAAATTTCATCCTACTAAATTCCTTCTGACATTTTCGTTTTCAGAATGTAGTGATTCATCTTTGCTCATTCGGTTTTTGGTATGCAAGTTGCTTGAATACCTGCTGGTCTGCACACCCCAAGGAGGATGAGGTTGGGAAATCTGCGGTTTCTTAGAGGTAATGTCCAGTGCCAGCTACAGGGTTGCTTTCAATTTTGTTCTATCTATTATGAGCCACTAATGAATGTCACAGGGCTTCCAGATGCTCATAGTTTCTTTCCATCTGGAGTTCCTCCAACTCAGGTAATAATGGAACCCCTATATGTTTCACTTGTATCAATCGTTTAACCATATTTCTCTACAGGATTTAACTCTGGCATTTATGCGATTGTAGGTAAGGTCTCAAAAAATGTATTTCCGAAAGAATTCAAGGTATGAAAGGTCTTCCTTACACCAGTTGCCGTCCTCTTGTTACAGGTTGGTCTTATCATCAAGCCTTCTGGTGAATTTACAAAGTAGTAAATGATTTTAGAATTCAAATAGTTGTGAAGATGTTTCGCCTAGTCACGTTTAGTTTGGTTTCTCTGGTTAGAAGAAAAGACTCATGCCAAGGCTCAGGGCAGCGTTAAATCTATAGATGCTATGAAATTGGACAAGGGTTTTGTATAATCAGTAGTGGAATGATTCTTAAGAGCCGATGTGACACGAAATTGTTGAGGGTTTAATCCTGATTTTGTTATTTTCAATTCTGCATCCGCATTTGTATATTTATAACAATTCTATAATCTAGACTCCCTTTTTTGGTTAGCTTCCAGCACTATATCTGGTTATTTTGAGTAAAAAATGTTCACAACTTTAATGATTTGGAACCTAGGGCATATGCTTGGGCGGTTGGCTCACAGTTTTTCCTTCGGAAATCGACTAAGAGCCACAAAGAACCCTTGCAATTCACATCTATTATTTTATATAGTTAATATTTAGGTTCTGTCCTGATCTATATATGAAATGATTGTATTGGCTGTTGCATTGAAGCGTCGCCTCTTGATTTCATTTAACAAATGAATGAAGTGCTATTCATGCATGTAGAAAAGTTTATGATTTCTGTATGAGTGTTGTTTGGGCTTATTTTAATGTGTGCATTATGAATCTCAAATTCTTGTCATGGTTTAGATTATAAATATGTTACAAAAGATATTGTTTGCTCTAAAGGCCTTAAACTATTTCTAACTCCTCTAAACAACTGATATACTACTATCCTGAAATGGGTTTGTGTTACTTTCATAGAAATGCTAAAGCTGTAGACATTACATCATTAATATTCAATGATATATATAAAACGAAAGTATTCATATAGCAACAGTTCTGAAATTAACTATCCATTATTGAATAATAACCCTTTCAGTTAATATTTACTAAGCACAAAATTTGTTACTTATCTGTTCTTTTCTTTGTTTATAATTATGTAAGTTCTTCCCTTTCTTGGAAGGTCTCTCCACCTAGCCACGGATATGGCGATTACGTCTAGATTCCCCCTCCGGGCTCTTCCTACTCCTGAAAATTAATAAGTCTGTTGTAGTCAGGTATCTTGGGCATTAGGACCATGGTCTAGCCTCAAGTCACATACCATTCCAACTGTATTCAACAATTTTCCCACTGGTTACTTTCATCCAGCTCAAGGAAAATCCGGGCAGCATGATTCGTGCTCCCTTTTTACTCTGCTCCTTACCCTGTTTTTCTAACCCCTTTAGGATTCTCCCTCTTTTCCTTTTGAGGGAACATATGAGCCACTATTTGTAACTGTCTTAGGAGTTATTAACTGTTTCTTTCGGTTCTTGACAAACTATTTTAATTCTTAATTATTCATTAATCAAGTAACAAGATATGTATTGGCTTCTGAGCCTTAATTCTTTAACAATCTAGGTTAAACAAAGTAAAAGATTAAAGTGATAAGTAAAACTTGGTAACAAAGTAAATGTTCATGTAGTATAGGGTGTTACAATGGGTACCATTTAAACCATTCTTGGAAGCCCACCATTAAGCTTCGTTCCCTCTAATAATAAATCTAGCCCATCCTAAACCCTACCTCTTTCTTTTCTTCTTCTCATTCTCCCCTCCCCTTTCTTTATGTCTCCTTAACCCTCCTATTCATCTTTTGCTTCATTTACCTTTAATTTCTATATAATGTTCTTTAAGTCCAATTTTACACATCAACCTGGGTTATTTTTCTTCCTTTTAACCTATATAATTATTGTCTAATTCTTAAGTATAAATTAATTCACATTCATCCTCATTCATTCTAGTTTGTCCATTTCTCATCTGACCATTTCTAAATTGTCTAATAATTTTACTTTCTTCCTTTTAACCTATATAGCTCTTGTCTAATTCTTAAGTTTAAATTGATTCACATTCATCCTCTTTAATTCTAGTTTGTCCATTTCTCATCACCATTTCGAAATGGTCTAATAATATTACTCCGTTATAATCAATTTCATGCTAATCTCATCCCTTTATTATACCTAATAATTTCATTCAATTCTTTTTTTATTTTCATTCAATTGATGTAATTTTTATGTATTTAAATTATTATGCCCGTTAATTTTCCTACATCTAAATTAATTTGTATATTTAAACATTTTTTTGTTATTAATCTAATCTACTTATTTTTTTAATTTTAATTTAATTTACTTTTGATCATAATAATAATAATAATTTTACAATTTGACAATGGCGGTGGAATGAAGTCTCACCGAACTGCAAGTCTTGGGTTCAAATCTTTTGCTATCCCCCAATCGAGGTGAGAAGTTGATCATGATAAAGATGTGTAGTCCTACCAAACTTACAAAAAAATAAATAATAATATTACAATCAATAATTTATATTATTCCTATCAATTTTTAGTTAATAAATATATTTAAGTTATTATATCTAATTCTTAAATAATAAAATTAAATAACATTTTTTTTACTATTATCATTTGAATTTTTAATATTATCTTATTACTATTCATTATAAATTTTTAACTAACAAAATTAACTAACATATATTATTGTTGTTATTTGTTATCAATTCTTAACTAACCAAATTAAATAACATTTTTTTGATGGTTATCATTTGAATTTGCATTTAAATTTTTATTTTTATTATTATGATTATTATTCCCATTTGACTTGATTCTTTGATTGTTGAATTGACGCTTATGTGATCCATATCAAATTTATGAGAGATTCTTCAGCGTAAATCACATAAAATTTCATTTGTCAACGCGTTTCGAACCAACTAGTGTGGTTCATCGTCAGGACAAGTTGAAGAAACAGATCCAGCTTAGCATGTTAAATAGTCTGAGCAGAGTCTCCAACGACTAATTTGACCAACGGCTAATTTTGACACAGATCCAGCTTAGCATGTTAAATAGTCTAAGCAGAGTCTCCAACGACTAATTTGACCAATGACTAATTTTGACTTTAGGACCAGGGTCAAATTTTTATTTATTTATTATTATTTTTTTAATTTAATGGAAATTAGTTAAATTAGGTGACCAATAAAAATATATAAATAAATAAAATTATTTTAATTGGTGTTAATGGTTAGTTAAAAAGGTAATTTATTTATTTATTAATTATTATTATTAATTATTTATTTATTTTAATTAAAAATTATAATAATAGGTTGTTAAGATAAAAGTTAGTTAGAATTAATAAAAATATTGAAAAGAGGTAACTTAAATATCTTAAAAAAAATAAATAAATATAAATAAATAAATAAATAAATACTAACATATATAAATTAATTAAGAAAGTAGATGGTTATAAAAGGTACTAATATTGTCCGCATGGGGTAGCTCAAGTGGCAATGGCCGTGGAAATGAAGTCTCACCGAACCGGAGATCTTGGGTTCGATTCTTGTGCTACCCTCCCTGGAAATGGGGTGAATAACAGACATGTAAAAACTCGAAAATGAGAAGGTCCCACCTAAGCTTACGAAAAAAAAAAAGGTACTAATATTGAAAAATAAAAATAAATAATAATGATAATAATAATAATAATAAATAAATAAATAAATAAATAAGTGATAAAATAATAATAATAATAATAATAATAAATAAAATAAAATAAATTAATTAAAAGTTGGAAAAAAAATAAAAATATATATCTATATATATATATAAATAAATAACGAGAAATTACTAAAAAAAAAAAATTCATATTCCTTCAACTAGGAAGAGAGGGCTGGGATACATCAACTGCTTATCTTCCATCCGTCCTCTCTATTGAGGTTGTTCGGTCTTTTCTCAATCTCATGGGCTTCCCTAAATTTTCGGTGATGGAATTGCGAAACCCTAGCGATAACACTCGCATCCTCTATACAAACATGATGTTTGGTACTCTCTGCATGCTCAGCTAAAGCGGAAGACTTGGTTCTCTTATGCTTGAGGTCAGCTGCATGCTCACTAATCCTTGATTAATGGAGCGACGAGTCTCACCAATATAGGGTGTCCCACAAGAACAAGGAATAATATAAACCCCTTTCATGTCCTTAGGGTTGATAGGATCCTTCACAGATCTGAGGGATTTACGAATGGTGTTGAGGGGTCTAAAGGTTGAGGGGACATTATGCCTCTTAAGAATCCTAGCAATCTTATCAGTGGTCCCCTGAACATATGGAAGATGGACACCTGGGACCCGCTCTTTCGGTTCTCTTTTAGCTAATGAATTTTTGGCAGCTTTGAGGAAAGCTTTCTGACCCAGGTACTTGCTATAACCATTCTCAACAAAAACATTAAGGAGGTGGGATTTCTCTTTCTCAAAGCTTTTTTTATCAGAGATCTTAAGGGCCCAAGTAGCTAGGGTGTTGAGAACACCCAACTTCTGAGTCGGGAAATGGTGGGAATTGGCATGAAGATACTCCTCCGTATGTGTTTTCTTTCGAAACACTTGGTGGGAGAGGGAACATCACTATTCTTAGAAATAAGAATATCAAGGAACGGGAGGCAACCATTGACTTCTTGTTCTTTAGTGAACTTAATGGCTGACGATTGGCAGTTGAGATGATCAAAGAAGAGATACCATTCCTCTTGGCCATGAGACCAGATGAAATTAGTGTCATCTACATATCTCTTCCAAAGCTTCGGCAGGAGGCATGCCGAGTTTAGGGCCTTGGATTCAAAATCTTCCATAAAAAGATTAGTTACGATAGGGGAAAGGGGGGAGCCCATGGCAACACCACAGATTTTCTCAAAGAACTCTCCTTCAAAACTAAAGAAGGTGGAGGTGAGGCAGATCTCCACTAATCGAGCAGTGTTAGGATCAGTTAGGTGGTTGGTCACCTCCATGGCCTCATTTATAGGGATGCAGGTGTATAGGGAACCAACATCAAAACTAACAAGGATGTCCTCGGGGTAAAGCTTAATGCCCTTGAGCTCCTTAATAAAGGAAGCAGAGTCTTTGACGAAGGACTCTGTACGGCCAACTAAGGGCTTAAGTTTGAAGGAAAGGAACTTAGCAAGAAGATAGGTAGGCCCACCAATGGTGTTGACAATGGGCCTAAGGGGAGCTCCTTCTTTGTGGATATTAGGAAGTCCATAGATCCTAGGAGTTATGGGATTGCTCTCAATGAGCTTATGGTGCAAGTCACACACAGATTTACAGGAATTAATGGCAAGTGCCACATTCCTAGAAACGTGTCGAAAAATGAAATTTTATGTGATTTACGCTGAAGAATCTCTCATAAATTTGATTCTTTGAATCGGTTTTCAATTTCAAATAAATTCCATTATTTATATTTAATCAGGAGTCTCATCATTCTTGCCCCTAACTACTAGTTTCTTGATCCTCTCTCTGTTTAAATTAGTCTAAATCAGTCTAGTGCTCTTCAGAATAATCAAGAAAACTTAATGTCCTTGAGGATGGGTGAAGTGTTCACCCGAAACGTCGAACATTCCAATGACAACACAACTTAACTTCCCTGAAGATGGGTGAAGTGTTCACCTGAAATGTCGGACATTCCAATGACAACACACAATTTACAAGAAGTCTTCATCTACATCAAGTTATTGACTGTGGAAATATTCATAATAAAATTGTTATTACTTATTACTAAATTACTTTGTTTTTCTTGTTACATGTTTTTTAAACGTATATATATTCAACCCATAATAATAATAATAATAGTTAATTTTTAGGATTTTTTAAAATTTTGGCAATGTGAGTGAATGGTTCTATCATGAGGTAAGTGTCTTGATAGTAGTAGTGTTGTTTCTCGAGATGGTTATTTGTGCATGGTGTGAGGATTGTGTCCAAAGTTTCTGGTGAACACTCCATCCATTGTCAGGGATAAAGTGAGTGAATGGTTTTATCACGAGGTAAGTGTCTTGATAGTAGTAGTGATGTTTCTAAAGATAGTTACTGTGTGGATGGTGTGAGGATTGTGCCCAAAGTTTTGGGTTAACACTCCATCTATCCTCAGGGTCCAAATGAAGTAAAACAATTATAAAATAGTGCATATAAGTTTAATAAAGGTGTAAAAGATATATTATATTTCAACAGTTAATAAGAGAATTCAAAAATTAATGAGATAATTCAAAAGTCGAAAGTAACATTTGAGAGAAATAATGAATGTTTTAATGAGATAATTCAAAAATCGAAAGTAATATTCGAGAGAAATAATGAATATTTTAATTTTATTTAGAGTAATTAATGAATTAAAATAAATTCGAAATTAATAATTGAAGAGGTTAATAGATGAATTATAAATAATAATTAATGAAAATAATATTTTATTAAAAATTAAAAATTAAGATTAATGAAAAATTAATTAGAAAATAGAAAATACGTAAAAGTTTTTGCAAGAACTTTAGAATTCAAATGATAAAGTGCATTCAAAGGTCAAAAGGAATGGTTAATGCCTATTGTGAATGGTTGGTTACTAATATAATATATAAAATTATGAATTATATACATATATATATTATATTGAATCGGGGATTATATATATATATATATCTATATATATATATATATATATATAATATTGAATCGGAGACAATCATTGTAATAGGAAAGAAAGTAGCGTAATGAGATTCGTGAGAAAAACTAAGCGGTGATGGAATGTTTGAGGTTACGACCCAACCTCGACACGAGTTAGGGTTTATTTTTTTCCTGCAGGTTCCTTGTGCTACCCTCCACCTTACCTAGACTAGCACCCTTAACACCTGGTGTCGTCACCTATACGCCATTACTTGCTCCCTCGTTCCCCGTTCTTTGCATAGGGGATATTCTCTGTGACCGCGTTGTGCGCACACTATCGCTTTCGCAGAAGTCGGTCTCCTACAATGACGGTTAGCTTGGTTTTCGGTGGCAGCTGGTGTTAACTCCCAGAGAAGTCATGGACTCGGATCTCGTGGATTATTTGGAGGACCCTCTCGAAGGTGCCTCCACATGGACTACCCCTCATGCAATTTTGGAAGGTTTTTTTTTTTTTTTTTTGTTCAACCATGACCTGACAGAGGCCATTGCTCCTCTTCCTGCGATTATCAAACCCTCTTGCTTAGTGATCTCCATCTCCGCTGTTCCTCCTTCCTGGCTGCCATTCCCTACGCCCCCTCTGTTGCCAACATCCCTGCAATTCATGGCTCGCTGCTTTGGACTTGATCTTGTCGCCTGCTCTTCTGGTGGCCCTCCTCTTCAGCCATCCGTCAGATCCCACTACCCTTCCACTGCATCCCTCAACAACCCTATGCCTTCCTCTCATGGTCTAACCCCCTTTGATCCAGTATCCTTTCCCTTATTGGGTAGTTTCACAAATTCCCCCCCCCCCCCTTTCAGACTCTTTCCCCTCCGAACATGATCTAAATCCCTCTAACCCTAACCCTAACTACCCTCACCACAGTGGACCTCAGGAAGGCGGCTCTGATGTGGGACAGAGGCCCGGAAAGTGACAAAAGTGTGTTAAAACAAGGACACAAGACGTCATCATCATATTGGAGGAAGATATTCAGTGGGGAGAAGCCATGGACACCGCCGAACGAGTCTTAGTGGGTAGAGTCTGAGGTAGAAATTACACGGCGGGTAGGTTAAAACAATGGGTGGTAGAAATTTGGGGACAACACTTGGCCAAGTTACCATTTGTACAAACCTTCGTTCGTGGTTGGTTTGCTTTGCGATTTGCTCGGGCCAAGCATACAAACTGGGTCTTGTCATCATTTTGGCATTTAGAGCAGGCCCCTATGCTGCTGAGGAGATGGATCCCCCTTTTCGATCTAGAGAAGGAACAATTTGGGGCTGGGCCACTATGGGTTCGTCTCCCAGGCATGCCACTATAATTTTGGTCTGAGGAAATATTTAGACGCATTGGGAACTCTCTCGGCATGTTATGAAACCAGCTCAAGAAAAGATAGAAAAGATAGATCGACACCTTAGAATTCAGCCTCTTCGAGGGGGCAACCTCCTTTACATTACATAAATGAACAATTCTTGGATGATTCAAATGACAAAACCTCCTTTCTATATATAGGAGTCTAAGGAGTCACAATATAATCCAGCCGACCTAACAATAATAATATAAAGCCACAAAAATAACAATAGAGGGATTCTATGGGGCACAGAAATAACAACATGGGGGTAATAGGGGCACAACAATATAAATAAGGGGTATAACTATAATAGTAATGGGGTAATCACTAGTATTATAGGGACCCAACATGCCCCTCTCCTTCAAAAAAGTGTTGTCCTCAACGCTTGTAGTTCTGGATACTTCTGCATAAAATTCTCATCCTCCCATGTGGAATCTTCAGTGGTTAAGTTCTTCCACTTGATAAGATACACTAAAATTGATCGATTTCGTAGCTGTCGAGTTCTTGTTTCTGTGACTGCTTCCGGTTCCAATATAATTTTTCCTTCCTCGTCAAGTTCTGGAAATATTGTTTGAACTGGGATCTTGTCGCCTATAACCTTCTTTAAACATGAAACATGGAAAACTGGGTGCAATAGAGAAGCTGCAGGAAGCTCCAATTTGTATGCCATAGTACCAATCTTTTGCAACACCTTGTATGGACCATAATACTTTGGTGATAATTTATTATCCTTCTTAGCTTGCTTTAGGGACATTTGCTTATATGGTTGTAGCCGTAGGAATACCCAATCACCTACATCAAAACTTCTTTCACTGCGATGTTGATCTGCCTGTTGTTTCATTCTATTTTGTGCCAACACGAGGTTATCCTTTAAGAGTTAGAGGACTTGTTGTTGATGTTCGATGTGATGTTCCACTGCCTGAACCTTAGAATTTTCTCTTAAATATGATGTGATAGATGGTGGTTGATACCCATAAAGTGCCATAAATGGGGTCATTTTTGTTGCTTTATGGAAGGAAGTGTTATACCACCATTCAGCCAGAGGCAACCATTTGACCCATTGTGTCTGTTTATCAGATACAAAGCAATGAAGATATCCTTCCAAACATTTGTTTACTATCTCAGTTTTCCCATCAGATTGAGGATGATAAGATGAGCTATGAGCTAACTGAGTACCAAGACAAGAAAATAATTCTGTCCAAAAATTTCCAGTGAAAATGGGATCTCTGTCACTTACAATAATCTTTGGGTTTCCATGTAGCTTTTGAATTGTTTCCATAAATGCAGTAGAAATTGTACTGGCTTTAAATGGATGTGATAATGCACAAAAGTGTGCATATTTGGTAAGTCTGTCAATTACCACCATGATTACACTCTTTCCCTCAGACTTGGGTAAACCTGTGATAAAATCCATTGAAACCTCCTCCCAACGTTGGCTTGGAATGGATAAAGGTTGTAATAGACCCGGTGTCTTAATTGTTTCAACTTTATTTTGTTGGCAAACCAAACATTCCGCCACAAACTTTTGAATATCTAATTTAAGGCCATCCAAAAAAATTCCTTCTTAACCCTATGGTAAGTTTTTAAAAATCCTGAGTGCCCTCCTAAGGGAGAAGTGTGCAATTCCATAAGAATCTTTTGTTTTAGCTAGGAATTCTTACAGAGGTATAAGCGATCTTTGTACCATAACGAATCATTTTGCCAGCTAAATGTATCAGACGTACTGGAATCTTGTTGTAGCTTTCGAATAAGTGCCCACACTTCTTCATCATTCTTCCATTCCTCCCTTGCTTCGTTTATCCAATCTGGTTGGATAATAGAAATGGCGCACAACAATGCTTCCACATCCTCATCCTTTCTTGAGAGTGCATCTGCCACCACATTTTGCTTCCCTTTTTTGTAGATGATTTCAAAGTCATAACCCAACATCTTTGTGACCCACTTTTGTTGCTCTTCAGAGGATAATCTTTGTTCTAAAAAGTATTTAAGGCTATCATGATCCGTTTTTACCTTGAAGTGTCTTCCCATTAGGTAGGGTCACCATTTCTTAAGTGCATGGAGTATTGCCAACATTTCCTTCTCATAAATAGCTTTGCTTAAAAACTTTCCCTTGATTGGACGACTTTCAAAAGCAATGGGTCTTTCATCTTGCATTAGAACAGCACCAATTCCATTTCCTGAAGCATCACATTCCAAAATAAAGGTTTTTGTGAAGTCCGGTGTAGCTAAGACCGGTGCTTGGCACATTGCCTCTTTAAGATGTTCAAAGGCCTTTGTTGCTTCCGGAGTCCATGAAAATGCATCTTTCTTCAATAATGTTGTTAGAGGTGCTGCTATTCTCCCATAATTCTTAACAAACTTGTGATAATACCCTGTCAACCCAAGAAATCCTCGCAGATGCTTTATGGATGTGGGGATTTTCCATTCCTTAATGGCTTTAATTTTTCTAGGGTCTACCTTAACTCCTTCATGAGATACAATATGACCCAAATATTCCACCTCCTAGACTCCAAAGAAACATTTGGATCTTTTTGCATATAATTGTTTCTCCTCCAATAGTTGTAGCACCTTGTCAACATGTTCAACATGATCCTTCCAAGACTTGCTGTAGATTAGTATATCATCAAAAAATACTAACACAAATTTTCTAAGGAATGGTTTGAAAATTGAATTCATCAAACCTTGAAATGTTGAAGGTGCATTGGTAAGGCCAAAAGGCATGACCAAAAATTCATAATGACCCTCATGAGTTCTAAATGCTGTTTTCGGAATGTCTTCAATTTTCATTCTGATTTGATGATATCCCGAACGAAGATCCAACTTGGTGAAGTAAATTGATCCATGCAATTCATCCAGTAATTCATCAATGATAGGAATGAGGAACTTATCTTTAATAGTGAGCTTGTTGAGCTCCCATGCGCCATGATCCATCCTTCTTGTGCACCAATACTACTGGAGCAGAGAAAGAACTTTGACTTGGTTGAATTATACCAGCCTCTAACATTTCCGCAACCATATGTTCAATTTCACTTTTTTGGACATAGGGATATCTATATGGCCTGATGTTTGGAGGAACACTTCCTGGAATCAGATGAATAGCATGATCATGATCACGCATAGGTGGGAGACCTTTGGGAGTCTCAAATACCTTGGAATGATTGTCCAGGACTTTTTGGATATCTGGAGAAATAGATGATTCCAATGTGGAAACATCTAGCGAACATAATTGTGCAATTACACCTCTTTGCTCCTTTTTTAGAAGCTTTGTCATACCATTAGAGCTGATTATCTTTCCTGGTTTCCCTGCAATACCCCTTAATTCAACTTCCTTTCCTTCCGTAGAAAATTTGATGAAAAGTTCTTGAAAATTAAAAGCTATTGTACCCAAGGATTGTAGCCATTGGACTCCTAGTACAACATCAACACCTCCCATTGGAATGGAAAGCATTGGGCTAGTCAATACATATTCTCCCATGGATAGCTTGATATTATGGCAACTTCCAAAGCAATTTATTGTTCCTCCATTTGCAATCATCACTTGACACTCTGGTGCTGGATATAGGAAGCAATTCAATTCTTTTGCTACCCTACAATGAATAAAATTGTGGGTGCTTCCTGAATCAATCAACACTATTACCTTTTTCTTCTTGATTTGTCCTTCTATCTTGATGGTTTGAGGAGTGGTAATTCCTGCCAATGAATTACAAGATATGGTCGGATTTATTTGTTCTTCATCTAGGCTTTGTTCCTGGAGTATATCTTCTTCTTTTGACCTTTCTTGCTCCTTTTCTTCTTCCTCTTCACAATCTATGTAGAATAATTTCTTCTCAGCACACTTATGACCTTTAGTGTATTTGCTATCACAACTGTAACAAATCCCTTTTGCTCTTTTTTCTTCCAATTGTTGTGGTGTCAACTTTATAGGTTGTGGAAGACTAGGGGCAACAACACTTCCGTCTTTATAGTTGTGAGTGGTATGCTTCCTGGTTGCCATAATTTTGCTTTCCATTTTTCTTGCTAACCTGAATGCCTTCTCTAATGAATTAGGTTCCCAAAGGCGAACATCATGTTGGATATTATCCTTTAAAGACCCTATGAACACATCAATCCTATGCTCCTCTGGAATATCTTTTACCCTTATGTTCAATTTTTGGAACTCCTCAATGTGCTCCATTACTGAACCCTTTTGTTTGAGACTTATCAATTGGCTAAAAAAAGTGTCGCTTTTTGTATCTTCATAATGTGCTATCAATTCTTCCGTAAAAATTGCCCAAGTGATAAATTTTTTACGAGAGCAAAGCCATTGATACCATACAAACTGATTTGGTGCCAAATATACAGTTGCCATACGTACCTTTTGTGTGTTTTGCACATTATTGAGATCGAAGAACTGCTCCATCTGTAATATCCATGTGGCGGGATCCTTGCCATCAAACTTCCTCATATCAATTTTTGGAATATGGTGGGTCTTCGATCCAACATTAGAGTCTATGGAATCATGATTAACATTACTTTTTTTCACATCATGAGTTTCCTTTACAACCTTTTCACCATTAGTAAGTATTTCTTGTAGAAAATTTGTCAAATTTGTCTTCAAATCTACCATGTCTGTCTTCAAATTTGTCTTCAAATCTGCCATGTCTCTCTTCAAATCTGTCTTCGAATCATCCATCTTAGCTTCCATGCCCTTTATCTTAGATTCCACGCCATTTATCTTAGATTCCACGCCATTTATCTTAGATTCCACGCCATTTATCTTAGCTTCTGTTAGCTTTTGTGAGCGTGACATTTGTTGCACTTGTTATTGTAATTTTGATATATCATGTAGCATTTCTTCCTCTTCTTCATGAGTCATGCTAGTGCTTTCAGGTTCCTTACTAGGCGTTTGCATTTTCTTTCCTTGGGGCATCCGTTACCGATAATAATGCTTTACTATGCCCTTTGAATTCCGTTAAACCAAGCTTACGCAAAAATTAAAAAAAAAACTACACACCTTTTTTCACTTTGTAGAGCCTGATATTGAATCTTATGTATCTCTGTAATTTCAGATCATCCAGTTCTGAAATTGTGATCTGTAGTAGCCTTCCGTGTCCTCTTTCCAATGCCACAAGTCTGACCCAAATTGGATTCTCCAAGGAAGAGTTATGTGAAATCTCCCACAGTGACTTGCTTCTAGACTAGTTCAGTAGAGCGAACTTGTACGATGTGCCACGAGTCACTGTTTCAACCTTTGGATCTGAAACATGCATAAAAGAAACTACAATCCGTCCTCTTTCTGCAACTTCTTACGAAATTTCAATCCGATCCCCAGAGAGAAAGTTATGATGATTTTCCCCATGTCACCTGTTTTGAATGTAATTCAGGAGTCTGCAAAAAGACCAAATTCCTCAGATCATATCTCCGCAAATATCGCGTGAAAAGCTTTGAAATTTTGACCCAAGGTTCAATGCGATTTCTTCTCAAATGGGTTTTTTTGCAACTTCTGAAACATCACAGAAAAAAGTTATAGTGAAAATTCCACGATGACCTGTTTGGAGCAGCGAAACCCTATAATCCGAAGCTCTAATACCAAATGTTATGAAACCAGCTCAAGAAAAGATAGAAAAGATAGATCGACGCCTTAGAATTCAGCCTCTTTGAGGGGGAAACCTCCTTTACATTACATAAATGAACAATTCTTGGATGATTCAAATGACAAAACCTCCTTTCTATATATACGAGTCTAAGGAGTCACAATATAATCCAATCGACCTAACAATAATAATATAAAGCCACAAAAATAAGAATAGAGGGATTCTATGGGGCACAGAAATAACAACATGGGGGTAATAGGGGCACAACAATATAAATAAGGGGTATAACTATAATAGTAATGGGGTAATCACTAGTATTATAGGGACCCAACACGGCACCTACATAGAATTAGATAATTCATACCTCTCCACGGGATTCATGGCCTACGCAAGGATCCTAGTTCATATAGACATCCAAGAAGGACTACAGGAGCAAGTGACTCTGCATTGGAGGAATTTCACTTGAATTCAGATCTTGGATTATGAAGGGGTACCATTTAGGTGTAGACATTTCCACAAAGTGGGTCATCTCTTCAAGGACTTCCCTCTAAATGGGAAAGTGAGGAATGGGAGCGAAGGGCAGACAATTCCTACAAAAAATCCACGGGCAACTGAATGGCACAACCCTTCGCATGAAGCAGCGAAGCACACTGACCCTGAAGCAGCAGAGCATTCCCCGGCCTTGGAGACCTCGAAGAAGCATGGAAAAGCATCATTTCGGCCACCCTCTCCTCCTCTGACTAGGTCAAGGGAAGTTGCTAAAGCTGCGCTATCTTTGGGTATGTCCTACTTTGAACCCTGCTCAGTAATTTTCTCTCATTTATCTGATTGTATGGATGTCTCTATGGGGTCGCATCAGAGCTCTGGTTTTTTATTATCCCCCCCATTACCCTTGCTTGCCCTTTGCATCCCCTTCCTCCTACATTCTCTGATACCCCCCCATCCTTCTCGGAGGCTATTCCACCTACATCCTTAGACTCTGATCATGGAACTCTTCCCCACAAATACCAGCTCAGTTCTCTTTCCAGATCTCGAGCCCCAAACTCCATAGGCATTGGACTGGTATCTACCCCCATCCCTCCGAAGCCTCCTAGAGGTCGACCATCCTCCCTTTATAAAGTCAAGCAACAGGCAGGGGAGGAGACTGTAACAAGGCGTCAACTCACTATAGATCAGGTACTTAGAGCTCAGAATACCCTGGACTCACCTCCCCCATGAAGATCCTCTCCTTCAACTGCTGAGGGATTGCTAGCCCTGAGAAAAAACTAGCCCTGCGAAGACTACTGAAGTCTGAACTCATTGATGTTGTTTTCCTTTAAGAAACCCTGGGACCTTCTGATGCCATAACTCACACCCTCGAATCCATTCTTCCTTGGTGTTCCTTCCAAGCACTTGATGTTAATGGTCATTCTGGAGGCATAGCCTTGGGCTACAACCCTCGTTCCATCAAGCTGTGCAACATTTGGGGCGGCTTTGGACACCTAGGGGTTGACATATTCTCATTTGACCTAGGCACAAACTTCAGGCTATTAAATGTATATGGGGCTTGTCATCAACGAGAAGTGTTTTGGGAGCGTCTCTTGACCTCCAACATCCTGCAACATGAAAACATTATCCTAGGTGGAGACCTTAACTTCTCTATGGGTTTCTCAGAGTCTTGGGGTCATCATGCCCAGGTCGACCCCCTCTATGTCTTCTTTGAACATATCTTGGAGAACCATAGATTTATTGATATCCCCTCTGCTAAGATCCTTCCTACATGGAGAAACATAAAGATTGGAGAGGATAGTCTTGCGAGAAGGCTTGGTCATTTCCTCATCAAGGAACGATTACAGGAGTTGGGCCTCATCTTTAGACAATGGGTTGGATTAGGTGGGATATCAGACCATCTGCCGATTTTTCTTGACATCAGGGGAGGAATAAGTAAACCCAGATCCCCTTTTAAATTCAACACCACTTGGTTGAAGGATGTCTCCTATACTCGGATGGTATTAGACTTCTAGAAGGCCCACCCCCTTGAAGCTATAGGGAATTTAACAGAAGGTTTTGTCAGCAACTTGAGAGAGATGAAAAGACTATCAAAAATTTGGGCACACAACAAGAGAGAGCTGGAAGCACAGACCCTTGGAGAAATCGAATTAGAGGTTGCTGCTCTAGAGGACGAGCAAGGAGGGGTCTTCATATTTCATATCTAGAGAGCAAAAGGATAAGCTCTCAGAGTTAATATCAAAAAGGGGGAAAATTCTTAAAGATAGAGAAGAAACTTGGAGACTAAGAAGCAGAGCAATTTGGCTGATGGAGGGAGATGACAACACCAATTTTTTTCACAAATTTTCCAATGGGCGCAAGGCTATCAATACTATTTGGCAACTGACAAATGAGTAGGGGAGGAGGTGCATACCTTCGAACAACTGGCCTCATTGGAAACATCTCACTTCAAGTAGATCTATCAAGCTCCCCCCAACACCACCCTTGTTGAGTTCATCATAGTGGCACAAATCTTTCCCCAGTTTGTAGATCAAGAGAATGTTATGGAGCTAAACAGGGAAGTCACTTTAGGGGAACTTGAGGCCACTCTGAAATGGTTTAAGCGAGACAAGAGCCCTGGACCTAATGGCTGGTTGGTGGAGTTTTACACAACTTTCTTTGAAATTCTTGGAGAAGAACTACTCAAGGTCATAGAAGATTGCACGACATCGGGTCGTATGCATGGGGCCATAAATACCACCTTCATCACCCTCATTCACAAATCAAAAAATTCGACCTCTTTTGATAACTTTCGCCCCATCTCCCTTTGCAATTGTATTTATAAAATCATTGCAAAAATCATTGCAAACTGACTCCGCCCCATCCTCTCCACCCACATCTCCCCAGAACAATTTTCTTTTCTTCAAGACCGTCAGATTCATGAAGCAATTGGTACTGCAAAAGAAGTGATTCACTCTATCCAATCAAAGAAGATCAAAGGTATGATCATCAAGGCTGACTTCTCAAAGGCTTTTGATTGGGTAAGCTGGCTATATCTCCGTATGCTCCTAACTCATCTTGGCTTCCCATATGAGTTTATTAAATGGATCATGTGCTGCATCACAAACATATCCTTTAGTGTTTTGATAAATAGAGCGATTTCACCTTTCTTTCACTCTGAAAGAGGCCTCAGACAAGGGTGTCCCATGTCCCCTTTGCTTTTTCAACTAGTCATGGAGGGACTTAGTAGACTTATTAAGGATATGCATCTCAGAGGCAGACTCATGGGTATCAAAATTACTGACAGCTGTATTATTACTCATTTACTCTTTGTGGATGATGTGTTGATATTCCTAAATGGTGGTATTGGGGACCTGACTACCCTACAAAACACCATCTTCCTTTTCCAATCTGCTACTGGTATGGTCATAAACAACTCTAAATCCATCATCACTGCTTCTACTTGCACTCCTCATGAGTTCCAGTTTGCGCTCCACTAGTTTCCTTTTGCCCTACTTCAGTAGGAGGATGGACTAAGGTATCTAGGCTACAGGCTAAAGCCCCATGGATACAAAATAACTGACTGGACATGGCTTATATATAAGCTAGAAAGAATAATCAATATGTGGTACCATAAGTATCTTTCTAGGGCTGGAAGACTAGTCCTTATCAAAGCATTTCTTGAATCCACCCCGATGTATTCGATGTCCCTAGCCTGGATACCTTGAGGAATCTTCACTAGAATACAAAATATCTGCTGTAGGTTCCTCTGGAAAGGCAAATAATTTGGGAGGATCTTTTCATGGGAAAAATGGGACCCGCTTACTCTCCCTAAGAAATGGGGAGGCTGGGGTATTAAAAAATTGGATGACTTCTCATCTGCTCTAGCAGCCAAACTAGGATGGAGGCTGATTTTGACCAATATCCTTTGGACGAAGGTGGATACTTCCAAGTACATTGCACCCCTTAACCCGATGAACTAGCGTAGACAAACAAGCTGGAATAAAACTGGAATTTCAATCATATGGAAAGCAGTGCTAAATTCACTGCCTCTCATCCGGGATGGACATGCTTGGAGAATTCAAGATGGTGCATCTATCCACATCAGATTGGACCCATGGATTGGGTGTGGTAATGCCCACGTCCTCCCTGATGAACTGAAGCTCCACCTTGCCAACTCGGGCATTACTCACATCCACCACATTACTGACATGGAGCGATCCACTTTCCTTCACCATGCCTGGAAATCAGCTGACAGATTGCATATCCCACATTAGTGGCATCAACAATGGACTAACTACACAACATCCTTATCTGAATCTCACATCACAATAATTGACAGGGAGGACGAAATCATATGGGCGCATGAAAAAAATGGACAATACTCTCCCAAAGAGGGTTACCTCTGTTTAGCCAGCAACCTTAGACCATAGCCTATAGATTCATGGTGGAAAGGCATGTGGAAGCTCAAAGCTCCCCCAAGAACCAGAGTTTTTATGCGGACAATATTAAAAACCAAGACCCCCACAGGTGACAATATGAACAAGAGAGGAATGAAAGGACCATTTTGGTGCAGCTTATGTAAGGATAACACAGAATCTGTGGACCACCTTTTCCTCACCTACCTTATCACTATTGATCTCTGGGTATATGTTCTCCCAAACATCCCTACTCAGTGTACATGGCAGGGTCAGATTGCCAGAGATGCTTGGATTACATGGTGGTTTGCTGCAGCCCTGACTAAGGCCAGAAACCTTCCCCTCCTCATTTGCTGGGAAATTTGGATTTCTCGAAACTGCCTCTTTTTTAAGGATGCTACTCCCCATTGGCCCTCCATCTCTACTCGAATCCTGGTAGATTATAAAAACATTCCTGATGATGATGAAAACCCTCCTCCCAGGCATATAGTCCTAGAAACCATTGACCACACCCAACCATGGGCATTTTTTGATGGATCTGCCCAAGTAGCAGGATGTGGGGGGGGGGGGGGGGGTGCCATTCTTCATATGTCGGACTCCCATCACTTCCAAATTCAAATGGGGCTTGGAGGTGGCACAAACAATTATGCAGAGCTCATCACTGCCAAACATATCATTCAGTTTGGATTAGAAAAATAATGCAACAAGCTTCAACTACTTGGAGACTCAAAAGTAGTGTGCAATTGGATTAATAGAGCATCAATCTGTCATGCATACACATTGAGGCCTATTCTAGATGAGGCCCATAGACTTATCTCTTTATTTGACAACTTTGTTTGCCATCATATATACAGGTAATGCAACACAGCTCCTGATATCCTATCCAAGGAGGCAGTGGTCAAGCCACATGATACATGGATGATCAAGGAGTTGAGGGAGGAAGCTCACTATCAATACCATCACCGACCGTTTATGGACCATATAGTATAGGCTCAGGAGGAGCTTGCACTTTTTTGTTATATGTTAATATTATCATGTTTATACTTTTATTAGTTGTATCTACAAACAGACATACTCTCTGAACAAAGTATATTTTGATAACATTATGAACTCTACAGATGATAGAGCCTCCCTGCGTGGAGAGCTGATTATATTTTTTGTTATACTTCTATTGACAAGCAATTAGCCTTATATACAATATATGCGAACAACATTTACAACATGTAATTTTCTTTAATATAATGAAAATTACGATTTTTTCTAAAGGGAAAAAAATATATTATATTGAATCATATATTAACTTTTTAATTATAACACACTTTTTTTTGAGAAAAAAAATTATAAGAAAAATTAAAATATACAAATATAACATTTTCAATCTTGGTTCTATTAATAAAGGTCTTAATTATTATAAATAATAGACACATGCAAATTTTAAGTTGTTAGAGTTCTGAGTTCGTGTTTTAAAATTTGTTGTTTTCCAATATAATTGTGAGTTGTAATTGAGTAAAAATCTTGATTTTCCAAATTATTATCTAATAATCTTATTACTATAAATATAAAATTCTTGTGTATTCCAAAAATAAACTAAATCTAATATAATATAATATAATATAATATAATATAATATATATATATATATATATATATATATATATATTTCGAGTAAATATAAGGAAATTATTCCCAGTGCCTCGAGGCAGATGAAAATGTTGAGGTCGAAAAGGATGTTTAGAATTCATTTTTACGAGAGTTTATGAAGAATGCCAATAAGGTTAATGCTTGGATTATGTGCAAAGATGGAAAATGTCACGGAGAAGGGTAAAGAAAATGATGAAGGAATTTCATAATATATATAGGTTTTGTTTTATTATATAATAAGTCTGTAGTTCGTGAGGGATTCAATATTGGGGGTTGAGCTTGTTTGGTGGAATTGTTGTTAAAGGTGTAGATTTTATGTGATATAATGAATGTATAAATTAGTATTAATGTATATTTATTGATGAAGAAGTAAAATATAAGTGATGTATAGTGATGAGATGAGTTTATATTTTAGGTATTTGATTGTTACAAAGGAGTGATGATAATTTTGTGTTGTAAAATATTTTGAATTTTTTTTGTATTTGATTTAAAATGATGTAAATATGTGTAATGGGTGCTTGACTGATTGTATTTGACACCTTAGAGTTTTGGTCCAAGTTGTAAAAATTTTGATCTCGCTAAGTGATTTGCAAGCCCCGTTGAATAAAGCTTATATGCATTAGTGTGTAGCATGCATCCCTCTCTTATTTAGGGAGAGGATGTGACATCAAGTTGTGGAATTAACCACTAGCTAGGTATGAGGGTGGTAGGTGTGCTCATATCTAGGCTTGAAGTGTAATCGTAAAAGTTAGTCTTCGATTAAGGAGGGGGATGTAAGATGAAGTAATCTTAGAATGTGAGGGACCAAGTTAGAAAGTTTAACGTGTTGATTAACCATGTAGATAAATAGGATTCTTAGAAAACTGGCGAGTACAACGGAAGACACTCATGTATCTTGATAGATGGATTTCTTTTTATATGGAAATAAATAATGAATAGTATGTAGGTACAAGAAGGCGAAGAAAAATGGTTGTTGTGAAGAAATCCTAAGTAAAGAAGATGATTGTAGTAGAGACAATGCTTTTGGAGGCACTATGGAAATACGAGATATTGGAAGGAGTGTGTATGTGCCTAAGTTAGCTATGATGTAATATATGAGGGATGTGTACCCCTATGAAGTTTGTGGTAATCTTAAAACCACTTTGTGAGTGCAGGTTTGTGGTAAGCCAAACCATTTTGTGTGATGATTGAGGGTCAGCCAAGAATACCCAAAGCATGGTTGAGGGTTAGTTAATAAAGCCTAGAGCTTGTTTAGGGGTAATATGAGGAATCCCGAGATGATGATGGTGCAAGGGGAATTAAAGGTACAGGGAAAAGTACATGTATGTAAGTTGAATGAACCGTGTACAAGAAATACATCCTAGTAGACTAATGGTTGCAATTGTTAGGTACCCATGTATTCTGGTAGATGGTTGTTCTCATATGGATGTCAAAATCATAGAAGTATAATGATGAAAATTCCAAGTTGAACCAGACATAGGCATTGTTGATTACGAGGATCATGTGTTGTAAAAGAAGACAAGTTAGGTGTGATAAATAATTCATTTCTCCATTAAGGGGGAGTGTTAGAGATACTAGAGAGATGAAGATTCAAAGTTGTTAGAGTTTTGAGGTCAGGTTCTATAATTTGTTTTTTTTTTAATGTAAAAATGAGTTGTAGCTAAGTAGGAGTCCTTATCCTCTAGGTTGTTGTGGTTATTCAATCTAGTGATCTCATCTTGAGGTCATGTTTTAGAATTTGTTGTTTTCTAATGTAAAAGTGAGTTGTAGCTAAATAAGAGTCTTTATCCTCCAAGTTGTTTTGTTTATCTAATCTAGTTATCCCATTACCATAAATATGGGATCCTTATGTGTTCCAAATATATTTCCAAGCCAAGGAATCACAAATTAGACTCTTAATGCGATTTTTCATTAATATGAACATCATTATATACATCAGAGTGGCGACCTTTTAGATTCCAATTCCAAGGTTTGTTCAAATTACTCTATTTACTATTTACATATTTACATATTTCATCCAATCCCTGACGATTAGGTGTCTAACATTTCCCCGTCTTAATATGATGGGGTGTTTGTGAGTCCAAGCATCATGATAAATCTTTCAAACTTTTCTCTTCCAAGTGCTTTGGTGAAGATGTCTACAATTTTCTCATTTGTGGAACAATGTTTGTTAAGGGATAAATTCCCCTAGGGTCTTGGGTTGATACCCTAGCAGATCAGAGGTTTTCTATACAGATAAACACACATTCCATACAGCCATAATGCTAATATAAGCAAACTATACGATAAGGGACGTACCTGGGGGTCCTTCGTTTGAGAAGATCCTACCAGGGTCCAAACCCTCTTGGAGTTCCTTTTGCTCCTTCAACCTGCAAAGCAATCAATTCAGGAAGGTACAACAGTATATGGACTAAACATCATAAAGAAATCATCTTCATAATATATTGAAAGGTAGTTAGTTATGCAATTAAACAACCATTCATACATGAATCATAACATGGATATCATAAAAATGAAGAAGATTTATATCAGGAACAAAGACAAGTGCTTCTTTTATTATAAACAAATAAAGTACAGAAAGGAATAATTTCACCTGATTCGTCCTCTTGCAGGCTCCAAGCAGAACCGTCCTCCGGATTCGTCCAGTCTCAAGCCTTTAACAAACTCCTTCTATGACTTACTCCATGATATCTCAAGTAGTAGATAGACATCATCACACAAGGAAACAAGGGTTTCCTGTAAATGGGGGAAGTGCAGGAGGCACTAGGATCTTCAGACCTGGTCAGGGAAATCTCAACATAGTAACCTTTCTCTCTTTTCTCTCCTCCCTTAGGCATTCCCATTGAAGCCTTTTTATACTTCTCCCAAAGTAGGTTTTTAGTTGGGAATTCGTTGGGAACAGTTGGGCCACGGGCACTAATAGGTGATCAGTAGGTAAAACCCGCGATCTCCGCTCGAAATTAAGGAGATTTAATTTTATTAAGTGTTTTAAGACATATACGCGGGTTGGGTATACATAGACCCGCGTACACACGTGTTTAGCTCAGGGAAATGTCACGTATAGGGAATAAAACACAGTTTTTTAAATTTTGGACCAGGTATGGAAGGAGGGGTTGCCCTAGGCCATAAGTGCAGCATCACAAACATCAAGAGTGAGATTTGGAGCTATAACAGATTCCCCCTAATATATGAGGTCAGAAGGGGTACATGATGGCCGAAATGTATTAAGCAAGTACATGGAAAGGAAATCTGTCAAAAACTGAGAAGGAATTCACCAGAGTTCATCCTGCCAAGCCACAAAAGGAGATCAGAAAGAAACACTGTCTGAGGCGGGCATACCCATGCTCAGAGAAAGTACAACATGTCTGCATATCAAGTACAAGCAGATCCACTAAGTATACAAGTATAAAAGATTGGAAAATACATAATGGATCATCTGATCACGATCGAACAAGTACATGTCTGAACATCACATATAAGAATGTCAATGATGCTGAAGAATGAACCGGATCACTGATATCAAAGACTGATCACAAAAGGTACCAAATGAACATGATGGAATAGGATGGTACTACACTGCAAACTCAGGTGCTAGCATATAGAATGTTTCCATGACTGACTGCAACATATAAGGCGGAGTGGTATCAACTAGCAACAATAGGAGCAACTGTTAAGTGAACCAATGAACGCTGATACAACCTGAAGTCTTCACCGACCGCCATGGTACATTTCTACACTATGGGAATAAATGATCTGAAGTCGACCATGTGAGAAATCGTTTGATTACCGGTCATTGATGTATACCGTTAACAAACGCGAGACTAATCACCGATAATGATAATGATTGCCAAGGTACCCAGTACAATCTAACAAGTGTGAATAGATGAGCTGGAGTCGAACACCTGTAAGAATCTATCAATTAGGAGACAATGATGGTTTCCCACTGTCGATAGTGAAGGATCTGCCACTAATGACTGCAAACCCCAAGGTACTGCCAAATGGACTCTAGATCTTTTCCCCATAGCAATGAATCGTAGTTGATGGGGAAAGATCCACTAGAAGGAAGGCATTAAAGCATCCTTCATCAATCTAGCGCGAGTGTAACCCGTAGGCCAATAATGTGGAAGGAATCAGATGAAAAAGATGTAGTAACCCGACCGAAGTACGTTTCCGGCATACACAAGATGTGGCTAGCGCACGACAGAAACCCTCTGAACCAACCAATAATGAAAACTGACACAGAGGCGAGGTATCCACCAATAGGGTCAAATGGAAACCAAGGTACTACACGAATCCTAATGTGTGATAATGTAAGTTGATGTCAAACACAAGGGAAACCACTCAGTCAAAGACCCATGATATTGATCGATGCTGAGTACAAGGTGACCTATCAATAATGAAAATAGGGCCAGGGTGTAGCTCTAGACCTGTCCTTAGAGCAAGATGTCGTCATCAATAAGGACAAGACCCGCCAGAAAGAAGTCAATGCAGACCTTCTCAAACCGGCACGAGTAAAGGACCAATATAGCTGATGTGATGATAGACATGATACTGACAACCGGGGATGGCCAACTAAAAAATGAGTCAAGAGACACCGCAGAGAGGCCGACTCAGGCTAACTTCCCTTGAACAAAAGCACGACTCAATGTGACTATGTGGCAGCATATGATGACTCTGTATAAGTTTGTCATGCAGGAGGCACGAATGAACCCTCCATATGATTGGAAGAGATAACCAATCGGGGGAGAAATGACTCAATAACAAGGTTAAGGTGTACCTAAGTCAAACTAAATCCCGCCCAAACGGAGGAGAATTTGCTTTTGAATGCTTTGTTCAAGGGCGACACGACTGACTCTAGCTGCCAACAATAAATGGAAATATTGTCCCGTTCCCGTCTCTTTTTTTGGAATATATAATTTTTTTGTCTTTTTCTTTTAAACTGGAAAAAGAATAAAAGAATGCTATAGTATAGTGGAAAGAACGAGTGTCGGTGAAACAGATGATCTAGTTCCTAGGATTGGAACGTTCCTATGCTCAATGCAGGGAGGTGAAAACTGGTCAATGACACTCAAAGGTGTGTTCCTTCCACGGGTCAGGGTGTGTCAAGTTGCAGAAGTCAAAGATATGCAAGTTTGATTTTGTAGTCGTCATGGTCAAAAGTTGGCTTAAACACGAGTCCAAGTGAAGCCGGCTCAAGGCCAAAAGGTGCAAATGGTCAAGATGCAATGCAATAGTACAACTCAATACAAAGGAGCCTCTAGGGTATAAGGCCAGAACTAAGCTAAGAAGCAAAGAGGAATGAGTTTTCATCGCATAAGTCATGGCGGGACTATAGAGGACTCCCAAGCCTACTCAGATCGGAGCAGCATGGGCAAAAAATGTCAGTGAGGTGCTAACTACGATGCCCATGTAAAGGATGGCTTCTACCATCGTGTCATGATTTAAAGAATCGGCGAGTGAAGATGGTTTACGAACCATAACACGATGGGATCGACCCTATGGCAAATGTATCGACAAATGGAGGCTAGTATGCATAATGCAACGAAAAAATGGCTTCCCTAACCTATATGCCAGTGAGAAAATGATACCTGCCATGACGGGTCAGCAGTCATGGAACCGTCTCGAAACCGTCGAAAAAACGTCCAAAATGTCCTGAAAATCAAACCATTCTCAACATTCCAAGCTCCCAAGTTAAAAGTTACATGAGGCCAAACAAAATAAAATTTTGAAAAAATTTTGCATTTTCAAAACCTATAAAAGAGTTTTTGGACTCACCATTTTCACCATTTGAGTTTGAGAGCAGAGAAGTGGAGCAAAAGGAGCAAACTTTTCATACGCCAAATTCAACCGTTCAAATTCTTCCAAAATCCCCAGGTAACTCTTATACTTGTCTTGCAATCGATTGTGACTAGTTTTAGAATTTTTAATTTATATTTTAGAGTTTAATTTTTTGTCAAAAATTTCACCGCGACGTATATGCGGGTTGGAAATATGAAACCAGCATACACGTGGGCCCTACATGCGACTGTGTGTAAATGGATTCGCGTATATGCCGCGAACATTTCAAACAAAAAAACTAATGGTCTAAAATCATTTTTTCTTCAAGATGCCAGTCACTTGGCGAGAAAGAGAGCATACCTCAGTGGATGATGAGGTCATGAACGATCCTAATGCTTTGGATGCCTTACGGGGATGTGGTTTGCTAAAATTCTTTAAATTTCCAAATATGAAAGCAAACACACATCTGCTTGAGATGCTCATCGATTACTGGAGTATCGATGATGATATGTTTATGATTGACCAGATTCCACTCAGCATAGAAGTGGACAACATTTATTTCATCACAGGCCTTTCCCAAAGGGGAGAGGTAGTACATTCCAGGGGCAGGACACGAGGCAGTCTCTCGATCGAGGACTACGTACATATATATTGCCTGAGACATCCAAAAAGGTTGGAAGTCAAATTTCAATCACACATGTGGAGAGTTTATCGCTGAGGATAATCCTGTTCACCAAGAGTGAATGGATCAGCTTCTCTGCACTAGGCATCACGGCTAGCCATGAGCTTGGCGGTAAACTGTCTCATCACCGTATTCGACTGGTGTACTCCTCTTCTGGCCAGCCTGAAAAGCCAGCTCACTTCCATCAAGAAAGGGCAAACCAAAAACTTCGGACATGGGACTTTTTGTGTTCTTTATTTTTTGAGAGGGTCCTTGCACTTCATCCTAGAGTACCGGTTTCATTCAGCACCCCACGAGATCCACGAATGGGCAGGTGGGCTGACCTAATGAAACGTCTAGGAGGTGGGGACATCCCACGGATTGAATTTGATGGTGACTTCTTTTCCTGGTGGGATCAACAGATCATCGCAATAGATGACTACCCTTATGTTGGGTTGGATTTCCGAGGAGATCCCGATCTAGTATTACCACCGACCGCAGCATGGGGCGACATTGGTAAGTATTTTTTGATTTTATGATTTTTTGTGATTTTTCAAATATAATAATGAATTTTAAAAAATGTTTTTGATAGGATTCAAATGACTAATATGATGATCATGTTCTAGATATTGGGCCGGTACGACCAGATGAGTTCCCACAGCACAGACGTCGCGGCCGAGGGGCCGAAGAGGCAGCTATAGACACAGAGCGACTACTTCACACAGTCCAGCGGAACTTGGTGAGACTCACTCACGGAGTATTGATGGTGGCGGTAGAGGATCTTCCTGAGGATATGCAGCGTCATGTGGTTGGCATGCCATGTGACTAGGTTCGCACTCTTAGGTGTGTGGCCAATGCGATAATTACCTACTTAGCCGCTCATCCTGAGCAAGGGCATTAGATGTACTAGACATGATTATGGGCATTTGAGTCTCGATTTTTGTATATTATTTTTGGACAGACTTATGTACACTCGAGATGTTTTATGATATATATATATATATATATATAGTTCGACTTTTTGATGCTTGATTTTATTGTGATGAATGATTGATGTGCCAGTCTAATGCTTGATTAGCGATAGAATCAGCTAACCAATTATGAGATCTTGGAATGTGCAAATAATTAATATAAGTAAATGATCTTTGCAACAACCTCACCCTTAAATACTGGCGATATAAACATGGATCCCTTACCTGATAAATGTTATTCAATTGTGACACTATCAATTGTGAATCAAGATAAACTACCAACGAGTCGATTTCGTGAGAAATTGCCTCGGATAGTAAATTAATGACGGCAGTATACTCAGCCATATTATTTGAAGCGGGACCAATGCATACTCCCCTTGATACCATCACTTGATCGGTTGGATAGTAGAGTACGCAAGTTGCAGAAGCGAGGTTCTAAGTGTGCCGACTAGCACCATCGGCGAATCCAAAATATACCAAGTCATCCATCAACACCTACCACAACAGACCAAAAAGTGTTGATATCAAAAACTCTTGATGAGATATGTACAAATATACACAATGTACAAAGAATCCATTGCCTAGCTGCTACTTAAGCAAAGTACTTCTTGAGGTAGAGCCCGTTTCGGGGCTCCGCCAACTTGTTTCCTTCAAAATCGATTAACTCATACGCCCCTTTTTCTAAAACTCGTTTAATAATGAAGGGACCGTACCACATAGGCTTAAACTTGCCTGCCCCCAAGGTGTCCTTATCTTGGTCATAGACCAAGACAAGGTCACCTTCAGAAAAGACTCGAGGATGGACAACTTTATCATACTGCATTTTAACCCTTTTCTGATGAGCCTCATTCATCGTGGCGTCATCTCGATGCTGCTCATCGAAATGTTCCAAATGAAGGAGGCGCTCTTCAAGACTAGAAGTCTCTGGAAGGAGCTCAACAGCTAACTTAAGAGATGGGATTTCACATTCGATAGGAAAGATATATTCCATCCCATAAACTAACAAAAAAGGTGTAAAACCAATAGCAGTCTTCACGGAGGTTCGGTATGCCCAAAGAGCCAGATACAACATAAGATGCCAATTGGACCAATTTTTGTCGATTGTCCGTTGCAGGATCGTCTTAAGAGTTTTGTTTACTGCCTCGACCTGTCCATTGGCCTGAGGATAATAAGGAGACGAATGTTCCTGCTGGAAACCCAATTTAAGGGCTAATTCGGACATTAGTTGATTCTGGAAATGACTGCCATGGTTAGTGACAATCTCTCTCGGGATACCGAATCTTGAGATAATCTGATTAAAAAGGAATAATGCTACCGTTTCACTATCGTTTTTATAAGTGGGCATGGCCTTGGCCCACTTCGTAAAGTAGTCTACAACCACGATAATGTACTTGTGATTCGCCGCTGAAGGTGGATTACAAGTTGTAAAATCGATACCCCACTTAGTAAAAGGACCGACAGTGACAATGGGAAAAAGAGGAGCTGGATGTGTGCGCATCTTCCGAGTATATATTTGATAGGGGTGACAACGTTTGACCGCTTCAACACAGTCTTTGAAGAGCGAAGGCCAAAAATAGCCGGCACGCAAGATACGCTGGCTGTAGCAAGCCCTGATAGATGACCACCACAAGCTCTACTGTGGTAGTCATTGAGCACTGACTCTGCTTCCTCTAAGGTTAAACAACGTCGAAGGATTGAATCAACCCCTCGACGATATAATGTATCACCAATGATAACATAATTTTTGGCCAGGTGACGTAATTTCTAGCGTTCATCCTTAGAGAAAGTAGAGGGGAACTTCGAAGTCTGGAGATAGACAATGATATCTCCATACCAAGGGTCGAGTGAAGAGATGAGGAATAAATGTTTGTCGGGAAAAGTGTCCTCATAAATAGTATCCTCTCCACAAGGCAACTCGGAAATTAGCTCAGCAAAAACCATGGATTTCTTAGAATTGGCGGACAAGAACTCAAGATCAAATTCTTGTAAAATGCCTATCCATCGATTGTATTTTCCCCCAATCACTCGCCTACTGAGGACAAACTGAAATGGATTGACCGCCGCTAAGACAAAAGTTTTGCGTAGCAAGATATAATGACGGAGTCACTGGACAACATGGACAACTTCCAAAGCCAACTTCTCAACTGGAGAATAACGAAGTTCAGGACCTATCAAGCCTCGGCTCAAATAATAAATCACATGCTCCGTGAGAGCATCATCCTCCTGAACGAGAACCATACCAATGGTTGATTCTGCCACAGTGAGATATAAAAGGAAGTCCCTACCATAATCCGGTGGACTCAAAAGTGGGGTAGAGACTAATGCCTTTTTAAAAGCATCGAACGACCGCTGCGCAAAGTCGTCCCACACAAATGGAACTCCTTTGCGTAGCAAACACATAAACCCTTTAGTGATCTCGACATAATTCGCTATAAACCGTCTTAGGAAATTAGCCTTCCCTTAAAGACTTTGAAGTTGCCGAATTGAGGATGGGGGAGGCAACTGAATTATTGCCTCAACCTTGAAGGGATCAACCCGAATCCCTTCATTTGACACGATGAACCCTAATAACCGACCGGACGTAACCGCGAAAACGCACTTGTTGGGATTCAACCGGATTTTATAAAAACGACATCGCTCAAAAACCAATCGAAGATGACTAGGGTGATCAGTTCTCTTTCAAGAACGAGTAGCGAGATCATCCAAGTATGCTTTGATGATATGTTTAATGTCATGGAAAGCATATGACATGGCCCGCTGGAAAGTAGCTCCAACATTTTTAAGACCAAAAGGCATCTTTCTGTATGCAAAGGTACCCCAGGGACATATAAAAGCTGTCTTATGTTGATCTTCAGGACGGATAGAAATTTGATTATAACCGGAAAAATCGTCCATGAAGGAAAAAATCTCATTACCTGCACACTCGTCAATAATCTGATCAATAAATGGTGTGGGGTAATTATCTTTGGGACAAGCTTTATTTAGGTCCCTAAAGTCAATGCAGACTCGGATTGTTCCTTGCTTTTTATCCACAGGGACTGGATTAGAAACCCAATCGGTAAGAGGAACAGGGTATATAAAACCCGCCTTGAGCAACTTCTCTACTTCAGCTTTAATGGCTGCTGCTTTCCTAGGATTAACCGGTCGAAGCCTTTGACGAACCGGTTTGGCGTTTTCATATGTCTTGATCTCATGTTGAACTATAGATGGATCAATGCTAGGAATTTCTTCATAAGACCAAGCGAATACATCTCGAAATTCCTTGAAAAGGTCGGTGTAAACTTGAATTTCCTCAGGGGAACATTCAATTCTGATGAAGACATTCTCGATCATGTTAGGGTTTGTAGAGATGTTTATAGGTATCGTTTTTGAAATCACCTACATATTACCTTCGGCACGAAAGTGTGCTGGAGCCAAAGGATTTGATACCGTACAAACATCACTAGTAAAGAGCTCGGAGAACCTAGATTCTACTTCCTACAATGGAGGAAGAAAATACGAACGATGGTGTAAGTCTTCCCAAGGTCAATCTATACCCATCATTGCTTCTAGGTTTGCTTTTTCAGAAGGTAAAACCGTATCTAAGTAGTCCAGTGCGGAGGTAGAATCAAGTGTCCAGGCCTGGGCCACATCACCATCTAGTTCCTCCTTAGAAAAAGGAGTAGAGTGGTCGTCTACAGAGTTAACAATAAACTGGTATCTAAGCTCAGCTTCAGACATAGGAAATGCTATTCCATTAACTTGTCCTTCAGCTAATGTGATCATAGGTGAAGGAAAAGTCCAAGGGTCTGAAAAATAATGAGTTCGAAAGAACTCTTTTTGAGGAGACTCCTTAGATGATGAAACGACATTGATTCTAGCAACAGGAGAGGGAAAATCAAAGGTACCCATCAATGAGGAATACATCCCAACTCCTAGATTCTTAGTAGGCAGACGAGGGTTATCCACTGAAGGCACAATAGAGTCAGAAGTTGCTTGAGGATTGACTGGACAATAATCCAATTGATCAACCTTAACGATTTTCCCTTCATGAGGAAAGCAAATGACATGAAAGAGAGTCGAAACAATGACGTCCATTTCATATACCCAGTTCCTTCCTAAGAGGAGATTGTAGTTTAGGTTAGCATCAATGACTTCTACTTCAATATTAACGACCTTTCCCCCAACACATATGGGAAAGGCCGGGATAATCCCATGTGGCTTATGAGAATGTCCATCGAATACAGTCAGGATGGTAGGTGAAGGAACAGTCGACGACGATCCAATAGCCTTCTAGCATGACATCGAAATGACGCACGTGGAAGCTCCTTCATCAATAACGGTATGAAAAATGTTAATTTTATGGTATGTAGACTTTATTTGGAAAGCCATATGATGAGGGAGTCGCTTTTTGACATTCAACATGTCAAACGTGGGCACTAAAGAGTTAGTTGGATCAACTGCCCCAATCTCTGAAAGTAAAGCACTTCGTTGAGCTGGACACGACTGGAGCACCTCTAAAGCAGACATGGTGCATGGAATCTGAGCCATATCCTCAACAATGGAGTAATTCTGGGTAGCCCTAGCATTAGGATTAATAGTCGCGCGTTTAGCGGAACCTTTCGGTATCCGTGGAATAGTCTCGACAGGGGGTCGCTCAATATGAAGGTCGGTATTTCTGGGAGAAGTTTTGTCCTTGGAAGTTTCTGCTTCACCATAATCATGTGACTGAGTGGCCACATGGACATTAGAACCCATCATGAAAACATTTGATGATTTTTCCCCTTCCTGGCTACCCCCTATGGAGGTACCAGGGTTCGAACTCGTGCCAGCAAGAAGTTGCTACCCTTGGGGAAAAAGGTTGGTTAACACAGCTTGAGAGCTAGAAGTCCCTTGCTACCCTAACAAGCGTTGAGCATCTTGAATCTTGGGGCAAAGATGAGTTAAATGGTCTCCATTGCATAACTTGCATGGAAACTTGACTTTCTTTTTAGACTCATTTCAACCATCACCAGCATTATTGTCAGATTTATTTGCATCAGCCTTCCCATCCTGACTCTTTTCCTTACCTCGTCCTTTCTTTTTCCCATTGGAATTTTGATTTCCTTTGGCGTTATTAGATTGGACAACATTAATCGAAGAGGGTTGGGAAGACGAAGGGTTAGACGATGTGACTTGGTTGTTAGAAGCAGTTTGTAAAGACAACTGCTATAGTTGGCTCAACAAGTTCACCGCATTTGTGTCTACCGATCCAACGATACCATCCACATGGGGACCTGGCTTCAACTTGGCTATATCAACCTTAGACCCAAGAGCATCAGGAAAGATTTTTTGTAGGATCCCAAACTGAGAGTAAATCAATTCTAATTGCTGGGCCCTAAAAATAGCTTGCTCCTCAGAATAGACTCTGGACATGGAGACATCCTTAGAGATTTCAGGTTGTAAAGATTTCAAAAACCATTTGAGACGGTATTCTAGAGGAATTTCGGCTTTAATGAGCCTCTTTCTCCGTCTCCATTCCTGAATGTGATCAGAAATGTGAGTTGCCGTATCTTGACGAAAAGTGGCCAGAAGTTCAGTTTCGGCATCATAACGGACAGGCAACTGGAAATGATTTAAGAAAATATTAGCTAAGTCAGCGAAAGATGTAAAGCTGCCCCCTGGCAACTCTATATACCACTTGGCCGCATTACCAGTTAAGGTGCGTTGAAAAAGTCTCAACCTAATCGAGTCATCAATAAGGGAGTTTGATGAGCACCACAAATGGAATGTGGTTACATGGTCTCCTGGGTCTTCACCGCCCTTCCCTTCGAATTTTGGAATGTATGAAGGGAGTTTGGTTGGGACCAGAGGCCAGGCCGGGTTGTATTTGATTGGATCGTTTGTTAATTTCGTGAGATCTGGCAGGTTCAAAGTTGCCAGAAAAGGAAGCTTAGGAGGACCTTGGGGGTTCCACCCTGACTGGGCAGAGCTCACAAAGTTCTGAAAAGATTGGCCTGGATTTTGAAAGGCACCAGGATACCCGAAGTATCCAGCAGAACCAGTTCAACCAAAAGGCAAGCCTTGTGATCCAGCGAAACTCAGAGTTTGACCAACTTCGGCCGCATTACCTCCATAACCGGCGAAGCTTCCTCCTAAAGGATTATAAGGAGTCGATAACCCTTGATAAGGATTCCAAGCAAAAGCTAAGGGAGGAATACTTTGAAATGAACTAACTGTGGAGTATGGCCCATTCCCTTGTTGGCTGAAAAACGGATTACCAATTCCCATGCCACTAATCGCAGGGTTAGTCCAACCTTGGAAGGGATTGCTGCTTTGTCCTGTAGAAGAAAAAGGCATAGATCCTACTATCGGGTTGGAATGTGGTATATGACCACTTCCGAAAGGAAAACCCTAAAATGAAGTTGATCCACCCATCATGGATGTGGAGGCACTAAACGGAACTGATGGAATACCCTGTGAATGGGTGCCAAATGGGAAGAATCCAATACTAAAAGCATTGGCTTGGGAATTTCCACTTGTAGAAGGAATGGAGGTAGACCCAACAAAAGATGTGCTAGAAAAGACCCAAATAAAGATGCAGAGGGGAAGGAAATAGTTCCTCCCCCTTGTACTGATGTTGGAGTCTGCATAGTTGTAGCACTTGTAGTAGAAGCCATGCTTCCAGTAGTGGTCATCGATGGTAAGTGCGTAATTTGACCTGGAATTGATGGTCGATGCATCAGAGTCCCAACGTATCGTAATACTTCTGGATAACTAGAAGGTAAGGGAGAATTCGGAGCCGCTAATGACTTTGGGAGTTCTTTTATCTCTATGTTATCTTCCGTCTGAAAGAGAACTCGAGAAAGAATCAGAGTGTTCCTCTCTTGTTCTGTGGAAGTACCAGGCCTATTCTGAACACTGATGCCCCCGAGAGGAGGATCAATGCCCGATGCGTCAGCTGCCACGGGATGAAACCCACCGGCAGTATTCCCTCTGCGCCTTCTAGGAGAAGGCTCTAAACTTGGTGGTGAAAGACCACGAAGTCTTCGAGACCGTCTAAGTGATCTAGCTAAAGACTCAAAAAATTGAAAGCTATGCCAACTAGGAGCACATATCACACACTAAAAAGTCCCTAAAAGATATCAGCCAGTCAAACAACTTTCGAGTATTTTCGCTCCAGGTGATGAGGACCGGACACCAAAATACAAGAAAGTGAAGTAAGGGGCCTTCCGAAGATATTTTGAGATAATGATGGCCCAGTCCTATCAGCGAAGGTAACAGAGGAAGTTACACTGACCTCCTAACAACAACCTGCGCCGATGCAAGCCCCCAAGCTTCGCAAGGGTGCCCTTCAATAGTACCATTGAGAGTGATACAACGTCGACCTCAGGTGCCATGGGATTCCCCTCCGCATCCAACTGTGTAGATCCCTAGGAGTAGACACTAAGGTTACCAACTCATATCAGAAGCCAGGCGGAACAGTCTTGAGGTTAGATCTGACAAGTAGGAGAGGGGGTATCTCTCTTCCTTGTCTTCAAAAACCCTTGTGCTTAACTCCCAGATCCAGAGCTTTCCTGGTCTCCCTAACGCTATTGGATTTTAAATCACTATTCAGACTCCTATGTTTGACAATTTAAATGGCCTTGGAGAGTTATCTCTCCACTCGCCTAATCCAAGGCCCTAAAATATCCTAAAACTTGTTCGTGTGTCTAACTTGACAATTATAAAAAGTTATAGTATATTTTAATTAGCACTTGTTTTTAAATGGGTTGTTCTTTAAGTCAAGGGATAAGTGGAAGTGAAACTAGTGGTGTTTTGACACAAAAGAAATTAATAAAAACCAAATTACATGCAAATGCACTTGTTTTTGTTTTTCGATGAAAGACATTTCTACTGGGCTCAGAGTAACTTCAAAGAAAGCAACAAATTTTTCTTTTCTTTTTTTTTACTCATGCTCCACACTCACAAAAGTTAACAAAACTATGGATGTCCTAAAAATATGTGCAAATTTATCCTAATGCAACAAGTACATGCTGATGCAAAACTCAAAACTACTCTTAAATGAAGAAATGAAAGTTACTTGTTTATCAATATGATTTGCCACTTAAAATGTTTAGATGGAATATGAGTTGCTAATGCTCATTTTCGTCTCTACACTAAAAGCAAGTTTCAAGACAAACAAAAATGCACTTTCATTCACTAAAAGAAACTAAATCAAAACCAAGTTCAAGAAAGCAAAACCAAGTTTCAAGAAGTTTTCTTCAAAAGCAAAACAAAAATTGACTTTTCAAAAGTGCTCTAAGCAAGACTGGAACTTTATGATCGAAAAATAGGCAATGAAACACTTTGCGAGTTTGCAACACAAAAAAAGTGAGAACTCAACAAAAATGTTTATCAAAATGCTCTTAACAATAAAAAGGCAGCAACAAGAGCTTCGCAATAAAGACCAAAGGATTGAAAAGACAACTTTCAAGAAAGTGTAAACCAACAACTTTTGAAAAGCAAGAAAAGCAGATGGTCATAAAGATATAGTTTTGACATGCAAATCAAAAATTCACCAAAACAAGATTTGACACAAAGACTGAGATCAACCTTTTGCCTTGACAAAGCAAAGCAGCCAAGACTCCTAACAAGAAATATTGTGTGCTTAACAAAAACGATGATGCTTGCAATAAAACCAATAAGACCAACACTTTCCAAAATCAGAGAGAATTTGAAATCATATACTTGCTGTAAAACTAAAAACTGACACAGAAAAGTAATTGTTCAGGACTAAATCAAACCAGTAGACAAACCTTTAGAAACAAAAAGATTTGAAAAATCTTGAAAATTACAAGATATACGCGACTGTATTGATGTACATCTACGTGTATAAGCGACTGCGCCTAATGAAACCTGCGTATACGTGGGTTAACTTAAGGAAACATGCGTATATATGCTTTTGTAAACAAGGAAAATAGCGTATATAAAAGATTTCAAGAAAAAACAAAAAACAGTCTGAAGAAACTGACCAAACTTACAATTCAAGTTCCTGTAGGAACAGACTACACAGTAACAATAAGCAAACAGATAGCTGAGCCTTGATTGGCTTGAATAAACCCAAACTAGGAACAAAAATACTGTTGTCCCCAGTGGAGTCGCCAATTCTATTAAGGGATAAATTCCCCTAAGGTCTTGGGTTGATACCCTAGTAGATCAGAGGTTGTCTATACAGAGAAACACACATTCCATACAACCATAATGCTAATATAAGCAAACTATATGATAAGGGGCGTACCTGGGGGTCCTTCATTTGAGAAGATCCTACCAGGGTCCAAACCCTCTTGGATTTCCTTTTGCTCCTTCAACCTACAAAACAATCAATTCAAGAAGGTACAACAGTATATGGACTAAAAATCATAAAGAAATAATCTTCATAATATATTGAAAGGTAGTTAGTTATGCAATTAATCAACCATTCATATATGAATCATAACATGGATATCATAAACATGAAGAAGATTTATATCAGGAACAAAGACAGGCGCTTCTTTTATTATAGACAAATAAAGTACAGAAAGGAATAATTTCACCTGATTCGTCCTCTCGCAAGCTCCAAGCGGAACCGTCCTCCGGATTCGTCCAGTCTCAAGCCTTTAAAAAACTCCTTCCATGACTTACTCCATGATATCTCAAGTAGTAGATAGACATCATCACACAAGGAAACAAGGGTTTCCTGTAAATGGGGGAAGTGAAGGAGGCACTAGGATCTTTAGACCTGGTTAGGGAAATCTCAGCATAGTAACCTTTCTCTCTCTTCTCTCCTCCCTTAGGCCTTCCCATTGAATCCTTTTTATACTTCTCCCAAAGTAGTTTTTTAGTTGGGAATTCATTGGGAACAGTTGGGCCACGGGCACTAATAGGTGATCAGCAGGTAAAACCTGCGATCTCCACCCGAAATTAAGGAGATTTAATTTTTTTAAGTGTTTTAAGACATATACGCAGGTTGGGTATACACAGACCCGTGTACACACACGTTTAGCTCAGGGAAATGTTGAGTATAGGGAATAAAACACAGTTTTTTAAATTTTGGACCAGGTCTGGAAGGAGGGGTTGCCCTAGGCCATAAGTGCAGCATCACAAACATCAAGAGTGAGATTTGGAGCTATAACAATGTTGTAGGTGAATAGTCTTGACCTCTACATGATGTGAAATCAAATGATACTTTGTGTCGATGTGTTTGGTTCGATCATGGAATTTGGGATTCTTGGCCAATTTTATTGCAGAAGTATTACCAATCAAAAGAGGAGTATAGTTCACTTGTTTCTCTTGCAAATATTCAAGAATTTTACCGAACCACACAATCTCCTTGGTTACTTCTGCAGTCGCCACATATTTTGCTTCTGTAATGGAATCTATTGGAACTAACTATTTGTGTGATCGCCAACAGACAACTCCTGATCCAAGACTCATAACATATGTTGAAGTAGACACTCTATTTTCTTTATCTTCATTAAGTTGTGAATCGAAATATCCAATCAAGTTGAAGTCATCCACTTATGGGTATTTGAGTCCAAAATCTTGAGTTCCTTTTGAGTACTTTAAAACTCTTTTTGAAATAGGCCAATTTCCCTTACTAGGATTTTGAATAAACTTTGAAAGGATTCCAAGAAATGAAATATCTAGTTTGGTAGTGGTGAGGTAGATAAGAGTTTCCACAAGATGTCTATACTTAGATGCATCCTCAAATTCATTGCCTTCTTTAAATGTGAGCTTCATATTTTGTTATATTGGAATGGACAAAGGATTGCATTCATCTGTGCCAATTTTTTTCAAAAATTCTCCAATGTTCTTCTTTTGAGAGAGGAATATGTATCTTGGATGTTGGGTCACTTAAATGCCCAAATAGTAATGAAGTCCCAAATTTGTCATCTCAAATCCTTTCTTCAATTCAATCTTTATGGATGTAATATAATTTCACTGTTCCCTGTTATCAACAGATCATCTTCATATACTACAAGATAGACAATAGTTTTTTCAAATTTCTTGAGAAATAAATTTGCATCATCAAGATTAAAGTGTTTGAAGTTTATTTCCGAAGATGCTAAGTCAATTTTTCATACCAAGCTTGTAATGGTTGTTTTAGTCCATACAAGTATTTGAAGAGTTTGCATACTTTTTGGTCTTGTCCCTTCACAACAAAACCTTCTGGTTGAGACATAAGAACATTTTATTTCAAGTCTCCATTCAATAAAGCATTCTTTACATCCATTTGATGGAATTTCCATCCATTCTGAGCAGCTAAGGTAAAGAAAGTCGAAATGGTGGTCCATTTTATTTTTGGGGAAAAAGTCTCTTCATAATCGACACCTTCTTTATGTGCAAATATTTTTTCCATGACTCTTACTTTGTGCTTTTCAAGTGAGCCATCTAATTTAAACTTGTTCTTAAAGAACCACTTACAACCAATTGGTTTGGTTCCAAATGGAGGGTCCCCCAATTTCCATACTCCATTCTTTATTTGAGCATCATACTCCTTTTGCATTTATTCTTTCGATTCATAATGAGAAGCAACTTATTTAAAGGAAGTTGGTTCAAAATTAGTAGAAAAAATTAATTTAGAATCATAAGAAAACTCAATATCATCAATTGAACTAGAATTATCTACATCACCTCCATTTTTTTTGGGGAACTTCTAATTCTAGTATTTCCAACCTGATCAGGATGAACACTTTCAAGTGTCTTAACGAGACATTTTGGGGGACCATTATGAGATGGTACAAGCTTCTATGTTGATTAAGATAGGGCTGCATCAATATTTAGCCTTCCAACCCTCTCAATAGCATCACTCAAAGGGTCTTCTTGATCTAAATAACTAGCTGGAACTTCATGAGGGGGAGAGAGTGCTTTAGAATGAGATTCCATAGATTGATCTAGGATAGGGATCCTCGCTTCAAGATATGTAATCTCCGATTATCAAATTCATGATAAATTTTTCATGAACGATTCTTTCCAAATGATCAAGTTGTCGCTCAACAATATTGCGAGTCTTCGAAAATTCAAGAAAAATCACATCTATAGACAATATAAAATTCTTATTTACCTCATCATAGAGAAAATATAATTTGGTGGTATATGAGTACCCTAAGAAAATACACTTTCAACTCCTTTCATAAAGTTTACTTCTCTGTTCCTTAGAAAATCAAGGCATAGCAAGTGGAACCAAAGAACATGAGATTCCTTACCGAAGGAATAGGGCCACACCACATTTCATAAGGAGTCTTGTTTTTGAGAGCATGAGATGGAGGTATGTTTTTTATATATACTACACATAGAATTGCATCAGCCAAAAACATCATCTTTACATTTTTGAAAGACACCATTGACTCACGAACCATATTTAAGATAATCATGTTCATTCTTTCAACTACACCATTTTGTTGAGGATTGTATGGTACAATTGTTTGATGTTGAATCCCATGTTGGAGAATATAGTTTTCAAATTCATTAGAAGTATATTCTTTTCCATTATAAATATGAAGAGAGCCAATATGTGATTTTACAACATTTTCAATCCACACATGAAAGTTTTTGAATGTTTCAAAAGATTTTGATTTACTTTTCAACAAATATACCCAACACATCTTGGCGTGATCATCAACAAAATTCATCATATATTTATTTCCATTTGCAGAAGGAACATGCATAGGGTCACACAAATCAGAATGAATCAATGCAAACTTTCTATGTGTTTTGGAAATAGAACCATGAAATGTTTTTTTTTTTTGTGTGTTTCCCTATGATACAAGCATCATGTTGCTTCAATTTACTTAGAATAGTTGGAAAACAAAAAATACCATGTCTTTTCAATAAAGTAACATTGTCATAATTAAGATGTCCAAATATTGCATGCCATAGAAGATTTGATGGAAATGTACGTTCATTGTACTAAGAACTTTATCTAGAGTTATGTTCACAAGAATATGCTCATTGTAGCTTCAACAATCTTTCCTCCTCTATTCTAGTTGTTAGAACACTGTAATTTCCCTAGGCTGAAGAAGCATTGCAAAGGTAACTACAAACCACTTCTAGGTCAGAATCTAGCCCTTCTGACTTGGAGAGGGCTCTCTCACTTAGATTATACAACAAATATGATATTAGGCTAGGTAATAAGCTCAACAAAGAATGATTTTCAAAGGTTCGTTGATGAGAAAAAGGGCAGATCTATTAGGCATGGAGTCATGTAAAAAAATATTTTTGTCCAATGAGATGATGTAAAATTAGAGGGTTTCTCCAAAGGGGCAAGGTAGGTAGCTTTGGTGGTGGATTTAGATCAAATTTCTGTAGGAGGTGAATGTATAAAGGGTGAAATACAAACACATTAGAGCATCAAGTCATGGATGAATTCTAAAGTGTTTCTTTAAGCTGAAAACATTGATAAGTTGGCAAACTAAAACATGGAAACATTAAAGATGAATTCTTAATTAATCATTTGGTTTTCCAAGCAAGAAGATGCACATTAAAGAGATGTAAACAAATAGATGACTTACAAGTTCAAAGGAGCACAAGACCACCAAAATTCCAACTCAGGAATCCCTGTGAATTCCACCTCTATATTTCATTCATTCATTGGCAAAAAGTTTTTAAAAATATAGTGCACAAAGCCTTTTCCCCACTGGAACTAACTTTGAAAACCACTTAGAAAATCTCAAAGGTAAAATAATCTTTGCATCAAATTTTTTTTCTTACCTCCTTCTCAATAAAGGGCATCAAAATAGGGTTAGTCCTCCTTAACTTATGGTTGAATGGTTTCTATCCTTTCTTGATAGGAATGGTGTACTGAATGATGCTTGTATCATAAGACTTCAAGTATTCATATACCCATGCAAAGACATCAAAATACTCCTTTAGAATATCAACATATTTATGCTTCTCTTCAGGACCAAGTTTTGTACATATAGATTTTTCACCTGCCTATGTAGAGGCAGGGTCCATTTCAATTTGTATTTTTCCTTTTCAAGGATAGGCTCAACAACTTCCAATTGCCTAAACACATACAATGTCATTTTGATCCTTCTCTGAAAGCTGATCCACCCGCTGTTGTACTCCTTCAAGCTGTTCCAATAGCTTTAAATTCTTTCTGCTCATAAAAAAAATCTACTTTTTAGGTTGAACAATCTCCACTACTTTCATTTGTACCTCAGCAACATACCTAGTTCTAGGTCTCCTGGACCGCTCTACTGCCTCTTTCAACTCTTCCACGTCATTGACCATTTTGCCTTTGCCTTTGTCAACATGTGCCAATGTTTCCTTTGATGGCTCTTCTTCTCTAGGATGAATAGTTTCTTGAGACACTTTATGCCTAAGCTCCCTATTCTCCTGCTGCAAGTATGCTATTGTCACATGGGCCTTGTCCAACTGATCTTGTAACTCCCCAATTTTCTAGTCCTTTTCATCAATTTCCACTTCTCTTTGTGTGCTCTCTGATTCCATAACTTGAATTGGTGATGATGGAGGAACCACAGGTAATCTCTTGGCTGCAACTCTAGTTCTTGGCACCCTTACCACCTTTTCTACCTCAGGGGAAAATTGTAGCTTCTTAGCACTTTTCTTACCAACCAATTTGCTTTTAGTCAAAGGTTTCTTGATTGAGCTTGCTGCTGCAGGTGAAGCTTCTTTAATCACAACTGAAGGAGTGTCTTTCTTAGTCTTTTGACTATTTGAAGATTGGGCTTCCCATCCTGAAGAAACCAAGAACTCCTACCATGATTGCTCTTTCTTCTCAAGCTCCTTCATTACCAACAATTTAGTTAATGAAAAATGAAACAAACTGGCCTCAACTTGACTTCCTTTAGTTTGAACTCGGTCAACCATTTTACATAAACTCCTAAACAAATAATAGGGAAGATTCAAAGATTTCTTGCCAGTAAAATGCATTAAGAGCCTAATGTGATAGTGATACACCCTACTGAATCTCCCCTCACATGTGAAGTACCTTTGGATGACCTCTAATAGTTTTCTATGATGATCTTGTAAATAAATCCTTGGAACAGATGAACCATACTCTTTCTTGTGTTTTGGCCTGAGAAAATACTTGAAATCAATCAAATCAAAGTCCATTCCTTTGAACCATTCCTCTCCACTCAAAGGTATCTCAGTGGCCTCAGTTATTGATTGAGATGAGACTAGAAAATTCATACTTCCCACCTTTTCTTGTACACCATCAAAACCTTTAACAAATTCCTTGGTCAATTGCAAATAATATCCCTGAATTATCTCATAGAATCTCATACACCCTACTTGTTCAAAAGCCATCTTGATGGCTAGATCTACATTAATGGTTGTGAGGTCCTATGGTTCAAAACGTACAATGACTCCCCCTTTGTGTTTTTTGTCTTCTGGTGTTGACATATTTTCACTTTTGCAGCAATGGATATTTTGAATTTATGAAAAATTTGTTTGGGAAATAATGGAGGTGTTACAGCTTTTAAATATTGTGATAATATCTTAAAACACAACCCAACAATTTCACCAAGAATCACAACTGCATACTTTCTCAGGCAAACTCTATAGGACTCATAATTTTGTAAATGTTGGCAAAATATTAAACTAGGGAAAGTCACAACGCTAACGACCTCTAAACACCATTGAGCATAAATCTTAAGGGAAAAATCTTTGTTACAGTCTTTAGACCAAGGAAAAAATTTGCACGCAGAGGCGCTCATAGTGAAAAGGAAATTTGGCAACAATAAAAGAGGGACATATCTCACTATGTGGATTTGTAGCAGGTTGTGATGAAAATGCAGTGTAGAAGAGGAAAAAACACAATGAATTTCACAAAGACATTGATGGAAAGTTTATCCTATTTGCAAGATCTAAACGGTTTGCGTTAGCTTCAAAACAAAATTTTAGAGTTCTATCATGATTGAAGGATAAAGGGGAAACCAAATTTTCACCTGTGAGGGGATTTTGTTCGTCGATATGCGAGAAATTAAGCATTGTGTGGACTTGCGGTGCCCCTACCTCCCTTTCGCAGCAAAAGAACCAAACCTCTTGAGCTTTCTGATGCCAATAATGAAGAGATGAACACTAAGGTATAATAAGGTAGGTTCAAATGATCATGTTGAATGGCCTGGAGTGAGAGTGAACATGCTGATTGTGGTTAGGAGAGAAGCATCATGAATGCACAATGTTTTTTTTTAAAACACAACACATTGGGATTTGAAATGACTATCCTTTGAACGTTATCCCCTACTGAGCTCATAAGTTGTCCTTTGAAATAACATCCAAATTGATATAAGAAAACCTAAAAATCTTTGTCATGATCATTACATGATTGCTTTGATGAAGACATTATTACCAAACTTAGGTGGCCTACTAACTATGACTTAAGATGGGACTAAGCCACTCACACGAACTAAATACTTGTAACATGATTTTTGTACCCTTTTAGAAGTGACCAAAGACTTTTCATGATTCCCTTTGTAAGGAAAAACATAACTTTAGACGTTGGGATCTTAATCAAAATGAAAAATGTTGAAAATAGCAACAAGAAATGCTAAATATAGAAGTGCTAAATTTAGTACTACTATAAATAGCATTTCGGGATACCTTCCTATTTTAGTTAGTCCCTGGACTAAAATTGAGAAGTAAAATTCGAATTTTATCGTAGCAGCTATTTGTAAAATAATTAATTAATTCACCATGAGTTAATTAGTTTTGGAAAATCAAACATGAAGTCTATGTGAGGACATGCAACAATTTCTCCATTGATTGAGGAATTTATCCATCAGTTAAAGAGATAAGGATGAGTTGTAATTAGTTAGATTAGTTAACTGAGTTAAGTTAAGTTAGATTAATTCAAACAGTTTGTTGAATTAATTGTGAGTTTAGTTAGTTAATGCTTGCATGCATGTAACTACTGCTATCTAGATAACTGAATATTCTCTCATAAATAACTCATGCATGTTAGTTCAGTCGGAGACCCAGTTGAGATCAGAGGAAGGGACAATGTACTATCAGTTGGAGGATTTTTCCTATAAAGGAAACTCATCCATGCAGAAGGAATTATCTCATTCAGGATTAGGCAGTTAGATCAGAGGTTAGTGAGTGTGTGAATAGGCCAATCACACATGTGGAATCACTGGACCCCAAGAAAAACTACGCAAGGAAATAGGAGGCTTGGAGGGCTTGAGGAGGAGATATACAATGTCTATTTAGTTTGTGAGCTGTATTGTTTGATTGCAGAGAGAGCAGGATAGCCTAAGAGCTGATTCTTTTTGTAACTTGAACAAGATTTCCAGTTGTATGATAATACAGAGATTGGGGTTTTAGGCTGATGCTTTCCCTAGAGTATTTTCTGTGTTTCATGTGTATGATTTCTTCTTCTCTATTATATGTGTTCCGATTGATCTTGCTCAAGATCGATTAAGCTTCCGCAAGTTTGATAGTAGAAGTAGATTAAGTATTTTTCTTTAGTACATTGCATAATCAAATTAATCTATAGTGAGAATTTCTACATGGTATCTGAGCAAAAGTGATCGAAGGAGAGAACTGTATACAAGAAGTTCGAAGTTCGAAGTTTGAGGTTCCTGAATATAGAAATCGAGTTCTTATCACATCTCAATTTCACCAATGACGTTCAGCGTTTAAGAATCGGGTATGCCCTTGATGACGGCTCAAATTATATAGCCTGGAAGGATCGCATGGAAGCAGTATTAGAGGATAACGGTCTAAAGGACTTCATTGATCAAGAAGTCCCCAAGCTGACTAATGCTACTCAATTGGCGGAATGGAAGAAATGTGTGGCTAAAGCAAGGAGAATTCTTTTGAAGGGAGTTCGAGACCACATAGTCTCGAGTCTCCATGGGAAGGAGACACTGTTTTCAATGTGGAAAACATTGAAAGATCTATATCATAATAGCAGCGATTAGAGGAAGCTGGCGCTGAAAGACAAGCTTTGGAAAATCAAGTGTGAAAAGGGTGACACGATCTCTACATATCTGAACAAGCTCACCACCTGCAGGGATGAGCTTGGAAGTGTAGGGATCATGACCGTTGATGATGACATGGTGAGTCTTGCACTCCTCAGTCTTCCTAAGAGCTGGCATAGCTACCAAGACTCGGTTAATGGAAGAGAAAAATTGCCAGATTGGGAACGACTTTGGTTGGATCTGATGCAGGAGGAAATAAGAAGAAGCACTAGAGATGGATCCTCATCGAAGCAAGATGATGAGGAAAATCTAGCCTTAGCGAGTAAGGTGAGGAAAGGGAAAGGGAAGGCGTCCCATCCCAAATCCGGTTCTTCCCATGGTGGGAAGAAGTTTGACAAATCGAAAGTGTGATGCTTTCATTGTCATGAAGTGGGCCATTATTCTACGAATTGTCCATAGAAGAAATCCAAGAAGGGCTCCTCGAAGGGATCTGATGGTGAGGCACTGGCCTCATAGTTTGATTTGGATTTATCGCTTATCGCATGCATGGTTTCATCCATGGTGGGATGTGTGTGGTACCTGGACAGTGGAGCTTCATTCCACATGTCAGGTGACAAGAATTTTTTCAATACCTTAGAGGAGAAGGATCTCCAAATGCAGATCAAGATGGGCGATGATGGAAAGTATCGTGTTTCAGGTGAAGGTACGGTTGAGTTTTAGAGGGAGCATGGAGCTCCCCTCACCTTGACTGATGTAAAGTATGTACCAGGTTTGAAGAGGAATCTTGTGTCTGTCGCTATGCTAGAAGATAAAGGCTATGATGTAGTCATTAGTAAACGAAAGGTATTCCTAAGGCATATCGGTACTGGATAGACAAAGCGAATTGGGATTCGAGTAAAGAATCTCTACAAGCTGGAGGTAGACGACTGTGCTGCATTGAGTTCCAAAGCTGAGATGGTGCAGAGCCAAGATGTTGGCGAGCTATGGCATAGAAGACTGGGCCACTTGCACCATGGAGCCCTGAAGATCATGCAGTAAATTTCTACCAGATTACCCAAGGGAAAACTTGAGTAGACGAATACATGAAAAGGTTGTACCTTGGGTAAGTATGCGAAATCTTCCTTTCCGGATCAAGACAGTAGAGTTGGAGCAATCTTGGAGCGAGTTCACTCAGATGTTTGTGGACCTTTCTCTACAGCCTCCACCACTAAACAAAGGTACTATGTTATTTTTATTGATGATTTTTCTCGTAGATTCTAGATCTACTTTATGTAAAAGAAGGATCATACCTTCTTGAGGTTTTGTGAGTTTAAAGCCTGGGCAGAGAAATAATCTGGAAAGAAAATAAAATCCTTGCGTAGCGACAATGGTGGAGAGTATGTCTCCCAATAGTTTAAAGACTTCTACACGGCAGAAGGAATTAAACGGGAATTGACGACACCCCATAATCCACAACAAAGTGGGGTGGCAGAGAGGAAGAACATATTGATTATGGGAGAAACTTGAGCAATGTTACATGACCAAAGCCTACCACTACATTTGTGGGCTGAGGCATGCAATACAACAGTATACTTACAGAACAGAAGCTTGCACCGTATACTGGGAATGAAGACACCTATGGAGGCCTTTTTCAGGAAGTGACCAGATGTGAGTCACTTCCTAATCTTTGGATCATTAGTTTACTGTCATGTGACCAAATATGCCCAGAAGAAGCTAGATCCAACAACTAAGTTGGGAATACTTGTGGGGTACATGGATACACCCCACAACTATCAGGTGTACCTACCTACTAGTCAGAGGACAGTGGTACGTAGGGATATGAAGTTCAATGAGCAGAAAGCCATGCGATTATCACTTGAGAGGGAGCTCAAGTTGCATGCAGAGGAGGAACTTTCAATTCCTAAGGAGGAGGAGCCTCAGATTGATGTGGAGCAGCCGCATGCAGAGGATCTAGGAGTGGAGACATCCACTCATATTGAGACTTCCAGAGATGGGTGGAAATGCTCAAGGGAAGCTAACAGGTTGATGCTAGATGCGCGAGAGAATGTGGGACAGCCATCTTCTTAGCATAGACAGAGGAGGTCGCCCAAGCAGTACACTAGGTACATGGCCCTAGTTGGGGAGTGTGTAGATACCGAACCTTCTTCATTCGAGGAGGCAGTGCAGCAGCCAGTCTGGGTTGATGCAATGGTAGAGGAGTACGACTTTATCATTCGGAAAAGTGTGTGGGATGTTGTCCCAAGACCTCAGGGTAAGTCAGTGGTGAGTTCTAGATGGCTTTACAAAGTAAAGCAGGCAGCTGATGGTAGTTTCAAGAAACACAAGGCAGGGTTTGTTGCCCAAGGTTTCTCACAGGTCGAGGGGATTGACTATGATGAGACTTTTTCTCCCATAGCAAGGTACTCATCGATTAGATCGATGTTGGCACTATTAGCTCAGATGGAGTGGAAGATTCACTAGATGGACGTGAAGATAACATTCCTCAATGGGAAGATTAAGGGTGAGGTGTACATTGAGCAGGCAGAGGGTTTCGAGACCTTCGATTTTGAGTCGCATGTGTGCTGACTCAAGAGGGATTTGTATGGGCTGAAACAAGCACCCCATGCTTGGTACACCAGGATCGACAACTATTTCATTGGGTTGGGCTTCACCAAGAGTGAAGTAGATTTGAACCTTTATGACATCATGGTAGAAGGTAAACCATTGATCATTGTTATTTATGTCGATGATCTAATTTTGATAGGTGATGATCAGCTGATACAGTCTTGAAAGGAGGACCTTGCAAGAGAGTTCGAAATGAAAGACATCGGTCTTATGCACTAATTTCTAGGCACGGAGGTGTGGCAGAAAGATGGTGAAGTATTTGTGTCTCAAGGCAAGTATGCCAATGAGATACTCAGGCACTTTCACATGGAGAAGTGCAAGCCCATGCAAACTCCTCTAGTTGGGAATTGGAGGAAGGAGGATGCTACTTCAGGTGAGGTAGTAGTTGCTACTGTTTATCGGCAGCTGGTGGGTTCACTTATGTATCTGGTGAACTAGCTGAGTCAAGCTATGGTTCACTGGTTGAGTCAAGCTATGGTTCAGCCTACCAAGATGTTTTAGAAGGCAGCAAAGCATGTGCTGAGATACCTCAGAGGCACATCTCAGTTCGGATTGTGGTACAGACGGACAAAGGGAGTGAAGCTTCAGGGTCTCACAGATGCGGATTGGGCAGGGAGTCCATCAGACCGGAAGAGCACTTCTAGAGGAATCTTCAACCTTGGTTCAACTGTAGTTTCCTAGTACAGTAGGAAACAGAGATTAGTTGCACTTAGCTCAGTAGAGGCTGAATACATGGCTGCTAGTCAGGCTACATGTGAGGCCATTTGGATGCGGAAGATTTTAGTGGGATTGTTTGGTCAAAGGATGGATCCAATCGTGATCTATTGCGATAATCATAGTTGTATCAAACTCTTTGAGAATCCTGTTTTTCATGACAGGTCCAAGCACATTGATATCCGGTATCACCATCTTCGAGACTGTGTGGTCAAGAGGATCATGTTGTTGCTATATGTTTCTACCGAGGAATAGGGTGCAGATATTTTGATGAAGGCATTGTCAAAATGCAAGTTCGAGTTCCACAGAGACAGGATTGGGGTTACTGATAATCCCTTTCTTGTTGAGAGGGAGTGTTGAAAATAGCAACAAGAAATGCTAAATATAGATGTTCTAAATTTAGTACTGCTATAAATAGAATTTATAGATACCTTCCTATTTTAGTTAGTCCCTGGACTAAAATTGAGAAGTAAACTTCGAATTTGATCTTAGCAACTATTTGTAAAATAATTAATTAATTCACCATGAGTTAATTAGTTGTGGAAAATCAAACATGAAGTATATGTGAGGACATGCAACAGTTTCTCCATTGATTGAGGAATTTATCCATCAGTTAAAGAGATAAGGATGAGTTGTAATTAGTTAGCTCAGTTAACTGAGTTAAGTCCAGTTATATTAATTCAAACAATTTGTTGAATTAATTGTGAGTTCAGTTAGTTAATGCTTGCATGCATGTAACTGCTGTTATCCAGATAACTGAATATTCTCTCATAAATAACTCATGCATTTCAGTTTAGTCAGAGACCCAGTTGAGATCAGAGGGAGGGACAGTGTACTATCAGTTGGAGGATTTTTCCTATAAAGGAAACTCATCCATGCAGAAGGAATTATCTCCTTCAAGATTGCGCAGTTAGATCAGAGGTTAGTGAGTGTGTGAAGAGGCCAATTCACACATGTGGCATCACTGGACCCCGAGAAAAACTGCACAAGGAAATATGAGGCTTGGAGGGCTTGAGGAGGACATATACAATGTCTATTCAGTCTGTGAGATGTATTGTTTGATTTCAGAGAGAGCAGGATAGCTTGAGAGCTGATTCTTTTTGTAACTTGAACAAGATTTCCACTTGTATGATAATATAGAGATTGGGGTTTTAGGCTGAGGCTTTCCCCAAAGTATTCGTCTGTGTTTCATGTGTATGATTTCTTCTTCTCTGTTATATGTGTTCCGATTGATCTTGCTCAAAATCGATTAAGCTTCTGCAAGTTTGACAGGAGAAGTAGATTAAGTATTTTGCTTTAGTACATTGCATAATTAGATTAATCTACAGTGAGAATTTCTACAACCTTACATGATACACAAGCTATACCTAGACCTTTTAAACAATAATAATCAATGGATTCATGACTAATATTTACAATTTTGACCCTAGATACATAGCAAGACTAATAAGACTGATATTCCTAGGTATAGGACACTAACACCAATCATGAAAAATGTGTTGTTTGATGTTTTTATTATCTCAACTTGTTGATGAATTTGAACAAGGAACAATAAGTTTCTCGACATCTTTGGAAGGTAGAGTACATCATGTAGAAGAAAGTCAGGAAGTCCAGGTAGCTTAAGCTTGATGGTGCCAAGTTTAGATGGCTTGAGACTTGAGTTGTATGAAAAGTATACTACTCCATCTGCAACACCACTGAAGTCTTCAAACAAGTATTTTTTGAAGGTGATGTCTAAGGTTGCACCTATGTCAAGTAGCCATGCATCTTTCCAAGAAGCAAAATAAGTATGAAACATATCTTCAACTGCTCCAATATTCCAATGGGCAACAATATAATGAGTAGATTCAGGTGTTTTACCTTTGTCTTATTTTCATTGTTGATTGATTCTTTCCTAAGGTATTTTTCATGTGGATGCACCATGTCCCTATCTATTACAAAACATATAGCGGATATCACATTTTCCTCCTTAATGATATTTACCCGTCACACCTCTATTGTTCTTCCTTCCACACCCTCTTATACCACCTCTTCCTCTAGAAGAATATTGTGTCTGATTATTCTATTTCTGTGCAAGGAACACAACTTCTTCAGGGGACTAAGAGGTTTTCTTCCTCTTCCCAAAATATTTCTCCTATCCTAGAAACCTCTCCACAAGGGTGTCAAAAGTAATGTCCTTGAGTTGGGTACTAGCTTTTAAGTATTCAAGATAGTGAGAATATGTAGGATTGAAGGCCTTGAAAAATTTTGTGAAAGGGATGTCCATTTTAATTCTAGTAGCTTCTACAACATGCATGATAGCTCTAATTTCTGAGGCTAGGGACAAGGGGTCATTGTTCTTCAACTCCATGTTGAAGAGCTTAATCATCAACTGAATGACTTCCAATTTGGAGTGTGAAGGAAATAAATCTTTCAAATTCATTAATGCATCATAATAATTTGTAATTAGAATAATATAACAAATCACCTCTTCACATACAGAAGTGGCAATCAACACATAAGATTTGTTTTTCTTATTCTCCCATATGGCTAGCTCATTATTTTTTAATGTGGACTTGGTAGGTGCATTGTCACCTTCTCCTTCATAGAAAAAATTCCATAAGTCATAAAAGATAAGGATATGCTTGATATTAGACCATTCATGGTAGTTATATTTCCTAGTAAGCACAATTTTGACAATGGAGATGAGAGAATGCATTTTAAACAAATCTTTGGGCCGAGGTTGAAAAAAAATGATGCAATATTAATCTCTTTTCCTTCAAATGTTTACAAGGTAATATTTCTCTCATTATATATAGTAGAAAAAGGAAATATCAAATCTTATGCTAAAATATCTCCAAAATGTGTCGACATACCTTCTATCTGCATACTGGTTATTTCATATCTAATTTTTTTACTATCAACCGAATTTCCTTATACAAAGACCTTAAAATTGCATCACAACATTTAAACTAATATATTTGCACAAATAAATCTCATATCTTGTATTTATAGTAGAATTACCTTCAATGAATGGATCCAATAGAAAATCAAAATTCTGAAACATTGCATTGTGACATTTAAACCAATAGATTTTCACACATTAGCCTCATATCTTGTATTTCTAGTAGAATTACCTTCAATGCATGGACCATATATCAAATCAAAATTTTGACTACACTTGGGTCAATAGAGCTCCATTTTCTCGGTGGTTATCAAGCTACATAAACAATGGAGATAAGAAGAACGATCAACAATAGGTTGTTGCTAAATAAAATTTAGTTAAATAGACCTTTCCCCATGTAACACTCCCTCCCACCCCCTTGGGGTATTCTTGGGATGTGGAAGGTGTTACTTTAAAATTAACCCAATATTCAAGGTCTATTATGAAGATGGGGTCACAAGAGTCCTATTTTTGTCCAACCTCATCAAAACTCAAAAAAAGAATCCACCATCATGTTCAACTCATTGAGAGATTTCTAGAAATACAATTTTTATCTCATTTCGACTCCTAGATTCAAAGTTATGCCCATTTGAAGTTGAACTCATTAAACCCTGCCACATCAGTAGGTACTGCCATGTGGTGACCCCAAGTGGCCTACGTGACTCTACCACATCACCTGTAGTTGGGGCTACCACCGCATCATTTCACCTTCGCATCATCAACACACCTCCATGGATGGTTTAATCCAACCATTCACGATGCAACTTATATAACTATGTTAGTTACCGAGGATTTCCTCATCTATCGCTCTTCGTTAGTCTGCACCATTGTGCCTATGCTTGCATGGTACCCCACTAACAACCCTCCACGGAACTACATTAGCTTCCTTATATCGATATTCAGAATGTAGTAATTCCTTGGTGTTGACTTGAAGCCTTAATGGGGTGTATATTGGATTAAAAATTCATGAATATGGTTTTGCAATTCAATATTTCTGCAAAACTCCACCAACCTCCTCATATCAATCTTCAGAATGTATTAGCTCCTTGGTATTGACTTGAAGCCTTGATGAGGTGGACATTGGATTGAAAATTCATGATTATGGTTCTACAATTCAATATTTGTGCTCTCCAATTATAATAGCATACTCCCTAAATCAGATTCATTCTCAAGGCCATGATTCTCCTTATGTTCTTGATTTCCTTGGATCACCACATCTCTTTTAGGGAGATATTTTAATAGAATTTTTTGTAATCCTTTTATTTTTTCCTTGATGGATTTTTGTATAGCTTCCTTGACATTTTTCATTTCTTCTTTATTTTCATTCATCTTCTTTTCCATTTATATTTTAAGATTTTATTGGGAACCTGATAAATCCACCTTTTTCAACATATTACCATGCATTTCATTAATTTTCTTCTCTAATTGAGATAACTTAAATTCTAATTCTTCACATTCTTCATGAGTCAAGGATGAGCCTTTAGTAGGTTTAATTAGTGTAGCACCTTTCTTTGGAGGCATGTTAGAAAATAATAATAATACTCCTCTTTATCACATGATCTGTAAACTGTCGCGGATATTCCGTTACACAATTCCTCACAATAAATCTAATAAATTATACTTAAAAATATGAAATCTACATTATTTAGATTTTTTGATTTGTAAATTATTGTTTATTACATATGCATGCAAACTAAAAATATGTATTAAATAGATCAAAATGAAATAAGAACTCACAAACCACACTTTGAAACATAATATAACATGGGAAACCCTTCGTGGAGAAAATCTAGCTAGAAGACAAGGTGTTTCTGCTCTCTTTCTCTACATAGAAAATGGTCGCAAGTACAAAAAAGTATGACCCATGGCTCGTGGGATACTAAAATGCACAAATCTTGTCTATGTGCTCTGTACCTATCCCTCTTAGATTTTATGCTCGTGAATGGAACAAGTGCACTCTAAAAGAATGTAACCCCTTTTCCTCCTAGTGGCTCGGTTATAACACAACCCGATAACCTACTAGTGGTTAGGTTTGACTACCTCAAATATTAACCAAAGTTACAATGTGGACTCTTATAGAGTCTTCTTCATCAATAATCATGTGGCTAGCCCCTTTTCCATGAGTCATGGGGGTTGACATGGCATCTTCTTGAATTTTAATGGTGAAAACATGAAGGTGAACTTCTGAGCGACATAAATTTTGCATACAGACTCCGATTGAGGCGATTCTTGTACTGTTGGAAAGGTCACCATGTGTAGAATAGATAATAAATTTTCTAGGCTAAAGTGGCAAATTTTTACCCCTAAAAAATGTTGTTAATGCCTCAAAATGCTCCTGGAAGGTTTCAGATGCTAATTTACCAAACTAGGTCCTCCCAGTTAAATGGTCAGTTGAGTTGATTCCTCAATTTTTCCCACTTTGATAGAATTGATATGAATGAAAAAATATAATGATCCAATTTGGATCATCACAAATTTCATTGACCAAAAGAAAAATAATTGGATCTTCTAATCAACAGTTAGGTCACTTGTAAGTTACACACCTTTAAAACCTTAATTTGGAGAATATTTGAATGAATGGAGTTTTTATTCATAAATTTTTATACTTGAGCCCTCATGGGGTTTTATTTTATTTTTAATTCTTTGATATGTGTTTTAAGAAATTTCACAAGTGTGATCAAAATTTGATGTGCCAATTGAAAGTTATGGTAATTTTCCCAAAACTTGCTAATTGTTTGCCTCTTCCCACAAGCAAACAACAAACTTGTATAATGTGTCACATGCCCAATTATTGAAATATGATTCTAAAATCTGCATCTAAGGTACTTCTATATATCTCCTAATATCCTTGAATATTTCATAATCTGAAAATTCCTAGAAAATAAGATATATCAAAAAAACCAAGTTGACATGGTTAAAATGTATTTCAAGAGTATTCACAAACCCTAATCTACATAGGGTATAACTTCAAAATTATAGCGAAAAAAATTCTAAAAATTTATCAAGGTGTTCCACAAGATCTCTCTTAAACATGATCCAATTTTCACCCTCTAAAACCTCCCAACGAAAAAGAAAAATTTATTGCAAAAAATCCAAACTTTCCTATTTGAAATTGATTTCAGGAGCATTTAGGATGTCTGACTTACTAAAAACATATATTCGAAAACATAGTGAACCAAGATCTAAAAATTGAACTAGATGTTTGCTAATATTTCTCCTTAATGTGGTTAAATTTTCATAGTTTGGAACCTCCTCGAACAAAATTTATAGAGAAAATGTTAAACTGACCTATTTGATACTAATTTCAGGAGCATTTATGAACCCTAAATTATTTAGAGAATATGTCGAAAAATATAGCAAACCAAGATTTGGAATTTGAACTAGAAATTACTTAAGATTTCTCCTCACTATTCTCCAAGTTTCACCATCTGAAACTTCCCGAAAAAATGTTATAGCTAAAATTCCATGATGACTTGTTTGAAGCAACAAAACCCTAGGATCATGAGCTCCAATGCCAAATATTATGAACCTTGCACCTTAAAATGATAAGAAACCAATAATTACAGTCATTTTCAAGGCGGTACATCCTTTTACAATCAATACAATGTAAATGTAGGATTTTGTGAGTAGAGTTAATTTGATATATATTTTCTGAATCCATCACATTAAGATTTTGAATTGCCAATGTTTCAAACCAGCTAGTGTGGTTCATCTTTAGGGCGAATAGATGAAGAAAATATGATCCAACCAAAGGAATAAATAGGGAAAAACCTAAGGATTAAAGGGGAGAGGTCGAAATGTCAAAAGAAACAACCATTAGGTGGAAATCGCAAAAGAAAAATTCAATGGAAAAATATCATAATAAATACAAAGTAATAATAATTAAAATTATTTGGAATAACATTAATACTATTATTCTTAATAAAAATTGATCAAAACAGTATTCTAATATAGGAATTAATTAAATAAATAGTAGTGTATAAAAATATAATTATAATATTATAAATAAAATTAATATTAATATTAATATTATTAGATTCTAAGTTAAAAGTAATAAGACAAACTAATTAATAAATAATGTGACTCTTAAATATAAATAACTAAATAAAAATAAATAAATAAATTAGATTAGAATAAAATACATAAATTAGGTTTTTCTCATGTAGATCTGCGACTTTCGATGCAACCACCCCATAACCTTCTACTTGTGTTGTTGGTGATCTTTAGTATGAGGTAGCGCTGAATGGTACTCTCAGTGATACTGGAAGGGTGTTTTTAATGTCATCGCCTTCGGAGAAATGTTTTTTTGCATGTGGTCACGGGCTTCAAAATCACGTATGTCAATATGGGTATGGACTTGTGGTATTTTTTTGTCAAAGGAATCATTGCGAATGGATATGAGGATCTCCTATGTAACAAGCCCCTTGCAGTTTGTGTCGCTAACAGATATCTGGTTTGCAAGGAAAAATCATGGCCTTATGTCATGTTGTTTGCAAACCAAGAAGTGGCTTGGGGTTAATTGGCCTCATTGATCGGGATGGAGAATGATGAAGTTATGAAAGGCTATAGATCTATGATGAAAGGCTCTAGATCCATGATTTTAGGAAAGAAAAGAGCTATAAAGGTTCTAGATCCATGATTTTAGGAAAGAAAAGAGCTACATTTCAGAAAGGATGTCTACCGAAGTAGCAACTTTTATTAGATTTGAATCACAATCTACCCTTTTTAATGAATCCACCCTTTGATGTTTCTCATTGGGGCAATGTGCTTGTAAAACTATGGTGGCTTGATCTCTTTTCTCTTATAGAGCTATTCGTGGATAAGGTTATAGGGACTTCGTAGGTCTTGAAGCATGGTGTATAAATCCCTTTATACATGCATATATGGATGCAGGGCAAGATGTCCATCTAGATCTGGGATCTAATTGATCTATGTCAGATTTGGTGAAGAGACAAAAAGAGAATCGAAAATTTTAGATATTCATAAAAAAACCTCAGTGTAAATATATTCGTCTACTTGATCTGGGGTTTGGATCTAGTGAAAAATTTGAAGTAGACCATCCAAAACAATATGGGTATACTAGCAATGCTCCAAGTTTTGGAATATGAAGGAAAAGTGCTACGGGACTCTTACTAGCTGGAAGATTATGACATGGCAAATGAATAAACTATAATATTAAATCTGAGGATGCAACGAGGTTCTTCAGCCTTGAAAAACCCTAATACAGATCCTAGGAACCTTAATGGATCTATCTTGTTCAAGGACGAACTCAAAGGGAAGACTGTCGCTCAAATCGATCAACCTCAAAATATATTAGGACCTTACATTGCCAAGCAAATGGAAAAGGTTTTAGCAATGGACGTAAAAATTCCAGAGGTAAAAACTTACTTTACTAATCTACAATCCACTGCATTAATATGTTAGTTTAATGGTTTTTGGCTGAAACGAGAAGAATTACATGAATGGGTGTACTCTTCTTGGAGAAAAAAGTGTGATCTCTGCTTGTTCTCTAAAGGGTTATTCATAGTGCAATTCAAGATACAATAAGATATGGAAAAAGTTCTAAAAAATGAACAATGGTTTTGGGGTAGAGCTTGGCATTTTGTTACCCCATGGCTCCCTGAGTTCGATGCAACAAACATGGTGGTAACAATGATGACGGTTTGGGTGAGGTTTCCAAACCTCTCCCTTCCTTTTTGGAACGATTAGGTTTTGGAGGATAGTGGAAATATTTTGGGCAAATTCAAAAAATTGGACCTAGACAAAACTGTTGACCCCTAATCCTTGTGATTGGGTAAATATATGTAAATAAATAAATGAGAAATGTGAACAGTCATCGGGATATGAGCTGAACAGTCTCTCCCTCATGTATATAACAGACCTACCTGATGGAATAGATAATACGAATCAGTTTTTGCTTAATGGAGTTACTGCCGGGCCTGACATGGTATCAGAGCCAGCTCCTTTTTTTAGCTTTTGTGCCTTGTAACTCCCTTATCTGCTTCTCTGCTCTCCATATAATTCAATGTCAAAGTGCCTGTACGCCTATCTGACATTGCCTGTGTTCTATCTGCCATTACCTGTGCTCTCTATCCATAAACGCTCCATTTAAAAGCGCAGCTCCATACAAAGCCTGCTTCGTACAATACGCTGCCATTACCTGCTTGTCAGTTGTCTGACCTTTTCTATCAAGCCTGATATCCTGTGTAAACATACTGCGTTTGGCTCCCATATGTTGCTACGTTCCTCTGCATTTTGGAATAGAGCTGGCATTCGAACCGTTGCCTTCTTTTCTGCTAAGAACTGTAGGAATTTACAGGGTAAGTTCCTCAGAAAGAACACCAAAGGACACCGCTCACAAACAGATCACAGATCAATACACCAGTATTTTTGACGTGGTTAAAACCCTCAAAGAGGGAAACAGTCCACGGACTGAGCCAACGCGGCCACTTCAGGCAATTTTATTAATAAAAGAATGAAAATTTACATAAGCTTCTCTCATAGATGGATTACCCTACAAATGACCCTCCATGCTCTTTAAATAGAGATCATGGACCAATCAGGTGTTAAGCCACGGATCAAGTGTCGGTAATACCGAGGAGAGAATGAACCGTCGGATCACTACATATCGTGACCGTCGGATTGTAAGTTACAAAATGTACATAGTAAAGAAACACACTTTACCTAACTCTATACCTAACTCTATACTAGACCAAGTTGTACTTAACTATTTCCTATGTGTCAGAATATCCTAACATCCCCCCTTAAGAACAACTTGGGATAGGATTGAAGGATTTACAAATATGACACAATAGGAGAAGGAAGGAGGCACTAGAGCCTATCCCCCCTCAGTGACAACTTCCTGAACTCCAACCATAAATCGAAGTTTAGTGAACTTCGCCTCTGTGAGAGCCTTTGTAAAGATGTCTGCAACTTGATCATATGTTGAACAATATTGCACTTCAAGAACATGGTCGTGAATGAGCTGTCTGATGAAGTGCATGTGCAGTTCAATGTGTTTGCTGCATTGATGTTGGATTGGATCTTTGCATAGCTGAATGGCACTTTGATTATCACACCAAAGTGTAGTCGGATGCTGCTGCTGAAAGCCAAACTCTGACAGGATCTGACGAAGCCACAAGGCTTCCTTACTAGCTTCTACGGCACCACGATACTCTGCTTCTGCTGAAGAAAGAGAAATGGCACCTTGTTTCTTGCAAGCCCATGTAATAGGTCCTGAACCAAGAGTGAACACATAACCTGCAGTAGACTTCCGATCATCAGGGTCACCAGCCCAATCGGAATCAGTGAAACCAACCAATAGAGGAGCTGCTTCGACACTGTAATGAATCCTAAACTGAACTGTACCTCGAACATAACGAAGTATTCTTTTAGCTGCTTTCCAATGACTTTCATGTGGGTTTTGCATAAACCGAGCAACAAGGCCAATGGCAAAGGAAAGGTCAGGACGAGTATGGGTTAGATACAAAAGTTTTCCTACAAGTTGACGGTATAAGGTAGCATCAACTTCAGGAGAAGTACAAGTGACTGAAAGTTTGACTCCAGACTGAAAGGGAGAAGGGGCTGGCTTACAGTCTTCCATGTGAAAATGGCGTAGAATATCACAGGCATACTTGGACTGAGAAAGGGAAATACCTTCCTTGGATTGCAAGACTTGAAGACCGAGAAAATAATGTAAGTGTCCTAAGTCTGTCATTTCAAACTTCCTTTTAAGGCTATACTTCACATGGTTTATAAGGTTGGGATCACTACCAGTCAGGATAAGATCATCAACATAAAGAACAAGAATGATAAAAGACTTTCCCACTTTCTTGGTGTAGACAGTATTGTCAGAATGACACCTAGAGAAGCCAGATTCTAAAAGAAAGTTATCCATTTTGGCATACCAAGTTCGAGGAGGTTGCTTGAGACCATAAAGGGATTTCTTAAGCCGACATACAAGGCTGGAGTCTGTTTGTATAAAGCCAATAGGTTGTTCCATATAGATTTCTTCATGCAAGTCCCCATGCAAGAAGGCGGATTTAACATCCATCTGATGGACTTCCCATTTGAAAGTAGCAAGGGAAAGAAAAAGGTGGATAGAGTTCATTTTGGCAACAGGGGAGAAGGTTTCAGTGTAGTCAATGCCTTCAACTTGTGAAAAAACCTTAGCAACAAGACGAGCTTTATGTTTATCAACTTTCCCATCTGGTCCATAGTTGGTTCTGTAAACCCATTTGCATCTAACAAGTTTTCGTCCCTTTGGTAGAGGAACAAGATCCCATGTATCATTTGCCAATAATGAATGATATTCTTCATTCATAGCTGCTTCCCAATCTGGATGGCCTGAAGCTTCTGCAAAGGTGTCAGGATCATAATTCACTGAAGCTTGAGCCAGTAAAGAAGAGGCTCTCTCGAACTGAGAATGTGTGCGTCGCTGATCTGTAGGATCACCGGCAAGATCACCTGCTGCATCCCGAGTAGCACGGACCCATTTTGGAAGCTGAGGAGCTGAAGGAGGATCCTGAGAAGGTGGGGCAGGATTTTCATCCTCGCTTTCATCATCTGAAGAAGAAATATTTTCAAAAGTAGAAGAGATAGGGAGAGGTGGCACATCCGCCGAACTAGGCTCACAGGCCGATATATTTTCAGCAAACTTTACATCTCTTCTGATGATAACATTTTTGGACTTAAGTGGAATAAGTCTATATCCTTTGACATCTTCAGAATATCCAACAAAAATACATTTTTCACTCTTAGGTTCTAAAGCTTTATGTTTCTCATCTGGAATATGGGCCCATGTTTCACTTCCAAAAACACGAAAGTGACTTACATCTGGTTTGATTGAGCTCCATGCTTCTTCTGGAGTGATATTCTTTAAAACCTTAGTAGGAGTGCGATTTATTATGTAATTTGCACAGTTAATTGCTTCTGCCCAATAATTAAGACTAAGTCCTTTAGATTGAAGCATACAATTAGCCATTTCCTTTAAGGTGCGATTCTTCCTTTCAGCTACACCATTTTGTTGTGGAGTATATGGAACAATATGTTGCATTTGAATTCCATTCTCAGTGAAAAAGTTGATGAATGTGTTTTTAACATATTCTCCACCATTATCAGATCTTAGCTTAAGAATTTGATGTCCAGATTGTTTTTCAACAAAGGCCTTAAAGGCCAAGAACATGTTAAATACTTCACTCTTGAGTTTTAAGAAGTATACCCAAGTGCGTTTGGAGAAATCATCAATGAAATTTAAGAAATACTTGTAGCTAGAGAATGAAGCAACTGGAAGTGGACCACATAAATCACTATGCACGAGCTATAAAGGGGCTGAGGCATGCCAAGAGGCACGTTTTTCAAAACTGTCCCGATGATGTTTTCCGAGTACACATCCGGAACAAACACCATCTCTGCAAGATACCATTGGAAGACCTGTCACCATATTTTCTTTACATAGATTCTGAAGAGAGCGATAGTTTAAGTGACCAAATCGCTCATGCCAAAGTTTGCTCACTTCATCATTATGAGCAACAAATACTGAGGGAAGATTTGATGACCCAAAGTTGTGAAACTTATACAACCTTGTAGAATCATCAGCAATGCCAGTAGCTAAAATCTGTCTAGGATCTCTTAGGTCCTTAATTACAACATCATGAGGAGAAAATTCAACGATTTTACCTTCACCTGAATGGGTTATCTGATATACAGATAGAAGGTTGCAGGATAAGGTTGGAACACATAATACATCATTAAACTGACCATTGTCTAGATGAACAGTTCTAGTCCCTACAGCACTAAGAGATCTATCATCACCAACATATATATTTTTGGTGTTACAATCATTTAAAGAAGAAAACATGGCTTTGTTTTTGGCCATGTGATAAGAAGCTCCAGAATCAATGAGCCACTCATGAGAATGAGAAGAAGAAGATACATTTAGTGCATAGCCAAACCGAGATGCTTGACAACCACATGCAGAAAGTGCCATTCCTGAAGATGAAGTTGAAGTTGAAGATTGCTCCAAATGGATGTTATGCTTCTTCACTGCTGCTTCCAAGGCTTCCATCTTCTTAAAGCATTTGGATTCTAAGTGGCCATCTCGATTACAAAAGTTGCAATGTCTATCAGTCTTCTTCCCTTTGTTTTTATTTGTCTTATCATTTTGTTGAAATGATTTTTCATTTTGAGGCTGAAATTGCTTAGGACCCTTGTTTGGTTTAGGACCATTCTTTTTAGGATACAACTTCTTAGGATTCTTTGGATTTGGTTGCTGCTGGGCGGCTAACGCTTTCTTAGAAGAGTTTCCAAGATGAAGAATACCAAGGTGTAAGAGTTTTTCTTGTTCTCTTATTAAAGAATCACAAAAGGAATCAAAGGAAGGGGACTTGTAGGTTTGTCCTTGAGAAATGAAGGCTTCTCTTGTAGAATGGAAGGTGGAAACAAACACAGAATAGGCTGGTCCCAACTTAGTAAGAATGGAGTAGATAAGGCTACTATCTTCTTTCTTAACCTTAACACCTTCCAAGAGAAGTCTAAGGGTCTTGAACTTGGACAAAAAATCTTCAATACAAGAAAAATTATTGGGGTCCAATGTAAGCAATTCATTTTCAAGTTGATGGGCTTTAAGTTCATTTTTAATTCTAAAGACTTTAGTAATCTGTTGCAGTGCTTCATCAGGAGTACCAAGTTCTGCAATATGGAATCTAAGATATGGAGAAATAGACATCCCTATCAACCCACGTGCTTGGTCTTGCCTATTTTCCCATTTAGCTACCTTGTCTTCATCTTTCAGTTTGGTCTCTTTGCTTGTGGCTATTCTGTAAAGACCTTTACTTATAAGTAAATCCACAATGTAGGACCACCATTGGAAGTAGTTGGTGCTATCAAGAATAACTTGGCATGGACTTTCCATTTAAAAAAAAAACTGAAGCTATAGATGCTGAAACTAAGTGTTTCAATGGAAAGATCTCGAAAAATTAGGCTGTTTAAAAAAAAACGGTTCTGAAAACGGCTTCTAGATGAAGAAGTTATGGATTTTTGAAGAAAATTTGATGAAGTTGCCGACGAAGTGCGAGAATGTGCGGAAATGAAGAGAGAGAGAGAGAGAGAGAGAGAGAGAGAGAGAGAGAGGTTGATGCTTTGGGTTGCATGCTTGCTTTGAGAAAGCTCTTTTTCCCTACAAAACAAAAAACACAAAACCCAACACGGACATACAAAAAAAAACGAACCTTGCGGCTCAAAGTTAGCTTTAGCCAGAAACTAGATATTTTCAAAAACGAACCTTGCGGCTCGAAGTTAGCTTTAGCCGGAAACTAAATATTTTTCTCAATGTTTCTGATTTTTCGAGATCACACTAAGGCGCAGCGGAAAAGAGCATACGCATGAGAAAAATCCTTCCTTTCTGTTTCTGATTTGCCCAAATCGCACAGAGTCGCAGGGCAAAGAGCATATGAAGAAATGAAAGGTATAGATCCGGTAATAAAAAAGCTAAATAAATTGAAAACCAAAATAAAAGAGAGAAAATGATTGTAAACTGCAAATAAACACTGTATACCTCCAGATCTTAAAAATGATGCAGCTAGGGCTACTAGAAACCTTTTCGCGTAAAACGAAAGGGGTTCCTCATTGGAACAGATGCTCCCAACACAATAGAGTAGTCCTCTCGGCCCAAAAGCAGTCAAAAACAGTAGATCTAGGAAACGACAGTCGGATGCAGTTCTACCGGCTTCAGATTTGGATCACCAACGGACGCAGCCCTCAAATAGCTCCGATACCATGTAGGAATTTATAGGGTAAGCTCCTCAGAAAGAACACCAAAGGACACCGCTCACAAACAGATCACAGATCAATACACCAGAATTTTTGACGTGGTTAAAACCCTCAAAGAGGGAAACAGTCCACGGCCTGAGCCAACGCGGCCACTTCAGGCAATTTATTAATAAAAGAATGAAAATTTACATAAGCTTCTCTCATAGACGGATTACCCTACAAATGACCCTCCATGTTCTTTAAATAGAAATCATGGACCAATCGGGTGTTAAGCCACGGATCAAGTGTCGGCGATACCGAGGAGAGAATGAACCGTCGGATCACTACATATCGTGACCATCCGATTGTAAGTTACAAAATGTACATAGTAAAGAAACACACTTTACCTAACTCTATACCTAACTCTATACTAGACCAAGTTGTACTTAACTATTTCCTATGTGTCGGAATATCCTAACAAGAACGAGGTAATGAGCTTCTAACACTCGATTGTGTGTCTAGCCTCCATATCTGGAGACTCAGGTTGAATGTATTGAATGATGGCGACTCTTTTGAAAGCTAGCGACTCCTCTCCTTTGACAATCGGCCCTCCACCAATGGTTGAGAGCAGCGGAGCATGCTTGAAGTAGTCTTGGAGGGTAAATGCGCAATCTCTGTCTGTTTGGGGGTGACCCATGTGATTTTTCAGAACCTGCTCATTCTTTTCATCCTTCCGACCCACTGCCAACATCTTTACAACTCTATTAAGAGAGCTCAAACAACTATATCTAGAATGGTTGCTGCCCTAAACTCAGATCAGACAGAACTATAGTAACGCACTCCTGGTCAAGCTCTATCGCTGGTCCAACCTACTCTGTGGTTGCCTACCCTCTGTGGCTAAGACAGCCTTATCGAGTCTCGTATTGAACACCAAACCTCGTTCCCATTTGGAGTTTGGTGGAGATGTGAGGCTGAGTGGAGATGCAGGGTATCGTGGAGATGCGGTGAGCGTGGAGTCCATTGAATACACGGTTTACAGAAATGATATGTGTTAAATGCTGCTTTAGAGAAACGCTGTTTTACAAAAATGCTATGTGTTAAAACATTGCTTTACATAAACTTTGTTATATATACGCGGTTTTCATATCCACTTCATATATACACTGTTTTCTGAACACTCCCCACCATACTCCAGTCTTGAAGAATGTGTTGACCTACATGGTCATGACCATGGTATTTATATATGAAGATTATAGGGGATTTATATAAGATTTATATGGTGAAGTTTTATGAGATTTATATGGGGGATTTATATGAAATTTATATGAGGTTTATGTGAGGTGTATTTATATAATGATGGATTTATATGGGTCACATTGTGGATTTTAAATCTTTTGAGAATGCCTTTTTGAGTACAATTTTACTGTATATTGGCAGAAGTATTTTTTTATCAGCAAAAGTAATTTTTTTTACAGAATGCATTCAATCATATCCATGGTGGGAATAGTTCTCACTGGCAAGGAGAACTATCCTGAATGGTCCCATATGATAAAACACACCCTCATCTTCAATGAATTGTGGAAAGGAGTGTGTGTCGAAGAAGGAGACAATGACCCAGTATAGCCTACCTCAGACAAAGAGCTCGTCATTTGGGAAAACAAGAACAACAAAGCTTATGCATTAATCGCAACATCTGTAAATAAAGAGGTGAGTCGCCATATTTCATCATATTCAACTGCCTTTGAAGTCTTACAAAAGCTGAAAGAACTCTATGACTCACATTATGCACTTGAAGTTGTCCAACTCATGATTAAACTCTTCACTCTTGAACTGCAAAATAATGATCCTCTTTCTCTTGCATCTAAAGTAAAATCTATAATACATGATATTAAATCCACTAAGGTTGAATTGGATATTCCTCTTATCGCTTTTCTCAAGGCACTTTATCCTACTTACTCCAATTATCTTGAGTCATTGCAAGCAAATGGAAATCTCAAAGATATAACCTTTGACTCTCTTGTGAAAAAGTTTGCTGAAAGAGAGAAAGCTTTTGGAAAGAAGACAGCCCCTGAATCTTCTGAAGAGACTGTGTGCCTTGCTCATAAAGAAAAGCATCCTGCTCAAGATTCTACAAGAAGAAGAGGTGGACGAAGAGGAAGAGGAAGATATTTCAGAGGCAGGGGGGCAGACATTCTCAAGGAGAAAAGGCAGATTTCCACTGCATTCGCTGCAAAAGAAATGGATCACATGATGCCTCTACATGCAAACTAGCATGGGAAAAAATTGAGAAGAAAAGAAACCAACAGAAAGGTAAAACTGATGATACAGACAAAGGTAAAGCACCTGAATCCGCTCACTATGTTGTGGCACATTGTAATATTGGAGTAAATGAAGATTTATTTAATGCTTCACTTGCTTCCTGGAAAAATGATTGGTTGCTTGATTCAGGAGAAACCTACCACATGACTCATAGAAAATATTTTTTTGAAGATTTCACTGACAATGTTGATGGAGCAGTATACTTTGCAGATCAATCAAAAATCAAGCCATCAGGGCTTGGCACAATCAGGCTTAAACTGCCTGGTCTTCCAGACTTTCTTCTGGATCATGTTCTATATCTCCCACAGCTCAAGAGAAACTTGCTGTCCTTGGTCCACATCCGCCAGCAAGGTCACTCCATTCATATGTTTAATGGCAAGCTTGAGGTAAGAAAAGCATTTGACCACTCACTTGTCATGAGGGGAATAGAAGAAGAAAGGCTTCTCAAACTGCAAGGAACCTCTGCTCATGCACAACATTTCTCATACAATTCTCATCATGAAGAAGGTACACTTCCATCAAGTTTATTATGGCATGCTAGATTTGGACATTTGAACTATGACAGTCTTCGCTTGTTGAAGAAAAATGGTGTTGCTGGTTTGCCTACAATTCCTAGAAAACTTAAGCAATGTGATGTTTGCATTCTAGGAAAGCATAGGAAACAGTCTTTTCATGATTCACATTTAAGAGCACATAGGAAACTTGAACTCATTCATTCAGATTTATGTGGTCCAATGCCTGTTCCTTCTACAAATGGAAATAAATATATCATGACATTTATTGATGACTACACCAGAATGTGTTGGATTTATTTATTGAAGAACAAATCTGATGCTTTTCAAACATTCAATAATTTTCATAAATGGATTGAAAATGATGCACAATCTCATATTGGGTCTATTCACACTGATAATGGAAAAGAATACACATCAAATGAAATTGAAAACTATGTTCGCCAACATGGGATCAAACATCAAACAACTGTGCCTTATAATCCCCAACAAAATGGTGTAGCTGAAAGAATGAATAGGACAATCTTAAATATGGTATGATCCATGCTCTTCTTCAAAAATGTAAAGATAATGTTTTGGGCTGATGCTGTTCTATGTGTTGCATATATAAAGAATAGATGTCCATCTAATGCTATAAGAAACAAGACTCCATATGAAATGTGGTATGGACATGTTCCTTCGGTAAAGCATCTCAGGGTCTTTGGTTCCACCTGTTATGCTTTGATACCAAAGGTACATAGAAACAAACTTGGTGCTAGAAGTCGTAAGTGTATATTCCTAGGGTATTCAAACACCTCCAAAGCATACTGCCATTATGATGAAGTAAATAAGAAATTTGTTGTATCTAGAGATGTAATTTTCCTTGAATCATCCAAAACTGACAATGTTGTTGAGCGGCAACTTGATCGCTTGGATAGATTCACAAAAGAAAAATCATTTCAAGAATTTGATAATCAGATTCCACATCTTGAAGGGGGGATTCCTATACTAGATCAACATGTGGAATCTTCTTCTGAAGAACACTCTCCCCCGCATGAAACTCCAACAACGGATGATGCTTTAAGTGATGTAATTGATAGAATTGGGAGACTCAATCTTGATTCAGTCCCAACTCAATCAACGGAGCAGCCTGGACCATCTAAAAAAGGTCCCCCAAAGTGGGTGACAAAGACACTTGAAAGTGTTCATCTTGATGAAGTTGGAAAGACAGGAACCAGAAATTCAAACTGGCAAATGGAGGTGATGTAGATGACTCTAATTCACTTGTTGATATGGATGTTTCTTATGATTGTGAATTGAACTTGTCTACAGATTTTGAACCAACTTCCTTCAAAGAAGCTGCTTCTCATGATGAATGGAAAGAAGCAATGCAAAAGAAGTATGATGCCCTCATAAAGAACGACACTTGGAAGCTGGTTGATCCTCCATTTGGAACCAAACCAATTGGCTGCAAGTGGGTCTACAAGAACAAGTATAAAGCTGATGGCTCACTTGACAAGCACAAAGCTAGGCTTGTGGCAAAAGGTTTTGCACAGAAGGAAGGGGTCGATTATGAGGATACTTTTGCCCCCACAGCAAAATGGGCTACCATCCGGACACTCTTTGCACTAGCAGCTCAGAACAGTTGGAAAGTCCATCAAATGGATGTAAAAATTGCTTTCTTGAATGGAGATCTAAAAGAGAATGTTTTTATGTCCCAGCCTGAAGGATTTGCTGTGAAAGGACATGAACATAAAGTATGCAAACTTGTGAAGTCCTTGTATGGCCTCAAACAAGCACCGCGAGCCTGGTATGAAAAACTAACTGAGCATCTTATGAAACTCAATTTCAAACATTTTGATCTTGATGATGCAACTTTATTTGTCAAGAAGTTGGCAAAACAGTTGTATATCTTGTGGTATATGTAGATGATCATTTGATGACAGGGAACAATGAAAGCTACATTGCATCCATAAAGAAGGAATTGGGGAAAAGTTTTGAAATGACTGATTTGGGCTATGTTCATTACTATCTTGGCATTGAAGTAACCCAACATCCAAAGTCCATATTTCTTTCTCAAAAGAAATACATTGGAGATTTGTTGAACAGGTTTGGCATGACAGAGTGCAATCCTCTTACTACTCCAATGGGACAAAACTAAAGCTCACATCTACTGAAGGAAAAGAATTTGAGGATGCAACAAAGTATAGACAGCTTGTAGGAAGTCTCAACTACCTAACTACTACCAGACCAGACATTTCGTTTGCTGTTGGAATCCTCTCCAGGTTTATGCAAAAGCCTTGTGAGGGACATTGGTCTGCTGCAAAAAAGGTTCTAAGTTACTTGAAGGGAACTCAAGACTTTGGAATCAAGTATACAAAGGTAGACGACTTCAACTTGATTGGATACTATGATTTAGACTTCGATGGAGACAAGGAAACTGGATTATCAACTTCAGGATATGCTATGAGTCTTGGATCAAGAGTTGTCTCCTGAAGATCATGCAAACAATCAGTTCCAACAGATTCCACAACAGAAGTAGAATACGTGGTAGCAGCTGAAGTAACAAAAGAAATTGTGTGGCTTAGGAAAATTATTGAAGATTTGCAGGTAAAACAAGTACAATCAACTCCACTCATGATTGACAATGCCTCTGCAATAAAGTTGGCCAAGAACCCAAAGTTCCATGATCGAACAAAGCACATCAATACTAAATATCATCTAATTCGACATCATTTTGAGGCCAAAACAATCCATCTCTGTCATTTTTCCACAAATGAGCAAATTGCAGACATCTTCACCAAAGCGCTTGGAAGAGAAAAGCTTGAACGATTCAAAACGATGCTTGGACTCACCAACATCCCTTCAGATTAAGGGGGGGAATGTTGACACCTAATCCTTGTGATTGGGTAAATATATGTAAATAAATAAATGAGAAATGTGAACAGTCATCGGGAGATGAATTGAACAGTCTCTCCCTCATGTAAATAACAAACCTACTTGATGGAATAGATAATACGAATCAGTTTTTCTTAATGGAGTTACTGTCTGGCCTGACAAAAACATCAAAAGGTGTCTTTATTTTTATCAGGATATGTGTATTGATTGACCTCAATGAAGGTCTTCTTGATCATATTCTTATAAAACATGAAAAATTTCAGTGGAAAATTGTGTTCGACTATGAGAATACAACTTTCAGATTCCAAACTTACTTCTAAACAGGGCATTTGCAAAATTCTTGCCCAGAAGCAAAAAATGCATCATAAAAGAAACAGAGGCAAGCCCCTAAGCGACGGGGGTGCAAGTTTCCTAACAATTTAGAAGATGAGTAAGAAGAGCTTGAAGAAAATCATCCAAATTCAGATGTAAAAACTCAACCTAGAAGCCAATCAAATGGTGGTGAAGGGGATAGGTCCAGATCAGTGGATGCTTCCAAGAAGGTTACTGAATCAACAATGATCATAATTTGAGAGTAATAAAAAACAGAATTGCCCATGTAAAATGTTTCGAGAGGCATAAAGAGATCTCGTGTATATGAGAGATTAGACTCACACAAAGATAGCCCCCCATAGATAGATAAAAATAAATTGGAAATAGTAACAATTTCTCCCAATCAAGGAGTTTGGCGAAAGGTGGAGAAAAATAAATGAAAAAACTGGAAGCTAAGTCATTTTTATCACACTTAGCCCCGTAAAATTGATGTATTTTTTAGATAGTTTCTTATTCATATTGTGCATCAGTTGCAAGGATGATATGTTCAAATACTTTCAAGAATTTGCAAAATGTAATTGTGTTTTTTGTTTTGTTTTGTTTGTTTTTTTGCTTACATTTTTGTTTTGTTTTTTCTTTTGTTTAGGTTGAATAATATTACGATTTTTCTTTGGAAAAAATAATAAATAAAAATGGGTTGTAATATAGATATTGATTTAATGAAAATATAAAAAAAATATAAAATATAATAAAACAGGTTCTCCACTTTCCCCTATAGTTTCCAACTTGTTCATGGAAGAATTTGAGACAAAGGCTTTAGCTTCTTCTCAATTCTGCCCTACGCTTTGGAATAGGTTTGTAGATGATACCTGTGTCATTTGGCCCCATGTCCATGAGAAGTTAAAATTGTTCCTTCAACATATTAATTATCAATCTAACTCCATCAAATTCATGATGGAAGTCGAGGTAGATGGTATCCTTCCCTTAATTGATGTTCTATTCTCTAGAATGCATGATAGTTCCTTATCGCACTAGGATTTTCGTAAAAAAAACACATGGAGCAATATATTCATGCCAACTCTCATCATTTTCTGGCATAAAAATTCAAAGTTCTTAACACACTAGCTACCCTGCGATAAGGATTTTTGATAATGACCACCTGGAAGATGAGAAGGCCCATCTCCTAGAAGTTTTTGAAAAAAATGGCTATAGCAAGCATCGAGGTCTTAGATATTTTCAAAGAGCTAGTAAAGGACCTAGGATTAAAAACTTTGTCAATGATCAGGTTACCAATATTCAACTTCCCTTCATCCATGGAACCACTGATAATATTGCTCATATTCTTAATAAGAATAAAGTCTCTGCCACCTTTAAGCCCCATAATACCATTCATATCTCCCTTAGATCAGTAAAAGACTCAGTAGAACTTGGAGACATGAAAGGAGTTTACTCAATCTCTTGCTCTTATGAGATTCCATACATTGGGGAGATTAGATAATTAATCAGAGAATTCAATATCACGGTGCAAACTATAGAAGTTACGATGTATATTTTGTGGTTGCTCATGAAATTTTAATAAAAATCATAAGATCACAAGGCACAAACCTACTCTATTGCTCTGCGGAAAGTAATTCACAATCTAGAACAAAAATTTCAGACATGCAATAAGAAATAACACACATGCAAAAAGTATTTTTCCTAGGGAAAACAATCTGCTAAAAACCCCAATGCATGCTTGCATTAATATGATGAATAGAGATGTATTACAATTGCTTTGCTCAACTGCGCACAACCTGCAAGTGCATAACCTATCTCTATACTCATTGAGAAGCTCTGACCTAGACTTGGTCAATCTCTGCCTCCGCTTGAGTCCCTATTTCCTTACACAATTCCTTGAGAAATTAGGTCCCTATTATTTAGAAATTTCTCCAAAATGGATTGCGCAATTCCTCAGTTTGATCATTAGGTTGCATGCAACACCTGTACACTACGGAATAGTCTACAACTAAATTTACACCGCCTTGGAATATCCACCTCAACTGGGTAACTCGAATTCTCTTCATGCACTAGCTATTTTGGGTTAATTGATGAGTTAATTGGATGATCATTGAGTTTGACTGATGTCCCACTACACGACTGACCTTCCACTAGTTCCTCCAACAATTGGAACTAGTTTAATTGAAAATAACGTGAGATAACTGATTGTGATTGCTACAAATTAGCAATCAAACATGCTTAATTGAAATCTAACTCTCCAACTCGAATTTACTGAGTAAACTAGGTGACACAATCCATGTCACACAAGTTAACTGCGTCCAAGTTCTTTGTTGATATGGAAATTTATTTTTTCTCAATTTAATCAAGGCAAAATTAAATTGAGAATTTCTTTTTGCATTTTTCAATGTAAAAATCAAACACCATCGATCTCACTTCCTAGCTATAACTGAGCATGCTGAGAAAACTAAACGTCATGTCTGCATTGAGGATTCCCAGGTAATTGCCAGGATTGATCACTTCAAACATAGAAAGTTAAGGGAGGCCATCGAAATTGAGAAATAGACAAATAATCTTAACAGGGATGATGGTTGGAAAATAAGTAAAAGTTGGATTCCTTCTTTTTCTTCATAAATGACTTAAGTTCACTTCTTCTTTTAAAATAAATTTTCATATATATATACCCTAATTTATTACTTTATTTATTTGTTAATAATTCTTCAATATATTACTATATACTTTGATTTATATTTAATTATAATAATATATTAGAAATTATATAAAATAACATTATATATAATAAGTTTATTATAATATGAATATATAAATATATAATAATATTTGGATATTCATGTATAATGATAAATATAATATTTTTAATACTATTAGAATAATAATATAAATATATAATTTTTTTATAACATTTTGAATTTTTTAATTGATTATTTATTATATAATATAATAAAAAATTATAAATTGTTATTATAAATATTTGGGTTTTAATTATTTTTATTTTTTAAAATTGATTTTGATTTCATAATAACCAGTTTCTTATAACTAACTATTCTTTGCTAAATATTATCTTATAAAATAAAATCTTTAATTTCTTAGTAAAAGTGTACAAAATTCATTATAACATAACATCGGTCATGCATATTAATTTTTTTTTATATAAAACATATATAATAATTTTACTATAATATAAATATATAATAATATTATATAAAAATAAATATATATATTATATATAATAATTTTACTATAATATAAATATATAATAATATTAAGATTTTGTATAATGAAATATATAATAATTTTAGATAATTTTGGATTCAAACTTCTGTCATTTAAAATGTTTGGTAAAAATTCTTTTGAAATAATCACATACAATTTTTCTAGCATCAAATTAATTGGTTGATAAGACTTTTTTTTATTAAATTTTTATTTTATATATATAGATATTTGATTTGATTTGATTTTGACTCCCTACACCATTTTTATTTCTGATCTTATTTAATTTTTTAATTAAAAATAGTCTTTTCTTGTTATAATTTATTTTAATCATGTTAAATTTTATTTTATTATTCATTTAAATAGTTTAATTATTTATTAAAAGAAAATTTTATGTTATTATTCATTCAAATACTTTAATTATTTATATGGATATCAATTACTTTGTGAAATTATATATATATTTTAGAATTTATATATCTTTATTTAGTGAGTTAAAAATTTTATTTTATTATTCATTCAAATACTTTAATTATTTATATAGATATCAATTACTTTGTGAAATTATATATATATTTTAGAATTTATATATCTTTATTTAGTGAGTTATTTTTTTTCTTACATCTAGTATATATTTTTGGTTTACCTTTTTGACCGTTTTTGTCTAGTTTTTTTTGGTAAATGATTTTTTAACAACTCTACTTTTAATTTATATTTATATATATTAAATTAATAGTAGTTTCTAATAATTTATTTTATATTTATTATTATTATTTATTTTTATTTTTTTAAAAGTTTGAGTAGGACTTGAGTTTATATGTGCATTATTTATTTTGGGGGAAGGTAGCACAAGATTCGAACCCAAGATCCGGTTCGGTAAGACTTCATTCCACAACGATCGCCACTTGAGCTACCAAGCAAACATTATTATTATTATTAATGTCTATATTGATATTTAATTAATTTGGGATTTAGATTTTTGAAAGACTTGTCCAAAATAAAATGCTTCAATTATCATGAATTTTGGCACTATTCTACAAAGTGTCCATAGAAAAAGTCTAGCAAGAAGAACTCATGAGGAGCAGCAGCTGAAGCATTGGCACAGTTCGAGTTAGACTTCATTCTTATTGCATGCATGACCAACATTGTGATGGGGAGTGTGTGGTACTTGGACTCAGGTGCCTCTTTCCACATGACAATGTGTAGAGAGTTTTTCATTGACCTGGAGGAGAACGATCTATAGGTGCATATTGAGCTTGGGGATGACAGAAGGTACAATGCTAACGAGATTGATACAATAACCTTTAAGAGGGAGTCGGGATCCCCTCTTCGCCTCAAATATTTCATGTTTGTACCAGGCATGAAGAAGAACCTCATATCTATAACAATTTTCAAATACTGTGGCTATGATGTGATCTTTAGTAAAGGGAAAGCCTTTCAGAGACACATAACTACTGTACAGGTGAAGCATATTGGGGTTCGAGTGAAGAACCTATATAAACGTGATGTGGAAGATTGTACTACATTAAGAAGTAAGGTAGAGAAAGTGCAGAGTCACAATGTCAGTGAACTCTAGAATAGGAGATTGGGCCATTTGCATCATGGTGCCCTTAAAATTATGCCACAAAAAACCATTGGCCTCCCTTGAGGATCACTTGAGCAATAGGATGTTTGCAAAGGGTTGTCCCTTAGGGAAGTATGTAAAATCCACATTCCATGATCGATATAGAAAAGAAAATGCAGTCTTGGAGAGATTTCACTTTGATGTTTTTGGACCCTTCTCGACAGATTCCACTACTAGACATAACTACTATGTTATTTTTATTGATTATTTCTCAAGAAGAAGGATGAGACAATCTCAAAATTTGTAGAATTCAAGGAACTATTTGAGAAAGAGACCGATAAGAAGGTGAAGGCTCTCATGAGTGACAATGGAGGTGAGTATGTTTCAAATGAATTCAAGGAGTTTTGTGCCAAAGAAGGAATTCAAAGAGAACTGATAGTTCCCCACAACCCACAACAAAATGGGGTAGTTGAGAGGAATAACTGGAGCATTCTGGGAGCTATGAGAGCTATGCTACATGACCAAGGCCTGCCACTTCATTTGTGGGCAGAGGCATCTAATACAATAGTCTACTTGTAGATCCAGATTCCTCATCAGATTCTTGGTATGATTGCATCAGAGGAGGATTTCTCAGGGAGAAAACCAAATGTGTCTCATTTTAGAATTTTTGGAGCCTTTGTTTACTACCGTGTCTCCAAATATTCGAGGAAGAAACTTGCACCGACAACATAGTTGGGAGTTTTTATGGGTTACACTGAAACTCCACACAATTACTAGGTGTACTTACTTTCCCTTAGAATGACAGTTGTGTGAAGGGATGTAAAGTTTGATGAGGAGAATGCAATGAGATGATCTCTTGATAGGGAGCTTTAGATCCAACCAGAAAAGGAGCTTTTAGCTCCAAAGGAGGGGCCCCATGAGGAGCCTATGAAAGTTGTGGAACAACCAAATATGGAGGATTAGAGAGGAGGCATAGTGGAGACATCCACTCAAGCAGAACCATCCAAAGAAGGTAGAAAAAGAACCAGGGAAGCTGATAGATTAGTGCAGGATGCATGGGAGAATGTGGAAGCTCCTTAAAATTTGCGTAAGCAAAGGAGGTCACTTGAGAGGTATAATGGCAACATGGGTGTAATGGTTGAGCTTGTCTAGATTGAGCCATTCCCTTTTGAGGAAGCAATTGAGCAACAAGTTTAGGTTGATGAAATGGTGTGTTGGGTTGTCTTATATTCTTTCCACAACTAGCCTACCTAGTTAATGGGGGGGTAGAGCCCCCCACTTTGTTGCACCGATTGCATAGCGGGGGGGGTCCCAGGGGGTTTGAGGGGGGTGGGTAGCCCCCCTTTATGGGGTCAGGGGCAGCGTCCTGGGGAATTTTTTTTGGACCCTATATTAGGTGGGCAGACCTACCTATGGTTTTGTGCATGGTTTTCGCACATGGTTTTGGGTGCAATGGTTTTCGGTCCATGGTATTGGATGCTTCGGCATGTATAAATATGTAATGTAACATTGAAAGGAAGAAAATGAAAAATCAAGCTAGTAGTCCTGGTCTTGGGATCCAGGGGAAAATCTCTGTGTAGATGTGTTTTATGTGTTATGCTCTCGCATTGTTTATTCTCTATGTTTTAAGAATTCGTATGCAGGTAATTTGTGTACGGGGTTAAAACCTACATTTGGTATCAGAGCAGTTTTGGCTTCAAGGGGATGCCTTTGTTGCTGAGGGGTTTCACTGGGGCCTGTAGTAAACCTTGTTTAGTGGGAGATTTGCGGGATCAATTCTAGTGGTGAAAGAAGATGGCAAGCAGTGGAAAGATAGAGATCGAGAAATTTAATGGTAAGAGTTTTGAGTTGTGGAAATTCAAGATGGAGGATCTGTTGGTGGACAAAGATCAGTGGATCGTGGTAGATCTGGGTACTAAACCAATGGGAATGTCCGATGAAGAATGGAAGAAGTTGGATCGGAAGGCAAAGAGCACAATACGATTGTGTGTCTTAGATTCAGTATTGCTAAATGTATCAGGGGAAGCTATTGCGAAGGCTTTATGGGACAAGTTTGGGACTTTGTACCAATCTAAGTCTCTGGTCAATAAACTGTTCCTACGGAAAAAGCTGTAAAACCTGAGGATGAAAGATGGATACTCAGTGATAGAGCATCTGAACACATTTAATACTGTCATAAGTCAGTTATTATCTGTTGATATTAAAATTTTAGATGAAGATAAGTGCATCAATTTGTTGTGTTCTCTACCAGATTCGTGGGATAGTCTGGTTATTGCAATATGTATCAATGCAATTGCCTTGCAGTTTGATGAAATAGTCTCATCCTTGCTAATGGAGGAGATGAGATGGAAAAATATGGAGAGCTAGAATGGTGATGCCTTGTCTGTACGAGGACGATCCCAGAATAGAAAAAAAATAAGTCATCGAGTGGGAGATCTAAATCTCCAGGAAAAATTGTAAAGGTGGTGTGTTGGAAATGTGGAAAGGAAGGGCATTACAAAAGGGATCGTAAATCTAAAGCTCCTGAGAAAGGAAAGGGATCTATTAATGCTCCTTCTGCAGAGGCGAAAACCACCTCAGATGAAGGTGGAGATGTGTACTTGGCTTCTTCAAGTACACATGTAGATCACGAGGCATGGTTTATTGACTTAGGTGCATCCTTTCACTTCACTCCCCATAGAGAGTGGTTCTGCGAGTATGAGAAATACAATGGTGGTGATGTCTTCTTAGGAGATGATAGGAAGGCTAGAATTGTTGGTCATGGAAAAGTAAAGTTGAAGTTGCAAGGTGGAAGGGTTAGAATACTTCCGGGTGTTCTGCATATTCCTGCATTGGCCAGAAATCTGATTTTTGTAAGCAAGCTGGATGATGCAGGTGTAAAAACAGTGTACGAGAAAGATACCTGCAAGATGGTTCGAGGAACACTGGTATTCATGTGGGGAGTTTGGAACGGAACTCTGTACAAGCTGCAAGGTAGCACTATTTTTGATGGGTGCAATAGTTCAGTGGTTCTTGAAAGTGGAGCAGAAAATCTGGTGGTCTTTAGAGAAAAGACCATGCTATGGCATCAAAGGCTTGGACATATTGGAGAGAAGGGCCTTTGAATACTTCATGGTAAAGGTATGGTAGAACGTATGACTAATAACTCTCTATATTTTGATTTCTGTAATTGTGTATATGGGAAGCATAATCGGTTGAGTTTCCCTTCTAGTGGTAAGAGGGCGAAACAAATATTAGAGCTTGTGCACAGTGATGTGTTTGGACCTGTGAAGGTTCCATCACTGGGTAAGTCTGTGTACTATGTATCATTTATAGATGACTTCTCAAAGAATACATGGATATATTTCCTCAAGAAGAAATCTGAAGTCTTTGATAGGTTTAAAGAGTTTAAGGCTCTGGTGGAAAACCATATAGAGAAGAAGATAAAGGTGCTGAGGACAAATAATAGTGGAGACTTTTGTAACAAGGAATTTGAAGAATTATGTAAGAAGTGTGGTATAGCACGATAGAAGACTACTCCATTCACACTTGTGCAAAATGGAGTTGCAGAAAGAATGAACAAGACATTGATGGAAAGGGAAAAAAGCATGTTCAGTGGTGTCGGGTTAGGACAAGAATTTTGGGCAGAGGCAGTGGAGACAACATGTTACCTAGTCAACATATCACCTTCATTAACGTTGGAGGATATGACTCCACAAGAGGTATGGACTGGTAAGAAACCCTCTCCTTCACATTTGAGGCTATTTGGATGTGATTCATATGTGCATGTTCCATAGGAGAAAAGAACAAAGTTGGATAGTAAATCTGAAAAGTGCATCTTTATTGGGTATATGGATGGTTTAAAGGGTTATAAGCTTTGGAACCCAATAACAAGGAAGGTTGTGTACAACTAAGATGTGGTGTTCAGAGAGGTGAAATATGTTATTAAACATGAAGTCCAGCCAAAGGAACCTGAAAAGATAGAGTTTGAGCTAAAGGAGGAAGAGTTAGACTCTATAGCAGAAGAGGAATCGGAAGATGAAGAGCCACAAACTACGGGTGTGAGAAGGTCAGTTCGAGAAAGAAGGCAGCCAGAAAGGTATAGTCCATCTGCTTTCTGTTCAATTTTTTCTTTATCTATTACTGATGATGATCCCAAAACTGTGAAGGAAGTAGTAGATTCAGAGGATGGAAAACTCTGGAAAGAGACCATGATTGATGAAATGGAATCTTTGCACAAAAATGAGGCTTGGGATTTGGTGGAGTTGCCGATTGGAAGGAAACCCATTGGTAGCAAATGGGTGTTCAAGAAGAAGACAAATGTAGAAGGAAACGTGGAGAAATATAAAGCTCGGTTGGTAGCAAAAGGTTATTCCCAGGTGCCGGGAATTGATTTTGGTGATATTTTTTCCCTTGTTGCCAAGGTAGCTTCTATTATATTACTTTTATCTGTTGCTATTGATTTTGTTTTTGAGGTAGAATAGATGGATGTGAAGACAACATTTCTCCACGAGGATATAGAAGAGGAGATCTACATGAAGTAACATGAAGGCTTTGCGGTGAAGGGTAAGAAAGAACTGTTATGCAAGTTAAAGAAGTATTTTATGGGCTAAAACAGTCACCAAGGATGTGGTATCAGAAATTTGATACATTTATACGGGGACTTGGCTTCACCAGAAGCAAAGCAGATCACTATGTGTATTTTAAATTAATTGGTGACTGTGTTATTTATCTAGTCTTGTATGTGGATGACATGTTGCTGGTTGGAAATGACAAAGAAATTATCTAGGATTTGAAGACCCAATTTTCCTCCAAATTCGACATGAAAGATCTTGGTGCTGCAAACTATATTTTGGGCATGGAAATTAAAAGATATTGGGCCAAGAGGAAGCTCTAGTTAAACCAAAGGAAGTATGTTGAGACAATATTATAGAGGTTTAACATGCAGGATAGTAAACCGATGAAGGTTCCTATTCCTGTAGGTGTAAAGTTATATGCTGAACAGTGTCCCAAGACACAAGAAGAGGAAGAGGACATGTCCCATGTTCCATATGCAAGTGCAGTCGATAGCCTGATGTATGCGATGGTCTGTACTAGACCAGACATTACACATGAAGTGGGAGTATTGAGCAGGTTTATGTCAAAACCAGGGAAGGAGCATTGGATAACAGTGAAGCGGGTTTTCAGGTATTTGCGTGGCACTAGTGATTATGGTTTGTGCTACCAAGGAAGCCCACGATTGGACAAAGTTTTGGATATTGATGGCTTTGTTGATGCAGACTGGGCCGGAGATCTGGATCAGAGAATATCTACAAGTGGGTATGTGTTTAACCTATTTGGAGGTGCAGTCAGTTGGATGAGTAAGAAACAATCTGTAGTGGCATTATCAACTACAAAGGTAGAATACATGGCATCCACTCATGCAAGCAAGTAGTTTGGATGCAGAGATTGTGTTCAAGTATGGGATTAGTACAGGGGGCTATAAGGATAGATTGTGACAGCCAAAGTGCAATTTTCTTGGCAAAGAACCCTGCTTACCATTCAAAGACAAAGCACATTGATGTTCAGTATCACTTTGTGAGGGATATGATAGAAGACAAAAAGGTGTTTTTGGTAAAGGTGGACACTTTGAAGAATACTGTAGATGCATTGACAAAATCTGTGAGATCTGAGAAGTTCTCTTGGTGTAGAGAAAAAATGGGCATTGCAGGGATGGATAAATGACTAAGCTCTCCTGTGGCCCCCTGTGGAAAGAAAACAACAAGTGGGAGAATGTTGGGTTGTGTTATATTCTTTCCACAATTAGCCTACCTAGTCAACCGGGGGGTTAGAGGTGGGGTAGAGCCCCCCCCTCGTTGCGCCGATTGTGCAGTGGGGACAGAAACCCCCCTATCCAGGGGGTTTTAGGGGGGGCAGGTAGCCCCCCTCTATGGGGTTCGAGGCAGTGCCTCAGGGAATTTTTTTTTGGACCCTATATTAGGTGGGCGGACCTGCCTATGGTTTTGTACATGGTTTTCGCACATGGTTTTGGGTGCAATGGTTTTTGGTCCATGGTATTGGATGCTTCGACATGTATAAATATGTATTGTAACATTGCAAGGAAAAGAAAGAAAAATCAAGCTGGTAGTCCCATTTTTGGGATCCAGGGGAAAATCTCTATGTATATGTGTTTTATGTGTTATGCTCTCGCATTGTTTATTTTCTGTGTTTTAAGAATTTGTATGTAGGTAATTTCTGTACAGGGTTAAAACCTACATTGGAAGAATACAAATCCATCATGAAGAACAATGTTTGGGAAGTGGTCCCAAGTCCGACAGATAAATTAGTTTTGGGGTTGAGATGGATATTCAAGGTTAAACATGTAGTAGACAAAAGCATAGAGAAGTATAAGGTCAGATATTTGGCCAAAGAATTCTCTCTAGTTGAGGGAATTGACTATGAGGAAACCTTTGCTCCTGTAGAAAGGTATTCATCCATTAGACAAATTCTTGCACTAGCTGCGCAAATGATCCAAGTTGATATTGGTGGCCACCCACCTATTCCACTTGGACCCCCGCCATTGTTTCTTTCAGTTTCCTTAATCATATCACAATTTCAGTTTCCTTAATTATAGCACAATTTACTATTTTTGGCAGTTTTTCGGGTCCTGAACTTCCATTTTTTTTGAAAAACAAGTAGTTGAGAGTATATAAATCACATTTTCAATTGAAAGTTGTAGTCCTTGGATAGTTATTTCTAATGAGCTATTGTACGTGTCAAATGGAGATCGTATGCCAAAGTTACGAGCCCGAGAAGTTGATGTACCAATTTACCCCAAAAGGGCCCATAGTTTTGGCGCTTCATATCCTAGGGTTAGGTTTTTGAATGTTTAAGGGTTTTCCATTGTTTTTCAATGATAAATAGGCCTCTGAGCCTCATTGTAACACAATTTAGAGGCATGTAGCCGCCACATCTCTTCTCAAAGATAAGCTACCATCGTCCGAGTTAGTTTATTTCCATTTTGTATGTAAGCATATTTCAGTTATTTGATATTAATGAAATGAAGTTTTATTTTTGCTACATTTATGTGTTTATGTTTATATTAATATTTTGTTGCGTTCCTGCATAAGTCCATATCAATGGTATTAGAGGTCTGATATTTCTTCGTTTTTCTTTGCATGTCCCCAATAAGGTCAGGGTATAAGGAGTTAGGGGTCGAATTGCTTGAACCTTTGCAAGACCATCCTTGTAAATCTCAATGAACTCCCATGATGGAAGAAAATAAAGACGAGGGAGCAAGATATCCTATAAAAGTATTGCTGGAGGGGGCACTCGAGCGACACAGGAATGCGATGATAGATAACTTTTCCCAGATCCTTAGATGACTACCCATAGGCAATGCATCTTCATCTAGCAGCCACTTTGGAGGTGGCACTCCTTTTAAGGTAGAAGTTAATTTTGTCATTCCGATATTTGAAGGCTAGATAGATGCAAATGTTGTAGATAGGTGGTTAAATCTGTTGGAAGGATATTTTTCGGTTCATGAATTTTCCAGTCAAGAAAAGATTACTTGTTCACTCCTCAAAGACGCCCCCCATGTCAAGGATTGGTGGGAAGCCTACTGTGAACAAAAGGAGGAGAGGGAATCCTCGTTTTTTTCAGCTGCACCCACTTGGATTTCTTTCTGAGACACCATCAAGGAACAATATTAATCTGTTGGGAGCTACGAAGATAAATACATAAAGTGGACCATGTTGTGACAGGGAAGGGACCAAGATGTGTTGGAACTCACAAATTTTTTTCATGCCCTTCGCACAAAGCCAGGTATAAAGAATTATGAGTGGCATTTGGTACTCAAGTATCATGATGGTCTACATAATTACATCCATGATGAAATGAAGTTCCTAGACATCTCCTCGCTTGGTGCTGGATATCAATATGTTGTCAAGATCGAGAAAATTTTTAAATAAAATAAGTGAGACTTTGGATCCGTGAATTCGAAGCAAGGGAAAGGCACCCCCAAGTCACAGAGAAAAGGAAAAATCCAAGGTGGGGTGACCCAGGATAATCCGTCAAATCCGCAAGCAAAGAACAACACCACGAAGACAAATAAGGACACAAGAAAGTGCTATGAGTTCCATAAGAGCCCCACTCACAACATGAGTGAGTGTCGAGCCAAGCAGTCATTGGTGGCCGAGCTGAAGGCTTCCGAATCAGGTGCATGTTCTGACTCCGAGTCATAACCCAACAAGGGGAATAAAAAAGGGAAGCATATTATTGATGTAGAGCCCAGTGCCACCATTTCCACCACCAAGATCCAAAATATTGAGCCTGAAGATCTAGAGGAGGGAGAGTGCCTCTTCCACTCACAGATGTGGGTGAAGGGTTCCCCGCTACAGTTCCTTGTCGACATCAGAACCGAAAAGAACCTCTTTTTTGTAGAGTTCATGAAGTGGCTGGGCTACTCACTACACCACACCTGCAACCGTACACCATCGGGTGACTTCAATAAGGAAAATATCTTCACATTAGTTAGTAGTGTTGCCACCCCTACAACATCATCCCTTCATAGATGAGGTACTGTGTGATGTTGCACCTCTTGAATTTTGTGATGTATTATTAGGCCAACCATACTTGTGGAAGTGTCATGCTATGTATGAATCTAAGCCTCACACTATTACTATTACTTTGGGAAATAAGTTGTATAGGATACTGGAGGTATCACCGCCTACCACTATCTCTTTGATATCTACAAAGAAATGCAGTAAGATAATCTCTCAGAGGATGAAATTTGTCTTCCTCGTTATTCATCCTCAGGGAAAGAAGAATATTGTGGTCACCTCCAAAACCTCCCACAAAGCTCGTCCACACAACAAAAAAAAATGGGCAAGGTCATGGAGGAGTATAGGGACACCTTCACCTCACCTATAGGGGTACCCCTACACTGTCAAGTCAAGTACTCCATTGAACTAGCCCCATGAGCATTGCTACCCAATGGACCAATCTATCGACGCTTTGTTCTGGAGAATGATGAGATCAAAAGGTAGATTTAGGAGCTGTTGTAGAAAGGGCACATCAGGCCAAGTTCATCACCTTGTGGGAGCCCAACCATGTTGGTACAGAAGAAGGATGGAACCTGGAGGCTTTGTATTGACTGTCAAGTGTTGAATAAGATCATTGTCCAGAATAGGTATCTAATCCCACAAATTGATGACCTTCTGGACCATCTCAAGGGTGCAAAATACTTTAGAAAGATTTAATTAAAGTCTGGTTATCATCAGGTACCTATTGAACCCTCTGATGTATGGAAGACTGCTTTCAAATCCAAGGATGGCCTTTTCGAATGGTTGGTCATGCCTTTCGGGTTAACGAATGCCCTTGCAACCTTAATGCGACTGATGGATGACATCTTACGTCCCTTCACCAACTCTTTCGTGGTAGTGTACCTGGACGACATCTTGATCTTCAACTGAAGTAGGGAAAGGAACATACACCATATCTGACAGGTCCTCCAAACCCTGTGACAACACAAATTGTGTGCTAGTTTGGAGAAATTCACTTTTGGTATGACCCAGGTTCAATATATGGGGAACATAATTGATGAGCGAGGTGTGCATATGGACCCAACCAAGATACAAGTTATTTGGGATTGGCCAACCCCAACCACTCTAATAGAGATCCGTAGCTTTCTGGGTCTTACCAATTTCTATCGTAGGTTTGTGTTGGGATTCTCTCATATCACTTGGCCTTTTAGTCAAGTCACCAAGGGAGGAGTGAAAGCAAAGTTATTTTGGTATGAATCCCAACAAAAGGTGTTTTTTTGAGCTGAAGCATCACCTCTTCTCTGCAATAGTGCTCATTTTACCTAACCTACAACAACCATTTGAAATTGAGACAAATGCCTTTGACTATGCTATTAGTGCAGTTCTTACCCAACAGGGGCATCCGGTGGCATATCACAATGAGACACTTTCAGATACAATCCAGAATTATCCCACTTATGAAAAGAGATGTATTCCATTGTACATGTCTCCTGACAATGGAAGCATTACATTATGGGGAAGGAAACGATCATCTGTATAGACCATCGAACCCTGTAGTTTATATAGACACAAGGAAAGTTGTAGAACGATCGCCATCAGAAATGGTCCACATATCTACAAAAATTACATTTGAACATAAAGTATAAGAAGGAAAGAACCAACAATGTTGCAAACTATCTTAGCCAGCCACCAGTTATGGTGCTGACCACTGTGATCGACTCTTATGGGCATGAGACTTCGGGATTGCCGCATCTTTACAAGAGTGATCCAGAATTCAACAACATCTACAAGATGCTCCTAGAATGAAAGAAAGTTCCAGATTTCCACCTCCAAGGCACACTGTTATGCCACCTAGGACATCTCTGTGTTTCTTCAAGCGAGCATGCCAAGATAATTTGGGAGGCACACTATGGTTAGGTTGGTGGAAATTTTAGAATGGAGATGATTTGGAAGTGTTGTAGAAGATGTTGGGAAGTATATCAGGTCCTACATTTCCTACGCCATTGCAAAATCAATAATGAAGAAGTAAGGCGTATATACCCCTCTTCCTACTTGTAGTTATCCTTAGGAATCCATCTCCATGGATTACATGTCAGGCCTTCCTTCTACTAAGCATGGAAATGACTGTGTTTTCGTGGTCGTCAACAAATTCCCTAAGATGGCCATTCTAATGGCCTGTAAGAAGAGTATCATCGCAGAAGCCACTGCTAAGCTCTCCTTTGAATGAGTGTGGGTGCAGTTCAAGATTCCACAGTCCATTATTTCAGATCAGAACAACATGTTTCTGAGTACATTTGGTCGAGCCTTTGGTCGATGTTGGATACCAGGCACACTAAGTCCACGACCTTCTACACCTAAATTGATGGCCAAACAAAGGTCGTCAATAAGATGATCATGCACATTCTTGGTATGTACAACTCGAAGCATCCTCACACATGGGATGAAAGCCTCCCCTATGTCCAATAGAGCTACAACAAAGATCTCCATAGCTCAATTGACCAAAAACCCTTTCAGGTGGGGTTGGGATTCTAGCCACTATGTCCCATTGATGTAGCCATACCATTTGTAGCTACTTAGGTAGATTCAACTCATGTCCATTCCAAAGTTGACAGGGCTAAAAAATTCATTGAGTGCATTCAACACATCCACCATCAGGTCCATGACATATTGGACAGAGCCATGCTAAGTACAAGCAGCATCATGATCAACATCGGGTGCCACACAACTTCTAGGTGGGTGACAAATTTTGGTTACATTTGAAGGAGCGCCTCGCTGGGCCTAACCGCAAGCTTCACCCTCTCCGATATGGACCACACACCATCACCAAGGCTGTAGGAGATAATGATTTTGAGCTCAACATTCCACCATTCCTTGGCCTGCACCCAATTTTCAATGTGGACTACCTTCGACCATACTTTCCACCATTATTGGTCACATCTGTTGGCATTATGAGACATATGTTGTACTTGATGGCAACCCACTCATCTCAGATGATAAATTATAGTGCAACAAAGTTCACGCACTTTCATGAAGATAAAAGTTTCTTTCATGTAGAGAAAAGTTCACGCACTTTTATGCAGAGAAAAGTTTATTTCATGTAGAGAAAAATTCACGCACTTTTATGCAGAGAAAAGTTTATTTCATGTAGAGAAAAGTTCACGCACTTTTATGTAGAGAAAAGTTTATTTCATGTAGAGAAAAGTTCACGCACTTTTATGCAGAGAAAATTTTATTTCATGTAGGGAAAGGTTCACGCACTTTTATGCAGAGAAAAGTTTATTTCATGGAGAGAAAAGTTCATGCACTTTTATGTAGAGAAAAGTTTAGTTCATGTAGAGAAAAAGTTCACGCACTTTCATGCAGAGAAAAGTTCCTTTCATGAAGAGAAAATTTCACGCACTTTCATGGTTGGCTCATGGTATTAGTCCGACAGTTTTTGATCCTATGGTTTTTGCCCATGGTATTGCACCCAAAAGTGTTGATCTCACGCACTTTCATGGTTGGTTCATGGTATTAGTCCTATAGTTTTTGATCCTATGGTTTTGGCTCGTGGTATTGCATCCAAAAGTGTTGATCTCACACACTTTCATGGTTGGTTCATGGTATTAGTCCAACAGTTTTTTGATCCTATGGTTTTGGACCGTGGTATTGTGGAAGGCCTAAGACTATAAAAGAGGAAGGAGATCATTTGGCAAAGCATCATCGAATGAATTGAATATCTAATAAGTGCTAGATCTGAAATATTTGTGATTGGGTTATGGTGCAGATCTGGATCTGAATGAAGGAGGAACCTTAGCGCATAAAGAAGGATAAGTTCTTTTGATGGGTCATAATCTTTATGCTTGAATAATAGTATCTTTGCATGATTTTGATCTGTTATATGAGGCGCATGCTTGATCTATAAATCTGACAATCTGGGTTAATTAGTGTCTGAATATTTGAAAGAAGGAATTATCCTTTATAGATCTGCACGCAGGTTTCAGGTTATTGAAGTAGCGTATATCTTTAAATTATGATCTAGTTGCCTCTGTCTATTGCTGCAGTGTTCTGGGTTCAGAATTTGGTGTGTGGTTACTGTTACTGTGTTCTGGGTACAGCTGTCAGAGAAGTGTTTACTTGATTCAGTGCTAATTGGGAAAGGAGATTGTTTGATGCAGATATACTTGATGATTGATTGAAGTTCATGGATCTAGTCTGAAAATTTATGAAACGTGGTCCTTGGTAGAAAGAAAAGGTTGTAGCCTTCAGTAGGCCAGCACCTACGTACTAGTATCTCGGCTAGTACAAGAGCTAAGGGGGTTGTAGCTCCCTTCCAGGAGAAGCTGGAGAACGAGAGAGGGTTGTAGCTCTCTGCAGGTTGTAGCCTGCGTACTGGTAAAGGACTGCACCAGTACAAAATCATTGTAAAAGGAGTTTCTAATTGAAAGAAGATAGAGACATATTGCAGCAGGTGGTTTTCACCCACATTAGGTTTCCACCTTATATCTAGTGTTCTTTTGTGTGACTATTTGCTTTTCTTGTTCCTGCTCATTATTTTATGATACTGACATACAAAGTAATGATCAATATTTGAAGAATTATTCAAAGTATAAATAAGGAAGATATATTGAAAAGAATTTGATAATACTAATTCACCCCCCCTCTCAGTATTATTTCCAACAATTGGTATCAGAGCAGGTCCTTCTGAAGAAGCTTGATTGCTTGAAGGAAGATCTAACATCATGAGCAACTACGAGAGGGAAGCATCAATCAGGCCACCGATTTTTGATGGAACAAACTTCGTATATTGGAAGGTAAGAGTTACTGCCTATCTTCAATCTTTGGGTACAGAAGTATGGGACATTATAGAAACAGGGTATACTTTTCCATCAGCTACTCCTACAGATTCAGCTGAGAAGAAGAAATATGAAACAAATGAAAAGGCAGTTAATACTCTTCTAGGATGTCTATCTCAATCTGAATTCGTGAAGGTTATGTAATATAAATCCGCAAAAGAAATATGGGACAAGATTGTTTTGAGCTACGAAGGAGATGAACAGGTAAAACGTGCAAAACTTCAAACCCTCAGGATTCAGTATGAGAATCTCAGAATGTATAATGATGAAAGTGTGGCTAACTATTTCCTTCGGGTAGATGAGATTGTTAATTGTATGAAAAACTTGGGTGAAGAAATAAAGGAGGCTGTTGTGGTTGAAAAAGTCCTAAGATCATTGTCCCCCAAGTTTGAATCTAAAGTGTCTGCAATAGAAGAAAAGGAAAATCTACGAACTCTTACTATGTCTCAGCTACACGGAATTCTAACTGCTTATGAAATGAGAAAAGGAGGTCCATCAGACAGGAGAGAAGCTATTTTTAAAGCTTCAGGCAAAGGAGACTACTATGAATCAAGTCACGTGCCAGAAGAAGAAGAAGAATCAAATTTTGTCAGAAATCTTCAACGGGGTACTGGAAGGTTCAGAGGTAAGCTACCTTTTAAATGTTTTGCTTGTGGAAGAGTAGGTCATTATGCTGCCAAATGTCCTCATAAGGATAAGATTGACAAAGGAAAGGAACCTGCCAGATGGAACAAGAAACAGAATGCAAATAAGAAAAGCTACTACACTCATGAAGACAATGATGGTCTATCAAATAGTGATGAAGATGAACGAGGTAATGACTATAAACTTTTAATGGCATTTGAAGATGATGATTACATGGATGCTATAGATGTGGATAGTTTTTATGAAGAGATTTCTAGACTTAAGACATGTATAGAAGAAAAGAATATGATCATTGATACTCTACAATTTCAAATTGATGAAAAGGAAAAATATCTTGAAAAGTTAGAAGGTGAAATTGTTGGCCTTAGAAAAGAAATTGAGAAAACAAAGGCTATTAATCTTAAGTTTGTCAAAGGATCTGAAACTCTAGATGAGATCATCAATGTACAACGTTCTCCGCTAAACAAGACAGGTCTGGGGTATAATGGAGAAACATCTCAAGCATCCACCTCAAAGAGTTATCTTGATGCAGCAAGAAGGAATGAGCAAAAGCACAATGGAGATCACCAGGTAAAGCAGGGACGAATTACATCAAGAACGAACAAAGACTATCAGGTAAACCAGGGGAAATCTGTCTTAAGGATGAACAAAAGCTACAACCAGCCACAGGTAAAATCTTCTCAATTTGCTTCAAGAATGGATGACAATAGAAATTACAATCATTTGGCCGGTAGATTTGATAATTGCAGAAGTTGCTTTAATGGGCAATGTTTCTCTTGCCATAACTTTGGTCACAAAGCAGCTCAATGTGTTGCATATAAAACAATCATGACTAGAGAAGCTCAAAAACAAAGAAGTACGATCGGGATTACAAAAAGGACCTATAACAACTTTTCGGCTCTTGAAAATGAAGTTGAATGTTCTATTTGCAATAACTTTGGTCATGAAGATTCTGAATGCAGGAGCAGGTTTCAACAAACAAAGGAACAAGCCTCAAGCACCAGAACATGGAGAATAAAGGAACCACAAACAGAAAGATGTGGGATAGCATTTTATGCAGAAGGACAAGAAAATCTATGGTACATTGACAGTGGATGTTCGAAACATATGACAGGTGATAAAGAAAAACTTGAATCATATTCTGCTTTAGAAAAGGGAAAGAAAGTATCTTTTGGAAATGATACTCCTGCAGCTATAAAAGGAAAAGGCACTGCTCAGTTAAAAGAAAAGGTCAAAGCTGGAAATGTTTTGTATGTTGATGGATTGAAGCATAATCTTCTAAGTCTCAGCCAGATGTTTGATCAAGGAACCGAGGTGATATTTAGATCAAACGGATGTCGTGTTCGTGATCTTGATACAGGTGAAACAGTGATCAAAGGTAGAAGAACTCCAAATAATCTATACATATTTGAAGAAGGACAACAACATTGCTATTTGAGCAAGGATGATGAACACTGGTTATGGCACCGGAGGTTGGGGCATCTAAGTTTTTCACAAATAAGGAAAGAATGCAAATATCAGGCAGTTCGTGGTCTTCCAGATATCAAAATTCCAGACAACACCATATGCAAATCATGTCAGTTTGGAAAGCAAACCAGAACTAACTTTCCAGAGAAGGAAGGATCAGCTAGCAGGCCTCTTGAGCTAGTCCATACAGATGTATGTGGTCCATTTAGGAAAAGGACACCTCGAGGAGAAGAATACTTGATATTATTCATTGATGATTTCTCCAGGTTTGTTTGGTTAGGACTTATGAAGCATAAAGACGAAGCATTCGAGAAATTCAAATCCTTCAAAGCCTTGGTTGAAAATGAATCAGGTTACAAAATTAAGTGCCTCAGGTCTGACAGAGGTGGGGAGTTTACCTCAAATGAATTTTTCGATTTCTGTGAAGAACATGGGATAAGAAGAGAATTCTCTACAGCTAGAACTCCTCAGCAAAATGGAGTGGTGGAAAGGATGAACAGAACAGTCCAACAAATGGCTCGTGCTATGCTGGATGAGTCTGGAACTCCCACAACTTTCTGGGGTGAAGCCGCATATGCTGCGGTTGTTATTCTCAACAAAACAAATGTCCGAGTGAATAGCACTCAAACTCCTCATGAGCTCTGGTATGGTGAGACTCCTTCGGTAAAGCACTTCAAAATCTTTGGGAGCAAATGCTATATTAAGAATACTGATGAGCAACTTGGCAAACTTGAACCTAGAGCAGATGAAGGCATTCTTCTTGGTTATTCTCCACACAGCAAAGCATATAAGTGCTACAAAAAAAGACTTGGAAGAATTGTTGACAGCATTGATGTAGTGGTTGATGAAAAGGGATACATTCCTAGGCAAGTAAATCATGAAAATATCGAAGAAGATGAAGACTACCCTCAAAGACAGAATGATGAAGAAGAAGAACCTCAAGAAGCACCAGAGGAATAGATAAGGATAGAAGAGAAGACTCCATCCCAGTACGTTCAGAAGAATCATCCAGAATCTAAGATTTTGGGGCAGAAAGAAGCAGATGTACAAACAAGAAGAACAATTGCAGAAGCTTCAAGCTATTTGGCATTACTCTCCTCCACTGAACCACAAAATGTAAAAGAGGCATGCAAAGATGAATGTTGGGTCAAAGCAATGGATGAAGAACTTGAGCAGATCGAAAAGAACAACACTTGGGAGTTGGTTCCTAGACCAAAGGATAAGAATGTTATAGGGACAAAATGGGTCTTCAAAAATAAGTTGAATGAAAATGGGGAAGTAATTAGAAACAAGGCCAGACTTGTTTGTAAAGGGTATGCGCAACAAGAAGGAATATATTTTGAAGAAACTTTTTCTCCTGTTGCAAGACTTGAGGCCATCCGAATGTTCCTTGCTCTCTCAAGCTTTCAAAAGTTCAAAGTATTTCAAATGGACGTGAAATCAGCCTTTCTGAATGGAGACTTAGAAGAAGAAGTATACATTGAGCAGCCAGATGGTTTCATCCTTGGAAATGATCCAAATCTTGTATGCAGATTGAAAAAGGCTCTCTATGGTCTTAAACAAGCTCCAAGGGCTTGGTACTATCGTTTGGACAAATATCTTCATCAACAAGGTTTTTCAAAAGGATCAACAGATAGCAATCTTTATATAAAAATTGAAAATGACAAATTGCTGATACTTGTTGTGTATGTAGATGACATTATCTTTGGCAGCAATGAAGAATCTATGAGTCAAAGCTTTGCCTTGGTGATGCAGAAAGAATTCGAAATGTCCTTGCTTGGAGAATTGACATATTTTCTTGGCCTGCAAATCCAACAAAAGGAAGGACGGATCTTCTTGTCTCAAACCAAGTATCTCAAGCAGATTTTGAAGAAATATGGCATGGAAGATGCAAAACCAGTATGTACACCCATCAGCAGCAGCAGGAGTACATCAACCAACCTACAGATCTATGATTGGAAGTCTACTTTATTTGACAGGTACTCGACCAGACATCATGCATGCAGTGGGAATAGTTGGAAGATTTCAGGAAAATCCAAAGGAAACTCATCTTCAGGCAGTAAAGAGAATCTTCAAATATCTTCAAGGGACTCAAAATTATGGCTTATGGTATCCTAGAGATACAGATCTCACACTTCATGCTTATACTGATGCAGATTGGGCCAGAAGCGTGGATGACAGGAAGAGCACAAGTGGTGGTGCATTCTTTATGGGTTCCAAATTAGTATCTTGGTTCAGCAAGAAACTGAGTTCGATTGCCTTGTCTACAGCTGAAGCAGAATATGTTTCTACTGCATCTTGCTGCACTCAAGTCATTTGGATGATGCAGACCTTGCAGGATTTTCAGATCACTTGTACACCACCCATATCCATCTTATGTGATAATACAAGTGCAATCAGCATTTCAAAGAACCCAGTCATGCATTCAAAAACCTAGCACATACCATTCAAGTATCACTTTCTCCGGGAACAAGTGCTTGAAAAAAAGGTCAAGTTGGAGTATGTTCCTTCTAAGGAACAGGTTGTTGATATACTCACCAAACCATTGCCTAGGGAGACCTTTGAATACCTCAGGCAAAAGCTGAGGGTTGTTGATGCATCATCTTATTGTTGAATCTCTTCTGATTGTTGGTTGTACGCAAGGTTCATCTGAAGTATATGCGTACATGTGCTGGGTTGCGGATTGGTCAAAGATAGAATGGCACAGGTTCAGGGGGAGCATATCATGCATTGTTGGCATTATGGAGGAAGTACAGAAGGAGATCATGGATGCTGGTCTGAATATTGCTGCAATACGTCTCTATCTCTTTCATGGTCATTTATGGTGTTTGATGGATTATGGTTCTTCTTTGCAGATCTGGTTTATAGTCAGGGGGAGCATGTTCTTAGGGGGAGCATAACCCTTTGCCCTTGATGTCAAAGGGGGAGAGTGATTGGTTGTTGTTGCCATCAAGTCCAAAGGGGGAGACTGTTGGCATTATGATACATATGTTGTACTTGATGGCAACCCACTCATCTCAGATGATAAATTATGGTGCAGCAAAGTTCACGCACTTTCATGAAGATAAAAGTTTCTTTCATGTAGAGAAAAGTTCACGCACTTTTATGTAGAGAAAAGTTTATTTCATGTAGAGAAAAATTCACACATTTTTATGCAGAGAAATGTTTATTTCATGTAGAGAAAAGTTCACGCACTTTTATGCAGAGAAAAGTTTATTTCATGTAGAGAAAAGTTCACGCACTTTTATGCAGAGAAAAGCTTATTTCATGTAGAGAAAAGTTCACGCACTTTTATGCAGAGAAAAGTTTATTTCATGGAGAGAAAAGTTCACGCACTTTTATGCAGAGAAAAGTTTAGTTCATGTAGAGAAAAAGTTCACGCACTTTCATGCAGAGAAAAGTTCCTTTCATGAAGAGAAAATTTCACGCACTTTCATGGTTGGCTCATGGTATTAGTCCGACAGTTTTTGATCCTATGGTTTTGGCCCATGGTATTGCACCCAAAAGTGTTGATCTCACACACTTTCATGGTTGGTTCATGGTATTAGTCCTATAGTTTTTGATCCTATGGTTTTGGCTCGTGGTATTGCATCCAAAAGTGTTGATCTCACGCACTTTCATGGTTGGTTCATGGTATTAGTCCAACAATTTTTTGATCCTATGGTTTTGGACCGTGGTATTGTGGAAGGCCTAAGACTATAAAAGAGGAAGGAGATCATTTGGCAAAGCATCATCGAATGAATTGAATATCTAATAAGTGCTAGATCTGAAATATTTGTGATTGGGTTATGGTGCAGATCTGGATCTGAATGAAGGAGGAACCTTAGCGCATAAAGAAGGATAAGTTCTTTTGATGGGTCATAATATTTATGCTTGAATAATAGTATCTTTGCATGATTTTGATCTGTTATATGAGGCGCATGCTTGATCTATAAATCTGACAATCTGGGTTAATTAGTGTCTGAATATTTGAAAGAAGGAATTATCCTTTATAGATCTGCACGCAGGTTTCAGGTTATTGAAGTAGCGTATATCTTTAAATTATGATCTAGCTGCCTCTGTCTATTGCTGCAGTGTTCTGGGTTCAGAATTTGGTGTGTGGTTACTGTTACTATGTTCTGGGTACAGCTGTCAGAGAAGTGTTTACTTGATTCAGTGCTAATTGGGAAAGGAGATTGTTTGATGCAGATATACTTGATGATTGATTGATGTTCATGGATCCAGTCTGAAAATTTATGAAACGTGGTCCCTGGAAGAAAGAAAAGGTTGTAGCCTTCAGTAGGCCAGCACCTACGTACTAGTATCTTGGCTAGTACAAGAGCTAAGGGGGTTGTAGCTCCCTTCCAGGAGAAGCTGGAGAACGAGAGAGGGTTGTAGCTCTCTGCAAGTTGTAGCCTACGTACTGGTAAAGGACTGCACCAGTACAAAATCATTGTAAAAGGAGTTTCTAATTGAAAGAAGATAGAGACATATTGCAGCAGGTGGTTTTCACCCACATTGGGTTTCCACCTTATCTCTGGTGTTCTTTTGTGTGACTATTTGCTTTTCTTGTTCCTGCTCATTATTTTATGATACTGACATACAAAGTAATGATCAATATTTGAAGAATTATTCAAAGTATAAATAAGGAAGATATATTGAAAAGAATTTGATAATACTGATTCACCCCCCCATCTCAGTATTATTTCCAACAACATCAGACATTAGAGAGCAACTCACACCAACAGAGCTAAACCTAGACTGTATGGAGCCGCAATTGATCATATCATGGACACACAAATCAAGAACACTCGCCAACAGAAGATGCAACTGTATTGGGTTGTCGAATCTAGCCAACTCCTGCACTAAGGCAAGTGGCTCAACAAGGACAAAGTTCAGCAGAAGTTTCGCCATCTCATGGAGGCACTCAACGTAATGGGGACCATTGCTTCCTAAGGGGGGAGGATTAATCTAGGTGGATATTGGTGGCCACCCGCCTATTCCACTTGGACCCCCACCATTGTTTCTTTTAGTTTCCTTAATCATAGCGCAATTTCAGTTTCCCTAATTGTAGCACAATTTACTGTTTTTGGTAGTTTTTTGGGTCCTGAACTTCCGCAGCTATTTTGAGGCCCTAAACGATGTTTTTTTGGAAAATGGGAAAAATGTGTCTCTGACTAATTATTATAGTCGAAAGTTTTATTCCTCGGATAGATATTTATAACGAGGTATCATACACGTCAAACAAAGGTTGTATGCCAAAGTTACGACTCCGGGAAGTTGATGTACCAATTTACCCCAAGGGAGCCCATAGTTTTGGCGCTTCATATCCTAGTGTTAGGTTTTTGAATGTTTAAGGGTTTTCCATTATTTATCAATGATAAATTGGCCTTCGAGCTTCACTGTAGCACAATTTAGAGGCATTTCGCTGCCACATATCTTCTCAGAGATAAGGTAGTATCGCCTGAGCTACTTTATTCAATTATGTATGTAAGCATATTTTAGTTCTTTGATTTTAATGAAATGAAGTTTTATTTATGCTGCATCTATGTGTTTATGTTTATATATGCATTTTTTTGGGTTCATTCATAAGTATGGATCAACAGTTGGGGTGGAAGATCCACTAGATGGATGTAAAAACAACATTTCTCAATGGTGTTATTGAGGAGGAAGTGTACATAAAGAAACCAGAAACTTTTGATGCATTTGATTGGCAGTCTCATGTGTGCAGACTCAGGAGAGCATTGTATGGTCTCAAACAGGCACCCAGAGCTTGGTACAATCAGATTGATAGTTATCTCATTGGATTGGGCTTCAACAAAAGTGAGGCGGATGAGAATTTCTATCATATTTTGGTAGAAGGTAAATTGCTTATCATTATTTTATATGTTGATGATTTAATATTGACATGCGATGAGAAATTGATCAACTCTTGTAAGGAGGACCTTGCAAGGGAATTTGAAATGAAATACATGCGACTCATGTACTACTTCCTTGGGCTGGAAGTATGGCAAGGTGATGGGGAATTTTTTGTGCCTCAACACAAGTATACCACCGTTATACTACAAAGATTTCACATGGATAGTTGTAAGCCCATGGAGACACCTCTAGTGACCACCTAGAGGAAGAATAATGCCACTTCAGGTGAAGAGGCTGATGCTACCATTTACCAACATCTAATGGGTTCACTGATGTATCTCGTGAACACACGACTAGATATGTGCTATGCAGTCAACTAGATGACCCAAGCTATGGTTAAGCCGACCAAATTGTATTGGAAGGTAGCTAAGCATGTTTTACGATACCTCAGAGGTACTATCCAATATGGATTATGGTACAGACATAAATAGGGAGTGAAGCTATGTGGCTTCACAAATAAAAATTGGGCAGGGAGTCCATCTTAACGAAAGAGTAAATCAGGTGGAATTTTCAGTGTTGGGTCTGCAACAATTTTCTAGTACAAGAAGAAGCAAAGGTATAAACTCAGTAGAAACTTAATACACGGTTGCAAGTAAAGCAACATGCGAGGAAATATCGATGAGAACGATACTTGTGGGGTTGTTTGGTCAGGAGATGGATCCAACTATGATCTATTTTGATAACTAGAGTTGCATTAAGCTCTCTGAGGAGGCATTATTTCACGATCGATCCAAACATACAGATATCTGTACCATTGTTTACGGGGCTGTGTGCAAAGGAGGATAATGTTGCTACAATACATTCCAACAAAGGAAGAGGATGCTAACATCTTGACAAAGGATTTTTCAAGAGGGAAGTTTGAATTCCATAGGCACAGGATAGGGGTGGTTGAAAATCCCTTTCTTTCTAAGAGGGAGTGTTGAGAAGTGTAGCAAGAAAGTCTCAATTTGACTTAGCCTTGGTCAAATTGAGAAAATTTGAAATTTCCACATCAACAGACAACTTGGAGGTAGTTAAATAAGGTGACATGGCTCTTGTCACTCATTTAGCTCAGTAAATTTGAGTTAGAGGGCTTGGAGTTTAGTTATGCATGTGTGATTGCTAATTTATAGCAATCCAATTCAATTATTTCCAGTTGTATTTAGTTAAACTAGTTCTAACTGTTGATAGAAGTAGTTGGAGGTTAGTTGTGCAGTGGGACAATAGTCTAACTCAGTGATCATCTAGTTAACTAATCAATCAACCAAAAATAGCTAATGCATGCAGAGAATTTGAGTTCCCCAGCCGTGGTGGAGATTCCAAGGCAGTGTAACATCAATTGTAGACTAGTCTTGAGTGTATAGGTGTTGCATGCAATTAGTGATCAATCCTTGGGAATGACACAATCTATTTGGAGGAAATTACTAAAGAATATGGGCCAATTTCCTCGAGATTTACGCAAGAAAATAGGAGTTCAGGTGGAGGTAGAAATTGACTAAGTCTGGGTCAGAGCTTTATTCACTTGTACGTTGAGATCAAAGGAGCAAGCAATTTTAATACATTCTCTATTCATCTGATCAATGAAAGTGAGCTTAAGGGGTTTTTATTAGTTGGTTTCCCCTAGATACATTTGTGTACTTGTGTATGTGATTAATGCATGTTTGCGAATGTTTTTCTAAATTGTGAATTAATTTTTGTAGAGTAGTAGAGTAGAATTGTGTCTCTTGATTTAGATTAAATTTCTTGAGTAATTGCAATTCTATCACGAAATTTCTACAACCTCCCAATTGGCGAGGTACTTAGCAATGGGAACTCGATCACTTGAGCTTACCTTTGGGGATATATATATATATATATATATATATATTTATAAAGGGATAATTAACAACTATTGTTAAACTTATAACTCAAATTTTAAGTAACTAACACTCCCTAAATTTTAAAGGGATGTCTATCTCATCAATTTCATTATTAATATTGAACTTATACATTTTCAACACCAATAATTGCTTCCCTTTGGTGGTCTCTATAACATGTATATAAATAATCCATAAATTTAAATTTTAACTATGGCATAATTATCTTCTTGAGTAAACTCAAGTTAATATATTAAACATAATGCGATTCATAATTATCTTCTTGAGTAAACTCAAGATAATATGTTAAACATAATTCTATATTCCTAGGTAAGCATATACCATGCATTAAAAATTAACATTATAATCAACATAAGAATAAAGCTACAACCATATTTGTAATACATTTCACATCAAAGTAAGAGTACACTACATATTCCTGTTGGTCATCATAATTGTCCTTTTTTAACCCTACCTTTGTCCTAACTATGCTACCCAAACCTCAGTTTCACAATTAAATTAAAACCTTTACACATGGTTCTTAGTTCCTTTTTGTGATTTTTTTGGATATGGATCATAGGGGCTTATTAGTCATTGAAAAGGTTGAATAGGCTTATATGTATTTGTAACTTATCTATTCATATTTCCTTAAGGTGTGGGAGTAAATGTCATTAATCAAAGTCAAAGTTTGGTTGGTGCAGAAACTGAAGTTCTTGTACCATCCACTGTTCCTGTACTAGGTGGAAATCCGAACCATTCATTTTAGATTCACTCCAAAAATATTAAATTTGTTAAGGAATGGCACGCACCTCTCACCGAGGGTTTATTCCATTTTCTGCATTAGGCTTGGAGCGTGTTGGATGTGTTAAAGATGGAGGCTGGTTGTTGTTCAATGCATTTTCCTGTTAATTTTTTCATTGCGGCCAAGAGCCAAGCATATATGTATAAATTAGGTATTCTAGGATAGGTTTATCTGGTGATACTATAAAGAACTTTTGATACGCTGCTATTGTAATTTTTGTAATCTTATATCACCCTGTCCCTATGAGCTAGATTTATGGTTTTACGATGTATATTTGCAGAAGACTTTGAATAAAAGAAGGAGCTAATTCCAATTTCATTTACTTCTGGTTAATGTCATTACTTGCAATTTTTCCTTCACACATTTGATTTCAGAACTTTTGTAAAGGGAAACTAGTTGGTTGGCTAGGGCCCAGCCAACCCAACTCGTTCTCCCTATCTTTCATAGTGTGTTTAGATCTAGTTATGCTGGTGTGGGCAAAGTGATTTTCATATGCTTGAGCTTGCAGGTTTGGTGAAACCCTTGTGAATGTTTTTATGCGTGATATCAGATCTGAGGATTCCTCGTGTGCATTGGGTTGATTTTTATTTCTAGTTTCAGTATTTCATTTCTTCCTGAAAGCATCGCACTATTCTTTCCTTTTATGAGAAGCATTTTCTGAGTTATTTCCGAAATATTGGTTAGGGTTATGAGTTTGATGGTTTAAGTTTGATTCATTTCCTTACAGCATAGCGTGCCCTTATATGAATACAAGTTTTGGTTGCATAATGATAACTCTATGCATAACGTTAAAATTGTAATGATTTCCCCATATAAACACAAACTAAATATCATTGAGTACAAGAATTGTTTATGGCATTTTTTTGGGATTAAAGACTTAATAAAATTTATCTTTTAAACTAAATATATTTATTACTATGATAAATATTTGAAGAGGGTTGAGTTTTTTCTTTTGGATAAGTACTTTCATTTATAGTGCAAGAGTGTTTCTAGTCTTTGCAGTTATTTATATTGAATCCTTTCTTTGGATTGGGAGTCTTTTTCATTAAAGTTCAAGCTAAAGTTTTTCCTCTTTGATCTGCTTATTTCCAGTTTACTAGCCATAACACATTAATATATGAGTGAAGAGTGGTTGAAAGCAAGTATGTTCTAGTGTAGGAATAGTGAGTTATTAGTGCAAGAATAGTGAGTTCTTAGTGAAGGAACATAACTTTCTAGTATAGGAACATAGTGTTATAGTACAAGAACAAAGCATTCCAGTACTAGAATAGAGTAATCTAGTGTCGGAACGATACTCATTTCAGTACAGGAACGTGATTTCTCTGGTATAGGAATGAGATCTTTTTTAGCAAAGGAAACATATTTAAAAGTATAATAGAAAATCATTCTTTCTGTTTTCTAAACATTGGAATTCAATCACAGGAACATATTTTATCTTTTTTGTCTTTGAGGTTTCTGCAAGTCTCATGTTTGTGTATCTTTTCTTCTGGATCCATCGCATTCAAATTCTTTTTATATCGACGTTTTGAACCTGCAACGGTGGTTCATCTTCAGGATGTGATAGAATTCATTGCAAGGCTGATCTTATTTGTTAAATATATATAGAGATGCAAGAGATGCTTAGCCGATAGATCTTTGATTTTTTTTTTAGTATTAATTATTTCATGTTTTAATTCTATCTATTTTAATTATATTTGCTTTTTTTTTTACCACAAGAAAATAGCGGTAACCTTTTATTTAAAAAATGAAAAGTTACAAAAAGCATATGCATTGAAGCATTTCCATAAGTTGCCCATTGGGCTCAAGTGCTTTCGCACACAATGCAACGTAGCGAGGCTACTGTGCATTTAGAAAGAATGAAAGAAAAGAAAAAAGAAAGGAGGAAAGGACAGAAAAACTGGTTCCCGATAGTGAGTAGAGGACTCACACCTCATGTTTTTCTCCCCTTCTTCTTTTTGACCTTGCGCCACTCTCCTTGAGTGGGCTTGATCGAAGCTAGGACTAACTGTGTTTCTGCTTTCTGTGGAGCTGTATCCTTGTCTGAGTCTGAAGTATCTGAGGGGTGATGTTGTTTGACCCCTCCCATATTCAGATCCTCGCTTGTCTTCTCTACCTGATTTGAATGGAGTTGTGAAACCTTGTTGGATGATATGTTTTCCTTTTGGGTCTCCTTTCCTTGGGAAGGCTCAGAATTCTTTGTGGGGGTAACTTCCTCCTCTGCTTCTGATTCGTCGTCCTCTGAGTTAGGAGGGGGAAATTGCCATCCTTTCCTCTGCTTCCCTTTCTGCTTCTTTTTACTATTTACTTTCTTGGCTTCTGGGCATGTACTTTGCAAGTGTCCTGTCAGCCTACAGTTCCTGTATCTGAAAGCAGTGTTTTCATAGTCTAGTCCTTGCAGCCAGTTTTGTTGTTTGTATACCAGCCTTATACTTCCCGGAAGTCCTTTACTTAGATCTACTTCCACGCAAATGCGTGCAAAGGTGTAGATCCTCTCATCAGTCCTTTCCAGTTCTATTTTGATATATTTCCCTATGCTGTTCCCAATTCCTTCCAAAACTCGTTCACTCCAAAAGTGAAGGGGAAGGTTATATAGGCGGACCCAGACTGGTATTTTGGAGACAATCATTTTGTTTGGATCAAAATCTAGGAACCATGGGGTCATAAAAGGACCCGATGTTCCCCAAAACCATGGCCCAACACTGATGATTGTATCTTTGACTTCCGTGGATGCGAATTTTACAATGAAAAACCCCTTGGAGCATAAATGTATATCACATTCCATGGTCCAATTGGTGAAGATCCAGTGAAATAGATCCATTGGCTTTGGCCAAAAACTGTTAAATCGGCAGATTAGGGCTTGTGTTTCATATGAATTAACGAATCTTCAAGTCCTATAGAATCAAAGTTGAGGGCTGGGGTTTTCCCTAGCTGATCTACTATGTATGGCCTAGGTGTATATCCACCTTGATCTGGAGGGGGCCCTGAATCTCGTTACCCTGTAATATGTTTTTGTAAGAGGAGCTTCCCTTGGGTTGATGCTGGGATGCTGTCTTTTTCCCCTTGTCTCCTCCTGAGGAGCTTGGATGTCCCTGGGGCAGAGCCCCTCCTCTCAGCCTAAGGTTTAAAGCAGTGGTTGTTTCTGGGCTAATATCATAGTTTTTCAGGGTTCTGCTATCCTGAAGGGACCACCTACCACTGACCAAATGTTGGATCTGAATGGGGTATCCCATCAATGTCCATATTTTCTGTTTCAATTGCATAATGGTGCTTTCTGCATGTACCCACACTAGACTGGTTTTCCCCGCTGGGGGATTAATAAAAATCTGAAAACAAGTTGATGTTACCTGTTGCCTGGGTTCTGGCTGTTCTAGCTGCCCATGACATTGCGCTACCGTGGCGCTGAGAAGATCAGAAACCCTAGCCATGTTGTTCTCCCGAGCCGCAGAGCTACATGTCGGATCAACCTTATTCAGGCCCCGATTTACTGGATTGTAAGCCAGATCTGGCAGATCGATAGCAGATCTAGGGTTATCTGCCAGCGTCAGAGTCTCACTCTCGTCTATGAAATCCACGCCCACAACTTCCAAGATCTGGGTCTCCACGAAATGTCTGATTCGAGCACAGGGTATGACAGGAATACTGACGGATTTCTTGATCTGCCGAACCAGACCCAGATCGATCAGTCTGTTAACGGCGTCCCCAATCTGCCCCGCCTCTGTCACTACTACGGCTCCAGCCTCTTCTGCATATGACGAAGGTTTCTTCGGATCACTGCTCCCACACTCCTGCAAGGCCACCACACCGGCATTTCCACTCCCAGACATTGTATGCACAGGTTGGGCGTTCGAAACTCCGTTAAGTAGAGATCCAGTCGACTCAGTTCCAACTTCCTTATTCTACATAATTAATTATATTTGCTTTAATTAATTTAATTATTTTTATTTTTAAATTAATTGTTTCTTTTAATTATTTTAATTTTAATTAATTTACTAATTAAAATTAAAATACATATTCATGTTCTATGTATATGTATTTTAATTAATTTATTAATTAAAATTAAAATACATTGGGTTATACTATATTTATTTCATTAAATTTATTTATTTTATTATTTTAATTAATCATATTTTTATTTTAATTAATTTATAAATTGAAATTTAAATGCATATCCCTATTCTAATTAATTAATTCTTTAGTTAATTCAAATTATTTTAATTCTAATCAATTTATTAATTAAAATTAAAACATGTCCCTATTTAATTTTTATGTTTGATGAATTATTATTTGAATTAATTTAATCCTAATTAATTTATTGATTTGTAATTCTAATTAATTTGTTAATTGAAATTAAAATACATATCTATGTTAATTTATTAATTAAAATTAAAATATGTATATGTACAAATACATATTTATTTATTAATTAAAATTAAATTTGTATATGTATTTTAGTTAATTTTATTAATTAAAATTAAAATTTATATGTAAGGGTTATTTTTGTATTTATTTATTTTAATTAATTCTTAATTTTAATTGTTTATTAATTTTGATTGTTATGATTCTACTAGTTTTTGTTTTAATTTTTAATTTGTTTTAGGACGATGTCCTATTCTAATTATGTTAATTAATCCTTTAGTCATGATGAATTGTTATTATTGTAATTGTTTTTACTATGTTTATATCTTAATTATATTACCTTTAATTATGTGTCTTGATTGTTTATTAAGGTTTCCTATATATTGTTCTAGGTTGCGGATTTATTATTGTTAAGATATCTTCAATTGATGTTTATTGTTAAATTGTATTTTAATATGGTCAAGGTGTGATGATTTAGTTAGAAAGGATTAGATTTTTGGGTTAATTGGAGGAGGATTGTCGTTGGGTAGGGGTAGATTTGGAAGATAGGATTGGAATCCAGTTTTCGCTTATGGTCCATCCATCGTCTCTATTGAGGTTATTAGGGTGTTTGCTAATTTCTATGGCTTCTCTGAATTTCCTTATGAAGTAGTGATCACTTCTAGCTAAGATCCGGGTATCCTCTATGCATATTTGGTGCTTAGTTTTTTCAGAATGTTCAGCAAGGGCTGATGATTTGGATCGATTGTGCTTAATGTCAGCTGAGTGTTCCTGGATTCTTATGCTAAAGGATCTCCCAGTCTCACCTACATAGGGTTTGCCGCAAGAGCAAGGAATTAAGTAGACACCTTTATGGTGTTTGGGATCAATTTTGTCTTTGACTGGATTAAGGCAGTTGCGGATAGTGTTTAGGGGTTTGAAGGTGGTTAGGATTCCATTATTTTTCAGGATGCGGGAAATTTTGTCTGTAGTCCCTAATATGTAAGGGAGGTTGACTTTTCCTTTTATATTATCAAAGTTTTTATTTTTATTCGGACGAGTGTTAGCCCTATTTATGGCTTTGATCACTTGATGTTTTTTGTATCCGTTTTTTAGGAAAACTTCAGTGAGGTGTTATATTTCTTTTTCTAGGTGTTCCTTGTCAGAGATTCTGAGGGCTCTGGTTGTCAATGTGTTGAGGACTCCTAGTTTTTGGGTAGGGTGATGATGTGAGGAGGCATGTAAATATTGTTCATTGTGAGTCTTTTTTCTATATACCTAGTGGGATATAGAGCCATCATCATTTCTAGTGATGAGGATATCAAGGAAGGGGAGGCTTTTGTTGATCTCAACTTCCATAGTGAATTTTATGGAAGGGGATAAACTATTTAGGTGTTGTTTGAAGGTTTCTAGGGTTTCCCTTCCATGAGGCCATATGATAAATGTGTCATCCACATATCTTTTCCATAGTTTAGGTTTTAGGGGAGCAGTCATAAGGGCCTTGTTTTCAAAGTCCTCCATAAATAAATTGGCAATAATAGGCGACAGGGGCGACCCCATGGCAACTCCACATGTCTGTTCATAAATATCTTCCATGAAGCTGAAAAAGGTTGACCTAAGGCAAATTTCTATGAGTTTAGATGTGTCTGGATCTGTTAGTTTGCAGATGACCTCCATGGCATCATTGATGGGGATATTGGTGTATAGAGAGGTGACATCAAAACTAACCAAAATGTCATTTTGATCAAGTTTGATGTTCTTGATTTCTTCAATGAATTGGGTTGAGTCTTTGACAAAAGAGTCTGTGTTTCCTACTAGCGGTTTTAGTTTCTTGGCTAAGTGTTTTGCTAGATGGTATGTAGGTCCATTAATAGTGTTTACTATAGGTCTGAGAGGGATGTCTTCTTTATGAATCTTGGGGCTCCATAGATTCTCGGTGTGTAAGGATTGTTGACTATGAGATTTTTGTTGTCTTGTATCTTACTGGTTTTTATCAGGTTGCATACTTTTTTGGAGATCTTGTTTAATGGGTTTTTGTTGAGTTTTCTGTAGTAGCCACTGTTATTTAGATGATCTATCTTTTTTGTTTTATAGTCACTTATGTTCATGATGACGGTGGCTCCTCCTTTGTCTGCTTTCAACACTACAATATCAGGGTTGGAGTTTAAGGTTTTGAGAGCTAGGTATTCTTGTTTTCTGACATTGCTTTTGGGGGATTTCGCTTTCCTAAGGGTTATGGAACAGTCTTGCCTGATTTGTTCTTTTATGTTATCAGGAAGGTTCATTATGCGATATTCAATATTGCATAGAATGTCTTCAATAGGGATCTTGCGTGGTGCTATGGACAAATTTAATCCTTTTATTAATAAGTTTATGATGTGTTCATTTAGTTGAAGGTTGGATAAATTTATGACCAAATTATCTTTTTTTGACCTAGGTTCATTATTATGGCTTTTTTGAGTTGCTGTTTTCACAAGTTGGGAGAGCACGGGTTGGACTATATTTTATATTTCAATATATTTTTGGGTTGATTGCAAGGCATGATTTAATTTTTATGTCAAGGTTTTTGGTGAGTATTTTTCTTGAAGTAAATCCAGTACCCAGAGTGGATTGGTGTTGTTTCACTGAAAGGTTTTCTTTGCAATTCATTTTCTGTTGATTTTGCAAAATTTAATTAGTGGATTAGAAGTAGGATTTACAGAAGTTAAAACTAGAGGTCTTTGGCATTTCTTGTGCTATGCCTCGAAGCTTACTTAGCCCTGGTTTGATAAATTAAGTGTTGAAGGAGTTCACTGAACTGTAACTCCGACACCCAACATTTTGGCACCATTGTCGGGGAGGCGTTGAAAGAAATCTGGTAAAGCTTTTTGATTTTTCTGCAATAGGGGTAAGTCTGCTTTATTTTTTCAAATGCAGTGTGCTTCTATTATTTAGAGGAGTTTTGTTTGAATTAATTTGTGTGTTGTCTCTCTTTTTATTTTTATTGTAGCATTTGATTGAGTTTTTTTAGCAAGTTTTCAATTGTTATTTTTTGGTTGATTTATTTTAAAATATATGACTAGAAGAGGTAGGGGTCTGAAGCCCAACAATGGCCGATGAAATAGCGATAAATCATTTTTTTTTCTCATATTGGGCCTTCGATTGCAGGCAAAAAGTCCAAGCAAACACAAACCCACCACGTAGGTACTGTTCACCTGGACTTTGGAGACAATATTTAAGGATTCTCACAACCAGCAGGAGGGAGGAAAGAGACTACTGGAACTCAAAATATCAATCTAAACCATAGTCAACTTTCACATTTGATTGAGAGTGGTTTGATTGGAAGAAGAAGGATGACATATAATGAGGATCATGCTGAAGGGACTAGTGAGAATCAACCAAATGAGGAACAATCCACCTTTGGAATTCCGATTGTGGATCTGAATGGAGTATTTCAAATTAAGAACATTCCACCATCCATTCTCCCTTATTTCCATCGTAAGGTACATGAAGATCCAGATTCCTTTTTATTTGAATACAATATATACTCTGTATGAGTTATGATTATTCTTCAGATTCCCAAAAGTTAAAACTATTTCATGCAACTCTCAAGGATTCAACACTACGCTGGTCCATGGGAATAGGAGGGAATACTATAGCTTCTTGGGAACAACTGAAGAGAGTGTTTTTTACTAAATATTAGGAATATTGCAAAACAAGAGAGATGCAAGATGAGATTTTTACTATTACACAAGGTGAAGATGAGGTCTTGGAAGATTACTTAGAGAGATTTTTATATAGTCTTCAAAGGTTGAAACATAAATTTGATCTAAGTACTATTTGGACCTTGTTTTTGCGAGGACTTATTGATGAATTTAGAAATAATTTGAACTTGCTAGGACAAGGCGATATTTCTCAAAAGACTTTTGATCAGATTTATGACTTGTGCAGGAAATTCTCATGGAATCAATCTAGATTTGGTAGAGGAATTAAAAGTAATTCTAAAAATAGCATATTTGGATCTATAGATGTTATGATCATTGGTTTCGAAAATAAAATGGACAATATGAAAACTAAAATTATGAACACTGTTAGCAAAAAAATAGATTCTCTGAAATTTCAAAAAAAAAATAGTAGAAGAGAAAGAGACATTGTCCATTTATTGTCCTAAATGTAGAAAGAAGCATCTTTTGCGTGAATGTCCCACAGATGTTAAGAGTGCTAATAAATGTGTTATATGTACAGGAAAAAAATCTTATTGAGGAATGCCCTTCTATACTGGGATTGAAAGCAACATTTGAAGGAGAGCATCAGGGACCTGAGCCATTGCATGCTATGGGAGCACGAAAATCACGGCCTCAGGTAGGTACATGTATGACTCCTGAACATACTCCGTATTTTTCTAGTTATAATGCACCATCATATTCCTATCAAAATGTAAATTATTCTCAACCTTGGCAAAATGGGCATCATTTTTAGTATGGACAATCACCTCCACCTTGGCAACAAGGATGGAGAGGATCACCACACTATCACTATCCCTATCCTACACCAACACAATCATATCCCACTACTTATACACCTTATCCCATGGCTTAGTCTACATTGCCACCAGCCTTGCCTCCACAAACTCAGGGCATGCCATCATCACCATTACAACCACCCTTTCAACCACCTCAACTGCATGCAAAACCAGTAGCAAACCCAAATAATAAAGAGGTGCAAATGATCCATTCTATTAGACCGCTTCCTTTCCATGAGTCCAGGAAAATATTTATATATCAATTTAGACTTGGACCTATCCCAACAAGAGCATCTTGTGAACTTGCTATGAGACCATCTTGGTGCCTTTGCATGGAGTTATGAGGATATGAAAGTCATCCCTCCTGAAACTTGTACTCATCATATTTATATTCAGAAGGGAGCCCGACTTGTTCGACAACCCCAAAGGCGAATGAATCCGCACTAAGAGACATTGTTAAATAATAATTACAAAAACTCTTAGAATCTGGTTTTATCTATCCTATATTTGATAGTCAGTGGGTCTCCCCACTGGTGATAATTCAAAGAAAGATGGGAGATGGCATATTTTCATTGAATATAGGGAACTAAACAAAGCCACTCTTAAGGATTATTTTCCCCTTCCCTTTATCAATCAGGGCTGATTGATACCCTTGCCGATAAAAAGTACTTTTCATTTTTAGATGGCCTTAGCAGTTATAACCAATTATAAATCACACTAGAGGATTAGGACAAAACCACTTTTACTTGTCCATGGGGAACACTCACTTATCAAGTGCTTCCTTTTGGACTTTGTAATGCGCCAACTAACTTTCAAGGGGTTGTGTTGGCCATTTTTTCTGACCTTGAGTGTGTAGAAGTTTACATGGATGGCTTTTCCAAGAAGCCCTAAAAATTTTGGAAAAAGTGCTTTCTCATTGCCAAGAAGCTTGCCTCACTTTGATTGATAAGAAATGTCGATTGATGTGCAAAGTGGGGTGATTCTTGGTCATATTATCTTTGACAAAGGTATCCACGTAGACCCAACCAAAATAGAAGTTATTTTACATCTTCTTGCACCCAAAACACAAAGGGAAGTGAAGGGATTCCTTGGACATGCGTGCTATTACCGGAGATTCATTGAAAACTTTTCTAGGATAACTACCCCTTTTTTTTGACTTTTAGCTAAGGATAGTGATTTCTCTTGGACTAAAGCTTGCCAACAAGCTTTTGAGAAACTGAAGGAAAAACTAGTACATGCACCAGTCTTGAGGGGACCTAATTGGTCTCTCCCATTTCATGTTTCCTCAGATGCCTCAGATACTGATATCGACGCATCCTTAGGACAAGAAGAAAATCAACAATCTTACGCTATTTACTTCATTAGTAAAAACTTGTCACCTGCTGAATTGAATTATACAGTAACTGAGAAAGAGTTCTTAGCTGTGATATTTGTTATTAATAAATTTAGACACTACATTACGGGTTATGAAGTACTTATACATACAAACCATTATGCCATAAAATATTTAATGAACAAACCTTTGACTAGTGGTAGAGTGACTAGGTGGTTACTTTTGCTGCAGGAATTTAATGTTACTATTATCGATAGACTAGGAAAAGCGAATGTTGTAGCTGATTATCTTTCTAGATTAAATAATCCTAGTGAAATAATTCCTATAGATGATTCTTTTCCTGACGAGCATATTTTTGCCGTGTCAGCAAACTCTCCTTGGTTTGCTGATATAGCTAATTATTTAGTTACAGGAAAAACACCACCTCACCTATCCACTCGAGAGAGGTGGAATATTATTCAGAAAAGTGCCTCATATTCTTGGATTCAAGGAGACCTCTTTTACACCGGACCTGACCTCATTATTCATAGATGTGTGAGAGAGGAAGAAGTGCTTGATATTTTGAAATTTCCGCATGATGAACCTTTTGGGGGCCATTTTGCTGATAGAATAACAACATATAAAATTCTCCGCGCTGGCTACTTTTGACATTCTTTGTTCAAAGATGCCAAATAGTATGTCAAGCATTGTGATAGTTGTCAGCGAATGGGCCAACCTGGTCAAGCCAATGAAATTCCTTTGTGTCCTCAAGTCATGATTGAACCCTTTGAAAAATGGGCTATTGATTTTGTAGGACCTATAGCTCCAACATCCTTAAACAAAAGACATATCTTGGTTTGCATAGATTTTGTAACAAAATGGGTAGAAGCTAGAGTTGTTTCTTTTTCCACTGAAAAAGTTGTTGTTGAATTTTTATTTAATGAATTTTTTACTAGATTTGGTGTTCCAAGAGAAATTGTTACTGACAATGGGCCTTAGTTTGTTTCTAATCTGGTGAAAGGTATTATGGATCAATATAAAATTTGGCACAGGAAATCGACACCGTACCACCCACAAGAAAATAGCCAGGTAAAATTTACTAATAAGGTGATCGATTCCATTCTTACCAAAACAATGAATCTTCATAAGAAAGACTATGCAACTAGATTACCTGAGGCATGGGGGCTTACGAAACTACCTGGAGAAATAGTACATGCCATACACCTTATGAGATGGTGTACAGAAAATAGGTCTTGTTGCTGATTGAATTCCAGATTAAAACTTTTAGAATTGTTGTCCAATTGGGATTGGATCTTGTGGAAGCACAACAACAACATATTTTAAAACTGAATGAGCTTTATGAAATCAGAAGAGATGTTGTTCAACATAATATATTGATGCAAAAACAATGGACGAAATGGCATGACAAGTTGATAAAAAAGAGGCAGTTCCAACCAGGTGAGTGGGTACTCTTTTATGATTCTAAATTCAAACATTTTAAGGGGAAATTTTGTACAAACTGGATGGGGCCTAACAATTAGAATGAGTTTGTTGACATGTGTAGGTACAAAGGAAGCTTTTGGAGGTTTTAACCCTGTATAGAAATTACTTGCATACTTCTAAAACACATAAAATAAAAAATGCAAGAGCACAACACATAAAACACATATACATAGAGATTTTCCCCTGGATACCAAAACCGGGACTACCAGCTTGATTTTTCATTATGTTCCTTTCAATGTTACAATACATATTTATACATGTCGAAGCATCCAATACCATGGACCGAAAACCATCGCGTCCAAAACCATGGACCGAAAACCATAGGTAGGTTTTCCCAACCTAATATAGGGTCCAAATTTTTTTTCACGGGGCGCTGCCCCGGACCCCGTAGAGGGTGGCTACCTGCCCCCCTCAAACCCCCCAAATAGGGGGGGATGTCGCGCCCCCTATGATCCCCTTGCTATGCAATCGAAACAATGAAGGGGGGGCTCCGCCCCCCCTCTAACCCCCTGGTTCACTACGTAGGTTAGTCGTGGAAAGAATATAACACAACACAACATTCTCCCACTTGTTGTTTTCTTTCCACAGAGGGCAACAGGAGAGCTTAGTCATTTTTCCAGCCTTGAAATGCCCATTGTTTCTCTACACCAGGAGAACTTCTCAAAGCTCACAGATTTTGTCAATGCATCTGGAATATTATTCAAAGTGTCCACCTTTACCAGAAACACCTTTTTGTATTCTATCATATCCCTCACAAAGTGATACTGCACATCAATGTGCTTTGTCTTTGAATGATAAGCAGGGTTCTTTGCCAAGAAAATTGCACTTTGGCTGTCACAGTCTATCCTTATAGCTCCCTGTACTAACCCCATACTTAAACACAATCTCTGCAACCAAATTTCTTCCTTGCTTGTATGAGTGGCTGCCATGTATTCTGCCTCTGTAGTTGATAGTGCCACTATAGATTGTTTCTTATTCATCCAACTGACTGCACCTCCAAATAGGTTAAACACATACCCACTTGTAGATCTTCTATGATCCAAATCTCTAGCCCAATCTGCATCAACAAAGCCACGAATATCCAAAACTCTATCCAATCCTGGTCTTCCTTGGTAGCACAAACCATAATCTCTAGTGCCACGCAAATACTTGAAAACCCGCTTCACTGCTGTCCAATGCTCCTTCCCTAGTTTTGACATAAACCTGCTCAATACTCCCACTACATGTGCAATGTCTGGTCTAGTATAGACCATTGCATACATCAGGCTACCGACTGCACTTGCATATGGAACACGAGACATATCCTCTTCCTCTTCTTGTGTCTTGGGACACTGTTCAACAGATAACTTTACACCTACAGGAATAGGAACCTTCACCAGTTTACTATCCTGCATATTAAACCTCTGCAATATTGTCTCGAAATACTTCCTCTGGTTTAACGAGAGCTTCCTCTTTGCCCGATCTCTTTTAATTTCCATGCCCAAAATATAGTTTGCAGCACTAAGATCTTTCATGTTGAATTTGGAGGACAATTGCATCTTCAAATCCTAGATAATTTCTTTGTCATTTCCAACCAGCAACATATCATCCACATACAAGACCAGATAAATAACACGGTCACCAATTAATTTAAAATACACACAATGATCTGCTTTGCTTCTGGTGAAGCCAAGTCCCTGTATAAATGTATCAAATTTCTGATACCACATCCTTGGTGACTGTTTTAACCCATATAGAGACTTCTTTAACTTGCATACTAGTTCTTTCTTACCCTCCACTGTAAAGCCTTCATTTTGCTTCATGTAGATCTCCTCTTCCAAATCCCCATGAAGAAATGTTGTCTTCACATCCATTTGTTCTACCTCAAAATCAAAAGAAGCAGAAACAAATAAAAGTTACCTTATAGAAGTTACCTTGGCAACAGGAGAAAAAATATCACCAAAATCAATTCCCGGAACCTAGGAATAACCTTTTGCTACCAACCGAGCTTTGTATTTCTCCACCTTTCCTTCCACATTTGTCTTCTTCTTGAACACCCATTTGCTGCCAGTGGGTTTCCTTCCAGTCGGCAACTACACCAGATCCCAAGCCTCATTTTTGTGCAAAGATGCCATTTCATCAACCATGGCCTCTTTCTAGAGTTTTCCATCCTCTGAATCTACTGCTTCCTTCATAGTTCTGGGATCATCATCAGTAATAGATAAAGCAAAATTTGAACAGAAAGCAGATGGACTATACCTTTCTGGCTGCCTTCTTTCTCGAACTGATCTTCTTACACCCGGAGTTTGTGGCTCTTCATCTTCTGATTCCTCCTCTGCTGTAGAGTCTGATTCTTCCTCCTTTAGCTCAAACTATATCTTCTCAGGTTCCTTTGGTTGGACTTCATGTTTAATAACATCTTTCACCTCTCTGAACATCACATCTCGGCTGTACACAACCTTCCTTGTTGTTGGGTTCCAAAGCTTATAACCCTTTAAACCATCCTTATACCCAATAAAGATGCACTTTTCAGATTTACTATCCAACTTGGTTTGTTTCTCCTTTGGAACATGTACATATGCATCACATCCAAATACCCTCAGATGTGAAAGAGAGGGTTTCTTACTAGTCCATACCTCTTGTGGAGTCTTATCCTCCAATGCTGAAGAAGGTGATCTGTTGACCAGGTAACATGCTATCTCCACTGCCTCTGCCCAAAATTCTTGTCCTAACCCGGCACCACTAAGCATGCTTCTTGCCCTTTCCATCAACGTCTTGTTCATTCTTTCTGCAACTCCATTTTTCTGAGGTGTATATGGAGTAGTCTTCTGCCGTGCCATACCACACTTCTTACAGAATTCTTCCAATTCCTTACTGCAAAACTCTCCACCGTTATCTGTCCTTAGCACTTTTATCTTCTTCTCTGTCTGGTTTTCGACCAGAGCCTTAAATTCTTTAAACCTGTCAAAGACTTCAGATTTCTTCTTAAGGAAGTATATCCATGTATTCCTTGAGAAATCATCTATAAATGATACATAGTACACAGACTTACCTAGTGATGGAACTTTCACAGGTCCAAACACATCACTGTGCACAAGATCTAATATCTGTTTCGCCCTCTTACCACCAGAGGGGAAACTCACCCAATTCTGCTTCCCATATACACAATTTTCACAGAAATTAAAATCCAGAGAGCTATTACTCATACCTTCTACCATACCTTTACCATGAAGTATTCGAAGGCCCTTCTCTCCAATATGTCCAAGCCACAACATGGTCTTCTCTCGAGAGACCACTAGATTTTCTGCTCCACTTTCAGGAACCACAGAACTGTTGCACCCATCAACAACTGTGCTACCTTACAGCTTGTATAGAGTTCCAATCTGAACTCCCTGCATCAATACCAATGCTCCCCGAACCATCTTGCAGTTATCCTTCTGAACACTGTTTTTACACCTTCATCATCCAACTTGCTTACAGAAATTAGATTTCTGGCCAATGCAGGAATATGCAGAACACCTGGAAGTGTTCTAACCCTTCCACCTTGCAACTTCAACTTTACTTTTTTACGACCAATGACTCTAGCCTTCCTATCATCCCCTAAGAAGACATCACCACCATCGTATTTCTCATACTCGCAGAACAACTCTCTATGGGGAGTGAAGTGGAAGGATGCACCTGAGTCAATCAACCATGCCTCATGATCTACATGTGCACTTGAAGAAGCCAAGTACACATCCCCACCTTCATCTGAGGTGGTTTTCACCTCTGCAGAAGGAGCATCATAAGATCCCTTTCCTTTATCAGGAGCTTTAGATTTACTCCCCCTTTTGTAGTGCCCTTCCTTTCCACATTTCCAGCACACCACCTTTACAGGTTTTCCTGGAGATTTAGATCTCCCTCTAGATTTAGATCTCCCACTCGATGAATTATTTTTGTTTCTATTTCGGGACCGTCCTCGTACAGACAAGGCATCACCATTCTGGCTCTCCATATTTTTCCATCTCATCTCCTCCGTCAACAAGGATGAGACTATTTCATCAAACTGCAAGGTAGTTGCATTGCTACCTATTGCAATAACCAGACTATCCCACGAATCTGGTAAAAAACACAATAAACTGATGCACTTATCTTCATCTGAAATTTTAATATCAACAGATGCTAACTGACTTACCACAGTATTAAATGCGTTCAGATGCTCTCTCATCGAGTCTCCATCTTTCATCCTTAGGTTATACAACTTTTTCCGCAGGAACAATTTATTCACCAGAGACTTAGACTGGTACAAGGTCCCTAACTTGTCCCACAAAGCCTTTGCTGTAGCTTCCCCTAATACATTCAGCAATACTGAATCTGAGACACATAATCGTATTGTGCTCTTTGCCTTCCGATCCAACTTCTTCCATTCTTCATCAGACACTTCCGTTGGTTTAGTACCCGGATCTACTACGATCCACTGATCTTTATCCACCAACAGATCCTCCATCTTGAGTTTCCACAACTCAAAACTCTAACCATTAAATTTCTCGATTTCTATCTGTCCACTACTCGCCATCTTCTTTCACCGCCAGAATCGATCTCACAGATCTCCCACTGAACAGGGTCTACCACATGCCCGAGGGAAACCCCTCAGTAATAAAGGCGTCCCCTTCAAGCCAAAACAGCTCTGATACCAAATGTAGGTTTTAACCCCATACAGAAATTACCTACATATGAATTATAAAACACATAAAATAAACAATGCAAGAGCACAACACATAAAACACATATACACAGAGATTTTCCCCTGGATCCCAAAACCGGGACTACCAGCTTGATTTTTCATTATGTTCCTTTCAATGTTACAATACATATTTATACATGCCAAAGAATCCAATACCATGGACTGAAAACCATCACGTCCAGAACCATGGACTGAGAACCATAGGTAGGTTCCTCCAACCTAATATAGGGTCCAATTTTTTTTTTCCCGGGGTGCTGCCCTAGACCCCGTAGAGGGGGGCTACTCGCCCCCCTCAAACCCCCCAGACAGGGGGGGTTGCCACTCCCCTTGTGACCGCCCCGCTGCGCAATTGGTGCAACAAAGGGGGGGCTTCAGCCCCCCTCTAACCTCCTGGTTCACTACGTAGGTTAGTCGTGGAAAGAATATAACAAAACCAAACATTAAGGGGAAATTTTGTACACATTGGATGGGGCCATATGAAGTGGTGAAAGTTTTTGTAAATCGAGTGGTAGAAATCAAGACCATTGATGGACATTAATCAATTTTCCTTGTGAATGGGCATAGAATCAAATTATATTTTCAGGCCACCACAAAGGAAAACTTCATACAACAAGTACATCAACAACCAAAATTGAGAATGGTAGGTGGTGATGCAAACCTATTGTGAATCTGATTTCTCTTTTCCAATAAAAAAAACCGAGAAAATTGACAAATTGAAAAAATCTTTAACTATCACTGTGAAAATCATCTTGTTGACATGGTCATGGAAGGGTCTGCATGAAAACCAACATGCTAGTGGGTGGATCGGTTTTTTTAATAAAAATGGATGTTACTTGATTATTATAAATGATGATTTTCATTGAGAAGAAGCAGGTGTAAATATTTCTGGTGACAACAAATTAATTGGAAGAACTAAGCCCTTATCCAAGTTCAGGGTAATTGACATGGTTGATCTTGTATAAGTGATGAAAAACTCCCACTACAGTTAATTTATTCGAGGTAAAACATTATGTGGTAGATACATCTATGGATTGAGGTAAAAACTCTACCTTTCTTCTTGTTCCCTTCTCGTAATTTTCCCTCAATTTCTTATTTTGTCCTAGTTGACATTTCCCTCCTATTCTTCACAAGTTTCTTGTCCTAATTTCTGTTTTTCCCTCTTATCCTTGAAATTTTTTCCCCATTCCCTTTTTCCTATATCCCCTTGGTGGTTTGTCTCATTCTAAGTGCCCTCAATAATTTCCTTCCCTTTCTAAACAATTACCTTTGTCCTACTTCTTTCTTTCCCTCATAAATTGTTTTGTAGGATCTGATGAACCTGTGAAGACCTTACTTGATCTTATCGAGGAAGCATAACGACACCTGGAAACTGGCGATAGAAGAAAATCCTTGTAATTTTACAATTTATTGGTGAAGTTAACCTGTGTATAACAAAGAAAATTTGATTTTGTAAGAATGCTTTATGCAGTACAGGAACCACAACATTCTGGTGTAGGAATATATGCTTCAGTACAGGAAAGCTGGGTTCGGTGTAGGAACCCTGTCATAGTACAAGAATTTTATTGCAATCATGAGCTTTAGTAGATTGATTTTAAACTCTGTTTAGAAATACGATGGCCATTTTTGAAAATCCATGACTATTGAATTTTTTATTTAATTGACATTATTTATCATTGCCAATAAGAATAAATATTTTAAGTGTAGGGAAATCATAAGTCTAGTTAACCTCATTTCAATAAAGCACTACCATATTCCAATCAAAGTCATGATGAGGGTTGGGAACGTGTGTAAAAGATCTCTTCCATTAGCTGATTGATTACTTGAACCTTGTCACCCTTTAATGATTTGGCTGCTGTCATGTGTGAGCCATGTATTTCCTTCTTGAAATTTTAAGTCGCAGTCTCCATATTTAGCTATCATTACTCTGCTCACCTTGGAAATCATACCAAATTTCCTACCTTTCCAATCAAATTTTTTACACTGACAGTGTGTAAGTCATCGGTATAAGTGGAAAGGACGTTTGGATTGCAAATTAAGGCACCAATGCATGCAATTTAAATTTGATAAAGAAGAAAACGTAAACACACCCTCAGATTTTTTTTTTTTTTTTTTTTGTCAAGAAGGGTCTTCTTTTTTGGATTTTGCAGGAGAGTAGGAATAGTGTAACCCTCAAGCATCATGTCACTAGTCTGCATTGAACCATGGTTTGTAAAATAACTGGAGGGGATGGTAGATTATGAGGGAAGTCTACCCTTATTGCAAGAAACAAGGTTTCTTCCCTTCCTGCTCAAATTCGATGGCTACGATTCTTTTGTACCTCAGGAGTTTGCATACAAATTCGATGAAAGGAAAACTATGGTTGGCTCTCTGTAGTTTCAAGTGACATATCATTCTATTTCTCAGGCCACATAGCTACCAGCCATGGGCAAGAAATGGTTTAAGAAGGGCGAAGTGGAAAAGGGTGTGTGGCGTAGTTTTTTGCTTGAAGAAGACTACACTGTGGACTGGAAAATTGGATTGTAGAGGAGTGTGATGGTTAAGAAATGGATATATTTGATGTAAATTCTCTAGAAGTTCCTCACCTGCAAAGGGAGGTACTCATTAACCTATCTGTACCACATTCGGCTTCTGCTACATTTTGAGTTGGGTAAATTGATCAATTTCCCTCATTTTCTATTGAAAAGTTTAGACAAGATGTCCAAATGTGTGCAAAAGAGCTAAAGAGACTAGATAGGATTTAAAATGTGCCATTATGGCTTAATCAAAATTCTAGTTAAAAAGGAATTGGAGAATAGAGGCACTACATGGGAAACATTTTTGGAAACATTTCAGGGTAAAAGAACTATAAATCGACCTCATGGTAGGAGTCAACCATTGAAAGCAAGAAAAAAGGTCGTCAAGTCAAGGGTCAACTAACAAAAGGGGAAGAATCTACCACCTTTAAAAGGTGGCAAGGGTGGAAAACTGAAAACTGACAAACCCCAGTCCAAGAAGCCAAAACCTAAGAAGAAGGAGCAGAGTAAGGAACAAAGTGAGATTGAGAAGCCTGGACCTTCACGAAGGTTTACATGAGGTTCATTAAAAAGACGCCATGATTCTTTGGGAAAAGAGTCGGTTATGACAAATACTACAGTGGAGATAATTAAGGACTTTGAGGAGTGTGTTCCTCCGGAAAACCCTCTTGTGGAGATTCCTACAAAAAATTTGATAGTGTGGAACAACCTTTCCATGTTAGTAGAATTTGTAGCCAAGGGTACTTCGATCTTTAGTTTGGGTTATGTTGAGGAGGAAGATGACATTTATCCGTCATCTCTGATGAAGGAAGTCAAAAGGAAAAGGGTAGCTCATAAACATGACACAAGGTAAGAAGTAACAAGATACCTGACAGTAGAAGAGCATGAGGACGCTTTTCCTCTGAATCTTTGTTAAGAAACCAACTCACAAAAAGATAGAAAATATAGATCAACAACTTGGAATTCAGCCTCTTCGAGGGGGAAACCTCCTTTACGTTACACAATTGAACAATTCTTGGGTGATACAAATGACAAGACCTCCTTTCTATATATGGGAGTGTAAGGGGTCCCAACACAATCAGAGCCTACATAACAGTAATATTGTAGGGGCACAACAATAACAATAGTGGGCTTCTATTAGGCATAATAATAACAACATGGGGACTATATGAGCACAATAATGCAATAAGGGGGTTGCACTAATAACGATAAGGGGTTACACTAGTAGTATAGGGACCTAACATGCCTCTCTCCTTCAAAAAGTGTTGTCCTCAACACTTGAGTAGTTATGGATGCTTCTGTATAAAATTCTCATCCTCCCCTGTGGAATCTTCAGCGGGTAAGTTCTTCCACTCAATGAGATACTCTAAAACTGATCGATCTCATAGCTATCGATTTCTTTTTTTGTGACTACTCCTGATTCCAATATAATTTTTCCTTCCTTGTCAAGTTCTAGCAATATTGTTTGAACTGGGATCCTCTCACCTATAACCTTCTTTAACCATGAAACATGGAAAACTGGGTCCACTCGGGAAGATGCAGGAAGCTCCAATTTGTATGCCATAGTACCAATCTTTTGTAACGCCTTGTAAGGACCATAATACTTTGGTGATAATTTATTATCCCTCTTAGCTTGATTGAGGGGCATTTTTTTGTATGGTTGTGGTCGTAGAAATACCCAATCACCTACATCAAAACTTCTTTCATTGCAATGTTGATCTTCCTGTTGTTTCATTCTATTTTGCGCCAAAGTGAGGTCATCCTTTAAGAGTTTGAGAACTTGTTGTTGATGCTCGATGTGATCTTCCATTGCTTGAACCTTAGATTTTTCTTTTAAATATGATGTGATGGATGGTGGACGATATCCATAAAGTGCCATAAATGGGGTCATTTTTGCTGTAGTATGGAAGGAAGTGTCATACCACCATTTAGCCAAAGGCAAACACTTGACCCATTGTGTTTGTTTCTCAAATAAAAAGAAATGAAGATATCCTTCCAAACATTTGTTCACTATCTTAGTTTGCACATCAGATTGAGGATGATAAGATGAGTTATGAGCTAACTGAGTACCCAAATATTCCACCTCTTGTACTTCAAAGAATCATTTGGATTTTTTTTCATATAATTGTTTCTCCTCCAATAGTTTGAGCACCCTGTCAACATGTTGAACATGATCCTTCCAAGACTTGTTGTAGATTAGTATATCATCAAAAAATACTAACACAAATTTTCTAAGGAAGGGTTTGAAAATGGAATTCATTAAACCTTGAAATGTAGAAGGTGCATTGGTAAGGCCAAAAGGCATGACCAAAAATTCATAATGAACCTTATGAGTTTTAAATGTTGTTTTTGGAATGTCTTTAGTCTTAATTCTGATTTGATGATATCCTGAACGAAGACCTGGCTTGGTAAAGTAAATTTCTCCATGTAATTCATCCAATAATTCATTAATGACATGAACGGGAAATTTATCTTTAATAGTAAGCTTGTTGAGCTCCCTATAATCTGGACATATACGCCATGATCCATCCTTCTTGTGTACCAATACCACTGGAGCAGAGAAATAACTTTGACTAGGTTGAATTATACCAACCTCTAACATTTCTGCAACCATACGTTCAATTTCACTCTTTTGGGCATATGGATATCTGTAAGGCTTGATGTTTGGGGGAACACTTCTTGAAATCAAATGAATATCATGATCATGATCATGAATAGGTGGGAGGCCTTTGGGAGTCTCAAATACCTCGGAATGATTGTCCAAAACGTTTTGGAGATCTGGAGAAATAGATGATTTCAATGTGGGAACCTCTAGTGAACATAATTATGCAATTACACCCCGTTGTGCTTTCTTTAGAAGTTTTTTCATGTGGTTAGAGTTGATTATCTTTCTTGGTTTCCTTATAATACCCCTTAATTCAACTTCCTTTCCTTCCCAAAAAAATTTCAAGAAAAGTTATTGAAAATTAAAATCTATCATACCCAAAGATTGTAGCCATTGGACTCCTAGTACAACATCTGCACCACCCATTGGAATGGAAAACATTGGACTATTCAAGACATATTCTCCCATGGATAGCTTGATATTATCACACTTTCCAGAGCAATTATGGTTCCTCCATTTGCAACCATTACTTGACACTCTCGTGCTGGATATAGGAAGCAATTCAATTCCTTGGCTATCTTACAATGAATAAAATTATGGGTACTACCCGAATCAATCAACACTATTACCTTTTTCTTCTTGATATGCCCTTCTATCTTGAGAGTTTGAGGAGTGGTAATTCCTGTCAATTCATTACAAGATATGGTCAGATTCATTTCTTCTTTCTCTGGATTGGTTTCTAGTGTATATCCTCTTCTTTTGACATTTCTTGTTCCTTTTCTTGCTCCTCTTCCCCATCTATGTAAATTAATTTCTTCTCAGCACACTTATGACCTTTAGTGTATTTTCTATCACAATTATAACAAAGCCCTGTTGCTCTTTTTTCTTCTAATTTTTTTGGTATCAACCTTGTAGGTGGTGAAAGGCTAGTAGCAACAAAAGTTCCATGTTTATAGTTATGAGTGGTAGGCTTCCTTGTTGCCATAATTTTGCTTTCAATTTTTCTTGCCAACCTGTATGCCTTCTCTAATGAATTAGGTTCCCAAAGGTGAACCTCACGTTGGATGTTATCATTTAAAGTCCCTATGAAGACTTCAATCCTATGCTTCTCTGGAATATCATTTACCCTTATATTCAATTTTTGGAAGTCCTCAATGTGCTATGCCTTTGAACCATTTTGTTTGAGATTTATCAATTGGCTAAAGAAGGTGTTTCCCTTTGTATCCTCATAGTGTGCTATCATTTCCTCCGTGAAAATTGACTAGGTGACAAGTTGTTTATGAGAAAAAATACCTCTATACCATACAAACTGATTTGGTTCTAAATATAAAGATGCTATACCTACCTTTTGTGTGTTTCTCACATTATGTAGATCAAAATATTTCTCCATCTGTAATATCCATGTTACGGGATCCTTGCCATCAAACTTCCTCATATCTATCTTTGGAATATGTTGGGTCTTCAAACCAACATTAGATTCTAAGAAATCATGATTGACATTATTTTTTTTCTCATTATAAGTTTCCTCTACTACCTTTTCGCCATTGGGAGGCCTTTCTTGTAACAACTTTGTCCCACCTTCCTTCACACCTTCCTTGTATTTCTTCAAATCTTCCATGAATTTCTTCGAATATGCTTCCATACTGTCAATATCAGCTTCCAAGGCATAGATAAAACTATTTATCTTAGCTTTGATCACATTCTTCAAATCATCCATCCAATTTTGATTACTAGGTGTTTCTATTTTCTTGATTCGATTCATTCCTTTTCTTGCTTTTAGGATCTCGATCTTGAATCTGTTGTATCTCTGAAAGTTTTGATCTCCAAGGTCTATAATTGTGACTTGCATTAGCCCTCTGCATCCTCCTTCCAATGCCACAAGTATAATCGAAATTGGATTCTCCAAGAAAGGGTTATGCCCAATCTCCCAAGATGACCTGATTATATAATTTTTCAGTAGAGAAAACTTGTACAAAGTGAAACGTGTCACTGTTTCGACCTTCGGACCTAAAAATGATACAAAGATAATTATGGTTCGTCCTCTTTCTGTAACTTCTTAATAAATTTCAATCTGATGCTCAGGGAGCAAGTTATGACGATTTTCCTAAGGTCACCTATTTGGTATGTAATTTGGGAGCTTGCAAAAACCCTAAATGGCTTAGACCATATCTCCAAAAATATAGCGAAACAAGATCTGGAATTCGGGCGCACGCTTCACCAAGATTTAGCTTAAATGGGTTTTAATTTCAGATTCCGAACTTTCATAGAAACAAAATTATAGTGAAAATCCACGATGACCTGTTTGAGAAAGAATTCTGGATCTTAGAAAAACCCTAACGTTCTCAGATCATATCTCCGAAAATATAGCAAGGAAGGATCTGAAATTCGTACCTAAGGTTAAAAACGATCTCAGCTCAAATGGGTTTTTTTTTTAGCTTCTGAAACTTTGTAGTGTAAAAGTTATAGAACAAATACCATGATGACCTATTTGGAGCAATGAAACCCTAGAATACAAAGCTCTGATACCAAATGTTAAGAAACCAGCTCACAAAAAGATAGAAAAGATAGATCAACGACTTGGAATTCAGCCTCTTCAAGGGGACAACCTCCTTTACATTACACAAATGAACAATTCTTGGATGATACAAATGACAAGACCTCCTTTCTATATATAGGAGTCTAAGGGGTCCCAATACAATCAAAGCCTACATAACAATAATATTGTAGGGGCACAACAATAATAATAATGGGCTTCTATGGGGCATAATAATAAAAACACGGGGACTATATGGGCACAATAATATAATAAGGGGGTTGCAATAATAACAATAAGGGGCTACACTAGTAGTATAGGGACCTAACTATCTTGAAACACAAGAGTTGGAAAAGGAAATAGAATATAATGATACTTTCTATGAGTTAGCGACCGAAAAAGAGATAATATAAGAAGAAGATTAGGAGAAAGATTCAGTCTCTAGTGTGAGAAGTCAAATTTAGGAGTTGAGGCAACAGATATATGAACTTGAAGTTTTAAATCGATGTGTAATAGATCATAATACTACATTGAAAATCATGAACGAATAATTGGTAAAGGCAGTGCAGGAATGGAAACGACTAGAGAAGAGATTGAAATTTCATGCATCTCATTGGAAAACTTGTTTGAGGAAAGTGGTTAAGCACCTGAGGAAAGCCCTATCAAGAAGTTGAAGGCAAAAGGGTCAAGAATCAATATTTAGATCCATAAGTAAATGAAGGTTCACAATTTTATGTTTTTGTAGAGGTTAGTAGTTGTGTGAGGACACACAACAAATGAGGTTGAGGGGATGTTGGTCGTCATAATTGTCCTTTTTTAACCCTACCTTTTTCCTAACTATGCTACCCAAACCTCTATTTCACAATTAAATTAAAACCTTTACACATGGTTCTTGGTTCCTTTTTGTGATTTTGTTGGATATGGATCATAGGGGCTTATTAGTTATTGAAAAGGTTGAATAGGTTTATATCTATTTGTAACTTATCTCTTCATATTTCCTTAAGGGGTGGTGAGTAAATGTCATTAATCAAAGTCAGAGTTTAGTTGGTGCAGGAACCGAAGTTCTTGTATCATCCACCATTCCTGTACTAGGTGGAAAACGAGCCCATTCATTCTAGATTGACTACAAAAATATTACTTTTGTTAAGGAATGGTGCGCACCTCTCGCCAAGGGTTTGTTCCATTTTCTACATTAGGCTTGGAGCGTTTTGGATGTGCTAAAGATGGAGGTTGGTTGTTGTTCAACACATTTTCCTGTTAAGTTTTTCATCACGGCCAAGAGCCGAGCATCTATGTATAAATTAGGGATTCTAGGATAGGTTTAGATCGCGATACTGCAAAGAAATTTTGATACATTGTTATTGTAATTTTTGTAATATTGTATTGCCATGTTCCTATGGGTTGGATTTATGGTTTTACGATGTATATTTATAGAGGAATTTGAACAAAAGAAGGAGATAATGCTAGTTTAATTTACTTTTGGTTCCTATCATTACTTGTAATGTTTCCTTCACACATTTGATTTTAGAATTTTCGTAAAGGGAAACAAGCTGGTTGGCTAGGACCCATCTAACCTAGCTCATTCTCCCTATCTTTCGTAGTGTGTTTAGATCTAGTTATGCTAGTGTGGATAGAGTGATTTTCATATGCTTGAGATTATAGGTTTGGTGAAACCCTTGTGAATGTTTTTATGTGTGATCTCATATTTGAGGATTCCTCATGTGTGTTGGGTTTATTTCTATTTCCAGTTTCAGTATTTCATTTCTTCCTGAAAGAATCACATTGTTATTTCCTTTTCTGAGAATCATTTTTTCAGTTATTTCCGAAAGATTGGTTAGGTTTATGAGTTTGATGGTTTAAGTTTGATTCATTTCCTTACAACTTATCGTGACCTTACATGAATACAAGTTCTAGCCATGTAATGATAACTCTATGCATAAAGTTAGAACTGTAATGATTTCCCCATATAAATGAAAACTAAATATCACTGAGTATAAGAATCATTTATGGCATTTTTTCTCAAATTAAAGACTTAATAAAATTTATCTTTTAAGCAGAGTATATTTATTACTATGACATATATCTGAAGAGGTTTTAATTTTGCCTTTTGGATAAGTAATTTCATTTACAATGCAAGAGTGTTTCCTTTCTGCTATTGTGAGAAATCCCTTCAGTTTTTGCAGTTATTTGTATTGAATGTTTGCTTTGAACACGCATTTCATGAATATTGGAATTAAATAGTGGATTTATAATTTCAAAATAACCAAGAAACTCAATTCTCATTATGTACTTGTAATATTTTTTTTCCAATTTTAATGAAATATGTGTTTTTGGATTGGGAGTCGTTTTCATTAAAGTTAAAGTTGAATTTTTTCCTCTATGATCTACTTATTTCCAATTTGCTATTCATAGCACATTAATATATGAGTGAAGGGTGGTTGAAAGCAAGTCTGTCCTAGTGCAGGAACAATGAGTTCTTAGTGTGGGAATAATGAGTTCTTAGTGCATGAACATCATGTTCTAGTACAGGAACAAAACGTTCCAGTATAGGAACAAATGTTCTAGTACATGAACATAGCATTCCAGTACTAGAACAAAGTAATCCAGTGCAAGAACAAGACTCATTTCAGTACAGGAATGTGATTACTTTGGTACAGGAATGAGATATTTTTTAGCGAAGGAAACAAATTTAAAAGTATAATAGGAAATCATTATTTCTGTTTTCTAAACATTGAAATTCAATCACAAGAACATATTTTATCTTTCAATATATTTTTTGATTGATTGCAAGGCATGCTTTAATTTTTTTGTTAAGGTTTTTGGAGAGTATTTTTCTTAAAGTGAATCCAGTAACTATAGTGGCTTGGTGTTGTTTTGCTGAAAAGTTTTCTTTGTAACTCATTTTCTGTTGATTCTGTGAAATTTAATTAGTGGGTTAGAAGTAGGATTCACAGAAGTTAAAACCAAAGGTCTTTGACATTTCCTATGCTACACCTCAAAGTTTACGTAGCCATGGTTTGATAAATTAAGTGTTGAAGGAGTTCACTAAACTATAAATCCAGCACCCAACAATTCCTATCTCTAATTTGATTTTCTTCACTTGCATAACAATAATATTGTATTACGAAAGAAGAAGGCAAGAGGAGATCCTCTGGAAGCAAAAATCCAGAGTAATATGGCTAAAAGAGGGAGAGTGGAATATGAAATTCTTTCACCGCACCACCATACAGAGAAGAATGCACAACAACATTACATAAATTCAGAATCAGTGGGGAGAAAGGCTGAAAGAACACGATGATATCGAAAGAGAGCTCGTCAAGCATTTCCAAAACCTTCATCAGGAACCACAAATCAACAGACAACCAACTATAGAATGGATTCTCCAGCATATCCCTAAAATCACAACGGAAGAACATAATCAATTACTCCTTCGTCTGGTTACTCTACAGGAAGTTGAATCAGCTCAAGGAGGGAAAAGCTCCTGGACCAGATGGGTTTACCTCCAACTTCATTCATAAGTTCTAGGATCTCATCAAAGTGGACGTTTGACAGGTTGTGGAAGAATCTAGGACTTTTCATTGGTTTCTTCCATGTTTAAATGCCACCTTTATTGCACTCATACCTAAAGAAGAGCATTCTATTACTCCGGACAAATTCAGGCCAATAGCTCTCTGCAATGTTATCTACAAAGTCATCTCCAAAGTCATCGCTTCCTGTCTGAAACCATTGCTTCCCTTGCTCATATCGCCAGAACAATCGGGATACGTAGAAGGACAACAAATCATTGACGACATCATCCTCACCCATGAGATCATTCATTCACTAAAGCACAACAAAAAAGCAGGTATGCTTCTCAAAATTGATCTCTCTAAAGCTTTTGACAAGTTAAGTTGGATCTACATTCAAAAAATGCTTACAGCCTTTGGATTCTCTCCTCCATGGGTCAAATGGGTAATGAATCTTGTCTCCTCTACTTTTTTCTCCATATTGGTAAATGGCATTCCTTCTTGTCCTTTCCACCCCTATAGAGGCATTTGTCAAGGAGATCCCCTCTCTCCCTTTCTTTTGGTGCTAATGGCCGAAGGGTTAGGTCGTATAATCAAGAATGCTCTTCAAACTCAGCAGCTTAGAGGCATTTTAGTCCATGACTCCCCAACTATCACTCATCAACAATTTGTGGATGACAACCTGTTGTTTGGGCACCCTTCAATTCAAGAAGCATTAATGTTTAAATCCCTGCTTGATGACTATTTGGAAGCATCTGGAGCCAACATTAACACTTCAAAATCCCAAATATTCTTTTTTCTCACTCCCTCCATTACTCAATCCTCTATAACCTGCATTCTTGGATTCTCTGTAGCTTCTCTACCCTCAAAGTATCTAGGCGCCCCTTTGACTGATTCTGCACTAAAACATGCCTCATGGCATCTACTCCTCGAAAAACGTGAAGCTCGCCTTTTCTCCTGGACCTACAGAGCCCTCAATATGGCTAGTCGGCTGGCGCTGGTTAAAGCTGTTCTACAATCGATGCCTTTATATCTTTTCTCTATTTTGGCGGCACCAAAATGGGTGCTTAAGAGGATAAAAAATTTACAACGTAATTTTCTATGGGGATCCTCAGACCAAAATCGCAAATGGGCAATGGTCAAATGCATGATAGTTTTCCTTCCAAAACAATATGGGGGTACGGGTCTCTGTGATCCTCAACACAACAATGCAGTTATGGGAGCAAGGATATGGTGGAAATGGCTCTCAACTCCACACACACCATGGGATATACTTTGGACTGCCAAATATGCAAATAACAGACTGCCAAAAGATTTAATCAGACTTATTTTCAATGAAATGGGATCCTTAATATGGAATGAAACTAGACAACATAGCGCCATGATTCAGTAGCACAGTTTTTGGGAAATTAGAGATGGCAACAATGCTCGTTTTTGGGTTGACTCTTGGAAACAAAGACCCAAGCTAAGAAATTTGTTTAGACCTCCACAAACATATGATTGGGACACGTAATAGAAGGAAAAAGTCAATCAACACTAGATTCTAGCCCTCAACCAGGGATATAGACAATGGCTAAAAGTGGCACAAATTATCAGACAAGGAACAAAGCAAATCCACAATGAGATTGATATAGAACTCACGAACAGGAAAATTAGATTCTCAGACAAGAAGGATATTTTGAGATGGGGGTACACACCACGTGGGATTTTTACCACTAAGGAGGTGTACAACCTTTTGATTAGCAATCAGGTTTTGAAAGACCCTCTTTGGGACAAAATTTGGTCTCCCAAAATTTGGCCCAAGGTTTCGATGTTTCTCTGGCTGATATGTCAAAAAAGGATACTCACTTGGGACAACATAAAGAAAAAAAGTTTCCACGGGCCTTTAAGATGTCCCAATTGCAACCAACAGGAAGAGACCATACAACATCTTATGGACACAACCAACAGGAAGAGACTATACAACATCTTATGGACACATGCCATTTAGCCAATAAACTATGGGAAAAAACCAGCTTTAGATGTCAAAAAGGATGCAGAGTAACAGGGGATATTACAAACACCATCCGTAACTGGGCAATCGATCCTTACAAGAGCAGGTTGCTAAACTCTCTATGGAAAATTATTCCAGGCCTTCTCATCTGGACATTATGGAAAGAAGGAAACAGACGCATTTTTAAGAATCAATATACACCTTTAGATAACATCTGGAATAATTTTTGCAACAATCTTCAGGAAACCTCGGCGCTTCAAAAGTGGCATGAAGATGACTTTCCTACCATTCCTTAGGAGTAGAACATCTGGGAGAATTGGCATCTTCGAATTACCCAAACACATGATAACCCCAACAACTCTTCTCAAAATCCTAAAGCACCAAGCAAATGGTAGCCTCTTCCCCAAGGAATGATACAATTAAATTTTGATGGAGCCTTCAAAGGAAACCCAAGCATGGCAGGTTGTGGAGGCATCTTCAGGGATCACAGAGGCAAAGCACTCTTGCTCTTCCTTGGATCAATAGGATGGGACACAAATAATTCAGTTGAACTAGAAGGACTGTGGCAGGGACTTTGCTTAGCTTAGCAGCATGGATTATTTCCTATTGTAATTAAAGGAGACTCACAGATCCTCATCAACATGGCTAATCAAATTCTTCAAGGGACACCAGCTCACAAAGTAGCCTGCAGCTAGAGATTATAAGCTCGTTTAGAGAACATAGAACAATGGCTCTTAACCAATAGAGCAATCACATTCAAACATGTTAAAAGGGAAGGCAATAAAGTGGCAAATCTCCTGGCAAATCTGGGGGTGGACAGTGATTGAGTTCTAAACTCAGGCTCGCTTGACATTTTAAATGATAGCTGTCATTTACAGGAATGCACTGATCTGGTGTAGAATGATGCAGAACTCTCGGATGCGGGTGTTTAGGCACGCAGGTACTTGGGTTGGCAAGTCGTGAGGCCACATGACCACCCATGCTTCCACTCAGAAGCATATACAACAAACCACCACTGATATTAATGGCACATTAATGAATTGCGCGGGTCGAGGCTTCATCAATTTGGTTTTTAAGATGGCCTCTTCAGACTATCATCCCCCCGCTCTGCCTCCTCTGAACTGCAATTATCTCCCTGCTGCTACAGAGCCGAGATCGTGCACGACAATGGGGAGACACTACCAATTTTTGTGCTGCATTGAGATGGTGGATGCTACACATTTCTCACAGAGTATTCTATGATGCCTATGGATTGGTTCCTCGATCTTGAATCTCTGCTGTGAACCGCTGATTACAGGTCCTTCTGTTCCCATTGACCATGCATTCTTTGGCACTACTCCTTCTCATCCTCGTCCGCTCAATTTTGCCCAGGTGAGCATGCCTCATTTGCGTCATCGAATGCGCTGCAGGAGGGGCAGTAGCAGAGGAATATTGCCCCCATCCTTGTCCCTCTCTGACTCGTCCCCCTCTGACTCATCCTCCCCTTCGACGGCTCATTTATCTGGACGCTACCCAGCCACTTGCAGTGGTCAAGGGCGGGCTCAGACTGTAGGTCCTCAGCCTATTGATGCTGCTCCCCAGCCTCCTGCTGCCTCTGTATCATCTCTGCAGCCTAGTCATTCTTCACAATTTCAATTTCGCTGCTCGCTGGAACGTCCCTGCATAATAGCGACTATCTCGGTGGCATTTAGAGCCATAAAACTCTGAAGACCCAGCTCGCAATACTCAGGGGTGAAACACCACTAGCAAGAGAAAAGCCCCTGGAAGCAGTTCAGGGATGCATAGAAGCAGCTCAGGGCCACACCAATCTAGGCTGCTTCAAGAACATGAAAGAAACTCCGAGAGATAAACAGGATACAAAAGATGACATGGAGGCATACAGGTGTCTGATAATGGAAGAACCTCCTCCTCCTAATGACACCTAGTTGGTCAATGTTTTCAGGTTTTGGGTTCCCGGCTCCCAATATTATGGGTCTATTCTGGTGTTTTCTTTATGCAATGTTGTTAATTTTGATGATTGTTCAAAAAACTGTTCCACTCTGGCATTACAGGCTGTTACCCCTGCGTGGGCAGCAAACTCTTATAGTTTTGGACTGGTTTCCCCGGTGCGGGAAGTCTCTTTCCAGTCTTTTGTTGATAAACATGGCATAATTTGGGACTTGCTCTGCAAAGGCCAATGCCTCCTTGTACTATTTTTGTTACATTAATAGATTTAGTCTAATTTAGAAAAAAAAACAATAGTATTGTATTTAACTTATGACCTTAACATGCATAGCTTAATAGTTGATAAATAAATTTGTCATCTATTCACATTATTAGTCCTTGTCCTTTGGGTTGCAGGAACAATAGTAATCAATTTTTGGTTTTGTATTAGTTGTGTAGATAAACCAAAACTAAATCCACTACTTTAAACCAAAGTTGGATGGAATTATATAATTTATTTTCCAAATTTTCATGATTTTAATGAAACTTTGTTTTCTCTACCAGGCATACATGTTAGAAAGCATGCAGGGTTTTGGGAATGGATGCACCCAACAAGTTGCATGTATTAGCAGCTTGATTCTCCACTTCCGACCCCATTTTACCACTTTGGGCACATATTACCTTCTAGGCCTAGTGGTGAAAGTTCCCTTGGATATAAATGACCCTAATTTACTACTTTTCACACAGAACACCTTCTAGGCCTATTGGTGAAAGTTTTCTTCACTCAAGATGACCCATACATTGGCAACATAACGCTCATCTCTTCACTCAGTTTTTTTTATCATACCTGCATCACAATATGATATCAGATATATAACAAGATATAGAAAACTTGCATCAACACACACATATATCGAAAAAAACTACAAATAGTAATAATACTTAAAATTGTAAGGAAAACAACATGAGATTTAGAGATAAGTGAATTTTATTTTACAAGTCTTAACAATAAGATCTGGTGTACAATAATATGTTGCTACACTTGAGTATGGTTATTGATATTTGTTATTGCAGTTAATGTGTCTAGGATAATATTGTTTCTCCTCCTGCAACTGCCATAGATTATGTTGAATGGTCAAAATTTATTGGTTGGAAACAAAGTTGTAGAGCTGCACTTTTGCAGTGGGATGGCTGGTAAGGAAATCCTAAAAAAATTTCCCACACAAAACATGCTCAAAGAGGGTAAAATTGGTTGCAGAGGTTTAGACTGCTTTTAAATGGGAAATTTTGATTCAGGACTTGAGTATGTTGAATAGTCAGAATGTATTGGCTGGAAATAGAGCTACAAAACTACATTGTTTGCAGTGGGATGGGTGGTAAGGAAACCCTATAATTTTTTTTCCTACACAAAACATGCTTAGAGGGGGTAAATTTTGTTGCAAAAGTTTAAACTGTGTTTAAATGGGAAATTTCTATTTAGGATCTTTTATAGTTTCATTGGGAATTTTTCCTGTTATAGTTTACCAGTTTTCATTTTATTTTGTAATTTGCTTTGGAATTATTTGGCGAGAGAAAGATGTGGGGTGCATGAGGGTAACCCTAGCATTTTGAAACTCAACATTATTCCTCCATTGAATAAAATTGACTCATAAAAGGGGTTTCTTATTTCCCTTTTTGTAATTCGATTTGAAAGATTCCATTAGAACATCAAAATGGAATAAAGCATTACAAACTATGAAGCCAATTTGGCTGCAACTAGCCATTCAAAATTTAAATAAACCTTCTCAAGGAAAATATGAAATGTTACCTTTAGAATTTGGAAATGGAAGTTTATAGAATACTTTTCTTAATCAATCAAGCACTTTCCTTCAACTCAATTCTCTTCTCATCAAGATATCCTATCATTGCTTTAGGAACTGGGTATTTATTAGAAACTACTAAAACCATTCCATTCCAAGACCTATACCCATGTACTCAGATTAAAGTGTTAGTCAAGTTGTGATTCAGGTCTACAAGACTAAATAGAATGATTTATAAATGAAACCATGTAATCAATAATACTATGTATAGTTGACATGAAAATTATGTTGTAATTACATGCATATCATAGCCAATTAATGTAATACCAAGGACATAAACTAGAGGTGTGGCAAATATATTAGTATCGACTAAGTACAATATAAACCTCATTTGGGAGTGTGTCTTATACCCAACCCCAGAAAGGAAAATCCATAAAGTATTCAAGGGAGTTGGAGAGTTCATCTTTATCTGGACTTTTAGATATACACGATCATGTTTATGTGTTGGATATCCAACTTGTATGCCTTTAGAATTGTAGAGCTGGTTGGGTTTCATCATTGTGTCGGTGGTGTTTCCATGCTTTCATAACTTTCTTGTTGGTTATGGATGGAAAGTGGATAGGAATAGATACATTTAAGTGAGTAAGCATCCTAAATCACCATATGTGGATACTCCTGGCCGAGAACCAGTCCTGGGAATTGAAGCGCTAAGAGAAAAGGCAAAAGCAATAATGGAATTCTATGTTTATTAAATAAATTAAGAAAATGACCAAGGACTAGCAACATAAAACTAGAATCTAAGGTAACAATAGAACCAAGGGCAGATCAAGACCCCATAGAAACATTAACCAACAAAGTAGCATCAATATGTTTTCGTGTTACAACTTCACGTGGAATCCTCCATGTCTTACATGGTTGTTATGGAGAATGGAGTAATAAGGTGTGTGGCCTTCAAGTGAGTCCACATGGTGCATGAAGGTTGTACATTAAAATTTTGGTTCGATAAATCACTTTCATCACCTACAATGTTTGCATGGCTTACACATGCCTCACTATGAATTCCTAGTTTATAATAGTTAGTTTTAATAATGGTTCTCACTAGTAAAGTGTTGGGACTCCTTTTAAGAGTCCCTAATCACCCCAATCGACTTAATTGGAAGTATTATAGTGTTAATGATTGCATTCTCCTTCATACTAGACACTCAAAGTTTACAAAAAAAACTGCAGACCTCACAAAGGATGCTTCTAAGTTATCAATGGCCCTAGGTATAACAAGTAGAATCCAAGGGATCTTGAACCTTCTTAAGATGATAATATATGTCATTTTGTAAATTTTTATAAATATTTCAGTATAAGACATAGAATAAACTCACATACACCTTTCAATAAATTATTTTGTAGTCTACTATTGTGTGACATTTAAATTTTGCATATAGGCTATCTCATTTTCTTCCTCTGTCAATCCCTATAACACTTTTTTAACTATAGGACCTGAAGCTAAGGGAAGAAATTTCACTGAATTAGACCAAAAAACTCAGGAAATTTCCCATAGTGCAGTTCAATCAAATTATTCAATTCCAACGGATTCAGCTCAGTGAGCGAACCGACTGAAATTAAGACCATTAAGGACCAAATGAACATAATCATAATCATAATCATAATCATATATAATTATTAATGGAATAAATGTTGTCATATTACTTTCCTTCACTCAGTCCTAGGTAAGGTCTTCACATAAAAACTTGGAAATATTGGTATTCAGATCAACCCCATGTATCACATAACAAAATAATATGCTTATGTGTTGAAACATTGTGGCATTGGATTAATATTTGGATGTCTTCAAATTGTTAAGGAAAATTTATATGAATGAAAGAAATTGTGGTTAAGTTGTAAGCAGAACTTCGGCGAAAATCACATGAGGAAATACCTTTGTCGATGCGTTTCGAACCAACCAGTGTGGTTCATCGTCAGGACAAGTTGAAGAAACAGATCCAGCTTAGCATGTTAAATAGTCTGAGCAGAGACTCCAAAGGCTAAATCGACCAACGGCTAATTTTGACTTTCGGACCCAGGTCAAATTATTATTCATTAATTTAATATTATTATTATTTTTAATATTAATACATAAAATATTTTTAATGGTTAGTTTTAAAAATTAATTAATTAATTAATTAATTAATTAATATATATATACATATATATATATATATATATTAAAATTATAATATTAGGTTATTAAGATAAAAGTTAGGAAAATAAATAAATAAAATACTTTTAGTGGTTAGTTTGAGAAGATAATTTACTTATTTATTTAAATTATTTAATAATTATTGTTAATATAAAATATATATATATATATATATATATATATATATTGTTAAGGACAAGAAAAATTTTGATGGTTAGCTTAAAAAGTAATTTATTAATAATATATATATATATATATATATATATATATATATATATATATATATATTTCAATTAAAATCATAAAGTTAAGGTTAAAAATATAAATAAATAAAATAATTTAAATGGTTAGTTAGAAAAGATAATTTATTTAATTTAATTTAATTATTTATTATTATATATTAATAATATAAGTAATTTTTTGTTTAATTAAATTATTTATTAAATATAATTAATATTATATTAGTAATATAGTCTTGATATTAATATATTATTAATATTAGTAGTCAAATTATTATTTATTAATTTAATATTATTATTATTATTATTTATGGAAATAAATTAAATTAGGTAAAATATATAGATAAATAAAATACTTTTAATGGTTAGTTTTAAAAAACTTTTATTTAATTTATTTATATATATATAAAAGTTATAATATTAGGTTATTAAGATAAAAGTTAGGTAAAAGATAGTTGAAAAAGGAATAAAAATAATAAATAGATCATTTAAAAAAAAAAATTAATTAATAAATAAATAAATTAATTAATTAATTAAAAAATAAAATAAAAATAAAAATAAAAATAAAAATAAAAAATATTATAATAAAAATAATAATAATAATAATAAATATATGTAAATATAAGGGATATAAATAAATAAATAAATAAATAAAAATAAAACAGAGAGAACGACAAAAAATAAAAGGGGAGAGAAAGGAAAAAGAACAATAGAAACCATAGAGCAAAACGGATCAACCCTAGGAGGAAGGAAGGCTCCAAGGGGAACACAGAAAGCTAGCACAAAAAAAAAAGGCGGGGGGGGGGGGGAGGAGAAAGACTAAGACGACAGGGCAGGGATCCAACAGCTACTGATTTTCCAGCCGTCATCTCATTCTTTTTTTTCTTTTGTGCTAGCTTTCTGTGTTCCCCTTGGAGCCTTCCTTCCTCCTAGGGTTGATCCGTTTTGCTCTGTTGTTTCTATTGGTCTTTTTCCTGTCCCTCCCCTTTTATTTTTTGTCATTCTCTCTGTTTTATTTTTATTTATTTATTTATATACCTTATATTTACATATATATATCTATATATATATATATATATATATATATATATATATATATATATATATATATATATATATATATATATATATATATTTATTTTTTAATTAATTAATTAATTTATTTATTTATTTTTTTAAAATGATCTATTTATTATTTTTATTCCTTTTTCAACTATCTTTTACCTAACTTTTATCTTAATAACCTAATATTATAACTTTAATATATATATAAATAAATAATTTAAATAAACAAATTAAATTAAAGTTTTTTAAAACTAACCATTAAAAGTATTTTATTTATCTATATATTTTACCTAATTTAACTTATTTCCATAAATAATAATAATAATAATAATATTAAAAATAATAATAATATTAAATTAATAAATAATAATTTGACTACTAATATTAATAATATATTAATATCAAGACCATTATTTGGTCTCAGCGGACGTTAACCATCATCATCATCATCACTAATATAATATTAATTATATTTAATAAATAATTTAATTAAACAAAAAAATTACTTATATTATTAATATATAATAATAAATAATTTAATTTAATTAAATAAATTACCTTTTCTAACCAACCATTTAAATTATTTTATTTATTTATATTTTTAACCTTAACTTTATGATATATATATATATATATATATATATAATAAATTACTTTTTAAGCTAATCATCAAAATTTTTCTCGTCCTTAACAACATATTATTATTATATATATTTTATATTAACAATAATTATTAAATAATTATTTTATTTATTTTTTCCTAACTTTTATCTTAATAACCTAATATTATAACTTTAATATATATATATATATATATATATATATATATTATTATTAAATAAAAATTAATTAATTTTTAAAACTAACCATTAAAAATATTTTATGTGTTAATATTAATAATAATAATAATATTAAATTAATGAATAATAATTTGACTTGGGTCCGAAGGTCAAAATTAGCCGTTGGTTGATTTAGCCGTTGGAGTCTCTGCTCAGACTATTTAACATGCTAAGCTGGATCTGTTTCTTCAACTTGTCCTGACGATGAACCACACTAGTTGGTTCGAAACGCGTCGACAAAGGTCTTTCCTCATGTGATTTTCGCTGAAGTTCTGCTTACAACTATTATGGATCACAGAAGCCTCAATTCAATAATTGTGGTTAAGTGTTTTGTTTGTTTCTTTTAATTTGCAGGTCATGCATGCAAATAACACTTTTTCTCCTACTGTGCATTTCAGTTATCATTACTGTGAGACCGATGCTCCATAAGGTATTCCATTCTAAGCTACATCATGGATGTGTTAAATAACATGTAACACCCTCCTCCCACATCTACCCAAGTAACCAACCAACCAGGGTAAGCATGTGATGAGAGGCTACTAAGATATGATTCAAACTCCTAGGTGACCTTAAGGAAGTGGAATCGATTGAAACACATCAAACATACCTCCCACATGAACAACAACACCCCCAAGAGCCATCCCAACCACTCAGGTATCATGCCCCTATGTACCACTAAGTTTTTAAGCTATTAAACCGCTGGATGCTCCCATGCAATAAGCATGATAGTGTCTAGAGATATTTGGATGCTCCCACAAGCCTACATGCCTGCGTCTAGGGACTATTTATAGTAGACTTGTGCCAGAGTCCGCGGGATTTAAGGCACTTTTCAAGCCTAGAATTTCGACCACTTCCCAGTGTAGAAATTTTGAATAATAAACACTTATTCAACAAAGATTATCCCGATTATACACTATTGCGGAATACATGCACAATACATAACCTCCTCTACGTTGATCATCAATTTAGCAGCATCAAAAACAATGAAACATCAATCGCATGCACACATTAACACAGTATGTAACCCAGGGAAAGCTTACAGTTGAGAAACCGACACTATCTGTATATTAATGATTAAGAACATGTAACAATACATAGTACAATACTCCTCTCAAGTATCCAGCACTATCTCCACCTGTTACACACAAAACTAGCTCAGATCCGAACAAGTCACAGGTTCAAATATTCTCCACTGCTTTGCCTGCCTCTATTGCACAATACCAAGGGAAAATCACTCACACTGAAAATCACGTGAGCACAGGCTATTTCACTGGGCATATACTGCGCAATCCTCATGGGCATACTCAATCCATTGATTGTGCAAGATCTCATGCACAACTATAGTCACAACTGATAGCAATCTCAACCTCTAACACCTGTCTCCATTGAACTGTACATGCACTGAGTTAACTTATGTATTCTTGAGTTGCATTATGAGTTAATAATTAGTGAATTAATTTAATCAATTAATTCACATCACTCATCACTAGTCTATTTGCAGTTAGACTAATTACAACTAGTTTAACCAAGTCAAACTGAACACAACTCCATTAACTCCACATCCAACTCCACAGAACTCGCATGCATGAGTTCTAATTGATGTCATGCATGCAATAGCTCAACTGACCCACAAGAAAAGCATATTTCCTTCTGACAGCTGCATGTGCCACATTTGTAGCTCAAACTGAAGTGCTCCAAGAGGATAAGATAATGTTTATAGTCTAAATATTATTATGAGACAATAACATTTGACTTTTCTATTTTTAGCCTGGTAGTCTAAAAATAGACTCTGATCACTCCGCTGTGAACCAGAAATAGAAGTCCATCTATTTTTCCCAACATGACCAATCATCCATAAACAGCATCCTACAACTCATAGACCATGATCCATATGTCTAAAAATAGACTTTGCGCCAAAAATAGCCTGCGGGCCCACTTAGTGAAGGCAACTTCTTTCCACTAAGCTCCATCATCTTGTTGCATTCTCAACACTCCCTCTCAACAAGATATGGATTATCAGCAGCCCCTATCCTACCTCGATGGTAATTGAATTTTCTCCTGATGAGCGCCTTCGTCAAGATATCAGCATCCTAATCCTCCGTTGGAATGTATTAATGTAACATGATTCTCTGCTGCACACAATCTTTGATATGATGGTACCTGATGTCAATGTGCTTAGATCTATCATGAAATATAGGATTAGCCGAGAGTTTAATGAAACTCTGGTTATCACAGTAAATCACAGTAGGCTCCAAGTAAGAACCGAACAAACCGACCAGGATCTTCCTCATCCATATAGCCTCGCATGCAGCCAAACTTTCTGCCATATACTCGGCCTCTGCTGAACTGAGTGCCATGGATCTCTGCTTCCCACTGTACCAAGAAACTGCTGTCGACCTGATACTGAAGACCCCTCCTGATGTGCTCTTTCTGTTCGTTGGGCTCCCTGCCCAATCTGCATCCGTGAAGCCACATAGCTTCACCTCATCCTCCTGTCTGTACCACAATCCATATCTCGATGTGCCTCTCAAATAACGCAATAAATGCTTGCCCGCCTTCCAGAAGAGCTTGGTAGGCTTAACCATAGCTTGTGAAATCTGGTTAACAGCATAGCATATATCGGGTCGTGTATTGACCAGATACATAAGAGACCCCACCAATTGTCGATAGACAGTGGCATCCACTTCTTCTGCCAAAGTGGCATCCTCCTTCCTCCAACCTACAGGAAGAGGAGTATTAACAGGCTTGCAGCCATGCATGTTGAACTTCTCCAGTATCTCCCGAGCATACTTACCCTGAGAAACAAATAGTCCATCACTGCGCTACCAAATTTACAATCCCAGGAAATAATGAAGGAGGCCCAAGTCCTTCATCTCAAACTCCTTAGCAAGATCATCCTTGCATGAAAGTATCAACAACTCATCACCTGTTAGAATCAAATCATCTACATAAAGTAAAATGATAAGCAACTTACCCTCCACCACAATTTGGTATAGCTTAGGATCTGCCTCACTCTTGGAGAATCCAAGTCCAGTGAAATAACTGTCTATCCGTGTGTACCAAGCACGTGGTGCTTGTTTCAACCCATACAACACTCTCTTGAGCCTGCACACATGCAACCCACTGCTGAAGATCTCAAAACCTTCGGGTTGCTCAATGTACACCTCCTCCTCAATGACTCCGTTGAGGAACGCAGTCTTCACATCCATCTGATGAATGTGTTGTCCCATCTGCGCTGAGAGAGCAAGAATCGTCCGTATGGAAGAATACCTTGCGACAGGTGCAAAGGTATCCTCATAATCGATCCGCTCTATCTGTGAAAAGCCTCGGGCAACAAATCTTGCCTTGTACTTCTCCACACTCCCATCAGCTGCCTGCTTAACTTTGTAGATCCATCTCGAACCCACCACTGATTTCCCTTTCGGTCTTGGGACAATCTCCCATGCACTGTTTCTGACAAACGAATCATACTCTTCCACCATGGCATCTACCCATGCAGGATCCTCCACATCTTCCTCTAAAGAGGATGGCTCAATCACAACACATTTTCTCACAAGAGCCATGTATCCAGTGTACCGATCAGGTGACTGTCTCTGCCTGCGTTGGGTTGTAGGTGGTCCTACAACTTTCTCTACATCTTGAGCTAGTCGCTCAGCTTCTGTCAAGCGCTTTCGCCCTCTAATGGTTGGCGCTGCATGAGTGGTCTCTTCCACTCCATGAACTTCGTCCCGTGGCTGATCCATGTCCTGAAGCTCATCTTTAGGAACTAATAGCTCCTCATCTGCATGCAAGTGTAGCTCCCTCTCAAGCGAACACTTCATGGCTTTCTCCTCCTGAAATTTTATATCCCGTTGCACAATAATTTTACCACTGTCTGGCAAATACACATGATAGTTGTGGGGTGTATCAGTGTACCCACAAATATCCCAATCTCTTTGGTCAGCTCCAACTTCTTCCTGGCATCCTTCGTCACATGCATGTAAACGTTAGCACCAAAAATCCTCAAATGAGAAAGATTAGGCTTCTTACCAGAATAAGCCTCCTCGGGTGTACTCATGCCAAGTATCTTGTGAGGACAACGGTTCTGCACATATATTGTAGTATTGCATGCTTCTGCCCACAAGTGAAGGTGTAGGCCCTGATCATGCAACATCGCTCGTGCAGCACACACGATCGTTCTGTTCTTCCGCTCAGAAACCCCATTTTGCTGTGGGTTATGGGGAGATATGAGCTCTCTTTGAATCCCTTCTGCTTTACAGAAATCCTTGAACTTGTTAGAGATGTATTCACCACCATTATTGCTCCCAAGAGCCTTCACCTTCTTCCCTGACTCCTTCTCGACCTGTGCTTTGAACTCACAGAACTTTGAGTATGTCTCATTCTTCTTCTGCATGAAGAAGATCCAGCACTTACGAGAGAAATCATCAACAAAGATCACATAATACCTGTGTTTTGTTGTCAAAGCTACTGAGAAAGGTCCACACACGTTTGTGTGAATTATCTCAAGGATCGTCATGGCACGACTATCCTTCTCGTGAAAGGTGGCTTTCACAAACTTTCCCAAAGTACACCCCTTGCACTGATCTAACTGCGCAAGAGTGCCTTTAGGAAACCCTGTAGTGATTTGCTGCAGTATCTTCAAGGCTCCATGGTGAAGGTGACCCAATCTCCTGTGCCACAGCTTGCCATCATCCCGACTCACCAATCCTTCTGCCTTGCATGCCATTGTTGCGCATCCCTCTACATGCAACTGATAAAGGTTCCTCACCTGAACCCCTATCTTTCGGGTTTCTCCAGTTATCTTGCTGCGCAGGAAAGCCTTTCCCTCATTGAAAACAACATCATATCCCTTGTCTTCTAACATCACCACAGAGATAAGATTCTTCTTCAATCCTGGAACATGCATCACTTCCTTTAATACGAAGGGTTTACCAGACTCCCTCTCAAAGGAAATGGTACCGATACTGGTCGCATTGTATCTACCATCATTGCCCATCTCAATGTGCACTCCAAGATCTTTGTCCTCCAGATCAGAAAACAAATCTCGATCTCCTGTCATGTGAAAAGACGCACCACTGTCCAAGAACCACACCGATCCCATCACACTTGAAACCAAGCATGTGATCAATGAAAAATAAAGCTCAAACTGCGAGGCTAGAGCCTCTCCTACTACAGATCCAGTAGCTTGCTTGTTCTTCTTCTTCTGCGGACAATTAGTGGCATAGTGTCTGTGGTGGTGATAGTGAAAACACTTCACCTTGGACATATCCTGCTTCTTGCCTTTTGCACCAGACTGAGAATCTTTCTTGCTCTTCCCCTTCTTTGCTTTGGTAGCCAAAGCCCAATTTTCTTCATGAGGTCCCTTTGATGAAGATCTGTCCCTGGTATTCTGCCTGATCTCCTCCTGCACAAGATCTGACCAAAGTCTCTCCCATCCTGGAAATTTCTCCCGACCATTGACAGAGTCCTGATAGGAATGCCAACTCTTTGGAAGACCAAGGAGAGCCAAGCTCACCAAGTCCTCATCATCGACAATCACCCCCACACTTCCCAGCTCATCCTTGCACTGAGTGAATTTCGTGAGATACTTGGGCATACTATCTCCCTTCTCACATTTGATGTTTCTAAGTTTATCCTTGAGCGCCAGCTTCCTCTAATCGCTCTTGCTTTGGAATAGATCTATCAACTCTTTCCACATCAAGTATGGAGAAGCCTTTCCATGCAGGCTGGACACAATGTGATCCTTCACACCCTCCAACAGAATCCTTCGACACTTTGCTGTCTTCTTTGCCAAGCATCAACTTGAGTAGCATTAGTAGGCTTTGGGACATTAGCCTCTATGAAATCATTCAGCCCATTATCATCTAACACTGCCTCCATCCTATCCTTCCATGCAATATAGTTCGAGTTGCCCTCAAGAGCATACTCCAATCGCAATCCGTTGAAAGACATTACCACGTCGATACCAAGAAAACACTGCTGCAAATTCGAATTCCACCAGCTCCAAACTCAATCGCCTCTGATCTAAGATTCGTGAGAACAAAGTATTTCTCGTACAGAGATTGACTGTATGGGCTTTTATCGGATATCTCACCTTCCAAAGGAAGGATAAATCCAGAGGCTACCTGGCCTGATTACAGACTCTACCTGAAGAAATAGAATGTAAACACTTCCTGAATAGTAGATCTGATGATCAATAGCTCTAATACCATGTAGAAATTTTGAATAATAAACACTTATTCAACGGAGATTATCCCGATTATACACTATTGCGGAATACATGCACAATACATAACCTCCTCTACGTTGATCATCAATTTAGCAGCATCAAAAACAATGAAACATCAATCACATGCACACATTAACACAATATGTAACCCGGGGAAATCTTACAGCTGAAAACCCCACACTATCTGTATATTAATAATTGAGAACATTTAACAATACATAGTACAATACTCCTATCAAGTATCCAGCACTATCTCCACCTGTTACACACAAAACTAGCTCAGATCCGAACAAGTCACAGGTTCAAATCTTCTCCACTGCTTTGCCTGCCTCTATTGCACAATACCAAGGGAAAATCACTCACACTGAAAATCACATGAGCATAGGCTATTTCACCGGGCATATACTGCGCAATCCTCATGGGCATACTCAATCCATTGTTTGTGCAAGATCTCATGCACAACTATAGTCACAACTGATAGCAATCTCAACCTCTAACACCTGTCTCCACTGAACTGTACATGCACTGAGTTAACTGATGTATTCTTCAGTTGCATTATGAGTTAATAATTAGTGAATTAATTTAATCAATTAATTCACATCACTCATCACTAGTCTATTTGCAATTAGACTAATTACAACTAGTTTAACTAAGTCAAACTGAACACAACTCCATTAACTCCACATCCAACTCCACAGAACTCACATGCATGAGTTCTAATTAATGTCATGCATGCAATAGCTCAACTGACCCACAAGAAAAGTGTATTTCCTTCTGACAGCTACATGTGCCACATCTGTAGCTCAAACTGAAGTGCTCCAAGAGGATAAGATAATGTTTATAGTCTAAATATTATTATGAGACAATAATATTTGAATTGTTAGATAATCTTCGGCAAAATCACATAATCAATCTTTTGTCGACGCGTTTCGAACCAACCAGTGTGGTTCATCGTCCTGACGATGAACCACACTGGTTGGTTCGAAACGCGTCGACAAAATATTGATTATGTGATTTTGCCGAAGATTATCTAACAATGTTATGGATCACAGAAGTCTAAATTCCTTAATATTTGAATTTTCTATTTTTAGCCTGGCAGTCTAAAAATAGACTTTGATCACTCCGCTGTGAACCAGAAATAGAAGTCCATCTATTTTTATCAACATGACCAATCATCCATAAATAGCATCCTGCAACTCATAGACCATGATCCATATGTCTAAAAATAGAATTAGTCTAAAAATAGACTTTGCGCCAAAAATAGCCTGCGGGCCCACTTAGTGAAGGCGACTTCTTTCCACTAAGCTTCATCATCTTGTTGCATTCTCAACACCCATAACTTGTTGTAACTTCCAGAATCCATTAAACACATGATGACAAGACTAATAAACCAAAAACTAACTTCAGGACTAGGCCTAACCATCCCCAACCAGAACTGACATTCTTTCAAACACTTGGCATCAATGCAATCTACAAGTGTAAATACCATATTTAAGCATAAGGGTCTCATACTTATCTGAAAATCGCTAAGAAGCATTGTTCCCTATATTATTTGTTGCATTATCATCTATTAGGTCATAGATACATTGTTTATTCGTTTACAAATAGAAACATTAGGAGATCCATACATTGTCAATGTTAGAATACATGCTCATAACCAACAAAATAATATCTGAAATACCATGAATACATCAACCATATAATCCACATATAAACCAATAAATTTACACATGAAAAACCAAGGGAATGAATTTTTTAGTGAATGTAGAAACCAACCGGGGATGGGACTACCACGTTCCACCCAACCATAAATTGGTTGAGCCACATCTCTCTTCAACCAATCACCCCCATGCCATATTCCAAGCATGAATGTGGGACTCATAACCAACCAAAAAGAACCAAACAATCATGGATGCTACCGGAGTTCTCCACCTACAATGTGAGGAATTTTAGTGCCTCCTAGTCTCTCAGGCTCTATCATAATCCATAGTCCGATACAAGGATCACTAGGCCCTACACCAAGACCCACTCTCCATGATTTACCATACATCCCATCCCAGGACTACTAGGCTCAACGAAGAGCAATCCATCTCTTGGGTTTATCGTATATCTCGCCATTCACTGGAAAAGATACCTAGGCCCACTGAGGCACACAATCCTGGCTTTACCGCAACCCACAGTCTGTCTCAGGGGTTACTAAGCCAATGGATTTACCGTGATCCATAGTCTGGTTTAGGGACCACTAGGCTATGTATTTGTCCTTTCAAAGGTCCACCTCACTCAGCTTCAAATCCATCCAACAATCTAGTTGAACTAAAGTATGAGAACCCATCTCATCAAGGCTATCTAGAAATGGCAAGGCTAGGATGAAAACACTCTCACACCTAGAAAAACCCATGCTGTGACAAAAAATAACCACATGAAATACCATGCATGCAAAATCTAGAAATGAAATCACACATGCAAATCAATACTTGCAAAGAATCTTGTTGTAGCTACTTGATATTGCTCTTCCTTGCTTTCTCCTTCCTTCTTCTTGCCTTCTTTTACCTTTCTTGCTCCAATGCCATGTGCTCCAAGAAAACTATAAGTGTCCAAGAGTGAGAGGGAGAGAGAGAGAATAATGAGAGAGCTCCAAAGCTGAACTGCCAAAAGGTACCAACTGATCCTCAAAAGCCTTTTTATCAATTAGGCCTATATTTTCTTCATTTTTCATTATTTTCCTTCATTTTCCTCCTCACATGCAACTCGTGACCTTTCACCTTCCTTTTCTCCAAATTTCCATTAGTTTCATAAATAAATGTGCTAAAAATTGCCATTTTGCCTTTCCAATGCCTTTGCCAATTTACTTTAGCCATAAACACATCGAGTGATGCCCACTAGGATACCTTTCCCACCATTCAGCTTGGAATAAGTGTCCCATCAACCATGGTCTTATATATTTTTACATGGACTTTTAACCAGGGTTGTTACAAAACCCTAGCCCTTGGGGGAACACCATCCTCGGTGTTCAATGATACCTATAACCAATAAGACTGTTGAAAACAAAACATATTGCCCATGGAGATTTATAACGCAACTTGTTGCAGTATTTAAAATAACCATTTGCTAAAACATGACAAACATACCATTTATTGGAGCTTTATAACACAACTCATTACGGTATTTAAAATAACAACCACTTATAGGCACATACACATTTGGTTCACCCATAAAATAATCATACTATCTATGGAGTTTTATAAATCCAACTTGATACAATATTTACAATGATATACACATTTGCTCAACTAGAAAATAAAATGATATGATGCCTGCATCCGCAGCAAGGGAATCCAAAGGCTCACACCTCCATCCTCAAATTAATACTAGGATTCACCTCCTTCCTAAGAAGTCCAAAATCCATTTCCAAAATCAAAACTGCATCCAATGTCTAGCGCCACAATCGAGTGTCACTTGTCCTCTTAGCAAATAGTTATCGACTCATTGTTCTAGGGCGCACTCCCAATGTGCATCTGATTCCATCTGGCAATGTTGATAACAAAAAAATCCATCCCCGACCTTCCCTTCTCCTCTAAACAGTCCCTCGAGAAATCCAGTCACCCCCTTCTATGCAGTCACACACCTTCCAAGTTATACTTGCACCCCCATACTAGGTAGTCCATCCCTTGGCAAGGCTTCCTCGCATTGGAAGATACAAAAACCAAGGCGTATCCCTGCCTTAAAATCATCATACCGGTCATAACATGCTCACGGAAATCAATGGACACCATTGGGTAGTAGTGTACCACAATGGCCCTACTCCTGAATGCTTTACGAACATACTGCTGCCTGTTTCAATTCCTTTCATTGACGCTGCTAATTCTTGTAGTCGGTTTCAATCATCCAACTAGGAATTTCCATGCGTCCTATTCTAAGCACATAATTTCCATTAGATTTAAAATAAATTGAAATAAATTCACATCATACCTCATTGGTAGCTCATCACTAAGGTACACATGCAATTCTATTCGCTTCTTGTCACAACAAGTCAAACTAGTATCTTTGACCAAATGATCATGTATAAACATATCACATCAGGTTAGCTCAAAACATAACCATCATAGATCAAAATTATAAATCACATGTAACCAACATAAACCAGAATCATAGATCACATGTAATCATCATAGACCAGAATCATGAATCACATGCATAATAAAATTGAAATAAAATACTGATACTTATCCTTTAATCAATCCTTAGCTTCTACCTTTGTCCTTATTCCATACGCACTCTGGATCGGTTGCCATACCCAGCAAACACCCAGTGCCTTTTTCTCAACCATGTGCACATACACATAGTGTGCATTACACACATGCAACCACACATGGCATACAACACCATGAAATACATGCACCTACACCTGACATACAACACCATGCAGTACATGCACCTACACCTGACATACAACACATACACCTACACCCAATGTACAACACAACACAATACATACCCTACATCCAGGGTACACCACAACAAAATACATACACCTACACCCAATATACTACACAACACAATACATAGATACACCTACACCTAGTGTATGACACAACACAATACACATGTCACGATACCACAACTACAAAATTCACATACATAGTATCATATGCTTGCAACACAACATGTACATCATGCACACAATAGCACATGTACAACATTACTATATGTACAATACATACACAGTACCTCCTATAAAAAGCACCACCTACACAACATGTGCACAACATCGCATGTACATGGCACCACATATACAACATGTACACAACTCTACATGTACATTATACCACCTGTACAAAGTGTACAGAATGCCGAACGTACACAACACAACATGGACAACATGTAAACGACACCACATGTACATAGTATCATATGCATGACATGTACACAACACCACCTGCACACAACACCATATGTACAACATGTACACAACACAACATGCTCACAACACCGCTTATACACTCATGCACACAACACCATAGATACATAGCAGCACATGTACAATATGCACGCAACACCACATGTACATAGAAATGCATATCCAACATGTACATAGCATCATCTATACACAACACTGCATATCCAACATGCGCACAATACCATATGCACACAACGCCACATATCCAACATGTACATAGCACCATCTATGCCCAACACTACATATGCAATATTCACACAACACTATCTGTACTACATTGTACATAACATTGCATAACAACATGTACATACACTATATATACACAACACCACATGCACACAACATCACAGATTCAATATGTACAACATATATAATATATGCACAAGAATAGTACCACACATCCAAAACCACATTGTCTCTACCAAGCAACCTTGGTTCCAATGTCTCTCCACCATCCATGCTTATCCTAGCATGCCACTGACTACATTTATTTCATTTCACTAATGTAACCCTCAGTATAGCCCGTCCATAAAATAAACATGTTGGGTTGTGTTATATTCTTTCCATGTAGTTAACAGGGGGTTTGAAGGGCACCCGTAACCCCACTTTATGGGGTTCGGGGCAGCGCCCCAGAAAATTTTGGTTTTGGACCCTATGTTAGGTTGGGAGGACCCACCTATGGTTTTGTGCATGATTTTCACACATGTTTTCGGTCCATGGTATTGGACGCGATGGTTTTCAGTCCATGGTATTGGACATGATGGTTTTCGGTCCATGGTATTGGATGCTTCAGCATGTATAAATATGTATTGTAACATTGAAAGGAAAATAATGAAAAATCAAGTTGGTAGTTTCGGTTTTGGGATTCAGGGGAAAATCTTTGTGTATATGTGTTTTATGTGTTATGATCTCGCATTGTTTATTTTCTATGTTTTAGAATTCGTATGCAGGTAATTTCTGTACAGGGTTAAAACCTACATTTGGTATCAGAGCTGTTTTGGCTTCAAGGGGACGCCTTTGTTGCTGAGGGGTTTCACTCGGGCCTGTAGTAGACACTGTTCAGTGGGAGATCTACGAGATCGATTCTGGTGGTTAAAGAAGATGGTGAGCAGTGGAAAGATAGAGATCGAGAAATTTAATGGTCACAGTTTTGAGTTGTGTAAACTCAAGATGGAGGATCTGTTGGTGGATAAAGATCAGTGGATCGCGATAGATCCAGGTACTAAACCAATAGGAGTGTCCAATGAAGAATGGAAGAAGTTGGATTGAAAGGAAAAGAGCACAATACGATTGTGTGTCTCAGATTCAGTATTGCTGAATGTATCAGGGGAAGCTACAATGAAGGCTTTGTGGGACAAGTTAGGGACTTTGTACCAATCTAAGTCTCTGGTGAATAAACTGTTCCTGCGGAAAATGCTGTATAACCTAAGGATGAAAGATGGAGACTCAGTGAAAGAGCATCTGAATGCATTTAATACTGTGGTAAGTCAGTTAGCATCTATTGATATTAAAATTTCAGATGAAGATAAGTGCATCAGTTTGTTGTGTTCTCTACCAGATTCGTGGGATAGTCTGGTTATTGCAATAGGTAGCAATGCAACTGCCTTGCATTTTGATAAAATAGTCTCATCCTTGCTAACGGAGGAGATGAGACGGAAAAATATGGAGAGCCAAAATGGTGATGCCTTGTCTGTATGAGGGCGGACCCAGAACAGAAACAAAAATAAGTCATCGAGTGGGAGATCTAAATCTAAAGGGAGATCTAAATATCTAGGAAAACCTGTAAAGGTGGTGTGCTGGAAATGTGGAAAGGAAGGGCACTACAAAAGGGATTGTAATTCTAAATCTCCTGACAAAGGAAAGGGATCTAATGAGGCTCCTTCTACAGAGGCGAAAACCACCTCAGATGAAGGTGGGGATGTGTACTTGGCTTCTTCAAGTACACATGTAGATCATGAGGCATGGTTGATTGAATTAAGTGCATCCTTTCACTTCACTCCCCATAGAAACATCCTTTCACTTCACTCCCCATAGAAAGTGGTTCCATGAGTATGAGAAATACGATGGTGGTGATGTCTTCTTGGGGGATGACAGGAAGGCTAGAATCATTGGTTGCGGAAAAGTAAAGTTGAAATTGCAAGGTGGAAGGGTTAGAATGCTTCCAGGAGTTCTACATATTCCTGCATTAGCCAGAAATCTAATTTCTATTAGCAAGCTGGATGATGCAGGTGTAAAAACAGTGTTCGAGAAGGATACCTGCAAGATGGTTCGGGGAGCACTGGTATTGATGCAGGGAGTTCAAATTGGAACTCTGTACAAGCTGCAAGGTAGCACTATTATTGATGGGTGCAATAGTTCTCTGGTTCCTGAAAGTGGAGTAGAAAATCTAGTGGTCTCTGGAGAGAAGACCATGCTGTGGCATCAAAGGCTTGGACACATTGGAGAGAAGGGCCTTCGAATACTTTATGGTAAAGGTATGGTAGAGGTATGTGTAATAGCTCTCTGAATTTTGATTTTTGTGAAAATTGTGTATATGGGAAGCAGAATCGGGTGAGTTTCCCCTCTGGTAGTAAGAGGGTGAAACAGATATTAGAGCTTGTGCACAGTGATGTGTTTGGACTTGTGAAGGTTCCATCACTGGGTAAGTCTATGTACTATGTATCATTTATAGATGACTTCTCAAGGAATACATGGATATATTTCCTTAAGAAGAAATCTGAAGTCTTTGACAGTTTTAAAGAATTTAAGGCTCTCGTGGAAAATCAAACAGGGAAGAAGATAAAGCTACTGAGGACAGATAATGGTGGAGAGTTTTGCAACAAGGAATTTGAAGATTTCTGTAAGAAGTGTGATATATCACGGCAGAAAACTACTCCATATACACCTCAGCGAAATGGAGTTGCAGAAAGAATGAACAAGACATTGATGGAAAGGCCAAGAAGCATGCTCAGTGGTGCCGGGTTAGGACAGGAATTTTGGGCAGAGGCGGTGGATACTGCATGTTACCTGGTCAATAGGTCACCTTCATCAGCGTTGGATGATAAGACTCCACAAGAGGTATGGACTGGTAAGAAACCCTCTCTTTCACATTTGAGGGTATTTGGATGTGATGCATATGTACATGTTCCAAAGGAGAAGCAAACCAAGTTGGATAGTAAATCTGAAAAGTGCATCTTTATTGGGTATAAGGATGGTTTAAAGGGTTATAAGCTTTGGAACCCAGTCACACGAAAGGTTGTGTACAATCGAGATGTGGTGTTCAGAGAGGTGAAAGATGTTATTAAACATGAAGTCCAATGAAAGGAACCTGAGAAGATAGAGTTTGAGCTAAAGGAGGAAGAATCAGACTCTACAGTAGAGGAGGAATCAAAAGATGAAGAGCCAAAAACTCTGGCTGTGAGAAAATCAGTTCGAGAAAGAAGGCAGCCTGAAAGGTATAGTCCATCTGCTTTCTATTCAAATTTTGCTTTATCTATTACTGATGATGATCTTAGAACTGTGAAGGAAGCAGTAGATTCAGACGATGGAGAACTCTGGAAAGAGGCCATGGTTGATGAAATGGCATCTTTGCACAAAAATGAGGCTTGGGACCTGGTGGAGTTACCAGCTGGAAGGAAACCCTTTGGCAGCAAATGGGTGTTCAAAAAGAGGACAAATGCAGAAGGAAAAGTGGAGAAATTCAAAGCTCGGTTGGTAGCAAAAGGTTATTCTTAGGTGCCGGGAATTGATTTTGGTGATATTTTTCTCCTGTTGCCAAGGTAACTTCTATTAGATTACTTTTATCTGTTGCCGTTGCTTTTGATTTTGAGGTAGAACAAATGGATGTGAAGACAACATTTCTTCACGGGGATCTAGAAGAGGAAATCTACATGAAGCAACTTGAAGGCTTTGCAGCGAAGGGTAAGAAAGAACTGGTATGCAAGTTAAATAAGTCTCTGTATGGGTTAAAACAGTCACCAAGGATGTGGTATTAGAAATTTGATATGTTTATATGGGGACTTGGCTTCACTAGAAGCAAAGCAGATCACTGTGTGTATTTTAAATTAATTGGTGACCGTGTTATTTATCTGGTCTTGTATGTGGATGATATGTTGCTGGTTGGAAATGACAAAGAAATTATCCAGGATTTGAAGACATAATTGTCCTCCAAATTCAACATGAAAGATCTTGGTGCTGCAAACTATATTTTGGGCATGGAAATTAAAAGAGATCGGGCAAAGAGGAAGATCTGGTTAAACCAGAGGAAGTATGTCGAGACAATACTGCAGAGAATTAATATGAAGGATAGTAAACCGGTGAAGGTTCCTATTCCTGTAGGTGTGAGGTTATCTGCTGAACAGTGTCCCAAGACACAAGAAGAGGAAGGGGACATGTCCCGTGTTCCATATGCAAGTGCAGTCGGTAGCCTGATGTATGCAATGGTCTGTACTAGACTAGACATTGCACATGTAGTGGGAGTATTGAGTAGGTTTATGTCAAAACTAGGAAAGGAGCATTGGACAGTAGTGAAGCAGGTTTTCAGGTATTTGCGTGGCACTAGTGATTATGGTTTGTGCTACCAAGGAAGACCAATATTGGACAGAGTGTTGGATATTTGTGGCTTTGTTGATGCAGACTAAGCTGGAGATCTGGATCAGAGAAGATCTACAAGTGGTTATGTGTTTAACCTATTTGGAGGTGCAGTCAGTTGGATGAGTAAGAAACAATATGTAGTGGCACTATCAACTATAGAGGCAGAATACATGGCAGCTACTCATGCAAGTAAGGAAGCAGTTTGGTTGCAGAGATTTTGTTCAAGTATGGGGTTAGTACAGGGAGCTATAAGGATAGATTGTGACAGCCAAATGCAATTTTCTTGGCAAAGAACCCCACATATCATTCAAAGACAAAGCACATTGATGTTCAGTATCACTTCGTGAGGGATATGATAGAAGACAAAAAGGTGTTGTTGGTAAAGGTGGACACTTTGAAGAATATTGCGGATGCATTGACAAAATCTATGAGCTCTGAGAATTTCTCTTGGTGTAGAGAGACAATAGGCATTTCAGGGCTGGAAAAATGACTAACCTTTCTTGTGGCCCCCTGTGGAAAGAAAACAACAAGTGGGAGAATGTTGGGTTGTGTTATATTCTTTCCACGTAGTTAACAGGGGGTTTGAAGGGCACTTGTAACCCCACTTTATGGGGTCTAGGGAAACGCCCCAGAAAATTTTGGTTTTGGACCCTATGTTAGGTTGGGCGGACCCACCTATGGTTTTGTGCATGATTTTCACACATGTTTTTTCGACGCGAAGGTTTTTGGTCCATGGTATTGGACGCGATGGTTTTCGGTTCATGGTATTGGACGTGATGGTTTTTGGTCCATGGTATTGGATGCTTTGGCATGTATAAATATTTATGGTAACATTGAAAAGAAAATAATGAAAAATCAAGCTGGTAGTCTCGGTTTTGGGATCCAGGGGAAAATCTCTGTGTATATGTGTTTTATGTGTTATGATCTCGCATTGTTTATTTTCTGTGTTTTAAAATTCATATGCAGGTAATTTCTGTACAGGGTTAAAACCTACAAAACATACTATAATAACATAATATCAGGTCGTATCCACATGATATTGACCTCATATATTTTCCCAGACTACTCTTCCCACTTGATCCCTCATGAGCCAGGAAGCTCTTTCATGCCCTTCACTTGCATAGGCAATCATTCCTCCACATAATGATCCTTGACAACCCTGTTAGATAGTGACATACATACATACATATATATACATATAAATATTAGCATTAAACAAACATAATCCATGATGACCCTGTTAGAGATGGCATACATACATACATACATACATACATACATACGTATATAAACATTAGCATAATCATCATCATAGTATAATTACCAAATAGCATAAGGTCAAGGTTTAGAGAACTCCCTTTATCTATGAACACCATGCATAACATTGAGAACAATCCTTCCCAACATAGCCAAGGCATATGACACCTAAAATACATTTACCTTACCTTTCCCGATTACCTTTCTCATGATTGTACTGCCACTGCCCATTTACATCAATGGACCCAATTAGTCCAACTGTCTGTCATACTCTTGCCTTCAACTTCCCTTATACATGCATCGACTTCATCCAAGTCTTACATTTCTTGATGGGTTTCATTCCACTTCTCCCGAGTTCCATTAACTTTCCTCTTTCCCAAACTAATTCCCAAGGCTCAAAACATAAAAGGAAATCACAAGAAGAAAACAAGAAGAAGACCATGAAAAACCAATAACAACACGACACCACAACAAAGTGGCAAGGCCTTGCACCAGTCATAAACAAAATCGAAATCAAGCTCAAAAAATTACCAAGGACCAAAAGCACAAGATTAACAACAAACATCGTGACTCAATCCCATGGTTCCCAAGGAAAGCTCAGCCTGAGCCTTTTGCAATATTTATGGAAATCTCTCTTTCCATGCAACTCCTTGCATCACACTACCATAAACACATAAATGTCAGTGCATAAATAAACATAACAATACATCATCTACCTTACCTTGTTGTGCCAAGCACGTTTCTTGCAACTGAACACATCCACACCATATCTCAAGGGACTCCAATTCCCTTGACAGATCTAGCTATAACTAGAAACCAATTGTTATACCTGTCAAATACATGTCCATGAATATAGTAGATACCCACACAATGTCAGACGAAATACAGGTTAAGAAGACTTCGTCTATGCAAATCCCTCATTCGTTTGGAATTAGGGTTTCCAAACATAGAATTCCTTTCTTTTACCTTTTTACCTTGTTGCATTCGAGGCTTACTATGTACTGTCACATCACCCAACTGTTAGTTATATAAACACATCAATTGTTTCCTTGTCATGCTAATACCAATCACGTTTCCCTGCAACTACTCACACATGTCAATCACATGTTCCATAAATCAAGGCATCATATTTACTAATTTGAAATCAACCTTTACCAAGACTAAAAATCATGTCATAATCCATAGTCAACTAATAGTCATTAGACATAATGCTACAACTGTCACCTACTACACTCAAGTACATGCCAACTATCTCAACACATATGCGTGAGTAAAACCATATTAAAACAAGATCATTTGTTGATGCAATATTATAGACACATACTCATATCATGTGATTAATCAAACATTCAACAACAGATAAACAACATAATAGATGTTGAAATTTGCAACAAGAAATGTTAAAAATAACATCTAGAAGTTTTGATTTAATTTGTCCCTTAATTAAATTGTAATTCTATTCTGTTGTAATAGTTAATTAAGTTAATTTTACTTAATTGAATTATGAAATTTGAGTTGGAAGTCTATCTAGAGTCATGTAGAGTGATATCTAAATTTTAGGGGCTCAAGTTGAGTTCTTTTGAGTTGTAATTAGAAAAATCAATCTAACTGAGTTATAGCCAGTTAAACTAATTCTAATTGTTAGAGGAACTAGTAGAGGTTTAGTAGTGGAGTAATGCACCAATGCATCACCAGTACCACAATAGTTAAATGAAGATTCACTCATAAATAATTCATGCATGTCAGTTCAAAGGAAGATCTAGTTGAGATTAGAGTTCAGGGAGAGTGTACTATCAATTGTATAATTTTTCGAGTTGTAGAGATGGTGCATCCAATCAGTTGAGAGCCTATGTTTGGATTGCGCAGATATGGAGAGGGTATTTCCACATGAAATAGAGATTAATTCCATTAGGGATTGCGCAAGGAAGTAGGGGCTTGGAAGGCTAGTAAATTGATTAAGTGTTGGCCAGAGTAAGCTGTAGAAGCAGAGAGATAGATTGTACTCCTGAAGGAATTGTTCAAGAGGCACACACATTGTATTTTCTTCTGAGATCTTCTGGTTAATGTAATATAGATAGTCAGATTTTTTCTAGTAGTTGCCCCTAGAGAAATATTGTGTTATGTGCAATTGAAATTCTTCCTTTTTTGCTTATTGTTTTCATCAATCAATTTTGGTTTCTGCTGAACAGTAGAGTAGATTCTTATTTATCTTTTAGCATATCACATAAGTTGTTGAATCTACAAGTAAAAATATACATGGCATCGAAGATGAAAACATAATAGAAGATAAGAATTCGAAGTTTTCCTTGTAGTTTGATGGAGCTCTAGTTTAGGGCAGATCTAGAAGACCCTATGTGAAGACTTCTTAATGGACCTAGAAGGATGTTAGTGGGCAGATCATTAAGACAATGTTTATTGACACAAAAGGAGTTGTGATCATTGATATTGGTATATTGAGGAGCATGATTTTTTTGGGCGGCAAGTTTGCAGAACAGATCTGAAATTTTTTGTTGAAAGTTTTCAAAAAAATTAGCAGTTCTAGATTTCTTGCGAAAAAATAACCAAATTCAAAAAATAAATCGGTCAAATCATAGTTTGGATGAGGGAGATATCGTTGATTTAAAATCAGTGGTTTTTTTTTTACCCAAATTCAAAAAATAAATTGGTCGAATCAGAGTTCGGATGAGGGAGATATTGTTGATTTAAAATCAGTGTTTTTGTTTTGTTTTCTCTTGTTTGTTTGTTTGTTTATTTGCTTTGTTTGTTTGTTTATTTGTTTTGTTTTGTTTTGTTTGTTTGTTTGTTTTGTTTTGTTCGTTTTTTGTTTTGTTTTGTTTTTGTATTGTTTTGTTTTTTGTTTTGTTTTGTTTTGTTTTTGTTTTTTGTTTTTTTGTTTTTGTTTGTTTGTTTTTTGTTTGTTTTTTGTTTTGTTTTGTTTGTTTTTTTGTTTTGTTTTGTTTTTTGTTTTTTGTTTTGTTTTGTTTTGTTTTTTGTTTTTGTTTTGTTTTTTTTTTTTTGTTTTTTTTTTTGTTTTGTTTTGTTTTGTTTTTTGTTTTTGTTTTTGTTTTTGTTTTGTTTTGTTTTTTTTTGTTTTTGTTTTTTGTTTTTGTTTTGTTTTTTTTTCCAGAAAATTGTGTGACGACGGGATAGTTACAATGCTGATATGAGTTTCTAGAGTGCCCAAATGATGTGAGATTTAGCAAATGGAAGGTTTTCCTTAGACACATTGCCACGGATAGGTGAAATAAATCGGTGTGCAAGTCAAGAACCTGTATGCTCTTGAGGTCGAAGTTGCATGCAAAGCCTTGAGGAGCAAGGCAAAGGCTAGAGACTTGATGATTGAGAGGGAGCATGAATTCCCTCTCAACATGCAACTTTAGAAGCAGTCTCAAAAAGTGTTGGAGCAGCCACATTTCGAGAACAGAGAGGAGATCGAGTGGAGAGATCCACTAAAGTAGAGAAGAAGCAACCTCAGAAAGCTGTGGAGCAGCCACAACTAGAGAGGAAGAGAGGAGATAAGGTGGAACCGTTCACTCAAGAAGAAACCTCCAATAGGGGAAATTTCGAGCCAAGTGGGCAGAGGGAGCACATGCAGCCATACCTCTAGGTGAGAGTTGGGGCGATGTGAAGTATTACTCCCAAGAGTGCATAAATTTGGGCAGAGTCCATTGAGAGGTTTTGTCTCATGGATCATTACCTTGCTAAGGGAGCCCACAATACACATTAGCATGATGGATTAGTGGCGGTTTATGTAGTTAGATATCAGAGTGATAAAGACAGAGGCTAGCAGTAGTTAGATACTAGAGAGCCAAGAGCAGAGTTGACAATAGTGTAGATGGCACAAAGGGAGAGTAAAGAAACGCGCATAGTTTTTAGTCGACAAAGGAAGAGCTAGTAGTAGTCAAAGACTTTGGTGATCGATGCACCATACTGATTTAGGTTGGATGTTTTTTTTAGTTTCAAAAATTGAAGTAGCAACAAAACTATAGAGAAGTGTTGCATGCATACCATTCCAAAGGTACCAGATCAGGATAGAGTTGAATTCCTTTCTTGTTGAGAGGGAGTATTGAAATTTGCAACAAGAAATGTTAAAAATAGCATTTAGAAATTCTGATATAATTTGGCCTTGAATTAAATTGTAATTCTATTCTCATAGCAACTTGTAATAGTTAATTAAGTTAAATTGAATTAATTGGCTTAGGAAATTCGAGTTGGAAGTCTATCTAGATTCATGTAGAGTGATCCCAAAATTTTAGGGGCCCAGGTTGAGTTCTTTTGAGTTGTAATTAAATAACTCAGTCTAACTGAATTATACTCAGTTAAACTAGTTCTAACTGTTGGATGAACTTGTAGAGGTCTAGTAGTGGATTAGTGCACCAATGCATCACTAGTACCACACCAGTTAATTGAAGATTCACTCATAAATAACCCATGCATGTCAGTTTAGAGGTAGACCCAGTTGAGATTAGAGTTGAGGGATATTGTATTATCAATTGAATAATTTTCCGAGCTGTACAAATGGTGCATGCAATCATTTGAAGGCCTATGTTTAGATTGCGTAGTTATGGAGAGGGAATTTCCACATTAAATAGAGGCTAATTACCTTAGGGATTGTGCAAGGAAGTAGGGACTTGGAAGGCTAGTAAATTGGATAAGTATTGGCCAAAGTCAACCTAGGAAGTAGAGAGATAGATTGTACTCATGCAGGAATTGTCTAGGAGGAAAAAGCATTGTATTTCTTCTTAGATCTTCTGGTTAAAGCGATATAGATAGTAAAGGGTTTTTTTAGCAGTTGCTTTCCTAGAATAAATATTGTGTTATGTGCAATTAAAATTCTTCCTTTTCTACTTATTGTTTTCATTGATCAATTTTGGTTTAAGATGAAGAGTAGAGTAGATTCTTGTCTTATGTTTTAGCATATCACGTAATTTGTTGAATTTATAAGTAATGTTTTTAGCAGTTTCTTTCTCCAAAGAAATATTGTGTTATGTGCAATTGAAATTCTTTCTTTTCGGCTTATTGTTTTCATCGATCAATTTTGGTTTCTGCTGAAGAGTAGAGTAGATTCTTGTCTTATGTTTTATCATATCACATAATTTGTTGAATCTACAAGTAAAAATCTATAATAGACACTAACACTCAAACACCAAATAAAAAACACAGTCAAACATTCAAGCTCAGAGTACACGACATAAGCAAGCTCATACCTTAATGTATCTCATGGGAGGCTATATTGTATACACAATCAAGTTATATTAGCAGGATATAAATTCACAACATATCAACTCAACCATAAATAATGTCATGATATCCATAATAGTAACTAGCTAGCATGTTCACATCATAAACTCATAAACAATTATCATTCATACATAATAATCACATCTGCACCGTTAGTCTAGATTAGTATGACATAATATCACAACATATTAACTCATACCTAAATGTCATAACCCTAACCATTTGCATAGACCAATCAAACTTATTATGATACATATAACATAAAGATCTTAATAAAATAACCCTAATCATCAAGCTACTAGCATATAACAACAACAAGTTACATATCATGTTTATCAATGACATATAGCCTAATCATCAAGCTAACTATCATATAGCAACAAGTTATCTATAACACACTCATCAACAACATATAACATAATAAACAAGTTATCTAACATGGAACAACAATAATAATGCATACAACCACATTTACTATCATTCATGGCTATTTGACACATGTGCATATGACTATACTAATCAACTAGAATCTATCATGTGTGTAACCATAACGTCAATAGAATGGAAGGCGTACACATAACCATAATGCATATAACAATCCTTAACCTACATACCTACATGCCAAACATACAAACCTATATCATGATTTGCTCTTACCTCGAAGTCCATTGTTGCAAATTCACTTTAATGATCTAAATCTCCTTCTCTATCTCAGCCAACACATTAGCATCATAACATCCAATAGCATCATGATGAATTAAAATGCATAAAATAACCTCACAATGCATGTTTGACCTATTATACGTGCATAACCATAACGATGACAATACATGCATAACAACATATAGACACCTACCTGCATAACAAATGCATATACAACCATACACTCATGATGACACATCCCACAACAACACCATCAACCTTCAAATGGAGACATCGCTACAACCATGATCAACACCATGCAAATGCAACAAGCACATAGAATACAAGCATACATAACACATATGAAAGCGACATGAATGCACGAAAAACACACCATCCATCCAGTTTGAGGGGTGAACCATGCTTTGATACCACTCTGTAGCACCCTCCTCCCACATCTACCCAAGTAACCAGTCAACTGAGGTAAGCATGTGATGAGAGGCTACTATGATATGATTCAACTTCCTAGGTGACCTTAAGGAAGTGGAATCGATGGAAACACATCAAACATACCTCCCACACCAATAACAATACTCCCGGGAGCCATCCCAAGCACTTAGGTATCATGCCCCTGTGTCCCACTGAGTTTTTAAGCTATTAAACCTTTGGATGCTCCCATGCTATGGGCATGTTAGCATCTAGAGATCTCTGGACACTCCCACAAGCTTGCATGCCTGCATTTAGGGACTATTTCCAGTAGATCTGTGCTAGAGTCCCCTGGATTTAAGGCACTTTTCAAGCCCAGAATTTCGTCCACTGCCCAAAACTTGTTGTAACTTCTAGAATCCATTAAACACATGATGAGAAGAATAATAAACCAAAAACTAACTCCAGGACTAGGCCTAACCATCCACAACCAGAAATGAATTCCTGTCAAACACTTGGCATCAATGCAATCTATAGGTGTAAACAATAGATTTAAGCATAGGGGTCTCATACTTATCTGAGAATCATTAAGAAGCATTTTTCCCTATATCATTTGTTGCATTATCATCTATTAGGTTATATATACATTGTTTATTCGTTTACAAATAGAAACATCAGGAGATCCATACATCATCACTGTTAGAATACATGCTCATAACTAGCAACATAATAAAATAAATACCATGAATACATCAACCATATAACCCACATGTAAACCAGTACATTTACACATGAAAAACCAAGGGAACGAATTTCTCATTAATGAATGTAGAAACCAACTAGGGATGGGACTACCACATTCCACCCGACCATAGATTAGCTGAGCCAAATCTCTCTTCAACCAATCACCCCTGTGCCATATTCCAAGCATGAATGTGGGACTCATAACCAACCAAAAAGAATCAAACAAGCATGGATGCTACCAGATTTCTCCGCCTACACCGTGAGGAATTTTAGTGCCTCCTAGGCTTTCAGGATTTATCGCAATCCACAGTTCAATCCACGGATCACTAGGCCCTACATCGAGACCTAGTCTCTAGGATTTACCATACATCCCATCTCAGGACTACTAGGCCCAATGGAGAACAATCAACCTCTTGGATTTATTGTATATCCCGCCATTCACCAACAAGGATCCCTAGGCCCACCGAGGCACACAATCCTGGCTTTACCGCAACCCACAATCGATCTTAGGGGTTACTAGGCCAATGGATTTACTATGATCCATAGTTCAGTTCAGGGACCACTAGGCCATGTGTTTGTCCTTTCGGAGATCCACCTCACTCAAATTCGAATCCATCCGATAATCTAGCTGAATCGAAGTATGGGGACCCATCTCATCAAGGCTATCAGGAAATGGCAAGTCTAGGCTGAAAACACTGTCACACATGGCAAAACCCATGCCATTAGAGAAAAGAACCACATGCAATACCATGCATTCCAAATATAGCAAGGAAATCACACATGCAAATCAATACTTGCAAAGAATCCTGTTGTAGCTGCTTGATCCTACTCTTCCTTGCTTGCTCCTTCTTTCTTCTTGCCTTATTTTTCCTTTCTTGCTCTAATGCCAAGTGCTCCAGGAAAAATATAAGTGACCAAGACTGAGAGAGAGAATAATGAGAGAGATCCAAAACTGAACTAACAAAAGGTACCAACTGATCCTTAGAAGCCTTTTTTATCAATTAGACCTCTATTTTCTTCATTTTCCATTATTTTCCTTCATTTTCCTCCTCACATGCAACCTGTGACCTTTCACCTTCCTTTTCTCCTAATTTCTATTATTTTCATAAATAATGTGCCAAAAATGCCATTTTGCATTTCCAAAGCTTTTTTTATTACCTTTGCCCATTTCCTTTAGCCATAAACACGTCTAGTGATGCCACTAGGATATCTTGCCCACCATTCAACTTGGAATAAGTGTTGCATCAACCATGGCCTTATATAGTTTTACATGTATTTTTAACCACGGTTGTTACATAGCTAGTATTGCTTTGTCATTACTGATATTGAATTAGCCAAGGTTTACAATTTATTATCATCTCAATTGAAAATTCAGGAGAGAACGGGTTATGGTTATATTGAATGTGATTGCATAATTGTAAAACTTGTTTTTATATTTTGTAATTTAGATATAGAGGGAGCTCCCAGGAAATGGTGGTTTGGCAGAAGCACTGATTTGACTCCATCATATGTGTAAGAATAGGATGTGAAGCATTTCTACATGGTAAGGGACTAAATATTAGACTATTCCTTTGCATTTTTCACTACTTAACTAAATAGTAAATATATATTAGATCAATTTCAAAATAATTTTTCAAACTAATATAACTATTCAGATCAAACTACAAGTTTAGAAGAGAAATATTGAGACTTTTGGATGCAAGTCAATTGCGTCATGTTTACAAAGTAAGCAACGAATATATTGCTTACATAATCCTAGCTACATTATTGAAATGACACCTTTGTTAGAGATATCATGCCGACGTATGAAAGACTTGGCCAACATTCTAAAAATATTGTAACATTTCTTTATCACTTTAAGCTTGAATCCATGGGTAGGACCAAAAAGATTAGTTTCAGGTCCTATTAACAACCATATTTATGATTTGAATCTTGGGGTGTACAACATCCTATCAGTTTTCTCAACCACCTTACTATACTTATTTTACATATCATTGCATCTATGGCCCATTTTTTGTATGATAAAATAGAGATTGTCGTGGACTTCTATTGTTAAATATTGTTATGCTAATGGTCACTTTGGTGGGTATAAGAAAATTTATGTGTATATGCCATCCATGTGTTCAGTATGTACCATTCTATGTAATTTAAGTTGGATCTAAAATACTACCACTCAATCTTCTTCCTACACGGGCATCCAAGCTCTTCCATATTGTCCAATTAGTTGCATAGAGTTGTTCACAAAGCACTCATTATTCTCTCCACAATTTTGTGTACTAGATCTTTAACCTTATAGGAGGACTAAATTAAACTTAGAATGTCTAAAACTCAAACTTATAATTCTTTCATTGCTTCCAAGTCTTTCTATAAATGACACTATTTTGCATTATTGGTCCTTTAGACTTAGGGTGAGTAAAGTTTCAGTTTTTGAACTTGCATGATAGACCTTAATTATTTTTAACGAAACAATTTCGTCCCCAATTATTTTTAATGTATACTATTGTATATGCAGGCTTAGAAGAAAACATGCGATAAGTTTGATCCATCTTTCTATCCAAGGTTCAAAAAATAGTGTGATGATTACTTCTTTATTAATGTACACCTCAACCTTTATTTCAATAGGTCTCTTAATATTTAATTCTTTGTATGTTGTTGTGATTTATTAAATTTTTTCAAAATTTTACAAGATAGGAGAATCTAATAAATGATGGATACAAGTTCTCGAGTATCCTTTGAAACTAATTACAACAATTTAAAAAATTGATAAATGAAAGAAAAAATAACAAAGGTTATACCCTTGCCTAATTGGCTCAATGGGATATGATTTAGTAGTATTAGTACTCCCACTAGCTATATGGTAAACACTATAACAAACACTAATTAGACTCATATCAATTATAGTAACTAGACATGTGTGATTTCCATAAGTTCCCCTCTATAATCTATCATACCAAGATCATGGATATTGACAGAACTGGCCTCCATTGACGAATGTAGCCTGATGAAATGAGCCCCCATACGTGTAAATGAATACTAATTTAGAACTTCCTTTATTATGGATGGTTGGGTGGTTTTCCTTGCTGGTGTAAGAGCAAGTTGCTAGTCATACTAAAGAAGAAGACAACTATGAAAGAATAGTTCAGAAAGGGCATATTAGACTACTGAAATGAACCACAAACTCTGGCCCCCCCTAACCTGGTCATAGATCATTCATTTTCCACTATCTAGAGGAAAATATTAGTACATTCTTGGACTAAATCATCCATCATTTGTATTGGCATTCTCAAGCATCAACTTGGTTTCCAAACTATAGAAGGTGGGCTATCTCCTGACTCTACAACAATTGCATCATGGGCATGGAAAACTTCCTACATCACCTCACAATCACATCTCTGAAATAACTAGCCTTTATGTTGGACAAGTATCTCTGAAGCATTATCTTTGCCACTTCCCTACTCTTCTAGCTCCTATCTCTTCTTACCTGAATCAACCAAAAAAGGAAAAAACAATAGGAACAACATGTGGGTATGACTGTTTTGATGTCTGTAAATGCAATTTACAAAGAACTGCATATCTTAAAAAGAAACTCTTGGTTTTAAGGGTGTGCAAGTTCCTATGGAGTTAGCCATTGAATTGTCTATAACCTCTACTTCATTTGAGGGATTTTCGAGGTTCACCGTTATCATTTCTAGAGTTTTTGTTTTATGAGCCCTGAGGCTATCAATGCATTATGAATGTCACAGAAAGGGCATGGCATAAATTATACCTTCAAACACTCATATAAATAGATGTTTACACATGAACTCTAGTGATTCTTCTCATTAGTGAGTTGATATTTGTGACGGGTTTAAGATTTTGCATACAATTTTCTTGAAGTGTTATGAAAACTATTGAAAACAAATACCATGATAAGCCCAATGACATATTTAACGATGCAAATGTTACATTAATTCACTTTGTTTTAAAGGTTTTAGAGTTGGTTTTATTGCAGGGTTTATGGCATCATTATGACTTCAAGTTACACATATAGTTAGAGGTTTGTGGCATCATTAGGACTTCAAATTACACATATATTTAGAGCCCTCAAGGGTGAAATGTTGAAGAATATTGCACTACTATTTTATTGTGGCAAGAAGCTATGGTCTCTTATATTCTTAAATTAAAAACACTCTCTACAATTTCTCTACATATAACAAACTTAAATACTAGTGTTTCCTGCATAGTTTTTGGTATTTGACATTGTTATTTGCACATCTCTCTTTTCACTCCTGACATGGTGGATCGTTTTCCTGAGCATGGCATGTTGACAGTTTTTTTCAATAGTCCATTATTGCAAATGTTTATTGGTTATTCTGATATAGTTTTGTCATGATAACATACATCTGTTAATATCCATTTGATGTGTTCACTATTTTATGAGCATCTCATTATCTATGATTATATCGATACTAATCCTAGGAACCTAGATATATATATGATGTGTTATGTAGTGATAAGACTGGAACACTTACTCTCAACAAATTGAATGTTGATAAAAATATTTTTGAGGTGATATTATTTAACATCCTTAAAGCTCTATCATCCCTTCTAGATGTATTTTGTGTTTCTTGTTTGCACCGTTGCAACATGGATGACTTGGCGCTTAGATTAGCTAGAACTATAAGCATTCGTGAAAGATGTGGATAAAGACCATGTAGTTTTTCTTGCATCTAAAGCCTCCAATGTTGAAAATCAAGATGCAGTAGTTGCAATAGGTTGATTTTATCCTAAAAAAAGTTGTCATCAAATAATTATTTAATACCTTAATTTCAACTGCAGTTAAAATAATATAGGAAGATTCACTAGATATCCTTTCCTTGAAAGGACCAAATAGAGTGAGGGATCCCCATGGAATTTTATTGGATTGTTGTCTCTATTTGATCCTCCTCACCATGATAGTGCTAAAACAATTCATTCATCTCTTAATCTTGGTGTCAATGTAAACATGATCGCAAATATCACCTTCACATGCTTCACTTAAAAGTATAGGTATTCCTAAAAGATGTGGACACAAACCATGTAGTGTTTCTTGCCGCTAGAGCCTCCAACATTGAAAATCAAGATGTAGTAGTTATAACAAGTTGATTTTATCGTAAAAGACGTTGTCATGGAATAATTATTTAAGACCTTAATTTCAACTACATATAAAAGCATATAGGAAGCTTCACTAAACATCTATTTGATATGTAATTTCAGGAGGTTGCTGAAAGGACTAAATAGAGTGACGGATAACCATGGAAATTTGTTGGATTGTTTCCTCTATTTGATCCTCCTCCCCATGATAGTGCTAAAGAATCCATCCAACTCTTAGTCTCAGTATCAATGTAAACACGATCATAGGTTTCACCTTTACACCCTTTAATTACAAGTCTTTGATAGCTTATTGAAATGGTTCTTTAGTGATATGAAATTGTAAATGGTTCTCCATTGCAGGGGCATTGAAAATACCAACATGGAAATATTGTGCTTACATCTGAACTTCAATTGTTGATTTTATTTTTTTCCAGTGACACTGGCAGGGATTTTTTTCTTCCAAAGTCCCCTTGTCTTATATAGTACTCTCTATCAACAATCTACTAACTACATAAGAAATGATTTCAGATTGATATTGTTGATGGTGTTGGATCTGCCAACATTCAGGGGATCTCCTCGATGTGAAGCCCCAATTACACCTCATACCATTTGGTGTAGGAGTCCCATCCAGTATAAAGGCCCGGTTGCCGAATTATTAAAGATTTGCATTGGCTCTAACAATCACTAAGAGAGAGGGATGTAATGGTATCTTCGAAAAAAATAAGGTGTGCCTAGTGTGTGTTCAGTTGCAATTGTGTCAAGGTTCTTCTATTGCAAAGTGGGGAGAAAAGTGAGCCTCTAAGTGAGAGTTAATAGTTCCAACCAAGAAGAGACACACATGAACCATAATGGTCCATCTAACGTCCAATGAAATAGTCCATAGCGGATGCGACAATCGATACAACTAAAAATGAAGAAAGATCTGTCTAATATCCCGCAAAATAGTCCACAAGGATGGGACAACAATAAGAAACATTACAACACATTCTCAGTAATACAAGTACTAAAATAATCAAAATAGTTCAACTATCTTAGCACATGTGAAAGAAAACATCAAATAAAAATATCCACAAAATAGTATTACAAACATTCATAGTGCATGCATGAAGAACATTCTGGCCTTGAAGGCTTCTATTATTAAGTAAAGTTTCCAAGACACATGTTTACAATGTACATCACTAGCTCTAGTAGTGGAGCATTGGAGCCACTCCTTGCTCCTCAAATAACTATCTTTTCTCTCTAATGCATTGCAGGAGGAGCCAAGGTGAAAAGTCCTTTGCTCATACAATGAGGGAGTATATATAACCAAGGGTGAATCTTTGACTACCCTCATGAATATTTGACTTCCTAACTTACACGACTCTTTACATTCCATGTGTGTCCTTTGGATTTCCAATTTACAATACATTTTGAATACAATATACATGATCCACAATAGTGATGTGGCACATGACCACTCATTACATGACACTGTTGACATGGATTGCTTGATGACATGGCAATGTCAATTCACTATTACTGCTAAATGCTGGATTTATTCTTGAAGATGCTTTCCCTTCACCTCCACATGGCTTGGTGATGAGGAATCTTCAATGATATCCAGTCTTATATAGTGGTCACAAAGTAGTTTCCCTTCACTTTCTCTAGATCGATCAACTTATAAGTTCAGCTACAAAAGAGTATTTGGGCATGCTTCCCTCCTTCTCCTTCTCCATCATATTTCCATGACATGATAGAGTACCTGTTCTTGCAATTCACTCATGACGATATGACACCAATCTGAAAACCCCCTAGTATAAGATGATGCATTTTGATCCACCTACTGATCTTGGAACAAGTGATAGGCTAGGAAGAAGTACTCAGTGACTATTATGAAACCAGCTCACAAAAAGATAGAAAACAAAGATAAATGCCTTAGAATTCAGACTCTTTGAGGGGGAAACCTCCTTTACATTACAAAAATGAACAATTGTTGGATGATAAAAATGACAAGACCTCCTTTCTATATATAAGAGTCTAAGGGGTCATAATATAATCAGAGATGACATAACAATAATAATATAAGGGCACAATAATAACAATAGTGGGCTTCTATGGGGCACAATAATAACAATATGGGGACTACAGGGGCACACCAATATAATAAGCGGGTTGTACTAATAATAATAAGGGGTTACACTAGTAGTATAGGGACCTAACATGACCCTCTCCTTCAAAAAGTGTTGTCCTCAACGCTTGAGTAGTTCTTGATGCTTCTATATAAAATTCTTGTTCTCCGATGTTGAATCTTTAGCGGGTAAGTTCTTCCACTTGATGAGATACTCTGAAATTGATCGATTTCGTAGCTTCCAGGTTCTTGTTTCTGTGACTGCTCCAGGTTCCAATATGATTTTTCATTCCTCATGAAGTTCTGCCAATATTGTTTGAACTGGGATCTTCTGCAACTTTTGAATGAGTGGCCACACTTCTTCATCCTTCTTCCATTCATCCTTTGATTTGTTTATCCAATCTGGTTGGATAATATAAATAACAAAAAATAATGCTTCCATATCCTCTGTCTTTCTTGAGAGTGCATCTACAACAACATTTTGCTTCCCTTTTTTGTAGATGATTTCAAAGTCATAACCCAACATATTTGTGACCCATTTTGTTTGTTCTTCTAAAGATAATATTTGTTCTAAAAAGTATTTAAGAGTATGATGATCCACTTTTACCTTGAAGTGTCTTCCCATTAGGTAAGGTCGCCATTTCTTAAGTGCATGTAGTATTGCCAACATTTCCTTCTCATAAATAGCCTGCTTGAGATGTAGCCGTAAAAATACCCAATTGCCTACATCAAAACTTCTTTCACTATGATGTTGATCTGCCTGTTGTTTCATTCGATTCTGCACCAAACTGACGTTACCTTTAAAAGTTGGATAACTTGTTTTTGATGCTCGATGTGATCTTTCACTGCTTGAATCTTTTTCTTCTTGATATGTCCTTCTATATTGAGAGTTTGAGAAGTGGTAATTTCTCCAATGCATTACAAGATATGGTCGGATTCATTTCTTGATGCTCGATGTGATCTTTCACTTCTTGAAAATTTTTCTACTTGATATGTCCTTCTCTCTTGATAGTTTTAGGAGTGGTAATTCTAGCCAATGCATTACAAGATATGGTTGAATTCATTTCTTATTTCTCCATGTGATCTTTCACTTCTTGAACCTTTTTCTTCTTGATATGTCCTTCTATCTTGAGAATTTTAGGAGTGGTAATTCTTGACAATGCTTTACAAGATATGGTCGGATTCATTTCTTCTTTCTCTGGGGTTGGTTCTGGGTGTATATCCTCTTTTTTTGATTTTTCTTGATCCCTTCCATCAAAATTCCTCATATCAATCTTTGGAATATGGTGGGTCTTCAATCAAATGTTAGATTTTATGAAATCATGATTAACATTTATTGTTTTCTCATCATGAGTTTCCTCTACTACCTTTTCGTCATTAGGAGGCCTTTCTTGTAGCAGCTTTGTCCCACCTTCCTTCAAACCTTCCATGTCTTTCTTCAAACCTTCCATGCCTTTCTTCCAATATGCTTTCATACCATCGATATCAACTTCCATGGCATGGATAAAACTATTTATCTTAGCTTCGATCGCATTCTTCAAATCATCCATCTCATTTTGATTACTAGGTGTTTCTATTTTCTTGATTTGATTCATTCTTTTTCTTTCTTTTAGGATCTCAATCTTGAATCTATTGTATCTCTAAAAGTTCAACCCTCTAAGGTCTAGAATTGCGAACTAAGGTAGCCCTCTGCGTCCTCTTTCCAACCCCACAAGTCTAATCAAGATTGGATTCTCCGAGGAAGAGTTATTCCAAATCTCCCACGATGACTTGATTAAAGACTGGTTTAGTAGGGTGAACTTGTATGAAGTTCCACGTGTCACTGTTTCGACATTCAGACCTGAAACTGATACAAAGAAATATAGGTCGTCCTCTTTCTATAACTTCTTATGAAGCTTCAATCTGATGCTCAGAAGGAACGTTATGATGATTTTCCCAAGGTCACTTGCTTGGGATGTAATTCGGGATATTGCAAAAACCCTAAATGTCTTGGACTTTATCTTCAAAAATATAGAGATAAAAATCTGAAATTCAGGCCCGAGCTTAACCACGATTTTAGCTCTAATGGGTTGTAATTTCAGAATCTAAAACTTCGTAGAAAACAAATTATAGTGAAAATTCCATGATGACCTGTTTGAGATGGAATTTTGGAGCTTGTAAAATCCTAAATTACTCATATCATATCTCTGAAAATATAGTGAGACAAGATCTAAAATTTGGTCCTAGGTTCAGACAAATTTCTTCTCAAATGGTTTTTTTTTAGCTTCTGACACTTCGTAGCGAAAACGTTATAGCGAAAATGCCACGATGGCCTGTTTGGAGTAGTGAAACCCTAGAATCCAAAGCTCTGATACCAAATGTTATTAAACTAGCTCACAAAAAGATAGAAAACAAAGATAAACACCTCAGAATTTAGCCTCTTTGAGGGGGAAACCTCCTTTACATTACACAAATGAACAATTCTTGGATGATACAAATGACAGGACCTCCTTTGTATATATAGGAGTCTAAGGGGTCATAATATAATCAGAGCTGACATAATAATAATAATGTAAGGGAACAATAATAACAATATGGGGACTACATGGGCATAATGATATAATAAGGAGGTTGTATTAATAACAATAAGGGGTTACACTAGTAGTATAGGGACCTAATAGTGACTGCGTAGTACATAGTTCCAACATCTAGGGGAAACCATTGAGCTCTAAGACTGCACAGTGCGTAGCCTAGGAAGGTCTAAGGGAAAATACTACATAGTTTCCAGAGCCCATGGGGACAGGCTAAGGGAATGGACACTGGTAGAGTCAACTACAGAATTTTGGGAGTCAAGGGAGGTTGGGCTATGGTGGAGCTGTGCAGTTCCATAACTCAATGGATGAGATTGAGGCTTGAGGATTCAAAGTATGTAGTTTAAGCTAGGTTAGAGGACAAGACTTCGCAATTCTAGAGGTCAAGGCTGGGACTTGGGCACAAAAACTACGTAATGCAACAGTGATGTGAGATATGAATTGTGCGTTGCATAGTGCCAAGCAGCAAGGTTAAAGCTAGAGGGATGAGATTGCACAGTGCACAACTCAGAAGGGGCTCGGTGAAGTTAGGTTGCTCAGTCAGGAATTTTATTCGCAAATGGCTAAGTGTCAGATTAGTGACGAACAATGATGAAATTTGACTGTGATCGCACACTTAAAATAATTTTATGACACGACAACATAGATCATTCGAACATATGAAAAAATCATTTCCCTTCACGCGACAACTTTACGAAAAGGTATGACAAGTGCGAAACTTAAGATAAACTTTAGGATGAACGTGACGACACTTGTGCCACAGTGCTCAGAACTTTGTGCATGAGTGCCACAAATGTCTACATAGTTAGAAAAATCATATACACAAAGAATAACCTTTGACACTATTAGGATAGGCTTGTAAACATTACGCGACAATGAAACATGCCAAAAGACGACAATTAACCCGACATGCAAAAAGGGAACACAACACTACAATAAAGCTCTTGAAATAAGTTCTAATGTTTTCGACAACAATGTACAAGACGAAGGAAAGCTTCGAAATTGAGCGTCAGGGAAAATTTTAAGAACCACCCTAAATTTATATGTATAATAAATGGGCGAATCCCCATGATACATAGGAAAAATGGGAGGCGATTTTATCAATAATATAATATGTATATATAATTTTTTTTGGAAAATCTCTCACCAAATTATATTATCTCTTAAAGTCATGGAAAATCTTTCACTGAATTATAAAATCTTGTAAGATCTTGGCAAATCTGTCATTGAATAATAAAACATTGTGATGTCTTGGCGAATGTTTGGTTAAAGTATGAAACCATATATGGTAATAGGAAAACATATTCATTAAACTGTAGTATACTAACATACATGTTTGGAAAAAAGAAACATAATTTCCTCTTCCTACAAACAATGTTGCAAGTTTCAGTGGTCGTGTTTGTCAAGGTTCTTACTGTACACTCTTTCATGTCCTATTAGTTTTGATAATGTTCCACAACAAAGTTCTTGTAGGTGTTGATCTTGACCACTAGTTCTGTTAAGGTAGGAGAGATTAATGTTTTCTTTACCACTTTTGTCAAGCTACCACTTTTGTCAAGCTATGAAATTTCTTTCTTATTTCATAGACTCCAACTGCAATATAAGAAAAAAACACATCAAGTTTGTCTACCTCAACACGCCAACAAGTAGCAAGCCCCAACTATATAATTTAAGAAAGTAGTAGGTATCCCAAAGGCTTGAAGGGGATCTAATGGAAAGAAGTGACCATTGTCAAAAGCCTTCCAATCAATATATAAATATATAAATGTAGATTTATTCTTATTTTAATTGGAAATCTTCAATTAAATAATAAAATTTAGTTACGTCTCTTCAAATCTAAATTGTTTATTAGCATAATTCACTACCTTCATATGTCTTGCATTTTTTAACAATGTTGTAACATGTGGATTAATTTCCTTTTTGGTGCACAATCTCTGTCGTTTAGGATAATATGGTGCAATGGCCCAACCCCTACAGATCATTACGACAAACTAACAATAACAGAGAAGATGAAAGGTTGTAAAAACCAACATATATTTCAGACAACTAATACAATATTAGTACCTTAACTTTTTCATGAAGATATCATATTGAGAACGTTTGAAAAATGGTGGGAAATCTGGGCAATAACTATCTCTTTCTGTGATGGTGATGTGGAAAGAGTGATAAGATTTCACTGTTTTGATTTTTTTTGGTTAAATTAGAAAAACCAATATTAATGGAGATATTGGTATTTTTTACTAAATTTTGTGAAGCTTTAACCATTCACCTTAAGATGTTTTTTACAATATAATTTCCTAAGTCTATTTAATATATTCATTATCATAAAAACCAACCTATATCCATATTAATTCCACATCTACCACTCTTAGAGGGATGAAATCTATTTATCCCTCTCAACACTTGGTAGACCCAGAATTAAGATTGATCTAAGCTGATAGAATTTCCCCTTTAAATAGTCTTTTCTCACATGAATACCATGGTATTACCATGGGTCAATACCATGGGTTATCATAAACCTGGAGCTTAAAAATTACTATTAGTAATTTATAAAAATTAATAAAATTAATAATTTTTTATGTTAATGGAAAAATTAATAAAATTAATAATTTTTTATGTTAAAATTAATAATTGTTTTTATTTTAACCAAGTTAAAATGTTTAAGTGACATTAAATTACAAGATCCTTCTTTACTCTTGATCTACCAAGCCCTTAGAGGGATCAAATATTTTTTTACTCGATGCTAGTTTGCATATCACGATATTTGATCCCTCTCGGCACTTAGTAGATTCAGAGTAAAGATGGATCTATGTTGGTTTAATTCCCCCCCTTTAAATAGGCTACATTCCATGTGAATACCATGGGTCAATACCATGTGCCATATTTATTTTTATTAATACTAATATTAGGGTTAATAATTTTTTTTGCATGGTATTAATAATAATTTGGCCCATGGTATTTGGCCCATAGTGTTTAGCCCATAGGCTTCACCTAAATATAACACATTTTTTGAGTGTTTGTAAATATAAGGTGACTTATGGAGTAAATATAAAAAAATATTTTATTTATTTACCATATCTCTCATTTATTTATATTTTTATTAATTTAACATACCTCTTTTATAAATATGGTATTTGGCCCATAAGATTCACATAAATAAAACCTCCTTTTTGAGCCTTCTTAAATAGAAAGAGGGTTATGGACTAAAAATAAAAACAGGTTTTATTTATTTACCATACCTCCACTTTATTTATATTTTTCTTTATTTATACCCTTGCGTGTTCGTAAATATAAGGTGACTTATGGAGTAAATATAAAAAGATGTTTTATTTATTTACCATACCTCTCGTTTATTTATATTTTTATTAATTTACCATACCTCTTTTATACATATGGTATTTGGCCCATAGGATTCACTTAAATAAAACCTCTTTTTTGAGCATTCTTAAATAGAAAGAGGGTTATAGACTAAATATAAAAAGGAGGTTTTATTTATTTACCATACCTCTAGTTTATTTATATTTTTTTTTATAAACCATACCTAAGAGGGTTATAAACTAAATATAAAAAGAGGTTTTATTTATTTACCATACCTCTAATTTATTTATATTTATTTTTATTTACCATACCTCCACTTTATTTATATTTTTATTTATTTACACCTAATACAACCTCCCAAACCACCTCCCAAACCAGAAAATGGGTGATTGCAAATGAATTTAACATTGCAAAGTAGAAAATCGGGCGATTATAATGGAATATAACCTCCTAAACGAGGCGAATCGGGTCAAATGAGTCTTTTCATAGTTTACCCGCCCCTTTTTTTTGGGCTAAAATGAAAAAAATAATTATTTTTAAAATAAAAGTTGGGCTAAATATATGAAATGGGTGTTTTATAAAAAATTCGCCCCTCTAAAATGAAAAAACCCTTAAATTTCGCCCTTGGGCTAAAATTCACCCCTAAAATTTACCATGTTGAGCGTATACGTACGACACACTGGTTGAACTCCAACTTCTTTATGTTAGTTATCATCTTTTGTGCAGGGTCTCGGTTCTTCAGGGAGTATTGATTAATCATGTAGATTATTTTGGCCTTCCCACTTACCCCACAAATAGACATGGTCCCCTTTATACCTTCTCGGTTGAAAAAAAATAAGATTCAACAATATCACAATGTTTTGAGTTGGGAAGGGTAGTGTAGCTCGCGAGCTTAAGATTTTCAGAGTATAATTTTTCATCTTTGGTGTTTCTCCTATAGAAATTCCCACTGTAGATCAACAGATTATGCAATATACTAAAGAAAAATACAAGATCTACTTCTACAACACTTTGTCGAAGCTTAATAAAATTGAGCAAGATCAAGAGAACACATATAATTGAGAATGAGAAATCAATCACACATGACACAGAGGAAATAACCAAGGGAAAGCCTCATCCTAAAACACCAAATCTGTATTATCATACAAGTGGAAATATGTTCAGTATTAGAAAAAGAATCAGCTCAAAAGCTATCCTGCTCTCTCTGCAATACCTCTGATACTCATAGAAAGTCAAAGGCCTCTCTCAAACCTTCTCCTCTACCCTCCAAGCCTCCTATTTCTTTGCACAATTTTCCTTGGGGTCCAATGCAACCACTTGTGTGAATTGGCCTCTTCACACACTCACTAACCTCTGATCCAACTGCGCAATCCTGAAGGAGATAAATCCTTCTCCATGGATGAGCTTCCTTTATAGGAAAAATTCATCCAACTGATAGTACAATGTCCCTCCTCTAATCTCAACTAAGTATCTATCTGAACTGTCATGCATGAGTTATTCATGAGAGAATATTCAATTATCTGAAGTGAAGCAGTTATATGCAAGCATGCATTAACTAACATGAACTCACATTAATTTAAACAAACTATTTAAATCAATCTAACTGGACTTGACTCAGTTAACTGAGCCAAATAATTACAACTCAAATTCGAACTCATCCTTATCTCTTTAACTGATGGATAAATTTCTCAATTAATGGAGAAATTGTTGCATGTCCTCACATAGATTTCATATTTGATTTTTCACAACTAATTAACTTATGGTGAATTAATTAATTTATTTTCAAACAACTGTTAAGTTCAAATTCGAATTTTACTTCCTATTTTAGTCCAGGGACTGACTAAAATTGGAATCCATCCCAAACTGCTAAAAATAGCAATGCTATTTTTAGCACTTCCATTTTTCATTCCCTGTTGCTCAATCCAGCATTGGTACCCAAACTGCTATTTATAGCAGTGCTATTTTTATCATTTCTTGTTGCTATTTTCAACACTCCCTCTCAACAAGAAATGCATTCAACTCGAACCTGATCCTGTACCTTTGGAATGTTCTGCATGCAACACTTCTACCAAGTGTGGTTGCTCCAATAACTCTAGAAACAAAAAAAACTCCCAACTAACCTCTCTGGTGGGCTAGAAACATACTCTGATGCTGAAGCTCTACCTGCTACTGACAAGTGCTCCCTCTCTGAACTCTGAGCTATTGCAAAATTCCATGTATCTCACACCGTTGCACACCTCTCTGTGCCATCCTGCACTGGTGCAACACTTCTGTGCCTCTTGCATTCTTACAGCCTGCTAGCTCTACACAGTCCTGGGACTCCTGCACTGTAGCTCTCTCTGCCGCTCCATCCACATCTATCTCTACCCACTCAGTCAATCCTGCTACTCCTCATCGGGCTCCCGTAGCAAGGTCTAATCAAAGAGGTTGGGTACCTCAATGATCCTACCCCTATTCCAGCCTTCTTGGGACTGTCACTCCACATTGCCCCTCCTCCGACCTAGAGGTATGGATGCATGTGATCCCTCTTCCCACTTGGTTTGAAATTTCCCCCTACTAGAGGTCTTTGCATGAGTGGATTCCTCCACTTGGTCTCCTCTCAGCATCTCCAATTGTGGCTCCTCCAAAATTGCCTGAGACTTCTTTTGGCACTGCATGTTGAGAGGTAATATACTCTCCCTCTCAACCACCAAGTATCTAACCTTTGCCTTGCTCCTCAATGCTTTGCATGCAGCTTGTACCTCAAGTGCATATAGGTTCTTGGCTAGCACACCAATCTATTTCATCTTTCCCACCGTCATGAAATTTTCTAGAAAAAGAGCTGATTTTAAATCAACGATATCTCCCTCATTCGAACTCCAATTCAGCCGATTTTTTTTGAATTTGGGTCTTTTTATGCAAGGAATCCAAATCTGCTCTGCAAAATCTCGGCCCAAAACTCAAAACTTTAAAATCTCCTCTCAATATACTGTTCTCTCCTTTGATCAACTTTTCTTTGATACCATGTAGAACTTTTTCTACAAAACCTCGCTCTAATACCATGTAGAAATTCCCACTGTAGATCAACAAATTATGCAATATACTAAAGCAAAATACAAGATCTACTTCTACAACACTTTGTGGAAGCTTAATAAAATTGAGCAAGATCAAGAGAACACATATAACTAAGAATGAGAAATAAATCACACATAACACAGAAGAAATAACCAGGGGAAGCCTCAGCTTAAAACCCCAACTTTGTATTATCATACAAGTGGAAATATGTTCAGTATTACAAAAAGAATCAGCTCAAAAGCTATCCCGCTCTCTCTGCAATATCTCTTCTGCTCATAGATAGTAAAAGGGCTCTCTCAAACCTTCTCCTCTGCCCTCCAAGCCTCCTATTTCTTTGCACAATTTTCCTTGGGGTCCAGTGTAGCCACTTGTGTGAATTGGCCTCTTCACACACTCACTAACCTCTAGTCCAACTACGCAATCCTGAAGGAGATAAATCCTTTACCATGGATGAGCTTCCTTTGTAGGAAAAATCCATCCAACTGATATTACACTATCCCTCCTCTGATCTCAACTGGGTCTCTGTTTGAAATGGCATGCATGAGTTATTCATGAGAGAATATTCAGTTATATGAAGTGCAGCAGTTATATGCAAGCATGCATTAACTAACTAAACTCACATTAATTTAAACAAACTGTTTAAATCAATCTAACTAGACTTGAATCAGTTAACTGAGCCGACTAATTACAACTCAAATTAGAACTCATCCTTATCTCTTTATTTGATGGATAAATTCCTCAATTAATGGAGAAACTGTTGCATGTCCCCACATAGACTTCATGTTTGATTTTTCACAACTAATTAACTCATGGTGAATTAATTAATTTATTTTCAAACAGCTGTTAAGTTCGAATTCGAATTTTACTTCTTATTTTAGTCCAGGGACTGACTAAAATTGGAATCCATCCCGAATTTCTAAAAATAGCAATGATACTTTTAGCACTTCCATTTTTCATTCCTTGTCGCTCAATCCAGCACTGGTACCCAAACTGCTATTTATAGCAGTGCTATTTTTAGCACTTCTATTTTTAGCATTTCTTGTTGCTATTTTCAACAACTCCACTGCCAGCAGGCCTAGACAATACCCTGGCGAAGTCACACAGGAACAAAAACATTGCTCTATTGTCAGTGATCCTGGATAGTACCCTGACATAGTTGCTTGCTTCACCTCTTCGCGCAGGAAGCATTTTTCTTATTTCGCTTTTATTTATTTATTTTAAAGAGAACTGTGCATCGACACTTATTTATTTTGGGGTGGAAGAGGGATCCTGACTTATTGAGAGCAGAAGAGGTTGTTACTTTAGAAAAGCATATAAATATCTCTGATTTAGGTTTGCTTGTTTGTATTTTTGTCTCTTCTTCACTTCTACTAGTTGGATAAGATTTAAGACACCAAAACATAAATACCAAGCATAGGCATGAGGTTTCCAGAGTAGACATGGGTTCATGGTTGGACCAAAACTCTCCTTAGGAATGGATCATATTTTCCATCGGAACTTCATCGGCCAAAAGATATAACCAACACAAGGAAGATGGAAAAAAGGCTATCCAAATGTTGAAGTGTCATACGACTCTTTAGTGTTCAGCCACACACATACTTAAAATCCATGACATGTACATGCACAAAACTTATTCACATGATGAAAACGAAAACAAAACTCAAGCAAACAAACAAACAACAAAAGAAAAGACTATGTACACAGTGTAAGGAACAACACTAGATCTTCATTGAAAATATTGTTTTAAGTCTTGACCATTGACAGGGAGAGAGCCAATCTTCCCGTCAAGTGATTGAAGATGATAAATGTGTTGGCCAATCTTTTCATGCACTGTGAATAGAATAATCCATAGGGACTAAAACCTAGTGTGTTTTCCTTTGTCCTCGTGGGATTTATCCCACTTAAGGCTAAGTTGCCCACACTCAATTTTTTCTTCCCCACATACTTCTTTTCAAACCACCTCTTAATATGATTCTAGTGAAGTGAAATTTTTTCTTTTGCTTTCAACCTTTCTTCCTATAGCTTTCGGAAGGGTATCCATCCTACACTGCACTAACATACATGACTTGCACTGGGGCTCTTCTGAGATTTGGAGAGAAGGAAAGTAGATGTTGGGCGAAAGGATGGCTTCTTTTCCATACACCAAGAAATAAGGGGAGGTGTCCAGGGATGGTTTCAGTGTGACTTGGTCAGCCTATAAGGCATTTCCCAAAGTAGAGTGCCAGTTTCGATGCTCAAAGAATATGGCATTTTTGATAATGCGGATTAGTTTCTTATTCATGGATTTAGAAATACCATTCCCCCACAGATAATAATTGGCTAAATGTTTCAATTTAGTACCATTTTCCAATGAAAAATAATAAATTATTAACAATGAAAAATATGTTGCATTGTCGAAAACAAGTGAAGTAGGAATGTTGAACCTGGTAATGATGTTCTATTGCAGAAAGCTAATGACTTCCTGATCATTCGCCTATTTGAGAAGAACTTCTTCTGTCCATCGCGTAAAATAATCTGTGGCGGTAAAGATGTAGCGGTGATGATTTGATGAATGTGGGAAAATTTCCCCAATAATATCCAAGCCCCATTGTCTAAAAGGTCCTTCCACTGGAATGCGCTGCAATGGAGAAACTGACTTCTTGTTTATGCTAGCACACCTCTAATAGATCAAACACTTGTGGGTGTAAGCATGAACATATATGAATAATGTAGGCAAGTAAAAACTGGTCCGCATTAGCTTATGTGCCATTGTGTTGCCTGCAAAGTGACCCCCGATTGATCCATTGTGGAGTTCACGCAATACATTTTCTGAATCATGTGTTTCCAAACACCTGAGCAGTGCACCAAATGATAGGATAGTGCTTTAAGTTTGAGTTCCCTCTTCTGCCATGCAAAAAAGTGGGAGGGCATTGTGTCATGCTCAAGGTATTGGCGCACATCTGTGTACCAAGAGTTTGTGCTAGTAGTGGGGGAGGCTCACTCAACGTTGTACATATAAATTTATTGCTCCCATTCTAAAAGGTCTTCTTCTTCTTCCTTTGTGTTTACTGCTTTTGTCGCAAGTCGAAAAAGACCATGGCCCTTGATTGTGTGAATTAGCTCGATTTCTAGATCATATTCTTGCAACCTGGTCATCCAGTTTTCTCTCCTTTCACCGACCTCTTATTGAACGAGCAATGATCTGACTGCTGGGTGTGGGACAAAGATAACAAAATGATTTTTCAAAAAATAGGTCTGCAATTACTTTACCTCCTTCTATAATGCATAAGTCTGTTTGTCCATGGCAAGGTAGTTAAGCTCTGGTCCTTGCAGACTCGTGCTCATGAAGGAGATAGCTCGCTCTTTGTTCAGTTCATCCTTTTGGGTGAGCACAACGACGAGAGAAGTGTCATAATGAAAAGTGTAGAGCAAGAAATCTTTATTGAATTTTGGGCTGTACAATGTGGGTGTTTCTGCAATAGCCTGCTTAATACAGGAAAATGCATCCTTTTCCATTTTATCCCATTTATAAACTACATCCTTCTTCACCATCTCCTATATTGGATTGTAAATCTGGGTTTAGTAAAAAATGAACTTGCGAAGGAAATTGATTTTCACCAAGAAGGAATGCATAGCCTTTTTATTCACCAGGAAGGGAATCTGTGTGATTATCCCGACCTTGTCTGGATCTACGTTAATCCCACTTTTGGCAATAATGTGGCCCAAGAGATTACCCTCGGACATTGCGAAGATAATTTTCTTGGGATTTAAGGATATCTCGTACTTGCGATATCACTCGAAAATATTCTTTAAGTGGCATATGTGGTCTAACCTATATTTGGAGAATACCGCTACATCGATACGATAGACCACTACGCTCCATCCAATTAGTCTGTAGAAAGCAATGAGAATGTTGAAATGTTGCACCAACATTAATTAACTCGAATGACATTCTTCTAAATGCGAACGTGGCCCACTTCATTTGGATGGTAGTCTTAAGGTTGTCAGGCTCTACAACCAGAACCTGGTTGTATCTGGAGTAACCATCTAACAAAGAAAACATTTCTGACCCTAATACTATTTGCAATATTTATTCCATGGACGAAATGGGGTAATTGTACTTATCTGAGTCACGAATGAGATTTCATAAATTTACACACAAGCAGATTTCCCCAGATTTATTTCTCACTAGGACCAAATTTGACACCCACATTGAGTGCCACACTCTGTATATGATCTGAGAATCTAATAGTTTCCTCAACTCTTTCTAAATAAGAGGCTTAAGTGTTGGAAGTACTTTTCTCAACTTCTATTGGAATGGATTGGACCCTTCCTTTATTGGTATCACATGTTGGATGATTCACGTGTCATATGTTTTAAGCTCATCGTACATCCATGTGAACACATTTCAGTCTGCTTGAATAAGTGGCTAAAGGCTTGTTGCTCTTGTGGTCTATAACAAGTACTAAGATTGACATAATTCAGATCTTTTTCTGTTCCCAAGTTAATCATCTCGTGCAACAACGTGGAACTGTGGGTCTTAGCATTAACAAGTCCACGAAAGTGATTCTGCAGGTCATACAACTTCTCCAATGATACAGTTACACCCTTGGGGATGATATTTCCTTTACTTGCACTGGCTACATTTTGCAATTCATTCTCGTGATCGTCCTCATCGATCATTGCATCTTTGAACATATCAGAATTTTCTACGAAGCATAGTATCTACTGGTCATCACCAAAAATGCGTAAATTAGTGATATTATCGGGGACAGAAGGCTTATAAATAATTTCAATAGAAAAACCATCCCTCAATGGTGACAACCTAGCAACGACATTTGCTAATGCATTCGCAATTGCATTACGCATTCTTGGAACATAAATGATATTAAAAGTTGGGAAATGTGAAATTAGACACCATACCTCTTGTTGATAACTTTTAAGATGATGTGACACACAATGTATGGTATTGCGTACCTGTCGCACCACAATTTTTGAGTCACCTGTTGCTTTCAGGATGTTAACATTGAGGTCAATGGATCTTTTCAAGCTCAAGATGAGTTCTTCATACTTTGTAGTGTTGTTCATGCACTCAAATTCCAAGCAATTAGAAATAAAATTCTTTCTCTGTAACGGTTCTATTAAAACATAACCAAATCCAAAGCCCTCCTACGTTTTGGAACCATCGAAGTACAAAGTGAACATATCATATGTATAGGGACTCAAAACTACACTAGTACTGCTACTACTACTACTAATTGTACAAAGGTCATTTTCACCAGTTGGACTAGGAAGGAGCTCCAATTGTGTATCTGGTGGGACTAGGGATGGATGCGCAAGATAACACCCCAGTTGGGTTTCCAGGAAGCAATTGCCAAAAATTAGTTCTACGAAAGCCATTGGTTCATTTTTTTCATTCAAGGGAGTGACAATGTGTTTCATGTATCTTTCTGAATCCACCTAGATTTGATTATTTATTCCCTTATACGGAAGCCATATATGTGACTAGTCTGTGGAAAAGTACCTTTGTAGCTTTCTGGACCAATTTCTGCTCAACAACGCTTTGTATGCTTCTGGAATGTCCACAATCACTATGTTGATACATTGGTGGACTCGCCCATCGGATGATAAGTGGATGATCACATCTTTGAGTTCACCAATTGCATGGACATGAGTTTTGTCTAGTTGAATAATCTGTGCATCTATTTTGTCCCATTTTTCATTGATTTTCTTGGCAATAGATAATGGAATTACATTCACCGATGCACCAGAATCAACCAAGCAATTGTGTACATTTAAATTAAAGATTTCAAAAGTTAACAAGAAAGGTGGGAAGAGAGTATTTGCATCCATTTTTAAAGCATTATGTATAGATTCAAGAAAACTAGAAGACTTACTAGATCTCTTGTGTGAAGAGGAAACATTATTTGTGGTGGTATGCCTAAGTGCCTGTAAGAGGATGTCCCATTGGATCGTGATATTCGTTAACTCAAACATTGATATGTTTGCATGAACCTTATTCATATCATCAAATATGTTGTAGTCCACATTGGGAAGAATGGCCGGATTGTTTGTGGATGTAACTTGGTTTTTGACTTTCGAAGTGATGGTTTTGTCCTTACTGCTTATGGAAGTAATTTTCATTAAGACTCCTTTCCTAGACTCGCTCTGAGTGTTCTGTGCTAAGCTAACAAGTGGACTTATTTTCCTTAACAAATTTTCTTTAAGGTTTTGCTTCAGTAACACAACTGTAGTGCCTGGCCCTTAGCTTCTCAGGTTGTACCGGTTGGTTTGCTTCTGGGCCAGACCATCACTTGAAGGATGCTTGTCGGTATTAGTCTTTTGGGTTGTGAGTATGTAATTGAACATGTTTATTTCATGCCTGACACTTGGAGTTTCATTAGTTGCAACCAATTCTTCCTTTTCTTCTGTAGGTTCAGTATGCTCCTCAATCATTATTGCCTCAACAATATCTGTAGAAAGCATGCTCATGCCATGATTTGACTATGGGAATTTTTTCCCGGAATGACATTTTTGATGATATGAACAATATTTATATGTGCCCAAGTGTTCAATATTTAATACAACATTTGAGATCTACGCATACTTTTCTAGTTGGTTGCTGCTACTACCAGAAGTTGTAGTCCTTTTGAACATGTTGAATCAGGGAGTCTTTCTACTCAGGGTGGTCTTTCTTGACCTCTTTTTGAGCTCTGCCATCTTGTTTGATAGAGTCTTAACAAGATGGGTCAAGCTTTTAATATCATATGGTTCTTTCTCTTTGGCCTTGCTCATGGAGGCCTAAGACTGTTTACCCATTCCTTTGGAGTCTTTTGTTGGTTCATTGTTCGAGATGACTCTGATTGCACACAAGCCCTTCTAAAAAACAATAGCCTCTTCATAATTTTCCATTGGTTTTTATTTCGCAGTTCGATTCACAAACTGCGCAATGCTTGTTGGAAAGGAAAAACTGTAGTAATCTATTGTGATGGAGTCATGAGGTTTCATATTTTTTGAAAATTTATTCAAGATGCGGTTGAACCTATGATTGAAATCCTTCACTTTCTCCCTTTTCTCCATCTTAAGATTACCCATCTCTTTCAATAACATGGTAGGGGTCTTATTATCAACAAATTTTTCAAGGGATATTTTCTCAAACCCCCTCCAATTCTGGATGGACTTTGGAGGAAGGTTGTGATACGATACAACTTCTCTAACATCCAAGGTACATGGAAAAAGGCTACATGCAACATCATCATGATGTTCCTCAAGTGTTTGCAGATGTAGGTAAAAGTTGTCCAGATGGTCTTCAACCTTCACTGTTTTACCAGGGTCATACTTTGTTAAGATCTTCTCTGAATGCTATGGCATCTTATATAGAACACCCAAAAGTGAAAGTGGGCCTTGAGTCATCTAGTCCATATCTTGGTTTTCCATGTCTTATTCTTCGAGCTCCTCCTCTTCTTTTTCAAATATGATGGCTCTTCTTCCTCTTCTCCTCCTCTTCTTTGTCAAATATGATGGCTCTTCTTCCTCTTCCTCTTCTCTGCCTGACCCACAGAAAGTTGTACCCAAGAGTACAATGTTATCTCCATCACCACCATGAAAAAGTGGAGGCTCTTAATCCTTTTCCATAGAGTCTGCTAATTCTTCAAGAGTGGAAGGAACTACATATTCAAGAGTATAAACCACTATCGATATGGGGGTGTTCTTGTTCTTCTTCAGAGAATATGGAATACTAATTATTCCTCGGATAAATTCAACAACTTTTGAAAACTGACGGGTTATAGGACGGATGGCCCAAATCTAATTGTATGGAATTTCATAAGTTCATTTAGACTTGGGTTGAGAAGAGTCACCAAATTCATAAACACAAGTAGGGGAGATGCAATGAACATTGTTTCCTTGACCATAAAATGAGATGTTGGGGTAGGTGGGGTTATCAGACATAAAACACTAGCTACCCTCCTTCTAGCACCATAAATATTGACATTACTAGACCCGCCAACATTCAAGGGATCTCCTTGATGTAAAGTCCCAATTATACCTCACACCATTTGGTGTAGGAGTCCCATCCGGTATAAAGGCTCGGTTGCCAAATTCTTAAATATTTTCCTTGGCTCTAATTGTCAGCAAGAGAGAGGGATGCAATGGTATCTTCGAAAACAAAGAAGGTGTGCCTGGTGAGTGTTTAGTTGCAACTATGTCAAGGTTCTTCTACTACAGAGAGGGGAGAAAAGTGAGCCTCTAAGTGAGAGGTAATAGTACCACCCAAGAAGAGACACACATGAACCAAAAGGTTCCATCTAACATCTAGTGGAATAATACACAATGGATGCGACGGTCGTTACAACCAACAAATGAAAAAAGACTGGTCTAATATCCTGTGGAATAGTCCACAAGTATGGGACAATAATAACAACCATTACAACACATTCTCAGTAAGGTAAATACTAAAATAACTAAAATATTCAACTATTGTAGCACATGTGAAAGAAAACATGAAATACAAACATTCACAGAATAGTATTACAAACATTCATAGTTAATGCATGAAGAACATGTTGGCCTTGAAGGCTTATGTTATTAAGTAAAATTTCTAAGACACATGTTTACAATGCATACCACTAGCTCTAGTAGTGGAGCATTGGAGCCACTCCTTGCCCCTCAAATAACTGGCTTATCTCTCTAATGCCTTGTGGGAGGAGCCAAGGTGAAAAGTCCTTTGCTTATACAATGAGGGAGTATATATAACCAAGGGTGACGCTTTGGATAACCTCATGAATGTTTGACTTCCAATTACTCTTTACATTTCATGTGTGTCCTTTGGACTTCCACTTTACAATACATTTCAGACAAAATATACATGATCCACAATAGTGATGTGGCATATGACCACTCGTGACCTGACATGACATGACACTGTTGACATGGACTGCTCGATGATGTGGCAATGTCAAGTCATTGTTTCTACTAAGTGTTGGATGTCTTCATGAAGATGCTTTCTCTTCACCTCTGCATGGCTTGGTAATGCAAAATCTTCAATCATCTCTAGTCTTGGATAGTGGTCGCAAACTAGTGTCCCTTCACTTTCTCTTGATCGGTCAACTTGTAATTTTAGCTACAAAAGAGTATGTAGGCATGCTTCGCTAATTCTTCTCCTTATCTATCATCTTTCCATGACATGATAGGTTACATATTCCTACAATTCATTCATGACGAGATGACATCAATCCAAAAACCCCCTAGTATAAGATTGTGCATTATGATCCACCAAGTGAGCGCGAAACAAGTGACAAGCTAGGAAGAGGGACTCAGTGACTGTGTAGTGCATAGTTCCAACAACTAGGGTAAAATATTGAGCTCTAAGATTGCATAGTGCATAGCCCAAGTGGGCCTGAGGGGCAATACTATGCAGTTTCTAGAGCTAGTGGGGATAGGTTGAGGGAATTGAAATTGGGAGAGACTACTGTGAAATTTTGGGAGTCAAGGGAGGTTGGGCTACTCTAAAGTTCAAGAACTGAGGTGATGATCTTGAGGATGCAAAGCGCACAGTTTAAGTTGGGATGGAGAATAAGACCGCTCAGTTTTGGAGGTTAAGATCGGGACCTGGGCACAAAAACTTCGCAGTGCAATAGTATTGGGAGTCAGGAAATGCACATTACATAGTGCTAAGAAACAAGGTCACAGCTAGAGGCTTATTAACATGTTAAAAGTTATTTCACATGAGAAAGCTATGCATTGCATAAGGTTGCGTTGCCACCAAATAGTAACTTAATTAACTTATTAATAGAATGAACAATCACTTCGATACCCTAAAATATTTAATTTACTATCTGTTACAAGATCGATAAATTGATATATAGCTAGTACCATCTGTACTTTAATTAACAATGTATGTACTTTGCCTCTACTACACAACTAATTGACACTACCTTGATACAAATTCAAGTGTGAACTCACACCGATACCCTAAACTCTTTAATCTATTATCTGTTATAGGATACATAAATTGAGATATAACTAGTACCATTTGTACTTCAATTAACAACGTATAGAATTTTCCTCCACTATGCAACTAATTGACATTGCCTTGATACAAATTCAAGTGTGAAATCACATCAATACCCTAAACTCTTTAATCTACTATATCTTACGGATATATATATATATATATATATATATATATATATATATATATATATATATATATATATATATATATATATATATATATATATATATATATATATATATATATAGCTAGTACCATTTGTACTTCAATTAAAAATGTATAGACTTTGCCTCTACTACACAACCAATTGAGACTACCTCTATACAAATTTGAGTGTGAAATCACAATGTTTTTTTCCAATTGTAATAGAAGGCATATTAGGGTAGTGAAATTTAGATAATCATACTGACACTAAGTGCCTATGGTGGAGTATACTCTTCATGCACAAAGTACTCCAATTATACTTGGCATGAGAGGTGAATATATAAGATTAAAGTTAAACTACACAACCACCAAATGGATATATCCATGTCCATAGCTATGACTACTTTGAACAGTAACATATCTTCATTAAGAAAGAGTTGTGTGTATGTGTGTGTATACTTCCTTTGTTTACTTACCATTATCATAAATTCATGATATTGATATTTTAAAACCTTGTGGAATTGTTAATGCTTAAACACAATAAAATTTTAGTTTTATTTTGGTTTACTCTTGAGTGAAGTGGGGAGGTATTATTGAGCACACACTTATATTGAGGAGGCAGGGTGGTTGGGTAAATCAATATAATAATTTTTTTCTTATTTAAACATTCATGAACCATAAGAAAATAATAACATATGATATCTATATGTTTCAGAACATGGAACACAAGATTTACACGGAAATCCTTTCATGAGAAAGCCACATTTTTTTTTAATTATTTGTGGCCACCAACTGAATGCTATAAATATTTGTAGGTAAAACCTACTAGCAACATGAATACTAACTACTACAAATATTTTTATGAACCAGCCTACTGGAGACACCAATCCCCACCACTATAAATATTCATAAGCACCAACCTACTAGAGACACTAGTTCCAACTACTGAAAATATATGTAGGAACCAACCTACTTCACCAATTTTTCTTACTACTTGTTCCTTCCCCATGTATGCCCACTACTTATGCCTTCACCAAGTATTCTTATTACTTCTTCCCTTACCAAGTTTGATTGTTTCTTCTTCCTTCACCAAGTTTTCTTGTTTCTTCTTCCTTCACTAGGTCCACTTCTTCTAAAGCTTGTTGTATTTTGCCTCTTCCTAAGAATGGACTTGTATTGCATGCCACATATCCAATTTTGCAGATGTGATTCTAAAATTTTTACCTAAGAAAATTTTGTATGTCTCCTAAAATACTTAAAATTTTTATAGTGTGAAAACTCCTACAAAAAAAAAGTTACAACAAAAATTTCAAGCTAACTAGTTTGAAATTGATTTAGGGTCATTTAGAAACCCTAACAACCACAAGGAATATCTTTGAAACTATAACGAAACAAACCCTAATTTTTTTACCACATGTACCTAGATAGCTTTGCTATTTCTTCTCAACATTTAACAAGTTGAAACATATAAAAAAATAAGTTATTGTGAAAATACCAAATTGACTTGTTTGAAGTTGATGTTAGGACCATTCAAAAACACTAACTTCCACAAGGAATATTTATGGAATTATAGTAAACCAACATATGAAATTTTGATCACAAATACCTAGAGATATCACCTCTATCTCCTAAATATTTCATAGCCCGAAACTTCTCAAAATATAAATTATAGCAAAAAATCAAAACTGATTGCTTTGAAGTCGATTTCAGGAGCATTCAAAGATCCTAACTTTTATAGGGAATATATATGAAATTGTAGTGAAATAAAGTATAAAATTTATGCCATAGGTACCCAGAGATCTCACCTTTGTCTCATAAATATTTCATACTTTGAACCATCTCGTAAGATAAGTTACAATGAAAATACCAAACTAACCTATTTGAAGCCAAATTCAGGAGCATTCATGAACCCTAAATTCATCAGAGCATATCTCTAAAAGTATAGTGAACCAATACCTAAAATTTTTACCACATGTACATAAATATCTCTCTATATATCCTCAAAATTTCATGGTATGAAACATCCCAGAAGAAAATTTATAGCAAAAATTTCAAAATGACTTGTTCACTCCACCTTTAAAACCCCAAGAGTATTCCCCAACGTGTCTTATGCACCTTAGATATATTCTTGCTTAGATAGTATTCAAATTCACTCATCTATAATTCATTTATATTTCCTTTATGTTCACTTATGGGGCCAACTTGTAAAATTGGTTGTGCCAACCTATACTTTCTAGCAGAGTTGACTTGACATAATATTTCATATTTCCCCATTCTTATGGAGCTAGAGGGAGTTCAATACATCGCTGGAAAACTCGTAGAATAATATTTTCAACCATATATATTTTATAGCCCAACAACAACTCCACTTGATCAATCTCCAACTCTATCCAGTTCAATAAACCACTTTCTCACTCCGTTCACTACAATCAACCACCTTTATACTAATTCTTCAATCGATCCCTCTCCCTCCAATGTTGTAAAAACTTCTCAAAATTCCCCCCCTTAAGATTCTGTTAATAATGTCTCTAATTCCCTTCCATCTAACCCCCCTCCTTTCTCTTCATCCTCTCCTCCTCCTTTCCCTTCTCCCCCTCCTAAAGTAGTTCAGTGCTCTCCCCTCAATCTTCCTAATCTTTATAATTTTCCCTCGACTGTTGTTAATATCTCCTCAAAAAATATTGACCAAACAACCTTGAAAATTTTAGAAAAAGGTTTTAATTTTTCCATTTTCCCTAGTAACCTTCCCTTCGAAGAAATCATTTGCATGATTGAATCCATTACCCCTCATATCTCACCCTTTGATGCTGAAGAAGTAAGATAGGAATGTGGTTGCATTCTTCATCGCTCCAAATTACCTCGACCTAACATGTCCAAGGAAGAGTTGTTAGCCTTCAAAAACCTCATTAAGAATTCCAATTTGCTCATACTTAAAGGAGATAAATGAAATTCCCCTGCCATTATGAATTCCTTGGATTATGATTATGTTGACGGTGCTGGAAATACGCCAACCAAGGGGATCTTCTCGATGTGAAGTCACAATTAGACCTCATACCATTTGGAGTAGGAGCCCCAAATGGAGATATGACTTGATTTACATTATCCTTAGGGATTTTCCTTAGCTGCCATTATTAACATAAGAGGTTATACAAACGTTCTTTAAAACAAGCAAGTTGACATTGTGAGGCATAAAATTGCAATGTATACAAGGTACTTTCATGGTAGGGAGAAAGAGAGTGAGCCTCTAGAAGAAAGGTAATAGTACCATCCTAAAAGAGACACACAAGATCATAACAGGATCACAAGTTAGTTTACAAAGTAATTCACAATCCAACCATGATCATAAAACCAAATACTCAAAACCTTCAACAAGCTAAGTACCAAAGCGACCAAAATAGTTCAATTTCCTTAGTACATATGAACGAAACACATATTGTATGTTAGCCTCACTCTCTTAAAAATCAATAATAAATCCAATTATTAAATTAAATAAATAAAATCACAAGAATTCCTCAAACTAAGGAGTCTAGTTTGGATGAGAGATTCCCTCCAACTAGCTCTCCTAAATTAGTGTGTAAGTTGAGAAATTGTCTCAACCAAGTGAGTCTAAGATAGACGCACTATCTTAAGACCACTTACTCAAGTATTTAAATTTATTATTAAATTTTTTGAATAATGTGAATTACATGAGCATGCGAGACCACATGATGGCTCTCTTCCTTTTCTGCCAGTTTAATTTTTGTGTGTTAATTTGTTGTGCATATGGTTATATGGATTTGTGATTCTTCTTCATGTGGTATCGGAGTTGTAGCCTATTGAGGAATCGATTGTGCATTCAAATACTATGTATTCTCTTTCAGTGGAGCAGTTTGACTGTCTTGTGCGTTGAGCCACAAAACTATGGAAAGATCCGAGCCACTTGACCAGTGTGTGATGCCAGTGAAATCGCCCCTGAGTTCCACAACACTAGATGCTAAGTTGGCCTTTTGAGGGAGATCATGGATTATTTTGGAGCCGCGTGAGGGCAGCCAGGTGTGCCTCTGGATCTGCGGAGTCACAGATGTGTGCAGTCAACTGCGAGAAATTTTAATGTGAGTATGAAAGAGCAAATATCATGCCATTAAGCACTGCGTTTATGGCAGAACATTTTTGTTGAATATTTTTAGAGCTCTTGGTGTAGTAAGCCGGAGGAGCAGCATGCAAAGGCCTACATTGAGCTTCGAACGATGACATGGATCGAATGGGTGTACAAAAAAATTGGTATAAGCGGATCGAATGAGGGCGCAACTATTAACCTTTGATGTGTATACTGCCTCTGTATGATATGTATATTCAGTGTGTATCCTCCACTGACTGAGCTATAGTCATCAATCCCCAGACCACAACGTTGCTGCAGTAGACGGGATGTACATTCCAGAAAGGCGAATTCATCAGAACAAGATTCGATATTATAACGTCTTTTGAGTTCATCAGCTCAACTAGACCACCTCTCGTGTATTTCAAAGTGCCAATCGAATTAAGGTTTTCAATTTCTGGGACTTTTCCAGAAGTTTATTATGCTGAGAATTGAAGCAGAGATCACCTCTAGTTGCGGAGGTTTAGGAAATTAATTCACCAGAAGTAACAGTGGATCTAGAATACCGGGAATAATACCACTTCTAGAGAGAACAAGATCACCCTATCTATATATGCTCCTACTCCAGAAAAAGACTGGTTCTTTTATATATTCTCCTCAGAGACACAGACCTTTTCTTTTCAAAATTTCAGGAATTTGTTGGTTTTTTTTTGTGTAATGGACTTTTTTCTTCCATGGAGGCCTTCATAAGACTAAGTAGATTTGTTCAATAACGATAAAATCATGAAAGTGATTGAAGCATGGCATGAGCAGGTCAGTTGAGGAGATTGACGGAAGGAAAATCCCTATCTCTGAACTTAAATCTCAGAAATATTGTCGGAAGAAAGATTGTGCTTCACTTTTAAATCGCCCAAGTCCGAGAATTTAGTAGTCAAGCCCTATGGTTGCATGATCCTTAATCTCAATGTATATCTCTCAGAATTTGTGGAAGGTATGACACCCAATTCCATTCTCGGTTTAGAACTTTGGCTTTTGTTCATCATGTTGATTTTTTTTAGTCAATTCCTCGGTGGAGTGATTGCAATAAAGTGCATGCTGCATAAGGAGCACCAAAGTTCTGCGACTACTCTCTTCGAATGCCACAACCATTGGATCAGTTAGATTTGTTTCTTGGAGCATTGTGATCGATGGAGTCGTTAGTGTGTGGAAGCAAATTTACTGAATTAAATTGTTGAAGTGCAGGAATTAAATTGGGAATCAATTGTAGTTGGCCTCTTACATAATATAGTGGAAGACATTAATGTTATTACTTTTGAAAAGAAAAAATTTATTATTGGAGAGAGGAGTTTTTATTAGATAAGAAATGTTGGTAATTTTTTTTTGGAGAAATAAGTGTTTTGTAATTTTGGAGTTATAAATATTTTTGTATTTGGAGTGATAAGTGGATTCTTTTTTAGAGAAAATTCATTGATGTACTCCAAAGTAATCTTTTACTTTGAGAGTGATTGGGCCAGTGCAGGTAATTTTTTGAAGACAAAAGTTTGCAAGTGTGACATTCTCATTGAGAAGTTTCCACAACAAAGTTGTGACATTGAAGAATGATGTACTCCAGTAATTAATAAAATAATAATTTTTGTGGTGCTTGTGTCCTGGATCCGCCCGAAATTGAATAAGGGGATCTTAGGTACACCGTGTGTAATGAATGCATGTGCATGACTTGTGTTCAAATGATATCTTTGTATTATGCTTAAAAACAACTACATGCATATAAGCAAGCTTAAGTATAAGAACACTTAATCATGCTCCTGTAACCAAGCTTAAGTACACAAGCAAAAAGCGTCACATCATCAACTTGATAAAGATGATCTTCCAAGCAAGCACATTTCACATCATGTAATCAAAGCAATCAAGTTAAGGATGCTACAAAATCAAGAATTGCAAGCCAAGATGACATCAACATCATCAACACTTTTTGTATCACTTGCAGATAAACATTTTTTAACTGAATTGTACAGGTGCATTCTCGGTTGTAATCGACACCCTAATTTGACTTGTTAAGGTGAATACATTAAGTCAAGTAAGTCTTCAAATGAGTCATCAAGATTGAACTTGTCATTTGTATCTTGGGTTCATTTTCGACAGTGTTCGACACCCTTTCCTTTCTTTACAAATCACCACATTCAGTGAGTACATTCAAGAAATCACAAGTGTTAGTAATCAATCAAGAAAGTTCAAGTGAGCATCAAATCAAGCCAGTGTTTAATGCAAATGAAATAAGAAATAAATCAAGGGAGCGTGTCATTCAAACAACCAAGCAAGTGAGTGTGTCATTCAAACAACTGAGCAAGCGAGCGTGTCAAAATCAAGTGTGAAAGTTCAAAGCATGACATCTACAACAAACAAGCTAGTGTGAAGTTGATTGAAGCATTCACAAAGTGTCAGTGAAGCATTCAAGCAAAGCGATCGTCATCAAGCGAGCGTGAAATCAAGAGTTCAAGCAAACAAGTTATCAAACTCTAGCAAGTGTTTAAAGCATTAGCAATAAGCAATAGTACCAGCGAGCCTGAATTCAAAGTGAGCAAGCTATCATGGCGACACACATTCAAGTGTCCCAAATTCTTAACAATTTGATTTTATCATCAGCGGGTGACATGGTCAACATCAGAAAAACAACTCTTGTTGATATTCAAATGCATTTTCAACATGCACATGAAATGATTGAGTTCCTTCAACTGGAGTCACAATTGCAGAGAAATGAGTTGTAAGAGAAGTGCGTTTCTTCCAAATCTTTTGACCAATCCAGAGATAGCTGATCATTCGAATTCATTCATCCAACCAGCTTCAAGTGTTGAAATTTCTTCCAAACTCATCATCAAGCCATGGGAAGAAATTCAAAGTAATTGAAATCGACGTAGCTTAGGATATGTCAAAGATAATGAAAACTTACATATCCCTGATTATTCAAAGCCCATTTAGTTCATCAGTGCCAAATTACTTGAACAAATCACCTCAGCAAGTTCTCAACAAATTGCAGATCAACGTCAATGCACACAAACTGAAGTTACAGAAAAAAATAAATGCACACAAACTCAAGTTGCAGAAAAACCGAAATTTTCTCATTGTCAAAGAGCCGGTCATCTGGAAAATCAATGTTTTGATTTCCATCTTTGTAGCCATTGCAACAAGTCAAATCATACATCAGAGAAATGCTACAACCAATGACAATCAACCAGATTGAAGATAAATTATTCATGGATTGATCCCTGGGAATGGTCATCCACAGATAGAAGATTGTACAAGTTTTACAATCAGATTCACTCTCACATATTACAGCCAACAGTCAAATGAATATGGTACTCTTGTGCAGTTGAATGGGGGAGTACACTAGTGAAATACTCCTCCACCTACAGAGGAGGAGTTCAAATATAATTCAGAGAAGATTGCCTCTCCTTTTAGCTGACAAAGGGGGGAAAATGTCAATGAAATTGACAAGTGGTTGTCAGACTGAAAGTCTCGACAACATCAGCGAAGCAGCTAGTGGGCATTTTCATCAACCAGTGGGCGATCATCATAAGCAAATATGTTAGTGGGCATTCATCAAATTGTGTCAGTGGACACCTGATGCTGTTTTCAAGCAAAGGATAGTTGGATCCTTTTGTGGCTTGTCACATGATGGAGTTGTCAAGCAACATTCAGAGATGAATTAGTCATGCAGCTAACTCATGGTGTGTTCATATTGTAGTCTCTTCAACATCCAGCTTTGGCAGTTTTTCAGGAAAATGTTTTTTGAGGATCAACTTGAGACTTGGAAGATGGTTCCTTGTTCGTTTTGGATTTATCATTGGGGGGGGGGGGGGGGGGAATGTTAGCCTCACTCTCTTAAAAATCAATAATAAATCCAATTATTAAATTAAATAATAAAATCATAAGAATTCCTCAAACTAAGGAGTCTAGTTTGGATGAGAGATTCTTTCCAACTAGCTCTCTTAAATTAGTGTGTAAGTTGAGAAATTGTCTGAACCAAGTGAGTCTAAGATAGATGCACTATCTTAAGACCACTTACTCATGTATTTAAATGTATTATTAAATTTTTTGAATAATGTGAATTACATGAGCATGAGAGACCACATGATGGCTCTCTGCCTTTTTTGCCCGTTTAATTTTTGTGTGTTAATTTGTTGCGCATATGGTTATATGGCTTTGTGATTCTTCTTCGTTGTAAATATCTAAATAATAGTCCTAAGATATTCATGATACATGCATGAAAATATGTTGGCTCATCGAACTTCATATATTAAGTGGAAGTTCCAAAATATACAAGTACAATGCTACCAAACTAGCCGCAATAGTGGAACATTAAGTCACTACTTGCTTCTCCAAAGAAAGATCTTCTCTACTACGCCAATGATAGAGAAGCCAAGTGAAAGTACATGTCCCCCAAAATTCCCTTTTATTGAGTTATGAGGGTGTATTTATAACAAATGAGGTGACTCTCCACTTCCCATGTGACTCTTGAACTCCCTCATGATTCAAGAACATCTACAATGACCTTTGAAATTGTATATGACTTTAGAACTCAATAGTGACTCTTCATATTCCATGTGGGACCCTTTTTCTTCCACATATTTTTGCATTTTCTCAGTTTGGGAAATTATACAATTACATTCCATAAATTTTGTGGCAAGACATTACTCTTGAGATGACTCTTGACAATGACGACATGGAACCTCGTGACGATGTGACATTGCGAAAGTACTCATTTTTCTTCTTTCTTTGCTTCTTCATGATGGATATTTCATGTGTTTCATCTTCATCCCCCATGTTAGATGATCCAAAAATAAATATTAGCATAGGTTATTAAGTTAGAATAAAATAATTATTAATTTAAGATATTAAATTAATAATTATTAATCTAGAATATTTAATTATTTAATGGAGACATTTAGAATTAGTATATTGTTGTAAAAGATATGACTCTACAAATGTGTTGTATCTTAGGCTCTAATTTGGGAGAATTGTTAGTAAGTTATTTGAATAGATTTTATTGTAAGTGGACACTTGTTATTTCATAAGTGATCCATAATTAGAGGTAGTTAGGACATTGAGCTTATAAATAGCTCATTGCAAGAGTGTTTGGTTGTTCGGGTGTAAATTCTTGCCAAATTCGAGATGTAATTGTTTTTCTTATTAATAAAATTATGTGTCTGAGGACACTTATGCCATTATTGTGGTATCAGAGCTTCAATAATGCAGTTGATCTAAAGAGGAGATTCCAGCTCTACAAGTTCTTGGAAAACTCCATTGAATTGATCGCTCCGGCTTTCTACAAAAACGTGATGGCTATACAAACGATTCCTAGCACATTGGATTTCTTTTACCCTTTCATTTTTTTTTTGGGTGCTGCTACCTTTTCTTGTCTATGATGCGGTTTGTCTGTCTCCGTGTCTCTGCTCGGTTCCATTTTTCCTGACAAATTCTATCCTAATGTAGACGGCTTTGCTTCTTCAACAAAGTATACACAAGTAACTCTTGTGGATTTGAATCTCCTCGGCCGACCAAGCGAACATGGGTATGAAAATTGTACTTACTCCAAAGATATTCGAGTTCCTTCCTGCTTCTAGTATTTAATTTAGTGCCTTCTCATCCTCCGTTTCATCGAATATCTGATTATTTGCTATGCCATGCTGTTTTTCTCTATTTAATACTAATGAAAATATGAATGCATAATTTTTTGTATGTAGATGCAATGCTTTGCTTGAATTTTGCGCATGCTTTTTTGCATCACATTATTGTGGTATCAGAGCATGTTGCATGAAATGCATCCATCTCCCCATCATTTGTAGCTTGAAGAAGAGTTTCCATCAGTTCGGGTTGTACGTTTCTCAGAAGCCCACCTATGTAATTGAATTGTCGGTGTTTCCATTCACATACATCAGAGCCCAATTTATTCACAAGAAATATAGCATCAATAACTTCATTTTCAAGGGAAGCAGCCCTGACTATTCGCTTGAGCTGAGCTGAGGAACGATTTTCTAACTCCATTTTCCAGTGGAGAGCATGGGCAACGTCCCTCTTCTTTTGATTCTTGTTCCTCTTAATGGGTTTTTTGGAAGCCTTCTCCACTTCCCCAATGGTTCCGAGGAGATTCAAACCCTCAACCGCATTGAATGCATGTTTTACATTTCCGTTAGCTGCCGCCAGTGGTGTACCGTGAAGAAAACATTTGATCTGTTTGGAGAAACTAAAAGCAGGTTTCTTGCCATTTTGTAGCTTGTGGGCAAGCTGAAAGGATCGGTAGGGGGTTAAGTGTAGCCATCGAGACAATCTGCAAGCTAAGAAATTAGTCATAGGGGCCACTAAAATGAATATGGGAAGTTTTAATATCAATTAAAAATTTGTGTTTTGGCAATAGGAATTTTTTTGTTTGTAACTTGGAGAAATAAGGAAGTTTCTATTAATTTGTAATATTTTTGGAGAAATAAGGTGTAACGCTTATTTGTAAATGATTAAGGATAGTAAGTTTTGTAAATTTTGGAGTAATAAGGAGATTTTATTTGTATTTTTATTATTTGGAGAGATAAGTGTGACATTGTAACTCAAAGTAATTTTACTTTGAGGGGGGGTAACATTTTTTTTTACCAGGATTTGCAAGAGCATTGTAAAAGTAAAAATTTCGAAAGTTACGTTGTAAATTTTCGAGAAATTGACTAGAGCCAAGTGCAATGCTCAGTCATTTTTTCTCCTGTTTCGATGACTATACGAGGGTCAAGGCCAAGCCCCGATAGATCATTTTTTATGCAGTGTGTTGCATGTTGTGTTGCCCATCTTGATATTTTTTTTGAGCTTGATTCGTGGTGTGAAGTTTCAATACTACAATGTCAAAGTTGATTAATTTGTTTTCTAATTCCGACAAACTTGAAGGCACAAAATCTTACAAAACATGGCAACGCCTCATCGAAAGTGGTGAGCTCCAGTATTGTAGCAATAATGCTACAACTCCTGGGGCTTCATGTCTCTCATTTTATCAACCCGGTAGTTCGTACAAACTTGGAAGCGACGGTGCTATATGCACAAGTACTAGCTCTTGTCGCAGCTGTCACTTGGTCAGCTGGCACAAGTCCGCTAGGGCTCAAGCCAACTTCTATAGGCTCTCAGAAGAAGCTTGCTAATTGATGGACGAAAGCTATTCTCAAAGGAAAACTACTCTACTTGACAAAATGGACTGAAAGCAAATCAAAGCATGTAAACCTAGGAAACCCTAATTTAATTAGTCTAACCCCTGTAATGCAAAGAATGTGAATGAAACCTCTACCAATGCTGCTGTTACCTCTAATAAGTGGAAATGCATGGATCTAAGCTACTTGCACCATAAAAGACATGTTTTTGTATTTTTCCCTTAAGTGGATGGAATGATTGTGATTTTGTGCTAACTAGGGTTTGGTTGTGCAGATGGGATGGAGAAGGAAGGAAAGCATGGGAAAGGTTGGGGAGGTTAGGAGAGGTCCCTAAGGATCCTTAGCATCCATCCACAGAGGTTCCTCACGTTCAGAAGCTCAGCAACTGAGTGAGTGGCCTCCTACAGGATGTCTGCAAGGGATTCTACAGGATACTCAGAGGTTTCTACAGGAAGGCTGTGCAATTCTACAGGATGATTGGCCGTGGAGGTTTTGGGAGATGATGGAGTGTTGGAGTGGTGTGGGAGGCTAAGTGAGATGGAGATGGACCTGATGATGGCTCAGGAGCTGGAAAATCAGATGAAGGGAGAGTGTATGCAATGGTTTGATGATTGGAAGGATGGAACCAACGAAAGTTGAAGGAGATGGAGCTATGTGGGAAATGAGAGAGTTGGAGGGTAAATGAGTGAGACAGAGGTTTAAATAGAACTTGAGGAGATGATGAAGGTGCCCTGCACATTGTTTACAACTGAACCAACAAGGACATGCAAGAAAACAAAGATCTAGTTATGCAACCTATGACCTAGTTACTTTACTCTAATCTGACCTAACAACAAAGGAAATGAACAGAAGTTTATTTGCAGTGAAACCATGTGAAACAATTATGAAACTAAGTGATTATAAACCTAAACATGCATCCAAACTGATATCAAGTTCTGCAAATGAGATTCAAACACTAATGATTGCATGGTGAAGCAAAGAAAGTGTTTTTGTGGGCAGCAAGGTTACATTAGTCCCAGCTCATGATTCCACTGAAGGGGAGGTGAGATCCAAAGTACTTGGTAGCCTTTTTCTGAATATATTCCCTGTGATTAACCTATCAAGCAAATCTGAACATTAGAAACCTTTTCTAATCATCAAAAGCAACCTAAACAACAACGCAACATTTAAATCCAAAGAGCAGATTTTATTATGAGAATGCAGCAAAGACACATAAATATAAACAAGGGAGGTATTGGGCGCTTGAGATGGGCCCAACCCCAAGAACTACAGCCTCCCATGAAAGATTTAGAGCTGGTGCAAAGCTGGATCCATCTTTATTAATCAAGAAATGAAAAGTACATCAAAACTGTCCACAAGGAGAGCTTGAGAATGAGCTGAAAGCAAAGCTAATCCATGGCCTAAAAATCGAACTACAAGCTAGCTAACTAATGGCTAAAACAAAATGACTAACTAGCTACAAAAATGACTACCAACTAGCTAACCCCAAAATGAGGCCCCAAGCCTTCTTATTTATACAATTTGAGGACCCAACAGTCCTCCTAAAAGTTAGGGACTTGGCTGCCCAAGACTTGTAGTTAACATCAGTCCAACTTGACTTGCTTGGCTGCCCTTGAGCTCATTGATTTGGTGGCCTTTGAACTCCGAGCTGATGGTGGAGAATTCGAGGTAAGGGTCCATAAATGAGGGGGACACCTTCCTACAAATCCTCTAGCTTGTTCTCCCACGAATTTGGCTGCCAAGTGCTCATTAAGACCTTCAATTTTGTCTCCAAGTTGACCAACAAGGCTACACAAAGCACCCATTAGACTTGTTGGCATAATGACTAACCAAATTCACTCTATTAACATAAAAATAATCAAAAACATGCAATAAACAAATGAGAATGGTGGACTAAGCCAAATTAGGAGGTTGAATGAGCCCAAATAATTGTACATTTTTGGGGCTCATCATCACCCCCCTACTGAAAGTGTTGCTCATCCTCTGAGCAACCAAATCTCTCCCCTTGTCTTTGATGGCCCTGGTGACTTCCTTGGCTAGCATCTCGGCCGATTTCTCCTTTGGCTTCCCTCTTTTCAAACTTTCCTGTAGAAACTGTTCGCTGGCTTCCTGTAGAAACAGTCCTGTAGTGGCTTTTTCTGTCTTCCTGTAGAAACAGTATTCACTGTTTTGGCCTGCTTGGCTGAGGCTGCCTTCTCCTTGAACTGTGCTGCTACCTGGAAGCTGACGAATCCAACTGACGCAAGCCCAATGTATTATAAAATCACACAAGTACAATGAGCTGCCCGAGAATAGATAGTGCATGCCAAATCTGGATGGGAAGGAGTGTTTCCAGGCCTTTAACTGAATCGAATGGCATTCTTAATCTTGGATTTGAACTCTACTAAGAATTGATAACAGAAGCAGAACAGAACATAAGATAGATCAAGTTTTCCTTGCCTCAACAGCCGCTGGTACACAACAAATGGCATGAAATGCTCGAAGAATGCTTCCATGTATTGAAGGTGGTGTCCAATTTATTAAGGATAATAGCTGGTATATGATCTCATCAGATCCCAATAATGCAGTTGTTGTGTCACTCTGTTCTTTGGGCAAAAATAGCATGATCCACCTCAACTATTTTCACCTTTCTTCAAGCCCCAAGCTTGATGAGGAGAAACACTGCTTCATACCTTTCAGAATAGAGATAAATGCAAATATACCCTCATTACACCATGCAAGCGCAAATCAAAATGAATGCTGCTCAGATAAAAAATAAATGCACTAGCAAGATTACAAGATTCTCAGCCATGCAATTGAACTCAGAAATTTTCAGATTAGGGATCAAATAGTCATATTGAGTAGTCTCAGACCTATGTGAAGATGTCAATCATCACAGAGAGTAGCCTTATGCTAAGATGTCAATCAGAATGACAAAAAGGATACATGAATAAAACCCACTGCTAGATGCCTTTGCCTCAGGAAAACATGAGAATATGCCAGAAGGCCTTGACAGAAAGGAGCCAAACAGCTTCTGATACAAGCTGCCTTATAAAGTGATGTAGGTTATGCCTCAGAACCATACAACAGGTTAGCTCGAATCTGGCCTCATACTGCTCCTGATATATCTTATTGCACAGAGCTTTAGATTAGATCTTTAAAGACAACCAATTTACCTCGAAGAAATGATCTCTGCCTCAAAAGAGACCAGATATATGCTCAAGAGGAAAGGCGAGACCAGATCTTTGATAAATCAATGGAGAACTGCTTCAGACATATGCAAAGTAGGCTTAGATTTACTTCTGGTTAAACGTCACAGAGATATGTTTGATTCAGCTAGATATGAAGTTGAACCACTGAGAGGAGCCTCAAGAATGCTGAAATTTCAGGCTTCTCTGCTCTGCTGCACTTTCCTGTAGAACGCCTTCCTGTAGACTGCGTTCCTGTAGAACTGCCCGGCGGGAATTGTTTAAAGAACTGGAGAGATCTCGGGAATACAAGGTAGAAATCGGTAGAGCACCGTTGTTTAACTGATCTGGATGGTGGACATGCGCTTCAGTTGACCGCTGTTGAACAAAGAGTGGTGAGAGTTGCAGCCAAGCGTCCCTTGAATTACTGCGTGACTTGTGGTGAGGTGGAAAAACACATGCACGCTGGCTTTTTCGAACTGAAGTGATTTTATGAACTGCATGTCTTCTATTTGTTAATCAACTGCACTAGAGTTAAACTTCCGATCACTGTTTTTTTTTTTTACAATTTTTTTATTTTTGCGAGAGTCCATTGTCCACGTGCACTGCGTGGCTGCCGGCGGAGTTCTGAAGCAGACAATCAATTGATCCTTGCTACATTCGTGGCTTAATCCCTCATCCCATTCGTTTATGCAGTTCCCAATTAAATCTATGCAATAGAGGAATGAGATTAGTCACATACCTGCAAGTTAAACGGCTGATTGTGAAGCGTGTTGCTGCATGCATGTGTTGATCTTCATTTGCTGCATGTATGGTGGCTTGACGGATGATTTATGGCTGTTTTTTTCTTGTGCAGGTGCCCTCTGGATGGATCTACGCTGCACGCGTTCATTTCCACGTTCAACTCTGCCCGTTCAAGCTGCTGCTGCTACCTGATCACCAACCCAGAACTTCTTTTTGCCATTTCTCCCAAACGGTAGATCGGTTTGATCTGAAACTTGGTGAGCATGTTACTACCATCATTATGCATCTTCCATATCAAATTCGTGATCAATGGATGCACGGATTTCGAGAAAAATGGAAAATGGCTGAAGAATTTAGAGGTCGATTTCTCGGAAACCGTGCATCGGAATCGGCTGAAACTGCTTGGGTAGGTTACCATCACTCACATGCATATCCCCATGAAACAGGTTTTGAAATGGATGCACGGTTATGGAGAAAATGCAAAAATGGCTGATGGTGATGGAGGCTAATTTCTTGGAAACCGTGCACCGGAATTGCATGAAACTGCTCAGGCATGTTGTCATCAACCTTGTACAATTCCCCATAAAATGGTTTGTCAAATGGATGCATGGTTTTCAAGTTATGGCAAAAACAAATTTGGCTCTAGGTATTTTTGCTTCAAGGCTTTTTGCATGTGCTTGCATGGGATGACAAAATGAATTTTGCTTGTGATGCAGGTATGGAGATGATGGAGGAGGAGTTGGAAGATGGCATGAGGGATTTTGAACCCTTGAGGAAGCTACCATGCTCGCCAAACCACTTTTTGAAATGCATGCCTAGTTTCCCACAATTTCTACAGGAAGATCCTGTAGAAGCACAATGAGAAGCACAAGGAGGTGAAAAAAATGATGGATGAAGGCAAGGGATGGACACACAAGTGCTTGCAGGCCTAACCAATAGGCTCCCACCATCAGATTCACTTTTGAAGTTGGATTTGGCTCGTCCAAAGGTTCTACAGGATGTTTCCTGTAGAAATTCAGAGCTTTCCTGTAGAAGACACAGTTTTGAGGAAAGAAGCATAATGACATGAAAAAAATGATGGAAAAGGGGTGAGGAATGGAAACATGGATGTGGGTAGGCCTCATGGACATATTCCAAGCCTTCAGGTCCTCCTCGGAGATCAATTTGGCTTTTTTGTAAGCTTCCTGTAGAAGATACGAAACTTCCTGTAGAAGGCACAAAAACTCCTTTGTCTTTGATTTGAGTGCTCCTCCTGTCATGAAACGTCCTTCTTTAACCTGCAATGTCATTGCTGCAACATGAAATGGAGATTAGCTTTATTTTTCTTTTTCTTTTTCTCTTTTTTTTTTGAAAAACAACTAGGGCGCCTCATGGAGGTTTTCACCCTAATTGCCTGCCTTGGGCGCCTCCAAGGGAGGTTTTCACCCAAAGATTTTTTTCTCTTTTCTCTTTTTTTTCAACCCATTGACCGCCTCATGGAGGTTTTCAATCAATGAGCCAACCTAAGGCGCCTCCGAGGAGGTTTTCACCTTAGATTTCTATTTTCCATTTTCATTTTTTTCTTTTTTCTTTTTTTTTTTTTTTTTTTCTTTTTTCTACCCTACCCTACTTGAAAAACAAAATCATTTTCAAGTATAAGAATACTTCCAATGGAGCCATGTGCACATCGAGATTAGAGACAAGATGATGTGAAGGCTCGGAATGCATGCTTTGACAACTATCCAAGTTTCAGAGACAACATGATCTGACTTTGAAAGTACAAAACATAGTTAAGGAAGAGAGTACTGCTGCAACTGAGTGACCTTCTGAAACCATATCTCAATATAGCTTTGATATCCTTGGTTCTTTTGCTGATCTGGATCATTCTTCATGTCACCTTCTATCATGACCTTCTGATCTTCCTCTTTTTGTTGATCTTCCTCTTGAGTACACGGAAGATTTGATGGTAACCATGAGGGATCTCTCTCGATCTCTGATTTAGATCTCTTTTCTTCATCAAGTGCAGCCCATGGTTCTTTGATCTCCTCTTTGGAATCTTCTTTTGCTTTTGGTCCTTCAATGTTGTCAATATAATCTCTGCTTTGCAACACTCTTCCTGAGCTTTGGTGAAGATCATTGGGCTCAAGAGGAGTTGTTTGGATATGTTGTGCCTCAGATTTGCAATGGGGTTGAGCTGCTCCGTTGCATGGTTTTGGAAATGGAGGTACAGTCAGCTGAGTGGGGGTGTGAAATTGAGATGGAGATGGATGGCATTGTGGTTGGGTAGGCATTTGGGGTTGCCTTGGTGGAGGAGGAGGCGATGGTTGTGGATGAGCAGGTGGTGGAGGAAAATGAGTGGGATGAGAGTTGTACTGGGGCCTCCACTCCTGATAAGGTGCATTCCATTGAGGCTGTGGCTGAGCATAAGAGTGAAATGAATGAGCAACTGGTTGGGCATAATATGGATCTGTGAAGGAACAAGGAGGATATGACCAAGGAGGAGGTGTAGACCAGAAAGGATGAGCAGGGGGATCCCAAGAAGGCATGAAAGTGGCTTGATAAGGGTCATAATAGGTCTCGGGTGTCCCTTGTAGTTCTTGCTGGTAGGGTATGGGTCCATGTGGCCTCCTTTGGTTCATATAACAGAGTGATTCAGTGGCTCCCTTGGCTCTTTGATATGTAGCTTTGATTCTGGGCAAGGAAGGGCACTGATCTGTAGGATGGTATTCTTCACAGATGAAACACACTTCTAGAGAGTGCATTGGACATTCGTTCCAAGGATGCTTTCTAGTGCACCTAGGACAAAAAATGGCCAAAGCCCTCTTGGCTTCTTCTTGCTTCTTTTGGATCCGCAAGGTATCCAGTTGCATGGCAAGGAACTGCCTCATATCACTCTTGAAATCTTTGATCTGATTCTCAAATTCATCTTTGGACAAGATGTTGCTCCCAACATCTCTGCTTGTAGCCATTTGCTTCAGAGGAATGTTTTCTTCTTCTTCTCCCCTAGAGGTTCTTCAGATATGTCTTGATGTCCACCCAGGGGTTCTTTCATCACAGCCATCGAAGAAGAACGTTGGCTGTGTGAAGCAGTGGGGGTGTTGTGCAATCATTTTTCTAACTTATCTCTACTCCTACAAAGCATGCAATGAAATCTTTTTGGTTGTTTTTTTTCTTTTTTCTACTTCTACTTGCAAAACTGAAATAGATTGAACTGCAACTAACTGTCTTGCTAAAATGAAAATGCGGAATTGAAATGAAAGCAGGAAAGGACTAATCTATTTTGCTCAAATGAAATTGCAGGAATGGAAAGGCTAGTCTACGCTTGCAGAATTGAAATACTAATCTACGCTTGCAGGAATGGAAAGGCTAATCTAGGAAAGCAGGAAATGCTAATCTATGAAAGCAGGAAAGGCTAATCTATGAAAGCAGGAAATACTAATCTATGAAAGCAAGAAATGCTAATCTACTTTTGCATAAATGAAATTGCATAAGGGAAATGAAATAAACTACTTAGCAGAAGGTTGTAAAGGAAAATAGAAGAATAGCAACAATCACCAATACTCTGCCGCTTCCCCGGCAACGGCGCCAAAAAGATGGTGAGCTCCAGTATTGTAGCAATAATGCTACAACTCCTGGGGCTTCCTGTCTCTCATTTTATCAACCCGGTAGTTCGTACAAACTTGGAAGCGACGGTGCTATATGCACAAGTACTAGCTCTTGTCGCAGCTGTCACTTGGTCAGCTGGCACAAGTCCGCTAGGGCTCAAGCCAACTTCTATAGGCTCTCAGAAGAAGCTTGCTAATTGATGGACGAAAGCTATTCTCAAAGGAAAACTACTCTACTTGACAAAATGGACTGAAAGCAAATCAAAGCATGTAAACCTAGGAAACCCTAATTTAACTAGTCTAACCCCTATAATGCAAAGAATGTGAATGAAACCTCTACCAATGCTGCTGTTACCTCTAATAAGTGGAAATGCATGGATCTAAGCTACTTGCACCATAAAAGACATGTTTTTGTATTTTTCCCTTAAGTGGATGGAATGATTGTGATTTTGTGCTAACTAGGGTTTGGTTGTGCATGTGGGATGGAGAAGGAAGGAAAGCATAGGAAAGGTTGGGGAGGTTAGGAGAGGTCCCTAAGGATCCTTAGCATCCATCCACAGAGGTTCCTCACGTTCAGAAGCTCAGCAACTGAGTGAGTGGCCTCCTACAGGATGTCTGCAGGGGATTCTACAGGATACTCAGAGGTTTCTACAGGAAGGCTGTGCAATTCTACAGGATGATTGGCCGTGGAGGTTTTGGGAGATGATGGAGTGTTGGAGTGGTGTGGGAGGCTAAGTGAGATGGAGATGGACCTGATGATGGCTCAGGAGCTAGAAAATCAGATGAAGGGAGAGTGTATGCAATGGTTTGATGATTGGAAGGATGGAACCAACGAAAGTTGAAGGAGATGGAGCTATGTGGGAAATGAGAGAGTTGGAGGGTAAATGAGTGAGACAGAGGTTTAAATAGAACTTGAGGAGATGATGAAGGTGCCCTGCACATTGTTTACAACTGAACCAACAAGGACATGCAAGAAAACAAAGATCTAGTTATGCAACCTATGACCCAGTTACTTTACTCTAATCTGACCTAACAACAAAGGAAATGAACAGAAGTTTATTTGCAGTGAAACCATGTGAAAAAATTATGAAACTAAGTGATTATAAACCTAAACATGCATCCAAACTGATATCAAGTTCTGCAAATGAGATTCAAACACTAATGATTGCATGGTGAAGCAAAGAAAGTGTTTTTGTGGGCAGCAAGGTTACATTGGTCCCAGCTCATGATTCCACTGAAGGGGAGGTGAGATCCAAAGTACTTGGTAGCCTTTTTCTAAATATATTCCATGTGATTAACCTATCAAGCAAATCTGAACATTAGAAACCTTTTCTAATCATCAAAAGCAACCTAAACAACAACGCAACATTTAAATCCAAAGAGCAGATTTTATTATGAGAATGCAGCAAAGACACATAAATATAAACAAGGGAGGTACTGGGCGCTTGAGATGGGCCCAACCCCAAGAACTACAGCCTCCCATGAAAGATTTAGAGCTGGTGCAAAGCTGGATCCATCTTTATTAATCAAGAAATGAAAAGTACATCAAAACTGTCCACAAGGAGAGCTTGAGAATGAGCTGAAAGCAAAGCTAATCCATGGCCTAAAAATCAAACTACAGGCTAGCTAACTAATGGCTAAAACAAAATGACTAACTAGCTACAAAAATGACTACCAACTAGCTAACCCCAAAATGAGGCCCCAAGCCTTCTTATTTATACAATTTGAGGACCCAACAGTCCTCCTAAAAGTTAGGGACTTGGCTGCCCAAGACTTGTAGTTAACAGCAGTCCAACTTGACTTGCTTGGCTGCCCTTGAGCTCATTGATTTGGTGGCCTTTGAACTCCGAGCTGATGGTGGAGAATTCGAGGTAAGGGTCCATAAATGAGGGGGACACCTTCCTACAAATCCTCTAGCTTGTTCTCCCACGAATTTGGCTGCCAAGTGCTCATTAAGACCTTCAATTTTGTCTCCAAGTTGACCAACAAGGCTACACAAAGCACCCATTAGACTTGTTGGCATAATGACTAACCAAATTCACTCTATTAACATAAAAATAATCAAAAACATGCAATAAACAAATGAGAATGGTGGACTAAGCCAAATTAGGAGGTTGAATGAGCCCAAATAATTGTACATTTTTGGGGCTCATCAGAAAGCACTCTCATTTATAATGAACTGTGGCATGATATATGTGATGGTGATATTAAGCCAAATAAACCCACAGATGCAACTACACTAGCAAAATGGGAAGTTAAAAATGCCAAAGCATTAGCTCTCATTAAATCTTCTGTTAATGATGAAATGTCCATATAGCAAATGCTACAGATGCATGGTCTGCTTTGTGAATTTTTGAAGACTTCTTTGATACTCAGCTTGAATCAAAGAGAATTGATCTAAAATTAAAATTGTTGCAATAAAAATTGATTGAAGGAGGTGATGTTCTTGAATACATCTCCAGACTTAAGAATATTAAGCAGGAAATCATCAATGTTGGTTTTCAAGCAGTAGATGATAGTTTTATGGTCACAATTTTAATTGTTGGACTTCCTTCTTCCTACACAAATTTTTTGAAAAATCTACAATTAACTGGAAAGTTAGAGAAGCTAAAGTTTGATGAGCTCTGTGAAATGTTGACCCGACATGATAAAACCTTTGGGCAGAAAAAGAAAGTTGGTGAAGATGTCTTTTTCACAAAGGCCAACACTAGTAAATCATCAACTAACAATTATAGAAACAGAGGCAAAGGGAATTTCAATTAGAATAAAGTAGCACATAATGTACAAGTAGAGGTCGAAGCCAAAGAAGAGGAAACAACTTTAATAGTGGCAACCGTTCAGGCGGAGTAATTTTCAAAGTAGAGGACACAGTCAAGGAAGAGGCTATTTTCAAGGAAGAGGAAATAATAATCAAGGTATAGGACAACCTCAAAACAAAAGTCAAAGTAGAGGTAGAGGACAGTCTCCAGGAAGAGGAAGAGACTTAAGTCAAATTGTGTGTCGAAGGTGTAACAAATTTGGACATTATGTTGAAAATTGTCGAACTTCTATTGACAAAATCCCCAAGTTTCATCAGCACTCAGCAAGATTTGAAAATGATCAAGATGATGATAGTTTAGAATATGTCTTTACTTCTTCGTCAGCATTATGTTATAGACATTTTTGTGCCTTACAACATTGAGCATGAAATGTCCATAATCTAAGGGATCCAAAGTCCCTAAACATGTTGTTCCTACCCCTAGAGGAACAAGGCTAACAAACCACAGCAATTCACAGAAGTTCTCCACCAGAAACTGCTAAAAAACAAGTCAATTCAGGATCATGTCAATGGCTCCACTGGCTGTCTGCGCTGAATGTCAAAGCCAACACTGGCTACCTACGCTGAATGTCAAAGCCAACACTGGCTACCTGCGCTGAGCAAGAGTGGACATGTGGCAAGCTCATTTCTCAAGGTGTCAAAACCCAGGAAGCTTCCAAAATGACACTTGCCTCAGGGAATTCGACTATGATGAGTAAGAGGTTCCAAAATCTCCAAGTGGAAGCAAGAACCTCCAAGTGGAATCAAGAACTGACAGAGGGAGAGGACACTAGTCAGATCTCAAGCTGACTCATCCTCTCTCCAAACATCTATATATGGATCTCTCCTCCATGAGATCTAGAGGCTGGAATTTTGTTATTGCAAAGAATTGCTGTTGGTTTGAGATCAGAATCATTGGGTGCTTAATGCTTTGAAGGGAGGTGAAGATAGGAATTCCATTTTGCTGGGAAGGAGATGCTGGATTGGAGCCCTCTGGGTTGTATCTCTTCCTGAACCTTGTTATTCATCAATAAAGCTATCTTGGTTTCTCCTATATACTGGTGTATCTTTGATGTATGATTGCATTAGTATGTTTAGTTTACTTCTAATCCTGAGCTAGTTATGAATATGAATCTATGTCTTGTGTAGTGTTCTTCTCTTGTGATCTTGCAGAAACCCGTTGAAGCTGGGTGAGCGAGAAGGCAAGTCGCTGGGAACTCTCCAAGAGAAGAGAAACTGGATCGAGGGACAAACGAAAGACACTGGTTAGTCCATCCATCTCTCTTCATTCTAATTCATAAAGGAAGAATACTAGAATAGCTGTCTCTGTTTGTTGCTAAGGCACTGTCACACCTTAGGTGGATAGGATCGTCCTGCATAGGCATTTTTCCCCACAACAAATTGGCGACTCCGCTGGGGAGATCTGTTTAGTCATTTTATTTGTGTCTCTATCATTGTTTGTTTCATAGACTCAACAGCAACAATCAAACTGCATCTGCTCTTCTCAGATGCAAAGTAGACAGTTGCTGCTTTGATCCAATCACTAGATTTGTCTATGAGCTGAACAATGGACTCAAAAATGATTTGATGATCCTTTGTGATAGATCTTAGTACCCCCTCAAAGCATCCCTTTGATTGTACCTTGTTTGTTGCTTTTATTTGGCCTGAAACCGTTGATTAATCAGCAATCTGTGACCCAGAACCCAGAGAGAAACTCTCATTTCTCCTTCAGCGCGACCCCTGTGAAGAGGTTATGCATTTCAACGCAGGTCCCGTGAAGGCTACCTGCGCTGAATGTCAAAACCCCAGTGTTGAGGTTGCGCTGAACTAGTTTGGCCTTGTGTAGCTGGGGTTCTCTGCTCTCTTTTGCCCTGTTTTGATCTCTGATTTTTGCAGCCTGTAACCAGCATAGGTACCAGTCTGATAACTCCTTTTCTCTGCTTAAATTCCGCCTCCTTTTGTACAAAAAGACTGTGAGTGTTTTTATGTGTTTGTGGCATCATTTACAGTTTTCCTTTGCATGAGTGAAATAATCATCCTGTAGCCCTTGATTCAGATCTGTTCATTGTGATCTTAGGAGAGAGTTCATTGGCTGTTTACAGTTGATTATACATTTGCTTTTGCTTTTGGTTTGAGTTTGTCTCTTTTAAGTGTCGAAACAAGTGTTCATTTCGAAAGTCGCAAAGTGTTGTATTCTCTTCTACCCTTTCTGATTTCGAAAAAAGTAAACTTGTTTGTATTTGTCATTTAAAAGCAAATTCAAAGTTGTACAAAAAGCTTTCTTTGTAGGCATCAATACTAAGAAAGCGGAAAACAAACACCTGCATTGTGCATTTGCATCTTGATAGTTTGCATGCTTGATTTAGGAAAAGTGCATTAGAGTGTGCTGATTGCTCTTTGAGAAAAGATGGTGTCTTTCGTTTCCCTTTGTAGCTAGGATTTTCAAAGTTGAAAAGATATAAAGCTTGCTTATCATCTTTAGACTGCATTTAGGAATTGTACCATACATCTCGTGGTGATCCAGAAAGGCAAACTTCTAAAAAGATCAACTTAAAATAAACTGAATGAACTTAACAACGCTTTGCAACATAACGCACAACATAGAGGTCTAGGCTAGAGACGTGTTCCGGCGTCGTAAACCCTGGTGACTGTCGATCTCGTTGAAGGTGGGTGATTCCTCCTGAGGGACGATAGCGCCAGTACGGATTGTGCTCCCACGTACCGTCGCGTATATATTGGGAGACCCCTATAGGAATAAAACCTTTATCCTTAGGAAGCCGTGTCGGCTGCCCTACTGATCGCAATGCACTGAACACAGCATTCAGGAAGATCGACCGCCCGTACCTTAAAAAGTATTCTGCGGTTTTGCGAAAAGTTTGGCACACCCTCTGCCTAGAACTCCAGAGCAGTTCCTTTTGGCCTTTTTCAGACTCTATAACGGAAAAAGTCCATCCAAGCATTTGTCACTTCGGGCTTGTTAAAACATCGAAGGAGACTAGAGTCATCTTTAGCTTTTTCTCGACTCTTTAAAAGTGAAAAAGCAAGTTGTGTCTAAAGCGTCGTTAAAAAATTATTTTAAACGGAACAATCACCCTTTATTCCTACGTTGATCTTTAGGTTGAAAAAATGGAGCCCACCAACCAAGGAATTCCCCTTGGTGGAAATCCTAGTCCCTTCTCCTCTTGGGGAGATGTTGGTGCGCCCCATATGGCCACATTGTCGCTTCCAGGACTGACAATTGGCCTGCCAGTCTGGCTCTTTTCAACCAATGTCGTTCAGAACACCACTATTCCTGAACAGTCGAGTCAACAGTTAGACCAGACCAGAGTTGCACACCAGCCTTCGACTTCATATAATTCTTCCTCTCCTCCTTCCTCTTCGCTTAACGGAACTGGTAAAACAAAAAACCAAGTTCCTAAGGAGAAGAAGGAAAAGAAGAAGAAAGAGAAGAAGAAGAAGGAGCCAAAAGCGACTGGGGGCAAACAAGTGTCGTCTGACAAAAATCCACACACAACACTAGCAAGGCCTAAATCGCCATGCGTCATATGCAAGGGAGACCACTTCCACAGAGATTGTCCCTGCATCCCTCGGATACTAAGGGACTGGTCTCCCCGTTTGCATAATTCGGTGGCGTCAACCTCTGATAGCCATGTTGACAGCACACCGTCAACTAGTGAAAGTGAAGCCACAGGACAGAGAGGGAAAGCCAGATTTCCCTGCAAGCTGTGTGAAGGCGACCATGCCATCCACTGTTGTCCCTTCTTAGACGAGGCTAAAAGAGTTTTGGAAGATCGCCCGATTTTACGAGCGCAACTTCCTCCTGGATATCAAAAACTCCTGCCAAGTCCTTCACTAGTTGAGAACCCGGCTGGCCCGCTCAGGTGGTCAGCCGAAGCACCTATCATTGAAGATGAACCGTCTGAATCCATACCTGACGAAAGTCAAAAGGTTGAGGCAGCAGTTGACCCGGTTTTTCCTTCAGAGGCTCTATCTTCGAATGATACCATCACAGAGGAGAATAAAGACGACACCGTCCAAGTTCTTTTCATCAACATAGACTCTGACGAACAAGGGAGCAATTTGCCCATTCCTTTATCGTAGGAAGGAACTTCGTCAGGGTCATACCCGGCCGTCTATTCGGTCCCACCACCAAGCAACCTAGTTGTCTCGTTCGACTGGAACCAACTAGGCAGACCCCGGTTACCAGCCAGTATACCATTCAGAATTATCGTTCAAATATACAGAATGGTAATGGCTGGCACTATTATTGATGAGGGGGCATCTGTGAGTATCCTTTCCTCTATTGCTTGGAAAGCGCTTGGTTCGCCAACGCTTTTGCCTGAAATGAGAAATCTATGAGGCTTTGATAAAGGAACCAGTCGACCTTTAGGGATCCTCCCCAATGTGCCTATCACATTGAAAGGGAAGACCATTCAAATGAACGTGATGGTCGTTCAAGGACCCTTGGATTATAACCTACTCCTTGGACGAGACTATATATATTGCATGGAAGCCATCGTCTCCTCACTCTTTAGAGTAATGTGTTTTCCGCATGAAGGAAGAGTGGTCAAGCTCGTGGACCAACTTTCGTTTCTCGGATCACGCATCGCAAATAGTCATGTACCATCCCTAAATGGTCTCTTCACGCAAGAAGTGTCTCAACCCACGGTCCGTCCTCCTGATGAGCGCGAGTAATCCAGGAGGATATGACTGAAACCCAGGGGGCATGCGTCCTGGTCTGTTTCGGCAGGGAAACTTTGGGTATAGAGTAGGTTTCCGCAGGAGAATATGACTAGTCTGTACCCCGTCCATCTAGGAAGAGGGTTGTTCTAGAATAAGATTCTTTTGTCAAAGTTATGTGAGTTGGCAGGCTACGTCGCTCACCTTTGTTTATCTCGGTAGACATCGCCGAAGAAGTGTTTCATTCATGGCCACGAACGAGACAATCTTTGGGTAACCTGAAAGAGGTAGGCCTCTCTCGGTGAAACAAATGTTTTGATGGAAATGAAGTAGGGGTAACCTTGAAATCGTACTTTATACCTGGGGGCATGCAAACCTTTTGGAGTGCAAGCAAGGGGCGGCTATTTATTTTTTAAATTTTTAGGACCTCTAACCCTCTAAACTCGTAGGATTAGTCGTTTCCGAACTTGCATAACGAAAGGATCCGAAGCAAAGCTTACGTAAGATCTAAGCTCCCTAAAAAATAGCATCTTCAATGAGACACTCTTATCATATGACTGGTATAATCGAGCAGTTTTAGCACAAAGTTCATGCTCGTTAAAAAATAAACGCAAGATCCGAGCAGTTTTAACGCGGACTTCATGCTCGTTAAAAAATAAACATAAGCAATGAGCAAGTGTTTCCACCAGCGTTTAAGCTCATTTTAAAATAAAAAATGAACCAATTTCTGGTAAATAACCATCTGTGAATGTAACATTATCATCCATTAAAGCCTTGGTCGTGTTTGCACCGTCACCTCCACTTTTTCATTTGGCCGATCGTTCACCTCCATATGATTGTTTACCCATTTTGAGGAACAGCTGCGAAGAGTGATTTCACTAGCCATCCTTGTGACACTGCCGTGATTGGAAAATTCCAACCTGTACCTGCAATCAGCTGCTAACCTGCTTTATCACTCGTTCCTCAAAAGACGAGTCTTCTTTAAGCTCTTTTCATCTGACTCGTAAAATATGAAAAGATTGCCGAGTTTTGGCCTTCCAGCTCGTTAAAGCGACCGGAAGTGCTATCCCTCCTCTAGATTTTAATCTTTTTGGACCTGAGGGATTATTGCACAAAAAGATCGAGCGCTTGTTTTGTTCGGCTCGTTAAAACTATCGAAAACTCATCCCTTCTGTATTGTTTTATACTTTTTCAGACTCTCTAAAAATGAAAAGGGACCGAGTTGTCTTTGTCGTTAGACTCGTTAAAATCATTAAATAGCGACAAACTTGTCTTTAGACGAGAACGAGTTTCACTATCGCTAGGCTCGTTAAAACATAGCGATGGGCTTGCCCGAAGGGCAGGTTATAGAACAAGCATATTTTATCCTCCTCAAGCTTGAAAAAAATAAAGAGGTACTGGTCAGCAATGACTGGGGAAAAATTGGGAGAAACTAAAGAAAACTTTGATGGTAGCAAGTCGCTCTTGAACATGACACTTTTCCTCCGTACCACAATCGGGTTGGGTTGTTTCATTCACCGGTCACATCACCATGGTCTCGCCATACCATCCATATTTGGGGTAATGCTACCGATCCATCGCATCAGTGTCGCCATATGTTCAAGAGAAGTCGTTCAGAAAAGTCAACCGTGTCCCATCCACTGCCGTACATTATCCTTCATCCTTTCATGACCGCCACCCTGAATCATATGTCACAGATCGTTTTCACCTCCATCAAAATCATTAGCTCCGTTCCGTGTCATTGATGTGGGATTCATTAAGGCCCTCCTTTGACGGATCGCTTCTTGTCGACATCAGCTCATTATCCAAGAAGTTGATCTAGGAACAATCCCTTCAGTACTTTGAAGCTTGCATGCCTCAATGGCAAGTTTCTCACTTCCGGCGACAGGTATACATCAATGACCTTCGACCGAAAGATTTTGCGTGGTGTTCAATGCCAAGTCCTTTATTCACACCACGTGAATTGTAATGCAGTACCTTGAGGGTCATTATCATTATCGGTGATTCCTCTCGCACTTGTTAACGGTTTACCTCATTGACCGGTAATCAAGCGATGTCTTTCCATGTTCGACTTCAGAACATTTCTCGCATGGATCGACTTGTACTTAGAGTGAAGATCGAACGAGTTTGAAGACCCCGGATCTAGTTTCATCCATCCGGGCTGCGATATATATTCAGGAAAGATAAAGACATTTGACATGTACATCATTGCAGCAGATGATCATCCTACTCAAAGGATGATAATTTCATCAAAATTATCAGTCTACCATCAGACGATTGTCTGTTCTATGTACAGAAAATGAACTTATAAAGCTGAGCATGGGAATGCCCGCCTCAGCTAGATCATGAAAGCAGTATGAAAAATAATGTATTGTATTGTATCTTATTACAGGTCTCCTCCCAGCATTGGATGAACTTCGGACCCTCCTGGATAAAGCATTTCACCCGATAAACGGCCTCATACTTTAGGGGGCAACTGTTATAGACATTTTTGTGCCTTACAGCATTGAGCATGAAATTTCCATAATCTAAGGGATCCAAAGTCCCTAAACATGTTGTAAATTTCCATAATCTAAGGGATCCAAAGTCCCTAAACATGTTGTTCCTACCCCTAGAGGAACAAGGCTAACAAACCACAGCAATTCACAGAAGTTCTCCACCAGAAACTGCTCAAAAACAAGTCAATTCAGGATCATGTCAATGGCTCCACTGGCTGTCTGCGCTGAATGTCAAAGCCAACACTGGCTACCTGCGCTGAATGTCAAAGCCAACACTGGCTACCTGCGCTGAGCGAGAGTGGACATGTGGCAAGCTCATTTCTCAAGGTGTCAAAACCCAGGAAGCTTCCAAAATGACACTTGCCTCAGGGAATTCGACTATGATGAGTAAGAGGTTCCAAAATCTCCAAGTGGAAGCAAGAACCTCCAAGTGGAATCAAGAACTGACAGAGGGAGAGGACACTAGTCAGATCTCAAGCTGACTCATCCTCTCTCCAAACATCTATATATGGATCTCTCCTCCATGAGATCTAGAGGCTGGAATTTTGTTATTGCAAAGAATTGCTGTTGGTTTGAGATCAGAATCATTGGGTGCTTAATGCTTTGAAGGGAGGTGAAGATAGGAATTCCATTTTGCTGGGAAGGAGATGCTGGATTGGAGCCCTCTGGGTTGTATCTCTTCCTGAACCTTGTTATTCATCAATAAAGCTATCTTGGTTTCTCCTATATACTGGTGTATCTTTGATGTATGATTGCATTAGTATGTTTAGTTTACTTCTAATCCTGAGCTAGTTATGAATATGAATCTATGTCTTGTGTAGTGTTCTTCTCTTGTGATCTTGCAGAAACCCGTTGAAGCTGGGCGAGCAAGAAGGCAAGTAGCTGGGAACTCTCCAAGAGAAGAGAAACTGGATCGAGGGACAAACGGAAGACACTGGTTAGTCCATCCATCTCTCTTCATTCTAATTCATAAAGGAAGAATACTAGAATAGTTGTCTCTGTTTGTTGCTAAGGCACTGTCACACCTTAGGTGGATAGGATCGTCCTGCATAGGCATTTTTCCCCACAACACATTACAACTTTCATCCCGTCTTAAAAGTGATTATGAAGATGCTTGGATCTTAGATTCAAGGGCAACTCAGCACATGACTTGTTGACGTGACTTTTTTTGGAATTTTCAAGATTTCCAACTTAATTCCATTTTTCTTGCAGATGATACAAAACATACTCCTTATGGAAAAGGTGCAGTTAAAGTTTTTCTCCCTGGCATTGGAGAAAAAAAGATTTCAAATGTATGGTATGTACCAACCTTTAAGAAAAATTTGTTATCTTTAGTCACGATTCGACAAGCAGGACATCAAGTAATTATGGAAGATGGCTTAGTTAAGATTAATTCAGTCAAACAGAGCTTGCAAACTGTGATGACATGTTATGAAGCTGGAAAATTGTGAAGGATGAAGGGATAGTTATTCCAAGGAATTTTGACTTTGTAGGGGCAGTGACTATAGGAATTTCACCTATAAGATTATGGCATGTAAGATATGGACATTTAAATTTTGATAGTCTTTCTAAATTGCAATAACAAGGGATGGTTAAGGGAATTCCAACTTTCAAAAAGGAAAATTAAAAATGTGAAGCTTGCATTTATGGAAAACAAAGTCGGGAAAGTTTTCCAACAAGTTCATGGTGTGCAACCAGGCTGCTACAGCTAGTTCACAGTGATGTTTGTGGACCACTACAAACTTCATTTGATGGTTGCAAATATTTTACAAAATTCTACTCAAAAATTGGTTAAAATAACCCAAAATTGACCCTAGGGACCCTAACCCAACACAGATTAAAGGAGTTGATATCCCGAATGTGCTAGTAGACCTAGGAGCTGCAATTAACATTATAAACTCTGCAAATGTACTTACCTTGGGCCTGCTTGATCTTAAACCAACTCCTACAGTCTTATAACTTGTAGACCAATCCACTGTACGACCGGTAGGGAAGTTAGAATATGTGACTATATCTATAGATTCGTGGTAATACCCTATCGATCTTCTGGTGCCACATACCCAATCTCTAGCCAGGGGACATCCTTTGATTTTAGGAAGAACTTGGATTGCGATCGTAAATGCTTATATTAGGTGTCGATAGATAAATATGGTAATATCCAATGGGGAAATCACAAAGAACCTTGTCCTTTATCCCCCTGCAGAACCGAGTTCATTAGTTAAACCAGGATTTACCTTAATGCAAAAATCTCCACCTACAGAGGAGCCTGAACCTGAAAATGAAGATATTAGATCAATTCTTACCATCGGTGAAGCCCTCTGTTTTAAATATGAAATGAAAGATGATGTTATTAGCACATTTATCAGTAGTCCCAACTCCGTTTCTGATTCAACCCGTTAATTATTAGAATTTGTTATGAGTTGCACCATTCAGGAAACCATTGAACTAGAAACCAAAGTTGAAAACATTCCTGTTATTGCACCCCATAACAGTATTCTTGTAGAAATCGATCCAAGGAAAACACTGAATGTTAATCCTAACCTTTCGCCTTCCCAGTCTGAATAGTTGTTGAAAGTCCTTTGGGATCATAAGGAATATTTCACCTAGGAATATACATATATGAAAGGAATCCTTGCTGATCTATGTACCCATCACATATACATAAAAGAAGAATGTCAACCTGTTAGACAACCACAAAGAAGGATGAATCCTGCCTTAAAGAACATTGTCAAAGAAGAACTACAGAAACTACTAGATGTGGGGTTTATTTATCCAATCTCGGACAATCAATGGGTATCCCCACTAGTCATTGTTTCGAAGAAAAATGGAAAGTGGCAGATCTGTGTTGATTACAGGGAATTGAATAAGGAAACTCAAAAATACCACTTTCCCTTACCCTTTATTGACCAGGTCCTCGATACATTAGCCAGGAAGAAGTTCTTCTCCTTTCTGGATGGATTTAGTGGATATAACCAAATCCAGATAGCTCTTAAGGATCAAGATAAAACCACTTTTACTTTCCCTTGGGGAACCTTCGCATACCGAGTCCTTCCATTTGGCCTCTATAATGCGCCTGCTACCTTTCAACAGGCAATACTGGGAACTTTTTCTAATCTAGTTAATGACAATGTTGAAATCTACATGGATGACATCACCCCATATGGGTTTTTTTTTTAATAAGTTCTGGAAAACTTAGAGAAAGTACTTAAATGATGAAAATAGACACATGTTTCTCTTAGTACAATAAAATTCTATATGATGATGGAAGAAGAATAGTTGTGGAACATTTGCTTTCAGTTGTAGGAATATGGGTTGATCCTACCAAGGTAGAGGTAATCTTAAATTTTCCTACACCAAAGACACCAACGACGGTACATAGCTTTATTGGTTATGCTGGCTATTATAGATGTTTTATAGAAAAAAAAATTAAGATGACATTTCCACTTTTCCAAGTATTACCTAAAGATGCAGAATTTGTGTGGACAGATGCATGTGAATCAACTTTCTTGGAAATCAAAGAACTATTCTATAAAGCTCCAATATTACGTGGTCCTGACTAGAATATCCCATTTCATATCTCCACAAATGCTTCTCATACAACAGTAGGGGCGGTCTTGGGACAACAGGAGGACAAGAAATCATATGTGATTTACTATGTCAGCAAGAACCTAACTCCGTCTAAACTAAACTATACGGTAACTGAAAAGATTTCTTGGCTGTTATCTATGCTATTAATAAATTTCGACATTATATTACAAGGTATCCCACTTTCGTGCACACCGATCATTCAGCCATCAGGTATTTGATGAATAAACTGATATCTCTTGGTTGAATTACAAGATGGTTATTGCTGATACAGGAATTTGATATCACCATTGTAGATAAACTAGGAAAAGCTAATGTAGTAGCAGATTTCCTATCTAGGCTTAATATTCATGATGAAGATACACCTATAAAGGATATTTTTCTAGATGAACATCTTTTTTCAATTTCTAGTCACACTCCATGGTATGCAGATATTGCTAACTATCTTGCTACAGGAAAATTACCTCATCATTTTCCATACAGAGAGCAACGAAAAATCATCCATCACAGTGCCCGTTACTCATGGATAGAAGGATACCTCTTCTATATAGGACCTGATTAGCAAATCCGAAACTATATAGGTGAGGATGAAATCTATGATGTTCTGAAAACTACCCACAATGGCCCTTGCAGGGGGAATTTTACGGACAAGTAGACAGGTCATAAGGTGTTGCAGATGGGGTGCTATTGGCCCTCTAGTTTTCATGATACAAGGAAATATGTTCGAGGGTGTGATAGTTTCCTGGTCGGTCAGATGACATGTCATTATAGCCTCAACTAGTTCTTGAGCCCTTAGAGAAATGGGATATTGATTTCATTGGGTCATTCAATCCTCCTTCACATAAAAAAGTTCACATTCTGGTCTACATAGACTACGTGACAAAGTGGGTAGAAGCCAAAGCAACCATGAAAGCCACAGAACAAGTTATCTCAGACTTTTTATTCGAAGAAATTTTTTCTCGATACAGAGCTCCTAGAGAGATAGTTTTAGATAGGGGGCGCAGTTCACATCACACCTAATAGCAACGCTCATGTAGAAGTATAGAATCAAACACAAAGTGAAATCTCCATATTATCCTCAAGAGAATGGTCAAGTCAAGAGCACAAATAAGGTATTGGATAATATCCTCATGAATACTATAGCGAACCATCACAGAAATTGGGCTGAAAAACTTCCTGAAGCACTTTGGGCGTATAGAATGACATGGCAGAATACAATAGGATTTTAACCATATGAGTTTGTCTATGGGAAATCCCTTTTGTTTTTGGTGGAATTTAAAATTAAGACTCTCAGGACATCTCTTGAAGTAGGTTTGGATCTTTCAGTAGCCTAGAAACACCGACTGAAACAACTAAATGATTTAGATGAAGTTTGTTTGATAGCTGTATAAAATATTATTTCAATCCAACTGCAGTGAACAAAGTGGCATGAAAAATTCATCAAGAAGAAGGTGTTTCAAAAGGGTGATTGGGCATTGCTCTATGAATCTCAGTTCAAGGACTTTAAGGGGAAGCTATTCTCTATATGGATGGGACCGTATGAAGTTGACACAATGTTTGATAATGGGACCATTAAACTTGTAACAATCGATGAGGCACATACTTCTTTGCTTGTAAACGGACATCGCCTTAGATTGTATCACCGTCCAATGATCCGGATTTAAACAGGAACGCAATAAAATACAGAGATAACCATAAAGACAGAAATGCAGCGGAAATAATACCTCAATTCATTACTGTAAAATACTGAAATATGCTTACAAATAGAAATGGAAATAAACCAGCTAGGGCGATGGTAGCTTATCTCTGAGAAGAGATGTGGTGGCTACATGCCACTGAACTGTCTTACAATGAGGCTCGAAGGCCTATTTATTGTTGAGAAACAATGGAAAACCCTTCACATTCCAAAACCTAACCCTAGAAGATGAAACGCCAAATTGTGGGCCCCGTTTTTGGGTAAGTTGGTACATCAACTTCCCGTTATCGACGGCATCTGCGTCTATCTGACCCTCGAATATGGGGATTTCAAAATTAACTTGTACCTTAAATGGTGTGGCGTTTCCAGAGTTGCTGTTGGAAGCCGATGCGTCGCCCCTGGGTAGCCGCTGAAGGATTTGGGCAAAGTTGTCCATCATCGCGTTCCTTTGTCGCTCGAGGGCTTCTTCGAGCAAGATTTTGATAGGATCTCCTGCCCCCTCGTCTTTCTTTTCATCCGCCATGGGAGGCCATCGGGATTTGCGAGGCTAGTCTTGCAAAGGTTCGACCAGTTCAAGCCCTAACTCCTTATATCCCGACCTCGTTGGGGACATGCAAAGAAAAACAGAGAAGAAAAGCAGACCACTCTGATACCACTGATCCGGATTTAAACAAGAACGCAATAAAATACAGAGATAACCATAAAGATAGAAATGCAGTGGAAATAATACCTCAATTCATTACTGTAAAATACTGAAATATGCTTACAAACAGAAATGGAAATAAACCAGCTAGGGCGATGGTAGCTTATCTCTGAGAAGAGATGTGGTGGCTACATGCCTCTGAACTGTCTTACAATGAGGCTCGAAGGCCTATTTATTGTTGAGAAACAATGGAAAACCCTTCACATTCCAAAACCTAACCCTAGAAGATGAAACGCCAAATTGTGGGCCTCGTTTTTGGGTAAGTTGGTACATCAACTTCCCGGGGTCGCGAATTGGTCGTACTATCTCCGTTTGACGTGCATGATAGCCCGTTGGAAAGATCTCTTTGAGGACTACGACGAAAAAGACGATTTTTATCAGACAAATCGCTGGCCGTGGATTTCCCAAAAAACGTTGTTTAGGGCCTCAAAACGGCTCCGGAAGTTTAGGACCCGAAAAACTGCTAAAAATAGTAAACTGTGCTGTAATTAAGGAAACTGAAAAAAACTGTAAGAAGCATTAGAGGGGATCCAAGTGGAATTAGCAGGTGGCCACCAATATCCACCTGGATCATTCCTCCCCCCTTAGGAAGCAATGGTCCCCATTGCGTTGAGTTCCTCCATGAGATGAGGGAACTTCTGCTGCACTTGGTCCTTGGTGAGCCACTTGCCCTGGTGAAGGAGTTGTCCTGCTTTGACAACTCAATACAGTTGGATATTCTGCTGGCGAGTGTGCTTGATCTGTGTGTCCATGATTCGATCAGTTGCAGCTTGTTCCATGCAAGCTGGATTTAACTCTGTGGGTGTGAGTTGTTCTGCAATGTCGGACGTGTCTAGTAATGGTGGAAAGTATGGCCGAAGGCGGTCGACATTGAACACCGGGTGCAGGCCAAGGAATGGGGAATGCTGAGCTCAAATGCATTCTCTCCCACAGCCTTGGTAATGGTGTAAGGGCCATATCGGAGTGGTCTGAGTTTTCGATAGGCTCCGGTAAGGCGTTCCTTTTGCAAATGCAACCAGACTTTGTCGCCCACTCGAAACTTGTGTAGCACCCGATGTTGATCATGTCGCTGCTTGTACTTGGCATTTGATTTCTCCAGAATGTCATGGACCTGCTGGCGAATATGTTGGATGTGCTCAATGAAGCTGTTTGCCTTATCTGTTTCAGACTGGACATGAGCAGAATCTGCGTGAGTAGCTGCAAATGGCATGGCCACATCGATGGGACATAGTGGCTGGAATCCCAATCCCACCTGAAAAGGACTGTGGCCAGTCGAGCTGTGGAGAGCCCGGTTGTAGCTGTGCTGAACATAGGGGAGACTCTCGTCCCATGTGCGTGGATGCTTTGAGTTATACATGCGTAGAATGTGTACGATCATCCTGTTGACGACCTCAGTCTGGCCATCAGTTTGAGGATGGAAGGCTGTGGACTTAGTGAGTTTGGTGTCCAGCATCGACCAGAGGCTAGACCAAAATGTACTAAGGAACCTGGTGTCCTGATCCGAAATGATAGACTGTGGGATCCCAAAGTGCACCCATACTCATTCAAAGAAGAGTTTAGCAATGGCTTCTGCTGTGATATTCTTCTTGCAGGCCGCCATAATGGCCATCTGCGAGAACCTGTCGACGACCACAAAAACACAGTCATTTCCATGCCTAGTGGAAGGGAGGCCTGACATGTAATCCATGGAGATGGATTCCCAAGGTCGACTAGGGGTAGGCAACGGGGTATAGAGGCCTTGCTTCTTGATGGTCGGTTTGGCAATGGCACAAGCAGTGCATGATCTAATGTACTTCCCGACATCCTGTCGAAGATTCGGCCAATAGAAATATTTCTGCAGTACAGCCACCGTTTTTTCAACCCCAAAATGCCCAACGGCTCGACTGTAGTGTGCTTCCCAGATCATCTTGGCACGCTCGCTTGAAGGAACACAAAGGTGACCCAGGTGGCATAACAGGTTGTCCTGGAGGTGAAAATCTTGAACATGTTGACCCTCCAAGAGTGTCTGGTATGTGTGGCCGAATTCCGGGTCGCTTTTGTAGAGCAGTGGCCAATCAGAAGTCTCGTGCCCACAAGAGTTGAGCACGGTGGTTAATGCCATGATCGGTGGTCGACTGAGGCAATCTGCGACATTATTGGTGCTGCCCTTCTTATACTTGATATTCAAATGGAACTGTTGCAGGTATGTGGACCACTTCTGATGGCGATCATTCTACAATTTCCCTTGGGTCTGTATGAACTGCAGGGGTCGGTGGTCTGTGTGGATGACCGTTTCCTTCCCCAAAATGTAATGCTTCCATTGTCGACAGGCCTGCACAATGGAATACATCTCTTTGTCATAAGTGGGATACTTCCGGACTGTGTCTGAAAGTGTCTCACTGTGATATGCCACTGGATGCCCGTGTTGAGTAAGGACTGCCCCAATAGCATAGTCAAAGGCTTCTGTCTCGACCTCAAATGGTTGTTGCAAGTCTGGTAATGCAAGAACTGGTGCTGTGCAGAGTTGATCTTTCAACTCTGTGAATGCCTTCTGTTGAGATTCGGACCAAAAAAATTTTGCTTTCGCTCCTCCCTTGGTGACCTGACTCAAGGGCCAAGTGATATGAGAAAATCCCAACACGAACCTGCGGTAGAAGTTGGCAAGGCCTAGAAAGCTGCGAAGCTCTGTCAGAGTTGTTGGAGATGGCCAATCCCGAATGACTTGGATCTTGGCTGGATCCACATGCACCCCCTGTTCATCAATAATGTATCCCAGATACTGAACCTGGGTCATGCCAAAAGTGCATTTCTCCAAATTGGCACATAACTTGTGTTGTCGCAGTGTTTGGAGAACCTGTCGGATGTGGTGGAGGTGCTCTTCCCAAGTCTTGCTAAAGATCAAGATGTCATCCAAGTATACCACTACAAATGAGTTGGTGAATGGCCGCAATATGTCGTCCATTAGCCTCATGAAGGTTGCAGAAGCATTCGTCAATCCGAAAGGCATAACCAACCATTCGAAAAGGCCCTCCTTGGCATTGAAGGCAGTCTTCCACACATCGGAGGGTTTGATTGGTACCTGGTGATATCCTGACTTCAAATCGATCTTGCTGAAATATTTTGCCCCCTTTAGTTGGTCCAGGAGGTCATCAATCTATGGGATTGGGCACCTATTACGGACAGTGATCTTGTTCAGCGCCCGATAGTCAATACAGAGTCTCCATGTCCCATCCTTCTTTTGTACCAGCACGATCGGGCTCCCACAGGGCGATGAACTCGGACGGATGTGACCTTTTTGCAACAGCTCCTGAATCTGCCTCTTGATTTCATCGTTCTCCAGAACAGAGCACTGATAGATTGGTCCATTGGGCAGCGGCGAACCTGGGGTTAGATCAATGGAGTGCTTGACCTGACAGTGCAGAGGAACCCCTGCGGGGGAGGTGAAGATGTCCTCATACTCCTCCACGACCTTGTCCATCTGTAGTTGTCGTGCGGAGGGGCCCTGTCTAGAGGTCGTGGCCACCGTCTTCTTCTCTTCTTGAGGGCGTACCGTTAGGAAAACAAACTTCCTGGTTTTGGAAATGAGCTTACTGCATTGTTTTGCAGTAACCAAAGAGATGGCAGTAGGCGGTGCTACCTCTGGTATCCTGTACAACTTATTTCCCAAAGTAACAATAACAGCACGGGGCCTTGACTCATACACAGCATGTCGCTTCCACAAGTATGGTTGTCCTAATAACACATCACAAACTTCAAGGGGTGCAATGTCACACAATACCTCATCCGTGAAGGGCTTGATGTTGTATGGAAGGCGACACTGTTGGCTCACGCGAAGATCCCGTCCTTGGTGCAGCCACCCAATGGTGTATGGTTGTGGATGCGCTGTGGTCGGTAAGCCCAGCCGTTTCACGACCTCTGCCGAAATGAGGTTCTTTTGGCTCCCGTTGTCGACAATGAACTGTAGCGGGGAGCCCTTTACCCACATCTGGGAGTGGAAGAGACGCTCCTCCTCCTCTGGATCTTCAGGTTCCTCCTTCTGGATCTTCGTGGTGGCAATAGTGGCGTTGGGCTCCGCATCGATAATCTGCTTCCCTTTGTCATTCCCCTTATCGAGTTCTGACTCAGAGTCAGAACATGCATCTGATTCTGAAACCTTTAGCTCGGCCACCAGTGACTGCTTGGCCCGACACTCACTTGTGTTGTGAGTGGAGCTCTTATGGAACTCACACCACTTTCCGGTGTCCTTTTTCGGCTTCGCGGCACTATTCTTTGCTTGCAGCTTTGGCGGGTTGTCTTGGGCCACCCCGCCTTGGCTTTGTCCTTTGTTCTGCGGTTTGGGGGCACCTTTCCCTTGTTTCGGATTCACAGACCCAAAGTCTCGCTTCTTCTGTTTAAACTTTTGCTCGACCTTGACGGCATATCGGTATGCCATGCCGAGCGAGGAGATGTTCAGAAATTCTATTTCTTCTTGGATGTACTTGTGCAGGCAGCCACGGTATTTTAGTACCAAATGCTGCTCTGTATCCTTGATACCCAACTTTGTGCGAAGGGTATGGAAAATATTGGTAAGCTCTGGCACGTCTTGGTCCCTTCCCTGCCGTAGCGTGGTCCACTTTATGTATTGATCCTCATAGCTTCCGACAAGGTAGTACTGCTCCTTGATGGCATCTCGGAATGAATCCCAAGTCGGTGCGACTGAAAATAGTGAGCCTGTACTTTCATCTTTCTGTTCGCAGTAGGTTTCCCACCAATCCTTGACGTGGGGGGCTGCTTTGAGAAGAGCGAAAATAATCTTTTCCCGACTGGAAAAATCATGAACAGAAAAATAACCCTCTAGCACATTTAACCATTTATCGACGGCATCTGCGTCTATCTGACCCTCGAATATGGGGATTTCAAAATTAACTTGTACCTTAAATGGTGTGGCGTTTCCAGAGTTGCTGTTGGAAGCCGATGCGTCGCCCCTGGGTAGCCGCTGAAGGATTTGGGCAAAGTTGTCCATCATCGCGTTCCTTTGTCGCTCGAGGGCTTCTTCGAGCAAGATTTTGATAGGATCTCCTGCCCCCTCGTCTTTCTTTTCATCCGCCATGGGAGGCCGTCGGGATTTGCGAGGCTGGTCTTGCAAAGGTTCGACCAGTTCAAGCCCTAACTCCTTATATCTCGACCTCGTTGGGGACATGCAAAGAAAAACAGAGAAGAAAAGCAGACCGCTCTGATACCACTAATCTGGATTTAAACAAGAACGCAATAAAATACAGAGATAAACATAAAGACAGAAATGCAGCGGAAATAATACCTCAATTCATTACTGTAAAATACTGAAATATGCTTACAAACAGAAATGGAAATAAACCAGCTAGGGCGATGGTAGCTTATCTCTGAGAAGAGATGTGGTGGCTACATGCCTCTGAACTGTCTTACAATGAGGCTCGAAGGCCTATTTATTGTTGAGAAACAATGGAAAACCATTCACATTCCAAAACCTAACCCTAGAAGATGAAACGCCAAATTGTGGGCCCCGTTTTTGGGTAAGTAGGTACATCAACTTCCCGGGGTCGCGAATTGGTCGTACTATCTCCGTTTGATGTGCATGATAGCCCGTTGGAAAGATCTCTCTGAGGACTACGACGAAAAAGACGATTTTTATCAGAAAAATTACTGGCCGTGGATTTCCCAAAAAACGTCGTTTAGGGCCTCAAAACGGCTCCGGAAGTTTAGGACCCGAAAAACTGCTAAAAATAGTAAACTGTGCTGTAATTAAGGAAACTGAAAAAAAATGTAAGAAGCATTAGAGGGGATCCAAGTGGAATTAGCAGGTGGCCACCAATATCCACCTGGATCATTCCTCCCCCCTTAGGAAGCAATGGTCCCCATTGCGTTGAGTTCCTCCATGAGATGAGGGAACTTCTGCTGCACTTGGTCCTTGGTGAGCCACTTGCCCTGGTGAAGGAGTTGTCCTGCTTTGACAACTCGATACAGTTGGATATTCTGCTGGCGAGTGTGCTTGATCTGTGTGTCCATGATCTGATCAGTTGCAGCTTGTTCCATGCAAGCTGGATTTAACTCTGTGGGTGTGAGTTGTTCTGCAATGTCGGACATGTCTAGTAATGGTGGAAAGTATGGCCGAAGGCAGTCGACATTGAACACCGGGTGCAGGCCAAGGAATGGGGGAATGCTGAGCTCAAATGCATTCTCTCCCACAGCCTTGGTAATGGTGTAAGGGCCATATCGGAGTGGTCTGAGTTTTCGATAGGCTCCGGTAAGGCGTTCCTTTTGCAAATGCAACCAGACTTTGTCGCCCACTCGAAACTTGTGTAGCACCCAATGTTGATCATGTCGCTGCTTGTTCTTGGCATTTGATTTCTCCAGAATGTCATGGACTTGCTGGCGAATATGTTGGATGTGCTCAATGAAGTTGTTTGCCTTATCTGTTTCAGACTGGACATGAGCAGAATCTGCGTGAGTAGCTGCAAATGGCATGGCCACATCGATGGGACATAGTGGCTGGAATCCCAATCCCACCTGAAAAGGGCTGTGGCCAGTCGAGCTGTGGAGAGCCCGGTTGTAGCTGTGCTGAACATAGGGGAGACTCTCGTCCCATGTGCGTGGATGCTTTGAGTTGTACATGCGTAGAATGTGTACGATCATCCTGTTGACGACCTCAGTCTGGCCATTAGTTTGAGGATGGAAGGCTGTGGACTTAGTGAGTTTGGTGTCCAGCATCGACCAGAGGCTAGACCAAAATGTACTAAGGAACCTGCTGTCCCGATCCAAAATGATAGACTGTGGGATCCCAAAGTGCACCCATACTCGTTCAAAGAAGAGTTTAGCAGTGGCTTCTGCTGCGATATTCTTCTTGCAGGCCGCCATAATGGCCATCTGCGAGAACCTGTCGACGACCACAAAAACACAGTCATTTCCATGCCTAGTGGAAGGGAGGCCTGACATGTAATCCATGGAGATGGGTTCCCAAGGTCGACTAGGGGTAGGCAGCGGGGTATAGAGGCCTTGCTTCTTGATGGTCGATTTGGCAATGGCGCAAGCAGTGCATGATCTAATGTACTTCCCGACATCCTGTCGAAGATTCGGCCAATAGAAATATTTCTGCAGTACAGCCACCATTTTTTCAACCCCAAAATGCCCAACGGCCCGACTGTAGTGTGCTTCCCAGATCATCTTGGCACGCTCGCTTGAAGGAACACAAAGGTGACCCAGGTGGCATAACAGGTTGTCCTGGAGGTGAAAATCTTGAACATGTTGACCCTCCAAGAGTGTCTGGTATGTGTGGCCGAATTCCGGGTCGCTTTTGTAGAGCAGTGGCCAATCAGAAGTCTCGTGCCCACAAGAGTTGAGCACGGTGGTTAATGCCATGATCGGTGGTCGACTGAGGCAATCTGCGACATTATTGGTGCTGCCCTTCTTATACTTGATATTCAAATGGAACTGTTGCAGGTATGTGGACCACTTCTGATGGCGATCATTCTGCAATTTCCCTTGGGTCTGTATGAACTGCAGGGGTCGGTGGTCTGTGTGGATGACCGTTTCCTTCCCCAAAATGTAATGCTTCCATTGTCAATAGGCCTACACAATGGAATACATCTCTTTGTCATAAGTGGGATACTTCCGGACTGTGTCTGAAAGTGTCTCACTGTGATATGCCACTGGATGCCCGTGTTGAGTAAGGACTGCCCCAATAGCATAGTCAAAGGCATCTGTCTCGACCTCAAATGGTTGTTGCAAGTCTGGTAATGCAAGAACTGGTGCTGTGCAGAGTCGATCTTTCAACTCTGTGAATGCCTTCTGTTGAGATTCGGACCAAAAAAATTTTGCTTTCACTCCTCCCTTGGTGACCTAACTCAAGGGCCAAGTGATATGAGAAAATCCCAACACGAACCTACGGTAGAAGTTGGCAAGGCCTAGAAAGCTGCGAAGCTCTGTCAGAGTTGTTGGAGATGGCCAATCCCGAATGACTTGGATCTTGGCTGGATCCACATGCACCCCCCGTTCATCAATAATGTATCCCAGATACTGAACCTGGGTCATGCCAAAAGTGCATTTCTCCAAATTGGCACATAACTTGTGTTGTCGCAGTGTTTGTAGAACCTGTCGGATGTGGTGGAGGTGCTCTTCCCAAGTCTTGCTAAAGATCAAGATGTCATCCAAGTATACCACTACAAATGAGTTGGTGAATGGCCGCAATATGTCGTCCATTAGCCTCATGAAGGTTGCAGGAGCATTCATCAATCCGAAAGGCATAACCAACCATTCAAAAAGGCCCTCCTTGGCATTGAAGGCAGTCTTCCACACATCGGAGGGTTCGATTGGTACCTGGTGATATCCTGACTTCAAATCGATCTTGCTGAAATATTTTGCCCCCTTTAGTTGGTCCAGGAGGTCATCAATCTGTGGGATTGGGCGCCTATTACAGACAGTGATCTTGTTCAGCGCCCGATAGTCAATACAGAGTCTCCAAGTCCCATCCTTCTTTTGTACTAGCACGATCGGGCTCCCACAGGGTGATGAACTCGGACGGATATGACCTTTTTGCAACAGCTCCTGAATCTGCCTCTTGATTTCATCGTTCTCAAGAACAGAGCGCCGATAGATTGGTCCATTGGGCAGCGGCGAACCTGGGGTTAGATCAATGGAGTGCTTGACCTGACAGTGCAGAGGAACCCCTGCGGGGGAGGTGAAGATGTCCTCATACTCCTCCACGACCTTGTCCATCTGTAGTTGTCGTGCGGAGGGGCCCTGTCTAGAGGTCGTGGCCACCGTCTTCTTCTCTTCTTGAGGGCGTACCATCAGGAAAACAAACTTCCTGGTTTTGGAAATGAGCTTACTGCATTGTTTTGCAGTAACCAAAGAGATGGCGGTAGGCGGTGCTACCTCTGGTATCCTGTACAACTTATTTCCCAAAGTAACAATAACAGCACGGGGCCTTGACTCATACACAGCATGTCGCTTCCACAAGTATGGTTGTCCTAATAACACATCACAAACTTCAAGGGGTGCAATGTCACACAATACCTCATCCGTGAAGGGCTTGATGTTGTATGGAAGGCGACACTGTTGGCTCACGCGAAGATCCCGTCCTTGGTGCAGCCACCCAATGGTGTATGGTTGTGGATGCGCTGTGGTCGGTAAGCCCAGCCGTTTCACGACCTCTTCCGAAAGGAGGTTCTTTTGGCTCCCGCTGTCGACAATGAACTGTAGCGGGGAGCCCTTTACCCACATCTGGGAGTGGAAGAGACGCTCCTCCTCCTCTGGATCTTCAGGTTCCTCCTTCTGGATCTTCGTGGTGGCAACAGTGGCGTTGGGCTCCGCATCGATAATCTGCTTCCCTTTGTCATTCCCCTTATCGAGTTCTGACTCAGAGTCAGAACATGCATCTGATTCTGAAACCTTTAGATCGGCCACCAGTGACTGCTTGGCCCGACACTCACTTGTGTTGTGAGTGGAGCTCTTATGGAACTCACACCACTTTCCGGTGTCCTTTTTCGGCTTCGCGGCGCTGTTCTTTGCTTGCAGCTTTGGCGGGTTGTCTTGGGCCACCCCGCCTTGGCTTTGTCCTTTGTTCTGCGGTTTGGGGGCACCTTTCCCTTGTTTCGGATTCACAGACCCAAAGTCTCGCTTCTTCTGTTTAAACTTTTGCTCGACCTTGACGGCATATCGGTATGTCATGCCGAGCGAGGAGATGTTCAGAAATTCTATTTCTTCTTGGATGTACTTGTGCAGGAAGCCACGGTATTTTAGTACCAAATGCTGCTCTGTATCCTTGATACCCAACTTTGTGCGAAGGGTATGGAAAATATTGGTAAACTCTAGCACGTCTTGGTCCCTTCCCTGCCGTAGCGTGGTCCACTTTATGTATTGATCCTCATAGCTTCCGACAGGGTAGTACTGCTCCTTGATGGCATCTGGGAATGAATCCCAAGTCGGTGTGACTGAAAATAGTGAGCCTGTACTTTCATCTTTCTGTTCGCAGTAGGTTTCCCACCAATCCTTGACGTGGGGGGCTGCTTTGAGAAGAGCGAAAATAATCTTTTCCCGACTGGAAAAATCATGAACAGAAAAATAACCCTCTAGCACATTTAACCATTTATCGACGGCATCTGCGTCTATCTGACCCTCGAATATGGGGATTTCAAAATTAACTTGTACCTTAAATGGTGTGGCGTTTCCAGAGTTGCTGTTGGAAGCCGATGCGTCGCCCCTGGGTAGCCGCTGAAGGATTTGGGCAAAGTTGTCCATCATCGCGTTCCTTTGTCGCTCGAGGGCTTCTTCGAGCAAGATTTTGATAGGATCTCCTGCCCCCTCGTCTTTCTTTTCATCCGCCATGGGAGGCCATCGGGATTTGCGAGGCTGGTCTTGCAAAGGTTCGACCAGTTCAAGCCCTAACTCCTTATATCCCGACCTCGTTGGGGACATGCAAAGAAAAACAGAGAAGAAAAGCAGACCACTCTGATACCACTGATCCGGATTTAAACAAGAACGCAATAAAATACAGAGATAACCATAAAGATAGAAATGCAGCGGAAATAATACCTCAATTCATTACTGTAAAATACTGAAATATGCTTACAAACAGAAATGGAAATAAACCAGCTAGGGCGATGGTAGCTTATCTCTGAGAAGAGATGTGGTGGCTACATGCCTCTGAACTGTCTTACAATGAGGCTCGAAGGCCTATTTATTGTTGAGAAACAATGGAAAACCCTTCACATTCCAAAACCTAACCCTAGAAGATGAAACGCCAAATTGTGGGCCTCGTTTTTGGGTAAGTTGGTACATCAACTTCCCGGGGTCGCGAATTGGTCGTACTATCTCCGTTTGACGTGCATGATAGCCCGTTGGAAAGATCTCTCTGAGGACTACGACGGAAAAGACGATTTTTATCAGACAAATCGCTGGCCGTGGATTTCCCAAAAAACGTTGTTTAGGGCCTCAAAACGGCTCCGGAAGTTTAGGACCCGAAAAACTGCTAAAAATAGTAAACTGTGCTGTAATTAAGGAAACTGAAAAAAACTGTAAGAAGCATTAGAGGGGATCCAAGTGGAATTAGCGGGTGGCCACCAATATCCACCTGGATCATCCAACCTCTAGGGACTCCTTGATTAAGCATTTCTCTGATAAAACTGGTTTTGAAATTGTTTGTGCACAAAACTCTTATATATATATAATAATAATAATAATAAATTGTTGTTACTCCTCCAGTGTTGTTACTCCTTCGGTGTTGTTACTTCGATGTTATTACTCCACCAATGTTGTTATTCCACCCATGATGATACTCTGTCAAGGTAAGTCTCCGGGTACTTCACTGACCGAATTCATGGATTTGATTGGTATTTCACTTATGACATGACTAAACACGATAGAGGAAGGTCATCCCTTAGTTTGGGGGGGGGGGGGGGGGTATTACACTTAATGTTAAAGATATTGTATTTAATAGCAATAATGTCATACCATCATTGCTATTAAACCTCGCACCAACTCGTACATCCCACGATCATTACCACCGTGATCTGTATCAATCTGTGATCCCCACCATACCCTGCACACTTATCCACGCACATTGGAACTTGAATCATGTACGACAACATTAATTTGTGGTATTTTCCAAAGTATTGGATTAATTACTATAATCATCATAGATTTACCATTGTTTTCTCCATAACCTTTGTCTATATTCCCCTATCATCGTATTCCTTGTTACCTCAATCCCTGTCGCTGCATTTTTATTGGCTAACACCCCCTCAACAATTTTGTTGCTACTTTGAGTGTTACTATAGAGCAACTGGTGGAATGGGTGGTCAAGTTGTTAGGCATTAGTCAGAAGATATAGTCCAGGTCCAGCGTCAACTCGATGTATGGCAGGTTTTTCAGGATTCCGAATGGCACACTTACTTTGAGAGGTTGCAAGTGTTCAATGAAGGTGTTACAGTCGAGTTTGAATTGATTTTGGAAGGGAATTATTCTAGAGTCTGTGGGCTATACATTCTTGTAATAGAAGAGATTATCTTGACTGTTAATGGATTGTTGCAAGGAGGGAATAAATGGTTTTCTCGGAGAACGACCTTTCTAGAATTTCTGGAATTGTTCTTACAGGTAGGAAAAACCATGGCTCAAAGGGGGAGAGGATATGATCAAAGATCTTTCCCACACCCATGGGCTGAGGTTACATACTTCGTCATGCGATACATCACTTGTGAAGTTCAAATTTCAACTTTGTTAAAATATAATTTTAAGCTTCTTGCATGTCTTTGGTTCTGTCAAGTGAGTTCTCTAGATATGCCATCCTTTGGAACAATCTTCAGTTAATGGCACTATTTTCATGCCGGTCACACCAACCATTGGTAGTCCTCACAAACAATGGGCTTGTTAGGCTGTTGATGGTGCATGCCCTATCACAAACCCCATGGCTTGGACAAAAATCATTGAATTAGCAGAAGAAGAGCTTGCAGCTATGATGCCAGCAAGGGTTGAGGAAGAATTGTCTTCAGAGGAAGAAGCCGCGGTCGATGCTGTTACACAAGAACCAGCGTCAACTACCAGAAAATTGATGGAATTGGGGGAACAGGTGACAAAAGAAGAAGAGTAAGATTTTTTGGCTAATGAAGGAGCCACAGTTGACACTAATACACAAGAACCAGCATCAAATGTTGAACAATTAGATGAATTTGGGGAACAAGCGATGGAAGAAGCAGAGGAAGGAAGGGTGGAAAGAAGGACAGAACAACAAGCTGATACAAGGGATGGAGACAAAGTTGGATAAACTGAGGCAGAAGGTTTTGGAAGAATGGAAATTGAGAAGGTTACTCCTCATTATCTACTCCCCACTTCCCTGCCAAAATGGGAAAGTAAATTCTGCTCTCCTATCCACACAGTGAGAGAAAGAATCTCTCCTGCTGTATTAAATTTTGTAGGAGAAATTACAAGATAAAGCATCATTTTTGGCATTGTAACACAAGAAATAGTGTCAATTGTTGAGCCAATGGGGGAAGAAGCTATCCTTGACATTGATACACAAGAACCAGTGTCAACCACTAAGCCAATGGAAGAAGAAACTACCCTCGACACTATTACACAAGAACCAATGTCGAATGGTGAACAATTTGAAGAAATTATTGTCGACACTGTTACACAAGAACCAATGTCGACTAGGGAGAAAATTGAAGAAATCATTATCAACACTGTTACACAAGAACCAGTGTCGACTGGTGAGAAAATTGAAGAAATTGTTGTTGACACTGTTTCACTGTCACCTCCCGAGCAGTTGGAAAGAGACATGGCTGTTGGAACTGACCCCCAAGGGCCAGAACCAATTCCTGAGCAAGTGGAAGGAGAAAACAGGGCAACAGAGTGACCATAGGAAGAAAATGTTGAGGATACTACTCCTCAGGGACCTGCAGTGGCTTCAGAGCCATTTGCAGGAAATGTGGAGGTAACAGGACATATAGAAGAAGGCATTGGAGCCAACCCTCACTTTGTTGAACAAATGGAAGAGATAGGGGTAAAATAGGAACCAGTTGATGAGTTCATTGACGTCAATCCGCCAAACACAACACTGGTCGCAAGACTGATGGATGAGGTTGTTATTAAACATGAATTCGTTGAACAATGTACAAAAGGAGATCCCCCATCCAGGACATGTACGATCATTGTTCAGAGAAACCATGAAATTAAAAATAGAAATTATTAAGTTGAGGATGCGAGTATTACGCTTGCAGAGATGGGTGAGAAAGAAAAAGAGGAATGTCGGTCAAGCTGCCATGACTCCCAGAGCTGAAACAACTTTGGCAGTAGTATAGATGGAAGACAGGCTGATGACCTCAACAACCACAAAGACTGAGTCATTCCTACATTTGTTTGAGTCTCGGGAGTTTTTGCTGACCGCGGAGATTCAAAAATGGAAAACTATTGTGTCTCGTCTTCAACAGGGATCTATCTCTTTGGAAGCTCACTGAGAAGAGGTGAAAGGAACTCGGGAAAAAGCAGAAAGACTGGTGGCTGATCATGTCACCCAGATAGATAATATAAACAAAAACAAGAAAATTAGCAGAAAAAGATTGAATAATTAGAAGGGCAAGTGCAGTTACTAAAGGCTGACAAGGATGAAATGGTTGCGCTAACACAAAAGGTAATGGTGTGCCGACCTCCTGCTAATAGTTATGATTTGTTTCTTCATAAGAAATATTTGTTTCTGTGTATGGAAAGTAACCACCAAGAGATTAGCCATGACATAGAAGATTATATTAAGTTCTTGCGAATCCTAAGGGGTCACAATCTACTGGACCAACACTTGATGTGCAAACTTTATATGCACAATTATATCCCAGAGAATGAACAATCGTTCAATCTAGTGCCATATGTGGGAGACGTTCAGCTGAGAGCATTCACTTCCTTCATGATTAATTAGGTTAAATGGAAGAAATCCTTCGACATGTTCGAGGAGAATCAAGAAAATCGACCACTTGTGATCAGAATGGAACATTGCCAGTTAGTGGATATTTATAACAAACATCATGCATTTCTATAGATGGAAGGACGAAAGGATCATATGTTGACAACACATAAATGGTTTGTTGACATGTGTACAAGGAAAGTCCTTATTTGTCAGGAGGAAGTTTGGGATGCTTATCAGAAACAATGAATGTTTTCGTCATCATTAGGAGGGTACTTGAACCTTTTGGGGCCCCTAATCTCGCTCAGGATTTAGAGAAAATTTCATGATATATCGTATGCATTCGACATTGTGGGACCTGGTGGATACGTTTGAGATTTAAGTTTCCCATTATTTGGTCACCTTCTGAGCAGTACACACCTAGAAATGGCCAAGAGATATGAACTTGCACAACTTCATGCCAACTACAATGTCTCCAGCCCATATCTACACAGAAAATGAGCTGCATAAGGACATGCAGAAAATCTAGTTGTGGGGAGATGTTAGTTGCTAAACTTGCGTACTTTTTACCTGCCATTTTTTACCCATTTCCTTCACCTATTTCATGTCCTTGCAAGGTTCATTTGTATCTCAAGCAACAAAGGTATATCTATTCTTCATGTCTTTGTGAATTATTAATCGATGAAGTGTAGTCCTTGGGGAGTGTTGATTATGCGATTTTCTAACTCATGTTTCTTTGTTCATTCGAAAGAATGATGATCAACAGACTACAATTCAACGTATGGCTATCGATGAGATGGCAGTGCTATATTAGGATGATAGCTTTAAGAATGATTCCACCCAAGAGAGTTTGTTGGAATAATACATTTTCTATCTTCGTATTTTGTTTTTGTCTCAATGATCGCTATATATTTCTAGGCAGACAGCTACCGTAAGCTCTGGAAATCGTTGATACTATCTTTGTAACATTGAATGTATAAGTAAGGTTACAGGGCTGGGAAAGCTTTCCACTGCTAAGAGAGATACGAGCATTATGAGCATGTAACAATAGAATTTTGGACCTTTATTTTGATTAATGCAAATCCTATCTTCTGAGTATTTATTAGTCTTTGATCTTTTACCACAACCCTGATCAGGGAGTTGGGCCCACTCTCCTGACCAGGTGTTATTGGATTAGTGGTGTGCATAGATTTATCTTTTGTTATGTTCATTTTCTTTATCGATGTAATTGTTTATTAAGTTGTGTTGATGTGAATATTAACTTTTTGTTACTCTAATTGTCATTACTCTGATTGTTGTTACACATTATTATGTTGTTGACTGAATGCTCAATGCTGGGTAGGGAAACTGTGGCCTGCATAGACCTTGCATGGTAGCCTTGAAATAACCAGATGAACCTCGGGTTGAAAACTAATGTGGGAAAGGGGTGAATTTTATAATTCATATCTAAACACTAAGAACGACCATACAATAACTTACTCCAAGTGCGACACTTTAGATACACTTTGTGACAACAGTGACGACACTTGTGCAACATTCCATAACAATTTGGGAATGAGTGTAACACATGTCTATATGATAAATATGACTCATTGGCACCAAATTTTCGCCTTTATATTAACCATAAATACACTTATGCAATATGCGGCACTTCCCACACCAAAAGACAACATTTGTGACAATAAGAGAAAAGTGTAAATGACACTTGAAAAATGTTAACGAAATTGAAAGAAAGGCATGCCAAAGTAAATAAAACATGGAAACAACACTTATTAAAGTGAACGAAAGAAAAAGTGACAGTCGTAAAAATGAAAGAGACACTTGCAAAAATGAAGGTGCGCTAAAGTGACAGTTGGAAAAAGTCACTGGAATAGAAGTACAATCACAACCAAAAGTGAGATATTGTCAATTGAAAGTGTGCATTGAATTTCTTCATAGGTTGAACATTACACATGCACTATCTTGATGGACTATGCTATTCCTGTTCAAGCTTGTGTAAAATAATGTGCTCATGAACGTTTTAGGGACGGAATATGTGTATGCAAGTGAATTTTATAGCATAACATTCATTTATAATGAAGCGAATAGATCATCAAATCCTCAGTAGGCTCCAAAATGCACATGTAGGAAAATTTTTGGAGGGTGTTGATCGTAGCGTCAACATTGGATGACACATTGGTAGAACTCCAACTTCTCTGTTCAGATTTTATCCTTAAGTGCAAGGTCTCAGTCTTTCAGGAACTATTGATTCATTACATGAATTATCTTGGCTCTGCCATTCGACCGGTTATGGATATAATCTCCTCTTTTCATTTTCTTGGCTAAACATATTCACAAAGCTTTCCAAATCACAATTGTTTCGATTTAGGAGAAGGGTGATATAAATTGCAAGTTTATAATATTCAGAGTATTAGTTTTCATCTCTAGCGTTTTTCCCCTGCCAACAAGCTTGGATAATACCTTGATAGAGTCACTTCAGGGACACCAAAATTTATCTGCTGCCAGCAAGTCTAGACAGTACCCTAGCGGAGTTTCTTGATTCTCTTCCCTATGCAAGAAGCCTTTCTATTCTTTCACCCTTTATTTATTATTGTTTTATAGAATTGTGCACTGATACTTATTTATTTCATGGGGAGAAAATTTCATATATACCTCTAAGATTGGTTTGCTCGCTATTTATTTTCCCCTTCCCTTCTTCTACTTGATTGGATTAGCAAGAAGAACACCATTTGATTACAACACCGAGACAAGAAATTAAAATCCTAGAATAGATACAAGATTTATGGTTTGACCAAATGTTTTTCGTTTGAATGGATCATATTTTTCATTCAAATATCATTGAATTTAAAGATACTTAAACCAAAAATAGAGAGAGGATAACATATAATCCATCTAGTGATTGTTAGGAAGGGCATCGGGGAGTGAGAGGATTACTTCTGGATCTCAAGACTCAGCTCTTGAATAGTTATAGCTAGGGCTCTTTCAGCACGCGACTGTAGCTCATACCCTACACTACCTACCTTGGTGACTAGAGCACTTAGCTACAACTTTCTGTTTTCCGTTATTCTAGCACCTAGGTTTTCATCGGCTCTTTGTCTGGGCATCTGTCGATGGGCATGAATATTTTGTGGATCTACTATCACTGTCTGTAGGGTGAGATGGAGGTTGACATGATAGACTACACCAAGGATCCCTTTGAATTTGTGTCTATCTGGAAGGTTTCCCCTCCACATCTCCCCGTCACCTCCTCTACCATCTCTTTGCATCTTCCTTTGACGCTGGTGGGCGACCCTAGGATTTTCATGACAACGATTTTTTCTCACCCTTGTGACCTGAGACAAAAAATTTTGTCGCCTTTCGGACACCCCTCATCATCCCTACCGACCTCTAGCTCACCAGACGCATCCTTTTTCCTATCGTGCTTTGACTACTCTCCACCCCCACCGGCCTCCCTATAGTTACTAGCCTCCTGCCTAGACCCATCCACATCATCTACCTCTCTAGAAATCTCAAGTATACCCTCCTCTGGGGTACCTTACCCTTCAAATTCCCTGCATTTGGTCCCTCAGTGTTTGCTTTCATCGACTTCATCTGTTCCCATCCCTCCAACTCTGGTTTCATGCCCTATTACTTCTGGTAATTTTGAAGGCTCCTCCCTACTACAACCTGATTTGGGAGAGGGTACTAGGGGCTATACATGTCAAGGAATTTCCTCCGAACCCCTGTCAATCCTTCCACATGGAAAGCAACCCAGACTGCTAAAATATACAAGGATATTAAGGTCGGATGTAAGAAGATCTCATTGAAATTCAACGACGAATTATAGATGGACGATGTACTATACCTTGCTGACAGGGTACTTGTTGGCCAGGTTCTGGGATGCTCCTATATGGCCACTCATCTCAGATTATGGATCCTTGAGATTTGGGGTCAAGTTCTAGAAGATCTCCCCTCGGTGGTGACATTATCGCGATGATGGTTTTCCCTTCGCTTCCGGCGCCCAGAATATCTTCCCTGGGTATAATTCAAATACTGGAACATTGAGCTTGCTCCAGTATTACTTAAGAGATGGAGCCCCCTATTTGACCCGCAACGTGAGCATCTGGGGTCTAGGCCAATATGGGTCCATTTGCCTAGACTTCCACTTAATTTCTGGTTAGAGGACATATTTAAACATATTGGGAATGCAATGGGGACTCATCTGGACTACAATAAATCATACGTCATCACAAGGAATATGGCTATGGCTTGTATCTTGGTTCATTTGGATACACAAGAAAGTTTGGATGAAAAACTCCAAATTCAGTGGAAGAACACCTGTCGCATCCAGATCCTTGATTATGAGGGGGTTCCCTACAGATGTCGCTGATGTCACAAAATTGGGCACCTATATAAGGATTTCCCACTACTTGCCTCCAGTTCTTCTTTTGTAGCTAGGCCTAAACACAATGCAGTGGACATTCCTTCAGGCTCACTGGATAAGAGACCAGCAAAGATTGTGGGGCACCCTCCAAATACATCTGCTCAGTTGCATGGTTCGAGCGAGGAACATTTCCACCCTCCCTCACCTCACATCACCAGATCATGTGCGGCCACAACTGCTATCAATTCGGGTAATCTTTACACTTCTCCCCCTTTTATTAATACCTCTATTTTTGTATCTCATATCTATGAATCTATTTCTCATAGCATGCCTGCATCTGCTCCTGCCCACTCCCTCCTTTCATGTTCCCTGGTTTCCTCCCCTCCCATTTTCTCTGACACTCCTCCTATTATCCCTAATGTCCTTCCCTCCTCTGAGACTTCATGTGATTCTTGAATGAGAAACTCTTACCTCCTCTATTCTATGGTTAGATCCTCATCTGATGATTGTTGTGGTATTGGTATTGTTTCTCCCCCCAAAACCAGCAAACCCACCGGATGCAGACACTCCCAAATCTCAAAGGATATCATCCAAGCTTGATTGGATGTAGCACAAGGCAGAAAAAATTCCCTTGACAAGGTACTTAGAGCTTTAACCTCCCTCCCTGGGTTCTCCATGAAGTGGTTATCTTTCAATTGTCATGGGATGGCTAGTCCTGCTAAAAAACTATCCTTTAGGAGAATGCTCGAACTCGAGAAGGTGGATATCATTTTTCTTCAAGAAACACTTGCTCTCATTGATCATATTATACCTTCCCTTGAAGCCCTTGTATATATTTGGAACTTTCATGCTCTTGATGTCCATGACCACTCTGGGGGTAGTACTTTTGGTTATAATCCTCATGCCGTCAATCTCCTCAATATTTTTTTTTTTGGGGGGGGGGGGGGTGGGGGGGGGATGGTATTATTGGGGTTGACATTTTTTCTTTTGATATTGGGAGGGATATAAGTCTAATCAATGTATATGAACCCTATATACATCGGGCAACATATTGGGAAAAACTCCTAAATTCTTCATATATGCTTGCTGATAACATCATCTTGGGGGAAGATCTTAATTTTTCCATTGGTCATGCGGAATCTTGGGGTCACAATGCCCAGGTTGATCCTCTATCTGATTCCATTTCTCTTATGTTGGAAGATCACCACTTTATTGATATTCCTATGACTCTGCTCCAAACTACCTGGTGTAATCGAAGTACTGGTGAGGCTATGCTTGCTAGAAGGGTGGACCGTTTCCTCATCAAAGAAGCACTCTTAGGTCAATTATATCTATACAAGAAATGGGTGGGATCGGGAGGTTTATTTGATCACTCTCCCATCTAACTTTAAATTTCAAGTGTAAATCGCAAGACAAAGGCACCTTTCATGTTCAACTCAACCTAACTCAAAGATGAGGAGTATACCAAGATGGTGACTGATTACTGGAAAGCTCTTCCCCCTGTCACTGGACAGACTCTCACTGAAAATTTTGCTAAAAATATTCATTGGCTCAAGCACAAAACTATCAACTGGGCCAGATGAAATAGAGCTAGGGACAATCACCTCCTTAATGATATTGAAAATGACCTTGAAAATTTGGTTTGTGCGGATGGTCGTGGATTGAATCAGTTGAAACAAAAGATTGTCTTATCAAACTTGAAGCAGAACGGTCCAAAATCTTAAAGGACAGAGAGGAAACCTAGCATTTAAGGTGTCGATCCATTTGGCTTCAATCTGGGTATGATAATACAAAATTCTATCATCAATTTTCGAACGAGTAGAGGGACATTAATACTATCTGGAATTTGGAGGATGATTATGGACATCGTGTACATTCTTTCAATCAATTGTCCACTCTCGGTAATACTCATTTCAGCTGGCTCTACAAAGCACCACATGATGCTTCATTTGCTAAAATTATCAAAGTGGCAGGGTTATTCCCTAGATTTTTCAATCAAGAAGATGCGAAGAACCTCGTCAGTCCTAAAACTATGGGTGAACTGGAAGGTACCCTCAAATGGTTCAAGAAAGATAAGAACCCTAGACTGGAAGGATGGTCGGTGGAATTTTTTCTTGCTTTTTTTGAAATACAGGTCATAGAAGAATGTCAAGTAAGTGGACGAATGTATGATGCTTTTAATTCAAAATTCATTGCTCTCATACTTGAATCTAATGCTCCTCAAACCTTCAATGATTTTAGGCCCATCTCTCTCTACAATTTCATTTATAAGATCATTGCCAAGATTATTGCCAACCGTCTCAAACCTATTTTATCTGAGCATATCTCTCCAGAACAATTTTCCTTCCTCAATCATCGTCAGATTCATGAAGTTGTTGGTACTACATAAGAGGTCCTCCATTCCATCAAGATAAAGAGGCTCAAAGGTATGATCCTAAAGATAGATTTAGCAAAGGCATTTGATCATACTAGTTGGCTTTACCTGAGAATGTTATTGACTCATCTGGGTTTTCCCTTAGCTTTCATCCAATGGATCATGTGTTGCATTACCAATGTCTCTTTTAGTGTACTTATTAATGGATCTGCATCTTCCTTCTTTCATGTTGAACGAGGCCTTAGACAAGGATGCCCTCTCTCTCCCCTTCTTTTCTTGTTGGTTATGGAAGGTTTTAGTTGGTATATATCTAAAGAAAAAAGACAAGGAAGACTTTAGGGGATAAAAATTACCAATAGTTACATTCTCACCCCCCTTTATTTGTTGATGAAGTCCTCATATTCCTCAATAGATCGATTGGTGATACCATGACTTTTAATTCTATCCTTAGATATTTCTATTTTGCCACTGGTATGGAATGCAATCAAATCAAATTGACTATGACTATTGTTGGTCGTTCTCACATTGAAACTCTCACAGCTCATCAGTGATTTCCTTATACTATACTCCCATTTGATGATGGCCTAAAATATTTGGGTTTTAGACTCAAGCCCATACAGTACAAGATCACTGATTGGGTATGGCTTGTGGAAAAAATTGAATGGTGACTGAATATATGGCACCACAGATGGCTCTCTAGGGCTGGCCGACTCACTCTTATCAAATCTGTTTTGGAAGCTACTTCAGTGTACTAGATGTCTTTGGCTTGGATCCCAAGGGGAATTTTGCATAGAATTCAACAGTTATGTTGTAGATTTTTATGGAAAGGGAAACAAGAAGGCCACACATATGCATGGGTAAGATGGGATCTCATTTCTCTTCCAAAGAAATGGGGTGGATGGGGCATGAAAAATTTAGATGCCTTTGAAAAAGTATTAGCTGCCAAATGGGTTGGCATGTTCTTACTTCAAAGAATATTTGGACTGAGGTGGTCATACAAAAGTAAATTAATCCACTTCATAAACTTGATTGGATCAGGTGACCAACATGGAAGAGAGCTCATACATCTACAGTTTGGAGAGTTGTACTGAACTCACTATCATTCATTCGTGATGGATTAACTTGGAGGATTGGTAATGGAAATTTGGTACGTATTTGCATTGATCCTTGGTCGAGATGTGGGAATACATACCAATTTCCTCCCAACCTACTACACTTCCTCTTGATCGTAGGTATCAATAGACTTTCTCACCTAGCTGATCCACACAATGTTGGGTTGTGTTATATTCTTTCCACGACTAGCCCACGTAGTTAACCTAGGGTTAGAAGGGGGGGAGGTCACAGGGGGTTTGAGGGGTACCCGTAACCCCACTTTATGGGGTCTGGGGCAGTGCCCTGGAAAATTTTGGTTTTGGACACTATGATAGGTTGGGCGGACCCACCTATGGTTTTGTGCATGATTTTCGCACATGTTTTTTGGACGCGATGGTTTTCGATCCATGGTATTGGATGTGATGGTTTTTTGGTCCATGGTATTGGATGCTTCAGCATGTATAAATATGTATTATAACATTGAAAGGAATATAATGAAAAATCAAGCTGGTAGTCCCGGTTTTGGGATCCAGGGGAAAATCTCTGTGTATATGTGTTTTATGTGTTATGCTTTCGCATTGTTTATTTTATGTGTTTTAGAATTCATATGCAGGTAATTTCTGTACAGGGTTAAAACCTACAGAAAATTCTACCATTTCCTATCAAGTATGGAAATCTATTGATCTATTGGGTATACCTAACATTTGGCACAATGATTGGAAAACCTACATAAGTGCATTCATTGAATCACACATTCGGATCACTGAGGGAGATGATGAGATTATCTGGGCACACTCTTAGCATTGATCCTACACTCCCAAGGAAGGATATCCTCACATCTATTCTTCTCACAAGCCCCTTGTATCTGACTAGTGGTGGAGTACCCTCTGCAAGCTAAAGTCACCCCCCATAACTAAACTCTTCATGTGGTGCATACTCCGCAACAAAGCCCCTACAGGGGATAATCTACAGAAGTGATCATACTTCAGACCAACCTGGTGTATATTGTGTAAGCAGGCATAAGAATCAATTGAGCATTTATTTCCATTATGTCCTTCCACCATTGCATTAAGGCATAATGTACTTAAATGCCTACACCTCCCCAATTGTTGGAATGGGGCTAATATTATGGAAGCATGGAAATTATGGTGGTCTTCCGCACACCCAACCAAGCTAAGGAACCCCCATCTCCTGATATGTTGGTGTATTTGGTTGCAGAGAAACAAACTTATATTTCAGGGTTCTTCTCCACTTTGGCCACATGTATCTACACACCTTATTACTATATATAACAATATACTGAATGATGACCACCCTCACACTATCTGCAATATCACAACTAAGAATATAGATAGGAACATACCTTGGGCATTCTTCAATGATTCAACATAGCAACATGGCTATGGGGGGGGTGTATTACTCCATATCATTGAAAATCATTCATATAGAATCTAGATGGGTCTGGGAGATGGAACCAATAATTTTGCAGAACTCATTACACTCAGACATTTACTATACTTTGCACTTGAGAAGGGATGTCATCGCATACAGATTTTTGGTGATTCAAAACTAATTATAAATTGGTTTAACCAACAATCTGCATGTCACGTGCACACACTTCGGAACATTTTGGATGAGACTATGCTTTTGAAAACACAATTTGATTATATCTCTTGTCATCACATATACAGGGAGCGCAACCGGGTTTCTGACAGATTATCCAAGGAGGCCTCACACTAGCCACAAGGGGCTCTGGATGACACAGGACCAAACTGATCAAGAACACTACAGATATTTTAATAGACCCTATGATGACCAGTAGAACCACGGGGTAATCAGGCCCTGATTATATGGTTTTTTCTGAGATATGACTGCTGTCATACATATTAACGATTATTCATGTATATATTTTTTCTCTTTTATTTTTTAGACATACCATGTGTATAACTTATTAGTATCCCAACTTGGGATTATATATTTTTTATTTTCATGCTGACAGTGGGAATCCAGCCTTACACCATATGCTTTTAAGCATCTACAACATATAATTTTCAAATGTTAATGAAAATTGTGATTTTTCCTTGGGGAAAAAACATATAATCCAAGCATTGTTCATCGTCACAATTTCCCTTTTCAAGTTCTGCCACATTTCATTTTTAGTCAAGTGAGAGCATTTTCATGCAAAGCCGAAAGAAAGACAAGACGTAACAGAAATGAAAAGCAAAATAAGAGTAGAAGTAAACCCTAACTAAAAAGTAGCATGGGAGACAAACAAAACAAACAAACAAAGGCAAAGGACTAATGCAGGGTGAAACATGGGATCATGTAATGCAACTAGGGGAATAAATGAATTTAAACCTACTCCTAACCTATCGGGCTAGAAGGCCGGGGATAAGTGTAATGGAATTTCCAGTATAGCTACCATAATCACTCTCGACCTGCAATGACAAAGATATAAGAAATTAAAAGAAATATAAAGCATCGTGCAAAATAAAAGACAACAACTTGACGAAATTGCACAATGAATCGAAGGTATTTCTTATCAATAGAAATATCTACCATACTAACTAGGTTTAGCCAATTTTGATCTTTAATTTGTTGCTTGAAATGACGATCATACAAACCTTGAAGGTTGCTTGTGAAAGTACATTCATTTGTGTTTTCAATTTTTGTGAACATCAAGAAAGATCAAAACTTGTTATTTGCGATAGAGCTTGTGATGTAAGATTTCTCTAACCATTTAATGATTAGATCTTGATATCCAAATAAAACAATTTGAAAATCCTGATGAGAAAATTGATTTTCAATTAACGCGTTTGAATTGAAAAAATAATCTTTTGTGGGGAATTCAATCTAATCTCATCCATAAACTTTGTCAAGATGGTGAGAACCTAACATAACCATCAATTCACGCTAAAGTGTCTCCACTATTCGACAAGCATCTAAATAATGAAATGATGAACCATGAAAATCACTGGGTTCAACAAGATCAATCAATGTAATACAACTATCATCAGATATGCTAATGGGACAATGATTGATTGAGAGATAGTTGTTAGAACCAACACCATGATCATATTGGTGACTATAAGATCCTCGATTCTCCATTGGTTCCATTTGTATCTGATTAGACATCATGCTAATAATATGAAAGCTTAAGGTATTTAGAACAATCACTGACATTGAAAATTCAAGAAACAAACTAAGATATCAGGCTAGTGAAATATTAGAAGCAAGGGTCAATTCAAACTAGGTATTCATAACAACACAAGAGTCTCGACTAGTCAAATGATTCCATCATTTACCATCACTCAAGAAGAGAGATTGCGCAAAAATGATTATTAGATTCACGACATGAAAAAAATGGATAGGAAGGTGACCAATCTCGGAAGCATTTGATTAGGAGGAATCCTCTAAACGAGAATGACCTTCATCTTGATAATCAAACTTATTGATATGAAATTAAAAATTGAAGGTTTCTTGAAAAAGTTTGCAAGTTAGTTTATGTCTTGTGGGAAATGGATCAAAATTGAAAAATCACATAAACTTAATAATTTTAATTAACTTTTGCAGATATAACTAGAGAAAAATAGACAACATGCATCATCACAACACAATATTAATTTCATGATGGAGTTCAACCCTCCTGGGGTATGTCTCTGGGTCGAGCTTCCAATGTTGGCCCTTTATATTATATGCTCAAAATGTAAATTACATCATCATGCATTGCTCAAATCATAAAAATAATGCTACCATTGTGTTCAAAACACCCAAAACCTTTGTGTAGGTTCTTCTTGAGCTTTAAAAGGCTAAAAAATGGCCAAGTTAGGCCTCATTCTCCATTTCACTACTATGTGTCCTGGAAATTCAAAAAACTAGAAAAACTAGCAAAATTTTCCTCCTTTGGCAGAATTTCCAAGCGAAAAATCGACATGGGTGCGGTGGAAATTCTGCAAAAAATGTTGTGTTTTGTCGAATGATTAGTTTGGCTCTTACGCCCTAACCTACACCCTTTTCAGGGTCACATGGAAGTTAATGTGGCCAGGGCGTAGGACAGAGGCCACACGCTCATCAACACTCTTCACCTAGTCATATGTAGTGGGAGATAGGACTACAGGTTGGGTGCCATGTGCTGACTCTCTTTGCAAGCCCTGTCAGTGGTCACAGTAGTGGGTATGGGAGCGAGGGCTAGGCTAACCACCTGCCCCCTCTGCCTTTGCCATATGCCAAAGTCACATGCCATAACATATAACCCGGGGTGAGGGATTTCTTCCCTACCCCTCTTTCTTAGTGCTACAGTCATATGGTGTGTGATATGATCCAAGGTCAATGCCATGTGCCCACCCCTTCTGCCAAATCTACACTGCTTCAATTTAAATATAAATTCACCACCATTCATGCTAAGAAAAATTGTGTAATGTAACGATAGGCCTGTTGGTTAGATCACTGAAGGTCACAGGGTCAAACCCCGTCAGGTTGGTCATCCAGCCCAACAATATTTTGCACAAATCCCAAGGGCCATGTGGTGCCTCCTTATTGGCTATACCAAAATCAAACAACCAATAAAATTCTTCCACCCAGACTTGTACAACCTACCACATGTCAACATAGGATTGGCCTGTCTGACCACCATACCTACCTAGTCATCCTGCTAACATCAACGCCATGTCACTGTATGGCCTACTTAGTTCGCAGCCCAATTAACCTTGCAAGTTGACTTTTTAGTTGTTTGACAAAAATTTCAAAATGTGATAAATTTCACATACAGTGTTTGATTGAGGTTATTCAAGCATCATTGGAATCATAATGATGATATATACGATTAGGCACCGATTTTGAGTGATTTTGTGCACTTTTATTTTTGGTCATATTTTTTATGTCCTGGATCATTCCTCCACACTAGAAGCTTTTGGACCACCAAAATCTATTTTTAATCAGCATGTAAGTGAGGGTAAATATCCCTCACTTTCCCTATCTCAATCCACCTTGCTTTACTTGGATTGGTAACTTTGAGCCCCACTCAGAGATACTCCACATTGCCTCTACTGAAGTCCTAATTCTTCTATCAAGAATTGAGTCTTCCTGCAACTCATCTAAATATTTAGGAGAAAAATTGTCAATAGATGGAATCTGATTATTGTCTTCATGATCATCGATCATTGGAGGCTCGTAAAATCTCATGTTTTCCACATTCACAATAGAACAAATTTTCATGTGAGGTGGAAATTCTAATAAAAAAACATTGTTACCAATCTTCTCCAATATTTTGAAAGGACCATATCTGTTTGGCTTGAGATTTTTACCTTCACCTTGAAGGATTTCCTTGCTAATATACAACCAAACTTGATCCCCCACTTGGAAATCATAATCAAATAAAATCTTGTCATGCCTTTATTTGTACTTTGTTATGCTTTTCTCAAGTTGCTCTTGTACTCTTTAATGCACTAGATGAATTTTTTCAATGAAATGTTTGGCTTTGTCCACATCGATATGTCCATGTACTGTAATATATTCACCAAAGATCAAATCTAAAGGAGACTTTGGAAAATAACCCAAAGAAGCTTCAAATGGAGATACTTACGTAGATGAGTGCTTGGCACGATTATAGGCATGTTGAATGTAATACAAATTCTCATCCCAAGGTTTAGGATGGTTACTATATAATCCATGAAGGAGATGCACTATTGTTCTGTTTACCACTTCCATTTAACCATTGGTTTATGGATGAAATGTTGTGTTCTTCTTCAATTTTGTGTCCATGAGTTCCCATAAAATTGACCAAAAATTCTCGACAAATTGACAATCTTGATAAAAAATAATAGAAGTGGGCAACCCAAAGTGAACCCATAAATTTTGGAAGAACATCTTTGTGGTTTGTTCAAATGTAATTTGTTTCTTACATGGCATCAACACATGAATTTTTCTAAAACAATCCACAACAACATATAGATAATCATGACCTATCATAGACATTGGTAGGCCCCCTACAAAATACATATAAATACTTTCCCAAGGATGAGAAGGAATAGGAAATGGAATATGGAAACCAAATTTCCTATTGCTAAGCTTGCTAGTAGCACACATGGAACATCGCTTTACATATCTTGTAACAATTTCATTCATGCGAGGCCAATAATGATACCTCTGAATCTACGCAACTATTTTGCCTACACTGAAGTCACCGGCAATAAGTTAAGTGTGGGAGTCCCTTATGACATTGACTATTTCACCCTATGGAATAAATAACTTTGCAAGATGATAAAAACAAATTGTTATGAACATGATAATCCAACTCTTCAACGTGATTTCCTTGAATCAAAGTTGCATAAACATCTTTAAAGTCATCATCTTGAACATGTTGTTCAATATGACTTTCATGCATGATTGAGTTATGCTTAAGAATGAAATATGCATTAACAATAGGCCTTGATAACATATCAAAGATTTTGTTGTATATACCTTTCTTGTACCTAATTACCAAATGAAATTGCTTTAGGAATCCCAACCACCTGAAATATCTAGATTTTTGTAGCTTGGTTTGTGATTGTAAATATTGAAAATGTTCATGGTCAGTATGAATAATCGCTTCTTTACCCATCAAATAGTGCTTCCATTTCTTCATTCTTCGTACCAAAGAATACAAATCTTTATCATAAGTTGGATAGTTAATTACTGCATTGGTATATTTTTCATAATGATAACAAATAGGCTTACCATGTTGCATTAAAACTGCTCCCATGGCATAATCATTTGCTTCGGTTTGAATATGAAATGGTTTTTTAAGATCTGGTAGTGCTAGAACGGGTGTTATATTTAGTTTCTCTTTCAAAGTGTCGCATTATTTATGTTACTTTCCTCCCTACTAAAAGACCTATTTCACACTTGTCAAAGCATGTAATGGTGCTGCAATGAGTAAGAAGTTAGCTATAAATTTTCTAGAATATTGGGTTGCTCCAAAAAAGATCCTAACTTCTGTTACATTGTTGTGTTTAGGCCAATTCACAATGACTTCAACCTTTGAGGGATCAATCTTCAATTCACCCACTCCTACAATATGGCACAAATAAACCAAAGAAATTTTCCCAAATTCACACTTAAACATCTTCAAATACAATTTCTCTTTTTCCATGACATCTAAAACTTGTTTCACAGGCTTGACATGCTCTTCACGAGTCTTACTGAAAATCAAAATATCATCTAAGTAGACTAAGACAAAATCATCAAGGAATGGTATCAACACATCATTCATAACTATTATGAATGTTGTAGGTGCATTGCAAAGCACAAATGAGATAACTAACCATTCAAAAAAACCTTGTTTGGTCTTGAAATAATTTTTCCAAATATCATCTTCAACAATTTTTATCTAATGATAACCGCTTCTCAAATCTAACTTGGTGAAGTAAACAACATCCTTTAATTGATCTATAAAATCATCAATGCGAGGAAGAGGATAGAGATTCTTTACTGTGATCTTGTTCAAAGCTCTAAAATCCACACACATGTGCCATGTACCATGCTTCTTCGAAACCAAGATAATATGGTACCCACAAGGAGATGTGTTAGGCCTGATGACCCTTTTTTAAGTAGCTCTTAAATTTTCTTCTTAATCTCTACATTCTCCAAAACTAACATTCTATACATGCTAATATTTGGAACTGGTGCATCCCACTGCAAATGAATCTCATGTTGGATTCCTCTTTTAGGAGGAAACCCTTCAGATTCCTACAACATATGGTCATAAGTGTTAACAACTTCAACCAAATCATGCTTGAGTTTAGAATCACATCTTGTGAAAGCTTCAGATTCAGCAGTATCTTTAGCTTTAATCATCAACAACACAAAATTCTTACTAGCATTTACAAGCCTTTTCATCTTACCAACACTTACAAGAGAAAAGTTCATCTTCTTCTGATTTTATTTAACAATATACTCAACTCCATCTTAAAAAACATAATATTTGTTCTCATGACAATATAATATGGATTTTCAATCATACAAGTATGGACTCCCTAAAACAACTCCACGTATGTCAAGCAGTACAAAATCAAGTTCTACCTCATCAATAAAGTTTGAAGTGATGGTGAATTTGAGTTTATACTTTCTTGTCACTTGCAATTTGGCATCATCACATACCCCACCCAAAGGGTGAGGTTTAGGATGAGGTGTAGCTTCTAAGTTTAGTTTCTTAACAATAGCTTCAGAAATAAGGTTGACTTGGGATCCACTATCAAACAAGGTATCAACTTTTGTATGTTTTGTAATGACCCTGATATGGAAAAGCTCAATTATTTCTTTATCATTTTGAGGCTCAATAGGCTTACTAGAAGAACTAGTACTTGAATTAGAAGTTTTACCTTTCATTCCCATGGCTGTGATTTTGGTTTCACTGGCTAAATCAGATCGTAGATCTTATTGAGTTGTTGCAACAATATCTTGTCTCCCCTTGTTATTGAACTTCTTTGGTATCATTTCTAGGTGTAGTTTAAAACAATGGTCTTCATCATGGTCTTCTTTTGAACAATGATTATAGGTAAGTTTCTCTCCTTTATCTCCAGATTTGGATGGTTTCTTGCTAGTCTCTTGAGGAACATTCTTTCCTTTTGATTATAAATTATGAGTTTCCTGAACACATACTTCAACTAGATTGGTGGGATTAAACATAAGTATAGTATGCCTCAAATAACTATGTAATCTTCCTATGTATTTAAGAAGAGTGTCTTGTCAAGGAAAATCAACACCCAAGATTAAATCTCTTCTTATAAATTCTTGTGTGTAACTTTGGACAGTCTGACCTTTAGCTTGTCTAAAATTTTTCCAATCCATAATTTTGTTTTGCATGTAAGCTAATGGATGAACTTCATTCTTAATGCAACTATAAAATCATTCCAAGAAGAGATAATTTTATCACTTTTCTTCAAATCATCTTGAGTTCTAGCCTCCCACCAGATGAGGATTGCACTTTCCAAATGAAGAGAAGTAAGTTGGATCTTTGTAACATCATCCTTAATCTTTTGAATCATGCAATAGACTTCAATTTGATGAACCTAATTATCCAAATTTTCAGCATTTACTTCCCCATTGTACATAGACAATTCAAACTTGACATCAAGCTTAAGCAAAGGAGACTTAGCATGTCCTTTTGGATATCTAGGAGGAGTATGTCTAGGTGTTGAAGGATGTGAAGAAGGAGGTAAGGATGGAGGTGAAGATGGAGGTGAAGGAGGAGGTGGAGGTGGAGGCTTGCTCCCATCACCACCATTACCTTTTGTTGATTATAACTTTCTCCTTGCAACCTTACTATCCTTTCATTGTACAACACTTTCACCATCTCAAACATATCATAGAAAGCCTTTCTAAAATCTCTCTCATCCTCAGACATCAACTCTTGTCCTTCTTCATGTGCCATGACTAGTGGATTTTTTGGAGTTTGTGACCTCCTTGAACCAATTTGAGGGTTTGGTTCTTCAAGCACTCCTTCTCCTCTTCTCAACTTAGACCTTGTAATCATTCAAAAACACTTGCAAAAAATGTCAAACCTTCAAAACAACCATGCTCTGATACCAAATTGATCTAAAATTAAAAATTTAAGGTTTCTTGAAAAAATTTGCAAGCTAGTTTATGTCTTGTGGGCAATGGATCGAAATTGCAAAATCACATAAACTTAATAATTTTAGTTAAGTTTTGTAGATATAACTAGAGAAAAATAGACAACATGCAACATCACAAAACAACAATTTGATGATGGAGTTCACCCCTCTTGGGCTATGTCTCCGAGTCCAACTTCCAATGTTGGCCCTTTATATTATATGCTCAAAATGTAAATTACATCAACATACAATGCTCAAATCAAAAAAATAATGGTTCTATTGTGTTTAGAACACCCAAAAACCCTTGTGCAGGCTCTTCTTGGGCTAAAAAAGGTTGAAAATTGGCCAAGTTAGGTCTCCTTCTCCATTTCTCTTCTATCTGTCTGTTATGAAACCAGCTCAAGAAAAATATAGAAAAGATAGATCAATGCCTTAGAATTCAGCCTCTTCGAGGGGGCAACCTCCTTTACATTACATAAATGAACAATTCTTGGATGATACAAATGAAAAAACCTCCTTTCTATATATAGGAGTCTAAGGGGTCATAACATAATCAGAGCCGACATAACAATAATAATGTAAGGGCACAATAATAACAATAGTGGGCTTTTATGGGGCACAATAGTAACAATATGGGCACTACATGGGTACATCAATATAATAAGTGGGTTGTACTAATAACAATAAGGGGTTACACTATTAGTATAGGGGCCTAACATGCCCCTCTCCTTCAAAAAGTGTTGTCCTCAATGCTTGAGTAGTTCTTGATGCTTCTGTATAAAATTCTTGTCCTCGCATGTGGAATCTTCAGCGGGTAAGTTCTTCCACTTGATGAGATACTTTAAATTGATCGTTTTCATAGCTGTCAGGTTCTTGTTTCTATGACTGCTCCAGGTTCCAATATGATTTTTCCTTCCTCTTCAATTTCTGGAAATATTGTTTGAATTGGGATCTTTTGCAACTTTTGAATAAGTGGCCATACTTCTTCGTCCTTCTTCCATTCATCCCTTGCTTCGTTTATCCAATCTGGTTGGATAATAGAAATAGCACAAAGCAATGCTTCCACATCCTCATCCTTGAAGAGTCTTCCCATTCGGCAAGGTCGCCATTTTTTAAGTGCATGTAGTATTGCCAACATTTCCTTCTCATAAATAGCTTGCTTGAGATGTAGCAGTAAAAATACCCAATCACCTACATCAAAACAATTTTCACTACGATGTTGATCTACCTGTTGTTTCATTTGATTTTGCACCGAAGTTGGCTTATCCTTTAAATGTTGGAGAACTTGTTGTTGATGCTCAATGTGATCTTTCATTGCTTGAACCTTTTTCTTCTTGATATGTCCTTCTATCTCTAGAGTTTGAGGAGTGGTAATTTCTTCCAATCCTTTACAAGATATGGTTGGATTCATTTCTTGATGCTCGATGTGATCTTTCACTTCTTGAACATTTTTCTTCTTGATATGCCCTTCTATCTTGATAGTTTGAGGAGTGGTAATTCCGACCAATGAATTACAAGATATGGTTGGATTCATTTCTTCTTTCTCGATGTGATCTTTCACTTCTTGCACATTTTTCTTCTTGATATGTCCTTCTATCTTGAGAGTTTGAGGAGTGGTAATTCTTGCCAATGCTTTACAAGATATGGTCTGATTCATTTCTTCTTTCTCTGGGGTGGGGTCTTGGCGTATATCTTCTTCTTTTGATGTTCATGATCCTTTTCTTCCTCCTCTTGATATTCTATGTAAAATAATTTGTTCTCAGCACACTTATGACCTTTATTGCATTTGCTATCACAATTGTAACAAAGCCATTTTTCTCTTTTTTCTTCCAATTGTTGTGGTGTAACCCTTGTAGGTTGTGGAAGGCTAGGAGAAAAATCACTTCCATCTTTATAGTTGTGAGGGGTATGCTTCCTGGTTTCCATAATTTTGCTTTCCACTATGTCATAAAGCCCTTTTACTCTTTCCAATTGTTGTGGTGTTTCTCTAAAGAAGGTGTTGCTCTTTGTATCCTCATAATGTGCTATCATTTCCTCTGTGAAAATTGACCATGTAACAAGTTGTTTATGAGAACAAAGCCCTTCATACCATAAAAATTGATCCGGTTCTAAATATGAAGATGAAATACATACCTTTTGTAACAGTGGTACACCATGTAGATCAAAATATTGCTCCATCTGAAGTATCCAATTTATCGGATCCTTGCCATCAAACTTCCTCATCTTGCTTTTTCTTGATTTTAGGAGCTCGATCTTGAAACGACTGTAAATCTGTACTTTCAAATCTTTAAGTTCTAAAATTGAGACCTGTAGTAGCCCTCTGTGTCCTCTTTCCAATGCCACCAGTCTGACCCCAATTGGATTCTCCAATGACGAGTTATGCCAAATCTCCCACAGTGACCTGATTATAGACTAATTCAGTAGAGCGAACTTGTACGACATTCCACGAGTCACTATTTTGACCTTTGGGTCTGAAAAATATATACAAGAAACTACACTCCGTACTCTTTCTGTAAATTCTTACAAAATTTCAATCCGATGCTCAAAGAGAAAGTTATGACGATTTTCCCTAGGTCACCTATTTGGAATGTAATTCAGGAGTTTGCAAAAATACCAACTTCCTCAGATCATATCTCCGCAAATATAGCACGAACAGCTCTGAAATTCGGACCCGAGGTTCAGCGCAATTTATTCTCAAATGGGTTTTTTTGCAACTTCTAAAACGTCGCAAAAAAAAAGTTATAGCGAAAATGCCACGATGACCTGTTTGGAGCAGCGAAAACCTAGAATCCAAAGCTCTAATACCAAATGTTATGAAACCAGCTCAAGAAAAAGATAGAAAAGATAGATCAACGCCTTAGAATTTAGCCTCTTCGAGGGGGAAACCTCATTTACATTACATAAATGAACAATTCTTGGATGATACAAATGAAAAGACCTTCTTTCTATATATAGGAGTCTAAGGGGTCATAACATAATCAGAGCTGACATAACAATAATAATGTAAGGGCACAATAATAACAATAGTGGGCTTCTATGGGGCACAATAGTAACAATATGGGCACTACATGGGTACATCAATATAATAAGTGGGTTGTACTAATAACAATAAGGGGTTACACTAGTAGTATAGGGGCCTAACACTGTCATGCAAATTCACAAAACTGGCAAAACTAGAAATGCTTTCCTCCTTTAGTAGAACCACTAGGAAACAAATCTTCGTGGGCACAACAAAAAAATTCACTAAAAATGGTGTGTTTTGTCGAACAGTTAGTTTGGCTCCTATGCCCTAACCTCTGCCCTTTTCACAGTCACGTGGCAGTTAGTGTGGTCAGGAAACTCTGCACTTGGTCATATGCAGTGGTAAATAGGACCATAGGCTGGGAACCACACTTCAACCCTCTCCAAAAGCCTTGCAAGTGGTAATGCTATTGGGTATGCGATCAGGGGTTGGGATAACTGCCCGCCCTCTCCACCTCCTCCATATGCCAAAGTCATGTGGCATAACATATGATCCGTGGCTAGGGCTTCCCACCCTGCCCCTCTCACCTAGAACTATAGTCGTATGATGTGTGATATGAGCCAGGGCAAGGCCATGTGCCCCGTCCCTTCCGCCAACTCGACAACTGCTTCAATTTAAATATAAATTCGCCACTATAAATGTTAAGAACCACTACGTGGTGTAATAGTATGCTTGTTGGTTATCTTGCCAGAGGTCATGGGTTCAAACCCCACTGGGTCAGTCGGCCAACCCAACAATATTTTTCACAAATCCTAAGAACCATGTGGCACCCTCCCCTTGGGCCACATGGCACCTCCTAAGTGTCTATACCAAAATCAAACAACCAATAAAATTCTACCACCCAAAGTTGTATGACCTGCTACGTGCCAACATAGGACTAGCTTGTCTGACCATCGTACCTTCCCAGTAAGCTTGATGATGTTAGAGCCACATCACCATACGACTTGCCCAATCAATAGTCCAATCGACCCTATAAGTTGAATTTTTAGCTGTTTGCAAAAAACTTCAGAACAATCATTTTCACATATGGTGTCAGATTGAGGTGATTCAAGCATTGCTAGAATCAGAATGAGGAGATCTATGATTTGGCATCGATTTCAAGTGATTCCAAACATTTCTATTTTTTAGCATATTTTTTATCCCCTAGCTCAATTACAGGTTTTGAAACTATGTATATCCTCAAAATATGTGCTCTCAAACCCTAGGTGCAGTGCAAGGGATTTGCATGATGAAGAATTAACCAAACAAGAAATTTTAATCTGATCAGAAATGCTATCTTAAAAACTATGAAAATATGGATCCAACTTAGTTTGGAGATCATAGCAGGATTATGAGAACCTGACATAACCATCAACACGGGCTGAAGTGCCTCGACTTCCTAATAGATATCTGAACTTTCTAATGGTGGATCATCAGATTTGGGTGGCTTACAAAAATAAACAGGTAGTATGCACGACTATCATCTGATGTATCAATGAAAGTACTGTTAATTCCATGGGTTTGATCAGACTCAAGATTAAACATATCAAATTCTTGATGGATGGAAAATTGAGATGCATTAGTTGGAAAACTCTCTTTATCATTTAGAATTGTAACATCTTCCTCCCAACATATGAAATATTTACATTTGAACAAATCATGAGTAATAAATTTAAGCTTTTCATCCTCTTAACGTAAGACCACGCCATCTTGTACTTGATTGTGACCATGACCAACCAGATAAAGATATAATTTATTTAGAGAGACTATTGGTATAACAAGCTTATCGCACATATTTGTGGACAATGAGTAGTGTGCTAGAGGTGAGGAAGGATGAAAAGAATCAGGTGGAGAAGCATCAATTGTAACTAAATCATATTAAGCTTGTGAGAACAATGGATAAACATGCATGTTATACCCCATGAGATTATTTTCATCATCATAATGATCAAAGATAGGCATACCAATGTAAAATTTAGATTGATCTTGGTTTTCCTCAATATGGTATACCAAATATTCAAAAGCCTGACAATTTGTTTCTTCAAATTTGATATCTAAAGATGTAAGTCTTGAATAAATTTTAGAATCATTTTGAATTGAAAGAGAATCCCATTACATAAATGAAGAGACCAAACTATGAGAAGAAGATTCGAAATCGATACTGTACAAATCTAAATCCTTAGAAAAAAGAAAACTATTATCCGATGTACTTGTATATCCATCACCACATGTGTTAATGGAAACAAGGATGTCATGGTGATGGTTTTCTAAAGTCTCAACTTGAATGAAGGATATGGAATCATTTGACAGGTTATCAATATTGCAAGATCAGTGACCAGTCAAAAATGCAAGATTGTCATCCTAGAAGAAGGAAGAAAGATGAAACATATATTCACTGTTTTTCTCCTATACCTGTGAAATGCAACTACCTTGTATATGATCATTGGTTGAAACAAGAGGTTGAACATCGTTAAAAGTTGAAGTAGATTTCAAACAGATCATGAAACAAGGAATCATGAAACGTAGATGGTAGAGGTTGCTCAATGTAATTTCTAAACCATTCCAAGTTCTTGTCAATAGGATCTGAATCATGGGAAATGGGTGGAGGTTGAATGGATGGATCAACAATTCGATTTTCATATTTCCCAACTTTAACATCATCACCAGGAGGCACCCTATTGGAAAAGGAGTAGGACAAGGAAAAATAGTAGGTTCCTCCTCACAAATTTGGGGTGTCTCATGATCAGCATAAGTTGGGAGAGAAACATCATCTGAGGGTTTAGATTCAAAATATTTCAAGGAGAAGAATCAAGCTCTAAAACTTTTCACTGATAAAATCTGAATCAATCACTCCCTTGGGAAATTCATAGCAAAGGTGAAGAAATCATTTACGAAAATCCTCTATAGATTCACCAAATTTCATTATGAGCAGATCAATCCTATTACATACATTTTGACAGTCATACCTGTCAAATGCTTGGTGAAGATCATTGAGAAATTGATCGAATGAATGAATGGAAGTGGATGGTAAATTCTGACACCACTTCTTAACTCAACCTTCAAGAGTGAGGGTGAATAATATACAAACAACATATTCATAATCAATTTCATGAGACTTACAAAACCAATAAAATCAGATATATATTTGGCTGTGAATGTACCACCCTAACCATCAAACCTGAATTGAGACAAGTCATCAAACTATTCTACGAAGATGAAAATTTTACTAGGATATAGGTTAGAAAAATGTTCCAAGATTATAATTTGGGAAAGAGCCATTTAAGATGAGAGATTGAAAACATACTCAATGGGTATAGCTTGTCATTTGTCCCTCCTTCTAGCACCAACTATTGATGATGCTGGAAATTCATCAAGTAAGGGGGTCTCCCCAATCTGAAGTATCGATTAGACCTTGCACCATTAGGAGTAGGATCCCCAACTAGAAATACGGAAGGTTGCCATTATCTTTAGGGTTTTCCTTGTCTTCCATTATTAACATAAGAGGTTATACAAATATTCTTTGAAGCAAGCAAGTTGACACTATGAGACATACAATTGCAATGTATACAAGTTACTTTCACAACATGGAGAAAGAGGGTGAGCCTTTAGAAGAAAATTAATAGTACAATCCTAAAAGAGACACACAAGAGCATAAGAGGATCGTAAGTTAGTCTGCAAACTAGTTCAAAAGCCAACCATGATCATAAAACCAAATACAACACACCTTCAACACGATAAGTACCAAAGCCATCGAAAATATATTCATGATACATGCATCAAATGTGTTGCCTCATCAAGCTTCATATATTAAGTGGAAGTTCCAAGATATACAAGTACAATGATTCTCCAAAGAAATATCTTCTCTCCTATGCCAATGCTAAAGAAGCCAAGGTGAAAGTACAAGTCCCCCAAAAGTCCCTTTACTTGAGTTGTGAAGGTGTATTTAGAAAAAATGAGGTGACTCTCCATCGCCCATGTGACTCTTTACCTCCCTCATGACTCTAGAGCTTCTATATTGACCTTTCAAATTATTACATGACCTTTGAGCTTCTATATGACTTTAAAACTCAAACGTGGCTCTTCATATTCCACGTGGGACCCTTAGTCTTCCACATATTTTTACATTTTCTCATTTTGGGAAATTATACAATTAATTTCCACGAATGATGTGGCAAGACATTATTACACATGTGATTCTTGACAATGATGACATTAAAATTCATGATGATGTGACATTTCCAAGATACTCCTTTTGTTTCTTTATTTGAATCTTCATGATGAATATTGCATGTGTTTCATATTCATCCTCCAAGGCGCTAAATTATATGAATCCTCATGCGATCTAGATCTTTTATATTTTGTCATAAGCTAGTGTCCTTTCATCTTCTTGCTCGATGACTTCTTCATGGTTTCAACTTCACAAGTGTCTTATCGTATGATCTCCTTCTCTTCCTCTCCGAGCATCACCCTATCATGTCAAGATCTAGTACTTGCAAGTGGAATCCACTCATGACAAGATGACATCATTCTGGAAATCTCCTAGTCTAGTTTGCTTCATGAAAATGATTGATTGAGTTGGGACTAGGTGTTAGACTGCGAGACGGGCTCAGGGATACACAGTTGTGCAGCTCAAAAGGTAAAGAGCAAGGACTGAGGCTTGAGACTACGTAGTGTGCAATTGAAGAATCTCAGGGCAGGGTGATTGCGCAGTTGAGGGGCTTAAGGAGGCATTATTAAGGCTTGAAATTTCCCACTGCATAGTTATGGAGAGATAGAGGCCTAAGGATTTTTCAGTTGCACAATTCAAGGAATCAAGCTAGAAGCTTGAGGCTTGAAATTGTGTAGTGCATAGAAGGAGCTGATTGGGAGGCTGATCTTATAGTTTCGGAGCTCAAGGGGCCAAGGTTGAGTATAAATATTGTGCAGTGAATAGTTCTGAAAGGAAGTAACTATTCATTGTGCAGTTCTAAGAGGCAAGGGTTGAGGTTGAGGGTTGAGACTATGTAATGCATAGTTAAGGAGGGTTGGGTGAAGGACTACTACTCGAGCAAGAAGTTTTCATAATTTGGCTAAGTGTGGGATCAGCGAGGTCAAAGTGAGAAAGGAAAATACTTGAACATGATCACATACTCAGAACAATCGACAAAAATAATGATCACTTAGAATGCATGAACAACATAATACCCTAAATGCAACGACCATATGAAAACTTCCTCCAAGTCCGACACTTTAGATACACTTTATGACGACAGTGATGACACTTTTGCAATATTGCATAAAACTTTGGGAATGAGCATTACACATGTCTATATGATAAAAATGACTCACTGGCACCAAATTTAACCCTTGAAATGAACCATAACTACTCTTATGTGATATACAACACTTCCCATGCCAAAAGACGACATTTGTGATGGTAAGAGAAAAGTGCAGATTACACTTGCAAAATGGGAATGACATTGAAAGCGATACATTATGGAGTAAAGATAACATGAAAATGACACTTATTAAAATGAATTCAAGCGAAACTTGTGAAAGAGAAGGTGTGCTAAAGTGACAATTGGAAAAACTCACTGGAATAGAAGTATAATTGCAACCAAAAGTGAGAGACTTCCAATTGAAAGTATTCACTGATTTTCGTCATAGGTTGAACATTGCATAAGCACTATCTTGATCGATTGTGCAATGTTTGTTCAAGCTTGCGTAAAATAATGTGCTCATGAACTTGTTACAAACTGAACATGTGTATGCAAGTGAGTTCAAAACTCAAAAACCGAGAAGAAGATTTAAACTCTCAACATAACACGCATTGATCATGAAGTGAATAGATCATTAGAACCTCAGTAGGCTCCAAAATTCATGTGTAGGAAAATTTTTGGAGGGTTTTGATCTCAGCGTCAATAGATTCTAAAATGATTGAACTTCTATCCTTGTCCTCCTATAGGCCTCTTTCAAAAAACCTATTTCTTCCATCTCTAATTTTGCAACTAAGGCTATCAAATCCTCTTCTCTCAATCCTTCCATTCAAAAGGTTCTAATCCCCCTTAACCCGCAAGCCGCCAAAATTTATGATTTACCCAAAATACATAAAAAATATTTCCCCTTGAGACCCATTGTTAGTGCCATAGGTTCTCCTACCCATGCCCTATCTCATTACCTTCCACAGAAGCTCCAACCCTTCTCTGGTCAAACCTCGTCATTTATCAAAGATTCCAATGATTTCATTAATATGACCAAACACCTTTAACTTGATGAAGCCATTGACATCATTTCTAACCTTGTGGACTCTAGAATCCTTAACCTTATCAAAATTTTCCTTTCCTCCACCTTCTTTTCCTATAAAATTGTATGCAATGAACAAACCAAAGGAAATGCTATGGGATTATCCCTCTCCACAATGGTTGCCAACTTTTTCATGGAATCCTTCAAGTCTTGTGTCATGGAAAAATTTCATTTAAAACCTAAATGTTGGAAATGATTCATGGATGACACCTTTGTTGTATGGCCCCATGGCATCCTTGCATTACATTTCTTTTTGGTCCACCTTAACTAAATCTCTCCCCATATTTAGTTCACCATGGAAATGGAAGTTGACAACTCAGTTCCATTTCATAATGTCCTTGTCTCCAAGTGTCCTAATGAATCTCTATCCTTTCAGGTCTATTGGGAAAATACTCATACCAATGAATACCTTCATGCCCAATCCCATCACCACCCTACTCAAAAAACTGTTGTTCTTAAGACTTTAGTGACTTGTGTCATTCAGATCTTTGATCCCCGGCACTTGGACAAAGAACGTGTCTCCTGACCAAAGCCCTCCAATCCAATGGCTATTCCTCCTCCCTCATTAGGAAAGATTTCCACTCTTCCCTCCATCCCAAACTCAAATCTATTCCTCCCCCCCTTAACAAAAGCAACCCTTCCTTATGTCCAAGGCATTACTGACCATATTTCCAGAATCTTATGGAAGAAAAACATCCAAACCTCCTTCAAACCCTAGACCACCCTTAGGAAACTCTTTAGGTCTTCCAAATACAAATTTGATCCCATGCTTGGCCTTGGTGTCTATGAGATTCCTTGCTCCTATGGCAAGTCTTACATAGGCCAAATAGGTAGATCATTTAAGGCATGTATCAAGGAGCACATGACTGACAACATCCATAACTGACTATCAAAATCAGCCATTGCTAAGCATTCTCACAACACCAAACATCTCATTTTCTTTGATAAAGTGAGAATCCTTGCCTCCTCTCCCTTCCACACCACCCTAACAATTTTGATCGAGAAGATGGTTTTAAGTTTAGTCAATCTTTGTGTCCCACCATCCAATGTCTTTCTCGCAAGCATTCCTTTCAATTTACCCAACTATAAGCTATTCCTTGGATCCATTTCATGCTTCCCCTTCTTCTTTTCACCCCCTTTTTCCTTTTCTTCCAGGCTATTAGCCCCATCCCCCTCCCTTCTTTACTTTTTTATCATAATATTTTTAGTAATAATAATTTATCTGAAGTTCCTAGTTATTTTTATTATTATTATCATTTATTACCAATAATATCTTAATCAAGTTCAATTTTAATAATAATATTAACAACATTGTTTAATTCTATATTAATATTTTAATGGTTGAGATTATTGATATTAATCAATTATTATTATTATTAACTCTTTATTTGAGCAAAAAATAAGTCTTAATAATATAAATATTTTAATTATTATCATTTTAATTAATAACTTTAATTTTAATATAATAATAATAATAAAATAAATATTTTAATAATTATAATATTAATTATTCTAATACTATATAGCTATAATATTAATATTAATATAATCGTAATTATCCTTCCTAAATTAATCTTGTTATTCACATTATTATTTTGATAATAATAATAGTTATACACATTTTTACCTTAATCAATTATTTAATTATTAGTTATTTAATTATTAATATTATTAATAATTGGTCTTATTAGCTATTTAATAATTTATCAATTATTAATAAGTCATTTTTAATTAGTTATAAGTCCTATAAATTATTTAATATTAATATTTCAATAGGTTAATAATTATTAATAATTCATTTTAATTATTATAAAAAATTTAATAGTTAATTAATAGTGATCGATCTTATTAGTTATTTAATATTAATAGTTTAATATTTTATTAATTATAATTCAACTTTTTATTCATATATTAATAATTAACAATTGATTATTCTTCATCACTTTATCTTTTATTGAGCCAAGAGGCTCATTCTACAACCCAGTATGAAGGGATGTGTAAGTTTGTCCCAAATCCAAGGGTTTCAACCCTCCAAAACTAACTCAAATGCAGATCAATGGTAAACTTCTCATTAACAAAAAATAATAGTCTCATACATCATATGAAAGTTAAGAATAACAATGTCAAGCACTAGGCTCAGTAGCTACTCTTAGTTGCAACAAAATCTGAATCCTAATGAGCCTTTCAGTAGGTTTACTTATACAAAAATGATTGAGGGGCAACTTCCTTGAAAGGAGGAATGCTCCCCTCCAAAATCTCGAGATTTGTGGATCTGGTTCCCTTTGTCCTTGTCATTCACTTGGAGTTCCTCGGCTGCTAGTGAATTCGAGTTATTGGAGAGGATTCTGTGATCTCAAGCCGAGTTAGGGAGTTAATGAGGTGGACATCCTCCCTATATTATCTCTAGGTGTCTCCATCAAGCCCTTGCATGGTAAATATATCCAAAAATGCTTCTTTGGCTTGCATATTAATCACATTAGGCCATACAATATGACAAGCACCTTTTAATCTTCGTACTAAGCATATTATGGCTAAAAATGTGAATTAATGTGAGAAAAATGAGATTTTAAGGGTTGGAGGATAGCACAATGAACTCCAAAAGATACTTACTGATGGGACCCATCACCCCCCTTAACGAAAGTAACCCTTCCTTATGTCCAAGGCATTAAGCATATTTCTAGAATATTATGGAAGAAAAACATCCAAACCTCCTTCAAATGCCATACCACCCTTAGGAAACTCTTTAAGTGTTCCAAAGACAAATTTGATCCCATGCTTGGCCCTAGTGTCTATAAGATTCCTTGCTCATATGGCTAGTCTTACATAGGCTAAACAGGTAGATCATTTCAGGCTTGTATCAAGGAGCACATGGTTGACAACATCCATAATTGAGTATCAAAATCAGTTATTTCTAAGAACTCTCACACCACCAAACATCTCATTTTATTTGATAAAGTGAGAATCCTTGCCTCCTCTCCCTTCCATACCACTCATCCAATCGAGGAATCCATTGAAATTGAAGATAACCCTAACAATTTTAATCGAGAGGATGATTTTAAGCTTAGTTCATCTTGGTGTCCCACCATCCAATCTCTTTCTGGCAAGCATTCCTTTCAATTTACCACCTTTTTCCTTTTCTTCTAGGTTATTACCCCATCACCTCCCTTCTTTACTTTTTATCATAATATTTTTAGTAATAATAATTTATTTTAAGTTCTGTTGAAAGACTCAAAAATCGTTGCTTACAACATGGGGGAAAACCACCCCGGCCGGACCTTGGTTGGTATCTCCTTTTCCGTTTGGTGTAGTGGCTCCAACTGGGGATAATGGGACCAGTTTCCCAATATAAATTATGATAGTGTTGATGGGGTGATATATGATAGTTCGAAGGAATGTTTAAGCTAAAAGTAATCTAATCTAAACTAATAATCACATGCATATATCCTAATTTAAACATTATCTAGCTATGACTATACCCGATAATAAAATTGAAACATGCAATCTACATTAATGTCCTAAAGCAATTGGTAATAAAGATTATTCAACTACAATAAGAAGTGAAATCGTTTTAACAATAATCGTTTCGGATAAATAGTTAGTTGAAATGATTGTGAAAGATATATCGCATAAGAAATTATTCATATATTCAGCATAAAATTTAGGCCATCACCATACAAAAGTGCAATAATGCTAACCAAGCTTTAAACTTTCATACATAAACAATTTGAAGAAAAATTATTGCTTAATACATAAATAAAACAAAATTACAAGATAAAAATACCATTTGTAATAAGTTATGCTCATGTGTTTCAGCAATATAGACCTACTTCCAATCAATCCAACACCATCTAAGAGTACAAAAGTGCAATTTCAATAGAATATTCCAGATAAGATGAAAATAAATCCTATACCATTCATTTCACCAGAAGTTCCTCAAAGGGACAAAAGTGCATGTTTTGAAGATTGTTTCTGATAAAAATTTTGGACCCCTCTCTAAATACATGAGAGGGGTTTAAATACTAAATTATAAATCTAAAAATAGATTATTACAAATATAGTTGAGGATGTTTAAACAACCTTCCTCAAATTATGCAAAACAAAACAAAAATAGAGATAAAACATGGTGACTAACTCCTTTGCGTTTGATCTTTGAGATCGCAGATGTCTGTCATTAGTTTGAGCTGTGTTGGTCGGCCGATTGTAGATTTCAACTACCCAGTGAACATGACATCAGTCAGTGCTGGCACCATTTTCTGCATGGAAGAGGTTAGGCATCGCAAGGTCATCCACTAGTTGTAAGGTTTAACTAAATATTGCCAGTATGCTTCCCAGTTTAACCTGGTCATTTGCCTAATTGCTTCCTCTTTTTCCCTATTATTTGCCTCCACTGTTGTTCGAGCTATTTGACATTCAGAAGAAAACATGGTAAAGAATGCGGCACCAGGTTTGCGCTATGTAAATTTTCATTGATGTTTTCAATAACACTGTTTGTTGTTGCTGCTACGACTGTTGTTGCCTTTTCTACTTGTCTAAGCTGAGAATCCTAGTCTGCAAATAGAATTTCTTTATGTGACTCCTCCAGTATAGGCAAATCGGCCTTCCTCCCATCCTCTGAATTCTTCCAGGTGATGAAGTCAAAAACTATTTTCAAGACTTCATCATATTCGAGTCTCATGTCAACGACTTGACTCGTTAACTTGTCACTAGTCTCGCAATAAGGACTCAACTACGAGACCTTCTAGCATAGAATTTATTTTTGGTGCATTAGATGGGAGTTAAGGCTAAGCACTTCAATTATAAACTAATCAATATTTGGATTGTCCTTATACTTATATGTTAATGCTTGTATCTGCGCTTCCTTTTCTGCTAAACTGGCTTGATGTTTTATTTGCATCTGCTTGAATTCTCGTTGGAGCTTGGTCATTTGCAATTCTGCTTGTTGGTTAGATTTTTCTTGCTCTAACTATTGTTCCAACAGCAAAATTTTATTTTCCTTTTCTCTGAGCAACATTTGTACCTCTGTTGCTTTATCAATAATCGTTGTAGCATAGGCTCCTACAAACTGAGACAGTCTAGTAAGGTTGTCAGATGGGTCGATGGGTGAATCTTTCTAGAAAATATCCATCGGTTCATTATCGAGAGTAGTAGCAACTGTAGCATCCAACTTCCTCTTCTTTCTTTTCCTTTTGACAACAAATTTTTGGGTTGGGCTATAGAACACATCTAAAGGAGGAATCTCCTCAATTCTCAAAACAATTTTAGAGGTAGGAGTGGCAGGAATGTGCTCTACCTCTTGAGTACTTACAGTTTTCTCTACTGTAATTTCTTGAGTTGCTTTGTGTTGTGGAGTCTGTGGCTCAGGTGCTTGTCCCTCTGTATGGAGATTTTTATTAAAATTCTCCCATTCTTTCTCTAAATCAATCACTGGGGGTTTTTTTGACTGGGTGGAGGTGGAGTGAATTTCAACCTATTTTTTAGCTAAGGTTTGCTCAGCTGCTTTTTCTGTAGATTTAGTTGTATCCTTTTCTGACTCCTTACTTTTTCTTCCCCCATTCTGTGACTGTTGCTCTGATTTCTCTGACTCCCTAGTAGACTTCTCTTGGGACTCTACTTCAGAATCATCTTTAGAATTTTCTCTGGAGCTCTCTTCTAGGCTTACGCTGGGAGTTGGCTCCCTTATTGGCTCAATCTGTAATTGGTCCAATGGGACCTTTAACAATCTCCTTTATCTGTATTCATGAAAAGTTTCAAGCTTTTATGGGTCAAAAATTAGTGATGCCATGTGCTTCACCTCTGTGAATGTCTCTTTCTGTAGGAAGACGTCATCAAATGCATCTTCCTCATGACTAAATACCTTCACTTTCACCATGGTAGTGAAGTCTTTGGCAGTGCCATTTGGGTCATACTGCCTTCCTGGGAATTTAGGTAATTTTAGAGATTGCATGATCTCTTCTTATTTGAATGCATTCCCCAGATCATGTAGTGAAAATGCTCCACACTGCAACGGAAATGTAGGCCAAATGGCCTTTTTCACTTCCTTTAATCCTTTGCTCAGCCCACCCTCACTTGTTGTCTGGTAGGCTATCTCTCTAGCCATCAATTTGTTTGGAACATAGTATGGGAGGACATGCAGTGAGGAAATGCTCCCAAATACTCTGATATATGTGAATGTTTCCTCCCCAAACCATCTGGCCACTGGGAGGATATCTACCTTGGCTTCCTTAGAAAACCTAGGGGCATCTCAGTTGTAAACCTGTTTATGGATAGGCAGCATGACTCCATGACAAATTTTGTAAAAATGCGAGTGAAACTAAGACTCCCACATGTCCTTATGATATATATGAATGGGAAGTGGATCCTTCACAGTCCACTTCCATCCCATGATAGGAAATTTTGAACCAAAAAAATTTGCATCCATCACATACGCACTCATAAAAAATGGAGGGTAAACCCTCGAAGAGATACACCTTTTCCTCCCATAATCGGTTATCACCATTGCTAAATTATCAGACAAAATTTGGCCCCAATTCATTATGGTTGCGTTTACAACTGCATCTATTAATGGCAACCATTCTAGGGAAAATTTAGTGTTATCGGTCTTGCCAAACATCCTACATATCATGGTTGCTACAAAACTATGGGGAGGAGAAATAGATGCATTAGAGTACATACCCGTTTTGTCCTTTTTGAACTTGCCTTGATTATTTGACCAGGTTTGGGTGACATCTATTGTGTCCTCATTTTCTTTGGAAAACTTCTCAAGGAATTGTTTGTTGGAGATCATTTGTGGCTCTGGTAGGCGGTACATAAGCCATAGGTTGTCTAGTGAAAAAGTCCCATAACCTCTTGGCTTCTATTCTTAAATTCTCTCTCTGAGATCTCATCTTGATCAATAATACACTTGACCATATCTATATAAGGGATTATCTTTAGGCGTGCGGCTATGCGATGCATAAATGAGCATGTCGTCTCAAAAATGGAGGCATCTAAGGAAACACGACCGTCAGTTGTGAGATTTGTTTCCAGAGGTCTTGGTTCCTCTTCTTCTAATAAATCATACATGGTTTCCCAGGTAGAGGTCCCTCCTTCTCTGCTGCATGTAGTATGTTATCTCAAAACCAGACCCTGACAGGCTGCTGACTAGGTAGACTTTAAGTAACTCTTCCAAACCTACTTTAGGCTGAGGCTTAGCCTCCTCAACCTGAGAGGGCTCTCTCACAAGATTAAAGATTTGGATAATGAATAATATGGTTAACTCTATGAAAAAAATGAACAAGTATAAGAGGTTGAAACACAATTAGAAAGTATCCATTGGGCTTATGGAGTTAGATATGCTTCAGTAGTGATAGTAAGGTTAGCTTTGCATAGAAGTCAGGGCATTCAGAATCCAACATATGTAGAACACACCAAACACATAAAAGGCCAGCACAGTTTACAAATATATGAAGGAAATTAGAGCATTGTTAGTGATTTCTAAGTAATCATACATTCATAACCCTGTAGATAATAGGAAAATAAAACACAAGACATTCATCACATCGAATTCCTTCTGAGGCCTGAGAAGCAAAGCCAATACTGTATTCCTAAAAACATAATCATCTACAATGGCACAATATGAATCTTTCACTGAAAATTTCCAACCCTTTGTAAATTACATCTTCTTCTATATATAGAGCTCTTTACATAACTTATATTCCTCCTCAAGCACGAGGGGAATTTGAATTCATCCTACTATGACACCTATTGATACTTAAAACTAACTATTAAATGCAAATGACACCTAACTAGCAGTCCTAGAGACCTAATACAACTAGGAGTGTAACTCCTTATCATGATTACAACAACCTTATCTAAGAATTTAAAGCATTCTTTGACAACTTTCAACCTCAAGAAGTCGAATTTGATGAAGCCTCCCACGTGGTCATCTGACTGCTGAAGACAAACCCTAGAAATTAGGGAACATGTTTCCCTGTTTTTAGGTTTAGGATCCCTGAAAATGGCACGTGGGACAGAGCCTTTATCTCCTCATCCATGACACATTTTTTGAAACTGAAGGATTTTTTTGTATTCCATGATGTATAGAATAAAAAAGTCTCTTGGTTTTTTAAATACTTCTCCAGCTGTCTAGAATCTATCCTTGAAAAAAACATGTCAAACAGGAAAAATCCATTCTCTGAATTTTGGGTTTCAAAGAAAGCTTATTAGCTCCCAACTGAAAACACTTATGAAGAAAGTGAGATGGGTTATTGTATCTAGAGAGTTGATGAAGAGAAACATCCTTCAGAAGTCCAAAATACCTTTTCATGTTACCAAAAATTGATCTTGAAAAAGACTACTAAAACTAGAAGACCAAGCTTGACTTTCAGCAGTTTCGTAGTGCAAGTTTAACCATAAATTCCTCCCACCTCAGAACGTATTTGAAGAAACTGAAAGAGGTTTTTTTATTTTGGTATGTTAGGAAGAAAAGCATATTTCAGTTTTCAAAATTGAGTTCTTAGCTGCTCAGGACCCCTTCTGGAAGTTGACTAGTAAATGTAGAAAGCAGAGTTTTTTAATGCTGAAACAGGCTTTTTCAGGGATTTCGTAGCGTGCTACGAAAACTCCTAGTTCAGTGATTTCGTAGCTAGTTTCGAAATATTTCCAACATGATGTGAGATATGACTTCTAAACACCTGGTAAGGCTTCTAGGACATGGAATGAGGCTATCAAACTTAATTTGGAAAAGAGATATGACCTTAAAAGACTTTTAACCTTATGACCTAACCTTTAAAGCATGAAATGACCTAGAGACCCTTTAACACCATGACTAGAAGAAGGGTTTGTAAATGAGAATGACAATAATTGTGATGGGATGACTCAAAACTTGTAAGACTATGACTAGAAACAAGGCAACTTTCCAAAGCTTAGAGACAAAGATTTTAGGGTGATAACAGTGGCTCCACTAGGGATAGTGTGCCCTTGTGGTATAATAAGAACTTGTAGCTCCAGTGCCGCTATCCATCCTCTAAAATAAAACTCTGAACCTCTGCCCAATTTGCTCCTCAAGGCTTTAATGATTTCTAAATGAAGAATTCAAACTGCACCTACTGAAACAGATGCTCAGTCAACCTACCCTGAGCTTATTTGCACATTCCTACCTACCCTATCAGCTGCAATCTCCACTTGTAGCTCAAGGAACATGAAACTTCCAATGAAGCCAATCATCAATCTGATCTGACACTTGAATCTCTTGACTGTGCTTGAAGCAAAAATGAACCAGATACTGAAATAACCAAGGCAGCATGAGGTGTAACTGTTCTTCAAGATGAACATATAACTGGAAGCCTGAACAATAAATCTTTTCCATGTATTCAGCTATAGGGTCAAAAACCACATGGTTAGTTTGATGATTCTCAAAACTTTCTGGTTGTGCAAACTGATCTTCAATAACAATGTATTCTTCCTCAATCACGAAAGAGAAAGGAAGCAACACCCTCTCCTTGTGTTCTGCCACATAAAGCTTTTGAAAAGTATGATCATGATCATGAAGACTATATGATTGAATTTGACCTTGTAAACCTTCAATGTCCTTCTCAATGTCCTTAGCAACTTCATCCAAAAATTTCATCTTATCTTCTGTCTTGCACTCAAATGATTTTAGATAAGAAGACAAGGACAAAGAAAAATTTTCATCTATTTCTTCATTAATATGATCATCATTCCATTGTTTGAAACCTTGAATTGAAGGAGAGTTTGCCACCAACTCTGATCTATCTATCCATTCCTCCAAAAACATAAAACAAAAATCTTCAAATGACTTAATAGATTTGGCAGGAAAGCTTTCAATCCACTGTTTACATTTCCCTTGAAATGAATCATAGAACAACATAGTGCAAACATCCTCATGTTTGACTCTAAGAAGCTCGGTAAAATCATAGAAATCTGATATATGCTTCAAAGCTAAACTCAAATCTTCTCCATTTAATTTTGGACCATTCCTTAGAAAATATGTATCCTTGGGAAAATGATTTGGGAAACCATGAATTCCTGAAAAATTTATGCATGCATACCTTGAAATAAGAATGGTATCATCTGAGTTCTTCATAACTCCAGTGGAATCACCATGAATCTATGAATTTCGAATTCTTCAACAATGGAGTAGCCAAGGTAGTTTAGCAACCTCGAAAGATTTCTGAGCTCCTGCTACCTTCAGAAGTTCAGCGTCTTGATTTAGGGAATGATTAATCTTCAGGCTCCCGGCAAACGCACCAAAATTTTATCTCAAAACAAGACCCTGACAGGCTGCTGACCAGGAAGACCTTAAGTAACTATTCCAAACCTACTTTAGGCTGAGGCTTAGCCTCCCCAACCTGAGAGGGCTCTCTCAAAGGATTTATGATTTTTTTAATTATGATTAAGATGGCTAACTCTTGTACAACAAATGCAGAAATATAAGTGGTGGAAACACAACTAGAAGGTATCCATTGGGCTTATGGAGTCAAAATCGTTTCAGTATAACAATGATATCAACCTTACATAGAAGTCAAGACAATTAGAATTCTACCATTCAGAACACACCAGAAAGATATGGGACAACACAGTTTATAAATATGTGAAGGAAATTAGAGCACAATCAGTGATTTCTAAGTAATCACACATCTATACTACTGCAAATACTGAGGAAAGGACAATACACAACATTCTGAACAGTAAATTCCTTATGATTCTTGAGAAGTAAAGCCAAGTCTTGTATTACTAAAATAGAGTCATATACATAGCACAATAGTTCCAATTTCTCTGAAATTTTCCAACCTCTAGTACATTGCCCTCTCTCCTATATATAGAATTCTGTACATAGCTGAGATTGCTCCTCCTACGTGAGGGGAACTCTGCTATGACACCTACTCAAACTTTAACTAACTATTAAATACAACAACTGCTAACTGGGAGTTTTAGAAACCTAAGACAATTAGGAGTCTAACTCTACATCATGCTGAGCATAGCATTTATTACAATCAAAATTCATTCTCTGACAAGTGGTTTCCTTCAGTTTAGCCTTAGTGGATGTTTAAAAACTCCTTGCTGGCCCTTAATGTCTCATCTCCATTACTACTCCTAAAAAGTAGGAGACTGCCCCCTGTTTTTCTGCTTTTGGGTTTCCTCAAAGATATTCGGAACCAATTAATCATGTTGATCTTGCTTAATTACCCAACAATCTATTAGAGTTCCACGTTCCCCATGTGCTGTAAGCCTTTCCCATATATGGATCTTGCTTAATTAAAATTCCACCTTCAGCCACCAATGTATCTGTTCCACCTGAGCCTCTATACTGACTATCATCTGTTGAAAGGGTGTTTGACATGGAACAAACCTCAGAAACAATGGAGTTACAGAAAAAACAGCGCTGGTTATTCAGCAGGTGCCGTGAAATACACCGAATACAAGACTTGTGGTTGCATGGAATAAATAGTGTGTCAATTTCACAGGCATAGCAGATGCAACAAGTTTCTCCGTCCTCTCTGTTTGAATTTGGTATTTGTCTATCTGCTTTTGATTTCGATTTGACATTTTCTATAAAGCACTTTAGTTCAACTAACCTCGCCAGAGAAGGATCACCTTTGAAAACACCAACCCAGTTATATTCCAGTAAATACTGTAAATTGGATTCAACTTCTGGTGAGCAATCCATATTCACGAATGCTTGCATCAAATCGTTCTGTACACCATGACATGATGATACAGTTTTGTCTGTGAGGTTCAAAATCATTCCTACGAGGGGTGCCAAAATCATTCCCCGGTTTATTTTTTCTAAAGATTGACCCTGTTGTTTGAGTGTATTGTCAAAAAGTTCAGCATCTGCAGTTGACGTTGTATGATTTAGCACAAAAACAATTAATTCAGTCAACCTTATCATATTTGTTTCAGGCCCACAAAGAAAGGCTTGTAGCATTCCACAAGTGAAAAACTCAAGAGCCCTTGCAAGATTACAAGAAAGCTCAAAAATGATGGTGCATTTCCTTTGTTGCAAATCTGGGACCTGGTAATGTTCTCCCATCTCCTTAAGTGAAACAGAAAACTCAGTAATAGTCCAACTCAGGGTGTTAAACAAGCGATTAAGGAAAGACGCAAACAACTTTTCATCCAAGTAGCACTTTTTCCGCAGTAAATCCTGAAAGAGATTAGACCAAGATTCTCCATGTTTTGATGTTCCAAATCCAGAACCCTTACAAAGCCGCAGAAGAATGTTTGTTACTGGAATCCAAAACCGATTATCAAATGCTGAAAGCAATGCACCAGGCATCCTTTCCACTGCTACTTCATTTCTTTCAAAGGCAACCATGTACTCTTTATATTGTACTAATACTGATATGGACTGCAGAAGAACATCTCTTAGATTAAGCAGGTCCTCCTTTGCAATTGCAAAGCTGTCTGGAAAGGAAACTGAATTGAAAGGGCACATGTGATTGACTTCCTTGAGATTCACATTGCTATACAGTAACTTCCGATTGCTACTGTAAATAACTGTTGGCCTCTCTGATGCTGCACAAACATGTGTTGTGTTCTTAGAGCGAAAGGTCCTGAAGGTGATAGCTTTTGTACCCAACGAAATATTCTTCCAGTCCGACAACTCTCCAGTGCTCATATTCAATATGAAGTTGAATAGATGCCCATCCCCAAGACCACATGGAAAACTAAAACTGAGCTCAAGATTGTTTACAAGGAATAGTTTCAGACTGCCCCAAATCCAAAGAACAGATGCAAAACCCAGAAGGACATTTCCCCAATTGCTCTGATACCATTTTGAAAAGCCTAGTTGAATGACCAAAACCGCAGAGCAGAGAACAACTGCAAACATGTGCTAGTACCAAGACACCTAACGACCTAATGATGAGGATAAGCGGTTGGATATGATGGACGAAGTGTATAAGCTGACAAATGTTGATGTAAACACAACGGATTTTGATAAATATGACAGCTGGGTGAGATTTGCTATGGATCAGCATGAATCCCCAATTTCGTAACGCAGTCAGTGCAAAATCGGTGTTTTGCGCTACGGAATCACCTAGACCGGGTTTCTACGCTACGAAATCACCTAGACAGTTTCGTAGCGCATATGAACTTTGAAATGAGTTTCGACATATGATATTCATGTGAGATATGAGACCAATGATAGACTAAAACAGAAAATTGACCCTATTTGACATACTAACAAGACTCTAAAACAAGATGAAAAGACTAGACCCAAAACTGACACCAACCCTTTGACAAAATTAAAAAAATTGATGTTCAGAATTTAAAATATTTTTTCTTGAGTGATAACAGGTGGCTCCACTTGGGATAGTGTGCCCCTGTGGTACACTAAGAACATGCAGGTCAAGTGCTTTGTCCTCTTTATAACAAACATAGATTTGATTGACAAGCATCCCCTTCAAGCTTCTTGGGCCTTCACCTCAGGCTTAAGCTTGGTCATCATTGTAGGAGAAAGAAATCTACATCTACTGAAAAATGCTCAGTCAACCTTGAGCTTATTTGAATTTTCCTACCTACCTACCCTATCAATTCAAACTTCTTTCATCTCAATCAATGTGAAATTTCCAATGTAGCCAATCATTTGTCTTATCTAATATTTGAGTTTTTTGACTGCATCGGAGTTCATAGTCACTATGATATTGTGATGACCACTACCACTGAAATTGCCTCTGATCTTCATAGAAAAACTGAAACACTGGAGAGTAAAACTCTTCCATGTATTTAGCTATAGGATCCCAGAATACATGATCAGCTTGATGGTTCTCGTAACTTTCTGGTTGTGCCAACTGATCTTCAATAACAATGTATTCTTCCTCAATCACAAAAGAGATAGGAAGCAACACCCTCTCCTTGTGTTCTGACATAGAAACCTTTTGAAAAGAATGATCATGACCATGAAGACTATATGATTGAATTTGACCTTGTAAACCTTCAATGTCTTTCTCAATGTCCTTAGCAACTTCATCCAAAAATTTCATCTTATCTTCTGTCTTGCACTGAAATGATTTTAGATAAGAAGACAAGGACAAAGAAAAATTTTCATCTATTTCTTCATTAATATGATCATTATTCCATTGTTTGAAACCTTGAATTGAAGGAAAGTTTGCCACCAAATCTGATCTATCTATCCATTCCTCTAAAAACATAAACCAAAAGTCTTCAAATGACTTAATAGATTTGGCAGGAAAGCTTTCAATCCACTGTTTACATTTCCCTTGAAATGAATCATAGAACAACATAATGCAAACATCCTCATGTTTAACTCTAAGAAGCTCGGTAAAATCACAGAAATCTGATATATGCTTCAAAGTTAAACTCAAATCTTCTCCATTGAATTTTGGACCATTCCTTAGAAAATATGCATCCTTGGGAAAATGATTTGGGAAACCATGAATTCCTGAAAAATTTATGCATGCATACCTTGAAATAAGAATGGTAGCATCTGGGTCCTTCATAACTCCAGTGGTATCACCATCAATCTATGAATTTCGAATTCTTCAACAATGGAGTCGCCAAGGTAGATTGCAGCCTCGAAAATTCCTTTGAGCTCCTACTACCTTCAGAAGTTCAGTCTTTTGATTTCGGGAATGATTAATCTTCAGGCTCCCGACAGACGGACCAAAATGTTATCTCAAAACTAGACCCTGACAGGCTGCTGACCAGGTAGACTTTAAGTAACTCTTTCAAACCTACTTTAGGCTGAGGCTTAGCCTCCTCAACCTGAGAGGGCTCTCTCACAAGATTAAAGATTTGGATAATGAATAAGATGGCTAACTCTATGAAATAAAATGAACAAGTATAAGAGGTTGAAACACAATTAGAAAGTATCCATTGGGCTTATGGAGTCAGATATATTTTAGTAGTGACAGTAAGGTTAGCTTTGCATAGAAGTCAAGGCATTCAGAATCCAACATATGTAGAACACACCAAACACATAAAAGGCCAGCACAGTTTACAAATATATGAAGGAAATTAGAGCACTGTTAGTGATTTCTAAGTAATCATACATTCATAACCCTGTAGATAATAGGAAAAGACAACACAAGACATTCATCACATCGAATTCCTTCTGAGTCCTGAGAAGCAAAGCCAATACTGTATTCATAAAAACATAATCTTCTACAATGGCACAACTTTCACTGAAAATTTCCAACCCTTTGTACATTACATCTTCTTCTATGTATAGAGCTCTTTACATAACTTATATTCCTCCTAATGCATGAGGGGAATTTGAATTCATCCTACTATGACACCTATTGATACTTAAAACTAACTATTAAATGCAAATGGCACCTAACTAGCAGTCCTAGAGACCTAATACAACTACGAGTGTAACTCTTTATCATGATTACAACAAATTTATCTAAGCATTTAAAGCATTCTTTGACAACTTTCAACCTCAAGAAGTCGAATTTTATGAAGCCTCCCACATGGTCATCTGACTGCTGAAGACAAACCCTAGAAATTAGGGAACATGTTTCCCTGTTTTTAGGTTTAGGATCCCTGAAAATGGCACGTGGGACAGAGCCTTTATCTCCTCATCCATGAAACATTTTCTGAAACTGAAGGATTTTTTTGTATTCCATGATGTCTAGAATAAAAACCTCTCTTGGTTTTTTAAAATACTTCTCCAACTGTCCAGAATCTATCCTTGAAAAACACGTGTCAAATAGGAAAAATCCATTCTCTGAATTTTGGGTTTCAAAGAAATCTTATTAGCTCCCAACTGAAAACACTTATGACAAATGTGAGATAGGTTATTGTATCTGGAGAGTTGATGAAGAGAAACCTCCTTCATAATTCCAAAATACATTTTCATGTTACCAGAAATTGATCTTGAAAAGGACTACTAAAACCAGAAGACCAAGCTTGACTTTCAGCAGTTTCGTAGCGCAAGTTCAACCATAAATTCCTCCCACCTCAGAATGGATTTAAAGAAACTGAAAGAGATTTTTTTATTTTTGTATGTTAGGAAGAAAAGCCTCTTTCATTTTTCAAAATTGAGTTCTCAGATTCTCAGGAACCCTTCTGGAAGTTGACTAGTAAACGCAGAAAGCAGAGTTTTTTAATGCTGAAACAGGCTTTTCAGGGATTTCGTAGCGCACTACGAAAACTCCTAGTTCAGTGATTTCGTAGCTAGTTTCAAAATATTTCCAACACGATGTGAGATATGACTTCTAAACACCTGGTAAGACTTCTAGGACATGGAATGAGGCTATCAAACTTAATTTGGAAAAGAGATATGACCTTAAAAGACTTCTAACCTTATGACCTAACCCTTAAAGCATGAAATGACCTAGAGACCCTTTAACACCATCACTAGAAGAAGGGTTTGTAAATGAGAATGACAATAATTGTGATGGGATGACTCAAAACTTATAATACTATGACTAGAAACAAGGAAACTTTCCAAAGCTTAGAGACAAAGATTTTAGGGTGATAACATAGTATCTGTGAATAATGGAGTTATTTCTGATTTCTTAGACGCAACTACCTTGCCCTTATTTTCCATTGCTCCCAAAGACTCTTTCTGTGGATTTTTCCTGAAAATGGAGAAAAACAACAACTATTGGATATACAGATATAAGAATGAACGTAAGATAGAATAATACAGATAACTTGAAAAGGTGATAAGAAAGGATTTTTATTTGAACACAAGTGAGAAGATATAGTATCATGTTGAATGGATTTTCACACATAAATGCCATTAAAATTACTAAATGCCCACTAATGGCTCGTTATCTCTTAGCTTTATTTCTCATTAATATTGGCATCATAAGTCGGGAAGAAAGCTTCTAGGGTGGTGAGCCTTTAAATTGTGAAAATGTCGATTTTGCGATTTGTGAAGAAATATCGTAGATCGTATTATCACATTATGTTTATATGCTTTCCTTGTCATTTATTTTGTTTCTACGAGATGCGAGATGCAGGCCGCCTACTATTGTTTCCAAAAAATAGCTCATTTGTCAAGTTTTCTTGTGTAAAGTCCCTTTTATTAAGCAGTGAACCTAAATACTTGTTTGTGACATATCTCAGGAGTGGGTCCGGGTCTCAATCACATTTCGAAATCTTGATGGATGGTAAGTTTGCGATGTTCTTTTAAATGTCTAAAATGTGATGCAATAAGGGAAATGTTGTCATCGCAATTTCGCATCTCACACAGTTTAAGGCAACTCATTAAGGTGTGCTTTCTAAAAATGGCAATGTGCGATGCAAACCTCAGTTTTAATAAGAAATGCCTTAGGACTTAGTTTATATAATAAACGTACTAGTTTCGAAGTGTTATAGCACGGAGTCCTCTTTTGATCGCTTTTCACTAGATTTGGTAGATTAGCAAGGCTTTCAATCACGCTTGACCATGCGATATGCAGTAAAGACAAACATTTACTAGTTTTTTAAAAGGTGTTTGATTGATATCTTGTTTTATTCCAAAATTTAATAAGGAAAATCCCTAAATGCTAAACTTATTTTTGGAAGAATTTTTTAAAGGGTCCCCATTTATTAACGTAATATTGAATAGTACTATTAACAAATGGGGGGTTGTTGAATAGCGCAACAATTGGAAGAACCAATTATCTCTGAGAGTGTTTTGAAATTTCTAAAAACTTCGAAAATAAAGATGGTTTAGAAAATAAAAATTACATGAAATATAAGATAAGTCATACTGCTCTTTGAATATTTAAACAACATCCATTAACTATCATTCTCTTGATTATCTTCTTACATAAGAAAGTTACTTTGTCTGCATCAGTCATTACTTGGTTTTAAAGATAAAAACAGGGAGGCTCTTCATAGATTAGTTTTTGGTATACTCAGTTGTCATAGGTAGAGCCTCTGCTGCCAGCAGGCATTTATAGCCTCGACAGGGTTACCTTTTAACCAACAATGATTCAGTATCCCACCTAGGTTAGAATACAATTTTTAAAGATAAGCTCAAATTTGTATACTTATTTCCTTTTATTTTCTAAAATAATTCTTTTTCTTCAAAATTTCATTTTTTATCCCTTAAAGGACAATGTCTTGGTTTGGTGACCAAAATTGACAATGCCATTCACTTGATTATAACTTAACTGAATAAGCTGGCTCTTAATGAGACCCCTTATCTTTTGATCAATACAATATCAAGCCATTACCCTGTTTTGATATGCAGTATTGGTAATGTCAGCTAGTTATAACCTTATGATCATGGTAAGCCGACTCTTGATGAGACCTCTTATCCTTTAAGTTTAAATATATTTTAGAATTACACTCTAAAAATGTAAACTGAATAGATGGGGAGAATCATTGGCTCTTTAATAGCTTCCAGATGACAATTGTAGAGTTTAAAGATGCTTTTCTGTAGAGAGACTTTTTTTTGTTATTGATACTTTTCTTGACTGATGTAGAGGCAAGGTTCCTTTCTAAAGTTAAGTTTTATCAAAGATCAAATAATTTTGGCAGAGAACAAGCAATTTGAGAGCAACATGAATTAACCCTATGTTTTATGTGTGAAAGTTATTTTCATAATAATCTTTACTTACACAAGTGAAAAGGAAAAAATAAATAAAAAGAGACTACTATTTGTAAAGCCAAAAGTAAATGTTGTTCAACTTGTATTATTATTTCTAGAAAAATAAAATAAAGGCAATATTATACAGTGAATAGAAGAGATCATCTTCTATGGAAAATATTTCTTTAAGATCTGCCCATTAATAGGTAGAAATTCTCTCTTGCTTGATAAATCCTACAATAAAAAGGTTGATGGGCCTATTTGTTCCACAATCTGAAATGGGCCAAATCGCATTTGTTGGAGCTTGGTATGCTTAACTTTTTCTTCATGGGCTTTATCCCATTTCAATACTAGGTCTCCGTGTTGAAAATATTTTGAACTTATAGAATTGGAATCAAAGGAAGCTTTGACTAACTGTTGATGATGTGCGTGTGTGATTCTGGCTTTTTCCCTTTCCTCTTCGAGCTTAAGGATTTGTAACTGTCTAACTTGCATAAAATAGGAAGAAGTTTCTTCAATGAAGTGAACTAGGGCTAGAGAGGGAATAGATACATTTGTAGGTAGGACAACTTCTTTCCCATAGACCAAATTAAAAGGAGAAGTGCCAATGGAGGCCTTCTGAGTTATTCCCATAGAGAAAATATTAAAGACTTATGCCAGTTCTTTTGATTTTGGTCAATAGTTCGTTTAATAATCCTTATGAGATTTTTGTTTGTAGATTTAACTAACATATTTCCCTGTGGATAATAGTTAACTGAGTATTTAAGCTTAAACATCTTTAAAAGCAAATTTTGTCATAGCATTGCCTGAAAAATAAGATGCATTATCAAACATCAAGGCAGATGGCAGACCAAATCTAGTAATGATAAATTGATCAATGAATTCAATGATGTTTTTAGAATTGGCTACCTTCAGTGGAATGGCCTCCACCCATTTTGTGAAGTAATCAGTTGTTGTAAGGATATAACTATGTTTCTTAGAAGAATGAGGAACAATCTCACCTATTATGACCAATCCCCATTGCTCAAATGGTTGTTCAATATTGACTGGCTATAATGGTAATGCGGGTTTTCTCTGTCTCCTGGCAACTGTCTGACAAAATTTACATCTCCTTACATAAATGTGTGTATCCTTGAATAATGTTGGCCAGTAATAGCCAACATGCAAGATTTTATGTGTGGTGGTATCTCCTCCAAAATGTCCACCAACTGGTCCATCATGGAGTTCCTGCAACACCTTTTCTGCCTCAAATTTTTCAAGACATCTAAGTAAACAAAATCATAATTTATTCTAAGCATCACATCATCGATGATTTGATATTGTCTAGCTGTTAGCCTCAAGGCCCTTCTCTTCTTATAATTTAATTGCATTGGGGTATATCCATTTCTTAAGTAAAATATGATATCACCATAACTTGACTCAGTGTCATTAAGGCTTACCTCATAGACTTGTACATCATCACCTGAGTCTTGTAGTGTTGATAGATTAGACACTACTGCTAACATCCTGCAAAAACCTTTACCTTTTACAATTTTTTCTAGTTTGATTTCAATGTCATATACTTGTAGAGCTGTCACCCAATTTTCTCTCTTCTCACCTACATCCCTTTGTATCAACAGTTTTCTCACCGCTGAGAATGGCACTATTACATTGGTGTGGGTTTTGAGGAGAAAAATACTGAAGTGTTTTATTGATTTGAAAACAGCAAAAGCTTTTTTTTCAAAATCTAAGTAATTCAATTCAGCCCCCTACAAATTGGAGCTAAAGAAAGAGATTGGGGCTTCAGCTTTTTCTTCATTGACTTGTGTCAATATGGCTGCATATGATTTCTCGGAAGCGAAAGAATATAGAATGAAATGATTTGAAAAATTCGGAGTTGCTAAAGAGGGACCATTAATGATTGCTTGTTTAATCAAATTAAAAGCTTCATGTTCTATGTGTCCCCATTTAAAAAGAGAATTTTTCTTTATCATAGACTGAAGAGGTAAAACAATTCGTGAGAATTCAGGGACAAATCTTTTAACAAAATTTATCTAGCCTAGGAAAGATAGCATTGATTTTTTGTTATGAGGTAAAGGAATTTCAGAGATTTCTCTTATTCTATCAGGGTCAATGTGAATCCATACTTTTGATACAATGAATCCAAGGAGTTTTCCTTCACTTAATGCGAAGAAAGATTTCTTAGGATTAAGAGAAATTCCATATCTTTGACAACACTCAATGATTTGTTTTAAATCTCTCAGATGATTACTGCGCTTTTTGGATGATACAGTTATATCGTCTAAGTAGATTACTACTGATTTGTTTACTAAACCTTTGAAGGCTATATCCATGGCTCTTTGGAAAGTAGCACCAGCGTTAATTAGTCCAAATGGCACCTTCTGATAGGCATAAGTGCCCCATTTTGTCCTGAATGTAGTTTTCAGCTGGTGCTAGGGTCCCACCCTAACCCCCTTATTTATGTAATGGGATCACATCATAGTCAAGAGTCAATAAAGCCCATATTAATAATTGTAAGTGGTTAATCCGCAATTAATGACGGGACCACAGTTAGTTGCAAATGGGCCGTAGTATTAGATAGATGGTATTAATAAAACCCATGGTATTGGTCCATGGTATTGCATGTATGAGTCATATATAAAGGATAGAGACTCCCTGCGAGGAGCATCGTGTCTTATTTTGTAATCGAACTCTGCTCTATTGGAGGTTGCCCCCTCGAAGAGGCAAGTGAACATTACTCTCTGAATAATAAAATCATTGCTATTCTGTGTTCTGGGTATCTTTTCTTTGCATATTCTGTGTTTGGGTATCATTTTGCAGGTTAAGAGCATAACAAGTGGTATCAGAGCACTTTCTAGGGCCGGTGGGATCTCCATTTCTTAGCAAAAAAATATTTGGCTAGAGACATGTTCCGACGTCTTTAAACCATGGGATCTGTTGTTGAGCGCATAAACCTGCGGATTTGGGGAGGCATGCACACAGGAAATACAAGAGATGGTCACGTCTGTTGGACTCCCTTGTAACCCCTATGGGTACCCCTTCGAGTAGTAGCGCATTAGACAGAACCGCGCATGGACTGTCTTCCACGTACCCTCTAGGTATATCGGAAGCCCCCTAGGCTCCCTTGAAACCTCGCCATAGATAAACCGTCGGTCATCTTGCGGCTACAGTACACCGAGAACAGCACTCGGAGAGATTACTCGCCCGTACGATAAGGTAGTCGAGTTGTACGGCTAAGGGTATGGTCGATCCTCCTTAGTTAGAGCCCTGAAACATTGGGCCGAGTACTACTGCCAGACCCTTATGTATATTGTGATCTGTAGCACCTGACACTCCTCAAGACCATAGTTCCCTTTTCTATCGGGGGATCACACATCATCTCCTCCAGATCCACTTGTGCAAAGGGGTGCAGCAGTAGCAGACATCAGTCCCGCAGTCTCGAGTTCACAGATCATCCATTCCGATCTATTAGATCCATCAGATCCACAGAAGCAGTCTGTTTCGCCGCCCAGAGCTATCATATCCGCCATTCAGATCTCTCAGATCCACCAGATCGGAGTCGTTGTGAAGGGTTCCTATACCGAGGTATAATTTTCGCAGGACTTTTGGCCGCATTGACATTTTAAGGATTTGGCGACTGCAGTATTGGTGATCTAGCCCATCAGAATCAGGACGACGAGCTGAGCATGGTGGTACCATTCACTTCTTAGTGAAAAAAAATTTTAGGCGGTCCCAATTTTAAAAAAATCAGGTTGGTGTATGGTAGAAACTAGAGCTCAAGCGATGACCAATGAAAGGATGGACAAACTTGAAGAATCAGTGCAAACCCTCCACATTCAGCTTAGCGGACTATGTAGCATGGTCGAGAAAATAATCCTGAAGGGCAAGGAGCAAGCCCACAAGGAGGCGTATAATGGCAATGGACACAATGAGGGTGAGTCTAGCCACTCTCCTCACGTCTGGCACAGCCACCAACAACCCAGTCAGCGACCTCCCAAGTTGGATATGCATAAATTTGACGGTTCTCACCCATCGGCATGGATAGCACAAATGGAGCAGTATTTCAAACTGAATCACATCTTAGATGATGAGACTCAGCTTATGTTGGGGAGCATGTACTTGGACAATGAAAGGTGGCAATGGTGGGAATGGCATCAACGTTTCACTGGACCTTTTAGGACTTGGACCAAATTCACCAAAGCTCTTCAAGACCGCTTTGACCAGGAATCATCTTTTTTGGGTCGTCTTACTAAGCTCCGACAGACTGGTACAGTGGATGAATATATTACAGCTTTTGAAGCCTTAGCCTTCCGCACTTGGGGTCTCTCAGATGTGTTCTACACGGAATGTTTTATCAGCGGTCTTAAAGAAGCCATCAAAGCTCAAGTCCTACTGCACCACCCTCCCACATGGACGGAGGCTTGCAAGGTAGCTCGTAACGTGGAACATGCATTAGCAGCCCAATACAGTTGCCCAAATTTCTCCGCTAAAGGTCGCCCCCCACAAGCTCACAACACGACTCAAACACTTAAGGTCCAAAGGGTGTCACCTGCGGAAATGGCCGACAGAAGAAAGCAAGGACTATGTTACTACTGTGATGAAAAATACTCCCCAGGTCATAAATGCAAGGAGCCCAAATTTTTTCAAATAGATGCCACTAACTACAGCTCAACAGAGGAAGATCCACCACTTGAGGAACATGAGGCACTAGAAGACAACAACCAAAAGGACAATGTCTCTGACGAACCAGTGATTTTCTTGCATGTGTTGGCAGGGATTTCTTCCCCTCAAACTCTCAAAATCAGAGGTTTTCTTAAACATCGCCCAGTAGTAGTCTTGATTGATAATGGAAGTACACATAATTTCATCCATCAAAAAGTCACAGAAGCAGTGCATTGTTTTGTATGAGCAGTTTCTAACTTCCAAGTTCAAATTGCCGATGGAGGCACAATGAAATGTGAAGGCCGCTGTGAAAATGTCAAACTTCAAATGGGGGATTATCAATTGAAAACCCACATGTTTTCCATACACATGGGGGGTTGCGACATTGTCCTCAACGCTGAATGGCTCCGCACTCTTGGGCCAATCACAATGGATTTCCAGGAGTTATATATGAGTTTTAAGCAGAACAACTACACACATACCCTCCGTGGACTCCAGGCGAGAGCCCCCTCTATCATCAGCTCGCATAGGATGGAAAATTGTTAAAAAAGGGCAATCATGGAGTTGTAGCTCAATTTAATGCCATCCAGGTAGTCGAAACCAAGCCTCTGCCAATTCATCCTGAGATGCAACAGATTTTAAATAACCATATGCCGATCTTTGACAAACCTCATGAGCTTCCACCCTCGCGAGGGGAACATGATCATAGCATCACCTTGGTTCCAGGGGCCCAACCCCCAAATGTGCGCCCATACATATATCCGTTCACCCAAAAGAATGAAATAGAAAAAATAAACAAGGAACTTTTGGAAGTAGGTGTCATTCATCCCAACATTAGTCCTTATTCATCCCCAGTGGTCATGGTGCTCAAGAAATATGGGGAGTGGTGGATGTGTTCCGACTTCAGGGCCCTCAATAAGTTGACAGTCAAAGATAAATTTCCCATCCCGGTGGTTGACGATTTGCTGGATGAACTCAATGGGGCTCAATTCTTCACTAAGCTAGATCTTCGCTCAGGCTACCACCAAATTCGCATGAAGGAAGTCGACATTCCCAAAACTGCTTTCAGAACTCATGAAGGTCATTATGAATTCTTGGTCATGCCATTTGGTCTTTGTAATGCCCCCTCTACTTTTCAGAGCCTTATGAACCACATTCTCAAACCATATCTCAGGAAATTTGTCCTTGTCTTCTTCGATGACATCCTCATCTACAGTTGCACTTGGGCCGCACATCTTCAGCATGTAGATCTACTCTTGCAACTGCTCCGCAAGCATAAATTATTTGTCAAGATGTCCAAGTGTTCATTTGGCATGGCAGAAGTAGAGTATTTGGGCCACATTGTGGGGCGTGAAGGTGTCAAGGTGGACCCCAAAAATATCCAGGCAATCCAGGAATGGCCTCAACCTAAGACCTTGAAGAGCTTGAGAGGATTTTTGGGTCTCACAGGCTATTATCGCAAATTTGTCCGCAACTATGGTCACATAGCGAAGCCCCTCACCCAACTCCTAAAGAAAAATTCATTCTTCTGGAATGAGGAAGCACAACAGGCCTTTACAGCTCTAAAAAATGCCATGTGTTCCACTCCAGTCTCAGCACTACCTGACTTCACCAAATCTTTTGTCATTGAATGTGATGCTTCAGGTACAGGTATTGGGGCAGTCTTAATGCAGGAAGGGCGACCTTTGGCCTTCACAAGCCAACAACTACGTGGGAGGAATCTGGGCCAATCTACCTACGAGAAGGAAATGATGGCCATCTTACATGCAATCGAGACCTGGCGACCTTACTTATTGGGGCGACATTTCCAAATCCGCACAGATCATCACAGTCTTAAATATTTTTTGGAGCAACGCTTATCCTCCCCACAACAAAATAAATGGCTAGCCAAAATGCTGGGATATGATTATGAGATAATTTACAAGAAAGGGAAAGACAATAGTGTAGCAGATGCATTATCTCGCCAATTTGAGGAGGAAAGTACTCTACTAGCAATTTCCCTCCCCATTCCAGAATGGATTGAAGAGGCTCGCAGCGAATGGTTCTCAAACCCCGGGCTCTCCCAACTCATTTCTCAATTGCAGGTAGATCCAAATTCCACCAAGGGCTACTCGTGGCAGGATGATATTCTTCGCTACAAGGACAGAGTCGTAATATCACCAACATCCACCCTCAAAAGTCGCATTTTGGCAGAATTGCACTCATCTCCCATTGCAGGACATTCGGGCTTTCAGAAGACGTATGCTCGCACCAGAAGATCATTTTTTTGGACAGGCATGAAAAAGGACATCCTTACTTTTGTAGAAGAATGCGATGTCTGTCAACGCCACGAAGGGGAAACCATCAACACACCAGACACATTACAACCATTGCCCATTCTGGCATCAATTTGGATGGAGGTTTCTATGGATTTCATTACAGGTCTTCCAAAGTTAGGGAACAAGTCAGTCATCATGGTGGTTGTGGACCGACTGTCAAAGTATGCTCATTTTTGTGCCCTACCCCACCCGTTTACACCAACTTTGGTCGCTCAATCTTTCATGGATCAGATCTTCAAATTACATGGCATGCCCACTTCTATTGTGTCCAACCGCGACCCGATCTTCACCAGTAATTTTTGGCAGGAACTCTTCAGGATACAAGGAACTCAACTAAAACTCAGTACTTCCTATCATCTGCAAACATATGGTCAAACCGAAGCCATCAACAAATGTCTAGAAACCTACCTTAGGTGTTTCACTTCAAAAAAGCAACACCTTTGGGTACAGTGGTTACCTCTGGCTGAATGGTGGTATAACACCAACTATCATGCCACCACCAAAATGAATCCCTATGAAGCAGTATATGGTCAACTCCCGCCTTCACCTACTTCGTATCTCAAGGGGTGCTCAAAAGTACAAGCAGTGGATCAACTCCTACAACAACGCGCAACCATGCTCGCCCATCTTCGAGAGAATCTTCATTAAGCTCAGAACCGCATGAAGCAACAGGTAGACCAACATCGCTCAGAGCGCCAATTTCAAGAAGGGGATCAGGTCTTTTTACAGCTACAACCATATAAGCAAACATCACTCAAAGACAAGGGGTGTCAGAAACTATCTTCCAAATTCTACGGACCATATCAAGTACTTCAGCGCATTGGAGAAGTGGCTTACAAGTTGGCCTTGCCACCTACTGCAAAAATCCATCCAGTTTTCCATGTCTCATGCCTCAAGAAAGTGATTGGGAACAATTGCAGAATTCAGACCAGTCTACCTAAATTGGACGAAGAAGGGTCCATCTGGCTTCAACCCGAACAGGTCCTAGACACACGAGACAAGCAACTGCGCAGCCGCATGATTAAGGAAGTCCTCGTCAAATGGAAAGACACCTCTCCGGAAGATGCAACTTGGGAACCAACCACTATTCTTCAGCAGTATCCGCAGCTTCAGCCTTGAGGACAAGGCTAGTCTTAAAGGGGAGGGCATGTTAGGGTCCCACCCTAACCCCTTTATTTATGTAATGGGATCACGTCATAGTCAAGAGTCAATAAAGCCCATATTAATAATTGTAAGTGGTTAATCCGCAATTAATGACGGGACCACAGTTAGTTGCAAATGGGTCGTAGTATTAGATAGATGGTATTAATAAAACCCACGGTATTGGTCCGTGGTATTGCATGTATGAGTCATATATAAAGGATAGAGACTCCCTTCGAGGAGCATCGTGTCTTATTTTGTAATCGAGCTCTGCTCTATTGGAGGTTGCCCCCTCAAAGAGGCAAGTGAACATTACTCTCTGAATAATAAAATCATTGCTATTCTGTGTTCTGGGTATCTTTTCTTCGCATATTCTGTGTTTGGGTATCATTTTGCAGGTTAAGAGCATAACAACTGGTCATCTGGATGTACTAGGATCTGATTATAACCTCAGAATCCATCCAAGAATGACATTAATTCTGAGCCTACAACTAATTGCAATATATGTTCCATAGGAGGCGATGGAAAGTTGTCCTTTTGACATGCTTTGTTTAGATTGTGGAAGTCTATACATATTCAAATATCATTGTTCTTCTTTCTGTCTAGGACAAGCTTGGAGACCCTCCTGGAATGTCTGACAGGGAAAATAATCTTGTCTTTTCGCAATTCGTTTAATTTAGATTTAATTCGATTTTCTAAATTAGGATGGATTTTTCTTAATTTCTTCTTAACAGGTTTTTCATTAGACATCATGGGGATAGTATGTTGAATAATAGAAGTGTCATACGTTTAAAGATCTTCATAGTTCCATGCGAAGACATTCTTATATTTTTTCAGCAAAAGTATAAACACTGATTTCTCATCTGACGTAAGTCCGAGGCCTAGATTAATATTTTGACGTTTAAGGTTAGTTCCAAGGTTAATCAATTCAAACCTCAGAGTTGAACTCTGAAGTTTTGAATTGGTGGGTCGTTTGAACCTGTCATTGAGGTCATATAAATCTTCCAACTTAACCACATACTTGGGTATAGCATTATTGATTGTTTCTTGCTTAAGTTAGTTGTCATGCTGGTCTTCGTCAACTATTTGGTCATCATAAGAGCCTTATGATGTCAAAAATCTTATGATATCCGGATCATTATTAAAGACTCTCCAGTTGGTGATATTGTTAGGAATAAAAGACCTAAAAATCAATTTAATAGAAAAGTGATCTGGACTATAATCCCTCGTGGAATAAGCTTGGAAGCCGCATTAGCTAAGAGATTGGCGCTTGCGTTTTGAAGTCTCGAAATAGGGGAAATATTAAACGCTGTAAAGTGGGAAGTCAGGTCTTGGACTAACCACTGATAATGTTTCAAATGTCCTGAAAAACAATATACAATGTTTCTTACCTGCTTTATCACAATTTCTGAATATCCAAACACTTGGATGTGTTTGATATTAAGGCCAATGGATTTATACACACCTTGAACTAATGCTTCATATTTAGCAGTGTTGTTTTTGCAATCAAATTCTGGTCTGCATGCTAACATAGTCTTTTCCCCTTCTCGGCTAACTAATATGCATCTTGCTCGTGTTCCATCATTGGATTTAGATCCATCAAAAAATAATTTCCAAAATAAAGAGCTAAGTACAGGTTTATCTACAAAATTTAAACACTTAGAAGTATCTGTTTTGGAAAAGTTTTCAACTTGAGATACAATAGATTTTTCCAAGAAAGATGAAGTATAAGCATTAAAATTTCCTAGAAATGATTCTATTGAGTAGTTTCCGATGATATTGTTGCTATATGCAACTGGTTCATTTTTTCCTTCTAGCTTTGTGACTATGTACTTTTGATGTTTTTCACAGTTAACCCTTATTTGATTTGGCTTGCCATTATAGGTAAGCCACATGTGAGACCAGTATAGCCATGAAGATTTTTTGACCAGTCTCTACTAAGGATTAAGCCATAGGAGTCGAGAATATGAGCTACAAGAATGTCAATGACTTGACAGACTTTTGGATTTGAAAAAAGTCTTATGGTTACTTGATTAAGTTCCCCAACAACTTTGACTTGACATCGATCTAACTGCACAATGCATACAATAGATTTTTGGGGCTGAACATCCAACTTTGCACAAACTGTTCTAGGTAAAATGTTAGATGAAGATCCCGAATCAACTAAACAGTTCTGTAAGTTCCTATTAAAAATTTCAAAAATAAGGAGAAATGGAGGAGGATGGGATTTAGATCTTCATCCAATTATAGCTATGTTGGTTGAATCAATTTTGTTTAAAGAGGTGCTAGGGGGTCTTCCCATTTCTTGGGCAGCTTGTGAGATCACAACAGTAGGAAGAGGTGAAGTAGGTACTACTTTTAGCTCCTTAAGGAGTAGCTTCTGCTGATGTTTCAACTTGCTAAGCTCATGAAAGGTGATGTTTTCCCTAGTCTTTTTCATATCATCAACAATATTATATTCCAATTTATCAGATACTATCAGGTTTTAGTTGAAGGCGAAGAATTCAATTGAGAAGTAGTAGTTTGAGTGGATTTTGGTGAAGATTTATTAGCTGTTGTTTTGTCGTTGGGAGGTAGCATTGAAGCCTTCTACTTTGGATTTATTTGCAGTAAATCAATAGGGTTTTTACTTCGGGTGGAATTAGGCAGTGCTTCTTGCATTTCTTCGTTGGGAAGTATAAAATCCCACATTCCTGTAACTTAGCCACTTCTTCGTTATCTATTTGTTCTTCATTTGTTGAAACTTCATCTTCCTCTCCATCTGATTCAACATTTGATATAACATTTGGGGGTTTAGGATCGGCAGGGGAATTCCTTTTAAATGGTCTAAAATATTTCTTAGAGGAAGTCTCCGCTACCTGTTTTTTAATATCAACCATTTCATTAGACGTGGTTTTGAGGACTTTCTGCAAACCTTCAAGATAAAAAGGATCTTTTGGTGGTTTCTTCTTGGATTCATCCCTAAAATTCACTTTCTTGGATTTTCGTTCTTCTAATGCGTTTTTCTTGTCTACAGCTAGAATGCGTTTTTCTACAACTATTGCCTCTTTCATATTTTCTGCCAAAGTTGGTTTGGCAACTCTATCGTCAAAAATAGTTGTGTTTGAAGGGAAAGCAGAAATATACCACTCACTTTGGACCTCATCGCTGATATTAGATGTCAATGGTATCTTATTCAATAATTTATTGAAGTAAGAGTTGAAGTCTTTTATTGGTTTTTTAGGTTCAACTTTCAAATTGGAGAGATCATTGATTAGGGTAGGTGTGGATCTATCATCTCCAAATTTAGTTAAGAACTTCTCTTGAAAAGCATCCCAACTATTAATAAAACCTAATGGTAATGAGAAGTATCATGATCCTGCCACTCCTTGCAAAGTATATGTGAATAATCTTACAACTGCATCTTCTTCTACTACTTCATTCAAGTTAATGGACAACATAAAATTGTTTATGTGTTCCTCAACCAGTAGGCCATTATCAGGATTGAACTTTGGTAACCATTTCTCTGGATGGGCTGGCAATGGATGTAAAGGTGCATCCATCCTAACATCTCCTGGATTTGTCCATGGCCTTTGAGGTTGTTGAGCCATTGTTGGTCTCCGAGAAGAGGAAGTTGTCGCAATGGTTGAAGGTGATTGGGTAGAGGAAGATGGAGTTTTAGTACCTATGTGAATCACAATATGGAGTGGTGAGGTGGATGATTAGTCTTGTGATGATATGGATGGAATGAATGAAGATGATGATTGTGTTAATGAAAGAACATCGTTGTGAGATTCAGATGGTGTCTTCTTAGCTTTTTGATGGCTTGGTAGAGGGAATTCGAATGGTGGGATTCCAAACTTTTCTATCTATGCTCTAATTAACCGTTGAGATAGGGTAAACTGAGAGGAAACACTATCTTGGGATAACTCAGATTCCTCTTGAGATATCAAAATCCCTTGTAATTTATGAATCAAATATTGGACTTCAAGGGCTTCAGTAGAAGAAGAATGATCTGGCTTCTTTAGGATTTCAGTAGTGGGCTCTGTTGTTGTTTTTACAACTTCTCAATTGGGATTAGGAGCTTTGGAGTGCGATCTAGAAGTTGGAGGTGGTGGTGAGGGATTTTTACTCTTAGAATGGCTTGTTAATTTGGATTTACTTGCCATTCACCGTCAGGCCCTCCTTATAGCGACAAAATGTTGAAAGCCTCGAAAATCATTGCTTACAACATGGGGGAAAACCACCCGGTCCGGACCTTGGTTGGCAGCTCCTTTTCCGTTTGGTGTAGTGGCTCCAACTGGGCATAATGGGACCAGTTTCCCAATATAAATTATGATAGTGCTGATGGGGTGATATATGATAGTTCAGAGGAATATTTAAGCTAAAATTAATCTAATCTAAACTAATAATCACATGCATATATCCTAATTCAAACACTATCTAGCTATGACTATGCCCAAGAATAAAATTGAAACATGCGATCTACAATAATTTTCTAAAGAAATTGGTAATAAATATCATTCAACTACAATAAGAAGTGAAATCATTTTAACAATAATCGTTTCAAATAAATAGTTAGCCGAAACGATTTTGAAAGATATATCGCATAAGAAATTATTCATATATTCAACATAAAATTTAGGCCATCTCCATATAAAAGTGCAATAATGCTAACCAAGCTTTAAACTTTCATACATAAACAATTTAAAGAAAAATTATTGCTTAATACATAAATAAAACAAAATCACAAGATAAAAGTACCATTTGTAATAAGTTCTACTCATGTGTTTCAGCAATATAGACGTACTTCCAATCAATCCAATACCATCTAAGAGTACAAAAATGCAATTTCAGTAGAATATGCCAGATAAGATGAAAATAAATCATGTTCCATTCATTTCATCAAAATTTCCTCAAAGGGACAGAAGTGCATGTTTTGAATATTTTTTCTAATAAAATTTTTGGACCCCTCTCTAAATGCATGAGAGGGGTTTAAATATTAAATTATAAATTCTAAGAATAGATTATTACAAAAATAGTTGAGGAGGTTTAAATGACCTTCCTCAAATTATGAAAAACAAAACAAAAATAGAGATAAAACATGGTGACTAACTCCTTTGCGTTTGATCTTTGAGATCGTAGATGTCTATCATTAGTTTGAGATGTGTCCGTCAGTCGATCGTAGATTTCAACTACCCAGTGAACACGGCATTGGTCAGTGCTGGCACCATTTTCTGCGTGGAAGAGGTTAGGCATCGCAGAGTCATCCACCAACTATAAGGTTTAACCAAATATTTCCAGTATGCTTCCAAGTTTAACCTAGTCATTTTCCTAATTTCATCCTCTTTTTCCCCTGTTGCCTGCCTCCACTGTTGTTCGTGTTGTTTAACATTCGGAAGAAAACCTGGTACAGACTCTACCACTAGGTTTGCGATGTGTAAATTTTCATTGATGTTTTCAATAACACTATTTGTTGCTGCTACTGCGAATGATGTTGCCTTTTCTGCTTGTCTAAGCCGAGAATCTCAGTCTGCAAATAGAATTTCTTTATGTAACTCCTCCAGTATAGGCAAATCGGCCTTCCTCCCATATTTTGAATTCTTCCAGGTGATAAAGTCAAGAACTCTTTTCAAGGCTTCATCATATTCAAGTCTCATGTCAATGACTTGACTCGTTAACCTATCACTAGTCTCACAATAAGGACTCAACTACGAGACCTTATGGCATAGAATTTCTTTTTGGTGCATTAGCTTGGAGTTAAGGCTAAGTGCTTCAATTATAAACTGATCAATATTTGGACTGTCCTTATACTTATCTGTTAATGCTTGTATCTGTGCTTCCTTTTCTGCTAAGCTGGCTTGATGTTTTATTTGCATTTGCTCGAATTCTTGCTAGAGCTTGGCCATTTGAAATTCTACTTGTTGGTTAGATTTTTCTTACTCTAACTGTTGTTCCAACAACAAAATTTTATTTTCCTTTTCTCTGAGCAACATTTGTACCTCTATGGCTTTATCAATAGTCGTTGTAGCATAGGCTCCTGCAAACTGAGACAGTCTAGTAAGGTTGTCAGATGGGTCGATGGGTGAATCTTTCTAGACAATATCCATCGGTTCATTATCGGGAGTAGCAGTAGTTGTAGCATCCAACTTCCTCTCATTTCTTTGCCTTTTGACAAACAACTTTGTGGGTTGGGCTATAGAACACATCTAAAGGAGGAATCTCCTCAATTCTCAAAACAATTTCAGAGGTAGGAGTGGTAGGAATGTTCTCTACCTCTTGAGTACTTACAATTTTCTCTGCTATAATTTCTTGAGTTGTTTTGTGTTGTGGAGTTTGTGGCTCAGGTGCTTGTCCCTCTGTATGGAGCTTTTTATTAAAATGCTCCCATTCTTTCTCTAAATCAATCACTGGGGGTTTTGTTGACTGGGTGGAGGTGGAGTGAATTTCAACCTATTTTTTAGCTGAGGTTTGCTCAGCTGCTTTTTCTGTAGATTCAACTGTATCCTTTTCTGACTCCTTACTTTTGCTTCCCCCATTCTGTGATTGTTGTTCTGATTTCTCTGACTTCCTCATAGACATCACTTGGGACTCTACTTCGGAATTATCTTTAGAATTTTCTCCGGATCTCTGTTCTAGGCTTACACTGGGAGTTGGCTCCCTTACTGGCTCAATCAGTAATTGGTCCAATGGGACCTTTAACAATCTCCTTTCTCTGTATTCATGAAAGGCTTCAAGCTCTTCTAGGTCAAAAAGTAGTGATGCCATGTGCTTCACCTCTGTGAATGTCTCTTTCTGTAGGAAGACATCATCAAATGCATCTTCCTTATGATTGAATACCTTCACTTTCACCATGGTAGTGAAGTCTTTGGCAATGCCATTTGGGTCATACTGCCTTCCTGGGAATTTGGGTAATTTTAGATATTGCATGATGTCTACTTCTTTGAATGCATGCCCCAAATCGTGTAGTGAAAATGCTCCACATTGCAATGCAAATGTAGGCCAGATGGCCTATTTCGCTTCCTTTAATCCTTTGCTTAGCCCACCCTCACTTGTTGTCTGGTAGGCTATCTCTCTAGCCATCAATTTGTCTGGAACATAGTATGGGAGGACATGTGGTGAGGAAATGCTCCCAAATACTCTGATATATGTGAATGTTTCCTCCCCAAACCATCTGGCCACTGGGAGGATATCTACCTCGGCTTCCTTAGAAAAATTAGGGGCATCTCGATTGTAAACCTGTTTATGGATATTTAGCATGACTCCATGACAAATTTTGTAAAAATGTGGGTGAAACTAAGACTCCCACATGTCCTTATGATATATATGAATGGGAAGTGGATCCTTCACAGTCCACTTCCATCCCATGATAGGAAATTTTGAACCAAAATAGATTGCATCCATCACATAGGCACTCATAAAAAATGGAGGGTAAACCCTCGAAGAGATACTCCTTTTCCTCCTATAATCGATTATCGCCTTTGCTAAATTATTAGACAAAATTTGGGCCCAATTCATTATGGTTGCGTTTACGACTGCATCTATTAATGGCAGCCATTCTAGGGAAAATTTAGTGCTATCGGGCTTGCCAAACATCCTACATAGCATGGCTGCTGCAAAACTATGGGGAGGAGAAATAGATGCAGTAGAATACATATCCGCTTTGTCCTTTTTTATCTTTCCCTCATTATTCGACCAGGTCTGGGTGACATCTGCTAGGTCCTCATTCTCTTTGGCAAACTTCTCAAGGAACTAGTTGTTGTAGATCGTTTGTGGCTCTAGTAGGTGGTGCATAAGTCGTAGGTTGTCAGGCGAAAAAGATCTCATAACCTCTTGGCTTCTATTCTTAAATTCCCTGTCTAAGATATCAGCCTGATCAATAATCCACTTGACCATATCTGTATAAGGGATTATCTTTGGGCGCATGACTATGTGATGCAAAAATGAGCATGCCATCTCAAAAATGGAGGCATCTGAGGAAACACTACCGTCAGTTGTGACCTTTGTTTCCAGAGGTCTTGGTTCCTCTTCTTCTAATAAATCATACATGGTTTCCCATGTAGAGGTCCCTCCTTCTCTGCTCCATGTAGTATCTATGAATAACAGAGTCATTTCTGATTTCTCAGACGCAACTACCTTGCCCTTCTTTGCCATTGCTCCCAAAGACTCTTTCTGTGGACTTTTCCTGAAAATGGAGAAAAACAATAGCTATTGGATATACAGAGATAAGAATGAACATAAGATGAAATAATACAGATAACTTCAAAAGGTGATAAGAAAGGAGTTTTATTTGAACGCAAGTGATAAGATATCGTGTCACGTTGAATGACTTTTCACATATAAATGCCATTAACCTTTACTAAATGCCCACTAATGGTTCGTTATCTCTCAGCTTTATTGCTGATTAATGTCCACATCATAAGTCAGGAAGAAAGCTTCTAGGGTGGCGAGTCTTTAAATTGTGAAAATTCTGATTTCGTGATTTGCGAAGCAATATCGCAAATCGCATTATCGCATTATGTTTATACGCTTTCCTTGTCGTTTCTTTTGTTTATGTGAGATGCGAGATGCCAACCGCTTACTATTGTTTCCAAAACATAGCTCATTTGTCAAGTTTTCTTGTGTAAAGCCTCTTTTATTAAGCATGAAACGTAAATACTTGTTTGTGACGTATCTCAGGAGTGGGTCCAGGTCTTAATCACATTTGACAATCTCGACAAATGGTAAGTTTGCGGTGTTCTTTTAAATGTCTAAAATGCGATGCGATAAGGGAAATGTTGTCATCGCAATTTCGCATCTTGCACATTTTAAGGTAACTCATTAAGATGTGCTTTCTAAAAATAGCAATGTGCGATGCAGGCATTAGTTTTAATAAGAAATTCCTTAGGACTTAGTTTATATAAGAAACGTACTAGTTTCGAAGTGTTATAGCATAAAGTCCTCTTTCGATCGCTTTTCGCTAGATTTGGTGGATTAGCAAGGCTTTCAATCACGTTTGATCGTGTGACATGTGGGAAAGGCAGACATTTAGTAGTTTTTTAAAAGGTGTTTGATTGATATCTTGTTATATTCCAAAATTTAATAAGGAAAATGCCTAAATGCTGAACTTATTTTTGGAAGAATTTTTTAAAGGTTCCCCATTTATTAATGTAATATTGACTACTACTATTAACAAATGGGGAGTTGTTAAATATCACAAGAAGTTCCTAGTTACTTTTATTATTATTATCGTTTATTAACAATAATAGATATCTTAATCAAGTTCAATTTTAATAATAATATTAACAACATTATTTTATTCTATATTAATTTTTTAATGGTTAAGATTATTGATATTAATTTATTATTATTATTATAACACTTTATTTGAGCAAACTTTAAGTCTTAATAATATAAACGTTTTAATCATTATAATTTTAATTAATAACTTTAGTATTAATAAAATAAATATTTTAATAATTATAATATTAATTATTTTAATACCATATAACTATAATATTAATATTAAAATATTAATATAATAGTAATTGTCTTTCTTAAATTAATCTTGTTATTAACATTATTAATTTGATAATAATAATAGTTATACACATTTTTACCTTAATCAATTATTAGTTATTTAATCATTATTATTAATAATAAGTTGTCCTATTAGTTATTAATAATTTAACAGTTTATCAATTATTAATAAGTCAATTTTAATTAGTTATAAGTCCTATAAATTATTTAATATTAATATTTCAATAAGTTAATAATTATTAATAATTTATTTTAATATTTAATTAATAGTACTAGATTTTATTAGTTATTTAATATTAATAATTTAATAGTTTATTAATTATAACTCAACTTTTTAGTCATATATTAATAATTACACAATTGATTATTATTTATCACTTTACTTTTTATATTAAATTATGGTCCTATTTTAATAGTCAAAATTAATAATAATAATAATAATAATAAATATTAAAATCTAATTATATATTTTTTTATAATATTATTAATATCCATTATCAATAAATTTTAACATCTCTCCCGACACCATTTCTCTTTAAAAGGATTGGTCTCTCTTTCTCTTTATCTTTGTTCCTGCTTCTTGTCTTTGATGATGGGTGAAGGGTTTACCCAAAACGTTAGAAGTTAAAAAAAAATATTAACACAGTTTCTCCAAAAACATTTTATTCATTATGAATTACAATTGTGGAAATATGCATTCGAAAAAACTCCTTTTTATTAAGATACAATAAAAAAAAGGACCCTTTTGAAATTTTGAAGTTTATCTTGAGACTTTATTAAATCCTTTTGTTATGCATTTTGATATCTATTTTGCTTTAATTTATTTAGATTTCTCTCATGTATAGGATTAGGCACTAAAACCCTTTCTATAAGTTCTCCCTAAAGAACCCCGTTTGTCCTATTATCATGAAAAACATATGAAAACATTGAAATTCAAAGAGTAAAGCACTTAATCACCATAGCACCACAGTGCCAAAACCTCAAAAGGAAGATATCACTTAACGCTTCCAATAAGCGTTAATGACTATTAACTCACAACAACTAAAAAAACCTTTCCCCCTCCTGTCATGCTCACTACCAGCACACTCATTCAAAAATGATTTGATCTGACGTTGTTTCAATGGTGCAAACATAAAAATATTTTTGTCTTAAAAATTGTTAATTCTCTCATCACTCTTTCAGTCAATTGTGGCCTCCTTAAAATTTAAAGCCAAAGAAGTTTGGTGTTGTTTCGATGGCATGAACATGAAGTAATTATGTTTGTTGAATTGAGGCTTCTGTGATCCATATTATTTATAAGTAGAACTTCGGCGTAAATCACATCAAGAGAAACTAGTCTTGACCATGAACCACACTGGGTGGTTCGAAACGCGTCGACAAATGTCTCTCTTTATGTGATTTTCGCCGAAGTTCTACTTATAAGTAATTATGTTTTTTAATGTTAAAATTTCAGTCATGTTTTTTGTCTTCACACAATAGTTATTATTATTATTATTATTATCCAATTTTAAAATCACGCCCAAGCCAGAGACCAAATTGATGTATATACCCCTTGTTTATGACACTTCCACATAGCATCACAAAGTTGTTGCCACATGTCATGTTGTTTCAACCAAATCAACATTTGAAGATTCCTTTTTCCCATTATGACATGTCACTGCCACACGTAATTTATCCACATCAAAAAGGCGCGAGCTCATCGCACTAACCCCTTATTGCCAAGAAAACATAAAATTTTAGGTTGCTCGACAAACTTAATTTCCATCACGCTCTCTATTTATTGCGCCCAATTCCAACAAACTCATACATATCACTTGGCGACATGGCGTGGGCACGTAATCGTAGTGATTAACCTTAATCATTGTAATTAAAACTTAAATCACCATCATTAAGCTAATCATTCGAGATCAAGGTTGATGCATAATTTCACAATTTTCAATTATGATTTATGTTTTATGAGGGTTTAATGAAATGCCAAAAAAATTATGCGTGAGCTCCACCATCTGAGTTCCCTCGCTAATCACAGAAAAGCGATGCTAAACACTGAAGATAATATAAACCATTTGTAAATTTTTTACATGGTGAATGTGGTATAACATGTTAAGTTAGCAAATCAATGGTCATGATTCATGGATAAATCAAGATTTGTGGTGACTAAGCATTTATGTTCAAGAAGCTAGATAACCACGTGAAACCGTATGCCGTGAAATCTAGAGGAATATCTGAAGGAGATTATGGTTTAATTAAAGAATGATTTTTGCTAAGATTCATAAAGGTTTGCTTAGTCATTTTCTACTTAGCTTGGTTTATTATTTGTTGTTGTATCTGGTGTCCACTTAGAGATTTACATATTAGAGAAATGCAACTAGATTCATCAACATTATTTGAAATTAGCAATTGGTTTTACTGGTGAAACATTAGAGCTATACCAAAGAGACAAACAAGATCTGTAGACAAGGGGGGGATTTTTCAATGAAATGCCTCATCTAAACAATAGACAATGACTATTTCAACCTATCATGATCAATCTAATAGTTGTTGGGAGATAGCTCATTTTCCATGGTTGTTTCCTTCAACATTTTTGTTATCTTCTCTGCATATTGTTTTAAATAGTTTGATTATGTTCTACTATTTTGGTTATAAAATGTTGGAATGAGAGGGATTTTCCCTCAATCTATTAATATTTGTTGTAATATTATTTAAAGGGCACGAATGGCTTGAACATTCGGGGGATCCAATTTCGTATCACTGGGAAACCTTTGCACTATTCTAGAGTTATCTCTAGGAGGAAATTGGGAACATGTAGAACCATGCCAAGAAAAATATTCAATTTGTAGCCAATGTGGGAATTTTTTGTTAGAATGGGTGATGAATAAGGATACCATTCAATTTTGATTTATTTTTTGTTCTAGATAAGTTTTTATTATATGATTCTAGCATTGTTGTTAATTTCATGTCAGTTTATGCTTATTTAAAACTAATGTAAAGTTGCCTTTACATGTTTGGTCGGAGTTAAATTATAATTGAATATTGGATTCAAAAAGACATGTATGTGTTAGCTGATAACTATTTAGTAGTATAATTGAATGCTTGTTTCTGCTCCACTCATTGTTGTATTATATGAATTGTTTTTGTAATATAACAGGTATTTTCACATCTTGAATTCAATTGTTATTGCTTGAATCTAAGTATATGCATTGTAATATTATGGTAATTGTTTACTAGATAACTACATATGCATATGTTCTTAAATTATTACAAATCATATGAACTTTTTCAATGACTTGTTGCTTCATCCTAAGCTTAGATTCAATCTTGGTCCATTTCACCTTGCTCTGGTTGAGGTTAGGAGAGTTAGTATTAGGTTAGTGATTAGATATTTCTTTGTGATGTTTGCACATTAGATTAGATTGTAATTAGTTTTAGGAAATCATGTTAGAAAGTCTCATTTTTAACGAGTAATTCATTTAGTGGCAACCAAGCCCACATACTAGTAGGAATCACCATCCCAAATGGATAAAGGTATGATTGGGGCCTTGTCCGGGTAATCTCCCTAATGTTAGCTTGGTCGTTTTCAAGCATCAAAAATACCTTATGATCCCATTTGAGTTAGGTCTTTAGAGAAAAAAAATCCTTCAAATATAGGTTACCCAAACTGGGGCATCAAATAAACTAGGTATCCAAACAATATTTCCAATGATATTCATTTTGCAATATTTATCTTAGACATATATAGTATCTCCATATATTTGACATAAATGGAAATAATATTTCCAACAATCTCCCCCTTTGTCATTGATGACAACCTTTAGTCAATTTTGCAACAATATTGTAGTACTCCCTCTATCTACAATTCTTATTGTGTTTGAATTCCTTCCTCTATCTACAACTTCTCCCCCTTTGACATCAATGGAAAAAGGTTGCTTCCGATGAGCTTGTGCTTTACTTTACTGAAGAAATGAGAGGGATATCACTCCTAGCTTCTATCTAAGAAATTCAAATGTTTCTCTGAGAAGGGATTTGACAAAGATATATATAACGTGTTCCTTGGTGGCAATGTATTCCAACTTGACACTTTTTTTGGCTACATGTTTTGTTAGGAAGTGGTACATTATTAGAATATGCTTGTATTTGAGTGCACAGTAGGATTATCTGAAATGTTGAATGCAATTGTATTTGATTGAGATTGGTTGATCATATTCTACCTTGATATCCTTTAGTGTCTGCTTCATCTAAATAACTTACTTGCAATGTGTTGCTATTGCCATATATTATGCTTCTTATGTGGATAGAGGGATTGAATTTTTCTTCTTTCTCAACCATGATACTACACCATTGCTTAGAAATAATTTTCCTACACTCGTGTGTTTCTTTTCATCTATACTTCCTACCTGGTTTGCATTTGTATATGCTATTAAAGTGAAGTTCTTACTTCTTGTATACCACAAGCCAAAGTCCAATGTGCCCATCATATATATGAATATTTTTTTATTGCTTGCACATGTATATCGTTTGGTGCAATTGAAATATTGCAACCAATCCTACTGCTTACATGATGTCTAGCCTTGATGTTGTTACATATAGTAGGCTATGAATCATTGACCCATGAAATGATGGATTTTCATATGGGGATTCATCATCTTTTCTCAATTTACATCATGTGATAATGGATATATTGACATATGCACAATATTTCATTCTAAATTTCTTGAACATATCCTTGATGTATTTGGTTTGAGAAATGAATTCCTTTGCTAGATTGAGAAATCTGCAAACCTATAAAGAATGACAATTCTCCAAGCATAGACATTTATACTTATTTTGCATTTCTTCTGCAAACTTTTGGCTCATTTTATCAACATTAATTTAAAAATTGTTATCATCCACATAAACTAAAATGATCAAATTGTTATTATTTTCTATATTTATGTAAATATTGTTGTCTACAACTCCTCTTTTGAAACCTTATTTTTGTAGGCATTTTTCACGTCTTGAATACCAAGATTTGGGAGCTTGCTTTAGCCCATAGAGTGTTTTCTTTAGTCTAGATACACGATCTTCATTTTTTGACAATTGAAATCATTTTGGATGTTCAATATATACTTATTTTTTTGGGTTTCCATTTATAAAGGCTAACTTGACATCCATTTGATAGACCTTGAAGTTCTTGAAATGTGTAAATCCCAAAAATAAAGTTCCAGTGGCTTATAATATTGCAACTGAAGCAAAGGTTTCTTAAAATTCAATACCCTCAACTTGTGCATACCCATTAAAATCAATATTGATTTATTTCTTATTACTTATCCATATTTATTCAACATTTTTATAAAGACCTATTTGTTACCAATCACATTCTTGTCTTTTGGTATGGGCACATGTTCCCATGTTTCATTCTTCTCAATTTGATTCAGTTCTTCTTCCATGGCATTTACCAAATGCTTATCTTCACTAGCTTGGGTAAAGTTATTGGGCTCTATTTTGGATAGAAAAGAAAAGTTTGCTTGTTTTGATGTACATACCAATCCTCTTCTAGTTTGAACTCCTATATCTCTATCACCAAAAATCTGATTTTCTAAATGATACTTTGGGACAAGTTTGCATGATGTATTTAGATATTGGTATTCTATTTCTTCTTTTTAATTTTATTGTTCTTTATAGATTGTCTCCACTAGATTTTCATTTGTTTGTGAATTTTATTTTCAACATATTGCTTCATTCACTCTTACATAAATATTTTTGACCACATTTCCTAGTCTTTTGTTGTAACATTTGTAGGCCTTACTTGCAGATGCATAGCCAAGAAAGCTACCTTCATCTGTGTTAGAAACAAACTTGCCTAAATTATCTTCTTTTATATTTATATAGAACTTTATCCCAAACACTTTGAAGTATTTCAATGTAGTTGGTATACCTTTCCATAATTCATAAGGTGTCTTGCTATTATTCACTTTAACTAGTACTCTGTTCAAAATGTAGTCTCTTGTGCTGACTGCTTTCCCCGCAAAATGTGTCTATTACTTTGGCTTCATTCAACATTGTTCTAGCCATTTATTGTATAGTTCTATTCTTTCTTTCCAAAACTCCATTTTATCGTGGATTCCTTATTGCTAAAAAATTTCTCTTGATTCCATGGTTCTTGCATAATTCATTAAATTCATTAGAGGAAAACTCACCTCCTTCATTCGATCTTAAGCATTTGATTTTTAAATCACTCTGATTTTAAACTAAGGCTTTGAAGTAATCATTAATAAGTAGCATAAAATAACTCTTACCTTTTAAAGTTTGTGTTCTTGCTAACCCATAGAGGTCTGTGTGTACAAGTTCCATTGGCCTTGATGTCAAGTATTTTTTTTGTTTTCAAAATAACTCTCATCAGCTTCCCATGATGACAAGAATTGAAAATTTAGTGTCCTTAGGTTTTGAGATCCTTAGAATATCTCTTACTACTTGTGTGTTGATGAGTTTGACAAAATTGTCAAATTTTATATGATCCATCCTTTCATGCCATAACTAGATTTCTTCTACTTGTCCCATATACCATTTTTCTCTTTTTACTTTGAGGATTTATATATTGCTAGGGGTTTTCTTTTCGTTTTCCACTAATCATCCTAAGTGTACTTTCCTTATCTCGCTTCCTTTAGAATGAAAGGTGAGATTGTAACCTTGATCACACATTTGACTGACAATTAAAAGATTTTGTTTTAACCCTTCAACATACAAGACATTCTATGTTTTAGTGTTTTTATCATCAAGACTAACCATACATCTTCCAACTATCCTTGAAAAAGCATTATCCCCTATTGGTGTCCAAGTGTGAATGAACTATTCAACCCTTTTCCACATTAATTCATCAATCTGGGTGCGTATTATTTCAATAACGTGCAAGGTGTATGCAGGGGAAAGGTTACAATCTTACATCAACCAAGGATTCACAACTAAGAAATCGAAACATTGCTGAAACAGTAATTAAAAATAAATTCCAGAACTTAAAAGGCATTCACAGCAATCCATAAAGATCTGTAACAACAATAAAGAATGAACACACAATAAATGAAACAACACACATAAAAGGAATATGTAGCACCTGATCAAAAGAGCGGGCCCAGCTCTCTGACCAGGGTTGCATTAATTCACAGCTAAGAAGAGAACAACAAAATTGCTTGTATTCAATTAATATGTAAAAGAGTTGTTACAATCTATGTCTTTGTGCGGCTAACCCTTCGCACAGGAATAAAACCCCTTTTATACAAATACATGGGAATGACATATCTCCCCAAAACCTAGCAACTAATGCCCAAAATATACAACAGTTTAGAAAAACAACTAATTGCTGGGTACAAATGAGTACCGCTACTATCACAGGCCATATAATGATCAGACTTATCACAGGGCAGAGAGTCCCTAATTTTTGAGTTTGCTTTTTGGTGATCATGCACAGACTATATGTATATATTTATTCAATATGTTATTTTTTTTATCTCTAGACTTTGCAGAAAGGACATCGCCCTGTGTGGTGAATGTCAATATTGTAGATAGCAACTATGTTTATAATTTATCAGACAAAAAACTGAACACCCTGCGTGGTGAAGAATGATATATGCATCTTTTTTGACAAAACTGAGCACCATTTTTTATTATGGTTCACAGAGATAGCCAAGGGCCAACAAAGCATATGCTGAAAGGGATCTACTACATGTAATTTTTCAAATATAATGAAAGATCACGATTTTTCCAATGGAAAACAACTAATTGCCGAGAGAGCGAGAACAAGAAAGATCCAAAATAGGCTTGAAAGTAGCTGCGAGTTGGTTATGTTGTTACAGCGTTGCTGAACAGCTGTTGTGAATGCAGGACTACTGCTACAAGCTATGAAGGTGATGCATGTTCACCAGAATCTGCAGAAATAACAAGTTTAGTAGTTCGACTGGCAAAACCCTCGTGACTTTACTTCATTAATTAAATATTCCAAGAGACATTAGAAAGAAGGGTTACCTCATAGGTTTATCACAATAAATGCATATCAATGGGTGCAAAAGGATGAAAGGATGGGTGAAAATGTAAGGAAAAGATAAGCAGATTTGGTGCCCAACATCTCCCCCCAACTAGCCTTCTGCATGCCCTCATGCAGCTTGTCGCTTCCGCAGGTCTAGGTTAGAATGGTTGTGGTCCTCGTGGAGCTGGGCGAGATCATACTCGTCTGCCATGTCTGTTCCTGGGACCTTGTATCCTTCTGAGAGAAGAACATCCTTCCACCAATCATTTGGTACATTATATGCTGGGGTATAATGCTCTGCTGGCAACCAAATGACAGGGAACTTGAACTGGAGTCCCATCCACCGGACCCCGCATGTTTGGACGCATGCAACATATCTTGGCACCCGACTTAGTGCTCATGCAAAATTTGGTGCTCCAAAAGGTTCCCTGTTCCGAACAGATGTAGGTGACATCATCCACCTTTTCTGACAACTATCAAGGGCCTCATCTTGAAACATGACTATTTGTTTGACACAAAGATCAATACACCACTTCTGTGTCCTCAACATCCATTCTCTATTTCCCTCAATCTCTAAAAAGGTGGTGTGCTTATTGTACATAGTTACGGACCGTTCGTTCTCTCCTCTCATCATAAGAGGCTTCATGTTTTGATTTGACTCAAACATATTAGAAGCCTTCTTCCAGTTTATTTGGTTGATAGTATAGGAGGTGAGAGCCCTTAAATGAATGTCCCCCACATATGGGACCAGATTAAACTCTTTGTCATTGCGCAGGAAGTATCCATGCAGATAGAGCTCACACATCAAATGTTGGGTTACTAAGTCATGGATTCTCAATATACAGAGGAACTGTACAGAGTCCTCGATCTCATGACTGACCTCCTTCTTAATGCTTTCCAAACAGAAGAAAATAAATTGCTCATGCAAGAACAAGGCATAACTAGAAGCAGGAGGGCGACATGCCATTACCTATTGTACCAGGTTGAACATCTGTTATTTGTTAGCCTTCAATTCAAGCACTTGCCCTTCCAACTGTTCTACTTTGAGCTACTTCTTCGCATATGTCAACCGTAATATGTCCACTCGCTCTACATACTCGAAGATAGCCTTGGACGACTAATCTTGTACTCTTTTCACCTCATTATGATAGCGAGCTGCGGTGGATTTCCAAGTTTGAATCTCGGCTGTTAAAGAGAATTCACGGTCGTCGAACAAGTGCTCGATAGGATCTGTTTAAGTAGCAGCAGAGGTCGTCGGCACATCATCCATCTATGTTTCTGGCTCAACCATCATATCCTTAGGCTTCTTAGATTGTCGTTTATACTTCCTTACCTTCTTCTCAAGTCGATGCACCTATCTTCTCAACCTTCGAACCTCTGTTTTCAACCGCACCATGTCTTTGAACTGTAGCTGATATTTCCTTTTAAGGGGTGGCCTCCTTTGCTCACACAGTTCTATCCAGTCCTGCTTAACAATCACTTCGTCTGGCCCTAGAGCTGGTTCAGCAGGCGGTGGATTACTTGGGGGAGTATCTACTTGTCCATTTGTCAGGTTCTCCTCCCTTAGTTCCTCTCTCTCAGGAGAAATCACTTCTTGTTTGACAACCAACTCAACCGGCCCTGCAACTAGTTCAGCAGGTGGTGGATTACTCAGAAGAGTACCCACTGGTTCATCCATTGGGCCCTCCTTACTTAGTCCCTCTTCTTTGGGAGAAATTGCTTACTTTTTTACAATTAACTCAACTGGCTTTGGAGCTAGTTCAGTAGGTGGTGGATCAATTAGAGGAGTATCCACTGGCACTTCGACCTTGATTCCCCTGCCTGGTTCCCCTGTTTTAGAAGCATTCACTTCTTCCTCCCTTCTGGGCTCCAGGGCATCCGATGCCTGAACAACACCTTCTTCATCCACTTGTTGTTCCTGTTCTTCTGCGAGGTGTTCCTCCTCCCTCTGTTCTTCGGAACGACCTTGCTAAGAATTAGCAGCCAACAGAATAACAACGGCCGAACCTTTAACTGACCCATAAAACTTTAAAATGGGAGGGAAAACAACATCCTTTTCTGAGTGTTGGGGAGAACAAGACACTCTTGCTCCCCTTGGAATAGAGGCACAAAAAGGAGACTGAAGGATGTTTTCTGCCAAGTCTGTACTGGCTTTGTCTGTGACCTCAAGTTCCTTCCCTTCTCCTGCAATAATTCTGCTCTGGCTCGAGGCTCCCTCCTATGTTAACTCCTGTCCCGCGGTTGACACAGGTTCTTGTGGGGCAGTGTCAACCTCAAGATTTATTCCTTCCACATTTTTCAGGACCGGATGGGTAGGTGGTGGTTCTTGTGTGGCACCACCACCTGTATCCGATGCTTCCTGAGCAGATGATGTTGGCACTGTTTCCTCTAGCTCGTCATTAATAAAGGTGGATTCTTGTATCACCGTGTTAATCCCATCCATCGTATCCATAATTCCTTCCTCCATCGACTCCATAGTCGAGGTTGGTTCTTGTGTAATAGCCTCGAATGTGGCACTGACAATTTCTTCTGTTTCGAGCCTTTTTTGCTCCAGTCTTTCCTCTTCCATTGGCTCCATAGTAGTAGTTGGTTCTTTTGTAACAGCCTCGACTATGGCACTAAGAGTCTCTTCTATTTTGAGCCTTTCTTACTCTTGTCTTTCCTCTTCCATTGTCTCCATAATCGAGGCTGGTTCTTGTGTAACAACCTCGGCTATGGCACTAACAATCCCTTCCACAACAGGCCTTCCCTGCTTTTGTTCATCTTCTTCCATCAGCTCCACAATCGAGGCTGGTTCTTGTGTAACAACCTCAACTATTTCTTCCACTTCAAGCTCCCTTTCTTGCTCTGGTTCCATCTCTTCAAGCTCTTCTTGGTCTACGTATTCATCCTCTGCTGGTTCCCCCTCCATTCTCTCTTGTTCCTCCTCTCTAGTAGTTATAGCAGCTGCTATCTCTTCTTCTGTCAATTCCTGGAATGTCGCCCACGAAATTTGAAATCGGGCCAATGCATGCATAACCAATAATTGAACCAACCTGTGGTTGGTAATGACTGCTGCAACCTGTCACGAACGCCGAGCAGACTGCACCATCAATTGGAGGCTCTTCAGCAAAAAGAAAGGCATGTTCAACGTGAAGACCTCTCATTGTGGAAATCGAAAGCAAGCTAACACCCTAAAATGATACTTGAATACAGTGGTGTACCATCCTTCGCAAGTTATGTATTTCATTACAAAACCTGCTACATCACCCCATGGATGCGGTAATGAGTTCTAGTCATACCCTCGGCCTTTTTGGACGACGCTCTCGTCGGCCTGCAAAAATGCTTCAGGGAACTCCGGGAGGGAAGTCCTTCGTGAAAACCAGCTCTATCCTTGCTGAGGCAATCCACTAACTTCTGCAATAACTTCCTCTGTGACAGGGATTTCTATCCCTCAGACCCGAGAGTTGTCTTCACTCAAATTGAGTGCGAATTCCACTGCAATCCCTTCATTGAATCCCTACAACCTATTAAAATAAACATCCCAACTTGCATTGACAAAAATCTGCCACACTTCTCTATTGTTGCAAACCAAGGTGGTATCCTCCGACTCGTGACGCACAACAAACCCACCCATTGTTGCGGAAACAGTAACGAAACTTGGATGCAGTCGACTGTTGGGGAGAGAGTAGCAGCAACCACATTAACAACAATGGTGATAGCATGGTGGAGCGTGGAGTAAAAAGCGGTGAAAGCAAACGGTAATTTTTTTGAAAAATGCAAAGAATAATGGAAAATCATGGTAATACGATGAAATAATTACAGTGATTAATTTGAATGTATTGGAAAAGACCGATTGGTTATTGGACGTACGTAATTCAAATTCCAATGCATCGAAGTAATTATTACGAAATCACGGAATTTTTGGGTTACCGTTCGCACCAGATTTAATAATGATATTTCATTATTATGGTTTTAAATACGTCGTCGTTTATTCATGACAGGACCCCCCCAACTTAAATGTAGTCATCCACGGCACGTATGTGTCTCATCGATGGAATATTTTAATTGAATCCGTAAGAGTTAGTGGAGACGTACTTGATGACCTACCTAGTCGTGGAGTAATGACATAATAACCAGCAGAGTAAGAGTAGTGGTGGAGTGATAGCAACGGCAGAGTAACAGCAATGGCGGAGTAACAACAGTGGTGGAGTAACAACACCAGCGGAGTAACAACACCGGCGGAGTAACAACACCGACGGAGTAACAACAGTGGTGGAGTAACAGCACTGGCAAAGTAACAACATCGACGGAGTAACAACACCAACGGAGTAACAACAACGGTGGAGTAACAATAGCGATGGAGTAACAACACTGACGGAGTAACAACAATAGTGGAGTAATAGCATCTGACACTTAGAAAAAAATTTAGGAGTAACGGCAGTGGCAGAGTAGCAGCACCGACATTTAGAAAAAATTTCAGGATTAACAACAGTGGCGGAGTAGCAGCACCGACACTTAGAAAAATTTTTAGGAGTAACAACAGTGGTAGAGTAATAGCACCGATGGAGTAACAACAATGGTGGAGTAATAGCATCAACTATTACTTGGAAAATTTTTGTCAACTCCTCATCATCAGATTTTGATTGTTATTCCTATAAAAGACAAACAAGTAAGTAGTAACAGCATATATATATATATATATATATATATATATATATATATATATATATATATATATATATATATATATATATATATAGATATTTTAAGAGAATGCAGAGGAGACATTCTCTGCACCAACAACCATCAAACCAAATTTATCAGAGAGATGTTTGATGAAGGCATCCTTAGAAGTTTGACGGTGGTATAATTTCATACGGTGTCCATTTACTAAGGAATAAGTATGAGTATCATCTATTATAACCAATCTGAGTATTCAATTGTCAAACACAATGTCCATTCCATAGGTTCCCATCTAGAAAGTGCGAAGTTTTCCTTTAAAATCTTTAAAATAGGAGTCATAGAGAAGTGCCCAATCTCCTATATGAAACACCTTATTCTTGATAAATTTATCATGCCATTTCATTCTCTGATGTTGAATAGCAATAGTTTTCTGGACAACCACTGAACGGATTTCATCTAACTCATTGAGTTGTTCCAGCCGGTGTTTTTGGGCCTCTGATAAGTCTAATTCTACTTCCAAATCTATTTTGAGCGTGCTGATCTCAAATTCTATCGGAAACAAGGGGGATTTCCCATAGACTAACTCAAATGGTGAAAACCTAGTTGTGTTCTTCCATGTTGTTCTATATGCCTAGAGAGATTTTGAAAGTATCTGAGACCAATCTTGACGATGGCTTGCTATAGTTTTTGTCAAGATATTTTCCAATACCTTGTTTGTACTTTCTACCTGTCCATTCGCCTGGGGGTGGTAAGGAGTTTTCACCCTATGTTTAACCCCATATTTTTGCATAAGCCTTGCTATCATGTGGTATGTGAACTGTGCCCCTCCATCTGAAACAATCGCCCTTGGAGTACCATATCGAGCAAAAATCTCTTCAAAAATAAAAACTGCAACCACCTATTATGTTGCTTTTGCAACAGCTCTGGCTTCCACCCACTTAGTCACATAATTAGTGCAGACTAGAATGTGAACCTTTTGATGAGAAGGTGGGTTAAAAGTTCCAATGAAATCAATTTCCCACTTCTCAAAAGGTTCGAGGACTACTTGGGGCTGCAATGGCATTTCATCCGATTTTCCAGGCTGCCCCATGCGTTGACAACTACCACATCTTCAGACATAATCTCGAGCATCCCGAAAGATAGAAAGTCAATAATATCTCATTTGAAACACCTTGTGGCTTGTTCTTTTATCTGCAAAATGTCCTCCACAAGGGCCATCATGGGAAGCTTTCGATATCTCATAAATGTCATCCTCAGATACACAATGCCGAATCTACTAATCAACCCCTGTGTGAAAAAGGTATCCTGCCATCCATGAATATCGGGTACTATGATGAATAATTTTCCGTTGTTCCCTGTATGACAAGTGGCGAGGTACTTTCCCTGTAGCAAGATAGTTAGCAATATCTGCATACCATGGAGTGTTAGCAGAGATTGCAAAAAGATGCTCATCTCGAAAGTTATCTTCTATAGGTGTACCTTCAGCATTATTATCTAGTCTAGACAGAAAATCAGCAACCACATTGTCCTTTCATGGTTTATCTACTATGGTGATGTCAAATTCTTGAAGTAACAGAAGCCATCTTGTAATATGACCAAGAGTAATGGGTTTATTCATCAGATATCGGATTGTTGCGTGATCAGTGTGTACAAAGGTGGGATACCCGATAATATAATGCTAGAACTTGTTGATGGCATAGATGACATCAAGGAATTCTTTTTCAGTCACTGTGTAGTTTAACTCAGCAGGAGCCAAGTTCTTACTAATATAGTAAACTGCATATGGCACTTTGTCTACTTTTTGTCCCAAAACTACCCCAATTGTTGTGTAAGAGGCATCATCATGGATATGAAATGGTAATGTCCAGTCTGACCCTCGAAGGATCGGAGCCCTATAGACAAGTTCCTTGATCTTCACAAAGGCTGCATCACAGTCATCTGTCCATACAAAATCTGCATCTTTTGTCAGTAATTGAAAAAGTGGATGTGCTATCTTAGCAAAATTTTCTATAAAGCGCCTGTAATAACCAGCACAACTGATAAAGCTACGTACCTGTGTGGGTGTTTTGGGTATTGGGAAGTGCAATATTACCTTTATCTTAGCTGGATCCATCTGAATTCCAGTAGCTGAAAGTAAATGTCCCAAGGCTATTCCTTCCTCCATCATCATGTGGCATTTTATTGTACTCAAAGAGACATGCGCTCATTTACATATTTCAAGAACTTTTTCCAGATTTTCCAGCCCTTCTTCGAATGAGTCCCCGTATGGAGTAAAATCATCCATATAAATCTCAACATTGTCATTTACCAGATTAGAGAAAATCCCTAAAATTTCCCTTTGGAATGTTGCAAGCGCATTACAGAGACCAAATGGAAGGACTCGGTATGTGAAAGTTCCCCAAGGGCACGTGAAAGTGGTTTTATCTTGATCCTCGGGAGCTATCTGGATCTAGTTGTACCCACTAAATCCATCCAGGAAGGAGAAGAACTTCTTCCCAGCCAAAGTATCCAAGACTTGATTAATGAACGGTAAAGGGAAATGGTCTTTCTGTGTTGCCTTATTTAATTCTCTGTAATCTACACATATCCGCCATTTACCATTTTTCTTGGGAACAATTACCAACGGGGAAACCCATTGGCTATCCGAAATGGGGTAAATAAATCCTACATCCAGCAACTTTTGAAGTTCTTCCTTGACAATGTTTTTCAGAGCGGGGTTCATTCTCCTCTAGGGTTGTCTCACAGGATGACAATCCTCTTTGATGTATATATGATGGGCAAATAGGTTGGCAAGAATCCCCTTCATGTCAGTATAGTCCTAGGCGAAGGCTTCTTTGTGTTTTCAGAGAACATCTAGAAGTTGTTTTGTCTGAGATTCTGACAGATTTAGATTAATATTTAGGGTCTTCCCTAGCTCTATCTCTACAAAAATGTTGTCATGGGACACAGTTGTAGGCAGTTCTTCAAATCCATCTTGCTGTTTCAATATTTTGTTGCGTTTCACAGCTCAAGACAAATTCTAGAATTCGTTGATTCGAATCTGAAACAGAACATGGGTCACTAATGAAAGTGGTGATTGTGTCATCTTCTGTTTCCATTTTCAACTGAAGGGCCTGTCTGATAGTAAGAACTGTTATTAATTCCTCATCCTCAGATTCAGACTCTTCCTTTGGTAAAGGTTTCTTATGACCAGATGGCTTCACTGATGGGTTAGGTTCTGTAGGAGGGTATAACACAAGGTTTTTAGTAACCTGCCCATTTGAGATAACCATATTCCCAGAATGACACCCAATGTAAGCGTTTGCAGTTGCCAACCATGATCTCCCCAGAATCAGGGGATGGCCACAAGCTAGGGATTGTGTTTGCAGCACTAGGAAATCCACAAGGTAATGCCATGAATCAACTGAGATTGTAATGCTTTCCAACTTCCCCACCAGTTTGACTGTAGATCGATCTGCCAGCTCTAACACAATAGGTGTATGTTTCAGGTTTCAAAGACCCAATGTATGCATAGCTTCAACAGTAATGACATTTATAGCAGCACCCAAATCTACCAGCACATTTGGAATTTCCACTCCATTAATTTGCATAGTTAGAATTGGGTTCCCGGGATCCCCATATTTCACAGGCATAGTCTTTCCCATCATAAAATCTGATAGCTTTCCCATCACATGAATAGTGAGTGGGTCCCTTGATTTCTTTCTAGGCTTTTTAGCACAATATTCCCTGAGCGTTTTTGCATATATAGGTATGTCCCTCATAGCTTGTAATAGTGGGATCTTAAAAAAAAAAAATTGTAACTCCCCTAACAAGTCAAACTCAGTTTGAGGGATCTGTTTACTCAAGGCCAGTCTTTCAGGATAAGGTGGGTCAATTCAGTGTTCTTGAGTAATTGGCAGCTGAGGATATGTCTGATTTTTACAAGCTCGGTTCGATTTCTCTTCAACTGTTTCTGGTTTTTTAACCTCACTACCAATTTGTTCAATAATAACAGGTGAGGTTTGAGCATCTACTACTCACCCGGATCTCAAGTTCATCTCATAAATTTCCGTGGTAGAGATGTTGTATGAAGGCAGGTTGAGGGTGTCAACTTGTTGAGCCCCTTCATTATTAGGATTTGGATTGGGTTGGATAGGAAGTTGAGGGAGAACGGGTAATTACCAAGAGGTATATTAGAGGGCAACTAAAGTTGTTGTTGTGGCATTGACTGGGGAAACTGTCTAGGAGGAGAGGGTCCATGCCAGTTCAGAGCCCATGAAGCATTCGAACTAGTTTGAGGAGCCCACTACTGCCAGGGTGGAAGCTGATATTGGGGCCACATAGGTGGATAAGGCATGGAATGAGGACTCATATTAAAATTATTGAAATACTGAGATGGATCCAGAAACATACCTTGATTTACAGTTGGTGGCCGAGGTTGCCATGGTTTTTTGGATCACATAAAATACAACTGGTCCATTTCTTTGCTTGTCCCTTGAAAAACCACTTTCAATCCTAGCAAGGAGGGGCATGAACTTGTTGCATTACTTAGCTTGCAGATTGCACATTTTCTATGGAGTTCAATGGACATTCTCTCTGTGGATGATTCTTTCTGCACTTCAGGCAAAATATAGCCATAGTCTTTTCCAATTCCATCTGTTTTTGTTTTACTTGCAATGTGTCCATTTGTGCAGACAGGGTACTTAAGATATCAGTCCTTAAGTTATCCAACAGGTTTCTAATTTCTGCGTTTGTGAAACCTCCACCAAATACTTTTGTTGACCAAATTCCTTGTTTATTCCTTACAGCTCCCCTCAAGCACTGGATGCACAACTCATAGATGGTATCGAACTCCTCTTTTGATATATCTCCCTTTCCTACTATGTTTAATAGCTCCAGAGAGTCTTCTTGAAAGGTTTGGAGAAGGATAATTTTCAGAATGTCCTTATACAGGTTAGAATGACTTGATCTCTATAATGTGTACTTAAAACGTTCCACACAATCCTCCATGTTCGCATCTTCTTCCTGCATGAACTTAGAAAGTTCTTCCTTAATATCCTAAGATTTTCAGTAATCCTGATACTTCTCCAGGAAAGAGGTCTTCATCTCATCCCATGTGGAGATAGTCTTTCCACCTAGAACATAAACCAATGCAGGGCTGTCCCTTTTAGTGTAGCAGGGAATATTTTCAATTTCTGATCATTAGTTATATAGCCATAACCCCGACATACAATATCAAATTCAAATAGGAATGTCTCGGGATCTTCAGAAGTCAGCCCATGAAAGCTAGGTAAAGTTGTCAAAGGAATGGGTTTCGTTGGTGCGCCAATCCCAAGATCCCCAATTGGGAAGTCAATAGTAGAGGTTGTGGGTGCCATGAATATCCTCCAATAATCACTGGGAATTTCAGCAGGTTCTATAGGGAATGATGGAGGGGGTCTTATCACAGAAGTTTGAGTTGCTTTAAAAACACTCCCTTTATCCCATGGTGATATGAATACCCCTACAACTTCTTCCTCCCTGTCACAATGGCTTGATTTTTCAGACCCCTTCTCTGCAACTTCTTCTCCCCTACTGGAATGGGCTAGTCCCTCAGATCTTCTGCTTGCAACTTCTTCTTCCTCTGTTACTAGCAACGATACTCCTTCATCAGGTTTACCGTTGCATACTTCTTCTGCTGTTCGAAGGGTTTGTTGTGTTGAATCAACAGGAGGTACTACAGATAACATTGGTTGTTCAACAAATTGTCCCTCTGATTTTGTTCGAGCCCCTACCCTCATAGCAGCGTGAAAATATGACTCTGATTTAGCTTTTGCGATGATTTGTTGGATAAAAGTGTTCCTTCCCAAATCCTGTTCTCCTTTCTTCGGGGCTTTTCCTCTGCCCCTTCTATTTGAATAGTTGTTCATGCAAGTTGATGAGCGAGAAACATATAAATTAAGTCACTATGCTCAAGACCTGGAGAATGGTGTCAAAATACCATTCCCTCCCCAGGACGAGAGATCAATTTTTAGCAAACAAGAAAAGAAAACAGCTAAGGAGAAATCTAGGGTTCAGGACCTAGAGAAGGGTGTCAAAAGACTATTCCCTCCCCAGGATGAGAAACTAGACGAGAAAAGAATACACATAAAAGGAAATCTAAAGCTCAGGACCTAGAGCCGAGTGTCAAAGGACCATTCCCTCCCCAGGATGAGAGATTGGGTTTTAACAACTCAAAAAAAATTCAGAATAGTTAACCAAAGCAAGCAACTTGGCCCAAAAACAATGAAAAGCAACAAAAATAAAAAATACTAAGCTCAGGACTTACAGTAGGGTAGCACTTCCCTCTTTAAGATGAGAGATTGATCCTTTGGTCAATACAGATCGTGTCTTGCACCTTGTTAGCCTTCCTCGGCAGTGACAACAAAATGTTGGTGTCCAAGTGTGAATAAACTATTCAACCCTTTTCCACATTAATTCATCAATCCGGGTGCATACAATTTCAATGTAACACGCAAGGTATATATTGGGGCAAGGTTACAATCTTGCATCAACCAAGGATTCGCAACTAAGAAATCAAAACATCACTAAAACAATAATTAAAAATAAATTTCAAAACTTAAAAGGCATTCACAACAATCCATAAAGATCTGTAACAACAATAAATAATGAACACACAATAAATGAAATAGCACACATAAAAGAAATACGCAACACCTGATCAGAAGAGCAGGCCCAAATCTCTGATCAAGGTTGCGTTAATTCACAGCTAAGAAGAGAACAAAAAAACTGCTTGTATTCGATTAATATGTAAAAGAGTTGTTACAATCTATGTCTATGTGCAGCTAACCCTTCACGCAGGAATAAAACCCCTTTTATACAAATACATGGGTATGACATATCTCCCCAAAACCTGGAAACTAATGCCCAAAATATACAACAATTTAGAACAACAACTAATTGCCAAGAGAGTGAGAACAGAAAAGATCCAAAATAGGCTTGAAAGCAGCTGTGAGTTGGTTATGTTGTTACAGCATTGCTGAATAGCTACTATGAACTTAGGACTACTGCTACAAGCTGTGAAGGTGATGCCTGTTCACCAGAATTTGTGGAAATAACAAGTTTAGTAGTTTGCATGGCAAAACCCCCGTGACTTTACTTCATCAATTAAATATTCCAAGAGACATTAGAAATAAGGGTTACCTTATAGGTTTATAACAATAAATGCATATCAATGGGTGCAAAAGGATGAAAGGATGCGTGAAAATGTAAGGAAAAGATAAAAAGATTTGGTGCCCAACATCCCCAAATATAACATTGCCTCCTTTTTCTTTCTTTAGGGTGATAAATTTATTATGATCCCATGTCATATGTTTTGAACATCTGTTCTCAATGTACAATTAGCTTCCTTTGTTTTTAGCATATAGTGGATGTCCACATTCTTCCTTCTTATGTTCTTCTTGATTTATTTTCACACCTTTGTGTATTCTTCTCAATTCTTAACAAGAAAATATTCTTCCTTGTTTTGTTTAGGATACTCTATTATGTTGCTTTTACCTATAGTTATTTCAGTTATAATATTTATTATTGTAATTAAGTAGGGAAGCAAATGAATTCTTGTTTCCATCAACAAACCCATGAGAACCTATGGTTTTGTTTCTCTCATAATCATTCTTTGAGGTATTATAAGATCATCTATTTCTATCTCATGTGATCACTTCTTTCTTTTTTTGGTCAAATAAGAGTGGAGCCTTCTATTAACTGCAATAAAGATTATATATGTTACATGGCTTTACAAATGTAAGGACCATCAAGGGCTAACCCTATGAAGAGTAACCAACTACACAACCCAAAATAAACCCGAAACCCTCAACCTCAGGCTTACAACTTAAGTCACCATCCATGAGCCAACCTAATGGCCATTCGATGAGACCCCTAGTGATCTAACAGAACTCGCTTCAAGGGTGAGCTCGGTCTTTACCAGCTTTACGGATCCGACAAGGTGAAAAAACAGTCAAGGTGTAAAACTTTGGGTTCATTTTGGACCTAGCCTCCTCCTATGTTGAAATCGATGTCCTTTCGATCTAGTTCACATAAGATCCGACGGTCATGAATAATAATGTCTTGGAAACATGCGCCCCTTTTACCCGGTTCACGGACCCGATAAGGATTGTGAGCCATTGGTTTATAAATGTTCGGGTCCAGTTTGAAACTTAAGCTTCGATCACTTTTAGAACTCGAAAACCACATGATTAAGCCCTTGTTGATCTGACGGTCCTCTGAGATATCGGAATGGAAACCTGCATGATCTTTACCTTCTTTTTGGACCTGATGAAGATTATAAACCGCTAATCTAAAAAACTTCAGGTTCACTTAAGTAGTTAACCTTCGATTACCTTTCCACTCAATGGTCATTCGATGTCGAAGGCTGTCAAGATCTGTGGCTGACAACCTTCTAAGAGGCCTGCAATTTACCAAGTGCCTCTCCCCTGTAGAATGTTTTGTTTTAAGCATTTTTCTTCTTCTTTTTTTTTTTTTTGGTGTATCAGTGGTTAAGAATGACTTACGCTTCTGCTTTTTCCTACTTCCACTAGTCTTCCTTCTTGTTCAGTCCTAATAGTTTGGAAGTTTTCCATGTCTTTGGCCACCTATCTTTGAAAATCCTCATGCAATTTCCCCGAGGGTGTCGAATCCAAAGCATACTTGTTGTAACTATCCTTACAAAACACTCATTCATTCGTCAAATGATCAGCTCGCATCTTGGCTTTTCTTCGCACATGAACAAAACTAGTCGTTCTCAAGGCTTGTAGGTGGGAATGAATGTGCTAAAAGACCTGCAAAAGCCGCCAATGTTTTGAAACTTTTCCAGGTGCTTTTCCATTACAGATCTTCTTGGTCGCATTAATAACCAATTCAGAGTCTGCTTCAATGATGGCATTATGAGAATTTGACTCAATTAGTATTTCCAGGCATTGCTCTAAGGCCATGAGCTCCACCATGTTATTTGTGGCAGTCCCCAAATGACTATGAAAGATGTCCTTTATGCACCCCTTCTCATCTTTGATGACCCCGCCAAAACCAGCCATCCTTGGGTTACCTTTAGAGGCTCCATCTATGTTAATTTTCAAGAAACCGTGAGGAGGAGGTTGCCAAAAGTCTTTACCAATGTTTATCTGGCTTGCATCCTTGTGTATGCTCTGGGGAACTAGCGAATGGAGACCCAACTACAACAATATACGAGCATCCTAGGGAAGAGTCGGGTTCTCAGGAGGTCTCCCTAACATGGCACCAACAGTGTCTTTGAGCTGTCTTAATATTTGTGCAATAGTGTTCTGGGTTGAGCCAGTTTTGTTCTTGAAAATCCTGCCATTGCGTTCTTTCCAGACATCCCAGATTAATTAGCCTAGAACCAGAGTCCAAGCTTTGTTGATGATCTCATTGCCTGAGAAGTTTTTTCTCCAATTCTTCAAAGTGTTGGTAATGCTGAGGTCATCCTTGTCAGTTTGCTTAAAGATTGAGGCCACCCAATCCCACAAGGTGGAGGTGAATGGGCAGAGGTTTTGTAAGTGTTCCATCATCTCCTCTTATGAACCACATAGATAGCATTTGGATGGGCCAACAAAACCTTTCTTCAGAATATTTTCCCAAGTTAGAATTTTCTTTTGTTGAACCAACCACATAAAAAACTTTATTTTCATCCAATGCGGGTGTTGCTAAAGGTCCTTCCATACCTTATTAGGGTTTTGATAATTGAACCCTAGGGCTGTTCGTCTGGCTTCTTTGAGGTTAAAGTTTCCTTTTGTGTTTCTTCCCCATCTTATTTGGTTAGATGAGGATGATACCAAAATCTTCCTCTGTGCCAAGTCCATACCAAGAGAGTCTACCTAAGTTTTTAAAGGGCTCTCTTCCTTGTAGCCTAGATCCTTCCATATTCTCCATTTTCCATTGTTCCTTACCTAATCCCAGAAGTCACTTACCATGCATAAACCTTTATTCAGTGTCATTCTTGAGATCGGTTAGTTCTTCCCTAAACAGGTTTGGTTCTTGCTGCCAGTTGTCCTCCCAGAATCTTGCTAGGTTCCCAGCTCGGATCTCCCAGAAGCTGTGTTGCTGGACAATGCCTCTATTTTCCCAAGCAAGATTCCAAATTTGGTAGCCCTTAATAAGCCCAAACAATCAAATATGATCCCTCTCTTGCCAATTATTTGCATATTTCTATTTCCAAAGCTTGGCCCATGGGGTTGTCGATTCCTTAAGCCATCTCCACCAAAGATTTGCACCCGAAACTCTGCTAAGGGTTTCGGGGTCTTGAAGCCCCAAACCTCCATGGGCCTTAGGTTTACAAAGCTTATCCCAAGCTACCAAAGCCCATTTCTTTTTCTCTTCCCCTTTGCCCCAAAAAAAATCTCTTTGAATGTTCCTAATCTATTGCAAAACTCCTTTAGGAGCAGGAAAAGATGACACCATGAAAATGGGTATGGCCTACAAGACAGCCTTTGTGAGCACAAGGTGCTCTGCTAAATTCAAAGATTTGCATGTCCATTTCCTGACCCTATCCTGAAGTTTGTTAATGATCGGTTCGCACACTCCCTTGCTTAGAGGTTTGTCTGTAAGGGGCATTCCAAGGTACTTGGAGGGTAACTGATCCCTTTGGAACCCTAGAATTTTGGTAAGGTTTCTTTGAATAGCAATGTCAGTGTTAAAAAAGAAAACTTTTGATTTGTCAAGGCTTACCTCTGTACCAATGGCCATAGCAAAGTCATTCAAGATTTGTTTAAAATATTTGGCTTCCTTGACAGTGGGAATGCCCTATAGCATAGTGTCATCCACAAATTGTTGGTGAGTTGAAGCAACTCCATCTATGGTGAGTTTCAAACCCTGGATTCTTCCCTCAGCACTTGCCATTTTTATCGCTCTGCCTAGCCCTTCCATCATGAGCACAAATAGGAAGGGGGAGAGCAGATCGCCTTGTCTTAGACCCCTAGAAGGCACGAAGGTTCTTGAGGGTGAGCCATTAAGCAGGATTGAAAAATTGGTCGTGGATGCAAGGGCCATTACCCATATGATCCAATTGTGGCCAAAACCATAAGCTTTCAGCACTACCCTGATGTAAGACCAACTTAGCTTGTCATAAGCTTTCACTAGGTCAAGCTGTATAATCATGCCTGCTTGCTTATTTCTCTTAAGAGAGTGTACCATCTCATGAGCTTGTATGATGTTGTTGAGAATCTGTCTTCCTTCCACATAACCAGTTTGCTCCTCTGAGACCAGAGCTAGAAGAAAGGGCTTGAGTCTGTTAGCGATCACTTTGCAAATAATTTTGTACACCACATTACATAAAGCTATGGGTCTGAATTTGTCCAGTGTCATAGCTTTTTCCTGCTTTGGAATCAAAGCTATTAAAGAGACATTGAGAGCCTTCAAGACCGATTTTGATCTTCTTGAGTCTTCCACTGCATCAAGGTTGTCTTGTTTGACTGTTTTCTAGCATGCTTTGAAGAAGTCCACATTGAAACCACCCGGGCCAGGATCTTTCCCATTTTTCATCTCATTGGTAACTTCACTGACCTCATCTTTAGACACTAGCCTATTAAGATTATGATTGTCTTCCCTTGTTACAAGCTTGGGAATATACCTTGTGAATTTGTTAATGAAATGTGACTTGTCTAAGAGAGGCTCCTTTGTAATGCTAAGGAAGTGTTGTACTAGGAGAGATTCCATTTCTTTGTGGGTGATGAACTCTTTCCCTTGAGAATCTCTGAGTTTTGAAATTCTATTATGTGACCTGTGACTAAAAGTTGATTTATGAAAAAACCTTGTGTTTCTTTCACCTTCTCTAATCCATTGTACTCTCAATTTCTGTCTCCAAAATATCTCCTCTTGCCTACACCTATCATCCCATTCCTTCTAAAGAGAATTAGCTTGATTTTTCCTTTCCTCGGTAAAACCATCTGTGATCATGAGCTGATTAATCCCCTGAAGTTTCTGTTCAACTTCTTTTTTGGCTTTGAAAATGTTACCAAACTGTTTTTTGTTCCAATCTTTGAGTTTGGCTTTGATGTGTTTAAGTATTTGTTGTAGCATGAACATTTTAGTGCCTTGAAAGGGAAAGTCTTCCATCCACCATTTATCAATATTGCTAGTGAAGTCAAGGTGAGAGAGCCAGACATTTTCAAACCTAAAAGGTTTGTTCCTTGGTGTACCCATAAAAGTGGCTTCAAGCTAGACATGCCAATGGTCTGAGCCTCCAAAAGGAAGGATTAAAGCTGACATGTCAGGGCCTGTGAGAAATAGGACCTCTAAGATCATGAATCTATCTAGTTTAGAGGCAACTTTAGAAGCCCCTCCTCTATTGTCGTTCCAGGTGAAAGTGCCATTTATTGTTTTAGCATCCACTAATCTCATGTTATTTATGAAGTTCTGGAAGGCCATGGAGTCTTTACCTACTGTTCTGGTGCCACCTTTTTTCTCTGTAAGAGATTTGATCATATTGAAATCCCCTACTAGAATCCAGGGCATATCAGGATATCTCTCTCTTAGCTCCTCAAGGGAAGTGAGAAGCTTGAGTTTATCTTCTAGTTTTTGAGGACCATAGACATTTGTAATCATGTAAATCTCCTTATCACCCACAGGTTGTATTACCAGTGAAAGATAGTTCCTAGACGCTTCCGCATCCAGGATTCCAAATTTTTGGGGATCCCAAAGTGTAAGAATCCCTCCTTCCGAGTTGTCTACCTTAACCTCTAGATACTCATACTTTCTTAATCATTTGCTATGTATTTCTCTGATTTTATCCATCGATCACTTTGTTTCCTAAATGAAAACCATATATGATTTTTCTTCTTTTTTTCTACTGCTGAAATTTCTTTGTTTCCTTTTACTTCATAGGCCCCTAATGTTCCATGTTGTAAGATTCATTAAGAAAGGTTTGTAAAAGAGTAACTGGTGAGATATTTCATCTTACCTGAGTTGATCATGAGTTTTCAACATTATGTCAACAGCTCATTCTGTCTTTTCCTTCCTCTTTTCCTACCCAGGTTCTTGGAAGAGTGCCCCAGTGTTTCCTCCATTGTCTTCATCCCTCTCTTTTCCTGGATGTCATGGTTTCTTTTGACTCCAGGACCCTTCAATTTGGATCTCCATAGGAAGAGTTGTTGAACCTTGTCAAACTCCTCTTTTGGCAGGGAGTCAACTCCTTTGGTTATACCGTGCTCCAGAAACTTTTCTAGATCTAAGTTCTCCTTCTCAAGGATCTCCTGTAGTTCATGGTCCTCCATTCCTGCCTCACTTGGGGTCATCTCATGGTCCCTACTGAACTCCATAATGCTCGGTAGATCATCCTATTGCTGGCTTTTCTCTGGTATGTCCTCCATGCTAGTATCCCTATCCTTCTCATTGGTTTTAGTCTCCGATTTCTAGTTTTCTCCATTGTTTCCAACTTATTCTTCTAAGATTTTGAAACTATTATGGCTCAGTTTCCCATCCTCGTTGATTTTCTTTTGGTGTCGCTTTCCTCCTTTCCCCTTACCCCCCACCTTTGTGAAACCCTGGGGATCTTTGCTTGTGGTGGTTTTTTTGTTGCTTTCCAGTTTGTTTAAGGGGTAGTCTATGTATAGGTGCTCGTGTTCATGGAACTTATGTCACCTAAATGGGACATGCTCATAGTCCACTACTTGCACCCATTCTTCATCATAAACTTCTAAAATTATCTCATCCGGGAGTGCCCTAGATAGGTCCATTTCTACACAAATATGGGCGAAGGAAGTATATTTGCCTCTTAATGTCACATATGATGTCTTTATAAAATGCCCTATTTTGTTGCTGATAGCCTTTAGAGACTCTGGCAACCAATAATCTAAAGGAAGGGAGTATAGTCTTATCCATACCGATACTGAAGTGAATGTTTCTCATTATGGGACAAAATTCATCACCCATGGTCACATGCAAAGGCCTGCAGTAGCGTAAAAATAGGGTCCTCCCTCGAACACTCTGTCTTTATCTTCTAAACTCATGAACACCACTGTAAAGAAGCCCTTGGATCCAAGGTGAAGGTTTATTTCCTCCCTTAGGTTTCCAATGGTTCCTTATCCAAGCATGTAAGGCCTTCTTCGTCAACCAAATCCCCATAATTTTTCATATGATCGCATGTTCCGCCATGTGATCTTTGTGCACCTTTAGCACTGGGTCACTTAAAACGACCCAAGGAGGAATGGTTGACTTGGGTTTGCAGACCCTTGTCGCCCTCAAAGGTGCAGCTTTCTGACTGCTGCCCTCTTTCCTCTTCTCCCTGCTATCTTCCTCATGATTTTCTCTCTGTTTGTGAGGTTTGATATTTTCTATACTAGTATCCTTAGATATCACCTCTATTGGTTTCTTGAAGCGATGCAGATTAATTTCCTTGCTTCTGTTCACGACTCTTTGATTGTAGGAGGGAGCAGAACTCCCTCCTCCACGACCGGGTATGGTTACTAGTGCCAAACCCTAACTCAACCCTAGTTCAGATTGCAGAGCCCGAATCTAGCCCTATCTCTGATAGAGAATCCTCACATGATCACTTCTTTCATAAGCTATATATTATATTTATTTATGAACATAAGTACTACAAGAAAAGAAATAGCCAAGGCATAGATTCTGGTGTTGGATTGTGAAGGACCTTCTTGGTGGAACAACTCTTCTAAACTCATTCTTGATATGCATGTGAGAAGAATCACGTTATGTTGTACCTCATTTCCTTTCATGTTGTTTCTTTCATTGTTGATGGAGTATTTGAGAATATTAGCATAGATTTTAGACTTTTCTTCATTTTCCTTTTCTAATGGCTTTGTGACCTTAATGCTCATAACTCCCTTGGGGCTCTTAATGTTTTTTTTAGTAGCCAAGACATCTCTGGATGAATGCTTACCTTTGAAAACCGAAAATATTATATAATATTTCAACATCCTTTCCAAACTTCAAGCTTCTATTCAACTAATCAGTTGTTTTCTCTAGTTCATTTCTTAAGGAAATGATTTCGGCTTCTAGCTTCTCGCAATTTTATTTCTATTATTTTAGCTAACTTTTCACCACTTCATTAATTTCTCCTCTTTCATTTGATTCTTCACAATGGTAACTATTTTTATAGTTCCATCAAGATCATGATTCTTCTTTTCATATTTCTATAATTTATCCTTCTTCTATTTATCTCTTCTAAGGCATTAATGAGTTCCACTTCAAGATTCACTTCATATCTTCTACTTGTGAATTTGGTTTTTATTTCTAATTATCTTCATTTTCTTTCTTAGCAGACTTTGTATCCATGGCTATTAAGAGTAATTATTCTTTTTTCAATATTAGAAATATATCTATCACTTTCTTTGAATGAGCTATTGTCCTCTCTAGAGTAAAAACTCTTCTTCTTAATATATTTCCTTTTCTTGTCTATAAGATTTGATTTTACTGTTATTTTCTTCTTCATCGTCACTTCACTTTTTTCATTTTGAAATTTACACAAAAATGTCCTACTCTACCACAATTAAAACATTTGAATGGTATATTACCATTGTATTTTCCAGATCCTCTTTTTAGATTTCTTGCAAATTGTGCTTCTTCTTTATTTGATTCATGGATGGAACATTCACAAAGTTTGTGTCCTTTTGTATTTTTTTATGCTTTGAAAATTGCTTCCATGTTGCCTTTTCTTTTTTTGCCCTCATTTCACATGTAAAGAGAATCCCATGCAACTCATCCATTATCAGTTTCTCCATATCCTTCAATTATTCAATGGCAAAGATATTGGTTCAAATCTTAAGGAGAGTGACCTAAGAAACTTTTGTACATTCGTTCACTCTTCAACCTTCTCATCAAGTCCTTTGATGGTGTTGAAAATTTTATCCACACAGAGGATATAGGCTACTACATTGTCTTCACCTTTCATTTTCAAACTTCCAAACTACATTCTACAAGTTTGTAGCTTTGCCTTCTTCACCTTGTCATTACCTTCATGGATGTTTTGAACTTTGTCCCAAATTTCTTTTATTGATTCACAATGCATCACTTTCACAACTTATGATTCTAATAAACAACATAATATAACATTCATGGATTTTGGACCTTTGAAACTCAATAGGCATGGCATCTCAAACGAGAATGCCGAGCGATGCTACTCCTGCTAGGGTTCCTATGTAAACCCTGTTGCCCTACTCCATTGTGCTCACTGCTATCCTGATTCTGCTTCTCTGTTGACTCTTTCTCCATGAATTTTCCCTCCGAAGGGGTGGGCACGGCCCCCCCTCCCCCCATCGGTCCCTCTTCTGACAATTCTGCAAGCGCAGACACTCAGGCTAGTCCCTGCTCCACCCCACTGTCTGCTCATGACATCGATCCTGCCATCGACAACGCTGGTGACTTTTCTGCAGGTTCCGCGGCTGCCAAAGACAAAGTCATTGACCAGAATGCCTCGACGTCACAGCCAAAGGAATCCTCTGCTACATGCATCCCCAAGTTTGCAGAAAGAATCAAAATAGATCTCCCCAGTCACCGAATCAATAGCCAAATCCAATACATGAGGGATCATGCACTCATAGGAAAGTTCCTCAAATTATGGCCAACTGAAAAGGCCTTGCAAGGATGGATCACCTCCAAATGGAAGCCTAAAGGACAAGTTACCCTGCAGCTCGGTCCCAAGGGCTCCTTCACTGCTACTTTCAACTTTCTGGAGGACAAAACTCGTATCTTTGAGGGAGGACCATACTTCTTCAACTCTGCAGGCCTGTACCTTCATGACTGAATTGAGAGGTTCAATCCAGACAAAGAAGATTTCAACTAGGCTCCAGTATGGATCCGTTTGTACTCACTTCCCCTGGAATATTGGAATGAGGAGACCTTAAAGGACATAGGCAACAGCCTAGGGGTTTTCATCAAAGTCGCTGAGGAAACTAAATTCTGAAGATACACCTCCTATGCCAGGATCTGTGTACACTTGCATCTGGCTAAAGCACTCGCGGACTCGGAAAGTCTATTTCATGACGATTTTGAATGGGTCCAAACAATAGACTATGAGCATGTTCCTTTTTGTTGCAAGAAATGCCATGAACATGGCCATATTTTCAGGGATTGCCCACTGAATCTTCATTCTAAAGCCCCTGTCACTGAGACGAGAAAAGATGCTGAGGGATTCACAAAGGTCTCCAGTAGAAGAAAGCATGACAAGAAATCTCCAGTCGCCCCAGATAATCTCAAGAAACTTGAAACTCGGAACAATTTCGAAATCCTAACTTCTCAAAATAACATGGAGGATCACCTTTTAATCCATCCTTCAGATCCATCTCCTTCTTCACCCCCCCCCCCCCCTCCAAAATCTTCAGCTCCGCTCTCAGCCTCCGATCTCACCAACATCCCCACCTCTACCTCCTCTGATAAAAAAGATCTAGATATAGCCCTACAGTCTTCCAACATGGAGATAGATGCAACTCTAGCTCTTAGTATCCATCAAAAGTCAAACAAGGAAGAACAGAACATACCAATACACATGGATGAGGAACCAGAAAGTGTAGATCTGGGAGGTCTGGACATTCTCAGCCTGGAAGCAGCATGTCAACAGAAAGAATTCAGTGCTATACCACCCCAGGAAATCGAAAGACTTGAAGTAGTTTTAGCCAGAGCACAGCATAACAAATGTATTGGTAATCAGGCAGGCAGTCCTTAGGATGGAAAAAAAATATTGAAAGATACAAAGAAACGCGGGTGCAAAACGGATCTGCAGAGGACCATTATTATTGGAGAAATGCTAGTGGAATCTGGTAGATTTCCCAAGCTGACCAAGTTTTTCAAATATCTTCCCCACTGTTCTTGATGAAGCTCATCTCATGGAATGTGAGAGGGCTTAGCAGCCCTGCAAAACACAGAATGTTAAAAAATATGATCCAACAAGAAAAGCCTTCATTAATCTTTCTACAAGAAACAAAATGCAATAGCACTGCACTAGAAAAGATTCTAAATAAAGCCTGGTCGGGAAGCTGCTCAGTCTCAGTGGATGCTTCAGGGGCTTCAGGAGGGCTAGCAATCGTGTGGAACCCTCAAGTTCTCTCCCTTCAAGATTTTCACGCCTCACACTTCTTTATTCAAACAACCTTCCACCTAACCAGGACCAATATCCATGGTCATCTCTCTAATGTGTATTTCCCACAAGATTTACAAAAAAGGTTGGATCTGCTAGACACACTCACAGCTCTCAACTCTGATAGGAGCTTTCCCCTTTGGATTTGTGGCGGTGACTTCAACATCATCACAACTTTGGAGGAAAAATTAGGAGGAAGATCAAGGTTGGAAGGTGACAGCATCAGCTTCAAAGACTTCATCCACAGAAATCAGTTAATGGACCTTTAGACTTCTAATGGTATGTATACATGGACCAACAAAAGAAGGGGACCACAGCATATAGCTTCTAGGCTGGATCAATTCCTTATGTCGGATAATGCCATTCACCTGGGTGGGGACTTTCATGCTTCCATCATGCCTCAAGTGGGCTCTGATCATTGGCCCATAATGCTACAGTGGTCGCGTCCGGGCTCTAAGTGCAATAGACCTTTTCGCTTCGAATCCTTTTGGTTTTCTCATCCTAACTTCAAAGAAGTAGTTATCGATGCCTGGAAATCCTTCACTCCCCCTGCAGGAGCCAAGATGTTCCAGTTTCAACAAAAGTTAAAATACCTTAAACAAGTTCTCAAATCATGGAATCACACTCAGTTTGGTAACATTTTTGATCATCGGAAAGTGCTGGAGCAGCAAATGAATACACTGCAACAGTGTATTATCTCTGAGGGAAGAACGGAAGACTATGCGCAACAGGAGCAGGTCCTCTTGACCCAGATTGAAGCACGAAGGCAACAAGAAGAGACCCTTTGGCGAAAAAAATCCAGGATCAAATGGCTTAAGGAGGGGGAGAAAAATACCAAATTCTTTGACAGGTCTACCATTCAAAGGAGAATGCATAATAACATCGCCCTCATTAATAATTAGCAAGGGGAGTGTCTGGAGGTGCATGAAGAGGTGGAATAGGAATTCAAAGAGTACTTTCAGGACATTCTTTGGGAGCCCCCAGGCTGCAGAAATCAATCTATTTGATCTATTACGCAACACATTCCTAAAATCATCACCGCAGACCACAACATTATGCTTCTCCAACCTCTCTCTACGCAGGAAGTGGAGGATGCAATGGCCCAACTCAAGGATGGCAAAGCGCCTAGCCCTGATGGCTTCACAGCCAACTTCTTTCATGCTTTATGGGAGCATATCAAAACAGAGGTCTGGGAGCTCGTGGAAGAATCACGATCGATGCACTGGATCCTTCCTTCCCTAAACACGACCTTTATAGTGCTCGTTCCTAAAGTGGAAGAATCCAATACACCTGATAAATATAGGCCTATTGCACTCTGCAATGTAATCTACAAACTCATATCTAAAGTCTTGGTGAACAGGCTCAAACCTCTTCTCCCTCTCCTCATTTTGCCAGAGCAGACAGGCTATGTAGAAGGGCGCCAGATTCTGGACGGTATCATTCTCTCACATGAAGTGATCCACTCCCTCAAGATTCTAAAAAAGCCAGGTATGATTCTCAAGTTAGATCTTTCTAAAGCCTTCGATAAGCTCAACTGGACCTATATTAATCATATATTACTTGCATTCAGCTTCAATGCTACCTGGACTCGATGGATTATGAATCTCATTTCCTCCCCCTCTTTCTCCATTCTTCTTAATGGTTCTCCTTCCCCGTCCTTTCGTCCTTCCCGAGGTATCCGTCATGGCGATCCTCTCTCCCTGTTCCTTTTTGTTCTCATGGCCGAAGGACTTAGTCGCCTTCTTTATTCTGCTATCAATTCACACTCTTTAAAAGACATTTCTCTACATGGTCAACCCCCCATCTCTCACCAACAGTTTGTCGATGATAATATGCTTTTCGGCCATCTGTCAGTTCAAGAGGCCTCTGCCTTCAAGTCCCTGCTCAATCTCTTCTCAGAATATTCTAGCACCACTATCAATGCCTCCAAATCCCAGCTCTTCTTCTTCCATACTTCCATTCTCACTCAGAGAAATATAGCCAGGATTTTGGGCTTTCCAATAGCCATGCTTCCTTCGAAACATATTGGAGCTCCCTTGTTTGATTCAGCCATCAAACATGCTTCTTGGAGAACCCTCCTTGACAATTTAGAAACCAGGCTCTCCTCCTAGACCTATCACTCACTCAACATTGCAAGTAGGCTTATCCTAATCAAATCCGTTCTCCAAGCCTTGCCTCTGTACTTATTTTCTATCTTGGCTGCCCCTAAATGGGTTCTTAAAAATATCTACAATCTTCAAAGAAACTTTCTTTGGGGTTCCTCGGGCCACAATAGAAAATGGGCTCTGGTCAAATGGACGGAAGTTTGTCTTCCGAAGTCAACTGGTGGGCTTGGTCTGAGGGATCTCCTCCACAGCAACAACACCATGGGTGCTCGCATCTAGTGGAACTAGATCTCAAAACCGCACACTCCCTGGGCACGTCTCTGGCAGGCCAAATATGCTCTAGGCAGTCTAATGGAGGATCTCATCTGCATCAGTACGACCACCCCTGGCTCGCTGATTTGGAATGCAGCCAAGCAACACAGTGCCTTTATTCAAGCGCACAGCTTCTGGGAAATCCACTCGGGTACCACTGCAAGATTTTGGGAGGACTCTTGGCAACAACTTCCCAAACTCACCTCTCTCTTTCACAAACCTAAGTGGCAAGCAACTATGCAGCAAAATGATCAAATCCATGTCCATCAATTTTGGCAGCAACAATCCCCTCAAGGTTTTCAACTTTGGAGAACAGCTAACACCTGGCAAGCTAACTGGCAGGAGGAAACTTATGAAGAGATCGATCAAGAGCTCAAACTCAGGAAAATTAAATTCTCTGATCAGAAGGACAAAGTGCGATGGGGATATACACCCAAAGGTATGTTCACTACCGAGGAAGCATACCATCTTCTCTATCAACCCACACAGATCATAAAGGATCAACTATGGGATCAGGTATGGCAACCAAGTATCTGGCCAAAGGTCTCCACTTTCCTTTGGCTACTAAGAAAACAATGGATCCCACTTGGGATAATCTACAAAAGTGAGGATTTATTGGGCCTTCCAGATGTCCCAACTGCAATCTTCACACAAAGACCATCTCGCATCTCTTGGACACCTACCCATTAGCAGATCAAATTTGGGAGATAACAACACAGTGTAATAGAAGAACGGGCAGACATGTGGGAGATATTTTAAACACCATCAAGAACTGGCCTCAACATCCTTTCCAAAGTCTTCTACTCAATTCCCTCTAGAACCTCTTATCGGGCTTTGTCTACTAGATCATCTGGAAG